>OX402583.1:0-4800000 GCA_948098905.1 Tiliacea aurago | reverse complement strand
AATTTATGGTACAAATTACAATTAGGTCATTTGAATTTAAACTCAAGGAATTCTGTTAGAGTATAGAAGGAATTCTCAATTAGCCAACTGCGTAAAGCCCTTCTGAAGCGGACCATTGGAAGTTCTTTCAGTAGGAAATCTGTTGTCTTCAGTTCACGACCTGCACCTTAATTATGTAAATGATAGATAAATAATATATGATTTATTTTCTGTAAATAGGTTTGTACAAATATTTTTACACGTCAATCATATTTAAATACGTAACACAGTCTGAATCACACTGTCAAAAATGAAACCCATTGCGATCAATTGTCTTTTTATGTGTGTAACGCAATTGCCCCGCTGAAGCTGTAATAAGCGGTTTATATCTAGTAGTTTTTATTTACAGGTAAGATAGGCAGGGATATCTGATGAAATGTTTGCCTTGGGTTTTAGTTTTTTCATTCTTCTTTTTTTGGTTCCTCTTTGATTCTGGAACAGCCAATTTACTCACCTACGTTAGTAAGGAACTAAATAAATAAAATAAAAAAGCCTTAAATTTCATGCATTAACATATTTTTTTTTTTACATTTTGTTTTTAACATTTTAACATTTATTGTGTATTTTAATTGATTTCAAAAGAAATTGTTAAGTATATTATTTATTTTTATCATTTCCTAATAATTATTTAATAATTTCCATCATCTTTTCATTTGCATTTAGTTTCATAAAGCAGTTAAAAAAATTAAATATAATAACAATAGTTATAGTAGTAGGTAATTAAAATGTAGGTATAAATTAAATTTGAGTTATTGTAATATTTATAAAAAATTTGAATTATGATAGATTTAAAATAAAATGAAAATAAAATAATAAAATAAAAAATTGCATGCATGAACCCCTCAGGTAGTGAGGGTGAAGGCCTCCTCCAGAGAACACCAGTGATCTCGGTCTTTGGTTTCTGTCAGCCAGTTTTTAGTAAGGAACTAATCTCCTTTTATACTAAGTCCATCAGTCTGCTGAACTTCGACTGAATATCAAGGCTTGTTTAATAGTTGGCATACCATGCACAGTATCCCTTCCGCAGTAAGTATATCAATTCAGAACTTACAATACCACACATGCCGATTTCGTAGAAGAGACTATTGTGCTCAAATTGCAACGGTTAGTCGTCTATGCTATGACCACAATAACCCACGTCGACACTGATTGCTGTATATTTTTCTAATACAAATAGGTACCTAAACGAGAAAATAGACGTTCAAATGGCAAATGGATCTATTTGCTGCTTGGTGCCGATCTGTTACTCGGTTGCTCATATTTCCTCTGCAAGTCAAAAGTAACTTTTTTCATTTCAGCCGAAAGACGTCCACTGCTGGACATAGGCCTCCCCAAAGGGGGGATTTGCCATAATCGCCATGCTTGGCAGGCGGGTTGACGATCGCAATATGGTGTTAAAGTGCATATAGAATGGGCAGCAGCGTTCTCGCTGCTGCCCATTCTCTAGTATGTGCCTTAGTCGCCTTTTACAACACCCATGGGAAGAAATAGGGACTACTGGATTCGCGTCACCGACATGCTAACGTTAACAGTACCTATATAAGTAGATATAAGGATGACCACTGTCATTTTTCACTTCTATCGGCAGTCTGGGCGGATGACTGCTTATTTTGTTTAATGACAGTTAAGACTTTCCAAGAGTTATTAATACTGTTCAGAGAAATTTGACCCTGAGTGGTCAAACTTTTCTGGAAAAGTAAAAAGTAAAGCTTTTTTGTCATGGTATCACTATATTAAATGAAGCCTGCTTTGAGGAGTCAGATCTCATTAAAAAATTGGCCAAGTGCGTATCGGACGGTGACTCGGACCACGCACAATGAAGGGAAAAGGAAGAAATTTCGTAGTTGGGATGAATTTATCCCAATAACAATATTTAACATTGTACTTAAAAAACATGTTCTCCGATACATCCAAATATACGCCACAGTCAATTCTCCAACTTAATGTTAGTTTGGAATCGCAGATTAGATTTTTTTACTTTTATAAAACTACTTCGGACTTTTTCCCTTACTTGTGCTATGAGACCTTGCTTCTTTCCAAATTTCATGATTCTAAGTCAACGGGAAGTACTCTATAGGTATTGATTTTTTTGCGAGTATCAAGATATGTCGCATAAATGCCGTTTTTTTATTGCATTGACTTAGAAGTTTGATTTTTTAGAGCTCCAAGGGACGTTCCCTTGACTTAACGGTACCCGACCTTTATTTGATATTAATTTTAATCTTCATAAAAAGACCCCTTTTCTCAGGAACGCGCCTTCCAGAGAAAAGGGGTCTTGACAGACTGACAACGAATTTATCCTATAAGGGTTCCGTTTTTTCCTTTTGACGTACGGAACCCTAAAAAAAATGCCTTATCCAAGTTCAACGTTTACAAAAGCCTAACTTGGCATTAAAAACTTTACGTTTTAAACAGTCTGACTAATTATTCCAGAAATTCCCAAATAAAGGCAGCACTCTAATTACGTAACACAGTTTGAATCACAATCCGAGAGTTTGAAGGTTATTGCTAAACCATAGCTTCATAAGTTTAAAAAATTTGTCTGCTCAACAACGTAAATAACGCAATGGACGTGGGTCAACTGTCAAAATGAATCCCATTGCGATCAATTGTTATTTATGTGTGTTACCCAATTGACAATAAATAGCCTTACTTTTTTATCCTTTTATAAATCAGTCTATAAACCGTGGCATTTTAATTGTTTTACAATAGCAGCCCACTTCATGTATCCAATGACTACTAATCATACATGAAA
The DNA here is from genome assembly GCA_948098905.1 of Tiliacea aurago. NCBI lineage: Eukaryota > Metazoa > Arthropoda > Insecta > Lepidoptera > Noctuidae > Tiliacea > Tiliacea aurago. The sequence continues at coordinate 4,797,206 of OX402583.1, read as the reverse complement.
GTAACAAAATATTTATTAACATTTGAATAATAAAAAAAAAAAAATTATGGCGCATGATGTAGTTTGAAACACCCTGTTATGAGCATGGTGCCTTGCGCTCCATTCCACGCCGCCCTTGGAACTGCGTCATGCGTCATATTTTTTTTTTTACTTATTCCTTGTTAATAAAAAAAAATACTTTCATTCATGGTTAGTAGTCATTGGATACATGAGGTGGGCCGCCGTTGTAAGACGATTAAAATGCCACGGTGTATACAGCTATGTAAGAGTGGCTATTATTTACAGAACAGCCGAGAGACGATGCTGTACATCCTGGACTGCATCTTTTCTGTAGCGGTGGTGGGGTCGCTGGTGGTGTTCGTGTGGCGAGGCTCCTGGGCACTGCTGGACATCTTCCTCTTCCCTGACGACCGGAGTAAATCGTGTTGGACATCACTGGTAAGTTTTTAAAGGAATCATTTCGATTTAAGTCAGAGCCTCCAAGGTTCTCCCTTCACGCCTCAATGGTTATCAAAATTCAAGAAAATTTCTGATTTTGATGATTCGCCTTTCCCATAACTTTTAAATATCAACATTGAAAAAAAAACGAGTGTGCTTTAGACCACACGACTGAAGTTAAACTTACAAATAGTAAAAGCTTCTACAGACCGGCCCGACACGCGACGTGACATAAAGGCCCCGCGTGTCGCGCGACACACGGGGCCTTTGTGTCGCGTCGTGTTTCGCGCCAGTATGTAGAAGCTTTTACATAAACTTCTATCACATAGAATAATTTCAGATTTTTATCTATGCAAACTTCGGAGATAAGGGGGGAACGGTTTTTTTTAACATTTTTATCAAAAGCCGAAAACTACACTGCCTAAAAAAAAAATGTCTGAGAATGTGCATATAGCGTTCTTTCATATGATACCCCACATGCCCTAGTAGCCCCACTTCAAATTTTTAAGACCCCCTTTCAGTCCCTTTTGCAAAAAGGTATATATTTTTTAATTTCTCTGTTGTTCGCAAAATAGTTGGGCAAACGTCATCTAAAACTGTTCTAAATTTCAAGTTGATAGCATTAGTAGTTCTTGAGATATCCAGGTGTGACAGACAGACAGACATAGCTCACCTTATGGGTTCCTTTTTACCATTTTGGTACGGAACCCTAAAAATATCTTAATTTGGGAGCAGTTAATAGACATTTACATAGTTACATTTAGATTGTTCTGCATAGAAATACGCGAGTAAATTCGCATCATTGATACGAGTACAACCCAGGCGTAAAACGCCTGTATACACTAACTTCCTTATACTCCATTTGAAATAAGATTAGACATTTAAATAAACTTTTTTACAGTCCGTTCAACCGACTTTGACTTCTATTCCGTACGTATAAGGTTGGCATTAAAACCAAAAACGTAGTTACAATACCAGTTTATTACAGCTGCCATTTGTCATGCCATGCCACCAACGCTCTATAGTAATCTTATTTCAAATCGAGTATAGTCAAGAAATTCGTATCAAATCAAAAGCCCGTACCTTCTCGTAAAATCATTGTGAAATGTAGACAGCACAACTGGTCGTAGAATCTAATGTTTTTATGTTATTTGTCCTAAGACGAATAAACATAAAACTTTTAGTTTCTAACTCTACTAAGTCCAAGGATTTACTCATTATTACACTGCGGCACAGTTTTTAGGATTCCGTAGGCAACCAGGAACCTTCATAGTTTCGCCATGTCCGTCTGTCTGTCTGTATGTCCCCGGCTTAGCTCCGAGATTCTGAGTACTAAAAAGTTGTAATTTGGCACGGGTATAAAATTTTTTTAGGGTACAAAAAATATCATCCCCACTTTACGTGCAAGGGAGGTCCCTTGCACGTAAAGTGGGGATGATATTTTTTATTTCTCCTTTATCCCATGGTGTAGGACTGTAGGGTATCGTTGGATAGGCCGTTCAAAAAATTGCAGGTCTCTTAAAACTATTTCTTAATTCAGCGATCCGTTTGCGTAATATTAAGCATTAAAGTGCTAATTTTGTTAGAGTCAAGTGTGTGTGCCAGCTAAATGATTGTTTTTGGTTAAACCTATCACAGCTAAGGAGGCTTTACAAGATAGTCGAGTAATAGTCAACGAACTTACATTGGCAGTTGGAGAATTGACCGTGACGTATATCGATGTATGGGAGAACATGTTTTTCAACTACAATGTTAAGTTTGTTTTTGGAATAAATTCATCCCAACTACGGAACCCTTCATTAAGTGTGTTCCGACACGCACTTGCCCGGTTTTTTAATTTAACTAGATACCTGACAGAATAAAAAAATAACCATCATAAACTGAGATGAAAACGTAGTTTTTGTAGAAATAAAAAAAAAGCTTGTTTGAGTTTTGAACGACAAATAAATACACTGAAAAGGTATTTCACCTCTAATGTAAATTAAAAATAACATCTTATGATATGTACTTGTGTAATCTTTTTGTATTATTTAAGCTTGTAAATGGTTTAGGTGAACAAATAATCTAAAATTAAACAATTGTTATGGAATGTTTTATGTTTATAAGTAGACATTGTTTAAACATGTCAAGGCATAAATTAGGTAAGATAAGTAATAAAACTTATTTTAAGTTTATGATTATTTCTGTGAAGTGGACTTTGCTGTATATTTTCCACGGTATTTTGCTCAATAAAATCATCAAACATCTTGTAGGCAGATTTTTCTTAAACCTCAATTAGATAAGCTATTTTTGTAATGATAAAGAATAAGCCACTCCTTCCGTTACCACCTTTTAACAAAAAGAATATGTAGGTCACATAACATAACGCCTGTAATCCCCGAAGGGAAAGGCAGAGGTGTACTATAATAGGTACACCCCCATTACGCCAGTTATGTTTAAGTCCCATGTAATAGGGGGCGAGCCTATTGCCGTCAACCGAGCACAAATCCAGACTCCGGGCTGCTAATGAGAAATCCCTAATGAAAAATCCCAATATTACTTTTCCCGAACTGGGAATCGAACCCAGGACCTCAAGCTGAGCAGGAGCGCTTGCAACCACTAGACCAACGAGGCTGCATGTCATACTTAGGCGCACCTAGATAGTGGTCCATTCATAGGGACAATAAAAGTACGCACACGTTTGTATATCTTATATATTATACAATATTAGTTTTAGTATATGCGAAACTCGAAACACGTGTCTACTAGTATTTTAATGTAAAGAATCTATGTACAAAATTTCAAAACTGTATCATGAAAAATCACAAAGTTATAAGGTTGTTAATGTTACCGGGTTGTCCGTACAAAAACATGCTAACGGCGGCGACGCCCCCGCGCCTTTAGGGTCGTCTTGCGCTCATTGATAATAATTTGGCAGTAGGTACCTAACCGTACGGCGGCGATTGTATTGTAAGTAATTAAATGGTGATAACATTTTCCATCACACTTAATATTTTTGGAACAAAATATAACATGGTGTAAAAATTATTGAAATCGATTCAGTTCCTTATTCTGTACAAACAATATTCAGGTTTCGCATATACTAAAAATAATGTTGTATTTATACGGTATAGTATTGGTATATTTAATATTTTATTTTAAGTCTCCGCATGTTCATATTTTTCTCTTCTTGTTCAAAAGTTAGTTAAGAACATTTTTGAAATGTCTTATTTAAAAACAGATAACTGGAAATTTTTGTTTCTATGGAAAATTTAAAATCGGTCTAATTTGGCAGCAACACTATATTTCGAAAATGTTCTCAACTAACTTTTTAGAGCTTAGTATCCTGCTTATGCGTATGAAATTTCATTAAAATCGGTTCATTCACTTTGAAAAACAAGGGCTTGAAAGTTTGTACGAAATGCCGTACGTCGTAAACGGTCTTAACCGATAAGTAAATACTCGGTTCGTTTGTCATTAAATTACTCACTCTTTTCCAACTCAAAAATTTCACTAGCCACACGTCATGGGTGTAGCACCTTCCAGCTCTCTTTATGGAATGGTAATCCTAGACCTCCCTATACATAGTGACCTTCACTTTCTCCTATAACTACTCTTCACTATTCTCATTAATGTTTCCCTCTGTATCCCGTGGTTACCATTTATAGTTTCTGATTTTCTATACCTAGTGGATGTCTACTCTCTTGTTATATTTATCATGGCCACTTTCTTAAGTCTTATCTCTGTCCAGCTGCTCCACGCTTTCTTTCTCTAATATATCAAAATATTTCCAAACCAACCACCATTGTCACTATTTTATAGAAATTCCTAAAAAAAAACTGGCACATTTTTTGCATATAGGTTATAATGCGGCACTGAGTCAGTGATCACTTACATGTAGGCAATTGGGTCTTCCTCTCGTTCGTCTTGCGTCCCCCAGCCATGTTTGTAATAGCGTTGTATCGGATTTTAACTCTGTACGAATTAGGACGGACGGTTTTGTAAACAAATGTGGAACTTGGGACGTTTTAGGATTTATTTTGCAATCTGAATGAATCCGAATGCCTACTACGTTGTATCTGTAGTCTGCACTGGCACGTGTAAATGCTTTTCAAAGACAGGACCTCTGTTTAAGACGCAGATGTATGCCAGCGACCTTGAGTAGTTAGCTTGGGTGTTCTGTACTGAGCTCACGCAACGCGTCGTACGTTCAGCCAGTAATAGAACTCGCCCATCAAGGAGCGCTGCCCTAATTTGACGTATTATTAATTTATTATACATAAAATAAAATATATTTTAATAACGCGCGTATACTAAAAGATCAGTAATTAAATTATCTTTAAATTGGTGAAGGTTTCAGAAAAATACGCTTGGTAGATTTTGCGCCATTCTCAGTTTTTTATCAGCGTTAGACATAACTTTACAAATTAATTTCACTATGTAATTATAAACATAATCTAAAATATTCACATATTAAATTATTGAGAAAATGCTCTAATTTAACATATTTTTTTTTCAAATCATTAACACTACTATTTAGACGTGATATTCAGTATAAAATCATTAATAGTCGGTTATCGTCGCCTTAACTGTGGGTTATCATTTCAGTACGTTTGGAATCTTGTCTCATTCGTTCTCATTTCTAAAAAAAAGTTTATTTCATCAACATAAATGTAAATTACATTGTTATATTTGGAGGCACCTTTTAAGCCCTCTATTTGCCTGACCTTTATAATAATAAACAAGTTTCATCGTCACATTCATTATCATCCACAGCCCGACTTCACCCACTGCTGGTCTCACTTTGCTTGTTACAAGTTTAATTATTTTCAAAGAACCCTTAGGACTCAGTTTACTTGAAGTAACCTCCAAAAAAAAGTGCCGTGTGGTGCCGGACGTAAAGAATAGCACCATCCTATTTCTTCCCGTGGGTGTCGTAAAGGCGACTAAGGGACTTACTAGAGAATGGGCAGCAGCGTTCTCTATGCATTTTAACATCATATTGCGATCACCAACCCGCCTGCCAAGCGTGGCGATTATGGCAAACCCTCCCTTTGGAGGAGGCCTATGTCCAGCAGTGGACGTCTTTCGGCCGAAATGATGAAGCTCCAAAACGGACTTTCCCAAATGAGAGTCTTTTCTATGTTGATCAACAAAACCAGACACATTTACACATGTCATGCACACACGCGACCATACAGTCAGTGTCGTGCAAGTGCACAATCTAATTTGCAATTGAACCTCATAAGGTCTAAGACCACCTCCCAAGTTTACACGAACCTCGTCCATGACCAACTCAGTGACATTGAGTAAATTGAAGCACGTGGGTAGTTCAGCCAAACAGAAATACGCGTTATTAGTAAACAAAACTGCGAAAGCATTTACTTCATTGTGAGTTCCTGAAACCGAACACATTTTGCACTTGCATACAAATTGGATAAATGCTCTTTCCGGGCTATTCTTAGGACCAAGACGTCATTGTACTGTTGTAGTTGAGACTTTGGGTCCCATCATAAACTAGCAGGCCTCCAAATAGCCCGGTACAATGAACGGTCAGGAATATTACCATAATCATCTGTTGGACAGATAGGCGATCGCAGTATATATAAATTAGCGAACAGGATGGCTATATATACTCGGTATTTGACTTCTTTTCCTTATGGGTGATAATGAGATGAACAAATCATCAGATAATCTATGATTTCCTTACTGAGACTGAGGATTGAGCCTGATCGTTTATGAAATTAGCTTTAAAGTGAGGATAATGTAATGACACAGACGGTCAGCTCATCATGCAGATGTTTTCCTAAAGTGATGTTATCAAGTTCTTGGAACTATCTAAGTTAATCAAGGAGGTTGCAGAGATGCAGTCATTCTCGTTACCAACTTTGCTATTGCTAATCTCTCCAATCTTTATCTCCAAATTGGGATGAAGAGGACATAGACAGGGTCAGTCAAAACATCTAAGTTTAATATTATCACGATTCTTTCTTGAATACAGAACTGACGTATCATGGGTAAAGCACGATTGTTTTCATATATTGTTCGTGATACGTCATAATTATACGCTTATCGATACTAATCAACTTTAAATCCGAGAATTACAAGTTCGACTATACTTGAGTCCGAATACCTATATAATACATTAGACTCAACTTGAGAACCAACTACCAGGCAAAGACCAAGGCCAGTATGTGTTTGATTTCCGTTCGGAAGATAGTTTTGTTTGTTAACGAGTGCACAATGTTGGTATTTAATTAGTTCAATAACAATATTCTGGTCAATTGGTCATGTCCAGTACTATTCCAGGCTGATAAGAATTTTAGTGTGTATACTGTCTAATATTGTGTGCATAAACTAAGGACTCATTTGGTTGAACAGTTATCTTAATCGTAATTACAATCATTAAAGGATCAATTAGCTAATGATTGAGTAACTTTACCTTGTAGAGGCAATGTACACATCTCGTTCAAACATTCTTTTAATGTTTAATACTTAATTGTAATCTATTTCCCTTAGTAATTTCTGCCGAATATCTGTAGGATAATGTAATGACACAGACGGTCAGGGGGGCTAAAATGGACGCTTTGGCAGAATCATAATATGATCTGAAAATAAATGGAGTTTCGTAAAATGGTCCACAAATTATGAATTGCTGTATTAAAGTCTAATGTCAAATAGGAGCTGTCAAACAGATGAATTGCGGGATGTATGAATTGTACGCAGATCATATTATCATTCTGTCAAAGCATCCATTTTAGGCCCCCAGCAGCCAGATGTTTTTCTTAAGTGATGTTATCAAGTTCAAGTAATATTTCGTTTCGTTTTTCGTTCTTAAATAATATTTTCGCAGGTTATAATCAGCTGATAAACTCTATATTGCTATCTCAAATCACCCTACTATAAGGAAAGGGAAAGCTTAACAATATTGTACTTAGGTAGTGTCTATTAATATCTAGTTTAAAATTAAATTTCCTTATTGTCACTATTATCTCTCACCATTGTTCTTGGGATCTTTCCACTCTTTGCCAAACAAACTCTTTATTTAAAGCATAGTTTACAAGTAATTAACCTGTGTTTACACAACTTTGTCTGCAATAAGGATTGGTCTGCTGACGACATTAGTTTTATAACTTTTATGGCTATTGATAAGAAAGTGTAAACAGGCTTAAATACAGGCGCCGTCGTTTACGAAACGTCTACTGATTATAGATTTAAGGGCCCCTTTTCCGAAATTTACGTTTCTAGATCGAGTTGTATTCAGAGAAATCACCATATTTAAATTCGTAAAAAAACATATAGTACAGATACATGTTTGATCTAGTGACTTTTTTGGTTAAAAACACGATATTTAACATTTTGCTTGATAAAAAAAAATCAGAAGTAAAGTCGATTTTGAAAGTATTTTAAGTTGTATGAGACTTGGGGAACGCAATTTTTATGAAAATTTAATATTTCATTTACTAATCGGGTTTGACAGGGATATTATTGGATAGATTTATAATATGGCACTTATTTTTTTATAAATAAATACGTGAAAAGCAGCTCGCGCGCGCCACGCCAGTGCTATAGTGCTATCGCAACTGCTCCTGTGCAACGCGGGTGCAAGCTGTCTCATGCCTAAACTTTCGGGAAAAGGGGCCCTTAAGTTTAACAACAAATTATTTATCGTTTAGGTTTTAACAATAGATTATTTCTTGAATAAACTGTCGTTAAAAATACTATGTTGGACATAAGATGAGATGTTATTTTTTCCACGTTTAAAATGAAACAATCAAGATCGTAGAATATCGTTAATACGAGTACTCGTAATGTTCCATTGTCTTATCAATATTTCAACAGTACTTAAATATCATTTATTTTAAAATATATCTATTAGTCGTAAGTTTCTTCCACAGAATATTTTTTTTGTATTGGTTTCAACCTATTATGAATCAGAGGCTCGAAGTGCCGAACATACACAACCCTTTATTACAAAATATGTAGTTATTGATATAACATAATGGTAGAATCACCCTAGGGCTCTTCGTCTCAACTAGCTTCATATTTAATTTTCTAACTGATCAACTTCTTGACAATTCAAAAGTGCCTGTAAATGGTTTACCTAATTGAAATAAATGCTTTGAGTTTGAGTTCATTTTAAGTTCATTGAGTTCAAGATATATGCTGTATATTTATCAGAATAAATTTCTCCCCACAGATAGTTGGCTACGCGGTCGTGATAGTGACCTTTGCGCTGCAGGCCCCGGTCCGCTGGTCAGCTGCCAGGTTACACGGGGCTCCCAGACTGTTACTAGCTGATGTGTACCACTTTGTCTCCTTCGTGGCAACCGTCAATGTCTGGCGGGGGGTGTGGGGACTGCTTGATATTTACTTCTTTCCTGGTAAGTTACGCAACCTGTAGCAGTTATATATCTAAAGTAGTGGATGTATACGAGTAGTACAGCTTTGTAACAAACAGGAAACCATGTTGAAAGTGGGATGGTTAGCCCTCGTAGCTATCGATGAAGCCATTAATAGGCCTATGGGTTTTAAAAAAAAACTTCATAAATGCCTTTAGTCATGAAAAGCGTTTTGACCGCTGTAATTACAAAAGAGGGGCATCAATATATTACTTAATTTAGTGAAGAGAAGGTGGTGCAGCCTAAGTGACATAAATTAATGACATGACTTTTAAGATACAAATAGCGTAATGATTGCAATGCAAATGTTTCAAATACAATCACGTTGTTCATAGACAAAGAAAACCCTAGACTGCAACATATATAGGTTACCTTACTACCTAACATCACTAACCAAACCAATATGCCTATTACAGAAACACCAAAGCTCAGTAACTGGTGTTCCCACATCGTGAGCTTAACACTCCTCATACTCCTAAACTGCTCCAACTCAGTCATCGTGCGAGGAGTCTACATTGATGCAGAGGAGCCAGCAGGAGAGTGCGTGGTCTTCCCTTGCCACTATCTCAGGCTCTTCTTCCACAAAGAACGAACCAAGAAGAGACATAGAAGAGCGTTACAAGCCGCAGCAGCCGCTGGAAGAAAGCCAGAAGATGCCAGTCTTCCTCTACAAATACCAGAAGAGAAGGTATAGCTGGAAGAAGGAAGATTTGTTCCAGATTAAGTTGAAGTTGGAACTATTGTTGTATGATTAGAACCCCCAGTGATGCAGTGTAGTTTCTGAAGTGATAAACGATTAGCTAGGGATGCAAGTACAAAAAGAAAATTTAAAGTGACTCCCAATGATCGTAATATATTGGGCCTTATGCATAAGCAGCTATCTATTAATCTAATCTTAGCCCCACACTTGCGCATAAGTATCTCCAAAGATATGGCTATGATTGTGGAAGACGTAGCAGGAAAATTCGTAGCAAAAGTCGTAGCACCGTAGTCACGTAGCCTTGATGTATGTACTCTTGTTTGTCTTAAAGAGACATGAGTCCATTTGAATGGCGAAGTTTTCCTTTTTCACTCTGTCTTGAAACTAATATGTTGCATTGTAGTAGCTTTAGACATTAAGTTCCAATTATGTCTGAAAATCATCGCCACGCTAGGAAAATCTAGATTTCAAAGTTTCTCAAATTTACAACAATATTTTTGTACAAAATGTTGTTGTTTTTTCTACTACTAAGAAGAGTTTCCGGATTATAATACCAATGTTTTTATCCATGTTTTAAATAAGCTGTACTTTAGTAGACCAGGAGCACACACTTAACTACGTAGATAATAAATCTGATGCTATCGTATTTTCTCAAGTATTTTTTAATTTGCTATTTTCCTTTAAAAGAAAGAAAGTGTGCGCATGCTCTTAAATAAAACTACCTCTTTCTTCATATTCTTGTGTATCTGATTATATTTTCTTTCTTTCCCATTGAATACTAAAGATAATTATAATTATTATTTAAAATGTCAGTAAATTTTTTGTCGTCTTTTTGTATTTGTTTTTAATTTGTCTGGATCATCTTCACTGCGTTTCACTTTTCACCCCCTAAGCTTAATTTAAAATAAGTATTCGTTCTAAGTCAAACTATTAAAGTCTTTACTAGTTTGTAAAATCAAAATATGTAAATATGGTACAATAATGTTGTAAGCACTAAGTTATTATAAGTAACTGTTGAAAGATGCATAATAAACGTATTGCTATTTTATCTGCTGTTTTATTTATAACTTTAGTTAATGAATTAAATCGATTACTTAAAACGATTTATTACGTCGAATGACGGCGGTGGAGAATAAAGCGCGGTGTGTGGCGCGTTATCTTCCTTTCTGGTGGTAAAGGAGGTAAGTAGATCTCCAAGAATCAAGAAAAATGCTCGGTACTTGAAATAAGGACAGAAACGTGTAAAGATGCTCAGGTTTTGAAACCCTATAAAAACAAGGTTATAAAACTAAGTCAAACTGTTTTCAGTAGATCTAAAAATAAAACAATGATTAATTATCGATATATCTTAAATCGTCCCACTTCTAAGCATTACTAAATTGTATACAAAAGGCAGATATATCTATATACATTTTGATCAGTGATTGCAGTTTTCTATTGTTACAACAATATAAATCGTTTTCGAAGAAATTTAAGGATTATAATCTCTAAAATCTGTTTTGATCTAACTAAAGTCATTGACTCAGTATACACTGAGTCAATGACTTTAGTTAGATCAAAATATCAGAAAGAGAGAAAAGTTGGATATACATCCAACATAATCTAAAGAAAGAAAGTTAAGCGCAAGAATTAACATTACCATCAATGTTTTATTTTATTTCTGTAGAAAATGTTATGGTAAGTTTTCAGAACTGTGTTCTGAATCTTAACGTTCTTAGTTAACGCAGAAAGTGATACACAGGGCAGTATCCTGAGTCCAACCTTGCTATCGCAATACGCACTGTTTTACTTATGCTGCTATTTAAAAAAACAGATTAGTCACTTTTCTGTTGCATGGTTATATTTCTATGGAAGCGGTAAAACAAAAATATATCTAAAGTGGGCCTACTGATCTACCTACTTTTATAGAATCCCAATCTGGAATAGGTGAAATAAAGCTATAATATTCACCCCAAGATTTTGTCGAATCGTGTTTTTTATCGAATAAGGTTATATCAACTGAATTAAAGACACAATGCCTATTAACATATTATCATATTCTATAAGCAAATAAAGATAAACAGCAATAAATTCCTCATTCACCATATTAACAACGTCGCTACGCTTTCATTGAAAAAACCGCAATCTCCATTCAATTATAAACACTCAATCAGTGAACTTTATTGAATTAAATGCGAGTACCACCAGTACATGCGAACTATCTCGCAATTATTCACAATTATAATAATTAATGAGACTCCGGTCGGCGAAAAATACATACTTCCCCGACGGTCTATTAATATCCTTTGGAAGAAAACCAGAGGTCCTTGCCCTTTATAAACCTTATGCATACAACCCTGCCATTACAGCGACCCTTATAATGAAGGCGATAAGGTTGATAATGCTGCTGATTGGAAGCAAGTCCGCAGATTCATTGAGACGACAATGGTGATATCTTATCGCATAGGTTACATGTTTTATGGCAGATTCGTATAACTAACTTTAGTTTTGCTTCTGGGTTCTTTTGCAGAACTTGATAAACTTGGATTTACTTGCCAAAGCGTAGGTTTGGTGACGAGAAGCACAGTTAGCAGTATGTAAACGTTATTTGATGATTTGAGGAACGCCCGTATTGTTAATGGGCTTGACCAGAATTGGTCTACTTAATTAGGCTTCGGAATCCAAAGATGAAACCAGCAAGTTGTGACATGATCCTTGGAAGAAGTGCATGTCCAGCTAGCAGGCATAAATAGGTACAACAAATAAATATTGTATTGGCTACTTGACTGGACTTTAGACTCTCCTTGATCAATAGCAACTGTGAAAAGCTCAACTGCAAACACACATACATGTGCATAGTTTAAAATGTTATTTAAAAAACTACAAAGAGTACCTACTATCGAAAATATTCCAAATGAATCGAGACCCGAATTATTCCGTATATTTTCATGAACAAACATACATATCGACTATCTTTTATACAACGTGTACCTACCACGACGCGGTTATGTAGTAAATATTGTATTATTGATATTATTTACGATATTCCCTTTATCTGGAGACATATGCTCGCGCGCACAATAGCCGCAGACAATGTTTATGTCTGAACACGTATGTAACTCATTGCTTATGTGTACACTAAGCGTAGCACGTGGGTTTGTTCGTGCAATGCTGGTTTTACACGAGATTACATGAACATAAAGATGAGGTTGGCAATAGTTTGCAAAAAAGGCCAGTGTTAGAAAAATGAATTTAGAGAGAGAGTAGAGTGATGATTTGATGAATTTAGATGAAACAAAAACGGCAATTACTTGCAATCGATGACGAAATATGGTATTGCTGACAATCGCAAGGCTGTAGTCATAAATTGGGTATGGAGAGCACAATATTGAAAGAAGTAGCGGGTTAATGAGAAGCTAGGTATCACATAGAAAAAGACTGATAGTAGTGATAATAAGATAAGGAGGCTGAGCCTATAAAAGAAAATTACCATCAGAACGCGTAGCACCGTAGACACAGAAGAAACGTATGGAGGTATTAAAACATATGAGTTCATATAAATGTTCATTTTATTTGACTGTCTAACTCAATTTATGTTAATTTATTAGTGAAAAAATCTACTCATTACAATGTTTTTTTTATGAGTTGTATTGCAATAAGTGGTTAGCTAGCGACCTCGACAATTGAATCTATTATTCTTGCCTGAGCAACCGGCAGCAAGTTCGTCATGCTCCCTTAGATGTCACTGCTTGCGGTAGCGTCGGGGGTCGGGTTGCCTTCTTCCCTCTAATATGGCGAGGGGGGTGATGGCTGATCTTTGCGTTATGCTCGTGAACGGGTGCTGTATGTGATGACTGGTCGTCTTGCTGACCCATGGTTTTGTTATTGTTATTAATAATTAACTGTTTATATATTTTACATCAATGGTGCTAGTATAAATTTGTGACTTAGAGTTACGTCTACAGCTTTATGTAAGCGCCCATTATGCCTGGAGGCTTTTATTTAGGTACGTTCTGTTTACCTTATTTCTGCTTGAGTATAGTTTTCGACGATTATTATTATTTTTGGTATAGTGGCGTGTAGTAGCTAACTTAAGGTACATAAGTTAATGTTGCGTAATGCAAATTATTTTTACATTCCTTTGTACACAATCAGGTGTTTTTTATTTTTTTTATTGAACAGATTGTATGCTGTGCTGCTGGGGAGTTTGTTGCGCCAGTTCTTCCCAGATAAATCACTAGGAAGTGGAAAAGGGTGGGCGTTTTTGGGGGACTGTCTTATGTAATTTTAGACGTTCGAAAAGTGCTGATTCTCAGCCTTGTTTGAATAAATGCCTTTTGATTTTGATTTAGGGTGTAAAGTTCACTCATCTCCTATAGAAAAGGGAGGATCCTCCGACCAGACGGGAGTTGTGTCTGGTGGGCAACTGCCCGACGGTTGATGTCGGGATGTTGTATATATGCTAGTTCCGCAGTAAACTCTGCTTGCGCGATGCAGGGTTTTGCGTGACGTCAGAGTGATGCGTAGTTTGCATGTGCGATGTAACTGCCGCCACAAACGAAAGACAAAGTTACAGATTGATGATGGAAAGATTCTTCGGCGCGATGTCAATGAAGAAAACAAATGAAGCTTCTTAAAGAAAGAGATAATTTTGTCTATTTTTTTATTCGTAGCGTAGAGTAGAAGTACCTATACGATGCGTGCTGATGAAGGTGGATGCCCATCCTGTTAAAAAAACATCCGGAGCAAACAACATTAAACTTTCACGTAGAAATTACATTTATTTTACAAAAAACACCTTAATATTATAAAAATAACATTATAAAATAAAATAAATATATTAATACTAGAACCTTATAGTGAAGTCGGTGTATGCGATCTTGGCGACGTATTCCCAGTTAGTGAGGTCACACTTCTCTATTTTACAGTCAGGAGACCCGGTGGTGCTGAGCCAGTTAATCCTGAAATCCGAGAAATACATGATGTATATTTGGATATTTTCCATTTTGAACAAGATAATCTTTGAACAAGTCTGTGAAACACAAAACGATGTTTGAAAATCTACGATTTATAACCTTGCAAAGTTCAATGAGTATGTTATCTTCCACCTGTTGCTAGCACGACCTCTGCGGTTATGACTCCTTGGTCCCTATTGTGCCTTCAATATTTTTTGTCGCTACATTGTCTGCCAATTCCTGCCAGGGTTGCGAATTTGTCCGAAAGGGATATCGTGGCCCTGGCACACAGGCAAATGAAGGAACACGGGTGGGTTTTAGTCAGTAAAAGTCTGACACGCCCTTCCACGCTCTGCCCAGAGCGGGAGAAGTTATTTGATAATTTCCCTCCCAAAAAAAACAGGCATGTGTAGAAGATTACCTACAGAATGGGTTAATCCTCCATTTTTGTGTCAGGGGTGCCATAAATGGAACTTTATTTAAATTGGACACATCTTAACAAATTTATTAATCTTATGAGAAGAATAATTATGATCATAAGAAACGAATTAATTTCTTTCTCTTTGGCACTGATGAACGCTGGTAATGGCGCTAAACACGTAGCCGAATTCTGGGCCGAGTTCATTTTGATTGCCGACAACACGCTAAGAAGAAGAAGAAGGCACTGTTGACTCATCATTTGCTTTTGACAGTGGCTTGTTGCATAAACTCATCACACTAGGTAGATCAATCAGGAATATTCATCATTCATCATTTGGATTTTATCCAAATTATTTAAGTAATTGATATTGATATTAAAAGTAAGTACTTTCAATGATAATTTCAAATTTGTCTTCCATCAGATTAAATTAAGATAAAGACTATCCCCCTTATTACAAAACAAGGTTTATCTTCAGACCCAGGCTTAAAACATGGAGCCTTTATTGAATTTCGAACTTTATATCGACTATGGTAAAGTTCCTAAACACAAAACTGACAACTTAGTACCGAACTAAGTTTTCAGTTTTGTATAAAGAACGGTATTTCAATCACTGTTACGTTCTTATTACAAAAACTGGCTCCATGGTTTAAGCCATGTCAAAATATAAATCTTGTTTTGTAATAAGGCGGTATGGGTTTGGTTATGTTTAAGATCTAATCGTTAACATTGCCCCATATCCATGAGCTTATCGTTAACGATGAGGAAACGTAAGAGTGAAGAGAAAGTATCAGCGCAGGGCTTGAAAATATACCCTGAGGCACTCCGAACTTCATTTGATATTATTGTTGTGTGTGACCGTTGCAGAAGTCAACTAAGGCCTAAAACGCACTAGCGGCAGACCGCACAGATAGTCAAACTTATTAATGCGATTTATTTTTAGTTTCCGGTTCCTAATTGCTTTTAGTGATAAGACCGCCACCATGTCACCCTATGTAAAATTTCAACATTTATAAAAATCTGTAATTTTTATGGTGTTAACGTACATAATAAAGAGTATTCTATTATATTCGACCAATCAATGATGATAATGTGGCAAATCTTACTTTCAGTAAATACTTACATGTGGTCTAGCTGTTCTTTAGTGCCTTGTATCTTGCCAACAATGGTGCCTTTCTTGGAGTTCTTCACCCAGCCGCCAACACGAAGCTGCTCCGCCAACTCCTTACAGAACTTTGTGAAATAACAACCTGATAGACAAACAGATTAATACTTTTTGTAGCATAAAAATATAGCAGTTGTTTCAAAGTAGGGAAAGAACCGGCTAATGGTTGCATACAGGGCCAAATTAAATTAGCTAGAGAAACTCCGCAGACGCGATTGGTATCGGTATCTAAACACGATAAAGCAAAAAAAAATATTAATTTGATGATTTTTTTTTTGGGTTCATCAACCACAGTGTAGTTGAAATATCAGTTTAATTATTATTTTTAGGGTTCCGTACCTCAAAAGAAGAAAAGGAACCCTTATAGGATCACTCGAGTGTCTGTCTGTCTACCTGTCCGTCTGTCACAGCTGAATTGCTCCGAATCTACTGGACCGATTAAGTTGAAATTTGGTACACATATTATGAACTTCTGTAACCCAAACACGAACGTGTTACGGAAATAAATTAATTTTGAATCTGTCAGTAAAACTTTTTTTTATAATTTTCTAATTTGATCCCCAAAAGTGATCTCCATGGTCACTTTTGGAGATCAAATGTACCGTGTACCGTGTGATATATCAAATGAAAGGGCTTATTTTAAGGATTTTATATATATTTTTTTTATAATTTTAAAATACATACTTTAGAAATTATTTAGGAAATAGATGAAAAATGACCATTCCCCCCCTTATCTCCGAAACTACTGAGCCTAAAATTTTGATAAAAATACAGAAAATAGTTCTCTACTTATAGATTACAGGAAAACCTATAAGAAGTCTGTGATCTTAAAATAACATGGTAAATCACTCAATTTTGTGCGTACAAACTTACATTAGCAGTTGTAATGTATGGGAATCATGATTGTCAACTACAATGTTAAGTTTGTTTGGATAAATTCATCCCAACTACGGAACCCTTCATTGTGCGTGCGTGGTCCGACAAGCACTTGGCCGGTTTTTTAATGTTAACTTCACAGACGTAATTGGAATCGATATCTGAACACGATAAAACAAAAAAAAAACTATTTCTCTACTCATACTTCAAGTAACAACACTACTAGTGGTTGTTGACTCCAAAAAAAAAACATCAAAGCCTTTTTATTTTGTCGTTTTAGATAACGATACCCATCACGTCTGCGGAGTTTCGCTAGCTAATTTAATTTGACCCTGTATAAAAAACTGGCTTCTGCCCGCGACATGTCACATGTCTTTGAATTTTTGAAGTGAAAGCAAATTTTTTTGAAGTGAAAACTTTTTAGGCGCGTTGAGTGATTTTTGGTAGGGAAAAAACTGATGGGTTCGTCACCGACATGCTAACCGCGACATGGTAATGGGACATATTGTGCCAGACTGGCGGCGTGCAGCGGCCTGTGTATATACACAATGTATACGTATATGTACAAGTTGTAACATAAATAACGCACAACCTCTTAAAGGGTCATCGTATGAACAATTATTAAGTACTATGGGAACAAACCTGAAAGCGCGAAAAAAAAACAGCTGTTACATAGGTACATTTATTTTCTCATAACTCGTCAAAATGTAGGGTCACTAAATACACACACATTAACCCAACATCCTCTCTCGATCGAAAAACAAGCAAACTTACTATTAGGAGATTATATGAACCGAACGCTTGTTTCATACAGGGGCAAAAAGTAAACAAATGGATATTTTGTATCGTTCTTTTCTAATTACTATGTTGGCGATCATTAAAAAGCCCGTTTGTAATAGGTAGGTGTATAATTCATTTATGGAGCTATGAATTACAAACATAATTATAATCATATAGGAATTTTCTTTACACAGCCAATATAAAAAAAGATAACAGAAGGTACCTATCATAAAGTTTAATTTAAATTAGGATTTCATAATAATATAATGTTATAGCTTTGATCCCAGATAATGTAAAAATAAATCATAAGTGAAAAATGTATCCATTAGCGAAGCGATCCAAATTTCATTAGACTACCAAATGATTTAAAAATTAATGAAAGGAGCAGAGATGAACGTTCATTCCTATGTGGTTTTTGTCGGTTTCGTGTGAACAAAAATGAACATTCACGTGACTGAAATATTTTATATCAGCCTTGGTTTGATGTTAAGGGTCTTTACAGAATTGTAACTTGTGTAACAATTCTGTTTATTGCTATCCCGATGCATTAACATCAGAAGTCGCCCATATTATATACAAAATATGACTAGAGGTAAGTCTCCAGGACATGACGACCACACCCTCGAGCACTTGCAGTTCGCAGACGTTTATTTACCTTAAGTGCTGGTCAGGTTTTCGATTGTCTGCATAGGCCATTCATTGAATATTTACCCCAGAACCTTATAATGACCACAATTCTTAAAAATAAGACTCTAACTCAAACTCAAAGCATTTCTTTCAAATAAATCAATTACAGCCACTTTTGAATTGTCAAGAGGTCGGTCATTCAGAAAGATGAAGCTAGCGCCCATTCCAAAGTGTAGTAGGTTCCTATAGAGGAGAACGGGCAATAAAATCCATGGAAACTCTTTTAAATCAACATATTGTAACTAAATATGTACTGGTTACATCATTCATGTTGAAGTTATACATGACATGTGAGAAATATGTGACGTGCACGTTAAAAGTGTCCGTAAGTAAAAAATAAAAACAGAACAGGCAGCTAAGAGATGACCAGTCCCTACTGACGGCGCCCGTTCACGAACATGATGCATAGATCAGCACCATGCAGGCCAACCATTTTGAAGGGAACTTAATGAACCAACACACACTGGGCCACCACCAACGAGACATTTGAGTGAGCATGACATAAAAGTATGGCATTGGCAGTGAAATGCAATATGCTGGCTAGCGGGTTTGCACGGTGCACAAAAGAGGTCAAAATTGTTCTTTTTAAGGCATCATCATTATCATTTCAGATGTCCACTGCTGGACATAGGCCTCCCCCAAAAAGGGGGTGGGGGGATTTGCCATGATCGCCACGCTTGGCGCCTCGGTTTGTCGATCGCAGTATGGTTTTTAAAAATGCATAGAGAACGCTGCTGCCCATTCTCGAGTAAGTCCCTTAGTCGCCTTTTACGACACCCACGGGAAGAAATGGGATGGTGTTATTCTTTACGTCCAGCACCAAACGGAACAAGGCATACTAAGGCATGTTAAGGCATACTGCCAGAAATTTTATACCTGCAGCCTGGGTCCGTTAAACGCGTAGATTATTCAATGCCTTACGGACCTGTACAATAATGGTTTAAGCATGCTGTTGGGGTTCCCTCGCTTTTGCAGTACAACAGGATGTTCAGTGGCGTAGCTAGCATGGGTGACACCCTGTGCGCATAATTGTGTCACCCAAGAATAAAAACCGGCCAAGTGGGTGTCGAACCACGCACAATGAAAACACATGTTCTCCCATAATGTTATTCCAACTGCAAATATAAGTTGTTCGACTATTACTCGTTTTATACTACTGCCGTTGTCCGTAGTCCGTTTGGTGCCGGACGTAAAGAATAGCATCATCCCATTTCTTCCCGTGGGTGTCGTAAAAGGTGACTTAGGGACTTACTAGAGAATGGGCAGCAGCGTTCTCTATGCATTTTAACACCATACTGCGAACTGCGATCGCCAACCCGCCTGCCAAGCGTGACGATTATGGCAAACACTCCCTTTAGGGGAGGCCTATGTCCAGCAGTGGACGTCTTTCGGCTGAAATGATAATGATGACTAATGCCATGATTTTTTCCTTTCTTTATTGCTTTATTTAAATAATTTATTTTGGATAACTAATGGTTACAATGGCTTCAAGCCTAAGTGGTTTATCGTTGTAAAACGTGATAGTATGTTTAATTTTTTTTTTCACGGTCGAGTGTCACCCCCAATCAGGTGGCACCCGGTGCGGTCCCCGACCCCCCATTAGCTACGCCACTGGGTATGTTTGCTTAGGCCAGCACGGACTGCTTTAGAGCAATACTACGAAAAAGAGTAGCCTCCCTGATGCGCCGCGTGCGAGGCGGCACCAATAGCCTTCTGAATACGTGAAGGGTTGATTTCCCGGTTGTGAGGCACTGGAATACCGTTCACGGATCTGGAGGTGCACGTTATAATATTATACTTGCGCAATTATAAATAAATAATTCATAATTTGACTCACTTATAACCGTTATAAATATTATTTATTTACAAAAATTTTAATCTATTCTGAAACTAGCTGATGCCCGCGGCTTTGCTCGGTTGGCGTTTTCTAAAATAAAAATCGCCTTAGTTATTCCTTTTATCATCAGCTATTTGTAAGTGAACGTCCCATCACCATCGGTGCAGCGGCTTCGGAGATTAGCCGGAACAAACAGACAGACAGATCTAAGACAAAAATTCTATTTTTTTTTTTTTTGTAGTAGGTACCCACTTTCATAAGCATTTAGTATTTTGACATTACAAACAGACACTTCAATTTTATTTATTCGTTTAGATAAAATAATGAATAATACCTAATAATTATTCGTTTTAAAATTTTATTTTTAACTACTTGAGGTACGGGGCTGTCATAGTAACACATAAAGACAGTAATATAACATGTTTGTGGTGACTAAGATTATCGTTAGGTACACAAAAAAAAGTCCAGATGAAAAGCCGAACATTTGCTAAAAAGACCCCCTGGGCCTACTCCGAAGCGTTAATACGAACTATCGGTCGAATGTTCGGCCGTTTTATAACTTCCATAGTTTCCTTTTTTGAGGATTCAAAGTCAAAAAAGGAAACTCACATTCGAGACACAAACTCACATCCAACATAAAGTCACATTTTTGACTTTGACTTATCTCTTTGACTGCCGTTTTTTTTTCCGCCGTATCCAGTCATAGTTAGCCGTCGTCAAGCAACGGCCGAACATTCGGCCGACACTTCGGATTTATGTTCGGAGTAGACGCCCTGACATTTTACGTTTAAAATATTTTATTTTTTAAGGTTTTTTCTGATTCTAAAAATCCGGACAAAGTGGGACAGATGAGACAAATCTTGTCGGATGGTTACCCTAGTTGTGGCTGCTTTCACGTCCAAATCACGCATTGACATCGACCTACATGTGACTACTCTAATTATAAACCGTTGACTGATTAGCTCTTTCTTTAGATCAGCTGTCGATGTTCTGATTCTTTGAATATTTATTTGATCAATCAAATTTTATTCCGTAAAATTGAACTTGAAATGGTTTTCTATAAAGAGGAGAATATAATACTCTTTATTATGTACACCATAAAAGTTACAGTTAAAAATGTTTAAATTTTACATAGGGTGACACAATGGGCGGTCTTATCGCTAAAAGCGATCTTTTACAGACAACCTTTGGATGGATTAAAGGGAGCAGGAGTGACAATACTGCAGGTAGTCAGTGGTGTACCATTAACATATACAATAAATACATACATACACAAAGCAAACCCTTATCTAATAAATATAGTAGAGGAGATGCATTAAAAATTGTATCCGTTTCTCCCAGAAATAGGGTTTCTGGGGAAATTGGGCAAACATTTTAGAAATAAGGAATCGTATTTAATTACACGAAACGACACCTACATTTGAACCAAAAAATAAAAATAAAAATCTTTATTTCAGACATGAACAATTAAACATGAACCGTCTAATTATAAAACAAAGTTTATTTTCAGACCCAGGTTTTAACCATGGAGCCATTATTGAATTTCGAACTTTATTCCGTCTGTGGTAAAGTTTCTAATACAAAACTGACAAATTAGTACCGAACCAAGTTTTCAGTTTTGTATAAAGAACGGTATTTCAATCACTGTTACGTTCTTATTACAAAAACTGGCTCCATGGTTCAAGCAATGTCAAAATATAAAGCTTGTTTTGTAATAAGGCGGTTTCAGTCCATAGGTTGTTTAGTGATGGGTTAGTAACAGAAAGTACTTATAGTCTATATAAAAAAAAAACCATTTGAAGTCGGTTTTAACCTCGTCAACCCCAAGTTCAATCATGAGCTTGTATTGTCCGTTAATATAAAGATAGTACTAAACTACTGACCTTGAACCTGTCCGTAGACTTCAAATTCCACTGCAGCCAAAGCATTAGGATCATCAGCGCCCATCACAGAAAATGTCAAACCGTTTATTGAATCACAATATTAAAAAATGTGGCTATAAAAAAACACGCTCCCTGCACTGAAAAAACAAACGAGACTTCTTTTCAACGTACAGTATCGCGCCCAAACTATTGAAATCCGCCCGCCCAAGTGCCAATAGTTCGCCAGCCGCCCTAGTTTATCTACCCATATTTATTTATATGCAGATTCAAGTGCACGTATTATTTATGATGATTGTAAAATGCATATGCATTATTATTATGAATGCATTATTATTTATTATGATTGGGGCGCCTAAGGTTGACAAATAAAATATTTTAATTCTTATAAAAGCGCATAAAATGCGTGATGAAATTGTTGTGTTTAAGACGCAAATATATTGTTAGTGTTCTGTACCAGCTCACGCAACGCGTCGTACGTTCAGCCAGCAATAGGACTGGCCCATCAAGGAGCGCTGTCCCCAATTTGACGCATTATTAATTTATAATACACAAAAAAAGGTATTTTAATAAAACACGTATACTAAAAGATTAATAATTACATTATCTTTAAATTGGTGAAGGTTTCAGAAAAATACGCTTGGTAGATTTTGCGCCATTCCCAGTTTTTTATCCGCGTTAGACATAAATTTACAAATTAATTTCACTATGTAATATAAACATAATCTAAAATATTCACATAATAAGTTATTGAGAAAATTCTCTAATTTGACGTGATCTTCAGTATAAAATCATTAAAGGTCGGTTATCGTTTGCATTAACTATGGGTTGGCAAAAGACTGACACTTCTAAACGAAAAGTTTTATCAACCTGACGAGCACCTGTAAATCTAGTAAATTGTCAACGTATTGCTGGCTGTAAAGGCAGATAGAGAAAGTTATTCATGGCTTTAGATGTAGGTACCCAGATAAAGAAAATTCGTTAAGACGCTGACAATTACAGGTAAACCGCTGTCACTGTCAGATTGCATACAAAAGAAAGAGATGCGCGATGACAACGTATGGCGTAAAAATAATAAAATCGTATCAAATTAGATATTAACTAATTCATAAAAAATACCATCACCGGATACAGTTTGGCATTTGGAATTTTATGATATCTTTTAATTATAATTATAACTGATATCGAAGGGATATACTGCTTTTAAAAATAATTAACAGTTGTCCTTGAAGATTTTTTTGAGTTCCATCACCGTATGCATAAAGACTTGAAAATATCATACTGTTTTTGTTTTGGAAAAAATATTTACGGTTTAAGAGGTTCACTGCTTTAAAAACCACCTTTTTGACCATTTTCAAGAAATCTCCGCCATAATTTTATGTTCCCTTAGTTTATAGCCGCGGCGACCATCTTGAAATTGAAACAAAGCACCGCCTATAAGTGGCAGAAATGAAAGGTTAGCTACTAACGAGAAGGTAAAATACTACCTAACTAAGTATTACCCAATGAACTCTACTACCTCTGAAATTACCAATTAAATATTGGTGATATTTGTGCCCTTACTTTATTGAATTAAAACACCTTTGGTTATACAGCAAAATTAGGTACATTAAATATAGTAAGTTACTTCTTTTCTGAAAACATACATTCCTGCATTAATTATTTCTTTGTACTAGGATTCTCTCATAAGTACACCAACAAAATCCCATCATTAAATCCCCTGTAGCACAAACATTACCGGTCATTCAAGAAGGAAGCTCCCCCCCTCAGGGCCAGGACCTGGAGTGGACGGTTCCGCAGGCAATTACAAATTATATGATTGCCCATTGATTGCACTAACAGTTTCCTAATAAACTGTGTGTCGGTGACGCTCAGGGAATGTGGGTGAAGGATTTAGTTTAGAAGCGAGTGGGGGGGGCAACTGATTTTATTGTACTAAGTACTTACTAATTTTTGGTAATTTAAAAACTCTCTCATTGCCACCAAGTCTAAATCTGGTGTATTTTTTTATAGAAACTCATGCATTTGCACTCGGAAAGTACCATTTGGTAAAGTGTAACTGATGATGAAGACCACAGATGGCCACCAGAACTACTTAATAACGCAATTTATGCTCGTGATGAGCATAAATTGCTTAGCAACCATATTAAAGTGCCTAATCGAATCGCAACCCGTGAAATACTTAACACAACGCCTCAACGTATTACTAAATTATTAACATAACGCCTGTATTCCAAGTTCACCATGTACCACGTTCAAATTTTTTTGTTTTTAATGTAACCTAGTTTGGAAGGCGCTGGTGTTTGTGATACAATGTTTTTTTCATTAGTACAGATCAGTCAGACACCAACGATACCCTTATTTCTGGAATGTTAAATTTTTGCTATGACAATTGTTTTTGTGTACCTTAAATTTGTTTTTTCTGAAATAAAAAATTATTATTAATTATTAAAATTATTTCGCGAAGGGTTAGGCAGTAGTATAGGCACCTACCTATATTACACACACATTATGTAATAAGGGGCGAGCCTATTGCCATCAACAGGGCACAAATCCAGAGTCCGGGCTGCTACTGAAAAATTCCAGATGAAAAACCCAATAACACTTTGCCCGACACGGGAATTCTTTATCTCTCTTCTTACTATAGAAGAGAGATAGAGAATTCCCGGGTCTGTCCCGGACCTCAGTCTCAGCAGTACCTACCGTTTGCTACTGCTAGACCAACGAGTATATTAATAGCTTCAGGTTTACATTATCATAGTCAGCTTAAAATGTTGTGACCTAGGGCTTATTTTACATTCTGTGATTACCTTAAGGGGCCGCGTACGAAATCGGCTTGATCAATTTTTGTTGTGAGAAAGGGAAAAAGAAATGTAAACAAAATTATTGGTCATTTGAAATGTCGAGTTATTTGTTTTGCATGTGGCGGAAAGGGATTTTTCAAATAGATTAAGTATTCATGGAAAATCACTAGTATTTGCAACAAGTTTTTTTTAATGATCTTTTTAGAAGACACTACTATTGATTTTAAAAATTTAAAAATATAATCAACATTATTATATGGTCTGCTTGCATGTGGGGAAGCACTTTTTTCAACTTCAAAACAAAATATAGCAGAAAAATAATGTAGAAACAACCTATATTTTTTTTTAAACCCAGTCATTAATGTATTTTTTCCTATTATTTAGCTAATCATATAAAAAATTTAAAAATCACACACAGAGCTTCAGCTATCCTTAAGATAAAATGAAAATTTAATTTTATGATTATACAGTATCTTCATTAAGTAAATCAAAGGCGCAATATACTATATTTTCAAAAGCACAAAGTGATGAAACTACATATTAACAAGTGCTGTGAATGGTTTAGCACCATGAAAACTGTACTCCTATAGTAACACAGACCTAATGTTTCAATTATTTCAAGCTTTCTCACAATCAGATAAGAAATTGACGAAAAAGGGTTATTTTCGTGCACGGGGCCTTAACTCACACACTGACATTAAAATTTTAGGAAAACGTATATTTATACAATGTTTCTAATTATGTGAGCACCATGTATCTATCACATAATTAATTTATCTGTCATTGTTTAACTTTTAATTATTTTTACATATTGTCTTAAAGTAATTTTATTCTAGGTCCATCGTATTCACATTTATAATTATATTATAATTAATGTAATTATACAAAATATTGTAAGTAAAACATTTTAAAAGAGTAACGGTGTACTTTCTTGCCCATTGTAACAATAACAATTATGTAATGCGCATTTTCATATGGCAATACCACCCAAGGACTCTACGAGACAGGCTCGACCTAGTGTAGAGTTCTTAGGTTAAAGTACTTCCTTTGTGTCTTATCTAATTTTGTAAACCTAGCTATTAATTTATTTAGCTTACAAGGAAATGTAAAGCAGTGTTTTTGGAAAATAAACAAACTTCAAACTTCATTCTTCTCCATACGAAACTACCATTTGGAAGGGGCGACTAGAATCAATTCTATTTTCTTGACGTTGACGTTCAAAAGTGCTTTCTAAGCGGCGCCGCCACTATTACTTAGTTATAAGAATCATGTTGTACATAAATTAATTGCACAAAAGAAATAAAGTAAAAACGGGCGGGAGCTTAGCATATCCAATCACGAGCATGGACGCGAGTTTGCCTCGAACCAACATGATGTGCAAACACAATGGTCCGCTGGCCAGACAAATCTAGCGATAACACGCTAGCCAGTCGGCCAACCAGCCAGACAGTCTCACGTTAGTCGCCATCAAGAAAACACTAGGCCCGTTTGGCTTCTAAAATAGGATATGCTGAGTCCAGTCTCTCTTATGTACTAAACGACAGTGTTTAATTCAGTGTAAACCCGCCATAAGAACCCTCTCCTGGAGTCCCCAGTGAGCCGCTACGGAAATAGGTACAGAGTTGTCGCCGTCCTGGAACCAGAGGAGTTTCGACTAGCAGCAGAGCTATCATATACAGTCCACTCGCTGCACACTATCCCCCTTATTACAAAAAAGCAGTGGTAATGAAGATAAATTGCACAAATTGAAGTCTCGTGTCCTTGGGTTCGAACCCACGAACTATAACTTCATCATTCATCATCATTTCAGCCGAAAGACGTCCTCTGCTGGACATAAGCCTCCTCCAAAGGGGGGGTTTGCCATAATCGCCACGCTTGGCGGTGGGTTGGCGATCGCAGTGTGGTGTTTAAACGCATAGAGAACGCTGCTGCCCATTCTCTAGTAAGTCCCTAAGTCGAGTTTTACGAAACCCACGGGAAGAAATGGGATAGTGCTATTCTTTACGTCCGGCACCACACGGGACAAAACTATAACTTACCTACACCAATGACGTATTATATACATCATTGACCTACACATGTTTTTTACCACTGCGTACTTGTTCTTATCTATACTCCATTTGAAATAAGATTAGAAATTTAAAGAAACATGTTAACAGTCCGTTCAACCGATGTTGACTTCTATTCCGTAAGCATAAGGATGGCATTAAAAGCAAAAACAAGATTACAATACCAACCGTACATTATTATCTAAGGTGAATTGCGGTTTACGATTTATTACGATTAAAAAAAAACTACCTACTAGATCTCGTTCAAACCAATTTTCGGTGGAAGTTTACATGGTAATGTACATATAATTTTTTTAGTTTTGTCATTCTCTTATTTTAGACGTTACAGGCGGGACACATTTTACCACTTTGGAAGTGTCTCTCGCGCAAACTATTCAGTTTTTGAAGACCTGTCCATAGATACCCCACACGTATGGGTTTCATGAAAAAAAAATTTTAGTTTTAGTTCTAAGTATGGGGAACCCCGTAAATTTATGGTTATTGTTTTTTATTCTTTTTTTTTGTGAAATTTTAAGTATATTCGGTTATCCGATATTCGGTTATCCTTCTCTAATAACCAATCCACCGTTGCAGTTTTCCTTGATATTAATGCAGCTTATGATAATGTTGTATTAGCAGTTTTACAAAATTAATTAGAAGCCTTACAAGTTCCATTGAATTTGTTGAATTTCATTATTAATATCTTGACTGAACGCTCTGTTAACATGTTAATAGGAGACCATGAGGTATCTCATCTTGTATGGAGGGGTCTCCCACAGGGTTCTGTGCTCAGTCCCCTTCTATACAATATCTACACTTATGATTTAGAGTTATCCTTAACTAGTCATGTTAATGTGGTTCAAAGTCAAATTATTTATTTCAAATAGGCACATAAAAGGCACTTTTGAACGTCAAGAATTATGAAAAAAAAAAATAGAATTGATTCTAGTTGCCCCTTCTCTATCTACTTACCAAGTTTCAACAGTATAGTTATTATAGTTTCTTGCCATTTGGCTACGGAACCCTAAAAAGGTCGAGTTATAAAACCGACCGACGACGTGGGCATATTTTCACTTCGTAAATGAATTACACATTTTAATCGGCTTTGATAATAATGTAAGACCAGGTTAATATTCTATGTAACCTTAACCGTTATTATAAAGATTTTCGAAAATATTTCGTTAATTTTGTTACAAAATCAATGCTGAACAATGTGATGAAGCAATCTTTGAAGCTAATGTCAATAGTATCAAAAATAATTTGTATCTTCGGAAATAAAAATTAACCGGTTTCAAGCCCTGTGTAAGACTGCCATTGACGGTTGTCAATTTCAGGCACAATAGTAAATAGGAATAAGGAAAAATGGCAACTAATTCGAATGTACAGCTGCCATTTGTCATGCCACCAACGCAATAGAAGTCAATATCGGTTGAACGGACTGTAAAAAATGTTGATTTAAATGTCTAATCTTATTTCAAACGGAGTATAGCTTGCATTAGCGCAGTGGTGGATTTATCAACAGGCTTTAGTAGACTTGAGCCTAGGGTGGCAGATTTCAGGGACGTACAATTTGGCAACCGACTTTTTTTATGCTGCTTTATAAAACTTATACCTCCTTATTACAAAACAAGATTTATATTTTGACATGGCTTAAACCATGGAGCCAGTTTTTGTAATAAGAACGTAACTGTGATTGAAATACCGTTCTTTATACAAAACTGAAAACTTAGTTCGGTACTAAGTTGTCAGTTTTGTGTTTAGGAACTTTACCATAGTCGGAATAAAGTTCGAAATTCAATAATGGCTCCATGTTTTAAACCTGGGTCTGAAGATAAACCTTGTTTTGTAATAATGGGGATAAAGTTTTCTGTAATACGGTTTTCTGATGTCTTGCAGAAAGAAGTCTACAAGACATCTTTCCGATGACTTTTCCCTGTTCCCTTTCATTGTACACTCAACGGTACCGCAAATTTCTATAACTATGGTAAAACATCCAGTTCCCGGCCCCCAACCAGTAGTCGGCCTCTGTCCATACTTTGTATGAGTGACAAGAGAGATATATATTTAAATAGATAGGTAATAGAGAGCGAAAATGCGGAATCTAAACAGTGTGGAAGTGACATGTACCGACGCGTAAACTGTTACCATGATTCTAGACCTATAGTAGAAAATTTTCAGGGTTATTTAAAAAAAATTGCTGCGGCATACAAAATGGCAATAACTACACGATCAAAATGTATGAAACTATAAGTTATTTTTTTTAGGGTTCCGTAGTAAACAAGGAACCCTTATAGTTTCGCCATGTCCGTCTGTCTGTCTGTCTGTCCGTCCGTCTGTCCCCAGCTTAGCTCAGAGACGCTTAGTCCTAGAAAGCTGTAATTTGGCATGGGTATACATATTAATCATGCCGAAAAAATGGTAAAACAAAATTATGAAAAACATTTTTTTTAGGGTATCTCCCTTACACGTGAAATGGGGATGATATTTTTTTTCTCGTCTATTCCATGGTGTGGGGTATCGTTGGATAGGCCGTTCAAAAATATTGTGGGTTTGGCAAAACCATTTTTCAATTAAGGGATCCGTTTGCGTAATAATTATTAAGCTTTAAAGTGCTATTTTTTGTTAGAGTCGAGTGTAACACACCCCCCCCTGCCAGCTAAATGGTTGGTTTTGGAAAATTCATGGCAATAGTATATATAACGAAATTAAAAGGAAAACTATCACAGCTATGTAGGCTTCACAAGTTATCGAGTAATAGTCGACCAACTTAAATTTGCAGTTGGAGAATTGACCGTAACGTATATCGATGTATGGGAGAGCATGTTTTTCAACTACAATGTTAAGTTTGTTTTTGGGATAAATACATCCCAACTACGGAACCCTTCATTGTGCGTGGTCCGACATGCACTTGGCCGGTTTTTTAAATAACCGATTATTTTTTACTCTGGGGGGTCTAGAATCATGTGCAGATAAATTCATTCACCCTGTATTTCACATTCTTCTCACTACATCACCAATTTTTCTTTTTTTTACTGTTTTTAAACGAAAGATTTTTTTTAATTACGTTTGCCGAATGTACTTACATATTGTGGTATATGTACCACTGGCGGAATAAGGGTGGAAGGTGGCAGCGGCGGCCCGCCCCGGGCTATCGGCCCTGTGGGGGGTTCCCCAAATCTTGAAAAGGACTTTTTATCAAATCCCAAACAAGGCTTAAAATGTTCAGTAAGAAACAGTTGGAAGCTCCTACATACGTGCTTCCATATTATGTAAAATTTTGTTATTTTCTGTAAAATATTATAGACTAAGAAATAACTCGAAAGATTTTGTTTTGCCGCCTTAACAGTCGCACGCTATGATTAGTTCAGAAATAGGTAGGTATACCCAATAACTATTTCTTTTGCACGGCACGGTTGGCGCAGTGGTTAAGCGATTGACTGCTGCGCTGCGTGTCGCGGGTTCGATTCCCGCACGGAACAAATATTTGTATGACCTACAAGTAGTTGCTACGGATCTGGCTGTTTGTGTATGTGAGTTTAAATGTTTGTGAACACACCCACAATACAGGAGAAATTCCTAGTGTAGGGCAAATAAAAAAAATCAAAAATACAACCAAATTGCTGGATTATAAAAATAATCTAGAAACTGACCATTGTATACGTAGAGGTAGAGGGCGGCAAAATTTTTACAGCCCATACTTAGAAAATGTGTAAATCCGCCACTGCATTGGGTTATTTTCCTTAGTCGATTTAACTCGGTCGATATACAGTATGATGCGGGGCTCCAAGCAGGCAGGGTGATGACTATAATGAAAGTCATAAGTCGATAACGTGGTCGGTAGGTACACCGCCTGCGAGGAATCCCGATAGCGGATGTACAGACTATTGAAATTCACCGATCGGTAAAAAACGTGCGGAGACTCACACCATATAAAAATGAGCCTTCAAAGCAACTGCCAAACTATTTTTCATTTTCTGGTTTTTCTCACAATTGGTCGCTTGATGTTCGATTCGGCACGGAAGCGTAACGAACGAATAGACCGACCACTTATAGGTACAGACGCCAACACATCAAGCTACTACCATCTGTCAAATTTCTTTAAAAGATTTTCAACTTTATATCTAAAGCATAAGGTTCAAGGTTGATTGGGAAAATTTTACAGTATCGGGTAGCTTGACCTGCTGGCGTCTGTACATTCAAAAAACTGGTACCATCTCCTTTCGTCTGCCAAACGTATTGGACAAAATTTACTATGATTTAGTATTTAGACTAGTATGACTTGGTGGAAGGTACCTACTTATGTGGCAAGAAGTACAAGCGAGGTGCTACCTACTGATACTACAGTCCATCCATCCACTGATCCCTGAAATACCTTGTCTATGAGTCTTCTTTCACGCGGAGTCCATTTTTTTGATAATAGCTATCATATAGGTACCTCCGAAATCCTAACTAGTCCTATCCTAACTAATATTATAAATGCGAAAGTAGAATAGAATAGAATACTCAAGTAAGTTTGTTTGTTTGTTTGTTTATTACCTTTTCACGCCTAAACTACTAAACCGATCATCCTGAAATATTGTATATATGTTGTCAGGTGTACAGAAACGGACATAGGGTACCTTTCATCCCGAAAAAAGTACTGTTCCCGAGGAAAACAACAATAACGTTCTTATGATAATAGATGGCGCCACGAGTCTTTCAAATCATGAATTATATTATTATAGAAACTTTAGTAATGTGTTAAGCATTTTTTGCTGCCAAACGCCAAACAACAAGCAGACTAAAGTCCATTTCACGAAAGAAGTCCCGCGGAAATAAGTGGAACTAATTATTATTATACGCTAAGTTAGCAACATTCCTAAAATAACCCATGCCTGCAGCGCCACGTCTGCGGGACTTCTTTCGTGAAATGGACTTTACCACCCGAATTGATTGTCAAATTCTAAATTAACGCGAGCGAAGCCGCGGGCAAAAGCTAGTAAACTTTAAAGGTAGGCCAAACTATAGGTACCTACTTTGACCATATGTCTGACATTGCAAATGAGGTTCGTTTCAACTACGATAGTTGATAGAATAATAGGTACTCAATCTGGAACTACCGCGAATATACTGCAAGAACTTTAGTTCGTTTTAGAGTTCCGTAGTCAAGAAGCAACCTTTATAGTTTCGCCATATCCGTCTATCTGTCTGTCCCCAGCTTAGCTCAGAGACTCTTAATACTAGAACCAATGATATTACTTACATATACTAAACAGTTAAATCATACACTCACAAAACAACCGAAAAAAGTGTTCCGCGCAGCAGCGGCTGCAGACATACTTACCTACTTTTCATTTATTTTACATTTCACTACAAGTAAAAATGATAGAAAAGAGATGGCTTGATAAAAACAACAAGAAAAAAAGAGACAGCTAGTGTCGCTGCCAGCTGCCCGTATTATTGTTTTTGGATATGTGAAAAAAATCATGGCAGTAGTATAAATAATGAAATTAAAAGGAAAACTATCACAGCTAAGGAGGTTTTGCTAATTAACGACTAATAGTCGACCAACTTCCATTTGCAGTTGGAGAATTGACTGTGACGTATACATTTATTTATTTATTTATAGTTAATTAAAACGGCACAGGTCCAATTACATTAATTAACATAGAATTATAAAAATACATACTTAACGATGTATGGGAGAATAAGTTTAACAACTACAATGTTTAGTTTGTTTTTAGGATAAATTCATCCCAACTATGGAACCTTTCATTGTGCGTGGTCTGCACTTGGCCTGTTTTTGTAGATACTAATTTGATATTTCAAATTAATGATTTTTGTTCGTAAAAAAACGAGCTTTAGCTGTTTTTCGATGGTGTTTATGGAATTATCCTCATCGGTTTCACTAACTCCTGACAATTTTTATTTAATTTTGTATCGCAAATGTTACTTTGATATTGTTTTTTTAGCAGGCGTTTCATACAACCTGGATTTCTGCTGATCTTTGATGATTATATTATCATGTACATTATTTTGTTTATTATTTACCAATGAAAGGTAAAATACTAGTTTATTAAATAAGTTACGAGCCCAAAAGTGTTTTATGTATTCGTTCAGAAACGTTTAGATTTACGTGTATCCGAACGGTGTAGCTGTCAGCTGACAGAACGAAACTTACAACTTTTTTATACTGCCTAAATCGACCTTACGGTAATGGTGTAAAGTTCATTTTACTTTTCGAAGTAACTAAAATAAAATTGTAACTATGTGCAATTTGTGATCACTCGCGAAGTTTGTAAAATCGGTAGTTTGTTCATGATAGATAATATTCATTTCATTCAGTAAATTCTGTGTGAAGCCCGGAAACCGACGCGCGAGTTGTATTATCGAGTTACACTCGTGATCAAATTCCTGGAATAAGTTGACTGTATAACATTCTGTTCGTGTTTAGACCCAGTGTTATTACTTTTTATTTAACTCAAAAACACCGTTTTTTTATTAGAATCTTCAGTAAAATGTCTGTCTGTGACGGAATTCCGACAGTACCCGATGCGAAATTAGAGGCAGCGGTACACAGCTGGCTGAAACACGATAAGGTATGTGCTGGAATATTTCATGAATGTTTGGAAAATGTAGAACTAAGATGCAAGGATCGTAGTAAGGCCTTGACTTGTCGCCTCTGGCCTCAGTAAGATTGATATTGTGCAGGTCAAGTCAGATTAATCTCATGTAAGACAAGTTACAGTCAGGTAATACCTACTAGATAATAATAATAAAACAATTTAGAAAAACACATTGTAGATGATAAATAAGTAGGTACTCAACATTATAAAGTATTTTGTCTACTCTCATAACGCAAAAGTCGAATTATAAACTTAAAAAGAGTTAACTGTATAGGTAAACACAGTACCAAAATTTAAAAATAGAATCCTATTTATGATAGCGGCTGTGGACTTTGTTTGAAATAAAAGTATTCTATTCTTTAACACTTTTTCTCTAACAAAATAATGTTTTAAAACATTTTTTTACCAATATGATACAGAGCAAATCCAAGAAGTTAATATCATCGAGGGGTTTCCAGCAATTATTTTTTTCTATAGGAATGCTTAAGCGGGCTGCACCATTTTTATACCATAACAAGTTATAATTCCAATTTTTATTTGTCTTTGGCATCGCCTGCTTTAGCGCATGTGCGATGCAATAAACTATTTCTTACTCTTGTAACTTTGAGCTTTTATTTAGTAGGTGGTCCCAATGTATGAGAGTAGATAAAGTAGTGTATGAAACTGCACATAACTAGGTACTAAAATACTTGTGTGTCTGCCTTTGTACATTATTGTGTGTGAAAAGTTTAAATAAATATATAAATACTATTAAAAACCTCGCTTATGGCTCGGTTTTAAACACACTCGTGTTTTAATACCACTCAATATGTAACAGTTACAAAAACTACTATTATCACTTAATATAACATATTTCTTCCTTTATTATCACTATATGTAAAATTTGAATTAAATATCCAAACAGAATAAATTCTACGGTTAATGATGGTTAAAAGAGGTTAGTTAACTTCATCGTAAGACCACAAACTGCGCGCATCCCCCTCAGGGAGTTGCATAGGTCTTTCCTAACTAATATTATAAATTCGAAAGTGAGTTTGTTTGTTTCTTACGCTTTCACACTAAAATGGCTGAAATTATTTGGATGAAATTTGGCATGTGGGTCGACCATGACCTGAGGTAGGACATACAATACTTTTATCCCGATGTTCCCACGGGATCCAGACGTATGCAGGTGAAACGGCGGGGCGCAGCTAGTTTACTATAATACTGATTACTTTGTGCAGAACCCAACAACCCGCAATGAAGTTCTCGAGGACATCTCAAACGCGCGCTGGGACAAGTTGCGTGGCTGTATGTTACACCGCCTCAAGTTTGGAACAGCAGGACTGCGCGCACCCATGGGCGCCGGTTACAAGGCTATGAACGATGTGGTTGTGCTGCAGACTGCACAGGTTTGTTATGTACTTATTATGAAAATTTTAACAGTAGCAGCCAGTACTCTGGGGGCTGGTTTCACCAATAAAACTGAACGCGATCAGCACATTTAAACTGAGTTCAAAATCTGTCAATAATAAAAATAATGACACTGACAGCTCTTGATCTCGGTTTAGATGTGCTGATCGCGTTCAGTTTCATGATGGAATTCGGCCTGAATGTGGGCCTAATATTTTCTATGATAATAGGCGCTAAAGTCCGGTCGCGAAATAGAAAGAATTTCGTACAATGACCCCTCGTTACTTATTACTATCGCTCGCGCACAATTGTATTGCCGTCGCGCTCGCGCATTTTAAGGTCCTTCTAATGGAATGCCGGACTTTAGTACCACTACTAGGTGCGTAAGGTGCACCTCTGCCTACCCTGGGGGAGTACTGGCGTGATTATAAATGTCAAGTAACACCACATCATCATCATCATATCCTACGAATAAATACCTTGGTATTTTTATCACAAACCACCCCTGCTGCATCGAGATTTCAGTGGTACCTATATTAACTACACACAAATCTTCCGGAATAAATTCTTTAATTGATGGATAAAACTGCATCACAATCTGTTGCGTAGTTAAGAAAGAACAACGCGGACATACAGACAGACACGAAAAACGACTTATATTTATAATATGTACGTTTAGACATATAGGTATATATGAGTAATACTACGCTCCAAAGGACCCTGCTGAACCTAACACAGATCTATAGATAGCTATCATATACTTTGCGTTCATATACCTATTGTCGCAATGAATACGATTGCAGATACACCTCCGTCTGGTTCTTTGTTAGATAAAACAGGCAAGTCACAGCTGACTCTGAGTTAATCATAACGAATCAATGTCCAGTCTGACCTTAAGGAAAGTCAATAGATAATGAAACAGGCGCCATATTAAATGTTCTCGCGAGTTCTCGCCACGGTATAGCAAAGGAATCAATTAACCTGCGGGCTAATTGCAAAACACAGTCTCAGTAGAAATCCCTGTAGTGTGTTTTTTTTTTGTATTTTTTGGATATATCGTTAGTATCTAATGTAAATAGTTAGTTGCGTGATCTATTGTAAGTGTATAATGATTTTAAGTAATAAAAAATAAAAAAATATCTAAGATACTTTTATAAAATTATTTTAGGCAATTAATTATACTTCAAAATCATTCCGATTGTGATTCAAACTGAGTTACGCAATTAGGCTGCTGATGAGGGTAATATCGTAGTCAACTGCTGCACGGAGCGTTATGTTGTTGCGTAGTACTCGTAACGTGTTCATCGACTTAAACTATCTCATTTATATGTAAGTATAAAGTAGTATACTCGTACAGTCGAGTTCATTAATATATTAGCCCTTTCAGGCTTCAAAAATATATGACCGTCAAAAAAAATCATAATATTGTGACAACTATAAGCATCATTAAATTGTGGTCAAGATTTCGATTCATTAATATGTGACTGGT
Source organism: Tiliacea aurago (assembly GCA_948098905.1). Lineage (NCBI taxonomy): Eukaryota > Metazoa > Arthropoda > Insecta > Lepidoptera > Noctuidae > Tiliacea > Tiliacea aurago. Next base: position 4,760,772 of record OX402583.1, on the reverse strand, counting down.
TTTTCTCTGTAACATGTATACAGCCAAAAGCACATTATTATATGAACAACATTAAGATCATATTATCTGAACATTGTAGGATTCACAATTATGTATGCACACATGAATACAATAATATCTAAACATGTAAATGTAATTCAAATTCAACCTTATTACTTACGCCATAAAGATAATTTTAATAGCAATCTTAAAATTACTGACTGGCTAGATTAACTTCAAATGACGTTATGTTTTTCTAATTACTGGAAGATAGTACTGGAAGCTAGTACTGGGAGCTAGTACTGGAAGATAGCACTGGAAGATAGTACTGGAAGATAGCACTGGAATATAGTACTGGGAGCAAGTACTGGAAGCTCGTACTGGGAGTTAGTACTGGAAGATAGTACTGGAAGCTAGTACTGGGAGCTAGTACTGGAAGATAGCACTGGAAGATAGTACTGGAAGTTATAACTGGAAGATAGTGCTGGAAGATAGTATTGGGAGCTAGTACTGGAAGATAGTACTGGAAGATAGCACTGGAAGATAGTACTGGAAGATAGCACTGGTATATAGTACTGGAAGTTAGTACTGGAAGATAGTACTGGAAGATAGTATTGGGAGCTAGCACTGGAATATAGTACTGGAAGATAGTACTGGAAGATAGTATTGGGAGCTAGTACTGGAAGGTAGCCCTGGAAGATAGAACTGGAAGATAGTGCTGGAAGTACTGTACTACTACTACTGTACTAATACAGTAAGTGTACTGAAAGCTAGTACTGGAGATAGTACTGGAAGCTAGTACTGGGAGCAAGTACTGGAAGCTAGTACTGCGAGCTAGTACTGGAAGATAGTACTGGAAGCTAGTACTGGGAGCTAGTACTGGAAGATAGTACTGGAAGATAGTATTGGGAGCTAGCACTGGAAGATAGTACTGGAAGTTAGAACTGGAAGATAGTGCTGGAAGATAGTATTGGGAGCTAGTACTGGAAGATAGTACTGGAAGATAGCACTGGAAGTTAGTACTGGAAGATAGTACTGGAAGATAGTATTGGGAGCTAGCACTGGAATATAGTACTGGAAGTTAGAACTGGAAGATAGTGCTGGAAGATAGTATTGGGAGCTAGTACTGGAAGATAGTACTGGAAGATAGCACTGGAATATAGTACTGGAAGTTAGTACTGGAAGATAGCACTGGAAGATAGTACTGGAAGTTAGAACTGGAAGATAGTGCTGGAAGATAGTATTGGGAGCTAGTACTGGAAGATAGTACTGGAAGATAGCACTGGAAGTTAGTACTGGAAGATAGTACTGGAAGATAGTATTGGGAGCTAGCACTGGAATATAGTATATTCCAGTGCTATCTTCCAGTACTATCTTCCAGTGCTATCTTCCAGTACTAGCTCCCAGTACTAGCTTCCAGTACTATCTTCCAGTAATTAGAAAAACATAACGTCATTTGAAGTTAATCTAGCCAGTCAGTAATTTTAAGATTGCTATTAAAATTATCTTTATGACGTAAGTAATAAGGTTGAATTTGAATTACATTTACATGTTTAGATATTATTGTATTCATGTGTGCATACATAATTGTGAATCCTACAATGTTCAGATAATATGATCTTAATGTTGTTCATATAATAATGTGCTTTTGGCTGTATACATGTTACTGAGAAAAACCAGTCACATATTAATGAATCGAAATCTTGACCACAATTTAATGATGCTTATAGTTGTCACAATATTATGATTTTTTTTGACGGTCATATATTTTTGAAGCCTGAAAGGGCTAATATATTAATGAACTCGACTGTACAACGTGCCGCTTAAATGGCGACGACATTAATTTAACACACGGGTAGGACTAGTGGCCAGTAATTCTAAAAAAATATAAGATAAATATATCGTACATTGAAAAATTAAAATTTTCAATGTAACTAAATAATACAGCTCTCTCTTTCCTTCAATTCACCTACTTTTTACACGTGATTCGTTTTAATTTCATTGACGCGATGTTATGATCTGTGATCCCGGCAAATTACCTGTCTTTAAGTACAAATTGCTCCAAAATAGCTATTTCAGAAAATAATATCGTTTAATGAAATTAAAATATCAGAAAACGCGAAATCGTATAGGTGCCTTAAATTAATGTCGCCATTAAAGCTGCACGCAGTCTGCGTCTTCTATGAGTCGTGAGTGCGGAAACCACCTGGCCCGTAATAAATTAATGCTAAATATAAAGCCCCTTCATCATCGGTGTTTAAAATTATACTCGAGTAATGAACAGAGATACGGGTAGTATAAATAAGTAGTTTACAGTACATCGCTACAGGAGGTGATGTAGTTTGATAACATATCGGTGAATGTCGAACTTGAACCTAACACTTGATCTTCCATGAAGATAATGTCTAAGCGACGCAGAAAGTCAATTGTGTTTGGGCCATGTTTTCCCGAAAGTTACTTACTGATGTGATGATTTATTGCTATTGCATATTAGGAGCCATTGTTTTGTGCAAAGAAATGATCAAAATAATAATAATTTTATATGGACAATAAACCGCGCGCGACATGAAGGCAAATGTACTGAAAGCCATCAAGATAGCTGAAGACAGGAGAGGTTTTTAGTAGATTTGTCGTCAACATTAGCTTAACAAATGAAGGTGATCCACCTGGTAATGCCACCTCGCTGAAACCAGAATGAGGATCACACACAGTCACGAATTTGTCGGAAATACAATGTGTTCGGGATTTATTTCGTAGAAGACGCGATTGAGGAAGGAAATTCCGCTCCTAAACATGCATCGCTTTGTCTGTCACAAGTATATATTATAGTAAACAGGCTAGGACCCATCTAGTGAGCTATAAATATGGAAGACATCATAGCGTAAGTAGATGTAAATAATTATTTTTAACCGCCGAAAAATCGGGGGAGGTTCTTCTGTCGACTTGTTTTTTTATACGTATTACGACTTATAACTTTATTAGAGTAGTTCGATATTGACGATTCGGTTTCTAACTAATTTTGAATCCGCGCCAATAAGGCAATTAAAACAAAACGGCGTCAAAGATGGATTGATCATCGTTGTATGTTTGTTTGTTTAAAGGTTTTTTTATATTTTTCGCTTTTCAGTTTAAATTTTTATGATTTTTTTTTTTATCTTGATGCTCATAGATTGCGTTTCAATCAGTTTAAATAACTTAACTATGGCTCCACGTTAGTTTATGTCGGATTATATCTAACAGCAAATGGAATTGAATGAAATTCATGACGTTGACAATGATGGTACATTATGATGTTCGATTAGTATAGTTTATGTGGCGGCATTATCTTTTATTAAAACTTAATGATAAATCCAATTATACTGAAACTATTTTGATTATCTTATCTAAATGGGATAGTTTTCATAAGAGGTGCTTCTTAGGTATGTTTATTTTAACCGACTTCCAAAAAGGAGGAGGTTATATGTTCAGCTGTATGGTTTTTTTTATGTTTGTTCACCGATATCTCCGTCAGTTATGGACCGATTTTGCAAATTATTTTTTTGTTTGAAAGGGTATGCTCCCGATGTGGTCCCATTGCCACCAAATCAGAATCTGATGAACGGATCTCATGGAAATCGAGTTTTATAGGCAAACCTATAGCGATTTGGGTATTTTTTATAGTAACTCGTGCATTTGCTCCACCATTTGGTGAAGTGGAACTGATGATGGAGATCACAGATGGCCACCGGAACAACATAATACTAAGTATTTAACGGGTTGCGATTCGATTATGTACTTTAATATGGTCGCTAAGCAATTTATGCTCGTCACAATGCATATGGTGAGTGCCAGTTCTCCTGGTTCTTACCAGGAGAACTGCTCAACAATTAGCGTCCCAGCATCGGGAAAAGCAATATTTTGTAAAAGGTGATGAGCAGTTGACTTTAAGCTATTGTAACTTAGATAAATTAAAAACTGACCCACTAAAAAGTGAAAAATAAAAAACTTTTTGTAAAAAAAAATAACCGACTTCCAAAAAAACACTACAAAGTGAAAAATAACTTTAATTTCGGAAGTCGGTGGCGAAAAACTAAAATACAGCTCCAAAGACACCGACTTCCGAAATTAAAGTTATTTTTCACTTTATAGTGTTTTTTTGAAAGTCGGTTATTTTTTTTTTTACAAAAAGTTTTATAAAACTCAACTATTAGCATTGGAAGGAACAATAAATATTAAGAAACAATATGAAAAATGTTTTTATTGAGGACATTCTCGACACTTTGAAGAAACGTCTAATTGTAAACGGGCATACCGATCCGCACCCTAATTGCGTAACACAGTTTGTATCACAATCACACACAAAACAATCACAATCGGAATGATATTGCTAATCCATTGCTTCATATGTTAGAAAGGTTTGTCTGGTCAACAACGTAAAAACGCAATGAATGCTGTTGAACTGTTAAATTGAAACGGATTCCTTCTGATAGTGTGTTACGCAATAAGCCCGCAGGAAAGACTGCTCCAATACATTATTGCATAGGATAGGAATTTACCGTTCGCCTTCTTGTCATCAGGTATCATTCCTTCTTTTCCTATGTCGCCTTTTATCTATAATAATAAATTAAATTGAAGTGTCTGTTTGTAATATCAAAATCCCTCCCTACATTTTGACGAGTTATTATCCGAATATAAATTTAGGGAACAGCTGTGTTTTTTTTTCGCGATGTCAGGTTTGGCCCCATAGTAAAAGTTGTTTATAATGATGAGTGCAATGACCCCTTAAGAGGTTTCTAGGTTTTTCATTTACCCTTGTTTATGGAACTCTTTTGCAAAATTTAATGCTTCTAGGTTCAGCGGCTTAGGCTATATGTTGTTCGTCAGTGAAGAGTTTGTGGCCTCACCTTTTGGAAATAAACAAAGCCATACTTTGAACTAAGCAATTTAGATTTCTCTGTATAAAGCCTTTCGGATCAGGAGGTTCTATTAGGTCATGATTCATGATTGTGCTCTGGGTTCACAAAACTTTACAAATCAATACTTTTTTTTTTTGTTTTCAGGGTCTATGCTCATATTTGAAGAAGGTCTGCAATCCGAGCCAGATCCAGAACGGAGTGGTGATCGGCTTCGATGGCAGATATAACAGCAAAAGGTGAGATTTTTGTCTTTTCAATCGAGCCTAGAATAAAAAGAAAGAAAATACTAAACAATCAAAATAAAAAAAAATCGGTACTGACAACCGTCTCACTTCTGCAGAGAGCCCTGAAAGTTTCAATATCAAAGCTACGATAATGCAGGTCCGAAATAACAAGCTCGTTGAAACAAAGTCAGGTAGATATGACACAGGATAAACAGTTATTAAAATAATCTCGGTGTAATCGAGTGCTCAGTCAAATCAATATTACCTACAACATTTATAGATTATCTAATAATAGTACATTTTTGTGATATCAAGCTGCAACATTGATTATTAAACTGTTCGATAAAATAATCTTCTTCAACATATGACGTCACACAAAATTGGTCAGCGACCAATCAGCCGGTCAAGGGCATAACATTATTGATTATTCTTACTTATACCATTCTAACTTTTAACTTTAATCTTTTCTATTTATTTTTATTTAATTTAATAATATGATTAACACTAACATTGACATTATCTAAATAACTATCTACTAATACGTAATTTATAAGTTCACATAAATTTTTAATAATTGTTATTTTCTTAATTGTATCTTTGAATTTTAATTTTAAATGTAAGTTATTACTATGTTGCTGTGACCTAACAGGGTCCATAACTGTACTTTAGCTTTAAGCCTTATGTAACATCTTTTATACACATTATGAAAATGAAATGAGGGGTGGGAGTCATAAATTGTTATCAACCAGCAGTTGGGCTTATCGTGATGTCACTGCAGGTCATTTAGAAACAAATATTTGTGATGAAGAATTGGTAGCATAATCAACCTATAATGTTCCCACTGGCGGGGACACAGGCCTCCGCTCTGTGAGAAGGAGTGGGCCGTAATCCACTACGCGTGCCGAGTTGCGGGTTGGTGAATGTCACGTTTTCGAATTAATTGATTCAAAATCATCATCATTTTAGCCGAAAGACGTCCACTGCTGGACCTAGGCCTCCCCCAAGCACCGCCACTTAGACCGGTTCTGTGCTTCCCGCATCCAGCAGATACCTGCGGCCTTCACAAGGTCATCGGTCCACCTTCTAGGAGGCCTTCCAACGCTACGTCTTCCGGTACGCGGTCGCCACTCCAGAACCTTTCGGCCCCATCGGCCATCAGTCAAAATCAAAAGTCATTTATTCAAACTAGGCTGAAAATCAGCACTTTTCGAACGTCAAAAATTACATGAGACAGTCCCCCAAAAACGCCCACCCGTCACCACTTCCTAGGGCTTTAGCTGGGGATTCTAGGATATGCCGGTTTCCTCACAATGTTTTCCTTCACAGTTTTGAGAGTAGTAGTGATGAAATAATTTACACAAAGTGGAATTGGACCCCACAACACACAACTCATAAGTCGTGGCCGTTACCACCGGGCCACTACTGCTCTTGGTAGAATATTGTTTAAATTATATAAAACTAGCTTTTGCCCTCTAGGATGAGATATCAAGACCTGAAGCAGAGTAAGACGTAAATAAATAACTCATTTCAAAATTTAAAATAGTAGCAGCTAATAACCTTGCTGACTATCTAATCTTTCCATGAATCATAAGATCTGTAACGTCTGTAGGAGTCCTAACTAATATTATAAATGCGAAAGTAAGTTTGTTTGTTTGTTTGTTACCTTTTCACGCCTGAACCACTGAATTGATCATCCTAAAATTTTGCATATATGTTGTCAGGTGTACAGAAACGGACATAGAGTACCTTTCATCCCGAAAAAAAGTACTGATCCCGAGGAAAACAACAATAACGTTCTTATGATAAATAGGTGGCGCCACATGACTTTCGAATCATGATTGAATTATATTATTATAAAAACTTTAGTAGTGTATTTGCCACCAAACGCCCAACAACAAGCAGAGTATCAACCCGAATTGATTGTCAAATTCTAATTAACGCGAGCGAAGCCGCGGACAAAAGCTAGTAGTAAATAAGGACGAAACATAAATATCCAGTGATTCATATGGAGATTTTCTTGTCAATTGCAATGGATCAGAATCTTGGGCCACAAAAGGGATGGATGAAAGGCAATTACATGTAGCTGAGATTAGAATGCTAAGAGGGATGTGTGGTGTGACACGAATGTATAGAATAAAAAATGAGTACTTAAGAGGAAGTCTGAAAGTGACACCAGTGACTGAAAAGTTGTACGGAAATTGGTTGTCATGGTATGGGCATGTGATGCGGAGGAATAAGGAAAATTGCCCGGGTGTCACCACTATGTGAATCGCCCGGAGGACACGGTGGAGCATACGGTGAAGGTCTGCCCGACTTGGACGGAGCAGCGCCGTGTCCTCACGGAGGCGATCGGTGGCGGCGATCTCTCGCGTCCGGGCCTGGTTCAGGCCATGGTTCGGAGCGAGAGTGCATGGGAGGCCGTCACTTCCTTCTGTGAAGCAGTAATGCTTGCGAAGGAGGAGGCGGAACGCATGAGAGAGAGGCAAGGTTCGCGCCCTCGCGCCGTTAGTCGCCGCAGGAGACACCCCGGGCGTCGGCAGTCGCAAGCCGATTTCCGGCCACCGCGCACCGTAGGCACGGGCTTGCGGATGGTGAGCTATAGGTAACTCACCGTCCAATAAGGACCAGGCCCGGGTCGACGTTGTGTTCCACGCGCGCCTTAAAGAGATGTCAGCACCAACTGACAGGATTGGTTAGGACCAATGCCTGCCAGGGTTGCGAGTTTGTCCGAAAGGGATATCGTGGCCCTGGCACACAGGCAACGGAAGGAACACGGGTGGGTTTTAGTCAGTAAAAGTCTGACACGCCCTCCCGCTACGCGAGAAGTTATTTGATAATTTTCCACCCAAAAAAAAATAGTATGGGCATGTGATGGGGAGGAATAAGGAAAATGTCGTTAGAAAAGTTTTGAGTATGGATGTCGATGGCTATAAAAGTAGGGGAAGACCAAAGAAACGATGGATGGACTGTGTGGAAGATGATATGGCTAGAAAGGGAGTGACTACCGAGTTGACTAATAGAGAAGTATTAAAGAAAGGGACATAGAAAGAAAGAAAGAAAATACGTTTATTTGCGGTAAACATAACACAAAGAAAAAAAAAACACAAACACGACAGAACAAGTTGAGGGAAAATATGCGTCACATTCACGCAAAACGGCCATCGCTCAGCATAATGCTGCGACCCTATGCGAGACAGAGCCCCAGCGCTGGTTTTCAGCGACAGCCGGCGTTGACGTGATGACGTCAAACCGGTGCAGCATTAAATGAGGTAAAAATAAACAAAATAAGAAATAATATAAATACAATACTCGAAAACCGCCAACCCCAAATAAATTGCAGGAGAATGATGATCCAGAAACATCTCTGATCAAAGTGATAAATCTTTATAGTAGCTATCCTCCGTGACTCGACAGTCAACTACACAGCCCGGCTACCGGTGTTCATCGCCCCTCCATTATCTCGGACTACCTATTACTTACGACTACCACGAATATGATTTAAGACGCAGATATACAGGGTTATTTTCATTTTACTCATCATTGTGAACAACTTTTACTATGGGACCAAACCTAAAATCGCGAAAATAAATCAGCTGTTCCCTACATTTTAACGAATTATTCGAACATAAATGTAGGGAACAGCTGTTTTTTATTCGCGATTTCAGGTTTGGTCCCATAGTAAAAGTTGTTCACAATGATGAGTACAATCACCCCTTAAGAGGTTATTGACGTTTTAAAAATAACCATGTATATGCCAGTGACCTTGAGTGGTTAGCTTGCGTGTTCTGTACTGAGCTCACGCAACGCGTCGTACGTTCAGCCAGTAATAGGACTCGCCCATCAAGGAGCGCTCTGTCGCCAATTTAATGCATTATTAGTTTATTATACACAAAACAAAAGGTATTTTAATAAAACGCGTATACTAGAAGATCAATCTTATACGTACGTACGTCTTATACATCGTACGCGTATACTAGTTTTAAAATCTTATTTAAATGATAGACAACAGCAAGTTCAAATAAATGGTCTCAATTCACTCGGTCTAAAAGTAAAAATGGGTGTTCCACAAGGCTCGATATTGGGTCCTTTCCTCTTTTTAGTATATATTAATGATCTACCCCATTTATTCAAAAACCAACCACAAATGGTGTTATTTGCTGACGACACTGCCTTAATCTTTAAGATAAATAGACGGGCATCAAATCTTGACGACGTAAATAACGCCCTACTGCAGGTCCAAAATGTGTTGACTGCTAATAATTTAGTATTAAATGGGAAAAAAACTAAATGCATAAGATTTGCTTTACCGAATGTTAAAAGTAGTGATTGTGACATAGTATTGAATAAAGAGAAACTTGAATTCGTCGATGAAACTGTTTTCCTTGGGATCACGCTCGACTCAAGGCTGCAATGGGGTCCTCATTTAACATCTCTTGCAGGACGGCTAAGTTCAGCAGCGTATGCTGTGAGAAAAATCCGTCAATTCACTAATGTAGATACCGCGAGGCTTTTCTCAATAACTTAATATGTGAATATTTTAGATTATGTTTACGAGTATATTACATAGTGAAATTAAATTGTAAAGTTATGTCTAACGCGGATAAAAAACTGCGAATGGCGCAATATCTACCAAGCCTATTTTTCTGAAACCTTCACCAATTTAAAGATAATTTAATTATTGATCTTTTAGTATACGCGTTTTACTAAAATACCTTTTGTTTTGTGTATAATAAATTAATAATGCGTCAAATTGGGGACAGCGCTCCTTGATGGGCGAGTCCTATTACTGGCTGAACGTACAACGCGTTCCGTGAGATCAGTACAGAACACTCAAGCTAACCACTCAAGGTCACTGGCATATATCTGCGTCTTAAGACAAGCCTACTTTTATCATTTGCCTCTTGTCAGCGCCTTAATGGCCTTTTAAATCGGCTCGCCTCAACTCTTCCTTTAGTTTGAGGTCTACGTACTCGTAGTATGACAGAGCGTTGATATAACAAATGAAGTTTAATGTGGTGAGTGGGCGGCTGCCTCCACACATTGACTTGCGAGAGCGCATCATCATAAGTAACAACTATAAAATTACCTACTAGCTTTTGCCAGTGGCGGCGCCCGCGCATGTCTGTAATTATCCTATGAAAACTTACTACCGAGATAGAAAAAGTTGAGCCGTCACTAGACGCCTGGCAGATGTGAAACATCGAAATTATTTACACACTGCTACATATCGACTGTATAGTGGCGAGGCGTTGCCACGCGGCATGCGTCGCCCCACCAGCAATCGGTGTTACGTGCGGCTATAGATGTTCCACATCAAAAATATCCTATGTTCTAATTCAAGGTTCCTAAGTTCCCTTTAGACCTTGTATTATTGTAACGGGCGACCATTAGGTATTGGCGGAATAATACAGTAGGCTGTTCGTCAGCGATAATACTTAGCTGCTCTTAGCGATAATGCTGACCTTGAGCTGGTCTCGCGTAGAACGGGGTTTCAATAGAATAAGAGGCCAGCTTATACTGGTTTTCTCAACACTGTCGTGCGACCGACCGTAGTTCTGCCCAAGCTTCTTCCCTTCTATTCGTTTTTTATTCGAATTGGTACAGCCCCATTCAAACTTTATGGCGGTTCGGAACATGAGGCGACTCGCTGCGCAGTAACGAATTCATGAGTCAGCGGGGGTAAGGGGTGGGGAGCAGGGTAGTAGCGCACTTCAGAGTCGCCATTAAGTTTGACGCGTACTTATACCTATACTCCATTTGAAATAAGATTAGACATTTAAATAAACCTATTTTACAGTCCGTTCAACCGATTTTGACTTCTATTGCGTTGGTGGCATGACAAATGGCAGCTGTAATAAACAGTTGGTATTGTAACCACGTTTTTGCTTTTAATGCCATCCTTATGCCCGCTGAATAGAAGTCAAAATCGGTTGAAAGGACTGTAAAAAAGTTTATTTAAATGTCTAATCTTATTTCAAATGGAGTATAGTTACTTCAATTAGTCCTCATTCATCATCATTTCAGCCGAAAGACGTTCACTGCTGGACATAGGCCTCCACTAAAGGGGGGCTTTGCCATAATCGTCACGCTTGTCAGGCGGGTTGGCGATCGCAGTATGGTGTTAAAATGCATAGAGAACGCTGCTGCCCATTCTCTAGTAAGTCTCTTGGTACTATTCTTTGCGTCCACACCACGCAGAAAATTAATCCTAGGCCTCAAAATTTTGTGCGATAATATTAGTTGTGTACTTATTTAATTATATGCATTTAATCAATTACTATTACTTGCACAGTTAAGCGATTAATTTGCAACCGTTACTTACTGAACGTGATGGAATTCCATAACGTTTATTATATTCAAAGACTTAATACCTGCGACTATAGGCTGTTCCAAAAGTTTCTGAAGAAATTGTAAACTAATGGATCAGAAAACGTACCAGTGGATGTCAATTTAACAAGTAAGATTAATTTTGTAACCTCAAATTAACAACTGGGGTTAATTTTGTAACCTCAATTTTTATCGATGCAATGCAATTTTTCAATTGCAATTTAAATATTAAATTATTCAAACAATAATAATTCTTGGCAAAAATTGGTGATATATAAAGTTGAAACTTTCTAAATACAGATAAATTTGTTAAGTATATATGAAACTGATTCTGTGTAGTGAATGATTGCATAAGATTTTAACCTGAACAGGGTTTGTTTACACTATAATTATTTTAAATATAAATAGAAATTACTTATTTGCTTATAATGTAGGTATACAGATAAGATGTCATATAAATAAATATTCCCGATTCATTTTACCTTATGCAACATTTTCAAACAATAGAATTTATTTAAATAGGTATAGAATTGAATTAATTTTATTATAGCATTATTATAACTTTATTCCAATTTGGTATCTAGTAAAAACAGTAGGTAAGTGAATCTACAAACAAAATTATCTAACACATACCGCATTATTGATATAATATAAATGATCAAAAATACTATAAATATTAATAGCATAAAAAATAACTTTAACATTCACGTAATTATGATAACAAATTACCCACAAACAGCAACATTCATTTACAAGTTTTTGTCATTTCTAAATATATTTTATTATACAATAACAATTCTCCAATAACATTTTTGTTAACTCTTTTTTAAACGTTTTAATGGGAAGTTCTTTTATTTTTTGAGGCAATTTATTATATCTGGACTCGTTGATGAAATTTTATTCTTTAGTAGGGACGTTTTATGACCACCTGTGTATAATCGGTTTTTATATTGTGACCTTATTGGTTCTCTGCGTTGTCTTGTATCAACCATTGCCTTAAGACGGAGATATGTGCCAGTGACTTTGAGTGGTTAGCTTATGTGTTCTGTAATGAGCTCACGCACCGCGTCGTACGTTCAGCCAGTAATAGGACTCGCCTATCAAGGAGCGCTGTCCCCAATTTGACGCATTATTAATTTATTATACACAAACCAAAAGGTATTTTAATAAATCGCGTATACTAAAACATCAATAATTAAATTATCTTTAAATTGCAACAATTTTAAAGCAACAAAGCACCGCCTAAAATTATTACTCGAAAAAACAACTACCAAATCCTTGTCTAGGTCCTTCTATATGTAGACTATTTCGGAAGAATGTTTTCTATCCCAAACTGTCAAAATCGGAGAAAGATTGTACGCAGTGCTCGACGTTGTAGACAGTTGTCTAGGGTAGAGAAGACAAGTCTCTTCATATTTGATTTTGTAATCGCCGTGCTACAGACAGTAGAAAAGTTTCTGTTGTCTACACTGAAACGTCATTTTTGTCTATTCTTCCGTCGACAAAACGCGTAGAGAGGGTTCTCGTGCTAAGCCTGCAGCAGTGGCCGTCTTTCGGCTGACATGATAATGACGATGAACTGTGTATTCATGTACACATACCGCTGCGCATCGCTCTTCTGGCGCAAAACGTCCCATTAGCATGTCAGTGACGCGAACCCATACATTTTTCCCCTACTTAAGATCCCCGTGTAAAAAAGGTTTCACTTTTAAAAAGAACCTGAATATGTTAGTTATGAACTTCAGTAAAATGTCATACAAATAACGTTGTTGAAGGATACATAATAATATCTTCTTGTAAAAGAACACTAATGAGTAATGACACAATCACGACACGCTTTGTTTGGGCTAGCCTTTATCGAGTCAACGGTTTACGTAAATGTACTGACGTCTATAATGTTATGTTTTGTAATGTGTAAACCTCAGATTATAGAAAGAAAGTGTAAACATAGACATTCATAAACTCACGCCTTCTTCCCATGGGGGTAGGTAGAAACTATAGAACGCCACCTGCTACGACATACAGCGACAAATAAATTGTTCTACTAGTGTCGCGTCGCGCCAGTCTGTACGAGCCTTTAAAGTCATTGTATATTGCCTGCGAGCTAGCGTGCAAATTATTCATGTTATTAAGGCACAATTATTATGCAGATTCTATTAATAGTACATTATTATTACATTATTATCACATTATTATTACATACAAATGTCCTTTAAACTAAAATAAATTCACTAACTAGTACTAAAACAGATATTTGTGTTCTAAAAAATATTTTATGCTGTAGAAACACATTTTTTATAACCACTGACAATTTTGTTTTAAAAACATTATTACACCAGTCTTTCGTAAATGACGTGAGTGACACGTGAATGACACGAGGCAAATATTGACAAAATGTTAATATGTAAGTATGTATCAAAATAGCACTCGCTTCTAGAAAACTATTATGTTCTTTATTATTTTAGGTGTCATTATTGTTCTTGTCTCTAAGTACACATACCAAGAATAACTGCCAGTTTTCCGGGCGTTTATTTTACCTATTTTGACATACTTTACTTTTCTTTCTTCGGACCTGCATCTCTGTATGACCTTATACAGGTTGGCCTATTTATATTCAAAATTTTCCACGAAACACCACCAATACCACCAATATGTTCAGCGATTATTTATAGCTTAGGATCTATATTATTGATAAGAATTTTGATGTGTGTATTAAACAGGGTGACCAAGTGTCTAGAGATCAAGGTATTTTTTTAAATGAATTTTATGCCCTATTGAAATTAAATAAAAATGTCTATTTAGATTGATTAAATGAAATGTTTTGGTACTCGTTTTTCAAGTACTCTCTTCTTTTACTTAATTAAATTTATAAAGACTCTTCGCGATTTTTGCTTATGCTAGATTTTCACCATAGTTAATCCTGACATTAAAATGTGATAAAAAATCCCTTTTCAAATGACGAAATTTACTTAAAAAAGTATCCATAGGAATTACAAAAAATATAATAAAAAAACTGGATTTTTAGTAACTAGCAAAGACGTGCTTGATCCCTAGACACGTTTGATATGTGTTCTTTTATCATACATGCTCATCAATACTTATAAATAATTCAGTCGTGCCACACAATACAACAGAAACATTATTCTGTCATACCGTAGCGCATAGATTATACATTTACACCGCCGCCGCGCCGCCGCGCGCCGTAGCGCTCGTCGGTATTCGAATGTCAGTCATTAACTCATTATACAAATTCTTGGAACTTGAGTAACCAAGTAGCTTTATGATTGATTGACTTTCATTTATATGCAACGGTAGCTTACCTGATAGATGTCGCTTTTGGGGGACAAATTAAAAGACCTTTTGTTTTGTGTATAATAAATTAATAGTGCGTCAAATTGGGGACAGCTCTCCTTAATGGGCGAGGCCTATTACTGGCTGAACGTACGACGCGTTGCGTGAGCTCAGTACAGAACACGTAAGCTAACCACTCAAGGTCACTGGCATATATATGCGTCTTAATGAACGAACCGATAAGTCTTGCACATGGCCAAATTACACGATCGTTTCGGCGTCCATCTTCATCTTAGCACCAACAAAATAATTAATGCCAATAAATACCGTATCCTATCAATTGAAACCAGCCAGGAGACTGAATAACTGATTCTACCTAGGTGCAGTATTGTACAATTGAATGCTTCTTCAATTCAATTGGTCCCGATTAATTTATATCTATCGTGTTACCAATTACGATTTGCTTCATAAAGAGTTTCGTGAATATGCTTACGTTATTGCGTCCATGGTCCTTGTGGTTTCTTTTGTCAATGACATTTTTTTGGCTCGTCTAAAAAAATAAGTGCGCTGTTCCGTAGACGCATAAACTGCAGCTATGGTTGCGTAACTGCAGTTTTTGCGTCTTTATCGAGTTTCCGATTGTAAGTATTGACTTTCCATCGGAAACTCGATTGAGTGTCGTTTTGCGCTAAATTGTCAATATTGGATTCGCCTGGGCGATAGTAAGAGCAGCGCTAGGCAAATTATTAGAAAGAAAGAAAGGAAAATAATTTTATTCGTCACAGAAACACGTGCTTAGGAAAACATAAAATCGAGCAAGTAAACATTAAAAAAAAACCTATCTACATTATAATCACGAGCACAAAAATAACAAATATTCGGCAACTGCACGCCATGACTGTGACGAAAAGGCTTGCACTCAGCATGATGCAAATGCATGATGTCCGGCTGTCGCTGAAAACCAGCGCTGGGACTCTGTCTTGCATAGGGTCGCAGTATAATGCTGAGCGATAGCCGTTTTGCGTGGATGTGACGAATTTTTCCCCCAACCTTTTCTTATTTTTGTGTTTATGTTCTTTGTTGCGTCATGTTTACCGCAAATAAACGTTTTTTCTTTCTTTCTTTCTTTCTTTATGTGTGGCGTCATCGACAACGTCACGAACCACGCATCAGAGACCCGAGTCTACTCTGAAGATAAATTCGAAGTATCGGCCGAATGTTCGGTAGTTTTCTGACCATGGCAGACTACGGCGAAAGAAAAAAAAAC
Source organism: Tiliacea aurago (assembly GCA_948098905.1). Lineage (NCBI taxonomy): Eukaryota > Metazoa > Arthropoda > Insecta > Lepidoptera > Noctuidae > Tiliacea > Tiliacea aurago. The sequence continues at coordinate 4,744,789 of OX402583.1, read as the reverse complement.
CGATGGTTAAAGAGATAAGTCAAAGTCAAAAACGTGACTTAAAGTCGGGTAAGGATTAAAGTCAAATAAGGAAACTTTGGAAGTCAAAAAAAGAACCGAACATTCGGCTGATACTTCGGATTATCGCTTCGGAGTAGGCACCTATTATTTTTTTTTAGGTGGGAAATTATCAAATAACTTTTCTCGCTCTGGGCGGAGCGGGAGGGCGTGTCAGACTTTTACTGACTAAAACCCACCCGTGTTCCTTCAAATGCCTGGGTGCCAGGGCCACGATATCCCTTTCGGACAGGCTCGTAACCCTGGCAGGGAGTAAGCCCCTAGACATCACACAAAATCCTGCATCGCGCAAGCAGAGTTTACCGTGGGACTGGCAAAATATAAATGATAACTGTAGTATCTGTATTTCTATAGCAGGACTGTTAGCACGTTTACTCACAGGCTCACCAGCACATCCAAGCTGCTCGTTCTCGGTACGCTTCACGTCTGCCTTCCCGCCATTCTCTCCCGAGTGACAGCTACCTGACACTTGTGTGTGTGAGACAGTGTTTACATATCTATTAAATAGATACACTACATCCCTATCCTATTATAATTTTATTTGTTTTACTCAACACTAACTTCATCTAACAATTAAACAAAATCTAAATGTTAAACCTGTTTCTTTAAATTATAATTACGAGGGCTGCACTAAAAGTATCGGGAATGGAATATTTCCACTGTTCCTGTCATATTAAAATCTTTTTAATTGAAAACTCCTTGGTTTTAAAAATCGAATACCATTTATTTATTTAAAAAAAGATTCTCGGTCTTGTCACAAGGTTTTGTCAAACTTGTTTAGTCGTTGAGAAAATGGAATTGACTCGAGAAAATTCAAGAGCGATGATTTATTATAACTTTCGAAGTGGTTTAACACAAAAACAGTGTGTTGACCGGATGATTTCTGCATTTGGTGATGAAGCCCCGTCCAAAACCACAATTTATCGCTGGTTTGCTGAATTTCAACGTGGACGTGTCAAGCTCAGTGATGATCCCCGTCAAGGTCGTCCAAAAACTGCAGTCACCCAAGAAAACGTTGATGCTGTGCGTAAGCTGATTGAGGAAGATCGACATGTGACATACCGAGAAATTCGGGCAACTTTAGACATTGGCATGAGTCAAATACAAATAATCTTGCTTGAACAATTAGGTGTAAAAAAGTTGTTTTCCCGATGGATACCGCATTCGCTCTGTGAAGAGCAAAAAGCGGCTCGCGTTACTTGGTGCGTCAGAACTCTCGAAAGATTCCACGCAGGATCCTCAAATGCTGTATACAACATTGTATCAGGTGACGAATCCTGGATATACGCTTACGAACCCGAAACAAAAAACCAGTCACGAGTTTGGGTGTTCGAAAATGAGTTAAAGCCAACAAAAATTGTTCGTTCACGGAGTGTTGCAAAAAAAATGGTGGCCACGTTTTTCTCCAAAACCGGCCATGTTACGACTATTCCTCTTGAGGGACAAAGAACGGTTAATGCAGAATGGTATGCTAGCATTTGTTTGCCACAGGTCGTTTCTGAACTCCGTAAAGAGAACTGCAACCGCCGCATCATCCTCCATCACGACAATGCGAGTTCTCACACCACGCACAGAACAAAAGAGTTTTTAGAGCAAGAAAACATAGAATTATTAGACCATCCGCCGTACAGCCCCGACCTAAGCCCTAATGATTTCTATACTTTCCCTAAAATAAAGAATAAATTGCGTGGACAGAGATTTTCATCACCTGAAGAAGCTGTGGACGCCTACAAAACGGCCATTTTGGAGACCCCAACTTCCGAATGGAATGGTTGCTTCAATGATTGGTTCCATCGTATGGAAAAATGTGTCAAATTTCGCGGAGAATACTTCGAAAAGCAATAAATACATTTTTAAATAGTAATGTTGTGTCACTTCCTTGATTCCCGAAATTTTCAGTGCCGCCCTCGTATTACTGTGTAATCAAATCAAATTAACCAATAAAGAAATATAAAGTTTATAATTTAACTTTTGAAGCTTTGTCTTGGACTGACTGCCACTGACCTTCCACCCTTTTTAAGTGGACAATGTTCCTTCTCAGCGTTTGCCCGGTTTCTTCATTTCTGACAGTAGCATCCCCTCCAATAGCTTGTTCCACTAGATGTGGAGTAGGATTAAAATTGCTGGATAGTTTATTGGATCTTTCCATCTCTTTTATGTAAACCTTATCGCCCTCTGTAACCTCTGGATCTGAAACTCTCCTCTCCCTATCTCCATATTCCTTTCCTTTTTCTTTTTGCAATCTATCCGTGTATCTGACTTCTGAGTCGTCTTCTTTTTCACTTATATCTCAGATCATAGGAATTTGTGTTCAGTCTCTTAAAGAAAAGTTCCGAAGGTGTCTTTCCCGTAACCGAATGTGGGGTTGAATTATACATCATGAGATATTCATAGAGAGCTTCTCTGATGTCCTTGTGTTCTATTTGGTCAATTTTTAAGCGCTTTACTATATCTCTATTTTGTCGCTCACCTTCTCCGTTCATCTGGGGCCAATAGGGAACTATATTAAAGATCCTTATATTACATTCTTTGCAAAAATCTTAAATCATTATTTGGAAGAGGTCCTAACAAATCAATAGTGGTGTCGATCCATGGTTCTGCTGGAAGTTCTCGTCGTTTCATCGACGCAGGTGGGTTAGGTAACCGCACTAAAGTACATGCCTTACAACTCTTTACCAGTGTCTCAGCATCTTTGTCAATCTGTGGTCATCAAACTTTGGTTCTTAAACGATTCTTCGTTGCTACGATACCTGGGTGACCTTCGTGAGCTGCATCTAATACCATTTTCCTCAGTTTCCCAGGGATCACGATTCTGTTTCCTCTCAGTAAAATGTTTTCGTGGAAACATAATTCATTTTCAAATATTTTTAATTCTTGACCGTTTCATTCCATTGGTTGTTATAAATTCCCTTCTTTACAGTGATGATTTCCGGGTTCATATTCGAATATTTGATTATATCTTGCATAGGTCAATACCACAAGCAATCTTGTGGTCTCGCTAATTGTACAATTTGATGTACACGATCCTCTACTATTGTGTCAACAGTAGATCGTATACACAACCGTGATAAAGGGTCTGCAATATTTGTTCTGTCTGCGCTTGTAACCTTAAAAGCCATCTCTCAACACGGGCGCAAGGTTTAGATTTAGGACTAAATAAAAACTCCAACCCCTAAATCTTGTTTTGTAATAAGGCGGCAATTGTTTGTGATCGGTTACTAAATCAAATTGTTTTCTAAAAATAAATATATTAAAATGTTCGATAGGCTAGACAAGAGCAAGGGCTTCTTTCTCTGTCTGGCCGTATCTTCGTTCACAGTCTGTTAACGTTCTGTTTCCGTATGCTATCCTAGAACCATTTCCGTCAGTTTGTACTAGTACTGCCCCAAGTCCAACTGGGATAGCATCTGCGATGACTTGCGTACTATCCATAACATCGTAATATCCGAGAGTTCTTATCTTGGTTAGTGCTTCTTTTAAGTTTTTAAATGTTTCATTATCTGTCCAAAGGCTTTCTATGCTTCCTTTTTTTCCCAGTTTTGTTTCTCAACAACTCTTTTAAAGGTTCACATCTCGTGGCAAAATTGGGTATCCATTTATTAACATAATTAACTAGTCCGAGAAAACTTTGCAGATCGTCAATTGTTTTTGGAACCCTAAACTTTGCAATACTGACAGTATTGCAAAGTTTATATATATTTAGATAATGGTCTCACCCCTTCTGTTGATAGTTCATGGCCTAAAAAGTTTATTCTTTCTGCTTTGTATAAACATTTATCTTTATTAAGCAAAACATTCGTTTTCTTGTAGAACTTGCAATACTTTTTACAGTCGTAAATCATGTTCAGTCTCGTTTCCAAATATCAAATATCTATACTAATATTATAAAGAAGTAAAATTTGTTTGTAAGTTTGTTTGTATGTAGGGGGTAATCTCCCGAACTGATTTTGGGCAGTAATTTATCCATACAAGGTAACGGATGGTTCTCGATGAGTATCGCTGCGTTGGCTCGCTCAAATCTACACATAACCTGACATCCCCATTATCTTTCATTATAGGTACTATCGGAGAAATCCAAGAGGATGGTTCATGTACTTCCTCAATAATATCTGCATGCAATAACTCCTTAATCTTTTCGTTGATTGTGTCTTTGATGGGAATTGGTATTCTTCTACGAGTATGAGGTTGCGTAATTGCGTTACTGGTATCTCAACCAGAACACCTTTAAATTTGGGAAATGGTGTTGTTTCCTGAATTTGATTAATGCTGCCGGTACCCAATTTCAACACCCCTAGTTGTAATGCTGTGTCCTTTCCTAGTAAGTTTCTCGAGCCATTTTTTATTACATATATGGTACTTCGTACCGTTTTCCATTTACTCCTATCGTTGTTTCGAAACTTCCCAGGACAACCAAAGGCGGTTTACTGCCATAAGCTACAAGAATTTTATTCGGTTTTTTAACTTGTCTGCAACAAATTACTTTGTTACTCTTCAGATAGTTCCAGGCGTCTACCGATATTAAATTTAATTTACAACCTGCATCGATTAACATCTTTAGTTTTATTCCTCCAACGTGACATTCTACCGTCGCATCATCGTTCACGTTGAATATAAATTGTACCTCTTCATTTCTAAAGAATTTATTGGGTTGTCTTTACGTAGTCGTTTACCATATCTAGTTCCTTCCGGTATTGGTTCGAATTTCCGTTTGTTTTGCATTTCTTTTGCCCTTCAACATCTTTGGTAATGTCCTATCTTACTACAATTTTGATACTTTTTTCCTTTTGCCGAGCAATTCGTATATTGAGGTTTGTGTGCAACACTCCCGCATCTATTGCACCTGACTGATTGTTTGTCACTATTTAGTTTATCCTGTTGTCTTCCTTGTATGTGTCTTGTATTTTTGTTTGCAACTGCATTAACTTCATTTGTTTTGGTTTTCTCTTCTTGTCCATAATGTTTTAGCTGATAATTACTGCTGATGATTTACTATTTCTAATGTATTGGCTTCAAACACCACCTTGTCCAAAGTTACTCCGTCCCCAATGATCAAAATCTTTTTCCTCAACTCCAAGGAGAAACATCTTACTATAATTTGGTCAACTATGTATTCTTCCGGTTTTTCAAATTTACATTTTGAGTTGGTCTCGAAGTTTAATCACAAATTTATCGAAACTTTCTCCTTCGTTTTGCTTGATAAGACGAAAAACATGTTTTTCATATGTCTTGTTTTGCTTTGGTAGAAAATAATTATCAAAGCGGTCAACAGCAACTTCGGAAACGTCTACTCCCTCAGACTCCTCAACGCTTGCTACTGGTATGTTATAGAAAATCTCTTGAAGGCCTGTACCTCCTAATAGCAGCAATCGTGCTCTCTTTGCAGATTTTTGTGGTCTCAGTTGCCTCAAAATAAATTTTAAGAGATCTCTTCCACTTTTCCCATCTTAAACCAAATGAAGCGGGGTCTCCCTCAACGTCTAATTTTTCCGGAGGCGGTAATAAGCTTGACATGATGAGTAAGTAAAATACTATATAAGGGATGTTAAATGCGCCCAAGCCCATGCCTCCAATTTAATGGAAGCCCATGCCTCCAATTTAATGGAAGCCCATGCCTCCAATTTAATGGAAGCCCATGCGTCCAATTTAATGGATGCCTATCTACCACGCGGAAACAATGCGTACTGGTAGATGTCACATGTCTTCGAAGTATTGGTTCTCAGACATGCCGGTTTCCTCACGGTGTTTTCCTTCACCGTTGATGAACAGTGGCGATGAGTGAAAATACACAAAATGCCTGCCTGGTTTCGAACCCACGATCTAAGTCGGGCTAGGCCACCACCACTGCTTGCTAAAAATATACATCATAAACATCCAATTAAATCAATGTTGTTGCTATGTACCTTTTGTTTGTATGTATGTATATAATTATATATATATATATTATTATTTTTTTTTTCTAGATATCGATCAATGAACACCACAACATTTGTTACTATCCGAGTATACAATACATATATTATAGACATTGGTTTCACATTAAAATGTATACTTGTAACTTACCGACCTGTGCGACCATAATTTATTTATCCAGTAACATACCTATTTATAATGACTTACTCCACCTAATTATTGCTATTAATCAAACAGTAGATACCTAAGTATCTGTTCTATTCTACATTGCACCCATTATCACACATTTTATTATTATTCTTTCATAGTATCTACCTACTATCAATTTGTAGGACTTACTAGATTCCATAAGTTGTAGAACTTACTAGACTCCATAAGTTGTAGGACTTAATGGACTTACTAAACTCCATAAGTTATAGGACTTACTAGACTCCATATGTTGTATGACCTACTAGACTCCATAAGTTGTAGGACTTACTAGTCTCCTTATATATTTTTCTTTAATCTATGGACGCTACAAAAATTTGTAATTGTAATCTAAATACTTAGTTAGTTAATTAGTTGTAACATAACATTTAAATAAGTTCAAACGTTGTCTTGATTTGCCGCTAACAGCAAATTGAAACTCAAAGCATCATAAATGTATACAAATAATTCTCCATCATCCTTTAGATACGGAATGCTTTCATATTATGGTAGTTAGAATTCCTGAATTATGCAATCCATTACTTTCAATGCATACAATTTAAAATTTATTTATGGTTTAGTAACAAATACAATAAAACTAACAGAATCTTTCCTTCTGCTTGAAATACTACATTAATAAGCCAGTAGTTATGGAATGTAACAATTTACGTTGCCATTAATAATATACACATACATACAAAGTTTTTACTAGGTACGTAATATTAATTAAGTTTCTGAACTTTATCCTCGTCGCCACTTGTAGTATCTGTATTTCTATAGCAGGACTGTTAGCACATTTACTCACAGGCTCACCAGCACATCCAAGCTGCTCGTTCTCGGTACGCTTCACGTCTGCCTTCCCGCCATTCTCTCCCGAGTGACAGTTGACATAAGTGACAGCTACCTGACACTTGTGTGTGTGAGACAGTGTTTACATATCTATTATATAGATACACTACAATAACCTAATATGGTATTAGTACAGTAGACTAGTATTGAGTATTAAGTACAAGTGCATCACTACACCCTCTGAGAACATCTTCTACAATTCACGTAACAATCTCCAAAAGTTTAGGTGTATTCTCTGTCAGTTCCTCTATTTTGGCTTTCACTCGTAAAAAGTAACATTCATCCTTTTTCCCCAGGTTTGCAGAACTAACAGCGCAAGTATTCCTCACCTCGTCAATCCCTGTCCACATCTTCACAGAAGTATGCGCTACACCACTGGTCTCTTTCGGCACCATTCATTACAACGCAGCCGCCGGTGTCATGGTGACGGCCTCACATAACCCGAAGGAGGACAACGGATACAAAGTGTACTGGAGGAATGGCTGCCAGATTATATCTCCACATGATGAGTATGTGCTGGAAGAGATTAAGCAGTGTTTGGAGTGAGTATTTGAATACATTTTATAATAGCTGCTGCTAAGTTACGCATTGTAACATCTGCTATCAGCCATTGAAAATCGGTGAAAGTCCCGTCAAAATCGGCCCAGCCGTTTCGGAGATTACCCGGAATAAACAGAAAGACAGACAAAAAGCATGCGGGGCACTCTTTGGGGACCGCCGATAGAAGTAAAAACAGTATATACGTACATATAGCTCATGGAAAGCGTTCGCTGACGACGACGCGAGTTCCATGATTTTTGTTCACCCCAAAAGTGCTCAGCGCCTAAAGTTTTCACTTCAAAATTTTAAAAATGTTTTTTTTTTTTTGTTATAAGTAGGTAGGTACCGTATATACTTTCATATGCATTATGCAAAAAGCTGTTATTTTGACATTACAAACTTAATTTTTTTTATTTGTTTATAATATGTGTTTGCTTTTTGTAGAGGTTTGTATTCATGAAAGCTGACAGTGTGCTTTTACTCAATCTCTTTAAAATAAGGCTGTCCTGAAAATAAGAAAAAATTAAAATAAGTTAAACTTTTTTTTTCCTTTTTAAAAAACGGGATTTAGGCTAGTTATTCTAACAGGAACAGGGCACTAATTTGCTTCCTGAATGATGAAGAAAGGATAATATTCTTAAACTACTGTTTTCAGCGTAGTAGATTACATTTGCCCACTCCCTCTCACAGAGAGCAGGCCTGGGTCCCAGCAGTGGGAACATTATCGGCTTATTATTATGTTTTTAGCGCTTCTAAAGGTCTATTTGATGAAAAAGTTAGCTTCTGCCCGCAACTTCGTCCGCGTGAAATTTCTTGTTCCCCCGACCCACTGCGTCGCATTGCATCGCCCGTCCGTGCTATTACTTCGTTTTCGCTTTTTAGGGTTCCGTAGCCAAAGGGTAAAACGGGACCCTATTACTAAGACTCCGCTGTCAGTCCGTCTGTCACCAGGCTGTATTTCATGAACCCTGATAGTTAGACAGTTGAAATTTTCACAGATGATGTATTTCTGTTGCCGCTATAACAACAAATACTTACTAAAAAAACAGAATAACATAAATATTTATGGGGGCTCCCATACAACAAACGTGATTTTTTTGCCGTTTTTATAGATAATGGTACGGAACCCTTCGTGCGCGACTCCGACTCGCACTTGGCCGGTTTTTCTTTTATTCCTTTTGCTCGGTTCCTAAGTGTCGTAGCATGATGTTAATTACCTTAGTAATCTTCATTAAGAATTGGGATATCATATGCAAACAGTTCCAGAGATTACCCCCTACAAACAAACAACATTTTTACCTCTTTATAATATTAGTACTATCAATTAACCAAAGTTTTGACCATGCTCAAAAGTTAATCTAATTTTATCCACCAGCATTCCCGACGAACACTGGGACATAAAGAACATTCGCTCCAACCCCCTACTCTCGGACTGCCAAGACGAGGTCACTAGCAAGTACATGGAGACCATCATCAGCCTGAGTCCCGAGGTCATGGAGGAGAACAAGAAAGCATCTATAGATGTGGTCTACAGTGCCATGCATGGAGTCGGATATGAATATATTCTGAAGGCTTTTGCGACTGCTAATTTGAAGGTACCCTAGACACTAAAAGAATCTTGTTTTTTTTTAATCCATGCAAATATTAAACATGAAAAAAACTCTCGCCCCCAGCCAGAAACGCAATGGAAATCTTGTTTTCCTGGCTTTAACACCACAACAACATAAAATCTTACTTACATACAAATTAGAATTCTTGCTAGAATCAGTTTAAAGGAAAAATGTTAACGGTTGAAGACGCTGACAACAGCTAAACCGCGGTCACTGTCAGACTGCATACAAAAGAAAGAGAAGCGTGATGACAACGCTTGTAATTTATTGCAAAATATGAAGCAATTATCTATTTACTCAAAAATAAGTTGAGTAATCGAAAATAAAAAAACAACCAAGTTCTGCATACTTACATATAAGACGTTCTTGTTATTAATTAAATACCAACCGTACGTTGATATTTAATACAGATATTTTGGATTGAAACTCGAAGTAAAGGGTTAGTTTACCGTTCATTTGTATCTTTTTTTTTTTCTGAACGAGTTTTGGTAACAACCGTTCTGAGAAAAATGTTCAAGAATAACATATATTTTTTCCGCTACCACAAATTATAGATTTGGCAATTTTTTTGTTTAAGATAAGCCTACTTTTATCATTTGCCTCTTGTCAGGCCTTAAGTATTTTTTTTTGCTTACCCAACTGCGTCAGAAGAAGGTATATTATCCTAACTAATATTATAAATGCGAAAGTGAGTTTGTTTGTTACGCTTTTACGCTAAAACGGCTGAACGGAATTAGATGAAATTTGGCACATGGGTAGACCATAAACTGGGTTAGGACATAGGATACTTTTTATCCCGATATTCAAACGGAATCGAGGCTTATGCGGGTGAAACCGCGAGGCGCAACTAGTTGTAATATATTTTATTGAACTTCATCATGCATGTATTTAAGCAATTTGCCTTCCATAAGTTTCTATCTGGTGTTCTACTTGTATTTTTCTGTATGGTGCCGTAAAGAATAGCACCACCCTATCTCTTCCCGTGGGTGTCGTAAAAGGCGACTAAGGGACTTACTAGAGAATGGGCAGCAGCGTTATCTATGCATTTTAACACCATACTGCGATCGCCAAACTGCCTGCCAAGCGTGGTGATTATGGCAACCTGCTATATCCAGCAGTGGACGTCTTTCGGCTGGAATGATGATGATGAAGTTTCTATCAGCATACTTCAGTGTTCACATCCTTTTTAGGCAAACATCCGTCGAGAAAAAAAAATTGGCTGGTGTGACCCGCATTTTTATCATAGAGGGGCTTATGGCTGAGTAATAAGTCGCCTTAGGGTACCGGACTGCTTCTCCTTAACACAGGTTTTCATAACCTAGTTAGGAGAGCAGTGCTCATCCACACGTTTGTAGATATAGTACTTATTTTGTAAAACTATTTTTAACGTGTACAACAATCCTTTGTTTTTGAGTAAATAAACATTAGTATAATATCAGCCGCACGGGTCGATCGGTCAGGTTAAGCTACGCTTGCCGCGGTATCTCCGTGGATGGGTGACCATCTTTACATACCAAGACCCTTCCGTGCCTCGGAAAGCACGTTAATCCGTTGGTACCGGCTGTCATTGATGGATCATTGATGGATCTTTGACAGTCGTTACGGATCTTTCGATGCCGATGAGAAAATCTGACAACCAGTCTTACCAAGGGGTATCGTATTACCCAGTAGCTGGATTGTCGAGGTCAGGTAGGCAGTCGCTCCATGTAAAATACTGGTATTCCGCTGTATCTGGTAAGACTGGATGCCGACCCCAGCATAGTTGGGAAAAGGCGGGCAGATGATGATGCTTTCATTTCAATCATTATTTTAGCCAAAAGGCGGGCAGATATGATGCTTTCATTTCAATCATCTCCATCATTATTTTAGCCAAAAGGCGGGCAGATGATGATGCTTTCATTTCAATCATCTCCATCATTATTTTAGCCAAAAGGCGGGCAGATATGATGCTTTCATTTCAATCATCTCCATCATTATTTTAGCCAAAGGGCGGGCAGATGATGATGCTTTCATTTCAATCATCTCCATCATTATTTTAGCCAAAAGGCGGGCAGATATGATGCTTTCATTTCAATCATCTCCATCATTATTTTAGCCAAAAGACGTCGTCGGCGATATCAAGTTAAAACGACTCATTTAAATAAATTATTCAATAACAGCAATGATATTATATTAAACAGATTGTTGTGAGCGCGCAATCGTGAAGACTCGAAAACGTCCTGATTGGGACGTATTTGTTAGTCTGTGATGCCTAAACTCGGTGATTCATCATTTCAGCCGAAAGTCGTCCACTGCTGGACTTAGGCCTCCCCAAAAAAGGGGGGGATTTGCCATAATCGCCACGCTTGGCAAGCGGGTTGGTGATCGCAGTATGGTTTTAAAAATGCATAGAGAACGCTGCTGTGAGAAGGTTGTCAGTAAAAGATCGCTTTTAGCGATAAGACCGCCCATTGTGTCACCCTATGTAAAATTTAAACATTTATATCTGTAACTTTTATGGTGTACATAATAAAGAGTATTCTATTCTATTCTGCTGCCCATTCTCTAGTAAGTCCTTTAGTCGCCTTTTACGACACCCATGGGAAGAAATGGGATGGTGCTATTCTTTACGTCCGGCACCAAACGGAACAAATTCGGTGATTGGTGGCCAGAATATTGTTTGTTTACATTCACGCGCAATTGACAACACTAGCTGTCTCTTTTTTTCTTGTTTGTTTTATCAAGTCATCTCTTTTCTATCATTTTTACTTGTAGTGAAATGTAAAATGAATGAAAAGTGGGTATGTGTGCTGCCACTGCTGCACGGAACACTTTTTTCGGTTGTTTTGAGAGTGTTTAACATATCTGTTTAATATAATATCATTCAATAACAGGCACCAATCAGCGTAAAAGAACAACAGGACCCGAACCCTGACTTCCCCACGGTAACATTCCCCAATCCTGAAGAGCTGGAATGTCTGAAGCTAAGTACGCAGCTGGCAGAGGAGAAGAAAGTTAAACTGGTGCTGGTGAATGACCCTGATGCTGATAGACTTGCAGTCGCTGAATATGATGATAGGTGAGGACTAAATTTCGATGTGACGGCGCTATAGCCATACTTAGCATGGTATGAGGCGGCTTAGCCGCCAAACGTCACATGCATGGAGCATAATGTGATGACACAGATTCGAGATTCTACTGGCTCGTGGCTAAAATCGTAACTAATGGTGACATGTTGTTTTTAAAACGGAAACCTTATAGGTTCACTCGTGTGTCTGTCTATCTGTATGTCTGTCCGTCTGTCACAGCCGAATTGCTCCCTATCTACTGGGTGAAATGGGGTAGGTTAGAACTGTGACCAACAGCGCGTGAACCGAGCGAGCTAAGCGAGCGTTGCCGCGGGAGCGGCCGGCGAGCGCTACTTCAAAGTAGCTCGCAGCTAGGCCGGCTATTTAGTATAAGCGCAAGGTTCGTTACGTCGCAAGCAAGTTTGATACCAGTTCACAATTTGTCGGTTTTCCATAGATATATTTAAAATTATCGAAAAATAATGCGTTAATTTGTAAATGGTTTGTTATTATATTTCGACAGTTTATAATCTATTGGAAATAATACCGATAGATTATAAATTAATTAAGTTCATAATTATAGGGTGGTACAGCCAATCATGCTAAAAACCTAGCACCGCGTACCCACCGCCCTCCCTTTATAAACAATGCCGAACTAACGGAACCTTGTTTTAAACTCAAGTCTTGGAATTGATACATATCACGACTTTTCGTGTCTCAGAAAACTTGCTTAGAGTACCTCATATCAATCGACGCTTTAGGGTTGAAATCGTTTGAAGTCATAACTACAACCAAAAAGTCTGACAACTATTTAAACCATTTTAGCACAAACTCCTGGCACATATTCACCGGCAACGAGATGGGAGCTCTCCTTGGCTGGTGGTTGCTGGAGCACTACTACAAGCGAGTGAACCACATGCCGGAGTCCGAGGTCTACATCATGGCCAGTATCGTGAGCTCCAAGATGTTGAGGGCCATCGTCAAGGGTCGGGGCCAGTTTGTAGAGACTCTCACTGGTTTTAAGTGGATGGGTGAGTTTTAATGGTTGATTTCGGTATTTTGAATGACATATTTTTATTCTACAGGGTATTTTGAAGGGTTGCAAAAAAAAAGTCAAATTATTTATTTCAAATAGGCACATAGGAGGCATTTTGAACGTCAATATTTACAAAAAAAAAATTGAGTTGATTCTAGTTGCCCCTTCCAAAAGGTAGTTTCGTATGGAAAAGAATGGGCAAGAAACTCCATCGTTACTCTTTTAAAAATGTTTTACAATGAAGTACATTAAATTTATGATTATATGTGTTTTTTAAAAGGCTGCCAGGGTTGCGAGTTTGTTTGAAAAGGATATCGTGGCCCTGGCACACAGGCAACTGAAGGAACACGGGTCGGTTTTAGTCAGTAAAAGTCTGACACGTCCCGCTCCGTCAGCTCCGCCGCTTATTTGATAATTCCCAACAAAAAAAAAAAGTAATTTTAAAGTGTGCTTATGGCAAACGAAACTACGGCAAATAGATTGAAGTGGCCAGAAGAAATATAAGCTTTATTTTGGAGGAAACTAAAACTGCATTCCTAGGTTTTACAAAATCGTCCTAATTTAGCCAAAAATTAAACACGATCTCTTTTGTGGAAAAATAAGCCTGGATAAGTGTATAATGCTCAAATGATATAAAATGCTCAAATACTACAAACTCCTGCATCACTTTAAAGATTGCCAACACTCTACTTATAAAAATATTGGTATCGTGTTACTCAGTAACTGGGTTGTGGAGGTCAGATAGGCAGTCGCTCCGTGTAAAATACTGGTATTCAGCTGGATCCGGTAAGACTGGAAGCTGACCCCAACAAAGTTTAATTACGAGTAGTTTAGTTTTATTATATCAGACGACATGACAACTTAAATATAACAGCACGTTTCTATGGTGACGCACATTGCAGACTAAAGAAGTTTTGCATACACAGTATCGATAGAGGTTACATATATCATCTTTAATACCTTCTCTCAATGTAGTCCCATAAGATCCACAAGCTTGCGAAGCCTAGGTCTGGGCAACGGCTTGGTGAGAAGATCCGCTAATTGAAGCTCACTCGTTACTTTCTTTATTAGCAGCTCTCCATTCGTCACAAGCTCTTTTACGAAGAAGTGACGTGTACGAGAGTGTGCCATATAAAAATGCAGTTGCCACATCAAATTGGTACATCTTCATGCCTTCGCTTGCTGCGATGCTAATCACAGTTCGGACAGTGGTCATTTTCGCAACAGGACTGAAAGTCTGATCATAGTCCTCTCCTTTCTTCTGGCGAAAACCCTTAGCAACTAGTCTAGCTTTGTATTTGTCGACTGATCCATCAGCATTCAGCTTCACGTGAAAAATACATTTACATGGTATTGCTTTTCTGTTTTTTGGTAACTTTTCTAGAACCCATGTTTCATTCTCGTTGAGAGAACGTATCTCGCTGTCCATTGCTTTGTTCCAAAGTTTACTTTCGTTACAAGATACTGCGTCTTTGTAACATGTTGGTTCGAATAAATCGTTTGTGACCATGACATAATCATTGAACCTGGCCGGACGTCTGATCAATGATCGATCTCGCAGTACTCGATCACTCTGTGAGTTAATAAGTTCCTCAAGATTATCTTCATCTTCATTAACATCATCATTTCCAACCATCTGCTCCAGATCATCATTATCAACATTGTCATTTTCTCCCCTTGGTTCAGTTGATTCTTCATGAGTCGATACAGCATCATCGAAATTATCTTCTTCGATAACAGGTGTATTCAATTGACTATTCTTATCGTAATCTATCGTTACGACTTGGTTATTGGTCGTAGCAGGTGTCACTACTTCGTCATACTCCCTTTGTACTTGAACGGGAATTTCCACTTCTGTGACTTCCTCATCGGGCTCTTGGAATTTCGATTCCAATGGCTTTTCATCAAAAATTGCATCTCTCGACCTAACTATGTAATTGGTTTCCTTATTCCATAGTCTATAACCATCATCATTATCGTAACCAACCAGTACACATCTCCTAGCTTTCTTATGCATTTTTTTTTCTTTTTTGTTTAGGAATATGTGCATAGCAAACTGAGCCAACAATTCTCAGGTGCTTTATTCGTGGTTTCTTCCTAAACCAAAGCTCGAACGGAGTCTTGTGTTCCACGGAAGTTGGTCCTGTCCGGTTTAAAACATAAACAGCTGTCTGTACCAACTCCGCCCACAACTGTTGAGGCAACTCTTCATGAGCATGCATCATGGTTCTAGCTGACTCTACGATCGTACGGTTTTCTCTTTCGCTACACCCATTCTGTTCAGGCGTATACGGCATTATTAGTCTTTGGTGTATTCCGTATTTCGATAATTCTTTCCGAACTAGTTCATTATCGAACTCTCCACCGTTATCGCTAAGGAATTCTTTGATCGTGTGTCCTGCTACCCTAACTTCTGCCAGCATTTGCTTCAGCTTTTCAGGTACTTCAGATTTGGACTTTATGAAGTAGACGTAGCGAAATCGTGTGTGTTCATCTTTAAACAGGACGAAATACCGGAACTTCGAGAATGAATACGGGAAAGGGCCGCAAACATCCGAATGTATGCGTTCTCCAGGCATTTTAGCTTTTTCTCTACTACCAAACTTTTGTCTGTGAGTTTTTCCGAAAATACAGCCTTCACATAATATGCCATTATCCTTTGTGTTTATGTTCAGCTCTCGTTCTATAAGACTTTTCACATGCCTTTTATCTTGGTGGCCCATGCGTTCATGGTACAGCTGCAAGGCATCTACTGCATTAATCGATGCGACTACCTTTGTTTTAATTGCTTTACAATTCAGCTTATATAGTCCACCATATCTTATTCTGGTTCCCGTCACGGCCAATTCCATTCACCTTAATAGAACATGTAGTTACTCTTGACTCAAATAAACTATTTGTATTCTTGTCCTGTGTCGCTAGCAATGAAAAAAGATTCTTGCTAATACAAGGAACAAGCCAGACATCACAGAGGAGAAACTCTTTTCCAACATTAGGTTTCATTCTAATTGTCCCTTTTCCTAAGGCTTCTATTACATTTCCATCAGCCGTAGTAACTGTGTGAGGTTTACTGAAGTGCTCGAAATTTTCAAATAAATCTCTTCTCATCGTAACATGGTGTGTAGCTCCATTATCAACAAACCATTCTTCACGATCTTGGTTGCATTCAGTTAGATTTAGTAGTACCATCATATTCGTGCTTTCACCACTATTCCTTCTATCTTCCTTACTAGTTTTATTTGGACAATCTTTCCTAAAGTGACCAACCTCTTTACAGATATGACATCTGAACTTGGTAACTTTTTTATTCCCTGATATCTGTTCCTTCTGTTTCTCGACACTTTTCTTACTTGTTTTCGTGAGAAGCGCTTCAATAGACGTGCCTTCCTTGCTTCCTATCAGCACTTTCTCATGCGCACAAAGTTGGCTGGTAATATTCTCAACAGTTCTGTCTTTCCTGGACATCAACATCCAACTCGATTTAAATGAAAAATAATTTTCTGGCAGTGTATCTAACATCTTACAGATTAAAAGTATTTCTGGTAATTGCTTACTTTCTTCAGCTTTTAATAATTCCTGATTCAGTTTGTGCCACATATTTTTCAATTTCGATACATGAGTTGCCATGTCATCAGCAGTATCCTTTTGAAATTTAAAGAACTCCATACATACTTCATATAACCTGTCTTCATTGACACCGTCATAGAGTCTATGCAATTCATCCCATACGTCCTTAGGATGAGAGAATCTAATCACCTTGTTCAAGATTTCATCTGATATGTTGTTCGTAACCAGCAGTAACGCAGTACTTTCCAACCTAACATACTCCGATAACTGCTTGTTATACTCCGTCAAAGCCACTGCGGAAGCAGCATCAGTATCACCGCCCTCAGCTACAGGCTTATTCGGTTTTTGAATTTTTCCCTGAATAATGTCCAAAAGTCCGTCTATGCCCCGTAACAGAGCAGACATGCGGTATTTCCATTGCATCCAGTTATTTCCGTCAAGCTTACATATTTGTATTTTACTTAGCTCCATGCTTAGTTTCCAACAAATATTTAAGTGAATATATCTGGGCCCATAACCAATTACGAGTAGTTTAGTTTTATTATATCAGACGACATGACAACTTAAATATAACAGCACGTTTCTATGGTGACGCACATTGCAGACTAAAGAAGTTTTGCATACACAGTATCGATAGAGGTTGCATATATCATCTTTAATAAGTTTAGGAAAAGCCTAGGCAGATTATATATGTATAAAAAAATAAAAATACCCATCGAAATATTATTATTCCAGGTAACACTACACTTCTCTTAGCACAACAGAACAAGATGCCACTCTTCGCGTTTGAGGAAGCTATCGGCTACATGTGTGATCACCGCGTGCCTGAGAAAGATGGAGTGTCCGCTGCTGTACAGGTAATACAAAAAAACATTA
The DNA here is from genome assembly GCA_948098905.1 of Tiliacea aurago. Taxonomy (NCBI): domain Eukaryota; kingdom Metazoa; phylum Arthropoda; class Insecta; order Lepidoptera; family Noctuidae; genus Tiliacea; species Tiliacea aurago. The sequence continues at coordinate 4,727,111 of OX402583.1, read as the reverse complement.
TCGATATTTTATACTTTTGGCTTCTAATCTTGCGTATTACTAACGTATTACTATGGATTATATTATTTTTCGTTCTTTGGAGGTTTTAGTTAATATTGAGCTAAGCTTTGGCCAAACTTTTAGAACATTTTATTAATTAGCCCCTACCCTCCCCGTATTCATGGTAAAAAACTCCGCCATAAGCTAGTTAAAAAAATATTATTGACGTGTAAAAGTGGTTGTTTATACCTACATAAAGAAATAAATATTATTTTCTCGAACATGCTTGGAATTTCGAGCCTTATTTTGACAACCTTCTTCGAGATAAATCGAAATCGTACTGGCCAAATAAATACATACGAGCCGCGGCCACCAAAAGTTGTATGAAAATCCATATGTGTCGTGGTTTAGCGGCCAAATAAATTACATAGAATTTAAAAATGGAACGATCTTTTACTCCGAAACATGGCAACCAAGGAGGTAACTTATCAATGGTTTTATTTAAATTTCGAACTGGTTTGCTATTAAAAAGCTGTTTATTGAAAAAAAAAAACAAATGAACACATGGGCGCTTCGATCAGCATGGGCGCGTGAAAAATTATTATCGTTGTTCGTCATTGAATCTGGAATTTGTAAATAATTTACTTTGTTTGCATTTCAGCGCATTATTTGAGAAAAGCACTATGCAAACCTTGGCCGCAACCTGGCATTGATGGACTCACGTATGTGTGCTTGTGCTTCGCCTCGGCAAACATTTTCACGTTCGTCCATCAATGCCCCTATTGCAGGTAGCTGCAGTAATGTACTATTATCATTACCAATTTATCAGAACATTATAACAGTAACATGTTGTTGCTGGCAACGTTTCACACTATTTGTGAAACATTTTGCCATAACATCACGCGTGTAATCTCCGAAGGGTTAGGCAGAGGTGTACCTTTAGTACACCCACGGTTCGCCAGTTATGTTTAAGTCCCATGTAATAGGGGGCGAGCCTATTGCCATCAACCGGGCACAAATCTAGACTCCGGGCTGTTACTGAGAATGAGAAATTACTGATGGAAAAACCCAATAACTCTTTGCCCGACCTGGGAATCGAACCCAGGACGTCATGCTCGGCAGTAGCGCTTGCGACGAAACGTAAATTTTAGAAGCCTTGTTGCAAAAACAAATGCAAAGCTTTCAAGACACTTGCGGTGATTCAAAGCACGATATCGATACGAAATATTTCAAAAGTTATGTCTTTTTGTATCTGAAGTATTTATTTATTTATCAGTTTATGTACACACATATATACAGACAAGAAAAAAAGGAATAGAAAAATACGTACTAAGGTGATGCTTATTTCATTAGAAATAAGCATCAATGAACAAAGAAAATCATCATCATGAATGACAAAGAGATCTAGATAACGTGTGTAAGAAGAAAATAAAAAATACCTACATAAAATAAAATACTATTCACTCATTTAAATATATACAATAAGAGAATATACTTACATACATACTTCTAAAATGAATTATTTTTACTGAATGCTCTGCTTTATTTGTATGTAGTAGAGTAATAAAGTCCGGTCGCGAAGCAGAAAGAATTTCGTACAATGACCCCTCATTACTTCTATCGCTCGCGCACAATTGTATTGCCGTCGCGCTCGTGCATTTTAAGGTCCTTCTAATGTGCGAGTGAATCTAAGTAATGAGGGGTCATTGTACGAAATTCTTTTTGCTTCGCGACCGGACTTTAGTAGTAGTGGTAACGGCTGCGACTTACGAGTTGTAGGCCGTAGGGTCGAACCCAGCCAGGCGCTTTACTGTTTAAATTGGTGTAAATTATTTAATCATCACTGCTCTCAAAACGGTGAAGGAAAACATCGTACTAGAACCAAAAATTCGAAAACATTTGACAACTACCAACCCGCACGGGGCCCGTGTGATAAAAATAATAAAAAGGTTTATTTCAGAAAGTTGTACAACTTTTACAGTAAATCTTACATAGGGACCTGCTTTTAAGTAAAATATATACCTATGCTAAGAGATCCCGCTCTCCAATGACAAAATAATTAATTGGTAAAAGTGGTGTACACTATGAAAATAGAATTTAAAGAACAAAAAGAAAAATAAAATAAAAAAATAAAACAAGTAAAATCCCAAATTAAACAAAACAAGACTTGAACTATAACTAAATGACAAGAAAAAAAAAATGAGTGATGGATTACGGCCCACTTCCTCTCACAGAGAGGAAGCTTGTGCGTTGTGTCCCAGCACTGGGAACATTATAGGCCGATTATGCTGCTTTATTTATTTCTTCTGGGCATTCGCAAACCATAGCTTATTTTTTCTCTCATTTACTTTTATTACAGGTGGCCTCCCTAGCTTCTCACCTATACTGCACGGGGTCTTCGGTCCTGAAGCAATTGCACGCACTATACGCTCAGTACGGGTACCACGTGACTCACAACAATTACTACATCTGTCACGAATCGGCCACTATACAGAAGATATTTAGACGCATCAGGAATTATACGGGACCAGGAGAGGTAAGCACTTCTATTCCTTCCACAGGTGTAGCCTCCTTACTATTTATATTTTACTATCATTGACAACATGTTTCAGTTCTGTTTTTTCACTGTCTGTCATAAAACTTTGCGAAAAACACCACCCTTTCATTTGGTAGCTCCTCATAGTAATTCCACAACCCACATTTTGGTCCTTCGAGAGAGAGGTCCTTTGGTCAAACTTCACAATTCAGACCCTTCCCTTTTTGGGCATTTCGAAAGCTTGAATTTAGTAATAATTAATCGTATCTGTTAAAATATTTAATTCTTTTATTTATTAAAAACCCATACGAATATAAAATAAGCACTTACCTTTTCAACTTATACAGGATGTCCCAAATCTCACAAAAAAACCCAAATTCAACGTCAAGCCGGAAACGGGTCATGTACTTTTCAAATTATAAGTACTTTTTCTGAAAAACTTACACTTAGTGATGATCTTTCAAGTCCTGTGACTACATGGTCCACCAATCTACATGGTATTCACATGATCTGACCAAGATTATGTCTGGACTTTAAAAGAGACTGTGACCTCTGAGTTTGTTTCGGCCTTTCTTCTCAGAGTAGTCAGATAGGAAACGCCGACCTCATCTAGTTTTTAAAATATGATTGACGTGTAAAAGCGTTTGTACAAACCTACTTACAGAAATAAAATCATTTATCATTTATTTACAAATATTAATTTTTCTTTGTTTTTTAGGGTTCCGTAGTAAACAAGGAACCCTTATAGTTTCGCCACGTCCGTCTGTCTGTCTGGCTGTCTGTCTGTCCGTCCGTCCGTCTGTCCCCAGCTTAGCTCAGAGACGCTTAGTCCTAGAAAGCTGTAATTTGGCATGGGTATACATATTAATCATGCCGAAACAGTTGTAAAATAAACCTATGAAAAACATTTTTTTTTAGGGTACCTCCCTTACACGTGAAAAGGGAATGTTTTTTTTTCTCGTCTATTCCATGGTGTGGGGTATCGTTGGATAGGCCGTTCAAAAATATTAAGGGATCCGTATGCGTAATTTTAAGCTTTAAAGTGCTATTTTTTTGTTAGAGTCAAGTGTGTGTGTCCCCCCCCTGCCAGCTAAATGGTTGGTTTTGGATATGTGAAAAAAATCATGGCAATAGTACGAGTATAAATATAACGAAATTAAAAGGAAAACTATCACAGCTAAGTAGGCTTCACAATTAACGAGTAATAGTCGACCAACTTAAATTTTCAGTTGGAGAATTGACCGTAACGTATATCGATGTATGGGAGAGCATGTTTTTCAACTACAATGTTAAGTTTGTTTTTGGGATAAATTCATCCCAACTACGGAACCCTTCGTTGTGCGTGGTCCGACATGCACTTGGCCGGTTTTTTCTGTAATGTAACAATGAATAACCCTTCTGTAAATTATAGTTGAAAAGTAAAACATTACTGCCTCAGCTTTTATTCAGCATACTCGGTTAATGTCGCCTCACAAATCTTACCAACCGATGTTACGTATGTGCCTACCTATTATGTATAAAGTTGTAAGACGAAGGAGACTAGTCTCCACGACACAGGGAATCCTAGTGTGGAGGCTAGCGCTGTTTTGAATTTGTAGTGCTTTAAATAAAATGTTAGATTTTTGCCCAACATTGAATTCAAAATATAACCATCTTCCAACTTTAACAGACGTACTGTAAAAAAAAATACTACGCTATTGTGTATAGCCTAGGGTGCATTGCCAACATTGAACAGGAGTCTGGAAGCCGATCCCAACATTGTTGGGGAAAGGCTAGGCAGACTGAAAGATTACAGAAAAAAAAAATCAAAGAAAAAATAATATAATTGTTACAATTATGATTTTGTCCCTCTAGTGGTAAAGGAACAAAAGCTCCTTTGCAAGGTGGGTTAGTATCAGAACACAAGGAAACTACAAACTGCCTCAAACAATATACAGGGTGGGATTTTGTAATGCCACCTGGAGGGAAAGTACTCTTAATACTGCAGATAGAAAATTTTACTCAAAGGAAACATTCCTTTATTTTTGAATAGAAAGCAAACTGCATTCAAAGATTTTCGAAAATTCTCATCTCCCACACCAGGGAATCGGCTAAAATCTGAAAAAATTATACCCTGTACTTTTATTGCATCGATCGTTAGGGTCAATTATAAGGATGAAATCTCTCTAACAAACATGATAAATTAAATGAAAGGAAAACAAGGAAATCTGAAGTTACAAATTCAATTAGTCAAGTTAAAGCTCTTTAACTAACATCCATCTTTTGTAATGCAGACTCCTTTGCGACATACTCGTAGCTGCGTGTATGAGGTAATTTAAATATGGAATGTTAGATTAAAATTTGAAAATTAGATTGTCATAGTTGTTATTCACATTTGATTGTTTTTACAACTCATTTCACATTTTGTCTCACGGTGAAAATGGCTTATCAAGAACAGTTTGATTTAATGGAAGCTTATTTTTTAAATAACAAAAACGTGAATCTAGCTCTGCGGTGGTATGGAGAGAGATATCAAGACCGACAGGCACCAACTCGGTTTGTATTGAAAAGAATGGTAGAAAATTTTAAATAATACGGGTGGTTTCAAGAAGAGACTGCAAACTTATCAGCAAAACTATTTCGATTTTGAACTAAATGTTTTAACATACTTTGAATCATTTCCAAACGCATTTAAGTAGAGATGCTGCCGATGAATTAGGAACAACCCACACTCGCGTACTTAAAGTGCTGAAAAAGTATTAGTATTAAATGCTATCGTGAAGGTCGGTTGGTGCAAAAATTGCATTTTGGGGATCGTGACAGACGATTACAATTTTGTGAAAACATGCTTGGAGAAATTGACCGAAACCCTAATTTTTTGAGTAACATTGTATGGTCTGACGAAACCAACTTCAGCAATAATGGCATGTACAATCGCCGCAATAACCATTATTGGTCTCGAGTGAATTCTGTTCGTGTTCATGAAACTAACAATCAAGTAAGATTTTCTTTCAACGTTTGGTGCGGAATTATGAGAAATAATGTAGTGTTAGTCCACGTGTACGAAGGTCATTTAAACACTGTCAAATACTGGATCTCTTAAGAAACGGTGTGGGAGAAGAGAATTTTCGAAAATCTTTGAATGCAGTTTGCTTTCTATTCAAAAATAATTCCTTTATGTTTCCTTTGAGTAAAACTTTCTATCTGCAGTATTAAGAGTACTTTCCCTCCAGGTGGCATTACAAAATTCCACCCTGTATATATTTATAAAAATATAGCCTAACTTAAATTAGGTAGGTGACAATAACGGTAACCTAACTTATGCCAGCCAGCTTAGATTCCAGTTGATAAGAACTAGGGTCGTGGGGGGTTGGTGATAAACCGAGTAACTCAAACGACTTGAAAGATTCGCACAGGGTCTCTGTTTTTTATATTTATTTATTTATATACTTATAATTTTAAAAAGTACATGAACAAGATTTTTTTTTTCTGTTTACTGTCAAGACTTGCCTATCACCCGTTTCCGGCTTGACGTTGATTTCTGGGACACCCTGTACAGTTGACTCACATTCTGAATATCGACTCGATGTAAGCAGTTACAGTAGATCGTGGTAAAAAATGGGCCATTGCTATGTATACAGTGACATTTATTGTTCATTTACAGTATCCTAAAAAAGTGGGTTCATGCGAGATCGTCTACATTAACGACTTGACAGCCGGCATCAAGATGCCTGAGAATGTCAACGGAGAGGCTCATCTCAGTTAGTGTACATTTATTATTATACAGACAGCGTCCTTTAAGTAATAAAGACGTTCAGACTGCCTGATACGAATGATCAGAACAACTAAGAATATTCCTTATCGGAATTAGTTGTCGTGTTTTGTATTTAAGCCAGATTCACATTAATGTGTTGTGTCGGGACGTCTTCTGACGCAGTGTTAACCAATCAACTCGTGATATGACGTGGTCCTGAACATATTCGTTTGATTGGTTAATCATTCGCGTCACGACACAGTAATGTGCCGGTGGCTTCATTCAGAAACACCTCTTGTATCATTGGGATATGTTTTAATTTTCTTAGTTTTGTTCTGATCATTTTGAACAGTCTCATCGTATTTTGACTTGGATCTACCTATGAAAGATACCTACGCTCCTCATCAACGATTCATTTTGATAATAATAATTGCTAATTAACTACTAATTATTGTATTCTTTTTCTAGACGTCCTCGGTACCGGTTTGGATCAAGACTACACATCAGGCGAGATGATAATATTCCGGTGCAGTAACGGACTGACCGTTACTATCCGGACGAGCGGCACGGAGCCCAAACTGAAGTACTACTCCGAGCTAGTGTGTGAAGCGCCCACTAGGAGGTAAGCAGCGATGTAGTTATTTTATAAGTTGATAGTATTCCGGCTAGTAACACACTGACCGTTACTATCCGGACAAGCGGCACGGAACCCAAACTGAAGTACTACTCCGAGCTAGTGTGTGAAGCGCCCACTAGGAGGTAAGCAGCGATGTAGTTATTTTATAAGTTGATAGTATTGCGGATAGTAACACACTGGCCGTTACTATCCGGACGAGCGGCACGGAACCCAAACTGAAGTACTACTCCGAGCTAGTGTGTGAAGCGCCCACTAGGAGGTAAGCAGCGATGTAGTTATTTTATAAGTTGATAGTATTCCGGCTAGTAACACACTGACCGTTACTATCCGGACGAGCGGCACGGAACCCAAACTGAAGTACAACTCCGAGCTAGTGTGTGAAGCGCGCCCACTAAGAGGTAAGCAGCGATGTAGTTATTTTATAAGTTGATAGTATTGCGGATAGTAACACACTGGCCGTTACTATCCGGACGAGCGGCACGGAACCCAAACTGAAGTACTACTCCGAGCTAGTGTGTGAAGCGCCCACTAGGAGGTAAGCAGCGATGTAGTTATTTTATAAGTTGATAGTATTCCGGATAGTAACACACTGACCGTTACAATCCGGACGAGCGTCCCGAACCCAAACTGAAGTGCTACTCCGAGCTAGTGTGTGATGCGCCCACTAGGAGGTAACCAGAGATGTAGCTATGTTATAACCAAGATGACTATATTCCAGTGCGTCACGCACTGACCGTTACTATCCGGACTAGCGGCATGGAAATCAAACTGGGAATCAACATTACCCATATAACTTGGCAAGTCGTTAGATGCGCAGAATTCGTTTTTCAGGTATCTTGTTATCAAGCGGGACGCGGGGAACCAGGTAGCATCGTTCCGAGCGCGCGATTGGTTGGTCAGTCTACCCTTGTCTCTCGCAACACGTCCATGTTCCGTTGGCTCCTAAGTATTCTTGCATGCACTGAAATTCTACCCTTTGTTATTGTAAAGAATTTTAGTTATTGTTTTGTTTAGAATTTTTATATCGAATCATCCGCCAAATGTGGTGTTACTAATGGACAACGCATCGTATCATAGTAAACAATTTTACCCTGCGCCTCCCTCGAATGCCAAGAAAGCGGAAAAGCAAAGGTGGTGGTTGGCAAATTCTGAATTTCTGAGTGAGCTAACTGAGCTAGTGAGCTATTTAGCGAGCGAGTGAGTGAGCGAGAGTTCTATCACTCGCAAAATTTTCAATAAGAAGATCTCGACGTATCTGGTAAAATTAATCTAAAGTAGTTCCCACCTGGTAAAGTCGACCACATTTCAATAGGATTAAAGTTCTTACACCAAGTGATAGCATGAAGAATTCCATCACAATAATAATAACGAAATGGCGAGCAATCAGAGGTCGTAAAAAAATAGGAGATTGGTATAGTACATGCAAAGGCCGTGAAATAGGCAATTGCAGGTTGAGTATGAGTTTTAGGGCCGAGCCGTAGGCGAGATACTAGACAGGCAATTGCCATTTCCGCCTAGGCATATATAGTGCTTTTCTCAAAAGAATGCAGGGAAAGTAAAATATTTGTAAATTCCAGATTCAGTTACGAACAACGATAATTTTTTACGCACCAATGTGTTCATTTTTTTTTTTCGAAATTTAAATAAAACCTTTGTTAAGTTACTTCTTTGGTTGCCATGTTTCGGAGTAAAAGAGTTTAATAACCCCAGCACGCCGTTTCATACAACATTGCCGGAGCGTTGTAATGTTCCCAATTCAAAAAATGCTCCTGCAATGGATTTGATTTTCTTTGACCCTAAATTATATTCATATAAAAATAAATTCGATACTTCGCGTGTTCTTTTTTCGCAAATAATGACAATATTTCCATGCATGTTTGAGAAAAATAAATTAGAAGTTAAAAAAAAATAGGAGATTGGTAAATAAATTAGAAATTTAACAAAATCATGCATCAACTGAATTTCTCATCTTAATTTTGCCATCTTTACAGCGAACAAGAATCCACGAACGCGAAACTGCAAGTGATCGTGAAGGAGTTTGTAGAAGAACTGTTGCAACCTAAAGAGAATGGTCTGCGAGGCTAAACTGAAGAAATAACTATAACAGTAACTACAGAAGTAACATTCCAGGTTTTTGTTTTCCAAATTTCGTAATATACTGTCAGGGAAATTAAATCGTTAAGCAAATTGATTACAGTACACATATCGCCAGTTGAGTTATACTTCATATTCCGAAGTGAAATATGTATGTGGCTTCATTCTGTAGATAGATTCGAATCAACCGGAAAACAAGATTATAGGAGTCCACCAAATATTCACTAAAGTTAGCTAGAATCAAATAATCGATTCCTAGAATCAATTTATAAAATATATTTAGAGTTACAATCGATCTTTTCGGAGCTGTAATCGAGAAAAATAGTTGTTAGTAATTTTTTTGTTTCGTGTATTCTTTTGTATTTAAAGTTACCATTTTTTTACTACAGGTATACATACTAAGCATATATCAAGGTATTTAATATAATTATTTTTTATTTCAACGATCTTTCTAATCAAACACTTTCTATTAAATTAAGCAATGCGAATTGTTCAAATAGATGATATAATCGCATTTTTAAGCATGTTTCTGTAGGATTTATAGAAAAAAAAAATGTTGCTTAAAACCGCAAAGCTACGGAATTATCGAATCTTATGCATTTTGTAAAACGATTTGAATAAGTATTTGCTACCAAAGAAATTATATTTTAATCATTCCAAATTGTGACAGTTTATTAAAAACATATTTTCAGTGATTTTATTCAAAGTAAAAAGTAATTTATTTAAACGATTAAATTTGTTTTATAACGAAAACATTAAGTCTATTAACAAGGGTATGCAGAGATGTATATAGAACATGTAGCCAGTTATGTTAAACGATAATAATTTTAGCAATAAAAAGCCAATAGAGGCTGATTATGTCACGAATGTTACGAACATAATAAATATCAATATAATCAGCTCCTATCCTAACTTAGGATAACAAGAAATAAATAGTAATTGAGTATTAGTGAGACATGATTTATTAAGTAATGTATCTACAGTGCAAGGATCTTTTGGCGTTTCAAAGGCATTTAAAGGGTTGGAAAGGGAGGAGGTGAAAGTTGTTGATAAACTGCTGTCGCTGAAACCCAGCGCTGGGGCTCTGTCTCACATAGGGTCGCAGCATTATGCTGAGCGATGGCCGTTTTGCGTGCAAGTGACGCATATTTTCCCCCAACTTATTCTTTTCGTGTTTAGTTCTTTCTTTGCGTCACATCTTTCTGTTACGTTTTTGACCACGCGCCAACAGATGCCTGTACAGCAAAATAATCAAAAGAAGCACAAATATCGTGTTGAAATGATCACCCAACTGGGAAATACATTAAAAATTTGTTAAACATTGTTGTGCTATTTTCTATTTAGTTTTTCTAAATTAAGTTACTTATGTATTTATTTATTTAGACCTGTTCCGTCTTATTACAAAACAACATTTATATTTTGGCACGGCTTAAACCATGCAGCCAGTTTTTGTAATAAGAACGTAACTGTGATTGAAATACCGTTCTTTAAACAAAACTGAAAACTTAGTTCAGTACTAAGTTGCCAGATTTGTATTAGGAATTTTACCGTAGACGGAATAAAGTTTGAAATTCAATAATGGCTCCATTGTTTAAACTTGGGTCTGTAGATAAACCTTGTTTAGTTATAAGGCCCGTTGTGTTTTGATTGTGAGGCTAAACGCTTAGTGATAACCAGACCTAGGCTACATAGGATATTGACAGTGTATTCTCGTTGTCCCCGTTTGCCATATCCCCGTCACGGGGACAGCGGGACGTGATTATTTTTTTTCCCGTTGTCCCCTTATCGTACGAAGTAAACCTTTTTTAAATCGAAACAGCTAGGTTAGGTTAGAACTGTGACCACACAACGCACGAGCCGAGCGAGCGGTGCCGCGGCAGCGGCCGGCGAGTGCCAGAAACATATTTTTGAATGTAAAACCAAATCACGGGGACAACGGGAAGTATTTTTAAATATTTAATTGTAGTACCGCTGACCCCGTACGACGGGGACACAGCGTACGGGGACAACGGGAATACACGATATTGACCACTGCTTGGCGTCAATGTACGATCATGGAGCGAAAATGTTAAACGAGTTTCAAACACATGCGTTTTCCACATATCGGGCGTATTTCGCCTTTTCAAACTGCAATTTTCATTCAAATTAATGTTGGCAGTCGGAAAAACATTAAGCTACAAGTGAAAATTAACCTTGTGCTTAACCTTTTAATTCATTGACTGTACATAGCACATATTTTAGCCATAATCTGAGTATTTAGCCTATAAAACTTGTTCCTGTTAAAGAGGTCTGACCTGCATTTAAAATTATACATAATGTATTGTTTAATGTTACAAAATCATTAATACAATAATAAAACCTTTCAAAAATACTTTTTTTATTATTAAACAATATTCCATTATCAATAGTTTTGTAAATATCAATCAATGATTTTCGAATTTAGTATATTAAATCTAAATAACATGATAATATTACTAACAACGAGCAAAAATACTAATTTAATTATCAGTGACGCAGTCTAAGGTAGTAATGTCAAGCATCAGCTTTGACAGAAATATATAAAAGACTAGAAGACTTCGCCTGCGTGGAGGTCGGAAATTATTCCACGGGAACTACCGGAATAAAAATAAACTAATTCAATCATGATTCGAAAGACACGTGGCGTCATCTATTGTCATAAGAACGTTATTGTTATTTTCCTCGGGATCAGTATTTTTTTTCGGCATGAAAGGAGTTTTTAGTTTGAGTTTGACCCAATGTCCGTTTCTGTACACCTGACAACGTAGGTAAGTATATGCAAAATTTCAGGATGATCGGTTCAGTGATTTAGGCGTGAAAAGGTAATAAACAAACTTACTTTTGCATTTATAATATTAGTTAGATTATAGCAATATATTATAAAACCATGATGGGGAAATTTATATTGCGTGACAAGTTAATGTGTTATGAGAAGTAACTTGCAGATAGCCCAACTGTTATTATTCGTTAACCTCTGCCCCCATTAAACTTACAGTAGGTACACACAGCTACACATCAAGCTATACAAATCCAGTTTAGGCTGATCTCGCATTGTATAGGATTTTCGTACAATGAGAGGCCAGCTTATACTGGAAATGCATAGCTTGATGTGTAGCCGTGTGTACGTCGTGGTTCCCTTAAGGCGCAGATATATGATTTAAGTGACTTTAATATCTGTTATTAATTAGCCCTTCATATAATGCAAGTTTGTTATGCAAAAAATGTATGTTAAACTAGAACGCATAGCCATCAACTCTTTATGTGAATATTTAAGTATTGTAGTAAAATACTTTATGAAATAAATTAAGGAAGTAATGTCTACCCAAAGCATAAAAAAAAATATTACTTTCTAACTATTAAGATATTTTCATGATTTGTTTTGTATGAACAGACTATTTTAGATTAGTTTACAAATTATGTGTGATTTAATTCAAATATTAATATTATCCTATAAAACCGAAACGCGCCGCGGTGTGAGCGCGACGCGCATTTGTATGGCCAAGGTCAACGGGGATTACCCGACCCTTAAAATGGAAACACAACAATACTTTGGCGACTGAAATATGAATGACTAGCGCTTCGCCCGCGACTTCGTCCGCGTGAACTTCGTACGAAGTTCAACACCCTCCACCCCTTAAAGAGTCCTTACCTCAGCGCCACCTCATTCTATCTCGCTCGCACACACGCGAGCAAGCGAGGCAGGATGGTAGGGAGAAGGCTCCAAGGCGCCGATAGTCTAGATAATTTATTTTTACGGTGAAACAATGCTCATATATATTTTAAATTTAAGAGATTCTTAGTTTAAGCTCGGAGTTAGCCGACTTAAGATCTAGGCTAGACTTACTAAGATTTAGGCGTCACCCATAAGCAAAGGGGATACTCAACACTAAGTTACACCCACACTGCGCCACAATAAATTCTCTTCTTCAAACCTAATCACGTTCTTCTTCTTCTGCTTCTTCTTTCGCTTTTTGTGCTGCTAAACGTTCGGCCTCTTGATCTAGGCGCTCTTGCTCTAGTCTCGCCGCTTCTATCTTGTTCAGCTCAATGAGATTATCAAGTTCTGGGCTCAAGAGCACTGATAGACCGGCGGTAAAGGGCACCTGAGTAAAAAAACATAATTTATGACAGTACACACCCGTTTGTACACACGGCTACACATCAAGCTATACATTTCCAGTATAAGCTGATCTCGCATTGCGTAGGATTTCCGTACAATGAGAGGTCAGCGTTTACTGGAAAATATAGCTTGATGTGTAGCCGTTTATACCAGGGGGTCTACTCTGAAGCGTTAATCCAAAGTATCGGCCGAATGTTCGGCCGTTTTATAACTTCCATAGTTTCCTTTTTTGACTTTGAATCCATAACCGACTTAAAGACACATTTTGGACTTTGGTAAACCAAAGTCCAATCTCTTTGACTATCGTTTTTATTTTCTTTCGCGATTGTCAGCCATAGTTATCCGTAGTCAAGCAACGGCCGAACATTCGGCCGATATTTTGGATTTATGTTCGAAGTAGAGCCCCAGCACCCTATGTAACACTCTATCCATCAAAATCTAAATGATTTTGAAGGATATAGCTAATCCATTGTTTCATATGTTCGAAAAAAAAAAAATCTGCTCGACAACGTAAATAACGCAATGTTTTTTTTTAAGTAAAACTTCTTTACGTATGCTTGACTTGGGGAGTAAGCTGGTGAATGCGTGACGAGAGCGTTACGAAAAGAGTGATCGGGCGCAGCGATCGGACGTTGAGAGGGAGATTTGAAGTAAACCTTCTTTTGCTATCGTAACGCGAACGGTGATGTCTTTTTTACTTCAGTCGTGTGGTCTAAAGCACACTCGCTTTTTTTTTTTGTTTATTGAAATCATTGATTCTACCTGAACTAGGAATAAACCTGTATCTCAGGTATCTCACTCAATGTAATGGAATGTTGTTGAACTGTCGAAATGAAACTCAATGCTACTCACAATGTTACTGAGAGTGCGTCACGCAATTACTTCGCAGGTATAAATTAAAATAACTGAACACCAATAATATAATATTAAAATAACTGATAAAGCGGACATTGAACTCATTGTAATGAGTAACTTTTACTATGGGGCCTTCCTGGAGTAGAGGTATTCCATAGGTATCAGGACAAGCTCGGAAGTACGGTCAAGATCCCTACCAGCATCTCACTCGAATACTTCCTTCCTCCTTTTTTTTTTTTTTGGCTGGGAAATCATCAAATAACTTCTCCCGCTCTGGGCGGAGCGAGAGGGAGTGTCAGACTTTTACTGACTAAAACCCACCGTGTTCCTTCAAATGCCTGTGTGCCAGAGCCACGATATCCCTTTCGGACAGGCTCGTAACCCTGGCAGACAGGCTCGTAACCCTGGCAGACTTCCTTCCTACAGATTCTTAAGAGCAAACGTGCTCGGAGGACTTCCTTCCTCCGAGCACGTTTGCTCTTGAGAATATCTACACAAGCCGGTCAATAAAAGCAAGAAAGAGGTAAGAGATATTCTGCTCCTCGTCAGGTCAGGCGAAATAAAAACAGCATTTTGCCGAGGTATGATAAATCCTGAACCAACTTGTGTCCCGAACTCTCTCATACTGCAGTTCGGGACAATATAATTTGGTATATCGCCAACGAGGCGAGATAAATTTTATGCTTTGGGATGAAAAACTATAACTTAATTGCGTATGGTTCAGTTTCCATTGCACCTAGTATGACGTTTACCGATATTTTTTTCATTCAAAATTCAACTTAAAATACTTGAATTTAAGGTTGATAAGTTACAATTTTATGTATTTATCTCGTATCGTTGGCCTGATTATATTATAAAGTGCTACAAGGACATTTGGCGATTGAATGACATTGACAGGATTAAACATTGTCACAGAAATTGTATTGACAAAACAACATGGCGGTTTTACTTCCGATTTTAGCCGCCAATACGCAGAGAGAACCTTTTTTTAGCGTTGTAAAATGTAGGCTAAGGGCCAATGCACACGGTGCGTTGCGGCGACGGAGCGGTATCGTTGCGGCGGCGGCGTCGTGCATACAAATATCTATTGTATGCCACACGGTGCGTTCCAGCGTCGCACGTACACGGACTTGCAACCCGCGAGACGAGGCGGGGAGGAGGGTACGCGTTGCTATGCCAGAGCGGCACCACTCAGTTGTTTTTGCGCGGCATAAGAAACGGCGATATCTTTGCGGTGCGGCGCAACAACGTTACGGCGCGGCGCCGCAACGCCCGTGTGACCGCCAATGCGGTGAAATCTTAGTGGTGCGGCGCCGCAACGCATCGTGTGAACAGACTCTAAGGAGAAATGTGATTTTTATTTTCCATTTCTCTGGTCCTGTCAAATGTATGGGCGATTAACCGCTGTAAGTAGTTCTGCTGTAATAACATAAATTATGTGTAGTTACCCCTGCAAACACCGGTTTCGAGTATTCCCACTTGTCGATATGGGCCTCGAGGATTAGAGTGCACGACGCGACTTTCGGAAGTATCTCAGCCAATAACCTGTGAAGATAATTATTTTTGATTTTATGTCTAGTGGCGCGAAGGCCAGTATGTGGCGGCCGTTGCCGCCGAAAAGGCTTATTTCGCTCTGCGCTTCAAAAGTCAGCGTCGAGCAACAAAAACAGTGAGAGAGAGCAACAAACAAAATGATCATAGTTCACACAGGGGTAAAGTTGATATTTGTTAAGCGTTTAGTATGTGGCCCTCGATTAGAACCAAGTTTAAAATCCCATTTACACGATGCATTTTGGTAAAATAAATGATTAAATTACACGATGCAAGTTCCTGACCTGTTCCTGCACCTGTGACATCCAATAAAATTGAAGAAAAAAATTACTTGCTTCCTCTAAAAACTTCAGATGGTGCAACTTTTATTGTTGCTTCGCCACAGGCAATCAAACCGCACCGTGTAAATTAGCCTCTAGTTACTCACTCAAATAGCGGTATGACGGTGCTCTGGAGGAAGTCTATCTCCAGATCAGGTATGCAGTACTTGTCCCTGTCAATTTGCGCTGGCATGTCGCTCTGCAGCTTCTCCAGTTCACCTTGCTTGAAGAACTCCGTCAGTAGTGCTGCCTGTACCAGAAATTGCTGATAAACTATAGCAGGGGTTCTCAACCTCTTAACATCCCCGTAACGTGCCCCCTAACTTTCTTTTAAAATCACTACGCCCTATATAACCTGCATACTGCCAGTTAGCTGACGCCTTCTGGCAAAAAAAAAAGTTGCGCGCTGTCTGTAATTTGGCTGTGATAATTTCATGTCTGTCGAAGGACCGTTATAGCCGTTCAACGGCAGAGCAGACGAGTGCTCTAGTTACTATAATTTAGTGGAGACCGCGTACAGGCCAGCCTAGCGTGAGTACACCCCCCAGCTAGCTGGACCGAGACGACTTTAAAGGATCCCCGAAACGATCAACTGCAACTGTCAATTTTCACGTGATTGATAGGTACACATTGATGCGCAAATTGATCGTCTACCGAATGCGACTGAAGCGATTGACAATATAAATTGATGGCAATTGATCAATTGCAACTGATTGTTTCGGGGACCCCTTAGCACCACAAATCGCTAAATACGTTTAGCGTTAAACATTTATTTAAAACATCATTCTGTCTCTGTCATATATAAACGATTGTCACAAATAGAACAATGTTTAAACAACATGTAACGAAAACCGTGTCGGATCCGTGAGGGTTTTGTTAGGTGTCGTGCACTCGTGCTAAGAGTCTATATAAGTACTTAGTGGTAATTTTCTGAAGAATACACCACCGTTTTTTTTTAATGTGGAAATTTACTGGTTACACATGGGGCGCGGCCGTCGTTTAGCGAGTCATAACTTATGACCTCTTTTGAGTATTTGCATTTTTTGCGTAATTTTCGTACAAAAAAGTGAATTAAAATTCACTTTTTAAATACGCAATATACTTAACAATAACTTTTATATTTTCGATAATAGGTAATAATATTTTTTCTTACTTTTTGGTATGTTATCGCAGACCTACCTATGTGCCCTTTAGGATCGGATAGGGTTTTTTACATCATGTTGTATGCGGATTTGTGGTGCAAGTATGCTTAGAAGGCGGATAGGAATGGATGCGGAAGACGGAGAATCGAGTGTTGTGGCGCAAATTGGGAAAGACCAATGTGCAACAGTGGTTAATGATGATTATTTGATGAATGTTGAACTAACAGCAGTCTTCTTCACGAATCCCCATTCCTTGATCTGATCGCTTAGGTCTGCAGCGTTCATCAGAAGACTTTGTAACGTGTTAAAGTGAAATGGGTTCCCAATTTGGAAGTCCATCGCTATTGCCTGGTTTGTTTTCAAGTTCCTGCAAGAGGGAGTCTATTATAAATAAAATTTGAAGGTACTTACATAAAAACCTTATGTTTTATCTTTGAATTGGGTATTTCACTAAAATAAAAAATACATGACACAAATCATGAATTAGTTCTTATTTTAGAGATGTTACGGAAAAGACGATTTGTGATGAAAACAATAAAATCTATGACTGTAATTATGGAGAAGTAACACGATATACAAGTTAATATTTCTATCCTTGTCACGCGAAACGTTTTTTGTAATGTACCTACGGCCCAAACTCGCGAAGATAATAAGGTGGTGCTACGTTGTGACGTCAGATCAAAATAGAGTGATAAACAAGGATCTCGACAGAGTAGCGTTGCGTTTTTAGAAGTGTATTGAAAAAATAAGATGACGGCGTTCGTTCCAATTTTGGCCACGTGTTACCTATAGATAAGATCCATAGACAGCTGTAGTAGTCCAGTAGCGACATTGATTGAAACGCCTAAAAACTTCGTCATTTTTATATAATTATTTAAGCCACATTAAGGTATTTCGGTATTTGACAGTTTTTTTAATTTAATTTCTCTAAAAGTTTTATTTTTTTATTTTTAGAGAAAAGTTTTTTTATTTAATTCCTCAGTTTTTTTTAGAGAAATTCAGGTATCGAAATAGCTTATTGTGGCTAGTGGCTATTGGCAATAGCTATCATAGTTGCTCAGCAGATATTGGGGCATAAATGACAGACTACGACTACGAGGTTAGTGACTTACTTCTATGGTTTTGTCAGTGTTGAAGTATTTATAGGCTTGTTTGTATCCAAGTGAAGTAGTGATTGAATGAGCTACTGTTGTAAACCTTACTTGAAATAATTAGCCAGGTCAGTTGCCTGGATGTTATCCCGAAGCATCATGATGGCTCTGTCATAGTCCCTCCGAGGTAAGGACTCCAGAATGTCACAGCCCTCTTTGTTTATTATGCACATGGCCTGGGCCAGGTGGTGGCGCTCCATCACACTGCCCTCGCTGGAGTATAGGGCTGTTAAGGTCGTATCTGGGGGTTGGGCAAATATAAAAGAAAAGAAAGAAAAATGCGATTATTGGCATTACAGCAAAAAATACACCTTAAAAACTATAAATACAACAGAAAACAATTAATTAATTATAATGCCAAAAGGGCCTCAGCTCAGCATAATGTCAGATGACAACACAAGGTGGTACCACCTGACGCTGATTTTCAGCTGCAACCCACGAGTGCCATACGCTAGAATAATAAACACATAGATAAGTGTGTGTTCGTTAATTAATTATGAGAGTAAATTAAATCAGAAATCAGAAATCAGAAATCATTTATTTGCTAATAATGTAGGTATACAGATATGATGGTAATTTCAATTAGAGTCCCGATACATTTTGCCATACGGCATGCAAAATTATTAAACATAAAACATTAATTATACAAACAAAAGCCTTCAATTCATTAAGCAGCAATAATCATAGCACTAATAATCATAATAATACAAACATAAATGAAAAAGCATAAATGAAATATAAAAAAGCTCGAACAAAATAAAATGTTGTGACATACATGTGTGTGTGTGTTGTGTTTAATGTAAAACTAAATGTAAAAATAAATACCCAATATCTGTGTATTAACTATATTAAAAAATTATACATAGAAAATATCTTAAATGCAAAAACGTGTGATTGCGGTGTTCGTGAACGTGTGATATCTACTTATGTTATGAATCGATTCGTGAGGAATGGCATGTCCTAGGACCAAAAATTCAAAGACATGTAACCATGTAACATTCTGCCAACCCTCACTGGGCCCGCGTGGTGGATTACGGGCGAATACCTCTCACCGAGAGGAGGCCTGTGTGTATCTCAGCAGTGGGAATTTTATAGGCTGATTATGCTTATGCTGCATAACTTTTTGGGAGGGACGGCAGGTTGCCTGGAAAAGATCGCAGAAAGCGATGAGGCCGCCCATTGTATATTTTGTAGTGTTTGATTTATTTTTTGTTATGGTAGGTATAACAATAACGTATCATCATTTCAGCCGAAAGACGTCCACTGATGGACATAGGCCTCCCCCAAATGGGGGGGGGGGTTGCCATAATTGCCACGCTTGGCAGGCGGGTTGGCGGTCGCAGTATGGTGTTAAATGCATAGAGAACGCTGCTGCCCATTCTCTAGTAAGTAAGTCCCTGAGTCGCCTTTTACAACACCAAAAGGAAGAAATGGGGTGGTGCTATTCTTTACGTCCGGCACAACACGGATTAAAGTAAATGTATAAATAAACTAGCTTCTGCCAGCGACTTAGTCCGCGTGAAATTTCTTGTTCCCCCGACCCACTGCGTCGCATTGCATCGCCCCTACCCTACATACAAACTTACAAACAAACAAATTTTACCTCTCTTTATTATTAGTATCGTTAACTAAAGGGTAATTCGCGAGCCGAATCACGCACCAGCCAGAAGAACACTAGTTTGTAAGTACAAACTTAGTCAACCAGAGACTCAGCTGCATGGTGGTGTGGTTTTAATCGGTAAGAATCTGAAATAGTCCTTTGCCTGCCCCGGGAGCGTAACAATGAGGATTATAATAAACACATTACGACTACATTTTCAAAAAACTCTTTGATAGTTACTTACGCCCGTGTACCTGGAAGCTGCTGGTCGTCCCGCGGTGATCTATGTCGTGCATCAATGCTGCCACTAGGAACATAAACCCTTGCAAGTCGCTGCAACGAAAAGATTATTCTTACCATCATATGAGATGGTGGTAGCGTGTCGGTGGACAAGGGAGAATGGAAGAAGAATAAACTTGTTGCGCCGAGCACAAGTAACATGAGACATGGACAGGAAGATCCTCGCGGAGGCGATCGGCGGAGGCGATCTCTCGCGTCCGGCCCTGGTTCAGGCCATGCCATGGTTCGGAGCGAGAGTGCATGGGAGGCCGTCACCTCTTTCTGGAAAGCAGTAATAGTCGCGAAGGAGGAGGAGGAAAGCGTGAGGGAGAGGCAAAATTCGCTCCCTCACGCCTCTAGTCGCCGCAGGAGACGCCCTGGGCGTAGGGAGTCGCTGGCCGGTTCCCGGCCACCGTAGGCGCGGGCTTGTGGATGGTAAGCGATGGGTAGCTCGCCGTCCGTTAAAGACCAGGCCCGGGTCGACGGCGCGTTGTGTCCAATGCGCGCCTCAAAGCGAACTGACGGGGTCCGTTATGGCCAATGCCTGCCACGATTGTGAGTTTGTCCGAAAGGGATATCGTGGCCCTGGCATACAGGCAACTGAAGGAACATGGGTGGGTTTTAGTCCGTAAAAGTCTGACACGCCCTCCCGCTCCGCCCAGAGCGGGAGAAGTTAATTTATAATTTACTACCCAAAAAAAAAAGGGGCAGGAAGATAATGAGGTGAGATCGTGGTCAAATGCGAATCTATAAACGAATAAACATAATGTATCAGATACTTACATACAAGAATCGTAATCTCATCATCAATATTCATCATTCATCTGCAGGACATAGGCCTCCCCCAAAGGGGAGGGGTGTTGCCATGCTTGGCAGTCGGGTTGGCAATCGCAGTATAGTGTTAAAATGCATATAGAACGCTGCTGCCCATTCTCTAGTAAGTCCCTTAGTCGCCTTTTACAACACCCACGGGAACAAATAGGATGGTGCTATTCTTTACGTCCGGCACCACTCGGTAATCGTCACAGAATCGTAATCTAAAGGCTAATAATTTAAAAGTGTCTGGAAATTGTGTAAATAAAGGACCCTTTTCAAAAAAGTGTCTGACAGTAGGTAAGCCACGTAAGCATTGGAACTAAACGACTAAGTACCTAAGTATCTATTTTCATTGGTCGATAGGCCTCATAAGCGGGTGCTGGTGATTTCTGTAATGAATAGATACCATAGACTCCCATCCTATTCAAAATTCATTTATTTACGCTACAACGTCCGTGTAAAGGTCACAGAAGTTCATATCTGTACCAAATTTCAACTAAATCGATCCAGTAGATTCGGCTGTAAGACAGCCAGACACACGAGTGATCCTATAAGGATTCCGTTTTT
Organism: Tiliacea aurago; assembly: GCA_948098905.1. NCBI lineage: Eukaryota > Metazoa > Arthropoda > Insecta > Lepidoptera > Noctuidae > Tiliacea > Tiliacea aurago. Next base: position 4,705,713 of record OX402583.1, on the reverse strand, counting down.
TCCATTTGAGGTACGGAACTCTAAAAACAGTTTAATACTGTTTTTATCAGTATGGTTGGCAGCTTTAGGAAAGCTCAAGGTCAAACTGTTACCACCAGGGCACCGACGTACTGTACCTACCTACTGCAAAAAAGTAGATAAGTAATAAAAGTTGATTACTTGAAGTATCCATGTGAAATGAGCTTGTAGTTCACAATAGCAGCATAAGCCCACTGGGCCACGTTGAAGGCATGTGTCCAGTTGTGGTAGGGCACGTCACGATAACCCTTCTTCACGTACAGGATGAAGCGGGCCAGCTTTATTTTCTCTATGTCGAACCTATAGAGGGAGAGAAACAGTTCTATAGATTCAGCTTTGCCTTTTGGGAAGGCAAAGTTTTCGCTGTTGGTTTTGCATTAAGCTTTGGTTTCCTATTTAATGCTATAGACAGTGACCAAAGTCGACCAAATGTATGGGACGACTGATATTTATTTCATGATTACGATGTTGGTCCCCGGAAGAAAGTTGTTCAGTTTGATGGTCTGTACCACACCCATATTTATCGCCACACCGTATACTGACACATTGTATATGCGACGTCTGACTTCAGCGTCAACGTTCCGATCGACTTCTGTACGCAACGCACACCGCACAGTGGCGGCGGTCAATACGTCCGCAGTGGACGCTTCAGTCATTGCTCGCGAGTGTCAAACAATGAACACGTCGAACCATTGCAGCGCAAACTAGACAACATCTATATGTAAGCATCGTGACACTGCATACGGCGTGACGCTGTAAGCGGTCGACGGCGTTTATAGGAGACCATAGCCTCTACCTCAGGGACTGGCCTGTTAAACCAGTTAAAGTGTGATATAGTGCTCACCCTTAACGTCAACCCCGTTGACAGGTGACAGTTGACAGTTGCTTTGACATTTATATTTGCTGTCCTGTCGTATTAATAAAACAATGTTAACGATAAAACGATGTTTCAATTTTAAAATAAAAAATGATCCAAGATTCCTCAAAAAAAAAACACAAAAACCGCTATATCTTGTGAAGGAAGCGAGATAGAGCAAAAATAACACTTTTTGGGGGTTTCATAGAGGGGTTTCATTAATCAAGACAAATCGATCGAGAGGTTCGCAAACCTGAAAAACCAATTTCATATTTTTAAATCACATCATCGATAACATCTATCGATTCGAGTGGACAGCATTTAGTTACGTCAAGTCAACTGCCAACTGTCAATTTCGTCAACTGACATCTGTCAACGGCGCTTTCCGTTAAGGGTGAGCGTTTTTTCGGGAAACTACTTCCGGCACCTTTTAGGTGCCAGTAGGGCCTGACCGGTTAAAGTCATATCTAAAATATCCATTGACAAGGGGTTGCCACTGCAACCCCTTTTCAATGGATATTTTACTACTTCATGGATATTTTAGATACATTATTGCTAAGTCCACTGGTTGCGAAATTGTGGTGTCTTTATGTAGAACTACCAAATAGGAGTACCTATGTACGGAATTGTACAAATTGGTTCAAAATCGATGTACCTATGTAGACTTAGCAATAATGTTTCATAATATGACGTAGCAGTTATGATTAAAACCTACGCTATACATTATTAGGGAGCAGCGCGAGCGGTGGCCCAGTGGTAACGGGACTTGGGTCGTAGCGGGGCGAGCATGGCCTACTGTGACATGACTTGAGTCACACTTTTTATCACTGTTTGAGCGATAAAACCGTTTTGTCTTAAAATGCTAGTACAAATTGAAAAGACATAATTTATCATGTCTTGTCACAAACGTCTTGGCACGCCCGTGCTCAGCCCGTAGGTTCGAGTCTTGACAGGCGCTTTACTTTGTGTAAATTATTTCATCACCACTGCTCTTCAAACGGTGAAGGAAAACATCGTGAGGAAACCGGCATGTCCAAGAACAAAAAAATCGAAGACATGTGACATCTACCAACCTGCACTGAGCCTGCGTGGTGGATTACGGCTCTTATGGAGAGGAGGCCTGAGTCCCAGCAGTGGGAGCATTATAGCCCGCTGATTATGCTATACATTCGTTACTGGAAGCAGAACTACCCTCTGGTGGCCGAGCGAGACGCCATAGTCGCGTGACCATGGTTGCGCAGTAATGTGCAGTCTTGGTGTACCATCCCAATACCTCTTAATAGATCCCACTGCAAGGAAACTGAAACCTCCCTTCCATACACACACACATGCATAAACTCACCCCTTCTTCCCATGGGGGCAGGCAGAAACTATACCCCTCCCCCCCTATACCTCCCTTCCATCAACTCAGCCTATAGCAGTCCACTGCTGGACATAGGCCTCTCCCAGGCTGCGCCACAACACCCTGTCCTCCGCCTTCCGCATCCAGTCTGTCCCAGCCACCTTTTTAAGGTCGTCGGTCCATCTAGCTGGGGGGCGTCCCACACTACGCTTGCCGATACGCGGATACCTCCCTTCCATCCTTCCACTTAATCCCTATCTACTGTCGTCTGTGACTAATCTTTTTTCGGGATACATACTTCTTATCAAATCTAAGGTCTGTGAACATCTTCAAGGCATAGCACGGCAGTTCCCGAAGCGGCAGCGCTCGCGGGTTGAACTGGAGACTGGTTAGGTGAGGATGCAGGTGGAAAGCAGTGCAGCCCATCATGCGAGCCACCTCATCATCCCCTACCTATATCATCATTTTATTTAGGCAAGTACCTACTTATTTGGCAAACAAACAGCGAATTATGAAAAGGGCGTACCCACGCAAGCTCCGCCCCATGCTCTCTGCCACTCCTTGTTCGAGCACGAAACTAAATAGCGTAACTCTCAATTCTTATTTCATTTATAACTGAACTAATAATTGATCTAGAGAAGAAATACCAGGGGGCCTAAAACGGACGGTTTGGCAGAGTCATAATAATTATGATCTGCGTACAATTCATATCCCGCAATTCATCTGTTTGACAGTTTTGTATTGAGTTTCGTAAAATGGTCCACAGATTATGAATTGCTTTATTGAAGTCTAATATCAAATAGCAGCTGTCAAACATATGAATTGCGGGATGTATGACTAATAAACGCAGACAATAGTCATTGTACGCAGATCATAGTATGATTCTGACAAAGCGTCCATTTTAGGCCCCCTGGTGGCTGGATATCAAACTACATTTTCTTACTGTGAATATTTATTTTAGACATAAAAGCCGAACAATTTTTATTTGTTTTTATAATAATTATCCTTAAAAAAGACATGATTTTCGAATAAAAAAATGTATCGAGCGAAAATATTACAATTACGTAACTGTCTTCAGCATGGAAAGAAAAAAATCATAAACTAAAGTTTAATTTTGATTGTATGTATTAAAAATAGGGAGCCTCCTCTTAAACTACGTAGGGTTCTGGTTTAAAGTTTAGTAATGCCTATTGCTTGTAGTCACCAATTTGTGAGTAGGAAAAGGAAAATCACCAACCTTCATATGATACATAACAAGTTCGGTAGCCAAGGCATTCCTGATGTGTGCCTCTTGAATCTTCTGGTAGGTCAAAGAATGGATAATGCAGATGCCGCAGTAAATGCTAAAGGATAAGGCCATCTCCTCATCCATGACGTCAAAATAAGGGTCCGCTATCTTGTTGATGAGTTGTCCCACTCCTATGATCCCTGTTTGCTCTCGAATTGGAAAGCATAGCAGATGTCTAGGTGGAAAATTCAATGGAAAGGATTTACGTATGGCAAAAAAGTTACAATAAAACAATGAAGGTAGGTATAGTTGGCCTATTAATTGTTTTATCACTTTTGACAACAAGTCCCATTAAGGCTTCTACATACCAGCGCGACTTGTCGCGCGACGCGACACGGCACAAAGGCCCCGCGTGTCGCGGGACGAACGGTGCCTTTGTGTCGCGTCGCGTCGCGCGACAAGTCGCCCCGGTATGTAGAAGCAGAAGCCTTTAAGTTGAAACAACACTAAGGTTGAATATATCCATCTGCCATATAGTCAAATGTGGGCGTCCAAACAAAAAGGGTCCAGGGGGTCTAAATCGGCCGAATGTTCAGCCGTTTTATAACTTCCAGTTTCCTTTTTTGACTTTGAATCCTTACCTTACCTTACTTAAAGTCACATTTTTGACTTTGGCTTATCTCTGACTGTCGTTTTTTTTTCTTTCGCCTTAGTCAGCCATAGTCAGCCGTAGTCAACCAACGGCCGAACATTCGGCCGATACTTCGGATTTATGTTCGGAGTAAACCCCCAGTTCCCGGCATTTAGTGTCAAAGTTATACGCAGTTTTGTAAAGTTGGGTAAAAAATTGCATTTCGCGATTTTATTTGATGATTAAATGCTCAACTATCTACAACTTCATATAGTTCACCTCAAATAAAGCTTTTTCAGAGTATCAAGTTTAAAAATGACTGATAACAAAAATGTGCCAGTTAAGAATATTTTTTTAATCCTTATTAATATCAATGGACTATTCTAGATACCGAATCTAGTCTTATCTCAATACCCCACTACTGGACACTTTTTGCTTGGACTCCCACAAATAAACCCTGTTGTTTTAAGACGCGCAACGGTGCAAGTGAAATTCAACCTTGTGGTAGAGATACACTAGGTTAACATGGCGCGCCCCTCCAACTTACTGTTTCAATGTGTGAAGTCACACTCATCCTTACGAATATACCGAATTGAATATTTTTTTTGATCGACGGCCGTTTAATACACACAACATGCGTCGTGACTTTGTGAGTCTTGGTAGCGCTTCGTAAATACTTTCACAATATTTTCAAACGTTTTGGCTTTTGGAGGGGCGGGCCAATGTTATCGCGAGTTACCTCGACTAAACTACAATTTTTTTTTGGATGGGAAATTTTCAAATAACTTCTCCCGTTCTGGGCGGAGCGGGAGGGCGTTTCAGACTTTTACTGACTAAAACCCACCCGTGTTCCTTCCGTTGCCTGTGTGCCAGAGCCACGATATCCCTTTCGGACAAACTCGCAACCCTCAGACGGCTAAACTACCATGGCATTTAATTATTTCAAGGTGATTTACTTGCAATTGATATCAGGCAGGCAATCAATTCTGGGGTTGTACAAGGGATGTTCTTTTGCATTCCTAGTGTTTATGAGCGCCCCTGTCTTAATAACCTCGCCAGATATTCCCATGTTCAGGGGAAAGCGACGTTCTGCTTGGTTGTCTCCCTAAAATTAATGGATGTTTTTTTGGACTAAAGGTTCGTGCAGCCTGACGCGATATCGCGGGCGCGACAGGCAGAGCGACCCTTATTGCGCCCGCGAGACCGCGCCAGTCTGCACGAGCCTTAAACCATCCGCACCGCATGATGGCGCCTGTGACCGCTTACAAAATAAGAAACCGGCCAAATGCGTGTCGGACCACGCACAATGAAAGGTTCCGTAGTTGGGATGAATTTATCCGAAAAACAAACTTAACATTGTAGTTGAAAAACATGTTCTCCCTTATATCGATATACGTTAATTCTCCAACTGCAAATGTAAGTTGGTCGACTATTACCTACTCGTTAACTTGTAAAGTCTACTTAGCTGTGATAGTTTTCCTTAACTTCGTTAAAATATATTTTCAAAATTAAAAAGGACTCTTTGTGAATTTATTTTTGATCACGTTAATTAAATTACATTTTACGCTGTTTAAAATTAAAAACGACTCTTTATGTTTTCTTTTTTGATCGCGGTAAATAATGATTACAGTTTACGCTGTTTGAAACACATTTTTACCATTGATATTTGATACCTACTGTTTTTACTCAAAACACTGTCTTGTCTACCTTCTCAATTTTTTTTTATAATGCTCTTCTATGTATAAGTGAAAACTTTTAATTGGCCTTATTTTAGTTACTCTCAATTGTGCAAAAGTGTTTAGCTGTAAGTTTTCCAAAAACTGTAAAATAAAATAAAATATAATTATGTCGCGGCCAAAATGGTTAAATTAGCCAGCTAATTGGACGCCTAGGCCGATCATTAATTAAATGACCTAGGCCTCCAATTCGATGCTTATGCCGATAGTTAATTGAACTATGTAGAATCATTCAACGTTTAACAACTTGGCGTATTGAAAGTCAGCCCTTTGAAGATGACCAAGACTCAGTCAACTGATTCAAATTGAGTTCAAAACAATTGTTTGTGCTGGGTATGATAACTGTGATACCATCTACTGTTTACTTTTAAGACAATCCCAACAACTTCTTTACTTTATAGTTTTTAATATTACGCAAACGGATCCCTGAATCCAAAAAATATATTTTTAAACGGCATATCCAACAATACCCCACACCAGGGGGATAGATGAGAAAAAGAAGTAAATATCATGCCTAAATTCGTGCAAGAGACACTGAGCTAAGCCGCGGACAGACAGACAGACAGCCGGACATGAGGAAACTATAATTCAATTACATGTATAAAATTTTATATAAATATAAAATATTTAAAACCCTCAATTTTAGGGTTCGTTGTTGACTACGGAACCCTAAAATTGAACAAAAGTACTAAAGCTGAATACCGAAAGACCCTTGAGAGGCGAGCAGGACTGATACAGCTCCATCTTATCCACATCGATCAGCATGATTACGCAGTGCTCAGCCTTGACCAGATTCTTCGCTTGATCCATCGCCATTTGCAGCAGGGTTTCTAATGACGCCACCTAGATTTTGGACAAACATACTCTATACAGGGTCAAATTTTGGACAAACATACTCTATACAGAGTCAAATTTTGGACAAACATACTCTATACAGAGTAAAATTTTGGACAAACATACTTTATACAGGGTCAAGTTTTGGACAAACCTACTCTATACAGGGTCAAATTTTGGACAAACATACTCTATACAGGGTCAAATTTTGGACAAACATACTCTATACAGGGTCAAATTTCGGATACACATACTATAAACAGGGTCAAATTAAATGAGCTAGCGAAACTCCACAGTATCGATATCTTAACAACAACTAGTTCCCTTGAATTCCTCCAGGAGAACCCAGTCACCTTCACCCAGGGAATGGAACGGGACGGCCAACTAGACCTTTACTAGCTTTTGCCTACGGCTTGGTCCACGTGGAGGTCGGAAATGATCCCAATGGATCATACTGACGGGATAAAAAGTATACTATTTCCTAACCCAGATCATGGTCTATCTGTGTGCAATTTCATCAAAATTAGTTCAGCCAGTGGTAGCCAGTAGGAAAGGTAACAGACAGACAGACAGAGTTACTTTTGCGCGCCCGCGCGCGCGTTGTATAAAAGTTATATACGTGCTACAAAAAGTCGCTGCGATTATCGGAGCGACAAAAACTGGTACGTGGGCGAGCCCTCATTCGATATGAATTGTCGTTAAAGTAGTGAATTCCTTGCCATCGATACCAATACGGCAACCATACTGCACTGGTAATGGCCTAGGCCTCAACGGTTGTTATTATCGATCAACAGCATTCTGATTGCACATAATTTACGTTCTTTTTCCCGCCTCGATTGATTCTGAAAAGTTACTTCTTTGTTAATCTGAAAAGACATTCAAAATGGAAACGTGGAGAATAAATTTCCTCAAAATACTTAGCTTACTTGAGTAAATAGTCTTTTGGCGACGCGCAGTAGTTGTTGGCATTTTACTTTCAAAGTACACTCAAATTCTAAAGCGATCGTCTTCTTTAAAGTCGGCCAGGCAAATCTAAAAACATTACAAAATATTTGTTTTTTTTTGTGATTGATAACAAAATATTATTTTCTATTTTTGCTAAGGCCTGATACACAATGTCCGGATAGCCACAATTTGTTTAAGAAAGACTATTGACTCTGATGAAGTTCGCTATGCGCTGGATCAGTTTTTCAACGAAACTGGGGGCCTAAAATGGACGCTTTGGCAGAATCATATTAGGATCTGCATAGGTACAATTCATAGCCTGCGGGCTATTCATCTGTTTGTCAGTTTTGTATGGAGTTTCGTAAAATGGTCCACAAACTATGAGTCAAATGTCAACTCAAATAGCAGCTGTCAAACAGATGAATTCCGGGATGTATGAATTGTACGCAGTTAAATTATGATTTTGCCAAAGCGTCCATTTTAGGCCCCCTGGGACGTAAACAAATAGGCCAAAAAGTTGTAGGTAAGTAATGCTGACAACATTGACAACTAAAAGATTTTCCTACATAGATTTCAATTGTGATGACATACGTACTTAACTAGTTATTTTCGACATAACCTAGATGCGACATTAGCGCTAACAACAGTACCTATTATAGCTGCACCAGGTTATTTTGGTGCGTGGCCAAATTCGGAACTAAAGTGTCAACTTGTATTTTCACTAAGTACAGACGCCAGCAGGTCAAGCTACCCGAAACTGTCAAAATTTCTCAATCAACCTTGAATCCTATGTTGTAGGGATAAAGTTGAAAATTGATTAAAGAAATTTGACAGATTGTAGTAACTTGGTGTGCTGGCGTACATTTCATAAAAGAATTGTCACCGTCATTCGAGCGTTTTAAGAATCTTTATGATCTTTGTTGTAGTTCTTAGAGGAGAAGAAGGAATACGAAAGCCTACGTACATTGCACATTCGTGTATGACTACCGGAACCTTGTCTTTCAACAGCCTTGGCGCCACAATGAAGAAGATCACAGCGATTAGTTTGCGTCCAACTGGCATCATTAAAATGCGCTTCTTTGTGTTATCTTTGGGCACGTACTGTAATGTTAACGAACGGCACTAATGGATAAACAATGTAATAAAGACAACTACAACAAGCAAGCAAGGATCTTTTGGCGCGTGGCTTAGTTGGAAACTAACGCCACCATCTTGTTTTTCCAATACATACATACATACATAAACTCACGCCTTCTTCCCATGGGGGTAGGCAGAAACTATAGAACGCCACTTGCTACGCTCCTTATATACTCCTTTTGCTTCGCCTACGTTCATACATCTAGTCATACACGCACGCCGGTTGCGAGTACTACGCACCTGACCTTTCTGAAGAACATCACCAATAACATTTTACCAATACAATTTCACAAAACATTATGATTACCAACACTGTACTTGTACAGTTGTACTGTGCATTCATTATAACTTGACGCGTGACGTGCGATTGGTAGCATTGAATTTTGCAGTCTTAGGCCCGTATTACAGAACGTCACTCAATACTCAAGCATTACTTAAAACTAGTTTCAACCAATCAAATGGCTTGAATCTAGTTTAAGTAATGCTTGAGCATTGAGTGACCTTCTGTAATACGGGCCTTAGTTTCAATAATAATTGAGTTCAAAATGGCGACTGACAGAACCGAACTACCAATCACATGACTGCAAAATTCCGTGCTACCAATCGCGTCACGCCGCACATGTCAAATTATAATTAACGCACTGTACGTGTACAGTCCGCGAGGCCTAAGCTGAGCTTTGTATTTGTGTGAGTGCACATAGATAGTGTAGGTGTGACGTATGATAACAACGTAACGTGGTGTATTAGGCGACCCAACTCCACCGCGCACCTTCCAAACTTCACTTCTGGTACTGTAATCACTCACACAAATGCAAAGCTCAGCTTAGGCCTCGCGGACTGTAGCTCTTTAATTAAATAAATGACGAGGCTATGGCAGATGGAGCAGTGAGCAAGAATTGCCGAGAGATGTTAGAAATGTTGGCAGACCAACGGCTAGATGGGGGTAAATGGACTGAAAGGGAACCAGGGAAGCTTGGCACAATAGTAGGAGGCTTGTAAGTATACATCTGAGTTACAGGTACTCAGCAGTGATCAGTGACGATCGACCCGCTGCCAAGCGTAGCGATTATGGCAAACCCCTCCTTCGGGGGAGGCCTGTGTCCAGCAGTGGACAACTTTCAGCTGAAGATGATGATGATAACTCAGCAGTGACTAGAATATGGTTTTCAATGATGACCATGTAAACTGATTACTGAAAACGAATTTCTGTTTTTACAAAACTTATAAATTTGCCAAAAAATTTCATAATTCGAGGGTTAGTACAGTCAACGGCACATGACACTCCAGTGGTAACTACGACAATAGACGCGTTACTACTAACGTGCAGTTGACTGTACCTATTTCAGATAAGCTTACAGGCATGACAAGGGCTTGGATATCCTGATCCAAACTTGATAAGAGCTCCGTGCGATCCATCCCAGACCTCAGCGTGTTCGAAAGCATAGGAGTTAACTGTGGGAAACAAACTTGTGTTAACGACAAAGACGGTAAGGCCGGGACTAATTACCTTCCTATCCTACAACGCTGGTTAGGCTTCACTGTTACTTTCTGGTGGACTGAGCATTGAGCTGCCCCTCGATGCAAGACCATTTTGGTACGCCTTATTTTGTTGGGTACGTAAGTCCCTATTACAGTCATAACCTGCCCAGCCTTTTCCCAACTATGTTTGGGTCAGCTTCCAGTCTTACCGGATGCAGCTGAATACCGGTATTTTACATGGAGCAACTGCCTATCTAACCTCCACAACCCAGTCACTGGGTAATACGACACCCCTTGGCAAGACTGGTAGTCAGACTTTCGGGCTTCTGACGACCCGTAATGACTGTCAAAGATCCACGAATAACAGCCGGGATCAACTCCTTAAAAACAAAGTTGCTTCCCGCTGTCTGTCTGTCCCTATAGATGCTTAGATCTTTAAAACTACGCAACGGATGCCAGAATAGACAAGCAAATTAAAAAGGTGACATTTTAAAATATTCCGTACTGCTATGGGAATTAATGATTCTGGTAAAGAACTCTACCACAAATAAATTAATATCATACGTTTATTTTCATTTTCCGAGGCAGAGGAACTGTGCCAACAACTTCCATGTAAGCTTCCTTACGCTCACAATTCACAATCACTTGAAACACCAGGTCTGCATCACATTCTTCGCACAGCTATAACATAAGGTTAATAAAAGATTTTCCAGAACTTCCCTATGAGTGGGTAAATTGCTACCTACTACCTAAATTAAAAATAAATAGGTAACCAAGGTTAGCTACGTACATACGTATTTATTCTCATTTGCAGTGCGCTACATGTATCGTCGGATAAACTCATTATCAAATCTAATATCTTGCCTGGGTCACTATATTGAATGGATTGTCGTTTCTGTTTTCTACTACGTGTCATTTTATCCATTTTTATTTATTTTATAATTATTTATCGAACTCTGCCTGTTGGTATTCAGATAACGAATTATAAAATTGAGTTTGAGATTGGGTTTTGTTGTAATTTTAGTTGTTTGTAATTAGCCAAATAGCCACATTAATACCGTGCAATATTAGTGTCATCACAGATTGTCACGGAAATGGTGCAGTCAAAATTGACCTACATGTTTATTTTTTGGTAAACCGCCCTATTTGCTGCTACAATAAACGGCCAGTATAATCAGTGTTTATGTAGTAAAGATAAACTAATAAATTAGGTTAACATGCCTCGCCCTTTGAGTATTATGGGGGTGAAAAGGGGGTATTTTTTTGTATGAAAAATCTTATTCCTTTGAGTTAATAAACCTGGAACTTGGCCCGAATATTAACCTAAAACGTCATCCAAGGATAGATATAATTATTTATTTTGCTTTAACATAAAACGGCCAAAGGCCAATTACATTAGTTAAAGACACAACACACCAGTGTTACCAACTCCTAAAAAAAAATACCCCTAAGATCAAGATGAAATACCCCTAAATAACCCTAAATGCAATATTCAAAAGCCCCAAAAAAAACCCTTTATTATGTACCTATTCAAGGGTATTTTTTAAATGAGTTTCCCATTTTAGGTAAATAACATATAACTTAGGTTTAATTACTTTTCGATGTTTACATTATACAACTGTAACATTTACAACACAGAGTACAATAACTCAATGCTATAAAGTACTATACCCTAAGTCATCAATTCAGATAATTTTAGTAAACAAAGAAATGTCACTGTCAAAATGACAGGACAGTGCTGCAAAACAATTTATCATATATCAAACATAACAAAAACACAACAGAAACAAGGAAATATAACAACTAACAACAAAATGAAACACTTAACACGATGATAACAAAGCACAATTAACAAACACGCAGCGAATAATATGATCGGAGAAAAGAAAACGAACGTATTGAAAAGACGCGAGTTTGCAAATTATGTCAAATGAAATTTGAGAATGTTGGGTACTCCTGTAGTGTTACCAGTATCATAATATTTTTTATACCACAAAATTTTCTTTTTTTAATAACTTTGTTTAAAACCGAAAACTTATAAAAATTAACACGGTATGATAATTGTTTAATTATTATTTCTAAAATCAGTACATAAAAGCCAATATAGCCTTGTTTTCCGCCATTTTATGTGAATTACCATTATGACGATATTTTTTTGATATGTTATCACCTTTGGGTATAGAGGTCTAGAACCTTACTTGATGAACACACTATATTAGTACAAAAAAAAAAAAAAAAAAAGAATACAGCTACTCGACAGTCATACGCTCATCTCACAATACTCCAGACATGTTGACAAGATCTTCTTCCATTCATCCGCGAACACATCACAGTGAGGCTTAGCGTCTAAGAGAGCGTTGAGCGCAGAGAGCGTGCGAGGGACAGGAGACTGGGCTCGAGCGACGGTACGACTCCAAGGCACGGCGAACAATCTGTGCCTCTTGCTACGGTTATAGTTCATCGGAGCAAAAAGATGGGACAGTTCGTCATGCAATTCAGGAGCATCTGTTTTTCCTTGAAGGATCTTACACATATTAATAATTTGGTAATTATTAATATGTGTAAGATCGTATTAATAATTACCAAATTCAAAGTCGTATAAGAGAGTTATAACCTAAACAGCCTAAAAGAAAGTTCGAAGGATACATAAAAGGATAATATCCATTCAAACGTTTATATAGATACCTAAGATAAGCCTTTTGTACCTTTTCTAAAAGTAAAGTGTACTTCTTTTCGTGCGGGTTCCAGACGCATGCACTGGACTCCAGTTTGGTACGAACCAGTACATTAAAAATAGATTTAATAGCGCTGGTGTTACTAAAATCTTTAGCATTGCGCAGAACGAAACCTAATCGCCTTAATGAATCTTTTGCTACCGTTGCCATGTGATCATGAAACGTTAGCTTGTTGTCAAATGTGACACCTAGATCCTTCATTCAAGATGTTCTATTAATAGCGCTACCATTCATTTTATAAGTAAAGGTGATAGGGTTTCGTGCTCGAGTAAAACTCATGACGAAGCATTTGGAAGAATTAAATTCCATTTTGTTCTTCACACCCCACTCCAATATCGCCTCAATATCACGCTGCAGTGCCAGACTATCGACTTCAGAATTAATTTCGGAAGAGAGTTTTAAATCATCTGCGTATAATAAACTTCTGGCGTGATGAATAACTGAAGGAAGATCATTAATCATTATCAAGAAGAGAAGCGGTCCCAGAATTGATCCTTGACTGACTCCGGAACGCGTATGATAGGGCTGGGATTCATAAAGGCCCAGTCTGACAAACTGCTAACGATCGCGAAGATAGTCAGCGAGGAGCTGTAACAGCCCTGGGGGAAATCCGATGGCACATAGCTTTGCCAGCAGAATATCATTATTGACCCTATCAAACGCTTACCGGAAGTCAAACTACAAGACATCGACCTGACCCCCACGGTCTAATCGTTAAGATATGTAATCTACTAGGGTAAGAAGGTTAGTAATTACTGATCTTTTTGCTGTGAAACCATGTTGTTCATTACACAGATACTTTTCAACTTGGAAATAAATATAGTTATGTAGTATGTTTTCAAAAACTTTAGCTGGTGATGACAAAATGGCAATGGGACGGAATTCTTCTACTAATGTTTTATTCAAACTCTTGAGAAATTAAAATATTATACTGTCTATCATAGTTTAATAGCGATCTGTCTTTCACTGAAAATAAGTTATTGGGTTCGGCCGTAACTTGTGAGGTAACTAGGAAGAAGCAGTAGACGTTTAATTGTTATTTTTTATTCAATAAAATGTCTAGCTACTCGTAAACGTGATCAAAGTGACTTACTTACCTATATACTTTGATAAATTAACGAGTAAAAGTAGTTATGTAGTGTATGTGTTTGCTTTGTATCAATAACAATATCAATAAATTACTGCTAACTGTACCTAACGTTTTAATTATTCTAATATTTGACACGTAACGCTTGCGTTGAATGATACATTATTTTGAGTTACGTTATGGAACAAGATGCAGATAATGCGCTCACGAACTGTCTCGGGTAGGGAAAAAGGGATATTCGTATTCGTAAAAGTATTATCCGTTACATCACTCTTATAATAGTCAAATCCAGCCCACCAGACCCCAAGACGGTGTGCGGTGACCTTGCAGCCTTATTGTTTGGGGCACAGAGTTTGGGGCTTGTTGGAATGGCTCACCGTGTGGTGTAGCATGGCATCATGGAACTGTAAAAATATGGTTATACTCTATAACCATAATTTTAAATGTACACATCTAACTGTAGGTATCAATGTAAATTGTAAACCTAAAACAAATACAAACGACAGAACTACCAACAACTTCGTGTGCAAATCGAAACGCATTAAAATTTTATCTGTGGATAGCATTTCTTTATCTAAAAAAAAACAGCTGATGACAGATGAGTGATGAATGATTATTTTGGTGGTGAAATTGTAACAAATTAATGAATTACTATCTTTTATAGTTTTAAAATAACTTAGAAAAATGGCAGAAATACAAACACTCATCGAAATGGGATTTTCCAAAGAGCGAGCGTAAGTTTTTACTTAATTTTTACTTGACATTAAAGTACTGCACTGAATCGGTACCTAACCTCAAATGTCCGATAATTGCCTGGGTTTTAGGGAGAAAGCACTGGCGGTGACGAGTTTTAAGGGCGTGGAGCCTGCGATGGAGTGGTTATTAGCACACGCCGACGACCCTGCGATGGACGTGGCACCGACGATCGCGACTTCCACAAGCGCCGAAGCTGTGCCGGCCCCCGTGCCTGAATCTTCCACGTCTTCCCAAGACCCGACCGACGCTGATCTCGAAGTTGAAGTAAAGTCCTTCAAATGCGACGTGTGCGGAAAATTGCTCAAAAATCAGGATGAAATGGAGTACCATGCCGCCAAGACTGATCATAGTAGCTTCTCCGAGTCCACGGAAGAGAAGAAACCTTTAAGTGACGAGGAGAAGAGGGCTCAACTGATGTTGTTGGAAGAAAGAATGAAACAGAAACGAAAAGAGAGAGAGGAAAAGGAAAAGGTTCGTTATTTTTGAGCTTTTTTTCTGCAATTAGTTTATGCATCTTAGTAGGATGAATTGACTAAGCTTTTGGAGTAAAATAACTTTATATTGTTTTTAAACTTTTTAAACAAACAAAACTAGCATCCCTCACCATGAGGGATGCTAGTTTTGTGTTTGTTTATATTCCAATAAAAACGCTAATCATATGGATAAGATAAGCAATTTCAAGATCAAAAGTTATTATTTTGTTTAGATATGATGTAAGCTAAAGTTATAATGTTAGCTGTTCAGGGAATTCACCACAAAACAAAATTTCGGTTTTACCAGTGTGTTTCTGGAGACTATGTTTTTCCACAGTAAAGTATCTTTGTTAAACGAAAACCCAGACAACAACTTTGTCTTGGTGACTGATTTTTGACAACCACTTTTTGCAGGACATTTGTGTTGAAGCTTATCCACCAACCCGCACAGGGCTCTTGTGGTGTATTAAGGGTCACTCCGTCTCACAGAAAGGCCTGTGCCCCAGCAGTGGGAATGATAGGCTAATTACTGTCTGGCTTGTTGAACTATTGAATGTCATATTCAAATGTTATTTTTCTCAGCAACTTTCTACAAAAAAATAAAAAAAAATTAAATCCGTTTATTTTATCAAACTTTTCATACTATTTTACATTAAATATAGTGCTTATCTACATACAATAAGATTATGTGTGCTATAAGCTTATTTAAATAGTTGCTCACTTAAATTAATGGCTGAGAACCTACAAGCTGACATCCTCCATTCCATACTTCCCCACAGTAAAGTAGGCTTTTAAGATGTTTTTAATTTGTTTAGGTTTTTTGTCTTATAATTTTTTGGCAATTTTCTTTGGTAGTTCATTTAAATGGCAGGAAAGGCGTACGTCCAGGCTCTCTTACCATATTCATTATTCATCATACAGTGGCTTTGCAGAATGCAAAATATATGCCCTAAATAATCATATGCTTAAATTTCCAGGCTGAAGCATTAGAACGAGAACGCATTCGCATAAAGTCAGGTAAAGAGATGCAGGATGCCCGCCAGCGGCTCCAAGAACAGGAGATGCAGAAGTTAGTGGAGCAGCGGCGACGGGAGAAGATTGAGGACCAGAAGGCGCGGGATCGGGTGCGCGCGCAGATTGAATCCGATAAACAGGCTAGGAAGTAAGTTGAAGATTTCTGTGCTTCATGATCATTCAGGAAGTGGTGGCATGATGGGTTAGGTTACGTTAGGTGACCCGAGGTGGCGGCGCGTAGTGTTCCACGCGCGCCCCTAGCAGGCGTCGCGGGGGGGGGTCAGACACCTCACCCCCCCCAGACTTGAGGTGGCCCGCAGAGGCGGGCCGGCACTAGCCGGGGATTGCGGAAGGAATAACAGACCCCAAGATCCCCGGTGCAAGTGTGGGAGGGGTGGTGGCACACTGGGGTGGTTTTTAGTCAGTAAGAGTCTGAAAGTCCCCTCCGCCCGCCCCTGGGCGGAGGACATCCATGAGGATTTTCCACCCCGTGAACAAAAAAAAAAAAAAAGGTTAGGTTAGGTAGGTGCATAAGTTTCCTTAGTCATTAATGCTCCTTGGTGCAAAGGCTTCAGAACCCTAACCAGGCAGCAGAATATAATTCATGTCACACACATGCTTATAATATCTTAATAGGCTCAGTAATAACAGTTGCATGGGTCGATCGATCAGATTAATCTACGCTTGCCGCGGTTGGTCCTTGGATGGGTGACCATCTTTACATACCAAGACCTCTCCGTGCCTCGGAAGCACGTTAAGCCGATGTTACTGGCAGATCTTTAACAGTTGTTACTGGTCGCCAGAAGCCCGAATGTCTGACAACCAGTCTTACCAAGGTCTATCGTATTACTCAGTAACTGGGTTGTGGAGGTCATTTGCTCCATGTAAAATACTGGTATTCAGCTGCATCTGGGTAGTCTGGAACCCGACCCCAACGTGGTTGGGAAAAGGCTGGGCAGATGATGATGAGGAAACTAACGAAATGTGATAGTACTTAGCATGTGCATATACTCCATTTGAAATAAGATAAGACATTTAAATAAACTCGTTTACAGTCCGTTCAACCGATTTTGACTTCTATTCCGTAGGCATATGGATGGCATTAAAAGCAAAAACGTGGTTACAATACCAACTGTTTATTACAGTTGCCATTTGTCATGCCGTCAATGCAATAGAAGTTAAAATCGGTTGAACGGACTGTAAAAAAGGTTTATTTAAATGTCTAATATTATTTCAAATGGAGTATAGTTAAATACGTATAATCAAATAGGCTATATTTCTGATAAATTATTGATCGAAAAAAAAAATGCGAATTATTTAGAATTATATATTTATCAATAATTTATAAACTTTATACGGCGTGTTTTTAATCGGGACTACAGGTTGACCTCGAATGATAAATGGTTAAACACTTCGCGCACTCTGCCCTCTATCTCGAAAATAGTCCAAGATATAAAAAAAAATGTTTAAACAAAAGTTGTAGAGAATTTAATCCTCTACAATATTTATAATAAATACAAATAGCATAAAACCCATAGGAAACGAGATATTTGTAATAAATGTGTAAAAAAAAAACCTTTTTTTACCTACGATTTGAGACAAGTTTTAGGGTGTCAAAATAAAGGTTTATACAAGTTTATAGCTGATACTGTGATAGTTTTTCTCAAATCATGCTTTTTGAGAGTTTCAACTACAAATGTCTGATAAAAATAAATGTGCAAGTTTATGAATAAGGCTTTATAACATACTAGCTGCCCGGCGCGACTTCGTTCGCGTGGTGTCCTAGGGGTCCTACCCCTACCCTACCCCATAAACCTTCGCGGGCGTATGCAAAAAAAAAACTAACCATAGTTTCATCAAAATCGTTCCAGCCCTTTCAAAATCCATAGAGGACAAGAAAATAAATAGATGTATGTATATTGCCCGTCGGGAACCAGAGATAACCTTGACAAGTTGGTAGTGGGTGAAGAGCAAGGTAGAAGGGAAAAGACCTTGTGGCCGTTCACCTAACCACTGGTCAGACCAAGGAACCGCTCACTGGACTCTCTGTTACGACCTCCCTGAAAGAAGACGAGAACTAAACGAAATGGAAGAATGAAGCGTTTGAGTCGTTGCCGACGTTACGGAATGTTGCCATTCTAGATATTATATTTATATAAACATATAGAACGAATTATTGTGTTTATTTTATTTCTTATATGTTTATTTTTAACTCATTTAATGCTGCACCGGTTTGACGTCATCACGTCAACGCCGGCTGTCGCTGAAAACCAGCGCTGGGGCTCTGTCTCACATAGGGTCGCAGCATTAAGGCGGAAACACATTATTAAAACGCGACGCGACGCAACGTCCGATGTTCATAGTGTGTGGTGTGGCGTCGGATGTTCATAGTGTGACTCTGGTCTACAGAAAACCATACATTTGATTAGACTCAACACGCATCGCGTATCATCGGGTCGCGTCGCGTTTTAATAATGTGTTTCCGCCTCTATGCTGAGCGATGGCCGTTTTGCGTGAATGTGACGCATATGTTCCCTCCACTTGTTCTTTCGTGTTTGTTTACCGCAAATAAACGTATTTTCTTTCTTTCTTGTGAAAAAGCCACGAGGGTGTTTCACGGAAACGACCTTCTGTAATGAAGTACGCGACCAAGAAGAGGTAGATGTATAAGCCAAAAGTTGTATGACTTTGCAGACTGGCAGCAGGCGGCCTGCCCCCCGTGGCTGTGGCCCCTGCGCCCGCGCCGCCGCCGCCCGCGAGCGCGGCGCCCAAGGTGACGTACGAGCAGGCGCGCATACAGATCCGCCTGCCCGACGGTAGGACTCTCGCGCACATCTTCGGCGCTAAGGAACAACTTGCTGCTGTCAGGTATGTTTTTTTTTTTTTTCTTCCTTCTGGCTTCGTACGGTTTGTGCATTTAGCCAATGTCACGTTTTAGTTCTTGTATAGTATTGATGAAATGAATTATAAATGCATGATGATGATATCCCCGCCCACTCCCCTTGAGTTTCAGTAAAGTTGTGGCACTTTACTGAGACCTCACGCGGACTTCTTGAGAGAACTTGAAGCGAAGTTGCACTGTTTTGTTTCATTTGCCTACACTAATGCACGTTCACAAACACTTAATGGTTAATAATCCACCATTATTACACATTAATATTCGGCTAAACACAAATTTTGGAAAATTAAACAAACTGCTGAACATGACGCTTCAATTTCCCGCCAAGAAGTCGTCAGGTATGTTAACGTTTTCTATTTGACACTATGGCTCAGCGCTTTCGGCCGCCATCGCAACTGAGTTTCACAACCAGTTGTGAAAAAGGATTTTTTATTCTTTCTTGGCAACTAATTGCGATGGAAGAATATTTTTTCTTTATACACAACCAGTTGCCAACAAAGAATCCTTTCGGCCGCCATGTCAACTGAGTTTCGCAACCAGTTGCAAAATGGGAAGTTTTATTCATTTGTTGGAGGATGGCATGCAAAAATAAATAGATACTTACAGAGGAAGAAAATATCCAACTTTGTCAACGGATAATAGACCATTCGATTTAAATGTCAAAACTATAAAGAAGAATATAGAGTACAAAGCAATCGACGAGGAAATTGACCAGGCATTGAGTGAATTAAAAGAAACAGAAATAACTGTTCATCACTGCTTGGAGATCATTAGCCCTTTTGCAATTACGTTTTAACGAAATAATATAGTTTATTATAATATCTAGTTATTAAAACATTTAAGTTACACAGTCTATACACACTGCGACTTTTGCAGTGCGTTTACATCATTACGAACGCTTGATAATTGCTAAGTGTCACTATACTATCGCGCGTTTGCATCGCTTCAATAGTCGCAGATTTAGGCTCTTAAGGAAATCTTTTTATTTGTTATTGTCAGACCTATGATGTCTAGCGGTCTCAAGTCTGGTAAATAACCAAATTATTGGTCTTCGTAGTATTTCGATAGTGTTTCAATAATATAGAGAATACTGAATGACATAATATATTCTAATGAGACCCAATTGAAACACTATTTGGACTGTATTGATGCGGTGGTTATTTAGTAGGATCGGGGTCCTGAGCGTACGCTATCTTTGTTAGCTTAAGTTTAAAATAAATTAACACTATTATTATTAAGTAGATTAATTATTTGTTTCAATATTCCTACCAGGGATAGTACCTGAACTAGGCATCTAACTAATCGTGAAAAACGGTGTGACGGAACGGTCCATTAAAATTGAAATAAAGTTATGGATCTGTGTTAGCACTAAAAATAATTATATTTTATTAGATGAGGGCTACATTACCATAAGGTAGCGTAAAAAGAACATAAATTCTTATATTGAAACTAGCGTTTTTGAAAAATTCTTTGTTGGCAACTGGTTGCGTATAAAGGAAAAAAAATCTTCTATCGCAATTAGTTGCTAAGAAAGAATACAAATTCCTATTTCACAACTGGTTGTGAAACTCAGTTGCCATGGCGGCCGAAAGCGGCTCAGCGCAGACAGAGAGGAATAATCCCCGCGCTGTCTCGGGCATTTTCTTTACGGATCGCGTATGATTCCCGCGTATCTTCGAGGACGCGGAGCATTTTTTGTCAAAGCATTTATGAACTTTATTGTAATAATTTTAAAGTTTATTTTCAAGTGCGTTAATAAAATCCTCTCCGCTGCGCTCAGTTCTGTCTGCGCAGAGCCTATTGGACACACATCTCTTTGAAGTCCACGTTATACAACGTGCCGCTTTGGCGACATTAATTTAGCACACGGGTAGGGCTTCTGGCCAGTAATTATAAATAATAAGATAAAATAAATATAAATTAAAAAATAAATATTTTCGAACATACTAAACAATAAAGCGCTCGCCTACTCCTTGCACGTTATTCGTTTTAATTTCATTGATTCGATGTTATGATCCATGATCGCGGCAAGTGACCTCTGTGCTACAGTTCTTTAAGTACAGGTTGCTCCAAGAGGCTATTTTAGAAAATTGTAAATAAATCAATACTTAAATAGTAATGTTTAATGAAATTAAAATATCTTCCTAAAACGTAAAGGCGAAACCGTATACGGGTGTTCATATATATGTATAGGGTATCATTGTGCAAAGGTGTAAAACAACAAAAAAACTGGACTGCAAAAACATAATTAAAAAGTTTGCAGGGACAAAACAATAACCTGAAATATGGTGTAAGTTTTGTTTGCCCGCCTGCGATAACAAAATACTATCTATAGATTACAATGCTTATTTTTACTATTCATACATAAACATATTGATTATATTAATAATTATTTGGAATCAACTCATTGCTAGCTTTTATTTGATACCAACATTGTTGTAATTTAAAAAAAAAAACCTCCCCCTCCCTTTTGTCTGTATTTTTGGATGCAATAAATAAATATTATATAGCCTATGTCACTCCCACAATTAAGACGAATTGAAAGACACCTATAATGTTAAAATCCATCGAGCCGTTTAAGCTACAGAGCGTGCCAAAGAAATTGACATATACATTCTTATTCTCGAAAACATTACTCTCCTTCAGCAGGCTTTGATGACGCTTACTATTTCTGCCCTACTGTAGAATAGAAATTGCTTGTCTACAATAATTCTCGGTAGAAAACTGTCAACTGTCTACACGTCACTTATGTCTACTCAATCAGTCCTGAAGTGAATAGCTCGCAGTTGTACCTGGGACACCTGATTCCACTAATGTAGGCATGACATAAAAAGTATAATATTTATTTCTTTCACCACAATATCCTTATAAAATAATAAAAAAACAATAGTGTCCAGTGATGGACTTAAGGAGTGTCATGAGTGCATACTAATTTCATGTTTGTTTTCCCCCAAATGTGGGTGAACCCAATGATACCTTTAGATGCGTTACCTGCGCTTAATAATGGCAAATTAAATGACAGGCAATTGCCTGACATTTACTATGATAATAATTATTATTACGTACGCGCCAATGAACATGCAGCTAGTGACGTAACTAAATATGTCTGTTCATCTCTTTCTAACAACATATATCAGTATAGGTCTATCCTTTTCTTCACGCGCTGTATGATTGTATGCAAGTATGTAGCTACAATCATGGCTTACGCTGTTTTTGAGTGCACTAATGTTCGTGTATGACGCGTCTATTTATAATACGTCATTGGGTGAACCCTCAAATTTTGTCAGCCATGTTTAATCCCATGTAATAGCGAGCCTAACTCAATCGGCCACTAATCCAAATTCCTGGCTGCTAAAGAGAAAATCCTAATGAAGACCCCAATCACACTGCCCAACTTATGGATCGAACCCTGCAGCTAGCGATTGCTTGCAGACTAGACCAATAAGGCCTTTTTTTAGCCTTGAATGGCTTGAATTAAGGAAAAGAGAAATTACTTTTACATGTTTCACCTTCGATCAATAATAGCACAAATCAGCCTTGCTCAAAGTCTAATACAGCCAATCATACACTACGCTGATGCTGATGCTATTTGAATACCAACGAGGAGCTTTTAAATAAACTTGAGCGTTTTCAAAATATCCGTATTCGTTTTATTTTTAACCTTAAAAAAGTATGATCATGTTTCTAACTTTTGCAAGATACTAAAATGGCTCCCTATTCGACTTCGCAGGAATTCTCGGATATTGTTTCTGCTATATAACACACATGCACTGCGAAATGGGTCGCTAAGAAATCTACAAACAAAAATAACTTAGAAAATATACTACTCCACGCATTCCCTGTTCCAGAACAGCGATGTTTGTTACAATAGTTGGAGCATTGTCGCAAACATTGGTCAAATAATCATAATATTTGCTAATTGATTTATATTTACTATTTAACTCTGTTCTTATTTTATGAAAAATACTTAATAACCTTACCGAAAAAAATATATTCCTTTCAAAATCTTGGTGTTACGGTAGTTATTTACACAATTTTTGAACACACACTGCGGCATGTTACGTCTTGATTGGACCATACTAATTCGAAATAAGACCACAAAATAATTTGTGCTCTTATTTTTCAGGCCATTTTTGAAGCGCTTATCGGGAATCTAGTACTATTATTGATCCAAGTGTTTCACTGGCCTTGTATATTAATGTACAAAACTCCAAATGTTTCAGACTGTATCTTCAACTGAACGCAGCGGAGTATGCTCAAGAAGACAACTTCAAGCTGATGACCACATTCCCGAAGAAGATATTCACCACAGATGACTACGACAAACCGTTGGATTTATTAGGTTTGTGCCTATTTCATATTGAAATCAAAGAAAATATAATTGGATTGTGTGAGGAATGACAAAAAGATGCGGGTGATGGCTGACAGCGGAGAATGAAAGAGAAAATCATTTTCTTTCAACTACGTAGTAATGTTATCATTAATCACTACAAAACCGATCACTAAGCACGTATTTTTTACTTAGAACCATAACAACAAATGTTTTTTTTTTTTATCGTTATCCCACACTAGGAATCTCTCCTGTATTGTGGGTGCGTTTACAAACACTTAAACTCATACACCAGCCAGACCCGTAACAAGTACTTGTAGGTCATACAAATATTTGTTCCGTGCGGGAATCGGACCCGGGACACACAGCGCAGCAGTCAATCGCTTAACCACTGCGCCAATCGGGTTATTGTACATTCGCCACAAAGTAAATTCGTCATTTTTGAAAGTGTATTCGCCACTGCTGCATTAAAAATATGTGTAAATTCGTCACAACCACAAGTCTTCATTTTAGGTACGTACATCATTTTTGCATAAAATACTGGTAGCAAGCAAAGTTATTGGTTTTTTAACGTTTTTATTCTACTGTGTTTGATTTTTCTGCTGTCTGTGCGGAAATAAACAGCTTGACGAATTTACAATAATCAAAATGAATATACTGTGACGAATTTACTTCATGAAAAATAGAACTGTGGCAAATTTACACATACTTTTTTCCGTGGCGAACTTACATTGTGGCGAATGTAAAATAACCCCGCCAACCGTGCCGACAAATTCAAACTTCAAGTATTTACTGTTAACAAGTATTTGTCAAGGAGAAAGTAAAAAACCAACCACTAAAAAATAGGACACTAAAACAATCCCTAATCGGGTGCTCTTGCTTACTCTACGAACATTTAATTTATTTTAAGATTCATTAATTAAATAACGCCTTTGTCCTTATCAGATTTTTATTATAATCCTTCCTAATATTATAAATGCGAAACTGAGTTTGTTTGTTTGTTACGCTTTCACGCTAAACCGGCTGATCGGATTCCGATGAAATTTGGCACGTGGGCCCAGTGGGTTAGGATATTAAGATACTTTTTTATCTCGGTAGTACGTTGCATGCATGTATACAAGACGGTATTCTATGCACAAATTCTGAGCACAACCCTAACAAAAATTACTAGGCTTCCATGAATTCACGATAGTATTCAAAATCAATCGATAGTAATCATTAGTATTATCATACTAATAGGATTTGTACGAAACTTTGCCGCACAGATTATAACCTGGATTAACACAGGATACTTTTTATCCGGGTAGTACGTTTCTGTGGGTCAATTTTCGACCTCCACGCGGCCCAATCAGCAGGGAAAACCTAGTATTAATTCAATTAATTTCACCTATATCAATCAATCATTCATTGATTTGTGAAATATATGGTGTTTGTGATTTAAATTTTTTGTCTTTTTATTTTTCAGGTTTAGTACCGTCAGCAGTGATCATAGTGTCGCGAGGGCCGCAATAAGAAGCTAAATAACAATAAATTGTATGATTTATGAATATGCCGACTGTACTGGTGTCTGTTTAAGTAATGTATGGGGAAGGGGGAGGCACAAGAAGTTCAATTTATTATATTAATTAACGAAGAAGACTTGGTGGAAATAAAGTCTGTGTTGCGTATGAAATTGTTGTATTTTTTGGTCCATCGAATTAATATTGTAGCTCGCTAAGACGTTCATTACAATTACCATCTCAAAACCTTGTAAAAATACTTTTCTAGGAAACAAGACAAGACAAAATGAGTGGCTTATTAAAGTTCCAGCCAATACAAATGTACTCTGTGGTTCCAGCGCTCATTCAATTCAAAATTTCAAATTTCGAGTTTTCGATCATGTTTTCGTAAACCGAGCTTTACCAAATAGAAACAGCTGCATAACTGTATCTGTTATAATATACTACGAAATTGGGCATTATTCCTATTACAAAGAAAGCAATTTTATTTATAGGTTAGTCCAACAACAAATCAAAAGTTTACCATGAGCTCTCTAGATGGCGTTGTACCATTTGACCGTCTCGCTGAATCGCGGTGTTAAGATTTTCCTATGGATACTGACCTCTCGCGCTATAGTTTCGTTTTTCAATTGGAATCTTAGCAAGTATCATCGTCAAGCAGTCGCAGCCAGCAACGTGGCTCTACTGTACAATCCCAGGACTACTCCGAAAAGTGAAATTGTGTGTAAATAGTGAGTGAAAGTTTAATTATAGTGAAGTGTTTTGTGCTCCGCCGCGAAGAAGCGCCTGGATTAATATCAAGCGCACTCACACGCGCAGCTACGACATTCGACTTGGTCAGTTGCCCACAAAAGGCATACTGACTGACAGTTTTTGGATTATCAACTCGCCTTCCCGGCCCACATCCGCCCAGCGCGGGCGCACAACAAAAGAGCCGTTACTTCACACTGTCGAGGTGAATCTTTTGAAGTTTTGGAACGAACTACAAGGAACATAAAGAGGCGAAATCTATGTGCAAATATGACTGATTTACCGAATCAACGTTCCCGGTCGTTTGCGCAGGCTGTATTCTCGTATGACGGCACTCAGGACTATGAACAAGTAGATAACTTTTTGACTACTGCTAAGAAGTACAAATCTATGAAGAACATAGTAGATGTTGATGCACTACGGAGTTTGCCCCTCATACTGAAAGGCAATGCTGCCTCCTGGTGGAACGGAAATAAAGATAACATTGCCACTTGGAATGATTTTGAGACCCAATTAAGGAAAGCCTTTGCACCAAAAAAACCGGGTTACGTCATCTTCCAAGAGATAGCAGCATTGAGACAGAATCCAGATGAACTAACTGAGAGATTCGTAGCCAAACAAAGAGCTCTTTTAAATCAGTTGAGTCCACCATTAACTGAAGTAGTACAGTTGGACATGATGTATGGATTTTTACATCCAAAAATCCAAGAACAAATTCCACGAGAATGTATTGAATCATTTGATGGTTTGTTGGAGGCGGCCAGAGCAATAGAACAGGAAAAGTTGAAAGATAAAACCCTAGCCGCGAACTCTAATGAAAATCGTGCCGGCAGGAAAAGGGTGCGCTGTAATTTCTGTAGAAATTTTGGCCACGTGGCTGATGTCTGCAGGAAGAAGCAAAAAGTGGAAGCAGAAGCAGCAGCAAGTACATCGATACAGAAGCCTGAAACACCTGCTTCTCCGGAGCCGACTTCGTCATCACTAACGCCATCCTCACCTGGCGAGGAGTCCAAGAATGGTAGCTTCCAACTTGACCTGCGACCCCTGTTAATGATACGAGATAAATATTGGCACAGCGAATGAGTTGGCGTTCGTAGATACGGGTGCCGATACAAGCATTGCTTCCCATAAGCTATATAGCTACTTGAAGGATATCGGCTTTCATTTTCAAGAGGGACATACTACTATTACTTTGGCAGACGGGATTCCAAAACCGCAAGACGTTTTGACTGGCCTCATCCCAGTTAAACTTAAAGATCGTTGTATATTGACAAAGTTTATGGTGTTGCCGGAAGCTCGAAACTGTAACACGTTGCTTGGTTGCGATTTCCTTGTTGACGCTAACATAGAGTTGAATTTGCCTCAGTTGGCATGGAGTTTTAATGATGAACCTGAAGTTTATTATGATCTGATTCAGGAAGGTTCTTAATCCTCTCCAATGATTGCCATTACAAACAGTCGGTTTCTCCCTCATTATTTTCTGTTGATATTTATAAGACTATGCTGATTTTGTAGTTTTTTGTTGTTTAAAAGGTTTAATAACATTAACTTGGTGTTTTATTGTATCTGGGCCGTCCGCTCATCTCCCAATATCAGTTAACAGAATCATAATGATTATGTGACCTAATTAGTCATGTTCTTCAGAAAGGTCAGGTGCGTAGTACTCGCTGCCGGCGTCCGTGTAGGACCCAGATGTATGAACGAAAACGAAGCAAAAGGAGTACCTATGTAAGATCAAAGTCAGAAGAATGGGCAAGAAACTCCACCGTTACTCTTTTAAAATTATTTACAATAATTTGTATAAGTAGATAAGTACATTAATCATATGTGAAGACGATGCACCTAGAATAAAATTACTATATCACAATAGGTAAAAATAATTAAAAATGAAGCAATGACAGATAAATTAATTATGTGATAGATACATGGTGGTCACATATTAAAAAACATTTAAAAAATAAACGTTTTCTGAAATAAAAATAAGTAACAGGTCAGTGTGTGAGTTAGGTTAATCACAGAATGTAATTAGATATTAGATAGTAAACTACATGTCATAACAATAATAAATTAGATAAACAATTAAAATAGCAACCTTTGATTTTGTCTAGACTCTAGAACTCCAGATTGTCGTTTCGCGCGCTCGTTCAGCAGGACCACGACTTTGAACGTTGATTCCAAGTTTCAGGAGCTAGTCGCTTTCCTCAAACCTACATAGAAAATTAGTGCTCAACATCATACAAACCAGAGACGTGCAGTGTTGGAACATCAATTGTTGTGAGTCCAATATAAGTGTTCTCTGAGCTAAGCCCACTACAGAAGAGTGGAAGAGCTCCTAATGCATAGCACTGAAAGTCTTGTTTATGTAACTGGTTTAAGTGCAGCTAACAAGAATGTAGCATATATAATAAAATTGGTCACAGAGCATCCCGAAGAGGCTGCAAAGATAAAGGAATTGTTGATGTCCAAAAAAGCTGTGCCCATATATCCCGCTGATAAAGCTTTATGTATTCTGACTTCATTGAAGCTTTCGAAATGGCAGTATACAACATTAAAACTCGTGCAAAAGAACGGACTATATCCTTCATATACTGCTATCTTATAGGCGAAGAAGGACTGTTACCCAAAGAAATCACCGAAAAAAAAAATCCGTAGTTTTTATTTATTCCTTATTATATGAGTATTAATTTACATACTATTTTCATATTCAAAGCGATGTAACTTCATAAAATAACATCAAAGATTTGAAAGATCACCTACCGAAAATTCAAAATTTCCAAAGCTTGCTACATGCAAAGCGGCACCGAAAGGCACAAAAATTGTAAGCCATCTTGATCGCCGTGTATGGTGCAATAGCTCATGTGAGCACCAGCCCTTCAGTTCCATTCAGTTTAAAAAAAAAACCACTAAGTGTTTTTTCCCATACAACAAAAAAAATTTCACGCATGGAGCTACTCATACCCTTCATACTATATTAGTAAAACAAAGGGAGGTTTATTAAACACAAACATATTTTTATTTATTAATTTCTGACATTAAGTTTCTATGAGTATGGAGCTTGAATTTCAGACCATTGTGTGGCGGCGGCCTCAGCTGCTGGCTGTAGGTACCTCGTGGCCACACTAATCTGGTAAATGAGGCGCCTCTGACGCGGGCGCTTGACCAAGCTTGCAATCGCGAAAAAAAATCAAGTGATCCATACATTTGTGTTCACTTAAATCGACAAAATGTATGGAACAGCAGATTTTTTTTTCGTGATTTCAAGGTTGGCCCCATAGAAAAAGTTGTTCAAAATGATGAGTACAATGACCCCTTTTCGTGTAAACAAAAACGAATGTTGTATACTCAGCAATTAAACTTTCCATGAATTTACATAGTTCTTACAACACCCTCTGGTTCCAGAACCTTTTATAGGATTCATATCATGGCTGATAATAAGACTCAAATTATATCTTACAACAAATTTCAAAGCGAGCAGGGCCGGCGCGTGTTGTGCGAACGCAGCCATAGGATAAAGATAGAAAAGAAAACCTACATAGAATAGATAGAAAGAATAAGTTCCATAACTGTAAGTCATCAAATTTAAGTACGAAATCGGCATTAGGTAAAAAAATATGGCATGTATTTAACGCGGCGACAAATTAATCTGAATATGGGATTAAAAAATAATTAAAGCCGGTAGCAAAAATAATAGGTTGGCAGCTACAGCGAAGTATAATTTTAAGTGGAAAGTAGCAGCTTAATAATCAGTTGATAGCTTTGTTTTAATTTAAACTGGCATCGATTTTTGGTTTTGGTAACTGAATTTACCAACAATAGAGGCGAATGGTCACTGTTCTAACCTAACCTAACCCAAATGATTCAATAACAGTATTATGCTGTATGGATAATTACTATATTGATTGTGTGAACTAAATAAAACATTACTTACATAACTTTTGTTGATATAAATTTAAAAATAATATTAAATAATATTTATTCGCTGCCAAGTTATTTTTTTTTGTAACAAATGGTTAGTCGCCCTTTAAGTTGTTAGTCGACTGGAAAATAATTTGCCAAAAAATATTAGACTTTATATATTTATGCTAATAGCTAAAATTATTAAGTAGGTACCTACTCTCATCAATCACAAAAACAACGTAACTTTTTTTCAAAGATTTCTTGAATTTCACACATTTTGAGTCAAATGTTTTTACTGGATACCTAAGACTTGAATATGTAATTTATTATGCAATTCATTAATCTTTTCTGGATGGTCGCCATTTCGTTTGATCGTCCATTGGGCCCAATTAAGGGAAATCACCTTACAAGATTTACCAGATCGGGCGGTAATATTGGAATTTTAGACATCAAGCCATATCGCAGTAGCATAAATCCAGACACGAACTGGGTCTGAACTTGTGTCCGGTCATCCAGTTTATTCCGGTTTATGGGCTACACGGAACATACGTACATGGGAATTAAAGATACTCGTCAAAATGTGAATGTGTAATACGCGTTTGCTTACAAAAATACCTAACAAATAACTCAATCTATTCTGAATTTATAATTATTTCAGAAATTACCTAGTTTCTATATAAAATGACAAATACCTAGGGAGTAACATTTTTCAAACAAATGTAGAAATAATCTGCTATTTAATCAAAACTATTATATTTATATTTAAGTATCAATACAAAAGTATTTTTTTTCTTTTAAGGACAATTTTATTATTGGCTTTGGCAACAGAAAAAGAGAGCAATATTAACAAAATCGCAAAAAACAATTGAATTTTAAATACATTTTACAAAGTTCCTGTTAAGTAATAATGGCCTTTAACAAATAAGTTTAAAATCTTCTAAAAATATACCTATCTAACGATATTTTGTAAGTTATATATAATTCATTAAAAAATATTATGCCCCCTTAATACATGTCTGCTTAATGCTACTGTTGCATTTCAAATACATAAGTAATTACTTAACAATGACTTGAGCTACGGCTTCCTAGAAAAGAATATGATGGCACCGCGGTTTGACTTTACGGTGTCAAAAAACGCTTTTAAGACTGCCTGTCCACCGGAGCGGAGAAACTGAGAAATATTAACCAATGGGATTGCAAATCCCTGTCCACTTGCAATCCTTTTGGTTAATATTTCTCCGGTTCTCCGCTCCGCAGTCCCTCTCCGCTCCGGTGGACAGGCATCCTTATGGACCGGTACGTGGCGTTCACCGCAGTCCTAGGAAACCCTAGCTTTACAGTGATTTTTTTACTTGACTTATTTCGGGAACAGACGTGGTTCGAATTTTACTTCAAAACATGCTTTGAATTTTTATAAAACCAAAATCTCGGTAACTAGACCATGTTTGTTTACCAGATAAGAAAAGTAAAAACAAAAAAAAATATCTCTGACTGGCATGCGATAAATAAGACACTAAAAGACAGGCTGCAGCAATCGTAAAGGAAAATAATTACCAAACTTTTTGGAGGTTTATTCGTTTTCGCGCTCATAGTTCATGTAAATCATGAGCGCGCGTCATGTGACTCATATGTAATTGACGTAAGGTTTAAATTGCAATGAATGACACGCGCTCGTGAAATGCAACTTGAATACTTTGTTTACAGTATCCGGCCGTAAATGTGACACATCAAGTTTTGAAAAGAGACTGTCACTGAAGTATGAGGGCAAGATTAACAGTTTTTTAAATGACTAAGCAAAACAAGCGTTTCATGCGTACTTAGAATCTTATTTTTATGCCTCTAATGTTCATATTCGTTTAAGCTAATACGGGAAAGCGTTTCATTCGAATATGAACATTAATGCTACAGGAATAATCTTCACATTCGTATGCGACACTTAGTTAGCAAAGTCAAAGTGCGGTCTGTGAATCTTGCCCTGAGTGACAGACGACACTCTACATACTGAAGTAGTGACAGTTTGCAACAGTGATTTTATTAGAAGACTAGCTGCACCCCGCGGTTTCACCCGCGTAAGAGCGGATCCCTATGTTTTTTCGTAATAATGTAGCTATCTACTGGTGAAATAATTTTTTAAATCGGTTTAGTAGTTTCGGAGCCTCTTTATAATATTAGTGTAGACTACACATTTAATTTCTGCTGACCGTACTTCTCTTTTCGAAGACATGTGACATCTACAAATCCGCATAAACTGTGCCCTTGTGGTGCATTACGGCCTACTCCCTCTCACCGGGAGGAGGCTTGTGTCCCAGCAGTGGCAACATTATTGGCTATTTATGATAAAGGGGAGAGCTACAATGATTATACAGCTTTGAATTGCTATGGATGTCTTGTTGGTTTGGTCACTATTACCAACATAAAAAAAAAACGAGTGTGCTTTAGACCACACGACTGAAGTGTATAAACAGCCAGTGTGAATTAAAAAAAGTACCTATTAAGCGGGACGGCCCGCGGCGGTGACGCGGTGTGCCATGTTTAAAATTTAAACAGCTTCCGTTCGCCTCGCCCGATCAGTTTCCGTAACGCTCTCGTCACGCATTCATCCCAAGTCAAGCGTGCGTAAAGAAGTTTTACTTCAAAAATACGCATCGACTTGAGAACCTCCTCCTTTGTCGTTGGTTAAAAATAAAATGATTCAGCTAGGCTTTGCTGGACGGCACGATAAATTGGCTAGAAGCCTTACTGAACCATTTTGTATACTATAAATTAACTAGGAAAGAAAGTAAAGAAAATAAGTTTAGATAATAAGGCTACACGACTGACTACATCCTGATAGCTTAGTGCGTTATTGTACATAAGAAACTTATTTTAACTTAAATTACGGAAAAAAAAAGCGACTTAATGCACTGAATTAAGTACACAGAATCTTTAAAACACAAGCTAATTTCTATCTTAATACAAACAAAATTAAAAAACTAAAAGAAAGTTTTATAGAAATACTAAGCTGAAATAACATATTGAATTTTGTGGTATCAAATGGAAGACTTAACTACAGTATCAAACAATACGGTATTTGACTGTTCATTTTATTTAGATTTTTCGAAACTAACAAAAAATTAAGCCACGGTAAAAAAAAATTGTTTCAATATCTCAACAAAATGCCGAAGTTTTATTCGTTTTAAAGTCTATTGTAGATAGAGACCCGCCTGCCAAGCGTGGCGATTAAGGCAAACCCCCCCATTTGGGGAGGCCTATGTCCAGCAATGGACGTATTTCGGCTGAAATGATGATGATGAGATAGAGACAGCACTGCTGCGATCTGACGTCACAACACAGGAATTCCATATTACCTTCGCGTCATTCAGTACAATGACCGTTTTGCGTGACAAGGATAGTAGAATAACTTCAAAAGCGTGTAACTTCTCCATTTTTCCACCTTTTTTTTTAACAAATCGGCTTTTAGTAACGCCTTTAAAAATAAGTAGTAATTCATGTATATCTTTGATAGCAGTCAAAACCCTATTGTTTCAAAATTCAATATAATTGATTTTCTTGAATTCAATTCATTTGGTTATTTCTTCAATGATGTCTGATACAAAACTACAATGTGAACCATTGGACCCAGTTCACAAACTTATGTAGTTGTACCAAGTATCTCTTTGGTGGTGGTTCCTGGACCTGAGAGGGATAGATTATGCCCTTAGACGTATTACAGTTTGTAAGTAAACCATCCACTTCATGCTCCCCCAGACATTCCATAATGTTCAGTTTCTTATTGAAACAAATACGTAGCTCAGTTAAATACTGTACCCCATCTTCAAATATACACGCGATGAATGGTCGTATAGTGATCTTTGATACCACAGCACTGTTGATATCTTCAGCTCTTAGTGCTTTCGTGTCTGATGGGCTGATGTTCGCAGCGTTGAGCATATCAGTCATGTGATATTTGTTCAGAAAATCAATGCCTTTGCTGAAGTATTTCAGTTGGCTGTTAAAAGGTTCAATAATTGCTGCACAAGTCCCGTGTTTGTTCCATTCATGGGCCCATAAGTCGTAGAGTTGAGTTTCTGGAAATATAATGAATATACTAAGTATTTAACCAAAGGTATAGGTATATAAGGCAGATGCGAATGGAAAAGCAGGGAGGGGACGCCCCAGAAGGACATATAGTGACCTTATTGGCGATGTTCTTCAGAAAGACACACTCGAAACCGGGGCGTGCGTGTATGACCAAATGTATGAACGTAAGCAAATGCCCATGTAACACCGACTCTCATGAAGATCGGAGGCGCTACACTCGAAGTTGTGCACGAGTAGTACTAAGTAGGTAAGTCCAACTTCGAGAAAGAGGTCAATCGTCGAATCCGACTCGGCTGGGCAGCGTTCGGGAAGCTACGCAATATCTTCTCGGCCCACATACCGCAGTGTCTCCAGACGAAAGTCTTTGACCAGTGCGTGTTGCCAGTGATGACTGATGACCTACGGCACTGAAACGTGGTCGCTCACAATGGGCCTTATCAGAAGACTAAAAGTCACCCAAAGGGCAATGGAGAGGGCTATGCTTGGAGTTTCCCTACGTGATCGAATCAGAAATGAAGAGATCCGCAGGCGAACTAAGGTAACCGACATAGCCCGAAGAATTGCCAAGCTAAAGTGGCAGTGGGCAGGGCACATTGCTCGCAGCACTGATGGCCGATGGGTCCGAAAGGTTCTGGGGATCTACTCCGAACATAAATCCGAAGTATAGGCCGAATGTTCGGTCGTTTCTTTACCACGGCTAACTACCGCTGACTACGGCGAAAAAATAAAAAGACAGTCGAAGGGATAAGCCAAAGCTAAAACTGTGAATTGAAGTCGGGTAAGGACTCAAAGTCAAAAAAGGAAACTTTGGAAGTTATAAAACTTCCGAGCATTCGGCCAATGCTTCGGTTTAGCGCTTCGGAGTGGCGACCGCGTACTGGAAGACGTAGCGTTGGAACGCCTCCTACAAGGTGGACCGATGACCTTGTGAAGGGCGCAGGTATCCGCTGGATGCGGGAAGCACAGATCCGTCGAAGTGGCGGTGCATGGAGGATGCCTATGTCCAGCAGTGGACGTGTCTTGTAAGGATCGTAGAAGGTGGCATTCTGCAGTTACTGCCTAACCCCATGAGAAAAAGGCGTGAATATAATATGTATGTATAACAAGTATTTATAGATATTCTAACAATGTTTTGTGGTTTGTGTAGAACTTCCTACTCTATAATTATATTATCCTGTTGATAAATATTGTTATTGTGACTTCTAAGCTGACCTTAGTCGATTCTTGATTTTCTTTCTTTTGGTATCAAACTTGATAATTATAAGTGTTCACGAGTATAATATATTATCCGTGTGATTCATAATCAGCAACCAAGGATTAGCATCTATACAAATAGATAAAATTGAAGTGTCTTTGTAATGTCAAAATAAAAACTATTTTTAAATTTTTGATGTGCAACTCTATAGGCGCACGTAAAACCGATTGCTGGCGGGGCGACGCATGCCGCGTGGCGATCGGCCCTTATACACTTATACAGTATATATACAGTAGTGTGTAAATGTGTGTTTAGTGCGACGTTTCACATCTGCCAGTCGTCACGTGACGGCTCATTTTTTTTGTCTGTTTGTTCCAGCTAATCTCCGAAACGGCTCGACCGATTTTGACAGGACTTTCTTCACTGGTAGATAATTGATGTTATAAGGGCTAAGGCTGCTTTTATTTTAGGAAAAGCTATGCGGGCGAAGACGTGGGCAACAGCTATTTATAAGTATTTATTTAGAGGGTACTGAGTACCTACTTTTTTTTTTTACTTGTGTCCATTGTTGGTTGATTAAGACTTACCATGTAACTAGTATACAACCCGTGTCTATGTATATTTTCGAATCGATAAACTTATTATTATTGTTTAACAATTTACCTGTCTGCAAAGTAAACGCAATAGGAATTTAAACAATGCTGTACACACAAGACTTGAAATGGTTAAAATGGTAGGTATATTGTGTTTAAGAAACGCATGTGACTAAAATAGTGATGAATATAATTATGTTGATGGATGGAGAGAGAAAAAGACCAAAAAAATAACAATGGATGGATTGTGTGAGGAATTATATGAAAGATAAGGGAGTGAGTGATAGAGTAACGGTTGACGGGAGGTGTCACATTATCATTCACTGCCTTTAAAGATTCACTCCAATGGAAGAAGAAAATGTGGTGACATGTAGCAGGAAGATGATGATAACATAACATAACATCACACCTGTAATCCCCAATCCCCGAAGGGTTAGGCAGAGGTGTAGCTATAGTTCACTAAAGAAAGAAAAGAAAGAAAGAAAGGAAGAAAAAAAAACCGGGGTGGAAGATTGTGATGAATACATTGATGTATTAAATAGGAAGATATGATACACGCTCCTCGACGTGGCCCGCATAAATTAGGGGAAGAACACAATCGACCTACATTACTCTCGGTTTGCGGGGAATACCTGAGTTGTTATGGGTACGTAACAGTGACAATTATTGCTACCTGGTTCCCACTGTAGCCTGCGTAATATGTCTCTCTATTTCGGTTGTCGAGCACATGACGCACGACATCGGGTCCATTTAATATTTACGTGATGTTAGAGAGTGGTCTATCTTCCTATTTAATACATCAATGGATGAATGTGTATAACGCACCTACTTTCCTAAAATTGAGATTCTGTTAAGTTTGTTCACCATAAAGGGTAGAATCATGAAAATGTTAATAATCAGAATAAAACTCAAACAAATGCACAGGTTGTTTTGTAAATTGAAGATTTAATTCAGTTTTATTCAAGAATATTTAGCTGACAAGACTAGCTGAATGTGAACACCAATTAGGTACAGCAGGCAATTTATGCAAATATAGCAGTTACTAGCTGCTGCCCGCGTGGCCTTATAACATCAGCTTTGTGCCTGTGAAAGTCCCGACGAAATCGGTCCAGCCGTTTCGGAAATTAGCCGGAACAAAGAAACAGACAAACAATTTTTTTTTTGTTTTTATAAGAACCGTATATACTATCATATATGCATTTAGTAAAATGCTGTTACGTTGACATTTCAAACAGACACTTTAATTTTGTTCAAGAATATTT
Organism: Tiliacea aurago; assembly: GCA_948098905.1. NCBI lineage: Eukaryota > Metazoa > Arthropoda > Insecta > Lepidoptera > Noctuidae > Tiliacea > Tiliacea aurago. The sequence continues at coordinate 4,668,937 of OX402583.1, read as the reverse complement.
AGCTGATAAGACTAACAGCTGAACATGAACACCAATTACTTACAGGAGGCGATTTATGCAATTATAGTAGTTATGTAGATTGCTTACTTCAGCAATAATTTACAACATGGGGATTATATTACTTAGTATGAAACAATCAAAATAAAACAATATTATTTGCGCCGTGGCAAAATATTATGCTGTGTAATATAAAATATGTATAAAAGACAATTACCCTTCTCAACGTTGGTCCAGGCTTCTTCTAATTCACTTTCAATGGGTCTAACCTGTTCTGGATCAAAACGCCAGGTGTTGTTGCAGTTAAAAGGCCCTTTGGTTCCTTGTTTTGTAGGCCAAATTCCATGGACAGTCCACGAATCCGGTTTCTTAGGAAAAACGCAGTGGTGATTGGGTTTATTATGTGTCCAAACCTTACATCTGGTACTGGGCCATTCCTGAGTGAACATTAGGTAATCCCAGTCTGTTTCTAGTGAGTTAGGGTTTAATGCATCTCCAAATAATATGAGGTGATGACTTCGATGTATCAGCATCGAAGCATAATCAAAGCTGGAAAAGTCCAAGGTTACATAAATATGTTATTTTTGTTACTTTTACATTTTGATGTGAAAACAGTAAAACAACTTACCATAAATAAAGTAAAAACGCTGAAATTAAGCTCTTGGTACACATTTTTATTTTTTGTTTTAGTTCTTGGTTCTTTCTATGACAGCAATAAAGTTCAATAAACGCACAAAATTAAGAAATTATTTTCTCATTATTTTCGTGATTCCCATCCGTCTTGTCATTGGCAAATTGGCATTGGCAATTGGCAAGTCGATTTGAAAAATATTTTGATGTCATTCATCTAAAATGTCAAATTTGAAGTTTAGGCTCACGTTTGGAAACAAAATTTTCTATTGTAATAAGATTTTATCTCGACGGTACCTAAGTAGTTTACCTTTTTCAAATATTAATTAAAATAACCTGTGAAAACTTCCGTGAAATTGTTAATAATATTTTCAACAACGAATTTGCAAATGAATAAACGTTCCTACTGGTTTCAAATAATTCCAACAGATGGCGTTAGCGTGCGTAAAGTGCGTGAATTTATTGCGAACAGCTGAAGCTGGCGGTTTTAAATAAAATTAGTAACTGACATCGAAATTCTTTTGATAATTCTTAGTCAAAATTTCTACTTTTTTATTTTTTCGACTTTTTGGGTTAGTGATCTGCAAAGATAACCGGTTTAATTAAAATCAGCACCATGTTTTAATATATTTCTCATTCTTTGCACGGTCATTCATCACTAAATCAAAAGTCTAAATGCTAGTAATACAAAAAAAAAAAAATAACAAAGTAATTTTTTCCAAAGGAGATTGTAATGCTAAGAAGATAGAAGATTATGTAGAGCAGACATTTTTACGACGCGTGATTACTGTTTGTTGTCTGTACTTACTTTTTACCCGACTGCGGCGAAGCCAAAATAGGAGGGTGTATAATATGTATGTATGTATGTCTGTCCCTATGTTCCCTCATAACTACTAAACGGCTGAACCGATTTTGATGAACGATATGTCGTTAGATTCATCCATAATGCGCGAGTGTCACTGGGTTTATTAATATTATTAAAAAACAAAATGGCGGATTTATAAAAAAGGCCCTGGTGTCTCTCAAGGAGAGACAGTTTAAATTATCTAGGCAGAACCACCAGGGCTTGACCGGTTAAAAAAAATATATCTGAAGCCTATCGAGTAGGGTATCAACATGAAGGGTTTTAAAAGGTAATTAGGAAATATATACTTACGTATTATTTGTTTAAATGTAATTAAAATGAGAAAATATAAAAAAATATCCCGAACTTTTGGAGAGAGTGAGTAAGAGGCCGATAGAACCCGATTATAAGTGAGTACATAGGTAACCTAAATTACCGTCATAATTATAATACTAAGTAAAAAGGGTAAAATAAAAAAAAAACAAAAATAGTAAAATAAAAAACCTGACTGCGTAAATAATGGTAAACTTAAAAAAAGATGAAAACAAGATCTATATAAATTAATGCTATAAACTTATACAATCTCATGCCGTCGGAGGCATCTTCTTGCCTCCGACTGCATGAGATTGTATAAAGCATTAATTATATAAATCTTCTTTCCATCTTTGTTCACCATTTACGCAGTCGTGTTTTTTATTTTATTAATATTTTTTTTTTACTTTTTAATGGGACATTTATGAAATCTTGGGTCTACCTACCTACAGTAGTACTCATGAGCGCGCCTGTAATCTCCGAAAGCGTAGGCAGAAGTGAGAAGTTAGTACCTACCAACTTTCATCGTACTTAAACTTATTTCAATGATCAGTACCTACCCATATTTACATTTCGTCAGTAACCTGATCCTATATTTTTATACAACATTAGCTTTTGTTTACACTAAACCCGAAAAGGGGTCATTGTACTCATCATTTTGACCAATTTTTTCTATGGGACCAACCTTGAAATTGTGAAAAAAAAATCAGCTGTTCCCTACATTTGTGTTCACTTAAATCGACAAAATGTATGGAACAGCTGATTTTTATTTCACGATTTTAAGGAAAAAGTATAGAAAAAGTTGTTCAAAATTATGAGTACAATGACCCCTTTTCGGGTTTAGGGTAAAACCAAAGGTAATGTTGTAGATGGTGAGTCTTTTTCCATTCTTCTGGCATACATCTAGACTCCGGCTTGCTGCTGCTGCTACTGAGAAATTCCTAATAGAACAATTCAATTTGGTGCCACCGCAGACTACCTTCAGACTATAGCGGCCGATAGTTTGGTCGGGCTACTAGCGCAAACAATAGGCTAACCGACTAGTCGGCCGACTGTTGTCATCATACTTACTCTTTTCAGTTTTTTTTTTGTTTTAAAAACGTTGCCCCACACTAGGAATTTCTCGTGTATTGTGGGTGGGTACAAACATTTAAACTCACATACACAAACAGCCAGACCCGGAACAACTACTTCTAGGTCACACAAAATATTTGTTCCGTTCGGGAATCGAACCCGCGACACGCAGCGCAGCAGTCAATCCCTTAACCACTGCGCCAACCGAGTCGTCATTTATAAAGCACGGGTTTTTTTTTCAAATTTACGATCGACGATTCGACAAGCAGCGATGGAGTAGAACTGGATGATCATCCGGCGCCAAAGCCGTCCAGTTTGAAGTCAATCGTGCAGCCCATCTATTTATTAGCCGATACCAAATCGTTATCCGCACTGGCACACATCTTCATGCTGATTAATAAACCAACCAAACTATCGACCGATCTGAAATTAAATAGAATATCAGAATCACTTTTACACGTCATAATAAAAAAGTAAGTATTAAAAAATAAGTCAGATGGAGTCGACATTTTCTATCTGACAACCCCTGAGAAGAAAATGGGGAAACAAGCTCAAGGGTCAAAGTCTCTTTTTTAAAGTCCAGAAATAATCTTGGTCAGGCCATGTGAGGACCATGTAGATTAGTGTCTGAAATGGTCTTTTGATTTCGATAGAAAGTCTTTAGTCGGCCGCTCTTAAATAAATTCTAACACTGCCCAACTTGTGGACCGAACCCAGAGCTCAACAGTCGCACTATACCGGCCACTTGACCAACAAAGTTTATACCTACTAAAAAAAATAGGTCCCAAGTACTTCCTCATTGCAGTATTATCTGGTCCCTCAGCCAAGCGGGCGGTGACCCAAGCTTTTTTTTGCGATACCGTTCTTGACTAACCTCATTTCGAGTTTTTCTCTACCCGTCACTCGGTCCGATGCACCAATGAAAAAAGGCGATCGCGTGTTTTACGATACGGTGGGCAAGTATCCCCCACATTACCACAGATGCATTATGGAGCTCGGCATGATCGTAATTAGTGGCGTGCGCCATCCGACATCGGGCGGTGAGCTAACTATCCTGGTGTTGCCAGGTGGTGAGGCTCTTAATGAGAAACCTGTTTTGGATTTTATATTTTTACGACGGTTTACCTTCCATAAATAAACTGAAGAGAATTCTTTGGAGTTTCAGGATAGAATGTGCATTCCTTTGGGGGCACAGGCAATACAAAACAAGGCGTGATGTTATGTTTATGTCTAATTTAGAGTTTTAGTTTGGTCAAAGCCCAGGAGGGGGGGGGGGGGGGTGGCAACTGCACCCGTTGTATCCGCGCCTGCGTGACCTCATTTTTATTGAAGAGCAAATACGTACTAAGAGCATCGTCTAGGTACTTTAACTTCTGAAACTATATATCTATGAACTAGCATTACACATTAGAAATAATCTAAAAACGTATGAAACGATAAAGAGTACCTACCAGGTTTTCCAGTACACTTTGTGCAATATGCCATAGAACAGCTATGTTTGACAAGAGTGCATTTTGTATGGGCCCTAGAATAGATAATAAATTACATAAGAAGCAAAGAATTTTACATCATTTAAAAATAAATTTAAGATCTGCTCAATAAAGCTCATTACAAAGTTACTGATTATTTAAATGTTAAATGTAATAATTTGTTTAAGTTAATTAGGTAATAATAATAAAATTTTATAATTCATAAATAATTATTAATATTTGTAAATCAATGAATAATGTAAGAAATATTTCTATTATAGTAGATATTTGCACACCTGTTTAGGTAGGGTATGGTTTAAAAAACTTGTTTGTATGGATCACCTCATGCACTTCATGAATAATGAAGCAAATAAATGATTAGATTTGATTTGAATAATTACGACGATTATAGTCGTAACCTCAGCCATCAGACAGTCTTATGGATGCTGCTGATTAATGAGGCTCTCTCAGAAGCATATTAGATGGACACCCTGATACAGGATAGATGCTATTGGTACTACAAACTAAGTTGTCTTGCTGTCTCTCTGCTTAGACCTCACGAGTTCACGTAAAATGTTTTCCACATTCAAGGAGAATTGCTTATCTGGCAACACTGCAAATATCCTAGACAAGATGATTAAAAAAGTAACAAATGCATTCTCGTCCACAATTATTTTCATTTGCAACACACAACAGTACCGAATCACGAAGTGGGTGGCTTGTAATTTTTTTACTTTTTAAATTAAACTTTTCTCTTTGTGGACTGCAGTTTTCGTGTTATGCGTTGTTATTATTTACAGAGATACTAGCATACAATATTACGACTGCGAAGCGTGAAGTAGAGTTTTAATAAACCCAGATCGAGTAAAGTCTTAGGCATTATGTTTTTCCACTATGAATATTTCTCCAAAGTCCGGAATCTAGATTTAAGCCCGGTTAGTAGCTATATGCTTGCCCCTATTCCATGAGACATATGGCGACGATAACCGACTTTTAATGATTTTATACTGAAGATCACGAAGGTCTAAACGAGTAGTGTTAATGAATTGAAAAAAATATATGTTAAATGAGAGTATTCTTTCAATAACTTAATAAGTGAATATTTTAGATTATGTTTATATTAGGTAAATAGTGAAATTAATTTGTAAAATTATGTCTAACGCGGATAAAAAACTGAGAATGGCGCAAAATCTACCAAGCGTATTTTTCTGAAACCTTTACCAATTTAAAGATAATTTAATTATTGATCTTTTAGTATACGCGTTTTATTAAAATACCTTTTGTTTTGTGTATAATAAATTAATAATGCGTCAAATTGGGGACAGCGCTCCTTGATGGGCGAGTTCTATTACTGGCTGAACGTACGACGCGTTGCGTGAGCTCAGTACAGAACACGCAAGCTCGCAACTCAAGGTCACTGGCATATATCTGCGTCTTAAACATAACTGGCAATATGTGGATGCAGTGGTACATATGTAGATAAACTTGTTCCTAACCCTTAGGAATACAAGTGCGATGAGTTGCCTACTTAGATCCATTTAAAATTACCCACTTGATTGGCTAAGTCTTTTAGAATTTAGAAGATCCTCACCTGCACGTCATCAGGTTTCCATATCTTCTAGATTCCTCTTTCTTCTACATTTATTTTACAATCTACTTTTCTGTTATAACTCCAATTTCGTACGTCCGTGTGGTGCCGGGCGTCCATGTGGTACCGGACGTAAAGTATAGCACTAACCCATTTCTTCCCGTGGGTGTCGTAAAAGGCGACTAAAGGACTAATTACTAGAGAATGGGCAGCAGCGTTTTCTATGCATTTTAACACCATACTGCGATCGCCAACCCGCCTGCCAAGCGTGGCGATTATGGCAAACTCTCCCTAGGCCTATGTCCAGCAGTGGACGTCTTTCGGCTGAAAATTTCCTACTATTATATTATACTCGTATTTGTACTATTTAATAACACAAACAAGAATTTCTAAAAAGATTCTCTCAATTCGCTTGTGAGTTAATGCGAGCCGAGATAAAGTAATGTTTAGGGCACCTTTCTTGCTCAATGTCATTGGTTCGACGACTCTGCGCCCGTGACCCTTGGAAGATAAATGCCTACGTATAGCACGGGTGCACCTACGCGATACTGATCCGATTCAAACGACAATTTTTCAATAAAAACCTTGTTTTGTACTTACGTAGTTTCAATATTTATTTAATGGCATTGTTTGTTGTTTGAAGAATGTCCTGTATAATCCTGTAGTTTGCTGATCCTATCCTTTATTATCTAATGTTTATTTTGAATCCTATTTCTATTTCCTGTGTTTAATTAGTAATTTATTCGATTTCGGAAGACCGTTTCTCATGGCAAAATGAATTTTGAAGATAAGTCAAAACGCAATCGGTCCAAAATGCGCATTATAACCAAACTATACTCCATTTGAAATAAGATTAGACATTTAAATAAACCTTTTTTACAGTCCGTACAACCGATTTTGACTTCTATTGCGTTGGTAGCATGACAAATGGCAGCTGTAATAAATAGTTGGTATTGTAACCACGATTTTGCTTTTAATACCAACTTTATATCTACGGAATAGAAGTCAAAATCGGCTGAACGGACTGTAAAAAAGTTATTTAAATTTCTAATCTTATTTCAAATGGCGTATAGTTTTTAGTGATCCCTATTCCCAAAGATAATCTGCCACAAGTAAAAGCATACTTTCTGCAATCAAAAATCCGCCACCGGCCAAGCAAGTTCAACCATATTAAATAGCTGATGATGATGATTAAAAGTCACAGATATTTAAAAAAAACAGACATAGGTCTCTTTAATAGGTATCACACCATTTAACGTGACCCTCGGCAACTCTTCATCCAGTAACTTCCAGCTACTTTGCGAATATCGTCACTCCTAACTAGCCTGAGGGCATCCGATTCGAGGTTACAGCCTGTAAACCTTCAATAAATGAAGGAACCTTTCTTTGAAGTGATAGGTAAGTAGCTGATACATTTCGAGAAAATAATATATTTTGTTTTTCATAAATAAAGAAAAATTTACCACGTTTGTGGTTAAACTATAATTAATTCAATTCATTGGTTCCAAGATCCCAACTCAATTTGAATCACAGCAGAATGCGTGTGTGATTCGGGGCGACGACCGTGTCACCTATGGGGTCAAATATTAAGTGCAAAGACTGTAGGGATGCCGAGGGCACTGATTCTAATGAACTGGCAAACTTAATTATGCAAAGTTATCACAGGAATAGGGTGATACTGCCAAAAGGATGTTTCGAGTCTTAAACAATTCAACCCTTGGGTTGTGTCTATTTAAGGTTCAATTTGACTTGCCTTTTCACAACTAACTTGGGGTTGGCTTCCAGTCTAACCAGATGCAGTTGAATAGAAGTATTTTTCATGGAGTGACTGCCTATCTGACTTCCACAACCCAGTTACTGGATGGGAACGTTAATGGAACACGATATCCCTCGGTAAGACCGGTTGTCCGACTTTTGAGCTACTTCTTTTGGACTGTCAAAGATCTACGAATGACAACCGGGACCAACGACTTGACGTGCTTTCCGAGTCATGGGTTGTGTCTATTGACGAAATTAAGGTAAAAAGGGAGGGCAAGTAAGTAGCTTTTCGGTTTGAAATTACATATTGTAACGTTACGAAATCAAAATCAAAATCAAAAGTCATTTATTCAAACTAGGCTGAGAATCAGCACTTTTCGAACGTCAAAAATAGGGTTAGCCGGAAGGCCTGTCATAGGTCACAAGTTAAAAAGTAATACAAAATTATAAAAAAAGGAATATAGTCGTCACTGGCTTGGCTCAGGAAAGCAGATACGGGGACAGGATTTTCAGCCGGCTTCAGGACAGGAACAGGACGGGGCTACATCGTCTTGGGGTGAATCAGGAACAGGAGGTTGGGGGGTTGGAGGTTGGTTGGTGTGGGGTTGTATGTCTTAAGACAAAACATAGCGTGCTATTTTATATGTATGAAGGCAGAGGGTCCAACATCTTAAATGAAAGTAAGAGATATAGCAGAAGTCAGCCTTTATTTCCACAACTTATTAATTCACTGTAATAATAGTTTAATTCAGACTACAGTATCTAAGCGCTACAACATGTGCACCGGGCCGAGCCTGCGACAAGAATAATCCCCTCCTTTTTTTTTTTTTTTTTGGTACGGACGTTTTTGCACGTGGCTCCGGAGTGCCTTTGCTGCTTCACCGGACATTGGCGGGGCCTGAGGGGCCTCTCGCCGGGGATCCCCTCCTTGCTGCGCGCTCGCTTATGTAGAGCGGCTCGAATAGTGGGGAGAGTGGGGAGGCCTAAGTGACACATTGCAGTGCGTAACTCGGCCCGTTGCACGTGCTGTTTACAATGGTGACGCCGACATGTATGACCTATTGTATACCTACCTATGTTTCACAAATAAACTTTATAATTATGATTATTATGATTATGAGGAGGTAATTCTGTTAAGGAGAGGAACTTTTCTGATGTGAGATAAAGTCTTTTGAAAATTTGGAAGGGTCACCAGACCGTCAGCCAGGTCTAAAGATTGTCGCAATGCTTCTCTATTAAGTGGCAGTAGAAGAAGACTACTCGTACAACGGGAGTTGAAGCTCCCGTTGTACGAGTAGTCTTCTTCTTCTTCGTACTTCGTGTTGCTGTTCTTCTTCTTCTTCGTTGTATTTCCTGGGGAAACCTACAAAAGACCACTCCAGAACTCCCTCAGTTCAACGCCTGTTAGGCCACGTCCCTGGAGAGTTGAAGGGGTGAGTGGTAAGGTACTTCTTCCCTGTCTGAGAGAGGTACGTTGAAGGAAGCTACTGTAATTTTTTAAATAACTGATACATTCTTGACATCTACAGTAGTTGAGCTGTGATAACACGGTATCGCAGAGTCTATCTGACCCTGCACTCATAGATATGTTTTTAGCAGGATAACTGAACCAAACTGGTTTTACACAGTATCCATTATACTCTCATTAGGCTCATTTACAAGCTGGAAACGGTAAGGTCAATCGACGGAGAATAAGGATAGCTGTTATTGAGCCACTCAACACGGTTGCAATCAGGAATTCAGATTATTCTGGATCCTTCTCCACGAAAGATGGTTATATTGAATAATGCAGCATCGGATTTTTTACTTTGTAATATATCCTATTAAACAGTTCAGGCGGCCTATTCTGTTAAAATATCCGCTCTCTATGAGAGATACCACACGGGCGTCGCGGCTACGCTGCGTCGTCGCAACGCAATGATTTCAACGCAGTCAATGCCACACGAGCGCTGCGCCGGCGCTGCGTCAACGCAGCTATCTCCGACGTCGCAGCGTTGGTGTATTAGGCGTCAGTCTTTGAACAACAATGGAGTTGAATAAACGTGTTCTGTTGCTGCTATTGTTACTGAAATCTTAATTTGATTTATCTCAAAGGAAGTCTTTCTTGTACTAATGAGATGAGATAATCTCAATCAATAATTTATTCCGCACTCATTTTAAAAATAATTTAAGTGAGTGGTGGTGGGTGTGTGAGTGGTGTTTTGTGTACCCTTCGAGTTTATTACATACTTATTATGTTTTCGTACACACGTTTTTTTTGTGACGAATAAAATTATTTTTCTTTCTTTCTTTCTTAAGTGTGCAACAACTGTCACCATATGCTATTAAATACTGCGCTGCCGCTCCGTCGTTTCAACGCAGCTCCTTTCCCCACCTCGTTTCCCTATTATCCTTGTGCGTTGCGTCGCCGTCCGTCATTTTAACGCATCGTGTGGCATGTCGTTCAGATTTATATGTAGAGCGACGGAGCCTCACCGCTCAGTCAACGCAGTGCCAAAGCAACGCACAGACAGACAGAGACCACACTGGCGTGTCCGGTGCGTTGCGTCGTGTCGCACCGCTATGATTTCAACGCACCGAGTGCCACACGGGCAATGCGGTGTCGCAACGCCGCTTACTACGACGTCGCAGTATCTCGGTGTTGGGTGTTTCGGTTTTCTTTAGTACAAACAACACTGCGCTGCGCTACGATGCCACTCCGACGCACGGCATCGCACCGCAACATCCTTCTGCGCTTGGTTTCTCTGGTCTCCTTGTCCGTTGAGCATGCGTAGCGTCGTTGCAAGTTGTCGCAACGCACCGTGAGGCATGTTACTGTGATTTGGATGTAGGTTGACATGACGCAGCGTTACCGCTCATGTAGGCGTCGCAACACTCGCAACGGACCGGCAACACGTCGTGTGTCTTCGCTCTAAACTGTCGATAGTGTCAGTTGGAATAACAGCTCATTTCAAGATAACTCACCGAAGTTTTCACGTTGAGATTTGTACAAAATAGATCGGCGGCAAATTTGTATTTTTAGGGTTCCGTACCCAAAGGGTAAAACGGGAACCCTATTACTAAGGCTCCGCCGTCTGTCTGTCGGTCCGTCTGACACCAGGCTGTATCTCATGAACCGTGATAGTTAGACAGTTGAAAATTTCACAGATGATGTATTTTGGTTGCCGCTCTATCAACAAATACTAAAAAACAGAATAAAATAAATATTTAACGGGGCTCCCATACAACGAACGTGATTTTTTTGCTCTATATTGATAACGGCACCAGTTATATATTCACTTTAAAAATAAATAATTAAATTAAAATAAAACAAATATTTAAGGGGGGCTCCCATACAACAAACGTGATTTTTTTGCCATTTTTATAGATAATGGTACGGAACCCTTCGTGCACAAAGACATTAAATTACCTATGTACTTAACAATAGACGGGACATAGCGAACAAAATCGTAATCCGATACATTTGTCCTAGTGGGCAAAAGTTGCTCATTCCAGTGGTTTTTTGCATGTCAATTCGCTTAGTTCGCATCCACCAAAAGAAAATTATTTTCGAAGTATATGCAACATGTCCCGGAATTAACGCACAACCTCTTAAGGGGTCATTGTACTCATCATTATGAACAAGTTTTACTATGGAACTAAACCTGAAATAGCGAAAAAAATATCAGCTGTTCCCTACATTTTGACGAGTTATGACTAGTAAGAGAACATAAATGTAGGGAACATCTGATTTTTTTTTGTATTTGCATTAGTTATGGTATTGCAAATCACGTAGTGACAAAACGACTAGACTTAACCACGGTTTATTTTCGTTAGTATTTTGTAATTTACCCAGTATTTAGAAAGAATAAATAATTTTCTTAGATGTTTCAAACTATCTGACGGTTGGTAATAAAAGGTTGGTGTCGGTAAAAGTGCAACGTGTCAAACTTAGCTATTAAGTAATTCGTAGCCCTGGCACACAGGCAAATGAAGGAACACGGGTGGTTTCTCCCGCTCCGCCCAGAGCGGGAGAAGTTATCTGATAATTTCCCATCCAAAAAAAAAAGCTATTATAAGTAGTCGATACTCGATACGACTTGGTACTCGATACTCACTATAAATCGATTCAAGTTAAACGTCAAAACGGGACTATTATTTTGTGCTAGATGGCGTCACTGAGACCTGGGATCACAATTTTTCTATGACATTACTTTTGATAGCCTGTCTATGGTATCTATCTTAAATCTCTATATAACTGCACTGACGGGAGAGCAGTGGTGGCCCAGTAGGTAGTAACGGCCGCGAATTACCTCTTGTAGGTCGTAAGTTCGAAGTTGTGTAAATAATTTCGTCACCACTGCTCTCAAAACGGTGAAGGAAAACATCGTGAGGAAACCGGCAAGTCCTAGAACCAAATATTCGAAGGCATGTGTCATCTACCAACCCAGACCGGGCCCGCGTGGTGTATTACGGCCCACTCCCTCTCGAAGAGAGAGGAAGTCAGAGTGTCCCAGCAGTTGGAACATTATAGGCTGGTTATATGCTAACTGCGCTTTCCTATTTAGTTAAAATGCTTCAAAGAAACCTGTAAGAAACTTTCTATGTAGGTAAATATACCTACTATAAGAAAATATATGTCAAGCCATCAGACCATGGCTTTTCTCGTTCATGTATATTATTAACACAAGATAAATAATAATTATAGCATCATTAAATGTAATAAAAAGAAAAAGCGTATAATTAATACGGTTTTTACATTTAAATCATAATACCATAATTAAATTAACTCTTTTGCAGTGATTTACTGATGATAGACATTTTATTTGCATGCAGAACTATCTGCTTATATATGTTAATTATTTTAGTCATTGCGTATAGCCCCGATATAACTGTATCAGATAGTCATAATTCGTAATAGATCAAAAGATAATATTTCCAAAAAGGCTCCTGCAGACTAGCGCGCCGTGACAGCGCGACACGACAGCGCGACGCGACTCTATTATAACAATTTCTATGAAAACATCATGTAAATTGTTCTACCAGAATCACTTCGCGCCTGCCTGCGGGAGCCTTAATGCGACTGCGTGGGATCTATTCTAAAGACGGGTAGTGTTATTCAGGTCCAGTTGAAAACCAGCGTCAGGCACTAGTTGTCTGGAATGATTGCTGACCTGGGCCTTTTTGGCGCAGCCGTGAGGCACACTTACCCGCTAATTTCTTACGTCGCACTTTACACTATTTCCATGTTGTTTTTTATGTGCTGTATATTATATTGTGTGCCTTTTAGTACGTGCTAAATAAATGTATTTTCTTTCTTTCTTCTTTCTTTCTTTATTAGGTTTTTATTTTAGGAATTTCTCAGCTGTGTGCAGCCAGGCGTCTGGCTTTGTTGCAGGTTAGTGGCAAGACCCCCTACCTCTTACAAGTCTTCCATGGTACTTAGGTAAACATAACTGGCGAAAGTGTGTGTACCTTCTTGGCAGGTGTAGTCTTTATCTCTAACTCACTGTCCTCTCGTGATTTGAAAACATTGTAAAGGCCAATTATTTTTAAAAGAGTAGGTAACCGTGGAGTTTCTTGCCTCCGCACCTAGCTTCTGTTTTTCATAAGTGCTCAAGTAGGTTTATGTGAAATAAAATATTTTGATTTTGATGATTTGGAAATCTCAAGTTTGCAGGGAAAATGCTGAACGTGGATCACTTATCGTTTTTCATAAATAACTCTTTTTATATTAATTAATGTAACCTTAATTTACAAAGGGAAAAAGCTCGAGGAGGCCTTCACCCTGAGGGGGTCCATATCTTAAACCCAAATTGTGAGCTTCAAACTAATTACTAACAACTAGATGTAACAAACTACTAAACCACATACTAACATTTATATTATTTAAAGTTTAATTTACTATGTAAGATATGGAAGAAATAAATGCTTATTTATATATTATTATTAACCTTAATTTGACCAGTTAAGCCCTAAAGTCAATCTCATGTATCGACCCAAATTCAGGTTCAAGCCATTTAAATAAAATTAAATAAAACTTTATTTCAGACTACGGTCCTTAGTTTTGTTAGTATTTTGGTGTTAGTAACAATAGTGCTTAGGTAAATAAGTTAGTATTGTTAGTTACCACAAATTAATTATTTATTCAGACCTATGACTGTCCCCACCCAGTGTCCCTGACAGGGACAGTCCGCTCTGGCAGCGATCATATTCAGAATGCTGTTGTCACTACCATGCAGGCGCCATAATAAGGAGGCCAATTTCATTCGCATGATGGCATGAAAACCATCTATGCGAGCCTCCGCGAACATTCCCGAAGCACTACAACGCCATGGTACTCCCAACAGCACTCTAAAATCTTGATTAAATTGAACACGCAGGACGTTCTCGGCTCGTGTATGACATCCAACCTGTATTTCATCATCATCATAATTTTAGCCGAAAGACGTCCACGCTGGCCTCCCCCAAAAGGGGGGGGGGTGCCATAATCACCACGCCTGGCAGGCGGGTTGGCGATCGCAGTATGATGTTAAAATGCATAGAGAACGCTGAAAAGTCATTTATTCAAACAGGCTGAGAATCAGCACTTTTCTAACGTCAAAAATTACATGAGACAGTCCCCCAAAAACGCCCACCGAGTGCTTTAGCTGGGAAGAAGATTTTTTTTTATTATTTTTATACTTCTCTAATAGTAAGTCCTTTAGCCGCCTTTTACGACACCCACGGGAAGAAATAGGATCTTGTATTTACTGAGAATTCATTATTGGAGAAACCAAAAAATACTTCACTCAACCTGGGTATCGAACCCGAACTTAGCAGCAGCGCTTGCACTCACTAGATCAACAAGGCAATCAGATAATTTGGAAGACATTCACTATAACACATGTACCAGATGCTCGTCATGACAAGAATGGAGGAAATGAGCGTGTATTTGCTAACACGCAATGACGCGACCATTTTCGAACGTGCGACCCAGTTCCTTTCAGTAATTCTGTATTACTGGACTACAATTACATTAGGCCTGACTAAGATACGGTAAACTGGTTATATAAATAAAAAAAAATAAAAAAATGTTTATTGCATCAACTTAAATAACTTATTCTATATTTACAATGGGGAGAATCCTTAGTTTGCTTGTGTTAGGATGCTCCGCCCTTTCCCAGGTTATATAATTGCTATTAAGTTATTGCGCCTGTTCAAGGTTTAAAAAAATATACAAATAAAAATAAAAGAAATAAATGGAAACACAGCATTTTTTATAGGTAAAAAATAAAAGATGCGCTGGAATGTGTGTGTTATGTTATGTATTATATCGCACCTCCGCTCAAATAGTGTCACAACTCAAAAAAAAAAACTCCTATAATGTTCCATTCGTTTCAGAAAACTTCAAAATCTTATCTCAAATAGTGTCATACTTATGAGTGACTTTTTTGACTTACGACACTATTTGAGCGGAGGTGCGATATGTAGGAGATGGTGTGGAGGTGAATGTGAATGTGATAGTGGGTGTAAGTAAGTGTGGGAGTAAAAAAATAGAAAAAAATAATTGTGAAATAGGATATCCAGATTATAATTAGTTATTTTAAGAGCTTCTTTGAAAGTGGGTTCGGCTTCCAGTTTAACCGGGTGCAGCTAAATATCAGTATTTTACATGCAGCGACTGCCCATCAGTTCAATCAATCCGTTTAATCCGTTTGGTCCCGGACGTAAAGAATTGCACCATTCCATTTCTTCCCGTGGGTGTCGTAAAAGGCGACTAAAGGACTTACTAGAGAATGGGCAGCAGCGTCCTCTATGCATTTTAACACCATACTGCGATCGCCAACCCGCCTGCCAAGCGTGGCTATTATGGCAAATCCCTTCTTTGGCTCCCTACGGTTTATGTCCAGCAGTGGACGTCTTTCGATTGAAATGATGATGATGATGACTGCCTATCTATCTGACCTCCACAAGCCAGTAACTGGGTAACACGATACCCCTTGGTAAGACTGGTTGTCAGACTTTCGTGCTTCTGACGACCCGTAGCTTTTTTAGTAAGTACTGATGAATACCAGTGTCCTAATTTACCTTTCAGGATCAATATCCTGAAAGGTAAATTGGGACAAAAATAATTGGGAGCTCAAAATGCTTGAAAATAAAGTTGGTGGAGACAATTTCAAAGTTTTACTATAAATTACTATTAGATACAATATGAACACCTAGATCATCCACAGTACAGGAGTTATTTATTGATGTGGATTCCACATTAATAAATAACTCCAGTCATGCCAGACTCACCTCAAAAACCATAAACAATATAACTGCTCACAGGAATGCACACAACACCCTTCTTATAGCTCCAAGCTAGATAATTTTACAAACAGGCCATTGCTCTCGATCGCATTAAAAATTAATGTATTACGGCAAAAAATGGCGATCGCGCGTGCGTTTCCGGGCGAGTATGCGGTTGCAAAAACTGCGCGCGCGCCGATTGCTGCGCCGTGACGCGTTTTTCTTATTAATTAATGCTGTAAAGTGCGATGGGCACGCAAACGTCTTTGTTTTACAGCCAATTTACACTTGCCCTAGCCTGTTCTAGGCAGGCGCCGATGGGCCCCGACTGGCCCCGAGTGACGGCGTAATTGTGGATGGTTGAACGTCTTCTTTATGTTATACTTAGGAATTATCATCGACGGCTTGTGGGCTGTAATTAGATGGATAGCTAGGTGTTAAGATGATTGGCAGAATATTGTTTTAGGATTGCGTGAGTCAGGTTTCCTTTCGTCGAGTTTTACGGCGAGGAGTGATTTGTAGGTATACCTGCACGTTTACTGCTTTTTTCTGTTCATCTTCAGAACAGGGGGGGCCTAAAATGAACGCTTTGGCAGAATCATAATATGATCTGCGTACAATTCATAATTATCTCGTAATTCATCTGTTTGACAGTTTTTTATGGAGTTTCGTAAAATGGTCCACAAATTATGAATTGCTCTAGTGAAGTCTAATGTCAAATAGCAGCTGTCAAACAGATGAATTGCGGGATGTTTGAATTGTACGCAGATTATATTATGATTTTGCCAATAAAGCGTCCATTTTAGCCCCCCAGTGGAGACAGGCAGATAAAAGTTAGCTAACTTAGCATTTTTGACAGGAAACAATTACACATTGGGAACTTAATAGGGATATTTGACTGTTTTGTTTTTATTTCGATTTTTCAAAACCAACAAAAAAAAATAGCAAGTGTAAAAAAATATTGTTATTGTTTCAATATCTCAAAAAATGCCGAAGTTGTATGCGTTTTAACGTCTATTGTAGACAGAGACAGCACTACATGTCTAGCACCTGACGTCCTAGTAACTTCGCGCCATTCATTAAAATGATCACAGAACATATATACCTACTCTAGGAGTTAATGATCGTTTTGCTAAGCGATTTTTATAAAAAATCGTTTCATCAAAGTTTTAACCAGCCAATATTCCAAACCGACAGTCTGCACGCTACTTAACAACGGCAAATAGTACACATCACTCATACAAAAGAAAGCTAAACTAAAACGTATTGTTTATAATCTGTTCTATTTATTTTAATATGAAACAAGAAATAATTAACGGATACTATTAACGAGCCAATATTATATTCTAAGATGTAATTAATGGCATTGAGTGCTATGTTTTTCTATTTTGTATATTATTTTTCTATTTTGTTTCTCCGTTTAAAAACGGCGGGCTAATTGCGTAACACACTATCAGTACGAATCGGTTTCAATTTGACAGTTCAACAACATTCATTGCGTTAGTTACGTTGTTGAGCAGACAAAGTTTTCTAACATATGAAGCAATGGATTAGCAATATACTTCAAAATCATTCCGATTTCGATTCAAACTGTGTTACGCAATTAGGGTGCTTAATGCCCGCGCCGGCTCGTTCTTAGTGCAATACAGCAAGCGTTATGGGCACCAATTTGAATATAATTAATAAACATTTTCATCTTTTTTTGTATAGAGTGTTTGAAATGGGGTTCAGATAAGATTTTACAAATCTCACCATGAAAACTAACGTCGTGACCTGTCACTAGGGTCAATCTAAGCCTTGAAGGTATAAATAAAAAGCTTCTTGTCCCTAGCATCGGTGGAATGACATCTCACATCAACTTCACTTCACCTATATTTTCACGGTGAGATGGTTACGGATTAGACTGCCTGGTTTATGCCAAATCTGTGGCTGGGAAGACGAGGAAAGGTCGTCTCCTTGTCTTAGTCTACTTTTAGACCGCCCTGTTTCATTCCGTGGATCCCTTTTGCCAATTGTGGTGTTAGAATATTCTCTTCATAACAGACAAAAAAAAATCCATTAGGAATTTTTCAGTAGCATCTCGGAGTCTCTGGTTCCGTACCATTATCTATAAAAATGGCAAAAAGGCATCACGTTTGTTGTATGGGAGCCCCCCTTACATATTTGTTTTATTTTAATTTTATTATTTCTTTTTACAGTGAATACCTATATAACTAAATATTCTGTGAATATTTCAAGCGTCTACCTGTTGCTGTTATCAATATAGAGCAAAAACGAGCAAAAAAAATCACGTTTGTTGTATGGAAGGCCCCATAAATATTTGTTTTATTCTGTTTTTTTTGTATTTGTTGTTATAGCGGCAACAGAGATACATCATCCAACTGTCTAACTATCACGGTTTATGAGATACAGCCTGGTGACAGACGGGCAGACAGACAGACAGACGGCGGAGCCTTAGTAATAGGGTTCTCGTTTTACCCTATGGGTACGGAACCCTAAAAACTTAGAGGATAAATCATTAATAATATAATAAAGTAATAAAATAACCTTTAAATCCATGACATGCAAAAACTACATAGTGCATTATTTATAATTTTTATTATTATTACTACCATAAAATCTCAATCGGTATTAATTAACTATTATTCGTATTTTATTCTCTCATTCATTATTATTCATAATTATAAATAGGTTAGTAAATGATGGGCTTTGTTTTTATAAAGAAATATTTGTACGCCATATTATGGCAGGGTATGCTGGAACCAATATTGTAACATCTATTGTACCATATCGTAACAAATAAACATATTTGATTTGATGTTTAACATCTTTTGAATCAACAAAATTATCGCAAGAACACGAAACTTGCTCGAGACGAGACGCGCGACAAATTCAAAATAATTGTAATAATTTATCCTCCTCGCCTCTCCTTATTTATTACTACCTATAAGTTTACTAAAAGTATATTATTAATGTAATATTTTACGTTTCGGGGCGGGGTTTGAACCCCCAAAACCGGGGTCTGGCTACGCCCGTGCCTCTGTCTAACCCTTCGGGGAAAACAGTTGTGATGTTATGGTATAATGGCGTAACAACGTATGAGGTGTTAATCTGCAGCACTAGTGTATCCAGATTTAGCAAAACTTTTTCTCTTTTATACTAGATATTTTATTATTTCAACAGTTCAAAGGCAGATAAAGGCCGAGAATCGAGCTCAGTGATTCGCGATTGAAATGGCCTATCCTGCAGTCCTGCAGTAGATTGTTATAGGTGGGTGATGCCGAGAACTCCAACTGATATCCTCCTATTTCATTACAATACCAATTAAAACCACTAAATAAAATGAATCATCGAAACCATAAACAATAACAGCCATTTTAATAAGTATAAGTACAGTATCCTTTTCGCGCATCACTGGCTATAAGCGCGAAATTCAAATAAGGAATGTAGTTTAAAATAGCGGTGCGTCGGCGCAAACGCACCCCGTGACGTCAGCAGGAATTCGACTCGGAAATGAGTCACAGACAAGTCGCCTGACGGCCTGAGTCTGCTTGAGTCATAGAATGCGGTCCACAACGGTGGTGCTTTTATACGACGCGAACTTTTTAAAATTCGTGTGGTTTTTTCTTTGTCTATGACTGATGAGTTCATTTGTTTTGGGCTAATGTATTGTAGAAGGTTTTTCCTAGTAATATTTTTAAAAATAACGAAGAATCTATGCTTGGAGTGCAAGGAGATTCACTATCTAAAGGCTTCTACATACCGCCGCGACTTGCGATGCGACACAAAGGCACCGCTCGTCGCGCGACACGCGGGACCTTTGTGTCGCGTCGCGTGTAGCGCCGGTTTGTAGAAGCCTTAATTCTTTGGAAAAGATTTTTATTAAACTCTTATTTTCCTTTTTATTAAATTGTAAGTAGATCGTTTCGTTCTTGTCTCATCACTTGGTAGCAAATTGAAGAACTTAGTTTGAGGAATCTAAAATGTCTGCATTGTTAACCTCGAGATGATTTTCAACATTTAGAATGGAATATCATCAACTGACTACAGATCTATACCCAACTCGCAGTTCATCTTTTTTCCCAAATTCTTAATATGTCTTAAATACGTAGGTATTCTGCTATCTCTTAGACTAACCAAAAATGCTCGTATAAAGGCTTCTACATACCAGCGCGACACGGCACAAAGGCCCCGCGTGTCGCGGGACGAGCGGTGCCTTTGTGTCGCGTCGCGTCGCGCGACAAGTCGCCCCGGTATGTAGAAGCCTTAACACAGTACTCATAGTCCATAGCTTCTGAGCGAGTATCTAAAGAGATCTTATGACATCGTGTCTTCTTGCTTTATGCTATGAGTTTTGGGCCCGGTTGTAACACAAAACACGAAGTGCGTTTAGCGCTAAACAAATTTAAAACAGGTCTCTGTCTCTGTCATCTTCAAAAGATCGTCAGGAATAAAAAGTTAGCGCTAAACGTATTTATGAGGTAATTTTGCAGTGCAAACGGGCCTTAGCTTCAGATTCTCTATCTCTGAACTCTTCCAGTATCGTTCATCGTTCACTTCATCCGATTTTAAAATTATAAATACGCTATCAATAAAAAAATGTCTTGCGCTGTAAAGAGTGTTCATAACTTAACTTACCAGTATAAGACGAACCTCCTCACCGGTTGTTTATCAAGAAACTGTTTCACATTGAGAAGTCAACCATAACTGGTGGGTGTCCAGGACAATGGACAATGTCTGTGCTCATGTTTATACTGTTTTTGGATGGGTTTGCAAGATACTGAACTATTGTTGCAGATCTTAAATCAAAATTATTATCGGTTATGATTTTAACTGTGCAACTCTGTAGGGCTTTGCTCTGCAGTCGGGCAATATACCAGCATAGCTATTCACAAGCGTTCGATACGCTTCCGTACCGAATCGAGCATAAATTAATGTTAACAGAGGAGTCCTCTAAAGGCTGTTCACAAATCCAAAACACTTAAGTTTTGTCAGTTTAAATCAATTAGACGACTGCCATTCTTCCGACAGCTATTTGCTGTCGGGGGCAAGGTAAATCAGTTATTGAAACTGTGTCATTTTCGATACGACAACTTGTCAAATGGTTGTGAATTGGTATGCAGTTTACATTATGAAAATATGTAGGTAAGTAAGTAAATATTTTTGATCTTAAAGAACTTGCGTCGATGCTTAAATTGTTTATTTAGGCCTACGTCCAGCAGTGGAGATGTTTCAACTGAGATGATGATTTAATTAAAACGCTGTTAATTAGGAGTTCATCATCATTAATTTCAGCCGAATGACTAGGGACTATAGGCCTCCCCCAAAGGTGGGTTTGCCATAATCGCCACGCTTGGCAGACGACTTGGCGATTGCAGTATGGTGTTAAAATACATAGAGAACGCTGATGCCCATTCTCTAGTACCTAAGTCCCTTAGTTGCCTTTTACGACACCCACAGGTAAAAATAGGCAAGTGCTATCTTAACGTCCGGCACCACACAAACAGTACGACCATGGAATGAATTAATTTAACATTTAAATAATTTCAAATCTTAAAAAAATATGTTGTTTTATTCTAAGGTACCAACCCTAGTGGGGCAGAATCAACAAGATCTTAGAGTAGTGGAATCTGCCCCACTAAATCGAAGTAGTGGGGCAAAGTGGAATGAATCTGAAAATTCTCTTTTGTAAGTCACATAGAGACTCTTCGAGATATATTCAGATGGCTCAAGGCGATTTGCAGTTACACTAAATGACTGCTTTCTTTTCTTTTGGCTGCCCGAGTCCCAAGTTATTAAAGTTAAATGAATTTCCAGATTTCGACACCAACTGAAATACCACCAACAAAAATATTAGCGAAGTGGATGGACTGAAGGATGGATTGAAAAATTTACGGTAATTTTCCTGTATATGTTACAAAAAAAAGTTTTTTTCTTTCTTGCATTAATGGACGCTATACCTGCTAGCTATTGCGAGTTAAATGGGAAGGCCTTTTGTTAATTAACATACATTTCATATTATTGTAAGTCCGACTTTGTCATGTTTTTAATTCGTTGATCAGCATCACATACTTATAAGCACCTACTTCGAAGTTATTTTATTTATTTATTAAAACTTCATGCACAAGTAAAAAAAATACTGTATAAAGGCGGATTAGCGGAATCATAATCTGGGTTCAGTAAACAATAGCCGGCTAAAGGGAACCATTCCATTTAGTTTACCGAGAATTATTTAATTATTTTGTGAACCTGTAAACATTTATAAAGCATGTACAACATACTACATATTAGAAATATGTGGTCATAGTTATGGGTGAGAACCATCATCGTAATAGCGAAAAAATAATCAGCTGTCCCCATACATTAGGATCCAGAGGTTTTGAAGTAGGTATGTATGGGACAACTGATTATTTTTTCGCGATTACAATGTTTGTCCCACGTAAAAAGTTGTTCAGTTTGATAGTCATATTAATTTCTGAAACACGCTCTATAGTCTGTTATTGGGCTTGTGAGGGATTACATGGTAATTTAAATCACTGTAGGTTGTAAGTACTGGGCAAAGGTCTCTTCTAGAAATAAAAGATAGAAAAGAAAGAACAGA
The DNA here is from genome assembly GCA_948098905.1 of Tiliacea aurago. Lineage (NCBI taxonomy): Eukaryota > Metazoa > Arthropoda > Insecta > Lepidoptera > Noctuidae > Tiliacea > Tiliacea aurago. Next base: position 4,646,411 of record OX402583.1, on the reverse strand, counting down.
AAGAAAAGCAAGAAAAGAAAGGAAAGAAAATAAAGAAAAGAAAGAACAGAAAGAAAAGCAAGAAAAGAAAGGAAAGAAAATAAAGAAAAGAAAGAAATGAAAGAAAAGAAAGAAAGGAAAGAAAAGAAAGAAAATAAAGAAAAAAATAAAAAAGGAAATAAATAAATATTGTTTATTCTGCACATTACAAAAAAATTACACGAAATACACACATACAAAGTAGCCAAAAGCCTCGTAATCAAGCAATAAAAGTTTGTCAATTTTGTCCATTGCTTGATGTCAGGGCTTTGTCAGGGCCAAAGCTGTGGACCCAAGACAATTTACATTGCGTAATTACTCTGTGTTGCGACAGGCGACACTGGAAAATGACAAAAAACAAACAGCAAACAATCAAAACAAATTCAAACTTCTCATACAGAGAAGCAGTGAAGCAGTGATCGCCACACATTCTCAATCCGACAGCATACTCGTGTAACCATAAGGTCGTGGGTTCGGACCCAGACAGGCGCTTTACTTTGTGTAAATAATTTCATCATCATTGGTCTCAAACGGTAAAGGAAAACATCGTGAGGAAACTGGCATGGCTATTCGTAGAGAGATTTTTTTTAAATTAGCAGTGTTCGAGGTTATGTCGGAAACATTTTGAAGTAGGTAAGTGATTACGCGGAAATAAGCAATATTTAATAAGGTTTTAAGTTTTGACACTTTCCATTTCAGCCTACAGATATAACTGATTTAAAATATTAAAATCACGAGATAGTGAAATAAAACCAAACTCATGAATGAACACAACGAATGGACGAAATGTCTTCGATGCATGGTGTGAAGAAAATATACTCCCAAACACATAAATCTATGGGGTTTGATGATACAGCGATGGGAAGCACGCAATGAGAGATCTGATGAGCAGAGGTATTAGGCCGTAGGGACCGAGCTATGGTCATGCCATCTCCAGTTAACTTTGCTTTGACCGACCTTCCCCATTTACTGCGTCAACAAGCTTATAGTCAAACGACAAAATAAAAAAACAAAAACGATTTCTGTATTCTTCTACAGTATTCAAAAAAAGAATTCGGAACAAAACTATCAGCAAGTGCTTGAGATTCTTCGAATAGAACGGTTGTGCTCACACGGACCACGGACAAGCTCTAGTTTTTTTTCAAGAAACCAAACGATGCGTGACGCATCACTAATATTCTAGGTAACCCTTTACAATAAACACGCCTTGATGTGTACTGTACAGATTTAATTAGGTTTGAAGCAATTAAGTAAGGGACATAGGAATAAACAACCGTTTCTTCAGGCACACGTGGCTATTGTAAAAACGCCCCGTGAACAACACAACCTCCTTAGCCTCCTTCATTTTTTATTTGAGTGAATAGTGATTGCAAGCGGTATAATGCTGCCAGAATAGGTGGAAAAGTTTCTGCATAAACGCATAATGTGATCACATAACGGTCTGCCAAGCGTATTTTTTTTTTGTTTTTTGTGGCGTGTGCCAGCTAACTTATGGCAAATAATTTAATTAATGTTATGTGTTGCGTAATGTAAATTATTTTACATACTATTGTATAGGATCAAGTTTTTTTTAACTGAACAGACAGCTGTGCTGCTGGCGAGTTTGTTGCTCCGCTTCTTCTTCCCAGCTAAAGCACTAGGAAGTGGTGAAGGGTGGGTGTTTTTGGAGGACTGTCTCATGTAATTTTGACGTTCGAAAAGTGCTGATTCTCAGCCTAGTTTCAATAAATGACTTTTTTTCTGTTTTTAATGATTATACGTTACAGCTCCGCAGAGGTGATGGGCATCCATACCTAAACATGATAAAGTCAAAGTCAAATTGTTTATTTCAAATAGGCACATAATTTATGGCACTTTTGAACGTCAATATTTACAAAAAAATATAATTGATTCTAGTCGCCCCTTCCAAAAGGTAGTTTCGTATGGAGAAGAATGGGCAAGAAACTCCACCGTTACTCTTTTAAAATGTTGTACAATATTTTTTATAGGTACATTACACAATTATATGTGAAGACGATGCACCTAGAATAAAATTACTATACCACAATAGGTAAAAAGAGTTAAGAATGAAGCAATGACGGATAAATTAATTATGTGAAAGATACATGGTGCTCACATATTTACAAACATTATAAAATAAATAAATATACGTTTTCCTTTAAATTATAATATCAGTGCGAGATATAGTAATCACAGAATTAAAAATAAATGTTATAAAAATAATAAATTATACAATTAAAATAGCAACCTGTTTGTTTTGTCTAGACTAGATTGTCCTTTGGAGCTGGACCAGCATGTTTCCAGGCTTATCTTGGATATAATCCTCTAATTTGTAATATGCTTGTTTACAAAGTGTAATTTTAATATGAGTTTTAAATTTTCTTTTATTTAGTTGCAATATATCACAAGGTATTTTGTTGTAACATTTAACACAGTACCCCATAAATAAAGATAAGACAAAATATACATAAAAATTATGTTTTTTTTTGTGGGGTCACTTGACATAGGTATCTGTTTTTAAAATATTTTTTTTTTTTTTGTGTAAACTTCACAGACGTGATTTGTATCGATACCTAAACAGGATAAAACAAAAGAAACAGATTTTCTGAATTCATACTTCAAGTAACAACATTATTAGCTGTCGTTGACCCCCAAAAACGTAAGTTGTTCCAGAAAGCCTTTTATACCGTTAAAGATTATATTGAGGACAAACGGGCTTGGCATTGAGTTGCTCCAATTTTTACATACTGAATGTTTTACTTTTTTTTAGGGTTCCGTTCCTCAAAAGAAAAAAACGGAACCCTTATAGGGTCTCTCGTGTGTCTGTCTGTCTGTCCGACTGTCACAGCCGATTTACTCCGAACCTCCTACTCGACCGATTAAATAAGTTGAAACTTGGTACAAATATAAATTTCTGTGACCCAAACACGGACTTGTAACGTAAATAAATGAATTTTAATTTGGGGGTGGGTCACTTTTGGGGGGAAAATTAGAAAAAAAAAACATTTTGCATTATTGGTACCATGTGATATATCAAATGAAATGGCTTGACGGAAGGATTTCAGATATATTTTTTTAATAATTTTAAAATAAATGCTTTTAAAGTTATTTAAGAAAATCGATGAAAATTGACCTTTCCCCCCCCTTATCTCCAAAACTACGGAGCCTAAAATTTTGAAAAAAATACAGTTCTTTACTTAGGTATAGGGTTTATGGTTTATATATGTGTGTACTTATATGGTTCAATAAATAAATAGATTACAGGAAAACCTGAATGAATTCTATGGTCTTAAAATAACATGGTAAATCACTCAATATTGGGCGTACAAACTTACATTTGCAGTTAGAATGTATTGGGGAACATGTCTTTCAACTACAATGTTTGGGATAAATTCATCCCAACTACGGTACCCTTCATTGTGCGTGGTCCAACACGCACTTGGCCAGTTTTGTTTAAATATGTAAGTATACAATGACATGAATATTTACTTGTAAAGCATTATATTATTTTAATTATTGTGAATGTGAAAACTATGTGGGTTATTGTTTTTTTTTCTATAATTCTCAGTACTGTCCTTTAAGATACAGGATTTTCCTAGTTTGAAGGGCAGGGGTCTCACTCACCCTGGTTCAGGCCATGGTTCACAGTGAGAGTGCATGGGAGGCCGTCACCTCCTTCTGCGAAGCAATAATGCTTGCGAAAGAGGAGGCGGAACGCGTGAGGGAGAGGCAAGGCCCGCGCCCTCGCGCCCCTAGTCGCCGCAGGAGACGCCCCGGGCGTCGGGAGTCGCAAGCCGATTTCCGGCCACCGTAGGCGCGGGCCTGCGGACGGTGAGCGATGGGTAGCTCACCGTCCGATAAGTACCAGGCCCGGGTCGATGGCGCGTCGTATTCCACGCGCGCCTCAAAGAGTTGTCAGCACCAACTGGCGGGGTCCGATAGGGCCAATGCCTGCTAGGATTGCGAGTTTGTCCGAAAGGGATATCGTGGCCCTGGCACACAGGCTAATGAAGGAATACGGGTGGGTTTTAGTCAGTAAAAGTCTGACACGCCCTCCCGCTCAGCCCAGAGCGGGAGAAGTTATTTGATAATTTCCCACCCAAAAAAAAAAAAAGGGGTCTTACTCAGTAGTAATAGCCATACTCATCTCTCTCATCTCTTATTCATACAAACCTGATGTTACCTAGGCTAAGTTTTTTTTTTGTAAATAAAAAAATGCTTGCTTAGTTAGTTTTAATCATGGTCTGGCAGTTTGAGTCATATAAGCGGCTTACCCAAATGTCCTTTCTTTGGTATTGATCGTCGCATCGTTGAGCTCCTTAAGTTCTGAGTAGAGGCTGCACGATTACTGACAAATGCGTGCACTGACTGGTCAGGTCCACTCAATCTGTGTGGTTCTTTCCTTAAAAGACCATTTCAGACACCAATCTACATGGCCTTCACATGATCTGACCAAGATTATGTCTGGTATTTAAAAGAGACTGTGACCTGAGTTTGTTGCCTGCCTTTCTTCTCACAGTAGTCAGATAGGAAACGCCGACCTCATCTAGTTTTTAAAACTACTACAAACTACTTACAGAAATAAAAACCATTTATCATTCTAAAAAAAAAAACTTTTTCTTTTACCTGCTCGCCCACGAGCGATTTTCTCGGCGATTTTTGTGTAAATGTATTTCTTTCTGACAAAAATCGCCGAAAAAATCGCTCGTGGGTACCCTTATCGTGTTTAGATATGATACCCTTATTATCGTACGTGTGCAGAGTTTCTCTAGCTATTTTAATTTCACCCTATAAAGAGAATTCCTTGTGTTCGTCAGCTTCGATGGTCTAGTGGTCGCAAGCGCTACCGTTGAGCATGAGGTCCTGGGTTCGATTCCGGGGTCGGGTAAATTGTTATTGGGTTTTCCATCTGGAATTTCTCAGTAGCAGTACTAGCAGCCCGGAGTCTGGATTTATGCCCGGTTGATGGCAATAGGCTCGCCCCCTGTACTGGGCCTTTTTGGCGCAGCCGTGAGGCACATTTACTAATTTCTTACGTCGCACTTTACACTATTTACTTGTGTTTTTATTTTTATCTGCTGTACTTATATTATATTGTGTGCCTTTAGTCTGTGCTAAATAAATGTATTTTCTTTCTTTCTTTCTGTAAAATGAGACTAAAAAATAACTGGTGAAATGTGGGTGTACCTACTCTAAGGTACACCTCTGCTTACCTTTTCGGGGAATACAGCCGTGGTGTTGTGTGGTCTGTGTGTTCCGTGTTTAAAAAAAGGAAAAAATATTGTAGGGGATTTGAAATGTTTATGTTCTCTGAAATTCAGTAGAAGCAGCACTTTTCAGGCTAAACAAACATCAGCGTGCCAAGACGTTTGTGACAAGACATGATAAATTATGTCATGTCAATTTGTACTGGCATTTTATGACAAAACAGTTTTATCGCTCAAACTGTGATAAAATGTTTGACTCAAGTCATGTCACAGTAGTCCGTGCTCGCCGTGCTCGCCCCGCTCGTACCAAAAGGGTTAATAAATTGTATTTACTCTTTGCTTGTTATCTTTGCGAGTACGCTATGAATAGTTACTTAGGGATCGTCCATTAAGGCTCGTGCAGACGGCCGTGCTCGCCCCGCTCGTACCTAAAGAGCGAATAAATTGTATTTACTCTTTGCTTGTTATCTTTGCGAGTACGCTATGAATAGTTACTTAGGGATCGTCCATTAAGGCTCGTGCAGACGGCCGTGCTCGCCCCGCTCGTACCTAAAGAGCGAATAAATTGTATTTACTCTTTGCTTGTTATCTTTGCGAGTACGCTATGAATAGTTACTTAGGGATCGTCCATTAAGGCTCATGCAGACGGCCGTGGTCGCCCCGCTCGTACCTAAAGGGTTAATAAATTTGATTTACTCTTTGCTTGTTATCTTTGCGAGTACGCTATGATACGCTATGAATAGTTACTTAGGGATCGTCCATTAAGGCTCATGCAGACGGCCGTGGTCGCCCCGCTCGTACCTAAAGGGTTAATAAATTTGATTTACTCTTTGCTTGTTATCTTTGCGAGTACGCTATGAATAGTTACTTAGGGATCGTCCATTAAGGCTCGTGCAGACGGCCGTGCTCACCCCGCTCGTACCAAAAGGGTTAATAAATTGTATTTACTCTTTGCTTGTTATCTTTGCGAGTACGCTATGAATAGTTACTTAGGGATCGTCCATTAAGGCTCGTGCAGACGGCCGTGCTCGCCCCGCTCGTACCTAAAGAGCGAATAAATTGTATTTACTCTTTGCTTGTTATCTTTGCGAGTACGCTATGAATAGTTACTTAGGGATCGTCCATTAAGGCTCGTGCAGACGGCCGTGCTCGCCCCGCTCGTACCTAAAGAGCGAATAAATTGTATTTACTCTTTGCTTGTTATCTTTGCGAGTACGCTATGAATAGTTACTTAGGGATCGTCCATTAAGGCTCATGCAGACGGCCGTGGTCGCCCCGCTCGTACCTATAGGGTTAATAAATTTGATTTACTCTTTGCTTGTTATCTTTGCGAGTACGCTATGATACGCTATGAATAGTTACTTAGGGATTTTCCATTAAGGCTCATGCAGACGGCCGTGGTCGCCCCGCTCGTACCTAAAGGGTTAATAAATTTGATTTACTCTTTGCTTGTTATCTTTGCGAGTACGCTATGAATAGTTACTTAGGGATCGTCCATTAAGGCTCGTGCAGACGGCCGTGCTCACCCCGCTCGTACCTAAAGGGTGAATAAATTGTATTTACTCTTTGCTTGTTATCTTTGCGAGTACGCTATGAATAGTTACTTAGGGATCGTCCATTAAGGCTCGTGCAGACGGCCGTGCTCGCCCCGCTCGTACCTAAAGGGTGAATAAATTGTATTTACTCTTTGCTTGTTATCTTTGCGAGTACGCTATGAATAGTTACTTAGGGAGCGTCCATTAAGGCTCGTGGAGACTTGGCGCAATATCGCGGGCGCGACACTTCCCATGAAGTTTTCGCATGACAGGCCCGACGTGAAACTCGTAGTACAATAAATTGTACTACGAGTTTCACGTCGGGCCTGTCAGCGAGAAGCCTTTAATCACGTGAAGTTTGAAAGGGGGGAGGGGGATTTCGGAAAAATTCTCGAAATATCCCTGGGGTGTAGTGAGATATCACGTGTATAAATTATTTCGTTGAACGCGCGATTTCTAAACCGAAAAGCGGCGTGTGAGTTCCCTCGCCGATATTAAATTCATTTATGGTAAGTATTTAAAGTAAAAAATTAAGATAATGTGCCCAAAAAATTACACGTGATTTTGGATAGAGGCGGGGGTTAGTCTAAAACCTTACCACGTGTCACCAAAGGGGAGGCGGGGGGGACGTAGTTGCTAAAAAAATCACGTGATTAAAGGACGACCCCTTATCTACAAAGCGAGCTAGGTGTGAGTCTATGAAAATTATATAATGAACGCCAAAAGCAAATTTCATAGCTATGAACCTGTAGAAGTGCCAATAGTTGCCAATAATAACAATGTAGGCCTAGCTTAGGTAAACTTCAATAGCCTTCAAGTCTTCCACATTCAATGAACTTTACATTAAAAAAACGAGCGAGGCTTAAAGTAGTCGCATATATTATAAATATTATGATGTGTAACAATAAAAAAATAACCTTGTTTATAAGCAACTGAGCAGCGTCAGAAACTACCTAACCTCAACGTTTAAAAACGCTATAAATTACTAAAATATTTATTCGAATAATTATTCGTTGCTAGTGGTCAACCCCCTCTACATATACTTACAATCTTTATTATAGTACTTATTACTAAGTCCATGAGTACCTACACTAATTCCATGCAATTATAAAGTACTTACTAATTCCATGCTATTAAAAAGTAGTAACTTATTCCATGCTATTATAAAGTACTTACTTATTCCATGCTCAAGCTGTCACTTCCTGTTACACACTTCCGTCTCTTTTCACGAAATCACTCCCACAGAAAGCAAGAGGAAAGATGTTACAAGTTAAAAAGAAAAGAAAGAAAATACATTTATTTGCGGAAAATAAAGAAAGGAAGTATTCCCGTTTGAGCACCTATCAAATCAAAATCAAAACAAATAATTTATTTCAGATAAATATCCATAGTAAAATTGTTTATGCCATAATACAAAATAAAATAAAATCGCAAACATAGAATTAAAATCATAAATTTTACACAAAGAGCATTGAGCACAAAGATATTCCCATTTGAGAATAACTTTGGTGCTCAATGCATATAGGATATAAGTGCTCAAACGGGAATTATTTAAAGAAAGAACAAACACGAAAGAACAAGTACATAGATACCTACAAGTTCCTAAATAGCACCCACGTGCTTAAATAAATTTAAATAATCACTGCACAGTGATCTAAGTTCAACGTCATTATCATCATTTCAGGCGAAAGACGTCCACTGCTGGACATAGGCCTCCCCCAAGCACCGCCACTTCGACCGGTTCTGTGCTTCCCGCATCAAGCGGATTCCTGCGGTCTTCACAAGGTCATCCGTCCACCTTGTAGGAGCCGTTCCAACGTTATGTCTTCCGGTACGCGGGCGCCACTCCAGAACCTTTCTGCCCCATCGGCCATCTGTTCTGCGAGCAAAGTGGACTGCCCACTGCCACTTAAGTTTGGGAATTTGTCGAGCCTATGCAACGCTAAAATGTTATTCAATTTTGGTTCCTGCTACTTAATAATCGCTTAGCAATAAAAACTTTTTACAAAAAAATAATAACCGACTACCAAAAATAACACTACAAAATGAAAAATAACTAAAGGAAGTCGGTGTCTTTGGATCTGTATTTGAGTTTTTGGCCACCGACTTCCGAAATTAAAGTTATTTTTCATTTTGTAGTGTTATTTTTGGTAGTCGGTTATTATTTTTAGGTAAAAAGTTTTTTATTTTTCACTTTTTGTGGGTCAGTTTTGAATTTATCTAAGTTACAATAGCCTAATGTTAATTGCTCATCACCTTTTACAAAATATTGCTTTTCCCGACGCTGGAACGTTGATTGTTGAGGAGTGCCACTCACGATATGCATAGGGATGAGCATAAATTGCTTAATCACAAGTTCACAACCCGTTAAATAGGTACTCATTATTATATTGTTCCGGTGGCCATCTGTGGTCTCCATCATCAGTTCCACTTCACCAAATGGTGCTTTCCGAGAGCGAATACACGAGTTACTATAAAAAATACCCAAATCCCCTCTTTAGATTCTGACGTGATGACAATGGGACCAACTGTAAAGTATACCCTTTCAAACAAAAAAATCATTTTCAAAATCGGTCCATAATTGCCGGAGTAATCGTGTAAGAAACATACAAAGAAAAAAAAAACATACTGCCGAATTGAAAACCTCCTCCTTTTTGGAAGTCGGTTAAAAATAAAACCAAACTTTTACTCCACAAAATACTAATAGTACCTAAAGAAAATCTTAACTTACCGTTAATTTCTCCAATTTATTTTTAGCAACTCATTATGCTCCTCGTGGTTATTTGACGTGATATTCTAGGCTTCCTCTTTGCTCTATTGCCTGGATCTAGGTTACACGCGCCGCTGTGACGTCACGATACTGTGTTAACAAAATACTATGGCCACACGCTTGCGTAGTTTGTGAGGATTTTTTTTAATTAAAATAGTAGGGAATGGTATATCCGAGAAGACTGAAATGTATATTATTAAGATTATCTAAAAAAACACAATATATTTGGAAACGATGTATAACCATTTTCCTTTAGGAAAACTTTCACCCTTCACCGTCATAAACAGTTTTCAAATACGACATTAGTTTTTCAAAGTTTTTTTTTAATTATTAATTTTCATAAATCAAACTGCAAGAAGCAATAACAAGAACACAAGAGCATTAGGAACAAAAGTTTCTGAACAATCTGAAGCAATATAATTAAATTCAATCAAGCATTTTGCCCAACAGGGGGACAGTATAACAAGCAATTATTTAAAAATTACTATCTCTATTCTCACAATTAACTATACCCTTACTAGTCTTTATGTACAACTTGTTACAGACAATTATGGAAATTGTTAAATCGTCACGATTATTCAGGAACGTGACGCACAGGCTCAACACGTTACTACCATTGCTACGCACTTTGACAGCTAACATATCTACCTACATTTTTGTCATAGCGTAGCGTTTGTGGTAACTCATCGGCAATATCGTTACACGTGTTACAAATTTGGCGATAACCTCTTTGCATTAGGTGCCATTGTGATTATAATCCAGACAAAACAGGAAAACAGGACCAATTTAATTGGTGATCCTTCTGAATTTCCTTGCTAATCCTGATTTTTTCCAGGATCTGATTCGCCAAAAACTTATAAGTCATTACGGGATAGTTATTTAAGGAAAGGTTACCTTAAAAAAATTAAATGATTAAGTAACCCTTAGTTATTTAAAGAATTATTTAGCTGTGTTCGAATCAGAATGAAAAGCCCCTGAAATTGTTCTTAATTTTCTCAACCCAAAAACCCCTACTCCATTTCCGCTTCTAATAACAAGCCAAAAACCCACAAATGTTACGTATAGCAATAAAAAAGCTGAACTAGATCATCAATTCACTAATTCGTAATGTTTACTTAAAACACCAACGGATTCGCGCGGCGTGGTGCGCCTGAGCAGTTTTTTGTACGAGAATGAACGGGACGGCCGGTGACGCCGAGTTTGCCTTTATATTTAGCCATTTAGGTCATTGAACTTTGTTTAGCATTTAACATACACTTTATGAGGCATCATTCATTGTGATGTCTTAGATCAATCCTGCTTGGAACACAAAGTCTTATTAACTAGGCATTCAATTTCAATATATTAACACTTCTGTAAGCGTGAAAGGATAGTCCGGAACGATTTGTGCCGTATCAAGCGAAATATTGCCTCTGACGCCTAAACTATCGATCTTATGTAAGAGTTTTTTTTTTGGGTGGGATATTATCAAATAACTTCTCCCGCTCTGGGCTGAGCGGAGGGAGTGAGTTTTGAGTTGATAGTTGTTGTCAGACTTTTACTGACTAAAACCCACCCGTGTTCCTTCCGTTGCCTGTGTGCCAGGGCCATGATATCCCATTCAGACAAACTCGCAACCCTGGCAGATGCAAGATGAAGGCTTGTAATTTTCGGGATTTCGGGATTGTACTTTTCATCCATCACCATCTTCTGACTTATCAATTCAAAGTGGTGCCATAGAAGATGCTCCACAACTTTAATCCATAGGCTGGCTCTACTTTTTCACACGGCATATTATACATGTCCCAGAATTAACGCACAACCTATGAAGAGGTCATTCATTATGAACAACTTTTACTATGGGGTCAAACCTGAAATCGCGAAAAAAAAATCTGCTGTTCCCTACATTTATGTTCGAATAACTCGTCAAAAAGGGAAGAGCTGATTTTTTTCTGGGACATGTTGTATAGTATTTTTGGTCCATATTGAACAGAGTTTAATTTTAAGATGGAAGCTGTAGCCCGCGAATTTCAAATTTTTTTTCTTACGTTTTTTGCAGTTTGCAGGTCAGAGGGCTAATTCACGTAATTTCATGACGCGCCGATCAAGTTGCAGTGCAGGTGCAATGAAGTTTAAGTTTGAGTGATTCCTGAATATATAATAGTATCTGACAGCCGTAGAGAATAGTAGAATACGAAATGCGTTGTTTTGATCGAAACTTAATTGCAACTGCACTGCTACCGCACTTCTTTAGTTACGTGAATTAAAGAAGTGCCGGCTGCAGGTTGTATCTCGATCAAAATATGATTCGCGACTTTAACAGTAATGTATACAAGGTTTCATTTTAAAACTTCAATAACCTCTTAAGGGGTCATTGTACTCATAATTATGAAAAATTTTTACTATGGGACCTAAACTGAAATCGCAAAAAAAAAACCCGCTGTTCCCTAAATTTATGTTCGAATAATTCGTTAAAATGTAGGGAACAGCTGATGTTTTTTCGCGATTATAAGAATTATAATCTTAAGAATCATTAATACATCTTTTATTTTTTTATTAATAAGAACTAAAGTTCTTAATAATGTATTACAATCTAGCCTAATAGACGAATAAGCAATTTAACTCTAACTTATTTATTATTTTACGTGATAGATTATGTTATAACTAAGAATAGTGTTAATTTGCTCTTTTACACAGTTCCGTAGCACTTTCTTTGGGTCTGATAATTAATAAATACACTTTGTTCGTTTGTATAGCGCAGCATTGTTACTATTATTCATTCACTAACTCAAATGGTTTATTGTTCTCTTTAGCCTACGCACTATGTCCGTGTTGTCTAGCAGCTGAATTGCCTCGACATTAAGGCGACGATAACCGACTTTTAATGATTTTATACTGAAGATCACGTCTAAACGAGTAGTGTTAATGATTTGAAAAAAATATATGTTAAATTAGAGCATTTTCTCAATAAATCAATATGTGAATATTTTAGATTATGTTTATATTACATAGTGAAATTAATTTGTAAAGTTATGTCTAACGCGGATAAAAAACTGAGAATGGCGCATAACCTACCAAGCGTATTTTTCTGAAACCTTCACCAATTTAAAGATAATTTAATTATTGATCTTTTAGTATACGCGTTTTATTAAAATATTTTTTGTTTTGTCTATGATAAATTAATAATGCGTCAAATTAGGGACAGCGCTCCTTGATGCGCGAGTCCTATTACTGACTGAACGTACGACGCGTTGCGTGAGCTCAGTACAGAACACGCAAGCTAACCACTCAAGGTCACTGGCATATATCTCCGTCTTTACATGTCGGTGAAGTCTGTGTTCGTGGGCTTCTGAAAATAAAATTAAAATAATACATCTAAGTTAGATTTATTCCATTGAATTACTTTTGTCATGAAGTCATGACATTAAGGAACAAATGAAGCTCAAAAACCCATTTACCAATAAAGAGGTTTAAATTTTCCACAAGAACGCAAGATATGGAAACCCTACTCCTGCAGCTGTGATCAACACGAGTCTATGTATATAGCTAGAAGGTACACAAAACTGTTTTGTTTGATCGGAACTGTACTCTGGGCGGTCAACGAGATGTTTGGCCGTCCTTCGCACGTCGTACAGACTTATTTCCATTATTAGGGTTCTGTAGTCAACAAGGAACCCTTTTAGTTTCACCATGTCAGTCTGTCAGTCCCCGGCTTAACTCAGAGACTCTTAGTAAAAGAAAGCTGTAATTTGGCATGGGTACATATTAATTACGCGGGCAAAGTGGTAAAATTAAATCTTAAAATATTTTTTTAGGGCCTATTTTGAAACGTAAAGTAGAGATGATATATTTTTTCTCGTCTATCCCATAATGTGGGGTATCGTTTGATAGACCTTTAAAAAATATTGAGGGTCTGTGAAGACCATTTTTCGATTCAGGGATACGTTTTTTGTTAATTTTTGTCACAGTCAAGTATTCCCCGCCTGCCAGCTAAATCGTTGTTTTTGGATAATATATGTAAAAAAAACACGGATATTACCGAAGTAAAAAAGAAAACTGTCATAGCTAAGTAAACTAATAGTCGACCAACTACTATTACTAGAGAATGGGCAGCAGCGTTCTCTATGCATTTTAACACCATACTGCGATCGCCAACCCGCCTACCAAGCGTGGCGATTATGGCCTATGTCCAGCAGTGGACGTCTTTCTGCTGAAATGATGATGATGAATGATGAGCCGACCAACTTACATTTGCTGATGGAATGTATGGGAGAACATGTTTTTCAACTACAATGTTAAGTTTGTTTTTGGGATAAATTCATCCCGCTACAGAACCCTTCATTTTGCGAGGTCCGACACGCACTTGGCCGGTTTATTATCTTACTTCGGACAGGCTAAAGTGGGTAATGCGGATATCGTCAAACTTCGGGTTTGTGATCCTGTTTTTTTGGTAGCAATGATTGACGTGCTATCAAAGATCACTAATGTTAAAGACAGCACAATAATAATTATGTCTGTTGGATATAGATGAACACCTGAAAGGTATGAAAATTTGTCAGTCTTTCTACCTGTCTGATTTTAGTCTTAAGGCGCACAAGAGGCAAAGATTAATATGTAGGCTTGTCTTAAAAAAAAATTGCTGAATCTATACAGGATGTTAAAGTAATTGCGTGCCATAGCTTAGGGGTAGGTTCAGTATCGATAAAGGAACCCAGGAAAAAAAAATAAAAAACAATATATATATAAGTATTATAAACAAAAAATGTAACTAAGCATAAAAAAAATAAAAATAAGTCTCTTCGTACTTTAACGGGCTTAGGAACGTCAAATAAAATAATTTTAATTCTAAACGATTGCTATTTTAAATTAGTAGGTACTAAATTAGGTTGATCTTGCAATATATTTTTTGTTTAATTTTTTTTCCTTCGTTCCTTTTTACTGAAACTACCCCTAAGCTCGCAGTCTCTTTAACACCCTGTATAGTTTGTGGTAGCGGAAAAAATATATGTTTTTCTTGAACATATTTCTCAGAACTTGGTTGTTACCAAAACACGTTTAGAAAAAAAAAAAACTCGATACAAATTAACTATAAACTAACCCTTTGAGTTCCAATCCAAAATATTTGTATTAAAATGTATCAATGTACACAACAAGAACGTTTTATTTGAATGCAGAACTTGGTTGTTTTTATTTTCGATTACTCAACTCATTTTTGAGTAAATAGATAATTGGTTCATATTTTGCAATAAATTACAAGCGTTGTGTCATTGCGCTTCTCTTTATTTTGTTACATGCAGTCTGACAGTAGCAGCGCTTTATCTGTTGTCGGTGTCTTAAGACGGAGATATATGCCAGTGACCTTGAGTGGTTAGCTTGCGTGTTCTGTACTGAGCTCACGCAACGCGTCGTACGTTCAGCCAGTAATAGGACTCACCCATCAAGGAGCACTGTCCCCAATTTGACGCATTTTCAATTTATTATACACAAACCAAAAAGTGTTTTAATAAATCGCGTATACTAAAAGATTAATTATTAAATTATCCTTAACTTGGTGAAGGTTTCAGAAAAATACGCTTGGTAGATTTTGCGCCGTTCTCAGTTTTTTATCCGCGTTAGACATAACTTTACAAATTAATTTCACTATTTACCTAATATAAACATAATCTAAAATATTCACTTATTAAGTTATTGAAAGAATACTCTCATTTAACATATATTTTTTTCAAATCATTAACACTACTCGTTTAGACGTGATCTTCAGTATAAAATCATTAAAAGTCGGTTATCGTCGACTATAAGGTATAAGATTTTTTAATAAAAATAATATATGATAAAGATTACAGCACAATGAAGTGTTTAATAAATAATATTGTTATTATTTGGTTGAGGAAATTGGCAGTTGCTCGTCATCACCCTCCTGCCCTAACTCCACAAAATTATTGAGACCTTCCAATAAACGGTGATTCAGTATACTTATTTAAGCTATTTCTAACAACAGTGACTGTGGTCTCGATCGACCTTCAGGCGCATTAGCTCTAATGACTATGACCGTATTCAAGGAAAATTTGGAGCTAAGCAATTAATAAATATTCATCGTTTAGCTGAATGGAATATTTAAAAGGATACCCAATAGTAGAATAATGAAAATGGTCATAGAACACAGGGGAGTCGTTTAAATGAGTACTATTTTATATGTCTTTAATATTAGGTATGACTATAAATAAATAATAAAATAAATAAATTTATTTCAGACATACAAATCGTCCTTATAATTTTAGTAACATAGGTAACGTAAATAAAAAAATCAAAAACAAAAAAAATATTGCGTTATCTCGTCACGTGACCTCCCCAGCACTGCAGACTCCGGCCTTTTTGATATTATAATCTTCAGAATTCCGTTGGCGCTCCCCCAGATCCTACGATCCTCCAGAGATGCTGCTTTTTTACGCATTATGGCATAAAAAGCGTCAACCTTGCGTCAGCAAACATGCCTGAAGCGCTGCAGAAACGTAGGATTCCCACCAGAATTCTGAAGGCGTTGTTATATTGTACGCGAAAAGGGTTGTAGGCCCGCTGCGTGTAGGTGGTCCATAGAGCGCTGGTATAAAAGCTTTGGCTGTACGCCCAGAACAGTGTCACTTTTACGTCTACTACTGGTACCCCTTGCAAATCTATGCACCAACATTTTTGCACGCACCGACAACGCCCTTCGCTCCCGCCCGATATCTGTATCATCATTGCCGCCGGAAGCAACTGGCTCGCGTCATGTTCCGCTACTCGAATCGGATGCGAGTAGCGGAACATGACGCGAGCCAGTTCAATTGTACTACTGCGGTTTCGCTTTCTTTTTGGTTTCACGGCGGAGGTGTGCTATCAGCGTAAAGGCTTCTACAGACCAGCGCGACTCGCAACGCGACACAAAGGCACCGCTTGTCACGCGACACGCGGGGCTTTGTGTCGCGTCGCGTATCGCGCCAGTATGTAGAAGCCTTGAGGGTCTCACAGTCACTATGTATCCTAGGTACTTAAACTGAGAGACACTTTCTAGAGGTACCTACTCCGTTTAAATAAACTGGGGGTTCATGCTCCAGTGAATAGACTACTAGACAGCATCGTTGTCTAGTGGTCGCAAGCGCTATTGTTGAGCATGAGGTCCTGGGTTTGATTCCCGGGTCGGACAAAGTGTTATTGGGTTTTTCCATCTCTGTAATTTCTCAGTAGCAGCCTTTTTTTTTGTGTGGGAAAATATCAGGGCGTCTCAGACGTGTCAGTTTTACTGACTAAAACCCACCCGTGTTCCTTCATTTGCCTGTGAGCCAGGGCCACGATATCCCTTTCAGACAAACTCGCAACCCTGGCAGGCATTGGCCCTAATGGACCCCGTCAATTCATGCTGACATCTCTTTGAGGCGCACGTGGAACACAACGCGCCTTCGACCCAGGCCTGGTCCTTATCGGACGGCGAGCTACCCATCGCTCACCGTCCGCAGGCCCGCGCCTACGGTGGCCGGAAATCGGCTTGCGACTCCCGACGCCCGGGGCGTCTCCTTCGGTGACTAGGGGCGTGAGGGCGCGAACCTTTCCTCTCCCTCACACGTTCCGCCTCCTCCTTCGAGAGCATTACTGCTTCGCAGAAGGAGGGGCATCCCATGCAACTCAGTAGCAGCCTGTAGTCTGGATTTGTGCCCGGTTGATGGCAATAGGCTCGCCCCCTATTACATGGGACTTAAACATAACTGGCGAAAGGTGGGTGTACTTAGGTACATCTTTGCTTATCCCTTCGCGGAATACAGGCGTGATGTTATGTATGTCAATCAATCTGCCCAGCATTTTCCAAACTACATTATATTGGGGTCAGCTTCCAGTCCTAACCAGATGCAGCTGAATGCCAGTATTTTACATGGAGCGACTGCCTATCTGACCTCCACAACCCAGTAACTGGGTAATACGATAACCCTTGGTAAGACTGGTTGTCAGACTTTCGGGCTTCTGACGGCTCGTAACGACTGTCAAGGATTCACGAATCAGAGCCGGGGAGCAACGGCTTTAACGTGCTTTCTGATGAACGAAGGAGTCTCGATATGTAAAGAGGGTCACCCATCCAAGGACCAACCTATAACTTAACCTGATGGATCGACCCGTGCGGCTGTTACCTAGGCCCGTATTTATAGAGCGTTACTCAGTACTCAAGCATTACTTAAGACTTGAATTTATTCAACCAATCTAATGGCTTGAATCTAGTCTTAAGTAATGCTTGAGTACTGAGTAAAGTTCTATAAATACGGGAACTACGAGTACTACTTAGCTACGTATGTGTCTTTAAGTGAAATAAATGAGCGACCTTCAGCATGGATACGGATTGTAGCGCCTCCATGGCAGAAGCCTATGTTTAGCAATGAACTGACTAAATCAAATTTCGAACGCATGCTCCGCCCCTTGCTCCCCGCCACTCTGTTATGTGTTAAACGCTAATACATCAGCAATAAAGTTGAATATCGCGTGCGCTCTTTGATCGTGTTCGAGCACGAAACTAAATAGCGTAAGTCTCAATTCTTATTTCGTTTATAACTAAAGTAATAATTGAGCTAGAGAAAAAATATCTGGTGGCTGGATAATAAACTAAATTTTCTTGCTGTGCATATTTATTTTAGACATTAAAGCCAAACAATCTTGTTTAGTTTTTATAATTATCCTTAAAAAAGACATGATTTTCAAATAAAAAATGTATTGAGAGAAAATATTACAATTACGTAACTGTCTTCAACATGGAAAGAAAAAGATCCAATAAATCATTTACTTATTAAAGTTTCATTTTACTTGTATGTGTCACTGTTTCAGAATATTCATGCAAATTATCATAAAAATAGGGAGAGCCTCCTTAATAAACCGGGGGTCTACTCCGAAGCGACAATCAAGATAAATCCAAAATATCGGCTGAATGTTCGGCCGTTTCTTGACTTCCAAAGTTTTCTTTTTTGACTTTGAGTCCTTAACCAACTTCAAATCACATCTTTGACTTTGACTTATCTCTTTGACTGTCGTTTGTTTTCTTTTTCTTTCCCCTTAGTCAGCCTTAGTCAGCTGTACAGTCTACTGTACAACCGAACATTCGGCCGATATTTTGGATTTATCTTCGGAGTAGAACCCCTGAGTCAATAAGGAAATAGTGGAATGTGGTTATACTCCCATGCTTTTATAAATTTCTACTTTCTACCCCTACCCCATTGATAGAAGAATAAGTTAGGGTTCTGATGATAGTGAATTAATTATGTGAATAAACTTCACATTGTGAAATGTAAAATCATGTCAATGGTTTCGCTATGAGTCCAAAGAAGAGCTATCATTTTCATCAATCTTGGAAATTCTAGGGCTAGTCATGTGGACTAGACTGACTACATGACATTTCATTATCATCATCATTTCAGCCGAAAGACGTCCACTGCTGGACATAGGCCCAAAAAGGGAAGAACTGCCATAACCGCCACGCTTGACAGTCGGCGATTGCAGTATGGTGTTAAAATGCATAGAGAACGCTGCAGCCTATTCTCTAGTAAGTCCCTTATTCGCCTTTAACGACACCCACGGGAAGAAATGGGATGGTGCTATTCGTAACGTCTGGCACCACAAGAATGCGTGACACTTAATCTATAGGAAACTAGCTGACCCGTGCCCACTCTGTTGGGCGGTAAACATTTTTACTCTATGACACTCACAAATAACGTGGCTTTCTATGGGTAAAAGAATACCTACCTTACCTGCCTACCCTACCTACCTACCTACCCTACCTACCCTACCCTACCTACCTAACTAAAAAAAATCTTCTATCTACTTCATATAAACCATCTACTAAATAGTCCGAACAATGATAGGTGAGTAATTAGTAGTAATTTTATAACTCAAGAACGGGTTCTTGAGTTATAAAATTACAACGAACAGTGGCATTGATTTTTATACATAAAGATGAGGTACAAGTATTAAACTTATCGTTCCTATTATATACCTTAATTTTATAGTTCTAACCAAGTTGTTAAAGAGTCTGAGGGAAATTGGTTGTTTTTCCGTGGGAGGCCTACAATTTGAAGTTTAGTTATTTATTTAATAGCTCTAGACTAGAATATCTAGATGGTCAGTGTGTATGAAAGACACATTGGCAATGACATGTAGGAACAACGCACACTAAAAGCAAGAAAAAAAACCGGCCAAGTGTGTGTCGGACCACGAACAATAATGGTTCCGTAGTTGGGATGAATTTATCCCAAGAACAAACTTAACATTGTAGTTGAAAAACATGATCCCCCCTAACATTCCAACTGCAAATGTAAGTTTGTATGCACAATATTGAGTAATTTACCATGTTATTTTAAGATCATAGACTTCTTATAGTTTTTTTTTCTCATCATATTTTATGATGATATGACGATCATAGACTTCTTATTCTTGTTCTAAAAAATACAGAAAATAGTTCTTTACTTATAGATATAAGTAAAGAACTATTTTCTGTATTTTTTTCAACATTTTAGTCTGAGTGTTTTCGGAGATAAGGGGGGGGGAATAGTAATTTTTCATCTATTTACTTAAATAATTTAAAAGTATTTTTTTTAATTATAAAAAAATATATATGAAATTCATAAAACGAACCCTTTCATTTGATATGTCACACGGTACAGTCAGCAAAATTTTTTTTTTTTATTTTCTAATTTGCCATCGAAAAGTCACCTCCATTTTCAAAATTAATTTATTGACGTTACGCGCAGTCCGTGTTTGGGTCACAGAAGTTCATAAATGTGTACCAAATTTTAACTTAATCGGTCCAGTAGATTCGGAGCAAATCAGCTGTGACAGACGGACAGACAGACAGACAGACACACGAGTGATCCTATAAGGGTTCTTTTTTTCCTTTTGAGGTACGGAACCCTAAAAAGCTTTAAGGCTTCTACATACCAGCGCGACTTGTCGCGCGACGCGACACGGCACAAAGGCCCCGCGTGTCGCGGGACGAGCGGTGCCTTTGTGTCGCGTCGCGTCGCGCGACAAGTCGCCCCGGTATGTAGAAGCCTTTACGCAGCGGGCGTACAGCGAATTGCGCGTGCAGTACAACAATGCCTTCAGAATATTGTTAGGGCTTCCGCGGTTTTGTAGTTCTTCGACTATGTTTGCTGAGGCACGAACCGATGATTTTTTTGCGATCATAACGAAGCGGAACGCTTCACTATTAAGTCACCTACGAAGCAGCTGGAACTGTCTCCAAAGGTGTTGACCAAGCGGTGGGACCTGTCTCTGATACAGAGCTGGATGCAGCTTCATCTTAGCGCCTCTCCTCGTATTATTTGACATGAGTTTATGAATATGTATAATTTTGTTATTGATTGTTTTGACATTGGTTATGAAATTCTAATGTGTATGTGTAATTTAATTATTGTTGATTGTTTTAATGTAATGTGTTTTATTGGATTTAAATTTTTATAATTATAATTTACTAGCTTTTGCCCGCGGCTTCGCTCACGTTAATTTAGAATTTGACAATAATTTCGGGTTGTATTCTGCTTGTAATAATAAAGGGTTGTAATAATATTAAATTGTAGATGTATTATTATTTTAAAGTGCTATTAAACACATCCCATAATATATAATATGTTGTTTTCCTCGGGAACAGTTCTCTTTTTCGGGATGAAAGGTACCCTATGTCCGTTTCTGTACAACAGACAACGTATATGCAAAATTTCAGGATGATCGGTTCAGTGGTTTAGGCGTGAAAAGGTAACAAACAAACAAACAAACTTACTTTCGCATTTAGAATATTAGTTAGGATGGACTATGTCTGAAATAAATGAATTAATAATAATATTTCAGGGATGCATCTGGTGTGGACAATAAGAATAGATTCAGACGTGACGTTGAAAAATTTTTTTGAAGTGGAAACCTTTTTTTGAAGTGATAACTTCTTTACCCGCGTTGAACGAGTTTTGGTAGAGGGCAAAACTTATGGTTTTGTGTCACCGACATGCTAACCGCGTCACCGATAATTATGTTAATGTGTCGAGTTGCGCCAGACTGGCGCGATGGCGACGCGCAGCGGCCTGTGTACATTTATACGCATAATTATATATTAAATATGTTATTCTACAATTTTTATTTATAATATTATTTTATGAGTGACTTTTGTGGACAGGATATTAATTCCGATTTGTCAGTTGTAATGGCGATCATGTCATTTGGTTTAAATAGGTTATTATTTTTATTATTTTAGTAATATTTTATATAGATTCTTTTTTAAATTGTGAATATGAGAACTTTGTAGACTTAATAGACTGTAGCTTTACAAAGCTACAGGCTATTAACAAAATAGAAAATAGTCTACAGACCATTTTCTATTTTGTTAAGTACCTGGTACTTGTTGACGGGCCTACACTGTCCTCCCATACCTATTAACACTGTGATTTTAAAACATTGTAATAGCACATTATTTTTAAAAGAGTAACCGTCAGGTTTCTTGCCGGCTTTTCTCCATAGGAAACGACCAATTGGAACCGTGCACCTAGCTTCTGACGTTCTATGTGCCCATGTGCCCATATTTGGATTTTGATTGATTCCAAAGTTATAAATTGTTACTTCTGTAGGCAGTCCCCATGAATGCCTATTTTTTTTCGTGCAATGGAAACATGCTTAGTTACCTTGCGCATCGCATCGCTCACACTGTGTTGAGTTCCTAAGATTAAGACAGGCCTTATAAGCTTTGAAACAACGCCATGCTGACGTATTACTTGAAGATGTCTCGATGACTCAAGTGTCACTTTGAAATCTCTTAACGCACTAGTGCGATAAGAGATTTCCAAGTGAGACAAGATTAACTTAATGCTGATAAGCTTTATTTCAAGAATTATTGGCGAACTTATTTTTACAGTCCTCTGCTGGACATAGGACTAGATTAAAAAGTATTCGTGGAGTTTCTTGCCCGTTCTTTTCCATAGAGATCTATGTTTTGAAAAACGGAACCATATTACTAAGCCTCTGCTGTCCGTCCGTCCGTCTGTCTATCGGACTGTATCTCATGAAACGTAATAAGTAGACAGTTGAAATTTTCACAAAATCAAAAGTCTTTTATTCAAACTGGGGTTTAGAATTTAGAATTAGCAGTTTTCGAAGGTCAAAATAACATAAAATAGTCCCCCAAAAACGCCACAGAATGTGTATTTTATTGTCGCTATAACAACTAATACAAAAATAAAATAAAGTTACTAATTAAGGCTTGGGCAAGTGACTTCTTTTTTGGAGTTTCGTTTTGCTAAATATTGTACCGTGGTACGGAACCCTTCGTGTGTGATTTCGACTCGCACTTGGCCGGTTGTTTAATTAATCACCGAAATGTATCAAATAGGTAATTATCCAATTAAATAATTTTGTATTAATTAAAACGCCTGCCAAATATCGATAGCTGGTAGTGTCAACAGTCTGCTTGACATTCAGATACAGAAATAAGTGTCTACCCTTTGTGCAGGCGGACGAGTAGGATGGTAATAGCTAATGTCACAGTGTAGGCAGATGGCAGAATGTTTAACTTGTGTTATCTATGAGAACAGGACCTCTGCGTTACCTCCCGTAGACTGTGGTCGAAATATACACCGAGTGTGTGTAAACTACGATAACACGGCCCGCCCCTCCAAATCCTGTTTCAATGTGTGTAGTCTTATCCTTACGAATAAATAAATGCTTGAATTATTTTTTTGGTCCACACTGTCGTCTCCAGTACTAACATAATTATACGTTGTGAGTCTTGGTGGCGCTTCGTAAATACTTTCACAAGTATTTTCAAACGTTTTGGATTTTGGAGGGGCGGGCCATGTTCTCGTAGTTTATCTCTAACTTATTTTATCTGTTGAGGCGGGAAAGCAGCTGTCTCTTGAGTCCTAATCTTTATTTCTTCCACTTGAGAACCCGCACCGTAATTGCGTAACAAACAAATATCAATCACAATGTGAATGATTTTGAAGCTTATCGTTAATCCATTGCTTCTTATGTTTGAAAAACTTGTCTGCTCAACAACGTAAATAACGCAATGACTGTTGTTGAACTGTCATAATGAAACCCATTGCTACTGATAGTGTGTTAAGGCTTCTACATACCGGGGCGACTTGTCACGCGACGCGACGCGACACAAAGGCACCGCTCGTCCTGCGACACGCGGGGCCTTTGTGTCATGTCGCGTCGCGCGACAAGTCGCGCTGGTATGTAGAAGCCTTTACGCAATTACCCCGCAGGGTTTTTTTTATAACAATTTTTATATTGTATGTACTTAACATTGTATGTGTTAACAAATGATTAAATTATTATGATAATAGGTCAGTGTATACTGGATATGTATAGCTTGATGTGTAGCCGAGAAGTTTAGACTTGGGGCATTATAAATCTTTAGCTTCTTGTTTCATTTTTAGGGTTCTGTAGTCAACAAGGAACCCTTATAGTTTTACCATGTCCGTCTGTCTGTCTGCCCGCGGCTTAGCTCAGAGACTATTAGTACCTACTAGAAAGCTGTTATTTTGGCATGTGTATACAACATTATTTTTAGTATTTTTATGTAAAGAATCTATGTACAAAATTTCAAAACTGTAGGTATCATGAAAAATCACAAAGTTATAAGGTTGTTTAAATGTTACCGGGTTGTTCGTACAAAAACATGCTTACGGGCGCCCCCGCGCCTCCAGGGTCGTCTTGCGCTCATTGATAATAATTTGGCAGTATGTACCTAACTGTACGGCGATTGTATTGTAAGTAATTCAATGGTGATAACATTTTCCATCACACTTAAATATTTTTAGGACAAAATATAACATGTTGAAAAAACATAACAACCTTATAACTTTGTGATTTTTCATGATACAGTTTTGAAATTTTGTACATAGATTCTTTACATAAAAAAACTAGACACGTGTTCGGGTTTCGCATATACTAAAATAATATCGTTTATGAAATAAAGCGAATGGTGCTATACATACGATTGTGACCAATCAGTCGATGCCTAAAAAGGCTCGACTGGCTGATCACAATGGTGTGCTGGTGCCTAAGCTATGTATGGAAGTGAATGTTGGGTGTGGCAAAAGAAGCATGAAAGTAGAATAAATGCGTTCCTTGCGAAGCATGTCTGGCGTGACTATGAATGATAGGCTGAAAATGAGGTGATAAGGCAACGGTGCAGTTTAAAAGAAGATGTAATGACAAAGATTGAAAAGAGTATGCTTGGATGGTTTGCTCATGTGGAGAGGATGAGTGAAAGGCGACTAACAAAAGGTATATATAAAGCAGAGGTGAGTGGAAACGCCGGGAGGGGACGCCCTAGAAGGACATATCACAGTGACCAAATTGGTGATGTTCTTCAGAAAGGTCAGGTGCGTAGTACTCGCAACCGGCGTGCATGTATGACCAGATGTATGAACGTAGGCGAAGCAAAAGGATTATGTAAGGAGCGTAGTAAGTGGCGTTCTATAGTTTCTGCCTACCCCCATGGAAAGAAGGCGTGACTTTATGTATGTATGTAAATGCAGTCGATGATAGTGCATATTAGGAGGTTACAGATATCGGACAATTTTAATATTGTTTTGTCCTTCTGGCCTTTCCCTGCACGCATGCATCATCGTTTGACCTGCACACTGCGTACATATAGGCTGACTCTAAATATAGAAGTGAAGTGGCGAACACCGCGGACCGGCCGCTCCTGTCGCGGATTTTAACTTTTTTTGTATGCGTTTGCGTAAAAATGCATGTATGTATGTTTTTTGTCGACGATATGTGGTAGGCGTATAATGGCTGGAAATATGTTTAGGCGTTTAGTTTGTGGAGTTATTTAATTACATCGTGCTATAGGCAAAATGTATTGGTGTTTTATATAGTTACCTAAACAATAAAAAAAACATGCGTGGCAGTCTTTGGGGATTGCCAATAGAAGTGAAAATAGCATACAGCTCATGGAAAGCGTTCGGTGACGATGACGCGAGTTCCATGATTTTTGCTCACCCAAAAAGTGCTCAACGCGCTTAAAGAAGTTTTCACTTCAAAAATATTGTTGTTCTAATTAAAGTAGAAGAAATATATGACACTGGCCTTTACACTAGGATTCTGTTAAACAAACCAAAACAAAACAATAAATTCACTACAAAGAAAACGGTGATATTTTCCCTAACCTATCCTACCAATAATAACATTATTCTGCACCACAATCATGACGTCTAGCATCCGCCATGTTGAATTTCTGTGACGTCATTGTCTATGCCTCAAGGACAGATTCTGCATTACGCATCGGCACCTTATTTGGCCGCCATTTTGAATGTCCTGTGACATATAAGGACACAATGTCCTTAGGGACAAATTCAACGACACGTAAATTGGTCAGTAGAACGAGGTAACAATCCATGTAACTATACACATTGTAACCTGTGGGATATGCAACCCTTCTCAGTTTGACTGTAGTCGGGTAAGAGTTAACCAGATGTTAAACAGCAAGTTTTGAGTTTAGTCATTCAGTTTCTCAGTATTTGCTGTGCATCGTGTGTGGGTCGACGAACTATCGTATCCATTTTCCTTGTTTACGTGCTCATAGAATATTTATAATTGTTGTAACTATGTCATGTATAATATTATTTTGTAAGTGTACTTACTGGGCTGAGTATTACATAATAGTAGTTATTAACGCGTGTATTGTTCAAGGGTAGACAGAGTTCTATGTCCTTGTGTGGTTGTATAGCATTGATGACATCCTCCTAAAGAAGGCAGAAAGTTAAGTAAGACTACTTATGAATATCTGAGTATAACATCAAACAAACGTTCCTATACGAAAATTGGGTCAGTAGTATTCCTAGGTCAGGCTAAATTAGTTTTTAGGGTTCCATACCTCAAATGGCAAACACGGAAACCCTTATAGGATCACTTGTGTGTCAATCTGTCTGTTTGGCTGTCTGTCTGTCTGTCTACGTAAATAAATGAATTTTGAATTTGGTCACTTTTTGCTTTGGGGGGCAAACTATAAAAATTAAAAAAAAGTGTTTCCCAAATGTACCGTATCAAATGAAAGGGCTTCTAAGGATTTCAGATAATTTTTCTTTTATCATTTTAAAATACCTAAATTCTTTTAAAATTATTTAAGAAAATAATAATAATTGACCATTCCACCCTAGTGATCCTAAAAATTAAAAAAAAAATACAGAAAATAGTTTTTCACTTGTTGTACTTGTATGTACGAGGGAGCATGTTTTTCAACTGCAAGGTTAAGTTTGTTCTGAGGGTAAATTAATCCCCACTTCGGAACCCTTCATTGTGCGTGGTCCCACACTCACTTAGCCGGGTTTTTAGTAGTCTTGTAGCCAAGATTTATCATCCCCTATTACATTTACATTAACCCTATAATGGTACATACCTACCTAACTACCGACTACGAACTACAAATCGTCAGATCAATCATTTTTTCGACGTCACTCAAGATTTTAATCTTAAGATAGGCCGAGTCACTGTCTAACCTCATAACAAAAACCTTTACCAAGTCAGGATCGGTAGTAATACTTAGAAAATTACGTAAAAACTCTAGCCTTGATTCTAAGTTCCAAGCCACTTTGTACGGTTTCTTATTTGGAAGAATAAAAATAAGTTGATTGAAAATAATTCTACTAATAGAATTATTAATCTTAACTTATTTTCCTATATTCATAGGACAACATATTTTTCATTTGGTTTTCCACAGTTTTTTGGACGATGATGACAATTTTCAACTTAATCGTAGAATTAATCCAACCACCAAAGTCGTTAAAAACTGAGTAAATTGTTTTGTATAGGTAGATTATACTGCATTGGTTTAGGTAGTTATAAAAAGGTAAACAAATCATAAAAAGGGCTTTTATAGCTGACACTGTCTTGTTAAAAATACGTGGTACTCCTCGTAGCTTTCGCCCGCGGCTTCGCTCGCGTAGTTGTCGAAAAAAAAACTGCTTCTCTATCAGCAGCATTCTCCCAAAACATTATACCATATCTTAGTTGGAACCAACGTAAGCGTGGTAAGCAGATAGAAGTGCAGTTTGATTTACAACTTTACGGAGGATAATAATAAAGATAGCATATAAATATCAACTTCGTTTTGTACATACTTGTTCAATATACGTGTCCTCCATTTCAAGTCTAACTCTATTTGTAAGAAATTTTGTACGAGTGTTTATTTTTCTACGTTTTTGTCCTTAAATAATAATGTTTATATACCAACTTTTGAGTTATTCAAGGTACTCAGTAAAATTGTCCCGAAAACTTAATTACCCCTTTTTCCGATTCTCGAAAACTCCATATTTTTTTATCTTTTTTTTTGTCTAAAGTATGAGCATTGAGTTTCGAGTTAATCGGACCTCGCGTGAAGATTCTTAAAAACAAACTGTAACACTCCCTAAAATCCTTTTGAAGGGTAGTTATGAAAAACGCAACCGCCATGACAAACTTTGTTACTTAAGAACGTATTCTTGCTATGATTCACGTTTATTAACTCAAAAAATATGATTGTTCATACAATCTAAATCCCTTTTCATCCAATTTTCAAAAACCGAATCTTAGAGTTCGCCTACAATGTATGGAATGTAAATATATTCTCAAATAAAATTATTATTATGGGACTTAAACAGAACTGGCGAAATGTGGGTGTACTAAAGGTACACCTCTACCTATCCCTTTGGGGATTGCAGGCGTGATGTTATGTAAATAAGTACTCGGGCCAAATTTCAAGTTTATAAATATCAAAAGAAATAAGATTCTGTTCATACAAACTAAATCGCCTCTTTTTACACACTCAAAGGGGTAAATTGTTGAAATATCGTTTTTGACGTTTCTATTATTGGACTTATAGGCTTTATAATTTACTTAGATTAGTATTCGTGCCAAGTTTCAGGTTTGATAACTCAAGGAATAAGATTTATCCCCCTTTTTGACCCCTTAAAGGTCGAATTTCGAAAAATCCCTTCTTAGCGGATGCTATAGTTTCCAACCATAAGTAGAAATATTTGCGATTTTAACTTAAAAAGAACTTTCATTAAAAATAAAATTTTATCCCGTTTTTTACCCCTTAAGGGTTGAAATTCTATCAACACCGTTGCATTAGCTTCCAACCATAAGCCTAGATAATAAATTTAGTGATTTTTACTGTGAAAATTAAGGACTTTGTTACGCAACTTCATCCCCCTTTTTATCCCTTCGGGGGTAGAATTATCAAAAACGCTGACACACGTATAAATTAATTTTTAATCGTCAGCCTATACACCAAATTTGAAGATCCTAACTTCAAAACTGACGGACTTTCATATAAACTTCCATCCCTTATTTCACCCTCTTAGGGGTGGAATTTCGAAAAACCCTTTCTTAGTGGATACCTACTCTTTACAAAAAATACAGCATCTAAATTTCATGTCTCTAGGACCAGCGGTTTAGGCTGTGCGTTGATATGTCAGTCAGTCAGGACTTTGAATTTTATATAAATATAGATAGATAATATTTTTTAATCTGTCTATTGTAAAGAGCCCAAAAATACCGGTTCTCTAATTGTCAACGAAATAAAACGTTGCTAAATTGAAGAGTACAACTGTGACGTAGCATGACAACTGAAGTGAGATGTGAACTGAAGTGACGTTTAGTCGGTTAGTGGTGGTTTTTTGTTTACCTTTATTTAACTTCATAAACCAACGGAGTATAGATAAATATGTACATGCGACTTGGAGTATACCACTATTAAATTTAAGATGAGCTAAGGACAGGGATGTTAATATTCTAGCACTGATCTAATATGATAAAACAAAACAGGCATACACTTCACTACATAGTATAAAACAAAGTCGCTTCCCACTGTCTGTCTGTCCCTATGTATGCTTAGATCTTTAAAACTACGCTACGGATTTTGATGTGGTTTTTTTAATCGATAGAGAGATTCAAGAGGAAGGTCTAAATAAAATAAATAATAAATAAAATAAAATAAAATTTATTCAAGTATAAAGTAAAGTAAAATTATAATTTAGATTAATTACAACCAGGGAAAAATGTAATTCTAACTGTAATGTAGACCTGCCTGAACTAGGTTTATGAAAAACCTGTGTTTCAGGCCATCGATTTACATCAAACATTTAAAATGAAGACAACAATAGGTTTATTACTAAGTTAAATTAAAAAGGAGACATAATATTTTCAATGACTTAAAGAGTAACTCTTTGGGTATATTATTTTTAAAACTAGATTATGTAAGATAATATTATGTTTAAATAAATTAACAAATAATATTAAAGTAGATAAAGTAGACACTATTATTAATTAGCTAAAGGAATAGACTTATATTAGAGTAGGTCGAGAGAGCTATTATTTTAAAATTTCTAGTAGTTTTTCCGTGTCTGCGTAATTCAATTTTGACAAATATTCCTGTACTAGTAAGTTACACCTATTATAACTTAAACTACTACTTAAGCACTCTGTTAAACTTAAATGTAGAATACATGCATAGTATTGTAGAGAAACACTGATAATATTAGAGGTTTTAATGTGATGTCGTAAATAAACACAATTTTTTTGACCTTACATTGCAAACGCTGACTGAATGAGTTTTCGGTCAACTGGACCCGCTCGCTACTGGACCCGCGGGTCCACTTAACCACATCATTTATTTTCTATTTTTTTATTTGTTAACTGGACCCACACAAAAACATCTATTGTTTAAAGCTACTAGTGGATACAGTCAAGCGCAAAATTGTTTAGTCAAAATATAATAAAACACAATTCAATTAGGTTTAAACGTTTATTCTCAATCAAAATCTAAAATCTTTAATTAGGTACATGTAAGTAAAATCAAGACAAACCTTTTTATAACGAGAATATTAACTAAATATAATAGTCTAATAAATCACAGAAAAAAAAACACAGACGGATAAAAGAACATTCAGGAATAAAATTATACAAATCAACGTAGTAGTTGCATAAATCAACTTTAACAATCAACAATAACTATACTGCTATATTTACAAATATTTTCATAAATAACGTTGTTATTATGATTATCAAAAGTTAAAATCAGCCAGATACTCAGCACCACTGGGGTGCTGAGTATCTGGCTGATTTTTTGGTCACCTTTACATCTTATTTAGTACTAAGTATTTAAAAATAATACTTAGTTACTATCTATTTAAAAAGCACTGACATAAAAGTTAAAATTTAAAATTAAAAAAATATACAAATCAAGATTCTAAATATCACACGTCACAAATCAACAATGAGTATTTTTTTTTACGTTTATGTTATCCACAAATAGTATTTAAAAATAGTCAGTAAGTCAATTGAAAATCAGTCTCACTCAATTTTTCTAAACAATGGCCTAAATTAATCTGGCCTCTGCCGCTGCCGCGCTGAGTAGTTCACCTACAGCGTAGTTGATATTATTCTTTCTTTCCTTGCTTTTTGGCAGCGGCTTTGATATTTTGATACCGTAAGGACATTTCACCGCAGTCGAGTAATAAGCCGCATCCTTACTCAATCCTTCTAGAAGTTGAGCAATATTTGCCTTAGTGTGGTGCGTAAGTGTAAATACCTAATTGAATAATATTAGTATATTTGAACTCATAAAAATAAAACTAAAAGATTCGGCTTTACTCCGTGACTGTACTTATAATGAAATTGGGCAGTGGGTCCAGTCGACCTATTCAAAATGTGATTGGGTTGACTGATCCCGTGGGACCAGTTCGAATGAGTCCAGTTGACCAAA
Source organism: Tiliacea aurago (assembly GCA_948098905.1). Classification (NCBI taxonomy): domain Eukaryota; kingdom Metazoa; phylum Arthropoda; class Insecta; order Lepidoptera; family Noctuidae; genus Tiliacea; species Tiliacea aurago. Next base: position 4,615,154 of record OX402583.1, on the reverse strand, counting down.
GACTCGCTGAATACTACAGTATCGTAGACTTTAAACAGGTCTACAAAAAGTCCTCGATGGTATATGTCTATCTCTTAGGGATAACCCACATTTAGATTTGAGCGTTTAGTGTTTTTCACATGGCTCTTTCAAGAGTAACCTCTAAAGAAAACATGTTTGTATTGTCTAATGACAAAAAAGCTGTGAACGTTGTATATGTTTATAGACATTCTGTAGTATATGACGGAAGCCATATTGTTTAACAGCTGCGAGAGGCGGCGACTAGATGGCGCTAGTGGAACGTGCACCATAGACAATCATTCATTCTATCGGTCATTTGACTTAAACACTTGAAGTCAATTGAGTGAAATATTGTAACGTTACCCCCCACTAGCGGATCGCTTTTATAAGGAGCTGCGCTGTTGAGTCGGTACGCACTTTGAACAGATGTGTCGTGGTGCTGGACTATTGTCTCTCGACAGTCAGTACTTCCCGGTTATTGGATGTGGAACGTTGTCTCCGACAAATTAGTACTATCCTTATTGCGGTGGGTGCATGGACCACTGTCCCTGACAGTCAGTACTGCCCTATGTGACCGCCACTACCATTATTAGTTATTTAATTAATTTTATTTCATTTCTATATTCTCTCGATTTAAAATAACTGATAGTTCGATTGAAATAGATTTCTGTATTGCCATATCTGAGTATTACTTCTGATGTCTGGACCTATCCCGACATATATTTAGTATCAGCATTGCACCCGTGCAAAGCTGGGGCGGGTCGCTAGTTTACATATAATTTACATAATATCACATGACAAGTGCCTGCAGGTAAATAAAACATACTTAGTTATTTTGGGAGCATCACCTGTTTACGAATTTCTCCCATAAAAGTCTTCAGGTTTCAAAAGGATAGCACATAGTTGCGACGAAATATCGGGTTTCTGTTTTAGCTTCCGAGAGCTACACAGTTTCCCTCCTTATTTTTTGGCAGTCAACAGCTGCGCAACGCGGTATTTAAATAAGCGTAAAAGAAGTCGCTTGAAATTAAAAAGTAAAGTAGTCGAAGAAACCTTGAAAGTAGAATAAATGCTGTGGAAATTTGTTCCTTGCGAAACATGTGTGGTGTGACTATAAATGATAGGCTGAAAATTATGTGATAAACTGATAAGGCAACGGTGTGGTTTAACAGAAGATGTAGTGACAAAATTTTTAAAGGGTATGCTTAGATGGTTTGGTCATGTTGTGAGGATGAATGAAAGGCGACTAACAAAAGGTATTTACAAGACAGAAGTGAGTGGAAACTCTGAGAGAGGACGCCCTAGAAGGACATAATATATTGACCTCATTGGTGATGTTCTTCAGAAAGGTCAGGTGCGTAGTACTCGCAACCGGCGTGCGTGTATGACCAGATGTTTGAATGTAAACGAAACAAAAGGCGTAGGTATGGGAGGGTAGCAGGTGGCGTTCTATAGTTTCTGCCTAACCCCATGGGAAGAAGGCGTGTGTATAAGTATGTATGTTACTCTTGTTTACAAAAAAAAATATGGATAGTGACAGCTAGCTGCCGAAATTCTTAGACGTTGGATAGTAGCGGCATCTGAAGTGAGCAAGTGGCGGTTTTTATTCTCAATAGGTACAACGGTAGGTACAAGGATCTTATGGCGCGTGGTTAAAATCAAAACTTACGCCGCCATTTTGTTGTTTGAATACAATTTCTGTAACACCTTTTACAAATGTTTACAAACAACGCCCCTCTGTCAACATCATTCAGGTGCCTTATGTAGAGTTGTAGCACTATAATGGAGTGAGAGGAAAATTAGGTTTCTGATCAAAAACATTGCAAGTAACTACCAGTAAATGAATGGTTTATAGGTAAGTAAATGAGTAAATGTCCAGGAAATCAGAGCAAACTTATTGAACTCATAAGTTGCTCGTTCCTTCTCTGTATGAGTCTTATGCTCTTGTCTTACAGAGTGGACCAATGACTGACTGGTAGGTACAGTCAACCGCACATAAGCCGCAAACGAAAATAATCCTTATTACTACGATATAAAGGCGCTGGCAATGTCAAATTGTTACCACTTATGTACGGTTATTAGGAAGCTTAGACCTTTCTTTATTTTTTTTAAAAACGTTGCCCCACACTAGGAGTTACTTCTGTATTGTGGGTGCGTTTACAAACACTTAAACTCACATACACAAAGAGCCAGACCCGGAACAACTACTTGCAGGTCATACAAATATTTGGTCCGTGCGGGAATCGAACCCGCGACACGCAGCGCAGCAGTCAATCGCTTAACCACTGCGCCAAACGTGCCGTCGTTTTACCTAATACGAGTATTATGAAGATTGACCAGTGACCAAGTCCCGAATAAGTTGGCAAAAGTCAATGGCTTCCAATTTCTCTGGCTACCCTGTGTCGGCCATTGTGATTCGCACATGTAAATTATATCCGCCAATTGAGTTATATGGGTCACAATAATTTGAGGTTATAAAGCGGCGTGTTACTGGTCACAAAACGCGAAATCGTTTTGTTTTATTTTGTAGAAAAGTTACCCCTCTAAGAGGTAGATTGAGCGTGTTGGCCCTTGACTCCTTTGTATCGGGTTCGCTTTCTAACTTAATAATTATAATCGTTTATTTTTAAAAGGTTCACATGTACAATAAATACCTTAACAATTAAAATAGAGCACAGTTGCTTATTTGCCTGAACTAGATTGAACCTGTGCTTCAGGCTAGAAAGTGCATAAATACATAATGTAATAAATTAACAATGACTATAAAGTAAAAAACTAAATTAAAACTTACGTAAATAAAAGTAAATAATAAGAAAAATAGCATGTTAGCTTAGGTAACAATGAAATTTAACTATAATTATATTAAGTTATACATTACACTACCGGACTCCTAAATAGAGCCACCGTGAATTTTTAAGTTTAAAGGCCTAAAACATCAACATAATGATAAGTCAGAGAAAAAGTTTTTATGCACTTTTGAAGCTGAAATACTGGCCATCATTTTGGTATTACAATTTGAAAAAGAGAACAACATCAGAATACACGAATCACGGAAAAAAAAAACAGTTTTTCCCTACATTTTGACATGATAATTATGCGAACATAAATCTATAGAACACCTGATTTTTTTTCACGATTTCAGGTTTGGTCACATAGCAAAAGTTGTTCATAATGATCAGTACAATGATCCCTTAAGAGGTTGTGCGTTATTTAAGTTACATCTTGTATAAGAGCGACCTCTTAAGACGCAGATATATGCCAGTGACCTTGAGTGGTTAGCTTGCGTGTTCTGTACTGAGCTCACGCAACGCGTCGTACGTTCAGCCAGTAATAGGACTCTACCATCAAGGAGCGCTGTCCCCAATTTGACGCATTATTAATTTATTATACACAAAACAAAAGGTATTTTAATAAAACGCGTATACTAAAAGATCAATAATTAAATTTTAGGTTTCAGAAAAATACGCTTGGTAGATTTTGCGCCATTCTCAGTTTTTTATCCGCGTTAGACATACATTTACAAATTAATTTCACTATGTAATATAAACATAATTTAAAATATTCAAATATTAAGTTATTGAGAAAATGCTCTAATTAAACATATATTTTTTTTCAAATCATTAACACTACTTGTTTAGACGTGATCTTCAGTATAAAATCATTAAAAGTCGGTTATCGTCGCCGTCGCCTTAGTCGCCCAGGAGGACCATGAAACCAAAGCGCAATGCTGAACCAAAGTGCAAGAAGTTCACTGGGTTAAGTGTCAACGAGCGATGGCAACACGTCAAGCAGAATAAATTATGTTTCAAGTGAATAACAATTTCTGTCGCGCAAGCAAGTGCGCTTCATGTAATTACGCGCACCACATATTGTTGCATGCCGACAAGAAAACAGAGAGCGTCACTAACGTCAGTGACTACACCGGGAAGGCGCCATTGAAGATAATGCCAGTGTAACCGTGATCGGTGTGAATAGCCAGTGTTATGCCTTATTGGATGACGGGGCCACCATGTCACTGATAGATGACTCTCTTCTTGCACTTTGGTACAAATCTACAGCATGACAAGATCGGTTTATCTTTAACACCAGACTGCGTAATCGTCACCTGACCTCAGTACAGGTCCAAGAACAGCTTCGAGACTTTCATGAACTGACTGTTTGCGCTCGAACTGTTAGAAGGAGACTCGAAGAACGATGGCCTGAAACCTCATAAGGCAGCCAATGGTTCCAAATTAACACGAGATCACAGAATGGCGCGCCTACAGGTTGCACGCATTGGACTCAACGTCAATGGAGCCAGTTTCTTTGAAATTATGCTGTATGGCAATGATGACTACCGAAGAAGAATAAGGCTAACAAAGACAGGTAGAACGTTTTCAGTTTTATTGCATTGAAGAGAAGGTGAGTTATGTGTGGACCATGAACAGTCTGGAGCGGAATTTCCACCGAAGGAAAAACTGGCTTTGAGGTTGTGACGAGACCACGGTTACACTAAACAGCGACCGACACATTCGTCAATGCCTAGAGGCTTATGTGATGATGCTGAATTTTAGGCCAGGATTTCATGTTTATGCATGATAATGCAAGGGCGCACACTGCAAGAATTGTTCGAAAATACCTGCATGACGTTAGTATCGTAGTAATGGAATGGCCAACGAGAAACCCTGATATGAATTCAAAAGAGCAGTTATGGGATGAGCTGAAGACGCGTGTTCGAACTAACCACCAGCTCCAGAAACTTTGCAGGAGCTGAAAACTGCCAACTCGGAAGCGTGGGAGAACATTTCACAGTATTTCATAGTGGCATTAATTAATTCCATGCCATAGCGCATGACGGCCGCCGTAAATGCTTTAGGCTAGGAGGTTACAATTAAGTTACTAAATAAACGTTTTTTCTACGTAAACCATTGTTTTCTTCAAAAATTCGTCGCTACTATTGCCCCTGAGAAACGCGGAAAGACGACTTATTGCAATTGAACTGTTTTTTTTATTTTAGGTGTTCCGATTTCAAGTTTTGAACAATGACAAACGGAAATGATTGTGAGTTACTTGCTTCAAAACTACTTTTTTTTGTGCTACCATTATTTAAAAAGATACCTGAAAACAAAAATATGCAGGGAGGCTCGATTCAGGTGTCCGGGAGTGTATATCCTCGTAACAATTAGGAAGTCTGAATTAGGTATGACAGCCTTCAATGCTTTTACAATGGACTGGCGTTGGCAGACTACAACAGGTTCCTGAAACCCTTTGAGACAGAAGAACACTAATAACATTTGAATTAAAGTTTATTTCACTTACGTTCATAATAATAATTTAAATTTTCTCTGCAGGGCTAAAATTCATACAGAAATAGCCTTTACATAGGTAGATGTGCTTTTACCAGGCAAGATGAACTTTTTGAACTTTGGCGATTTTTGTCCAGTCGTCCTTGTGATGTTTTTCATCACAGCAAATTGCCGCACATAATCAGATTTAACTAAATATTTAAACACAGTAGAGTCGTAGACACTACAATGGTTCATTATTTACATACTACACAAGTTAAATAAACCTTGGAACATACTAAATTAAATAAGTATTGTAGATGAACGTTCGATGTTTATTTACTAACGGTTCTGCCCCGAAAACTAGTTTTTTTTTGGGTAATCATAATATTTGTACTAGGAAGCAAGGAGTTTGAAATGGTGTTGAGGAGGCGTACTACTAGAATACTATAGCGAGCTTTTTTTACGTGACTATGGGCGTGTTATTTGCTGAATATTTTGCTGTCTCATGTTTTAAAATAAAATAATAATTCTTTAAACCAAACCACCAAACCAAACCAAAAACAAATCTTACTTTTTTCTTTTATTCTTTCTCTTTTTTTGTTTTTTTTTGTTTCTTTCTTCCTTTCTTTTCTTTCTTTCTTTTTTTATTTTCTTTTTTCTTTTCTTTTTGATTAAATAAAAAGAAATAAATTTTTCCCTTCTTTACTGTCTTTACAAAATCTGATTCAATAATCACTCGTAAGTCGGGAGTATTCCCGCTGTCCCCATTGATGGGGACAACAACGAGACGAAATTTTTTATTTTTCCTGTTGCCCCCATTACTCTACACCACTGTTGGGGACAACGAGAAGTCTTTAACCGACTGTGAAAAGAAACGCGAGTAAAAAAGTTGAAGCTATTTGCCCATTCCAAAACGTAGATCTCTATGGAGAAGAATAGGCAAGAAACTCCAAGGACACTCTTTTAAATCAAGATATTACAAAATCCTGGGTACATTATTCTTGTCGCTTCTATATGTGAAAACAATGTAAAAATATAAATTATTTAAAAAACAATATAAAATATTACAAATAAGCCCTGGCAGATAGGAGAAGACCAGTCACAACTGACGGCGCCCGTTCACGAGCATGACGCGTGGATCAGCACCATCCAGCTCAACCATTTTGTAGGGAACCGAATGACCCAACATGATCGTAGATATTATAATCTTGGTAGAGTTTATCCCAAATCTAGCAAGCAGGTTGGTGCCTACAGAGCCAGTCCTTAGCTGCACATTGTTTTGGGCACGCCACAATTGCGGCGGTAAGTCCCCTCTTTGAGGAGTGGCTAGAGAGGCGCCACGGCGTCCTCACCTTCCGCCTGACGCAGGTCCTCACCGGACACGGTTGTTTCGGGAGGTTCCTGTTCAGGATAAAGCGGGAGGAAACGCCCGGGTGTCACCACTGTGTGGATCGCCCGGAGGACACGGTGGAGCATACGGTGGAGGTCTGCCCTGCTTGGGCGGAGCACCGCCGTGTCCTCACGGAGGCGATCGGCGGCGACGATCTCTCGCGTCCGGCCCTGGTTCAGGCCATGGTTCGGAGCGAGAGTGCATGGGAGGCCGTCACCTCCTTCTGCGAAACAGTAATGCTCGCGAAGGAGGAGGCGGAGCGCATGAGGGTGAGGCAGGGTGCCCGCCCTTCCGCCCTAAGTCGCCGCAGGAGACGCCCTGGGCGTCGAGAATCGCAGGCGGATTCCCGGCCACCGTAGGCGCGGGCTTGCGGACGGTGAGCGATGGGTAGCTCGCCGTCCGATAAGGACCAGGCCCGGGTCGACGGCGCGTTGTGTTCCACGCGCGCCTCAAAGAGACGTCAGCACCAATTGACGGGGTCCGAAAGGGCCAATGCCTGCCAGGGTTACGAGCCTGTCCGAAAGGGATATCGTGGCTCTGGCACACAGGCATCTGAAGGAACACGGTGGGTTTTAGTCAGTAAAAGTCTGACACTCCCTCTCGCTCCGCCCAGAGCGGGAGAAGTTATTTGATGATTTCCCACCAAAAAAAAAAAAAAAAGCTGCACATTGTTTGGCTAATTTTACTCCACCCTGGCATGACCCTGGGCCTAAATTTTAAACACGCCTGTTGTATAGGTCAGTTTTATAGACCATTCGTATTCAGACAACGTATAGGTTTCAGTAGGAATTAAAAAAAATTAAAATTTACTCCATGTTTGTGTCGATACGGTCTGTTACTTCAAAGTTTGTAAACTAAAGCGGAAACATTAAATGATGCCGGAAACACCGAAAATTGTTGTGACGTAAAGCGAGGCTGACAGGGAAAAAGTAGCTTCAAATTATGTCGACAGCAGAACTTGCGTGTTGGACATAATTACATGTAGCAGTGAGGATTCTGTGCAATTTGTTCTTGGTTAGTCAATTTTTTGTGACATGTAACACGATTTTTTAAGTTTCAGATAGCCGATTAGCCGGAAGGCAAAGTCCAGTACATCCAACAATCATGCGATGGCACACCACATCAGGAAAATAGCTCCTGCGTCTTCAGTGAAATTCAAGGATCTATGGTAGCTCTTTTGCTACGTGTTGGACATCCAAGGGGATCGAAGATTTTAGCTTCCGATTATAATATATCTAATCTAATCTAATTAATGATATCCAAGAAATTACTAGCTATATGTTGTATCATCTTTCGCAGAAGAAAGAAGGAGGGCATTGTAAGAGCTAAAGTGAATCTTATAATTTCGGAATTCGTAGCTAGACTTTAGTTTGACGCAGTCTGTTACAAATATATTAGTACCGGAATGTGCCTAATTTGTCTAGATTTATAGCTCAATAAAAATCTTCGGGGACTAGGTATAAAATTAATCATGAAATCTAAAAATCTGTATTCAGCCTACCTAATTGTGTCATTTTTTATGCTAAAATGCAGTGAGTCTTATAATTACGGTAATTCATTGGGATTTTAAGAAGCCTGGCTTTTGGCAACATTGAGTTCTTGATTCCCATCTATATGAATTCAATCCCAATCTATAACAATATAAGAAAAATCAATATTTCTGGAAATAAAAATATTGATTTGAGTCCTTAGTCCTTAGGTATTTCATTTATTGGGTTCTCCGCATTTCCGTTCATCCTCAAATCTGACTACACATTTTTGATACACGCTGTATATCCTTACTGAAACGTAAGTGTGTATGTATTATGATCAGATTCTTTTACAGCCCATTACATCAGGTTTTCATTCTTCCGGTATGTGCCTATTTTGTCTCTTAGTCTTATAGAGGTATGAGGAACAGGGTGTAAAGTTCACTTATCCTTTAAAGAAAAGGGAGAGGATCCTTCGACCAGATGGATGTTGTGTCTGGTGGGCTACTGCCCGACGATTGATGTCGGGACGTTGTATATATGCTAGTCGGGCAGTAAACTCTGCTTGCGCGATGCAGAAGTTTGCGTGACGTCAGTGTGCTGCGTAGTTCTTATGTGGTGATGTAGATCCAATCATCTTATCTACCTTTCTTACCATCAGTGACCCCTGGTACTTCGAGTTAGAAAATTCTAGCAGCAGCATCTTAGAGATAAGATTGTGGTTTATCAATTACATTAGAATTGAAAATTATAGTCATTGAAATGTGGGTGTGCCTCTGTTATCAGCACAACTTGCTTATCTCTTTGGGGAGTACCGGAGTGATGCTTTTGTCACCTTGATAGGTGACTAGATGACATAAATAGTTTATAGCGAGCGGTTTATATCTATCAGCTGATAAATGAATGTCTTTAGTATTTTGTATTAAATTATGAGGGATGATAATTTACCGGTCAAGTCTTATAACTTGCAGAATGTGATGTAGCAGCTAACCTTGGAATATTTTCTATCTTGTGCCCGATTTCTATGGCATACGAACCCCTTGGTAGGATGATGGATTGGGTTAAAGTAATACTATTGTCACCAATTTCAAAATATGGTCTTCTTAGTTAACTAAATATTTTTACAAATATAATCCCCAATCCTTTATAAGCAAAAAAACCAACCTGCCTGGCCAATTACCAACTAATTTGCGGATGCGGCTGAATACCAGTATGCAGCGACTGCCCAGTTAACCTCCACAACCCAGTAACTGGGTAATACGATACCCCTTGGTAAGACTGGTTGTCAGACTTTTGGGCTTCTGACGACTCCTAATGACTGTCAAAGATCCACGAATATGACAGCCAGAACCAACGGCTTAACATGCTTTCCAAGGTATGGAGGAGTTTCGGTATGTAAAGATGGTCACCCATCCACGGACCAACCCTGGCAAGCGTAGCTTAAACTGGTGAATCGACCGGTGCGGCTGTTATTAGTTTGCCACGAGCTCCTCCCAATCCTTTATAAGCATTTACAGTTAATTCAGTTAATTGACGGGGTCCGAAAGGGCCAATGCCTGCCAGGGTTACGAGTCTGTCCGAAAGGGATATCGTGGCCCTGGCACACAGGCATTTCAAGGAACACGGTGGGTTTTAGTCAGTAAAAGTCTGACACTCCCTCAGCTCCGCCCAGAGCGGGAGGGTTATTTGAAAATTCCCACCCAAAAAAAAGGTGGGCTACTCTGAAGGTAAATTGAAGTATCGGCCGAATGTTCGGCCGATTCCTGACTACGGTTGAGTATGGCTGACAACGACGAAAGAAAAAAAAAACGACAGTCAAAGAGATAAGTCAAAGTCAAAAATGTGACTTGAAGACGGGTAAGGACTCAAATACCAAAATAGAAACTTTGGAAGTCAAGTAACGGCCAAACATTCCACCGATACTTCGGATTATCACTTCTCTTTTTTTTTTGGGCGGAGCGGGAGGGCGTGTCAGACTTTTACTGACTAAAACCCACCCGTGTTCCTACCGTTGCCTGTGTGCCAGGGCTACGATATCCCTTTCGGACAAACTCGCAACCCTGGCAGGCATTGGCCCTAACGGACCCCGTCAGTTGGTGCTGACATCTCTTTGAGGCGCGCGTGGAATATGACGCGCCGTCGACCCGGGCCTGTGGGTTTACTCCGAAGCGTTAATCCGAACTATCGGCTGAATGTTCGGCCGTTTTATAACTTCCACAGTTTCATTTTTTGACTTTGAATCCTTACCCGACATACAGTTACATTATTGACTTTGGCTTATCTCTTTAACTGTCGTTTTTAGGGTTCCGTACCCAAAGGGAAAAACGGGAACCCTATTACTAAGGCTCCGCCGTCTGTCTGTCTGTCTGTTTGTCCGTCTGTCCGTCTGTCACCAGGCTGTATCTCATGAACCGTGATAGCTAGGCAGTTGAAATTTTCACAGATGATGTATTTCTGTTGCCGCTATAACAACAAATACAATTAAAAAGAATAAAATAAATATTTAAGGGGGCTCCCATACAACAAACGTGTTTTTTTGCCATTTTTATAGATAATGGTACGGAACCCTTCGTGCGCGAGTCCGACTCGCACTTGGCCGGTTTTTTTTTCCGTTTCGCCGTAGTCAGCCTATGTTATCCGTAGTCAAGCAACGGCCGAACATTCGGCCGATATTTCGGATTTATGTTCGGAGTAGATCCCCTGGTGCTTATTGGACGGCGAGCTACCCATCTCACCGTCCGCAAGCCCGCGCCTGCGGTGGCCGGGAAGCGGCCTGCGACTACCGACGCCCGGGGCGTCTCCTGCGGCGACTAGGGGCGCGATGGCGCGAACCTAGGCAGAGTCATACCTATAGATGGTACACACTTTTTGTGTCAGTAATGTTGAAGTCCTATGTATAATAGCGGGCGAACCTATTGCCACCAACCGGGAACTAATCCAAACTCCGGGCTGCTACTGAGAAATTCCTGATGGAAAAGTCCAATAACACTTTTCCAGACTAGGGAATCGAACCCAGGGCCTCATGCTCAGCTGTAGAACATGCGATGACTAGACCAATGAGGCAGTCTAGGGTAGGTAAACTGAAGTCTATTTTTTTGTTATGAAGTTACTCGAATCACCGAAAAGGTCGGTGAGTGACACTGGCTGCTGACAGTCACTCTAGCAGAGTGTCGCATCGATGGTTACCTAGCGGCTGTCTTCTTATGACAGAAGAAGATGTGAAGGCAGCCGCTGTTGTAGCACGTCCACGACGAACTGATATATTCAAGCACATTCCTGATGATATTGAAGCTGCTGGACCACTACGATGAAAAGCGATCCTGCGCCGTTAGGCTTTTAATAACCGTATCGTCCAAACATCTTACACGCTCGCTTGTTCAAAGCAACCCTACGCAAAGATTTTGGGAGGTGGGTAGCGTGACTACGTTGGTCAATAATGCAGTATATTGTAATGTAAGAAATATTAAGTTACTGGCAACACCATTTTGAATATAAGTGGAATTAAGAAATGTAGGGCTAGCAACCCACACACTCCAATTTTTCCCCGGTCTGCTCCGCTTCACTGTAAAAGTATTAAAACTTATTTTGCTATCCAAGTATTTTATTTCGACAAGATTGTTATACAAGGCGTATACACATCAAATGGCGACGAGGATAAACAAGAATTTCGAAGCTTAAAAGGTACATTTTTACGGCTGAAACATGGCCAACGATTTTCGTATAGACGCTTTCAAACAAGATGGCGATATCTTATGTTTTTTGGAAAGGATAGAGCAATATTTTGAAGCAAATGAGACTAAAACTGAAAAAAGATGCTCAATATTATTAATAAGTCTTCACGAGGATGTATATAAAATTCTAAAGAATATGTGTCATCCGAAGATGCCCAAGGAGTTGTCATATGAGGAGCTGTAGAATTTATTAAAACTAAGGTTCGAGAAAAGAATTTCGCATTTTAGAAAAAGGATTCAATTCGAAAAATTACAACAATTGGAAGGGGAGAGTATAGCCAAATGGTATGCTCGTGTTAGAGAATTTGCTGCGGGATGCAATTTTACAAATACATTAGAAGAACGTGTTAAGGATAAATTCGTTACGAGTCTGCGTCCAGGACCAATCCAGGAAAAATTATGCGAACAAGATGTTTCCAAGTCGGTGTCATTTTTAGTAGATACAGCACTGAATAAAGAAATGGCTTTGAAGGAGGTGCAGGGAGTACATCAAGTAGCTCAGTACGGACATGCCAAGACGAATAAAAGTTCCCACAACACATTTAAAAAGACTGAGAAGAAACAGGATGGTGAGTCATCATTATTAAAATGCATTCATTGCGGTAAACCAAACCATAATTTTTCAAAATGTAAATTTAAGTTGTTTCAATGTAAAAATATGTAGCAAAATTGGACACCTAGCTATTGTATGTAAGAGTAAGGGTCAAACTCATAATGTAGAGGTAAATGAAGAAACTTTCAATAATTCTATTGATATCTTTGCAATAGAGAAAGATGTTAACTATGTTTTACCAATATCAATTAAATGTTATATTGATAACAAACCGGTCCAAATGGAACTGGACACCGGTGCTGCAATTTCATGTTTACCTGAAAACATTTATTTATCTAAATTTTCTCACATTCAGTTAGAAAATTCAGATATTGAATTAAAAACTTATAATGGTCATATTTTGAAACCAGTTGGAGAAATAAACTGTAGAATTAAGGTAAAAGATAAAGAGGTGAATTGTAGTATGGTTATTGTTAAAAATGGTTGTAAAATTTTATTTGGTAGAGATTTAATTCAGAAATTTAATTTAGATATTTCAAAACTTATGCAAATTAACTATGTGCAAAGTACAGAAGAGAAATTGCAATTATTGTTACAGGAATTTGAAATATTATTTAAAAGTGAGTTAGGTATTATTAAAGGCGAGGAAATTACATTGGAGTTAATTGGTAAAGATGTAAAGCCTATTTTTCACAAACCGAGGCAAGTGCCTCATGCTTTTAAAGATCAGGTTGAATCTGAATTAACTAGATTAGAGGAAGAAGGTGTTATTACAAAAACAGAAACATCCCAATGGGGGACACCTTTAGTTCCAGTTTTGAAGGAAAATAATAAAATAAGGTTATGTGCAAATTACAAAATTACTGTGAATAAACATATTAAAGATGTTAACCATCCTTTACCTAGAATTGAGGACATTTTTACTGCACTACAAGGTGGTACATCATTTTCAAAATTAGATTTAAGAAATGCTTTTAATCATTTGTGTTTAAGTAAGGAGAGTAGTGAACTCTTAGCTTGGTCAACACCAAAAGGGATATACCGAGTAAATAGATTGCCGTATGGTACAAAGCCCGCTAGTGCAATTTTTCAAAACAAACTTGAGAAAGTATTGTTAGGGGCTCGGGGTGTTGTAAATTTCATTGATGACGTCTTAGTCACAGGTGCTAATGATGTTGAACATATAGAAAATTTAAAGGAAGTTTTAAGAAGATTCAAAGAGGCAGGTATTCGTTTAAATAAAAGTAAATGTGAATTTATGCAACCTAAAATAAAATATTTAGGACATTTTATTTCAAAGAGTGGATTATCCAAAGATATGTCAAAGGTTGACTCTGTTGTTAATGCACCTGCGCTTAAGAATATTTCAGAAGTTCGTTCATGGCTAGGAATGGTAAATTATTATGGTGAAATTCATTCACAATTTGTCTATAAAACTAAAGCCTTTGTATGATTTATTACAGAAAAATTGCAAATTTTATTGGAATAGAGAATGTCAAAAGAGTTTCAATACAATTAAGAAGGATATTATTTCTGATAATGTTTTAATTCATTACAGTAGAGATATGCCTTTACGATTAGCTTGTGATGCTTCACAAAATGGAATAGGGGCAGTTTTAAGCCACATTTTGCCAGATGGTTCTGACAGACCAATTAGTTTCATTTCTAGAGTTTTCTCAAAGGCTGAATATCATTATTCTATGATTCATAAAGAAGCGCTTGCAATTTATTGGGCAGTGCACAAACTCTATCAATATTTAATTGGTAGAAAGTTTGAGTTATTATCTGATCACAAACCGTTATTAGCATTATTTGGTGAGCACAAGAGTTTACCACAAATGGCAGCAGGTCGTCTACAAAGATGGTCATTATATTTGTCAAGTTTTGATTATACATTTAAACAATGTATTCAACATTGGTATTCAACATGAAACTTCTCCACCGTTCCATCCTGCAACAAATGGGTTTGCAGAGAATGCTGTAAAAAGTTTTAAAAATGCTATGTACAAGTCTTTAAATGATGTTAGAAATAGAAATGTGTCATTTGTAACTTTAATGAACAGATATTTATTTCATTACAGAAATTCAATTCATTGCATTACAAATATTTCACCATCGGAAGCTATGTTTAATAGAAAACTTAGATCCAGATTAGATTTATTATCTACTAAAAAAGATAAAAAACAGTGTAATGTAGGAAAAAGAAAAGAAGAATTTAAAGACGGAGAGTATGCTTACTGTAGGGACTATAGGAATCCTAATAAAAAGAAATTTGTTAAATGTGTAATTGATGAGGTATTGGGACAAAGAACTTATTTATGTAGAGTTTTAGAAGAGAACTTAATTTGGAAACGTCATTTAGACCAGATTATAAGTTCTTGGCCTCAAGACCAGAAGGAAGATTTAAATGAAACCAGTATTGTAGTAGATGATTGTTTATTGGAAAATTCTAAGGATTTAAGAGATAATAATTATGATAAGCAAATAGTTCTTAAATCTAATGTTATTGTAGATGAGCCAATTTCAGAGGTATTGCAAGAAGTAAATGATAATGTTAATATTATACCTGAAAGATTTAATAAAGTCTCTGAAGTTAGCCCACATATTTCAAATACTTACCAAGATGCAAAAACTTGTAACAGTACATTCAAAAATTTACCGGTTAATCAACCCATTGTTTCTTGTAGTAATGAGAATTAAAGTTTAAGGCGTTCTGATAGACAGAGGAAAGCACCTCAACGTTTGAATTTGTAAAGGGGGAGTATTGCAGTATATTGTAATGTAAGAAATATTAAGTTACTGGCAACACCATTTTGAATATAAGTGGAATTAAGAAATGTAGGGCTAGCAACCCACACACTCCAATTTTTCCCCGGTCTGCTCCGCTTCACTGTAAAAGTATTAAAACTTATTTTGCTATCCAAGTATTTTATTTCGACAAGATTGTTATACAAGGCGTATACACATCAAATAAGTATTTGTTTTAAACGGGGATCGAACCCGCGACTCAAAGCCAGCCTCGGCCGTCACAGTTATTCAGCAGACTGACGTCATCAGCCCAATCAGTCCACTTTTTCCCTTCACAAAGGCAAAAGTCGTCCTCTCTCTGACTTTTATAGGGTAACCTCCTTTTTTTTAAAACCCCATGGTGACCCGATCGGGCGGCGGCCGTCGAATGAATTCATAGTGTCCGTGTGTGTGTCTGTGTGTTTGGACACACAATTGATTGTCTATGTAGGCGTGTCACTCCTTACAGGGAGAGACTAGTGTATTAATTGATGCTATAGTATTTTGGATGCGGTATTACATTTTGATTATAGAAACTACAGTCTACTCTGCAAAATCTCACCGTGAAAATTTAGGTGAGCTTTAAGGTGGTGAAATTCAGATTTCTTATTTCTTTTTGCAAATTGCAGCGGGCCGAGCACGGGCGTGCCAAGACGTTTGTGACAAGACATGATCAATTATGTCTTGTCAATTTGTACTAGCATTTTAAGACAAAACGGTTTTATCGCTCAAACTGTGATAAAATGTATGACTCAAGTCATGTCACAGTACGCCATGCTCGCCCCGCATGTCAGTGACAGGTTGTATCTTGAGCAAAATATGATTCGCGACCGTATCAAATATCAAATATTCATGAAATTATAATCATTAGAATCATTAAAACATCTTTCTAAAATTGATTGGTTCCATAAGAACTTTTCCATAAGGCGACGATAACCGACTTTTAATGATTTTATACTAAAGATCACGTCTAAACGTGTAGTGTTAATGATTTGAAAAAATATATGTTAAATTAGAGCATTTTATCAATAACTTAATATGTGAATATTTTAGATTATGTTTATATTATCTAGTGAAATTAATTTGTAAAGTTATGTCTAACGCGGATAAAAAACTGAGAATAGCACAAAATCTACCAAGCATATTTTTCTGAAACATTCACCAATTTAAAGATAATTTAATTATTGATCTTTTAGTATACGCGTTTTATTAAAATACCTTTTGTTTTGAGTATAATAAATTAATAATGCGTCAAATTGGGGACAGCGCTCCTTGATGGGCGAGTCGTACCTATTACTAACTGAACGTACGACGCATTGCGTGAGCTCAGGGGGCCGATTCTACTAATTTGCAAAGTTATACGCTCTCTACCGTCTCATCAATGGTTTGGTTTCGTTCGGGTCTCGACCGTCCCCCATAAACCTATACCTAATTGATGCATAATTTATAATAAAAGTTTTCATCTTAGTTTGACCTTATTGTGAGCTGTTGTGTGTCAACGTAAATATTTACTTTAACTTATTGCTATTGTAGACATACGTAGGTACTACCTACGCATCGAAATATTCTATAAGTTAGAACTTAGAACTAATATTATAGGAAAATCATTGAATACTTATCACATCACACACCATACCTACTGATCCTAAAATTATTGTATCTTTGTTTCAATGAAATGCAACAGCAACTACTGGCATGACTAGCATTCGGGCATTCCCGCTGTTTGTTTATACAAGAATAATCTCGAATAACTCTGTACCTACGACATTTTAAATCCGTTTCGTTTTACGCGATTCGCATCGCCGAGACTTTCCTTTAATTTTATAAAGAGAATCTGCTAATTTACGATAATTAAAATGTATGGAACGAATAATTTACTTTTCCCTGTGGTAAATATAACGGAAAATATGTTTTAATGAGCTTATTATTTGTATAAACTTTATTTCTTATTTAACCATTTTCGCTACGGTAACATTTCGGTAACACACTTACTAATTGAACTGTAGGCAACACTCATTCATTGCCATTCTTCCCGTAGTCATTGGGTTGCGTTTCGACTTGGTTACAGTCTGTTACAGTTTCAGTTTGGAAATAATAAATAGTAGAATAGGTTTATGGGGGACGGTCGAGACCCGAACGAAACCAAACCATTGATGAGACGGTAGAGAGCGTATAACTTTGCAAATTAGTAGAATCGGCCCCCAGAACACGCCAGCTAACCACTCAAGGTCACTGGCACATATCTCCGTCTTAAGAGATTCGTTCTTGTGGAACAAATGTAAGAGAGATGTATTAATAATTCTAATGATTATAATTCCGTAAATATATATTTGTTATGTTTGCCAATCTTATTTTGATCGAGATACAACCTGAGAATGACCTGCACCCTAATTGCGTAACACAGTTTGAATCGGAATCGGAATGATTTTGAAGTATATTGCTAATCCATTGCTTCATATGTTAGAAAAAATGGTCTGCTCAACAACGTAACTAACGCAATGACTGTTGTTGAACTGTCAAATTGAAACCAATTCCTACTAATAGAGTGTTACGCAATTAGCCCGCTGCAAATAAACATAAGAAAAAATTGAATTTCGCGGGATATTTCTATTGTATATAATGATCTATCATTTCATCCAATGCTAGGAATTTTTACAGAATATAAAACATTTTTACAGAATTTATCGGCTAGAAATCAAGGGGCAAAGAATATATTTCGTTTACTGTATGAACAAATATTCTGGTGTCCTATTTGTCTTTTGGCAATGTATGAAAGTAGGTAAGTATGTAATTACTATGAAGATGGATTCTTAAAATACAGTGACCTAATGACCTCAATTGTCATGGTCCAAACGCGTCATAATTATGTATGTGTTTGACACTTTCGGAATGAATGGTTTGGTTATAGATAATATTGTGAGTGTGGCAATATTAACTTCTTCTTACAGGTCACTCTTCTGAGTGACCTGTAAGATAACGCTGGTTGTAGAATAGAAATAGGCAGTTCTGTACGAATGGAGTTCTGCTCATTCACCCAATCAAGGAACAAATTCAACAGAGAAAAATCTAATTACGACTCACCTTTTGCTCTGCTACGGCCGGATGCCCGAATTGTCGTCGTTCCTTTGAATGGGACGTTGATCACGGAGTCAGGCGCGGGTAACAATACACGGTAATGTACAAATTGTTCTTGGTTTATAAATTTTCACTGACGCAGTAAAAAAATAGATCATTTTTGGGCGAACAGTGGCGTGGTGGTAGAATTATTTAGAATTGCGCGCGTCCAAAGTCCCTCGTCGCGTTGTCGCGAAGATGTGTCTCACGGATTCAGTCAAGCGCGTCAGACTTAGCGAGTATACAGACATTTTACCATTAAATTCGTCCAATCATGGGCTATATACAAAACAGTGAGCTAAAGATATTTTGCTTGTGCTGTTTTCTTCGATTTGTAGAAACTCAATCGTGAAGTGTTGTCATGGTTTTCTAATAGGTATTTCATTCTATTAAAGTAAATTCCAATACTTCATTTATAGGAATGTGTAGGTAATTGAGAATATCTCGGTACAGATTTTGTAGACTTGGCATCTTTTCACTAGATCAAAATAAATTTATGCTGCCATTAAAACTGTAGTCAAAATAAATAAAACACCAAACCACAAGTAGGTACATCATATTTTATTTACAATAATATTCTTCACATTTCTCAACGAGAAAACACAAAATCTGATCTAATGTGCGTTTTTACAAAAAAGTTTTTAACCGACTTCCAAAAAGGAGGAGGTTCTCAATTCGGCTGTGTTTTTTTTTTTTTTGTATGTTTGTTACGCGATTGCTCCGTCAAGCCGAGGTGGTCCCATTGCCACCAAATCAGAATCTGATGAGGGGATCCCATGGAAATCGAGGGAAACCCTCAAATTTTATATGGAAACCTATAGCGATTTGGGTATTTTTTATAGTAACTCGTGCATTTGCTCTCCGAAAGCACTATTTGGTGAAGTGGAACTGATGATGGAGACCACAGATGGCCACCGAAATAATAATGAGTACCTATTTAACGGGTGTAGATTAAGCAACTTATGCTCGTCAAGTGGCAGTTCTCCTGGTTCTTACCAGGAGAACTCCTCAATAATCAACGTCCCAGCATCGGGAAGTGCAATATTTTGTAAAAGGTGATGAGCAGTTAACATTAACAGTTATTATTGTAACTTAGATAAATTGTAAACTGACCCACTAAAAAGTGAAAAATAAAAAACTTTTTCCAATAAAATAATAACCGACTACCAAACATAACACTACAAAGTGAAAAATAACTTTAATTTCGGAAGTCGGTGGCCAAAAACTCAAATACAGATCCAAAGACACCGATTTCCGAAATTAAACTTATTTTTCACTTTGTGTGTTATGTTTGGTAGTCGGTTATTATTTTTTTTTTTTAAGTTTTTTGATCACAAATATTATTTTTTAAAGCTAAAACAGTTGCATAACGTTAGACAATGTTAATAAGGTCAGTGTTCCTAAAACAATGCGGCAACCGTCCGGTCTGAACAAAGAGCGATGCCGTATCGTATCATTAAACTTGATTCATGCATCCTTGTCAAAAGTCGATGAACTTGTGCGCGAAATTGGCGAACGAGACTGGAGGCGCGCGTCGGATACTGAACGCGCACAGTACCGTCCTGCACGCGCTGATCGCTATACATTGCTGTGTAGGAACTGCGACAGTTTCTAGCAGTTGACTGGACCCAGCATTGGATGTTGGTTTCTTCGATTGCTGCGCTGCTAGTGGCTTCGTGGTGCGTGGTTCGTCTCGAGCGCAAGGTCGAGTATACTGCCGCCCACTGCTATAAATATACACAGACATGCAAAAATGTGATACATAAACATTTATGTGCCCTATATGTGTGGCTATGCGAACGTTTGATTCGTCGTGAATAGTTGGGATTTGATTGGGAACGATGACATCTTGGTACATTCGGTACATTGTGGAGGTTATCAATTGTTTTCAAGCGCGTGGATGTGTTTTTCAATTTATACAACGTACTTTTCAGAAATGTATAATTATGAGTTTTGGGTATAATTAACTAGGAGGACATATCTACTGATTAGAAAATATGAATTTTGGCTAAAATACTCGATATTATATACCTATTGTATAGAAAAAAGGATTTCTTGCTTAAAAGAAAATACACGTTGTATTGATAACATTTTCGATTCTTAGAACCTCAACCTAAGAAAGGTTCTAAGAATATTCTTTATCCTTTTTGGAAAAACATGAAATGGAAAGTTATATATATGCCATTGTTTGCCTCTAGTTCTCAATATTTTCCTGCTAACAACTATTAAGATTCTTCTTAGAAAATTCTAAATTGAAAACATTTTAGAAGTATACATCATTCATTATTCAAAAACAAAAATCCTATCGCTAAACAGGAGCCAATTAATAACATTTAGTACCTACTCACTAACTTCTTAGTTCTACTTAATTTAATAGTCTTACATAAATTAAATTCCAAAATATATTGTAATAAATAGCCTAAGTATGTAAAACTACATTTAGGTCATTACTTCCTTTTACCACTTTTTGTAGCGACAAACAGGAAAAATAGTAGTACAATAGCCTAACAGAGACTAACTAGTTTCAATGGCGACACAAAAATGTTGGGCCTCATTTTATAGGTTTTCAGCGAAACGGCTCTGGCGTTTGAACTAGATAGTTTTTTATTTGTATTGTGAATGGAATAAGCACCTAGTGGTTTTTATGAAATAGTTATATTGCTGGTATTCTCATTAGGTAATGGGAGAGATGATTATTTGTATTTAAATAATAATAATAAAAAATAAATAAAACATACCTATGCTTAGGTATGTTTTTTTTATTAGAGACTAGACAAATTACTTAATTTATTCTCTGAAAAACCTCCGAAGAAAACAGGCATGATGTTATGTTATTAATTAATTAATTATATGTTGTTATAATTATGTCCGGATCAAATCATGGAAAAACAATGATACAGTTGCTCTGTGCCGTTCATTCTTTTTTGAGAAGAGAACTTTGACCTACTGTCGATTAGCAAAAGGGATAATGAATGAGTGTTACTATTTATTATTAAACTTAGATTCCTACTGAAAATCAACAAGTATTTTAACTTGTCTCTATACCTCCTATAATAACCATAACCTAGATACTTACTTAACAAATCAATCACCAAAATGAAAAAAGAAACCTCGCTAGAATGAAAAAAAAACTAAACAATCCAGTCATTCGCCAATATTATATAAAGCAAAGCAACTGCCACCGCAATACATTGTAACCGAATGATTTACATTTGACCCAGAATTGAACCCGCTTATTACAACATACAACCGACGAACCACAACCAAAATCATACATTTAAGTTGTAAAAATAAACTACTTGATCACAATCATTCTCCTGCCCTATTCTCTAGCTATTTGGGGTCGGTACAACATGTCCCCACCCTTCTCCCATCATCATCCCGGTAGTCATTCCCTTTCTAGCCGTGTCATCTTTCACACAGTCCATCCATCATTTCCTTGGTCTTCCCCTACTGGTATAGCCATCCACATTCATACTCAAAACTTTCCCGGCGACATTTTCCTCATTCCTCCGCATCACATGCCCATACCATGGCAATCTATTTCCACACAACTTTTCAGTCACCGGTTTCACTTTCAGACTTCTTTTTATGTAGGTAAAAGAAAAAGAAAGAAAGAAAGAAAGAAAGAAAGAAAAATATTTTATTCGGGACACGCACAAGAAATACAAATATAGCATTTAAAACTTACAATAAAAACAACCAAAACTTGTGCGATGCCAAAAAGGTCCCTATCTCAGCATAATGCATAAAAAAACTATTCGTGTCACACCACACAATCATCCCTCTTAGCATTCTCATCTCAGCTGCATGCAATTGCCTATCATTCATCCCTTTTGTGACCCAACATTGATAAGACATGAATAACTTGACAATTATGACTATTATGACGTACTACGTAGTATTTGATTTTGCCACTAGAAAATTTTACATTCGCTGTAAATATTATGGACCTTCTCTGGGGTACCGAATTTCAAAAATACGGCCTTTTGTGGCCCAATATTAGTAAGACTTGAATAACTTGACATATGACTATAAGACGTAGTATTTTTGATTTTGCCACTAGAAAATTTTACATTCACTCACAATATTATGGACCTACACTGGGGTAACGAATTTCAATAATACGGCCCCGGTTGCCTACCCGGGCCGTATTTCTGAAAAAAAATTGAATTTTGCTTATTGTAGGTAAGTACTATAGGTAATTCTAGTGTTTTCCTAATGTGAATACTATTCATTTGTGACATGAAGGCGATGCAGGAAAAATGTTTCAGTTATATGTAGCGGACACAAGTTAGCAAACATTGTGTTACAACGCATGATTGCCAACTTTAGCCGTAGCGTGAACAAGGCTTTATGGAATATCTAATTGTTTTAAGACTTGTTTTGTTACCTTTGTGTATGTAGACTTGTTGAATACCTCGAATTTCTCTTCAACATAATCGTCTTGTGCCATATTCTTCTCCTCTTCTGGGAATCAGCCGTGACCACCACCGTTTGCTGGACTAGTGTAGGAGGATCACAGTACGATGTTGTTGATTCTCTTGCCCTGAACTGTGAGGGCGGGGGCACACGATGCGTTGCGGCGGCGGTGCGGCGCCGGAGCGGTGTCGCTGCGTCGTCTTACATAGAAATATCTGTGGCATGTCACACGATGCGCTCCGGCGCCGCACCGGACTTGCAACCACCGAGACGAAGCGGGGAGGGGTGATTGCGTTGCGACGTCGGAGCGGCACCGTTCAGTTGTTTATGCGTCACAAGGAAGGATACACGCTCGCTCGTTTCGATTTATTTTCTCCAACATCCAACGCTGCTACGGCGCCGTTGCGACATAACAACGTTGCGGCGCCGCACCGCTTGTGTGCCCGCTGATACGGTGAAATCTTTGCGGTGCGGCGCCGCAACGCACCGTGTGCCCCCGATCTTACTGGCTCAGCTCTGAGATTAGGAAGCATTTGTGTTTTATAATTGTTAGATATTTCCAAGGCTCGTATTCTAGACCTCTCATAACCACATGACTCTTGATTTAAAGTAAGTAAGTGAAGGGTGGGCGTTTTTGGGGGACTGTCTCATGTAATTTTTGACGTTCGAAAAGTGCTCTCAGCCTAGTTTGAATAAATGACTTTTGATTTTGAAAACTGGCCTAAATTATACTAATCTATACTCAAATCTTGTTTTATATCTAAGTAGATGTTCGTATTTCGTTCTAGTTTATGGGCTGAAGCTGAAATAAAAACAATATATTTAGTTCAGAAGCTTTGTGTAAAGTTAAGAAAATTAATTGTCAAGCAAATTGACTAGTAGGTATAATTAAATCACAACTGTCATTCTTAGACAATTGTATGAATTGGCTATTATATAACACGATAAATTGTGAGACACTTAAATAAGTACTAGCTTTGAAATAATATAAAATTACCAACAGAATCAGCGTATAAAATATTATTAAAATCTCGATTATGTTTGTAAATGGTCCATCCCTAGCATCAAGTGGGATGACACTGACAGCTCACTCTACGCTCACTTCACATAAATTTTCACGGTGAGATGGTTACAGAATCGACATGCTGAATATTTTATTATTATGCGGCGCCCCAGCAGTGAATAATGGACAAGGAAGTACTTAAAATTTGATAATTAACAAAATGTAGACATTAATAATGCATTAAAAATACGGATGAACATCGATACAATTATTTATAATAATGCCTTTTATGTGCTTTTTATTTTAATTTTAGGCGGCGAAACAGACTTGTGACCTATGATTACATTAATATTAATTTGTCAAGGAGAATGTTTTTTTTACAATAAATACTGACATTTGAAATGAATTTAATTACTTAGTTATTAATAAAACGTACCATTTTAATTTTAATCGCACATAAATCTCTTTTCAAGGCAATGTACTTTAATCTGAAATTGGTAAATAAACAACTTATTCCTTCTCCTGAAGAATGATAAAAATGGAATTGAAAACTCAAAATAATTTAAATTTTAGGAAAAAGACAAAACACAACATATTTAAGTAGGTACTTAGGACATAATGCTGACCTCTGACCTCAGGGACAATGATGACATTGAGAGGGAACGGAGGGCACTGGCAGTGCGGGCGAACATGATAGCACGCAGGTTTGCACGTTGTTCGACAGAAGTCAAAATTACACTTTTTCGGTCTTATTGTACGTCATTCTACACGTGCAGCCTGTGGGCCGACTATACTCAAAAGTCTTACAATGCCCTCCGAGTCCAATTTAATAATGCGTTCAGGTGCTGATGGGGCTGCGCCGATTCTGTAGTGCATCAGGGATGTTTGCTGAACGTCGCGTAGACTGCTTTTACGCTATGATGCGTAAAAGGTGCGCATCCCTGGTGCATAGAGTACGTGGCAGCTCCAACAGCATCCTTAGCATGATCGCTAGTCGGCTGGACTGTGGTTACATCAGTCATTGCTGCGCCATTTGTCATGGAGTGGCGCAGGAATTTACTTTTTTTATATGTTTTGTTGTGGGTAGTTTTAAGTATTACTAACACTAGTTTATAAGAACACTGTTACTAACGAAATGGACACCATGGTCTGAAATAAAGTATTATTAATAAATGAATTAAAAACTAAATAACTTAGTATAAAAATATTGAAAATCGTTGTTCTAGTCTTGAAATAAACTTCAGAAATCTCCTAAAGGTCAAGAAAATAGATACTTTAATTAATACTGAAGTAAACTTAGTTTAAAAGATAAAAATAAAGTTTAAACCCATTTTTACGGTTTATAGCATTTTGTAATAATACTAACCGTTTATTATCTTCGGACTTATGAATATAAGTCAGTAGATACAAACTTGGTAAATTCTTTTTACCAATAAGTCTCTTTACCCCTTCTACATTCCTAGCGTGATGCTCGCAATGCTGTGCTGTGACACAAGACTCTTGAATTCATCTGGACAGCGACATCATCTGTGAACGCATCTAACACATTCCACACTTATAAAAATAATTAGTTCAAAAAGTAAACTATTTATCTGATTATTTTTCAGTTACTACAAGCGTAATGTGTACTGTAATCTGTAACAGTACACAGTACGTTTTTTGTGTAAGAACAAAAAGTTTTTTGTTTGACAAACTTATTGAAAGCTATAAAATAGTGAAAATTTTTAAACACAATCATTATTTAATCTTTTATTTTTTTTTATTAAACCAGCTGTTTGGAAATCAACAAACGAATTCATATATATTATTATCTATTCTTATATCTCTCAGATACCAATCTACTCAATTTGGTTTAAATACATTTGAGAACATGACGTCTCCACATCAATAACCCAAAGATAAATATGTCTATACGACAGTCAAAGCTCTAAAACCATGGAAAAACATTGCGTCCAGCAGTTGGCCGCAAAATGCACACTAGAATTACACAATGACAGCACAATGACGTGGTGCGAGTGTAAGACGTAGCTGTCACGCACACCAGCATAACAAAGTTGGCCAGTTTGTTTTAGTTCTTTAGCAGCGCGACATTCCATCTAGACATAAATAATGTTAAGATATAATTGACAAAGATAGACTAATAACTTATTACTAATAACTTATTACTATTAGTGATAAGTTATTAGTCTATCTTTGTTTTCTTTCTTACGCGTTCGCACACGGCTTACTTTTTGTAGCTCCTACAAACGGTCATTTTTTTTTTCGTCCTTCGTTTTGTAGGACGTGTGCGTTGATACATTTGACCTCTACAAATTCATTTAGCCCCTGAAAAAAATTTGCCACTGAATGTATGCCGTCTGCGAACGCTCCTATATTTGTGGATTATGTACATTGACATAATATTTTACACAACTTCACATTATGCAATTTTGGCCATATGTTGCTGCCTACATAAATATCACGTTAATTGCTTATAAAAACTTGCCAGCATGATGAGTATTGGGTTCAAAATCAGTCTTTTTTATTGTTTTTGGCGACTGCTTTTGTGGACTTTAACTACATTATTACACATGTGCTTAAATGTAGATATTATTATTGATAATGTTATGTAACATGCAAACATTTTTGGAAAAACTGAACTTCTAAGATTTTGAAAAAAACCTTTTGTTTAAGATGGACTTCACGATATTTTACACAGCAGATTCCGGATGCTTTTTTGCTTGATCTAGTATCCAAAACCACAAAATAATTAAAAAAAACATTACAAAGATTTAGGAAGCTTATCATCATAGTAAAGTTAAAGACAGTAAAGAAAGGCACAGCAAAGTACATTTAAAACATAAACAAACATATTTGCTAACACAAAATCAGATACTTAACTGTCCAACACCTGATTTTGTAGATAAGTAAATTAAGCTGACAAGGGTGTTTCGAAGAGGTCGTATGTTGTGTTTAACCATTTGCAAACGTTGGCAAATAGTCGACCATATTTGTTTTGGCGTGGCGAACAAAACAAAAGTGACGTAGTATAAAAACGTCACAGTGAAAAAAATATTGTACTTTATATTAGAACACATTTACAATACACATACAAACGCAACAGACGCGCGAGTATTAAATTTAGCAAAAAAATATTACATTAAAAAAAGCTTTCATCATCATGATGATCATTTCAGCCGAAAGACGTCCACTGCTGGACATGGCCTCCCCCAAGCATCGCCACTTCGACCGGTTCTGTGCTTCCCGCATCCAGCGGATACCTGCAGCCTTCACAAGGTCATCGGTCCACCTGGTAGGAGGCCTTCCAACGCTACGTCTTCTGTTACGCGGTCACCACTCCAGGACCTTTCGGCCCCATCGGCCATCAGTTCTACGAGCAATGTGCCCTGCCCACTGCCACTTAAGCTTGGCAATTCTTCGGGCTATGTCGGTTACCTTGATTCGCCAAAAAAGCTTTACGAGTATAACACTGAAGTCTAGGCATACAATTCAATATACTGACGTTGTCAAAAGTGTTTCTGATTCACGTTCTGGAGTGTGAACAACGCTTTATATTTTACATAATTATGAAAATGACACATGCATGAAACACATGTCGATTTTACAATCAATATACGTCATTGTTTACAATCGAACATTTTATGAATTCGACTTCATAGATTCATGATGAAAAAAAAATCAAAATAAAGAAAAACATCACCACTGAAAAATATGGTGTGAAAATTACAGCTAATTAAGAGACAGCTGTAAAAATTTAATGTAAATGAATGACGATGATGACTCTTTACAAATGTGGACAGACTATTTACTGTTTACTGGGACAGTCATTGTTTACTGGTGAATTAAGGCCCGCACAGACTGGTGCGATATCGCGGGCGCGACGCGACACTAGTAGCATAATTTCTACGTCACTGCCTGTCGCGCCCGCGATATTGCGTGAGTCTGTAACAGCCTGAATGATAAACAAATTACATTTATGAAAATCCTTTAGTGGTATATTATGAATGAAAATTATATGTATAATTATAATAACTTTATTTATTAAAACTTTATGCACAAGTAAAAAAAACTACTGTACACACGGCTACACATCAAGCTATACAAATCCATTTTATGCTGATCTCGCATTGTATATAATTTTCTTACAATGAGAGGCCAGCTTATACTGGAAATGTATAGCTTGATGTGTAGCCGTGTGTACATAGGCGGACTTAATGCCTGAGGCAGTCACCAGTCAACCTTAGGGTGATGCAGAGACAAAACATGGTAGGTGCAATATGGGGATAGATAACTCGAAAAACAACAATACATACATAGATACTTACCCCCTTATTACAAAACAAGGTTTATCTTCAGACCCAGGTTTAAAACATGGAGCCATTATTGAATTTCGATTTTTATTCCGACTATGGTCAAGTTCCTAAATACAAAACTGACAACTTAGTACCGAACTAAGTTTTCAGTTTTGTATAAAGAACGGTATTTCAATCACTGTTACGTTCTTATTACAAAAACTGGCTCCATGGTTTAAGCCATGTCAAATATAAATCTTGTTTTGAAATAAGGCGGTTAGAGACATACATACTTTTAAACAAAATAGAAAGTGTCAGGAGAAATAACGATGGGTGGAGGAGAAAACGATCAGCGCTGGGATGATTCTGCCAACTTCTTACGAATATATTCCCGTGCATTCACTTTAAATGTTAACCGACTAGTTGCCATCCTGATGCTCATTCATTCCAAAGAAAAACCACCTGGACAAAGAATGAAGAGTGTATTTTATTTTATTTTCTTTGGGAAGATAAACAATCGTACATTGTATATTAAATCTGATACAGAGTATGCTATATGTAAATGTACAATTCACTATGTTACTATTATAAAAGATACAGTTTTGGAAAATTAAATAAAATCAATATATATGTAACTACAATACAATTATTTCGCAATCTTAAAACCAAAAAGTTAATATACATACTAAAATACTACATAATAATTAAAAATTGTGAGCTTAATCATTTGTTTTTTAAATTTACGTTTAGTTAAGGCAAAGACATCGATATCGTTAAAATTATTATTGTAAGCTTGAACTAATCTCTGGATTGGCGCTCTATCTCCTGCATTTGTACGACAGGGACTTGTAGCAAATAGTGGATAAGAGCGCGCCTCACGTCTCATTACTGTTCTAGGTACAATATAGCATATTTTACTTATGAGCGTAATGTTAATAGTCTAAACTTATCCAAGGCGTTTTTGTGTATAAAACCAGAGCGGTGAGAAGGACATCGTAGAAGACGATTGTTGGTGGACGAAGATTTTTATTATAGGCAGAGCACAAGTATTGAACATGAGAAGTTAGTTAAGAAGGAGTAGTGGGTTTGTCGAGTATGAAAAACAACATAGACAGAGCCCTCAACTCTCTGCGCTGACGAATGGGCAACCATTTAAAACCAATCGGTGCGCGGACACATGATCATACTTACGAAGATTGAAAACGAATCGAATGCAGTTGTTTAGAAGGCGGTCAAGTTTATTGAGATCTGCATTCAGGGATAGTAACATACATCACAATAGTCAATTATGGGAAAGATTAGGGACTGTACAAGCATTGCCTTTATGTGTGAAGGGAGAAGGTTTTTCAACCGATAGAGTGACCGTAACATTCCGATCACTGGATTAGGAAAACCATAATTTGTGTTATAGCTAAATTAGCAAGTAGTTGAAAGTTTTGTGTTCCGCTGCCGAAAATAAACCGGGTATTGGAGAGACAGTGTTCACTGTAATTTAAATTATTGATGTAGGTTCTATTTACGTGTCATTTAGGTGAAAAAACATCTGTTTTTTGTTGACGGTTAACGTTTAGTTAATACATAGATTTTTACTCGTAGGATTTCTTAAACTTGAATCCACAAAATACTAATGTGTGTTTTTCTTCTAGACAAACTCCAGTCTACACAAAGACATTAAATTATTTACTCGACAATAGACGGGACATAGCGAACAAAATCGTAATCCGATAAATTTGTCCTAGTGGGCAAAAGTCGCTCAGTCCCGTGTGGTACGCCTGCAGGTCAAGTCGCATTCGTGTCCACAAAAGAAAATTATTTTCTAAGAAGCCGAGTTGTGCATTACGATATTGCAAATATCGTTATGGTAAAACGTTTGGACCTAACTTCGGTTTATTTTCTATAATTATTATGCTATTTCTTCGCACAGCCTCTCTATAGAAATTATCTTACGAGGCCAGCGATAGATGCGTAGTTCATACAAACGTAATACCAAAATAATTTGTAAATCAAACATATTCCTAAGGTAGTGTGTCTTTATTCCGATTGGAATACAGAATATCTAGGTTCCCAAATACACATTTTTAATGGACACTGATTTAAACGAGAGTTATGAGAAAAATAAGTTTTCTATAGAAATTTTTAATTCCTCATATCTCGTATTTATGTCATTGTCCTTTCAAAATATATATTTGGGAACATAGATATTCTGTAATCCAATCGAAATAAATACACACTACCTTCAGAATATGTTTGATAAAGAAATTATTTTGGTATTACGTTTGTATGAACTACGCATGCTACGCTGGCCCTTTAAATCTCTGAGTCTCACAACTATAAAAACACATAAAAGGCAAAGGCTTATCACGACACAGCCAACAGCTTAGTTATTCAGGACACACAAGGCCGTGGTTGCGACGACCGGCGACCGACGACCGACGGCGACGACCCGCAGGTAGTTCGACGATTCCTACGTTGCCGCGTTGGTTGCCAGCACGCCAGGAATCTCGTGCCTTCCGATAATTAACTTTTGATTATACAGCTTTCTGCATGTCGATTCTGTAACCATCTCACCGTGAAAACTTATGTGAAGTGAGCGTGGAGTGAACTGTCAGTGTCATCCCACCTGATGCTAGAGATGGACCAAGTATTACATTTTCGACCTTAATCGAGATTTTAATAATATTTCTATGCTAATTCTGTTGATCATTTTATATTATTTCAAAGCCGGTATTTTAAGGACTAGTCTAGGAAAAAAAAAATTTAGTTTTTTTTTTTCTGACTGAATTTCTGTTTTTTTATTAATGTTTAGAGACTTAAATACTTGCTTTGAAATAAAATAAAATGATCAACAGAATAGAATTAGCATAAAAAAATATTTATTAATCTCGATTAAGATTGCAAATGCTATGCTTGGTCAATCCCTAGCATCAGTGAGATGACACTGCCAGTTCACTTCACGCAAGATTTCACGGTGAGATATTTGCAGAATAGCACTGCTGATCCACCGTGATATTGTGCAGGAAAATCTTGAGATTGATGGGCTCTGTTTTATGTAGGGAAAGGAATCATAACAAAATACTTACATAATTTATTTCTGTACAATTTCTTTTAACTGAATTCGAAGACCGTTAAACTAATTTTCTGACTTTAGACTAAATTTATGTGTAAATCGAAAATGAAATAGTAGTAAATTCACAAACTGAATATGAAAGTACCATTAACATTTTTTAAATCATTACTATTTATTTAAGTCTAAAATACCAAGCTGAAACAATTCAAAATCGTTAAATTCTGTGCAGATATTCCGCAAAAATATACTACTTAGGTATACGTATATTGAAGAGACCCAATTTCCTCGCAACGAACGGCGATATAAGTAGGGAACAATAGATCTTCTGTTGCTAGGCTAGGCGTTGCGTTTAGTTTCAACAAGTGAGTTAATGAACCAGATCTATAATTTTAAATAAACAACAAAGAACAGCGGAGTAATTACGTAACACACATAAAATGACAATAGGGAATATGCATACATATTTTTTTTTGATGTAAATCAATAATTGACAGTAATCCAGTAAGTAACCCATGAAAAGTATTGAAAGTTTGGTGCTCAAAAAAAATATGAAACTCCAACCAAATTTCTACTACAGTTCAAACGTCCGTTTCTGTCGCGGCCATGATGTGACGTCATTATCCAAGGAACTACTTTGTTTACATCTGTTTTTTAGCCCCAAATCATATACATTTAATTATTGTATAAGTTTTATTCAAGCAGAAATCGCACTTACTTATTTACCTTAGTGAGATTTCAAGCATTTAGCAAAGTTCTGTGTGCCAAGTTTTATCCGAATCCTTTCAGCCGTTTTTGCGTCATTGAGTAAAATCTAGACATACAAATTTTCACATTTAGATCAGTATGATACTTGGTAGATGCACTTTTTTATTTTTATTAAATAGGAACAGCAAACAGCTATGCTACACAATAATAAAGACTTATAAACATAAATAACATAAGTAATAATACCTAGTAGCCCACAGCGTTGTTAATATATTACTATTCATAAATAAGGTGAACTGTACATGCATGACAGTTACACTAATATTATAAAAAAACCTAAAAAAAAACATAGTATTAAAAAAAACACTTAGTTGATAAATAAATGTAATTTTGTCTATCAGACCTAAATTGCGCAATCTTTTCAATAATAAAGAAACTAGTTTGCTTATAAAAACGTTAATAATATTACCATTAGTATTCGCAATAGCTACCATTTCATAGAGCTAGATACAGCCGTGAATATTTCCAAACCAGTTTGTGTACATTTTTTCTAATTTTAGATTTGTGGAGCATTTTAATTGCTCTAACATTAATATTGGGCTAACAATAAACTAGGAACTGTTTGTGTATTCGTTTTTACTGCGTACCTAATACAAAATACAATAATTATATTATTCCGGACAAACCTATTAAGGTTTTTGTGATGTATCTGTTTATATTTTGTTTTGTTCCTTAATTAATAAATAATTATAAAAAAAAGTTGTAATTAGGTTTTGTTGAAAAAATCCCCAAGCGACACCGATGCAGATGTTGACTTTAGTGAAACCTGAGGGGTAAATGCGTAATCAATATCAGTAGCAATGGGTTTCAATTATAAAAGACTTCAAAAAAGGAGGAGGTTCTCAATTTGACTGTATTTTTTTTTGTACGTTGGTTACGCGGTTGCTCTGCCAATTATGAATTGATTTTGATGATTAATTTTTTGTTTGGTTCGAGTAGGTCATACTACATAGGTAGTCCTATATAAATTTTATAGAAATTGATTCAGCGCTTTTTGACAAAAATCAACAAAAACAAAAAATATATACACAGATGACGTTTTGGTTTGTGGTTTCCGTCAGCAAATGTTTTTCTCACTGTCTATGTGGATGATGTTACGACTTTCTGCCACTGTTACTCGTATTATCATAGCAGGTAGTGGTATTCGAATTTGTGTGGGGTAGGTACCGCAACTAAAATGTGAAAACTTTTTACAAAAAAATAATCAACCGACCGAAAACAAAGTCAAAGTCAAAGTTAAAGATTTATTTGCAAACTAAGTGTACCTTTTGGTGTTATTTTCGCCGCGGCCTTTTTCAGGCATCGCAAATTTGAGGGTTAGTGTATTAACATTAATAAATTAAAATAACTACTTATGCTATTGTCACGATTTTACATTAATAATTTCAACAATACAAAGTGAAGTTTTTGAGAGTTCAACAATATTCATTTCATTAACCTACGTTGTTGAGCCTATAAATTTTTCGAACATAGGTACGAAGCAATGGATTAGCAATAGGTATACTTCAATCATACAGATTATGTTTGATAGTGTGTTACGCAATTACGGTGCTGTTGCGTTCTGCTTGTTTTAATCCACAGTTGCGACCAAAATAAAAAAAAAGAACATAAACAAACACTTTAAATTTACAGTCTAGCTTGTTGCTAATCCAAGAAACCTAGGACAATAAAGTTCTAAGTACAAGTAATTTTGACACAAACAATAAAAAAACAAAAGCTTCTCTATCATAGGTAGTCAGTCATACGAGATAAATAGTAATCTCTCTAGGAGTCTGTTAATGACCTAATCCCGACAAGGACATTGGGGAAGGTCGGCCGGGAGGGAGGTAGCGGGGGGCGGAGGAGAATTTTCTGTTATTTCTTACCTCGAGACAAACAATTTCTGTAGACGATTTTAAATCAAATCAGAGCACTTTTCGTCTCGACTCATAGTTCAGCCTGTTGGTACTTGTGAGATAATCTGGGGGTCTAATTCGAACATAAATCCGAAGTATCGGCCGAATGTTTGGCCGTTGCTTGACTACGGATAACTATGGCTGACTACGGCGAAAGAAAAAAAAACGACAATCAAAGAGATAAGCCAAAGTCAAAAGTATGACTTTTAGTCGGGTAAGGACTCAAAGTCAAAATAGAAAACTATGGATGTTATAAAACGGCCGAACATTCGGCCGATACTTCGGAGTAGAGCCCATGGCTAGGACGGGTTTAGGTTATCGCTCGTAGTACAGAGTACTAAAGACGAGTAGGCACGTAAAAGTTTACTGACAGCATGAAATAAAATCAATGCTTCATTTCCATAGTTTAAGGGTAAATGAGACAATTTCTAGTGTGCGAATTCTAGTTGACTAAATACGGCCTTTAGACGATTTCTAGTTACATTCCTACTTGCTTCATTGCAAACAGAACATTTTGTATAATGGACTTGAATTTAGTCATAACCAAACAGATAATTACGTTGCCAAACAACGAATTAGCTATAAAATTAGTCAATGAAATGATAATAGCGTCATATAGTTACTTAAAGCATAGTCCCTTGAGCTGCATACGATTGAATTAGCGTTGGAATAGTCACTGAATTATACATTTGCATGTGCGTGGGTTTCACTATGAGCTATGTTTGCAAATATAGGCGTTTTTTTAGTAGTTAAGTAGGAACTAATTTATTGGGGGTTGTGAGTTGAGAGTGTTGAGACTTAACTTTGCAGAGGGTGCGGCGGGATTCAAAGTGCCTGAGAAGATTGACTGTTTAGGTAATCAAAAACACAGACAGGCCTACACTGTCATATTCCCGCTAGGGAGCCGTTTATTATGATAAGATGTATGTTGACTTAAAAAAGCGGGGCAGTTGAGAGTATGTCATGCTCACTTAAAAATCTGGCCGATGCAGCGATGGTGGCGCGTGTGTTGGATCATTCGGTTCCCTACAAAATGGTTGAGCTGGATGGTGCTGATCCACGCGTCATGTTCGTGAACGGGCGCCGTCAGTTGAGACTGGTATTCTCTTAACTGCCAGGGCTTATTTGTAATATTATAATCTTATATTTTGTATTGTTTTTTAAATAAGTAATTTATTTTTTTACATTGTTCTCACATAGAAGCAACAAGAATAATGTACCCAGGATTTTGTAATATCTTGATTTAAAAGAGTGTCCTTGCAGTTTCTTGCTTGTTCTTCTCCATAGTGATCTACGTTTTGGAATGGGCAAATAGCTTCAACTTTCTGACTAACTGACCGACTCTTAGACAGTTCAAAAGTGCCTAAAATAATTGGCGTTTACAATTCAAACTTTAAAGAGTAACCGTGTAGTTCCTTGCCGGCTCTTCTCCATAGGAAACCACTAATGGGAACTGTGCCCCTTCAGCTTCTGACTTTTCATAAGTGCCCATGTAGGTTTATGTGAAAAAAAATATTCTAATTTGATTTGAAAAAAATATATCTTTCTTAGTGGAGTTTGACTTGTATCCTAATACCGTCATGATCAGCCAGTGGAAATGGCTAGAGTCAACTATTTAGGGAGGAAATTGATGACCTGTTTTTTTTTGTCTTCAGAGTTTCTGCATTGTCCTTTTGATGAAATTGTGAAGCTATATGTCTATAGAATAATGTTAGAAATACAGATAGGTAAATAAAGTTCAAATCATGTATTGTATTGTGCCAATATGTAGGTAGGTATATTATGTAATACGTTCCAGCTCTAATACATATATTCATTGGACGTGTGAATGCCCTCATTCTCTCTGATTACCGCTTCGATGATATTTAAATTCTGTCCCTAATAACGTACATGGACATAATATCTACCACTTATCGTCGAGTACGCTCGACGGTTTTATAAATTACGTAAATTTTTTATGTTGTTAAACCAAAAAAGCAAAATGTAAAAAACGAGCAAGCCTTACAGTAGTGGCATAAATGATGTGTAACATCTGACATTTCACCTTGGTAATAAGCAACTAAGCATTGACAGAAATTAACCTCAAAATTTAAAAAAGCTAAATATTGAAATATTCGAATAATTATTTATTACTAGTGGTCCCCCACCGGTCGAAATTCGACCCACACAAGCTATATAATATATCCAGTTTAGGCTGATCTGGCATTGTATAGGATTTTCGTACAATGAGAGGCCAGCTTATACTGGAAAATTATAGCTTGATGGTGGAAGGATTCAGATGGATTCAGTACATCATTCTAGACCCCCCTGCGTTAAAATGTCTTGTCGGTACAGAAGTGCAATACCTACTCGGTCAAAATGTATGGAACAGTGAATTTCTTTTTAATAACCGACAAAAATTTTAACGCAGACAGTACATCATTCTTGACCCCCCGGTCAAGAATGATGTACTGTATCCATGGTAAACGGATTCGCGTCGATGTCCCTTCCACCCTGTATAGTACATACTAACTCCATGCTATTATAAAGTACTTACTTATTCCATGCACAAGGTGTCATTTCCTGTTACACACTTCCGTCCCTTTTCACGAAATCATTTTCACAGAATGCGAGACGAAACATGTTATCTACACATCAAAAACTGCCCAAATCTTGAGGTAGGTATATTTCATGCAATAAAACGAAAAGATAATAATAAATAAGTAAGTAAGTAAATAATACGCGTCGTAAGTTCAGCCAGTAATAGGACTCGCCCATCAAGGAGCGCTGTCCCCAATTTGACGCATTATTAATTTATTATACACAAAACAAAAGGCATTATAATAAAACGAGTATACTTAAAGACCAATAGTTAAATTATCTTTAAATTGTTGAAGGTTTCAGAAACATACGCTTGGTAGATTTTGCGCCATTCTCAGTTTTTTATCCGCGTTAGACATAACTTTACAAATTAATTTCACGATTCACATAATCTAAAATATTCACATATTAAATTATTGAGAAAATGCTCTAATTTGACGTATATTTTTTTCTAATCATTAACACTACTCGTTTAGACGTGATCTTCAGTATAAAATCATTAAAAGTCTGTTATCGTTGCCTTAAGTTCTGAGTTGAGCTGCACGACTACTGACAAATGCGTGCACTGACTGGACACTGGACAGGTCCACTCAATCAGTGTAGTTCTTTCATCAAACGACCATTTCAGACACCAATCACCCTAAGGACTCTACGAGACAGGCTCGACCTAGTGCAGAGTTCTTAGGTTAAAAGTACTTCCTTTGCGTCTTATCTAATAATGTACACCTACCTATTAATTTAGGTAGCTTATAAGGAAATGTAAAGCACTGTTTTTGGAAAATAAACTAACTTGGTCAGATCTGGACTTCAAAAGAGACCGTGACCAGGGGGCTTAAAATGGACGCTTTGGCAGAATCATAATATGATCTGCGTACAATTTATATCCCGCAATTAATCTGTTTGACAGATTTGTATGGAGTTTCGTAAAATGGTCCACAATTTATAAATTGCTCTATTGAACTCTAATGTCAAATAGCAGCTGTCAAACAGATGAATTGCGGGATGTATGAATTGTACGCAGATCATAATATGATTCTGAAAAAGCGTCCATTTTAGGCCCCCTAAGTTTGTTTCGGCGTTTCTTCTCGAAGTAGTCAGATAGGAAACGCCGACCTCATCTAGTTTAAAAAAATATGATTGAAGAGTAAAAGTGTCTTTACTAACCTACTTACAGAAATAAAATCATTTATTATTTATCAATGACATACTAGTTGGTTAGCTACCAGCTCAACGGCTAAAACCGACTTCCGTTTTGTTTCCCAAGGTCAATATTGAATAGGACCCCTAATATTCTATTATGGCGAAATTATATGCGTTAAAGGAACGCCGAATGATTGAAGGGAATGGTATTATTTATTTATTTATCTTTAATTCAGGTACATTACCCAAAATTTGTTAGTACTTATTACTTAAACTACATTAGTACCTATGTATTAAGACAAACATTAATTAAGACAAACATAATCAATGATAATAATACAACACAACACAACTTATGAAATACTACACAATATTATATCTATTATGCCATCTGGAGACACCCGGCAACAATACTTGCACTGCGCACAGGTGTCCCATCAGGTGGCCTTCAGACTTATCAGCAACAATGCTCAGAGGGCTAATTGCGTATCACACTATCAGTAGGAATCGGTTTCAATTTGACAGTTCAACAACATTCATTGAGTTATTTACGTTGTTGAGCGGACATAATTTTATACAATAAGAAGCAATGGATTAACAATATACTTCAAATTCATTCCGATTCAAACTGTGTTACGCAATTAGGGGGCTGGAGACTGTTGTCGCTGTCGCGCTTTCGACGCAGCAGTGACGCGGATCTTTTACGCATGATTGCAAAGAAGTCATCTGTACGCGCTGCTGCGAACATCCCTGACGCGCTACAGAAACGCGGCAGCGACAACAGTACAGTCCTAAAAGCATTGTTGTATTGCATACGGCATTAAACGCTCTCTGCGTGTATCTGGTCCACAGACTGCAGGAATAAAAAGCCTGGCAATATGCCCGAAACAGTGATATCTTGACACTATTGTCGCACTTTGCAAATCTGCGGGCCAGCATGTTGCAGCGTACGGCCAATGACCTGCGCTCTCTCTCCACATCACAATTATCCGTGCCGTCCTCCGTAACCCAGTGACCAAGGTATTTAAACTGCTTTACTCTGCTTAGAGTTGCACCACATAGCGAGAGATGGTGGCGCTTTTCTTGGCATTATACCTTAGTATATGGGCTCCAGCATAGCACTCTCATATACTCAATAGCTTTCTGAACGCACTGATCACACCACCATTTTCGATCCATGTTATTAACACCACCATTTTATACATCCAATACAAGACAAATGAAAATTAGCGAAACACCACAGATTTGATATCGATAGCTACCCGTCACGTGGCCCGCTATAAGAAGATGATCAAAAATACTACGTCTTGTAGTCATGTCAAGTTATTCAAGTGTTATCAATGTTGGGCCACAAAAGGGATGAATGAAAGGCAATTGCATGCAGCTGAGATGAGAATGCTAAGAGAGATGTGTGGTTTTACGCGAAATTATAGAATAAGAAATGAGTATACAACGTGCCGCTACAGTGGCGACATTAATTTAACACACGTAGGTATACAGTTTCAGTGTCTTATAGCACACATAATCTTATTATAAGTAGATTAAGCGCTATATTCTATGTTAAAATTATGAAAAGTTTGATGAAATAAACAGATTTAATTTTTTTTTTTTTTTTTAGTTTCACCTGTACGTTTTATGAAAATATTTTGATTTCATTAATCATTATTAAAAATCTATTGATTTATTCACAATTTCAAAAATATCATCTTGGGGCAAACTGACTTAAATAACTGTAGCACAGAGGAGCACAGCCGGGGTCATGGATCATAGTTGATGTTTTTTTTTTTTTTTTGCAATTTATAATGATTTATCTTAATATAATATATGAAAAAATATAATATAATATATAAAAAAAATATAATATAATATATATTTAAAAAAAATATGATTACTGGCCACTAGCCCTACCTGTGTGTCAAATTAATGTCGCCACTGTAGCGGCACGTTGTATAAGAGGAAGTCTGAAAGTGAAACCGGTGACTGAAAAGTTGTGTGGAAAAGTGGAAATAGGTTGTCATGGTATGGGATGCGGAGGAATGAGGGAAATGTCGTTAAGAAAGTTTTGAGTATGAATGTAGATACGAGTAGAGGAAGACCAAAGAAACGATGGATGGACAGTGTGAAAAATGACTTAGTCACCCCTTTCTGGTCATTTTTCACGACTAATAGAGGAGTATGGATGAAAAGGACATATTGTACCGACCCGAAATAAATTGGCAAGAGAATGATGATGCCCGTCACTTCTGGGAAGTTTCACTAGTCAATTTAAGACACTGACAACAGGTAAACCTGTCACTGTTAGACTTCATACAAAAGAAAGAGAAGCGCGATGACACAACGCTTGTAATATATTGCAAAATATGAAGCAATTATTTATTTACTCAAATTTGAGTTGAGTAATCGAAAATATAAAACAACCAAGTTCTGCATACAAATAAGACGTTCTTGTTATTAATTAAATACAAAACCGTACGTTGATGTTTAATAAAGATATTTTGGATTGAAACTCAAAGTAAATGGTTAGTTTACCGTTAATTTGTATCGAGATTTTTTTTCCGCTTTCACAAACTATGTAGATTTGGCATTTTTTTTGTTTAAGACAAGACTACTTTTATCATTTGCCTCTCGTCAGAGCCTTGATATGACCTTTTGTAACATGTAGTTTGTATTCTAGCATCTGTAATCATAACCATACAGGCGTTTTAAGGCTTCTACATACCAGCGCGACTTGTCGCGCGACGCGACACGGCACAAAGGCCCCGCGTGTCGCGGGACGAGCGGTGCCTTTGTGTCGCGTCGCGTCGCGCGACAAGTCGCCCCGGTATGTAGAAGCCTTTAATTCCGATAAAGTTACGAGAGATAAATTCATACCTCATGGTAATGACCTACTTTGGGGCCCCAGATATTAGCAGTTTTAATTTTATAACTTGATAGTCAGTGACCCAAATGGCGCAGTGACGGAGCGCTCGCCTTTAGGTCAAGGGCATGGGTACGAGCCCCGCATAGTAACAAGGAATCTGTGGGGCCATAAGGTTTTGGAAGAGTCTATAATATATTCTCCTTCCTTCCTTTCATTCTCGCCTGTCAATCGCCACGCTATCTTTGATTCCCTTTTGATTTCATATCATGCCTCATACAATCCATCCATCTTTTCTAAAGTCTTCTACATAACACCCCGATTTTAGATCCCAATTAACTTTTACCACATTTATGAGGATCAAAAAATCGTTTCGAACTTAGTTACAAGAAGGTCAAGGGTGTCGATTAAATAAAATGACTGCTATTTCTTTACGATTTCCTGACCTTAATAATTTAGGCTCAATTTCGACCATACATAACACCAATGACCGTTTACGCAACAATTTTGCATTAACGACCGCAATTCGACAGCTGTTCTTCAATGCCGGTTGTGCAACTAGTTGCTGGGTTGTTGGTCGCTTAGCAACCGATGGTGAATCATGGGCCTTCGGTGATGCGATTTGCCATGAGTTTAGAGAGGCGTGGAGCTAATGGAGGCTGTTTCCTAACAGTATAATGTGCTTAAAGAATATTAGCAAGGGTTCTTCATTTCATGGTCATATTTTTATATATATTTGTGGGAAAATATAAATAATAAAATACTATCGACTCTAAATGTTGGCACACCTTATAAGGCTAATAATGATGCTAATTAGAATTACTGTGAGAAATACTGTAGAAAATGAATGTCTAGAAAAGGTTGATTTAGGTAAAATATACTTTATTGTGTTTTGTATCTGTCAGTAGTCAGATTGGTAAGAGCGAGGGAATGTAAAAGGTAATGTAGTGTTGGGATAACAAGCTATGAGCATATTAAGAGTATTTTATACTCAATGATAGCGATCCAGGTAGGGAGGTAAATTCCCACACTCACTAACAAGGGAGTATAATTTTTGCAAGTGTATAAACGAACAGACTGTGTGCAGGGTTGGGTTAGGCTGTCTCGCAGTCTTCATACTCGTAAGTTAAAAGCATATCAAACCCCCTTTATGCCAAAAGTCAGTGTCGTTAAGAGTATTTAATACTCAATGATAACAATCCAGGTACGGAGGTAGAATCAGGGAGTAGTACTTATATAACACACGTAACATCACGTCTGTATTCCCCGAAGGGTTAGGCAGAGGTGTACCTGGAGTACACCCACATTTCACCAGTTGTGTTAAATCCGAGCCTATAACCATCAACTTGGCACAAATCCAGACTTAGGGCTGTTACTGAGGAAAAAAAAAACTCCAAAAATAATTACTTAATGGGAATCTTATCCATGCAAATCAAACTTTACTGTCTGAGCAAGTTAAAAGTACGTACTCTTCAAATGCCCTCGTGCGCCCCCTTGTTGTAAATATATCAAACAAATATAAAAGGTATGTGTTCTAAATCAGGGACAGACAGACATACGATTTTATAGTTATAGAGCAGTAGGTTTGGCTCCCCTTCGTCTTAAAGGTACGAAAATAATGTCAAGAGTATAAGTGCTCACAGATTTGTATGACAAAATACGTGGAGGGTCCCGAAATGAGGTTCTAATGGAAAATACTATTTGGGGCGGTCTTTTATTGGCATTTTGGCAATGGGACGATTAGATAAAGGCTCTATTGTTGCCGTAATATAGATGTTGATAGGAGAAATTATAATGGTAGTTCTACCTGTATTGACTTAATTGCTTACAAATAAATAGAAAGATTTATTAAAAGACAGTAACGAAATTTAAGTAATAGGTATTATATATAATTCGTCTCTAAGTCGTGGGTTTCTTGTGCTGCACAAAACTTTAGTAGGTTATACTTTTGGTTTGATCTCGCTATACCTATACTCGGAGTTTCTTT
Source organism: Tiliacea aurago (assembly GCA_948098905.1). NCBI lineage: Eukaryota > Metazoa > Arthropoda > Insecta > Lepidoptera > Noctuidae > Tiliacea > Tiliacea aurago. Next base: position 4,572,835 of record OX402583.1, on the reverse strand, counting down.
GAAGGATAAGATCAGAGTTATCCGCAAGACAAACGGAGTTACCGACATAGCCTGCTGGCCATGTTTGTCGAAGGACCAATGGCCGGTGAAGCAGACGCGTCCTGGAGTGGAGACCGCGTATCGGCAAGCGTAGTATAGGACGCCCCCCAACTAGATGGACCGACGACCTTAAAAAGGTGGCTGGGACAAACTGGATGCGGAAGGCGGAGGACAGGGTGTTGTGGTGCAGCCTGGGAGAGGTCTATGGGCAGCAGTGGACTGCTATAGGCTGAGTTGATACCTAAAAAGAATAGTATGATTTTGTAATCGTTGGATTAAATATGACAAGTTAATCACTACCTGCTTAATAATTTATTGATTGAGATATATCACGTACTTATTCCCAATTCAAAAGAAATACTCGGCTCTGATAAATAAATAACGGTAATTAATGAATGACAACTGAATCAAAAAAATGGTCTGTTTCACTTGCTGGTATGTGAAAATATTAATTGCAATTAATCGCATTTAGAATTATTACAATAACTATTTTCTAGAAAGCTTGGATTCACAGAGAGGAGTACAGCTTTTATAGGGTTCAATGTTGCTCGTTACTTCAATACCATTTCGGTTTTATATCAATTTTTAGTGAGAGCTGAATGATTTTACAGTGCTATATGATATATACCGAAACTGACAAATTTTCCCAATCAACCTTGAACCTTATACTTTAAAGATAAAGTTGAAAATCTTTTAAAGAAATTTGACAGATTTCGGTAGCTTGATGTGCTGCCGTCTGTACTAAGAAGGATAAAATTAGACGTGGGTCAACTGGACCTATGGTTATTCGAATCGAATCGCATAAATCAAAAGTGTCAAGTTGTTTCTGGTTCGATTAGGATTCGATTGGATTCTGGATTTGAAAGAGAGACTACTGAATACGGATTTGTAAAGGATTACGGACGAACAGATTAAAATGTTAACTGATTAAATTTTTGAATTCTGAAAGGAAATCTACCTAGTATTGTTGTATGAACGGGCTGGTGTCGCAACACCACGTCCATTTTTTTTTAATAATACATACCTACTATTAGATGTAAACAAGTCTTTAATACTTGTAAATAGCAGTAGGTACCTATTTAAGGCGCTGACAAGAGGCAAACGATAAAAGTAGGCTTGTCAAATCTATATAGTTTGTGGTAGCGGAAAAAATATATGTTATTCTTGAACATATTTCTCAGAACTTGGTTATTACCAAAACACGTTTAGAAAAAAAATCTCAAACTCAAACTCAAACTCAAAGCATTTATTTCGATTAAACCATTGACAGGCACTTTTGAATTGTCCAGAAGTCGGTCAGTTACAAATATGAAGCTAGTTGCCCATTCCAAATACTAGGTTCCTATGGAGAAGAACGGGCAAAAACTCCACGGACACTCTTTTAAATTAAAATATTGATACAAAATATTGGTTACATCATTCATGTGAGAACGATGCAATACGTCAAAAGCGTCCGTGATAAAAAGATAACAATTCAAAACTAAAATAATTAAAAATAAGCCGTGGCAGCTAAGAGATGACCAGTCCCAACTGACAGCGCCCGTTCACGAACATGACGCATGGATCAGCACCATTCAGCTCAACCATTTTGAAGGGAGCTAAATGATCCAACACACACACCATCATCAGCGAGACATAATATCTGAGTGAGCATGACATACTCTCAGCCGCCAGGGCACATTTAAGTCAATGAAAGACATAATTACCCGGTAAATGGTAGCTCTATTGTACATAGTACTCACACCTGTGATATCTTTTGCGAATTATATAATACAAAGGAGATTCGAGTTTAGTCTCGATACAAATTAACGGTAAACTAACCCTTTACTTTGTGTTTCAATCCAAAATATCTTTATTAACAACGTACCTACGGTTGGTATTTAATTAATACATACAATAACGTGTTATTTGTATGCAGAACTCGGTTGTTTTTTATTTTCGATTACTAATTTTTGAGTAAATAAATAATTGCTTCATATATTGAAATAAATTACAAGCGTTGTGTCATCGCGCTTCTCTTTCTTTTGTATGCAGTCTGACAGTGACAGCGGTTTACCTGTTGTCAGCGTCTTAAGGAGGTAATCATAATTTCTTAGAAAATTATGATTTTTGATGATTGATTCTGACTCATCATGAAATGATTATGTCATAAATTTTATTGTAAACAGCCAATTTCTCAGAAATTCTATTCAGTGGGTCAGTTTTTATTTTAAAACCTAATGTTTCCTTTTAATAAACTGAAATAACGAATCACTTGCTTCAGTATTCTAAATATAGGTACGCTTTTTACTAGGTTTATTTATTTTTCCTGTAGTTTATTTCAAATGAAGTTCAGCTTTGTAAAGGAAAATACTTGAGTTAAACTTGTTGATCAAAATAGTTTCAATCGCTTACATTAATTGTATTTAAGGCGACGATAACCGACTTTTAATGATTTTATACTGAAGATCACGTCTAAACGAGTAGTGTTATGTTAGGTAGGTATGTTAGGTAAGTTAATGATTTGAAAAAAATATATGTTAAATTAGAGCATTTTCTCAATAACTTAATATGTGAATATTGTGTTATTATTATAGTGTGTTATGTTTATATTACATACTGAAATTAATTTGTAAAGTTATATCTAACGCGGATAAAAAACTGAGAATGGCGCAAAATCTACCAAGCGTATTTTCCTGAAACCTTCACCAATTTAAATATAATTTAACTATTGACCTTTTAGTTTACGCGTTTTATTAAAATACCTTTTGTTTTGTGTATAATAAATTAATAATGCGTCAAATTGGGGACAGCGCTCGTTGTCTAGTTGTCTAGTCCTATTACAGGCTGAACGTAGGACGCGTTGCGTGAGCTCAGTACAGAACACGCAAGCTAACTACTCAAGGTTACTGGCATATATCTGCGTCTTAAGTCAAAAGACTTAAATCTAATCCATCCAATTTTACCTAAAAAGGTAAAATTTTATATAGGAATTCTACATAATTAACCAATTTTGGCAACAGGTGAACAGGGCCTCAAGTCTGCTATTACAATAGTGTCAGAATGGTGGATCATTGATTTCATAATTGTTGATTTTGACATGTTTGGTAATCTACTATTATAATGGCGTCATTATGACTTTCCAATGGTCGGCCACTGACACTACATTGAAAGAAATTGCATTTATTGGTAATCTCGTACATAATGACAAATTAATGACATTTCTACTAATGGGTTTTATAATAATGGCAATACGACAATGCCATTATAAGTAACACAATTCTATTACGAGAACATTGACCGACCAATGATCGACCATTATGAATTTAGCAGATTACGAACTTTTAGCAAAATGACAATGGGATCGTGTTGGAATGACTGAATTTATAAAAATACCAGACTTGGGGCCCAGGCTGTTTAAACGTTGAAAAAAGTTTAACGCCACACCGCGGCACCGCGGCTTTTGGCTACTCTGTAGGTAATGTGTGTATTTTAATTGTATTATTTTGTTGTAATGTGCGTTTTGTTTGTACAGAATAAACAGTTTTTCTTTCTTTCCTTTTCTTTCTTAAGTTTCACTCTTGTGCAAATATTTCCTTAATAATTATGTAGTATTTAACGTCGTTGTCTGTGTGGTCCCAGCACCACCATATTTTTTCCCGTGGGTGTCGTAAAAAGTGACTGCCAAAACAATCAACGGGAAATAGATAAACCATATAGATTTTAATTTATTTGAGAGTATCAAAATATGTCACATAAAATGGCCGTAGTTTTCTATTGCCTTGACTTAAAAGACAACAACCAATATTTTCTAAACAACACGACACTGACAGCTTTTGAACTCGTTGAGAGACTTGAACGCCGAAATCGGGCGTTCAGAATTTAAACTAGTTAAAGCTTGAACTGCGTTCACTTTATGTTGGTGAAATCAAAAGTAAAGTTCGGAACTCAGATAAAAGCTTGAACTGTGTTCAGCGTGACTTGATCACGTTCAATTTCGTTGGTGAAATCCGCCCTTAGAAGCTTAATTTTTTAGAGCTGCAAGGGACCGCAGACCTACGCATTTGATATTAATTTCATCTTGACACCTCCACGCGTTCCTGAGAAAAAGGTATTGACAGACTGACAGACAGACAGACAGACGGACAACGAAGTGATCCTATAAGGGTTCTGTTTTTAGGGTTCCGTACCCAAAGGGTAAAACGGGAACCCTATTACTAAGGCTCCGCCGTCTCTCTGTCTGTCTGTCCGTCTGTCACTAGGCTGTATCTCATGGAACGTGATAGTTAGACAGTTGAAATTTTCACAGTTGATGTATTTCTGTTGCCGCTATAACAACAAATACTAAGGGGGCTCACATACAACAAACGTGATTTTTTTGGCACTTTTATAGATAGGTAATTGTACGGAACCCTTCGTGCGCGAGTCCGACTTGCACTTGGCCGGTTTTTTCCTTTTGAGATAATACAATCCTCCCCTTAACTATGTATAATGCAAACCGTTGATAAGTCAAAGCATGAACAATTGTACCCTTTTAAAAACCTCTCTCAGTCAGGGGTATATCCTACATTGTAACTACTACAAGATCAGCTGATGCAACAATTGATAGTAGTATGCAAAAAGAGATCATTGGATTACCAATACGCCCCTAATAGTAATAGGATCGCCCCTGTGATACCCCATTACGATTTGGGTATGGCTAACTTATGGTTTTTCCAGTGCTCCCCGTGGAGATTATGATGAGACGATATACCTATTATGAATTACTGCAAAACATACCAAATACTTATGATTAATATTAGTAGGAATTAGGTTAGTTTACAATAAAATTTGGAGTAGTATCTGTTACATAGGAAATCGTTGACACTATTCAGTATGTTTGCATGGAAAACTGGAGTGGCGACCGCGTACCGGAAAACGTAGCTTAGGAAGGCCTCCTACAAGGTGGACTGATGCACTTGTGAAGGCCGCAGGAATCTGCTGGATGAGGGAAGCACCGAACCGGTCGAAGTGGCGGTGCTTGGGGGAGTCCTATGCCCAGCAGTGGATGTCTTTCGGCAGAAATGATGATGAAGAACTGACCTACACAACAGAATTTAAAATGATGAGTTCATGAGTTTTAAACAAGAATGTTTTTTTTTTTATTATCTCACTAAGAAAGCTATTACCTAATAAAATGCTTACTGTTGTTTAGGATGACGTGGGATTATGCACTGGAATTAGGGGGTTTCGAAAAATAAGAATAGTGAAGATTGTACTCAATAACTCCATTTGAAATAAGATTAGACATTTTAATAAACTTTTCTACAGTCCGTTCAACCGATCTTGACTTGTATTCCGTAGGCATAAGTATGACATTATAAGAAAAAACGTGGTTACAATACCAACTGTGTATTACACCTGCCATTTGTCATGCCACCAACGCAATAGAACTTAAAATCCGCTAAACGGACTGTATAAAAGGTTTATTTAAATGTCTAATCTTATTTCAAATGGAGTATAGATTTTTAAAACAAGGCAGACTACAACAGAATTTGAAAAAAAATACTGTATTTAAAAATTACTTTTCATTCTCACCATGAAAAAGATTGAGCACTGAAAATTGGTGGGTTACATAATTAAACCGTTTGTTAAATTTTGTCAACTTTTTTAATGATTCTGCCTCGTTGGTCTAGTGGGCACAACCTCTACCGCTGAGCATGAGGTCTTGAGTTCGATTCCCACTATTCCCAGGTCGGGCAAAGTGTTATTGTGCTTTTCCATCTGGAATTTTTCAGTCCCGGAGTCTGAAATTCGTGCCCGGTTGATGGCAATAGGCTCGCCCCCTATTACATGGGACCTAAACATAACGGGCGAAATGTGGGTGTACTATATGTACACATCTGCCTATCCCTTCGGGGAACCAAGGCGTGATGTTATGATGATGTTATATAAAATGACTCAATCGTGTTTACGATTCTTGTTTTATCAAACTTATAAAGTAATTATCGCTAGTAAACATTACTAATAAAAAAAATAATCACTATTATGAGACGGAGATATTTTCTGTCCTTTTCCAGTGAAACGCCCCCAGTAATTATCTTTCAGCATGATTGCAAAAGGAGAAATATGTAATTATATAAGCTAATTTGAACTTCAAAACTAGGGTATTCAATTCTGGAATACTCATAGGAGACTGAAATTTTCTGCAGGATATTTTGGAAATTTTCTTAATGGCACAAAAAAATTGCGTAATACAAACACATTTTATAATATTAAATTAAATATTTGTAGGATTTATTTTATAAACACACACACACACTTTACATATCTTAGAATATTAATTACATGTGCTAACTCTCGATATACCAACAGTAATTCCTAAAGTACTTAGATATATATACCTACATATCTATTGTACATTATTGTACAATGTATAGAATAAAGCCACTTAAGTACACACGGCAACACATCAAGCTATAATTTTCCAGTATAAGCTGATCTCGCATTGTATAGGATTTCCGTACAATGAGAGGTACCGACACTGGTCGCAAAAAATCCTTTCAGACCGTAAGTAGTTTTTTATTAATTTATCCAAAGAAACTATAGACAATGACTTGTGTTTTTAATCAGAGACTTTGTTTTGATTTTTAAAATGTCGAAATAACGAATTAACATGTTTTTGTATTGTTTGCATACTGTGCAAAAAGTATGGCTAAAAAGAGCTATCAACACCATTGATGTATTAAATAGGAAGATAGGCCACTCTCTAACATCACGTAAATATTAAATGGACCCGATGTCGTGCGTCATGTGCTCGACAATCGAAATAGAGAGACATATTACGCGGGCTATAGCGGGAACGAGATAGCAATAATTGTCACTGTTACGTACACATAACAACTCGGAAACAAACTACGATTCGGGTATTCCCCGCAAACCGAGAGTAATGTAGGTCGATTATGTTCTTTCCCCTAATTAATTTATGCGGTCCACGTTGAGGAGCGCGTACCACATCTTGCTATTTAATACATCAATGATCAACACTATCAATGTTTACATAATTCTGTCCTGCATAATCAGCATAATATTTATTTATTTATTTAACACTTTAAGCACACAAAATGTACAAAGGCGGACTTAATGCCATAGGCGGTCCCACTGCTGGGACACAGGCCTCGTCTCTTCGAGAGGCAGTGGGCTGTAATGCCCAGTGCGGGTTGGTAGATGTCACATGTCTTCGAAGTTTTGGTGCTAGGACATCGGGTTTCCTCACGATGTTTTCCTTCGCCGTTTTGTTTACACAATTCTGCCTTAGATCACATTTGGAATTGGTGATTTTAGTAGGTACACATGGCTACACATCAAGCTATACAACGCCAGTATACGCGGACCTCTCATAGTACGAAAATCCTACACAATGCGAGATCAGCATAAACTGGAAACGTATAGCTTGATGTGTAGCCGTCTGTACCTTATTTTTTTATATCTATACGGAATGGACTTTTTGTGCCGCGGCAATTAGGGCAGGTACTTTACTGCCCAATTTAAAAATCCATCCTTTAACCTACTTATTTAACACTTTCAGCTGAGCATCTGGGTATTCAAATTTTTGTTGCGCGGCGCACTATTTTCTTATACAAAAAAAAAAATTGTGTTAAAAAAAACTAACGAGGAGTGGCGCTAGCAGTCCAAAAATTTAATGTGATATGGCGCGATGACGTAGCTTGAAGGAATTGGTTTATGCCGCAGCCGTTTCTCTATAGAAAGACAATTTTTTTGCTGACGTGATTACATAATGGTATAATGAGAAAGAGGGCAGCGTCAATTATGGGTAGGTTGCTCGGAAGCTCCAACAGCATCCTAAAAACATTATGTGATAAGGTGGACAGCCCCTTTATTAGGCACTGGGTGCGGAGGCACGTGCCAACATGTGTTGAGCCATGTAGGTATTAGTTGTTAGGTTACTTTGTAAGTGTTTTACTAACATAGTTTTTAAATTGTCGTTACTAATTATATGGATCATGTGTATTTTATGTGTGATCCGAAATAAATGAGAATATATATATATTAAACGTGTCATAATTGACAACGTTTACCAAAATTTACGTATTTTATTTAACGTTGCTCCGCTTAAAGTGTTAATTTAATAGTGAAGAAGACTCATAAAAGAGTTACGTGGTGAACTTCAATCAATCTGCCCAACCTTTCCCCAACTATTTCGGGGTTGGCTTCCAGTCTTACCAGATGCAGCTAAATACCAGTATTTTACATGGAGCGACTGCCTATCTGACCTCTACAATCCAGTTAAATAAATTATAAATGATTTAGTTTCTGTAAGTAGGTTTGTACAAACACTTTAACACGTCAATCATATTAAAAAACTAGATGCGGTCGGCGTTTCGTAACTGACTACTCTGAGAAGAAAGGCCGAAACAAACTCAGAGGTCACAGTCTCTTTTAAAGTCCAGACATAATCTTGGTCAGATCATGTGAATACCATGTAGATTGGTGCCTGAAATGATCTTTTGATGAAAGAATCACACAGATTACAGTTACTAAGTAACGTGATACCCCTTGGTAAGACTGGTTGTCAGACTGTTGGGCTTCTGAGCTTCTGACTACCCGTAACGACTGTTTGAACTCGTGATGAAGAAAAAAACAAAAGCATAAATAAAATAAAATCTTTTAGTGAACACTAATGAAGGAAGACTAATCTAGTGCACGATGACGTCACTAGAGCGTATCAGGGGAATGACAGATAAACGGTAGGTAGGTATAGGTCATATCAACTGTTATCACCAGTTGTAAGAAATGATTAAGGTGAAAGAAGTGGAGTTAGAGCAGCACGAAGTGGACACGTGCTGCCTCTAAAGGCGGCTTCCCACGCCGCGTGATATTGCGGACAGACGCGGGCCAGTCCGCAACGGCCGACGACCACGGACAGCCACCACTCACCAAGACTCTTCCAACGGTGCGTGTCGGTCTATGTGGGTCTTGAGATTCTAAAGCCATTTCCCAAAATGCAAACTGTAAGAGAATTTGTAAAGAGAGCTCGCACCGCAGCTTTGAAGTACCGACCCGCTGCGGATCGGACAAATGTGTCTGCGCTACCACGAAAAATACTGGTCCCATTCCCGGCCACCATAAGCACGGGCTTGCGGACGGTGAGCAATGGGTAGCTCGCCGTCCGATAAGGGTCAGGCCAGGGTCGACGGCGCGTTGTGTTCCACGCGCGCCTCAAAGTGATGTCAGCACAAACTGATGGGATCCGTTAGGGCCGATGCCTGCCAGGGTTGCGGGTTTGTCCGAACGGGATACCCTGGCATACAGGCAACTGAAGGAACACGGGTGGGTTTTAGTCAGTAAAAGTCTGACACGCCCTCCCGCCCGGCCCAGAGCGGGAGAAGCTATTAGATAATTTTCAACCCTAAAAAAAAATTGTTTGTCGGTGCGGGCTGGTCCGCGTCCGTCCGCAATATCATGCACCGTGGGAAGCCAGCTTAAGAAGTGCTAATGATGTGTCAAAGTCTTTCCGAAGATGTGCCGGAGGTTAGTACAGTCAACCGGACGCTTTTATTTCACAGCAGCAATTAATTATTTCCGCGAGAAAACTGCTACGAAATAAAGGCGCTATCGAATTCGAATTGTTACCAGCGCGTGCAGCGACGTGCAGGTCTACTGTACAGAAGGGAAAGTATTGCTATATAATAATATTATTATGGATACATTGCCTTTTTGAGATTACAAGTTTAAGTTGGCAGGAGTATGACAAAGCTATCTCTTTTTACAAACGCAGCGGATGATTAAAGAAGTTCCACATTTTGTGAAGGAGAAAACGGGTAAAAATAATTTAGAACTACGAAACTTTTTAAGTAGTACCTAATTAAAAGTTTTTTTTGGTGTTCTGTTTAGATTTCGTTAAAGTCATCTGGCGTAACTGTTCGTAATGAGATGGTGCGTCAGAATTGATGATGCTCTTCTATGCAGAGTTCAGCTTTTTCATGGCATTGAGCAGGATATCACCTTCTTCCATAAGTTTGTTACCCAAGCATGAAAAAAATGGCCCATTTAACTGGTCCAATTATACATTTATAAGTTTTTTTTTAAAACAGTCTGTTAGTAACCTAAACAAGTTAGGTTTTAAAGACTTATCAAACGCAAAAATAATATAACTATGGTAAACATTGCTAAAAATAAAATGATAAGAAGCGTTTTTGGGCGGCTACGTCACTACATGGCGTCGTTGTAAGAGCGAGAGGCGCTTTTGAACACTCTTGCACTGTTTTGTGACGTCTGATTCATGAGTCATGAGTCATCGACCCAGTATGAAGGTAAAGAACGCTTAAGTGAGTTTTTTAAGGCAAAGCAAATATGATGTAATTATTTAATAAGTACCTACTGTAAAGTTTGATTGAAGGGGCTCTCCCGCACATAGGCGCGACGCGACACTATTTTAGTAGCACAATTTCTATGAAAACAATATGAAAATGTCGCGCTGTGAGTCGCGCCCGCGATATCGCGCCAGTCTGCACGAGCTTTGATGCAAAAAATAAGGCGTGACATTTTTTGGACATTTTAAAACAAGGTTTTTCTTAAAAATAGTCCTTTTTTCCGCGCAATATCTACTTATTGGCTACAAAGCAAGATAAAACCAATAGTAACTTAACTTCTGAAAGGTCGCAAGAACGATTGAACTTCTTTGCCTTTTATTTTTGTAGCTTTTGCCTTACGCTCAGTCACCCACTATCAAAGCAAACACACACAAAGTTGCCCAGTCGCCCAGCTTTAAATGGACACAGCTTCGGCTCTGTTTGATACTATATAGCAGGGTTCGGGCTAGCTCCTTCGGCATCCTGAAGGCATTCACGCAGAGGTTCGATTGCCAGTACCTGAACCATTGCTCTGTCTTGTCTGTAATAAGTCTCTGATTTTGGTATTTATAATTGTGCCTATGATCCTTGTGTTGGTCGAAATATTTTTTTATTTTTTATTTTATTGTATAGCAGCGTTTGTGTCCTTAGTATAATAATCTCAATTTACGTATCACAACATAGAGTGCTTTAGCATAATATAATAGGTACGGAGAATTCAAATTATTCAGAGCCTTAGTACATTGATTTTGTTAGATAAAAATCTTAGGAGTAGGTAGGTATTTTCTTTGAAAACACTCTAGACGAATAAATTTGCTACTTGAGCGAGCATCTAGCCTGCAATAATATTGAAGTTACCTGTGTATTTTATGTCTATTATTCCAGGTTTTTGTTATAAAAGATGAATATTATACTGACCTATATTGAGCCCCATTTTAGCAGTGGTTCTTTCAGTTGCTAGGGATCCTTTTGTCTGCTTTGAGGACTGATATTTTTTCATAACTGTTTTGATGAGATGAGATCCAAAGACCATAAAAGCTCGTGCAGACTGGCGCAATATCGCGGGCACGACAGGCAGCGCGACGCGCAGCGCGTCACTTTCCATGAAGTTTTCATAGTTAGTAATTGTGTTTAGTGACGCGTCGCATCTTTCTGTGGGAGCCTTAATGTAAGTAAATTCAGGGAAATGTATTGTTAAGCTAATTGCCAATCAACATAAATTGACCGTATATTCAAATTGTATCTACATCGTTATTTGACAGTTGCATGAAATGGCTACTCAGAACATTGAATTCTCAGAATGGCTATAACACGGCAAATTGACGTAGCGTATCGGGTTGCTTAACAATGAATTTCCCCGATTACTGGCTGGATGTTAATCAGGCATTTAATTTTATTTTTTTGGCATATCATCCAATCTACTCTGTTCAGGCTTTGGCTCATACAAGAGAAATCCATTTTCAGAGATAAATTACCCTTAAAAAGTAACTTTCTTAATTCTTAGGCGAGGTTGTATGATTACATGACTCTTATGTCCTAAAAGATAATTAACCTTTTATATAAAAAAAAAACCGGTCAAGAGCGAGTCGGACTCGCGCACCGAGGGTTCCGTACGTATACAACGTGTTTTTTTTTATATCCCATAACTCTAGGGTATGATTGAGGCCATATCAAAGAATCAACTGGCGTATGAATAATGTTCCAATCCTTCGTTATTTTTTTTTTTCATTTTTCATACAAAATAATTCGGCAAAGTCACGATTATTAATGTAAAACACCCTTACGTGAAATATGACAACGTCGCATTTTCTTTCGTCCCTTCACTAGCTGCCGCCGGGAAGCCCCGATACCAACATACCTAAATATTTTATTTTACTATTTATTTTACTACACTACTGCGAAGTTTGGCAACCTCGCAAAAGTAAAGATTCGTCATACTGGTGACAATTTTTGACCTAATTTAATTATGATTGATGATATCTCCGGAACGATGCATTTTTGGACCACCTATTCTAGGAGTTTTAGTATTATTTTTACCTACAGAATATAACCCTAGAGTTATGGGATATCAAAAAAAATAGGTTGTATATGTTGTCGATGATTTCTGAAAAACTGTGCTATTTAGAGACATCTTCATCATTCCTGTAATCTTTATATAAACTTCTATCACATAGAATAACTTCAGATTTTTATCTATGCAAACTTCGGAGATAAGGGGCGGGGAACGGTATTTTTTTTTACATTTTTCATCAAAAGTCGGAAACTATGCTGCCTAAAAAAATAAAAATGTTTGAGAATTTGCAAACAGCGCTCTTTCATATGATACCCCATATGCCCTAGTAGCTCCACTACAAATTTTTAAGACCTTTCAGTCCCTTTTGCAAAAAAGATATTTTTTTTATTTCTTTCTTGTTTGCACTATTCTAAATTTCAAGTTGATAGCATTAGTAGTTCTTGAGATATCCAGGTGTGACAGACAGACAGACAGATAGACTTAGTCTCACCATAAGGGTTCCTTTTTACCATTTTGGTACGGAACCCTAAAAAGACCGAAAGGACCAGTCATCTAGGGCATTTAATTACCAGAGTGATTGGTTCTTCTTTTGTTGAACTAGACATTTTCCAATAATTTTAATTTTAATTTATTAAAACCGCAAGAAAACTGCAAAACACATTGGTTAGATTTCTCAGAACTTAGTTACCGAAACTGCGTCCATACTAGACACCATAATTATAGGCTACAAAATGTCACCCGTTTTTTTTAGTTGTATTTTGAACTGATTCTAAAACTACCCTTTCTAACCAAAAATTACTAAACATGAAAGTAGCTTCTTTTTTTTGTATGGCTACTACATATTAACCGATTTCAAAACAATATTTTTTTCTCAGTTAGCTTTAATCATGGAGCACCTGGTTGTTGTGCTCCATGGCTTTAATCATGGTCTGGCAATTTGAGTAAGTAATTTATGCGGCCTGCGTAAATGTCCTTTCTTTGGTATTGTTCGTCGCATCGTTGAGCTCACAAATGCGTGCACTGACTGGACAGGTCCACTTAATCTGTGTGGTTCATTCCGAAAAGACCATTTCAGACACCAATCTACTTACATGGCCTTCACATGATCTGACCAAATTTATGGCAGGACTTTAAAAGAGACTGTGACCTCTGAGTTTGTTTCGGCCATTCTTCTCAGAGTAGTCAGATACGAAACGCCGACCTCATCTAGTTTTTAAAATATGATTGACGTGTAAAAGTGTTTGTACAAACCTACTTACAGAAATCATCATCATCATTTCAGCCAAAAGACGTCCACTGCAGGACATAACCCCCCCCCCCCCCCCCCCCAACGGGTTTGCCATAATCGCCACGCTTGGCAGACGGGTTGGCGATCGCAGTATGGTGTTAAAATGCATAGAGAAAGCTGCTGCCCATTTTCTAGTAAGTCCCTTACGGGAAGAAACAGGATGGTGCTATTCTTTACGTTCGGCACCACACGGAACACACACACTTACATAAATAAACATTATTTATCATAATGCCCGCGAAATGCTGGCTTCTGGTAGCTGTTCTAGTAAACGCAACTTTCTGTGCTAATCACATTAATATAAGGTGTTGATTTCTATCAACCATTATTATTCCAATTAGCGTAAATTATATAGCCTATAATTTTCCCACTGCTAGCACACAAGCCTCCTCTCTGTGAGAAGGACTGGTCTTCTGATACACCTAGAGGACCCAGTGCGGATCTAACATTATTGTTGCAATTATTAGCTCTACAACATGTCCCAGAATTATCGCACAACCTCTTAAGGGGTTATTCAAGTACTCATCATTACGAACAACTTTTACTATGGAACCAAACCTGAAATCGAGAAAAAAAAAGCAGCTGTTCCCTACATTTTGACGAGTTATGAGAACCTAAATGTAGGGAACAGCAGATTTTTAGATTTTCTAGGTTCTCATACTCGTAACTCGTCAAAATGTAGGGAACAGCTGCTTTTTTTTTTGGCGATTTCAGGTTTGGTCACATAGTAAAAGTTGTTCATAATGATGAGTACAATGACACCTTAAGAGGATGTGCGTTAATTCCGGGACATGTTGTATATGGTTTACAAAGTAATGATAAGGTTAGAACTTACTCCAGTAGGTAGCCAATTTGTAATGAATAAAAAAGAATTCATTTAACAGTATTAAAATTGCGGCCCACCATGTCATCATAGACCAATTTGTTGCTCAACTGTCGGTCAACATATTGCCCAACATTTTGTCGCTCGGTGTTAACCAAGCTTTGTTGGTATTGGAGCGTGAATTGGTGACTTGTATGAATTCTTAGCGTGACGTGGTACTAATTAGCAAATAGCAATAGCAAGTACTACATAGTAGAAATAGCAATTTAATTAAAAGTTGGATAGAAGGCTGGTTTTGTTACCTAACACCTAACATCGCGCACTTTAAAATACTTACTTGTTTTTTTTTTTTATCTGCTGTATATTAAATTGTGTGACTTTTAATCTGTGCTAAATAAATGTATTTTTACTTTCTTTTCTTTATGTTAAGTCTAGATTTTATTTTATTTTATTTTATGTTATTTTTACTTTATACTTTACTTATTTATTTTTTTTAGGATGGGTTTGTTCTTGACCTTAGTCTAGGGCAGAAGTGACAGAGACAAAGTCGACGATGGAGTGAGCTTACCCAGAAGAAGCCTGTTCACTCTAACTTTGAAGAGATTAGGGTTGTATGCGTTCGGAAACACAGACGCAGGCAGACAGTTCCACTCTTTTGCTGTGCGCATTATAAAAGACATTTGGAAACGCTTAGTGCGAATTGGTGGAATAGCAACAAGGAAGGGATGGTAACCTGCTTTTTACTTTTTTTCCTAACCCCGGTCATGGTATACCCATGTGCCAAATTTCATCCAAATCCGTAAAGCCGTTTTAGCGTGAAAGCGTAACAAACAATCAAACTCACTTGCATTTATAATATTAATTAGGATTTTACAAATATATTATTAATATCAAGATTACCTGTATCTTTTTATACATGTTTTTTCTTTTGTCTATAATTTTAAATTGCAATAATTTCTAAACTTGTGATGATGAAGTAATTTTTTGGTCCTTTTCGGATACAAACACCAAAAAGTTTGGATTGTTTTTCAGGAAAACCTACTGAATGCCCAAGAAAACAGTTTGGTTCTCAAAAAAGATCTGATTTGAGCCCTATTTATATTCCTAATTTTCCATGTTTTTAAAGCTCGAGCAATTAAAAACCTACTAAGGCGCTTACAATAGGCAATGACAGTACCTAGGCTTGTCTTAAACAAAAAAAAATATCAAATCTATATAGTTTGTGGTAGCGGAAACAATTTAAGTTATTCTTGAACATATTTCTCAGATCTTAGTTGTTACCAAAAAACGTTTACTAAACATTTACTTTGAGTTCCAATACAAAATATCTATATTAAATATTAACGTACGGTTGGTATTTAATTAATAATAAGAACGTCTTATTTGAATGCAGACCTTGGTTGTTTTTATTTTCAATTACTAACACATTTTTGAGTAAATAGATAATTCCTTCATATTTTGCATTAAATTACAAGCGTTGTGTTATCGCGCTTCTCTTTCTTTTGTACGAAGACTGACAGTGACCTCGCTTTAGCTGTTGTCAGCGTCTTAATTAGTAGACGACCAGAAGCAAGTACTTCTTTTTTGCGCTTCCATTTTTCTTTTAGCATCATACTTAAACAATTTGTTAACTAGTTCAGAAAAAACATGCTGACTCATAATCATTGTATTGTATTGATCGTGTGGTGCCAGACGTAAAGAATAGCACCATCCTATTTCTTCTCGTAGGTGTCGTAAAAGGCGACTATATGGGACTTACTAAAGAATGGGCAGCAACGTTCTCTAAGCATTTTAACACCATACTGCGATCGCCAACCCGCCTGCAAAGCGTGGCGATTATGGCAACCCCCCTTTGGTCCAGCAGTGGACATATTTCCGCTGTAATGATGATGATTATGAATCATTGTATCCGTTAATAGTGACAGAAACCGATACCCACGCTTCAAAATGGCGCTAATATAAATATTTTACAACTGAAGACAGACGCGTAAAAAATTACAAAAGAATCCGTGAGTGTGTTTTTTTTGTTCCAAGTTCAATTTAAGAACATAATTTCATAGACAAATTGAAAATAATAGATGAACAGACGTCATTGAATTTATGATGCCCAAAGATTATATTGTTAAAAGAGGTTACAAATGTTGGTGCTGATAATAAAAGTGTGAAAAGCTGCTGAAATTATTATGAATGAAAATTCAACCTTGAATTTGGTATGTACCTACCAATACTATTTGTCGTTGTCGAGATAATGAGAGCTGATTAAAAATATAATAGATACATAACGTATAATGACGAAACATGATGGAATTCCAGCTATGATCAAAATGAGAATTGATATTTTTATTAAAAAGTCTCATGAATTCCTTTTTTGACTTGTATTAATTTAACAATTTATTATTATACTATTATGGTCTAATTCAATGGGATGGCGAAACTCTGCAGCCGTGATGGGTAATGTTACCAAAAGATAATAAAACAAAAAAAACACAAATTAATATTGAGTTCAACGACCCTAGGTATATTATTAGTGTATTTACTGATCAGTTTTGTTTGTGTAAACTTCACAGACGTGATTGGTATTGTAATCAGAACACGATAAAACAAAAAAAAGATTTCCTCAACCCACACTTCAATAACTAAAATAACAGCGGGCAATGACCCCAAAAAAATCATCAAATCAATTCTTTTTTTATTTTGCCATGTTCAAATGTCGGTATCCCATCTCATTCGCAGAGTTTCGCTAGTTAATTTAATTTGACCCTATAGATAATAAACAACTCAACTTATTAAAATAAATATACTTATAAGGAAATATCGATTAAAATGAAGTCTTATAAGATCTTCGTAGAGACGGCTCTACGAAGATCTTATAAGACTTCATTTTCTTGATCCTAAAACAATTTCCACGAAAATTATCGACTAGGAAAATTAAAATTCAAAATAAGAAAGTTGTACAACTTCTCTCCACTGCCCGCTGTTAATGCTATAAAGGACACATCGAAAAAGAAGAAATAACATCCGAAAACCGTTGCCTAGCAACACGACAACAAAATAATTATAAGAAAAAATAACAATAGGTGAGCAACAGGTCAAAAAGACAATAATTGTGACGACAGATCTCCATCCGACGCTGAAAATGCTAAATGACCCGAAAAAGTAAATCGTTGCGTAGTAACAAGAAACGTACTTACGAGTAAAAAGATCAACGATTAAAAGTAACAATAAGCAACAAGACAAGAACCATCAAATACCCGCAATAATGATACTTAACCACCAACATTAGTTCTTAAAACTATTGACTCATTCCAACTATAAGTTCGAGAAACTTATCGTTTCAGAGCATGCCTGAGTCATTAGTTAAGTTCGTCGCCAATTACTACAAAGACATGACATGTCTAGCAACATTGACGTCTACCTGTGTCGCCATTGGTCAAGGTTGGGAGGCCTAGCAGAAATGTTACTAGAATAAATGAAGACTGAAGACAAGGTTGCGCGAATTTAATGGTAATTTAAATTGAGCTCCGAGAAAATGTGGCTAATGTACTTACCAATTTCAGAATGGGGTCAATATGAAGGTGAAATGTCTGAAGGGCAGATAAAGACATAATTCAGCTCGAGCCTTGAAAGACAACCCTAAAATTTACTACAAAATGTTAAGTTTTCGCAGTCTCTTTTAGGGAAAGCGCAGTTACCTCCAAGAACAATAAAATGATAATTTTCTAGAACTATCGTGCGAGGATTGCGTAGGCAATCTAATAAGTAGACGCTAACGAGTGATAGTACCAAAGCAACTCGATTGCGTTTCACTTTAATTTGAAATCTAACACGATAAATTCTTTGTGTTCACTTCAACAATTAGACGCATTCCTGTGAGTCATCCACCCGAGACTCGTATTTTTATTGGCTGTTTGCATTATTATATCTTGACAAAGATATATTTACGCGAAATTGCACGCAATCGGATCTCTATTGAACGGTACATACAGTCGAATTTTGCACCTCCGCGGTTTATGCAAACCAATCGCTGTGAGGCCGACTCGCACTCGAAAGTAAAGCAATAAACGTTTCGAAATCACCTTGGTAGAGACGACGCCAGTGGAAACTATACGCGTCCATCTGACGTCACGTGAAATTCGACTAGCAAACATTCAAGGGTAATTATTATAAAACGAAACAAGTAAGCCATCTAGCACTTAGCAGCAGACCCAGCTCCTCATAGCCAGACCGGCTGGAGTCTCCTCGCAGAAGCTACTTAACCACATTTTTGCATTAAAACTTCTCATTTTAGTCCTGAACACACTTTTGCGATATCCTCTGAAAAATTGCTCATCTTAACACAGAACGAACACAGGCCATAAGTCGTACAGGAAAACGGCGTGGCGCCGGTTGGCGGCTGCTGTCGAAAAACATGCGAAAACCAGTTTGAGCTGCTTTTGTTCATATCTTTCGGTGGGGAGTTCGATGACCAATGCAAATGTACGTGCGATTTTAGGTGCGAGGGTGGTGCGAGGGAGGGGCGAGGCGAGGGTGCGGCGGGGAGTGCAGCCTGCAGCGGTCGACAACCGGCGCCGTGATTAACGCGTGACTCACCGCAGCCTTTGTCTCCTCACGGCACGGCTACTCACCTCCTCGCCTGGCCACGTGCTCCGCACCACGTGTTGACACTTCCGATGCGCCCGATGACTACCGCCGACACGGTAAGTGTACTCCAACAAGCGCCTGGAACCATCATCACCAGAGCACCTGATGAAGTACAATGGGCGTGCGGCGGCTGGGCTCCTGGGCGGGCTGGCTGGCTGGTGCGGCGGTGGCGGCCGCGCGCGCTACTTCAGGTACCTGACTCGTGAGCACAGCCCGGCGCCGGAGTAGCGCGCGCTGCCGCCGCCTGCTCCTATTTATAGCGCGAGTGAGCCGGAGAGCGTGCGTCTCGGCAGGCGGCCGGGAGTCGACTGCAGCTTGGGGCCGGCGCCGCGTCCCCCGCGCGTCCCCAGACGTCAGCTGACCGCGGCTGCACCGGCCCTGACATTGGCGGGCGCGCCGGCGCGGGGGGCGAGGTCGCTGACCCCGCCCGCGGAAGCCTCCTCGCGAATCTGACGCGACGCGCGACGCCCCGCGCCCCTCCGCCCCCGCCACCACGCTCTCACATTCACCAAGTTTGGCTGTTGAATGATTTTCGACTTACTGGAAGCTGGGATTTGTTCAGAGCCCTTTTTGTTTGCTGCTTTGATCCTTACCCTGAGGAGCAGATTTGGAGTACTCCTTTAAGCAAGTTAAGTCAGAAACAGCTGACGCATGCCATGATGACAGTTACAGATAGTTATTATATCAGATTACTCAGACTTCTAAAGATTAATATTTGTCGTCATAATGTTTTTGTGAAGGTCTTTACTCTTTAGTCACAACAACGTGCTCACAGTTATTCTGGGTAGCCAGTAGCCACACTGCATAGTGACTGGACCTGAAACATGATATACTGGAGGGAAAGTAACCACTCACTGTATTGCCCGGAGTACAGTGTTAAACCCAAAATGTAAACTTGGACAGAACTTACAAAGTCTGTTAAAGGAACGCCCTTACGATCTTCGACTTTTTCAGGAGTCTGGTCTGGAATTGTCTTGCCTCTTCAGACAGGTGGCCACTGCATGGAACACTAGCTTGCCTAGAGTGAAACGATGAATATTCTGAAAAATTCAAGGTCTTATTGGAAATATTTAAGTCTTCCAAGGACTTTCCTGAAAGCATCTGCAAGAGTCAAACAACGGTCTGTACAAGATCCTTTCAGACGCTTCTGCCAGTAGATATTTTTAGAACATTTAACCCTCCTCTTTTAGGCAGGCCTTATTATCTATCTACGTTCAAATCATAGTTTGTCATATCCGTGTCTCGTGGCCTTGTTTATAGGTCATATTAAGCATGTACTTAATAATCGGCGAATACTAGTTAATTCATTGTTTTTCTTTCCTTTTCATCAACGTCACGTTAAGGCGGAAAATCACATAGATAAGTTATCACAGCTTATCAGCCGGATATCTTTATTCAGCGGTTGTAAAACTGATCTGAACATTTTTACGCTGTTCATGAGTCAAATGTCTTAAATTGGTTACTTAAGATGACTTGCTAAAACAGATAAGAACACACCTTTTTGATAATATTTTTATAGCACCTGTGTTCTTCAAATAAGAAGGCAGAGTTGTGTAGTTCTCATTTCACCAGTAGTTTTTAAGTGCACTAGTCTAAGAAATAAAGTAGATGAACTAAAGTTATTGCCATTAACTGGGCAAAAATCCAGGCTTCGTAATTTCTAATTGGAAGTTCCACTGGCACTGCCGACCTGGGGCCCGAAATCAGAACCCCCACTATCCCACCACACGATCGTTGACCACAAGACCAACTATTGAGTCAATTGATATAATCTAAATTATTAAGACGATCGTTGCAAAGAATTTCCTATACCACCAAGCTGGGTAGACAGATATTGTATTACCATGATCTAAGAAGGCTGGGTCCACTTCGTTATATTTTAAGGAACTCTTGTGCAAAATTTCAAGCTTCTAGGATCCAGCGGTTTAAGCTGGGCGTTGTTTGTCACCGAGTGAATTTAAGATCCCAGTTAAATTACATGCACATGGATATTTTTGACTTTGTAGCCACGCATATATGTGAAGAAAGAGGCAATGAACGATAGAACGATTCAAGATTCCAATTGAAAGATGGTACCGTTGGTCATTTGGTGGGTAATCTGTAAAGTTAACCTCTCGACAATCGCGGTCTAGTAGTAAATAAATGATGATGATTGTGTGAAATATAATATGGTAAGGAAGGAGGTGATAATGAGTACTGCTAACCCTGTCCCAACCCCAAATAAATGGGAACAAGGGATGATGGTATGAAGTGGTAAATGTAATTGAAGTCTAAAGTTCTCTATTAGTCATAAAGCTGGGCCATTTGATAAGCAGAGTTTGGGGTGCTAAAAAACTTCCAGAGAAGATTTTTAGTTACTTGTAGTGTATCCTTGGCAGTCAACTCCGCTGCCATTTTTGGTCTTGGTGAATTGGCTAAACTTTTAAGCACGACTTCTGTTTCAGTCTTATGGCTAGCTTTGACACGAAAGAAAAAGCAGATAAGAGAACGCTGCAGGCCAGCAAGTCTTGACGAATCTAATCCAGAAGCCAGCCTCCACATGGATGCGCAGGGATCCGGCAAAAATGGCCTGTATTAAATGTAGGCCTGATTGAGCTTAATCAATGTCCTCCTCAACATGCCGTAGGCGTAAATAACAGCTATGTATGTAAACAGACACTCGTACCTACACGAGTACCTACGTAAAGCAATCATTCATAATAACCATATTAACACACATAATTATTTGTATAAACATGTCAGCGAATTGTCAGCCACATTATTATTAATATTGTTTAGCAGTTCTGTTAGCAATATATTATATATTTTTGGAATCATTTCTTTAGATTCACGACTCACGGTTGATTAAAGAAAGAAAAAAAAAACATAATATTTGCACTAAATGTGACGCATGATGAATTTATAAAAATAACACATGACTTGGTCGAGGTCTAGGGCTGGTCTTGTTTTTTTGCCAAAGAACTAGCATTAATATTCAAGGTGGCAATGCTGCAAGGTTTGAATCTTAAGGGCACGGGCAAAAAAACACTCCTACTGTTCTACTACTAGGCCGTTGTGACTGAAGCACACAGGAACCAAAGGACTTAGTCAATACCCAGTTCAATGGTGCACATAATGACGCTGATGTATTTGAAACAATTTAATTCTTTACAGAGTTTTGTAGAGCTGATCAAGCCAGTTAAAATAAAACCGGCCAAGTGCGTGTCAGACCACGCACAATGAAGGCTTCCGTAGTTGGGATGAATTTATCCCAAGAAAAAAACTTAACATTGTAGTTGAAAGACATGTTCCCTCATACATTCCAACTGAAAATGTAGGTTTGTACGCACAATATTGTGAGATTTACCATATGTTATTTTAAGATCATAGACTTCTTATAGATTTTCCTGTAATCTATAAGTAAAGACTTATTTTCTGTATTTTTTTCAAATTTTTTGGCTCAGTCGTTTCGGAGATAAGGATGAGGGGCAAATAATTAAAATTATAAAAAAAATATATATCTGAATTTCTTACAATAAATAAGCCCATTAATTTGCTATGTAACACACTACAGTTTTTTTTTTCGTTTTTCTAATTTGCCTCCCAAAAGTGACCCCCATAATCAAAATTTATTTATCTATGTTACAAATCCGTGTTTGGGTCACATAAGTTTATATGTATACCAAATTTCAACTTAAAACGGTCCAGTAGATTCGGAGCAAATCGGCGGATCGGAGAGTACAAACAGACACACGAGTGATCCTATAAGGGTTCCGTTTTTTCTTTTTGAGGTACAGAACCCTAAAAAAGCTGATTCAGACAAATTCCGAGCAGAGAAACCGTCAAATAAAATCATGTCCATCAATCAACTCAACCATCATCATTTGCCTAACCTTTATCCAACTATGTTGGGGTCAGCTTCCAGTGTAACCGGACAGCAGCTGAAAACCAGTATTTACCTACTGCCATCCTTAGACTGCCTATCTGAAATGAAATGAAATGAAATCGTTTATTCTGTAAATAGGATATTAAAATCACTTTTACACGTCATATAAAAATAAAAATCTAGATGTAGCCGACATTTCCTACCAGAACCCACCTCTTGAACCAGAACTCACCTCACCTCCTTCTGACCTCCAGAACCCAGTAACTGGGTAATACGATACCCCTTGGTAAGACTGGTTGTCAGACTTTCGAGCTTCTGACTACCCGTATCGACTGTCAAAGATCCACGAATGACAAAATGAAATGAAATGAAATCGTTTATTCTGTAAATAGGATATTAGAATCACTTTTACACGTCAAATAAAAATAAAAATCTAGATGTAGCCGACATTTCCTATCTGACTACCCCTGAGAAGAAATGGCAAAACAAACTCAAGGGTCAAAGTCTCTTTTAAAGTCCAGACATAATCTTGGTCAGATCATGTGAGGACCATGTAGATCCATGTCTGAAATGGTCTTTTGAGGAAAGCACCACACAAGTTTGAGTGGACCTGTCCAATCAGTGTAAGCATTTGTCAGTAATCGTGCAGCTCAACGATTGCCAGCCGGGACCAACGGCTTAACGTGCTTTCCGAGGCACGGAGGAGTCTCGGTATGTGAAGATGGTCTCCCATCCATGGATCAACCCTAGCAAGTGTAGCTTAACTTGATGGATCGACCCATGTGGCTTTTATTACGACGAGCTTTAATCAACTCAACCATTCGCATTCAAATTTCTTCCAACACTGCAACTGAACTGGCTTAACCCCATCATAAATAGACCGTATAAATAAAGTAAACAGATATTTTAATTGGCAAGTAATCACGATGAATAATTGGCATTCAATGCTGCCATATAGTGCCGGCAGTATACTATCACTAGCTTTTGAAAAAACTGCTGATTACCAGACCAGAACAATTCGTGCGAGCTGCAGTCTCAATTAAAATCAATGTTCCTTTTGAAATTGGTTGTGGGCTGGTGCACTTATCTTTAGTTTAGCTATTTGCTATTAAATTAAGTAGATATAAAGCAAAAACTGTTTCTAAAGTTACCTTGGCTTAAATCGGCAGAAATTCCATGTATCTTTTAGACGGTGACAGCTTCCATAATTCCGTAAAATTTTATTTGTGACACGCACATGAAATACAAACCATAAAAAATTAGCATTTAAAACTAACAAAATTTGCACTAAAATCAACTTAAAAAAAGACTTGTGCGAGGCCAAAAAGGCAGCTATCGCTAACTGGGATATTTAAAAAAATAAATACTGCAGCGCTGGTATTCTGATTTTAGAGTTTAGTGTAGCTCCTGCCAGGGTTGCGAGTTTGTCCGAAAAGGATATCGTGGCCCTGGCACACAGTCAAAGGAAGGAACACGGGTGGGTTTTAGTCGGTAAAAGTCTGACACGCCCTCCGTTATTGTCCGTTATTTGATAATTTCCCACCCAAAAAAAAAAAGTGTAGTAGTGTGTGCGTAGTGTGTTTGTCTATAAACACGATATGGGATATCGATGCACAAACTGTTAACATGGATTGAGCACAATATGACCCCGGCGTAGAAAACAGAAAATAAAATAACTGTCCCAAGATACAATCAAGGCTTCTACATACCAGCGCGACTTGTCGCGCGACGCGACACGGCACAAAGGCCCCGCGCGTCGCGGGACGAGCGGTGCCTTTGTGTCGCGTCGCGTCGCGCGACAAGTCGCCCCGGTATGTAGAAGCCTTTAAATTAACAAGAAGGGGTTTAAAGATTGTAATGTCGACTTGTATCCTGTGGTGTCCAGTTGAGAATAGACCATACCCTGTTAAATCTGTGGAATATGTACCAAATCTATGAAGTCGCTAATCTAAAACTGTAAGAGCCATAGGTAGGTACCACACCGGGACACCATGGACCAACTAAAAGTATTATACTAGTTATTGGGTGGCTCACCTGGCCTCCGCTTGGTTTTGGAATGGGCAAATAGCTTCAACTTTCTGACTAACTGACCGACTCTTTGACAATTCAAAAGTGCCTGTAATAGGTTTAACTGAAATAAATGCTTCCCGCCTTATTACAAAACAAGATTTATATTTTGACATGGCTTAAACCATGGAACCAGTTTTTGTAATAAGAACGTAACAGTGATTGAAATACTGTTCTTTATACAAAACTGAAAACTTAGTTCGGTACTAAGTTGTCAGTTTTGTGTTTAGGAACTTTACCATAGTCGGAATAAAGTTCGAAATTCAATAATGGCTCCATGTTTTAAACCTGGGTCTGAAGATAAACCTTGTTTTGTAATTAATTGCTGGGTCTGGGTGGATTTACCGCTGTCGCAGGTTCGAGTCCCGAATGGAACAGATACTTTTATGGCATAAACGATAGTGATGTTTAAGGAGTTTGTGCTTTAAAATAAATTGAGAGCCGTCAAGAGACGCCTGGCAGATGTGGAACATCGAAATCAAACAAACAAATATCGAAAAAAGATCAGGGTCGCGTAGCGAGGGGACCGCGCACGCGGAGTGAGCGGTGAATCGCCACGCGGCATGCGTCGCCCCGCCAGCAATCGGTTTTACGCGTGCCTATAAATGTTTAACAAAAAAAAAAAAAAATTGGGAAAGGCGCCCAAGTGACAAGAGAAATTCTATTGAAAAACATAACCCTTCATATAGTAAAAATAAAGAAGATTCAGGCGTGTGCTATGACATTAGATTACAACTACCCGCGCATAAAAATAATATTACCAGCTTCTAAATTCACAATCTACATAATAAGACGAAGTAGTCTTTCCAATCCCAAGTAGTATGTCACCTTATGAAGGGCGCGGGGTGAACCTCTGGGTTCACATTGACGAGACAATGCCTCGGAGGGCGCTCCGTTGACCTCAACGTTTTTTCAACCCCAGCCGGAGTGCGAAGACCTTTTGGTAGGGTTTACACTTTTTAAAGGGCCTTTATCTAGACTTTTAAACTTGGTTTTTATAATCACTACAGCACCGAACCCATTCTCTCCCATGTATTTATGAGGTTTTGGTTGTACCTGGCAAGTACCTGTTTGCAAATTATGATTGTCTTTTTAAGCTAGTTTTGGATCTAAAGACTGGCTTGCATTGGCTTCTCTTGGTCTTAAATCATCACATCTCTATCATATCTATGAATGCCGTAATAATATTGTAGTTTTACAAAAAAAATATTTTTAAGGGGATGATAACCGACTTCTAATGATTGTATACTGAAGATCACGTCTAAACGAGTAGTGTTAATGATAAAAATATATATATATATATGTTAAATAAGAGCATTTCCTCAATAACATAATATGTGAATATTTTAGATTATGTTTATAATACATAGTGAAATTAATTTGTAAAGTTATGTCTAACGGGGATAAAAAACTGAGAATGGCGCAAAATCTACCGAGCGTATTTTTCTGAAACCTTCACCAATTAAAAGATAATTTAATTATTGATCTTTCAGCATACTCGTTTTATTAAAATACCTTTTGTTTTGTGTATAATAAATTAATAATGCGTCAAATTGGGGCCAGCGCTCCTTGATGGGCGAGTCCTATTACTGGCTGAACGTACGACGCGTTGCGTGAGCTCAGTACAGAACACGCAAGCTAACTACTCAAAGTCACTGGCATATATCTGCGTCTTAATTAGGTAATGATTAGCGTCTGCTTAACCGTAGTTGTTGTAACATTTTTAAACGTCTCTTATCTTTATGCAATGTCTATGAATAAGTGCATGGGTTACAGTGTGGTAAAGGGGATCAGGAAACTCAAACTTATTGAGGTAGAACCATTCTACTTGAGTTTAAGGGCCCCTTTTCCCGAAAGTTTAGGCATGAGACAGCTTGCGCCCGCGTTGCACAGGAGCAGTCGCGATAGCACTATAGCACTGGCGCGGTGCGCGCGAGCCTTTTTTCACGTATTTATTTAGTATACAAAAAAATAAGCGCCATATTATAAATCTATCCAATAAAATCCCTGTCAAACTCGATTAGTAAATGAAATGTAAAATTTTCATAACAATTGCGTTCCCCCAAGTCTCATACAACTTAAAATACTTCCAAAATCGACTTTACTTCTGATTTTTTTTTATCAAGCTAAATGTTAAATATCGTGTTAACCAATAAAGTCACTAGATAAAACAACCAACTAACACAACAAACTAACCAACCACCAACCAACCAACAACCAACTAACTTAATATCTACATAACCAATAATAAAATGTATCACATTAAATACCCAAGGTTCTTCCTCCTCTCTCCTACTTGATCTATGCTGTGCCCGACAGGGTCCATAATTGTGACTAAAATAATTATTTCCTTACCAACTATATACATTATGGTACGCAATAAAGAATTGAGAATTGAATTGAATTGAGAACATGTATCAGTACTATATATTTTTTACGAATTGAAATATGGTGATTTCTCTGAAAACAACTCGATCTAGAAACGTACATTTCGGAAAATCAACCCTTAAAATCGCCAACCCACATAGTACAAAGTTAATCTGCAATGCTCGTTTCTTCTTTACATTTATTACAAATTCACCTTACAGTAGGATAGAAGCTAGAAGCTGACACAATGCAATGAATCAAAACTAGTTGACACAATGATGATTGTTATTATTGTAAACGTCAGGCAATTGCCATTATTGAGCGCAGGTAACGCATCTAAAGGTCGCCTTTAGATGCGTTACCTGCGCTCAATAATGGTAAAGCAATTGTCTGACATTTACAATAATAATAATTATTATTACGTACGCGCCAATGAACATGCAGCAGCTAGTAACGTAACTAAATATGTATGTCCATCTTTTTCTAACAACAGCTAACGGTATAGGTTTTTCCTTTTCTTCACGCGCTGTATGATTGTATGCCAGTATGTAGCTACAATCATGGCTTCCGCTGTTTTTGAGTGCACTATTGTTCGTGTATGACGCGTCTATTTATAATACTTCATTGAGTTGACATGAACTTAGCTAGACAAAACGGCTTATTTCTCCCCCTTTGACCTTAGATAGTTCATAGATTATATCTAAGAAAAATATGGCAACCCTATCTTTAATATTTGTTTGATTGTAGTTGAATAATGAACACTATTCCTTTTATCTGTTGAGAGTTACCGGCTCTTATTTAGCAAGACAACAATTTGTTTAAAAGGGTTGCAGCGACCTCTGTCGTCGAAGAGGGAGAGGGACGATAAAAGTGAATTAATTGAACTAAATAGTCATAATAATAACTGGCCCTGTATCTATCATCTAGGGTGCTGGAGGTTACACGAAAGTCGCTTCAAATGAATACTGATATTTAATCGAGTTGTTTAGTCTTGAAGCTTACTCATACTCACCCTTTAGAGACACACTGGGTTCCACAGGTCTCATGGTTTCCAATTTAATCATAATAAAGTTTAATCAATTAGGTATCTGACGGACTCCTTGACAGTCCAATTCTGAAATCCAACAGAAATTTACTTATATTTTGAGGATCGCATACCGCGTGGTAGGTAAAATAACATGATCCGCCTCAACTACTACTACTTACTTCTGAGTCTCTCCTCTGTAAGAGGCAGTGCTGTAAACAAGCGCACATGGTATGTGTGGAATGATAGTGCAAGCCAGCTAGCCAAACTGGCAGAATTCCATAATCTCCTTTTAAAAAACCCATGGGAATAGAAGTTAAGTACTCCACTTTCGTAGTTTTTACTTTTCCAGCAAAGGCAGTACCCCAGATTTGGGAATACACTTTGGTTCACAGCAAATGTCTCAGCTGTATATAATTTTACTCTGGTAATTTTGTTAGTCTGTAGGAAAACGAGTGTAAGTATTTAATATTATTATGTAACCAAAGTTGTGTATAGCACGACATGTTAGTCAGCCCCATTTACACGGTGCAAGTTTCTGGAACATTCTAGAGCAATAATCGTATGCCATAAAGCACATTCAATTATTGCCATTCATGAATTGCATGCAAGTGTTTACACGCGTGCGATTTCCATAAAATGGCATACAATAACTGAATGCAAGTTTTGACTTCCGTTTATACCAAGGCAAGTATGCGACTTTATTGTAAGTGCTGTTTACACCAATACCAGTTTTGAACGGCAACTAACTTGCCCGTATTGTGCAATAATTATACGTGTTGTTTAGACGGTGCCAGACAATAATGTTGCTTCAATTTGATGGTATGCCGTGACTTAAATATATGACATGCAATAAACTTAGCGAATTTGTATTGTTATTTTTAATGATTTGTTTAAGAATTTGTGCAAGTCAATTTACGATTATCTACTTTATCTAGATTCAAATGATAATCCATATTACATTCATAATTAAGAAAGCGCTACACAAGCGAGCAAAACGACTATAAAAATAATAAATTCAATCTTTAGAAAGTGTGCACTAATGCAGAGTTGCACTTTCCAGAGTTTTTCAAACCAAACTAAACATTCGGTTAATTGGAAATCGTGCTGCAATAACCACAACACAGACATTTTATTAAGCAAACAATTTGTTTTATATTATGTTGTAATTAACAACGTCACGCCTAAAATCACTGAAAGGGTAGGCAGAAGTTTTGAGACGTTCGTATCCATACCTATAGTCGGACTTTTAATTAGCTGTAGTAAAATGGCACTTTTTACTGCTATTTCGTTAAAAAATGTATAAGTTATTGAGGAAATGACAGTGAGTAGTGTCATTTTACTGCAGCGAATTGAAAGTCCTAGTGGAAAGAACCAAGGAAAAAAAATATATATTTGAAAACACAAAAAAAATATTGCAAGATAAACCTAATTTAGTACCTACTAACTTAAAATAACAATCGTTTAGAATTAAAATTATTTTATTTGACGGTCCTAAGCCCGTTAAGGCTTCTACATACCGGGGCGATTTGTCGCGCGACGTGACACGACACAAAGGCACCGCTCGTCCCGCGACACGCGGGGCCTTTGTGCCGTGTCGCGTCGCGCGACAAGTCGCGCTGGTATGTAGAAGCCTTTAAAGTACGAAGAGACTTTTTTTATTTTCAATTAAATTTTTTGTTCAAGTTTTTTTTTTGTTGGATTTTATTTTTATACTTCCTGGGTTCCTTTATCGATACTGAACCCACCCTTAAGCTATGGCACGCAGTTTCTTTAATACTTAATTAATAGAGAGACTTGGCCACCCTGTTTCACCTCACAGGTGTAAGGAATACTATGGACATTGGGTAGCAACATGATTCCACATGACAATACCTACCGTGTAACAACAAGGTCGCCATTTCATCATCATGATCTTTAGTTTACCAGCTACGAACCCTTTCGTGAAACGTGATAATAGTCACAATCCCGTACTTATTATATTATCTCCAAAATGAGTAAGATAATTTTATTTCATGATAAAGCAAATTCTTATTAGATAAAATGGATTTTGTTTGTTAATACCTATTATCTTTGCCGCTGCGTGAGGTTAGGTACAGCTGATATGATAAAATGAATGAGCAATAACGTTCTCGTTAAAAGCACCTGGAGTTATCGACAACACCTATGTTAAATAAGTAGGTACCTACTTACGTGTTTTGCAAACAAAAATAGTCCTCCAAAGGACTTTGGCACTGAAGTTGGTCTTAGGGCCTATGCACACCACGTTTTTTAAACGCGCCGTCGACGCGCGTTTGTAGCGATACAGACGCGATACGCACGCAAGTCAGTCTATTCTGTAAGATAAAAGCGCACCGTCGACGCACCTTTCTAAAAGGCGCGTTTAAAAAACGTGGTGTGCACAGGCCCTTTTTTTTTTTTGTTGGTTGGGAAATTGTCAAATAACTTCTCCCGCTTCAGGCGGAGCGGAAGGGAGTGTCAGACTTGTACTGACTAAAACCCACCGTGTTCCTTCAAATGCCTGTGTGCCAGGGCCACGATATCCCTTTCGGACAGACTCGTAACTCCTGAAGGTGCACATGATCCCATGATCCCCGGTGCTAGTGTGGGAAGGGAACACCGGGGTAGTTTTTAGTCAGTAAGCGTCTGACAGACCCCCACGACCCGCCCCAGGGTGGAGGACGTCCTTGAGGATTTTACACCCAAAGAACAAAAAAAAAAACATGCGGGGCAGTCTTTGGGGACTGCCGATAGAAGTGAAAACAGTATACCTACATAATTATTATACCTAGCTCATGGAAAGCGTTCGGTGACGATGGCGCGAGTTCCATGATTTTTGTTCACACAAAAAGTGCTCAAAGAAGGTTCCACTTAAAAAAAATGTGAAAATGGGTGCTGGTGAAGTGTGTAACAAATTAAACATATTCGTCTTTGTTCTCTACACACTGCGAAAGACCTCGTCGCAGAGTATGTACAGATGTTGACTACGTATCACGGTTGCATCGCAACAATACGGCTATACAATACTCATACTATGGGTTTACTCAACAGACGCAGATAAAGCCTCTACAAAAAAGTGCATTCGAGCCGTTTGTGGCATTCCACCATAGGAATCTTGTAAACCATTGTTTCTAAAACTTCTTACATTGCCAAGTACCTATGTATATTTTAGAATACTTATGCGAAACATGTACACACGTCAACACTTTGACATGTTTGTAAAAGCTCAAGACCGTTGCCCTCGAAAAGTAAGAGATTCATACAGAATAGCTCTGCCTAGGGCACCAAGGACTCCTCTGAATAAAAAGAACTGTTATATTATGTGTGGACTTAATTATATATACCTAACAAAATAAGTACTCGCCAAAGATTTTTAAAAAGTTAGGTAACTTCATTTATTTTGTATAAAGTTAAAATGATGGCTGCTGCAAAAATGATTTTATTCTATGAATCAATTTATAAATAATGCTAAATAATCTGTTTTAAATTAAGTAATGTGATGATAATTAATATGAATGTATTGTAAAAAAAATATGAATAGTAGAAACTAGATAATTATCATTTAAAGAATGCCATTGGACATAAATATTATACTCTAACATTAATTATAATAATATGGTAATGTTTCGCACGTCAAATGTCTGACTATGTATTAGGAACTGAATTAGGTACTTTTAAGACCAACACTGTACCAATACTTATTGCAAATAAATGATTATGATTATGACCCCAACTCTTGCTAGATCTGCTTGTATCCCAGTCAGTGATGTTAAATTTGGATGTGTCCTAAGGCTCTTTATCGGAGCTTACGTACCTACCTTATGGAAAATGGTTAGGTACCTGCTGTACCTTGAAGATCGATGTGCTTAACTGTAGTTCCACCGCCACCCTTGAACAATAGCCATACCTACCTAGTGATGGATGAATTAGCATTCGCATTCATTGATAGCGTGTGAATGATCATTTAGCAGTTAGCAAATTAAATGTAGTCCGCGAAATTCTGTGAAATGCGAAGCGATGTACTTTTCTAAATAGTCAGAGTGTCGAGCAATTGCGCATGCGCGTGCAGCGCGGTAGCGTGGTGTGCTAGAAATATATTTAATTATCGGCGAGTCGGCGAGTAAACTAAACGCGAAAGCGGTTTTTAATTCGTTTAATAACAAAATTGACATACTTCATTATTATCAATTATCGTCATTAGCAAATATCATAGCAATAGCTATTAACACGCTAAGACTCAAGAGTTCACACGCTAGTGAAATTAATTCGAAATAGCATTAATTGCCATTACTACTGCTTGGAGACAGAAGAACGATGTAGTACCTAGTTGTTCGGATGAATTTAAAGACTAAACTCTCTATACGATCCGGCTTACAAGTCCTCTTTTCCCTTTAAACTTATAAGATGGATAGATATCTGAAACCTGGTTTAAAAGCCGTGGTCTCTTTATGAAATGAATCGAGACTGGTCTACGTGACTTGAGGATGTTATGATTATGAACCTTGTATCAATATATTTATTGAAGATCGTGCTGATCTACCTTAGATTTATAGCCTCCCCCGGCTATCAACACGAAACGCAAGCGTTATTTTATAAACGCACGTTCTCAGACAAGGTCAGGTTATAAATAATAATATTATATACTATTGTTATGTATGTATTAGGCTTGTATGTAAATAAAAAAGTGGTTCAAAACAGCAAGACCTTGGGGCCACTGAGTTCGTTGGCCAGTGACGTCAGACAATTAAAGTGATAATGCCCATCGTATAAACCGCTAATGAGAAATGATAAAATGATTTACACGCGTTTGTCGGGTAGAAAAAACATGTTTTAGGGCTTGATAAGTGTTTGTTGTTGGGAGGGGCTTGTGGCTAAGTAATAACAGCCACACACGGGTCGATGTGACGCTTGCCGTGGTTGGTCCGTGGATGGGTGGAACATCTTTACATACCAATCGTTGGTCCCGACTGTCATTCGAGGATCTTTAACAATCGTTACGGGTCGTCAGAAGCCCGAAAGTCTGACAACCAGTCTTACCAAGGGGTATCGTACCTATTACCCAGTAGCTGGGTTGTGGACGTCAGATAGGCAGACGCTCCATGTAAAATACTGGTATTCACCTCTTCCGGTTGCACTGGAAGCCGAACCCAACCTTGTTGGGAAAAGCCTGGGCAGATGATAAGTGTTTGTTGGTAGCCGGGGACTTCGAACATCATCACTATGCTTGCGAAACAGCCTTTAGGGCTCGAACACACGTGCCACAACCAGAGACCATTTTGGTTACCCATTGAAAGGGTTTTTGATAGGGTTTTTCTAAGCGGTTAAACAAAAACCCATACGATATGGGTAACCCTTATGAACGGCTTAAATTAATTTTTGGTAACCCGTTGAAAGGTTTTTCGATAAAAACCCATACGGTGTGGGTAACCCTTTTGAACCGCTTAGTTTAAGCCATTCAAAATTACCCACACCGTATGGGTTTTTGATAGGGTTTTTCTAAGCAAGAAAAACCCTATCGAAAACCCTTTCAATGGAAAGGGTTTTCGATAGGGTTTTTCTAAAATGGTAACCAAAATAGTCCCTGGGTAGATTATAGATACGAGTAAGTAGAATTGGTCATGCTACGCGTGCTCGGCGGATATCGAAATAACATAATATTATATTTTTTTTTCGTGTTACTGGGTTTCAAGTAGGTATAGAACCCATTGAATGGGTTACCATGTAACCCTTTCAATGGGTTTCAAGTATAAAACCCTTTCAATGGGTTTCAAGTATAAATCCCTTTCAATGGGTTTCAAGTATAAAACCCTTTCAATGGGTTATATCATGATTAAGGTTCCCCATTGAATGGGTTACCCCTTCGAAAGGCTTAACCGAGGTTGTACGGTCCCTGGCCACAACACACAACGACACTACGTGGATGAGCGCTAATTTGTATGTCTTAATTAATAGTCTATTCACACGGACCACATTTAGCCGTCGAAATCAACCGTGTTGCCGATACCGACACATCAAGGCGATGCCGCAGCCACAACGTTGCGTGGACGCGACGTTACTGTCACAGCCGGAGCCGATCTGTCTGCAAACACTAGTCACAATGTAACCACATCGCAACTACTAAGCGACAACGCAAATACAACGCAACTGCAAGAAGTTGCAGCGACACTGTTTACACGTAACCGCTGCTTGCCCACATTTTGTCGCAGCGATGTGGCGTGGTTGTGGTACGTGGGAACCGGCTTATAAACGTAGGTACAATTGAATTTAGCGATAAGCAACTACAGAAAAGATTGGCGGAGAGGAAAATAGAGCTCTTTTCACCATGATTTCCAGACGGTGTTGCTACAACAGGCAGAAGAAAAGAGGGAGGCTCACTCAGATTTTAGCCAGATAACTTTTACGTAGGTTAAAACCTATCTTTAGTATCTATATACGAGTTTCAATAACGACATAATCACTTTTCTTAGAATTTCTGAAGTAGGTATTCTATCCCACTTCAAAATTACCTTCGTGTAGGGCTGCCATAAATTCTGAAACGCCGACCAGGACATTTGGAATAGAAATAGGGTAAACCATGGATAATTCAAAAACTTTATGAATTTTCAGTGGTGGGACAAGACGAAGTTACATTTTGCGAAGCCCTATGTAAGAATTTTTTAATCGGAGGTCAGGTTTTGTTTTTGAAATAATTTTTTTTTGGCGCAAACGCATGTGTATCTAACTATCTTAAAATAACGGTGATTTTGCAAAAAAAAACATGGAGCATGAAAATTTTAGCACCTTGAATAGCATTATAGCTTTTCTTTTGACCATAAGTAGGAATTACTTTGACGACTTACGGAGAAAAGTATTAGAATTAAAGAACATAAAGTTCAAGAGCAAGAGAAGCGTGTCTGAAAATTTTTGCATCCCACCTCGGATAGGTGTGATGGAATATGTGGTCATAGTTATTTATGATATCAGGGCGGTAAGTTGGTCTTTACAAACGAGTAGACGAATGTAAGCCCGAGACGAAGTCGAGGGCTTACCATAGTCACGAGTTTGTAAATACCAATTTCCGCGCGTGTGTCATACGAGTACGTTTTTCAACACATTTGCGAGAAAACAGTACAATATAATCAAATAAGCCATCAAAACATTTTAAGAGAATGATTGAGTATTTCTTCGAGTCTTCCATGATATAAAATTATTGTAAATCATTAAATAGCACTCACAATTTTGGCGGCTCATTCACGATATCAGGTGCAATAGATTCCATATTAATATCGCTTGAACAAATATTATTATTTTGTAAATATCAGTCGGAAAGTAGCAACAATCGTTGACATTTCTAATAAGAAAATGGCGCGAATTTGCAAATGGCGCCACGTGCACATGATGAAAATTAGTAATACATCTTTCGTCTCATTTTCTCTTTAATAATAAAGTGAGATAAACGTATTGAGCAAAAGCGCTTCCAAGGAGTTTCGATAATTCAGCTTATTTATTCTCGTAATTTGAAACTCCTTGGTGGAATTCTTATATAATTTGTATGGTATTTAAAAAATAACCGTAAAGAATACGCACGGTGCTATACAACGAAGAGTGCGGTAAAATATGTACTTAGGTGAGAGTACCTATTTACCGCCCGTTCCGTTGTATGGTGCGTAATTTTTAACTTTCGAACAATGTTTACAGGCTTCGTAAATGCATTTTTTGAGCAAATGTGTTGAAAAATAAATAAACGCACCCTAACTACAAAACCAGGACAAATGACTTATTGACCGGGGCACTATGCTTCAAACCGAGACACTAGCCTTCAAACGGGGACACTACGCTCCAAACCGGGACACAATTTTTCAAACGGGGACACTATGCTTCAAACCGGGGTCACTATGCTTCAAACCGGGACACTGCTTCAAACCGGGACACTTTGCTTCAAACCGGGAAACTGCTTCAAACCGGGACACTTTGCTTCAAACCGGGACACTATGCTTCAAACCGGGACACTACTTCAAACTGGGACACTGCTTCAAACCGGGACACTTTGCTTCAAACTGGGACACTGCTTCAAACCGGGACACTATGCTTCAAACCGGGATGTATGGCAGACCTACCTTACTGACACAGGTATGACGAAAATTGAAAAGTACTTTTTTTAAGTAATTAAACAAACATTGGTAAGTACCTTTAAATAAATTCTTCATTGTAACTGAACAAATACTTTGCTTTTATATTATTTAGGCTCTGCTTGGTAAGATGAGGCCGTTGTATCATAAGGTGTCTCAAATTGGACGGAGTGGTCGTAAAAATAATTTCTTAAAAAATCCCTTCAGAATTTTAACTATTCCCTTATGTCTGTATGCTATGGGATAATGGGAAATTAAAATTACAATGATTCTGAATTTGCGTCATATCGGTCAGACGTTTAAAATGAATAAAAGTAATTAAGGTAATCTTAACAATATTAACCTAAAATATTTGTATATTTTTTTCCCTCATATACCTACTGGATTTGTAAAGAACTCTGACCGCAGGATTGTACCTAGTTAGCGAAAAGTAAAACCGCAATATTTTGATAATAATTCATTTAATGCATTTCATATAAACAGATAAAATATTTACAACTTCATAAATTCATTCATTGATAATAATTATTCATTTGTACATAATAAAATACAATACTAAAAATAACTTTTACCTAGGTCGTCAATTTTCTAACTAGTTATAAATAAATACACTTAGCAGGGATTTTTAAATGAAACCATTACAAATAAGTGAAAAAAAACGGAGCAACAAAAAAAATTTGGCTAAAAGTATAGAATTTAATTATTTCTGGAAGTTACACGCGTCTACAAACATAGATCAATAAGGACGAATACGACCAATTTTTTATACATCGTACATAGGTCTTTTTTTCAACTTCAACTATCTGACTAACTGACCGACTCTTTGACAATTCAAAAGTGCCTGTGATTGGTTTAATTGAAATAAATGCTTTCAGTTTGAGTTTGAGTTTTGTGCCAATATTATTTGATATTTATTTGTGTGTATTATTTCTTATTTTTATTCCTTCCTTATTGTAAATATGTGTGTTTTTATTGAAATTTAACTGTGAAATAACTTGGATCTGGATCTGTCAAATTGTGCATGTTTTTACCAAATACATATTATAAATGTCATATCCAGCGAATTTGTTTTGATTTTTTGACAGTTTTTCCATATAAATTTTCACACGGCAATTCTACGTGTCCACGGATAAAATATATCAGAAGGCCAATTTCCGTATTTAATCACGTTAAAAATCTAAGTAGTCGCAACTTCATCTCGGCGACAATCAATGTCAAAATAATATCTAAAATGCAGGTAAATTTGACAGATTGAGACAAGAATGCCAACGTTCTAAAAATACGGTTGTAGCGGCATTCCTCAACCTCTAAACGGTAATCGGCTTTGGTAAAATCTGCCCTTAGTGCCAATCGTAGATTCCACAGTAGGTTTATTTAATTTAAAATTATAACTTCACTTTACCATTCGACATTTTGCTAATTCCAATACAATCAATCTCTCATTGAATATTCCTTCTCTACATAGTTTGTTTAGATTGCACGAACGAAAAAATATTTCATAAAATTGTATTTACCTAATAATTTACAAATAACTTCTAATATTAAGTATAAAAGTAAACCTTAATATACCTTATTTACATAATTTAATAATATCTCTATTTTAATCTTGTTTTGTTCTTAGTCATATCAGAAATATTTCATTTAATTTCATTTAACATTCTACAGAATAGGTATAATATCATAATTATTATTTAAAAGTAAAAAAACACTAGATTCATTTTAAGTTTTTCAAGAAACAGTATCTATTATATTTATTGATATTCGATAACAAAAATTATATGTTATATAAAATAATCACTTGTCAGTTATATTGGACTATTAATACTATTTTAGAATATTACGCATTATTTTTCAAAGCACACCATCTATTGTCGACAGATGGAAATAATTTGACATAGAAAGAAAGAATAACATTTATTTGGACACAGTTCATGAAACACAAATTACAAATAACAAAATAAAAAGAATGTTCTAACAACAATAGTGTGCGCCAAAAAGGTTTATTTCAGCATTAATGCCAGACAGACGATGTCTGACGCTGGTTTTTTAATAAACCTTTACATCACATACCATATTGCAAAATGGCGGTCAGAATGGCCACATTTAAAGTTTACAATAAATAAAATTGATTTAATTGATGACTGGTTTATTATGATTGCACACAATTAATGAAAAATTAATTTGTATGATAAAAAAAATACAAAAACATACTTAGTTTAACATTATTTTAAAGAGGTTTTTTTTTTTTAATAATATTTATTCATGACCATAGATTTTTAAAGAGGTATTTATTGAGTGTTGCCCTCTAAAAACACAACACAACCGGACAAATGTTGCCATGCGTAAAATACAGCTAACATACCTACTTATTTATATTATTTTTATTTCTCAAAACGATAATTGTTATTAATAGTACATTAAAACACGCTATGTCAATATCGTAGGCAGAAAATAAGTACATACGTAGAATGTATAAACCTCTTACGAGTCTTAGACTACATAATGAAACATGCAATAAGATTTCCTAGCAGCGCTCAGCTTTTGCGCAAAAGCTAACACGGCTTAGTTGTTTATTAACGTGAATCCGCGTCAGTGGCAAGTTGTTGTTATCTTGATAAAAATATGATTCGCGAATTTAACAGATATTTATTTACAGAATTTTAATAATCATTAGAATCATGAATACATCTCTCTAAGTTAGATTTATTCCCCAATGTCATGATTTCATGAAAAAGTCAATCAGTGGAACAAATCTAACTTAGATAGTTACATTAGCTATTCTAATCTAATGATTGATAATATAATTATTTCTTTTCTTTTTATTTCATGATTATAATTCTGTACATCACCAAGTAAATTGTCTTTGGTCTCTGGCCCTGACACAAGCAATGGACAAGATTGTCAATCTATTATTGTATTGAATACGAGGCTTTTGGCTACTTTGTATGTGTGTATTTTATTGTAATTTTTTTATAATGTGCGTTTTGTTTGTGCGGAATAAACAATTTTTCTTTCTTTTTACATACATATCTGAACCATAATCGACTTTACGTGATTCGAATCATATTTTGATCAAGATACAACCTGACACTGACCTGCAAATAACAAAAAACGTAAGATAATTTGAATTTTGCGCGCTACAGCTGCGGATGCACCTTAAACAAAACGATCAGTAGCACAAAAAAATAACAATTTCATGAGTTCAATTCCCACATTCAAATAAAATTACATCTTAAAATTGTCATGAGAACGTGCAAAAAAAAACTACATAGTCGATTGTCACCTATTGGGGCGAAATACCGCCTCTATAACATTAAAAGTATACACAGATTCTGAAATACATTCAATTGTCATAAAACATTCGGTTTCCTATAAATAAAGTTTCGTGATAGCTAAAACACAGTCACCATACGTTTAAAATTACACTCATTATTCTGAATCACTGATGTTTAGGCTTGTGCCCCACTAGGCTGCAGTTGATAGTAGAACGTGTTGTACTTGTAGTGTTTGTAGTTCTCGGCACACAAGCTTTGTAGCGCCGCCGACGCCGCGAGTTATAATTTTTTCGCCTGCGCACCGCATACTGTGTAAAAACGCGTAATTTGGTTTACAGAGTCAGATTTAAAACAGGTGTGTTGGAAGCTAGGCCAACCGTGAGAGATAGAAAGATTTGACTTTAGTAATAAATGTAGTTTTTCAAGCTTAGTAAAATTAAATCTAAGGATTTAATAAATTATTTGGTTTGTTATGAAATTAAAAGAAATGTAAAAAAAAGCAACATTGTTTATACCAATCAAAAAGTTGTAGTTACACAATTTCATAACGCTGCTAATCAACATTTCCCGCCAGGCACGCCGCATTCACGCTGCGTGTACGCACTACGCGCTTACCTGTGTGTGGCCTATAGCAGTGCGCGCGCCGCGCTACTGTTGGGGCGGCGCGCGGCGGGGGCGCGGCGTCAGCGTGCCGGCGGCGCCGCCCCCGCGCCCCACCAGCGCAGGCACGCCGAGTGCACGCACTACGCGCTTACCTGTGTGTGGCCTATAGCAGTGCGCGCGCCGCGCTACTGTTGGGGCGGCGCGCGGCGGGGGCGCGGCGTCAGCGTGCCGGCGGCGCCGCGCCCGCGCCCCACCAGCGCAGGCACGCCGAATGCACGCACTACGCGCTTACCTGTGTGTGGCCTATAGCAGTGCGCGCGTCGCGCTACTGTTGGGGCGGCGCGCGGCGGGGGCGCGGCGTCAGCGTGCCGGCGGCGCCGCCCCCGCGCCCCACCAGCGCAGGCACGCCGAGTGCACGCACTACGCGCTTACCTGTGTGTGGCCTATAGCAGTGCGCGCGCCGCGCTACTGTTGGGGCGGCGCGCGGCGGGGGCGCGGCGTCAGCGTGCCGGCGGCGCCGCGCCCGCGCCCCACCAGCGCAGGCACGCCGAATGCACGCACTACGCGCTTACCTGTGTGTGGCCTATAGCAGTGCGCGCGTCGCGCTACTGTTGGGGCGGCGCGCGGCGGGGGCGCGGCGTCAGCGTGCCGGCGGCGCCGCCCCCGCGCCCCACCAGCGCAGGCACGCCGAGTGCACGCACTACGCGCTTACCTGTGTGTGGCCTATAGCAGTGCGCGCGCCGCGCTACTGTTGGGGCGGCGCGCGGCGGGGGCGCGGCGTCAGCGTGCCGGCGGCGCCGCGCCCGCGCCCCACCAGCGCAGGCACGCCGAGTGCACGCACTACGCGCTTACCTGTGTGTGGCCTATAGCAGTGCGCGCGCCGCGCTACTGTAAGGGAGGCGCGCGGCGTCAGCGTGCCGGCGGCGCCGCGCCCGCGCCCCACCAGCGCAGGCATGCCGAGTGCACGCACTACGCGCTTACCTGTGTGTGGCCTATAGCAGTGCGCGCGCCGCGCTACTGTTGGGGCGGCGCGCGGCGGGGGCGCGGCGTCAGCGTGCCGGTGGCGCCGCGCCCGCGCCCCACCAGCGCAGGCACGCCGAGTGCACGCACTACGCGCTTACCTGTGTGTGGCCTATAGCAGTGCGCGCGCCGCGCTACTGTTGGGGCGGCGCGCGGCGGGGGCGCGGCGTCAGCGTGCCGGCGGCGCCGCGCCCGCGCCCCACCAGCGCAGGCACGCCGAGTGCACGCACTACGCGCTTACCTGTGTGTGGCCTATAGCAGTGCGCGCGCCGCGCTACTGTTGGGGCGGCGCGCGGCGGGGGCGCGGCGTCAGCGTGCCGGTGGCGCCGCGCCCGCGCCCCACCAGCGCAGGCACGCCGAGTGCACGCACTACGCGCTTACCTGTGTGTGGCCTATAGCAGTGCGCGCGCCGCGCTACTGTTGGGGCGGCGCGCGGCGGGGGCGCGGCGTCAGCGTGCCGGCGGCGCCGCGCCCGCGCCCCACCAGCGCAGGCACACTGAGTCCACACAGCGTGCACGCGCGGCACGCCGAGACACCTCTTCTAGCACCTCCTAAAGGGAATAAGGTAATGTGTCAAGATTGGGGCTTTATGTCTTGGACTCGTCAGACTATACACGATATTAACGGCAACCATCTAGAAAGTAGGTAAAAAGAAGAAATACGTCGAGTAACCAATACAATTATTGGTGTTTCAGATCAGACGTCAATTATATCAGTGAACAAAATATAAGATACTTGAGAAAACTGAGTAAATCTTCTTAGCAGCTATTTCTAAAAAAAAATCACGAGGAAGAGTCCGCTCACAAAAATACATCTAAAAACCTGATCAAGCAGTAGAAAAATCCCCAATTATCTAAGTTGATGTATGAAATCTACAAAGGTCACTAAACAAAAAAAAACAACAACGCACCTGTTTCTTCAGCACAATATGCTTGCCTTTCCAATACTTCATGAGTCCTCGTTCCTGCAACGTGGACACTATGTCCGAAGACGCAATAGCCAAGTCCTTGCTAAGGTCTCTTATGCAGAGGGTAGGTCCTGGGGCTGAGCACAGCCGCTTCAGTAAAGCCTCCTTCCAGTAGGATCGGTAGGAGATCAGGCCAAGGTCTGAGAGTGGAGTTTCTGGAGACCCAACCTTGTCTTCTTCTTTGGTTAGGAGGTAACCTGATGGAAGAATGGGATTGATTTAGACATAGTAAATCTTCTGCACAGTTCTGGTTATCCAATTCTGCGTTTTTTATTGCTTGTATTATTTTTTTCATTGTTGTTATTAGGCTCGCTCGTTTGACCACTGTCTCACTTACACCGGGGCTTTAGCGGTTAAGCGATGATGTGGTCGCACGCTTTCCTAGAAGTGACCTATTCACTTTAGACTTGACGATACGATAGTAGTGCGTGGGGATCTGACTGTAGTTTCCACCTATCCCTTTGTAGTCCGTGGGGTTCTGTCTGTAGTTTTTGCGAGAAAGGCGTAAGTTTTTAAAAGCAAAACGTTGAAATCTTCAGCCATGACGTTTATTATGTCGACCTACCGTAATGGCGGGTTACTTTAGCTACTTTTTTCGAAAAAATTTCGATATTGATCTGTAGTTTTATTGGTATTATCTTTTTAGTGTTCTTGTATGTTATAAAGAATTCAGCTTCAGATGTAATCAACAAGATCCTAAGTGTATTTTAGAAATATGTTATGCGTAGTTTTATTATTAAAGTTTGGGCCAAAGTTGTTCGTAGGAAAGGCTACTTTAACCCCATGAACTTTATCGGTGAAAAATGTGTACTTGCAGCTATGAGTCGCCAAAGAAACCTTCATTGGGCGTTAAGATTGAATATCCAGGCGGGGTTTAATGTAAGAAAAAGGTTCGAACATTCTATAATTTCAAAATTTTTGCAATGTTTGCACCAGAAAAATACGCCAGTGTTACTGTCAAAACTATAAATGGCGCGAACACGTAGTGACGTTCAATCGAGTCAGTAAAACAGTTCCGCGAGAACGCATCTATATCGCCATCTATTAGTTGCAGAAGGAACTACGACGATCGGTTTTGTGGTCGCAGCACGGCGGGCATTTTCTCGATTTGGGCCAACGTTATGCCCTAGGGTCAAAGTAACCCGCCTCTACCTGTACCTAACCTTCAACATTTACATTTTATTTAAAAAAAATTGTTTAACTTTAACACACCACATTTTAATTTTTAGATATCCATTCACAGTCAACCCTCTGACAATTATTCTCCCCCGCGTTGTAAAATTCGTACGGGAGTAATATCCATAAGCACTGATAGGATTACTCGGCGAATATATCGCTATCCAATTGTTTGTCGAGCTCTTAATTTCTGCTGTCACGTTAATAAACATTTTAGCGGCCAAAAATACGGGTCGATTGACGAGAAACTTTGTCGAGATGTTTGCTGTCTACTAAACCACGAATAAACGGCTTAACGTATTTGGATCAATTTTCACGCAGAACAGGAGTAACAGATAGGAATAATTTATTTATTGCAGCATCACAATATATCACACAACTAAATATTTACACTAGGTAAAAACGAGTTTAAAAAAAAGGACACTTAAGCGTCGAAGTACTCGTCCGCATCGCTGTCATCCGGAAACATGCCCAGAAGACTGGCAGCATTGCCACGTTGAATGGCAATGCTAATTCTTTGGCCAAAGAATGAGCCAGCCCACTGGTCACGTGAAGTGTCGATCAGTCGGCGAGAAATTTCCTTAAAAATGAGACGCGCACTCGGGCTCCATGATATTCAAATACATGAAGTAGTTCCCTCAGGATAGGACAGAACCAGTAGGTAGCACTAGCAGTGAGTTAAAAAAACTTGAAGATTTATATCTTCATGTTTTTAGGGTTCCGTACCAAAATGGTAAAAAGGAACCCTGTCTGTCTGTCACACCTGAATATCTCGAGAACTACTAATGCTAGCAACTTGAAATTTAGAATAGTTTTAGATGACGTTAGCCCAACTACTTTGCAAACAAGAAAGAAATTAAAAAAAATATATCTTTTTTGCAAAAAGGACTGAAAATGTAAGTCTTAAAAATTTTAATTGGGGCTACTAGGGCATGTGGGGTATCATATGAAAGAACGCTGTTTGCACATTCTCAAATATTTTTTCTTTTTTTTTGGCAGCACAGTTTCCGACTTTTGACGAAAAATGTAAAAAAAAATACCGTCCCCCCCCCTTATCTCCGAAGTTTGCATAAATAAAAATCTGAAATTATTCTATGTGATAGAAGGGTATGTAAAGATTACAGGAAAAATAAAACGATGTCTCTAAATAGCACAGTTTTTCGGAAATCATGAACATCATATTTACGTACGGAACCCTCGGTATGCGAGTCCGACTCGCTCTTGACCGGTTTTTTTTTTAACATGTAATAAGAAAAGCTCAAATGGTGAACGGG
Organism: Tiliacea aurago; assembly: GCA_948098905.1. Lineage (NCBI taxonomy): Eukaryota > Metazoa > Arthropoda > Insecta > Lepidoptera > Noctuidae > Tiliacea > Tiliacea aurago. The sequence goes on along the minus strand of OX402583.1, from coordinate 4,527,953 downwards.
TTACTATGGCTCGATATATATAGGTACATTCCGAGTTTGCGACTCCCTTTGTTGATGTTTGCTACGGCTTCATACAACATTACCGGGTGACCCTGATATCAATCTTTATTTTTGTAGGAGGTTAGGTACTAATTAATTCGTTTTTTAATGCAAAGTTTTAGAATGTGAAAATAGGTAACAAAATATAACATATTTGTGAGTGCGGTCTGCACAGTGCAGCAGTGAGGTTTGTTTCTGTCTAAGCTTCCGCGATACAGAATGAATTTGAATTCCTACAATAACAAAAAGTTGCCTAAACTACAGAAAAAATAAATAACCAGTGCGCAAATTTTGACGAATTAAACTTCAGCGAGTTTTATCGAACATATTATATTTTTTATTTTGATGTCTTAGTACAAAAAAACATCGTTAACGAAAGATGTTTACTTTGGATCTGGTTTTATGGTGACTTGCCGGCCGGCGCATGTGCAATTGTGCACGGTGTAGCGGAACGCTCGATGGTACCGAGGCCAGCACATCAAGCTACTATAATCTGTCAAATTTCTTTAATAGATTTTCAACTTTATCGGTACATATTAAGGTGCAATGTTGATTGGGAATTTTTTTAAGTTTCGGGTAGCTTGACCTGCTGGCGTCTGTACCTAAACAGCTGTGCACTCGCTCGATTTGCGATTTGTAGGTTTTTAGGTATTTTATTTGTATATCAAGTCAAGCAAAAAAAATGTATCAAATACTTAATGGATTTTTTTTCTATACGCCACCAAAAAAAAATTGCGTACTGGTTAAAAAAAATCCTGTAAAAAGTTCGAGGAAATTTAAACAATACTTTTTGGTTGTACTGGTTGTACTCCATCAGATTATTTTTTGTACCTGACTATGTATATAATACGTGTACTATATTACTAGAACTACAAATATAAACACAGCACGTATCAGTTAATCAATTTCATAATACTCTCTAAACCGCAGACAGGCAGGAAAGTGACGACGCTTAATTAAGAGTAGACTGCCTCAGCTCCAACAATATGATTGTTCAATTACGATGACGAAAACTCTTCAGAAAAACAAAATTTTTTTCAGTCTATTCAATTTATGACAAAGAGTTTTAGTAGTTTTAGCCAGAGAAAATTTTGAAACTTGTTCTTAATAGGGCAACAAAAACTATTATTTTTCGAAGAGTTATTAAAATGACTTTTCTGCTGTCAAATGATGTGTAAAAATTAAAAACACAAGCTTTTAAAAATATCTAATTCAAATTACTTTGCAAAAATTACTCCTAAAAAACAAAGTTCAAATTAGTTAAATTAACCAGCTTAGACTTAATTAATCTAGTCAATTAAAACAAAAGACTTTCAGCTAACCCTCTAATGACACAGGGCTTTCAAACATAGGTACTTATGTAGAAATACTTTCCAATTAAGTTTTTCCTATATTATGCAATTATTTACAGGCTGAATCAGAACGCCATGTGCTACGATCCTTACAGATCACATCTCTTTGAAATCACGTTTTACAAGTGTTCAAAACATAGAGCTCTTTTAATCAACAACTAGTTATCATCATGCTGAGAGAGGAGCCTCTTGGCCTCGTACAGCGGGCCGAGCACGGGCTGCCCAAGACGTTTGTGACAAGACATGATAAATTATGTCATGTCAATTTGTACTAGCATTTTATGACAAAACAGTTTTATCGCTCAAACTGTGATAAAATGTGTGACTCAAGTCATGTCACAGTAGGCCGTGCTCGCTCGCCAGGACTTTGTTGATGTGAAAAATCTATAGCCGCACGTAAAACCGATTGCTGGCGGGGCGACTCATGCCGCGTGGCGACGCGTCGTCTTTATACAGTCTATATGTAGTAGTGTGTAAATAATTTCGATGTTTCACATCTGCCAGGCGTCCCGTGACGGGTCAATATTTTTTTCATTTTCTTTGTTTTTTTTTCATTATGCTGTTTTTTTTTTTCATTTTATTTGTTTTTTTTGTTTCATTTTACTTTGTTTTTTTATGTTTCTAAGAGTGTGTTTTAGTTTAATTTGTGATCTGTGTGAGTCCCAATATATTTTTTTCTTTTTCTTTCTTTCTTTAACCCGATAGACGTCCTGTCCAAAGGACATCATCGCGATTTCATACATTTTTGGTCCAAATATGAAAGTGCCGGCCAATAAAAAAATATGCTGTATTCCGTTAGAACTTGTCCCCCTGAGTATTTATTATTATGACACCAAAGCTGTAGGGTCATTGTCCTTGGTTTTATTGGAGTTCAAAAATTCAACATCTTCATACATTTTCAGTGAATTTAATTAACAAAAACAAATGATTTGTCTACCATACTTTGTTGACATTTGAACATTTTTAGTAAGATGCAGTGGTTCTTGACCTATTTCTGACAAGATAACATATATCTCATTTAAACCACTAATGAGTATCATTAGTGGCATAATCGGCTGGGATGCCGGGACTTTTTCCTAAAAAATGGCAATAACAATGGCCGTGCAGGTAAACACTCACGCGAACAATGGAATACGGTGCAGCGAGCAGATGCCCCTCTCTTTCCCGCGCACCACCGCCATCGCGCTATGCTCATTCGTTTGCTCGCATTCGCGTGTATTGTTTAGTACCGAAAGCAACGCTGCCGTGTATGTCCGTGTGATGCCCACTAGTTCTTGTGCTTTGATTTGTTTTGTTTTTGTTATCTCCGTTGTTAAGTTTGAACATTGCTGCGAGTCATGGCAGAGTTGTGTATCTCGTGCCGTGCATCGACAGAGAATCGGCGAAGATATGATTGGGTTTCCAGAGAAATGCAACATCTTGATATCGCCCAAATAGTGATAGAAGATATAGTAGCTCGACAGTTGGAGCCTACTGCGTTCATTTGTCGACCCTGTTGGCAAAGAACGGAACGAATGCACCAGCGACTTATTCGGGAGGCTGAACAGCAAGCTGATCAAGACCGTGATCGATCGGAAGTTCCAAATCCAAGACCAATTTCGCTGATTTTGCCAGGTCTTCTTCGTGCTCCAAACACCGCAAATAGCTGCATTTTCCAACATTGTACGAATGAATCTCGCCGTCGTGTTCCAGAGAACATAATTTTTTGCATGGTATGCCGCTACAGCTATTTCGTGCCAGAAAGCGCGCGTGTCTGTAATGAACACGTGGAGCAAAATCAGTGGCATTTACTTCCTGTACAAGACAACTCTTCTGAGGAATTCACTGCAGCTCAAATAATGACTATCGTGTCGATGTTACAAAGACATATTATGGAGGAAATACTTGATTTTGAGCAGTATGAAAATATAGCACCGGCCGAGTTTCATACTTGGACAGGACTGACTCAAGATCAGTTTACTGAATTATTAGACAGTTTACCAAGTCTGAGAACTAAAAAGAATAAAAGAACCGTACTGGCGGCAGTATTAGTCAAGTTAAGAACAGGTGACTCGAATGCGCGGCTTGCTAATATTTTTAAATGTAGCGAAACAGCGTTTTTTAACAATACGTGGTTAAAAATCGGACGCAACGCTCTGTTAGAAGATTTTGTGCCCTTAAATGTTGGGTTTGACCATATTTCCCGTGAGGATGTAGCACACAAGAACCTTTTTCTACCCAACAATATGTTTGGGAACCCATCGAGCCCAGAAGATGAAAGGAAAGCGATCACGATTTGTGATGGCACGTACATCTATCTGCAAAAAAGTGGAAATTATTTTTTCCAACGCAAGTCTTACAGCCATCACAAATACAGAAACCTCCTAAAACCGTTCCTCTTGGTTTCTTGTGATGGACACATCATCGAAGTTAACGGACCATATGCTGCCACCACGTCTGACGCAGATATAATGAATGACATGCTTAATAATGCTGACAGTGCCTTCCACTGGTTTTATAGGAGTGGAGATGTTTTTATTCTGGACCGTGGTTTTCGAGACTCAGCAAGAAATCTGGAATCTTGCGGATACGTACAACATATGCCTGAAACAAAGTATCCAAATGAGACACAGCTAACCACGGATCAGGCCAATAAGTCCAGACTGATAACAATCTGTCGTTGGGTGGTTGAAGTGGTCAACGGCAGGTTCAAAAGAGATTTTCGCCTGTTGCGAAATGTATATAATAATAGAGCCCTTCCCAGCATGTTCGACTATTTCAAGATAGCAGCGGCGATCATAAATCGTTTTCATGTTTTGATTGAAGATAATCCAAATGCTGCTGCGATTTTAGAGATTATCCACCAAAGAATTAATATGTTAAATAGATTGGCAGATCTTGTAATACGCCATAACTTCAATCGCAGACGTGCTCAGTTTACTTTAATGACTGTAGATATGCCAGAGTTCGTAGATTTTCCAAGAATGGATGAGAACGAATTATTTTTATTGGCTCTGGGCGTTTATCAACTAAAACAGGCCAAAAGCTATTACGGTGAGCACGTCCTTGACAATGGAGCATTCGCAATTGAGCTCAGCAATGAGTTATCAAATGAAGACTTGGCGGAATTGCAGGGCAATGATTTATGGATGATAAGAGGCCGACTGCAATCGCGGCATGTTAGAGCAAGACAGTATTATGTCTACATTATAATTACATTATAATCGATAGGTCGTTATCAGGCCGACAAGCAATCGCTCACTATTATTGTTCGTGCATCATAGGAAAGCGAACAATTGGATGCTGCTCCCATATTATGTGCATTATATGGTACATGAGCCATGCACGACATTTGCCAGCAATAACCCCTCCAGCTTATGGATTGGAGAACATTATTGTTGTACCAGACGACGATGATTTTATAGTATTTAATTAAACAAAATAACCCCTGTATATATATTTTATTTATAATCCTCAAAAACACAAAACAAGATCAACATGTCCAAAATAGGTCAAGAACCAATATATCTTACTAAACGATGTTCAAAATAAAAATATGGTAGAACAAATCATTTGTTTTTGTTTATTAAATTCACTGAAAATGTATGAAGATGTTGAATTTTTGAACTCCAATAAAACCAAGGACACTGACCCTACAGCTTTGGTGTCATAATAATAAATACTCAGGGGGACAAGTTCTAACGGAATACAGCATATTTTTTTATTGGCCGGCACTTTCATATTTGGACCAAAAAAGATGATGTCCTTTCAATAATTCATACAAAATGCCCATAGAAAATGCACAAATTTTCCCGGCAAATTACAATTTTTCTTTCCACAAAAACCAAATTAGCACATTTTACAACACAAAATTGCCAAATCGGTACAGCCGTTCTCAATGGATGCGCTTACCAACGAACAGCATTTAATTTTTAACCAACATTAAAAAAGGAGGAGGTTCTATTTTCATCTGTATGTATTTATTTTTTTAACGTATTTTCATAGATAATATTTTCGTCAATTGTGGACCAATTTTGGAATTTTCATTTGGTAGAGGAAGCTTTTGCGGTGGTCCCTTAAAAAATTTAATAACTTTGCTTGGGTAGTTTTTGAGTTAGCTTCAAAAATACATATTTTACCTACTTAGTCTATGTGAATGATGTTATAATAACTTCCTGTCACTGTTATTTACATAGCAGGTAGTTGTATAAGAAATTGTGTGGAGTAGGTAAGTACCACAACTAAAAAGCGAAAAATAAAGTGTTTACAAAAAAAACAACCGTCTTCCAGAAAAACACTACAAAGTGAAAAATAACTTTAATTTTGGACAAAAAACGAAAATACAAAACCAAAGACACCGACTTCCGAAATTAAAGTTATTATTTTTCACTTTTTAGTGTATTTTTTTTTGGAAGTCAGTTCTTTTTGTTTGTTATTTAATTGTATAAAGATTACATCCATTCCCTTTAGTCTTATACAATTAAAACTAGCTAACATGATTAGGAATCACACTCAAAGTTATTCGATTCAAATTTTCTGGGAGCAACATTAATATTCCGCCACTAATTTACAGTTTCAACATTCAAATTGAGACACGTTTGAAGTTGTCGGTCAAACTTCATGAATAAAATATTTTACCGATTAATATTCGCGTTACTGCAATCAACGAGTTTACACCTGAAACAATAATTAAGGTACCTATCAAAATACCTCGTGTCTACAATCCGACAGGGGCGGGCAGGGCTGTCGGATCGGAGTAAATCGAATCATTTGTTAGTGTCGGAAAGCATTTTGTAAATTCATAGCCTGTTTTGTAAGGGGTAAATAGAATATGAAATGGGTTTCGGGCATTTCAGCTCGGAATTAGAGTGGAGCCTGTCCGTTACCTGAATACATTTATTCTTGATTGTTTTGTTGCTTTTGCTGTTGTATTAATTAATTAAGATTTAGGTTATTTCTAAGCAACTTTTTATAATTATAATTATTTAAGTTAGTCTAAATTTAAAAATTAAGTACGTGGCTAGCCAATCAAATATAATCCATTTAAACGACCCTCTTCATAAAAAAACATAACAACAAAAAAATCGATTGAAAATTGCCAAAAAACGTCTGCACCAAAACAGCTTATCCTAGGTTAGTTATGTTACACATGGCAACCCTATTTACGTCTCACGGTGGGCCCGTCGCCCCCGTCACCCCCGTCCTCTGGCTAGACCCGAGGGGGGGTGGGGAGTCTAGACGGCAGACCGATCCATACTGCAGTGCATCGATCGAGGTCGGGTCGACGGCCGCGTCGCGACGCCCCCTACCCGTGGGGGTCTGGGGGACAAAACAAACCCGCAGTTGGAGGGTTTATCACGTTGACCGCACAGGTGGTGTTATAGGTTTGCGATTTGTAAGAATTACGCATCGGCAGTGTTAACATTGGAGCGTAGCCAGTATAGCACGCTATGGGATTTAGTGGAACGGTTTGGTGCTGCCCCAATCGCCCCTATTGTTAGCCAGTTTATTTAAATAGCGGATGTGTAGGCTTTTGATAGTTTACAACATAATATTACCAATGAAAGGGGTAACACTAAACATTATAGAAGCTTTGAGGAATGATTTAACCCCCAAAGCTATAGAACTAATTTAATATAATTTTATTCACCCCCAATTTTACTAACTACAAAAATTACAAATTACATTTACTACTGAATGTAATATTTCACAAATAGACACATAAATGAATTGTCTGTTGCCACGGTAATGACAGGCAATGCCACTGTGACATTGACATTCGCACTGAACTATTCCACGCGCGTCGCTGAGGGCAATTTGTATGACTTTTTGCGTTATTAAAGGTTAAGCCCTTGTGAATTATGTCCGACTAGGTAGGGTTGGTACAAAGTTAATGCGGTGTCACTTTAATGGGATATTTTTGAGGTATGACAGCAATAATAATGAGATGTTCGTTTTAGGGGGTTGCTTAATTATGTTATTTTTATGTTTATTGTTTGTCTGGTACAACCTTTACAAGTTTCAGTATTCTTATGTAAATCTCTGAAGTTGCTTTTACGCAAAATAATGATCGTTATTTTTTTATTATTTCGCTAACAATATTATGTATGTGTGTTGTTGGTGTGTGTGTTGAGGTTGTTATTATTTTTATGTTATTTAATAATATTTATTCTTATAATTGGTTGTTTATGCATTATGTACATTCTAAGTACTGTATATTTTATTTTTGTTAGGTAACAAAAATAAAATATACAGTACTTAGAATGTACATAATGCATAAACAACCAATTGAACTCAGCATGAGCGAGCGACGAGCACGAGCACACAAAAAAACAAATAGTCGGCAGCTGCACGTGATTTTTGGGATTTTGGAATTTTCATAACTGATTTTCAGTGGTAATAAGTTGTACAAAATACTTATTTTGTACAACTTATTAAACCTGACTTGGGTTCCGTAAGTATTTTTCGAGTGACCACTGAAAATCAGTTATGAAAATTCCAAAATCCCTCATGCTGAGTTCAAGCCTTCTTGTCACATTCATGACGTGCAGCTGCCGACTATTTGTTTTGTGTGCTCGTGCTAATAATGTAGATGTGTTTTGTGTAATGTTAACCTACTCGAGGTTTATTTATGTTTTCGTATGCACGTGTTTCTGTGACCATTTTTTTTTCTCTTCTTTCTGAAATTATGGGAATTTAGGGCATGTATTCTTTTTATAAATGAGCATTCGTTTATCATCAGTCAACAAATAAGTGTCGAGAAAGAAGTATTTATTTTTAAATTATTTGTTTTTGGTGACCAGTCTGATTTTCGACCCCTAGTTGGCGAGCTTAATTAGTTGGAAATTACCTCTAGTAGTTTCAAGGAATAGGTCGAATTACCAAGCACCCTGTATTGCTAATCCACTGCTTCATATGTTCGAAAAGTGTGCTCAACAACATAAATAACGCAATGTATGTTGTTGTACTGTCAAAATGAAACCCATTACTACTGATTGATAGTGTGTTACGTATAATTAATTACCCCACCGTTTTTAAGGTTCCGTAGCCAAATGGCAAAAAATGGAACCCTTATGGATTCGTCATGCCTGTCTGTCTGTCCGTCCGTATGTCACAGCCACTTTTTTCCCGAACTATAAGAACTATACTGTTGAGACTTAGTAAGTAGATGTATTCTGTGAACCGCATTAAGATTTTCACACAAAAATAGAAAAAAAAACAATACATTTTGGGAGTTCCCCTCCCCTTATTTAGAACTGAAACTCAACAATTTTTATTCTTCAAACCCATACGTGTGGGGTATCTATGGATAGGTCTTCAAAAATGATAATGAGGTTTCTAATATATTTTTTTTCTTAACTGAATAGTTTTCGCGAGAGACACCTCCAAATTGGTAAAATGTGTCCCCCCCCCCATGTAACTTCTAAAATAATAGAATGATAAAACTAAAAAAAATATGATGTGCATTACCATGTAAACTTCCACCAAAAATTGGTTTGAACGAGATCTAGTAGGTAGTTTTTTTTGAATACGTCATAAATCGTAAACCGCAATTTACCTTTTTATAGATAATGGTACGGAATCCTTCGTGCGCGATTCCGACTCGCACTTGGCCGGTTTTTTTATGCGTAACATTTTTCTTCTCGCTTTGTGTGAGAGTGATTTCGTGAAAAGTGTGTAACAGGAAGCTTGAGCATGGAATAAGTAAATACTTTTTAATACTATGGCAAAATGTACGAGCAGTTTGTCCGTACACTGAGATGTTATGTAGATTGTTGATGGGTACGAATCGTACGGGATGTGTACAGGAAATAAAATCACTGTTTTGTGTCCGTTATCGATTGACCGATTTATTAAGAAAACATTAAAATATATATGCATAAAGTACGTGGTTTGTGGTCGGCGCGATAGGTTATTCAGCGAATAAAAGCAAGTTATCCGTGAATAAGCAAATGCTTGCTAATGTAAAAACAAAAACAATACATTTTAAGTGTCGATGCTCGTACAGAATTAGTAAGTACTTTACTTTACTTTTCTCTTTACTGTACTTTGCCTTTGGTTTTTTTTTGTACTTTACTGCTGAATGAAATGGTGGTAACATGTAGCAGTAATTAATCGATTGAGGGTCACTGAACCAGTTAAAAACTACCTGTATTTACCATCTTAGATGTTAAATTGTTTAAAACACATATACATTTTTGCATGATTCAAAAGTCTTATAGTACTTTACTGCTGAATGAAATGGTGGTAACATGTAGCAGTAATTAATTGATTGAGGGACACTGAACCAGTTAAAAACTACCTGTATTTACCATCTTAGATGTTAAATTGTTTAAAACACATATACATTTTTGCATGATTCAAAAGTCTTATAGTACTTTACTGCTGAATGAAATGGTGGTAACATGTAGCAGTAATTAATCGATTGAGGGACATTGAACCAGTTAAAAACTACCTGTATCTACCATCTTAGATGTTAAATTGTTTAAAACACCTATACATTTTTGCATGATTCAAAAGTCTTATACTTTCGGAGCTTTCTTGAATATTTTTATATATTTTTCTTTTTTGTACCATTTCTTGTTTATTATATACAAATACCTCTTTATCTTAAACACGATAGTTAATTTAATAAGTTAGAAAGAAATTAAATCTTGTATTTGTAACCCTAGCGATTATTTCACTGTATTGTATCCTGTATTTAATCTGTGAACAGCGTTGTGGGCTGCAATATTGTATAAAAGTTTTGTGTATTTCTTGTTTCTAAGTTTTATATTGTAGCTGTTTATTGTTCCTTTTGAATAAAAATAAAATAAACCATTTTTTTTAGACTAGAGCTAATCTTGCCGACATATTGTCACGCAGTTTGGCAGGTTTATAACATGTGTACAAGTGTTTGGTCCAAAACAAATGTTTTTTTTTGTAAACCATGTAATTAGTGTACCTACTTATCGAATTAGTTAGAGGGGATCATTTATAGCGCTGCTTAGTTGCTTATTACAAGGTGAGATGTCAGATGTTACACGTCTTAAGGCGACGATAACCGACTTTTAATGATTTTATACTGAAGATCACGTCTAAACGAGTAGTGTTCATGATTTGAATTTTTTTTTTTTTTTTTTTTTATTATTGTTAAATTAGAGCATTTCCTCAATAATTTAATATGTGAATATTTTAGATTATGTTTATATTACATAGTGAAATTAATTTGTCAAGTTATGTCTAACGCGGATAAAAAACTGAGAATGGCGCAAAATCTACCAAGCGTACTTTTCTGAAACATTCACCAATTTAAAGATAATTTAATTATTGATCTTTTGGTATACGCGTTTTATTAAAATACCTTTTGTTTTGTGTATAATACATTAATAATGCGTTATAATGGGGACAGCGCTTCTTGATGGGCGAGTCCTATTACTGGCTGAATGTACGACGCGTTGCGTGAGCTCAGTACAGAACACGCAAGCTAACCACTCAAGGTCACTGGCATATATCTGAGTCTTAAGCGACAACTGTAAAGCTCGCTGGTTTTTTATATTTTTTTAAAATGTCCTGTAAGAAGTCCTTACCCTTTCTTGTGCGTTGTGATTTTAAAACTGTAACATGAGGGGCGATTCCCGTATTTTTTTTTTTTTCCTTCTGGCTTCGCACGGTTTGTGCATTTAGCCAATGTCAAGTTAGTTCTTGTTTAATATTGATGAAATGAATTATAAATGCATGATGATGATATCCCCGCCTACTCCCCTTGAGTTTCAGTAAAGATGTGGAACTTTACTGAGTCCTCACGTGGACTTCTTGAGAGAACTTGAAGCGAAGTTGCACTGTTTTGTTTCATTTGCCTACACTAATGCACGTTCACAAACACTTAATGGTTAATAATCCACCATTATTACACATTAATATTCGGCTAAACACCAATTTTGGAAAATTAAACAAACTGCTGAACATGACGCTTCACTTTCCCGCCAAGAAGTCCCCTTCCCGTATTTTAAGGTCATTCGCATTCTAATCTCAGTCTGTCATATTTTGGTTTATTACACTGATTACTGCTGATATGAGTTAGCGACTAGATTATGAACGTTTAATACGGTATTTGCCTTCTGGTATGCAACAAACCATAAGGATCAATTTTATTATACCTGATGAGTTTTTGAACAAATTTGCTACATTCTCAAAGATTGGACATTTTGACAATTAGACATTTTGGGATTTGAACATTTTGACACCGTTGGACATTTGGCCCCTGGACGCTTTTGCTGTGCCTTACAGGGTCCGCAATTGTACCTTAGTTTTAAGCCATTGTAACACATTATGGAATGCAAATAAATATATGAATAAGAATATGAACAAGGGTTAGTAGTAGTATTACAGCCACATGGTTAAATTAACAGTAAATAGTATCGGTACTTACTGAAGTCAATGAGCAGCCTGCCGTATCCTTGTCTCTGGTAGGGAGGCAGCGTCAGTATGCACGACACGTTGTAGTTCAGGAACGAGTTCTTTTCCTGTGACGACAAAATACACAAACTTTCTTAAATTATATATATAAATAGTTATCTCTATACAGCTGGTGGCCTGTTTACCGAAGTCCAAAACGATATTTTTTAAAGTCTCTCTTATTAAGATGAAAAAGTAAAAAAGCTATAAGTTAAAATATGAGATTTATCATGCTATACAGGGGTATAGCATGAATTCTAAAGAGTTTAGAATGAAGTAACCTCTCTGTATTATAATTTCTTTAAAGAAATAAAATTAACTAGCGAAACTTGACAGACGGGATGGGTTTCGATATCTATCCTTATTAAAACGAAACTAAATTCAATTTGATGATTTCTTTTGGGAGCTCACCGAGTGCTGGTCGGTAGTTATGTACTTACTTGCAGTAAGAGTTGAGAAAATCAGTATTTTTTTTGTTTTTATCATGTTTAGATATCGATGCCCATCAAGTCTGTAGAGTTTTGCTAAATTATTTAATTTGACCCTATAGATAATGTTTGTTAAGTAATCATACTCTCTCCGTGCTAATAATTTTTTTGGCTAATTTGTATTTTTTTTAAATGCTGGTAACATCGTGTTCTGCTTATTTTTTGTTTCATCTCATTCTCGTGCCTTTTTCTCAATTTATTTGGGGTGGAGGCAACATGTCTTTTGCTTGTAAAAAGTAACCGACTTCTTGAAAACCAACTTCTTGTACGCAAAAAGTAACCGACTTCTTGAAAACTGTTTCCTATGATGACACCAATGACGTATTATAAATAGACGCGCCATACACAAACATTAGTGCACTCAAAAACAGCGTAAGCCATGATTGTAGCTACATACTTGCATACAATCATACAGCGCGTGAAGAAAACGAAAGACCTATACCGATATCTGTTGTTGTTCTCTGAGTGAATTCACAAAGAATGCGTTATTTACAAAATGTAATTATAATAATAAGTTAGGTTAGGACTTTAGATAAGTACACTATCGCATTAGGTTACCCCTGTAATGATAGATGTAAATTGGAACAAAAAAAAAAATGTTGTTAGAAAGAGATGAACATACATATTTAGTTACGTCACTAGCTGCTGCATGTACATTGGCGCGTACGTAATAATAATCATTATTATTGTAAATGTCAGGCAATTGCCTGGCATTTACTTTGCCATTATTGAGCGCAGGTAACACATCTAAAGGTAATAAATACATCATTGGATGACACAGAGAACTTGCTCCACTCTGAAATTTATAGTTCAAAACTGTTAAGTGCTACAAAACCATTGTGAGAGAAAATAAATAAACTTATTTATTATTATTATATTTTATTTATTACTAATACTTAAAATGGCGCAAAATTTAATTCTACGGAAACTTAGATAAACAACAAAAATAATACTGTAAACTGTAGGATCAAAGTCATGCAATAAACAAGTAATTGTTCTGCCTTTACATACAAATAGGTTTCATCACAAAACTGGGTTTAAAAATAAATCTCGTTGACGTACGATGTGACGCACAGACGTACGGCATGGCTAATGGCATGTGCGTTTGTTAAATTAAAACAGTCGGTTGTTTAAGGTGCATCTACTGCTGTAGCCCGCAAAATTCAAATTATCTTACGTTTTTTGCAATGTGCAGGTCAGTGTCAAGGTTGTATCTTGATCAAAATATGATTCGCGACTATAACAGATATGTATTTACAGAATTATAATCCTACTAATATTATAAACGCGAAAGTTTGTAAGTATGGATGGATGTTTGTTACTCTTTCACGTAAAAACAGCTGGACCAATTTTGATAATATTTTGTATCGAGGTAGCTGACACCCTGGATTACATATATAGGCAACTTTTTATCCGTATATGCCCACGGGATCGAGACTTACGCGGGTGAAACCGCGGGGCGCAGCTAGTCATTAATATATCTCTCTAAGTTAGATTTATTCCCCAATGTCATGATTTCATGAAAAACGCATTCAATGGAACAAATCTTACTTAGAGAGCTTATATTTTTTTTTTAAACGTTGCCTTGCACTGTTAATTTCACCTGTATTGTGGGTGCGTTTACAAACATTTAAACTCACATTACACAAACAGCCAGACCCGGAACAACTACTTGTAGGTCATACAAATATTTGTTCCGTGCGGGAATCGAACCCGCGACACGCAGCACAGCAGTCAATCGCTTAAGACGCAGATATATGCCAGTGACCTTGAGTAGTTAGCTTGCGTGTTCTGTACTGAGCTCACGCAACGCGTCGTTCGTTCAACCAGTAATAGGACACGCCCATCAAGGAGCGCTGTCCCCAATTTGACGCATTATTAATTTATTATAGACAAAACAAAAGGTATTTTAATAAAATGCGTATACTAAAATAACAATAATTAAATTATCTTTAAATTGGTGGAGGTTTCAGAAAAATACGCTTGGTAGATTTTGCGCCATTCTCAGTTTTTTATCCGCGTTAGACATAACTTTACAAATTAATTTCCCTATGTAATATAAACATAATCTACAATAATCACATATTAAATTATTGAGAAAATGCTCTAATTTAACATATTTTTTTTTTTCAAATCATTAACACTATTCGTATACACATGATCTTCAGTATAAAATCATTAAAAGTCGGTTATCGTCTCCTTAACCACTGCGCCAACCGTGTTGTCAAGATTCTCTCTCTGTTGATAGGTTACAACCTTTTTTTTTTTTTTTGGGTTGGGAAATTATCAAATAACTTCTCCCGCTCTGGGCGGAGCGGGAGGGCGTGTCAGACTTTTACTGACTAAAACCCACCCGTATTCCTTTTCCTTTGTGCCAGGGCCACGATATCCCTTTCGGACAAACTCGCAACCCTGGCAGGCATTGGCCCTATCGGACCCCGTCAGTTGGTGCTGAAATCTCTTTGAGGCGCGCGTGGAATACGACGCGCCGTCGACCCGGGCCTGTTCCTTATCGGACGGTGAGCTACCCATCGCTCACCGTCCGCAGGCCCGTGCCTACGGTGGCCGGAAATCGGCTTGCGACTCCCGACGCCCGGGGCGTCTCCTGCGGCAACTAGGGGCGCGAAGGCGCGAACCTTGCCTCTCCCTCACACGTTCCGCCTCCTCCTTCGCAAGCATTACTGCTTCGCAGAAGGAGGTGACGGCCTCCCATGCACTCTCGCTCCGAACCATGGCCTGAACCAGGGCTGGACGCGAGAGATCGCCGCCGCCGATCGCCTCCGTGAGGACACGGCGGTGATCCGCCCAAGCCGGGCAGACCTCCACCGTATGCTCCACCGTGTCCTCCGGGCGATCCACACAGTGGTGACACCCGGGCGTTTCCTCCCGCTTTATCCTGAACAGGAACCTCCCGAAACAACCGTGTCCGGTGAGGACCTGCGTCAGGCGGAAGGTGAGGACGCCGTGGCGCCTCTCCAGCCACTCCTCAAAGAGGGGACTTATCGCCACAATTGTGGCGTGCCCAGCATAGCAGATAGGTTACAACCTGACGTCCTGCAAATAACAAAAAACCAAAGAAAATTTGAATTTCGCGGGTAACAGCTGCAGATTCACCTTAATTTTAAAAGGAAATCGTGGCCACTGATATTTTTTTAAGCCAAAGATTTCGTTTTCAGAATGAACGGAATGTGTACGAGAAGATTCTGTGAATTAGAAATAGTGTAAACATTTTTTAGCTTTAGGAATTTTGTTTGTAGTAAGATTTGCACATGACAGGCATGCTACAGGTGTGCTTCTAAGAGCTTGTCCAGAAAGGGCGAATTCGCCGCGTAACGCTTTGCGAGATACTAGGCGCCAGTACATTGCGTCCACAAGCATCGCGCGAGTTCATAATACGCGCGTAAATCGCGTGCAGTTCGCCAGACTCTCGACTCGCGCGTATTGCGCGCGAGTCGAGATATTAGAGACGCCTTGTTGCGTCCAGTTAACGCGCGAACTCCAGAGCGAGTGCACGTATCGAGGGAAATGGAGTGCCAAAATTTTGATACGGAAAAATTTATAGACGCGCGTTGGTACGCTCCTTCTGGACTCAACGGTCGCGCGTAATACGCGCTAGAGAATCGCGGCGAATTCGCCCTTTCTGGACAAGCTCTTAATAAGACTAGTTTTTGCTGTGGCTTTGCGAGGTCGGAAAATTAAATTAAAAAGAAATATCCCTCAAGAACGCATTACCAGCAAAGTCTATGTGTTAATCCAGAACATGGTTTATCTATGTGCCAAGTTTCATCCAAATCCGTTTAGCAGTTTACACGTAATTGAGCAACAAGTATAAATAATTATTCAATTCTTTTTTTTTATCCACAACTGGGAAGCTCTTGGCTTCATCTCACCTGGGCCCCAAGTCTGCTATTTTTCAGCCATTCCAACACGATCCCATTGTCATTTTGCTAAAAGTTCGTAATCTGCTAAATTCATAATGGTCGATCATTGGTCGGTCTATGTTCTCGTAATAGAATTGTGTTACTTATACTGGCATTGTCCTATTGCCATTATTATAAAACCCATTGGTAGATTGGTAGACACAGGTCTATGTCCAGCAGTGGACGTCGCTTGGCTGAAATGATGAGTCGAACTCAATTTAACGTAAAAAAAACAAAATTGAGTTTCTGTTCATAATGTCGATTATGATTGTTAATGTAATCCTTGGTCCATTAGGTGGGTTGACACTGACAGTTCACTCCACGCTCACTTCATCTAAGTTTTCACGGTGAGCTGGTTACAGAATAGCACTGCTGGTCAAAGGTGGAATTAAGCGGGCTTCACCCGGAATCCGGAAATTAACTCATCTATTAACATTTATGACTTACCACACAGCAAATGCAAACTCGCCCTCCGTGCACTCCTCCTGAATAAAACCTACGGCGAGACTGAAAACTACTTAGCGACACTTAAATGAAAGTAACCCTATTTCAGTGCTATTATTGATCGAAGCTATTTCATTTTATTGAATTGCACACACACACGCCCACACCCACACATTCATACACAAACACACGCATGCACTCAAATCGCCACACCAGCTCTCATTAATTTTTTTTTTTTTTTTGTGTAATATTGTTTGATTTAGTTTTATTCTATTTTAATTTTAAGATGTTTTGGTTTTTTTTAATATACATGATTATTGTGATACTCAAATAGGGAGTTGAAACTGTCTCTCCTAAATATAGGTAACTCAGTAATCTAGCTAGGAGAGCAGCGACTCACCCGACGATTAGATGTACCTACACCATCTTACAATAATGCATACTTTTTAAGTCTCTCATGTACATTAAAATCTTTATGTACACACGGCTACACATCAAGCTATACATTTCCAGTATATGCTGATCTCGCATTGTGTAGGATATCCGTACAATTAGAGGTCAGCTGATACTGGAAATGTATACCTTGATGTGTAGCCGTGTGTACCTCAATAAATTATCTTATATTATCCTCAACCACAGAGGAACTGGCTATCTTAGCTCTAACTGCCTACACACAACAATGCTGTTAACATTGTCGTTATGGCGACAGACTTAGATAAGATGGTGGTAGCTAGCCAGGCGGTCCTAGAACAAGTCCTACCACCAAGCAAACCAAGCAGAAATTATAAGTAAGATTTCAGTAGATCAGTCACGTTGTATTGAACAAAGAGAAACTAGAATTCGACGAAAAGACTGTTTTCCTGGGAAGCACGCTTTGCTCAAAGCTGCAGTGGAGTGCTCACTTAACATCAGTTGCAGGGCGGCTAAGTTCAGCCGTCGACGCTGTTTGGAAAATCCGCCAATTAACAGACGAGGATACAGCGAGACTGGTCTATTTTAGTTACTTTCATAGCATCATGCCTTACGGTATTTTGCTTTGGGGACGGGCTGCAAATATTGTTACAAAAAACATATATTTTTATTAATTTACAGAAAAAAAACACCGACTTCAGGAAAAACCTTTTCATTTTGTAGTTTTTTTTTTCCTAGAGTTTATCCCTCAAACGACTCGCTAGACGCGAATTTAGTTCTAAATACACGGTCACACCTAAAGGCTCGTGCAGACTGGCGCGATATAGCGGGCGCGACAGGCAGCGCGACGCGCAGCGCAACACTTTCTATGAAGTTTTAATAGAAATTGTGCTACTAGTGTCACGTCGCGCATGTCTACGGGAGTCTTAATGCAATAGAGTTGGCCGGCAGAGTTATAGAGCAGGTATAATAGGGCTTAGGTCCATCCTTACGTATTTATTAAAAGTCATATTGTGTCACTGTAAGGACAACAATCCACACATTTACTGGAGCTCCAGAGACATCAATTAAAATTAATTAATCATATTATAGTACATACATTTATTGATCAGTATATTTTGGAACGCTGTCAGTCAAAAATTACATTTCAATTCAATTTCAGATTTTGTTGACAAGTACCAAGAATATTTTATTGACAAGTACCAAGATATGGACAATTAAAGATAGAACAATTATTTTTAGGTGACGTCTCTGGGTTAGTACCTAATCAACATTTTTTTAAAGAGTTACCATGGAGTATCTTGCCGGCTCTTCTCCATAGGAAACGACCAATAGAAACCGTTCACCTAGCTTCTGACGTTTCATAAGTGCCCATTAAGTTTATGTGTAATAAAATACTTTGATTTTGATTAATTAAAAATCATAGCATGTTCTCTAAACATTACCTAGGTAGGGTTTACAACCAGTCTTCTTAAGACGGAGATATATGCCAGTGACCTTGAGTAGTTAGCTTGTTCTGTATTGAGCTCACGCAACGCGTCGGACGTTCAGCCAGTAATAGGACTCGCCCATCAAGGAGCGCTGTCCCCAATTTGACGCATTATTAATTTATTATACATAAAACAAATGATATTTTAATAAAACGTGTATACTAAAAGATCAATAAATAAATTATCTTTAAACTGGTGAAGGTTTCAGAAAAATACGCTTGGTAGATTTTGCGCCGTTCTCAGTTTTTTATCCGCGTTAGATATAACTTTACAAATTAATTTCACTATGTAATATAAACATAACACACTACAATAATAACACAATATTCACATATTAAGTTATTGAGAAAATGCTCTAATTTAACATATATTTTTTTCAAATCATTAACACTACTCGTTTTGACGTGATCTTCAGTATAAAATCATTAAAAGTCGGTTATCGTCGCCTTAAACAAGGCTGAAACTAACTTCCTCCCAACTACGCAAATACTAACGAAATCAGAGCCAGACGTACGATAACGAATGCACATTTTAAGTTAAAACTTTAAAGTAAGTATCACCTTAAATCTAGACAAAACATCCTCTGTCTGCAGCTTCAGGTCAACGAACTTTAGGGGTAGGCAGGGGGAAGGGGGAGGCGTCGCTTCCCGAAACATTAAAAATAAAGCCTGACCTCTGTGTAAATATTATAAGCTTCTTAGTAAATAAGATGGCGGAGGATATTGGGAGGATCATGCTTAGCCTGTTGTGTTTGGAGTGGAGAGAATTAATTAAAAAAAAAAACGAAGCACGAATGGTTCCGTACCATTATCTATAAAAATGGCAAAAAAAACACGTTTGTTGTATGGGAGCCCCCCTTAAATAATTGTTTTATTTTAATTTAATTATTTATTTTTAAAGTGAATATATAACTAAATATTCTGTGAATATTTCAAGCGTCTACCTGTTGCCGTTATCAATATAGAGCAAAAAAATCACGTTCGTTGTATGGAAGCCCCCTTAAATGTTTATTTTATTCTGTTTTTTAGTATTTGTTGTTATAGCGACAACAGAAATACATCATCTGTGAAAACTTCGCCTGTCTAACTATCACGGTTCATGAGATACAGCCTGGTGACAGACGGACGGACAGACAGACAGACAGACGGCGGAGCCTTAGTAATAGGGTTCCCGTTTTACCCTTTGGGTACGGAAAGCTAAGAACAGCTACAAAAAGTGCAGTTAAATAAAGGTTGTGGCTGAGAACTGATGTACTCATGACTCGTTGAAAGAGTGCAAGGTTCTATCTTCGTAACACACTCGACTACTAATAAAGGCATAATCTTCTAGGTCTATGGTTAAACACCAACTTCATGAATTGGTCAATCTGCGACAAGCTTTATCATCAAACGGTCTGACCATGGGAAGTAGCCATTGTCAGACTGTTGATATGAGACCATTTTCTTCACGTCCAGTTCCCGTAGATGTCTTAAAATACTATAAATAACTGTTCAAATCTTAGCAATCCTACTAATATTATAAACGCGAAAGTTTGTAAGTATGAATGGATGGATGGATGGATGGATGGATGTATGTTTGTTACTCTTTCACGTAAAAACGGCTGGACCAATTTTGATAAAATTTTGTATCGAGGTAGTTGACACCCTGGATTAACATATAGGCTACTTTTTATCCCTATATTCCCACGGCATCGAGACTTATGCGGGTGAAACCGCGGGGCGCAGCTAGTGTAAAATAATTGTAACTGAAGTTGTAACTGAACTTTAAGCAGCTAATGCTAAGTTATTATTTCAGATTTATATTCTGCGAACACTTAGCTGCAATTTCCCTCTTTCTTTGTAATAAAAGGTAAAGCCTGGAACTAGTGGCTCATTCATGTGTAGGGAAGGGCACGTTTATGTAAAAAACTTCGGTCTAAAGATCACAGCAAACGAATCCATATATACCTACCTATACTCCATTTGAAATAAGATTATAAATTTAAATAAACTTTTTTACAGACCGTTCAACCGATTTTGACTTCTATTGCGTTGGTGGCATGACAAATGGCAGATGTAATAAACAGTTGGCATTGTAACCACGTTTTGCTTTAAATACCATCCTTATGCCTACGGAATAGAAGTCAAAATCGGTTGAATGGTCTGTAAAAAAGTTTATTTAAATTTATAATCTTATTTCAAATGGAGTATAGGTAGGTATATATGGATTCGTTTGCTGTGATCTTTAGACCGATTTAAATGTCTAATCTTATTTCAAATGGAATATAGCTATTGATTAAAACTATAAGATATGAAAAAGTCGAAATACGATAATTTTTGGTGTATTTTTTGCAGTAAATTATCTAGTTCAATTGTATCCTGGCTAGACTGGGATTAAAAAGATGTAATTAAAATCGAGCCATCAGTTAATTGGCCGATTTGCTCCTACACCAGATTTGCAGCCTCCATACAACCCGATTCCTATCGGCTTCCCTTTGGAACAACCAGTCTTCTTACAATTTTTTTTTTTGGCTGGGTTTATTATCAAATAACTTCTCCCGCTCTGGGCAGAGCGAGAGGGTGTGGCAGTCTTCTACTGACTAAAACCCACCCGTGTTCCTTCAGATGCCTGTGGGCCAGGGCCACAATATCCCTTTCGGACAAGCTCGCAACCCTGGCAAGGGGTTTTCTTACACCTGTGTGTATTACATCGCATTACAAACATTTAATACGAGTTTAAAACATCATATAAGATTAAAAATATTCCAAAAACTGCCAATGTTTTTCACTGAACTAATACCATACCATAGCTGGCGTAAAATTTTGAAGAAAAAAAAGGAAGTACTAAAATTTTTGAGTAAATTAATTTTGACGTTATCTAGAGTTTATGAGAACTGAACAACTTTTTCTTCGGCTTACCTCTAACAAAAATTATAGCTTCGCTACTGTCCTGCACCATCTGCTAATCGTTTCGGATATTGAATCTCAAAAAACCACCTTGTTTCTAAATCCAAAACCAGTCAGTTTTTACAAGCACACAGTAAAAAATCATAAAAGAACAATTATTCAAGTCAGCCAACCAAGGCAAGCGTAATTAATCCCGAATTTTCAGCTTCCCTTTACAAATCTCCCATTACTATTCAAATTCCTAATAAAATTGCATGTAAAAACATCAGTGGCGGTCCCATACGTGTCTGCTCCGTAATGAATTCTCACAATATAATGGCGGGTACAGCGGCGGCTACCGACGTCTAGACGTCTGCAGCCGCCTGTTTACATCGGTAAATTGTCACTCGGAACCAGGGCTGTGCGTGAGGAACAATAAGGCTATTTGGCTACTATCAAAAATTTACATGAATTAATACTTAAGTTATATAATTATAATGTTTATTTACTCAAACACAAAGGATTGTTGTACACGTTAAAAATACAGTTTTACAAAATAAGTACTATAATATATGTACAAACGTGTGGGTGAGCACTGCTCTCCTAGCTAGGTTACCTGTGTTAGGAAAACCTGCCCCCTAATTGCGTAACACAGTTTGAATCGGAATCGGAATGATTTTGAAGTATATTGCTAATCCATTGCTTCGTATGTTAGAAAAATTTATCTGCTCAACAACGTAAATAAAGCAAAGAATGTTTTTGAATTGTCAAATTGAAACCGATTCCTACTGATAGTGTAATTAGCCCGCTGTGTTAGGAAAACCTGTGTTAAGGAGAAGCATTCCGGTCCCCTAAGGTATTACTGTTACAATTTTGGAGTATTGAGATGACAAAAAAATTAAGATACGTTTTATTTCAGCTCTGTGCCTTCGGCTTGACCTTTCGGAGATTACCTACCTTACCTAGAGTACGCACATACCTGATACTTACTACCTTTCGTCTCCGTGTGAGCTGCGGGCGTTGACCTTGTGGCGGCCGCGCGGGGGTGAAGCGGCGGCAGGTGCGCGCGAGCGTAGCTCGGTCGCGCTCTCGCCAGTACGCTATTATTACGCTAGCGTGCGCACGTCTGATATTGGCTACACTACATAGTACGCGTTATCGTAAATAAAAGTGTTAACTAACGTTGTTGTAACGTTATAATAAGTGAAAAATTATAATAAGTGTATACCCTAAGTGTGGTGAAAAACTGAATGCTGGGGTAAGTTATTTCTATTTGTCTTTTGTGTGAGTTGTGTATTTTAAGGTGTTGGAGAAAAACGCAGAATGATATCGCTCAGTTCGCTACCGCAACTAGTGACAATCATGTTTGTCGGACATACCATCCACAAACTTAGTCGTGTGTATTCACGCGACGCGTTGGTCAGCCATTGTCGATAGGGTCAAAAGTACCTACTATTAAATCTTGACATGCGTGGCTCGACCAGCGCGACTCAATATTTGAGCGGCGCGCCTCAATACTTGAGCGGCGCGGCTCATGGTTTACAAGCGGCACGGCTCAATCTGTTGAGCGGCGCGGCTCGATAGTTGAGCGGCGCGTCTCAATACTTGAGCGGCGCGGCTCATGGTTTACGAGCGGCACGGCTCAATATGTTGAGCGGCGCGCCTCGAATCTGCGAGCCGTACGGCTCAATATTTTGAGCGGGACGGCTCTAATCAGTGGGCGGTTCAGCTCGCGTTCGGCGTGGCTCGAGTTTGCCCGAGATACGGTTCAAAGAAGTTAGACATAAACTTCAGATTCGCTTGGCATATTATTAAATATTTTCTGAGCTGCGCCGAACTCTTAGCCGCATGTACATACATATGCTTTTGCTAGCTTGGCTTTGGGGTGGTAACGGTTTACATTCGTCCCCAGATGGCGCTGGGACAGGACTTTATCACCTTGGCAGACCTGTTGGATGAACGCGGCGACACAGAGCAGGATGAAGAAATCCTAGGCCGTATTAGGGTCCTAGCTCAGGAGCATCTACCTGAGGGCTGGACGCGTTGGCAAGTTTGCCGAGCCTCCAGAGAAGAGATTTTTGGAGAACGAATTGAGGCAAGTGTTCTTAACAAGATTGTGTTTGCCTTGCCGACGGTAGGCTTAGCACGCGCTTTCAACCCAGACGCTGACCATCTTTCAGAGAAGGGGTACCGAGAATTGCGATGCAAGCTCTTAGATTGGGCTTTTGCTCGGGCACTTATCCTTGGACCACCGGCTATCGCCAATAGGATAAGGGGTTCGGCTGCGCGGACGGAACTGTTCAAAGAGTCAGTGAAAGCAATAAGTCCATTGTTGCATACTCGAGCCGAGGCCGACAAGATCTTAGCTGGCGTTCTCTCAGAAGTTGAAGAGACTAAACGTAAGCGTCGCAGTACGTCCATAGCATCCAATAACCAGGAGTCATCTGGTAAGAAACTCCGAAGGTCTTCGCGGTCTCGCTCCACGTCTCAGGATAAGCGCTTTGAATTATTAGAGGGGAAAATGGAGGCCATGTTTTCCCTCCTCCTCGAAAAAATAGAGACCGGGCAGCGGCCTGTTACAGACTCAGAACCGGACCAGGAAAATCTTACTTCGGAGTCGGATGCTGATTCGCTCTCGGAATCTTTAGGTGCTACATCATGGAGGGCTCCGATCCTGGACCCCTATATGGATGATCTTCGGTATGAGGACCAGGGCGATATAGAGTTCCGACCGAAGATAAAGGAAGCCGAACCCCTGATACCAGAGCCATCTCCACAGATTAAGAAGGAGGGGATTGAATGTCAGAGATTCGGATCCGAGGGATGGAATCGGATACGTTATAAAGATGTGGAGAAGCATCTCCATGCAGCACCGGTGTTTAGTGCACTAAAGGTAAATGCCGAGTTGGGAGGTCTCGCTACGCAACCATCCCCCTGGCTCTCCAAACAGGAGGGCATGTTGGGAACCATCTGTCATGGCCTTCTTCTGCAAAGAAAGGCACTCGCAGAGGAGCTAAACGCCATAAAGAAGAAGTGTCCTGAAGCTGGAGAGGATTTGAGGAAGACACTTTCAGAAGAGTCTCCGTTTAGGATTCTGTCGGACCAACTTCTGCAGTATGTATGTGCTCACCGGGCGGAGTCTATTGATATTAGACGCAAGGCATTCAAATGCAAAAGTGAGGCGTTGGCTGGAACTGTACAAGCCATACCTCCTTCGTCAACCCATCTTTTCGATGAGAAGTTACTAGGAATCTTCGTGAAGGATAACGGAGGTTCGGCGCAAATATTTAACTCAAGCAAATTCTCGGAAAGGAAATTAACAAGGAATACATTTCGCAAGCCGACAATTCCTACTCAAGCCTCCAAAGGCAGACAGCCAGCCTGGCGCACTCGTCCCTCAGCGCCAACACACGCGTCATCATCTCGGACATCAAATTATCGCCCGCCAGGAAACTTCAAATCCTCGGGTAAACAGCACAACCAATCTGGGAAAGACAGGAAGTCACAAAGAAGTCGTAAATATTGACAGTTTTCAAGGGGGGCAGTTGCAAAATTTCCTGTCCCGGTGGCAGGAACTTGCGGCTCCAAAACATATCTTAAAGATTATCTCAGGTTACGCAATACCTTTTGTAACAAAGCCGCCTTCCGTTCCCCTCTGCGAGAATCTAGTGAGGTTTTCAACGAAAACGTCTCAAGTCATGTCCAAAGAGTTAAACGCACTTATCAATTCAGGGATAGTAGAGAGTTGCGAAGTCACGAATGGTTTCCTCTCACGTATGTTTCTGATACCGAAAGCAAACGGAAAAGTTCGACAAATCTTCGATCTACGGCGCCTAAACCAGTTTCTAAAACCTCCAAAGTTCCGTTTGATAAATCAAAGCCAGATCCCCAATTTTATACAGGAAGGAGACTTCTTCGGAAAACTGGATATCAGTCAGGCCTACTTTCACATTTCGATAAAGAAGAGCCATCGAAGATATCTCGCTTTTGCCTACGAAAACAAGGTTTATCAGATGACATCTCTACCCTTTGGCCTCTCCAGTGCACCGGCAGTTTTTTCCAGCGTCAGCAAGTGGGTAGCAAATTTCCTGAGAGAGAAGGGTCTTCGGGTTCTAGTCTACTTGGACGACTTTTTGTTTGCGCACCAGGACCCAAACGTGCTAGAGAACCATATGTGTTACGCGGTAGACGTATTGCAAAGCCTGGGCTGGTGCATCAATTTGGAAAAATCCGTGTTGAAGGCAACAAAAGAAATAGAATTTTTGGGTATTATTTGGGACGTGGCTACGAATCAGAAGAGACTCCCGAAACCAAAAATAGATCAGGTGTCAAAAGACATAAACAGTATTTTGAACACAGGCCAGTGGTCATGGCAATTGGGTACAGCGCTAATAGGGAGGCTGGGTTTCGCCTCGCTCGTGACCCCCCTAGGGCGGTTACACACCAGACACATGCAGAGAGCAGGCAGAAAACTTTCACAAGACCATCCCAGAATGAAAGTCGCTGTAACTTCACAGGCTCTTCAAGACTGCCGCTGGTGGATTCAGAATGTCAGAAGACCAGGGAAGATTTATGCACCAGAGCCGACGATATTTGTCACCACAGACGCTTCCGACGAAGGTTGGGGCATTCAGCTGGGCGACCACCTCCTATCGGGTTCATGGACGAAAGATCAATTGGAATGGCACATCAACAGAAAGGAGCTATTCACTGTCCTGATAGCTTTACAGAACTTCCGAGATGTAATTTTGAACCAATCAATTATGATACAGTCAGACAACAGGACGGTGGTGTCATACCTAAGGAATCAGGGAGGAACAAGGTCGGTGGTACTCCTGGAAATTACGCGAGAAGTCCTAGCGTTAGCCCACAATCTAAGTGTGACTCTCCACTCATTTTACCTACCGGGTCGGTACAACTCAATCGCCGACTGCCTGTCCAGGGGAAAAGCTCTACCCGATTGGCATCTCAAAGACGAGATAACACACGTGATTTTCGGGAAGTGGGGAGTCCCTCAGATAGACCTGTTTGCCACGAACTATTCAAAGGTCGTGCCGGGATATGTCTCAATAGATGCGAGGGACCCCCAAGCCCTCTTCATCAACGCGTTCAGCAGAGTTTGGAATTTCAAGCTGGCCTGGATTTTTCCTCCTCCACCACTAATACCCCGGGTCCTTCAACATCTAAACAATTCATGCGGGACGTTTCTGATCGTGGTACCTCGTTGGGAAGCAGTGTTTTGGAGGAGCGATCTCAAACACAGAGGACTATGTGCGCCATTCCCAATACCCAACCTGAGGAAGAACTTGATCGATCTATCCACGAACCTACCGCCACCGAAGGTGGAAACCCTCTTTTTGGAGGTCTGGAGGGTACGGGGTGGAATGAGTTAGTGACAGGGCTAGAGCGGCAAGACATTGACTTGATACAGTCAGCATGGCGTGATTCGACATGGCGTACCTACGAGTCCGTGTGGAAGCAATGGGTTGCATGGTGTAAACAAAAGTGTGTAAAACCTAGTAGCCCTCGACCTCTTGATGTGGCCGCCTATCTGGGCTTCCTCTCGCGCGTAAGAAGATTAGCTCCTTCCACAATCTTAGTCCACAAATCGGTAATTCTTACTTTGTCAGACCCCACTCGAGAAAAACAGCTAGGCAACCATCCAATAGTGACTGCCATGCTCAAGGCTATTAAGATTAAAAAATGTTTGTCAGTTATTCCAAAAGCGCAAATTTGGAATGTCCAAGATCTGTTGCAGTGGCTAAAATCAAACCTGCCTGCGAAGGAGAGCATTTTCCAAGTTTCTCGACATGTAGCTCTACTTCTGCTGATAGCGTCGGGTCGGCGTATTCATGACCTCACGCTTCTTATGATAGATGACCAGCATTGTGAGAAATCTGATTCTACAATAACCTTTTGGCCTAGATTTGGCTCAAAAACGGACAATGACAGGGTCCGCCAATCTGGATGGTACTTATCATGCTCAGGCGACCCGGCCTTGAGTTTGGTCAAATGGGTAGAGTGTCTGATTGAAATATCAAGAAACAGGAGAAAAGCGCGAGGTGACTTACATAATCTATTTATTACAACGCGAGGTACAGTAAAAGCAGCTTCAAGAGCTGTTATAGCAGGCTGGCTGAAGATACCATTTAAGGAAATAGGTATAAGTTGCAGCCCAGGCTCGATACGATCGGCTGTCGCTTCCAACGACTTTCGGTACAATGTGCCGCTAGATAATATCCTTAAACGAGGAAATTGGAGAGGGGCATCTAACTTTTTCAAACATTATTGTAAACCAGTGGAGCAGCCACGGGGTTCAAATGTTAATGTCCTTAATGATTATTTTAATGTAGCCTGATTTGATGAGTCTGATTTTAATGCCATACAATGTTTGTTTTGATCTCATTATTGATCTCAGTATTGTATAAACCTGTTACGTTTTAAAATAAGGTTTTTAAATACAACTGTTGTTATTCCAATAAGAATAATGTTTGTGCCTTTTAGAGTAATGGTTAAGTTCAATAAAACAATTTGTTTTTTACTATTAAAACAAAGTGTTTAATTTATGAAAATGGTATTCTTATCATTATCACAGTACGCTTAAGGGCGCCAGCAGAGTTTTAAACACTTCTCCGAAAGGTCAAGCCGAAGGCACAGAGCTGAAATAGCAACGTTTTCCACCCCAGAGGGAAGAAAACGATTATTTCAGGTCTTGCCGAGGCTTGACCTGAGCAAGCTCTTGCCGGCTTTCGAAGATAGGTACTGGCGAGAGCGCGACCGAGCTACGCTCGCGCGCACCTGCCGCCGCTTCACCCCCGCGCGGCCGCCACAAGGTCAACGCCCGCAGCTCACACGGAGACGAAAGGTAGTAAGTATCAGGTATGTGCGTACTCTAGGTAAGGTAGGTAATCTCCGAAAGGTCAAGCCTCGGCAAGACCTGAAATAATCGTTTTCTTCCCTCTGGGGTGGAAAACGTTGCTATTAAACGTGAAAATAAAATAATTTTATTTTAATATTAATTATATATGATGTAACTAAAAAACCGGCCAACTGCATTTCGGACCTCGCACAATGAAAAGTTCCGTAGTTGGGACGAATTTATCCCAAAATCAATCTTAACATTGTAGTTAAAAAACACGTTTTCCCAATTACGCCACGGTCAATTTTCCAACTGGAAATGTAAGTTTGTAATCGTTTTTTGTTTTTGATGTGATGAAACTACAAATTACCGATTATCGGATTTTTTCCTTTACTTGTGCTTTGAGACCTAGCTTCGTGCCAAATTTCATGATTCTAGGTCAACTGGAAGTACCCTATAGGTTTTGATTTATTTTTGCGAGTATCAAAATATGTCGCATTAAACCCGTATTTTTTAATTCGTCGACTTAGAAGCTTGATTTGTTTAGAGCTTCAAGGTAGGTACCGTAGACCTACGTATTTTATATTAATTTCTATTTGATATCACCACGCGTTCCTGAGAAAAAGGGTCTTGACAGACAGACAGACGGACAACGAAGTGATCCTAAAAGGGTTCCGTTTTTTTCTCAAAAAAAAATAAAAAATCGGTGGGATAATGGAGAAGTTACACGTTTTTGGAATTGTTCTTCTACAAAACACATTTTCACGCAAAACGACCCGCCCCGCAGCGGTTCGCAAACCGCTAGTATGATAAGACCCTTAAAAACCGCCATCAATTTTGAATCGACATTAAGAATTGTAGATAAAAGACTTCAATAAATAGATTTTATTTTCACGGGGCAGCCTTAAAACTGAACGTAACGGTAACATTGGGGGACCAAAGTACGAAATCAACCGCCGATATTTGAACGTAACGTAACCATAACCTACCGCCACATAAGTATGATTTATTACCATTATTGTTGCTCTTTTACCTATAAATGCTGGGAAAACTGAAACTGTCTTATTACAAAACAAGGTTTATCTTTACACACAGGTTTAAAAAACCATGGAGCATTATTGAATTTCGTACTTTTTTCCGTCTATAGTAAAGTTTCTAGTACAAAAATGACATCCTAATACCGAACTAAGTTTTCCGTTTTGTATAAAGAACGGTATTTCAATCACAGTTACGTTCTCATTACAAAAACTGGCTCCATGGTTTAAGCTATGCCAAAATATAAACCTTGTTTTGTAATAAGATGGTTACCGCCTTATTACAAAACAAGATTTATATTAATAAGTAGAAAACGCACTTACTAACTTACGTTGTGGGAATTCAAGCAGTTTGCTAAGAAAATATATTTATTTTCATTGCTTTTGAGGTCATTTCCGGCATTTTCGAAGCCGTTTCAATTTTGCGTTCCATTCCACAAAAAAAAACGTAACAAAAATAATTAATTGTAAATTAAGTAATCCATTAAAAAAATTAGTAAAATTGCAATTAGTTTCTTGACTTCCTATACAACGTGCATTTCAATAATAAAATAGTTTTGAATTACATGCACATTCCCTATTATATTGTTGGCAATGGCTTAACTGGCAAATGCAGGAAAATTCGCTCTTTTAATCATAGAAAACCTATTAAAAGCTAAGTACAAAAATATGAATGATGTTCTATTCACGCTCGAGTTACTTCATAGGGCAGCAACGTATTCAAGTGCCGTGAAGCGTAGGCGTAGTGCGTGGGAACGGACGCCAGACGTTGGTCCACACGGACCTGTTTATCTTGATAGATATAGGTAATGGGATACAGGTTATGTCTTTGAAACGTCACCACCCGAATTATGGTGACGTCATTATCAAAGGCGGGAATGAATAGCAGCAGAAACAGACACCCACGTGGTAAAGAAGGCGTAGCTAATATCTAAAAATATTTGTCGACACACGCCTCACCAAAATTAGAAGCAAGACACAGGGTACGCAACTAAATAGCTTCATTTTTCTGACTGACCGACTCCTTGACAATTCAAAAGTACCTGTAATTGGTTTCATCATCATCATTCGCCCTTAGTCGCCGCAGGAGACGCCCCGGGCGTCGGGAATCGCAGGCCGATTCCCGGCCACCGTAGGCGCGGGCTTGCGGACGGTGAGCAATGGGTAGCTCGACGTCCGACAAGGACCAGGCCCGGATGGCGCGTTGTGTTCCACGCGCGCCTCAAAGAGATGTCAGCACCAATTGACGGGGTCCGATGGGGCCAATGCCTGCCAGGGTTACGATCCTGTCCGAAAGGGATATCGTGGCCCAGGCACACAGGCATTTGAAGGAACACGGTGGTTTAGTCAGTAAAAATCTGACACGCCCTCCCCTCCGCCCAGAGCGGGAGAAGTTATTTGATAATAACCCACCCAAAAAAAAAAAAAGCCGAAGGACGTCCACTGCTGGACATAGGCGTCCCCCAAGGGGGGAGGGGGGAGACTCACAGCGGAGGTGTGCTATCACCTTGAACCATCGTGCATTTTCGCTTGGCTTGGATGACGTAGCAAACTTCTCGCACGACGTGCGGTTAGAAAAGTTTACGAACGTCAAATCAGTTGTACCTATCACACACGTTTGGTTTGCACAACAGTGCGTACAGCAAGTTCGGATACTGCACTGTCCTTCAAGATGGATAATAATGCATAGGGGGCTTAGGTTAGCTTAGACAACTCATCCTTGCTGGCTAGCTAAGCTGTTGACCACAGAATGAGCTTTTCCCTCACCCCTCATGTTGGGCGATTAGCAAAGGGTCTTTTAACACAACAATTCATCATACATCATCAAAGACGTCCACTGCTGGACATAGGCCTCCCCTAAAAGGGTTGCCATAATCGTGCACTGACTGGACAGGTCCACTCAATCTGTGAGGTTCTTTCCTAAAAGACCATTTCAGACACCAATCTACGTACATGGCCTTCACATGATCTGACCAAGATTATTGCAGGACTATAGAAGAGACTGTGACCTCTGAGTTTGTTTCGGCTTTTCTTCTCAGAGCGGGCAGATAAGAAACGCCGACCTCATCTAGTTTTTAAAATATGATTGACGTGTAAAAGTGTTTGTACAAACCTACTTACGGAAATCATCATCATCATTTCAGCCGAAAGACGTCCACTGCTGGACATAGGCCTCCCCTAAAAGGTTTGCCATAACCGCCACGCGCCAGGCGGGTTAGCGATCGCAGTATGGTGTTAAAATGCATAAAGAACCCTGCTGCCCATTCTCTAGTAAGTCCCTTAGTCGCATTTTACGACACCCATGGAAAGATACGTCCGGCACCACACGGAACTAATTCAATATAGGTAATTGGTTTAATTGAGTTGTATTTGTTGGGGAACTGACTCCAAGACTGTTACCCCTGCTTACAAGCAGCACATGCTTCTACCGTTCTAAATCCAAATCCAGCCCATCAAAATCCAGCGAGCCACTAAAAACGCACAAGCCCCGTCTAGCCGGCAATACGCCGCGTATCCGGATGCTAAGGGCATTCACCCCGGACAGACGTCTGGGTCTTCGGCTGAGTCTATGTATACGTTTAAGATGCGAATTTTACAGTACCGTGTTACGATCGATCAGGGTGTCTACAACGCAGACGTGGGGGGAGGGGGGGAGTTGTGAAGTTTCACCTTTTGGCCGTTGGGTTGTGTGGATTTTTAATAGTGGATAGTGCGATTAATGAGGTTATCTATAGGTACTCATGTACAGAATAAATTTGAAATTTTGTTTTATTTCTTATGTCTGAGTAATGAAAGCTCATTTTTTTTTTTATTTTAGGTAAAATATGGTGTTGCTGTCAATGACATTGAAATGTGAAATCAAATAACCATTTCCTGAGTATTAAGTCAGAAAATGGTACCGTCGTACCACGCTATTTTTGAGCCGACTTATTTGACAGTTCGACGACAGTTATTTGACAGTTAACTCGGCTCAAACATAGCGTGATACGACGGTACCTTTTTCTGACTTAATATTCAGGAAATCGTTATTAGATTTCATATTTCTACGTAAAGAACCAGTATTTTCATAAATTAGTAATCAAAATATTATTTACATTCTTCTATTGGGCAATAAATCCACACATATATCAAATCCGCAAAAAAAAACTACCAAAAAAAACTTACAAACTAAAATAAGCGAAAACGCTACAAACTCTATCATCATAAAATATCAAAACTTTCATAGTTAACAATAAAACGCAATAATACTTCCGACTCTACAATAAAAAAAAAAACATAGCACCAGTAAAAGCAACATAAAACATTCATTTATATAGAGACCGAGCACTCGACTCTACTACGGCGTAGACTGTCTACGAGCTACGTCACGTAGTTTACGTCGAGTGCTACGAGGCTACGCCTGGCGTAGACAGCTGTACGTAGCGTTGCACTTGGTGAAATACGCCTGGCATTCAAAATTCAACTGTATTACAATCAGGCTAAGGTTTATTTTGTATTGTATTTGTTGGTATGCATTTTTAATACGCTACGGCGGAATGTCAAAGTTAATGAAAATATTTATACAGATTTACGGTTTTAGTGATTTTCGTGCTTTTGTATAGGTGTTATTTTAAAATGGCGTTCATGATTTGATTAAATGTAATGGGATAAAGCTTTCGCGCTGATTGCTTGAGAATGCAGTTAATTAGTTAATTACTGAAGTAAAATTAAGTTATGAAAGAATGATGAATGACACAGGCGTTTGCAAAATTGTCCTAAAACGCAGAAAAGTTTTCAATAAAACTTTATTCTTTATGATTTCTGTAATATGAGATTTAGGTAATAATTTTCATTTTCAATCGAGGCAACATTCCATTATTTTAAAGCCCCGTCAAAAAAGACGTGACAAAAAATAAAAAAATAAACCTTTCATAACGCACATGTAGAGCACAATATAGAGGAAAATAAAGCAATATAGTCAGTCAGCACTCCATTCTTTTAATATTCGACCCCTGGACTATAGCTCTATGTAGAGGCACAAACACAAATGCCAGACAGACAGACGTCTGTCTGGCATTTGTAACGGACGAATTAAATTTTTGATCTGAATTGAAAATAGAGACGGGATGTATCGATAGAGGTGGGATTTTTGGATGAAGTGATTTATTATTTGAAAGTGGGAATTGGAATGAAAATAATATATCTATATAAATAAAAATAAATGGCTAAATGTGATGTTAAGCGCAAAACTCGAGAACGGCTGGACCAATTCGGCATTTTGTTTTTTTTAAATATACGTTGAAGTCCGAGGAAGGTTCATAAGAAGAGACAAATTTGAAAAGTTGTCGAGAACATTTTCTATGGGAATTTGGTATGAATTATTGACATTTGGAAAGGATAACGTCTCGGTCAGCTAGTTTTTAACCGACTCCCAAAAAGGAGGAGGTTGTATGTTCCCCTGTATGTTTTTTTTTATGTATGTTCACCGATTTTGAATAAATGTGATTGAAGTCGTTAACGTCGCCTAAGGTTAAATAAACTCGATAATACGGGTTTTTTTTTTTAATCAAAATATTTTGTTTATATTATTTGCAACCCATAAAACTAAAATAGAAGATAAAGCACGAGAATTTTATTAAATGAAAATTTATGGGCTCAAATAAAAGGGTTACATTTTTCCAAGTGAAAATTTTAACGTAAGTATGTAATTTTTTTTTTGTGTCTATGTTGCTACGTAACTGTAATTAATCACACTTGCCCTATAAGTATTAATGCCCACGAAAATGTACTAAACATTAATTTATAACCAGGGCTCGGAAACCGGTTAATTTTCTATGAAACCTTAACCGTTGTTATAAAGGTTTTCGAACATATTTCGTTAGTTATTTAATATTTTATTACAAAATCAATGCTGAACTTAATGTGATGAAGCAATTTTTGAAGCTAATATCAATTGTATCAAAAATCATTTGTATCTTCGGAAATAAAAATTAACCGGTTTCAAGCCCTGTTTATAACCTTGTATTCTAAATTCTCAACTACCCGCAAAATGTAATTAAGTAATCAACTTGTATTAAACATTCTCAACTACCCGCAAAATATAAATAAGTAATCAAGTTTCAAATTTTCACGTATTGCACTACCGACTCTCGCACGAAGGGGGCTGCATTTCGGAGGCGTTGCCCCTTCCCCCCAGGTCGTTGGCCCCACAGCTGACGGCGACGCTGAATGGCGGGCATAGTACGAGGGCATAGTAATATAGTGGTAGTACTATAAAGCAATCAATGTGCTATTTGCTACATAATTATGGTTTTTCTTGCTATTTTTTTCGTGTTTGTATGCGGAAATTGGGGAATTGTTGTTTCATGTTTTTATGCGTTGAGCATTTTTAGTGTTTACAGTAAGGAGGGAGGGGGAGTTTTTTGTTTGATAGGAGCATTTAGGCCTCGTACAGGACTTTGTTTTTATTTTTATTTTACTTTGTTTTTTTTTAATGTTTTTAAGAGTGTGTTTTAGTTTAATTTGTTATCTCCTGTATGAGCCCCAATAAATAATTTTCTTTCATTCTTTCTTACAATAATTACAAAGGTTGTCTTTAAAAGATTAAAGGAAAAATATGAAAGTTGACCAGGGGTCCTTATCTCCGAAACTACTGAGCCTAAAATTTTGAAAAAAAAAAATACAAATAATAGATAGATCGTAGATTACAGGAAAACCTATAAGAATTCTATGGTCTTAAAATAACATGCTAAATCACTCATTAGTGTGAGTACAAACTTACATTTGCAGTGAGAATGTATGGGGCAATATGTTTTTCAACTAAACTGTACATTGTTCTTGGGATAAATTATCTGGGGACCGAAACATACATATTCATTGTACGGAACCCTCACCACACGAGATCTACTCGCACTTGTCCGGTTTTTTATTGCTAGAAACTGTTGTAGTTAAGATAAGTAGTGGACGACAAAATTATGTCGTTAAACTTCAATAAAAACGAACGTCACGGTCTTCAGGGAGACTAGACATCGTATATTCGACGTGTAATATGTAATATACAACGTCCACCAAAGTTAAAGTCAACTTATTTATTTCAAAGAGGCACATTTTTTTTTTTTTTTTCCTTATTAGTAAGAACCAAGTTCTTACTAGTTAATTGCAATCTAGCCTAAGAAGACTAATAAACAATTTAAATCTAACTTATTATGCTACGTTATAAATTATGTTAATGCTAAGAATAGTGTCCATAATTAGGTATGCACTTTTACACACGTTCGTAACACTTCCTTAGAGTCTGGTAAAATTGATAAAACACTTTGTTCATGTGTTATATAAATAGCACAACATTGTTACTATTATTGATTCACTTACACTACACTAATTCAAATGGTTTAGTTCTCTTTAGTCTACGCACTATGCCTGTGTTGTCTAACAGCTGGATTGCCTCAACATTCACGTGTCGATGGAGTCTGTGTTCGTGGGCTTCAGCAAATTTTTGTGTGATGGTGGTGACGAATTCCATGTCGAGGTCACGGTGGAGGTCATCGTTTCTTATGTACCAGGGTGCATTTACAGCAGCCCTGAGTACTTTATTTTGGAACTGTTGAATTATTTTGACGTTGGTTGGCTTAGTACAGCCCCAAAGTTGGATACCATACGTCCAAATTGGCATCAGAATATGCTTGTATATTATCAGCTTATTATGTATTGATAAACAGGATTTCCTTCCCAGTAACCAATGCAAACGTTTATAACGAATATCGAGTTCCTGTTTTTTCTTTTTGATATGGGCTTTCCAACGCAGCTTGGCGTCGAGAGTTATGCCAAGGTATTTGGCTGTATTAGCATAAGGTATTTGCATACCATTTATGTAGAGTGGGTGGTAGTCACTGTGTTTGTTTGTGAAGTTAATGTGAACTGATTTTGACTCATTCAGATTGATCTTCCACTTTTGTGTCCAGTCGTAAACTTTGTTCACAGCTAGTTGAACTTTCTCTACCGCTTCTCTGTGGCTTGATCCGGTGGCCATAATAGCAGTATCATCTGCAAAGGTCGCTATGGTGCTGTTTTCCAGCTCTGGGATGTCACAAGTGTATAACAAGTACAAAATTGGGCCAAGCACACTTCCTTGAGGCACCCCAGGTTTTATGGTTTTTAGCTCGGAATATGCGTCCTCTTGGCGTATTCTAAACATTCTTTTAGTTAAATACGACTCTAGGATATCTACAAATTCTGGTAGCATGCGTCTGAGCTTAAATATGAGACCCTCATGCCAAACTTTGTCAAAAGCTTGCGCGACGTCTAAGAACACGGTAGCACAGACTTCTTTATTTTCTAGCGTTTTTTCAATAACATTAGTTATTCTATGTACCTGGTCTAACGTTGAGTGTTTTTCTCTGAAGCCAAACTGGTGATCTGGAACTAGGTTTTTATCTTCTATTACTGGTTTTATCCGTTTTAATAACAGTTTTTCAAATAACTTTGATAGTACGGGTAACAGAGAAATGGGTCTGTATGATGATGCTTCGTGGGGAGGTTTCCCAGGCTTCGCAATCATAATGACTTCAGCAACCTTCCATGGCTCAGGTACATATTTTAAGATAAATGAAGCATTTATTAGTTTGGTCAGCTTTACTATGGCTTTGCGTGGGAGGCGTTTTAGAATTTCCCCTGTGATGAGGTCGTAACCGGGAGACTTTTTTGAGCTAATGTTGTTTTGAATTTCTCTCATTACTTCCTTAGGAGTCACAAGCTTGATTCTTTGGTTTTGTGATAAATTTACACTCTCATGTATTTCTACAGAGCTTTCGTTGGGTTGAAAGGTTTCTTCTAAATGTTGAGCAAATCGGAACGCCTTTTGGTCATTGCTTATTGCCCATTTTCCGTTGCTATCTCTGATGGGCGGTATTTGTATAATCTGCCTTTTTAGATTTCTCGTTGCTTTCCAAAGTGAGTAATCCGTTGATTTGTCATTGGTAAGCTGAAGAAGGTTGGTATTCAGAGATTCATCCTCAAATTGTAGAATTTTTCTCTTTAGTCGTTTAGTTAGGTTATTTAGTGTTGTTTTATGACGCGGGAACCTTGTTTGCTGCCACAACTTCCTTTGTTTTCTTTTCTCTGATAGTAAATCCACAATTTCTTTAGGATGGATAAATCCCTTATATTTGCGTTTTAGCTGAGGTGTATTGCTCCACGCACATTGTTGAATATTAATAATAAATTTGTTTACTTCTGAGTCAAGCTGATCTTGCGATTTTATCGGAGTTTTAAGGTCGATAATATTATCTAGATCAAGAGCAAAACTGTCCCAATCTGTGGACTTATTAACCAAGGTTAAGTGGCTTTCTTTTAATAGGATTTTTTGACTTAGCATTAGTATAATCGGAGAATGGTCAGAGTTCATAGTAAAACTTTCCTCCAAACTGATGTAATTGGTGGATATATTTTTGCAGATGAAAAAATCTATAAGATCCGGTATTTTCTGGTGGTCAGTGGGCCAGTATGTAGGTTTGCCTGTACTCATTACTTCACAATGTGTTTCTTTAACTGCACTTAAGAGCTGTCTTCCTTTAGTTGTAGAAAGTCTTGAACCCCAATGCGTATGCTTAGCATTAAAATCGCCGCCTAGGATAAATCGCTGGCCTAATAATTCAAAAAGATGTAAGTATCGCTCTTTTCTTATCATGTGCCTAGGAGGCGAGTATATGGCTGCAATGGACACTTGACAAAACTTAGTTTTAACAGATACTGCCACTGCTTGAATGTCTTCTTCTTCATATTTACACTGCACGTAGTGACTAATGTTTTCTTTAATTATAACCGCACTACCCCCCCTGGCAGAGTTGCTAGGGTGGAGGGAATTATATATCATGTATCCTCTAAATTTGATAAAAGATTGCTTTGTGAAATGCGTTTCGGAGATTAAACACACGTCTATATTTTCTGTATCTAGGACCGCCTGCAACTCATGCTGATGTTTGAGGAGTCCATTGGAGTTCCACGCCATTATTTTGAGTGTGTTATTCATTTTTGATTATTCAAGACAGCTGTTTTAGTGCTGGATTCTAGCTTCTCTAATCTCTTATCAAATGAGGTAATGCACTTCAAGATCTGGTTAATCTTATCCTCTAAGTTCAGAGGTTGAGATCCTTGTTTTGCAATTTGTGCGTAAGTACCAATGTTGGTTACTTGCATGGCTGGTTGTTTTACAGTTGACTGGACACTTGCTTTCTGCGCCTGTTTACCAGGGTGTGTTATAGGAGGAAACTGTTGGGTATTAGGCACCGTAGGTTTCTTTTTTAAAACTTTATTTTTCATAATTTGCATCTGTTTGGCTACTTCACACCCTCTATGTTCTATGTTGTTCTATAATTGGCAGGGTGAGGTAGGCCGCAGTGGATACATTTTGGTTTCTCTTGCGGAGATTTGGTACAATTGGCTGTAAGATGCTTGCCAGTGCATTTCACACACCTTGGCTCTTTTTGACAATATTTATGTGTATGCCCATAAGCTTGGCATCTCTTGCATTGGGGAATGAGTGCTGGATTTTTGAGTGGATGTATTTCAATTTTACACCCTAATATGTACTTAATGCCGTAGATTTTGTTGACATCTTCATCGTTATAAAATGATAAAACGAACATGTTGAGTGGTTCTTTGGTCTTCCAGCTCAATTTACTATCTACCTTTTCTATTTTTAGGCCTTGGGTTGTTAAATCTTCCTTAATTCGATCTGGTTGGCAAGAAGAGTGCAGTTTCTTTACCACAACTCTAATTGGTCTAGCCTGCTTGTTTTCGTATGAATGCCAGTGGTAGTCTTTTTCAGACAAGACAAAGAGGCACATAAAAGGCACTTTTGAACGTCATTTACAAAAAAAAAATTGATTTTATATAGTCGATGATTCCAAAAGGTAGTTTCGTATGGAGAAGAATGCGCAGGAAACTCCACCGTTACTGTGTCAAAATGTTTTACATTATTTTGTATAGGTACATTAATTACTTATTTAATTATACAATTAAAATAGAAACCAGTTTGATTTTGTCTAGACTCTAGATTGTCCTATGGACCTGAACCTGCATGTTACCAAGCATAAAAGAACCAAAATCATTTTGGCAATATAAGTTTATTGCACACTTATTTCTCAAAATTTTTTTTTTTCTTTATTAAACTTACATAATATTCATAATTTTTATAAAAAGCATTAAAAAAATTATTAATCATTTTATTATTTATGTAAGTACATAAATATGTATCATGAAATCATGGAAACGAGAATGCCTTTCAATCGAAAACTTAATTATAAAAATCTAAGTTAAGATTAATTTTCTTTTAGATTTTACTTGATCGACTTGGAATATTAACCCTATCCCCTTATGTAGTAGGTAATCAGACAACAATTCAACTCTCAAGATTTCGCAGTATCCGATAAAGATTTAATCTGCGACTGCGGCTCCAAATCAGATTATTGTGGAACGGCTTTATCGTAGATTTGAGCAACATAACGCGCGGGTTTACCAGTAACAGGCAAGTATAGGTTTTAAGTATATACGTCAGTCTGGCAGGAAATGTATGGATTATTTATGTACTGTCTGAGCGCAAATGGATCCTGTTTAGTATGTTGATTGGCTGTTTAATTGTATTTTCTTAGGATAGGTTTATGATTCATTGATGTTTGCATATGAGACATATTAGAGACTAGCTTTTGCCCGCGACTTCGCTCGCGGTAATTTAGAATTTGACAATCAATTCGGGTTGTACACTGCTTGTTGTTTGGCGTTTGGCGGCAAAAAACTCTTAACACACTATTAAAGTTTATAATTATAATAATATATTTTTATTAATTTTTTTATATTATATTTTAAATGTAAAATGTAAACCCACAATATAGGAGAAATTCCTAGTGTGGGGCAACGGTTTAAAAATTTTTTTTAATAAATCATGATTCGAAAGACACGTGGCGCTATCTATTACCATAAGAACGTTAAAGTTGTTTTCCTCGGGAACAGTACCTTTTTTAGGGATGAAAGGTACCCTATATGTCCGTTTCTGTTAAGGACCGACCGAAGGTTCGGTTTCGGTTTTGGTTTCGGCTAGTTTCGGCCAAAAAATCTAGTTTCGGCCACAGTTTCGGTTTCGGCCAATAATTGGCCGAACCGTCGGCCCCGCCGAAACTAGGTGTTCGTGAATTGTCGCGCATCATTCGGCTAACTTCAAGTGAGTGAACGTGATTGCCAGTTGAGTTCGCTGGCCGGCGCGATCGTGATGATTTGCGGTTATGTGGTTTTTCTCGCGCAAACATTATTAGGTAAGCTTTCGTTTACTTATGATTAATGATGATGTATTTTTATGGCATTCATTAGAGTCTTGTCCTACAGTGGAAAATAAATAGGTTGTAAGATGAAATAGAATAGAATTCATTCGATATTTTACTTGGTTCTGTTGAGTTATTCCCTAGAACCAACCAATATGAATTTATGTAGAAATTAATGTAACACTTAAAAGATGTGTAAAGATACCTGTGATGTTTGATTCAAACTTTACTATATTTGTTTGGTTGTTGGATTAAATTTTGTACCCGTATTCGAACTTGTAGTTGTGCACAACTACCTACGGTGATTTAACTATTACCGTAAATGACCTTCAGTACTATTAGTCATGTCTCATTTTTTCCCTTTAGTACGCGAGGTGCTTAGTCAATTCGGACGCGTAGTACAGTAGTTATCAGTAGTACAGTAATACGTGAAAGTTTTCTAGTTAAACTTTATTATTTACACAACAACACAAGTTATCTAATCATTAAGATCAATAGTGTTAATGATTAGATAACTTGTGTTGTTAAACATAAGTAATTAATGTTATTTTTTGAAAAAGTTTGACAAATATGCTGGTGGTGTTTTTTTATATAAATTGTTAATTCTACAAATAAAGAACTATTTTTGTTACCTACTTTAATTGTTGCATTTTATTTTTTTACACATGTTATCTGTCTATATATTATTATGCGTAAAAATATAATAAATTTAACATGCTATAAAAATTCAAATAAGTTTCGGTTTCGGCCGAAACTGGGACCAAGACCAAAGGTTCGGTTACGGTTTCGGTTTCGGCTGAAAATCCTGTTTCGGTCGGACACTAGTTTCTGTACACCTGACAACATATATGTTTTAAAAAAACATAATAAAATAAAAACGTGCGAAGTAAAAGCTTGTAAAAGATAAATGTGATGAATGTGACTTGATGCTGCGTCGCATTTTACGTGTTACGGTAAAAAATAAATAAGTCAACGAAATCTGTCAAAATAAAATCTGCTTGCTAGCCTGCTTTTTGAAGTAAAACTTCTTTACGTACGCTTGACTTGGGAAGTAAGCTGCAGCTGGTGAATGCGTGACGAGAGCGTTACGGAAAGAGGCGAAAGGAAGTTGTTTAAATTTTAAACATGGAACACACCGCGTCACCGCCGCGGGCCGTCCCGCTGAATAGGTATTTTTTTTAATTCACGCTGGCTGTTTATACACTCACAAGACCGCAGCTTTTTTGAAGCAAAACTTATTTTGCTAGCAAACGGTGATTTCTGTTTTACTTCAGTCGTGTGGTCTAAACCCAGGGTTCAGGGTGCGCGGCAGCCCCAACAGCGTGCTGATGATGATAGCGGACAGGCTCGACTGTCCATACATGAGACACTGCAGTGATTTGCACGTCACCTACAGTCGTCGGTAATGTGAGTGTTGAAAGTGTTATGGTTGTTTTGTATTGTATTGTAATGTTATGTACAGTCTGTTGTGTGTATAATGTATAGAATATTGTATAATGTGAGTCATGTAACTTGAAGAATAAATGAATAATAATAAACCCACTCGTTTTTTTGTTCTAGGACATTCCGGCTTCCTCACGATGATTTCCGTCACCGTTTTGAGAGCAGTGATGATATAATTTATAAAAAGTATAGCGCCTGTCTGGGTCCGAACCCGCGACTTACTATTCGTAAGTCAATGCCGTTACCACTGGGGGTGGCCCAGTGGTAACGGCTGCTACTTATTTATTTATTAACTCATCATCACTATCATTACAGGGATTTCCTAATTCAATAGTGCGGCCATAATTACAATTTTATTATTTACTATAACATATTTTAAACATTGTAGTTTTTGTGAACTCACTCAGAGAACAAGTAAAAATATCTATGATGTCTGCTACATCATTAAGGACACGCAAGGTACGCGTTATAGGGGCTTTACTCAGTAGATTGGTCCTACTACTGGGCACCGCCAATAGACGTGGCTGTCGCCTTCGTAATACATAATTGTCGGGCACACACAGGCACTTGTAGGTAACGGCTCTGCTGCTGCCAATCAGCCAATAACTACAACTGAGGATTAAGCTTGCTACGGGAATGTGGATGGTGTTAAAGAGCGCCAATCAAGTGCAAAATTGTCACGTAAGTCGATAACGGATGTTTAAATAACTATTAATTCTTTTTACCTATTATGGTATAGTAAT
Source organism: Tiliacea aurago (assembly GCA_948098905.1). Classification (NCBI taxonomy): domain Eukaryota; kingdom Metazoa; phylum Arthropoda; class Insecta; order Lepidoptera; family Noctuidae; genus Tiliacea; species Tiliacea aurago. The sequence continues at coordinate 4,485,159 of OX402583.1, read as the reverse complement.
TTTATTCTAGGTGCATCGTCTTCACTTATAATTATATAATTGATGTACCTATACAAAATATTGTAAAGATTTTAAAAGAGTAACGGTGGAATTTCTTGCCCATTCTTCTTTGGAAGGGGCGACTAGAATCAATTCTATTTTACTTGTAAATTTTGACGTTCAAAAGTGCCATTTATGTGCCTATTTGAAAAAAAAAAAAATGTCGTGGTAAAATAATCATTATAAGCAGCATGTCGACGATAACAAAGTTAAAACTTGTAAGGATGTAATATTTTTGATAAGTGAAGTGTTGTTTTGATAACAAAGTGACTGGTTTGAGTTCAACGATTCTGTTTTGAAGGAAAAAAAGGTCAGTACTCGTATTTACTTAGTTAAGTACATCATCATCATCATCATCATTTCAGGCGAAAGACGTCCATTGCTCGACATAGGCCTCCCCCAAGCACCGCCACTTCGACCGGTTCTGTGCTTCCCGCATCCAGCGGATACCCGCGGCCTTCACAAGGTCATCGATTCACCTTGTAGGAGGCCTTCCAACGCTACGTCTTCCGGTACGCGGTCGCCACTCCAGAACCTTTCGGCCCTATCGGCCATCAGTTCTGCGAGCGATGTGCCCTGCTCACTGCCACTTAAGCTTGGCAATTCTTCGGGCTTTGTCGGTCACCTTGGTTCGCCTGCGGATCTCTTCATTTCTGATTCGATCACGTAGGGAAACTCCAAGCATAGCCCTCTCCATTGCCCTTTGGGTGACTTTTAGCCTTCTAATAAAGCCCATTGTGAGCGAAGTTAACACACAACCCTTAAACGAAACCACCTTTAAACGAAATTATTTAACTTCCTATTGCATAAGTGTTACTACTCAACAAATGAGTTTTTAAATGAAAAATTTGATTCAAATTTTAAATTAGACGACGACTAGGGTCTGTGCTCTTAATAATTGAATTTCATTTCATTTCTATGACATTGTATTGAATAATTTTCTACGTTGTATTTACTAATTCTTGACATTATAATTAATAACCCTTGACATTGTATTTGATAGCAGGTAGTTAACGTTTTCCTTGACCTTGACATTGTATGGTTTAATTTTGACATATTGTTCTAATACTCGTAATTTTTAAATATTTGTACGCTGGAAACAGCAGAATATTATGGACATCATATTACGTGTAAAACCTTTGTAACAACAATATTCTAACAAATAAATAAATGTATTATTATTATTGTAATTGGTTACTCAAAAAAAAACGTGAGGAAACCGTCATGTCCTGGAACTAAAACTTCGAAGACATGTGACATTTACCAACCCGCACTGGGACCGCGTGGTGGATTACAGCCCACTCCCTCTCACAGAGAGGAGGCCTGTGTCCCAGCAGTGGGAACATTATTATGCTGATTATGTATGCATGGTTTGAAGTTTTCACTTCTCTCGGCATTCCCCATGAATGCCTATTTTTTTACTGTTGTTTTATCGTTGGTCAATAATGACTTCGTGGGACATGAAAACGTAGTGGGATGTAGGATGACGAAAAGGTGACCCACCTTTTCTAATGTTACTTGTTTTCATAATTAGTAGTGCCTAGTCGGTAATAGTTATTTATGATACTAGTGCGGTAAGTTGGTTTTTACAAACGAGTAGACGAAGTCGAGGGCTTACCATAGTCACGAGTTTGTAAATCCAATTTCTGCGCGTGTGTCATACGTTTTTCAAAAACAGTAAAATAGGTAATGAGCCATCAAACAATTTTAAGAAAATGATTGAGTATTTCTTCGAGTCTTCCATAATATAAAATTATTGTAAATCATTAAATAGCAGTCACGCGATTTTGGCGGCTCATTCAAGATATCAGGTGCAGTAGATTCCATATTAATATCGAATTCCTCGCTTGAACTCTAATTATTATTTTGTTTACAAATACCAGTCGGAAAGTCGCAACAATCTTTGACGTTTCTAATATGAAAATGGCGCGAATTTGCAAGTGGCGCCACGTGCGCATGGTGAAAATTAGTACTTACTACAGTTTTCGTCTCATTTTCTCTTTAAAATAAAGTGAGATAAACGTATTGAGCAAAAGCGCTTCCAAGGAGGTTCGATCATTCAGCTTATTTATTCTCGTAATTTGAAACTCTTTGGTGGAATTCCTGTATATTTTTATGGAAATTAAATAGCCGTAAAGGATACGCACGGTGCTATACAACGGAGGGTGCGCTAAAACATGTACTTAGGTGAGAGTACCTATTTTACCGCACATTCCGTTGTATAGCACTGTGTAATTTTTAACTTTCGAACATGTATACAGGCTGTATACATAATACATCCATGCTGTGTGTGTATGTATACATAACTGGCGAAATGTGGGTGTACTATATGTACACCTCTGCCTAAACCTTCCGAGATTACAGGCGTGATGTTATGTTATGTGTTATACAGGCTTCGTAAATGCATTTTTTAAGCAAATGTGTTGAAAAATTAATGTCTCATGTACTGTGCAAGTACAAATGACCCTTAAAACGCTTAAGCCTTTAACATGAAAATTTGAATTTCGCAAAATACAAATTTTCTTACGTTTTTTTGCAATTTGCAGGTCAGTAACAGGTTGTATGTTGATCTAAATATGATTCGCGGCCGTAACAAATATGGCTTTACAGAATTATAATCATTAGAATCAGCATTACAACTCTCTAAGTTCAAAAAATCCTACTGAATGAATATTTCAGAAATAATTCAGTAGGATTTTTTGAACTTAAACTGCCTTATTACTTAAAACAAAATTTTATTTTGATATGGCTTAGACCATGGAGCCAGTTTTTGTAATAAGAACGTAACAGTGATTGAAATACCGTTCTTTATACAAAACTGAATTCTTAGTTCGGTACTAAGTTGACAGTTTTGTGTAAAGGAACTTTACCATAGTCGGAATAAAGTTCGAAATTCAATAATGGCTCCATGTTTTAAACCTGGGTCTGAAGATAAACCTTGTTTTGTAATAAGCGGGAAAGAGTTGTAAGACTGATTCTTATGATTATAATTCATCATTTCAGCCAAAAGACGTCCACTGTTGGACATAGGCCTCCCCAAAAAAGGGGGGGATTTGCCATAATCGCCACGCATGGCAGGCGGGTTGGCGATCGCAGTATGGTTTTAAAAATGCTGCTGCCCATTCTCTGGTTAATCTCTTAGTCCCCTTTCACGACACCCACGGAAAGAAATGGGATGGTGCTATTCTTTACGTCCGGCACCACACGGAACTTTATAATTATAATTCTGTAAAGCCATATTTGTTATGGCCACGAATCATATTTAGATCAATATACAACCTGTTACTGACCTGCAAATGGCAAAAATCGTAAGTAATTTTGAATTACAAACTATCTAAGTTAAAAAAATCCTACTGAATGATTATTTCTGAAATAATCATTCAGTAGGATTTTTTTAAGAGAGTTAGTTGTATTGCCGATTCTAATGATTATAATTCTGTAAATCCATATTTGTTATGGCCGCGAATCATATTTAGATCAATATACAACCTATTACTAAACTGCAAATTGCAAAAAATTTAATAAATTTGAATTTCGCGGGCTACCTTAGTGCATCCCTCTTAAACCGTTTAAGCCCGGCGTTGCCGATTCGGCAACAGTGTGCCCAAACCGTAAAGCCCCGGTGTTGCCGATTCGGCAAGTGACTCATGCTACTGTAGGCTCAAATTACACTTGAATATAACGTTTAGTATTGTTTGTGGCGATTTTAGTCGATTGTCTGGTATATATTCTCACAAACGTGAGTCGGTGGGGCTTGACGGTGGGGACAACTGACTCACCGGTGAGTCGACGGGCCTTTATCGGTTAACCTTCTTTACCTCGACTGTACGTTAGTACCGGATCTGCTCAGGACCAGCCAAATGTCCTAAAGCTTTACTTTTTTTCTAATGAAATTAACTTACCTTACTAAAATATCCGACAATATGGCAGCCCTCGTGGTCGGCATTCGTCATGACGTAGAATAGGAACGGCTCAACATCGTAGTACAGCGTCTTGTGGTCGAGGAAGAACTTCGCTAGTAAGCACAGTTGTTGGCAATACTGCTTGTGTTTGCGGCCGTCCACTTGCCAAACACTTAGGTTGTCTTTTCTGTAGATCTGTGAAGAGAATTTGTATGTGAGGTAGTGTTGTGACAGGTTTAAATGATGCGTTAAAGGAGTTAAAAGAATAACAGAAAATTATATTTCGTCCTAATGGCCCAGTGGTTTACCGCTGTCACTGTCAGACTGCATACAAAACAAAGAGAAACACGATGACACCACGTTTGTAATTTATTGCAAAATATGAAGCCATTATTTATTTACTCAAAAAAGAGTTGAGTAATCGAAAATAAAAAACAACCAAGTTCTGCATACAAATAAGACGTTCTTGTTATTAATTAAATACCAACCGTACGTTGATATTTAATTCAGATATTAAATATCAACGTACAGAAACTCAAAGTAAAGGGTTAGTTTACCGTTCATTTGTATCGAGATTTTTTTTCTAAACGTGTTTTGGTAACAACCAAGTTCTGAGAAATATGTTCAAGAATAACATATATTTTTTTCGCTACCACAAACTATATAGATTTGGCAATATTTTTGTTTAAGACAAGCCTACTTTTATCATTTGCCTCTTGTCAGCGCCTTAAGGCCTCGCCTCTCATGCACGAAGTTGTGGGTCCAAATCGGGGCAAGTACCAATATGGCTTTTTAATTTATATGTACTTTCTGAGATCATCTTCTTTAGTTGATCATCTTAAGTTCATCATCTCATCTCTTTCCGAGTTCATCTTCTACAATGTAAAAGATGAACGATGATGAACGTAAATGATGAAGATGAGAAGATGTAGAATGTACATCATTGGTTCATCATCTGTTCTCTATCTGAGTTCATATTCTACGCTGACATCAGTGAAAGGAAAAACATCGTGAGGAATTCTGGCATATAAGTAGTTAAGAGTCTGAAATCGCCAACTTGCCACGCTTGTTCAAGACGAGTAGGCTTGGTTCAATGCTGTGTGTACAGTTAGCCGTAAGTAACCATGGAGTTTCTTGCCGGCTCTTCTCCATAAGAAACGACCAATTGGAACCGTGCACCTAGCTTCTAACGTTTCATAAGTGCCCATGTAGGGTTATGTGAAATAAAAATATTTCTGATTTTGATTGAGCCCCAAAAATATGTATACACAGACAAGGAGCCATTTTGTTGTTAACAGCCTATGTTCCATTACTTTGTATCCACCGTATCGGTACAAAACATAGGATATAATTAATTTACCAAAACAAAGTAAACTTTATATCCCAAAGCATCTACTATGACCAAAACTATGTACACAGTGATAGTTCCAGAACAAGGTAAACAGGACTGACAACGTCATACGACTTATATCGAACTAAACCATCTTTTACTTAGTATATATTGTACGGTGCAACCGCACATTCTGCAATTCAGCAGTTTACGCCACACATTCATTTCAACTCATAATACAGTTCAGTTCGCGTTGGGCTATCAAGTCAGCCAGGCGTTCTCGTTACAGCCAACAAGGGCTGCGTCACTCACTTCATTTCCACACCATCAGTCCATTCAGCTCATTTTACCTCCAAGTACCTTTGAGACAATACAGTAGTGTTTCAGTACTTACCTTCTTTTATTCCATTCATCCTTCATCTAAAAGTAATGTATGATCTAGCAAGGGACCATACATTCTTTTTGGTCCTTCGAGCCGTGAACATTCTTGTGAACATTCGCACGCTATATAGTCGATTTCGCGCGCGTGGACAGTGTGCAGTGTTGAGTGACTAAAAAACTTTGGGACTAACAAGTGTCTCAGGGTCAACAAGGATCCGTATACTATCAGCAGTTCAGTGCAAGAATTTTAGACTTTGGGACTAGCAGGTGTCTCAGGGAATATTTTATAATCAAGAGCTGAGGCTAGCAGGAGTCTCAGGGAACGTATCATCATCAAGAGCTGAGGCTAGCACGAGTCTCAGGGAACGTTTCATCATCAAAAGCTGAGGCTAGCAGGTGCCTCAGGGGTCAACAAGGATCCGTAAACAGTAATCAAGAACATTCAAGTAAGAGCTTTCCATTTATTTCTTACTACTAAGTCCTCGTCATGGAGGATATACATGCAAATCAAGACGAACTAGCAAGTTTGATGAACTGTGGAAAAAACAAGCAAGCAACTTCAGGGCGCTCCAGCGCACTGTGGCAGGGATAAATTTGGATTATGTCCGAAAAGTGGGAGTTGAAAGATGCCTTACGTATTCTACAGTCTCGATGGTCTATCATAGATTCCTTGCATTGGGAATTAGACAGCGAATTGGAGGGTACGAATCAAGAATATGAGGTATGTTACACGAAACAAGAAACCATTTACAATGAATTAAAAAATGCAATTAACAAAAAACCTAGGCGTTAATATAGACAGCTGGGATCCTTTCATCGTACGTAAAATTAGATGCGGACACGCATGATCATTATTTGGAATCTCTGAAGAAATCCAGAGAACTGCCTAAATTGTCAGAGTTTCTAAGCGTCTTAGAGAGCAGATTCACCGCATTGGAATCTACGCGCAAGAAAAACGAAAATTCCAAACTATCAACAAACAAGCAAAGTAAATCATCATCGTCAAATTTCAAGAATAAATATTCAGCAGGTAAGACTTCTGTAAATAATAACGAATTAGCATGCCCGTTGTGTGTAAAGAATCACACGGAATATACTATTGCAGTAAGTTTTTAAATATGACACCAAGTGCAAAGCGACAAGCTATAACACGATTGCAGCTGTGCAAAAATTGTCTTTATTCGCATGGGGTTAAAGAATGTACCACAGGAAAACGCCGCCGCTAATGTCGCGGCAAAAATAATACACTTTTACATGACGCGTTTAACAATAAGCCTTCATGTAACCCAAGTACGGAGAATGACACTCCAGCAGTTCTTGCAACTGGAACGCATAAATCAAGTATCACAAGAAAATCACATTACGCAACAAGGCAACAACGTGATCGAAACATTATTAGCCACTGCAATGTTCAAAGTTCAAGCAAGTGACGGATCATACCACAAAATGCGTGCGCTAATAGATCAAGGCTCTCAAGCTCCCTAATCTCAGCCAGAGCGGCGCAACAGCTAGCTTTATCAAGAAAGTATTGCAGGGCCATCATCTGCAGGATAGGAGAGAAGGAGAGCAGTATCAAGGGCGTTACGAACATAACATGTTGTTCGAATTTTAATGATTTTACATTTGAAACAGATGTGGTCATCATGGACACGCTGATTAATCAATTACCAAGATGTACATTTACCAAGCCAACATGGGCACACCTGGCCGGTATGCAACTAGCCGATCCAGATTTCGGGAGATCGAAGACAAGCACAAAACAAGCAATCAATTCAAGATGGAGCGTTGGTTAGGTACAGGAGAAAACAACGCGTGGAATTACATGGATTCTGCTAATAAAACCTACGCATGCGTTGTTTATTGAAAGACTGAAAACAACGGCGAAACGAAGATCTCGTTAGTAGCAGGAAAATCGAGATTAGCTCCAGTAAACAAATCAATTTCATTACCAAGATTAGAGCTTAGCGGTGCTGTACTACTGGCAAAATTGTTGGCTAGATTCAATGGTAGTCCTAGCCTAGTTACAAGGAGAACCAGGACGATGGAAGCCTTTTGTCGCCAACAAGGTGCGAGAAATATCAAGCATCATACCTACAAACAGCTGATATTACGTCAAGTCAACTGAAAATCCAGCAGACTGTGCAAGCCGTGGATTGAGGGTCTATCAATTAACAAAACCATTCGTTGTGGTGGGAAGGACCGTCGTGGCTGCGGAACTACGACCCTGACCAAGAAACTGGGCAAGCAGTGTATACCACAGTCGAAGAAGCAAGAAAACCCAAGCATATTAATCATTTATCGCAGCAAGAAAGCGACAACATGTTGGGTGAATTGTTAACAAGATATAGTTCACTCGGTAAACTAACAAGAGTTTTAGCATGGATATTAAGATTTCTCAAGCAAGCGAGATACGAGAAAATCGCATGCAAACTTATTTTACATTACAAGAATCAACAATCATCCCGGTGAGATGGCCACATCAGGGTGGTCTGCACATTGAAAACAAAGAAAGGGCTTATCAAGAGGCCTATTCTCAAGCTGTCTATTCTCCCTGTGAATGATAGAATCAACAATCAAGGATCGCGTTCTAAAGTGAAAAATGGCAAGCCATATCAAAACAAAAAGTAAACTACAGCTTCTCAACGCTGGTAATGTTACTTTTGTCTTTCATGAGCATTTTGACCACAGCTCACTGTTCATACAATGTTACACAATTAAAAGACAATCAAGGTCTTTATTTTGACAAAATTGCAATTAATCAGAGATGAATGGAAGATAGTCACATACTACGACATGAATTCATTTTGGCATTTGGGTATAGAAGCAAGCAGTAAATACCTTAGCTACTTGGATCAGTTATGCAACAAGTTTAAAGAAACGTCACATTATGACATCATACAAGTTCAATTGCAACAATAATTCTCAGAACTCGAGTACTATAACCACCTGTTGCTGAGTCAGCATTCCAGCACGGGCCGCGCACGAGACCTGCGCCGCCGCAAGCGAGGATCAACGGTATAGGGTATCTCGCAAACAGCTCTTAGCAAAATAAACAATTATGCATTTTTCTGCTGTAGTCAGTGTCAAATAAGAATTCTATGCGACGATAATGTGTCGTCGCAGCAATTAGAAAAAGCAGGCATATTGGGAGTCGAACACGACTGTCTAATTAAAACCAAAAGTTTTACGGTTTACTCACACAACGAAGGTTTTAACACTTTAGACATAAAACCATATTTCAAGCTGCCTGAGATAGAACCAATCAATCATATCATAGACGTAGGCATTCCAACTCCACTGATACAAAACTATACACTCATCTCGAGCAACAAGGAGCTTGGAAGCAACTCCGCATTCTCAAAGCAAGTAAGAATTTGCCACATCAAGTTTCATATCACGACATCCATTACTACACAGCATTTTATGTGGTGATCGGAGTTGCGTTTGTGGTTGGAGCAGTCTTCATGGTACGACGGCTGTGTAACAGGCGAACCGCAACTCTCGCGGTGGCAAGGGTCGCATTGGAGAGTCTACAGCCGGCGCAACACGCGACACCTGCACGCGCAGAGGCTGGGGCCTCTATCTCATCGTCCACGGTTCAATTTAGTGTTAGTGCGCGTAATCAGTGTGAGATCCCGTGTGTATCAGATTACAGTGAAATTCCAAAAGTGCATAAATTAGACAAGTGTACAGTGCCTATGTCTCGTAAAACGCAGTTCAAGTACTGACTTTAAACATAGAATAAGGACCAATTGGCATCACCTTGTTACTCATCTTTTCATGTTCATCTCATATTCATCTTACCACTCGGGAGCATGTACGGTGCAACCGCACATTCTGCAATTCAGCAGTTTACGCCACACATTCATTTCAACTCATAATACCTCCAAGTACCTTTGAGACAATACAGTAGTGTTTCAGTACTTACCTTCTTTTATTCCATTCATCCTTCATCTAAAAGTAATGTATGATCTAGCAAGGGACCATACATATATTATACTAAGTAACAAGAATTTTATTTTTGTCCTTTTCATTTCATGCATGACGTCACTAACGTGTCATTTGATTTTAGATTTATACACTCTAGTGGTGGCCCAGTGGTAACTTGTAGATCGTAGATACGAACCCAAGCAGGAACTTTACTTTGTGTAAATAATTTAATTACCACTGCTCTCAAAACGGTGAAGGAAAACATCGTGAGGACACCAGAGCCAAGACATTGTGATATCTAGCAACCCGCGTGGTGACAGCCCACCTGAAGAAAGAGGAGGCCTGTGTCCCAGCAGTGGGAACATTATAGCCTGATTATCTATACAATCCCGGACTATTAAATCGAGCCACCCTTCTTTTTAGCGTTCCGTAGTTAACAAGGAACCCTTATAGTTTCACCATGTCCGTCTGTCCCCAGCTTAGCTCAGAGACTCTTAGTACTAGAGAGCTTTAATTTGGCATGGGTATACATATTAATGACGCCGACAAAGTCGTAAAACAAAAACTAAAAAAATAATAATATTTGGTACAAAATATCATACCCACTTTACGTGCAACTTGGCTGGTTATTTTGTAATAGGTCTATAACTTTTTAAATGGTTGTAAATTCAAATTTGGAACAATGACGACGACAAAATGATGGCCAGTATGTCGGCTTCAAAACTTTTTCTGTGACTCATCATTATTTTGATGCCTTTGTAGGGCTTTATACCAGGGCTTGAAAGCAGTTAACTTTTAATTTCGAAGATACAAATTATTTTTAGCTTCAAAGATTGCTTCATCAGTAGGTATCACATTAAGTTCGGCATTGATTTTGTAACAAAATATTAAATAATTAACGAAAATGTTCGAAATTTTTATAATAACGGTTAAGGTTACATGAAAATTAGCCGGTTTACGAGACCTGCTTTATACACCACATGGTAATAAAAATTGCTAGCCAAATGGCATGGTGGCTCGATTTAGTAGTCCGAAAGAGTTATTAAAAATATCTGACCAAGATTATGTCTGGACTTTAAAAGAGACTGTGACCTCTGAGTTTGTTTCTGCGTTTCTTCTCAGAGTAGTCAGTCCTATCTGACTACTCTGAGAAAGACTGCTAACTTTTATTATTTTATATACAGTGACATTTAATTATTATTTTAATTTACTTGTAAAGTATTATATTATTTTTATTATTGTGAATGTGAAGACTATGTGGGTTATAGCTTTTTTTTTATCCTTTTTTTTATTCTCAGTTAGTGTTAATCATGGTCTGGCAGTTTGAGTCATATAAGCGACTTATCCAAATGTCCTTTCTTTGGTATTGATCGTCGCATCGTTGAGCTCCTTAAGTTCTGAGTAGAGGCTGCACGATTACTGACAAATGCGTGCACTGACTGGTCAGGTCCACTCAATCTGTGTGGTTCTTTCCTCAAAAGACCATTTCAGACACCAATCTACATAGCCTTCACATGATCTGACCAAGATTATGTCTGGACTTAAAAAGAGAGTTTGTTGAGTTTGTTTCGGCCTTTCTTCTCAGAGTAGTCAGATAGGAAACGCCGACGTCATTTAGTTTTTAAAATATGAAAGATGTGTAAAAGTGTTTGTAGAAACCTACTTACAGAAATAAAGATCATTTATCATCATCATTTATCAACAAAAAAAACAAAAATTACCTCGTCACCAGGCGGATGTCTCCAAACGCACTTGACCTTATGCCTCTGCGCACCGGTCGCACTCTTGTGGTGGTTGAGACAGAACTCGCACACGAACAAACGAGGCACCCGCGACGCGTCGCCCGGGTAGGGAGACTGGTACCAAACCTCCATCATGAATTTCCCCATTACTACGTATCTGGAACCATGACAATTTATTGATTTAATAAATCATTTATGTAAACTCAAAAAATAGGATACAAAGAAATACATCAAATTTAAGTAAAAAAGTAATGCAATCTAAGGGTGCGTTCAAATTGAGAGCTATTAACTAGTAGGTAGTTATTTAATAGTTTAAGAAGAGCTAAACTGCAATTTGATTTGCGAGGTTAGAGCGAAACGGCAATATAATATAATATAATAGAATAGAATAGAATAAGAATAATTTATTTGTTCAAAAACATGCAGACATTTAAATATTAAGGTGATACACTGTATTACAGTTTATTCAATGATCTGATATTGAACATCTGTGTCCGAACTAGACATAAAATATCTGTATTTCAGACATCAGCTCTCTTCCGCTGTCGTAGGCGACACTAAGAAATTAAAATTAGACCACTATGTACACATCTATAACACATTAAACATAGCTTACTAATTGCATTGTTAGCTTGTATGTGTATTACTCTCCATATAATAGCTGAAACTCTCAATTTGACCGCGCTCTAAAGATTTATTAGGGTTCCGTGTCTCAAAAGGAAAATCGGAACCCGTATAGGATCACTCGTGTCTGTCTGTCTGTTCATCTGTCACAGCCGATTTAGTTTATTTTTTTTATAATTTTAAAATAAATACTTAATAGAAAATAAATTAATGTTGACCACCCACCCCACTTTATCTCCGAAACTCCAATACACGCACTTCACTGAGCAATACTAAATATTTCACGACTAATGAGTATTAAATCATCTAAAATATACTAATAACTATTGCGGCAAATCAAAGTTTTTAATAGATTTAAAATATTTTGAATAGCGTACCTCGTGCCCTTATCAGTCGGTATATCCCCAAGTTCCTCTTCTATCTTGATGGCCGCCAACGCCTGTGCTTCTCTAAACAGCCTGAGGTCATAATCTGGTGCAAATCCTTCGAGTATAGGCTCTCTATCATCCGAGATCTCTTCGTTACCAGACGCGGCCAGCTTCTCCCGTAACTCTTGGCTGCCTTTCCATTTTGAACGCATGTCCTGGGGAATAGGGTTTATTTTAGTAAGAGCAAATATAGCTGTTGCAAGTTTGAAAGTTACTAAAATTGCAGGAACCCAGATAAATAATAATACTTCATCCCCCTCATTTATAAACTTAACTTCAGGTTAAGACCAGGCAGTCTGAATCAAATTTCACGCAAGCTCCGCCCCATTCTCCCCGCCACTCCGTTATGTGCTAAGCGCTAACACATCAGTAATAAAGTTGAATATCGCGTGCGCTCTTGGATCGTGTTGGACCACGAAACTAAATAGCGTTTCAATTCTTATTTCGTTTATAACTAAAGTAATAATTGATCTAGAGAAAAAATATCTGGTGGCTGGATAATAAACTATATTTTCTTTTCTGTGAATATTTATTATAGACATAAAAGCCGAACAATCTTGTTTGATTTTATAATTATCTTTAATAAAGACATGATTTTCGAATAAGAAATGTATCTAGTGAAAATATTACAATTACTTAACTATCTTCAACATGGAAAGAAAAAGATTCAATAAATCATAAACTAAAGTTTCATCTTGATTGTATGTGTGACTGTTTCAGAATATTCATGCAAACTAACATAAAAATAGCCCGCCTCCTCTTAACCGTAAATGGCTGCGTTTCCATTTGGAACGCATGTCCTGGGGAATAGGGTTTATTTTAGTAAGAGCAAATATACACTTGAGAGCAATAAAATCGCACACGTTGACTTTTTGTTGTTAAAGCAGTTTTTTTCATAAATGTGAATACATATTAAAATAAAACTTACACTATTTGAATGTTTACTTCAGTACCTTTCTAATGATATCAAATACAGTGTAAAAAAAGTACCCATAGGGAGTTTTAGGGCACAAAACCCAACATACGGATAAAATTACCCAATTTAGCTTAACAAAGAATAAAAATAAAACTCAAAATGCTTGATCAAATTGTTTTTTAATAAGGTGTATTCCCTCCCCTAGCCTTGATTACAGCTCTTAATCGGTTTTTCATGGACCGTATTAATTTCACCATGAAATCTTGTGGTATGGCGTTCCACTCCTCTTCAATGGCAAGTTGAAGCTCTTGGAGGCGCGTAGGAGCAGGGCTTCTTGCTCGAACTCTTCTTTTTAGCTCATCCCAGACATGCTCAATCGGATTGAGATCAGGACTACGAGCTGGCCACTCCATCGCGGTGATTCCAACATCTTCCATGTAGTCGCAAACTGTTCTAGCGACATGCGGTCTGGCGTTGTCGTGCATTAAGAGAAAATCTTCTCCCATAAGCCACGCAAGCGGCCTCACATGTTCTTCGAGCACTTCTTCGACGTATCGTGCAGCCGTCAAACTTCTCGATCTCGGGCCGGTATTCGCCGTAGTGATGAATACAATGTCAGTTTTAGTGTCCAACATTATGCCACCCCAAAACATACACGATCCACCTCCAAAAGCCACACGTTCGCTTATGCAGCATTGTGAAAATCGCTCTGATGACCTTCTGTAGACCCTAGAGCGTCCATCATGACCATGTAAAGTCATTCTGCACTCATCAGAGAACATAACAGCCCGCCATTGGTCATACGTCCAATTTAAATGTTCCCTAGCAAATTGTAGCCGGGCTTGTCGGTGAGCTGTGGTCAATTTGGGACCATTTGCTGGGCGATGTGAAGTCATTCCTGCTTCACCTAGTCTTCTTCGAACTGTCCACCGACTTATACTGACATTGCGAACTTCTCGAAGCTGTTGTCCCAGTTGAACCGCGTTCAGTTGCCGATTTCTCAAAGACCTTGTCACAAGAAAGCGGTCATCACGCTCTGATGTGGTGCGTCGCCGGCCAGATCCTGGTCGCCGAATGTAGCCACCGGTCTCTTGGAACCTCTGGTATACACGACGAACAGAGTAGCGGCTCAAATTTAGCCGTCGAGCAACTTCACTTTGGTTATGGCCTGCTTCGAGCAAGGCAATAACTTGAGCGGCTTCTGCGGGCGTGGTATCCATATTTTTCCAGTAAATCCGTATGCTTCCAGTAGAGATGTTATCACGTTGACCGTCGGTATGCAACTGAATAAAAATTCCAATAAACTGACCTTTTTATACCTGCGGCTAAGGGTGCAAGTAGTGACAACGCAAACGCGTGAATTTGGGGAATTCGGTGTACGGTCGGTTTTTGTAAGTTACGTGAAGGTCAATGATTTTAATTTTATGTTTTTGTAAAGCTAAGCTTGTATGCTTTAATTTTGTCTAATGATTTTTACTCAATATCTTTCGATTTTAGAAAACAATCAGTAATAAACCAAATTACAAGGGGTGTGCGATTTTATTGCTCTCAAGTGTAGCTGTTGCAAGTTTGGAAGTTACTAAAATTGCAGAAGCCATGATAAATATACTTTATCCCCCTCATATATAAAAATAACTTCAGATTAATCGTAAATTTTTAAAGGTTGAAGTTTTGTTTAACTTTACTCCACGTTTATTAATTATGGGGGGGATATGACTAACATTGGTACTGCCTCGTTGTTGGTCTAGTCGTCTCAAGCGCTACTGCTGAGCATGAGGTCCCTGGTTCGAGTCCCGGGTCGGGCAAAGTGTTATTGGGTTTTTCTATCTGAAATCTCTAAGCAGCCCCAGCAATAGGCTCGCCCCCTATTACATAGGACTTAAACATAACTGGCGAAATGTGGGTGTACTACAGGTACACCTCTGCCTAACCCTTAGGGGAAACAAGGCGTGATGTTATGTTATGTTAACACAATAAGTAAAACACTTACTATTTAAATTGTAGTTTTTTTAATTATCATTAATACGCTGATTTCGGGTTCGGACAAGATTTTATTTCTGCACGAAATAATTCGTACTTATTTGTATTCCTGAAATATTGCATTTCCAGGGGGTTTACCCCCCCCCCTCTCGCCCCTAGTCGCCGCAGGAGACACCCCGGGCGTCGGGAGTCGCAAGCCGATTTCCGGCCACCGTAGGCGCGGGCTTGCGGATGGTGAGCGATGGGTAGCTCACCGTCCGGTAAGGACCAGGCCCGGGTCGACGGCGCGTCGTATTCCACGCGCGCCTCAAAGAGTTGTCAGCAGCAACTGACGGGGTCCGTTAGGGCCAATGCCTGCCAGGGTTGCGAGTTTGTCCGAAAGGGATATCGTGGCCCTGGCACACAGGCAAATGAAGGAAAGGAAGCGTTAATCCGAAGTCTCGGCCGAATGTTCGGCCGTTTCATAACTTCCATAGTTTCCTTTTTTGACTTTGAATCCTTACCCGACTTAAAGACACATTTTTGACTTTGGCTTATCTCTTTAAGAAGCCGGCGATGGATGGGTAGTTCATACAAACGTAATACCAAAATAATTTGTAAATCAAACATATTCTTAAAGTAGTGTGTCTTTATTCCGATTGAAATACAGAGTTTCTAGGTTCCCAAATATATATATTTTGAATGGACACTGATTTAAACAAGAGTTATGAGAAAAGTAAGTTTTCTATAGTCATTTTAAATTCCTCATATCTCGTCTTAATGTCATTGTCCTTTCAAAATATATATTTGGGAACATAGATATTCTGTAATCCAAACGAAATAAATATTAAGAATATATTGTTTGATTTACAAATTATTTTGGTATTACGTTTGTATGAACTACGCATGCTACGCCGACCCTTTACCTGTAGTTTTTTTTTTTTCGCCGTGTTCAGCAATAGTTATCCGTAGTCAAGCAACGGCCGAACATTCGGCCGATACTTCAGATTTATGTTCGAGTAGACCCCCTTGTCTGGTTGTTTATCCGCCAGTTGCACGTAAGTCCATTAAATTTAATTCTTCATTAAAAGTAATAATAATAATCCTTAACTAGCGGAAAGTATCAGAAAGTAACAGCATTACTTTTAATGGGGAATTAAATTTAATGGACTTACGCGCAACTGGCGGTGAATATGTGAGATTTAAGTTTTGAGAGTGGACTACTTGTTATTAGTCTTTTTCTCATAGTACGTAAGTAAATGCAAGGTAAGGTAGTCAAAATAAATTTGTTAGCGAAACTCCGCAGACGTGAGATATGACAAAAAATATATTTGATTATAATTTTTTGGGGTCACCGACCTTTTGTAGTGTAGTGTACTTGAACAATCAGGGTTTTTGTGTGAAGTTCACAGACGTGATTGGTATCGACATCTAAACACGATAACAAAGGAAACAGATTTTCTCAACTCATACTTCAACAAACAATAATACCAATTCAAAAGTGCCTGTAAATAGTTTTTTAGAGGCACGAGGTACAGGGTGTAAAGTTCACTCATCCTCCATAGGAAAGGGAGGATCCTCCGACCAGACCGGTGTTGTGTCTGGTGGGCATCTGCCCGACGGTTGATGTCGGGATGTTGTATACAATGTGTTACAGGACGATTGACATTCCTATAAACCACGTAAAGAGTATCATGTTTTTTACCCGTATACAAAAAATAAATCATATCCAATGAATACTTTAGCCACAGGAAATTATTTTCCATTTTGTTATTTTTCAACATGATGTAGATCTGAGTCCGTTATAATAGGTAAACATTATGTATTAGTGGTGCCTATGCACCACTAATGCATAATTTGCGTAAGTTCATTAAGTTCATTGGATTTTATTTATTTTTTGTATACGGGTCAAAAACATGATACTCTTTACGTGGTTTATAGGAATGCCAATCGTCTTGTAACACCTTGTATATGCTAGTTCCGCGGTAAACTCTGCTTACGCGATGCAGGATTTGCGTGACGTCAGAGTGACGCGTAGTTCGCATGTGGCGATGTTGATGCCGCTACAGTTTAATTGAAATAAATGTTTTGAGTTTGAGTTTACCAGCGGTCTTTAACCCCAAAAAAAATTATGGATTATTCCATGTTGCGCCAATCTGGTGAATGTTCACAATTTTATCGTCCACTGTGTCCCAATAACTGATTTTGGTGGGGCAAATAACACTCGCATAAACTCGTTAGTTCAGTTTTTCCGTGGGACAGAGTGGTGGGGGCAAGTGTATAAAATGTATATATATATTTTTTTTTAATCTTGTTTAGATATCGATACCGGAGTCTTGCTGGGTAATTCAATTTGACCTTGAATTACCTTCACTTTGAGCTGGTAAGCCCTCTGCTCCAGCGTGGGCATGGCCCTGGGCCGCTGGTGCAGCTGGTGCAGCGCCCGGCGCCGCGCGCCCGCCGCCGCGCCGCGCTCCTCGCCGGCCGCCACGCACCAGGCGGCCGTCACGTTGTGGTACAGTGGACACGCGTCCCATGTCATGTGCTTGTTGGATTTGCCGCCTGGGAACATGTGTTTACGATTTATTATAGTAGATTATTCACCGCGGGAATAAAGCAGTGTCTTATGTCACGAGTGCTAGTTTGAATCCTGATTCACATCCCTCACCTCACACTTCAGGTCCAGTTGAAAACCAGCGTCAGGCCTAGTTGTCTGGCATTTTTGCTGAACTGGGCCTTTTTGGCGCAGCTGTGAGGCACACTTACCCGCTAATTTCTTACGTCGCACGTTACACTATTTACTTGTTTTTTTTTATTACTACCTGCTGTACTTATATTATATTGTGTGCCTTCAGTCTGTGCTAAATAAATGTATTTTCTTTCTTCTTTTCTTTCAATACCGAGCGCAACGAAGGATTCTAGTTCAACTCCTGATCGAAGCGAGTTTACAACTTAC
Organism: Tiliacea aurago; assembly: GCA_948098905.1. Classification (NCBI taxonomy): domain Eukaryota; kingdom Metazoa; phylum Arthropoda; class Insecta; order Lepidoptera; family Noctuidae; genus Tiliacea; species Tiliacea aurago. The sequence goes on along the minus strand of OX402583.1, from coordinate 4,466,952 downwards.
GGCATTGCATACAAACTTTCAAGCCCTTGTTTTTCGAAATGACTGAACCGATTTTAATGAAACTTCATAAGCAGGTCTAGAAAGTTAGTTAAGAACATTTTCGAAAAATAGTGTTACAGCCAAATTAGACCGATTTTAAATTTTCCATAGAAACAGAGATTTCCAGTTATCTGTTTTTAAATAAGACATTTCGAAAATTTTATATCAAGCAGGTGGTGTGCAAAAACTTTTTTTCATTATTCACGCGGACGAAATCGCGGGCAAAAGCTAGATTTACATATTATTTGATTATGGCCACGTCCAATGGATCACTTACCAAGATGTCCGCTAGAGTCACAGCCACGTACAGGACATCGTTGTCGCGCCGGTTCCTGAGGGGAAGGGAGTACTACGGGAGAACGCGCGGGGGGGGCGCGGCCTCTGATTGGTTTCTTCATGTCTTTGTTGCTATTGCTTGTACTGTTGCTTCTGGAAATTAATTTTATTGGTTTATTTTTAATGTTGGGTTGATGGTGTTTTTTTAATTCAAAGTTGGCTGAAGGTAAAATAAATTCTTGAAACTTAATTTATCAATGGTGTATTTACCCTATGGCCAAGAGGGCCATGGCCCGGGGCGGCAGCAATATTTTCTTGATGCAAGCAGTACTTATCTTCTAGCCGCCCCGTAACTTCTATAACTGTATGAATGGTAAAAAAAAAAATACATCTGAGGCGAGCTTTTAAAATTTTCGAGCGCGCTTCAATCACTCTTGCATCCTAAATTCTCTTAAGTATTTATGAATAACAGTTTTATGAATATGTATGTGTTTTTTTTTGCTCAAACCATAAATTATTATTACAAGTCTATACGTGAGGATTTGTAATTGGCTTTCTAGTGATTAAGGTTTCCTTATTTTTGTCTGTTTTTATTAGCTGTAAGTCATCCATGTTCTAAATAAATAAATATATAAGCGACAAAGTCACTTCAATATAGTGTGTATACATGTCATGTATACACACTATATTGAACACGTAAGTTCTGTAACTGATCACGTAAGTTGTGCCAGAAAGCCTTTTATACCGTTAAAGATTATATTGAGGACAAAAAGGCTTGGGATTGAGCTGCTTCAATTTTTTACATATTGATATATTTTTATTTTTTTATGTTTTTTTTGCTAACTTTTATTATTTTATAAATGATAAATGATTTATTTTCTGTAAGTAGGTTTGTGCAAACACTTTTACACGTTAATCATATTTTTTTTTTTAAACTAGATGAGGTCGGCGTTTCGTAACTGACTACTCTGAGAAGAAAGGTCGAAACAAACTCAGAGGTCACAGTCTCTTTTAAAGTCCAGACATAATATTTTTTTTTTTTATATTGGTCAAATCATGTGAAGATCATGTAGATTGGTGCCTGAAATGATCTTTTGATGAAAGAATCACACAGATTGAGGGGACCAAGTTATAAGTCAATACGTGAGGATTTGTAATTGGCTTTCTAGTGACTAAGGTTTCCTTATTTTTGTCTGTTTTTATTAGCTGTAAGTCCTCCATGTTCTAAATAAATAAATAAGTCGACAAAGTCACTTCATTATAGTGTGTTTAAATGTCATGCATGGTCGACAAAAAAATCTAATCTATCAAGGGAGTTAACATTAGGGCCCGCATCGTTCGCTCTTGAATCCTAAATCCTCTTAATTCTCAAGCTTTTATGCAGAAGTTTGCAACAGAGAAAATCGAATCTATCTCGCTTCGTTCATTCTCGTATATTATTGTAAAGTTACCATTAAACCACTGCCACAACCGCAGATTTAACCTTTTTAACCGACTTACAAAAAGGAGGAGGTTATATGTTCGGCATGTTTGTTCACCGATATCTCCGTCAATTATGGACCGATTTTAAAAATTATGTTTTTGTTTGAAAGGTTATACTTCCGAGGTGGTCCCATTGCCACCAAATCCGAATCTGATGAGGGGATCTCATGGAAATTGAGGGCAACCTTCGAATTTTATAGGCAAACCTATAGCGATTTGGGTTTTTTTTATAGTAGCTCGTGCATTTGCTCCCAAAAATCACCATTTGGTGAAGTGGAACTGATGATGGAGACACCACAGTGGCCACCGGAACAACATAATAATAAGTATTTAACGGATTGCGATTCGATTAGGTACTTTAATATGGTTGCCAAGCAATTTATGCTCGTCACAATGCATATGGTGAGTGGCAGTTCTCCTGGTTCTTACCAGGAGAACTCCTCAACAATTAACGTCCCAGCATCGGGAAAAGCAATATTTTGTAAAAGGTGAGGAGAAGTTGACTTTAGGCTATTGTAACTTAGATAAATTAAAAACTAACCCACTAAAAAGTGAAAAATAAAAAACTTTTTGTAAAAAAAAAATAACCGTCTAAAAAAAAACTACAAAGTGAAAAATAACTAATTTCGGAAGTCGGTGGCAAAAAACTAAAACACAGATCCAAAGACACCGACTCCCGAAATTAGTTATTTTTCACTTTGTAGTGTTTTTTTGGAAGACGGTTATTTTTTTTAATAATTGTGAATGTGAAGACTATGTAGGTAATTGCTGTTTTTTTCCTTTTTCTTTTATTCTCAGTGTTAATCATGGTCTGGCAGTTTGAGTCACTTATGCGGCCTACCCAAATGTCCTTTCTTTGGTATTAATCGTCGCATCGTTGACCTCCTTAAGGCGCAACTAGTCGATACTTTTTCCATACAAATTTCGGGGGGGTTTTACTCCACTGTTACACATTGTACATCTAAAGTTAAACATGATATCGTTTTGTCTTATTATTAATTTTGTCTGTACAGAAGCAGAATAGTAAAAAACAAAGGCATTAAAAAGTTATGAGCCAACAAAGATTCGTTTTTCCTGCTAATTTTAACGCAACTTTGGGCGTAAATAAGTAATAAAATATGTATAAAATCTCAAAAACAAAGCTCGTTCCGACAAAGCTCAATTGTCGAAGATTATAATAAACCTTATTCGTAATTGATTTATGCAGTAGTTTTTTCATAAAACCCCACCTTCCAAAGGAGTTTTCGTATATTTTTACGCGCGCGGTTTAGTATGAATCGTCGTGCACTGTGTTTGTGTGCGTGCGACTAGACGTTATGCGTGTAGACTAGCTTCTAACTGCTCATCACTGGTGCTACTGGACCTATCTCTGTCGGACACGATGCTAGGTGAGACAGCGTGCTTTTTGGCCGCGCCCGCCAGTGAGTTCGAGCCCGCGACTAGTTGGCTCTTAAGTTCTAAGTAGAGCTGCACGATTACTGACAAATGCGTGAACTGACTGGTCAGGTCCACTCAATCATCAAATGTTCTCATCATTCTTTCCTCGAATAGTTGTGAATAGCTATGCAGCGGGCTAATTGCGTAACACACTATCAGTAGGAATTGGTTTCAATTTGACAGTTCAACAACATTCATTGCGTTATTTACGTTGTCGAGCAGAAAAATTCTAATTTTTTATTTAATCGTTGCCCGACACTAGGATTTTCTTACAAAAAGTTTTTTCTTTTTCACTTTTTAGTGGGTCAGTTTTTAATTTATCTAAGTTCAACTCTTAAAATACGTCACTGGTTATTAAGAATTCTGTCTGTAAATTATGGGTGCAGCTATACCTAGCGCTGTCGCCTCAGTAAGTCACCTATTATAGGACTAAAGGTCGTATTCAAAATTGTTATAATGACGTCTGCCGGACCGCGGTCTGTTTGACAATTGATTTTATTTCTGTAAATAATTCGGAAATGTACCTACAAGATGTTATCGTTATATATGGATTCACACGTCATTACATTAGTAACTTAGCAACAAATAGCTACAACAAAATAAATTAAATCCCCGAAGCTTATTATTATAAATAAAGGCAAAGGGTAGGTTCTTTAAAATTTTAAGAAGTCAATAGTTACAAGGAAATGAGAAGATAAATGCCCAAAAACCGGACAAGTGCATGCAGGACTCGCGCCCTAAGGGTTCCGTCTTAAAGCTTTAGGTACCCAGCTGCCCGAATTTTGAAGGACCAACTTATTTTTGCAATATTGCAAAAACATGTTCACTGATACATTGTATTCCAACTTCAAATGTAAGTTTGTACGCACAATATTAAAATAATTACTTACTATGTTATTTTAAGATCATAGACTTCTTATAGGTTTCCCTGTAATCTATAAGTAAATACCTATTTTCCGTTTTCTTTTTCATAGTTTTAGGCTCAGTAGCTCCGGAGATAATTCCCCAATACCTCCGAAGCGAAAGCCTAAAATTTTAATGAATAGTAAATTTTCATTTTTTTTTATAATTACTTTAAAACCTCACAACAAGCCCTTTCATTTGATATGTCACTCGGTATAGTTAGCAAAACTTTTTTTTAATTTTCTTGTACACAATAACAATTGAATTTTGAATATGGAAAATTGTTAAAATTAATTTATTTACCCTACACGTCCGTGTTTGGGTCACAGAAATTCATATGTGTACCAAATTTCAACTTAATTGGTTCAGTAGATTCGGAGCAAATTGGCTGTGACAGATGGACAGACAGACACAAGTAATCCTTTATGGATTCCGTTTTTTCAACAGTACGGAACCCTAAGAACATTCACTAATCAATCTCTAGTGATGATCTATCATAGAACCTTTGAGATATTGGCGAAATTTTGGTCTCTTACAGTATCTTCAACATAAGCCACTCATGAATAATTGAGTTGGAGAAGTGCTCTATGAAGAAGAAACCCATTATTCTCCATATAAAACTACCTTTTGGAAGGGGCAACAAGGACCAATTCTACTTTCTTGTAAATTTTGATTTTCAAAAGTGTCTATGTGCGTAATTGAAATAAATGAAGTGACTTTGAGACTCCATAATTATGATAGTTGTAACAAAACTTACGTCTTATCATCGACATCAGGGTCAGAATCAGTGCCCTATGAAGAAGAAACCCATTATTCTCCATATAAAACTACCTTTTGGAAGGGGCAACAAGAATCAATTCTATTTTCTTGTAAATTTTGATATTCAAAAGTGCCTTTATGTGCCTAATTGAAATAAATGATGTGACTTTGAGACTCCATAATTATGATAGTTGTAACAAAACTTACGTCTTATCATTGCTCTTATCATCGACATCAGAGTCAGTATCAGTGTTGGTCCGTCGTGACACGGTCGCCATTCTCGAGTTTACTCGTGCTGCGAGAGCCCTAGTCAGCTTCCTTGGCATGGTAGCTACTGCTGAGTCACCGGAATCGCCGCTTTTTGATGCCTGATCACGTATTTCTTGCTGTAATGTTGGAAAAAACAGTAGATTTCTACATTTTTATTTAAAAACAATTACTTTCCTATTTATTCTCTATGTGAGCTCATTATTGGTGTCGTGTTTGCTACTAATAATGCTTAAGAGCGTTTACGACTTACGGCATTTCACTTTCAAGCCCTTGTTTTTCGAAATGACTGAACCGATTTTAATGAAACTTCATATATTATGCATAATATTTATTCATTTATAAAGGTACACCAACAGCTTCTGTACTTATACAAAATATCAAATAACAATAGATAACAGTCATGGGCTTATACGTACAGCAAGCATTCGACAAGGTCTGGCACCAGGGCTTGTTATTTAAGATAAAAAAACAACTGCCACAAAACCTGTAAGTACCTGCTATTCAAGTCTTACTTAGAAGACAGATTTTTTCGGGTAAATATTGGTGACTCGTACTCGAAATTCTACAACATACAGGCCGGTGTACCCCAGGGTTCCGTACTAGGTCCAACCCTCTACCTTATATACACAGCAGACCTACCTACGTCAGAAGAAGTCCTCTCTGCCACCTTCGCTGATGAAAGGTACGGCTAATTTGTGCAATAACAAAAACCCTCATATGGCCTCACTAATGCTACAAAATCACCTCGACAAAGTCTATAAGTGGATGAGAGAATGGAAAATAAAAGCTAGCGCCAATAAGTCAACGCATGTGACATTTACTCTCAGAAAAGATGACTGCCCACTTGTTAAACTCGGACAACAGCGAAATACCTCGGCGTACATATCGACAGGAAACAAACGTGGAGATACCACATAGAAAAAAAGCGTGACGAGCTTAACATCCTACTCCGAAAACTAAACTGGCTCTTAGGGAGAACATCACACGTATCACTGGAAAACAAAATACTCATCGAAACCCGGAAACTCAGCTAACTTAGCAGTGCCAGTTTTAGTTAGACTTACACAGACATCATCACACACATTTACAGCACCTACACCAGACAGTTACACGCACACACACACTTTAAATATTAATAATTACCTATGTCACTCTTCGTATTTCTTATTTCTTTTGTGTACTTCGTAATTGGCGTAATGTTTGAACAATCTAAATGTTATATTTACTGTCAGCTGTGAAGCTATCTTTTAATAAATCTACAAAACAGTATTAAAGCCTGTCTGGACATACGGAGTTGAGCTGTGGGGCTCTGCGAGGAACTCAAATGTGGAAATTCTTCAGCAGATTTCAAAATAAAGCTCTTAGAATAATAACAAATGCTTCCTGGTTTATGAAGATCTCAGAATTACATGAGCATCTACAGATCAGAACTGTAAAAGAGGAAATAGAACACAGGATACACTCATACAAATATCGAATAATGTCCCATACCAACATTAGCCATAGCCCTAAGTGAACCAATGACCACGAAAAGGCTCAAACGCCACCACATAGGTATGGGACTTTATTGAATAAAGTCTAAACAATATTGAGAGGCAGATTCTTCGCTGGAAGAATGGACCTCAATGGTCAAAATCCCCACAAATAATCTGCTTAAGGTTTACAACCGATTGCAAGATCCATAAAAATATGGACATATACAGTTGCCAATAACAGGTGAACCAGCATTCTCAAATACAGTGATAAACTGATAACCAAAAGTATAAAAATAAAAATTAAGTGGTAACAAACTTTATGAACAGAAATTTATAATGGCACAAGAAACTAATTACAGAGGTAACATGCCTAGCCATGTATCCATCAAAGGCTTCTGTGGTTTTTAGCATAATTATTAACTCTGCGATATATATTTGTTTTGAACATTAATAAAAAAAAGGTAGCAAGAAATACCTACACACTAACACAATTAATCTTTAGATTGTGTGGGTTGCATGCTTTGGGTTAGTTAAGAACATTTTCGAAAATAGTGTTACAGCCAAATTAGACCGATTTTAAATTTCCATAGACACAGAGATTTCCACTTATCTGTTTTTTAATATTTCGAAAATGTTCTTAACTAACTTTTTAGATTGTATCCTGCTTATGCATACGAAGTTTCATTAAAATCGGTTCAGTCATTTCGAAAAAAAAGGGCTTGAAAGTTTGGAAATAAAAAAAATTATGACAAGTATAAGGGTTACATGTAACATACATGTATTGAATAAAGATGATTAAGTATTTAGAAAGATTTTTTAAAATAGTAGAATAATAAAAACAACACAAAAGTATATATTACCAAGAAATAATAAGGACTGCTTTATGTATCAGATACTTAGCATAATCAGCCTATAACATTCCCGCTGTTGGGACACAGGCCCTTTTCTGTGAGAGGGAGTGGGCCGTAACCCACCACGTGGGCCCTGTGCGGATTGGTGAATGTCACATGTCTTCGAGTTTTTTGTTCTAGGACATGCCGGTTATTTCACTATATTTTCTCTCACAATGTGTCTGCTTGAGTTCAAACCCACAACCTACTACTTATAAGCCGTGGCCGTTACCACTGGGCCACGACTGCTCAAATACTTATTCATTACTTTACTTGTTGACATAAGACAACCTTACCCCAAACCAATAACATTCATTTTAGAATAATCGTTTCCAATATATGTGATTTGTGACTTTAATGCCTGCACATAAAGTCAAGTATTCAATATTTTATCATCATTTTCATTTGTAATTCTGAAAGCAACTTAATTTACACTGACACATAGTTGATATTAATTTGTTTCAGTGGAAATAACCAACAGATACAAGGATACGGATAGACTTTACATTAGTGAATACAAACCTTAGTAGCACTTGATGGCGGTTTAGTTTTCCCAGTCTTCAACGGTTCCTTCTTAGGGGATGGTTCACTGTCACTGTCTGAAGAAACGGACTCAACCGATGACTGACTGGATGTACAGGATGATGCACTTTTGGCCTCAATAGACTTTTTTGGAGGAGGTCCGCTAGGTCTGTTCACACTTTTACGTTTAGCATTAGAATCAGATTTAGAATTAGAATCATCATTGTCAGCACTGTTGTTACGTGTAGTTGCAGGTGAAGTATCTTTTTCATCACTTGATTTTCTAGAACTGCGTTTAGGTCTTGGTGATTCTTTAGGAGATTTCGTGGTAGAGGATTTACTTTCAGATTCAGATTCAGAACTGTTATCAGGTGAGAATATGCTCTTTTTCTTTAACGCTCCCATATCCGGCTTTGGCGGTGCTTTTTGTATTGTTTTCGGAATGGGCTTAGGTGTTTTTGCTCCAGAAGACACTCTTTGGACAGTTTTTCCTCTAGCAAGAACTGCAGCAGCAGATTTAGGTTTTGCTGAGATACGTCTCCGGGGAGGTGCTGGTTTTGGACTTGCAGGTTTGGGTGCATCATCATCACTTGAAGAGGATACTTTAGCTTTTGAAGGTCTTCTTGGTTTTGGTTCTTCTTTCTTTTTTACTTCTTCAACTTTTTGTGGGGATTTTGGTGCAGGTGTATTGTTGGTGGTGGTGGTCGCTGGGGTGTCTGTGGTTGAGGATTCAGAGTCGGAACTGCTGGAGGCAGACCCTGAGCTAGTGGAGGTGCTTCCACTACTGCTTGAATCCGATGAAGACCCTGAGCTGCTGTCTGTACTACTGTTGCTTACCTTGAATTTCGAAAAAAGTTTAAATCGTAACAATCTCTTGAAAATAATTATAGCTTTATCAGTACTCATTAAATACAGCCTATTGGTAGATTGGGCTAGAAATAGGCCTGTGTGTCAATAATAAATACAGCTTATAGGTAATAATCATGTTTAATAAATAAGAAACATTCACAATAACTCATGCAAATAGAGCTATATTTGGATAGCTGACATGAGACTGATTTGATAGGTTTTGCCACAAATAAAATTAATTTGACTGCACAAGCTCCTGTTAGCAAAAATAGGTTATTTTAAGAAGTTTACAGTCTCACTTCACTCATAAATAGGTAAAACTTTCAATACAAATTGTTACTTACATCCAGGTTCGTCATTTTGATGTTTAATGTTTTCAAATGAATGTATTCACGTAATTTCTTGGCACTACAGTAAATCTAACAACGTGACTGTTTATTTAACACTTCATTATTTGTGAAACAACGACTCTATTTATTTATTTATGATTAATTTAATGAAAAGTAATAAAACGATAGCGTTTGTGACTTTTGACAACTAGCACAACAGACGTCACGACAGCCACAGACTATGTAGACGACAGCACAAGAGCGCTGCACAGAGTAAAAAATTGTTTTATAAAATCTATAGTTAGGTGCTGCCAGTTTTGAAATGTGTACTTGCACTTTTATTTTTATTATAAATGCTCCCATAATTATGGGCAAATGTGCAAAATTATATCATGTCATGTCATCGTCATGTTCGTGAACGGGCGCCATCCTCTGAGTATTAACCTCTGCTCTAAGGCGCCATCAGTAGGGACTGGTCATCTCATAGAGTCATAGCGCTGCCGCGCTAGCGATGTAAGCATTAAGTATGTTCTGGATAGTTTTGAATAATTGGCGCGCAAAGTTTTTGTTACAATTTAGTTTTTTCTGGACTTTTTAGTTAAATTAATTGTGATGATTGAAACGTGTAGCCCAAATAAAGCGCTTTTATATTCTTCACTCAATAAAATAGTTTGAATATTACATTAGTTTTAAATGACGAAAATCCTTTTATATCTAGTGTTAGTTGAAGCAACTGAAATATCAATTGCTTAGAGTAATAGCAGTAAGTAAGTTACTGCTGTTATTATAAGCAACTCATACTAGGTTTAGGTTATAGCTTAGGAATAAAAATAGGAGTTACATAAAAACGTTTCTCTTTATTAATATTTCTTTACTCACATATTATATTAAATAACGAAAAGTTTCACTAGGTCTAAGTTTACTTGGTAATCTAATCTGAGAACAATTACATTTTAAGAAAATAAACTATTATACAAATTTAAGTCTTTCTTACTTTCAAAGTCTTATAAAATAATTATAAATTCTTATTGGGCTCCAGATTCTCCTCCCGTATATTATTACAAAAAACATAAAACATATAGAAAATTGGCAAGTGATATATTTCGAAGTAACAAATATAAAAATCTGTCTTTCTACGTTCACAATTTTAGATTAAACTAAAAATACAACACAGAATTAAAAAAATCAAACATAATGTAAGGAATAAAATAACAATACTTTTTTTGTGTGTCATATAATAACAAAATACATAAAACTATCTAGCAAAACTTAATCTATATCACTGACTTTATCTGAAACCGGTAAATTTAACCAAAACCCCTTTCTGTTGTCTGGCATTAATTCTAATAGTTTCTTTAAAATCTCAATCTTCGTATATTCTGGAATTCCTCTGGGTGTCAATTTTGAACTAAATTTAGGAAAAGTTTTTGATTTCAGGTACTGTGCTATAAAAAGTCTAAATTTTGTCTTTGTTCGTCTGCATGGTTAGTTTTATATTGCAGCATGGACTCGCCCCGATTTGCGACTAAAGCCATGATATCTTTAAGGTACACTTTCCTCATTTTATGTTGCAAAGATAGGTCGATATAATTGTACAAATAATCGACTTCCATTATTTTTACAAAGGTTTTCCTTGAGTTGCACTGCATCAACGAAGTAGTTAAAATCATAGACCTAATTTTTTCTTTGTAGAGTCTGTTCCACCTGATGGTGAAAGCTGACTGCGGACATAAAAGTATGACCAGGTTTAAAATACTTCAAGGTGGTTGTTCTCGCCATTATTTGATTGCTGTTAATATTATACACCAGATATCTCGAAATAGCCCAGTTTTTATTTTGTGCAGAACAATTTATCCATCCATATTACGATATGATCAGCATCATGTTTATGTAAAAGTAATGAATTTAGTGTCGAGATAATATCTTCCTGTTTTCTTCCAGTTATACTCTCGTTCCAGACGGCTGCCAAAGGCACGTTATCTTTTGTAGACCTCTTTATAGGTACAAAGTTTTCGTTGAAGGCAATGACACGTGGACAAAATATTGCGCACTTAAAATTGCTCCATTCGCGGTAGCATTATTACTTTTTGCAAATCTACGTAGTAGTATTATAATTTCACTACGTGTAACACCGCGCCCGTGCCTCTCCCCCTAGCACACCATTAAAAATCCCAAAATAGCTGCAGATATTCTAAGTATTTAAGGCAGAATAAAAAACATAATCTTACTTATTACATCCACAATATTTTTAGTTACTGCTGATATCCTAAGTGATTAAGGCAAAATAAAAAACATGCTTTACTTATTATATCGACAGTATACACAGTTACTGCACATAACTTAAGTAAAAGTAAAACATACATGATAAAGCTTTACTTGCAAACCCGGGGTAACTACATTTACTATTGTTATGTTAGGGAAGATGTCTAATTTATTGGACTTACTGATTTTATCCTTAACGAAATTTACCTGTTCCCGATAAGCTAATATAACAGCTGTCAGCACATCATAAAGAGCTCATTGCGCTGATTCGGGATCAATATTTAACTCATTTTGTCAAAATGAGCGTATTGGCTATCTAAATCGTCTTCGTGGACCAGGAACAGTGCTGATTCCACAAAACCCGAACGAACGAATATTAACACCGTTGTGTGTCAGTAATCGTACCAGAATCACTAATTTTGTAAAAAAACAATAACAGTCAAAAATGTACAACACCAAGGGAACAATAACAAATCAATAAACAATAATAACAGATTAAGGTATGTAAGTACTTTATGAGAACATGATAAACGCTAGCGTACAGTGAAGGTCAAAGTAGCCAGCTGATTGATCGAGATCGACCGTCCGTCCGATCGATGCGGCATGCATACTAGAAAGAGAAAATATCGGGTAAGTACGTATTTTAATATCGAAGATTAAAATACCTACGCTTAAAATAGCAATGTTCAAAACATCGAAAATTCAAATATCGATTATAGGTATCAAAATGTCGAAAATTGTTTTAACTACGCTTAAAACGTCGAAGATTGAAATGCCGAGTGATTAAAATTTTGAATGATTCAAAATATCGAATGACATTATGCTTAAGTTCAAAATATCAACATTTAATACATCTAAGTTCATAATGTCTACGTTAAAAATACCTACTAGTTGAAATACCGAAAAAACAAGCAAGACATTACATGAGGTTTTCCTTGTTTTTTTGTAACCCACCTAGTAACTGATTACCATCTAGCAAACAAGCATGCAGCAATCATGCAACATGCAAGCAAGCATGGTTTCTATCACGGCTCCGGCGCTGCAGGGCTCCAGCAGTCCCACGCGAGCTTAACGTCGCAGATGGTCTAAACGCTCACCTCCGCAGCTTTGGCTTGATGGTCGGGCGACCAGCCTCAGCCGCTACGGCTCCCACGGGTGCCTATGCTTTGTTACGCAAGGGCGAAAGGGTTGCACTTCTCGTAGCGCCGGAGACGTTGCAGAAGCAACCTTTTTCCACTCATACTACATATATCAAAATTTGTTCGATATTTTAACTTGTACGTATTTTTAGGGTGAATTAATGAATGTATTAAATGTTGAAAATTACCCCATTTTACACGTAGGTATATTAATTTTCGATGTTCAAATAATATATGTACCCATCGATATTTAGGACGTTCGATAGTTTGTACTTCGATACTTAGGACATTCGATAATCTGTATTACGATATTTGGAACTTTCGATGTAACTTTTGTAGATATTTAGATTTTAGATATATTGGACGTAGGATATTTAACCATTCGATACTTTAAACTTTCGTTATTTTAATTTTCGGTTTTATGGTCGATCGATATTTAATTTTCCATTTTCGATGTTTTGAACATCGATATTTTAACAGTAGATATTTTAATCTTCGATATTCAAATACGTACCCGAAATATCACAACGTACTCTAGCTATCTCGCTCCCTCTCGATCCTCTGATTAGGGAGGGCTTTCCTATGTGTCATTCGGCTCGATAAGAGACTTTATTTTCTATTCAACGTTACTATTAATGTAAATAAAGACAACATAAAATAACATATTTTTTTTGTATTACATCTAATTAAAGAAGCTTAAAACTCGATAACATGACACTTAACGAGCTTTTACTAAAGTATATTTTCGATTTATACGCTGAAATACCCAAAATCTTGGCAGTCTTCTTTGCGCAATCATTTATACTTAGACCAATAGGTATTGATCTTTAGGCCAATTGTAGATAAGCTTGTAGTCATTCACTATCATGACATTTTCAGACAGACATTATTCATTATTGCAGTGCGTTGTGTCTTTCTAGGTGGTGATAGGATATCCTTTTTGGTCGAAAGCCCTGTAGGCTAATTGCGTAACGCATTTTCTGCAAACGATTCAGACTAATTTGCTTCATTCCGATCGGAGTTTGCTTTATTTTACGACTTTCGTATTGCGTAACACCAATAATGCGTGAAACCAATTCGAATCTGTTTGAGACGCTAAAGAGTGAACGATATGCGTCTAAAAACGCTAATATTCGAATTGTGTAACCGTTTTGACAGCTGTTAGTTGGTTTGAAACCAACGAGTTTGTTTGAATCGAAAGCGAAGACAACAAGTTGGTCGCTATCATTTTTCGTTGTAAATTTTTTGGGATTTACTCATAAAATCTCCATAGTTATTACGAAATTATGTATGTGAATATCTTCTTGATAAATAATTGTGAATGTGTTTTTGTGTAGAACATCTATGATAAATCAATATTAGTGGCTCAGATTAGTGGTATTTTAGCTAGCAAGGCAGTGAGATATATTTTTTTAAATAATTGTAAAAGTTTTGTTTTGTTATGTGCTTTACAACCTAAATTATAGATACTTATTATGATATTTCAGAAACTAGGTATATTAGTGACATTTTATGGAAAACAAATTCATACCTCGTACCGTAACAAACTTACCATGAGCCACAAGCTTAACAACTTGTGTATGTATTCGAGGTTTTACTTAATTGAATAGCAATAAATCTACATAGAGACGAAGAACAAAAACAAGCACAGAAATAAGCATTTGTCAATGGATTATGTAAGGACTTCGATGAACTGTACACCACCATACATATAAATTTCCACATCATTGTCTGTTGAAGGTAAGTAATATCAATACTTACTTACTTACTTTTAGTTATTATCTTTCTAAGTGTTGAACATTGAATGTGCCCAAAATAGGCACCTAAATATTGTATCTTCAAAGATGTTTGATATGCACAGCAACATTATTTTGTTTGTTACTGGTGAATACAAAATATAGGTAAGGCATCATCAAACATAATTAGGTACCTACCATACATACGAGGGGGGGGGTTGCCATAATCGCCACGGTTGGCAGGCGGGTTGGCTATCGCAGTATGGTGTTAAAATGCATAGAGAATGCTGCTGCCCATTCTATAGTTACCTACCTAACCTTCTACCAACTTATATGAATATTTACTTAGCAAATTTTAACAAGGCAACTGAAAATATATCTAAGTACCTATCTTGAATGTTTTTCAATTATTGATATTATTAGTAAGAATATCCAAGTCAATTATTCAATTTAAATACTCGCTGGGGCTATATAAAGTATCTTTGTTTAGGTACTTTTTAGTCAAGTCTGCTTATCAATAGAATTGTAGGCACCTATTATTGTTGTCTAAAGCAGAATATTGCTGTTCTATAAAGTAGATAGATTGTGTATTGAAGTGTTAAAGGAAGAGGCCTATTAGACTTTATGGATGGATAATGGAATGTAATGAGAGTTTACTTAAATTCTTTTTCTTTTTCAGGTGTCACCCTTAACTACAATAATCAGGAAAAATTTAAACTTTCTCTCATGCGCTCATAGCAAGCAATATCAAGCAGTTTAAATTATCCATGATGACTTCCACAGGAAGACATTATATGCCAAATGTTAAATGTGAATAAATGCTATTGTCAGTTGGTTGCTATAACACAAATAAAAGTTTTTTTTTGTTTACCATAATTTATTTCTTTCTATTTATCTATACTTACCTAATGAATGACAGTTAATTAAAGCAAACACCACTATTTTCAAAATAGCATCACTATAATAATCACTTGTATTTATAAAAAAAAACTTAGTAAGTATTCAATTATTCTTAATATTTCATAAGTTATTTTTATTTGTGCCTATAAAGTTCATAATTAAAATACTTCATAATAAAGTTTACAGGTTATCAATTAACACAATATGTACATAGGTTTATATCGGTGTCTAACAAGACATAAATCAACAAGTTTTCTAAAATTAAATGATTATCTTTTATGAACAATCTTCAGTTTCTACTTTTGTACTTGAGCAGTGATGTCAGAAGTAAATAGCAGCAGTAGCCAAAGTGAACAGCAATGGGGCAACATCATTCATGCTGCCTTCATGTCTTCATAGGTGAAACGCCCCGGGAACTCTCCTAGTTTTAAACAAAAATCTAATTATTTGCTGCTCAAATAAAGTACTCAAACATTATGTGGCAAATTAATGCCTAGTTTGCCACATAATCAACTAGGTGTTTTTCAGCCCATGGCTGGACAAAAGCCATCGGCCTAGTCATTGCTATTAGTTGTTTAATTTCATCTTTATTTAGGGCTGATTTTTCAGTCTCCAGATTTTTTTTTAACCACTAAATTAGAATGGTAAACATTAGTTAGGTATACATACAATATATAATGTGGAGAAAGTTTGCCCAAGAAAATATATTAAATACTAGATTAAGTGAGTTCCTGTTTGATTATTAACTACTAGCTGACCCGTGCCCACTTCGTTGGGAGGTAAACATTTTTACTTGTGAATAGCTTTAAGACACTCACAAATAACGTGGCTCTATGGGTAAAAGAATTTTCAAAATTGGTTCAGTAGATCCAGAGAGAAACCTCACAAACTTTACCTCTTTATAGTATTAGTATAGATGTGTCAAAAGCTTACCTTAAATGACTACTTGTATATTACAGAAGATTGGTTTTCCATGTCCAGCCTTGCCACTAGCAAGTCTTTGTAAGAAAATCCCCAGTATTTCAACTAGTTGATTTATGAGGTTGATATGTTGTGTTGTGATTGCATTCCATTCTTGTATTTTAAGCTCTTGCACCGTCTGCGAAAATATTATGATTAATGTTTTGTAGAGCTTCTAAGTAAGTACAAAAATATCGATTTTGTTAGAATGTGAGGTTGACAGGCATACTAACTATAGCAATTAGTTTAACCGCAATAAATAGTTAAGTTCTTGTGTCTACACAACAAAGGAGTAGTTGTCCGTATCCATAAGTAGACTGACCGATAATGTACCTACAGCAGCTACACTCTAATGAGATATAGTCGCCGGCACGTAACTTGGCAAGAATCGTAAGATGTTTCTATCCTTTCTTTAACTTACTTCTAAACAGACACGTTAAAAATAAATTCTGGCAATAACCATAGAATAATGATAAGCAATAAAATGATAATTTTTTCGTTGCAATAATTGTACATACGTTTAATTACTCAGACTACGCCAAAACCTTGCCAAGTTACGTGCCGGCGACTGTACGAAGGTTCACACGTCCATAAGACACAGAACATGCCCGTTATTCCTTTTTTTTTTTTTTTTTTTTTCCCATCTGGCTTCGCACGGTTTGTGCATTTAGCCAATGTCAAGTTAGTTCTTGTATAATATTGATGAAATGAATTATAAAAGCATGATGATGATATCCCCGCCTACTCCCCTTGAGTTTCAGTAAAGATGTGGCACTTTACAGAGTCCTCACGCGGACTTCTTGAGAGAACTTGAAGCGAAGTTGCACTGTTTTGTTTCATTTGCCTACACTAATGCACGTTCACAAACACTTAATGGTTAATAATCCACCATTATTATTAATATTCGGCTAAACACTAATTTTGGAAAATTAAACAAACTGCTGAACATGACGCTTCACTTTCCCGCCAAGAAGTCCCGTTATTCCTTTATATATTGGCTTACTTACTTGTAGTGATGGTATTGACATAGGTAAGTACTTTTCGCTATTGAGCAAAAGTCTTACAGGTACAGCTAGTACAAAACGAAGACACCACACCACAAAACTCTCTCCAAAGATATTCCACAATCCACAAGAAAAAAGGACTGAAACTACATATCATAGGCCCTTGTTTCTGTATGAGAATAATAAATATAATTTTGTATGTTGAAAATACAAATAAACTAATAGTAAAAACAAAATTCAAGGCAAACAATGCGAAGTTTCCTATTATTAATCATATTTTTTTTTAATAATATTTTAATGGCCTGTTTGCTGGGACCTTTTAGCCAAGTCTTTAGTTAGTTACAGAACTTGTTTAATGATGAAATGAATTATGTTCAATGCATGATTATGTATTGCCCCGCCCGGTCCCCTTGAGTTTCAGTAAAGATGTGGTACTTTACTGAGACCTCACGGGGACTTCTTGAGAGAACTTGAAGCAATGTTGCACTGTTCTGTTTCATTTGCCTACACTAATGCACGTTCACAAACACTTAATGGTTAATAATCCACCATTATTACACATTAATATCAGCTAAACACAAATTTTGGAAAATAAAACAAAACTTGAACATGACGCTTCACTTTCCCGCCAAGAAGTCTATTATTAATAACTTTACTCAGTGTTGCCAACTTTTTCCCGAGTCTACTAGTGTAGTGGCGGTTCTTCAAATTAGATTAGTCGCTTTTTCATGTGAAACATCTATAGCCGCACGTAAAACCGATTGCTGGCGGGGTGACGCAAGCGGCGTGGCGACGCGTCGCTTCTATACAGCCTTTATGTAGTAGTGTGTAAATAATTTGTATGTTTCACATCTGCCAGGCGTCCTGTGACGGCTCAATTTTTTTTGAAGTAAAACTTTTTTAGGCACGCTTGACTTGGGGAGTAAGCTGGAGAATGCATGACGAGAGCGTTACAGAAGTGAGCCAGTGGAAGTTGAGAGGGAGAGTTAAGATAGTGAAGATATAAAGAGAGAGTTACGTTTTGTAACGCTCCGTATATCCGCGCTGTAGGGGCAAGAGAGAGAGAGGTGCGAGCACACATTTTCTTTCTCTCTTATCCAGTTGCGTTTCGTATATCTAAGACACAGTGCAGGCCTATTGTTGTAAGTACCACACTACTTTGTAAGTTTTACTTCAGTCGTGTCTAAAGCACACTCGTATTTTTTATTCCTATTTCGACGTTCGGTCTCTTTTCGGAGGTTCATTTGAAGATTTAAGAACGAAAATGAAAACATAACATATTCATAGTAATTTTTTCAACATCATCCTAATATAATATCACAATACTGAAAATGTTAGTGAACGTGTTTGGATGTTTGTTACATACTTATAAAATATGGCTTATCGACGGTTTTTTTTTATCCTAGCAGTATCTATTCGTGGCATATTATTTTCGAAATTACGTTGTTTTTCGATCTCCACACGCGCGTAGCCTCTGTTTGACTTCACTATATTCGTCATGCTGATTAGTCTTTCCAAATCAGCGTTCGAATCCGCAGTAGTTTCGGTAAATGTTGTCCGCCAGTAGGGGTGCCCCAAATCCCCAGGTTTAGTGGAAATCCCACTAAGTTGACCACACTGCTTTTCTACGATTTTTGCATTGGCCACAGATAACTAAAACGTGTAAAGAAAAACGTATTGTTCGTGTATTTCAACTATGGTAGTTTTTGGTAGAAATTGATTTTTCATTTTTCGGCATTCATTGGACATTTTCTTCAAATAGCATTAGTAGACCATCAGTTGTAATGAAAACAAAATTAAATTGTAGCACAATAATTCAGAAACAAATAATTCCTTTATGATGAAACAAAACGCTGCAAGCAAACTTACTCTGGCCGATTGGTTTGTACACCTCTATAAAATTCTACTGGATTGGAAAAATAATTGTTACACAATTCCAAATATGGAAACCGATTCCGACTGGAGTTTGCTTAAATTTGGAATCTGCTTCCAAAACAAACTGCGTTGCGCAATTAGCCTGCTGGTTGAGCATCCATAGCAGGAACGGCTATTTTATTGCGCGTGAAAGCGAGTTTATGCGACAAAATAAAAATAACATAAAATACAACCAAGAAAAACTAATCAACAAATAAAAACTCGTAAGGATACATTCGAACACAACAAATGTCAGAAACTGAATGATGATTTGCCCCGCTATGCCGAATGATCAAAACAAAATGGCGTCCATTATAACCGACTATAAACTGAAGATCACGTCTAAACGAGTAGTGTTAATGATTAGAAAAAAATATATGATAAATAAGAGCATTAATTTTCTCAATAACTTAATAAGTATGTGAATATTTTAGATTATGTATAAATTATTACATAGTGAAATTAATTTGTAAAGTTATGTCTAACGCGGATAAAAACTGAGAATGGCGCAAAATCTACCAAGCGTATTTTTTGAAACCGTCACCAATTTAAAGATAATTTAATTATTGATCTTTAAGTTTTTAATAAAATAGCTTTTGTTTTGTGTACTTATAATAAATTAATAATGCGTCAAATTGGGGACAGCGCTCCTTGATGGGCGATTCCTATTACTGGCTGTACTAAGCTCACGCAACGCGTCGTACGTACGTACGACGCGTTGCGTGAGCTCAGTACAGAACACGCAAGCTAACCACTCAAGGTCACTGGCATATATATCTGTGTCTTAGGACGCCCCACTTGAATCGATTATTAGGATAAAAAAAAATCCCGCAAAGTTCAAATTTTCTTACGGTTTTTTTGCAATTTTTAGGTCAGATTGTATGTTGTTCTTATAATAATATGATTCGCAGCCGTATCAAATATTTATTTATATAATTATAATCATAAAAATCATCAATACAGCCCATCCCTCTTAACCAGCCAGTCGGTGGTGGTTGCGAGAATCGATAAGAATCATGAAAGAACGAACAAGAAAAAGTAAAGCGGATGGGTAATAATTATATTTGTAGTACTTATGTGTAAGGGGCGGGACAAACAGAAAAGACGTAAGACGAGCGCTCGTTCAATAAATTTTCATACAAATAGAAGCGTCGCGAGTCGACACAAAATAAATCACAAACCGACATTCCGTCCTCGCCGCCGAGGTACCACGCGAACTTCCCGACTAAAATAAAAGTCCTCCCACCCCGTCCCTTGCACGTCGATGCGCCAGCCGCCCGGGTAGAGGCTGAGAGCGCCGTAGCATTAATAGTAACCCCTGTTAATAATCATGATCTAAACATTGATCCAGCCCGTCCCCAAACTAATTTTGTAATCCCCCAACGACGCCCTAAGCCGAGGTCCGTACCCCACAGGGGGTGCCCTTAGTGCGCTGTCGTTTAGTTTTAATAAATATAATATATATTTTACGCCCTGGCTGGAGGCTTAAGATTAAAAACCTTAAGGCAATCACTGGAATATCCAGTTAAGTAGCCACGGCCTCTCAAGGTCAACTACGAGATGCCATACATAATAAAAAAAAAAAAAAAAACAGAATAGACAGGGCGTGGACGAGATGCGGTCACGGGTACATACGTCTGCGACGCGGCCCCGTCTTACGTCTTTTCTGTGTCCCGCTCCTAAAAAATAAAAAATCTATACCATCATTCATAAAGGTATATTTATTCCATTATCAGCCTTAATCATATCAGACGCTTTTTCAGCGATCATAATCGTTGGTGCATTTAAATTCCCGCTTGTAATCGAAGGCATTATGCTGGCGTCTACAACTCGAAGACCTGCTACTCCTCTGACCCGTAACCTTTCGTCAACCACACCTTGGCCTTCAGGGCCCATTGCACAAGTACCTGAAGGATGCCACTGTGTCGTCGCACTGTTTAAAACAAAACATTTCCAATACTCATGACTACCGAAGCGCAGCGCTTTGCATTGAGGTATCTTCAAATCAACCAATTCTGCTTTTATGCTTTTAAAATATGGCGTATTCATCACACTAATGTAGTCTTCCACATAACGAGCGTGGTTTTCTACATCGTTCTTGTTAGAATAATATCCATTAAAAATGAGAGGACTTATGTCAGGGTTGCTACTCCTCAGTCTTATTTTACCTTTCGATTCTGGATGAAGTAAAGCCAAAAGTGGAAATAAAAGCCGTCTACCTTCGTTGGCTTCCATCAGTGCCAAGCATATTTCGTCGTCTAACCGAAATACGTGTGAACATATTAGAGATATTACGGGGGAATTAGCTGGTAAGGGAAATATAACTGCTTGGTAGTCAGGGTACGTTTGAGTTTTGTTGAGAGTCACATGGCCCAAAATACAAGGCGAAGGAAACTTATCAAGATTCGTTAAAAGATCAACATTTTCGATAACTGATGAAGGGTCCTTCTCGGTGGCAATAGGGACAATGGCTACAGGATGGTCTTCCAAATTGCTGCCGACGCTCGGTGAATCCAGTAACACGTCGATGCCTAACTTCTCTAAATGATTTCTTGGCCCTACACCTGACAACATCAACATTTGCGGGCTATTTATGGCACCAGCTGATAAAATCACTTCTTTTCTAGCAAATACATTTATAGTTTTCTTATTCGGTAGTTTAATTTGTACTCCGGTAGCCTTCCTATATCGGTCGAATAATATTTTTCTAGCTAAAGTCTTTTTTAATACAAAGAGGTTTTTGCGATCTTTAACAGGCTCGAGAAAAGCCATGGCCGTGTGTTGTCGGAGGTTGTTATCGACTGTAAATGCAGGCATGACATATCCGAGCTGATCATCCCCGTTGCAATCTAAAAGCATATTGTGTCCCTTTTCCTGGAACGCTTGTAGATACTTTTGCGTTCTCTTCTTCCACAGTGGTCTGGTAACTCCTAATTGCCCTCTAGTATTGTGAAAGTCTCTCAAATTGCTTTCCATGACATCGTTATCGTGGAGTCGTTCGCTTTTCTTGAAGTAATACAGGACTGTTTTCCAGTCCCAGCCTTGGTTGCCTTGTTCTACCCAGTTGTCGAAGTCCCGCTTGTTGCCTCTCACATAGAACATGTAGTTGGCCGCGCTTGATCCACCAAGCATCTTGCCTCTTGTAAGGTGGACACTCTTCATCCGCAGTCCTTGACTAGAGTACCCATCGTTGACGGTGTAGTAGTTCCAGTCAGCATCGGAATAATCGACGAATGCAAAAAGTCCGGGATGCTGTAACAAGATGACAATATCTAAGTACCTACATCTAGGGTATTAATTAATTTCATAACATCATCACGCCTGTATTCCCCGAAGGGTTAGGTAGAGGTGCCAGAGGTGTACCTATACTGTCTATAGTAGATACTAGTAATGGCAATTAATGCGATTTCCATATAATTTCATTAGCGTGTAAACTCTTGAGTGTTAGCGTGTGAACTCTTGAGTCTTAGCGTGTTAATTGCTATTGCTTATGCTATTTGAACGAATTAAAAATCGCGTTCGCGTGTAGTTTACTCGCTGACTCGCCAATAATTAAATATATTTCACAATTTAAAACCTTTCATTGTTTAAGATTTTATGAACTTTCCTTCATACTTTATCCAGGCTTAGGACTGGCTGTAAAATGTGATAGTTTAGAAAAGTACATCGCTTCGCATTTCAATGGATTTCACGACTACATTTAATTTGCTAAATGATCATTCACACACTAACAATGAATGCGAATGCTAATTAATCCATCACTAGTAGATACACCCACGTTTCGACGTTCCTTATAACAGGGGGCGAACCTATTGCTATCAACCGGGCACAAATTCAGAGTCAGGGCTGCTACTGATGTCCTGCCAGGGTTGCAAGTTTGTCTGAAAGGTATATCGTGGCCCTGGCACACAGGCAAATGAAGGAATACGGGTGGGTTTTAGTCAGTAAAAGTCTGACACGCCCTCCCGCTCCGCCCAGAGCGGGAGAAGTTATTTGATAATATCCCACCCAAAAAAAAAAAAAAGGCTGCTACTGAGAAATTCCAGATGGAAAACCCCATTAACACTTTGTCCGACCCAGGACCTCATGCTCAGCAGGTAGCGCTTGCGACCACTAGACTAAGCAACGAGTTAATTTCCTTCTTACGTAATTATACTTGTCGTTGATAGATGGCGCCACAGTACAGCGGACAGTGCCATCTAACAATTTGAAT
This sequence comes from Tiliacea aurago, assembly GCA_948098905.1. Taxonomy (NCBI): domain Eukaryota; kingdom Metazoa; phylum Arthropoda; class Insecta; order Lepidoptera; family Noctuidae; genus Tiliacea; species Tiliacea aurago. The sequence goes on along the minus strand of OX402583.1, from coordinate 4,443,593 downwards.
CGTAACGAATAATCATGTGATCGGAAACGCAAGCGAGCCCTACCGCTTGGACACGATCTTTGGTGGAGGGGATGCAGCGAGGACTGGAGGAAAGACCGAGTGTGTGTTGCGACCTCTCTGAGTATAAGTGTTCTGTGGTTGCGACAGTGTACGGTCACCGATCATGACTTACGCCTGCGTAGTCTTCGCTCACGCAAAGTCATATCACATCCATAAGATGCAGACGCTTCAAAACCGATTTCTCCGTAGAATTACGAAAGCTCCTTGGTTCGTTCGGAACGAACAACTTCACGTAGACCTTAAGATGCCTACCATCAAACAGTTTATGAAGCGCCTTGCAAAGCGCTTTTTCGAATCCGCGGAACGTCATCGCAACCCCTTGGTTGTGCAGGCCGCTAGTTACAGGCCTTCTGCCATTAGTCAGACTCGCCGACCGAGGCACACTCTCTTAGATCCGGATGACCCCATCACTCTCCTTCAGGAAAGCAATAGGGCCACGAGTACAGTGCACAAATTACACAAACCGACCTTCCGTCCTCGCCGCCGAGGTACCACGCGAACTTCCCGAGTAAATGGTAATAAAAGTCCTCCCCCCCGTCCCTTGAATGTCGATGCGCCAGCCGCCCGGTTAGAGGCTGAGAGCGCCGTAGCAATAAATATAATATCCCCTGATAATAATCATGATCAAAATGTTGATCCAGCCCGTCCCCAAATTGTTAGTAATTTTGTGATCCCCCAACGACGCCCTGAGCCGAGGTCCGTACCCCACAGGGGGTGCCCTTAGTGCGCTGTCGTTTAGTTTTTAATATATATAATTTGCGCCCTGGCTGGAGGCTTTAAGATTAAAAACCTTAGGGCAGCCACAGGAATATCCGGTTAAGTAGCAACGACCTCTCTAGGTCTGCTACGAGATGCCATACCTAAAAAAAAAAAAAAAAAACAGTGTACGGTCGAAAGTCGAGCTTGGACTGTCTTGGCAAACGCTCAGTATCAACGCACATGTTTGTTTCCGACCCACGTGTTTATTTCGTTCAAAGTTATTTTAAGGCGACGATAACTGACTTTTAATGATTTTATACTGAAGATCACGTTTTAGACGAGTACTGTTGACGATTTGAAAAAAATATATGTTAAATTAGAGCATTTTCTCAATAACTCAATATGTAAATATTTTAGATTGTGTTTATATTACATAGTGAAATTAATTTGTAAAGTTATGTCTAACGCGGATAAAAAACTGAGAATGGCGCAAAATCTACCAGGCGTATTTTTCTGAAACCAACCAATTTAAAGATAATCTAATTATTGATCTTTTAGTAAGTATACGCGTATTATTAATATACCTTTAGTTTTGTGTATAATAAATTAATAATGCGTCAAATTGGGGACAGCGCTCCTTGATGGGCGAGTCCTATTACTGGCTGAACGTACGACGCGTTGCGTGAGCTCAGTACAGAACACGCAAGCTAACCACTCAAGGTTCAGTAACCTTGAGTGGTTAGCTTGCGTGTTCCTAGTTCCAAGGTTCCTTGTGCGCCAAAGTTCACCTAAATTTTCAACTCCGATAATTGGAAATCCGAAAATGTTCTTCCTAACATTTTTTATCCTAACAATCACAATTCCTAACTACTCTGTCTCTAATGTTCATAATTCCGAAGCATTTAACTTCATAATGTCAGTAGCAATAAACATCTAATAGACTTTTATTTGTTTTCCTATATTTTCTCAACATAACCATCTTTTACAATATTATTCAAAGTCATATTTTAATTTTATTTATAGCGGTGTGTACCTGCAAAGATATCCATAGGTTAGGTTAGGTTAGAACTGTGACCAACTACGCTACTTCGAAATTGGTCGCGAAATTTTTATAAGTATTTTTTTATAGTGCCCCCAAGACGACATTTGACCTGAATTTCATTCATTTAAGACAAAAATCTGTGAAACGACCTTAAATCATTCTAAACAGTTGGTTTTTTAGACATAATTATCTCATGTATAGTTATAGTTTTAGGGATAAAAGCGTTATGATAAAAAACAGTAGGAGTTTAAATATATTTACATTAATGATATTATTAATTACAATTTTCGGAAACATGAGTGTTATGAACATCGCCGGTAGCACTACAAATAGTATGAATGAAAACTTTAGGATGAAAAATTTTAGGAAGAGTGATCATTCGGATTACAAATCGTTAGGAAGAACAATTTCGGGTAAAGAACTTTAGTTGAGCCAATATGGACCCTTACTGGCATATATCTGCGTCTTAAATTCGAATCATCTTTTCGTTCGAGTACCCACTGCACTGCCCACACCTATCTGAACTATGTCAGATCGTGAAGAAGACCCGATGTTTCGCAGCTCGGCCACCCGTGAGGCGACATACTCATATTCAAAGGACATGTCCAGTGAGTCAATGAACGAATGTTCAGTAAAGATAGTTAAGTTTCTAGTTTGTCAATTAATAAGCTTTAGGAGTCAGGAACTTACGAAAACTGATCCAAATATTGTTTATACTCCTAGGATTTTAGTATGTTTGTTTTACTCTAACTTACTTTTTAGTGAATTTAGCTTTTGCGTTGTAGCGGCATCAACATCGCCACATACGAACTACGCGTCAAACTGACGTCACGCAAAATCCTGCATCGCGCAAGCAGAGTTTACCGCGCAACTGACATATAAGTATATATCATAGATATAAGATATCAACCATCGGGCAGTTGCCCACCAGACACAACACCCGTCTGGTCGGAGGATCCTCCCTTTTCTACAGAGGATGAGTGAACTTCACACCCTGTTCCTCATGCCTCTAAAGTGTAAATCTTTATTTATTATAGGTATGACATCCAGTGGCGTAGCTAGAACGTCGGGGGCGGACCGCAACGGGTGCCACCTGGCTGGGGGTGACACCCATCACCCGAACGTGAAAAAATAAAATAAACATCTATCACGTTTTTCAACAAAAAACCACTTAGGCTTGAAGCCAAGCAAGTTATCCAAACTAAATAAGTAATTTAAATAACGCAAAAAAGGGAAGGAAAAAATCACGGAGTATGTAAGAAAACGAATAATAGTCGATCAACTTACATTTGCAGTTGGAATGAATTTTTTTGTTTGGAAATTATCAAATAACTTCTTCCGCTCTGGGCGGACCGGGAGGGCGTGCCAGACTTTTACTGACTAAAATCCACCCGTGGTCCTTAAAATGCCTGTGTGCGCCAGGGCCACGATATCTATATTTCGATTAATCGATATTATTTTTTTTTATTTTTTGAACTTTGACATTTTACTCGTAGGTATTTTAATTTTCGACGTTCAATTAAGTAAGTACCTACCCAAGTAATTATTGTAAGCAAAGCAGAAAGTACCTACCTAACTTGTTGTCAATGCCAACATGAAACATACTTAATTATTCATTTCAGGAAGAAGGTATTTAAAAAAAAAACCGGTCAAGAGCGAGTCGGACTCGCGCACCGAGGGTTCCGTACGTATATATGATGTTGATGATTTCTGAAAAACTGTGCTATTTAGAGACATCGTTTTATTTTTCCTGTAATCTTTACATAAACTTCTATCACATAGAATAATTTCAGATTTTTATCTATGCAAACTTCGGAGATAAAGGGGGGGAGCGGTATTTTTTTTTACATTTTTCATCAAAAGTCGAAAACTAGGCTGCCTAAAAAATAAAAAATAAATGTTTGAGAATGTGCAAACAGCGCTCTTTCATATGATATCCCACATGCCCTAGTAGCCTCAAATTTTTAAGACCCCCTTTCAGTCCCTTTCGCAAAAAAGATATATTTTTTTAAATTTCTTTCTTGCTTGCAAAATAGTTGGGCAAACGTGATCTAAAACTAATCTAAATTTCAAGTTGATAGCATTAGTAGTTCTTGAGATATCCAGGTGTGACAGACAGACGAGACAGACAGTCAGACAGACTTAGTCTCACCATAAGGGTTCCTTTTTACCATTTTGGTACGGAACCCTAAAAACACCGTTTTGTGGTAAAGAAATGTTTTAGTACCTAATCTTAGATTAAATATACTTTACACTCTAAGTACCTAATCTTGGCGTATTTTACACCTAAGTAATTTAAATTCCTTTGATCTAAAATGAACGACTTAGAGTTAGTTATATTTAGTTTTATTGACTTTAGTTACACTTTAAAGGCAATTACGGGATAAAATGGAGTGTCAAAAACATCGGAACCTAGGTAGTGTTATACCTACTTAGGTACACTATTGTTTTTTATTTTTTATATTGTTCCGAATCCATAGTAATCTAAATCTAAAATAGCTACCTACCTACTTAATATAAGTCCATCATCTGCTAGCTGACAGCCTACTTTTATTTTATTTGCTAAAGTCCATCATATAAATCATAATAATTAATACCGAAACACGGATCTAACGAATGATTGCAGTAGAACTCGTTTTGTTACAATTAGGAGATACCGACATAAATAGGTATACCTACATGTTTGCCTACATTCCCAGTCGCCCCTGCGGGGATTGCCACCGGAGGAAAATGGGAATAAAAATTCCCAGTCGCCACCGGCGGTGACTGGGAAGTCATCGCCCCCACTTCAGTTTCGCTGTACATTGCTTTATCCATCGTAGAGAATAAAAGGATGAGGCAGCTTATCCTAAACCTGCCTGTAATAAAAAAAAAAAGACAAAGTGCATTTAAATATTGTTTTATTTTGATTTCGATATGAATAAACTTGTTAAAATTAAACATACTAGTAAACAAAACCTACTAGAATATTTTTGTTATAATATTTTTATTATTTATTTTTATCTTTAGCCCAAAACTTTAAGAAAATGATTGTATTATTGATAATGCTCGAATTATCTGTGATTGAAATTTATGACTAATTTTAAATATTAAGTATTCCAGAAATATATATATGTGGGTGTTATAAGGTTACACAAATGGTAAATTAATAATTGACCATAATAAAAAAAGTCTGTTATCTATGAATATGAATATTTACAGTCTTGTTTATAATACGTATTTATTAAGAAATGATTACTATGTATTACTTTCCTAATTTAATTACTGTCTATAAGAGTCTGATTATGTGATACAAAATACCAGTTTAAATGTTTAATTTTAACAAGTTTATTCATATCGAAATCAAAATAAAAAAATGTTTCAATGCACTCTGTGAGACTTCATTTTAGAGATTAGAGGCAGGTTTAGGATAAGTTGCCTCATCCTTTTAATCTCAACGATGGAGAAAGCAATGTACAGCGAAACTGAAGTGGGGGCAATGACTTCCCAGTCACCGCCCGCCGGTGGCGACTGAGAATTTTTATTCCCATTTGCCTCCGGTGGCAATCCCCGCGGGGGCGACTGGGAATATAGGCATGTTTGTTGCCAGATTATTGGTTTATTTGATACAATTTGCTTTTTTATTTGATTTTGCGGTGTAGGTACTGGACCAACCTATCGTCTAAGTACATTTAGGTCGCATAATCGGATGTTTTTTAAGTTATACAACATGTCCCAGAATGAAACCTGAAATCGCGAAAAAAAAAATCAGTTGTCCCTATACATTTATGTTCGAATAACTCGTCGAAATGTAGGGAACAACTGATTTCTCGCGATTTCAGGTTTGGTCCCATAGTAAAAGTTGTTCATAATGATGAGTACAATGACCCCTTAAGAGGTTGTGCGTTAATTCTGGGACATGTTGTATATACCTTATCAATTTCCATAACATTTTAAGACACGGAATGGCATAATTTTGTTTATACAAACTATATTTACCCTGTCATTAAATCCCCTCTCCGTCAAAACAATTTTTTTTTTATGTGCATCTACTGAACATGCTGCGAGTTTGCGCCCCGTGTCGGGCTTCGAGATCTTGTTTATTTTTTTGTGTTTGTGTCGCCAAATAAAATTCGTTGGAGCTGTAGGTGCGAGAACCAGTTGACCAGTTTGACGGCACGGATGGCGCAGTGGTTAAGCGATTGACTGCAGCGCTGCGTGTCGCGGGTTCAATTCCCGCATGGAACAAATATTTGTATGACCTACATGTAGTTGTTCCGGGTCTGGCTGTTTGTTTATGTGAGTTTAAATGTTTTGTAAATGCACCCACGATACAGGAGAAATTCCTAGTGTGGGGAACCTTTAAAAAAAAAAAAATTACGAGGGGCTAATTGCGCCTGCCGCACCGACTACCATCCAAGCATTTGGTGAGGTCTTCCCATATCTTTTAGGGATCTGCTGAAGAACAACGCTTGAATAATTAACCGTGTTTGTCAATTATCATAATATTATGTGCAGTGCTATGGTGCTCCAAAATTGTTTGTCGTTTGTGAGTGCAAATTAAAATTTGGACATTTCGGGATTCAAGTGATGGAGAGTTTTTTTGCTAACCTTCCATTGCGACGCGCGCGGTACATTGGCGTTGCCAATCGAACATTGTTTCCTTGCTTTGTTGTCGTGACGAACCCCAAGCGAATCGTTAAAGTGTGTTGTGTTGTTGAATTTGTGTTGTTAGTGAGTGAGTCGTCATGGCTTGGCTCCCGCGTGCAGGCCAAGCCATGACGACTTCGAGTCAAGTGTTCGTTCATGACGCTTCAAGTGTTCATTCAAGGTAGTTCGCATGGCCCAACTGCAAATAAAAAGGTTGCGAGCACAGAACAAAGGCGCCAGACATTACGTTAGGGCTCGGTAATTCCGAGTAAGACCCTATATATACTCGTAGTTTGCCAGATGCCAAGTATACGCAACTTTTACGTCCAGTAGGACTAAAAATAATACCAAAAATCCAGAAACCTCGAATGAAGACAATGGCAACAGCAACCAGCATAGCAGTGACATAGAAAAGCGTCGAGACAGCAGTTTAATCCCGCCAAAAGATTCACCATTCAAGATGCTCGGCGAAGCTGGACTAGGCGCAACCTGGCGGCGTCGTAAGATAAAGAAAGCTGCTAGCGAGATTTACAAGAACTCTGAAACGGATAGTGAGACCTCAGACAAAGACTCTGGAATCAGCAACGTATAATACAGCATAGCAGTGACACGGTCAAGAACAGAGAGGACCTGAGCCAACCTAGTGGTGAAGCTATTAAAAGATGCCCACCCCTAGATACATATAACCCGTGTCTCCACTATTCCAATGCTTAATCTAGGATGCATATCCGGTATGGCTCTAATAGTCCCTCCATATCCCACCATTACCCGCCTTACCATTACCGCGCCCCCGGTCTACTCTTTGGTATGGTCTCTGTGGTCCCATGAAATATGAGGCTCCAGGGGCTAGTGCGAATCTTTGGGTTCATTCGAGTGATCGAGTCTAGTTTAACCATGCTGGGATCGGTGCATTTCATTCATTCATTATTCAACAAGATAACTATGTCTACATCAACTGTATGCCAAAACAAGCATGGCAAAAAAAATATAGGTGCCAAGAAAAAATAAGTATACCAAAACAGTTATTTATAGTAGTAAAAATACATTATGCGAAAAGAAGGGATCCCGTTTTTTAATATCATGTGGCAATTGTTGCTTACCTTAGCTGATGGTGGTGGATTCCCGCCAGCCTCTATAAGAAGCACTTTCCAATCGGAGATCTCTGTGAGTCTGTTCGCAAGCACACAGCCTGCTGACCCAGCGCCTATTATTATGAAGTCGAAAGCTTGACCATCTGAAACCAAACTATTCACATAATCAAAATAATTTAGGTATTAGCGTATAGCTTGAGGGATACTAACAGACGTCAGTACACAATCAATCACCTAAGCCTTAATTGCAGTAAATTGTGCTGGATATGACCTTCCCCATGTAGAACCACAACACCTGGTTTTCCACCATCGCATCCAGTTTGTCATAACTGCGATTAACGTCATCGGTCATAGCTGGAGCTACGCTTGCCGAGTTGAGGACTCTTCTTTAACGACCCTTCGGCCTTTAGACAGACATGGCCCACCCCACTGCCACTTCAGTTTGCTAACTCTGCAAGTTATGGCAGATGCTCCAGTTCTTTTAAATAAAGGTCAAGCGCACGTCGGAGGTAACCATAGAAATATTAAAAACTTTGTGGTGGTAACAATTTGACCTTGAGCTGTACCTTAATTGCGTAACATACTATCAATCACAATCTGAATGATTTTAAATTATATTGCTATCCATTGCTTTGATTTATTCCGTTCTAATACCAACAAACTAATACCACTGGTATTTGTTTGAACTCGTATTTATTTTCTATTCCGAACGGACACGACTCTTTTAATAATTAAATTTAATGTGCGAACCAATACCAACAACTTTAATTTGGTACAGTCAGCTTAGTCAAACCTAATCAAATTAAATTTGTTTTCTAATTTTTTTTATGTGATCGTAATAATGCTAAAACTTTCCAAATTCACTTCAGTCCAATATTTTTACTAAGGTATAGGTAAAAGTAGTTCTTAATCATAGTGCTAATTTTTTTTACCTGCGAGAAAGGATGAGTTTGCTCTATTGTTCCAAAATTTGAAACAACCAATCAGAGACAAGTGTGACTGGAATGTCTAAAATATTAAACTGTTTATTTTTCTGTTTATTAATTTTTTGCTGATTCATTGTTATGTGATGGTGATGAATGACTGATTTGATTATACAAAATGTTATATTTACATAATTTAAAAACTAAACAGACTTAAAATAAAAATAATAATATGTACAAGTATATAAAAAAGGAGGGGAAATAATCATAGGGCATCAAAAAATTCTTCCGCATCGCTGTCAACTGGAAAAGTGCCCAAAAGGCTGGCAGCATTGCCACGTTGTATGGCAATGCGTCAGTTTGTGCTGTCAAATTGTGTCGCAATTATGTGGGAAAACCGCATAATAACGCCAAGATCACTTTCCATCGGTAAGTTTTGTTATACAACCACTTTTAATTTAAGAAACACGATTTTTTCATTCGTTATTTTGTAGATTAGTCTGACTAGCTGGTGTTGTTAGTTTATTACTAGGGAAATTTGGCGAAACTATGGGAGACAAAATACAAATATCATTACATCATCATTCGATTAGGAGAACATTATTATTTTAAATATGAAAGTATTTATTTGATCAGTACATGATAACTTACCTACATAATAGTACATTTTGATACAAGTGGAGAATGTTTGTTATTGCATTCGAGGCGGAATTTACACCCGAGGCGAGGTTGTTTTTGAGCCGAAAACTTCAATAAAAAATTTCCACGTCCATCAAAAGACGTTTTTCAATACACTTTTGAAGAAATAAAATAAAATAACGAAACATATTTTGTCATGAACTATTAGGAAACTAGGATTTTTTTTCCGCGCTTTGCTTTCGCCAGGTTGAATGAGAAGCAAAGGTATCAGCCTAATATGAAAGATAGAAAATTAAAATATTTATTTTTCTTTCTTTAATAATATTTAGTTTAGAACACAAATAAATGTTAATTTGTTCATAATCGTTTTTTTTTATTGTAATAATCATGGTATTCTATTTATAAACATTACATAATATTCCAAAAATATTAACGCCGTAAAGACGCCGAGATTAAAAAAAAAATCACCTCCGAATAGAGAGGACCGTCTCTGGCGCGAGACGGTGTGAATAGAGGCATTGAACCAATTTGGACTAAGTATAGGTATAAGTTATCTGTTTTAAATTAATAAAACACTAATCTACAAAATAACAATTACTTTATTTAACCTATTTTGATTAACCTTCATCTTATTTAATAATGGAGAAATGGCAAGTCAATAATTTGGAGCAGGCATCCCTAAACACGCACACCTTGACAGTTTGACTACAATAAGTACACGAGCCGTACTCGCACATAGCACGCAATTGGAGACAGTTTTCGCGTGTCATTTGTTTGCATTGCTCAATCTAGACAAGTATATAATCTAAGCACCCAGCATAGTGCCTATGTCGGGTGACGGTAGCACCTGAAGCCAGAGGCCCGACTCCCACTCACCCACAGCCAGCAAGCGGGCACGCTCAGCAGTATTGGTGGACGTATTAATAAGATTATTCCGTATCAACCTGCAGAGCAGCTCATCCCACTGCCTCTGGGAAGATGGGTTCACGGGCCGATCTGTATTCGGGCAAGCCAATTTCAAAAAAATGCAAAAAAAAATTGATTTTCTATGATATTTTACAATTGTTAGATTAAAAGTGATTTGTTTTTGTTAAAAAATTACCTGACTGTATTATTAGATAGGTAGACGTAAATAACTACGTAGGTACCTATCTACTATCTTGGTCATAATTATACATTTTTATATCAATATTAAGAGTTGATTTTCTGAGATATGCGCAGGTGCGCAGAAGGTGAATTTTAAAAGTGTGGGAAATGCTATTGACCAATCGGCACGTTCCACGCACCGCGGTTCTTTTTCCTGTACCGCTATTGGTCGGCACCTGCCGCCATGTTAGCGCGCGCCGCGTGGCATGTTTGTCAGCCGCCATACTTCTGATCGAGTGCACGCTAGCAGCTCCAGTGTATTATGAACCTTATAATAGTGACCTAAGGTTGATTGTAAGTTTTAAGCATTCTTTCGTTAATCTTCGGGGCCATCCTTTCTTTTCTGTGCGAACGAAGATTCACGACGCGCCTTATCAATTGGGTACCACTGTACCCACGGAGTGAGTACCAATAGAATAGGAAACCAGAATATACCAGTACAGTTGGTTTTGTTACAGTAAAAGTACAGTTTTTGTGGTGCTAAGCCATTCGTGTCAGTTACAGCACCTGTTATTAGTTGCATTACTTGCGCGCTCGAAAATATAGTTTACTTCGCCTTTGACTTTTTTGATTGTACCGATAATCATATAATTTTGATTTTATCACAACGTTAGCTGAAACGTACGGTCTATAACTAGTTCCATAAATAACCTATTAACTAGTTACCATAAATTTGACTTGTTTCAGACAAATTCAAGTTTATTTATTGTTTAAATCTAAAGATTGTTTGCTGTAATAAATCATTAGATTATTGACCAAATGAAAATGTGCGTAGGTATACACTAAAATCATTCCAAATATTGCTAAGATTATAAAGATTACCTTAACTCACACTGATATTGTTATTTTTTAGGAAATCGTACCTATATATTTTTTACAATTTTTGTAAATATGTGAGCACCATGTATCTATCACATAATTAATTTATCTGTCATTGCTTCATCCTTAACTCCTTTTATTACCTATTGTGGTATAGTAATTTTATTCTAGGTGCATCGTCTTCACATATAATTTATATAATTAATGTACCTATAAAAATATTGTACTAGATTTTAAAAGAGTACCGGTGGAGTTTCTTGCCCATTCTTCTCCATGCGAAACTACCTTTTGGAAGGGGCGACTAGAATCAATTATATTTTTTTGTAAATATTGAAGTTCAAAAGTGCCTTTTATGTGCCTATTTGAAATAAACAATTTGACTTTGACTTTGACTTTGCATTGGTATAAAAAAAGGTTGCTAAAATTTGTTTGGGTAGTGAAATTTGGGTTCATGGGTTGTCAAAATCTTTTCGGCAAAACGGCACGATCCCAAGCAGCATACATGCATATTATAAAGTAACCGTCATGAGAAGCTATAAACACATAAAATTGCAAATTATACAACTATCAACTTTAAACTCAAGATATCTAAGTTGATTTATGAATGAAGAAATTATCGCTAAACGTCATAAAATAATTTTAGTTGCAATGGAAACTGAACCATACGTAATTTCAGTTAAAGTTTTAAATCCCAAAGTATGAAATTTATCTCGTCTCATGGCGTTGACTTTAGTAATGTTGATTATATTTTTTAATGTTAAATCAAAAGAAGGTAGTTTCTCGTAAAAATATGTCAGTCTCGCATCATGTTCTGGAAAACTTGTTGCGTTTTATTTAAATTTTCCAGGAATTCTTAGTTTATTTGAAAAAAATCCTTTCCGAAAAACAAAGAACTCGACTTTACAAATCACAAATAATTTTGTTTAAATTCTTTTTCTCTTTGTCACAAACAATAAACAAAATTGATCAAAATCAGTCGATTTCGTTCAGTAGGTACTTGAGCATGCTAAATATTCGTAGGAACTATTGATCAATACGAACCTGTGACATGTGCTTGAGGTGGAAAATCACTAGCATCCAGGTCTAGCAATGCTACAGAGTTGAAGAACATCTGCACCAAGTTGACGAGCGGCCGAGCCGTCCTCGGGTTGAAAACTGACAGGATTTGTGTCAAAAAATTCATCCTATGGACAAAAAGAAAAAGTTACCATGGAATTGGGTATGTAAAGTAAAAATTAACCTATGCCGATTCCAAAACCATTTCGAGATTTTAAGCTTCTAAGACTTATTTTTCTATTAATAGGTCTTAAAATTACAAGATCGTATTTATTTTCACAAAAATACTTAAAATCACTTGACTTTTATTTGACCTCTAAATGACGTCACAAAGCAGCCTGAATTGGAAACGTTATTCATTACGTGTCAAGTGTCATGCCAACGTCAAATTTACATGAAGCACTTATTATTATTCTATTCAGATATGTAAATAGTGTAGTTTTTCATCAGCGGCGGACAGTACAAGTCGAATCACATCGATGTATCGCCTCAGGAAAACCTAACTTACGTTAAAATGATCTTCACAATAAAACAGTCGCCGCCCAGACTTGTACTAAACATTTAATTCCTCGCACCATTTCCTTTTTAAGGTTTCTTTTACTAACAATCAATTTGTGTCGGCTGTTTGTTGTGGTGTTTATACTTGACGGTATGAAGAACTTAGCAGAAATAGTCTTTGAATCCAAATTATTTTATTAATATGCCATAACTTTAAACTAAAGTACGGAAATGGCTAAAATATGAAATGTAAACAAATTAATTGTCAAATTTGACAGTTTGACTTTACTGAATTTTGGTTTTAAATAAGTGTTAAACGTGGCAAAGATCCTAAGCTATTCAGCTACTAGTGACGTCAGTACGAACAATACTATAAAAATTACAAAACAAGATTTATGTTTTGACATGTCATAAACCATGGAGCCAGTTTTTGTAATAAGAACGTAATTCAGTGATTGAAATACCATTCATAATACAAAGCTGAATACTTAATTCGGTACTAAGTTGTCAGTTTTGTGTTTAGGAACTTTACCGTAGTTGGAATAAAGTTCGAAATTCAATAATGGCTCCATTTTTTAAACCTGGGTCTGAAGATGAACCTTGTTTTGTAATAAGGGGGTTAGAGTTTGTTGTAAAGAACCATTTCGCCGATTTTTAAAGATTAAAAAAACTACTAAGTAGGTACTTGCTACAAATAAAAAGTGATTTGAGGTCAAAACAAGGAATTGAGGACGTTCTTATTTACCTAAACTATTGTTTAAAAATAATATTTACGACAATATACTTTAAATAATAAAATCTGTATAAAAAAGGAGGGGACAAAATCATAGTCCACCTAAACAAAAATTCGTCCGCATCGCTGTCAACAGGAAAAGTGCCCAAAAGGGCTGGCAGCATTGCCACGTTTTATTTTTACGTACTTATAACTCAAACTCAAACTCAATACATTTATTTCAATTAAACCTATTACAGGCACTTTTGAATTGTCAAAGATTCGGTCAGTTAGTCAGAAAGTTGAAGCTATTTGCCCATTCCAAAAGGTAGATCTCTAAGGAGAAGAACGGGAAAGGAACTCCAAGGACACTCTTTTAAATCAAGATATTAAAAAAATCCTGGGTACATTATTCTTATTGCTTCCATATGTGAGAATAATGGAAAATAATAAATTACTTGTTTAAAAAACAATACAAAATAATAAGATTAAAAGATTACAAATAAGCCCTGGCAGTTAAGAGAAGACCAGATTCAACTGACGGCGCCCGTTCACGAACATGACGCGTGTGATCCACGCACCATCCAACTCAACCATTTTGTATAGGGAACCGAATGATCCAACACACGCGCCACCATCAGCGAGACATTTAAGTGAGCATGACATACTCTCAACTGCCACGCTTTTTAACCGACTTCCAAAAAGGAGGAGGTTAGGTATATGTTCGGCTGTACGTATTTTTTTTTTAATGTTTGTTCACCCATATCTCCGTCAATTATTGACCGATTTAGAAAATTATTTTTTTGTTTGAAAGGGTATGCTTTCGAGGTGGTCCCATTGCCACCAAATCAGAATCTGATGAAGGGATCTCATGGAAATCGAGGAAAACCCTCGAATTTTATAGGCAAACCTATAGCGATTTGGGTATTTCTTATTAACTCGTGCATTTGCGCCCGAAAATCACCATTTGTTGAAGTGGAACTGATGATGGAGACCACAGATAGCCACCGGAACAACATACTAATAAGTATTTAACGGGTAGCGATTCGATTAGGTACTTTATAATCGTCACAATGCATATGGTGAGTGGCAGTTCTCCTGGTTCTTACCAGGAGAACTCCTCAACAAGTAACGTCCCAGCATCAGGAAAAGCAATATTTTGTAAAAGGAGATGAGCAGTTAAATTTAGGCTATTGTAACTTAGATACATTCAAAACTGACCCACTAAAAAGTGCAATATAAAAAACTTTAACCGACTACCAAAAATAACACTACAAAGTGAAAAATAACTTTAATTTCGGAAGTCGGTGTCTTTGGATCTGTCTTTGAGTTTGTTGCCACCGACTTCCGAAATTAAAGTTATTTTTAGTCGGTTATTATTTTTTTGTAAAAAGTTTTTTTTCAATTATTGTAGTTTTTTTTTTCTTTTTTATGTAGGATGGGTTTGTTCTTGACCTTAGTCTAGGGCAGAGGTGACAGAGACAAAGTCGACGATGAAGTGAGCTTACCCAGAAGATGCCTGTTTACTCTAACTTTGAAGAAATTAGGGTTGTATGTATGCGTTCGAAAACACAGACGCAGGCAGAGAGTTCCACTCTTTTGCTGTGCACATTATAAAAGTCAGGCTTTGGTAGTTTCAGAGATAAAGAGGGGAATGGTAAATTTTCATCGATTTTCTTGGATAACTTTAAAAATATTTATTTAAAAATTATTAAAAAATATATCTGATAAGAGCCAACTAGTCGCGGGCTCGAACTCACTGGCGGGCGCGGCCAAAAAGCACGCTGTCTCACCTAGCATCGTGTCCGACAGAGATAGGTCCAGTAGCACCAGTGATGAGCAGTTAGAAGCTAGTCTACACGCATAACGTCTAGTCGCACGCACACAAACACAGTGCACGACGATTCATACTAAACCGCGCGCGTAAAAATATACGAAAACTCCTTTGGAAGGTGGGGTTTTATGAAAAAACTACTGCATAAATCAATTACGAATAAGGTTTATTATAATCTTCGACAATTGAGCTTTGTCGGAACGAGCTTTGTTTTTGAGATTTTATACATATTTTATTACTTATTTACGCCCAAAGTTGCGTTAAAATTAGCAGGAAAAACGAATCTTTGTTGGCTCATAACTTTTTAATGCCTTTGTTTTTTACTATTCTGCTTCTGTACAGACAAAATTAATAATAAGACAAAACGATATCATGTTTAACTTTAGATGTACAATGTGTAACAGTGGAGTAAAACCCCCCCGAAATTTGTATGGAAAAAGTATCGACTAGTTGCGCCTCACCTAAGCCCTTTCATTTGATATGTCACATGGTACCAACAGCAAAACTTTTTTTTAATAATTTGAAACACTAAAAGTGACCCACATACTCAAAATTAATTTATTTACGTTACACGTCCGTGTTTGGGTCACAGAAATTCATATGTGTACCAAGTTTTAACTTAATCGGCCCAGTAGATTCGGAGTAAATCGGCTGTGACAGACGGACAGACAGACAGACACGAATGATCCTTTACGGGTTCCGTTTTTTTCCTTTTGAGGTACGGAACCCTTAAAATCACAAACGTTTCCCAACAACGCCCCCCAGCTAATGTCATTCAGACGCCAAATAATACGGCACTGCCATAATCATAATCATTTTTTATTTGTATAACATAGGTAGTGAATACAGTTCTTAAATTAAAGTTCTTAGGTCGCTATGATAAGCCAAGAGGCGTACAAATATGGGGATATTGTAAATTCGCCACAAAGTAAGTTCGCCACGGAAAAATATATGTGTAAATTTGCCACAGGTCTTTTTTCATGAAGTATTATCGTCACAGTATATTAATTTTGATTATTGTAAATTCGTCAAATTGTTTATTTCCGCCCAGACAGCAGAAAAATCAAACACTAAGTAGAATAAAAACGTTATTTATTTATTTAAAAACCAATAACTTTGCATGCTATCAGTATTTTATATAAAAATGATGTACGTACCTAATGAAGACTTCTGGTTGTGACGATTTTACACATATTTTTAATTTAAGTGGCGAATACACTTTCAATGTATGGAGTGTACAAAAATGTGACGAATTTACTTTGTGGCGAATGTACAATAACCCCAAATATGGTTGCATGCGAAATAAAATATTGATCATGCGAGAGGTACCTAAACAAATTATTTGGTAGTTATGTCAAAATTAATAGAACGATGATAAATAAATAAAAACAAAAATTATAAATGTCACATTACGGAATAATTTCAACAGTCAATGCATAAATAAATTATCATAAATTACAATTTGATTATTATTTATCATAATAAGGCTGATTTCCTTACTTGGGTCTTTAGATCAGAATGTTGTAAATTAAACAAATCGAATACGAAAATAAGCTGATTCATAAACAATACACAGTCATCACTGCGTGAGCCTCGAATTGAGTCTCGATTCAGCTGAGTACCTATAGATTGATTACCGTTCTAGAATATGACCGATGCTCAAGTACTGATTCTATACCTATTTAAATAGTGATCGACTGATTGTCGATCAAACTGGACTTGAGGAACGTTCGTAATACGGACCTTAGTAGGTATGTTTTTAAAGCACTTTTTGTTTATTTTATATTTCGTGTTTCATGAAAATATAACCTTTGTTTATTTCTTTATAGAAAGTAATCTGTTAGCCTGGGTGAGTTTGGGCACGCCATAATTGTGGCGATAAGTCCCCTCTTTGAGGAGTGGCTTGAGAGTTCCTCACCTTCCGCCTGACGCAGGTCCTCACCGGACACAGTTGTTTCGGAAGGTTCCTGTTCAGGATAAAGCGGGAGGAAACGCCCGGGTGACAACCACTGTGTGGATCGCCCGGAGGACACGGTGCAGCATACGGTGGAGATCAGCCCGGCTTGGGCGGAGCACCGCCATGTCCTCACGAAGGTGATCGGCGGCGGCGATCTCTCGCGTCCGGCCCTGGTTCAGGCCATGGTTCGAAGCGAGAGTGCATGGGAGGCCGTCACCTCCTTCTGCAAAGCAGTAATGCTCGCGAAGGAGGAGGCGGAACGCAAGACGGACAGGCAAGGTTGGAGGCACGCCCTCGCGCCCCTAGTCGCCGCAGGAGATGAGAAGACGCCCCGGGCGGCGGGAGTCACTGCTGTTGCGGCTGATTCCCGGCCACCGTAGGCGTGGGCTTGCGGACGGTGCGGTGGGTAGCTCACCGTCCGATAAGGACGGCCCGGGTCAACGGCGCGTTGTGTTCCACGCGCGCCTCAAAGAGATGTCAGCACCAACTGACGAGGTCCGATAGGGCCAATGCCTGCCAGGGTTGCGAGTTTGTCCGAAAGGGATATCGTGGCCCTGGCACACAGGCAACGGAAGGAACATGGGTAGGTTTTAGTCAATAAAAGTCTGACACACCCTCCCGCTCCGCCCAGAGCCGGAGATGTTATTTGATAATTTCCCAATAAAAAAAAAGCCTGGGAAAGTTTCCAAAAGCTGGAAATATCTTCATTGATAAAGATATTTTTTTTAATTACAATTTGAAAACTGATAAAACCGCGGATCACCAGAACGATTAGTAAAAAAAATATTGTCCTTCTCAGAAATAGTGAGTGGAATTGGATGTGTGGATTGTTATCAACCGCGTGCACAGTGAAGGAGTAGTCCTTCACTCGCGGATTCGGTTGTGGAATTCACTTCCGCCTTACATTCTATGGAACTGGCAAACTGTTGCAGTTTTTACCTGACTACGGCGAAGCAAAAAGGAGGGTTATGATTTTGGCCGGTATGTATGTATGTATGTTCATCTGTTCCGTCATTACTTCTAAACTGCTTGTCATAATTTGATAAATGAGGTATTTATTGTTACAAGCGTCTTGATCGTCCGCTGGTTATAGGCTATGTGAGGTTACATTTAATTTAATATGGCGCCCTCTAGCGGACATAAAGTCAAAGCCTAAATAAAAAAAATTGTTTATTCATGCCTCGTTTGGTATCAAATGAAAGGCCCTAATTAGCACATTTCAAAAATATATATATATTGTCAGCTTTGGCTCATGGCTTTGCTTGCAAGCACCCAATAATTAGGTATCATTTATAAAAAATCACAAGCAACAACAAACATATTTTCTCTCCAAAACTACACAAAATACATAATTAAATTATGATAAATACGTATTTCAATGTGGCCTATTTATATAAAAAAAAAAAACAAAACGTGTGTAATAATAATGACATAAGCTGGGAGTGCCTCCACGCGGTGAAGGCGGTAACAGTAATATTACTGGCTAATCTAATCCAAAATATACACATCTGTATGAGGAATATACGAGGCACGTCTTCTTACTGGCACAGGGCTTTAACAGACCTGATGGCAATATGTTACCATTAAGGCTTCTACATACTGGCGCGACTTGTCGCGCGACGCGACACCGGTAGATCAAAAATTCAAGAAAAGTGTTCTACCGGTGTCACGTCACGCGACAAGTTGTGCCAGTATGTAGAAGCCTTTAATCCTTACTTGGGCAGTTACTGTGCACAATTTGCAGGGGTGCAATCTAGATAAAGCGGTAATTGATTTAGGGAAGTATAAAGCGGTAATTGATTTAGGGAAGGCACAATTCGCTAAGGGACAGGCCTATGTTGCCCTCAGCAGACTCAGATCCTTAGACGGATTATTTATTTGTTCCTTGGATTATAAAAAAATGCTGAAAAATCCTCATGACTCACGATCTCTTCAGGAATTAGAAAGGTTAAGAAGTCTTTCAAATTTCGAAACATAAACCTAGGGTATATGTTTGGTATATTACACAGGTACATAATAATATAAAAACATTAAACCTAGTGAATGAATGAATGAGGTGCACTCGAATGAACCTAACCAAAAAGAAATTATAGCGTGTCTGCAAATACTTTATCACCAAATTAAAACCCCAAAATAATTTAAATAAAAAATAAGTTCAAAAACTAAAACCCGACTAATTTAATTTAAGGCTATTAAATAAACAACTTACACGTAATATATTTGAATGTATTTAATAGATACATATTCATAGTGGGGATCAGAAGACAGCCGTGGTCGTATGCCACCTAAACTATCAAAACAACACATTCTAACAGTAGTAAGCGATCATAATCTTTAGGGCAAAGTGGCATACGACCACGGCTGTCTTCTGATCCCCACTATGAATATGTATTAAATACATTAAAATATATTACGTGTAAGTTGTTTATTTAATAGCCGATAAATATTGAATAGTTTGTACATAATAATTTCAGATGAGAATATTTTCTTGTTTCATACTTTTTAGTGCGTAATTTTTCAGTAGTCGGGTTTTAGTTTTTGAACTTATTTTTTATATCATCATCATCATCATCATAACTTTCCTGCCCCTTGTCTCAATTTAAGGCTCATACAGACTGGTGCGATATCGCGGGCGCGACGCGACGCTATCACAATTTCTTCGTCGGTGCCTGTCGCGCCCGCGATTGCTTCAGTCTGTAAGAGCCTTTAAGTATTTGTGGTAGGCGCAACATGACCTTTTTATCTTTTTTAGGGTTCCGTACCAAAATAGTAAAAAGGAACCCTTATGATGAGACTAAGTCTGTCTGTCACACCTGGATATCTCAAGAACTACTGATGCTATCAACTTGAAATTTAGAATAGTTGTAGATGACGTTTGCCCAACTATTTTGCAAGCAAGAAGAAAAAAAAAAAAATATCTTTTTTGCAAAAGGGACAAAGTGGAACTACTAGGGCATGTTCATCATATCAAAGAACGTTGTTTGCACATTCTCAAAACATTTTTTGTATTTTTTTAGGCAGTATAGTTTCCGACTTTTGATCAAAAATGTAAAAAAAAATACCGTTCACCCCCCCTTTTATCTCCGAAGTTTGCAGAGATAAAAATCTGAAATTGTTCTATATGATAGAAGCTTATGTAAAGATTACAGGAAAAATAAAACGATGTCTCTATATAGCACAGTTTTTCAGAAATTATCAACATCATATACATTTTCGTACGGAACCCTCGGTGCGCGAGTCCGACTCGCTCTTGACCGGGTTTTTCTACAATATGTATCGCTGTTGGTTGCCTAACAACAATCATTTACAATAAATAAATAAATAAAATAAAATAAATAAAATACTTCTCTATTATTAGTCATCTCGGTAGTCAATCCCTTTCTAGCCATATCATCTATCACACAGTCCATCCATCATTTCCTTGGTCTTCCCCTACTCGTATAGCCATCCACATTCATACTCAAAACTTTCCTGACGACATTTTCCTCATTCCTCCGCTTCACATGACAACCGATTTCCATACAACTTCGTCGGCTCCGGGATCCGGGACTCCCCAAAGTCCCTGGGCCCATTCTTTAAATCATAACAGTCATTGTAACTGGAAGGTTATACCTTATATATAATTCAAATTTATTTAAAAACGGGTGACTCCCGCGCCGGCTCGTTCTTGGTGCAAAGGTTAGCCATCGCCATCCAACGTGGCAATGCAGCAAGCGTTATGGGCACCTTTGCTCCGGGAACAGTTAGGGGCGGGTTATTTGATTAAGTATTTTTTTTGACGTGTTGTGAGTTTGTGACTTATTTATGTGAATATTTTAGATTATGTTTATATTACATAGTGAAATTCTAAATATATTGGATTAAAATGTATTATTAATATTTAATTTAAACTGCTATGTACACGGAACAGTACTCGGTTTATCAACAACCCCCCATGACCCTAGTTCTTATCAACTGGAATCTAAGCTGGCTGGCTGGCTGGTTAGGCTATATTTTTATAAATATATTTATTGTTTGAGGCAGTTGGTAGTTTCCTTGTGTTCTGATACTAACCCTCCTTACATCAGAGCTTTTGTTCCTATACCACTAGAGGGACAAAATCGCTATTCACCGTTGTCACTTTCAGACTTCGTCATAAACGTCTAACTTATTTCTTTTTCTATCTGGAAAAGTAAAGTAAAGCTAGGCTGGAAAAGTAAAGCCCGTATGTGTGTGTTTTGTAATAGGATCATTACAATTACTCATTTATACTTGTCAAAAAATAATAGGCGCGTTTTGACATTTAACTTGAATCGATTTATCGAGTACCGAGACGTATGGTTACTTCACTATTTACGTCGCGATAGTTAATCGCGACGTAACTGTCAAAACGGGCCTATTGTTTTTTGACAATTTTAATAAAAGCTCTTACCTTTCTTATTTACCAGAGGGTAACACAAAATCCACGACAATACTTCACGTCTCGTTTTCAAAAAAGAATATGGTTACTTGGTCATTTTAGCTTCAGGTACATAATACACCACCACAACCAATCAATCAATCTTTGATTTTCTAATTAACCAAAAAAGATGACTCATTAATACTAAGAAAAAGAGGACCGACTCACCCGAACTACACTATACTAACTGACTAGCCATGTCCCATAAAAAAATGTTAATAAACTGTTATTTGTGGGACTGCCGGAAACCCACCCAAACTCGTCTCGGCACAAGTGACCTTCGCAATCGAATGAAAGAGCAACTGTCGTCATGATTCCAAATCGTTGGAACTGGTTCCGCGAAATAAATTAGTCCAAGAAAATAGGCAAATACTTTAACGTCTATGGCATTACTTATTCTGTGCTATGGCTCCGACCAGACGGGTGTTGTCTGGTGGGTAACTGCCCGATGATTGTGTGTCTTCTCATAGTTGACTTTGAGAGGTCGTGACTACTTAACCGGAGTTTTCTGTGGCTGGCTTATGGTTTGAGCTTAATTAAAGCCTCCAGTTAGGGCGAAAATAAATATTATAAAATAAACGACTGCGCGCTAAGGACACGGACGGACGGTGGGGTACGGACCTCGGCTCTGGGCGTCGTTGGGGGGAACAGCAAGTTGGAGACGGGCTGGATCAAAGTTTAAATCATGATTATTATCAGGGGTTACTATTAATGCTACGGCGCACTCAGCCTCGATGCGGGCGGCTGGCGATTCGACGAGCAAGGAACGGGGGGGACAAATTACGTCTGAGATTTCGCGTGGTACCTCGGCGGCGAGGACGGAATATCGTTCTGTGTAATTTGTGCACTGTACTGGTGGCCCTACTGCTTTCCTGGAGGAGGGTAATGGGGTCATCTGGGTCGGTGAGAGTATGCCTCGGACGGCGAGTCTGACTAATACGAAAGGGCCTATAGCAAGCGGCCTCTACAACCAGAGGGTTGCGATGTCTATCCGCGGAATCGAGAAACGCTTCGTGATGTTCTTCATGAACTGCTTAATGGTGGGAATTTTAAGGTCTAGGTGGAGCGTATCGTAAACTCAAACTCATACCCTCTTATTACAAAACAAGGTTTATCTTCAGACCCAGGTTTAAAACATGGAGCCATTATTGAATTTCGAACTTTATTCTGACTATTGTAAAGTTCCTAAACACAAAACTGACAACTTAGTACCGAACTAAGTTTTCAGTTTTGTATAAAGGACGGTATTTCAATCACTCTTACGTTCTTATTACAAAAACTAGCTCCATGGTTTAAGCCATGTCAAAATCTAAATCTTGTTTTGTAATAAGGCGGAAAGCATTTATTTCAACTATATATACCATTGACAGGCACTTTTGAATTGTCAAGAAGTTGGTCAGTTACAAATATGAAGCTAGTTGCCCATTCCAAATAGTAGGTTCCTATGGAGAAGAACGGGCAAGTAACTCCACGGACACTCTTTTAAATTAAAATATTGATACAAAATATTCGTTACATCATTCATATTGAAGTTAAACTTGTTCCGAACGAACCAAGGGGCGCCGGTGATTTTACGGAGAAATCTGTTTTGAAGTGCCTGCATCCTATGGATGAGATGGGGCTGTGCGTGTGCGAAAACTGCACAGTCATAAGTCATGATGGGGCGGATGCACGCTGTGTAAATACGCAATTTGCACTTAAGGGAGATTTTGCTGCGTGAGGTGAGGACTGAGTGAAGTCTACCGAGAGCGAAAGCGGCACGAGGACGCGTCTGCTTTGTGTGCTCTGAAAACGAAATGTGATGATCGAGGATCACAGGTAGATTATTTGACTCGCTTCTCCCAAGGGATAGGCTTACCAAACATGGTGATCGGTCGGGGTAGGGTGGGTCTATGTCGGGGTCTAGAGAATAGGACCGCTTGGCTCTTATCGGAGTTGACTTCGATTCTCCACTTCCTAAACCAGGCACCGAGACTGTTGACTTCGGACTGGAGGGTGTGGGAAATCTGGTCTGGCCCGCGGCGGGTGTAATAAATGGCCGTGTCGTTTGCGAACAGAGCTAACTGCGCGTTTTTCTACTTGGGGATGTCGCTGGTGAACCCGAAGATTGATGTCGGGACGTTGTATATATAACAGTCGCGCGGTAAACTCTGCTTGTGAGATGCAGGATTTTGCGTGACGTCAGTGTGACGCGTAGTTCGCATGTGGTGATGTTGATGCCTCCACACTATTGTGCGCCAATTTTGGTGTACAGAAAAGTATATTTTCTTTATCTGTCGGATCGTCAGAATTTTACTCTGTTAGATTCGGTCATCATGTGGGCAGAAGTTGGGTTTCGTGCAATGAAAACACACTGGGTGCGATACACACAGTTTATTGAAATCACAAATTGACACAATCACTACAAATTATAATCAACACCATATCTAAGCATAACGAATCGAGTACAGTTCCGCGACGTCCTAACTCCGATGCGATCAGACCAGGCACTGAATCTTGAATGTCATCCTCGCCATCGGCTCAAAACATCACGACTCTGCAGAAGCGCGCCAGAGGTGTGGATAGATCACGCGATGTCACCAGTGGTGCGCTTGACTCGTTCCGTGTCCGTACTAATGACCGGATCTGACATACCTATCTATATATCTATCTACCAACTTGCAACGGTCCGTTGAATTTTGTTTCCGTTCTTGGTTTATTTTAAGTCTGCTACTGTTTTTCAGCTCATAAATCTAAGACAGGTATTTAAATTGTGGGGCTCGTGGCTACATAATAGCTGCCACACGGGTCAATCGAAGATTAAGTCGATCGAGATCTTGGTCGAGTGGTTATCGGTGACCAACTATTACTCGTACATTGAGACACCTCCCTGTCTCGGAATGCACGTTAAGCCGTCAGCGCGGCGAGCACGGCCTACTGTGACATGAATTGAGTCTTATCTATTTTATCATAGTTTGAGCGATAAAACCGTTATATATTTTATCATAGTTTGAGCGATAAAACCGTTTTGTCTTAAAATGTTAGTACAAATTGACAAAATATAATTTCTCATGTCTTGTCACAAACGTGTTGTCAAGCCCGTGCTCGGCTCGCAGTCCCGGTTATCATTCGTAGATCTTAGACAGTGGTTACGGGTAGTAGAAGCCGAAAAGTTTGACAACCTGTCTTACCAAGGGGTATCGTGTTACCCAGTAACTGGGCTATGGAGGTCAGATACGTAAGCTCCATCTAAAATACTGGTATTCACAGCTGTATCCAGTTAGGCTGGAAGACGACCCCCACATTGTTGAGAAAAGCCTGGGCCAATTGATTTAATTTACATTGTGATGTTAGATTTTAGCCGTAACATATTATATATTACTAGCTGCGCCCCGCGGTTTCACCCGCGTAAGTCTCGATCCCGTGGGAAAGCCACCCTTAACACTCAGGGGTATAAAAAATAGATATTAGCCGATTCTCAGACCTACTGAATATACATATAAAATTTCATAAAAATCGGTCATGCCGTTTCGGAGGAGTATGGTAACTAACATTGTGACACGAGAATTTTATATACAAGATTATGCAAGCTTTTGCATAATTGTTTTTTTGATCTGCTATGTAAAAATGGTAACAAAAAAAAATGCAAATAACTTAAATTAAATCGCATTAAAAATATGACATTGATTCTAATGTCATAAATATTTTAAAATTTAATGTAATAGGTAGGTCCACACTCGTGGTCAGTCTAAACAAGACTGCATTTGGAGATGAATTTATATATTTTTATTTTAGATTAATCAAATTTTGGAGAGAAGAAAAATAGTTTGCCGCTAATGAAGATACTGGATGTTCACTGTAATCGATAAAAAAACCTTTAAATATCGGTCTTTTATTCCTTCTAATGATCCATTGTACTACAGCCAAGTAACCATTAGTTAGTAAAACAATGATAAAAAAAACCCGTCTTTGTTATCCTAACCTGTTTTTAAACTAAGATTAAAATAAAATTGATTAAATTGAGCCGTCTCGGGACGCCTGACAGATGTGAAACATCGAAACGATCGATCGGTGACTATTTACTTCTTTTTACTTTTTTTAGTTACAACACTAGATAAAAGCAAAATTCTTGTTACTAACAACTTTGCATTGCCTATGGACTTTTTTGTCTGAAATAAATGTTTTTTTTTAATTATTTTTTTATTTTATTTTTTATACTATTTCCGTCTATCAGTGCGTGTCAGTTTTGTCAAGGTCAGCGACATATGTAGCGCAACAAGCTTCGGCTTTCATGGCGTTTTTGTGAAATTGTGAAGTATATTATACAATTGGCACTTTTCTACATCTTAAAATTATCAATTTGCTGATTTTTTTTTAAACCTAGGGTAAAGGGGTTTAGGGTATCATTGGGTCCTTCCACATTTATGGATATGTATATAATATGTTGTCTCATCTGGCCACACTACCAGAACCTCTATAGTTTTCTTACTCTAAGGCATGAAAGGATGGTTTATGGCATATTCAAAAACAAAATATTTATATTTTTTATTTTGGGATGGAAGAACTTGTCCATTTTCTGCCCTCTGGTTACGGGTAATGTTCAGGATTGCTGGTTTTACAGTATAAATAAAAAATTAAGATATAAGTAAATAACTATGGATTTTAATGCTTTTATGCTTGCGGCACATTATAAAAAATAAAATAACTTAATAATAGCTTTCGATGTTTTGGCATACATCATAAATAGTGTGTGAACAATAATTAAAGGTCGTTTATTTAGATCAATGGAATATATAATATTAACGTAATTACGTGTAAAATATGCCAAGATTAGGTACTTACTAAAACAATTGTTTACCATATAAAACGTGTTTTTTAGGGTTCCGTACCCAAAGGGAAAAACGGGAACCCTATTACTAAGGCTCCGCCGTCTGTCTGTCTGTCTGTCTGTCCGTCTGTCACCAGGCTGTACCTCATGAACCGTGATAGCTAGACAGTTGAAATTTTCACAGATGATGTATTTCTGTTGCCGCTATATTAACAAATACTAAAAAATAGAATAAAATAAATATTGTCCCATACAACAAACGTGATTTTTTTGCTCGTTTTTGCTCGATATTGATAACAGCAACAGGTAGACGCTTGAAATATTCACAGAATATGTAGATATATATTGACTTTAAAAATAAATAATTAAATTAAAATAAAACAAATATTTAAGGGGGGCTCCCGTATAACAAACGTGTTTTTTGCCATTTTTATAGATAATGGTACGGAACCCTTCGTGCGCGAGTCCTACTCGCACTTGGCCGGTTTTTTTAATACTCTCTTCCTGAAATGAATGACGTAATTATGTTTAATGTTTCATGTTGGCATTGACAACAAGTTACTTTCTGTTTTAAAATAATTACTTAAGTACTTTAATCCTATCCAGTAGGTATGAATAGCTAGAGATAAATAAAAATGGGTACTTAGGTACTGAGGAATGAAACCAAAATAATATGGAAATAAAGATGTAAGTTATTTCAAGTAAATATGAAATAAACAATAAATGCATCTTGTTAAGGCTCGTGCAGACGTGCGCGATATCGCGGGCGCGACACGCGTCGCGCTGCCTGTCGCGCCAATCTGCACGAGCCTTTACAATAAGAAAATGTGAACCAAAAATCTGCGCCAATCTGCACGAGCCTTTACAATAAGAAAATGTGAACCAAAAATCTGCAAAATCTCATCAGGCAAAAAAGAATTAAAATGTTTCACTGACCTCACATATGATCACGTTTTATCACGTTATTAGGGGTACCTAAAAAAAAAAAAAAACTGATAAAACGTGATCCTTTGTGAGGTCAGTGAAACTTTTTTTTAGGGGTAAGTACCTCGAACTGCCAGGGTTGCGAGTTTGTCCGAAAGGGATATCATGGCCCTGGCACACAGGCAACGGGAGGAACACGGGTGGGTTATTTTAGTGTACAAGGTAAAAATGGGGTTGATAATAAACATATTTTATTTAAAATAAAAAAAAGCTTTATTCTTCATAATATTAATTGAATTTATCTAAATTATTTCAAAATCCTCCAAATCAGAATTGTTTTCTGTCAAGTCTGGGTCAAACGATGCAGATATATCATTGACAGATTTTATATTTATGTAAAACTCCATACGTCATCAATTAATTCAATCATATTCATTAAATCTTTTTTCTTTTCTGCACTGATTGGCAATGACTCGTTTGAAATTTGGCTCAATTTACATGAGTTTATTGAGGGTTTAGCTTTTTTTTTTAATTTATTGATTGGAAATCAGTTTCAGGGGCTAGGCTCACCTTGAATTGTATTTTCCCTATACAATTTTTATTGTATTGTAGCCACTTTATTGGTTGCCATAGAAATTTGTTGCCTGAATCATTTACTTTTTTTATAGAAAAGGGTCCTTTCTTTGATTTCAATTCAAAAATGCCATAAACAAGATGCAATTTGGTTTGCTCCTCGAGCTCCGATCGTTTCGTTCCGCATGTAACATGTTGCATTGCTACTTGCTAAATCATGTATGGTTAAGTTAAACGACCAAAGCTGCCGCTTATAAAATTAAATAGAAGTTTTTAAATATGGTGTAGGCAAACACTGTTACAGGGGGCCTAAAATGGACGCTTTCGCAGAATCATATTATGATCTGCGTACAATTCATATCCCGCAATTCATCTGTTTGACAGTTGTGTATGGAGTTTCGTAAAATGGTCCACAAATTAAGAATTATTATAGTGAAGTCTAATGTTAAATAGCAGCTGTCAAACAGATGAATTGCGGGCTGTAGGAATTGCACGCATGATTCTGCCAAAGCGTCCGTTTTAGGCTCGCTGATCAAATGTAAACGCCCTAACAGATGAATCTGATTTGGCTTTTCCTTATCTAGCCGTTTTTCAGTATAAGCTATTTCAGCATTATTTGGTGTTCAACTAATTCAGTGGTTAAGTTTATTTTATGGTCTTCATCTGCAACTTGGTGTTTTTGGACGGTTTTTTGAAGGACAGATTAAGATCATGAAAACACTTGCTTTATAATTTTAAGGACACATGATTTTTTTTATATTCTCTATACATTTTAGCAATTGATAGATAATCCGATAAGTATTTCTTACTAGACGATTTTCTGCAATAATGACTCTCGTATCTTGGAAAACTTAAAATGTGGTTTGTGACAAGTAATAATTCTTCTTCACTCTTCTTATTTTTAAGAGATAGACGACCCCTCTGGTCCTCATTGATGATTCCGTTAGAAGACATTTGCTTTTTTTGTATAATCACATTAAAAATCCCTTAGTTTCTCCTAGTACTCTACAAAAACACTCTTTGCATATCGGTGTCTCCTCATTATTAACTTCTTACTTGTACTTGGCATATAAATTTCTATCTAATGTTTTGGGCCCAGTAATTGCACTCTTTTTTGGGAAAATCGATATCGACTTAGCTATATGTTCTTTATATTTATATAAAGTTTAAATATTTATTAGCAGTCCATATTTTGATATTAAAAAATTTCAACTAAAATATTTCACTTAGTAGGGGTGAATAAGTTGACATCTCGACTTCTCAAGATAAGTTTAACGGTTTTGAAAAATCATTAAGTGTATTACTTAAGATGTCAATTTCTCTCTCTAATTCGTTTATAATGCATAAGTTTATAAGATGACATATCAATTTTAGTTTCTTAAATGTGGTATTTAATATTTGATATATCATTTTGTCAAAATAAACACGTTAAAATGAAAGATGTCAAATTAGTTACGGAGACAATTTCTACAAAACTAATGCGAATTCAGAGATGTTTTTTTTTTTCATATAAATTCACATACGTAGAAAGCGTTTGAGCTAATAAAAAAAAAATCATGCTAGTCGAGTTGTCAAGTTATTTACCCCAGGCACGGATATACAGTCTGGCTCTGGATGTACGACATTAAATTAAAACGAGCACAGTACTAATCCATCGAAACATTTAAAAACACGAAGATTAGTTAATGGAAAATTTAAAAATTGCAATTTTCAAACAAAATAAATAGCAGAATCAACTGCTTAAAAAGTAAACACTATTATCTACGAAAAGTTACTGACCTTGCGCGGAGCGTTAGGCGCGCC
The DNA here is from genome assembly GCA_948098905.1 of Tiliacea aurago. Lineage (NCBI taxonomy): Eukaryota > Metazoa > Arthropoda > Insecta > Lepidoptera > Noctuidae > Tiliacea > Tiliacea aurago. Next base: position 4,413,943 of record OX402583.1, on the reverse strand, counting down.
TTACAATGTTTACCTATTATTACGGACTCCGATCTACATCATGTTGAAAAATAACAAAATGGAAAATAATTTCCTGTGGCTAAAGTATTCATTGGATTTGATTTATTTTTTGTATACGGGTAAAAAACAAGATACTCTTTACGTGGTTTATAGGAATGTCAATCGTCCTGTAACCCCTTGTATATATTTATATATTTATAAGGAACAGAGGGTTTTTTTGTAAATTCCGAGTCGTATTGTTTTATCGGATGCATTTAAGCAGTGCTAATTGTTAGCAACGAAGGTTGAATCTGCCAACGTCATCTAATTTGAAACAGGAGCTGCAGGAAATGCCAGATAATTTAGTGGTGAAACGATTTATGACTTGCATTTAAAACGTTAAACGTCATTAAATCGTAAAACATGAATAATTTCGGTCTGTGCAGTTAAATTGGTCATAAAGTTGATACCTACCTAATCTACAAGTCGAATTATTGCAAAATGAATACAAAAATTTGCATTAGTTTCCTCAAATCTAAGGATGTCACAATTTGCTGACGATCGATAAAAGAAAGATAATAAAGAAAGAAAGAAAGTTATTTTATTTGGGACACGCACGGAAAATTCAACAATAAAAACCGGCTAAATGCGTGTCGGACCACGCACAATGAAGTGTTCCGTAGTTGGGATGAATTTTATCCCAAAAACAAAGTTAACATTGTAGTTGAAAAAAATGTTCTCCTATATATCGATATACTTCACGGTCAGTTCTCCAACTGCAAATGTAAGTTGGTCGACTATTACTCGTTAACTTGTAATGCTTACTTAGCTGTTAACAATTTTTTTCTATGGGACCAACCTTCAAATCGCGAAAAAAAAATCAGCTGTTCCCTACATTTGTGTTCACTTAAATCGACAAAATGTATGGACCAGCTGATTCTTTATTTCGCGATTTCAAGGTTGGTTCCATAGAAAAAAATGTTCAAAATGATGAGTACAATGACCCCTTTTCGGGTTTACTATAAACAAAAACGAATGTTGTATATTTTTTGTATTTTATTTAGAACGGTCTTATGGTCTATTATATGCTATTTGAAGGTTATCCATTCTTTACCGGACATCCTGTATACAATTGAGACATGAATATAATTGTATATAATTATATATATAAACTAGCTTTCGCCCGCGGCTTCGCCCGCGTGGATGTCGAAAAAAAAACAGCTTCTCCATCAGCAGTATTCCCCCAAAACGTTATACCATATCTTAGTTGGAACCAACGTAAGCGTGGTAAGCAGATAGGAGTGCAGTTTGATTTACAACTTTACGGAGGATAATAATAAAGATAGCATATAAATACCAACTTCGTTTTGTACATACTTGTTCAATATACGTGTCCTACATTTCATTTCTTTATTTTTTCTACTGTTTTTGTTCTTAAATAATAATTGATGTATACCAACTTTTGAGTTATTCAAGGTACGCAATAAAAATCTCCCGAACACTTATTTACCCGATTATTTCTTATTTTATAAGTTATAACCAAATTATTTACCGTAAACCAATCTTGGACCTGAAAAATAGAATTATTCACGTCGTCAAGGTTTTGTGACCATCAGTCTATTTTAAAGATCAATGACGTGTCATCTGCAAATAACACCATCTCCGGTTGATTTTGAAGTAAGCGGGGTAAATCGTTAATGTAAACTAAAAAGAGGAATGGACCCAATATCGAACCTTGAGGAATATCCATTGCTTTTTCAGACCCCAAAGAGTTCGTTGTTTACTTGAATTCTAACCTTTCTATCTTTCAGGTATGATCTAAGTAAATCAAGAGCTGTATTCCTAATCCCATAGTGTTCTAGTTTCAGCAGAAGTGTCTCATGGTTAACGCAATCGAAAGCCTTAGAGAGGTCACAAAAAATTCTAATGGCATATTGTGCTTCCTCCCAGGCGTTAGAAATGTTCTTTATTAGGGTGAAACCGGCGTCAGTGGTACAACGACCTTTAGTGAAACCGTACTGTTGTTCATGAAAGATGGATTTTTTATTAAAGTGACGTAACATTTGATTGAGCGTCAACTTTTCAAACACCTTACTGAGAACTGGCAGAATTGACACGGGCCTATAATATTGTTGGGTTCTTTACATCTCCGGATTTGAACAAATGAACTACTTTACTGTGTTTCATGAGATCCGGAAAGACTCACATGCCCCATAGATCTTCTGTTGATTTAATTTTAAGATCTTTAAAAGTTTTTATAACAGCCTGGGGGTTTGTATGCTCAAACCTTAACTCCAAAGCGCATACCTTTACATTCTTTCTAAGTAAGGCAGCAGAAAGCGCGGGTGAGGAACTTAAAGTTTCGGTAGTTTTAAGGGGAATATTAGCCAAAAAGTTTTCAAATTCCTGTGGTACTTCTACCTCTGAAGTGATGGGCCCATGTGCAAGTCTCTAAATTAAATTCAGTATTACGCTGTTTTTTCCTACCTAATTCATTATATATAATTTTCCAGGTAGCTTTTATTATATCATCAGGTGATTTTATTTTATTTTGGTTTAGCTCAACTTAGCACACACTTTTAAAAGTTTTAGAATATTTTGCAACATATTGATGAAAGCTTGTATTATTCATATGTTGCTTTAGGCCATAAAGTTCAAAAAGATTTTCCCTGCTTTTACGAATACCTGGAGTCGCCCAATCACTAAATACGAACTTTGAGTAAATACTTTTAGTCTTCAGTGGTAAAGTGTCATTAAATTGCGTGTTTAATAGTTAAAAGAACTCGGCGTAGAACTCATGGGTCACAAATATTATTAAATTAAGTTAGAATTTATTAGATTAACTAATTAATAAAAATTTATCCATCACCGATGCAGTTGGGCATTTGCAATTTTATGGTATGTATACTTATAATTATAACTGTTAACGAAGGTATAAACTGGAATAAAAAGGCTTTCAAAATAATTAAGAGTTGTCTTTGAAGATTTTTTTGGATTATTAAATTATGTTCAATTATGTTTTGAGTTCCATCACCTTATGCACAAAAGACTTGAAAATATCATACTGTTTTTGTTTTGGAAAAAATATTTACGGTTTAAGATATATTTTGCTTTAAAACCATATTTTTGACCATTTTAGAAATCTCCGCCTTAAAGAGTAGTTTAAAAAAAAAAACCAGTCAAGAGCGAGTCGGACTCGCACACCGAGGGTTCTGTACGTATATAAGTACATATATGATGTTGATGATTTCTGAAAAACTGTGCTATTTAGAGACATCGTTTTATTTGTCCTGTAATCTTTACATAAACTTCTATCACTTTATCACAATAATTTATGATTTTTATCTATGCAAACTTCGGAAGTAAGGGGTATTTTTTTTTTTTTTTTTCTTCAAAAGTCGGAAACTATGCTGCCTAAAAAAGAAAAAAAAATGTTTGAGAATGTGCAAATAACAGTGTTCTTTCATATGATACCCCACATGCCCTAGTAGCCCCACTTCAAATATTTAAGATCCCCTTTCAGTCCCTTTTGCAAAAAAAGGGATATTTTTTTAATTTCTTTTTTGTTTGCAAAATAGTTGGGCAAACGTCATCTAAAACTATTCTAAATTTCAAGTTGATAGCATTAGTAGTTCTTGAGATATCCAGGTGTCCAGGGACAGACAGACAGACAGACTTAGTCTCACCATAAGGGTTCCTTTTTACCATTTTGGCACGGAACCCTAAAAACAAAAAAATGTCACACTTTATGATTTACTTAGGTTAGTATTCGTGCCAAGTTTCAGGTTTATTAACTCAACAAATAAGATTTGTTCCCCTTTTTCACGTCGAATTTCGAAGAATTTCTTAGCGGATGCCTGCCTATAGTTTCCAACCTTAAGCCGAAATATTACTGATTTTAACTTAAAAAAACTTTCATTAAAAATAAAACTTTATCCCCTTTTTCACCTCTTAAGGGTTGAAATTCTAACAACACCGTTGCATTAGCTTCCAACCATAACCCTAGATAATATATTTAGTGTTTTTTACTTCGAAAATTAAGGATTTTGATACACAACTTAATCCCCCTTTTTAACCCTTCGGGTTGGAATTATCAAAAACGCTGAGACACGTATAAATTAAGTTTCAATCGTCAGCCTATACACTAAATTTGAAGATCCTAACTTCAAAACTGACGGACTTTCATATAAACTTCCATCCCCTATTTCACCCTCTTAGGGGTGGAATTTCAAAAAACCCTTTCTTAGTGGATACCTACTCTTTACAAAGAACACACCCTCCAAATTTCATGTCTCTAGGACCAGCGGTTTAGGCCGTGCGTTGATATATCAGTCAGTCAGTCAGTCAGTCAGTCAGTCAGTCAGTCAGTCAGTCAGGACTTTGAATTTTATATATATAGATGAATATATAAATAAATTAATATAAATTTACTTTGTAAAGTATTATATTAATTTAATTACTGTGAACGTGAGGACTGTGGGTCATTGTTTTTCTTTTTTTTCTTTCTGAGTTAGTTTTAATCGGTTGAAGGACACTGAACGAGACACAATAGAAGTTTTATTGTTATTACATGTGAGGGCCTTTAATGTCTCGCAACGTGTTAAGGCTTCTACATACCAGCGCGACAAGCGACCCGGCACAAAGGCCCCGCGTGTCGCGGGACGAGCGGTGCCTTTGTGTCGCGTCGCGTCGCGCGACTAGTCGCCCCTTTATGTAGAAGCCTTTGTTGATGGTCTGTCAGTTTAGTGGCCCAAACGTCTTCTTTGTTATTGCTCGTCGAATCGTTGAGGTCGTTAATTTCTTAGTTGAGCTGCGCTTTATCTGACGAATGCTTGCATTGACTGGACAATTCCACCCATATCTGTGTGCGTCTTTCCTCAAAATACCGTTTAATAAAATAATTCGTAAATTAAAATAAAAAAACAAACAAACAAACTAAATAATAAAAAAACTGGCCAAGTGCGAGTCGGACTCGCACACGAAGAGCTCCGTACCATTATCTATAAAAATGGCAAAAAATCACGTTTTTTGTATGGGAACCCCCCTTAAATATTTGTTTAATTTTAAATTAAAATTAAACAAATATTTTCTATTTTAATTAACAGCTCATAATGAATAATGTTCTTCCAATCCCACCACACACACAGCATTACCTTGTTGCGAGTTAACCCGGGTTTCGCCACAGTCTGTGAAGCCTGACCGGCCTTTGACCACGACATTTTTCGCATGTTCTTGTCGTACGTGATCCACTTTTCATCACCAGTTATCAGCTTCTTCAAAAATGGTTCGGTTTCATTACGTCGTAATAAAGAATTATCAAAATCGGTCTACAATTGACGGAGCAATCAGTGAACATACATAACAAAAAAACATACAACCTCCTCCTTTTTGGAAATCGGTTAAAAATAGTATAATACTTTACAAGTAAATATTCATGTCATTTTGTTTGAAATAATCATTAATGTCACTTTTGTCAAGACCGATTTTGAAAATTCTTTTTTTTGTTTGAAAGGCTGCTATAGGCTGGTTTTTAGGGAAAAGGAGGTGGCTTTTTCCGATGCTGGGACGTTGATTGTTGAGGAGTTCTCCTGGTGAGAACCAGGAGAACTGCTACTCACCATATGCATAGTGATATAAATTACTTAGCAACCACATTAACGTAGCTAATCGAATCGCAACCCGTTAAATACTTATTATTATATTGTTCCGGTGGCCATCTGTGGTCTCCATCATCAGTTTCACTTCACCAAATCGTGCTTTCCGAGAGTAAATGCACGAGTTCCTATAAAAAATATCCAAATCGCTATAGGTTTGCCTATAAAATTTGAGGGTTCCCCTCGATTTCCATGGGATCCCCTCATTAGATTCTGATTTGGTGGCAATGGGACCACCTCGGGAGTATACCCTTTCCAAAAAGAAGAATCATCAAAATCGGTTCATAAACGATGAAGTTAGGCGCGAACAAACATAAAAAAAAGCATATATGCGGTTGAATTGAGTAACCTCCTTTTTTAGAAGTCGGTTAAAAATAACCTTAATTTCGGAAGTCGGTGGTAAAAAACTAAAATAGATCCAAAGACACCGACTTCCGATTTTCCGGCTATTTTTCACTTTGTAATGTTTTTTTTGGAAGTCGGTTATTTTTTTAATTATTGTGAATGTGAAGACTATGTGGGTAATTGCTTTTTTTTTCCTTTTTCTTTTATTCTCAGTGTTTTCATGGTCTGGCAGTTTGAGTCACTTATGCGGCCTACCCAAATACGGCCTTTCTTTGGTATTGATCGTCGCATCGTTGAGCTCCTTAAGTTCTAAGTAGAGCTGCACGATTACTGACAAATGCGTGCACTGACTGGTCAGGTCCACTCAATCTGTGTGGTTCTTTCCTCAAAAGATCCTGTCGAATAGTTGTGAATAGCTGTGCAGCGGGCTAATTGCGTAACACACAATCAGTAGGAATTGGTTTCAATTTGACAGTTCAACAACATTCATTGCGTTATTTACGTTGTCGAGCAGACAAATTCTAATTTTTTTTTTTAAACGTTACTCCACACTAGGATTTTCTCCTGTATCGTGGGTGCGTTTACAAACATTTAAACTCACATACACAAATAGCCAGACCCGGAACAACTACTTGTAGGTCATACAAATATTTGTTCCGTGCGGGAATTGAACCCGCGACACGCAGCGCAGCAGTCAATCTCTTACCCACTGCGCCAACCGTGCCGTCAAGCAATGAAGCAATGGATCAGCAATCAGTGGCGAAGGATGATTTTATAAGAGAGTTAAGCCGGAGCAAAAAAATCTTGTCCATACAAAATGAACTCGTCATGACGTCGATTTTGTATAGAAATTGAACTCGCTAAGTTATTTTAGAGCAAAATGTTTTGTTGTTGGGATATAAAGTCAAAAAATGTAATGTAGGCGTTTTGTAATGTTTAAATACCTACAATGTGATTATTATATTATTTGGCATTATTAAATACTACTGACTGTGTACCATTTTTAAATAACGATAGAGTGGTTGTGTTCCGAATTTCCGAAGGGAAGCCGGTAGGAATCGTGTTATTATAGGTACGGTGCCTTCGCCACTGTCAGCAATATACTTTAAAATCATTCCGATTCAAACTGTGTTACGCAATTCGGGTGCTGATCAGTCATCAGGTAAAATGAACAGCGATTCGTTGAAATGAAATGCATAATTATATTTGTTAATACTCAAACTATGACCGCTAGAAGGGATTAATTATCCAAGTGTTCCGTTATCTAGCGCAGGAACGTCTTCTGAAACATTGCCATTACTTTTTTCACGCAGCGATTTGAAATGAACTGCCATATTCAATGACGTATTATAAATAGACGCGTCATACACGAACATTAGTGCACTCAAAAACAGCGTAAGCTATGAATGTAGCTACATACCTGGGTACAATCATACAGTGCGCGTAGAAAAGGAAAGACCTATACCAATAACTGTTGTTAGAAAGAGATGAACATATATATTTAGTTACGTCACTAGCTCTGCATATTCATTGGCGCGTACGCGTTGGTCGCAGCAGTCAGGAAAAATGGCTGACTGGCTGTACAAGTACTCGTACAAAACAAAACAACGTTTTCTTAAAATAAAAAAATACAATAAGTACATATGCATGAAATGAGACGTTTTTCCGTACTCCCACAGTAGTAGTGTAATTTGTACATCGTGTATGACACGGGAAGGCATTTTCTTCACAAATAATTGCTGAGAATTGCGAGTGATTGTGACGTGTAGGCGCGTCACTGGATGGTGCGCGACTAATTTCATGTCAGGCAACTGCCTGGTATTTACTTTGCCAATATTGAGCGCGGGTAACGCATATATTGCTCTATATTAAAATCTATCTAATACCATAATTATGTGTGGTTGCTATTGTTCGCGGGGACCATTTTTCCCGGTCTTCCTTTTTACTAACAGCCTGTCAGTCCTTGGAGCGCCAAAAGATTCCTAATAGCACTTTACTTATCGTTATGATTGTACTGACCTATACGCTTTTGTCGCAGTCTCATTTCGGTTATGCCCGCGATCTCAACACTGTCATCGTCCCATCTCGCCAATCTCGAAATTTAAAACAGCTGATCATACGATTATGTATTTTTAGGGTTCCGTACCAAAATGGTAAAAAGGAACCCTTATGGTGAGACTAAGTCTGTCTGTCACACCTGGATATCTCAAGAACTACTGATGCTATCAACTTAAAATTTTGAATAGTTTTAGATGACGTTTGCCCAACTATTTTGCAAACAAGAAAGAAATTAAAAAAATATCTCTTTTATGCAAAACGGACTTAAAGGGGGTCTTAAAAATGGGGCGACTAGGGCATGTGGGGTATCATAATAGGTTGGGGAAAAAGTTTCTTCGCATTTTTTAAGAAAATTCAAAACATTTTTTATTATAGTTTATTTACCTAAAGTATGTAGGTACCATTTTGTTCGATAACTTTTTGCCATCTTGTAGGTAGGGACATGATCCCATTGCTATAGAAATTTTAGGACTTCTGATCAAAATACCGCGACAAGTGGTTTTGCCAGTCCTCTCGTGATGTTAACCTGGCACTGCCTAAAGAATTCTAAAGAGACCGAAACAGGTGGAAATCTGAAGGTGCAAGGTCAGGACTATACGGCGGATGCAATAACACCCCCCAGCCAAACTCTCTTAATTTTTGCTGAGTGGCTAAAGATGTGTGAGGTCTAGCGTTATCATGATGAAAAATCACACCCCTACTGTTGATTAATTCCGGCCGCTTTCTCTCAACTTCTCGCTTTAATCTCATCAGTTGTTCGCAGTAGAGTTCAGAATCGATGGTCCTGCCTGGTGGTAACAGCTCACAATGAATAATGCCCTTCCAATCCCACCACACACACAGCATCACCTTGTTGCGAGTTAACCCGGGTTTCGCCACAGTCTGTGAAGCCTGACCGGCCTTTGACCACGACCTTTTTCGCACGTTCTTGTCGTACGTGATCCACTTTTCATCACCAGTTATCAGCTTCTTCAAAAATGGTTCGGTTTCATTACGTCGTAATAAAGAATCACAAATGAGTACACGGTTCATTTGGTTTCTTTCATCTTGCCTACTTTTTCAAAAATGGCATCCATTTTATCCGTAATAGGGCGACCAGAGTGACGTGCATCTTTGACATCAAAATTTCTGGATTGAAAACGCTTAAACCAAATTTGTTCTACACTCACAGACACTAGGTCCATAAACATCGCAAATTTTTTTCGCGGCTTGCGTTGCATTTTTACCTTTTTTGTAGTAAAATTTTAAAATGTATCGAATTTCTTCATTAGATTCACTCATCTTGACAGTACGAAAAACAAATGAAAATCACACATTTTCCTAATTTGTATTTGGAATTATGTTCTTTAAAATTTAAACTTTCAATGATATTTGGGCACGCCACAATTGCGGCGGTAAGTCCCTTCTTTGAGGAGTGGCTAGAGAGGCGCCACGGCGTCCTCACCTTCCGTCTGACGCAGGTCCTCACCGGACACGGTTGTTTCGGGAGGTTCCTGTTCAGGATAAAGCGGGAGGAAACGCCCGGGTGTCACCACTGTGTGGATCGCCCGGAGGACACGGTGGAGCATACGGTGGAGGCCTGCCCGGCTTGAGCGGAGCACCGCCGTGTCCTCACGGAGGCGATCGGCGGCAGCGATCTCTCGCATCCGGCCCTGGTTCAGGCCATGGTTCGGAGCGAGAGTGCATGGGAGGCCGTCACCTCCTTCTGCGAAGCAGTAATGCTCGCGAAGGAGGAGGCGGAACGCGTGAGGGTAAGGCAGGGTTCGCGCCCTCACGCCCTTAGCCGCCGCAGGAGACGCCCCGGGCGTCGGGAGTCACAAGCTGATTTCCGGCCACCGTAGGCGCGGGCCTGCGGACGGTGAGCGATGGGTAGCTCGCCGTCCAATAAGGACCAGGCCCGGGTCGACGGCGCGTTGTGTTTCACACGCGCCTCAAAGAGATGTCAGCACCAACTGACGGGGTCCGTTAGGGCCAATGCCTGCCGGGGTTGCTAGTTTGTCCGAAAGAGATATCGTGGCCCCGGCACACAGGCAACGGAAGGAACACGGGTGGGTTTTAGTCAGTAAAAGTCTGACACTCCCTCTCGCTCCGCCCAGAGCGGGAGAAGTTATTTGATGATTTCCCACCCAAAAAAATTTTATTACAAGTTCATACATACTATGCGAAAAGACTTTTCCCCAACCTAATATAAAAGAAAGCTGTTTGCACGTTCTCAAACATTTTTTTATTTTTTTAGGCAGCATAGTTTACGACTTTTATGAAAAATGTAAAAAAAAATACCGTTCCACCCCCTTATCTCCGAAGTTTACATAGATAAAAAAATTAAATTATTCTATGTGATAGAAGTGTATGTAAAGATTACAGGAAAAATAAAACGATGTCTCTAAATAGCACAGTTTTTCAGAAATCATCAAAATCATATATGCGTACGGAACCCTCGGTGCGCGAGTCCGACTCAATCTTCACCGGTTTTTATAATATCCAAAAATAAGATTTAATTGGACACTCTATTCATTTCAAATTATAGTTGCGTGAACATATCTAAAAGTTGAGAAGGACATGATACTAGTAGGTACGTGATGCCATTTATTCATAACTAGTTAGAAGGATGCTATTTAAAATAATCATAAAATGAAGCTTTAATTATATTAAAAGATAATTTAGTATACAATTAAATACTTGATTGTAACGCAGATTGCATCATCACAATCTGTCTAATTATAGGTATGCATGCATGTTTAAAATAACCTTACAATGATTGTGTTTGAACGAAAACTGGATTCTGAGGACAATACAATGGGTATTATTTATTTAAATATAGGTACTCCAACGACTTATTCACTATTTACTTAATACATAAATTAACTTATACATCTATTATTATGGTGAATTTGTCACTTACAGAAGTACACAGCTTAGACATAGACAAAGAACACATACCAATTATAAAAATGTATTAAATGAACTACTTATCTTATTTTGTATTAATAGGATAAATATCCAAGATATTGCCGATACTTTCCTATAGGAAGACAATATAATATAAAGACAAATTAAAGACAATTTAAAATAAAATACAACATCAGATTTACTTACTTAAATAATAGATAATAATTTTAATTTTCGTGTGATTATTATACATAGGACGACTGCAATAAACGTGATCAAATGTCATGAATGGTTGGGGTCATAAGTTTGTTACGAAATTGGTAGAAAGTGTCGGCAAAGATGTCAATGTTGCTGCTATTGTGGATTAAATTATAATTAGCCATAAATCGGTTCATAATTATAATTAGCCATAAATCGGTTCATGGTATTAAAGATGAGACATATGGAATTGTCGACAACTCTGATCTTTATTGGCCATTGTATTGTAAAGCCTGATTGAATAATTATGATAGATCTTAACTAAGTGATTGCTTAAAGATTTTTTTATTTTATATTTTATTATTATTTTTATTGAAAGGAACAGCAAACAGTTATATTATAAGAACTTACAACTAATTTAACATAAACAATTTTAATAATAATATAACCCACAACGCTGTTCACAGGTAGTCATAAAAGTAAAGTGAAACGATATAATCGCTAGGAGTTTCAGCCATTACACAACCAAGTACCGCTCGCACTGCTACTAAGCAGTACGAGCAGCTCCTAGCTGTGCAATGACTAATGAGCATTAATAAAGTTAAATTTTGATAAAGGTTACATAATAATTATAAAAATATGACCTTATAAGGTATGATGATTTTCAGAGAGGACACAAACATTGGTTTTATGTAATAAAGGGGAGCTGGTGAGGCTTTTGAATCTATTCATTGAACAATTGAAGATGTCAATATTTACAAAAGTGCTATTGTATGAGTCAACAACCATACGGCGGACTGGTGAGCGCTGGCCAGAATTAGTTCGACATGAGTTCACTGCAAAAAGAGTACCTGCGCGTACCTGTCGCCTGTGATAGGTTCTAGGTACAGCGTGACAAATCATATTATTAGATCTATACAGTTGAATTTATTTCTGACAATTTTATATAAAATAATCGCTTCAAGGTATTTTCTACGAGAGCTAAGGGGCAGGAGCTTGTACTTGCTGAGTAACTGAGAGTAAGGTAGGTAGAATTTATGGCATCTATAGTGCATGGCACGTAAAAATTTGTACAGAACATTTTCAACCATTTCAGCATATTTTTTGTAGAAGGGGTTCCATACTGACACTGTATACTCCAATTGTGAGCGAAGTAGGGCTTTATATAAGCATAGATATGACGAGGTTCTCTTGAAGTCAACAGTCGATCGCATGATAAAGCCATACAATTGGTAAGCTTTAAATCTAGGTAGGTCTTTGTCAATATGTAAATCTAGGCATAGTTTGGAATCGAGTATAACGCCGAGGTCGCGAATTGAGTTTAATTTAGTGAGAGGCACGTGACAAAGGGTATACGCGAAGTTAATAACGCGCGCGCGGGCGCGGGTTACTTGCTCGAGTTTGTGTTTTCCTAGGCACGTGTTTCTGTGACGAATAAAATTATTTTTCTTTCTTTCTTTCTTGTTTTTGGTGAAAGTAAGGTAATTGCATTTAGGTATACTTAGCTTTAGTTTGTTCCTATGACAGTATTCTGTTAGTCTGTCCAAGTCATGCTGTAATAGAATACAATCGTTAAAGGATTTGATGGATTTGTAGACCTTCAGATCATCTGCATACAAAAGGAACTTTGTGTTGAGAAAACAATAACCTATGTCATTAACAAATATGTTAAATAATAACGGCCCAAGGATAGACCCTTGAGGGACACCGGATGTAACTTCAATAGTATTTGATCTATATCCATTGATTACCACCTTTTGGGAGCGGTTTGAGATGTATGATGTAAACCACCGCAGCAAGTTGCCTCGAATTCCGTTGAAGGCAATTTTATCCAGCAACATTTCATGGTCCACCTTGTCAAAGGCTTTGCAAAAATCTGTGTAAACTGCGTCTACTTGCAGGCCGTTATCGAGGCTATCAAACAAAAAGTTGGAAAAGGACAGAAGGTTTGTGGTAGTCCATCGCTGTTTAACGAAGCCGTGTTGTTGCTGTATAATGGAATTGTGCAACGATGGATATATTTCATTATGGACGAGTCTTTATTTTTAAAAGACCTAAAAGATTTTGCGCCATTCTTCCAAAATACTGGAGTCATATCCGTTGCAACCGGAACCCTTTGTCGACGCTTAAAGCAATCAATGACTTCTCCACGGTACGGTTAACAAAGTAAATTGTAAGTTGCCTAAGATGTCACAACAATGATCTTTTTCGTCCTCGTCCAATGAACTAACAAGGCCATAGCCACAACTTTCACCAAAAACGTCGTGGAAAAAGTAATTGAAAACCTCGCATTCCTGTCCTTCTGAATATGGCTGTTGAGAGATATCATTTTTTATAATTGGAACCTCCACGCATGGTCTAAATAAGTCAAATTTATTTTTGTTGATAATTTTTCATTCCACGTCTCCTGCAAGTGTTTACTATAACAAGTATCCTGGACACTGACTGTCCTGCAGCAGTGAGAATTCGTCGTAATCGACCAAGTTTCAAAAATATTTCCAACACGAGTGTGCCAATTATAAAGAGAGTTTCAAATGTTAAAGAAAATGTCGAGATTCAAAAATATTTAAGATTATTTATTATTACTGCCATTACTGGTCAATAACATTATTGATAATATTTTAAATAGTTTTAACATACGTCTGAACATTTTTGTTGGTCACCACAAACGCGCAGCTCAAAACTGGTTTTCTAACTATAATTATACTATTGAGATTACACGCGATTACACTGGCTCTTAATACGGTGTGCTAATGTAAATTTTTATATGTTCAATCACTTTTATAGACTTGGTTTTGAATAGCGTGTTTTGTAGTGACAATGCTTAGCCACCTTCAGTAGCTACCATGATGCTCAATTATGCATTTGCGGTACTATTTTCTTAGAATTAAGGGGAATTCGGTATGTAAAGTAAAAACTAACCTATGCTGATTCCAAAACCATTTCGAGATTTTAAGCTTCTAAGACTTATTTTTCTATTAATAGGTCTTAAAATTATAAGATCGTATTTATTTTCACAAAAATACTTAAAATCACTTGACTTTTATTTGACCTCTAAATGACGTCACAAAGCAGCCTGAATTGGAAACTTTCATTAATTAAGTTGTTCTTTATTTGTCAAGTGTCATGTCAACGTCAAATTTACATGAAGCACATAATATTATTCTATTTAGTTATGTAAATAGTGTAGTTTTTCACCAGCGGCGGACAGTACAAGTCGAATCACATCGATGTATCGCCTCAGGAAAACTTAACTTACCGTAAAATGATCTTCACAATAAAACAGTCGCCGCCCAGACTTGTACTAAACATTTACTTACTCGCACCATTTCCTTTCTTTTACTAACAATCAATTTGTGTCGGCTATTTGTTGTGGTGTTTATACTTGACGGTATGAAGAACTTAGCAGAAGTAGTCTTTGAATCCATTCATTTTATTAATATGCCATAACTTTAAACTAAAGTACGGAAATCGCTAAAGTATGAAATGTAAACAAATTAATTGTCAAATTTGACAGTTTCAATTTACTGAATTTTGGTTTTAAATAAGTGTTAAACGTGGCAAAGATCCTAAGCTATTCAGCTACTAGAGACGTCACTACGAACAATACTTTTAAAAAAAATATAAAAATAACTACAGCTTGTAAAAACAAAAAGGTGAAATTATGTGTTTCAAATACACTTATCATTAAAAAAAAAATATAAAAAACATACCTGAAAAATACTTTACATACCTAATTTGCTAAGGTAGCACCTAAATCAATTCAAATTTTCTTAAGAAGATGCTACATCTTTGGTTTAAGTAGGTACATAAACGAAAGAAAATAATTATAATTCGCGATTTCTCCTAGGTCTCGCCTGTTAAAATCGGTCAAAGTTAAATAAACATTATCTAATTTTCTTTCTTATGGACCTCTTCACGAGTAAAGGCCTCCCTTTTCCTCCAAAACTCTATATCTGATGCCGGCTGTTTTATTTATTTCGTTGATCCACCTCTCTCTTTTATTCGAAGGTCCTATCCAGTTGGTACCTTTCTTAGTCCGTTTGCTAACGGTCATCCGATCTATGTGGATAGAAAATTTCTATTTCAGCTTTTTGCAGTACTCTAGAGCATCGATGGCAACTGTTTTTCTTATTTCTGTACTACTTATTCTGTCCTTTCTTTTGAGGTTTAAAATGCTTTTTTCCATCGATCTTTGGCATGATTGTATTTGCTTTTTCGTTTTATCGTTAAATATCCAAGTCAGAGAAGCGTAAGAGCGGTAGCATAAACAGGAATCTAAGGCTTTATTTCTAAGGTAGCTTTGATTTGAGTACTTCTTTGGTATTCCAGATTTTGTTCCATGACATTGGTTCGACGCTTCAGTTCATCGCGATGTCGAGACTTAGCGAGTGTGATCAAACAGATCGCATTCGCTAAGTCCAGGCATTACCCAAGTACATGTAGTTGACTCTGATTGATGTATTAAATATACGAAGCAAGTACACAACCAAGGCATAGACATCAAAGCCAGAACTGTAGACAGACTCGAATTATCAAGCCAATCGATACTTGCAAATGACCTGGCTGATTTTGATCATCTGACACCTATAGTCGTGCAGCTCTCATATGACGCAAGCGTGTCAACTGTCTTGATAGGCCAGGACAACTCGGCGCTCCTGATTGCCTCAAAAGTGCGAGTAGGGTAAGGGTAAACCGGTAGCGTCACGTAAACCGCTCGGCTGGGTTTACATGGTCAAACATGCAGTCTGATAAAAGTACATGTAGTACCACAGATTAGAGAACGCTGCATTCATGTAAGTACAAACGAATCTAATAAAAAGTTCATGCAAGAACATTTTAGCATGGAGTCGCTAGAAGTGCAGCCATGTCACCCGCAAGCAGACCCAAAGGTAAGAGTGGAAGACTCTGGCTCATCACTTTGGCGTGAAGACCCGACCTTAACGCCTATCGAATATAGAATGAAAACGGTATTGTTTGATGCGAGCTCTTCCCTGAGTACTGCGATTTACGTTAAAAATTATAGCGCACTCATGAGCACGCACTCACGCGTTCAAGGCAGGATCCGGGGCAGAGAGAGCCCTAGCGTAAGGGGAGACCGAGGACATACCGCGGCTACTTGACTTGACCGCGGTTACACTGTCGGGTAAAACATGTACATGTTTGTTTGTTACATGTAAAAAATGTGTAACAAATATGTACGTATGTATATTTATTATAAGTTTATAATCTATTTATGTACTTGAGCACCTATTTTATTATTAATAATTATTTAAATAGGTTAGAATTTAATATTTTTTAATATTATTATTTTCTCTCCATCAGAGCACCCGCCATCTTATCTCTTCACCACCCTTGGTTGACTGGTAGAGAATGCCTAAGGCGTTAAGTCCGCCTTTGTACCTTATTGTGTGCGAGAAGTTTACTTATATAAAACGCGGTTTCATGAGACTTCAAGAAACCGTGCAAGGAAAAAAATTGAAACCTTATAGGATCATTTCGTTGTTCGTCTGTCTGTCTGTCTGACTGTTTGTCAGTCTGTCAAGACCCTGTTTCTCAGGAAGTTATCAAGTTGAAATGAATATTAAATATGTTGGGTTATGGTCCCTTGGAGCTTTACAAAATCAAGTTTCTAAGTTAACGCAATAAAAAAATACGGTGATTTATGCGACATATTTTGATATTCGCAAATAAATCAAAACCTATAGGGTACTTCCCGTTGACCTACAATCATGACAAGAAGCAAAGTCTCACAGCCCAAGCAAAAGGAAAAAGTCCGAAAATCGGTAATTTTGTAGTTTTATCACATACAAAAAAATATTTTTGCGATTACTAACTTACATTTTCAGTTGGAAAATTGACCGTGCCGTATATCGATGTATGGGGGAACATGTTTTTCAACTACAACGTTAAGTTTGTTTTTGGTGTAAATTCATCCCAACTACGGAACCCTTCATTGTGCGTGGTCCGACACGTACCTGGCCGGTTTTTTTTATTGCGTTGAAGATCAAGATGAAATTAATTTCATCTTGATACCTACACGCGTCCTTGAGAAAAAGGATCTTGACAGACTGACAGACAGACGGTAACTTTAAAAGCTTCCAAGCGATTTGCAGTTTTGGGGTTACCTATTACCTAACCGAAATAAACGTCTCAGATTTATGAGCTGAAAAACAGTAGCAAACTTATAACAGACATAAATAAAACAAGAACTATTCATAGTTACGGACACCGTCATTAAAATTCAACGGACCGCTGCAAGTTGGGTAGATTGATACATAGATAATATATTTAATATAATTTTATGTACGCCAAAATTGGTGTACAATCATGAGAGAATTAAGCAGCCATCTACAAAATATTATGCAATCCCTAATCCTTACCTAAGGCATAGGGCTGACCTGTATTGCAATAAGTGGTTAGCTAGTGACCTCGACAATTATTGATCATAATAATCTTGCCTGAGCAACCGGCAGCAAGTTCGTCATGATCCCTTAGATGTCACTGCTTGCGGTAGCGTCGGGGGTCGGGTTGCCTCCTTCTCTCAACTATGGCGACTGGGTGATGGCTGATATTTGCGTTATGCTCCTGAACGGGTGCTGCTTGTGGTGACTGGTCGTCTTGCTGACCATGGTTTTGTTATTGTTATTAATAATTAACAGTTTAAATTACTTCGATGGTGCTAGTTTCATTTATCGTTTAGCTTTATGTAAACGGGAATGGCCATTATGCCTGGAGCCTTTTATTTGGTATTGAGTTCTGTTTACGTTTTTAGTTTAATTTTTTTATTTCTGCTTGAGTATAGTTTTCGATTATTATTTTTTTGTTGGAATAGTGGCGTGTCCTATTGCAAATCATTTAATTTACTATTTTTTGTTGCGTAATGTAAATTATTTTACATACTATTTTATAGAATCAAGTTTATATAACTGAACAGAAGGGGTGCAACAAAATCCCCCGCAGCACAGCTGGTGCTACTGTGGAGTTTGTTGCTGCACTTCTTCTTCACAGCTAAAGCACTAGGAAGTGGTGAAGGGCGGGCGTATTTGGGGGACTATCTCATGTAATTTTGACTCAGCCTAGTTTGAATAAATGACTTTTGATAGGAATAGTTTACTAGAGTCTGTTTATAACAGTTTCATAATGCTTTCATACCTTCGTCATCAATATAAAGAAAGAAAGAAACAAAATACATTTATTTAGCACAGACTAAAAGGCACACATTATAATATACAGCAGAAAAAAAAATTGAGCCGTAACGGGACGCCGTTTACACACTACTACATAATAAAGACTGTATAGTGGCGACGCGTCGCCACGCGGCTTACGTCGCCACGCGGCTTGCGTCGACACGCGGCTTGCGTCGCCCCGCCAGCAATCGGGTTTACGTGCGGCTATAGATGTTTCACATAAAAAAAAGCAAGTAAATACTGTAAAGTGCGATGTAAAAAATTTGCGGGTAAGTGTGCCTCACGACTGCGCCAAAAAGGCCCAGTTCAGCAAAATAAATAAATAAAAGCCAGACAACCAGTGCCTTTTTTTTTATTTTGGGTGGGAAATTATCAAATAACTTCTCCCGCTCTGGGCTGAGCGGGAGGGCGTGTCAGACTTTTACTGACTAAAACCCACCCGTGTTCCTTCCGTTGCCTGTGTGCCGGGGCCACGATATCTCTTTCGGACAAACTCGCTACCCCGGCAGGCATTGGCCCTAACGGACCCCGTCAGTTGGTGCTGACATCTCTTTGAGGCGCGCGTGAAGCACAACGCGCCGTCGACCCGGGCCTGGTCCTTATTGGACGGCGAGCTACCCATCAATCACCGTCCGCAGGCCCGCGCCTACGGTGGCCGGAAATCAGCTTGTGACTCCCGACGCCCGGGGCGTCTCCTGCGGCGGCTAAGGGCGTGAGGGCGCGAACCCTGCCTTACCCTCACGCGTTCCGCCTCCTCCTTCGCGAGCATTACTGCTTCGCAGAAGGAGGTGACGGCCTCCCATGCACTCTCGCTCCGAACCATGGCCTGAACCAGGGCCGGATGCGAGAGATCGCTGCCGCCGATCGCCTCCGTGAGGACACGGCGGTGCTCCGTTCAAGCCGGGCAGGCCTCCACCGTATGCTCCACCGTGTCCTCCGGGCGATCCACACAGTGGTGACACCCGGGCGTTTCCTCCCGCTTTATCCTGAACAGGAACCTCCCGAAACAACCGTGTCCGGTGAGGACCTGCGTCAGGCGGAAGGTGAGGACGCCGTGGCGCCTCTCTAGCCACTCCTCAAAGAGGGGACTTATCGCCACAATTGTGGCGTGCCCAGCGCTGGGTTGCGACAATCGCACTCTCCATGCCGCCATGAGATCCCGCCGGAGCTCCGTCCGCTGTGCCGCGATTTCTCGCGGCAGCGGAGTTTCACCCCGGCCTTTCGCCTCCTCGCGCCACTCCCAGATATGCGCGAGGACTAGACAACCAGTGCCTGATGCTGCTAAAGATGAAAACCATTAAAGTATTTGCCTATTTTCTTGAACAAATTACGTTGCGGAACCATTTTCAAGGAATTGTAATATATTTTTTTGGAATTCATGACGACAGCTAGTTGCTTTACATTCAATTGCAAAGGTCACTCGTGCTGTGACGAGTTTGAGCGGGTTTCCGTCAGTCCCACGCATAATAAATATTTAGGTTTTTACATGGCTAGTCAGTTAGTATAGTGTAGTTCCAGTGAATCAGTCCTCTTTTTCATAGTATTATTGGGTCAAAGTTTTTAGTTAATGGGAAAATCAAAGATTGATTGACTGGTTGTGATGGTTCAATAAGTACCTGAATCTAAAATGACCAAGTAACCGTATTCAATTTGAAAACGAGAATATAGCAATTATAAGGTGTCAGTCAGTGGTGTCCTTTGCCCAATGTCCCAGTACCGAGAATCGATGAAAACAGTATCGATAGTTGTCAAAATTCAGAAATTACCAGTCTCTAATTGATGTGGAATGGGAAAGTCTGTGTTTTCGCTAAAAGCAACAAATTAAAAAATGGGCGATTTTGTCTAAGTTTAAGTTTTGTGGTGAAGTTTGTGTTCCAACCTCTGGTAGATAAGAAAGGAAGGTAAGATCTTCAATTAAATAGGTAATTGTAATGATCATACTACATGACATTGTGCAACAATATTTTTTTTTCATTTCCAGTTCTATCATGCGATCAGTCTTTTAGACTATGAGCAGATGAGATGGTTCTGTTCGCATGTGAGGCGCTACTCCCAGTGGACTCCGCTCTAACTTTTCACAGTCATTCTTCGCACTGACTGTTATGGTCGGATGCTTTAGCAGTCGTGATTTGTATTGGTCCCCATGTGTACTTATCTCCTCAATGACCCGTCGGAATATTGAGGATTTCATGGATCTCTGTTGTCTTGATAAACCAAGGTGCGTTGGATAATGGTTTCAATATATAGTTTTGTGCCCATTGCACTTTAATTATGTTGGAGGCACTGGCTGCTCCCCAAAGTTGGATGCCATGTGTCCAGATTGGCTTTAGTATAGTTTTGTATATGAGGTATTTTCTATACCCAGTTTTGAATTTCTTTCTAGTAGCCAGAAAAGGCCTCTGTATTTCAGGTTCATTTCATCTCTCTTTGTTTCGACATGTTTCCTCCATGTGAGCCTGCGCGCAAGATGCATGCCCAGATACTTAACAGACTCGTGGTGTGGGAGTTGACTACCGTTTAGGGTGACCCGGTCACAATAATTTCTACGGAGTGCAAATGTAATATGCACAGATTTGAATACGCTGGCAGCAATTCTCCATTTGGCTAGCCAGAGGCCCAGAGGTCCAGAGGTCTAATTGTGTGCGTTGTTTCAGTGTTGTAACTTGTAATTTATAAAAAATAAATAAATCATAATAATTCTTCAGTTTCGTTTAAACTGGTTTGCAAAATGCGAGATGCCTGTGTTGGACATTTGTGCAAAGCAAGTAACGCAGTGTCATCTGCGAAAGTGGCAATTTTGATTTTCGTGCTTTGTGGCAAGTCGAATAACCGAGCCCTGTGGTACTCCTGCAGAAATTTCATGTAGTCCCGAGGTGGATTGATTTTCCCTTACTTGTAATATTCTGTTTGTAATGTAAGATTTTAGTACACCATAGAATGTATGTGGTAATAAGGTTTTTATTTTGAATAGCAGACCTTTGTGCCAGACTCTGTCGAAGGCCTGTTGTATATCAAGAAAGGCAGCTGAGCAGTATTCTTTTTCTCAAAGGATTTTCTGATTGGCCTGAACACTCTATGGACTTGCTCTATGATAGCATGTCCTTTCCGAAATCCGAATTGGTGATCTGGGACAATGGACTTCTCATTGAGAACAAGTAACATTCTATGATGTAGAGACTTTTCGTAAAGCTTAGACATAATCGGCAAGAGGCAGATCGGTCTGTATGAGGTGACATCATGGTATCGGTTTACCTGGTTTATGGATCATTATTACTTGTGATACTTTCCATATATCTGGAAAGTAGCCTACTCGTTGAATGGCATTAAAAAGTATAGTGAGGTACACAATTCCTTTGCGAGGCAATTCTTGAAGGACTTTTTTGTCGATAAGATCATAACCTGGGGCCTTATTGTTGTCTATTATGTTTATGTTCCTATGTATCTCTTTAGGCGTTACTAGCTTCAAGGGTAGATTCAGTTGAAGATCTTGGTTGAAGACAAGGTCGATATCAGATTCATC
This sequence comes from Tiliacea aurago, assembly GCA_948098905.1. Lineage (NCBI taxonomy): Eukaryota > Metazoa > Arthropoda > Insecta > Lepidoptera > Noctuidae > Tiliacea > Tiliacea aurago. Next base: position 4,392,110 of record OX402583.1, on the reverse strand, counting down.
CGCATTTGGTCTCGGGTTATTACGCTTAAATACATTGCTGAGATGGTTCGCAAATGCATCAACTTTGTCTTGTTTAGTTCTATACCAGGTTCCGTTTAGGTTCCGAAGCGGTGGTTTGTGGTGCAAGGAATTGTGCAACACACAAGGGCTTTACTTTTCTAGCCCAGCTTTACTTTACTTTTCGTTTAAGTGCGTGTTGAACTACGCACAATGAAGGGTTCCGGAGTAGGGATGAATTTATCCCAAAAACAAACTTAACATTGTAGTTGAAAAACATGAAAACACAAACATACATCGAAATACGCTACGGTCAATTTTCCAACTGCATATAATCGCAAAAGATCTTTTTTATGTGATAAAACTACAAATTAACAATTTTCGGACGTTTCCAATTACTTGTGCTGAGTGTTCTGCTTCTTACCAAATTTCATGATTCTGGGTCAACAGGAAAGACTCTAAACTTTATGCCGAGTAGGCTCGATGTTGTGTCGCTGTCTCCACTCTGTCGGGATGGAGTTGCGATTGAACACGCAAATACGGTTAAAAACTTAGCATTTTGAAAGAGTTATTGCAAACCGCCTTGTCGGGCGGTTGGTGCAGGTAGGGCCGGATTTGGCGGAGAGCCAGTTTGGTTTCCGCAAGGTGCGCTCAACGGTGGAAGCCATCATGCGCGTTTGATTCGAGCCCTCACGGCGGGGGATGCTGTTGCCCGGCGTGGGGTGGTCTTGGCGGTGTCTCTTGACATCGCCAATGCTTTCAATGCACTGCCCTGGAGTTGCATTATGGAGGCACTCCGGTATCACCAGATGTCGACCTACCTGTAACAAGTGGTCGAGGCCTATTTGACGGACAGGGCCGCGATCTACCCCGGTCACCATGGAGAGTGGAACCGGCGAGAGATGTCGTGCGGTGTCCCACAGGGATCGATCCTGGGGCCGCATCTGTGGGACATCGGCTCACGAGTCCAAGGCCATGTGTTTTTATGGTCCTCAGAACGCGCCACTGTCGGGTTCCATATTTACTTAGCTATAACCTTTTGTACTACCGAAATTCCGACTGGAAAAGATTCGGATACAGCCCAATAAGACCTCGACCTTCCCGAAGACGACAGTTTTTGGATGGAGACTTCGGCAATCGACGAATTTTAAGTTTGTTTTTGGGATAACTTCCATCCCAACTACGCAACCCTTCATTGTGCGTGGTCCGACACGCACTTGGCGTGTTTTTTGATTTCTTCTTTTTGCTCATAGGATGAATTTTTTGACACAAATCCTGTCAGTTTTCAACCCGAGGACGGCTCGGCCGCTCGTCAACTTGGTGCAGATGTTCTTCAACTCTGTAGCATTGCTAGACCTGGATGCTAGTGATTTTCCACCTCAAGCAAATGTCACAGGTTCGTATTGATCAATAGTCCTATGAACATTTGGCATGCTCGGAGTTTCTTAGAAAAAATATCCTGAACAAAACCCGGCCAAATGTAAGTTTGTACACACGATATTGAGAGATTTACCATGTTATTTTAAGACCATAGACTTCTTATAGGTTTTCCTGTAATCAATAAGTAAAAAACTATTCTCTGTATTTTTTCCAAAATTTTAGGCTCAGAAGCTTCGGAGATAAAGGGGGAATGGTAAATTTTCATGTATTTTCTTAAATAACTTTAATAGTATTTATTTTAAAATTACCAAAAATATACCTGATATCCTTATAACAAGCCCTTTCATTTGATTTGTCACACGGTACAGTTTGCCAAATTTTTTGAAATTTTCTAATTCGCCCGCCAAAAGTGACCTCCATATTTAACATTTATTTATTTACATTACACGTCCGTGTTTGGGTCACAGACATTCATATGTGTACCAAACTTCATTCGGGGCAAATTGGCTGTGACAGACGGACAGACAGACAGACACACAAGTGATCCTATAAGGCCGTGTTCAGATAAACCGTGCCGACCAGGCACAGGCTTTGAGTGAGTATAAATACTCAAAGGGCACAGGACCCGCACACGCGTTTTGCTTGCCTTACACCCGCGCTCGCCACGCGCAAAATCAGCGCACGCATCGTGCACGCCTCGCACCCGCTTAGACTGGACTACTTCGTTCACTGGACCTAGTGGCTTTCAGGTGTGCCCAAGTGCGCAAGGCGTATGCGGGGTGGGTGCAGCGCGTGTGCGGGGTGAGCACGGGGTTGGCATGAGGCGGGTGATAAGCGGGCGCGTGGCGTGTGCGGTTGGACTTCGAGAAATGCAATTTGTGATCTATTGATCTGTCATAAGACTCAAATTATATGCAACAAATTTCAAAGCCAGTTAGACGCGGGTGCTGACGCGCGTGGCGTGCCCTTAGTGGTTGCGTGTCGTCTGAACGAGCTCTAAGGGTTTCGGTTTTTCCTTTTGATGTACGGAATCCTAAAAATTAAGCACATTAAGCTTCACATCAGTGGTAACAAAACCAGTTTATCAAAATGAACTGGTTTCTTAATCTATCGAAACTCCGTACTATAGTTCGTTTTTTATCCCAGATAGTAATTTGACGGGTGCAAATGTCAAACTCCAAATTGAAAAAAGAAACAACAACGATTTGAAATGTCAAACTAACTCGGATTTAAAAAACGAACTTTACATTATATCAAATCAAAAGCCATTTATTCAAACCAGCTGAGGCTGAGGATCAGCACTTTTCGAACGTCATAATTACATGAGACAGTCCCACAAAAACGCCTGCCCTTCACCACTTCCTAGTGCTTTAGCTGGGAAGAAGAAGTGGCGCAACAAACTCCCCAGCAGCATACCAATTTACTTAACTCCCCACTAGCACCAGCTGTGCTGCTGGGGAGTTTGTTGTGCCACTTGTGTTCGGTTAGAAAAACTTGATTATTTACAATAGTATATAAAGTAATTTACATGACGCAACACAAAACATTAAATTAAATTATTTGTCATATGTAAGCTAGCACACGCCATTATACCAACAAATAAAAAATCGTCGTAAACTATTCTCAAGCAGAAATAAAAAATTCAAATTAAAAACGTAAACAGAACGTACCTAAATAAAAGCCCCCAGTCATAATGGGCGTGCCCGCTTACATCAAGCTATAGGTGCTATAGCTGTAACTCGAAGTCACAAATGATAAACTAGCACCATCGAAGTAAAATAAATAGACAGTTAACTCAACTCAACGACCAGTCACCACAAGCAGCACCCGTTCACGAGCATTCCGCAAAAAGTATTGATTAGACCAGCTCAAGGTCAAATTATTACCACCATAATGTTTTTTATATTGCTATGGTTACCTCCGACGTGCACTTGACCATAGGTAAAAGAACTGGAGCATCTGACAGCTTGTAGAGTTAACAATCTGAAGTTGCAGTGGGCGGAGCATGTCTGTCCAATGATCGATGTGTCGATAAAGAAGAAAAGTCCTCGACTCAGCAAGCGTAGCGTGGGATAGCTGCAGCTAGGTGGACCGATGACGTTGCAAAAGCAGTTGTGACAGATTGGATGAGAAGGTGGAGAACCGGATGTTGTGGTTCAACATGGGAAAGGTCATATCCGGCAAAATTGACTTTGTTAGGCTTAGGTTATTGATTGTATACTGACGTATGCTAGTATCCCTCAAGCTATTCGTTAATACCTAAATTATTTTGATCATGTGAATAATTTGGTTTCAGATGGTCAAGTTTTCGACTTCATAATAATAGGCGCTGGATCGGCAGGCTGTGTGCTTGCGAACAGACTCACAGAGATCTCCGATTGGAAAGTGCTTCTTATAGAGGCTGGGGAGAATCCACCACCATCAGCTAAGGTAAGCAACAATTGCCACATATTAAAAAACCGTTATCCGATGATGCGACCTAATACTCGTATGCAGACAATAGGTACTCCGCAAAATCAAATAAAAAAACAAATATAAAATGTAACAAACAAATTTATTTGTGTCAGTATCTCATCATCATCATTATCATTTATACAGACATAGGCCTCCCCCAAAGGGGGGGTTTGATATAATCGCCACGCTTGGCAGGCGGGTTGGCGATCGCAGTATGGTGTTAAAATGCATAGAGAACGCTGCTGCCCATTCTCTAGCAAGTCCCTTAGTCGCCTTTTACGACACCCACGGGAAGAAATGGGGCGGTGCTATTCTTTACGTCCGGCACCACGCAGACAAGTCAGTATCTACCTAATTATAACAAAACGAGTTCTACTACAATCATTCGTTACATCGGTATTTCGGTATTAATTATGAATCATATGATGGTCTTTAGCAAATAAGTTAAAAGTAGGACGTATAATAAGTAGGTAAAATAATATAATTAAGTATTATATTATTTTAATTATTATGAATGTGAGGACTATGTGGGTCATTGTTTTTGTTTTTTTTTTCTCTTAATTTTAATGGTCTGGTAGTTTGAGTACTTTATGCGGCCTACCCAAATGTCCTTTCTTTGGTATTGTTCGTCGAATCGTTGAGCTCCTTAAGTTTTGAGTTGAGCTGCACGATAACTGACAAAATATGCGTGCACTGACTGGACAGGTCCACTCAAATCTGAGTAGTTCTTTCCTCAAAAGATCATTTCAAACACCAATCTACATGGTCCTCGAATGATCTGACCAAGATTATATCCGTATTTTATATACACATTGACATTGATGAATTTTATATATACAATGACATGAATATTTACTTTGTTAAGTATTATAATATATTGTTTTAATTAAGTATTGTAAATGGGGGTTATTGTTTATTTTTGTTTTTACTCAGTTAGTTTTCATCATTGTCTGGCAGTTTGAGTAATTTATGCGGCCTACCCAAATGTCCCTTCTTTGGTATTGTTCGTTGAATCGTTGAGCTCCTCAAGTTCTGAGTTGAGCTGCACGATTACTGACAAATGCGTGCACTGACTGGACAGGTTCCCTCAATCTGTGTGAGTCTTTCATCAAAAGATCATTTCAGGCACCTATCTACATGGTCTTCACATGATTTGACCAAGACTATGTCTGGACTTTAAAAGAGACTGTGACCTCTGAGTTTGTTTCGGCCTTTCTTCTCAGAGTAGTCAGTTACGAAACGCCGCCTCATCTAGTTTTTTTTTTTAATTTGATTGACGTGTAAAAGTGTTTGTACAAACCTGCTTACAGAAAATAAATCATTTAGGTAGGAACAGTCCGCGAGGTCTAAGCTGAGCTTTGCATTTGTGTGAGTGATTACCAAAACTAAATTCAGACAAACGGTTTAAACCAAGCAAAGGACGCGTCGCGCTCCAGGCCGACGCACAGTGGGCTGAAAATGCAAAGTGTGGACTTAAGGATTCATATGGATATATTTGAACTTTATGTACTAATACAATGATATTATGTGCAAGTACCGTTTCCATATTCGCAGTAGTTTTAGAGATATGCCCGTTTAAAATATAGCTCCATAGACTTAGCGTTGCTCAAAAATCAAGTACCTAATTTTGAAAAAAAACCATGCCAGCGTATTACCATAATGAATAGCAATATTTTATATAGTGGAACTTTTTTTGATAAAGCTATTATTTAACAAGTTATCTGCGATTTAATATTATTTTGTATGGAGCTGAACCTTTTATTTTATTTTATTCCTTATTCTTAAGCTTTCTTAAAATATAACTTTCCGTAATAAAGAATGCATCATATAAGCTATATTATCACTAAAGCTTGAATCTCGGAAACCCTCGGAACATTGACATTTTTAACGACATAAAAAAAAAATTAAGACTGACGGGCTTAATTTTAAAGTTACTAACTGCAATGTTATGGGCTTTTTTCTACACCATCCTAAGGCCCCCCCCCCATCCACCTACCTATCTACCTACAACTTTGAATTTACCAAATTGCGCGTAGAAAAACAAATGTTACATATTTTCCGAGAAATAAATTCTCGGAAAAAAAGTGCAACAACAAGTTCGTCATTCAATGACGTCACTTGTTGTTGCACGTTTTAAGTTTCTACTGGGGGGAGTAGAAGTTAGAACAAAATTTGTTCTGCTACCCGCAGTAACTGGTTCAGTCTGTTTATTACTTTTGTGATTGACGGACGTCCTTACTCAAATTTTAAGAATTTTCGAAATGGGAGGTTTAACTAATCTAGAATGTTTTCTGAAACTGAAAGAAAGTGGAATTTTAAAAAATTGTGAAGTTTTATTCAATATCTTAATGGAGTTATTACCAGCGCATGTGAGAGAAAATCAGGGTAATTTAAAATCATTTTGTTCTAAATATTGTTATAACCTACAAAGAAAGTCGGATAAGTCTGGATCGAAAGGACCTGACTTTCTAAAACATTATTCTGACTGGTTGGATTCAGGGTTTACGTGGCCAGATTTTATAAAACCATCCGTTTGTGATGTGCCAAGTCGGGACTTTAGTGAACCAAGTACATCTAAGATGACATCACCCACGAAATCTGTAGGAATTTCAACTCTGGTTAGTCCCAGAAAACCTTTTGGTGACTTAGGTTCTAAACAAAAGAAAAGACGTATTGAACATCTCACGGCATATTCTATCGATGAATTAACCTTTGATCAGTCAACAAAACTGAAAGAGAGTGGCAATGAAGATATTGCTAAAATCGTAGATTACTTAATAAAAAATCCACATGAAATTCAAAGATTTCCAGACTTAATTTTTTCCAAGAATATAAAGTAAAGTTATCCCCAGAAAAGGCATTAGGTACCATGTTGTCATTAAAGTTGACAAAGTGGCAATACAATACCCTTCAAAAAACCACTCGGGAAGAAAATGTTGATTTGTTTCCATCGTATTATTCTATACAAAATGCAAAACAGGAATGTTACCCACCTAAGGAAGATATAACAATAACTGATAATTCTGCCCAGATAAAGTTGCAGGTTTAGAGGTATGAGGAACAGGGTGTAAAGTTCACTCATACTCTATAGTAAAGGGAGGATCCTCCGACCAGACGGGTGTCGTGTCTGGTGGGCAACTGCCCCGACGGTTGATGTCGGGACGTTGTATATATGCTAGTTGCATAGTAAACTCTGATTGCGCGATGCAGGATTCGCGTGACGTCAGTGTGACGCGTTGTTCGTATGTGGCGATGTTGATGCCGCTCCATCATTCCCCTCCGGAGACCGGAGGTCGATAGTGGGCTGAGTCGTGTATCTTGCGATACTTGCCAGTGCCAGTTGAGGGTTCCAGTGAGTCGGAACCTGGTGCCGCATAGTTCTCGGTGAGTCGGAACTGTCTGCGGTGATTCCCCAGTGAGGCGGGGTGGCGCTGCGGTATGCCCCAGTGCGTCGGATGTAGTACAGCGCCGGGTTGTGGCTGGCTGCTGGCGTCGACCAGGAGAGGCATGTTCTCTGCTTGTGGACCGGCCGAAAGTGCAGTGTGCTGTGCCAAGGTTGCTGATGAGGCTGTGTGTGATGACCAGGAATGCGCGTCCGCTGCATGCTGGTGGTCAGGATACCCGTTGAAGCCGTGGGTGCTGGCTGGCTGTGTGACTCGCCGCTCGAAAGCTTGAGGAAGTGATGATAATGATGATGATGATGATGACGTCACGCTGAAGTAGTTGCACGAAGGCTGCGCTGACGTTCATACTCGGGGTCACCAGTTTAGAGGTATGAGGAACAGGGTGTAAAGTTCACTCATACTCTATAGTAAAGGGAGGATCCTCCGACCAGACGGGTGTCGTGTCTGGTGGGCAACTGCCCCGACGGTTGATGTCGGGACGTTGTATATATGCTAGTTGCGTAGTAAACTCTGATTGCGCGATGCAGGATTCGCGTGACGTCAGTGTGAAGCGTTTTGACAACGAAGGCAATGATGATTCTAGCATCTTTATGGCAAGTTTAGTACCCATTCGATTGATGTCTGGAGATAAAATCATATGGGAAAATGAGGCTCCTAACTCCACTCTTTATTGTAGACCATTTTTTTTCAAATTTATGTAGGAGACTTCTTTCAATGTTAGTAACGAAAATAACTTGATGGATGCGGAGATAAAAAATTTAATACCCTTCAAACTTGGCGGCAAAACAATCACGCATTCTTTGATTCTTACTATGATAGACGGAAAAATAACGTCGTTGTTAAGTGGAACCATTACACAGCGATGTGACATTTGTAAAGCCACACCAAAAGAAATTAATAATTTGGAGTTAATTGTCAACAAGGAAATTAACAACGATATATGTAAATACGGCCTATCTTCGCTCCATGCTTGGATTCGTTTTATGGAGTGCATTCTTCATATTTCTTATGGACTCGAATTTAAGACTTGGATATCACATAACGAAAATAAGGATAAAATGGAAGCTAAGAAACGGCAGGTTCAGGACAAATTCAAAAGAGAAACCGGGCTATTGATTGATATCGTAAAACAGGGACATGGTACAACCAATGATGACAATACGCCCAGACGATTTTTTAAGAATCCTTCAACTAGCGCTAAAATAACTGGTGTAGATGAAAATCGAATTCAATTGTTTTCAGTCATTTTAGAAACACTTTCCTCAGGGTATGCCATTGATACGCAGAAATTCAAATAATTTGCAGCCCAAACTCTTTATCTCTGTATGAACTTGTACAGTTGGTATTACATGCCTGAAAGCGTTCACAAAATTCTGGTTCACGGTAAAGAAATAATTGAAAGTTTCGGTTTACTTCCAATTGGAAAATTGTCAGAGGAAGCCTCTGAATCCAAAAATAAGGATTTTAGGACATACCGACAACATCATGCCCGAAAATTTTGCAGAAAGGCAATGAGGATATTATACACAATTTAATTTTAACATCTGATCCTCATTTATCGGCAAATAGACCTAAACTTCGTAGGAAACACAAAGTTTTATCAACAGCGGCACAAACAAAGCTTATTAATAATTAATGATAATTTGGATGATGAGGGCGATACCGAGAAGGAGAACTTGGCTTTTGTAGATTTAATATATTTCACGGTTCATATAGTGACTCTGACTAACCGTTTCACTTAAAATCTTCTACACGTCATAATTCTTCTTCTTACTTCACTTATCAGCTTCACACTAACTTTATTTCATAAAACATCAATATTTTTTGTATTCCTTCATGTGGATTAGGGTTACTGGGGACACCACTATAAAAAAGACGCACCTAGTTCTTCACCTCGTTAGGTGGTGAGGAGGAAAGGACATTTGGCAAATTTTAAATGACGTGCTTGCATAAAATATTTTTTATTTATTTTCAATGTTCCGAAGGTTTCCGACGTTCAGGCTTTAGTAGTAATATAGCTAATATGATGAATTTTATGATACGCAAAGTTATATTTTGAGAATTTTTGAGAATTAGGAATAAAATAAAAAAAACGGTTCAGCTCCATACAAAAAAAAAACTAAATCGCAAATAACTTATTAAATAGTAGCTTTATCAAAAAAAAAATCCACTACATAAAATATTGCTATTCAGTAAACAAAACTGCTGGCATGGTTATTTTTTTCAAAATTAGGTACTTGATTTTTGAGCGACGCTAAGTCTATGGAGCTTCAATTTCAGCCCACCGGCACCGTGCGACGTCACACCTACACTACGAGTATATCTATGTGCACTCAAACAAATGCAAAGCTCAGCTTAGGCCTCGCGGACTGTGTGTATTTTCTAATTCCAAAGACTTGATATCGAAGTCCTATTTCTTCCCGTGGGTGTCGTAAAGGGAGACTAAGGGACTTACTAGAGAAGGCCAGCATCGCTCGCTAACCCAGGCGCCAAGTGTGGCGATTATGGCAAACCCTTCCTTTGGGAGAGGTCTATGTCCAGCAGTGGTGGACGTCTTTCGGCTGAAATGATGATGATGATATTAAAGCAATTTCCTGTTTTATCGACCTTAAAGTTTTGAAGAAGGAAATTCATTGCCTCGTTGGTCTATTTGTCGCAAGTTCTACCGCTGAGCATGAGATCCTGAGTCAGGCAAAGTGTTATTGGGTCTTTCCATCTGGAATTTCTCTGTAGCAGCCTGGTGTCTGGTATTGTCCCCAATTGATAGCAACAGGTTCGCCCCCTATTACGTGGGACAACTTACCTGGCCAAATGTGGGTGTACTATAGGCAGTATATGCACACTTCTGGCTAAACCTTCGGGGAATAGGTACAGGAATGATGATGATGTTAAGAAATGAATTAATATCCTAGATGTAGGTACCTAAATATTATGATCTCATTACAGCATCCCGGATTAGTTGCATTCGTCGATTATTCCGATGCTGACTGGAACTACTACACCGTCAACGATGGATACTCTAGTCAAGCACTGCTGATGAAGAGTGTCCACCTTACAAGAGGCAAGATGCTTGGTGGATCGAGCGGAGCCAACTACATGTTCTACGTGAGAGGCAACAAGTGGGACTTCGACAACTGGGTAACACAAGGCAACCAAGGCTGGGACTGGAACACAGTCCTGTATTACTTCAAGAAAAGCGAACGACTTCACGACAACGACATCATGGAAAGCAATTTGAGAGAATTTCACAATACTAGAGGGCAATTAGGAGTTACTAGACCACTGTGGAAGAAGAAAACGCAAAAGTATCTACAAGCCTTCCAGGAAAATGGACACAATATGCTTTTAGATTGCATCGGGGATGATCAGCTCGGATATGTTATGCCTGCATTTACAGTCGATAACAACCTCCGACAACACACGGCCATGGCTTTTCTCGAGCCTGTTAAAGATCGCAAAAACCTCTTTGTATTAAAAAAGACTTTAGCTAGAAAAATATTATTCGACCGATATAGGAAGGCTACCGGAGTACAAATTAAACTACCGAATAAGAAAATTATAAAAGTTTATGCTAGAAAAGAAGTTATTTTATCAGCTGGTGCCATAAATAGCCCGCAATTGTTGATGTTATCAGGTGTAGGGCTAAAAAACCATTTAGAGAAGTTTGGCATCGACGTGTTACTAGATTCACCGGGCGTCGGCAGCAATTTGGAAGACCATCCGATAGTTATGGTCCCTATTGCCACCGAGAAGGACCCTTCATCAGTTATCGAAAATGTTGATAATTTAACGAATCTTGATAAGTTTCCTTCGCCTTGTATTTTGGGGCATGTGACTCTCAACAAAACTCAAACGTACCCTGACTATCAAGCAACTATATTTCCCGTCCCAGCTAATTCCCCCGGAATATCTCTATTATGTTCACACGTATTTCGATTAGACGACGAAATATGCTTCGCAATGATGGAAGCCAACGAAGGTAGACGGCTTTTAGTTCCAATATTGGCTCTACTTCACCCAGAATCGAAAGGTAAAATAAGACTGAGGAGTAGCAACCCTGATATAAGTCCTCTCATTTTTAATGGATATTATTCTAACAAAAACGATGTAGAAAACCACGCTCGTTATGTGGAAGACTATATTAGTGTGATGAATACGCCATATTTTAAAAGTATAAAAGCAGAATTGGTTGATATGAAGATACCTCAATGCAAAGCGCTACGCTTCGGTAGTCATGAGTATTGGAAATGTTTTGTTTTAAATAGTGCGACGACACAGTGGCATCCTTCTGGGACTTGTGCAATGGGCCCTGAAGGCAAAGGTGTGGTTGACGAAAGGTTACGGGTCAGAGGAGTAGCAGGCCTTCGAGTTGTAGACGCCAGCATTATGCCTTCGATAACAAGCGGGAATTTAAATGCACCAACGATTATGATTGCTGAAAAAGCGTCTGATATGATTAAGGCTGATAATGGAATTAATATACTTGAATGATGGTCTTGATTTTTTATTTTATAGACACACATACCAGTCCGTTTTACTTTTTCTTGTTCGTGCTTTCATGGTTCTTTTCGACTCTCCCAACGACCACTGCCTGGCTGGTTAAAGATGCTCTAATCCGGAAATTATGCAAGATATTAAAAGTACACTTTGTAAACAAGCATATATATGTTATTGACAAGTTAGAGGATTATATGCAGGAAGGAATGCTTGGAAACATGCTGGTCCAGGCTCCATTGGACAATCTAGAGTCTAGACAAAATCAAACTGGTTGCTATTTTAATTGTATAATTTGTTATTTTTATTATATTGATTTTACATTAATGTGATTACCTATACGCACACACTGACTTATTATTTTAACATTTTTAGGAAAACATATACTTTTTCGATGTTTATAAATAATATATGTGAGCACCATTTATCTATCTCTTAATTAAGTTATTTTTCATTGCTTAATTTTTAATTATTTTTACCTATTATAGTATAGTAATTTTATTCTAGGTGCATCGTCTTCACATATAATCATATAGATAATGTTTGAGTACATTAATTAAAACAACATTGTAAAACATTTTTAAAAGAGTAACGGTGAAGTTTCTTGCCCATTCTTCTCCATACGAAACCTTTTGGAAGGGGCAACTAGAATCAATTTTTTTTTTGTAAATATTTACATTCAAAAGTTCCTCCTAGTGCCTATTTGAAATAAATAATTTTACTTTGACTTTGAATGAAACAGTGTGTTACCCGTACAAACTTTGTTACAGCTAAGTTAGAATGGTCCTAATGTCATCAATTCTGAATGTAGCCAATTTATTATTTATTTTCCTAACTTCTGCATTTGACATGACTTTATTCAGGGGTGACAGAGGTGACCAAGACGGGCAGTATGGTGCCACCGAAGCCCAAGTGACTTGAATTAAGTTGAATTTCGTTACTGATGCTAAAACCTCATCACGTTTTTTTGTATTTTTCAGTTTGACGATAACTGAGCGCGGACGGCTATTCTGCAAGTCAAGTTTTTTGACACGAGTTAGTGAAGAAACTTCAGCTTCAATATTGCACGAGATAGTTTTCCCTAGTTGAACTACCGTGCTTAATAGGTTTTCGGCTTGATTTTCAGGAATTCTGTTTATCTCTAAATTATCGTGATCTTAAACTTAACTTCCCAAAAAGCATTTGTGTACCGAATATTGAGCTAGTGACCCCACAAATCTTCCATTAGACTAAAAATCTTCAGGGTAATTTTCCGTGAGATAATATCACATCCCTCCCAGATTGAAGCTGAGTTTATGAATTCAATCTGGAAAACCATTAAGGCATAGAGTGCAAGGGAGCAAAAAACAGTGTTCTCCATACAAATGAACGGGGAGTATCTTCATAGAATAGGTATAATAAATCAAAATAAAAAAACTTTTTTTTTTTACATTAGATAACCTTCAGCTATAAAATATGTATATACAAGATTCTATTCACATTAAACCTAAACGCGCTTCTTCACCAAAAACCGATTGATTCCATCAATGTACACAGCCATATATTCATCCCAGTTGATATCCGAGGGGTCGCAGGGGAACTGATGTCTATCTTCAGCTGATAACGAGGCATGCAGTGCCCGCGTACGATCAGCCTTCATTTCCCAGGAGTTGGAGGTGAAGAATTCGAGGATATCCCGAGCAGCGATCACTTTGGACTGGATATCCATGTATCTAAGGATTACGGATAGTAGTTTTAGTTGACTGTGTTAAAAAGTAGCAAAGCTCTTCATGAGTTCGTACAGCCAGGCCCAAAAATATGTATACACGGACATGATTGGTGAAATGAGAACTACAAAAAAATTGCTAAATATGAAAATCTCAAGAAATAATTTACATGAAAAAATCCGGCGAACTGCTTCTCGGACCACGTACACTGAAGGGTTCCGTAGTAGGAATGGATTTATCCCAAGAATAAACTTAACTAATACATTCTAATTGCAAATTTAAGTTTGTACACACTGTTCGTATCCGAACATAGATTTTTAGCTTGCTTTGTTTTATTATGCTGGCTACTTTTATAATTTGTTAGTTTTAACTGGCAACATATTGTAACAAGTCTACTAAACTATAAAAAATAAAAGGGAAAGTAGACTAGTCAACTATATATTTTAGGAGAATTTAAAAAAATACAGAAAAATAATTAAAAAAAGTTAAGGGAGGTTATAAAAAGATGGTACGAAACGGTGTTCAGGTTCGATACGTCAGGCCTCGTCAGCTCGTGAAGCATCCAGATCCGCTTCCCAGTTATTTTGGTAGGTTCAACAGGCAGTGTAGAAGTCGTCAGGCCTCGTTAGCTTAGAGGCCTGAAGATCCGCTTCCCAGTATCACTGCCAGTCCAGTCCAGGTCTCTGAGTGGATGGTCCTCTTGGCAAGTATGTAGTTCCGAGAAGACTGAGTATGTTACGAGACTTTTGTAGAGGAGATGATTCCTGGAGCGCTACCAGATCAGATCTGCCGGGATGTGTCAGAAATCCCTTTTATATCCGAGTCTCGAGTGATTTTTTCACATCATCTGTTTTTCTGTTCTTTACAGAATTTAATTTCAAATTTAGTGTTCGAAAAGGCCAGACATATTAGGATACAAATATTATACAGTAAACAATTATAATTATCTATAAAATACAGTATTTGAGCTAAACATTTATGTAAATCAAAAGTAACCTTCATGGACTAAGCCAGTAAGAAAACTATGAGAGAAAATTAGAAGAAAAAGTAATGACAGCTTGACAGCCTGACGTAAGTGTCATAACATTGAAAAATATGAAAATTAAAGAAAACTACTCGTTTTGAGAACGATTCGCAAAATAATAATGCAAAACCAATAGAAGAGTATAATACATAATATTAATGAATGCAAAGTGTAAGTATATGATGTAGTGTCTGTAGTATGTAGATACTATAATATGTGAGAAGAAAAAAATTACAGAAAAATACAACCAAAAATGTGTACGCGGATTTTGTATTGCAATGATCATATCGATTAAAGTGATTTTCTAAGTATTTCACGTTATAATTATTTTATTTATGTTTCGCCACGAACACACATTATTGAGTGATTTTCCATGCTATTTTATGACCAGAGACTTGTAGTTTTTACTGTATTCTATAAGTACAAAACTATTCTCTATATTTTTTTTACCCATTAGAAGACATATTCAATGCTACTGGCAGTCTTTAGCCAAGAATAAGAGTCGTTTCATTTTCGGTGTAAGATTTTCTTAAACGATATACGGGTTTTTCCGGTCCACTTATATTAAAATGTTCAGTAGAAAGTTTACTATGTTTTTATAAACTTTTCCTTTCGACAATTGGTAGTAAAGTCCACGATCATTATTGCGGTGTTTGAGTCATTTGGTCCTGTGCAATATACGTCTTCCACCTCGTGAGCCTGTAAGCATTTAGGACAGAACCGACCTTCATCATGGTATCTAAAAACTTTTTGTAAAAAAAAATAACCGACTTCCAAAAAAACACTTGTAGTGTTGTTTTGGTAGTCGGTTATTTTTTTTTACAAATAGTTTTTTATTTTTCACTTTTTAGTGGGTCAGTTTTTAATTTATCTAAGTTACAATAGCCTAAAGTCAACTGCTCATCACCTTTTACAAAATATTGCTTTTTCCGATGCTTGGACGTTAATTGTTGAGGAGTTCTCCTGGTAAGAGCCAGGAGAACTGCCACTCACCATATAAATTGTGATGAGCATAAATTGCTTAGCAACCATATTAAAATACTTAATCGAATCGCAACCCGTTAAATACTTATGATTATGTTGTTCCGGTGGCCATCTGTGGTCTCCATCATCAGTTTCACTTCACCAAATGGTAATTTTCGTGAGCAAATGCACGAGTTACTATAAAAAATACCCAAATCGCTATACGTTTGCCTATAAAATTCGAGGGTTGCCCTCGATTTCCATGAGATCCCCTCATCAGATTCTGATTTGGTGGCAATGAGACTACCTGGGAAGCATACCCTTTCAAACAAAAAAATAATTTTCAAAATCGGGTTATAATTGACGGAAATATCGGTGAACAAACATAAGAAAAAAAAATACATACAGCCGAACATATAACCTCCTTCTTTTTGGAAGTCGGTTAAAAGCATGCTTGGGTCTTAGGCTTTGTCACGGGAATATTTCTGAGATCCACGCAAAATGATCTCGCACCGCGTTTCAGTCGTTCGAGCTTTTCGTCCAATGTTGTAAGCTAAGAACTAGGAAATGCATTTCCTTATTCTTAGGTTGTAAGATACTGCGAATTGCTTTTCTGTTCTATGTCAAGTTGGGCCTTTGGCTGGTCGTTATTTGACTTCAACTTATAGTGCTCAGATATAGATGTGACAGAGTCCTGAATCATTGAATTTTGCAGTTTTATTTTCTCGATAGATTCATAAATTTTTACCTATTTTAGTGTTTTGTTGCTACTGAAAATCTAGGAACATGGATTTCATTTCGGACATAAAAAATTACGGTTGACCTGGTAGTTCCTGATTCCATACATTTTTGCTTACCACGATGTGTAATGGTTTAAAAGTCACTGACATCAGAATGTTCTTCGGCTTTTTAAGGTAATCACTCACCAAAAGCATTAGTGTGTAATTAACAGTCCATGATTTGATTTTGACAATGCGTTACAATACTGTGCCACACAGCCACACTGACTATATAAGGAGCATCCGCTATTGTAACCGCTCAAACTGTGAGCATTCCTACGTGTAACATTAATTCAGGAGTAATACTCGGTTTTCCGCACTCAATGCTGAAATGTTACGAATTGTAACATTACAGGTACGCAATGTACTACTTGCCAGGCTTGCCTGAACGCATTTACTAATGTAACGCTCGAATCTAAACTATTACACGCGAATGCTCCCGGTGAGTAACCTTGAGATGTGATCGTTGTCATGATAATAATATTGTCAGTCTGGTGCGTAAAAGTAAATGGCTGTTGTCTATGACAGAACGTTTTCAACTAAATACTTATGTTTAACACCTACTCTCGAAGTCGAACTATCCCTTTCTGTTTTTTTTTTAGGAAAACGTTTTTTTATTTTTTATTATTTTACAATGTTTATAAATATAATTATGTGAGCACCATGTATCTATCATAATTATAATTAATTTATCTGTCATTGCTTCATTCTTAATTCTGTTTACCTACTGTAAACAGCACAGCGGTATAGTCATTTTATTCGAGGTGCATCGTCTTCATTTATAATTATTATATAATTAATATACCTACCTATACAAAATATTGTAAAACATTTTAAAAGAGTAACAGTGGAGTTTCTTACCCATTCTTCTCCATACGAAGCTACCTTTTGGAAGAGCCGTCTAGTATCAGTTAATTTTTTTTGTAAATGTTGACGTTCAAAAGTGCCATATATGTGTATTTAAAATAAATATTTTGACGTTTTTTTCTTTTTTTGACTGAACTGAATTAACTTTTAGGCTTGTTAACCTCATTATTTAATGATAAGTGCATACCCTATTTTGGTCATAGAGTGTATAGATAATTATGTATCCGGCCTGTATAGAAGGTTTCGTTACAAGCGTGTCCTTCGTTTTGGTGAAATACATTGGATACTATGTTTTACGGCTTTCCATGAATACATAGTTATGGAACAATGGTAATAAACTATAAAATGGTTCCTTGTCCATGAATACATATTTTGGGGCTAACTGTACCAAAGAGCAGGTAGGTAATGTAATATTTTTTTTCAGCCAAATACCGTTGCTGGGTTTTATTGGATTAACGGTAGAATTACAGGCCAAAGTCCATTTTAACTGTGTGTTGGCAACGTGTCGTCAGGGTTTGGCAACACGTTGTCGACAACAATAGATGTAACTGGATTGCCTCCATTGTATTTAAATCGAGAATCAAAGATGGTGGCGGTTAGTAAGATAATTGTCGATTAAATTACGCCTCTTAAAAATAATATTCTATTTCTGAGCTAAGTGGATTTAACGAAAGGACTTAAAATAGTAAAGAAATAAGACTTACATCGGTTTCTTCCCTGTTGCTCGTAGAAATAAGTCTGCTAAGTAGGCAGGCGTTGTTTGAAGTAAAAATGTTAACGTAGATAGCGTATATTTTTTTTCGATAAATGAGAGAATCATTCGGGAACCTTCTAGAAAACAAAAAATTAAATACTTTTGATTCTTATTCAAGCTATTACAATAGGCAGAATATAACACTACACTATTTCTACGCTAAGTAGCAAATGGAAGTGAGACGTCGCATTGCACGACTACGCCAGCTACGCTGCGTAGCATACGAAAATGGGATACAGCTACGCCAGCTACGTCGCGTAGCAAATGAAAACATTGAAAATGCAGCGCGTAGGTAACAAGATCGGGATACTAACGGTACAACAGCTACGCCGCGTAGCAAAAGGGAGCGGATCGCCTCTACGCCGCGCCGCCGTATTAACAGGTACCCTTCATTCTTTACACATGAATTTTATTAGTTCTATGTTAGTAAACGTATAATTCACGATCCTTGCAGTATCATCATCTTCATTATCATGAGCATATACACACCGCTGCTGGATATAGTCCTCTCCAATGGTCCATTCTAATATAATAATATCTATAACTATTCATGCCCCCCCTTTTGGGGTGGCCTATGTCCAGCAGTGGACGTCTTTCGGCTGAAATGATGATGATGATTCATGTAATAAAATCGGTTTGCGTTCCCATCGAGGGACCACATTTGAATTTTGAGCTATTGAATGCCTTTAGTAAAAGTTCTCAAACAATTGTAAATTCAATTTGTAATTTACATGGTTTAACTTATACCCCCTTATTACAAAGCAAAGTTTATCTTCAGACCCAGGTTTAAAACATGGAGCCATTATTGAATTTCGAACTTTATTCAGACTATGGTAAAGTTTCTAAACACAAAACTGACAAGTTAGTACCGAACTAAGTTTTCAGTTTTGTATAAAGAACGGTATTTCAATCACAGTTACGTTCTTATTACAAAAACTCGCTCCATGGTTTAAGCCATGTCAAAATATTAACCTTGTTTTGTAATAAGGCGGTAAAAGTTTAAACTATTTTTGAAAACTAAAACGTGCTGCTTCGAGGTCTGGAAACGATTCTTATGCTAAAAATATAGATTTTAGAATTTTTGTCTGAATGTATGTTCAAGCATCACGCATTTGGGAGGTTCCTGTTCAGGATAAAGCGGGAGGAAACGCCCGGGTGTCACCACTGTGTGGATCGCCCGGAGGACACGGTGGAGCATACGGTGGAGGTCTGCCCAGCTTGGGCGGAGCACCGCCGTGTCCTCACGGAGGCGATCGGCGGCGGCGATCTCTCGCGTCCGGCCCTGGTTCAGGCCATGCTTCGGAGCGAGAGTGCATGGGAGGCCGTCACCTCCTTCTGCGAATTAGTAATGCTTGCGAAGGAGGAGGCGGAACGCGTGAGGGAGAGGCAAGGTTCGCGCCCTCGCGCCCCTTGTCGCCGCAGGAGACGCCCCGGGCGTCGGGAGTCGCAAGCCGATTTCCGGCCACCGTAGGCGTGGGCCTGCGGACGGTGAGCGATGGGTAGCTCACCATACGATAACGACCAGGCCCGGGTCGACGGCGCGTCGTATTCCACGCGCGCCTCAAAGAGTTGTCAGCACCAACTGACGGGGTCCGCTAGGGCCAATGCCTGCCAGGGTTGCGAGTTTGTCCGAAAGGGATATCGTGGCCTTGGCACACAGGCATTTGAAGGAATACGGGTGGGTTTTAGTCAGTAAAAGTCTGACACGCCCTCCCGCTCCGCCCAGAGCGGGAGAAGTTATTTGATAATTACCCACCCAAAAAAAAAAAAAAAAAAAAGCATCACGCATACACTACCGGATTCTGTTCAAATTTTGCATAGATATTCCCTATAAGTCTGTTCAGTCTGTAGTCTATAAATTATCACGCTATTTGCTATGTGGGGCAAGCAGTATTGCATTATGTTTGTATTCCTCTATAGTTTACCGCAAATCGCAGAAACTCAAGCCAAACGGTTAATAACATTGCAGATAAAACAGATTTAAACTTTTAAATGATTATCATTACGTTATTACTTTGTAAGCAATCAACAACAAAAACATATAGAAGAATGGCTGTTTTAGTCAACTTTCAACAAAGCAAATAGCTTAGCGGTTTGACGACTGCTTTGCAACCAGAGGTAAAGTGTAAAAACTTTATGCACAAGTCAAAAAAAAATTAAAAGGCAGACTTAACGCCTGATGCATTTTCTACCAGTCAACATTAGGGTGATGCTGAGAGGAGAGAGGAAACATGGCAGGTGCAACATATGGTATAGATAACACGAAAATAACTAAAAAATATATAGGGTATCTATGGTGTATCTATTCATACACGAAATCTCTTAAGGGGACGATAACTGACTTTTAATGATTTTATACTGAAGATCACGTCTAAACGAGTAGTGTTAATGATTTGAAAAAAATATGTGTTAAATTAGAGCATTTTCTCAATAACTTATTAATGTGAATATTTTAGATTATGTTCATATTACTTATTGAAATTAATTTGTAAAGTTATGCTATCTAACGCGGATAAAAAACTGAGAATGGCGCAAAATCTACCAAGCGTATTTTTCTGAAACCTTCACCAATTTAAAGATAATTTAATTATTGATCTTTTAGTATACGCGTTTTATTAAAATACCTTTTGTTTTGTGTATAATAAATTAATAATGCGTCAAATTGGGGACAGCGCTCCTGATTCCTATTACTGGCTGAACGTACGACGCGTTGCGTGAGCTCAGTACAGAACACGCAAGCTAACCACTCAAGATCACTGGCATATATCTGCGTCTTAAGGGGTCATTGTACTCATCATTATGAACAACTTTTACTATGGGACCAAACCTGAAATCACGTAAAAAAAATCAGCTGTTCCCTATATTTATGTTCGCATAACTCGTCAAATCAAAATGTAGAGAACAGCTGAACTTTTTTCCCGATTTCAGGTTTCGCCCTTATAAGTCCATTATAAGTTCTTTGAGCGCCACTAATCAACCACTAATGGAAAGCGATTTTTATAACATTTAAATCGTTATCATTAGTTTTTGAAGGAAAAATCTACATCTTTTAAGTTACAATAAAATACTTAACCACATACTTCAACTGAATGAAACGAAATTCAAATCTTTTGTAAAACGCAATAGTATCATTGCAGTTGCAAAAGTTGCGACATTAATTAACAAAAAACTCTGATAACATTGTATAAACTGCGCCAAGTCATTACTTGGCGCATAAATATGGCTTGGCACAATTATTACAGTAGGATTTGAACCCATGTTCGAATACTACTGTAATTTTGCTATTTAAATCAAAACGTATAACAATAAGTAAAAAAGATAACAAATGTTGTCAATTTCTAACAAAATTACGTAAATTGCTTCTTTTTTGACATTTTTCCAAATTAAAACACATTGAATTGTAGTTATTTACTTTACAATATAGTACTGCAGAAGTAACAAGTCCCTCTTACGCCGAGAAAACACAAAAAAAAACAATACAAACATTTTATACCTTTATGCAGTGCCAGTCATAATAATTCATAAAGAACTCACACGGGCCGAACCCATTAAAAATGATCGCACTAATTACAAGTGAGCATAGCACGCGCCTAGTGTGAGTGTCACACTTCTATAAATCATTATATTAATTTGAACACGACTAAATTACGCTTCGTGCATCCTATTGGTCAACACGCATGCATTAGGATCGGCGATTGGCGATCGAGTCGTGACTTCGTGAGCTGTGCTATGTGATTGTCGCCTTAAAGGTGATCATGCGGAAGTTTGGCCGATAGTACATTAAGTAATGAAAAGTTCTTCTTGAACACTTTAAATTCATGTATCTTTAGATTGACCACTGCGATGAAACTAATACTAAATATAATTCCGAGTTACACACAATATTTAAGTATAACAGTTAACTAAATTGGTTTTGTACTTTTTACGTGATGCTGTAATAACTTCTCACATCCAAACAAAGAAACCGACAAACAGCAATCAATTTCAAAAATAGTAGAAGTGGTATCTGTTGATTATTCTTTAATAACTCTACATTTTTTTTGGAAATATTTTCAATGTACACACGGCTACACATCAAGATATACATTTCCAGTATAAGCTGACCTCTCATTGTACGGAAATCCTATCCAATGCGAGGCCAGCTTATACTGGAAATGTATAGCTTGATGTGTAGCCGTGTGTAGCTGCAGAAAGGCCTCGTCCACAGGTTTATAATATGCATAGATATAGATACAGAATATAGATAGTTCCTAGGACGACCACAGAAAAACATATTTGAGTCCTAAAAATTATTGTCAGCTATCATATGGTTATAATAAAAATTAATGTCTATTTTCGGTGACTGGTAATGAGAAATCCCGTGTTTACAATCTACTGTTATATTATTTTAGTGATAGCCGTTCGTGCGGAATAATCTGGAAGAATGCATCAGTCAGTGTCGGCGGTATACAACGGAGGGTGCTGTAAAATATGTACTTAGGTGAGAGTACCTATTTTACCGCCTATTCCATTGTATGGTGCGTAATTTTTAACTTTCGAACAATGTATACAGGCTTCGTAAATGCATTTTTTTGCCAATGTATTGAAAACTCCATTTACTATTAGACAAACACCGTATTAGACAAATAACGGCTAATTATCGACAGTTATTGTATAATGTTGTGACATTAGGTAGAATATGCAAGAACGCAGGCGTTCATTAATTTACTAAAAACGAAAAACTTTGCGTGCAATGGGAAACTGCTACTGAAGACTGCGGAGCCGACCTCAGGACAAACTGCTTCTCCCACGGACAACTGTACGTCGCTTGCTCCCGCATCACTAGTCCTGAGTCTCCGTGCATTTTGGCTGCTGAGACCAAACAACTACAAACATAGTATTTATACAGGAAAGTTTTATAAAATGTGGCTGTTATTTTAGTATAAGCATCGTGGTGTCTTACGCCTTCCACGCGAACGAAGTCGCGGGCAGAAGCTTGTTAGTTAGATAGCCAAGTAAACTTGAACTTACCAAATACATTTTCTGAAACCGCTCTTTTTAAGTATTTCGATACATTGCTTAATGTGATAGGATTGCAGGAACTTGTGCAGCAGTTGTAAACAGCGACATTGTCGGAACTGAAACATTGAAGTGTTTTTATTATGATGCATCAGTAATTTAACAGTTTATTTCTTAACCTAACGTGTGTAAGTGTGGTCATATTTAAATGATCAGGGCCTGAACCAATACCTATTAAAGCAGTATTATTTTAATATTACTTCAGTGTGAGAAGGAGATGGAGCTCTACAGGACGTATAGCTGCATCCCTTTCCCACTGTGAAGTAATATTAAAATAATACTGCTCTAAGAGGTGGTGGTTGGCTCCCAGCTGTCCCATACAAAACTTCAATACCTTCTCGGCAGCTGCTATTCTTTCGCAATTACGATGTTGGTCCAATGGAGAAAGTTGTTTACTTTGATGATCTGTACCAAACCCTTAAATATGGCCACGCATTTTGATACACGCTGTATATTTTGTAGCTACGGACTACTGACATCTATTATACATTGAATATTATAGGTCAGTGCTACGGACTCATTCCGTTTTATTACAAAACAAAATTTATATTTTGACATGACTTAAACCATGCAACCAGTTTTTGTAATAAGAACGTAACTGTGATTGAAATACCGTTCTTTAGACAAAACTGAAAACTTAGTTCGGTACTAAGTTGTCAGAGGGTAGGTAGGAACTTTACCCACGGAATATAGTTCGAAATTCAATAATGTCTCCATGGTTTAAGAGGGCTATCTCAATTTTTCTTGAATTTGCGCGTTTTACTCGAGTTTTGATGTGTGATTATGGTTTAGATATAGCCATAAAATAAAAAATAAAATATGCCCGAGCAAGTTTAATTATTTATCTTGGGAGCTTTAAATAAATATTTCAATTTATTTACATAAATCAGTAAAAACTTTGTCTCTCTGCAAAGGATGTTTCATAAAATTTTACTTTTGGGTATCTTTTGATGCTTTTTTACACCGAAGATAACGTAATTTAAGAAATTATAAAAATGTCCATGGCACTACTGTATTTTATACTTGGGAGCGCTTTAATCAATTTATTATATTTCGTACAGTAATTCACCAAAAATAATTCTGTAAAACCGAGAGTTACTGACCATTTTTCATCCGAAGTTTTATTTTTTATCTACGAATATAAAATCCAATTTCAAACAAAAACTATTTAATAACTAAGTTAACTATGTTACCTTGCTAGAAAAAAAATAAAATTGTCTATTTAAAAGTAAAATAACGGCGTAAATCAACGGCGAAATAAGCTATATTTTCGAGAGCGCAAAAGTGATGAAACTATTAACGGGTGCTGAGACTGACACGAATGGTTTATCACCACGAAAACTGTACTTTTATAGTTACACAGACTTATTGTTTCGATTATTTCACGCTTTCTCACAATTAGATAAGAAATTGACGTAAAACTTTTTTTTTGTGATAGCACCCTTGTTTTGTAATAAGATGGCAAATGTTTTTGGACATAATAATTCGTAGTTTTCCACAAATCCGTGAGAATTTGGATAATCCAGTACAATAAAATGATTCAAAACAAATTATGTAACGCGGGCCGATCTAATATAGGGTTATTTCAAATTGACTAGCTAAACTCCGCAGACGCGATGGGTAGGTGTCGATATCTGAACACTAAAATAAAAAGGTTTAATTTTAGGGTGCCGTACCCAAAGGGTAAAACGGGAACCCCATTACTAAGGCTCTGCCGTCTGTCACCAGGCTGTATCTAATGAACCGTGATAGTTAGACAGTTGACATTTTCACAGATTATGTATTTCTGCTGCCGCTATAACAAAAGATACTAAAAATAGAATAAAATAAATATTTAAGGGGGTTCCATACAACAAACGTGATTTTTTTGCTCGATATTGATAACGGCAACAGGTAAACGCTTGAAATATTCACAGAATATTTAGGTTATACTATATTCACTTTAAAAATAAATAATTAAATTAAAATAAAACAAATATTTATGGAGGGCTCTCATACAACAAATGTGTTTTTTTGCCATTTTTATAGATAATGGTACGGAACCCTTCGTGCGCGAATCCGACTCGCACTGGGCCGGTTTTTTTTTAAGGTAACGACCGCTGTAAGTGTTGTAACTTGAAGTATGAGTTGAGAGAAACTGATTTCTTTAGTTTTATCGTGTTTAGATATCGATACCCATCACATCTGTGAAGTTTACCCAAAAAAAAAAAAAACTTTTAACTTTTTATTTAAAGGGCTACAACAATTACGGTCGATGACCCCACAAAAAAATCATATTTTTGTTTATTTTATCGTGATTATAGATCGATACCCATCGCGTCTGCAGAATTTTACTAGTCAATTTAAAATAACCCTTTAAAAAAATCGGTAAGCACGAGTCTTAGGTCGTACCACCAAAACCATTATACTTTACATGAATTTTAGCCCACACCTATAGACCTTTTATTTGGTGGGATATTATCAAATAACTTATCCCTCTCTGGGAGGAGCGGGAGGGCGTGTCAGACTTTTACTGACTAAAACCCACCCGTGTTCCTTCAGTTGCCTGTGTGCCAGGGCCACGGGCCGGTCGACGTCATAACGTCAACGCCGGCTGCCACTAAAACCCACCCGTGTTCCTTCAGTTGCCTGTGTGCCAGGGCCACGGGCCGGTCGACGTCATAACGTCAACGCCGGCTGTCACTAAAACCCACCCGTGTTCCTTCAGTTGCCTGTGTGCCAGGGCCACGGGTCGGTCGACGTCATAACGTCAACGCCGGCTGTCACTAAAAACCAAAGCTGGGGCGCTAACTCACATAGAGTCGCAGCATTATAAGCATTATAACTGGAAAATTTCTTTAAAATACTAAAAATACAAAAAAAAAAAAAAAATATCTATTCTTTTCTTTCTTTTTTTTTAAAACGTTGCCCTACACTAGGAATTGCTTCTGTATTGTGGGTGCGTTTACAAACATTTAATCTCACATACACAAACAGCCAGACCCGGAACAACTACTTGTAGGTCATACAAATATTTTTTCCGTGCGGGAATCGAACCCGCGAGACGCAGCCCAGCAATCAATCGCTTAACCACTGCGCCAACCGTGCCATCACATCATCCAATAGGCTGAGCGGTTTCCGTTTGTGCGTGAATGTGACGCATATTTTGCCCCAACTTGTTCTTTTTGTATTTGTGTTCTTTCTTTTCGTTATGTTTACCGCAAATAATCGTATTTTTTCTTTCTTTCTTTCTTTCGATATCCCTTTCAGACAAACTCGCAACCCTGGCAGGATACCTCTATCCCTGTGACATAAAAACAGACGGTGCAGGCTTATTATCAGGATCCCGGTGTCACCCATGGGTACTGTATAAAAAAGTGATCTAATCTATCTACGTTTGGGAGAGGCCTATGCTTTGCAGCGGACGTCTCTCGGCTGAAATGATGATGATGTTGATGAACCTACCTACTACACCTTGCAGCAGCCACAATGGTGAGATTAGTCACATAATCCACTGGTATCAGGTCCAGCACATTGTCATCATCGCCGAGAACTACCCTAATACCACCCGTCATGATTGCAGCCAGCATACCGGTGGCACCTGACCAGTTATCCACCCATCCTCCTAGGGGCTCTCTTAACGATGCAGATACTGGAAATTAACAGAAAAAAAAAAAGAAAAATTGATTATTCCGCACAAACAAGACGCACATTTAAAAAAAAGTCATAAAATACACACTAATACAAAGTAGCCAAAAGTCATGTATTCATCAAATAAAAGTTCAAAGTTCGGTAGTTTTTATTAATTTTATGAACTTCAAATGGTATATAAAAAATTTACTATTTGTATTTCCTGTGCGTGTCCAACAAACAAATTTAATATTTTTATTTCTTTCTTTCAAAAGAAATAAAAATTCATTATTATTTTTTACAGCACACTTAATCTAAATCTAAAAAGATTAGGTATGCTGAAAAGATTAAAAATATAAGCGGGCAAGCGGGGTCAGACACGAAGGGTTCCGTACCACCGTACAATATTTAAAACAATTTTTTTTAAATACTTCAGTTAAATACTCACGTTTCTTGTGCCCCTTATTTATTTTACTTTGTTTTATTTTTATTATTTGTTATTATAGCGGCAATAGAAATACACAATCTGTGAAAATGTCAACTTTCTACCTATTACGGTTCATGAGAATGAGACAGAGGTACACGTACAGCCCGCTGACAGACAGACCGACATCGTAGGCATTGTTTTTAGGGTTCCGTACCAAAATGGTAAAAAGGAACCCTTATAATGGTGAGACTAAGTCTGTCTGTCTGTCACACCTGGATATCTCAAGAACTACTAATGCTATCAACTTGAAATTTAGAATAGTTTTAGATGACGTTTGTCCAACTATTTTGCAAACAAGAAAGAAATAAAAAAAAAACTTTTTTGCAAAAGGGATGGGGCTAGGGCATGTAGGGTATCATATGAAAGAACGCTGTTGGCACATTCTCAAAAATTTTTTTTTTTTAGGCAGCATAGTTTCTGACTTTTCATGAAAAATGTAAAAAAAAATACCGTTATATAATATAATACCCCCCCCTCTTATCTCCGAAGTTTGCATAGATAAAAATCTGAAATTATTCTATGTGATACAAGTTTATAAAACGATGTCTCTAAATAGCACAGTTTTTCGAAAATCATCAACATCATATTATAAATATACGTACGGAACCCTCGGTGTGCGAGTCCGACTCGCTCTTGACCGGTATTTTTTTTTTAGTTCAAGAGAAAGAAAATACTAAACGGAGAATTTTTTTCATCTTACATTTAAAAAATCGCAAAGATTTTGTATTTCATAATGATACTGTGAATTACAAAGTAATTTTTTTCTGCTGCAGAAAATCACCCTTATTGAAATAATATACCGTACATATCGGCGTTTTCAATATTCATTGAATAAATACAGTATAATGGTACATGTCGCGGCAAAAGCGTCTACCTATTATGATTATTACATACTCTTATTCGTAACGAATTAATTATTCCGATTTATCATCAAGTAATATAAAGACAACATCGACAGATGTCTTGTCTCTTTATTTACCTGACCACGACACTGAACAAAATTAAACTTTCCAGTAAAAGAGCAAAATTCGAAGTCCAAATCATACCACATTTATAAAAAAGATATCTAGACAGACATCAAAGAATGTCTCACAAGTTTATCGAGGTCAGAAGTACACCTAGAAATTGACCTAAATAAGGCTTTTAACAAATTTCATGACTCATTATATCTGTCATATAACTTTTGCTTCCAAAAACTAAAAATAAAGATTTATAGCTCTAATAATTATTTTATTGACTCGACAAACATCTTAACATTTAATCATTTACATAATGTCTAATAAGGTGTCAATTCCTAATTCCATGTTTCTTCGTTTCATGACTGAAGATGAAGTTAATAATAGCTTTAAATAATACGAACTCCACAGGCTATGATGGAATTGGCACAAAAATAATAAAAACGTGCAACACTGAATTAATTAATATATTGTCATATTTATGCAATTTAACCTTTAATTTTGATCAGGTACTTTTCCTGAGGCCTTAAAATGATCAGTCGTGACCCTTTAAAAAAAACCTTTAACTTTACAAAGAAAAGCACTAAAAATTACGTGAAAAGCCTGAGTAATCTTATTCCTATTTTGTTAAAAGTATTCAAAAAATTAACACACAGACAACATACCAACAAAACAAACAGACAAACACACTTGCACACAGCTTGCACTTGGTAGATAGACTTGTCGACTTTTGTAGCAAATATTTATAGCAAATTAACCGTTTGGATTTCAAAAGCACAAGTCGAATTTTCCCGTTTGAAAAATATCCTGAGTAATCTAAATAATAATCACATAACAACAGGACTTTTTTTCACCTGTCACATGCTTTCGACTTTGTAGCACATGACGTTTTATTAAAACAAATAGAAAGCATTGGAAGGACTACCACTGCAGTGGTTTTCTTCTTATTTACGTGCTCGGAAACAACACGTCGTCATAGATAAAGTACATGAAAACTTACTTTCTTCCTATTCTTTGGACTCTAGAAAAAATAAATGCAGCGTCCACAAGGAAGTGTCTTAGGACCCATTTTATTTATATTATATATAAATGACATACGACTAATCTTAAATGTATATTTTTTGCAGATCACATTTCAATCATCGTGACGTCTGATCATGACATGGACATTAATAACACTATTAAATATTTTAGGATGGCTACAGAGAAATAAATTAAAAATCAACATAGGCAAACCTAATATTATGCAAATTTATATACATACATAAACTCACGCCTTCTTCCCATGGGGGTAGGCAGAAACTATAGAACGCCACCTGCTATGCTCCTCACATACTCCTTTTGCTTCGTTTACGTTCATACAATGCAAAAAAATGCAATCCAATGTTTATGAAATTTAATAAAACTAAACATGCTAACCGTTTTTCAAAAATCTAGGTTTATTACCACTTCCCTTACTTTACATATTATTATATGAGATGTGTAGAGTGATAAGGGATTGTCCAGAAAAGCGTATGAAGTAATCTCTCGACCAACAAGGGATCCACACAGAGGATAATCCTAAATCAGCTAAGTATGCTAAAAGCTGCCTTGTGATGTGTGTACCGTGTATACAATTAAGTACCAAAATAACACAAATTATTGAATAAAACTAACTCATATAAAAATAAACTATATTAATAGCTGAATGGTATAACTTTTATGACATTGAAAGATTTCTGTAACTTGAAAATATAAAATCTGAATGTAGGTACAGGTATTACTGAAAATGTTTGTAAAGTATGATCCAAATGACTATTATTGAATATACAATTAATCTACAACATTCTAAAGTTCTCCTAAAACTCGTTTACTAATTATTTTGCATGCAATTCATACAAAATTCTATATAGCTAAACATGTGGCCATATATCAACACTACAACTGTATACCATGTTTAAGGCAAATAAAGACTTATCTTATTTATTTATTTTATTATATAGGGACATAAAACAGTTACATGTTCAATTTTAGTAAATAACGCGGAATAATCTGTTATGAGAAATAAAAGAGGACAAAACCACGCATCTGCTGGAAGCGAATTAGGTTAGGAAGAATTAAAAATAATCTTGTTTTTTTTTTATGAAAGCCATTCTACATTAACTATTCTCTATTCTCTTATTCTTAATAATTATTCTGATTATTCTTATCTTCAAATAACGAAGTTAGAAAGTTTACCGATTGCAGGTCTGATGATAACTGTCGGGATATTTCCACAATTTTCCTTGACGTAAGTTTCTGCTAGCGCCTTTGAAAACGTGTAAGTGTTTGGTAGTCCTTCTGTAATAAAATAAATATTTTGAACAAAAAAGGCGTTTTGAAGTGTCATATTATCTTTCTGATCTCTCTCGTTCAGAAGAGTCCATTCGAGGCATGCCCGTGAATTTTTAGTAGTGAGGAACTTAGCACGTGCTTTGGCTAATCGGTATTCTTGTCACAATAGCACAACTGTCCAACTGTCCAGTCCCCTAATTTTGTAACACACTTAGGGCGCTTTTCCTGTAATGCGTTTTTTTTTTTATTATTTTATTAATTTTGTTTTTATTATCTCCCACGTGTGGATCCTGACCGCGTGCGGGTGATTACACGCTCCTGCCACACGCAGGACAAAGATTGCGTTTGTTGCTGCAGTGTCGTGCGTGTCGCGTTCTGTATCAATTTTCATTTTTGTTTGCGATTATATGCGTACTCCATGCGTGCGACCCACGTCACAGTAAAAATAACACTGAAGGCAGTAGTGATGGATTAATTAGCATTCGCATTCATTGTTAGCGTGTGAATGATCATTTAGCAGTTAACAAATTAAATGTAGTCGCGAAATTCTGTGAAATGCGAAGCGATGTACTTTTCTAAATAGTCAGAGTGTCGAGCAATCGCGCATGCGCGTGCAGCGCGGTAGCGTGGTGTGCTATAAATATATTTAATTATCGGCGAGTCGGCGAGTAAACTAAACGCGAACGCGATTTTTAATTCGTTTAATAACAAAATTGACATACTTCATTATTATCAATTATCGTCATAAGCAAATATAATAGCAATAGCTATTAACACGCTAAGACTCAAGAGTTCACACGCTAATGAAATTAATTCGAAATAGCATTAATTGCCATTACTGAAATGCATAAGAACGCCGCCCGCATCCGGTTAGCACGCACGCGCGCTGCGCGCTCGCAACTGTTCCGCGTTCCGCGCGCGTGCATGATAGGAAAAACATGTATGAAATGGTAGGATGCGGACAGCCTGCACGCAGACCAAATCCGCGTGCGGGTGAAAATACGCATGACAGGAAAAGCGCCCTTACAGTAGCAATGGATTTCATTATGACAGTTCAACAACATTCATTGCGTTGAAAACCGCAACCGTTCCGGCTGTCGCTGAAAACCAGCGCTGGGGCTCTGTCTCGCATAGGGTCGCAGCATTATGCTGAGCGGTGGCCGTTTTGCGTGGATGTGACACATATGTTCCCCCAACTTCTTCTTTTTGAATTTGTATTCATTCTTTGCGTTATGTTTACAGCAAATAAACGTATTTTCCTTCTTTCTTTTCTTTCTGCGTTATTTACGTTGTTGAGCAGACAAATGTTTCGAACATATGAAGCAATGGATTAGCAATATAGGTACTTCAAAATCATTCAGATTGTGATTGATAGTGTGTTACGCAATTAGGATGCTGGTCCTGCCTCTAGACCGCAATATGTCTAAGCCAAAGCACGTGCTATGTAACGTTTATGGATCTCAGCCTCAGTCCCAGTATTAGGTACCTTGCTGACTGGCTAAAATACGATTACCATGAAAGCTATTATTTTTAAAAGTACCCACATATAATGTAGTTTGTTCTAACATGAGAAGATGAAATGGGAAATGTTTAAAACTTACTGAGTAATGCCTTAATTTGGTTACTGTCATGGTTTGACTGCTTCAGAAACTTCTGCACTTCACTGAGTTCACCCGGCGGTGGGTACACCTTCTCTTCTAGTATCTGCTTATCTGTGTTACAGAAGGCCGTGGAAACGTGGACGAATGCCTGAAAGCACGAGCAATAAAGCTTTTACTTACCTATTGCATAGTCTATCTGGTTATTGCTAAAGTAGGCACTTATACAACATTAGTTTTTGTTTACACTAAACCCGAAAAGTGGTCATTGTACACATTATTTTGAACAACTTTTTCTATGGGACCAACCTTGAAATCGCGAAAAAAGGTTGATCCCATAGAAAAAGACGAATTGTACTTATATGTGATTTTTTTGAATGTAGTTAAGAAATTCTTATTACTTTTAAACACAGACAGGTATAAAAAATAATAAGAAGAATAAATAGCGATTTGCGATCACGATTGCCAAGCGTACATCATCATCATTTCAGCCGAAAGACGTCCACTGCTGGACATAGGCTTCCCCCAAAGGGTTGGGTTTGCCATAATCACCACGATTGGCAGGCGGGTTGGCGATCGCAGTATGGTGTTAAAATGCATAGAGAACCCTGCTGCACATTCTAGTAAGTCCCTTAGTCGCCTTTTACGACACCCATGGGAAGAAATAGGATAATGCTATTCTTTACGTCCGGCATCACACGGTACCCAAGCATAGTACGTATGTACGTAATGGGAAGGTTCATTTTATCAGTTATGGCTGATAATGTATGATGCCTAAATAGTGTTTTTGTCCATGCATGCATGACGACGCAGCAAGTGGCGCCATCTAGGTTTGTGACGAAGTTACTAGACGTGTTTCTATCTAGCTGGCCCACCTGAGCCACATCAATGAAACCGATGTAGACTGTTAGCTTATTCAATGTACCTGTCTAATCAAACGAAAATATTCAATGTACCTCCGCCAGTAAGACAGAAATGGCGTTTCATTTCGGTTTCTATCCAGCGGGGCCCTCCGTTATTCTATTGCTTAGAGACTTGAAAATGCTATTGTAGATACTCCTTCCAATGTACTTTTCAAATTATTCATTTATTTTCATAATCTTTGGATATTACAGCAGAAATTACATTCGTAGGTTTTTTTCTATCCAGGCCCTTTTTATCCTTAATATTTACAAGTGAAAGTCGCACGCCAAATTAAAGCATTTTCAATGTACTTACAGGGATTAATGCGTTTGTTTAGATGCGATAAGTACATAATTGTATTTTTGAATAATAAACTTATTGGAGAACAATTTAGGTACCTACGCGTGAGTTCCATCAAATTGTGAGTTTCAGGTAACGCACCGACCGCCTGTGTCCTAAAGTTGCATCAACTGGCTGATAGAAAGCTATCTAAGTCAAAAGTAACTTAATAATAAATTTAATTTAATGTAGGGTCAGCAAAATAGTAGCATATGAAACTATTAACTACTTATCACCTGTTATTATAAAACGAGTGTAAAGTATCACACGAGTGTTTTAATATGTGTGTAGTTTCTTACACTACTTTATCTAAACTCATGCAAATTCATTAAAAACAAAACATTATAATTATTCATCTTCAAATCATCATTTTCAAAAAAACATTATTTAGTATCGTAAATCGTAATTATGGCGCCCAAATTCAACATTCAACCGCGGGGGTACACGCCACATCAGCCGATCAGCTGTTTTTTTTTTTTTTTTTCCCTTCTGGCTTCGCACGGTTTGTGCATTTAGCCAATGTCACGTTTTAGTTCTTGTATAGTATTGATTAAATTAATTATAAATGCATGATGATGATATCCCCGCCCACTCCCCTTGAGTTTCAGTAAAGATGTGGCACTTTACTGAGACCTCACGCGGACTTCTTGAGAGAACTTGAAGCGAAGTTGCACTGTTTTGTTTCATTTGCCTACACTAATGCACGTTCACAAACACTTAATGGTTAATAATCCACCATTATTACACATTAATATTCGGCTAAACACAAATTTTGGAAAATCAAACAAACTGCTGATCATGACGCTTCACTTTCCCGCCAAGAAGTCCCCAATCAGCTGTTACGATGACGCGCCACCATTATAACTACAGATAATGTAAAATCAGTGGAGCGAATCTAGTGCACATCTCAAATTTTGGACTCGACCAAGTACAGAAAACAATTGTTTGTATTTAAATTCATAGATAATTATTGTTATTGCACTGTATCAGTATCACTTTTAAGTTATTTCGATTGTCGACGGCAACTAAAACCTATAAATTGAGAACTCATTGGTCGTCAAGTTGTCATACTAGAAAAAAAAGTTATTATTTATAACATTTTATGGGAAAGTGTGAATGTATAAATAACTTTTTAATTTTAGTTGTACGTGGATAAAATTTTGATTTCTTAACTAGAATTTTACGTTATGAGAGCAGATAAAATATTAAAAGGTGAAATACCCTTTCAAACAAAAACAGAATTTTCAAAAACGGTCTATAATTGACGGAGTAATCGCGTAACAAACATACAAAAAAAAAACATACAGCCGAATTAAGAACCTCCTCCTATTTTGGAAGTCGGTTAAAAAGTCATTTTGAAATAGAAACTTCGTCTCGTATTATAAATTGCCACTGCAATGTATGTTTCATATTTGAAAAAGTGATATACGATCGCTTTCATAGCGCAGTTTCTGAAAAACTCTGTACACAGACAAATTGTTCCAGCGATAAGCTAACTCGAAAAGTACCTCTTGTGCCTCTTGACTTACAGCTTCTACAAATGCGTGGTATTTCTTTTTTAAACGAAGCCGTTAATCTGGGCATCACTTATGCTGGAACAGTGTGTGGTCATGATGGTTGCACTGGTATTAAAAAAATTGTATACGAAGTACAGAATATGGTAGCATTCTATATTAATGGCATAAATGCAATTGATTTACCAGATGTTCCAAAACATTTGTTTCTGAATCAAAAATAAACTTACAAGTTAATATCTGTAATTCAATACTGCCCTGGTATAGGTGACATTGGCCATTACAAAGCCCACTGTTTACGTCAAAATGGCAGTTGGGAATGACATGACGATCGGACGCTATAGTAAAAGTTCTCCAAATAAATAAAAAAAATATACCGCATTGCGTAATTTATGTGAAACAATAGTTTATTCATTTGAAAAAATATACCATGTCAAAATAATATATTCTGTGTGCATTATTATTTTATCTACTTACCTTGAACAAAATGTTGTCATGCTGACAACATGTTTTGTTGTTTTTGTTAACAAAACTACTAAAGTGAACATATCCTTTTTCACCGTTAATTATTATGTTTATCACAAAAAACGCATTAATCCCTGTAAGTACATTGAAAATGCTTTAATTTGGCGTGTGACTTTCACTTGTAAATAATAAGGATAAAAAGGGCCCCGCTGGATAGAAAAAAACCTACGAATGTAATTTCTGCTGTAATATCCAAATATTATGAAAATAAATGAATAATTTGAAAGGTTCGTTGGAAGGAGTATCTACAATAGAATTTTCAAGTCTCTAAGCAATAGAATAACGGAGGGCCCCGCTGGATAGAAACCGAAATGAAATGCGATTTCTCTCTTACTGGTGGAGGTACATTGAATATTTTCGTTTGATTAGACAGGTACATTGAATAAGCTAACAGTCTACATCGGTTTCGTTGATGTGGCTCAGGTGGGCCAGCTAGATAGAAACACGTAGTTACTAGAATCACCGAAAACGTCGGCTAAGGGACTTCTTGGCGGGAAAGTGAAGCGTCATGTTCAGCAGTTTGTTTAATTTTCCAAAATTAGTGTTTAGCCGAATATTAATGTGTAATAATGGTGGATTATTAACCATTAAGTGTTTGTGAACGTGCATTAGTGTAGGCAAATGAAACAAAACAGTGCAACTTCGCTTCAAGTTCTCTCAAGAAGTCCGCGTGAGGACTCAGTAAAGTGCCACATCTTTACTGAAACTCAAGGGGAGTGGGCAGGGATATCATCATCATGCATTTATAATTCATTTCATCAATATTTTAAACAAGAACTAAAACTTGACATTGGCTAAATGCACAAACCGTGCGAAGCCAGAAGGAAAAAAAAAAAAAAAAAAACGTCGGCTAAGAGTGACACTGGTTGGTGACAGTCACTCTAGCAGAGCGTCGCATTGATGGTTGCGTGGCGGCTGTCTTCTGATGACAGAAGATGTCAGGGGAGCCGCTGTCGTACCACGTCCACGACGAACTGCTATATTCCGGCACAATCCTGATGATATTGAAGCTGCTGAATAGTGGTTACAATTACGATGATCATTTCTGGTAAAGGCTATCCTCCGCCGTTACATATTTATCAGGCCCATTTGTTTATGCTTTCTGATGATGACGTTATTAGTAATTAATTCACCTTGATATTCTTCATACGCTGACACAGATGTAGCACATATTTGGTTCCTCTAACATTCGTGTTCATAGCGACTTTCAGTTCTTCATTAAACCTTATGGTTGCTGCGACGTGAAATACTACGGAAACCTGAAAATATGATATTATGTTAATAGTTATTTAATAGATACTCAACATCAACAATTAACAAAAAGTATTTAATCATAAGGATCGAATGGTTTTTTAAACATAACAAAGTTTCAGTACCTACTGCAAAATCTCCACTTTTTTACTTTTAAGTTTAACAGACTTTTGGAACATCATAGGCAATTTACGGCTACCATGTTTATGATATAATGTGCCACGTAAAATTTTATAATTAATGTAAGTACCTTCTGTAAAAGTATTTCTTCGTCTTTCGTTGAAATACCAAGGTCATCGTCATTTATGTCACCAGCAATTGGTATTATTTTATTAAAATCATCTGGCCGTTCTTCTTTTAGTCTTGAGAATAGCTAAAAAATTAAAGACGATTTACCTACTTCATGTTTAAATGATTTAAAAAGTACGACGGTGCAGCAAGTGGCGCCGCCTAGCTTGGTTACGAAGTTACTGGAATCACCGAAAAGGTTGGGTAAGAGTGACACTGGCTGCTGACAGTCACTATAGCAGAGCGTCGCATCGATGGTTGCGTTCGTTCCTATACAGTATGTAACAAACACCCTGTTGTTCCTTTTAGGGACGTATACATTAACCTACAAGCACAACATTGGTGGAATTATAATTAAAAACAATTAAGTATTGGCTAGTCGAAAAGTCAAAATCAAAGAATGAAAGAGGTTAGAAATCAGTTAAACATTACAAATATTAATAATTAAATATTTATTTTAATTATTTTTGTTGAACAGTTTTTATAAATGATTTGCTTTATTACGTATGTATACCGATTCTTAAAACGTAGGTAGAAGGAACAACAGGGTTTTTGTTACATATTGTATAAAAGTGTATAATCTATTGGTTGCGTGGCGGCTATTGTCTGATGAGAGAGATGATGTCAGGGGATCCGCTGTCGTATCACGTCCACCACGAACTGCTATATTCCGACGCAATCCTGATGATATTGAAGCTGCTGAACCACTGATACGATGACCACTTCTGGTAAAGGCTTTCCTGCGCCGTTAACGTATAACGCCGTTAACCTATTATCACTCAAATATGACGGGTGGAAGAGCGACCTGATTCAGGTCGCTTGACAGATATTAGGAAAAATACTAGCTGTTGCCTTCAACTTTATCTGCGTGTGTTTTGTATGTCATACAGAGATAAAAATCATTGTGTGACAGATAACAACTTTAGAGGGCGTAGTAAGAGCCAGAAAATTTCACCCGCACCTTCTTGCCTATCCCTCTCATCAATCACGATGAAAACAAAACACAATCCCTTCCCGCCAGCAGAAACTTCGCCCGGCATTTGTCTATTTATTTGAATTTGAATCTTCTGTAGTAAGTATACGCAAAATAATCAGATGAAACGGCTCTATTCAAAGTATGATCGCTGTCATGTGTACAAGTAGGTATATTATTAAATATTATTGTATGTTCGTGAATCTTTACCGATGCTGGTGGGCTACTATTTAAAACGTTTATAATTACCTGAACATATTTTTTTTAATTACCAGAATAATTATTATTTTATATTCCGGTATTTAATTGTCAGTACCTAGGCATTGATTAAAAATACCGTGCAAGGACGAGTAGAACTCGCGATTCCGCCTCAAAGTTGTACCCAACTGCCCAAATGCTTGCGCGATGCAGGATTTTGCGTGAAGTCAGTGTGACTCGTAGTCCGCATGTGGCGATGTTGATGCCACCACATCACTCCCTCCGGAGACCGGAGGTCGATAGTAGGCTGAGTCGTGTATCTTGCGATGCTTGCCAGTGCCAGTAGAGGGTTCCAGTGAGTCAGAACCGGGTGCCGCATAGTTCACGGTGAGTCGGAACTGTCTGCAGATATTCCCCAGTGAGTCGGATGTGGCACAGCGCCGGGTTGAGGCTGACTGCTAGCGTCGACCAGGAGAGGATTCATGAGCTCTGCTTGTGGACCGGCCGAAAGAGCAGTGTGCTGTGCCAAGGTTGCTGATGAGGCTGAGGTTGATAACCAGGAATGCAAGTCCACTGCATGCAGGTGGTCAGGATACCCGTAATTGTAGCAGTGGGTGCGTGACATCAGTGTGACGCGTAGTTCGCGTGTCGCGATGTTGATGCCGCCACATCACTTCCCTCCTGTCAGTTCACGATCGCCGGTAGTACTGCAGTCATTACCAAATTCTATAGGTACAATCGTGGGCCAGCTTGATCATTGCAGCTTGATATATGGTGGAGGCGAGGGATATTATAGAAATCCCGCCAGCCTAGGACAAGTATGCAAAGCTGATGGCCGTTCTTGTACGTAGACTCTCTGACTCACGCGAGAAAAGGGTACAACAGATCCTAACCCACGAGAAGCTAGTCGACCGTAAACCCTCTCAATTCTTACGGCGCGCGGCGCCTTTAAACCCTGTCTGAGCCAAACGTGCCAGAGGCGTTCCTGTTCACGTTGTGGGCGAGCAGGCTGCCAACCAACATCAGACGGTTATCGCGCCACAGCCTAATCATGCTCTCCAGTTTGTCGCAGATTTAGCCGACCGCGTGCACGAGATCAGCGAGCTGTAACAGTGCATTGCTGAATTAACAAAGCAGGTAGCAACCCTTCAAACACGTGGTCAGGTCACCGCTCGCGATCCTCTGACAGGTTCAGGCGTGGTGCCAGAGAATAGACCCTGGGCCGGCGCGGTCGCTCGCGGAACACCCGCGCGTTTCCTCCCGCCTTATCCTGAACAGGAACCTCGCGAAACAATCGTCTTCGGTGCGGACCTGCGTCAGGTGGAAGGTAAGGACGCCGTGGCGCCTCTCTAGTCACTCCTCATAGAGGAGACTTATCGAACATTACCTACTTGTCGTTGTGTTCTTGTTGTACAATAAATTAGGTATATATAAATAAATAAATATAGGTAATGCATGCGCCTTTTTTTGTGAACCACTACGAGTAATAATTACTATTTTTGGGTTCCTAAAAATACTAAATAGCCAAGCGACCCACTTGGATGTAGCGCTCGTCGGCCGCTGCTGCGGCACCGCTCGCTTCGCTCTCTCGGCTCGCGCGCGGGTTTTCAGTTCTAACCAATTCTGAGTTGGTCTAAGTGTATAGCTTAGTTACTGCGACCAATTCGGCTCACGCGTGGTTGGTCACAGTTCTAACTAACGTAATCCGCATGGTCGAGGTATCCTAGTTACTGCGACCAACTGTGAGAAAAGGTCAGAAAAAAAAAGAGACTCATTTATTAAATAAATTGTGCATTATTAAAAACCTAAAAAATATTTAGTGTTTTTTTTTAAGTGTAGGTACATCATTGTAGAAGCTATAAATAGATATTTCCAAAGTGTACATCATTGTAGAATCTCTCTATCTATATATAGATATTTCCACAAAATAAAACAAATTTCCGGTTTACCACACGGTTTACTTTACCGTCGCTATTTCTATAATTTTTATTTGATATTTTGAAATAATTAAAACTCATGCTAACATTTGTACGCCTAATGGCAAAGCTTAGAGAACTTACGAAAATTTGACATCTCACACACCTGTGTATCGATAAACTATGTACTTATACAAATAAATAATCTGAATCTGAATCTTTACGTATTGAACTTTTATTTTATTTAGGTGTGACTTACCGGTGCTTTAATGATCTCTTCAATCCTTTGTTTAGCATTTTTATCTTTTTTGTCTCGTATCAAAACATAAACGTTATCAATGTCTTTGCAACTGTACAGAAGTTTCTCGAGAAACACCTGGAAGTAAATAAAAATGGAAAACTAAATTAGGCGCATAATATCTGGAGCTCGTCATACCGTGCTTTGGAAAGCACGATATGCCGTTGGTCCCGGCAGTCATTCGTGGATCTTTGACAGTCGTTACGGGTAGTCAGAAGTCCGAAAGTCTGGCAACCAGTCTTACCAAAGGGTATCGTATTACCCAGTAACTGGATTGTGGAGGAATACTGATATTTAGTCAGGTGCATCCAGCTAGGCTGGAAACCGACCCCAAGATACACACATCAAATGTGTCTACGGATCAGGTACGTTTTAGAGTATCGCCGAAATTGAGGATTATTATTTTAACTTTTTTGGATCGTTATTGATTCTTTTTAGTGAATTTCGCTATTTGATCATAGAGAATTTTCATTAAATGTTGATTAAACATATAAAAATCAGTTGTCAATCACGATTTCTATAAAAGTGTGTAATAGCGTATTTTTTTTTTTATATTTTTAAACGTTGCCCCACACTAGGAATTTCTCCTGTATTGTGGGTGCGTTTACAAACATTTAAATTCACAAACACAAACAGCCAGACCCGAAACAACTACTTGTAGGTCATACAAATATTTGTTCCGTGCGGGAAACGAACCCGCGACACGCAGCGCAGCAGTCAATCGCTTAACTAACTGCGCCAATCGTGCCGCCATTTCTGCATTGGAACTGAAAAAATTGCATCGATGTGGACCGACGACATCATTTGACACGAGAAGAGATGATGAGAGCCGACGGAATACTGCGAGCCGGTTCCAGGCAACCTACTGTGGCTGTCGCTCTTGGCACTACACAGAGCGTCATTAGCCACCTCTGGGCACGCTATCGTATCACGGGCAGCGTGGCCGAGCGACATGGAGTACGATCTCGCATCATCACTGCCAGACAGGACCAGTACATTCAAAATACTGCTCGACGGAATCGTACCATGACCGCCATGATGTTTGCTACGAGGCTCCACAGCTCTTCAGTGACCAAACCATCCGAAATCGTTTACGTGAAGTGGGTCTGCGTTCCCGAAGGCCGCTGAGAGTTCCACCTATAGCATCCCGCAATCGTAGGGCCCGTTTACAATGGGCTCGCGAACACAGAAATTGGGAGAAAGAAGACTGGCGTTGTGTTTGCTTTTGCGATGGATCTCGTTTCGGTTTGAGGCCGGATACAAGACGTACTGGCGGACCTCTGGATGTCAAAAATGTTTGAAATTATGTCAAGAAATGCATTCATTATAAAGGGGGAACAATAATGGTTTGGGCCGGTATTTAGATCAGTGAAAGAACCGATCTCATTTGGGTCAGGGGCAACTTCTATGCTCAGATTTATGCGGAGAGGATTGTTTCAGACATGATCATCCCTTTGCAAATTCAGTTGGGTGATTCGTGTCAATGGTGGAAAACAATAATATTGTTTTATCTTTACAATAAAAATGTATAAAATCTTATTTTTTGCCTTTTTTGCCATTTAATTGACGACATTAACTTAGGGCAATTCACCAATATTGCATCTTTTCTTATTTTTTACAAAATATTGTTGTTAACTTAAACATAGGAATTCAAGTAAGAAGCCAGTCTGGAATACTATAATTTGGTAAATATTAGTCGGATATTTTTTTGTAGTTAAAAATGTATTTGATCCGACACTTTTGATGTGTGTAGTTCGGAAAAGGCTAGGCTGATTGAATGGTTTAAATCCCATGGTATTGCACGCCTTAAAAGCGAAGCGTTGAGGTTGTGCTCTACTCTCGACATTTCAAAAAAAGGAGTTTTCTCGAAACTTAAATCAAAATCGATTGTTTTTATTTATATCGCACTTACAGGTTAAAGGCTTCTACATCGAATTATTATTATTATTATTATTTATACATAAAAATTATTTGACTTGATATTAGTACACTCATATTAAGGCTTCTACATACCGGCGCGACTTGTCGCGCGACGCGACACGGCACAAAGGCCCCGCGTGTCGCGGGACGAGCGGTGCCTTTGTGTCGCGTCGCGTCGCGCGACAAGTCGCCCCGGTATGTAGAAGCCTTAATATGAGTGTACTAATATCAAGTCAAATAATTTGTCAGACACATAAAATATAATTCAATAACAATTATTTCGTTTAACGTAGTAACTAAAACATTAAAAATGATCTTTCCTGGACGTCCGTGTGTCTGTGTTTATAGATTGGTGTATGTGGCAGGGAAATTGGTCGCAAAAATTATCGTACTGGAATATTTTTTTTTTATTATCTAAAGTAATACACTACGGACTTTCTCAATTAATATGAGCGTTCAATTCACTTTCGTTTAATTATTATTCATAAAAAACTAATATACGACTGTCTATTTTTTTGTATATCTATATATTTATTATAGTATTTTTTTTCCTCACCTTATAATTATGGCGCCACTAAACCATAACAGAGTTTTCTGTTTTATTTTTATAATTGTTTTTTTGTATTTTTTTTATTATTATTTATAATTGTTTTTTTTTATTTTATTTCATTTGAATAATTATCTTATTGTTAGCAGTACTCGTAATAAGAAAAAACTTTTTTACAAAAAAAACAACCGACTTCCAACAAAAACACTAAAAAGTGAAAAATAACTTTAACTTCGGAAGCACATAACATAACATCACGCCTTGTTTCCTCGAAGGGTTGGGCAGAGGTGTACCTGTGTACCTACCCCACACCAATTCGTATACAACTACTTGCTATGAAAACAACAGTGACAGGAAGTTTTATAACACCATCAATATACACCGAGTGGGTTAAATACGTATTATTGAAGAGTTAGCTGTAAATCTGTAATGTAATGAGACCGCGCAAGCTTACTCTACCAAATAAAAGAATTATAAAAATCAGTTCTTAAACAAATAAGTTATGCCTGAACATATTATACAGGCTGACTTTGAAAACATGCGACAAAATTTAAGGGAGTATTCTACCCATCAATATGAACAACTTTTACTATGGGACCAAATTAGAATTCGCAAAAAAAAAGGCGACCTTCTTATACAAAATGGTCCAATCGGTAATGTACCTTTATAGGAAGGTCGACCTTTTTTTTGCGAATTCTAATTTGGTCCCATAGTAAAAGTTGTTCATATTGATGGGTAGAACACTCCCTTCAATTTTGTCGCATGTTTTCAAAGTCAGCCTGTATAATACTAGCTTTTGCCCGCGGCTTCTTAACTCTAGGAATAAGATTTCATGCAAACAAAACCCCACGTTTTCCCCCCCCTAAAAGGTAAAATTTCCAAAAACCCCTTCTTAGCGGATGCCTACGTGCCAAATTTCAGCCCAATCTGTTCAGTGGTTTGAGCTGTGTTGATAGACCAATCAGTCACGGTTTCCTTTTATATGTATATATGGCTAGATATATATATATTGAGAACCTCTTCCTTTTTTGAATTCGGTTAAAAATCATTTATAGCTAGAGTGCATCTCATGACAATTCCAATTAGACCAAACACGGGTAGGATACATTGTTTTATAACGGAGTTCCAGTGCCTACCTTCCGGCTTCATTATCAGATCAGTTTGATGGTACTATTTTGATCAGAACTTTTTGTTTAAATTTGCTTCGCTTAACTATCTTAATCCAGATATCTCATCGCCACCCGTGAAATACTAATCATTGAGAAGTTCCGGTGGCCATCTGTGGTCTTCTTCATCAGTTCCACTTCACCAAATTATACTTTCTGAATGCAAATGATTGACTTGTTAATGAAAATATAAAAATCGCTATATGTATGCCTATAATATTTGAGGAGTTCCCTCAATTACTCATAGATCCCAACATCAGAACTGGATTTTAATAAAAATAGGACCAATCTGGAAGTATATCCTTTCAAATAAAAAAAGAATTTTCCAAATCGGTTCATAAACGACGGAGTTCTGATGTAACAAACATTAAATAAAAAAAATAAAAAAAAAACAAAAAAAAAAATACAGACGACTTGAGAACCTCCTCCTTTTTGAAAAGTCGGTTAAAAAAACCACTTCAACGTTATGAGGCGTGCACTTTTGGATTTTCCAAATTTTTAGGTAAATATTTTTGGGTATTCCTGACTATGTTTCAACCCTGAATACCTAAATAAAAAAACCGACCAAGTGCGTGTCGGGCCACGCACACTGAAGGGTTCCGTAGTTGGGATGGATTTATCTCAAGAACAAACTTAACATGATATTTGATAACATGTTCTCCCATACATGCGAACTGAAAATGTAAATTGGTCGACTAGTACTCGTTAACTATTAAAATAAATAAATAATCATTTATTCGCAGACGTTAAAGTCCATAGAATTAGTGAAATATTGACATCAAAACATAAGCATTCATTAATTACAAAGGCATCATAACAAAAATAACATAATCGGTAACATCACAACATAATAATGTCATAATAAAAATAACACAATACACACACATAAAAATCACAAATAGGCATAATAATAATAATAACATAATATAAATATAATAAAATGCACGTACAGCTATCTAGTCGAGCCGATCTGTGTGTGCAGTC
This sequence comes from Tiliacea aurago, assembly GCA_948098905.1. Taxonomy (NCBI): domain Eukaryota; kingdom Metazoa; phylum Arthropoda; class Insecta; order Lepidoptera; family Noctuidae; genus Tiliacea; species Tiliacea aurago. Next base: position 4,347,445 of record OX402583.1, on the reverse strand, counting down.
TCACCCAACGACCAATCATCGGGCAGTCCCACCGGTCTCTCAATGCTCTCAACATGCCGTGGGTGCTGATATCTATTCTGTGCCGGAGAGAAGCGCATCGTTTTCGAATAATGGCATAAAAATCATCCACTCTCGCATCGGCAAACATACCCGAAGCGCTATAATACCGCGGCAGCCCCACAAGCATCCTGAAAGCATTGTTATACTGTACACGCAGAGCGCTGTATGCCTTCTGCGTATACTTGACCCAAAGGCTGCAGGTGTAAAAATTCTGACAGTAGGCTCGAAAAAGCGTCATTTTAACGTCGTAAGAACACCGTGCAATCCTACGGGCCAGCATATTACTTCGAACAGACAGCGCCCTACGCTCTCTCTCTATATCTAAATCGTCGCACAGGTCATCAGTGACCCAGTGGCCCAGATATTTAAATTTTGAGACTTGCTTCAAGGGTGTACCTGCTAATGAGATGCAAGGAACATTTAAGTATGTTTTGGCACCACCATTGAAAACAAGTAACTCACTCTTAGTGACATTATACCTAAGCCCCTGAGTCACCGCATAGTTCTCACAGACCTTCAGCAAACGTCTTAATGCACTGATTGATGGGCTCAGCAAGACCATATCGTCTGCATAGCTGATGTTGTTCATAGCAACTCCGTCAATATGACAGCCGACACCAGTATTGCTGAGCTCAACAATCAGTTGGTTTATATATAAAGCCTTTTCTTTAAAACTTCGATATATAGACTACTGCCGAGAATATTTTCACATATCCAAAAATAACCATTTAGCTGGCAGGGGGTGATACTTGACTTAACAAAAATGTGCATTTTAAAGCTTAATATTACGCGAACGGATCCCTAAATTGTAAAATGGTTTGTACATACCCGCAATATTTTTGAACGGCCTATCCAACGATACTATGGGACAATGGGATAGACGAGAAAAAATATCGTACCCACTTTACGTGCAAGAACGAGGTACCTACCCTACAATTTTTGCTTCAAGATTTTATTTTACTACTTTGTCGGCGTGATTAATATGTCGTCCCCGTAGAGCGAAAAGTCACTAAGTCGAAAATTGCCCAAAATATAAAAAAAAACAATGTCACTATAATCAACATTTATTTCTCTGAATATTTGTTGCCCACGCTTTTGTTTTACGAAATGTGAAAAGTAAGTAAGTCTACCCTTTGGACCCCACAGCGTAATGGGAGAAATAACAAATTTTGCTCTACGGGGATGATGCCAACCCCATGCCAACTTACAGCTTTCTAGTTCCTTGTTGACTACGGAACCCTGAAAATGGTGTGTGTGTTACAGTATAGGTATCCCACGACAAGGTAATCTCAGTTTAGTTAAGTGTCAATGCCACGCTGGACTCGTATGGACTGCCCTACATCTCTACGAATAAAAAATCAGAATTCAAATAGCAACTTACTTTTCCAAGGAATCCAGTAACGCCTGTCACAAATACAGACTTTCCCGCATAAAAGTCAGCCACCGATACGTAGGCGGACGTTTGTTCTGCAGTCTCAATTACTCTTCCGACATCAGTTGTTTCACTGGAAACTGAATCGAATAAAATTCTTCATTTTTAATCATAATGTGAGTACATAGGTACTAGCTGTACAAGGTTGGCGCCAGGCCAAAATCTGGACGAACGCCGCCATCTTCTTTTTAACCGACTTAAAAAAAGGAGGAGGTTTATACAATATTATTTTTAGTATATGCAAAACCCGAAACACGTGTCTAGTATTTTTATGTAAAGAATCTATGTACAAAATTTAAAAACTGTATCATGAAAAATCACAAAGTTATAAGGTTGTTATGTCGGGTTGTCCGTACAAAACCATGCTAACAGCGCGGGGGCGGCGGCGGCGCCCCCGCGCCTCCAAGGTCGTCTTGCGCTAATTGTTAATAATTTGGCAGTAGGTACCTAACCGTACGGCGATTGTATTATAAGTAATTAAATGGTGATAACATTTTCCATCACACTTAAATATTTTTGGGACAAAATATAACATGGTGTAAAAATTATTGAAATCGATTCAGTTCCTTATTCTGGTTTCGCATAATTATACTAAAAATAATGTTGAAAGTATTAATGTTCATCTGTATGTGTTTATTTTTTATTATTTTTTCACTTTGTAGTGTTGTTTTTGGAAGTAAGTAAGTTGTTTTTTCAATACGTTTCACAAAATAATTGCACACATTTTTGTCAACATCACTCGAACACCAAGAGATCCTTGAAGCACTTTATTTATCTTATTAATTTTATTGTGCCGACCTTTACGTTTCTGTGGCAGTCTCATTTTGGATATACCCGCGGTTGTAACAATGTCGTCGTTCCATCTCGCCAATCTCGAAATATTAAAACAGCTAATCACATGATTGTTGATCCACTTATGCCTCTTTAAAATGTCAAAAAACAAGATTTTATTGGACAAACATAACACTGTTGTGTTCATTTCAAATTACGGTTGTGTAAACGCGTCTAACAGTTGGGAAGAACGAAATACTAGTAAGTACGTCACGTCATAAGGACGCTATTTATAATGCTCATAAAATAAAGCTTTAAATAAATTAAAGATAATTAAGTATAAAATTACTTGCTTGCACCGCCGATTGCATCTTATCAATCTTTCTTTAATATAAGTATGCATGTATAAAATAAGCATACAATTATTGTATTTATACATAAACTGGGTAATGCCACTGTTTTTACCGGATTCTGAGAACAATGGGCAAAAAAAAGGATACAATTTTTGATTAATGACAGATGCCTTTCATAGTTAAGCATTCAGGGTTTGACACATTACCAGTAATTTATGTTTGATTTGTGTCTGCTGCAGATCCATACTGGGTTGGTCCACGAAACGGCGTCCAAACAAAAATGTAAAAAAAAACTTTTTCCAAACAAACAACTGACTTCCAAAAAAAAAAAATACTACGAAGCGAAAAATTACTTCAATTTAGGAAGTCGGTGTCTTTGGATCTGCATTTTAGTTTATTGCCACTGACTTCCGAAATTAAAGTTATTATTCACTTTGTAGGTAGTATTTTTGGATGCCGGTTGTTTTTTTGTAAAAAGTTTTTTAATTTTCACATTTTTGTTATAGCACCACCTACCTGTTGAGTATGTGTGCGTGTGCCTACGCACCAATAAGTACGTTAACGAGTAAAGGTCAGTGCGTTACTGGCAAGCAGTTGTTTCACTCGTCTGTCCTCGTACTTAACATAGGCAACGAGTACCCAACGGGTATCCTGACCACCAGCATGCACCGGATGCGCATTCTTGGTCATCACCCACAGCCTCATCAGCAACCTTGGCACAGCACACTGCACTTTCGGTTGGTCCACAAGCAGAGAACATGATACCTCTCCTGGTCGACGCCAGCAGTCAGCCTCAACCCGGCGCTGTATCACATCCGACTCACTGGAGCATAACGCAGCGCCACCCCGACTCACTGGGGAATCAGCAGACAGTTCCGACTCACCGAGAACTATGCGGCAACCGGTTCCGACTCACTGGAACCCTCTACTAGCACTGGCAAGCATCGCAAGATACACGACTCAGCCCATGACTAACGACCTCCGGTCTCCGAAGGGGAGTCATGTAGCGGCATCAACATCGCCACATGCGAACTATGCGTCATACTGACGTCACGCAAAATCCTGCATCGCGCAAACAGAGTTTACCGCACAACTAGCATATATACAACATCCCGACAAATGTCTCCCCCGCCCCTTGCACGTCGAATCGCCAGCCGCCCGCGCTGAGGCTGAGTGCATCGTAGCATTAATAGTAACCCCAGTTAATAATCATGATCTAAACTTTGATCCAGCCCGTCCCCAATTTGTGATCCCCCAACGACGCCCTAAGCCGAGGTCCGTACCCCACAGGGGGTGCCCTTAGTGCGCAGTCGTTTAATTATGATATGATTTTCCGCCTTGGCTGGAGGCTTTAAGCTCACACCTTAAGACAGACACAGGAAAGTCCGGTTAAGTAGTCACGGCCTCTGAAGGCCACCTACAAGATGCCATACAAAAAAAGAAAAAAAACAACCGTCGGGCAGTTGCCCACCAGACACAACACCCGTCTGGTCGGAGGATCCTCTCTTTTCTATGGAGGATGAGTGAACTTTATGTCTTTACACCCTGTTTCTCATGTTTAGTGCCACCGTAGCTCAAGTGACTTGAATTAAGTTTGTCGAAAACATGAACACGGTTGAATTTCGTTACTGATGCCAAAACTTCATCACTTTGCCTTGTATTTTTCAGTTGATCGGACGGCTATTCTGCAAGTCTAATTTTTTGACACGAGCAGTGGCGGATTTACCAGCAGGCTGAATAGGCTGGAGCCTAGGGCGGCAGATTTTAGGGGCGGCAAAATTTGGGGCCATTTTTTTTAATGTATTATGTACTGAAATTAATAAAATCATATTTATGGCACCTAAATGTTATTAGGTTCACAAACAATTCAACATGTAATAATAAATATGTTGCACCACGTGTATATATTTTCTTTAAATGTGCCAACTGCGGCTGCTGAATCTTGCACAGAAGCTTGTCGCTTCTTCATGTTGCTTTAATAAATCAACTAGACACAACTCTGGCAAAAATGAATAAATTGGGAAAAGGCAAAACGCTAAAGTATGCTAAGCTCTATGTACACCAGCGACTTCAGATTCAGGTGAGAGAAGCTTTTCTTGCTCAATTATCTAAGAACAATTATCTAAGATCTACTTTAAGCCAGGAGAAAAGCTAAACGGCTTAGCTATATTGTCCATAGAGTCAGAACTAATGCACAAAAAGGCAGCTTGTGTTATCAATTGCGCGTGAATGTAAACAAACATTATTCTGGCCACTAATTACCGAATGTTGGCATCAAAGACTAACAAATACGTCCCAATTAGGACGTTCTCAAGTCTTCACTATTGCGCGCTCACAACATATCATTAATATAATATCATTGGGTGCAATTAAAATAATCGATAGTGCATAAATCATAAAGTTACAATTTCTATGACCATTTTTTTTTATTTGTTATTGTGAATTAGGTAGGGTATCAAATTGTAGAGGTCGGTAGGGGCAGCAAAAATGTTGTGCTCCGCAGCAGAACCACTTTGACTATATTATATAAAAATTACAGGATAAAATGTAGATAATGTCTATATTTTTGTAGCTTAATATCAAAAATTGTATATTGTTAGTTTCTTGGAAAATATCAATTCAAAGTGGTCATGCTACAGAGCATACTCTCCAGCAGAACCACTTTAAAATAACGGTTATTTCACGTTGATTATGCACAAGTCATAATATAAACAAATGTATATTTATTGTATATCGAGGTAACATCTACAATTGTAGATAAATACTTACTGATTTTTAGTAATATGTAAATGTTTTATCGGAATGCGCCTGCCATGAATTTCTTAGCAAATATCAAGATTAATACATACATACATACATAATATATATACTACATTAATTTTAGTATACGCAAAACCCGAAAAGGGGTCATTAAACTCATCATTTTGAACAATTTTTTCTATGGGACCAACCTTGAAATCGCGAAAAAAAAATCTGCTGTTCCATACATTTTGTCGATTTAAGTGAACACAAATGTATTGAACAGCTGATTATTGAATTGATTACTGAATATTCTAGTGCAAAAAACGTTAAACAATGCTCCAGTTGTGATTATGTGTCTGAACGAAATTGTCCAATTTTACCACTGGATATTGTTACATTGGCAGATGAGGGTATAGCGACTGGCTTAGAAAAATCGGCAAACTCAATGTTATCTAGTAAGACTCGGTTATGCCGTCAGTGTAACACAGAAAATGGCACGATTACAGACTCTTACGAGTTATCTGATATTATAATTTTTGAATATGATGATTATTTAAATATAACCGATGTACCAGAAAGAATTGTTTTGAAACAAAAAACGTACTCTGTCGTTTCTGTCGTGGAGTATATTTCAGGTTTACCTGGTGATGTAGGACATTACAAGTCACACTGCAAACGTGGTTCAGGCTGGTATTGTTATGATAACAATATAAGCAAAGTAACCAAAACTAATTTAAAAATAAATATACAATCGCATATCATAATATACGCTAAAAAATTATTAAATGTATTGTTTTTATGTACATAAAAATAAAACAAATTATATTTACATTATTGTCTATTTTTACTTATTCTTTATAGCTTATGAATGCATTTTCTTGATATACAATTTATTAATTTATTTATCGTAAAGAAATATATATTATGTATGTATGTATGTATTAATCTTGATATTTGCTAAGAAATTCATGGCAGGCGCATTCCGATAAAACATTTACATATTACTAAAAATCAGTAAGTATTTATCTACAATTGTAGATGTTACCTCGATATACAATAAATATACATTTGTTTATATTATGACTTGTGCATAATCAACGTGAAATAACCGTTATTTTAAAGTGGTTCTGCTGGAGAGTATGCTCTGTAGCATGACCACTTTGAATTGATATTTTCCAAGAAACTAACAATATACAATTTTTGATATTAAGCTACAAAAATATAGACATTATCTACATTTTATCCTGTAATTTTTATATAATATAGTCAAAGTGGTTCTGCTGCGGAGCACATCAGCAAAATTTGAATAGCCTACTGGCGGCAAATGTGTAAATCCGCCACTGGACACGAGTGAAGAAACGTCAGCTTCAATATTGCATGAGATAGTTTTCCTTACTTGAACTACCGTGTTTAATAGGTTTTCGGCTTGATTTTCAGGAAATCCGTTTATCTCTTTTCCTGACCTTAAACTTAAGTTCCCAAAGAAGCATTTGTGTACTGCATATAAAGCTGGTGACCCCACAAATCTTCCATTAGACCAACAATCTTCAGGGATCCATCCCTGAAGATTTTTAGTGAGATAATATCACATCCCAGATTGAAGTCAAGTTTATGGCTTCAATCTGGAAAATCATTAAAGCAAAGAGTGCAAGGGAGCAAAAAACAGTGTTCTCCATAAAAATGAACAGAAAGTATATTCATAGAATAGGTATGTTCGGAATGAAATAAAAATAAAAAACCTAAAAAATTTATTTATGTTAGTACAATAGATACATCTACAAAATATACAAGATTCTATAATTACATAAAACATGAAACCTAAACGCCCTTCGTCACCAAAAGTCGGTTGATTCCTTTAATGTACACAGCCATATAATCATCCCAATTGATATCCGAGGGGTCGCAGGGAAACTGATGTCTATCTTCAGCTGATAAGGAGGCATGCAGTGCCCGCGTACGATCAGCCTTCATCTCCCAGGAGTTGGAGGTGAAGAATTCCAGGATATCCCGACCAGCGATCACTTTGGACTGGATATTCATGTATCTGAGGATTACGGATATTAGTTTTAGTTGACTGCGCTAAAAAGTAGTAAAGATCGTCATCAATTGACTCGTACAGGTACGCCCTAAAATATGTATACACGGAAAAGAAACCATTTCATAGTACCAACCTTTGTTCCATAACATTGTATTCACGTATAGGTACAAAATATAGTAAACAATTTATTTTACCAAAACGAGGTAAACATTTAGTCCCAAAACACTTATACACCCTTTTACCAAAACCATGTACACAGTGATTTCCAGAACGAGGTAGACAAGATTGACAACGTCATACGACTTATTACGAATGACACGTCTTCGTTTAATAAAAGAACAGGAGTTTTATGTCCCTGTCATTTATGCATGACGTCATTGAGGTGTCCTTTTTTTATTTTTATATTTGCATTGCGAATAGGTAAATCATCAAATATTCGTAAAAAATACAGGTTTTCACCGATGTAGCTATTAACACAAATAATTATTAGTGTTTGTTAATAGCTACATGTTGCAGCTATTAGCGCCCCATCTCCGAGAGAGGAGACGTCGGCGTTCCAATATTTATAATACTAAGTAGCGTTGCTGGGTTTTTATTTGATTACTGATAGAATTACAGGCCAAGGTCCATTTCAACTGTGGTTGGCAACATGTCGTCAGAGTTTAGCGACACGTTGCCAACAACAATGGATGTAACTGGATTGGAATGTTTATCTAGGACAGGCGTTTTTTGTTTTACTATTTCCATTGTATTTAAATCGAGATTGAATAATGGTGGTGGTTAGTATGATAATTGTCCATTAAGTTACGCCTCTTCAAAATAATATTTTATTTCTCTAATGACAAAACACACAGTAAGCAAAAAATAAATAAATAGTAATGTAAACTGAATTTGAATTTTTTACTTTATTTAACGAAATAACTTAAAAATAGGAAGATATTAGACTTACATCGGTTTCTTCCCTGTTGCTCGTAGAAATAAGTCTGCTAAGTAGGCTGGCATTGTTTGAAGTAAAAACGTTAACGTAGATAGCGTATATTTATTTTCTGTAAATGTGAGAGACACTCGCGAACCTTCTAGAAAACAGAAAATTTAATGCTTTTCATTCTTATTGAAGCTATTACATACAATAAACAGAATATAACACTACACTGTTGCTACGCTGAGTAGCTAACGCAAACGGGACGACGCACGGCACCGCTACGCCAGCTATGCTGCATAGCTTATAAAAACCGGCCAAGTGCATGTCGGACCACGCACAATGAAGGGTTCCGTAGTTGGGATGAATTTATCCCAAAAACAAACTTAACATTGTAGTTGAAAAACATGCTCTCCCATACATTGATATACGTTACGGTCAATTCTCCAACTGCAAATTTAAGTTGATCGACTATTACTCGTTAACTTGTGAAGCCTACTTAGCTGTGATAGTTTTCCTTTTAATTTCGTTATATATTATTGCCATGAATTTTTTTACATATCCAAAACCAACCATTTAGCTGGCAGGGGGGGGACACTTTACTCTAACAAAAAATTGCACTTTAAAGCTTAATATTACGCAAACGGATCCCTTAATTGAAAAATGGTTTTGCCAAACCCACAATATTTTTGAACGGCCTATCCAACAATATCCCACACCATGGAATAGACGAGAAAAAAAAATATCATCCCCATTTCACGTGTAAGGGAGGTACCCTAAAAAAAATGTTTTTCATAATTTTATTTTACCATTTTTTCGGCATGATTAATATGTATACCCATGCCAAATTACAGCTTTCTAAGACTAAGCGTCTCTGAGCTAAGCTGGGGACAGACGGACGGACGGACAGACAGACAGACAGACAGACGGACATGGCGAAACTATAAGGGTTCCTTGTTTACTACGGAACCCTAAACATGGGATACCTAAAACTACGCCAGCTACATCGCGTAGCAAATGCTTATCTTCAAACTGCAGCGCGTTGGAAACAAGATCGGGATACTAACGGTACAACAGCTACGCCGCGTAGCAAACGAGAGCGGGTCGCCTCTACGCCGTAGTAACAGGTAACCTTCAAAATCGTGGTGAATAATACTTATTAAAATCAAATATGGACCCTGTCGTGCACAGCAACATCCTACTATTGAATAGATATTATAATATATAGAGAGTTATTAGAGAGAGAATAATAAAGTTTGTAAGTATGGATGGATGGATGTTTGCTGCTCTTTCACGTAAAAACGGCTGGACCAATTTTGATAAAATTTTGTATCGAGGTAGCCTGACACCCTGAATTAATATAGGCTACTTTTATCCTTATATTCCCACGGAATCGAGACTTACGCGGGTGAAACCGCGGGGCGCAACCCCCAGCGTTAAAATTTCTCGTCGGTAATTTAAAAAAAAAACAGCTGTTTCCTACAGAAGTGCAATACCTACTCGGTCAAGATGTATGGAACAGCAATTTTTTTTTAAATAACCGACGAATATTTTTAACTCAGAGGGGTCAAGAATGATGTACTGAATCCATGGTAAAAGGATTCGCGTCGATGTCCCTTCCACCCTGTATGTTAATCCAGGGTGTCAACTACTTCGATACAAAATTTTATCAAAATTGGTCCAGCCGTTTTTACGTGAAAGAGTAACAAACATCCATCCATCCATCCATCCATCAATGCGTTTATAATAATAGTAGCAGCTATCTGGTTTTTGACAATAGTATTACGTCGTATTAGTTCGCAGGACGTTCACAGAAACACATGTTCAGAGGCCCATTCTGTCAGTGTATGGTTAGGTGCCCGGTAATGAGAAATCCCGTGTGTTTACAATCTACTGTTATATTATTTTAGTGGTAGCCGTTCGTCAGGAATAATCTGTAAGAATGCATCAGTCAGTGTATCAATTTTGTGACATTAAGTAGTATATGCAAGAACGCAGGCGTTCATTCATTTACTAAAAACGAAAAACTTTGCGTGCAATGGGAAATTGCTACTGAAGACTGCGGAGTCGACCTCAGAACAAGCTGCTTCTCTCAACTGTACGTCACGTCGCTTGCTCTCGCGTCATTAGTCCTGAGTGTCCGTACATTTTGGGTGCTGAGACCAAAATTACAAACACTATAGGAATTTTTTATAAAAATGTGGCTGTTATTGTGGTGTCTTACGACTTCCACGCGAACGAAGTCGCGGGCCGAAGCTTGTTTATAATAAATAGAAAATTAAAAAATAGAAAGTAAACTTGAACTTACCAAATACATTGTCAGAAACCGCTCTTTTTAAGTATTTCGATACATTGCTTAATGTAATAGGATTGCAGGAACTTGTGCAGCAGTTGTAAACAGCGACATTGTCAGAACTGGAACATTGAAGTCCTTTTTATAATAATGTTTATGTAACAGTTTATTTCCTAACTTAAAGTGTGTAAGTGTGGTCATATTTAAATGATCAGCTGTCCCATATAAAACTTCAATACCTTCGCGACAGCTGATATTTTTTCGCAATTACGATGTTGGCCCCATGGAGAAAGTTGTTTAATTTGATGGTCTGTACGACAACCTTGAATATGACCACCCATTTCTGATACACATTGTATATTTTTCAGTTACAGATTCATTATGTGTTTGGACGCTTTCGTAATTTTCTAGAAATCCGTGAAAACTTTAATAATCTGGTAATATTAAAAACGATTCAAAACAAATTATGTAACGCGGGCCGCTTCAACACAGGGTTATTTTAAATTGACTAGCTAAACTCTGCCATGCCAACGTGCGATGGAGAGAAGCATGCTAGGATCCAAAACAAGGAACAAAACCATCAGACACAAGACTAAGATTCAGGACATAACCCTAAAAATCAGAAGACTAAAGTGGAAATGGTCTGGACACATGATTAGAGGGAAGGACAAATGAAGCAAAATAGTTACACAGTGGTAGAATAGAATAGGAAAGAATACTCTTTATTATGTACACCATAAAAGTTACAGATATAAATGTTTAAATTTTACATAGGGTGACACAATGGGCGGTCTTATCGCTAAAAGTGATCTTTTACAGACAACCTTTGGATGGATTAAAGAGAGCAGGAGGGGGCCAAGAAACGGCCAAAGAGAGACCACAGAAAAGGTGGGACGATAACATCAGACAGGTCGCTGGAACGACATGGGGCAGAGTGGCCAGAGAGGGGCAGGAATGGAGAAGGTTGCAAGAGTCCTTTGCCGACTGGCAAACGGACATACAAAACATTACTAAACGCTAAATACGAGACTGAAGACTACACTCTGTTTGTCCGACTGAAAAGGCTAATAATAAAGCTAAACTCCGCACACGCGATGGGATAAAAAATTAAAAGATCTGATGTTTTTTTTTTGGCTGTAAGTATTGTAACTTGAAGTATGAGTTGAGAAAAACTGATTTATTATATTTTATCGTGTTTATTTACCGTGTTTAGTTAGATATCAGTATCTTTCACATTCTGTGTGTTGCCGGACGTAAAGAATAGCACTCCCCTATTTCTTCGCGTGGGTGTCGTAAAAGGCGACTAAGGGACTTACTAGAGAATGGGCAGCAGCATTCTCTATGCATTTTCACACCATACTGCTATCGCCAACCCGCCTGCCAAGCGTGGCGATTATGGCAAACCCCCCCTTTGGGGGAGGCCTATGTCCAGCAGTGGACGTCTTTCGGCTGAAATGATGATCTTTCACGTTTGCTAAGTTAACACAAAAAAAAATTGTTTTTTACCGACTTTTTCAATTCAAGGACTACAATAATTTCGATCGAGGACCCCACAAAAATCAACAAGTTTAATTTATTTTTATTTTATCGTGTATACAGGCTGTTAAAGAAATTATGTGCCAAATAGGTTCATTATCGATACAGGAACCCAGGGAAAAAAAAATGCAGGATCCACTTAATTTAGTACTTACTAACTTAAAATAGCAATCGTTTAGAATTTAAATTATTTTATTTACTGAAAACGGCTCGCGACAAATGTTGCTATTTTAAGTTAGTGGTTACTAAATAAGGTTGATATTGCAATATTTTTTTAGTTTTTATTTTATTTTTACTGGGTTGCTTTATCGATACTGAATCTACCCCTAAGCATGCACTATGGCACGCAGTTTCTTTAACACCCTGTAAAGAAATGAAATGAAATTTATTTATTGCAAGAATTGTAGTACATTACAGATGGTCGGGTTTTTTTATGTTTCTAAAACAATTCGCTAAAACTAGCATGCAAAATAATTGATGGCATAATAATTGATACAAATATAATTAAATCAATGATAATAAAATTGGAACATAAATCCTAGATAATAAATTAACAATAGAAATGTCAAACATTTGTCAAATTATAATAGTAATAACCCTTTAACCCTTTAAGGAGGTCGTACCACCGAAACCATTATACTTTACCCTACTTTACCTGAATTTTAGCCCATACCGTGACGTACAAACAGATGGCGCAGGCTTATTGTCAGGGTCCCGGTGTCACCCAGGGTACTGTATAAAAAACCGGCCAAGTGCATGTCGGATCACGCACAATGAAGGGTTCCGTAGTTGGGATGAATTTATCCCAAAAACAAACTTAACATTGTAGTTCAAAAACATGCTTTCCCATACATCGATATACGTTATGGTCAATTCTCCAACTGCATATTTAAGTTGGTCGACTATTACTCGTTAACTTGTGAAGCCTACTTAGCTGTGATAGTTTTCCTTTTAATTTCGTTATATATACTATTGCCATGAATTTTTTCACATATTTTAGAACCAACCATTTAGCTGGCAGGGGGGGGGACACTTGACTCTAACAAAAAATAGCACTTTAAAGCTTAATATTACGCAAACGGATCCCTTAATTGAAAAATGTTTTTGCCAAACTCACAATATTTTTGAACGGCCTATCCAACGATACCCCACACCATGGAATAGACGAGAAAAAAAAATATCATCCCCATTTCACGTGTAAGGGAGGTACCCTAAAAAAAAATGTTTTTCCTAATTTTATTTTACCATTTTTTCGGCATGATTAATATGTATACCCATGACAATTACAGCTTTCTACGACTAAGCGTTTCTGAGCTAAGCTGGGGACAGACGGACAGACGGACGGACGGATAGACAGACAGACAGACGGACATGGCGAAACTATAAGGGTTCCTTGTTTACTACGGAACCCTAAAAAGTGATCTATCTACCTACTTTCGGTCAAGGCCTATGTGCAGCTGACTTCTCTCGGCTGAAATGATGATGATGTTGATGAACCTACCTACTACACCTTGCAGCAGCCACAATGGTGAGATTAGTCACATAATCCACTGGTATCAGGTCCAGCACATTGTCATCATCGCCGAGAACTACCCTAATACCACCCTTCATGATTGCAGCCAGCATACCGGTGGCACCTGACCAGTTATCCACCCATCCTCCTAGGGGCTCTCTTAACGATGCAGCTTTTCTTTTTTTTTTTGAGACGTAGTTTTATTTTTCCTGTAATCTTTACATAAACTTCTATCACATAAATTCAGATTTTTATTTATGCAAACTTCGGAGATAAGGGGGGGTACGGTACTTTTTTTACATTTTTCATGAAAAGTCGGAAACGAAGCTGCCTAAAAAATGTTTTTGAGAATGTGCAAACAGCGTTGTTTCATTATGATACCCCACATGCCCTACTAGCCCCACTTAAAAATTTTAAGACCCCCATTCAGTCCCTTTTGCAAAAAAGGGTTCTTTCTTGTATTTAAATAGTTGGGCAAACGTCATCTAAAACTATTCTAAATTTCAAGTTGATAGCATTAGTAGTTCTTGAGATATCTAGATGTGACAGACAGACAGACTTAGTCTCACAATAAGGGTTCCTTTTTTTATTACCATTTTGTTACGGAACCCTCAAAACACACAATGTTGTTCGTTTTAGGTCAATAAGTTTTTAGAGCAGCAATGAAACATGTCCCATTTTCATCAAATAAGGAACTTAGAAAACTTACCGGTTGCAGGTCTGATGATAACTGTCGGGATATTTCCACAATTTTCCGCGACGTAAGTTTCTGTTAGCGCCTTTGAAAACGTGTAAGTGTTTGGTCGTTCTTCTGTAATAAAATGAATATTTTGAACGAAAAGGGCGTTTTGAAGTGTCATAATTATTATCATTCTGATCTCTCTCGTTCAGAAGAGTCCATCCGAGGCATGTCCAGTGACTTTTTACACGACTGCCCAAAAAAAGGAGTGTTATGTTTTCAGGGTTCATGTATGTATGTATGTATGTTTGTGAGAATAGAATAGAATAGAATACTCTTTATTATGTACACCATATAAGTTACAGATATAAATGTTTAAATTTTACACAATGGGCGGTCTTATCGCTAAAAGCGATCTTTTACAGACAACCTTTGGATGAATTTAAGGGAGTTTATTTATTCCACCATAACTTCTAAACGGCTTAACCGATTTTAATGTATGTGGTATTGTTCGAAGCGTTGAACTATTCCGGGTAATATAGGCTAGTGAACATTTAAAAAAATATAAAGGGGGAGCCATGGTTCATAAAAAAAACGTTTTTTTTTTTTTTTCTTGAAAAATTGACTACATATACTATCATCGTCTAGAACTTGCTTAGCACATAACAAAAATATATAACAGTAGTATTCAATATACATTCGTTCACTAATTAAAAACAAACGAAAAAAATATATATAACGGTAGTATTCAATAACTCATAGAAAAAAATTGTCTTATCCGTTTCTACGTCGTGTCGCCTTATCTATACTCCCAACGGCAAAGTCGTAGTGGTGGCAGCGTCAACTGGCGCAGCTGCGAGGCTCATTGGAGGCGCTACCTTACATTC
Organism: Tiliacea aurago; assembly: GCA_948098905.1. Lineage (NCBI taxonomy): Eukaryota > Metazoa > Arthropoda > Insecta > Lepidoptera > Noctuidae > Tiliacea > Tiliacea aurago. The sequence continues at coordinate 4,332,222 of OX402583.1, read as the reverse complement.
CACATTTGCCCTGCCTATTGAAAAAGGCAGGACAGAGACCATGCGTCTCTTGACCAAAGAGCGCCTTCAGAGAGAAAGGCAAAAGTGGAATAGTATAAAATGGCTAATCATAGATGAGATTTCTATGGTGCCCTACACAACTTTAAGAAATATTCACCTCCGGCTACAACAAATGAAAGTGAGCGATGCTTATTTTGGCGGTTTCAACGTTTTGCTGTTTGGTGACCTGATGCAGCTTCCCCCAGTAGCTAAATCTGCCGGCCGGGCATACTGCTTTAAACAACCACCACATTTAAGTGCTGACGTGGACTTATGGGCGTTATTTAGCTTTTGCGAACTGGCACAGAATATGAGGGAAGCAGACGACACCACATTTGTGGATATTTTGAATAGTCTGCGGGTTGGTTAACTCACCATGCAGCAACTAGAAATCCTGGATCATCGTAGAGTACCTACCACTCACTGGACCATTCGCAGGTGACGAGTGTGTGCGAATATTTCCCACTACAAGACAGGTGGATGACTACAACCAAACGATGACCAACGAACTCGCCAAAACTTGCCGGAAGTATGACGTGGCGGCATCAGATACATCCGTGGAAGCCAAAACCTACGGACAGCCGCGGCTAAACCCGAATTTATACCTTCTGATCCCAATAAAACAGGAGGTATTGTTCCATTTTTAAAAGTTGGTACCGGTTCCAGAGTAATGTTGCAAAAAAAATATTAACGTTGGACACGGCTTGGTAAATGGTGCTATGGGGGTCATCCAAAAATTTGTATGGCCAGCGCTACGTCGTGACCAACTTGAACCGGTAGAGTAACTCTACCGGCGCAAGCCGTCTTCGTAGAGTTCGATGACAAAACGATACGAGGCAACACAGTCGGTTTGGGTGTCAAAATTGAGCCTAGCACTGTCGAACTTGACGCGTTACGGGGTCAAGGTAAAGTCGAGCGGCATATGCTACCACTGATATTATGTTGGGCTGTGACAGTGCACAAGCTGCAAGGGACGACACTGGACAGAGCCATCGTGGATCTAGGCGCTAAAAATGTTGCCAAAGGGCAAGCTTATGTCGTTCTTAGTCGCGTGAGACAGCTAGAAGGATTGGCAACTGGTGTTTTAGATCCACGAAAGCTTATCAACGAGCCCCATGACAAAAAATCTCTGCAAGAACTGAATTGCCTTAGAGATCTTTTAATAAATCATAAGAAAAATAATTTCGCGTTCCCAAAAAATTTAAGTTATCTTTGGTGGCACATTGTGCGTTTACAAAAATATTGTTTTATCACTAAAAGGTAGTATAAATAAAAAAACAAATAATTAAAAAAAATTGTCGGGGGACGGATCCTTGGAATAGTTCTTTACAGGTCCCCCGACTGCAATGAAAATATTGATTTTCAGTTTTCCACTTTTGGGCACAATGGCGTTTTAATTGCACAGTAAATATTATAATCTATTTAGTACCTACCTAGTGGCCATTCAGCACTAAAATCATGTAACTTGTTTTTAATTTTTTAGTTCACTTTTTGATATGGCAGGCGTGTTTTTTATTTTTTTTAATTATTTGTTTTTTTTGGTAGTGAGGCCGAGATCTTGAAATGTAACCTAGCACGTACTTTGGCTATGCTGTATTCCTATCACTATAGCACAACTGTCAAATTGTCCAGCGCCCTAATTTTGAAACAGACATTATGACAGTTCAACAACACACATTGCGTTATTTAATCATCTATACTGTATAATAATAAAATCGTAGCGAAGTCAAAAATTTACATTGAATATTTTTGAAAAAAAGTAATTGCTACGAGGTCTGGGATCGATTCCAATGCCGAAAATATAGTTTTTAGATTTTTTGTCTGAATGTATGTTAGAGCATCACGCAAATTCTACTGGATAGATTCTGTTAAAATTTTGCATACATATTCCATATAAGCCTGGTCAATTGGTAGGCTTTTTATTATCACGCTATTTGCCATTGGGAATGAGCAATATTGCATTATGTTTGTATTCCTCTATGAATGCACGTTCCAGCATCACGCAAATTCTACCAGATAGATTAATTTTCAAATTTTGCGTAGATATTCCCTATAAGTCTGGTCAGTCGGTAGGCTACACTATTATCGCGCTATTTGCTATGGGGGATGAGCAATATTGCATTATGTTTTTATACCTCTATAGTTTACAGTAAATTGTAAAAAGGCGAGCCAAATGGTTAGAACATTTATACATTTTATCATCACGCTATATCTTTATGGGACTAAGCTGTCAACCATCATGACATATACAGAGTGGATTATGGAGATGGGGCAGTAAGGGTACCTTAACCGTTGTAGCTACGTGAAATCGGTCTTAGGAGACTATCTATAACTTTTTGAGAAATTTTGATCTGCAGACATAGATTTTGATTAACATGTCAGTCAGCACAAAAATGTTCAATTTTCATTAAAAAAAATAATTTTCGTGCCAATAGATCCTGTTTAATATGGGGCTCAAAAACCGTATTAGACCAGAGAACTGAGGCCTAAGTACTAGATGAGTCAGAAATCGCAAAAACCTTTTCCCATACATATCGTGGGATATGAGATTCCAACTTACTTTTTTAGGTTCCGTACCTCAAAAGGAAAAAAATGGAACCCTTATAGGAGCACTTCGCTTTCCGCCCGTCCGTCCGTCTGTAAGTACATACTACGTCTGCCAGTTTAGACCTGTTTCTTAGGAACGCATGGAGGTATCAAGTTGAAATTCATTTCAAATATCTTCTTCTTTTTTTTGGATGGGAATTATCAAATACCTTCTCCCGCTCTGGGCGGAGCGGGAGGGCGTGTCAGACTTTTACTGACTAAAACCCAACCATGATCCTTCCGTTGCCTGTGTGCCAGGGCCACGATGTCCCTTTCGGACAAACTCGCAACCCTGGCAGGCATTGGCCCTAACGGACCCCGTCAGTCGGTGCTGGCATCTCTTTGAGGCGCGCGTGGAACACTACGCGCCGTCGACCCGGGCGGGCCTGGTCCTTATCGGATGGTAAGCTACCCATCGCTCACCCTCCGCAAGCCCGCGCCTACGGTGGCCGGGAATTAGCCTGTGTGACACCCGACGCCCGGAGCGTCTCCTGCGGCGACTACGAGCGCGAGGGCGCGAACCTTGCCTCTCCCTCACGCGTTCCGCCTCCTCCTTTGTATATTGTGGTGTCTTACGAATTCCATGCGAGCGAAGTCGCAGGTAGAAGCTATTAGTTATAAATAAATTTTTCGAAAATATACAGGGTCAAATTAAATTAGCTAGCGAAACTAGACGTGATGGGTATCTAAACACGACCAAATAAAAAAATTGTAGATTTTTTTGGGGTCAAAGACCGAGTTTTTTTTTCTTTTTGTTTTGTTTAACCTTGTTTAGATATTGATACCCATCACGGCTGCGGAGTTTCACTAGCTAATTTAATTTGACCCTGTATATGAAGCAATGGATTAGCAAACTTTAAAATCATTCAGATTGTGATTGATAGTGTGTTACACAATTAGGATATGCTGGTCCTGTCTCGTTCCTGTGTCTCGGTCCTGTGTCTAAACCGGAACATGTCTAAGCCAAAGCACGTGCTAAATAATGTTCATGGATCTCGACCTCAGTCCCAGTACTAGGTACAGTTGCCAGCACATCAAGTTACCACAAACTGTCCAATTTTCTCATTCGATTTTGAACTTAACCGTCAACATTTTAAGGTTTAAATCATTTGGAGAAATTTGACAGTTTGGTATAACCTGATGTGCGACTGTACTTAGCTGATTGGTCTTTTACTACAGAATTTGCTGTAATTTTTATAAGTACCTACATATATTATGTAGCTCGTTCTAATATGAGAGAAGACGAAATGGGAAATGTTTAAAATTTAAATGTTAAATTTTACAACAAAATACCTTGTGACATATTGCAACTAAATTTTTTTTTTCTTTTCTCTTGTTATCTACAATCGGCTGCTTAGCCATAATTAGATGTGGTTTGGGGTTGATTTTTTTTTTATTGCAATTCCAGTGAATAGCACCAATTACATGTCGGAACACTTCAGTTCCTTTGGTCGAGGTCCAGTATGTGCCATCTTTTAAGGCGTTTTATGTGGTCTTAGTCTTGAAGAAGATCTTTAGCTAATGTGTTGCTGTGGTTGTTTAGTCTTTCTTTGTATTTTTTGCTGTAGTTGTTTACTTCCTCTCTTATGGTCGGCATTTCTAGGTGTTCTTGTATCTCGGAGTTTCTTACAAACCAGTGTGCGCTGGAGACCGTTCTTAGTTTTGGAATCGCTGAAGTATCTCTAGGTTAGAATTGCTAGCAGATCCCCAAACTAAACAACTAAATGAAAGAAAATTTAAAACTTAAAGAACACTTTGTAAACAAGCATATTACAAATTATAGGATTATATCCAAGATAAGAATGCTTGGAAACATGCTGGTCCTGCTCCATAGGACAATCTAGAGTCTAGACAAAATCAAACAGGTTGCTATTTTAATTGTATAATTTATTATTTTTATGACGTTTAAGTATTTTAAGTTCTGTGATTACCTTAACTCACACTGATATTATTATTTTGTAGGAAAACGTATATTTTTTATACAATGTTTGTAAAAAATAATGTGTATCTATCACATAATTAATTTATCTGTCATTGCTTCATTCTTAACTCTTTTTACCTATTTTGGTACTTATAGTAATTTTATTCTAGGTACATCGTCTACACATACAATTAATAATATTGATTAATTTAATTAATTATATAATATTGTAAAACATTTTAAAAGAGTAATAGTGTAGTTTCTTGTCCATTCTTCTCCATACGATACTAACTTTTGGAATAGAATCAATTCTATTTTTTTATAAATATTGACGTTCAAAAGTGCCATAAAGGTGCCTATTTGAAATAAACAATTTGACTTTGACTTACTGAGTAACGCCTTAATTTGGTTACTGTCATGGTTTGGCTGTTCCAGAAACTTCTGCACTTCACTGAGTTCACCCGGCGGTGGGTACACCTTCTCTTCTAGTATCTGCTTGTCTGTGTTACAGTAAGCCGTGGAAACGTGGACGAATGCCTGAAAGCACGAGCAATAGAGCTTCTACTTACGTTTTGCATTGAAGAGTCTATTTGGTTATTGCTAAAGTAGGGACTTATGTGATTTTTTTAATAGGACATAATTTTCGTGGTCTGTGAATGTAGGCAAGAAATTCATATCAGTTTTTAAACTTAAAGAAATATTAAAAGCGGTCAAGAGCGAGTCGGACTCGCGCACCGAGGGTTCCGTACGTATATATGATGTTGATGATTTCTGAAAAACTGTGCTATTTAGAGACATCGTTTTTTTTTCCTGTAATCTTTACATACACTTCTATCACATAGAATAATTTCAGATTTTTATCTATGCAAACTTCGGAGATGAGCCCCTCCCCCCTTATCCCTTATCTTCGAAGTTTGCAAAACGGTATTTTTTTTTAAATTTTTCATCAAAAGTCGAAAACTATGCAGCCTAAAAAAAACAAAATGTTGAGAATGTGCAAACAGCGCTCGTTCATAATGATACCCCACATGCCCTAGTATCCCCCCTTCAATTTTTTAAGACCCTCTAAACTAACCTAAACTATTCTAAATTCCAAGTTGATAGCATTAGTAGTTCTCGAGATATCCAAGTGTGATAGACAGACAGACAGACTTACGGCCGAACCCAATACCTATATATCACCAGTTTCGACGTACTGGAGATAGAAAAATATATCTATCGATGGTTTTAACGTCCCAATAATCTCTTAATCTACCGGCCCACGCTATCTACTGATGGGAGGGGTTATCGCCTACAACAGATATCTATTTGTATGAAGTAAGCGTCACAATATACGATTTGTTTGACTGGACAGTACTACAGATGGCAGATTTGGCTATTCCCCGAATTGCAGGGATAAACGTAATGTAGCCAAGCTAAAATGAACTCTTAAGTACTTGCAATAATGATCATAGATGTTTTTTTTATATTCTATAGTAATAAAAAAAAAATGAAGTTCAAATATCTCGAAAACGGTGCGCCCTAGGCAAAAAATAACAGAAATTTAACCCCCCCTTCCTAACTAATACCCCCGTGCAAGCTCCATTCCAACATGAATTTAAGTTAAAAAAAACAACATTAATGCGCTAAGGTAGCCCGCGAAATTCAAATTTTATTACGTTTTTTGCAATTTGCAGGTCAGTAACAGGTTGTATTTTGATTCGCGGCCATAACAAATATGGCTCTACAGAATTATATCTTAATCCAGTAACTTATTTAGAAGTAAGAAACAAAGAAGTTTTAATATAACCCTAATTACACAATGTTGTTTTTTAAAGTGATGTTGGTTGTAATAGAACGCACGGGAGGGCAAAGTAGAGAAACCTACTTATTGTTTTCGTTAGATAGATAGCATTTATCAATGATTGTGAGACGCCATCCGAGGATAGATATAATTATACTGTCTATCATCAATAGCGATCTGTCTTTAACTGAAAATAAGTTATTGGGTTCGGCCGTTAGTCTCACCATAAGGGTTCCTTTCTACCATTTTGTTACGGAATCCTAAAAACAATAAGAATAATAAATAAGAATAACGATTTGCTACCACGATTTATTCCCAAGCCTACGTATGTACAGAAAAGGCTTGCTTCTGCCTGCGACTTCGCTCGCGTGGAAGTCATAAGATATACTTAATTATCAGCAACATTTTTATAGAAAACGGTCTCGTTGGTCTAGTGGTCCAAAGCGCTACTGTTGAGCATGACGTCCTTAGTTCGATTCTCGGGTCAGGCAAAGTGTCTGAAATGTCTCAGTAACAGTCTGAAGCCAGGATTTATGCCCGGTTAGTGGCAATAGGCTCGCCCCGATGAAATAACATGGGACCTATACATAGCTGGCAAAATATGGATGTACTATATAGGTACACACAGCTCCATTAAGTGGCTACCCCCCCAAAAGACATATGTGTTCAAATCCGAGAGAGGCCCAAGTTTGCAAAAACATTTTATTATAATTAATGTAATTGTTTTAATGAATAAATAAGTTTATGTTAGTATTTTTTTTAAAGTCTGCTTAAAAAAAAATTTTTTTTCAATAAAATGCTTAAAACACACTGGTTGGGTTAACTTTTATTATGGCGTACAACGACTAGCAATAATACGGTTAACATTTACGAAAGCTGTTCAGCGTCCAAATAGACCGGAGGTTTCAAGACCGCTTGCCGTGCATAAGATTGGAAGTTCAAATGCCTGGCACGAAATGAGCTTTTTGTCATGCATTATATTTTTATTAATAAAAATTATTTTTCTATTTTGTTTTATTTAGTAATATTGATAAAGAATTTAAAAATTAAGAACAATAAAATATTTTAATAATCATTTAATAATATTTATTATTGCTATTATTTAACAAAACTTTTCGAAAACTCGCAATTTCTTATAATATGCTCACATTTTGTTCATACTCGTACAGAACAACTATTTTTGTCCTCATAAAATTAGAAATCATTTTACATAATATACGTTTTAAGTGAACGTATACATTAAACGTTGTAGTTATAATTTGAGGGTCCATACCCTCAAATTATAACTACAACGTTTAAAATTATAACTACAACGTTTAAATATTATAACTACAACGTTATAATTTGAAAGTATCCGTTTTAACCCATGTTAAAACGGATACTTTCAAATTATAACATCTTTTGATTAGACAGAGACCTAAAGATTGTGACTCGGACGATACTAGATAACAATTTCATCACAATTCATATTGGCTCGCCGGCTAGTTCGTTAAACTGCCGACGTTCAGTGATGCGATGGTTCAAATCCAAGTCGAAACAATGAACTCTTTTTGAAGTAAGTATTCTTTAGATTATTCGTAACAAAATTCAATGTTGTAGCAGTGTAATATTTTAAAACTCGGGGGGTTAGCACATGGTGACGCAGACTGTACGTTTTATCAGTTATGGCTGAAAATTTGTGATGCCTAGATAGAAATTGACCATGTTTTTTTCCATGCATACGACGGCGCAGCAAGTGGCGCCGTCTAGTTTGTTACGAAGTTACTGGAATCACCGAGGTCGGCTCACGGCCGAACCCAATAACCTATTTATCACCAGTTTCGTCGTACTGGTGATATAAAAATATATCTATCGATGGTTTTAACGTCCCAATAATCTATGACACATTATGGAATCTTACCGGCCCACGCTATCTACTGATGGGAGGGTGTATCGCCTACAACAGATAGCTATTTGTATGAAAATGCCAAAGTATGCGTCCCACTACACGATTTGTTTGACAGGACAGTACCTACTACAGATGGCAGATTTGTTTATTCCCCGAATTGCAGGGATAAACGTAATGTAGCCAAGCTAAAATGAACTCTTTAGTACTTGCAATAATGATCATAGATGTCTTTTTTTATTTAAAGTAATAAAAAAAAATTGAAATTTAAATATCTCGAAAACGGTGCGCCCTAGGCAAAAAATAACAGAAATTTAACCCCGCCCTCCCCCCTCAGTGACACCCCCCGTGCAAGCACCATGCCAACATGAATTTAAGTTAAAAAAAAAAACCAACATTAATGCGCTAAGGTAGCCCGCGAAATTCAAATTTTATTACGTTTTTTGCAATTTGCAGGTCAGTAACAGGTTGTATTTTGATTCGCGGCCATAACAATTATGGCTCTACAGAATTATATCTTAATCCAGTAACTTATTTAGAAGTAAGAAACAAAGAAGTTTTAATAAAACCCTAATTACACATGTTGTTTTTTAAAGTGATGTTGGTTGTAATGGAACGCACGAGAGACGAAGTAGAGAAACCTACTTATTGTTTTCGTAAGATAAATAGCCTTTATCAATGATTGTGAGACGCCATCCGAGGATAGATATTTATAATTGTCTATCATCAATAGCGATCTGTCTTTCACTGAAAATATGTTATTGGGTTCGGCATAAGAGTGACACTGGCTGGTGACAGTCACTCTAGCAGAGCGTCGCATCGCATCGATGGTTGCGTGGCGGCTGTCTTCTGATGATAGAAGATGTCAGGGGAGCCGCTGTCGTACCACGCCCACAGAGTACATTATACATACGGACAACCACGTCCACGACGAACCGCTATTTTCCGGCACTATCCTGATGATATTGAAGCTGAACTACAATTACGATGATCATTTCTGGTAAAGGCTATCCTGCGCCGTTACATATTTATCAGGCCTATTTGTTTATGTTTTCTGATGATGATGATAATGTTATTAGTAATTAATTCACCTTGATATTCTTCATACGCTCACACAGATGTAACACATATTTGGTTCCTCTAACATTCGTGTTCATAGCTACTTTTAGTTCTTCATTAAACCTTATGGTTGCTGCTACGTGAAATACTACGGAAACCTGAAAATATAATATAATGCTATTAGTTATATTTTATTCAAGAATAATTAACGAAAAGTATTTAATAATAAGGATCGAATGGTTTTTTAAACATTACAAAGTTTACATACCTACTGCAAAATGTCCACTTTTAACTATTAAGGTTAACAGACTTTTGGAACATCATAGGCCATTTTCAGCTATTATGTTTGTGATATAACGCGCTGTGTAAAACTTTATCTTTTAATGTAAGTACCTACCTTCTGTAAAAGCAATTCTTTGTCTTTCGTTGAAATGCCAAGGTCAGGGTCATTTATGTCGCCAGCAATTGTTATTACTTTATTGAAATCATCTGGCCGTTCTTCTTTTAGTCTTGAGAAAAGCTGAAAAAAATAAAGACGATTTACTTCATGCGCAAATGATTTCAAAAGTACGACGGTAAAAATACGTTTTATTTGAAAATTAAAAATAGTAAATGAGTTCTAATTTGTAGTATAAAAATAAAATGGAGAGACTATACAATTTCGGTGATACAACACATTTTATGTGGCTCCTCAATCCAGACGGTCTATAAAAAATATAATTATGTTCGTGCCACTAAAGCAGTTGATCAAATCGGATAACAATAGCACCAATATTTTGTAGAAATTTCTACTAAATTGACATTGAATATTCATCCTCTTTTTCTAGAAAGGCACTCAAAAGGCTTCATAATCAGCCTATAATGTTCCCACTGCTGGGACACAAGCCTCCTCTCTTCGAGGGGAGTGGGCCGTAATCCACCACGCGGGCCCAGTGCGGGTTGGTCTCAAAAGGCTAATTTCATACATATTTTAAGGATACAGAAACCAAAATACGTCTGGCTGCTACGATAAGTGCGCGGAGACTGACGGCAGCCACAAACATTCGCCTACACTCGCTCTGGGCCTCAAGTCTGCTATTACAAATTTACAATAGTGTCAGAATGGTCGATCATTGATTTCTTAATTGTTGATTTTGACAATTTTGGTAATCTACTATTATAATGGCGTCATTATGACTTTCCAATGGTCGCGGCCACGGACACTACATTGAAAGAAATTGCATTTATTGGTAATCTCGTACATAATGACAAATGAATGACATTTCTACTAATGGGTTTTATAATAATGGCAATACGACAACGCCATTATAATAACAAAATTCTATTACGAGAACATTGATCGACCAATAGGAATTTAGCAGATTACGAAGTTTTAGCAAAATGACAATGGCATGACAATGGGATCGTGTTGGAATGACTGAATTTATAAAAATAGCAGACTTGGGCCCTTGGCTGCGCGCAGTCAATTAATTGGCTGCCGTGCAATCGGGCGCTTAAAAAGTGTACATCAATAAATTAATAGAGGACCAGTTACCATATTTCCTGTTTTTATATCGTATGATACGTCACTTTACGAATTTAACTTTTTTTATTTAGGTGTGACTTACCGGTGTGTTAATGACCTCTTCAATCCTTTGTTTAGCATTTTTACCTTTTTTGTCTCGTATCAAAACATAAACGTTATCAATGTCTTTGCAACTGTACAGAAGCTTCTCGAGAAACACCTGGAAGTAAATAAAAGTAGAAAACTAAATTAGAAATCCATCATTATTTAGTTACCTAGCTTTTTTTTTTTTTGGTGGGAAATTATCAAATAACTTCTCCCGCTCTGGGCGGAGCGGGAGGGCGTGTCAGACTTTTACTAACTAAAACCCACCCGTATTCCTTCATTTGCCTGTGTGCCAGGGCCGGACGCGATAGATCGCCGCCGCCGATCGCCTCCGTGAGGACACGGCGGTGCTCCGCCCAAGCCGGGCAGACCTCCACCGTATGCTCCACCGTGGCCTCCGGGCGATTCACATAGTGGTGACACCCGGGCGTTTCCTCCCGCTTTATCCTGAACAGGAACCTCCCGAAACAACCATGTCCGGTGAGGACCTGTGTCAGGCGGAAGCCCGCAAGGTGAGGACGCCGTGGCGACTCTCTAGCCACTCCTCAAAGAGGGGATTTAGTTACCTAGCTATGGTTTGAATCCCAGAGGAGCTCGTGGCTACGTAATAACAGTAGCACGAGCCGATCCATCAGGTTAAGCTACACTTGCCGGGGTTGGTCTGTGGATGGGTGACCATCTTTACATACAGAGACTTCCTCCGTGCCTCGGAAAGCACGATAAGCCGTTGGTCCCGGCTGTCATTCGTGAATCTTCGATAGTCGTCGTGAGAAGTCCGAAAGTCTGACAACCAGTCCTACCAAGGGGTATCGTATTACCCAGTTACTGGGTTGTGGAGGTAAAATAGGCAGTCGCTCCATGTAAAATACTGGTGTTCAGGTGCATCTGGTTATACTGGAAACCGACCCCAAAATAGTTCGGAAAAGGTAGATATTTTTGAGTTTTCCCGACTATGTTACAACCCTGAATGAAAACCCTGAAAAAATTAAAGTGCGTGTCGGACAAGGGTAGAAGTTGGGATGTTTATCCAAAGAACAAACTTAACATTTTAGTTGAAAAACATGTTCTCCCATACATTCCAACTGCAAATGTAAGTTGGTCGACTAGTACTCGTTAAATTGTACTTAACTGTGATAGTTTTCCTTAAAACTTCAAAATATACTACCGCCGTATTTTTTTTTTCACTTAATATACAAATATCACCCTCTTATACTTACTAGCTGTTACGGCGGGACATAGATATGTCTTAACAAAAATTTGCACTTTAAAGCATAATATTACGCAAACGGATCCCTGAATCGAAAAATAGACCCGCAATAATTATGAACGGCCTATCCAAGGATACCATGGGATCGAGATAGACGAGAAAAAAAAATCATCCCTACTTTAGGTGCAAGAGAGGAATCCGATTTTTTTTTTTTTTTCAAGTTATTATTTTACTACTTTGTCGGCGTGAAAATTACAGCTATCTAGTTCCTTGTTGATTAAGGAACCCTAAAAATTATGTGTGTTAGACACACAGTACCTATAGGTATTCCACGACAAAGTAATCCAGTTTAGGTAAGTGCGCTGCGTGTCGCGGGTTCGATTCCCGCACGGAACAAATGTTTGTATGACCTACAAGTAGTTGTTCTGGGTCTGGCTGTTTGTGTATGTGAATTTAAATGTTTGTAAACGCACCCACAATACAGCAGCAAAAAAAAAAAAAAAAAGTATCTATGCCACGATGGACTCGTATGGACTGCTCTGCATCTGAGCTACGAATAAAAAAACAGAATTCAAATAGGAATTTACCTTTCCAAGGAATCCAGTAACGCCTGTCATAAATACAGACTTTCCCGCGTAAAAGTCAGCCACCGATACGTAGGCGGACGTTTGTTCTGCAGTCTCCATTACTCTTCCGATATCAGTTGTTTCACTGGAACCTGAATCAAATCAAATTATTGATTTTTAATCATAATGTGATTACATATATTTAGATTCTAGCTGTTCAAGGATCTTTTGGCGCGAGGCCAAAATCGGGACTAACGCCGCCATCTTCTTTTGAACCTACTTCAAAAAAGGGACGTTTATAATGTTCATCTGGGGGCCTAAAATGGACGCTTTGGCAGAATCATATTATGATCTGCGTACAATTCTTAAAACCCGCAATTCATCTGTTTGACAGCTGCTATTTGACATTAGACTTCAATAAAGCAATTCATAATTTGTGGACCATTTTACGAAACTCCATACAAAACTGTCAAACAGATGAATTGCGGGATATGAATTGTACGCAGATCATATTATGATTCTGCCAAAGCGTCCATTTTAGGCCCCCTGTATGTATTCATTTTTAGGGTTCCGTAGTAAACAAGGAACCCTTATAGTTTCGCCATGTCCGTCTGTCTGTCTGTCTGTCTGTCTGTCTGTCTGTCCGTCCGTCCGTCTGTCCCCAGCTTAGCTCAGATACGCTTAGTCCTAGAAAGCTGTAATTTGGCATGGGTATACATATTAATCATGTCGAAAAAATTGTAAAATAAAATTATGAAAATAATTTTTTTTTAGGGTACCTCCCTTACACGTGAAATGGGGATGATAATTTTTTTTCTCGTCTATTCCATGGTGTGGGGTATCGTTGGATAGGCCGTTCAAAAATATTGTGGGTTTGGCAAAAACATTTTTCAATTAAGGGATCCGTTTGCGTAATATTAAGCTTTAAAGTGCTATTTTTTGTTAGAGTCAAGTGTCCCCCCCCCCTGCCAGCTAAATGGTTGGTTCTAAAATATGTGAAAAAATTCATGGCAATAGCATATATAACGAAATTAAAAGGAAAACTATCACAGCTAAGTAGGCTTCACAAGTTAACGAGTAATAGTCGACCAACTTAAATTTGCAGTTGGAGAATTGACCGTAACGTATATCGATGTATGGGAGAGCATGTTTTTCAACTACAATGTTAAGTTTGTTTTTGGGATAAATTCATCCCAGCTACGGAACCCTTCATTGTGCGTGGTCCGACATGCACTTGGCCGGTTTTTTATTTTTATGTATACTCATCGATATTTTCGTCAATTATTTTTGACCGATTTTGGAAATATTTTTATTTCATTTGGTAGCCCTAGAGGAAGCTTGGTCACTTATAAATTTTATTAACTTTTCATGGGTAATTTTTGAGTTACCTTTGATAATACGTATTTAATCCTTTTTGTGTATCTTGATAATGATATAATTATAATACTTCCTGCCACAGATTTTTCACTTAGCAAGTACCCGTATCCGAATTGGTGTGGGATGGGATAAGTACTATAACTTAAAATAGAAGAATAAGAAATTTTACAAAACTTTTCTAAAAAAAAATATATATATTTTCAAAAATATAAGTACTACGAAGTCGGTTTTTTTTTTTTTAAACTAATTTTTAGGGTTCCGTACCAAAATGGTAAAAAGGAACCCTTATGGTGAGACTATGTCTGTATGTCTGTCTGTCACACCTGGATATCTCAAGAACTACTAATGCTATCACCTTGAAATTTAGAATAGTTTTAGATGACGTTTGCCCAAATATTTTGCAAACAAAAAAAAAATAAAAAAAATATACCTTTTTTGCAAAAGGGACTGAAAGGGGGTCTTAAAAATTTGAAGTGGGGCTACTAGGGCATGTGGGGTATTATATGAAAGAACGCTGTTTGCACATTCTCAAACTTTTTTTTTTTAGTCAGCATAGTTTCCGACGTGATGAAAAATGTAAAAAAATACTGTTCCACCCCCCCTCCTTAACTCCGAAGTTCGTATAAATAAAAATCTGAAATTATTCTATGTGATAGAAGTGGATGTAAAGATTACAGGATAAATAAAACGATGTCTCTACATAGCACAGTTTTTCCGAAATCATCAACATCATTATATACGTACGGAACCCTCGATGCGCGGGTCCGATTCGCTGTTGACCGCTTTTTCAATACATTTCACAAAATAATTGCACACATTTTTACCAACAGCGCCCCCTGTCAACGTTATTTGGAACGCCTAAAGATCCTTGTTGAAGCACTTTAGTTATCTTTTTAATTTTTATTGTGCCGACTTTTACGCTTCTATGGCAGTATCACTTTGATTATGCGCGCGGTGGCAACAATGTCGTCTCCCCATCTCGCCAATCTCGAATTATTAAAACTGTTAATAACATGATTGTTGATCCAAATTATGTCCCTTTTTAATGTCCAAAAATAAGATTTTATTGGACAAACATAACATTGTGTTCATTTCAAATTACAGTTGTGTAAATGCGTCTAACAGTTGGGGGGAACTTAATACATACATTACGCTATAGGCTCAAGGACGCCATTTATAATACTCATAAAATAAATTAAAAGATAATTTACTATAAAATTACTTGATTGTAATGCAGATTTGATCATAACAATCTTTCTTTAATATAAGTATGACTGTTTAAAATAAGATTACAATGATTGTATTTGAACAAAAACTGGCTAATGCCACTGTTTTTACCGGATTCTGAGAGCAATACAATGGTCAATAAAAATTATAAGTACTTTAAAATAATAAAGATAAGTAGATGTCGTGTGAAGCAATCAGGGTTTGACACATTGGGCACGCCACAATTGTGGCGATTAGTTCCCTCTTTAGGGAGTGGCTAGAAAGGCGCCACGGCATCCTCACCTTCCGCCTGACGCAGGTTCTCACCGGACACGGTTGTTTCGGGAGGTTCCTGTTCAGGATAAAGCGGGAGGAAACGCCCGGGTGTCACCACTGTGTGGATCGCCCGGAGGACAGGGTGGAGCATACGGTGGAGGTCTGCCCGGCTTGGGCGGAGCACCGCCGTGTCCTCACGGAAGCAATCGGCGGCGGCGATCTCTCGTGTCCGGCCCTGGTTCAGGCCATGGTTCGGAGCGAGAGTGCGTGGGAGGCCGTTACCTCGTGCGAAGTAGTAATGCTCGCGAAGGAGGAGGCGGAATGCGTGAGGGAGAGGCAGGGCTCGCGCCCTCACGCCCCTAGTCACCGCAGGAGACGCCCCGGGCGTCACAAGCCGATTTCCGGCCACCACCGTAGCTCGTAGGCGCGGGCCTGCGGACGGTGAGCGATGGGTAGCTCGCCGTCCGATAAGGACCAGGCCCGGGTCGACGGCGCATTGTGTTCCACGCGCTCCTCAAAGAGATATCAGCACGAATTGAAACTCGCAACCGTGGCAGGCATTGGCCCTAATGGACCCCCCATTAGGGCCAATGCCTGCCACGGTTGCGAGTTTGTCCGAAAGAGATATTGTGGCCCTGGCACACAGGCAACAGAAGGAACACGGGTGGGTTTTAGTCAGTAAAAGTCTGACACGCCCTCCCGCTCCGCCCAGAGCGGACGAAGTTATTTGATAATTTCCCATACAATAAAAAAAAGAAAGAAAGAAAGAAAAATATTTTATTCGGGACACGCACAAGAAATACAAATATAGCACTTAGAACTAACTTACAATAAAAACAACCAAAACTTGTGCGATGCCAAAAAGGTCCCTATCTCAGCATAATGCCGCGATATTTAAAAAAATAAATACCGCAGCGCTGAAAAAAGGGTTTGACACATGAGTTAGGTACTATAAAAAATACTGAAATCGATATAGGTGAGCCTATAAAATTTAAGAATTGTCCTTGACTTCCAGGGATCCCCAAAAAAAGAATTTTCAAAATCGGTTTACAATTGACGAAGAAATCGCTGAACATAATAAAAAAAAATAAAAAATACAGCCGAACATGTCCTCCGTTTTGGAAGCAATATCACTTCAGCTGGAAAAAGAACTTATAGAACTGACAACGAATGAGGAAATAAAAATCAAGTTCAAAAATGGCTACCAAGAATTTTGACTACAAAAACCGATCCCGCAATTGTCCCCGGGGTACAATTGCGGGATCGGTTTTTTTGGTTTTTGTCTACTCCGAAGCGATAATCCCAAGTATCGGCCGAGTGTTCGGCCGTTTTATAACTTCCAAAGTTTCCTTTTATGACTTTGAGTCCTTACCCGACTTCAAGTCACATTTTTGACTGTGGTCAAAAAGCCTCTTTGACTGTTTGGTTTTTTTTTCTTCCGCCGTTCTCAGCCATAGTTAGCCGTAGTCAAGAAACGGCTGAACATTCGGCCGATACTTCGGATTTATGTTCGGAGTAGACTATGTATTGTGGTGAATTGTTCAACGATTCTTGATAGCATTCCCATCGTCATATTTGTGTGAAGGCGGCGTACTGTGGCAACGCTGCTTACTAAAAAACTTTTTACATGTGTTTTTGGATCTGTTTTTGAGTTTTTTGCCACCGACTTCCGAAATTAAAGTTATTTTTCACTTTGTAGTGTTATTTTTGGTAGTCGGTTACTATTTTTTTTGTAAAAAAATTATTTATTTTTCACTTTTTAGTGGGTCAGTTTTAAATTTATCTAAGTTACAATAGCCTAATGTTAACTGCTCATCACCTTTTACAAAATATTGCTTTTCCCGATGCTGGGACGTTGATTGTTGAGGAGTTTTCCTGGTAAGAACCAGGAGAACTGCCACTCACCATAGTGTAGTGCATAGTGACGAGCATAAATTGCTTAATCGCAACCGGTTAAATAGGTACTCATTATGATATTGTTCAGGTGGCCATCTGTGGTCTCCATCATCAGTTCCACTTCACCAAATGGAGCTTTGGGAGAGCAAATGCACGAGGCAAATGCACGATAAAAAATACCCAAATCGCTATAGGTTTGCATATAAAGTTTGTGGGTTTCCCTCGATTTCCATGGGATCCCCTCATCAGATTTTGATTTGGTGGCAATGGGGCCACCTAGGCAGTATACCCTTTCAAACAAAAAAAATATTTTTTTAAATCGGTTCATAATTGACGGAGTAATCGCGTAACAAACATACAAAAAAAATTAAAAAAAACATACAGCCGAATTGAGAACCTCCTCCTTTTTTGAAGTCGGTTAGAAGCAATGGATTAGCAATATACTTCAAAATCATTCCGACTCCGATTCGAACTGTGTTACGCAATTAGGGTACTGGGAGCCTAAAATGGACGCTTTTGCAGAATCATGCGTGCAATTCCTACAGCCCGCAATTCATCTGTTTGACAGCTGCTATTTAACATTAGACTTCACTATATTAATTCTTATTTCGTGGACCATTTTACGAAACTCCATACACAACTGTCAAACAGATGAATTGCGGGATATGAATTGTACGCAGATCATAATATGATTCTGCGAAAGCGTCCATTTTAGGCCCCCTGAGCGCCGTTGTGTACTATCTACTGCGCTCAGGTATCAAGCTAACTCTTGCGGGTTTTAAAGTAAAAGTCTCGTTTAGAATGAATGAATGTTTAATCTTCGCTACTAAACCTCACAATAATTAATTTAATTTGAAGTTGTAGTGGTTTAGTAACTTCCTAACTAGTATTATTCATGCGAAAGTAAGTTTGTTTGTTTGTTACCTTTTCACGCCTAAACCACTGAACCGATCATCCTGAAATTTTCCATAAATAATATGTTGTCAGGTGTACAGAAACGGACATAGGGTACCTTTCATCCCGAAAAAAAGTTGTTCCCGAGGAAAACAACTTTAACGTTCTTATCGTGATAGTCGCGCCACGTGTCTTTTGAATCATGATTGAATTATATTATTATAGAAACTTTAATAGTGTGTTAAGAGTTTTTTGCCGCCAAACGTCAAAGTCTTTTTCCCTTTCTTTAACCTGACTCCTGAACTATAAGCGAGACGGGGTAGGGTATTAACTATTGGGAAAAAATGTCGCGTTCGTCAACACTGTTAACCAGTAGAACATCATCCCCAGTAGTTTTAATAGTGTTAACCACGGAGTATTAACCAGCGGGAAGTACCCATGGTAATTTATTACATTACATTTTAATATTATATTTTAATGAATTTAAGGATTTTATTTATGTGAGTAGGCTTGTACATCTGTTATTTAATTTAAGTTATATCTAATAGTATAATTGCGGTGTGTATTTAAAGTTTTGTTACTAACATAATTCTTAAGTATAAGTACTACCTACAAAAATATGGATCACTTGTGTCTGACTTAAATAATTAAATAATTGACATTGATATTCTGTAATTTTTAATCTTTGCCAATAGAAACATAGTACAGACGCCAGCACATCAAGCTACCACAATCTGTCAAATTTCTTTAATAGATTTTCAACTTTATCCCTACAGCATAAGATTCAAGGTTGATTGAGGAAATTTGACAGTTTCGGGTAGCTTTACCTGCTGGCGTCTGTACATAGCTAGCTCCAGTTATTAAATATCTCAGTTTTTTGAAGCACACACTGGTAAATTGTTTTCAGTATCCTAATTTAAATAAAACTTTCTTTTGAAGCACTGAAAGATATTTTCTAAATGAGAATCTAATTTCCAAAACAATCCGTTTTGGAAATTATACAGTCGATTTGCTTCCCAAAATCTTTTCTACAGTATGAGTAAGTAGGTACCTACTATAGGAAATCTTACCTAATTGCCGAGTCTCCATTTAGCAAAAAAATCCTCAGGGGTAGGTAGTCTCTTCCCTGTTTGCGTACTAAGAACTTAAAATAACTATACGAACAAAAACAACTGAATGGACAAATTTTATAGTTACGCCACTTTAAGTGTTAACATTTTAGCGTTCCGTAGACATCTTGCTTGCGGCCGTGATTCGATGTGTATCTACTCATCGATCGAATCATACCTGATTGGTAGCGAGAATGCGTTGGATGTAGTCGCCTCTTTTTGTAAGGTGATGTATGAAACAACCGGCCAAGTGCGAGTCGGACTCGCGCACGAAGAGTTCCGTACCATTATACACAAACACACAAAGCGTAAAACGTTTAAGGAGGATGATATTCTCATAGCATGTATGTCTATTTTTATTAATATTTCTGTTTAGTTTATTCTACCATTTATTTTTATTATTATATTATTTTTCTTTATCTATGATCCTATTAATTGTTTGCTGCACCGTACGACGTCATACGTCGGCGCCGGCTGTCGCTGAAAACCAGCGCTGGGGCTCTGTCTTGCATAGGGTCGCAGTATAATGCTGAGCGATAGCCGTTTTGCGTGGATGTGACGCATGTTTCCCCCAACCTTTTCTTATTTTTGTGTTTATGTTCTTTGTTGCGTCATGTTTACCGCAAATAAACGTATTTTCTTTCTTTCTTTATTTTTTTTTATTATCTATAAAAATGGCAAAAAAAACACGTTTGTTGTATGGGAGCCCTCCTTAAATATTTGTTTTATTTTAATTTAATTATTTATTTTTAAAGGCAAAATATATCTACATATTCTGTGAATATTTCAAGCGTTTCCCTGTTGCCGTCATCAATATAGAGCAAAAACGAGCAAACAAATCACGTTTGTTGTATGGGAGCCCCCTTAAATATTTATTTTATTCTTAATTTTTTAGTATTTGTTGTTATAGCGGCAACAGAAATACATCATCTGTGAAAATTTCAACAGTCTAGCTATCATGGCTCATGAGATACAGCCTGGTGACAGACGGACAGACGGACAGACAGACAGACAGACGGCGGAGCCTTAGTAATAGGGTTCCCGTTTTACCCTTTGGGTACGGAACCCTAAAAAAGAGGCGAAGAGGGAAACAGCGCGTTCCTTTCACCTCTCCCACATCATAAAAAGGATAATAAACTCAATGTATTATTGAAATCCTTAAAACGGCCTTTCCATTGGTGTCCCCTTTAACCCTAACAACAGCAGATGGGCACTAAAGGGCACTAAATAATCTCCGGACCGGGTGAATTTAGAAGCTTGTAGGCGGTGGACTTGGGGCAGTTCATGGCTCAACCAAACCATGACTCAAAATGGCGGCACTCAGTGTTCTTTAAGCGCTCTTGTATGACATGATAATGAATATATGGTTTTGCTCAAGCGTGATTTGTTGAAGAAATTGCATGAGTATCAAGAAATGATTTATGGCGTATCCATAAATCATTTCTTGATACTCATGCAATTTCTCAAAACCCACAGGCATGGATTTTTATAACATTAATTATCTACTTATGTTAATTACCTAATTTATGTTATTTATTACTTATAGTAGCTAAGCAAGCAAAAAAATAATACAATTAAAAATATTCTTTTAAGTGAAAACTAGTTTTTAGGCACGTTGAGCGATTTTTAGTAGGGGAAAATTTTATGGGCTGGCGTCACCGACATGCTGATGTTAACACTTTAACAGTTTATCTGTATTCATTTACTTATTTAGGATCTCCAACAAAATATATAGATGACACATAAATAGAATAGAAACTTTATTTTCAGACACATAGTCCATAAGTTACAAAACATTACAATAAAAAACACAAAACACATCAAATAAAATAACATGCACGTTAAATAAAATAAATACAAATATAAATAAAATTATTTAAGGCACTGGAATGACGATCTGTGAGTCGACATCCAATGCCACATTATGGGGCTGTCCATCCTGCTGGCCACAGTAGCCAAAAGACTGTTGGGATAAATGATGGGCAACAAGGTAATAAGAAGGTGTACTTCTTCACATATAGGAGACCACAGCATGCACAAAAAAATTACCAACTAAGCTAACAATAGCTCATAGTTTGAAGTTTTCATTTGTGCAGTCCCCGTGACTGCCTATGTTTTTTTTTTGTGTCTTTTTGGTCCATTCCATCCATTTTAATTAGATTGGGTGAGAATAATTTACTAAACAGAACGTTTGGCAAATTTTGGGGAACCCAGACTATAATTTAAAAAAAAGTTTAGATACTTAGGTATTTATCGAAGGTCTTCATTGTAATGACAATAGACTAATGCATAATATTGTATAATTAATGAGCTGATCACCCAAATCCATGCGTCATAAATACATGACATAAATCCTAATTTATTGTTAGCAAGTACTAAACGTTCTTTTATTTTAAATACATTGATGTTTTATATTCATTTTAATTCTGTGATATACCGCACCTTGAAAACAATAGTGGCATTATTCTATCACCAGTTTTGGCATACTGGAGATAGAAAAATCTATCTATCGATGGTTTTAACGTCCCAATAATCTATGGGACATTATGGAATCTTACCGGCCCACGCTATCTACTGATGGGAGGGTGTATCGCCTACAACGGTTAGCTATTTGTATGAAAAGGCCAAAGTATGCGTCCCAATATACGATTTGTTTGAACTCTTTATTACATGCAATAATGATCATAGAGGTTTTTTTTTAAAATAGAAATTCAAATATCTCGAAAACAGTGCGTCCTAGGCAAAAAATAACAGAATTTACCCACCCCCCCCTCCCCCCTTAGTGACATCCCCCGTGCAAGAGCACCATGCCAACATGAATTTAAGTTAAATAAAAGTTTTTTAAGGGGGATGCGCTAAGGTAGCCAGCAAAATTCAAAATTTATTACGTTTTTTGCAATTAGCAGGTCAGTAACAGGTTGTATTTTGATTCGCGGCCATAACAAATATAGTTCTACAGAATTATATCTTAATCCAGTAACTTATTTAGAAGTAAGAAACAAAGAAGTTTTATATTAAGACTAATTACCAGTGATCGGAGTAGGTAGATTGAACTGGGGCCATTGATCCGAAACGTATATATTAATATGGACATTCCTCCGGAATTGGTGGATTATAAAAAAAAAACCGGAACTTATGTAGGAATTGTATTCTGCCAGAGTGGAAGGAGTCATTTGATAATTTGCCATCATCAAAAAAAAAAAAGGTAGGAATTGTAATAAAATGAGCAATATTATATTCTTCATATTTTTTTGAACGGCACACAGTCACGATTTGACAAAACCCAACGACCAATCAGAACAAAGGATCATGGGTGGTACAATAACCGGTTATCAGAACAATGCGTACGCCCGCCGACGACATGCCAGGTAGCTCACTCGTTTACTTCGGTTCGTAGAGTGCGCATCTTTGTTTGTTACTGTGTTGTGAAAACGTTACTTGACCCTGGCTTGTGTACATACTGACTTCTCATTAACAATATTTAATTGAATCCGGAAATACCGGAATTACTTTCCGGAAAAATGGCTTATCCATGTTATTCTTTCTGTGTGCATTTATGATACAAGTACCAAAAATCAATCTACCTACTCCGATCATTGCTAATTACACATGTTGTGATGTTGGTTGTAACGGAACGCACTGGAGGGCGAAGTAGAGAAACCTACTTATTGTTTTCTTTAGATAGATAGCCTTTATCAATTATTGTGAGACGCCATCCAAGGATAGATAGAATTATAGTGTCTATCATCAATAGTGATCTGTCTTTCACTGGAAATAGGGTAGTGATTAAATTTATTAAATTAGATAGGGTAGTGATTAAATTATAAGAGTAGGGTAAGAACAATGATAGAACAGAATAGAATAGAATACTCTTTATTATGTACACCATAAAAGTTACAGATATAAATGTTTAAATTTTGGGTTCCCTACTTGTTTTCGAAAGTTGATGATTCGATTTTTATTATATCGAACACGGTGTGTCTATAATTCAGTTGTACGATGTTTTATTCCGTCGATGCGTTATTGGTGCGATGTAACGTTTGTGCGAAAAATCCTGTTACGAAAAACCCTACAACGATTGCTCATTTGTTCGGTAATTTATTAGTTCGAAAGTATGTCGGTTTGAAACGCCTACTGTTGTCCTTGACATTTAATTAATAATCTTATGTTGCATTATAGAAGTTAAGGAAATACATTCCTTTTATTGAAAAAAATGTATAATTCTTGTTTATTATTTACATCAAGTAAATATATTAAAATAATCCTAATCTATCTATACCTAAATAACTTAAATTAAAATATATACAAAAAAATGTTTTATCTATGTTACCTACTGTAAATTTTATTCTAAAAAACAAAATCCTAAAATAAATTGGCATACCTACAGTACTTAATCCTATTATTTTTCAGAAAACATTTTTTTGCATCTTTTTGAACATTTCCTTAACTTTTTGCGGCAGGCGCGTCTGCTATAAAAATTACGATATTAAATATTTTTGTTTCATGTTTTGTAAAAATATTTATATTTATTATGAATTAGTATGTATATGACATCTACTTATTTAAAAGTTTATTGGGTACTTTGTCATTACGTTTGAGAGTGTTACCATAATAGTTTTATGTTTGTAAAAGTAAAGCTATGTGGGTAAATAATACTGACATGTGTATCTAAACGTGTCATATTTTGCTCTAGTCAATCATTAATTTGTGAATAATTGTTAAGTGCAGTTCCTATTGC
Organism: Tiliacea aurago; assembly: GCA_948098905.1. Classification (NCBI taxonomy): domain Eukaryota; kingdom Metazoa; phylum Arthropoda; class Insecta; order Lepidoptera; family Noctuidae; genus Tiliacea; species Tiliacea aurago. Next base: position 4,308,071 of record OX402583.1, on the reverse strand, counting down.
AACTATGGCTGATAGTGTTATCAAAACGGAAAAATCTAAAAGCGGAAACGATATAATACTTATTGATGGATATGAATTTATGTTAAATAAACATGTGGATAAAAAACATTATTGGTGTCGTGTGTTCAAAACAAAAAACAGTGCAAAAGCCATATGATAACGGAGGTCAAAGAAAATAATGAACACACTCTAATCAAAGGTATGAGTGAACATTCACACGCCCCAAATGCCGGCTTGCAGGACTCAATAATTCTTAAAAATAAATTGAAGAGGGATGCCACTACTAGCAATGATGGTCCTACAGTGATCATCCGAAATAATTTGGAAGCTGTACCAAGCACAAGTGCGTGTTCTCTTCCCAATAAAAATGCTTTACGTCAAATTGTCTATAGAGCAAGAAAAAAAACATTTCCGAAAGAACCTTCTACTTTGGAGGAAATTGATATACCTGCAGAATACATGGTTGAAGGAGAATCATTTTTGGCACGGCAAACAAAATACAATGATAATAAATGCTTGCTTATATTTTGCACTCAGCCAAATATCAGACTTTTACGTGATTCATTTCTATGGATAATGGACGGAACATTTTGTACATGTCCTGGACTTTTTACCCAAATCTATAGTATACACGGGATGGTGGGGAATGATGTCGATAGCAGAAAAATTGTGCCTTTGGTGTATTGCTTTTTGGGAGATAAGACTTATATGATGATGTTCAAAGAACTTTTGGCATATGCTGAAGAATCGCAATGTGAATTGAACCCCCAACATATACTTACTGATTTTGAAACGGCTGTTATCAATGTCGTCAAGATATATTTCCCTGAAGCTACTCATACAGGTTGCCTTTTTCATTTAGCGCAAAATTTGTGGCGGCAAATACAGAAATCAGGTTTAGCTTCAAAGTACGGTAATGACAGCAAGTTCTCTCTTGAACTTCGCCACATAGTAGCTTTGGCATATCTTACTCCTGAAGAGATACCGGACGCCTTTAAACTTCTTAAAGAAAAGGTTTTGCCAGAAGAAGCAGAAACTATCATATATTGGTTTGAGACGTATTACGTACATGGTGGGAAAAAATCGCGAACAAAAGGTACAAAACTATGTATCTCACAAACCCCTCCATTGTTTTCACCACAGTTATGGTCCATACATAGAATAAATGAACTCGGCCTGCCAAGGACCCAGAATAATGTGGAGGCTTGGCATAGACGGTGGAACTACTTACAAAACAATAACCGCCATGGCTTATATGCGACTATACGGAGCCTTGTAAAAGAGCAAATAAGCACAAATCACGCTGTTGAAAAAGCACAGGCTAGCGTTGATAAGACTCCGCCCAAGAAAAAAAGGAAAGAGTATCCGATTCTATTGCGAAGATTTGTGCAAACCGTAATAATATGGAACTTCTTCCTTTTTTAAGAGCCATTTCGAATCACATAGAATTGTAATTACAATTATGTATTTATTATGTATTTTTTTTCATTTTCACTTTTTTTTTCTTAAAAGTTTCGTTAATAATACATAGAAACTATAATATTTATAGTAATAAAATATGCCATACCACTGTTAAACCCGCGATGGTTTGTGTGGTATGTTTGTTCAAAAAATATTTGTAAACTGTTTTGATTAATAAAAAGGTAAAAAAATAAATTGTTTTATTTACAATTACCTAATGTTTTGTTTATTTCTTGATCTATGCTGATTATGTTCAAGTTTATATCTTTTTTATTATTTTGTTGTTGTATGATTTTTTATTAAAATAAATCATTATTAAATGAGTATTTTAGGTGTTGTGTAGCAAAACGGAAGCAGTACGGAAGCAAAAATATGACGTTTTTGCTTCCGTAGTGGGCGAGGATTAAAAAAAAACTTAGAATGCCCTAGTTGCTTTCTTTTCCATGCTGCATATCGAAATAGACGATTGAGGTATGACAGTTTTGGCTTTTGAGGGTATCAGGCGATTGGCTAGCAACCGATCACTGATATTGTCTACGTTATCTTTGGCCCATGCCACAGCTAAACGTGGTGAATTTGTTACCTGTCTTCCTCAATTTAGGAAAGTTGACGTGCATGGTATTTAATGTATTTCCTTAACGTCTATAATGCAACATAAGATTATTAATTAAATGTCAAGGACAACAGTAGGCGTTTCAAACCGACATACTTTCGAACTAATAAATTACCGAACAAATGAGCAATCGTTGTAGGGTTTTTCGTAACAGGATTTTTCGCACAAACGTTACATCGCACCAATAACGCATCGACGGAATAAAACATCGTACAACTGAATTATCGACACACCGTGTTCGATATAATAAAAATCGAATCATCAACTTTCGAAAACAAGTAGGGAACCCTAAATTTTACATAGGGTGACACAATGGGCGGTCTTATGATAAGATGGAGGGTAGACTCAAAACCGAATAAACACAAACTTATAAACTACAAAGTATGTAGGTACCTTTATACAACATGAGGTTATGCTTTTTATGCCACAGGGTCCTCACATTTCACTGAAGGAATAATTGGCGAGACGCCATTTCTAATATCTAGGAGAAGAGTATTAGAAGTAGAAGAAGAAATAACAATAAAGTTTTCTATGTGGTTCAATAACAGAAGGAGTACTAATAACGGAAGAGACATTATTACAGTCGAGAGTACAGCCATTCGACTGTGAAAGTTGGGGGGGATTCGTTATCTGCTGATGAGCAGCTTTGTCATAAGACGGGGAAAGAGGGGCATGGGTCTTAGCTTTAGGGTTACTATCTTGCGATAAGACTGAGAAATTTAATGATATTGGCATAACTGCGGGAAGCTGTTGGAATGGATTTGATAGCCTCAGCATAAGGAATAGATTTCTCAGCCATAAGGGTCTTAATGGCTTTCTGTCTACCATACTCGGGGCGTGACCTATTGATGATGCTATTAGCGAAGTGATTACCCGAACACAAAATACAGAAGGCTTCGCCCTCAGAAATGTTGCAACCATCACCTGGGTGATCGTGGCCACATGTCCAAACCTACAACACTTGCGATATTGAATGGTGGGAAATATGTACTCCTCAACAAGAAGGGATGTGTAACAGCAGAAGATCTTACAGCACAAGTATAGAAAAAAGTCCTAAAATTTTAAATTTGTCTGTCTGTCTGTCCGTCTGTCTGTCTGTCAGTCTGTCAATACCATTTTTCTCAGGAAAGCGTCAATGTATCAAGTTGAAATTATCAAATACGTAGGCCCACGGTCCCTTGGTGCTCTAAAAAAATCAAGCTTCTAAGTTAACGCAATAAAAAAATACGGCGATATATGCGACATTATTGCGACATATTTCGATACTCGCAAATAAATCAAAACGTATAGGGTACTTTCCGTTGACCTAGAATCATGAAATTTGGCAAGAAGCAAGGTCTCACAGTACAAGTATAGGAAAAAGTCCAAAAATTGTAAATCTGAAGTTATATTACATAAAAAAATGTTTTTTTGCGATTACAAACTTATATTTGCAGTTGAAGAATTGACTGTGACATTTATATCGATTTAAGGGATGTATGGGGATCCGTTTGGTGCCGGACGTAAAGAATAGCACCATCCCATTTCTTCCCGTGGGTGTCGTAAAAGGCGACTAAGGGACTTACTAGAGAATGGGCAGCAGCGTTCTCTATGCATTTTAACACCATACTGCGATCGCCAACCCGCCTGCCAAGCATGGCGATTATGGCAAACCCCCCTTTAGGGGAGGCCTATGTCCAGCAGTGGACGTCTTTCAGCTGAAATGATGATGATGATGAGGGGAGAACAAATCAAATCAAATCAAACTTTATTTGTGAACATAAAAGGTCTTAAAATATACATTTTCGCACATGTTTTTCAACTACAATGTTATGTTTGTTTTTAGGATAAATTCATCCTAACTAAACTTCATTGTGCGTGGTCCGACACGCACTTGGCCGGTTTTTTTTTTAGGGTGCAAAACTTTTGAATATGTTATGTTCGTCAACATCGATGTGCTCGCTGGCTCTAGTCCCACCCGTAGTATTTTTAGGGTTCCGTACCAAAATGGTAAAAAGGAACCCTTATGGTGATAAGTCTGTCTGTCACAGTTTTTCAAAAATCATCAACATCATATAAATACTACGGAACCCTCAGTGCGCGAGTCCGACTCGCTCTTGACCGGTTTTTTCTTTACATTAATACTGTTACTTTAATGAATAATATCATAATTCATCCTCATTAATATCCCTTCGTTTAACGTTGTCATTACCGTCTCATTCCGATTTTTGTAATGATAAAAATTTCGTTGTTATTTATAGAAGGAAGGTGTAAACTAAAAAATATTGAAGGATTATCTCTATATGAATGATATCTGAAAAAAAAACGACAATTAATTTTAAATTTAGCAATGTCATGGAATTTGCACGAACTACGCGAAATACCCTATCGCGAAATCTTTAGATTTTTTTTCTCCAATTACAAATTGAATTCTATTCTATTTCTATTTTTGTTCTATGGCAAGCAAAGCCGGTGTCGACTATTCTGCCAATGTCTAAAGTGAGTTGAGAAAGCAAGTGTGCATGAAAAGAAAAAAGAAAATACAAATTGAATTGGTGACCGTAATTTATTTTACAACAGTGATAACGTCATCGTCTAGTGAGAATAATGGAGACCCGTTTTTGCAGATGGAAGAGAAAGGAAAATAAACAATTTTCAATCTGTTGCCGTCAAGGATTATTTTTATTTTCTCGCAATCGTTGAGAAAAGTATAGTCTAATAATCGGTGATAAAACCCCATTAAAACTCGGTTTCTATACTTATAACTAGTTTAGTAAAACTACCTTGTTTAAAATGAGTAATTTTAGCCTCTTGTTTATCTAACAATCCATTATTTTCCCACATATCATAGTAAATAATTCTTTAATAATTATTTACTATGATACGTGGGAAAATAGTGGATTGTTCTTAAAGAAACAGAATAGGTACTTGCAAATCATAAATAATTTACCAAGTAGGTACACAACGTTTTTTACAAACTAGGTAGGTATATTAGATTTCTTTTATTCACTTAACATGTGCATTTGGTTTGGCAAAAAATATATAAATAAGTACATATGCGTCTAGATGCATCTAGTTAAGTTTCGTGATAAGTATTAAGTAACATGTACGCAGTACCTCTTAGTTGTTCTATTTCTCAAGAACTAATCAACTGATCAAGTGTGTCTGGGTGTTTTTTTATTTAGGGTACATTTGAGGTAGGTACATATTTTTTTTAGTATTATATGTTAGTGTATCCCTGCTTTTTATGGGGGATGCGCTAAGGTAGCAGGTAGCCTAACTCTCTTCAAAAAAAAATCCTACTGAATGATTATTTCTGAAATAATCATTCAGTAGGATTTTTTGGACAACGTGTTACTGACCTGCAAATTGCAAAAAACGTAATAAAATTTGAAGTTCGCGGGCAACCTTAGCGCATCCCCCAAAAATGTACACTATTGTCTATGACCAGTTAGCTTCCGTTGTCTCTGCTCTCTGTCGCCCTTATAAAGTCCATTTCACGAAAGAAGTCCCGCAGAAGTAAGCGACCGACTGAAATCCACCACATCCCCGATACTGGATTCTATCCCCGATCTGTTTGACTCGATCGCCGACACGACGGCCGCGATCGACTCACTCACGGAACACGTGCAATCAGTCCTGAGCGATTGCTCGAGGCAGGTTCCGGCGATGGACCCCCATCGCCGAAAGCTGCCGGACGATGTGCGTGAACTGCTGACTGAGAAGAACGCGGCCACTCGTGCATACAGTGTCTTTCCCTGTGACGCTAACAAAGTCTTCATGCGCCAATTACAGAAATCTGTAAGGAAGCGAATGAAAGAACTGCGTGAGGCTAACTGGGACAAGATGCTGGGCGAACTAGAGCCCACTCATCTTGCCTTCTGGGAGCTTCAGAGGAAACTCAGATCCCCGCAAGTAGCTTCAATGCCCCCTCTGACACGACCCGACAGGACGATATCATTCGACGACACCGACAAGGCTGAATGCCTGGCTGACACTCTCGAGACTCAGTGCTCGCCCAGCTCTCAACCAGTAGACCAAGCTCACCTCGCTGAGGTGGACGCTGAAGTCGAACGTAGGGCGAATCTCCCTCCGGTCGAAGACCCTGATTGTCCTCTGGCCCCCGTCACCCCAGACGAAGTGCACGACATTATCAAGGGTCTGAAAACCCGTAAATCTCCCGGATCAGACGGAATCACCAACAGGGTGCTCCAGCTGTTCCCCGCTCACCTGATCATGCTAATGACCACCATCTTCAATGGCGCTCTTAGCAACAACATTTTTCCTCAAGCTTGGAAAAGTGCCACGGTCATCGGTATCCCGAAGCCCGGCAAACCTAAGACCGAACCTTCCAGTTACCGACCCATCAGTCTGCTCAACGTCTTCGGCAAAGTCTATGAGAGGCTTATTTATAAGCGTCTCAGAGACTATGCCGAGACGAAGGGCCTCATCCCAAACGAACAGTTCTGGTTCAGATCCCAACATTCGTGCGTACAACAGGTCCACCGTATCGTCGAGCATATAAGCGCTGGCTTCCAGCGTGGGCTCATGACGGGTGCTGTGTTCTTCGACATTGCGAAAGCGTTCGACAAAGTCTGGCACAACGGCTTAATATATAAGCTCTACAAACTCGGTGTGCCCGATCGTCTCGTGCTCATCTTACGAGACTTTTTGTCGGACCGCACCGTCCGCTATCGCATCGAGGGTGCGCTATCCTCCCCCCATCCGCTCCGCGCAGGCGTCCCTCAGGGCGCTGTGCTGGCACCGCTGATATTCACTATATTCACTAGTGATATCCCCAAATGTAGAAAGGCGCAGTTAGCTCTGTTCGCAGACGACACGGCCATCTACTACTCCGGCCTCAGGCAAGACAATATCGCCCGCATCCTTCAGGCCGAAGTCAACAGACTCGCGGCCTGGTTCAGGAAGTGGAGGATTGAAGTCAACCCTGATAAGAGCCAGGGGGTCCTATTCTGTAGGCCCCGGCGATCACCCGCCCTGCCCCAACCGATCACCATGTTCGGCAAGCCTATCCCTTGGGAGAAGCGAGCCAAATATCTCGGTGTGGTCTTAGACCATCACATGACGTTCGGCGAGCACATAAAACAGGTGCGCTCACGCGCCAGTTTTGCTCTCGGCCGACTACACTCCGTACTCAACCCGCGCAGCAAGTTGTCCCTTAAGTGCAAATTGCGTATTTACACCGCGTGCATTCGACCGATCATGACTTACGCCTGCGTAGTCTTCGCTCACGCAAAGTCATATCACATTCATAAGATGCAGACGCTTCAAAACCGATTTCTCCGTAGAATTACGAAGGCTCCTTGGTTCGTTCGGAACGAACAACTTCACGTAGACCTTAAGATGCCTACCATCAAACAGTTTATGAAGCGCCTTGCAAAGCGCTTTTTCGAATCCGCGGAACGTCATCGCAACCCCTTGGTTGTGCAGGCCGCTAGTTACAGGCCTTCTGCCATTAGTCAGACTCGCCGACCGAGGCACACTCTCTTAGATCCGGATGACCCCGTCACTCTCCTTCAGGAAAGCAATAGGGCCACGAGTACAGTGCACAAAATACACAAACCGACCTTCCGTCCTCGCCGCCGAGGTACCACGCGAACTTCCCGAATAAATGGTAATAAAAGTCCTCCCCCCCGTCCCTTGAATGTCGATGCGCCAGCCGCCCGGTTAGAGGCTGAGAGCGCCGTAGCAATAAATATAATATCCCCTGTTAATAATCATGATCAAAATGTTGATCCAGCCCGTCCCCAAACTGTTACTAATTTTGTGATCCCCCAACGACGCCCTGAGCCGAGGTCCGTACCCCACATGGGGTGCCCTTAGTGCGCTGTCGTTTAGTTTTAATATATATAATTTGTGCCCTGGCTGGAGGCTTTAAGATTAAAAACCTTAGGGCAGCCACAGGAATATCCGGTTAAGTAGCAACGACCTCTCTAGGTCTGCTACGAGATGCCATACAAAAAAAAAAAAAAAAAAAGAAGTCCCGCAGACGTGGCGCTGCAGGCATGGGTTATTTTAGGAATGTTGCTAACTTAGCGTATAATAATAATTAGTTCCACTTATTTCCGCGGGACTTCTTTCGTGAAATGGACTTTAGTTATAAGCTCTGTGGTCGCCCTTTCCCCCTTTCCCAGCCCGTCCCCAAATTGTTACTAATTTTGTGATCCCCCAACGACGCCCTAAGCCGTCCGTACCCCACAGGGGGTGCCCTTAGTGCGCTGTCGTTTAGTTTTAATATATATAATTTGCGCCCTGGCTGGAGGCTTTAAGATTAAAAACCTTAGGGCAGCCACAGGAATATCCGGTTAAGTAGCAACGACCTCTCTAGGTCTGCTACGAGATGCCATACATAAAAAAAAAAAAAAAAAACTTTCCCCCTTTAAGGTATAAATTATTATGTTCTGTGCCCCTTCCTTTCTCGTCCGCACCACAGAACACTATTACTCCTAGCGGAGGTCCGCACTAACTGTCATGTCATAAGCAAATATAACGATATCCGAGATAATCCTGTAGTTTCCATCACCACCAATAATATATGCTGCCTCAAGATTATGTCGAGTCTTTATTCATGATTATTTTACTGATTTTATGAATCCGCAGCAGTAGCCCGCGAAATTCAAATTTTCTTACGTTTTTTCCTATTTGCAGGTCAGTGTCAGGTTGTATCTTCGCGACTGTATCAGATATGTATTTATCACGACTTTTACAACGACTATTTGCCGTTATAAAATATAATGCTCCGGTCAATAATCTTATTATTACTAAAATTGCGATACGTAATAATGCGTGAAACGGAACACTGTAAAGTTTGACGTTTGTTCAGTGTTACCTACACAGCGTCACAAATATCTCCCTTAGTTGCGGAAATAATTCCTTCTGTTATCGTTTTTTCATATTATAAATTTTAAGAGAAATTATAAAAAAATCACTAAATACTGCTGACTATTGTCAATATATTTTAAGACATTGTTATAATATTGTTTTTTTTTTTATTGAATCTGGTTTGATTTTTGGAATTTTGTATAGTACGCAGAGTTTAGTTATTGACATTGCAACTCTACCGTGCTCACTATTGTGAATTGTGAAATAGAGTTGAGTGTTTTTATTTATTTTGAACAGGAAATTCTTGAAAAGTATGGCGTAAATCTATGATTCCACGTATTTTCGTTGATTTCGAAGTGTATTTCCCATCGTTGAGAGTCCTGTGTGCTCAAAATGTCGAGATCGAGCTCCGTAGAAGATATTCCCGAACAATGTAAAGTGAGTTTGATGTTTTTTTTTATTGTTTATTTATTCATTATCCGTCGGTCGTCGTGACCTTTGCTCACATTTGCTGTTTAACAGTGTTAGTTATTTGTAAACAACGCTGTAATTGTATGGTACTACCGAAGGCCGTGTTTGGTATTGCGTCATAAAATATGCTTGGTTTTGTGTTAAGTCGGGCAGGATATTCTTGATCAGCTATTTACACGCACTAGGCGCGTTCCACAGTCAATGATTATAATATTTGTATCAAGATCTTGTGTAATCAGTAGATAACTGATTGAAATTTGCTTACATGCTGAGTCATCAAAACCATCGTAAGATAAATAAGATAATAATTTATCTTGAACAGAAAATACTGTACTTTATTAGGTAGGTAGGTATATTTTCATCTTTGCCAATAATGTAAACTTAGATAACCCTGTAAACAACAATATACCCACAGTATGTAGTTTTCCTTATGTTTTCTATTTGATTTTTTTTGCCTTGATTAACTGAACTGAGTAAGTACCTAACACCTTTACAGCTAAACATTATGGAATGCAGATAAAGCTATGAATAACTTTGTAGTAACTGCTTAAATCAGCCTGTAAAAATGCACTGCTAGACATCAAATTTTATTATATTTATTTCTAACAACTCATAGAAACTTATCATGGATGGCCAAACAATAGGTTAATCCCCGGTACTAGTGTGGGAAGGGAACACCGGGGTGGTTTGTAATCAGTAGAAGTCTGACAGGCCCCTCCGCCAGCCCCAGGACAGAACATCCATGAGGATTTTCCACCACGGGATAGCAAAAAAAAAGGGCGGCCTGGTTTAAAAATAATAATCAAGTTGTTTCTGATGGTATTGCACTACTATCAATCTCCCGAACATTTAAAACAAAAAATAACGCTCATCTTTACCGTACATCTGCTATGTTAGCGGGTTTGGTTTCCGCACTTAGTACTTCAAGTGGGCCATGGTGGCCGTTTCTGATGGTAACTTTTGCCTGTGTAGAAGTCAACCACAAAACATATCCTGTGGCACTCTGCAACTAGTATAGCTTCTTATCAGTCAACTAATTATTGTAATCAGATTTGTTCATCCAAAGATTAGCTCTTTCAAACAGACAAATTTCCTTTTTTATAATAATAGTTTAGACTGAATAGAAATATTTTGACTGCTAAAAAAAGACAAGAGAATGCAGTCATTAATTCATTCTACTTAAAAAAAAAAACTCTACATCTTCCTCATGATTAGCATTTTGATTAAAACTTGCCAATATAAAATAATTATATTGAATTTTCCAGGTATCTTTACTCATCAGATTAAAAACATAATTTGATGAGATCTCTTTTAATACATTTTTTTTTTCAGAGCACTAAATTCTATAGATTATTCTGAACCTTTTAGTCATCTAGTACTCCTTGCCTTATTGTGTCCAGAAATAGTATTAAACTAGATGCGTCCCGCGGTTTCACCCACGTAAGTCTCGATCCCATGGGAATATAGGGATTAAAAGTAGCCTATATGTTAATCCAGGGTATCAGCTACCTTGATACAAAATTTTATCAAAATTGGTCCAGCCGTTTTTATGTGAAAGAGTGAGTAACAAACATCCATCCATACTTACAAACTTTCGCGGTTATAATATTAGTATAGTATTAAATATAACCATATTTTAATAAAATGGAATGTCTGTCTGCAAATTAATGTATTTACTGCTCACTGGAAACACTTATCCGATTCACATGATTTTTTGGTTATGATTAATTATAGCCATAGGCTTCCCTAGTTTTGAAAAAGCAAAGAAGAACATACATACATTCTTATGTACTGTACCTATATTAGTTTGAGATTATGACTAAACTACAGTAGTTAGGTTAATAATTTCATAATGACAGGGCTTGTGCGAGGCGTACTAATGCAAGGCCATTTTCCTTTGGCTTAGTATGAAAATTCTACACTTATCAATATTGTATTGCGACTTGAAAATATTTGTATACTGATAAACTTATCTGATTTGTTGATGTTCCAAAATTAAATATTGTAGTTGCCACAAATTTTAATATTTGTGGCCGGGTAAATTTTAATATTGATGCTACTCGGCGAATCCAGTTTGTGGTTGATGAATGCTGTTGAGTGCAGAGCTCGGAAACCGGTTAATTTTCTATAATATGTAACCTCAACCGTTATAATAAAGGTTTTCGAACATATTTTGGTATTATTTAATGTTTTGTTACAAAATCTGAACTTAAGGGGACGATAACCGACTTTTAATGATTTTATACTGAAGATCACGTCAAAACGAGTAGTGTTAATGATTTGAAAAAAATATATGATAAATTAAAGCATTTTCTTAATAACTTAATATGTGAATATTTTAGATTATGTTTATATTACATAGTGAAATTAATATGTAAAGAGTCTACCGCGGATAAAAAACTGAGAATGGCGCAAAATCTACCAAGCGTATTTTTCTGAAACCTTCTCCAATTTAAAGATAATTTAATTATTGATCTTTTAGTATACGCGTTTTATTAAAATACCTTTTGTTTTGTGTTTAATAAATTAATAATGCGTCAAATCGAGGACAGCGCTCCTTGATGGCGAGTCCTATACCTGGCTGAACGTACGACGCGTTGCGTGAGCTAAGTTCAGGACACGCAAGCTAACCACTTAAGGTCACTGGCATATATCTGCGTCATTCCTGTTGGTATTCTCCATAGAGTGGTAATAAACATAATAAAAGGGTAACTTAAATGGCCCTTGTTTATGATATTAACACTTAGGTATAGTACACAAAATACCAATACAGAGGTGGACTTTAACGCCTTTGGCACTTTATTCATAATTATCATTGTAATTTCCTAAGGATGGAGGAATAAAATACAACAATGGAACTCTTTATAAAAAATACATTAGTAAGTACATTGTTAATGACGAAATGGAGAATATTCATTGTTTACTAACGTCATGCCGCGCCGGCGGCGCCGCCCGTGCCGGTGGGAATGGGCCTCGTGGTCGTGGGATTTGTCTCGACCTAGCTTGCGTTATCAACGAGCCGGTCACATGATGAGTTGTTCACTAGGTTTTTGTCATTTTGTATGTTATTTTTAGTAACAATAGGATCATCATTATAAAGTTACCACTTCGCAATGTTTCACAGACTCGAAGCGAAATTTTCGCGGCAGCAACGAATAGACTATAACGTTAGGAAGACTTGTTATTTACGTAAATCTGCCGATCTATTCTATAAAATCTCGCCGTGAAAACTTACTGCCAATCCCTAGCATTAGCTGGAATGACGGCTCATTTCCCTTCCTTCAAGTTACAGGACAGACCGACTGAAATCCTCTTCGAAAATTCAAGTTCATCTGTCAAAAGCATTACATTTTATATAAACCTTTGCCTTTACAGGACCTGTTCACCCAAGATGGAGTGCTTCTCAAAGCGTGCCTGGGTAGACCAGTCACGGACCTCAACGCTATCGGTATGCTGTGCATTGTGCAGAACCCAGACAGCAGCAAATGCATCGAGTGGAGGCCCAACGACCTTATCACCATAGATTCTGACACCCAAGACCAAGAGTGGGCAGTCGTCAATACTATTGGTATTACCATGTCTTATGCTAAAGGTAGATTTTTTTTCGCCGCTTCGGCTGCGTGTTTGGTGGTGTCGTCCCTTTTTTTGTTTTTATTTCAAGTTGCTATAGGTTCCTTTGACCATGTTGTCGCGGCCTACTCGAGTGACATCCGGAAAGTTGGCGGTTTCGCATACGGTCAATGCTGCAGTAAGCTTCGCCAGGGTTTTGGAGCTATAGTCTGTTCCAAAATTATCTAATTAAAATGACAACAAATGGAACAGAAAATGTACCCATGGATGCCAATTTGTAGAGCCACATACAAATTGAGTGCGTTGATTAGAATAGTTAAAGCCAAAATTCCAATTTTAGATCATCTTGAAGATGTTTTTCATTTTATGATTGAGGTTAATTTTGGAACCTTAATTTTCGCCGATGATTTTTCAAATACTTACAATAATTTAATAATGTTATTCAGACAATTAATATTTGTTTTTTTTTTAAACCTTCTCAATCCAGAGGAATGTGTTACTATTTCTCTTTTAAGAGTGTGATTGGCGTGATTGCTTAGGAAGTTAACCTGAACAGGGTTTGTTTACACTTTTGATCAGATACTTTTCGAACAGACCATAATTGCACCGAAGTCGGTCGCAAATGCTACTGTAGAGCATGAGGTCCCGGGTTCGATTTCCGGGTCAGGCAAAGTGTTATTGGGTTTTTCATCTGGAATTTCTCAGTAGCAGTCCGACGTCTGGATTTGTGCCCGGTTACTGGCGATAAGCTCGCCCCCTATGACATGGAACCTAAACATACTTGGCGTAATGTGGGTGTACTACCGCGAACGTTCCCGTTCGACCACTTTTCGCCCTTATGCCCATAGTAATAAGGTAGAAAAGTGACACAGTGTAACACCTATAAGTTTCTAGTAAAAACTATTTACCAGAAGGCCAATTCTCGTAATTTAAAACGTTCAAAATCTAGTCGCAATCTCATCTTGGCGACACACAAACGTTAAAAAATTGTCAAAATGTAGGGAATTAAGAGGTATTTTTGACAGATTGAGACTGAGATCAGACTGTGAACGTTCTTAAAATTAGTAGAATTGCCCCTCTGGTCTGCTTTTCACTAGAAAGTAGGCATTTTCACTGTTTTACGTACATCCATTTGGCTGGTGATAGATGGTACTCAAACTTATGTAAATAGCACAATTCTAAACTCGTTGGTAGGTTCTACGAATTTGTCCACAACTTTTTTTTTTATACGTTTTCTCACACTAGGAATTTCTCCCGTGTTGTGGGTGCGTTTACAAACATTTAAAGTCACATACACAAACAGCCAGACCCGGAACAACTACTTGTAGGTCATACAAATATTGGTTCCGTGTGGGATTCGAACCCGCGACACGCAGCGCAGCAGTCAATCGCTTAACCACTGCGCCAATCGTGCCGTCAATAGTTTTATTTTCAATTAGTTGTCTTTTCTTACTTTCTAACAAAAATACTACTAATTCACTACTGTTACTTTCATGACAACTTAATTTTAAATTTATTTAGTATCAAATTAACGTAAAATTACGACCAGGTCGCCGCCAGCGTACCCTCAGTGGCAGCATAACATCGGACTACGCAACAGCCCGCGCCCGCATCATTAGGATACCCATAGACGAGCTCAAAACCTTCAGGGTAACCAGAAACAACCAGCAAATGCAGTTCTCAACCAAACCAGGAGTTTGGCTGACCACGTTCTACTTCCAACATGGCAATGCAGAGATATTCGTCGCTTACTTGAAGAATCATGTAAAGACAGCGAAAACTCGTCATGATAGAAACACTTACGTCGTTGTTGAACCGAATATTGAGTCGCAAGTCCTGAATAAGTCTTTCGCGGAGCTGGATATCTTTACTGAAAATACAACGGATGTGGTGTGGAATTTAGTGTCGAATTTTAAACAGAGGCCCTATGAGACTACTTTGGAAGCGTTTTCGAAGCTCACTGATATTGGTAAGGAATTATTTTTCGATTCTTTGAAATCTTTTGCCCATTTTTCATCTCAAAACTTTTTTTGTGTGTTGTGCTGGTAAACAGGACAGTGGCTTACATGGATGCCAACCAAACTGATGAAATCAAACAAAGTTCAGACAGCTCATACACCTGTTTATCGACTCCCATCAAATAAAATTAATTATTATTGTAATTCTCTGCACAATTCTTTCATATTAGATTCGACTACTTACTACTAAATAATGTTTTTTTAAATCCAGTTGTCAACTCCATTTTACTGACTATTGATCTATACGTGCGTGCCCTACGTCCAGCAGGGGGATGTCTCATCAAAGTGTTTTTACCTATTAAGCTATTTTTCTTCATTTTTCCAGTATATTATACTGAGAAAAAAAAAGAAAAATATGTAATATAAAATATGTAATGTATATTATACAACAAGACTAGCTTTTCCCGGCCCGGCTACGCACGGGTAGCGCTAAGTATCTACCCTACCTACCCAACCTACCTACCCTACCTACCTGCGTACCCTACCTACCTACCTACCCTATCTAACTAAAAAAAAAAAACACAAACCATCTACTAAATAGTCCGAACAAAGCCTAAACCTTTTTTTTTTTTATAGGCGAGCCCGTTCTTGAATTATAAAATTACAACGAAAAGTGGCATTGATTTCTATAGATATAGATGTAACATAAATAACGCACAACCTCCTAAGCCAACCAAACCTAAAATCGAGAAAAAAATAATCAGCTGCCCCCTTATTTATGTTCTCATAAGTAGGTCCCATAGTAAAAGTTGTTCATAATGATAAGTACAATTACCCCTTAAGAGGTAGTGCGTTATTAATGTTACCTTTTGGATATAGTCCTCTTCACCGTATCCGGCGACAGCGACCTAGACTATTTTTCTTTTCTTTCGTGAGCACTCTGATGACTAGCAAAACCAAATTTGGTCTTAAAAACTCGGTCACACAGTATACAATAGAGCTGATCAACATTGAATGTGTACTGTAGTTATAGGAAAGCTTTGGGCAACTTGTGCGTATTTGGCGCTTCTTGTCTAGGTCTTCTAGACGATTTGTTTCAAACCATTCAGGGCCTCAAGTCTGCTATTACAACAGTGTCAGAATGATCAATTTAAATTTCAACAAGATTCTAACTTTTATTATTTTAATCATATTTTATATTGTTTTTTTTTTTTGTCATTGTGAGGACGTTGTAGGCTTATTAGACTGTAGATCTTTAAACCATTTTCTATTTTGTTAAGTTCCTGGTACTTTTGATGGGCCTACGCTGTCCTCTCATACCTATTAACACTGTAATTTGAAAACATTGTAAAAGCCAATTTTATTTTTTTAAAAGAGTGACCGTGGAGTTTCTTGCCGGCTCTTCTCCATAGGAAACGACCAATTGGAACCGTGCACCTAGCTTCTGACGTTTCATAAGTGCCCATGTAGGCTTATGTGAAATAAAAATATTTTAGATTTTGATTTTGATCGATCATTGATTTCATAATTGTTGATTTTGACAAGTTTGGTAATATTCTATTATAAAAGCGTCATTATGACTTTCCAATGGTCGGCCACTGCCACTACATTGAAAGAAATTGCTTATAATGCTGCTCGTACATAATGACAAATGAATGACATTTTTACTAATGGGTTTTATAATAATGGCAATACGACAATGCCATTATAAGTAACACAATTATATTACGAAAACATTGACCGACCAATGATCGACCATTATGAATTTAGCAGATTACGAACTTTTAGCAAAATGACAATGGGATCGTGTTGGAATGACTGAATTTATAAAAATAGCAGACTTGGGGCCCAGTTGCTTTGTGAATTGAAGTGCGCCACCTCTCTCGGTTTCGAGCGAGCTCCTGCCAGCAATCAACGGTATGCCACAGGTCGCCGGTGACGTTTGAGGACATCTTTGTAGCGCAGATATAGCCCGCCCTGTGCACGTTTTGCTAGGGCGAGGTCTGAGTAGTAACTCTGTGTTACCGCTCACGACCTGTAATTGCAAACTAAGTTGTGCGTTTATAAGGCATTAAGTTCGGCCAATACTCACCTACGCCCCAAAAACCTCTCTATAGAGGTGATGTTAAAAGGCTTTACACGTTCCAGTATACTACGGCAACGAAGGCATGAACGGCAAACGCGACGTGTCAGAAGAAGTAGCGGATTTACTAACAAAGAGTATGAGTGCCATGGAGGACGCAACCACTGTGACCAGAAACGATGAATATGAAGTCATCAGTGTCAAACCTACACTACCGCCCCGGCCGTGTATACCTAGGTAAGAATTACTAGTTAAATCAATCAATCAACTCACTGCCTATTGCAGTCCACTGCTGGACATGGGCCTCTCACAGGCAACACCACAATACCCTGTCCTCCGCCTTGCGCATCCAGTCTGTCCCAGCCACCTTCTTAAGAGCGTTTACAACTTAGGGCATTTCACAGCGGCGAGGTGTCAATTTTTCTATGAGAGAAGCCGAAGCGAACCGGCTTTAACTAACTTATCAATAAAGAAAAATTTATAAATTTATTTAAAAAGAAGTCTTTTCTTTACTGAATTTAACACCATCTATCGTCAAGTAGCAGAACCAAAAAGACGAACCACTACACAAACAAAACTTTATTTTTTGTTGTTGCAATTTTAAACCAATAAAAATAGACATTTTTGTTGTTTGGATGTTATAGTGAATTAAATACCCGTAGTGTAACTAAATCTTTTGGCAATAGTAGACTATTGACTGTGCAATTTTTCAATAGCGGTAGAGTTGTTGATGAGAACCTCCGAAGGGAAGCCGGCAGGAATCGTGTTATTTAGTGCTTTCGCCACTGGCATTTCATATATTACAATCAAGCCCTTGTTTTTCGAAATGACTGAACCGATTTTAATGAAACTTCATACGCATAAGCAGGATAGAAAGGTCTAAAAAGTAAGTTAAGAACATTTTCAAAAAATAGTGTTACAGCCAAATTATACCGATTTTAAATTTTCCATAGAAACAGAGATTCCCAGTTATCTGTTTTTAAATAAGACATTTCGAAAATGTTCTTTACTAACTTTTCAGACCTTTGTATCCTGCTTATGCATATTATATATAAACTCAGCCTGTAAAGTAAAACATAGCTCTGCACATTTGCTTCCAATATGTTAATATGTAATGTATTGTTGTTGCAGAGGAACTCCCTTATCCACAGAGAAGTGGGATGGATTGCAGGACACAGAGGGGAGGGTCACAGAGGTCGAAGGTGTTAAACAGCTTATATTTAGAGGGGTGAGTACTATCACAATGGCAACTGTCCCACCGCCGGCCGACGAGGAAGCGACTAACTATCGACTATTTTCTCGCTCAAGAAACCTACAATAGGTGTAGAACCCGTATCAGGTAAAAGAGATATACAGGGTGGAAGGGATATCGACGCGAATCCGTTTACCATGGATTCAGTACATCATTCTTGACCCCCCTGCGTTAAAATTTCTCGTCGGTAATTTAAAAAAAAAAAAACAGCTGTTTTCTACAGAAGTGCAATACCTTCTCGGTCAAAATGTATGGAACAGTGAATTTTTTTTTAAACAACCGACGGATTTTTTTACGCAGGGGGGTCAAGAATGATGTACTGAATCCATGGTAAACGGATTCGCGTCGATTTCCCTTCCACCCTGTATACAGGTTCTCCGATAAAGAATGGGTAATCTTGAAATAGCATATAGAAAACCTTATGGCCGCTATAAAAAAAAAGCAAAAATAATAATATCCCACTTTAAAAAATACTAACTTTGTTTTACATTCTTCTTCACCACGACCACAATGAATAAATTCTATCGGTTATTTCATCATCATCATCATCATTTTAGCTGAAAGACGTCCACTGATGGACATAGCGTCCTCCAACATTTGGGGGGGAGTTGCAATAATTGCCACGCTTGGCAGGCGACAGTTTTCACGATTACGTATATCATAACATCACGCCTGTAATCCCTGAAGGGTTAGACAGAAGTAACACCCACATTTTGTCAGTTATGTTTAAGTCCCATGTAATAGGGGGCTATTGTCATCAACTGGGCACGATTCCAGACTCCGAGCTGCTACTGAGAAATTCCAGATAGAAAATCCCAATAACACTGCCCAATACTAACTGCAAAAGACGTAAGAAAATTTGAATTTCGCGGGCTACAGTTTTTTTTTTTTTTGGGTGGGAAATGAAATTATCAAATAACTTCTCCCGCTCTGGGCGGACAGGGAGGGCGTTCAGACGTTTACTGACTAAAACCCACCCGTGTTCCTTCAGTTGTTTGCAGGCTACAGCTGCGAATGTCCTTATGCGTGAGTGAGTTAAAAACATCTTAACAAACTTTTACTTTTTAATAATTTTCCAGGGTGTAGCCCATTCAATAAGACAGTCAGTATGGAAATACCTGCTAGACTACCATCCGTGGCACATGACGCACTCACAGCTAAGAGTGCTGACCAAGAAGAGAACAGAAGAGTACTTCTCTATGAAGCTGCAGTGGAGATCCATGACTGAAGGGCAGGAGGCCAGGTGAGATGGACTTTCTGATCCTTGACTTTGGCACCAGGACACTTGAAAATTATGAAAATGACACCCGTACCGGCCATCTTGGATTTTGATTTTGACCTCATTTTCGGTACCTAGAAATTTGTCGAAAAAGAATAAAAATATGATGCGATCTTGGGTTTAAGGCAACGATAACCGACTTTTAATGATTTTATACTGAAGATCACGTCTAACCGAGTAGTGTTAATGATTTGAAAAAAATATATGTTAAATTAGAAGATTTTCTCAATAATTTATTATGTGAATATTTTAGATTATGTTTATATTACATAGTGAAATTACGCGGATAAAAAACTGAGAATGGCGCAAAATCTACCAAGCGTATTTTTCTACAACCTTCACCAATTTAAAGATAATTTAATTATTGATCTTTTAGTATACGCGTTTTATTAAAATACCGTTTGTTTTGTGTATAATAAATCAATAATGCGTCAAATTGGGGACAGCGCTCCTTGATAGGCGAGTGATAGAGAGAGATAGAATCCAGGATTACAAGACTGAACCTTACAACCACTAGACTTACCTTATTTTTTAAGTTTAATGTACAATTTTTCTACCAGGTTCTCAGAATACAGAGACAGAAAAAGCCTAGTGGAAAAAGACGTGAACCGAACGGACAGGACGCACCCATTCTTCGCTGGCGACAACAATCCTAACTTAGTAGTGCTACAAGACATCCTACTCACGTACGTGATGTACAACTTCGATCTGGGCTACGTGCAGGGCATGTCGGATATACTGGCGCCGATGTTACTCTTGCTAGGCAATGAGGTCGACAGCTTCTGGTGCTTTGTCGGTTTCATGGATAAGATCGTGAGTAAAGCTGTGTCTATTCTTTGAAATTACAATTTTATGGTGTTTTTTCCGCTTCGAGACAACCAAAATTACAATTTTTGCATCATCAGACGATAATCCATTGCTGAATAAACTATTTTTGGGAAAAAAGTAACACTTGAGTAGTCTGCACAGACTACGCAAATGTTACCCTTTTCCCAAAAATTGTCTATGAAACCATTTTACTGAGCCTGTTGGGTCACCATAGACAAAAAGCATGTAAAAAATATGCCTTCAAAAACATGTTAAACCGTTGGTTCCGGCTGTCATTCCGTAGATCTTTGACAGTCGTACCAGTCTTACCAAGGAGTATCGTGTTACCCAGTAACTGGGTTGTGGAGTTCAGATTGGCAGTCGCTCCATGTAAAATACTGGTATTCAGCTGCCTCTGGTTAAACCGAACCTAACATAGTTAGGACAGATTGATTGATTGATTGATAGGATTGTGAGTGTGTATTGATAGAAGTGAAATTAGATTTATTTTTGGTGTGTAATTTTTAGGGCATGTTTTGCCCCCTCAAGTCTGGAATATAATTTTCGCGTCAATCGAAGGACAGTCCATTGCTGGATACACGACTTTAGAAAACAGGTGACATTTGGGTATAGTCTATGGTGTCTATGAAACTTGTAGACAGGGCATGGTTACCATAGACAAAAAAAGACCTTAATCCTAACTATTATAAATGCGAAAGTGAGTTTGTTTGTTACACTTTCACGCTAAAACGGCGGAACGGATTTGCATGAAATTTGTCACATGGGTAGACCATGACCTGGGTTACGACATGGGATACTTTTTATCCCGACATTCCAACGGGATCAATACTTATGCGGGTGAAACCGCGGGGTGCAGCTAGTTCATACAACATTGTATCTATAAAGCTACTAGACTCTAGAGCTATGAGCACCATATAGCTCTAAATATTGACCTAGAATAGTTATGCTGTAAAAAAATTTAATTCCAAATTTTTCATTAACAAAATAATATTTAAGTATATAAAAATATACAGGGTCAAATTAAATTAACTAGCGAAACTCCGCGTACCGCGCCCAATCCAAAACGTAGATCTCTATGGAGAAGAACAGGTAAGAAACTCCAAGGACACTCTTTGAAATCAAGATATTACAAAATCCTGGGTACATTATTCTTGTTGCTTCGATATGTGAGAACAATGTAAAAAAAATAATTACTTATTTAAAAAACAATACAAAATATAAGATTAAAGAATTACAAATAAGCCCTGGCAGTTAAGAGAAGACCAGTCTCAACTAATAGTGAGAACAATGTAAAAAATTAAATTACTTATTTAAAAAACAATACAAAATATAAGATTAAAAGATTACAAATAAGCCCTGGCAATTAAGAGAAGACCAGTCTCAACTGACGGCGCCCGTTCACGAACATGACGCGTGGATCAGCACCATCCAACTCAACCATTTTGTAGGGAACCGAATGATCCAACACACGCGCCCCCATCAGCGAGACATTTAAGTGAGCATGACATTTAAGTGAGCATGACATACTCTCTACATTTATGCTTTAATTTCTTCATCGCCAGGCCTCAAACTTCGACATGGACCAGGCGGGCATGAAGCACCAGCTGCTTCAACTACAACAGCTGCTAACATTCACGAGCCCGGAACTAGCTAACCATCTCGCGCAGAAAGACTCCGGAAACATGTACTTTTGCTTCCGGTGGCTACTCGTCTGGTTTAAACGGGAGTTCTCGCATAGAGATATTATGAGGTAATAGTATATTCTCCTTTTATTTTTAGGGTACCGTAGTCAACATGGAACCCTTACTTATAGTTTTGCCATGTCCATCCGTCTGTCTGTCTATCCGCGGTTTAGCTCAGAGACTCATAGCCCGTATTTATAGAGCGTTACTCAGTACTCAAGCATTACTTAAGACTAGTTTCAACCAATCCAATGGCTTGAATCTAGTCTTAAGTAATGCTTGAGTACTGAGTAACGCTCTATAAATACGGGCCTTAGTACTAGAAAGATGTAATTTGGCATGGGTATACTAATCACGCCAAAATGTGGTAAAATAAAATCTTAAATAATAAAAAAAAAATGGGTACGACGTCTTCTACGCGTAAAGTGGGAATATTTTTTTTTTCTAGTCTATACCATGGCGTGGGGTGTCGTTAGATATGCCGTTCAAAAATATTGCGGGTTTATAAAAAACCATGTTTCGATTCAGGGATCCGTTTCCGAAAAATTAAGCTTTAGAGTGCTATTTTTTGTTAAATTCTAGTGGGCATGTGACTAGTGGTATGGGAGAACATGTTCTTCAACTACAACGTTAAGTTTGTTCTTGGGATAAATTCATCCCAACTACGGAGTCCTTCATTGTAATTTGTGCGACACAAACCTGGCCGGTTTTTGAATTAATTGAAACTTACGAATGAGCAAAACAAGTATCCCTGATGTGAGCGATAAGTATACCAGGCTTAAGTGAGATGGGATGAGTCGCGCAGTTACGTGCCTGAAAAGGACATCATTACCAAGGCAGTCTTAGAAAATTCTGGAGTGACGAATTGGATACCTTCATGTCAGATTGGTCAGAAAGGTTAACAGAGTGAGATCTGAAAATCAATCAGTTTAGGGGTCACCTCTGCTTAGCAGTATTGGTTGTTTGTAGGAGAGGTTGATGAAAAAGCTATCTCTAAGATATTTGCCCCTATTGTTTAGTCGAGGAATTTATTGATTTAACTTTAATTTTATTAATTTGATTTTCAGACTATGGGAAGTATTATGGACGTCGTTGCCATGTGCAAACTTCCACCTATTTATTTGTGTTGCCATACTCGACGCAGAAAAAGATATTCTCATCAGTAAAGATTATGGATTTACTGAAATATTGAAAGTGAGTGCAAATTTTAAATTACATTTAAACTTACCTTAATTACATTTTACCTTTTAGAAACCTTAACCGCCTTATTACAAAACAAGATTTATATTTTGACATGGCTTAATTAAACCATGCAGCCAGTTTTTGTATTAGGAACGTAACTGTGATTAAAATACCGTTCTTTATTCAAAACTGAAAACTTAGTTCGGTACTAAGTTGACAGTTTTGTGTTTAGGAAATTTACCATAGTCGGAATAAAGTTCGAAATTCAATAATGGCTCCATGTTTTAAACCTGGGTCTGAAGATAAACCTTGTTTTGTAATAAGGGGGCTAGAGTCCATAATACCTCAGCGCCACCTTACTCTTTATCTCGCTCTCACACAACTGCTCACGGTCACGCGAGCAAGCGAGACAGGGATGCAGGGAGAAGTCTCCAAGGCGCCGATAGTTTAGGTACTTAATTTCTTTTTACGGTAAAAATAATAGTAATTAAAAATAACAACAGTATCTGCTTTATATTTAGTTCAGTTATTATGCAAAATTTCATGATCTAATTAGAAGTATTTTTTTAATACTAGCGGTTTATTGTTCAGTTTGAAAGTAACTTTGTATTTTTTTTTTATTGAGAAAATTGTATGAAATCGTGTTAAACATAGTACTCAACATTAATCCTCAAGTTTTCCTTATATTTATTTCAAATTAATGCTGCAGTATTTTCGATATGACGGAGAACCAAGCTAAGCAATTTGAGGTATTGTAGACTCGTAACCTTAAAGATGTACTAGAGAATGGGCAGCAGCGTTCTCTATGCTTTTTAACACCATACTGCGATCGCCAACCCGCTTGCCAAGCGTGGCGATTATGGTAACCCCCCTCCCCTAGGGGATGATGAGCCTTAAAGTATTATTTGTTTGTTAATTTTTATGCAGACCTTTCTATCAGGCGTTGATGAAGTAATTATAGCAATATCACAGTCACACTTACTATTTCTATACAATATGTACTTAACAAAAACCCTGTTGTTCATTCTACCTACGTTTTAAGAATCGGTATACATACGTAATAAAGCAAGTCATTTATAAAAACTGATCAACAAAAATAATTAAAATAAATATTTAATTATTAATATTTGTAATGTTTACCTCTTTAGTTCTTTGATTTTGACTTCTCGACTAGCCAATGCTTAATTTTTTTTAAATTATAATTCCACTAATGTTGTGCTTGTAGGTAAATGTATACGTTACTAAAAGGAACAACAGGGTTTTTGTTACGTACTGTATATGGCTGTTCCCTATACTAGGTAAAGGGGAGCTTATGTGCAACAGTTTGAAACTATGGTGCGGGCCATGGTACACTTTCTATCACAATCTAAATGACTTTGAAAGATATTGCTATTCCATTGCTTCTTATGTTCGAAAAATTTGTCTGCTCAACAACGTAAATAATGCAACAAGTGTTGTTGTTTTCAAAATGAAAGAAATTGCTACTGTAAGTGTGTTATACGTAACACACACTCAAATTTTAATCAAACTGTTTGATTAAAATAACTTAATTTGATCAAATAAAAATCCTGACGTACAAGTAATTTGATCAAACAGACTGGTGCAAACAGTTTGATCAAATTGGCATGATTTGATTACTATTTAACCATTTGATTACTCATTAAATGTGATCTAACTTTGCCACAGACATTCATGCCAATTTGATCACACTGTTTGAACCAGCATGTTTGATCAAATTACTTGAACGTCTATGGCGCCCTTAAGGCAGCCTTAAAAATGCATATTTCTTTAAGCCATTTGATTACTCATAAAATTTGATAAAATTTTGCCACAGACATTCATGCCAATTTGATCAAACTATTTGATCAAATTCCTTGAACGTCTATGGTGGCCATAACGCAAATACTCCGCTGAACCGTCTTCACAATAAAAATAAGGTGTTTTAAACATGAATTCATAACACAAACCTCTTTTTTCCAGCACGTAAACGATCTATCAATGTGCCTAGATGTAGACAAGATACTCAGTACTGCCGAGGGCATATATCACCAAGTTGTCTCCGCACCCCACCTCACAGACCAGATCCGCATCATCCTAGGTCTTCCGACCCTCAACATCACCACCTCGACCCACTCGGAAGCTGATGAGCCGACCACCTCGAAGGTCGAACCAAATGGTACGGTGAATGGGGATGAAAAAACCGGCATGTTCGGTCAGGAAATGGACGAAGTTATGTATCAAATAGGCTTAGACATGAATTTTTAGGCACGGCGGTGATTATCTGTTTTTGATGTATATTTATGTAGCGGATTGGGTCGCTTGTAGTTAGTTAGTGGCGGTATTTTTAAGGCTTTAAAACTAGAACATTATTATCGAGTTTAATTAATTGTAAAGAGCAACGTTTGGATGCCAGCACCATAATTGCGCCACACACAATCAATCAAAATCTCAATGATTTTGAAGTATATTGTTAATTCATTGTGCAATGAATGTTGTTGAACTGTCAAAATTAAAGAAATTGCTACTGTGAGTAGGTTACGCAATTACCCCTCTCTGTCAATCATTCTGTTTCTTTCAATCGTTTAAACATGATGGAGACAGAATGAGGATATAAATATGTTTAGCGCTAAAAGCATTTAGTGATTTCTGCTGCAGTCGGGGCTAAGACTAGAACATTGCTTTTGAGTTCAATCAATTATAAAGAGACTATTATATTGATTTGCACGTGTATTCCCGTTGTCCCCGTGGTTTGGTTTTACATTCAAAAATATGTTTTCGTTGTGTGGTCACAGTTCTAACCTAACCGTTTAGATTTAAAAAAGGTTTACTTCATACGATAAGGGGACAACGGGAAATAAATTTAATCACGTCCCGCTGTCCTCGTGACGGGGATATGGCGAACGGGGACAACGGGAATACACTGATTTGCAAGTTGTAATTGCTACTTACATTTTATTTAATTGAAGTAATGTTAGTTCGCATAATGTAAAGCATTCTTATTCGATCTACTTTCTCACACTAATGCTTTAGCTTTTCATTAAATGATGACAATTCTTACTTCGTTGCTACTACTTATGAATTTAAAACGGGTCAGCTTCCAGTCTAACCGGATGAAGCTAATTACCAGTATTTTACATGGAGCGACTGCCTATCTGACCTCCACAACCCAGTTACTGGATAACACGATACCTCTTGGTAAGACTGGTTGCCAGACTTTCGGGCTTCTGACGACCCGTAACAACTGTCAAAGATCTACAAATGACAACCGGGACCAACATTTAACGTGCTTTCTCAGGCACGGAGGGGTCTTGGCATGTAAAGATGGTCACCCATCCACTGACCAACCTTGGCAAGCGTAGCTTAACCTGATCGATTGACTCGTGAGCCCCTCCAAAGAAGCAATATTGTGTTAGTAATAATCATAATAAAATCTTTTATTGACATAAAAAAGAGTTACATATGAATTTGAATCCCTGACTCCTGAACTAGGTGTTACGTGTTACAGTCCGCGAGGCATAAGCTGAGCTTTGCATTTGTGTGGGTGATTACAATACAAGAGGTGAAGTGTGGAAGGTGCGCGGCGGAGTTACGTCGCATACTGTGTGCCCAAGAACTCCACGACCTCATTCCACCGGCCCCTTTTCTATTATCGGACATCTAGACGCACTGCAGGTTACCATCTCTTCCTGGTTGCTATTCCACCAATTCGCACTAAGTGTTTCCAAATGTCTTTTATAATGCGCACAGCAAAAGAGTGGAACTATCTACCTGCGTCTGTGTTTCCGAACGCATACAACCCTAATCTCTTCAAAGTTAGAGTGAACAGGTTTCTTCTGGGTAAGCTCACTCCATCGTCGACTTTGTCTCTGTCACCTCTGCCCTAGACTAAGGTCAAGAGCAAACCCATCCTAAATAAAAATAAATACTATACCACGTTACGTTGTTCTCATACGTCACACCTATGTATGGGCACTCACACAAATGCAAAGCTTAGCTTAGGCCTCGCGGACTGTACCTGTGTTACAGGAGTCAGCATCTTCACCCGTTTTTTGGGTGGTTGGTTGAGGCTTAACACAGTTGATGCTGGGGTAGTTAATTCAATTATTGTAATAGATTGACTGTTGAATAGAGATTGGATATTCGGATGCATATTCACCTAAAGTTTGAGAGTTGACTAGTATGGAGTGCGCTTCGGTACGAGAAAAGTGTCGGTTTCCAGGACTGACGAATTTTTAAGAACTACTCTTTTGTACTGTGGATCCCCGAATAAATATATTTCATTTTAGAATAAAAAGTTTTGAAAAAATATTAATAGTGTTTTTTAAAAGTGTTATATTTTCCACAAAATTATTACCCAGTTCTAAATATATAAGAAATATTTGTTATACTTAGGAATACAAAATTGTTTCACTACACACTGTTATTACCGAAACCTCGCGATCCCGGAATAAAAATATATTTTAAGAAGCCGTTTCCATACTTTGTATCCTTTGCCGAAAAAAAACGTACTTTAGGTAAATATGCATCCGAAAATTAAGCTATCATAGCCAATCTCGATCGACAATCATTGGATCGTCTTACGAAATATCGATGCATGCTTTGTTTTTTAATCTCTAGAATAATTTTGAGCGGCCCAATTCAAAGTACCTATTATATGTTATCAAATATTTACATCGCTTGCTTACATACTTACAGGCATATTACATAGTAGATAGAAACATAAATACAGGGTCAAACTTAAATTAGCTAGCAACTCCATAGACATGATGGGTATCGATACCTATATACAACATTAGTTTTTGTTTATACTAAACCTCTTAAGGGGTCATTGTACTCATCATTATGAACAACTTTTACTATGGGACCAACCTTGAAATCGCGAAAAAAAAATCAGCTGTTCCCTACATTTAAGTTCGCTGAACTCGTCAAAATGTAGGGAACAGCTGATATTTTTTTCGCGATTTCAACTTTGGTCCCATAGTAAAAGTTGTTCATAATGATGAATACAATGACCCCTTAAGAGGTTTAGTATAAACAAAAACGAATGTTGTATAAACACGAAAAAATTAGGATTAAAAAAAATGTTTTTTTAGGGTTCCGTACCTCAAAAGGAAAAAAACGAAACCCTTGTAGGATCACTTCGTTGTCCGTCTGTCTGTCTGTCTGTCAAGACCCTTTTTCTCAGGAATGCGTGGAGGTATCAAATTGAAATCAAATACGTAGGTCTACGGTCCCTCGCTCTAAAAAAAAATCATGTTTCTATATCCACGCAATAAAAAGAAACGGTGATTTATGCGACATATTTTGATACTCACAAATAAATCAAAACCTATAGGGTACTTCCCGCCGACCTAGAATCAGCAGATTGTTTATTCGCGATTTCAGATTTGGTCCCATACTAAAAGTTGTTCATAATGATGAGTACAATGAGGTTGTGCGTTATTTATGTTACACCTTGTTTAATATATATTTTTGTTTTATCATGTTTAGTCAGGGACCATTTTGGTTACCCATTGAAAGGGTTTTTGATTAACTGCTTAAAAAAACCCTATCGAAAACCCTTTCCATTGAAAATGGTAACCAAAATGGCCTCTGGGTAGAATAGAGATAGAATTGGTTGTGCTTACGGGTGCTGGCCGGATATGGAAAGAACATAATATTATGATTTTCATGTTACTGGGTTTCAAGTAGGTATAGAACCCATTGAATGGGTTATCATGTAACCCTTTCACTGGGTTTCTAATTGGGTTACATCATGATAATGGGTTACCTCTTCCAAAGGCTTAACCCTTAACCGGGGTTGTACGTGTTTAGGTATCGATACTCATCACGTCTGCTGACATTGTAGATTATATATATTGACCCTGTAGATTAGAAAGAACTAGTTATAATATTAATTAATAATTTTCATGAAGCATTTCAGATACATATATCAATCTTTATCTAATTTTATAGATAAAACATTTTTTATAGAGTAGTGCTTGTTAGATTAATTATAAGGTTTTCTTTTGTGAATAGCTTTTTTGCAACCTGTTTACAAGATATTACGTCTCATAGTTAAGTATAATTATTATTTATTCTATTTGATACTTGTTATCAATTCCCACGGTTCATTTTTAGATAAATGACATTTATGAAAGATTAAATTGGTATATTATTATTGGTTATTTGAGGTAGAAATTGTAAAATCATAGCTACGTCTTTTAACTTCATGTTTAAAGAAAATAGAATTAATAAAATATCTTAATGAATTATTTTTTTCTATGATAGACTACATAAACTAACTATTATGACATAATACTCTGGTTATCTTGTAATAACTGCACTTATATGGTGAGCACTGGTTTTTGGAAATGTATAGTTTATATTGTGGTGTTTTTCCTTCTAAAGTTAAACACATACTCATGTAGCTATGTGGTTTGAGTTTGCATTTAATTGACATTCTTCAAAGTTGCAAAATTGTTGTGATTTATAAATACTATTTTTAATAGTAAATAACTTAGCCATGTAAATAAAATGCATTTGCTACTATCTATTTATAAGTAAAAATCAGCATTTGCATGTGGCAACACCATCAATTAAATTCCATTTTGCCAACATTAAAAATTAACAAATATATTAAAATTATCTATTTTTCTATTTCAGGATACACTCGAATATAACGGATTACAAATATGTATAGTTACGAAAACTGTTTGGGCATTGCTTGCCTAGTGAACGAATGTACATATTACATTGTTGGTTAATAGACTGGACAGAGTGATATTTTTTATATTTTTATAAATATACGCTTTAAATCTATGTAAGTTTGACTCCTCTTCGAAGTCCACAATTTAATACACGGGCTGACTGTTTCTGTTATAGGTTTTTTGCGTAAAGTTAAAAAACCTAAAAAGGGTTTTTAGTGTGTTTAATATTTTGTCTTTGTATTTGACATAAAGCAGGCAAGGCATAGATAAACTACGATCACATGGCCTGCCCCTCCAAATTATTGTTTCAATGCATGCGTTGTGAGTCTTGGTGGCACTTCGTAAATACTTTCTAACGTTTTAGATTTTGGAGGGGCGGGCCATGTTATCTTAGTTTATCGTGTGTGTTAATTGGAAGTGATCGATAGTCGACCTCGTAATTGCTCAAATCACTTTTGACAACAATTCCCAGTAAATTGAAACTGCACTAAGGTTGAAACTTAGACCTTGTTGTTATAAGACTTACAAGTGAAATTCAACCTAAGGGTGGTAAACAAACTACGAGGTCGACTATACCGACGTAGGAAAGAGAAAGAACATAGTGTGGCATTCTTTTATTGTTATTTTACGTTATTATTCCATCTCCAAAAGTCGTGGACTGTTGTTTGATAACCTGTGATTTATTATACAAAATAAAGCCAAGCTGCCAAGTTTCGCCATAATTCTAAATAACTCCTATTCAAGTATTAGCCCACCAAAATGATTGTATATAGATTGGATAGACGTGCCATCGTTCCTGGTATTAACAAATAATGTTCCTACATGATAATGTAAATAGTTAATTGTATAAATTAATAATAAAAAACTAACAGAAAGGAGTATTTAGATGAAATAGTTTGCACAGGAATAAATAGCTTAGATATATGAAATCCTTGGGTCGCAAAGCAATAGAAAAGTCAATTAAATATAACTTCTTAAGTATTACGTATTCGGATACTCGCCGATTCAAATAATGCCTTTAAACTTGGTGCTTTATCAAAACTTTCGAATAGGAGTCAAAGCTAATTATCATTGCTGCTATATGAATTTATCAATCTATTATTATCCTATTAAATTTCTCATAAAACCATTATGTTTTGTTTCAAACACAAATTGTATTGAGTAAGTTAAATATAAGTGCCTCAGTTCGCCATTTTGTTTCAAATTATTATTGATTGTTTCGAATATAAATTATTTGTGGTAAAATTATATTCAAATTAATTTGATTAAAGTTACTGTACCTGCACAGAAGAGATTTATTATTTCATACCCAAACTGGTAGAAAGTTTTAAATTAAAAATATTTCTTTTCTTCCAAAACTATATTTCATTCATACATTGAATTAATAAATAATTAAATGAATCATTATATTATATTAATAAATAATTAGCCTAAACAATTGAGATCAAATAAAATTTTTTGTACTTTGTTTTACAAATTCAATACATTCATTGGTGAATGGGATTTCAAATGCACATTCAAACCGTATCTAGTTTGGTACGACTTGTCACACAGATGGCAATGGAAATTCTTAACTCCAGTATGGGTCAGAGAATGTCTCTGTAATTCAGATTTGGAGAAGAACCGTTTCCCGCAACTGTCACAGCCATATTTCTTTTCTTTTAGATGATTTTTCCTTATGTGAGAACTTCTGGAACTTGAAGATATGAAGGTAGCGTTGCAGACTTCACATTTGTGGTTTCTCGTTCGCTTATGATTCCACAGGACATGAGAATGGAGGCCACCCGGTACTTTGAACTTCTTTGGACAGAACTTACAGCTGTATGGACGATCGTTGCTATGTGTTAACATATGGATTCTTATGTAACCAGGAGGATATGACTTCCCACATTGGTCACACTGACGCAATACCCTTTCAGCCTTGTTTTTCTCTTTATTTTCTACATTAGGTTGACAGGAATGTATGTTCAGCTCATCTTCATTGTAGAACCCTTCCCAACAATTTTCACATAAATATGGTTTCAAATGTAACTTTCTGTGCAAGACTAGTGAACGAAAATCTTCAAATTTCTCATTGCAATAATCACAATCCCTTCCAGTTTCTGACTTAGTGGGATGATTATTTGTGCAGTGTTCATTTAGCAGTTTGACGGAATGGAACTCTGCTTTACATTCAACACAAAACAGCAACCGAATCTCATCATCAATATTTTGTTCTATCTTCTTTATTTTTCTCTTTTTCATGTTTATGCAGTCTGGTTTTTGGTCATCAGATTCATAGATACAATCATAGTTGTCGCTTGTTGAATCGAGGAGGGAGAGGTTGTCCATTAATGTTTTTGAGCTGGAATCTATGAGGACTTTGAAGGAGTAAGTAATAGTGAGTTGATGGACACAGTTGATGCATATGTTTTCTGGAAACAGTGGGTCTGGGGCAACCTACAAGAAAGTTAAAATCAATAATAAATGACATTTGGTGTGTTGTTCTTATAACTGAGTGTGCAAAACTCTTCTCAGGGAGCTGGTCAGTAAAGCCGCAAGGATAAAAAATAAAAATGATAGAAGATTAAGTTTGCATTGAGTTAGACAACCTCTGTAACCTACTGTACTTGTCTCACAATTAAACATAAATACTAAGTACTAAAAACTAGTTATTCTACAAATTCTCGAACGTAATTCCAAGTCTTTGGTAGACTAAAATAGTCGCGGTCGCGCTTCCAGCGGGCGGGATAAAGGAAAACTATCTCAAAATAATGAAGCAGCTGAATAATTATAATACCTTGTAATTGTAAAAATTCTGAAGTATATCTGATAGATGAACCTCCTCGCCAGCGATTCTTACACGGGAGTGTATAAGGCGCATTTCTTTCTCGCTGCCTAAGCATGTCCGACAGCGGTTCTTATAATCCATTCTGAATGTTTTATTTATCTGTTTGCTCGAAATTCTGTTTCTATTTTTATCAATATACAAATTCGCTACCGTACCGTAAACGTCACTTTTGATGGTTTTGACATTTTTATCCATTCTTCCCCATTCCGTTTCCCCCGATACTCTACGAAAGCATTTTTACCATTATTAATTTTATTTTCTGGTAAATAATAATAATCTGTAAAAATATATCTGACACCCGAGACTGTTCACATATTCTTCAACATAACTTAGAGCGAGTTTGCTGGGCCATGTTTTCGTGATATAAAGACGCGTCATACACGAACATTAGTGCACTCAAAAACAGCGTAAGCCATGATTGTAGCTACTTGCATACAAACAATCATACAGCGCGTGAAGAAAAGGAAAGACCTATACCGATATCTGTTGTTAGAAAGAGATGAACATACATATTTAGTTACGTCACTAGCTGCTGCATGTTCATTGGCGCGTACGTAATAATAATAATTATTATTGTAAATGTCAGGCAATTGCCCGGCATTTATTTTACCATTATTGCCCATTATTGAGCGCAGGTAACGCATCTAAAGGTAATACATCGTTGCCGTTACTTAACCGATTTGGCGAATTGACGTCCTCAAATCGGTTATTTCTAAGTAACGATGTTAGATGTTTTTGTAACATGAAAACATGCCGCAGCGGACCCGCTTCCATAAGCTGTATGTCACAGGGCAATTTTTCACAGAATATTTGGTTACTATTAACTGTTATGAGTACGTAGTATAAAAATAATAGAATGTAAACTATGGACGAACACAATCGCTTTGGTGGTTCTAAATCCTTACGTAGTGCGCTAGCGACTGCTGCGACACAGGTCTCCTCTACCCATTAGCACTTTCCAAATATCGACAAAGTAACACGCAAACATAGCGTCAGCACCTTCTCACAGCGTGACTGTGCACGAGAATGATATAGATTATGATGTGCTGGTAGATCAATATCATATTCGTATTTCTCCCTGAAAGGTGCGATTGCGCCTTTCAGGGTTTTAGTCGTTAGGGTATGTTGGGGTCAGATTCCAGTCTAACTTAATGCAGCTGAATACAATCACGTAACTTGGCAAGGTTTTGGAGTAGTGGGGATAAGTTCGCGCATAGTACACATATGCAACAAAAAAATGGTCAGTTTTATTGTTTGTCATTATTCTATGGTCATTGCCATAATTTATTTTAACATATCTGTTTAGAAGAAAGTTCAAGAAAGGAGAGGAATTCGTGAAGTTTATTAGATGTTATAAATAAAATATTTTTAGTTATTGTGGCCTTTCAAAAAAGAATGTTAACGAGAGCTACAGATCAACAAGCTTCATAGCCGGCGCAAAAATACAATCGTAAAATAAACTTGATTTGTAATAGTAACAACAATTTGTATCAAAAACAAAGGGTACCTATAATTTTAGTGCACGCAAGTGTAATCAGGAGTGAACGGAACGCGGGTCAAGGTGCGGGAGGCGAGTGTCGACTGCGGCACCAATCGCGTGCTGGGAACAGTGCTCCCTCATTCCCCGCGTCCCGCTTGACCACCAAAGAGACCTAAAAAATGTCTTCTACGCATCTAACTACTCTTGCCAACTTACGTGCCGGGGACGGTACCATTCCTTAAACATGGAGCGACT
Organism: Tiliacea aurago; assembly: GCA_948098905.1. Lineage (NCBI taxonomy): Eukaryota > Metazoa > Arthropoda > Insecta > Lepidoptera > Noctuidae > Tiliacea > Tiliacea aurago. The sequence goes on along the minus strand of OX402583.1, from coordinate 4,273,616 downwards.
GCCTAACTGACCTGTAGCAAACCAGGTACTGGGTAAAACACTTTTGGGCTTCTCACTACCCCTTATATATGCTTTAGGGACTTAGGAGACTACCCGTAACGACAGTCAAAGATCTACGAATGACAGCTGAGATCAACGGCAAGTGCTTTCAGAGGCACGGAACCTAAAAGGTGCCCCTGGGGTTCAACATGGGATCTATTATGGGGTAGGTAGGACAAGAGGTGCCTCCAAAGCTAAGTTCGAATGGTAATGGCAGACGCCAGCAGGTCAAGCTACCCGAAACTGCAAATGTTCCCAATCAATCTTGAACCTTTTGCTGTAGGGATAAAGTTGAAAATCTATTAAATAAATTTGACAGTTTGTAGTAGCTTGATGTGCTGGCGTCTGTATATACGAATCATAGAATATTTTGTATATATTTGGCGTTCATTAGGGCCCTGACCGTGAAGATTGAGTAGCCAGTCTAAGAGGGACTTTGGACGATTAACAGCTTGCCATCCGTGATCTTGATTATGTGGAAGGATTGATCGTGTAATGCTAGATTTGGCTAAATCCATAAGAATCAGCTGGACAAAATTGAGTAAATTGAAATAATGCCAAGATTGATCGTCTAAAACCCCCCTAATTCCATTGTTTTTGATCCAGTATTTTTTAGAATAAAAAATGACAGCTTTGCCTTGCCCCAAGCTTGCCCCCGACAGCAAATAGCAGTTCTCTATTTGATTTAAATAAACTGACTAAATTGTTGGTTTTGGCTTTGTGGACAGACTTTTAGAGGATTCTTATTTTTATTTTCAAGATGTTACGGCACGAAACTGTATCGTACACAAGGCTACACATCAAGCTATACATTTCCGGTATACGCTGGCATGTCATTGTACGGAAATCCTATACAATGCGAGACCAGCGTATACTGGAAGTGTATAGCTTGATGTGTAGCCGTGTGTACCTGTGTGAATAGCTTTGCAAACGAAACGAAATCTGACGTGTATTTCCAGCCTTACGCGCTAGCAACTGTCAAATCTGACAGATAGCTTGATTACTTTTGACTGCTGAGTAGAAATAAGCTTCAAGTTTAAAATGTTTTTCCAAGCACCCGACGAAGAACCGAATTGTAATACCACCACAACCAGTAAAACATTCAAAAGTAATGCTCGAAGCCGACGACAAAAAAAATTGAGACGCAAGAACAAACTGAAAGGCATAAAAAAATATCAGAACCAGATCACGGCTAAACAGAGGCCGCGCTCACCAGTTCCAACTGTTCCAATCACAATGTCATCCTGGGCTGAGGACTTTACAAAAGCTGCTACTTGGCAACTGAAGAATGAAGTAGCTTTCTGGAAGTCTAAAGCTATGGCGTTGGAGCATGAAAACAATATATTACATAGGACCATACGTCAAAATAGCGTCGAAGCGGAGATGGGAAAAAAATATCTTAATGAAAGCCGTGCAACAGTCGTCCATTTCGAACGCGATGTACCAGTAATATCGAATTTATCAGACTCTGATGATGAAGAAGCTCCGCCCGTAAGAGGACCCTCTGTCCCAGAGTTTGAGGTGAGTGAAGAGTATATCCAGTTCCTGAGGGAGAATCAGGTGTACAGAGACCTTGCTAGGCAAGAGAGGGAGAGGATCAAAGCTCAGACTGATGCTGAGAGTAGACAGATAGAGGAAATGGAGGCAGGTCCCACAGAAAATGCAGAAGATAATCAGGAAACATTGAAAAAATTGTATGGTGATGGTTGGGAAAGGATATCGGCAATGGAAATGTCTTTAAAGTCCCAATTTATTAGTATATGTGATCAGGATAAACCAATGTACTGGCCAAATATACCCTTCAATTTTAACTTTGGTTGAAATCTGTGAGTTTTACCAACTATTTTAGTTAGTACTAGCTGCTGCCCGCAGCTTCGCCCTATGGCTTTTTTAATATAAAAGAAGCCCAATTTACTCTTTTTAACATCTCAACAGCTATCTGCCAGTGAAAGTTCTGTCAAATGTGTCTTGCATATTATATTTATTAAAAAGCTGTTATTTTGACATTACAGACAGACCCTTCAATTTTATTTCTTTTATATTTATAAATAAAATATTGACATTGAATGTAAATATGTTAAAATAAAGTAATTGCTTTTATTGTGTTATTGGGTTTTAGTATTTACTGTTTTGTCAGTGTGAATGTTCTACTGATTGTCTAATAGCCATTATAAGTTTTTAATAATTTACCACATCAACTCGGACCCGCTTATTTATAAACATTGTATAAAGATATGAGGCGTTTAAATGTCAAAAATGTATGGTTAAACTGGTGCTAAACATTACTTAACTCTAAGCAACATTTATAAATAAACCCAATGATATTATATTAAACCGATATGTTGTGAGCGCGCAATCGTGAAGACTCGAAAACGTCCTAATTGGGACGTATTTGTTAGTATGTGATGCCAACATTCGGTGATTGGTGGCCAGAATAATGTTTGTTTACATTCGTGTAGTGAAATGTAAAATGAATGAAAAGTGGGTATGTCGGCTGCCGCTGCTGCGCGGAACACTTTTTTCGGTTGTGTTGTGTGTGTATAACATAAGTGTTTAATATAATATCATTGAATAAACCCCTAAATGTGGTGTTATTAAGAATTTGCATCTGTTAAGCAATGATATTATAAGTAAACCAAGGTAGTAGCTTAAAATGATTCACAATTTAAAAACCTTTTTGTATTGAGTTTGGAGACAAGTCCTATTTATCCATCAAATAGTGACCCACCCCTGCTTCACATGGTTTTCGGTTTTTACTGAAAGACATCACTATATGATGAATCTTTACATATAATATCATTGGTGTTAAATGAGTTAAACTAAGGCATTCACTTATTTCTCTGGGCATCATAGTATCAACTAGGTTCTGAGACTGCAATAGCAATAGTCACTATACTTGTTGTCATTCTTAATGTTGCCTTAGGCCTGCTTGCACCACAATTCAACGTGTTTAGTGCTAAACAAAGGATATAATTCACCGTCCATACATTTTTGGCCTAATGTGAAAGTAAAAAAAAAAAAACTACACAAACATTTCATTTATTTATTCATTAACAAATAACATTGTGTTGAACATTACATATTAAAGGGACGATAACCGACTTTTAATGATTTTATACTGAAGATCACGTCTAAACGAGTAGTGTTAATGATTTGAAAAAAATATATGATAAATTAGAGCATTTTCTCAATAACTTATTATGTGAATATTTTAGATTATGTTTATATTACATAGTGAAATTAATTTTTAAAGTTATGTCTAACGCGGATTAAAAACTGAGAATGGCGCAAAATCTACCAAGCATATTTTTCTGAAAATTTCACCAACTTAAAGATAATTTAATTATTGATCTTTTAGTATACGCGTTTTATGAAAATACCTTTTGTTTTGTGTATAATAAGTTAATAATGCGTCAAATTGGGGACAGCGCTCCTTGATGGGCGAGTCCTATTACTGGCTGAACGTACGACGCGTTGCGTGAGCTCAGTACAGAACACGCAAGCTAACCACTTAAGGTCACTGGCATATATCTGCGTCTTTAATATAATTATCACATGCAAAAACAATACCTAGAAAGGCCTAAATAAAGTGTATGTGAAATGTTGAGTTCAAGAGTTAATTAAGAGGGCGTACAACGGTCCACTACTCGTAGAGCCACTCCTTTAAAAAAATTTTATCTCCTGACTGAGAAGGAATTATGAATAACGGCTAGTAGGGACCCTCGGTAAGTGTGTCTAGAATTTTCTAATACCTATTATAAAGTTTCATATTGAGACACGAAGCAACAAAATACGATCTATAGGAATGTGGCCGCTTTTCTTTACTATTCGTTATTCATAATTCCTTCTCAGTCACGAGATAATATTTTTTTAAAGGAGTGTTGACCGTTGTACACCCCCTTAATTTAAAGTAAGTCAACAAATTAATAAAATGTCAAATTATGAACGAAGTTGTAGGGCCATACTCCGTCAAGTTACATGAGTTCGAAAAATTATTTTTCATACTTATTTTTATGAGCTTATATGTGATGTAAGTAATGAATTTAATTAATTTTTATTCAGGCCAGCTATTGCTATCATACAAAACACCCTTGCTATAAAGGCTTCTACATACCAGCGCGACTTGTCGCGCGACGCGACACAGCACAAAGGCCCAGCGTGTCGCGGGACGAGCGGTGCCTTTGTGTCGCGTCGCGTCGCGCGACAAGTCGCCCCGGTATGTAGAAGCCTTTACCGTAATGTTTACTGGCATAAAAAGTTACGTACTATAATTTGATTAATACTATAATATTACCTATTATTTTAACTTAATTATATGTACTGAAAACTGCATTTTTCAAACTCGTTTATCAGCGCAGGGAATGGCCCTACAGATTTGGTCCTACATTGAAATGTGACGAGAATAACATGTTCTAACGGAATATAACTGACGGACAGCACGGTTGGCGCAGTGGTTAAGCGATTGACTGCTGCGCTGCGTGTCGCGGGTTCGATTCCCGCACGGAACAAATATTTGTATGACCTGCAAGTAGTTGTTCCGGGTCTGGCTGTTTGTGTATGTGAGTTTAAATGTTTGTAAACGCACCCACGATACAGGAGTAATTCCTAGTGTGGAGCAACGTTTTTTTTTGTTTGGAATTTTCATAATTTTGACCAAAATGAATGATCTCCTTTAAACCATTATTCTATCACTTTCATCTTCAAATGATAGACAGAAACAGAACTATGTTTTGAATTTATTAAGCGCTATAATATTTAGTGATCTATGGTGCAAGTGAACCTTAATATTTTTATTCTGTGTATTGTAGTGTGTTCTAATGCTCAATGCACATTTTATCTCAATTAATTATTATTGAACTCAATGTTGTATGAACTTATTATTAAGTATTATAGTTGTCGAAAAATAATAGGTCCGTTTTGACATATTGAAGCGATTTATCGTGAGTATCGAGTACCGAGTTGTTTACTTCACTAGTTACGTCGCGATAGTCAATCGCGACGTAACTAGTTGGGCCTATAATTTTTTGACAACTTTATGTAGGTATGTATCTATCTGTATCCAGCAAAATAAATTTTCCACACCTATTGACTTTTTTGATTATTGTACCTAAGTTTAGAGGCATGAGGAACAGGGTGTAAAGTTCACTCATCCTCGGTGGTGGGGGTGTTGTGTCTGGTGGGCAACTGCCCGACGGTTGATGTCGGGATGTTGTATATGTGCTAGTCGCGCGGTAAACTCTGCTTGCGCGACGCAGGATTTTGCGTGACGTCAGTGTGACGCGTTGTTCGCATGTGGCGATGTTGACGCCGCTACATAAGGAACAATTAACCTGCTTGTCTAGCCTTTTCCCAACTATGTTGGTGGTTGACTGTTAGTCTGAATACCAGTATTTTAAATCGAACTGCCTGTCTGACCTCCACAATACCCTCCATCCCTTCCCTTGTTATGGCTGGTTGTTAGACTTTCGGGCTTCTGATCACCAGTAGGTAACAACTCTCAAAGATCTACGAATGTTAGTTGGGACTTCGGGACCAATGGCTTATTAACTTGCTTTACGACGGATAGAGGGGTCTCGATACGTAATGTATGGTCAAGGTCACCCATCCACGAACCGCCCGCGGTAAGTGTAGCTGTGTACCTTCGATCTCCCCGTGAGGCTATTATCATTTAGCTTATTCTCATAAAATCTAAAACGAATGTCTGGCTGACTGGCTAATATTTTTTGGTCTTGCATAGAGCTAATAATCCCATATTTTGCTTCTATGAAGAAGAATAAAACTAATTATTAATATTTCAGTGTTATTAAACTTCTCGCACACAATAAGGTACAAAGGCGGACTTAATGCCAGGCATTCTCTACCAGTCAACCAAAGGTGGTGAAGAGATAAGATGGCGGGTGCTCTGATTGAGAGAAAATAATAATATTATAAAATATAACAATTAATTACAAATAAAATAGGTACACAAGTACATAAATAGGTTAAAAACTTAGATAAAGAGTATTCTATTCTATTCTATTCTATAATACACTTAAATTTACTATAATATATCCTTACATTACCTTTAAATACATATAATTATATACATACAAATTCGAGGAAAAGACATTCATTGAGATGACTACGCTATTTGTTTAGTTCACAATAAGAATGCTCAGTGAGATTTTTACTGAATAGACAGAGGCAGGTCCGCCTTAAATAATTCTACAAAAAAGTCACACAGGATTTACTACCTACTTTTAATAATAATAATAAACCATTTATTTTCAGGTTACAAAGACCCTTAGATGAATACACTAAGCATGAAGCAAAATGCATGTATGAACTCAAACTCAAACTCAAAGCATTTATTTCAAATAAACCAATTACAGGCACTTTTGAATTGTCAAGGGGGTCGGTCAGTCATCAAGATGAAGCTAGATGCCCATTCCAAAGCTTAGTAGGTACCTATGGAGAAGAACGGGCAAGAAACTCCACGGACACTCTTTTAAATTAACATATGGTTACAAAATATTGGTTACATCATTCGTGTTGAAATTAAACATGTGAGAACGATGCAAAACGTCAAAGGCGTCCGTAACAAAAATATAAAAAAAAAACAATTCAAAACTTAAATTAAAATAAGCCAAGGCCGCTAAGAGATGACCAGTCCCTACTGATGGCGCCCGTTCACGAACATGACATGAATGAATGCATTAAGTCCGCCTCTGTACATTTTGTGTGCATATAGTGTTAAATAAATAAATAATACCTTAACCTAAGTATACATATTATATTATATTAACAATTGCGTTAGTAAATAAAACTTAAAGCTATGTTAGTATCACTCAGAACCCAGAGAGGTCTATAATGCTGGTAGGGTAGTAGGTAGGTGTGATATTTTCTAATATCCACGCAAGCGAAGCCGCGGGCAAAAGCTAGTAAATATGTCTGCTATATTCCCATTTCTTCCCGTGGGTGTCGTAAAAGGCGACTAAGGGACTTAATAGAGAATGGGCAGCAGCGTTCTCTATGCATTTTTGAAACCATACTGCGATCGCCAACCCGCCTGCCAATTGTGGCGATTATGGCAACCCTCCCCCCCCTATTTGGGGCCTATGTCCAGCAGTGGACGTCTTTCGGCTGAAATGATGATGATGATGTATGCTATAAAAATAAAAATGAAATTCTGTTCGTTGGTAAGCGCATCACTTGAGAATGGTGTTAGACCGATTTGGCGATTTTTTCTTTTTTTTTAATTGTCCGTTTTTTTTAAATTTAGCATGGGTTTGCTCTTGACCTCATTCTAGGGCAGAGGTGACAGAGACAAAGTCGATGATGGGGTGAGCTTACCCAGAAGATGCCTGATGCATGTTGAAGATGAGGTGAGATGGCACAACATGTCCCTTTCTTGTAGCTATAATTATCGTCTTGCACACAGTCCATCACTCCATCTATCGTTTCTATGGTCTTCCTCTACTTTTATAGCCATCGACATTAAAACTTATGTTTTTATGGGAAGAAAACTCGAAGTTGCCCGGAAAATTTTCAAATGCGGGACAAAATTAACGTCCTTTTTTAAGGGATTTTATTCCAATAAAGTAGACCAAGTAGACCAGCACCCTAATTGCGTAACACAGTTTGAATCGGAATCGGAATGATTTTGAAGTATATTGCTAATCCATTGCTTCTAATGGTAGAAAAAAATGTCTGCTCAACAACGTAAATAACGCAATGAATGTTGTTGAACTGTCAAATTGAAACCGATTCCTACTGATAGTGTGTTACGCAATTTTATTAGCCCTCAGAGTAAGAAGTTTCAACAAAACTCGATAGATGGCGTTACTGACAACAGATAATGATAAATTTTATTTGCCATAAAAATACAGATGGGATTAATTATAAAATAGTGTACCTACATTTTATACATCTGGTTCTATGTTAAAATCTGTACTCAAATATAAAACCCTGCCAACTAGGTAAACCTGTATCTTAATTTAAGAGACAGTGATTAGCCATTCATGACATATCTAAAGTTAATGACAAAATGTGTGTCGAATAATCCTTTACAATTAAATCTTATTAAGTATTTCATGGAAACAGACAAAAGAAAACAAATAATAAAAAAATAAAAAATAAACTAGCTTTAAAATGATAAAGTTGATGAGCGATGTGCAGTTGTTGATTTATATTTGTTTAAAAAATAACATCCGGTCCTACTGCTGGTTGTGCCGATATTGTAATAATAATAATCAATTAATTGCCTCATTAAATTTTAGTAGAAAAAAAAAGAATGTTTGAACTTGGTTTAACAAAATAATAGCTATGTACTACACCTACATTTAACAAATACCCACATATTTTTGTTTCTAAAGTTGTCAAAAAATAATAGGCCCGTTTTGACATTTAACTTGAATCGATTTATCGTGCGTATCGAGTACCGGGTCGTATGGTTAGCTAAAATTATTTACACTTGCTTCCTTACTCAAACGAATGCAACAAGTAAGTACCTATAAAAAATGTGCGTCTCACGGTTGTACCAAACCTCAGTCGATCTCAGCATGTGCTCGACAGTTGATGCCTATCGCTCATACGTTTTTGTCCACCAGAACTAGTCCTAGGATTGTAGGCATACCGAGAAACCTCAGGGAACAGGACGCCCTGCTTCATGACTGATGAGTCTAGATTGTATTATTGCAGTGAAAGTTTATAACTAGATATACTTCTCGCACACAATATGGTTCAAAGGCGGACTTAATGCCTTGGGCATTCTCTATCAGTCAACTAAGGGTGGTGAAGAGATAAGATGGCGGGTGCTCTAATTGAGAGAATAGTAGTTATATTAAAATTTATAAATAATATAATATATTGTGTATCTATTATAATTTACTTACAACATTAGTTTTTGTTTACCCTAAACCCAAAAAGGGGTTCAAAATGATGAGTACAATACTCATCATTTTGAACAACTTTTTCTATGGGACCAACCTTGAAATCGCGAATAAAAAATCAGCTGTTCCATACATTTGTGTTGACTTAAATCGACAAAATGTATTGAACAGCTGATTTTATTTCGTGAGATACAAATTTTTAATGAAGATTTTACGAAATTTTACACCAAAAACCTAAAATGATGAACAACGGGAAAGTCGCTCGAAATGGTTTAAGTACTAATAAAATTAAAACAATCGCATAATGTGTCGTAATCCATCAATGTTTGTGTTTGTGTGTCTGTAGGTAACTGTTTCGTTTCGTGACTCCCGCAGTCAGTACGAAGTAAGGGGAATGCGCTAAATAAAAGGTGACGTTGTAACCCTACGATTCGCCGGAGGGCCAGTCGTAGGGAACGTCACCTTTTATTTTAACGCAACCTTTCAATTAACTTCCCTATTTGCCCTCAGAGCTAGTGACTTTTCAAAATTCTATAATAGTACATTTTAATACAAGTGGAGAATGTTTGTTATTGCATTCGAGGCGGAATTAACACCCGAGCCGTAGCCGAGGTTGTTTTTGAGCCGAGAACTGCAATAACAAAATGTCCTCGTGTATCAAACGACGTTTTTCAATACACTTTTGAAGAAATAAAATAAAATAACGATTAATATTTTTGTCATGAATTATTATGAAACTATGATTTAATTTTCTTTTTTTTTCCGCGCTTTGCTTTCGCCAGGATGAAGGAGAAGCAAAGGTATAAAGCCGATAGACAGCCTAATATGAAAAATCAAATATTTTTGAGTTTAGAACACAAATAAATGTACGTTTTTTTTATTGTACTAATCATGGTATCCTATTTATATACATTATTTAAATATTCCAAAAATATTAACGCCGTAAAGACGCATCTTTACGCAGATTTAAAAAAAAAACACGTCCAAATAGAGAGGACCGTCTCTGGCGAGAGACGGTGTGAATAGCGGCATTGAACCAATTTGGACTAAGTATAGGTATAAGTTATCTGTGGCAATTTTTATTCCCGCACACGTGTTGGAAAATAAAAAGTCGCACGTGTGTGAAATACATTGCATTGGGAACCTAATCGTAGTGCGATATGAACCAGTTTTCGAGGAAGTGTATTGAAAAATACTTACCTTTAGTATAAAACTTTTCCTCCTGCTGAGCGTGAGGCAGAACCTCCGCTCCCCTTCAACGGAGACGTATCACAAACCCTCGTCATAGTTCGCTTCCAGACAACAAATTCAGACTTACACCAACATTTTCCATTCCTGGACAGAATTACCTCCTCCTGCCCATCCAACATCCAACTGTGGGACACTGACGCTGCAGCCTGGCCCTGAAGCCGGCTCAAGACCCTGATTCTGTGTACTTGGTCCAGTTCCTGCCTTTCCCGAGCCCGAGCCACCGACGGCTATATTCCTTTTATAATGTGGTAATACTTTTTTTTACTTGTGACCTACGACTGGCCCTCCGGCCATTCGTAACGTTACAACGTTCAATTGTTTTATCAATTTAAAATAATTATTTCTAAAATAAAATGAATTAACAACCAGCCAGCAATGTTACACAAAATAGATAAAAAAAAAAATATGTTCCTCTAATTTTGCCGGGGTGTGTATGTTCAAAATATAGGCGAGGACGGTGGCACCCTAAACACAAGTTAAATCTTACTGTGGGTGTCAGAGTTCATCGAAAACACTTTCCGTTAGTTGTGACGCTTTAGGTGTTTTTGTACAACTCAAGATAGGTAATAAAAAGGTTTTTTTTTTGTTGGCGTAAAACGGAATTCCGGAATTCCGTTTGGCTTAAGATAAAATTTGTCACGCGGATAGTTTGTAACCAGGATAAACACTTTAGAGAGTACTTTTAATCTCTGTCTTTTCCTTTAATCTTTTTGGCTATTGTAGTACAGGAACTCCTCGAAGTTGTCTTCTTGAAGTGAAAATAAATACATTATTATTATTAACTCCTGGTAGTTACCGTGCTATAATTTCCTACATCGACGCGGGCAAAGCCTAGCAAAAGCTAGTATGTAATCAAGTTTAAAGCTAGTATGTAATAAAGTTTATAGAATTCTTCTCATTTTTAATTAACCGTCGAACAGGTTATTCAAACGAACCACTTAGTGGCTTATGATCTATGTATGAGCACTTACGGTTAATTAGCAATGAACTGCTGTTCTTACGTGTGTCTCGAACCATAGTAGGAGAGGCAACCTTATAGCAGTACTGTAACTGCATCTCCATTTTATATAACCTGCCTAAAAAAAATTATAGCACGGAAGAAAGGACATAATTATAAAAAAACTAAGTTTTAATTCAGTTCATTCAAAGAAATGGTAAGAAATAAAACAAATCAGGAACTCCGACTCCTGAAACTATTATACAGTTACAAATGATCAACACTTCATAAAGTAGGAAAAAAAATGCATAAGCAAAACAATACATGACGCCCAATTTGGGTTTAAGCAACATTTATCAACAGAAACAGCTATCCTCTGTCTCAAACATACTGTCCAATACTATGCAAGTAGGAAAACACCGGTGTATGCATGTTTTCTTGACGTTTCCAAGTCCTTTGACCTAGTGTCCTACGGCTGCCCATGGCGGAAACTATCGCATGACACCAAGGGATCTGGTTGATATTCTGAAGTACTGGTATAACAACCAGTACAATTATGTGAAATGGGCGGGTGTCCTGTCAGATGGATACAGGTTGGAATGCGGGGTGAGGCAGGGGGGACTCAGCTCACCCAAACTTTTCAACCTGTATATAAACCAACTGATATGTGAGCTCAGCAACACCAATATCGGATGCTCTATTGATGGACACAGTATTAATAATATCAGCTACGCAGACGATATGGTGTTGCTGAGCCCATCGATCAGTGCCCTGAGAAGGCTTCTCCGTATTTGTGAGGACTATGCGGTGGCCCTTGGTCTCAGGTACAATGCAACCAAGAGTGAGCACTTGGTCTTTATGGTGGGTAACAAATGTTATGACACAGTCCCATCAGTCACCTTAGCCGTCCCGCTTACCAGAGTGACACGGTTCAAGTACCTGGGACACTGGGTGACTGACAGTTTTTCCGATGATACGGATTTGGAGAGGGAACTCAGAGCATTGGCAGTTAAATGTAACATGCTGGCCCGTAGGTTTGCACGATGTACAGAAGAGGTAAAAATTACACTCTTTAGGGTGGGCATATTGCCAGTCTCTGTACACGTGCGCCCTATGGGTCAGTTATACAAAAAACTCGTACGGTGCTCTGCGAGTCCAATATAACAATGCCTTCAGGGTGATGTTGGGACTACCGGCATCAGTTCTGCGAGCAATGTGCCCTGCCCACTGCCACCTAAGCATGGCAATTCTTCGGGCTATGTCGGTTACTTGGTGCGCCTGCGGATCTTTTAATTTCTGATTCGATCGCGTAGGGAAACTCCACGCATAGCCCTCTCCATTGCCCTTTGTTACATAGCCCCCTATTACATGGGAATTAAAAATAACTGGTGAAATGTAAGTGCACTACATTTATAAGGTAATTCAACAAGAACTTTGTTTTTTAAAACAAAATAAAACAAAGAGTTTAGATGAAAATTATTCAAATTTTTATTGTAATAGAAAATGTAAGGTTTGCCAATTATGAATGAAAAATGATATCGGACATGTCCACCACGACCACGCTCACATGGCAGATGTCGATTGTTTCCCGATGTTAACCCTATACATCTCATACAATTCGTAATGGAAAATACCCAATAACAATTTGCCCGACTTGGGAATCGAACCAGAACCTTACGATCAGTTGTAGCGCTTGTGACCCGTTATTTTTTTTTTGTTTCGGGGGTGGAAAATCCTCATGGATGTCCTCCGCCCTGGGACAGGCGGAGGGGTCTGTCAGTCATTTACTACCTAAAAACCACCCCAGAGTTCCCTTCTTAAACTTGCACAGGGGATCTTGGGATCTGATATAACTGCCGCGATCCCCGGCTGGTGCCGGCTCTGCGGGCCACCTCAAGTCTGGGGGAAGGGGAAGTGTTTGACCCCCCGCGACGTCTGAAAGGGGTGAGGAACACTACGCGCCGCCACCTCAGGTCCAGTGCGATAAGGGGCGGCGGAACGTAGCGCTTGTGACCCCTTTTTTTTTGTTCACGAGGTGGAAAATCCTCATAGATGTCCTCCACCCTAGGGCGGGCGGAGGGGTCTGTCAGACTCTTACTGACTAAAAAGCACCCCAGTGTTCCCCTCCCACACTTGCACCGGGGATCTTGGGATCTATTATTAGTGCCGCCGGCCCGCCTCTGCAGGCCCCCTCAGGTCTGGAGGAGGGGGGGGGTGAGGTGTTTGACCCCCCCGCGACGTCTGAAAGGGGCGCGCGTGTGATAGGGGGTGGCGGACGTCCCCAAGTCCGCCGTCCCTGGACCCATTTAGGGGGGCGCTCTGCCGACGCCCAGTGCACCTGCTGCGGGCTGGGTGAGCGGACGAGATCTCCCGCTCCCTTTCCGCAGCCTCCTTCTGCGACAAGGAAGGACACCACCGCGTCCCAGGACTCCTCACTGCCGACCATCGAGTCGACCACGGCCGGCAGCGATAGGTCACTGCCAACTCCTGAGATGAGGGCACGGCGTGGCTCCTCCCAAGCAGCTCTTGTGACCCCCGCTTGTGACCAAGGAGGCAGTAAGTTAAAAATATTTTTGCTAACTTCGCAGGAGTCCACCATCATCATCTGCCCGCCTTTTCCCAACTATGTTGGGGTCGGCTTCCAGTTTAACCGGAGGCAGCTGAATACCAGTATTTTACATGGAGCGACTGCCCATCTGACCTCCACAACCCAGTTACTGGGTAATACGATACTCCTTGGTAAGACTGGTTGTCAGACTTTCGAGCTTCTGACGACCCGTTACGACTATTAATCAAACGGTTTTCCTAGGAATCACTCTAGACGAGAAATTACAATGGGGACCACATATAATATCTCTTGCGGGGCGGCTAAGCTCGGCGGCTTATGCTGTTAGAAAGATAAGACAGTTAACAGATGTAGAAACCGCGGGTTTGGTCTATTTTAGCTACGTCCACAGCATTATGTCGTACGGCATTTTACTGTGGGGTCGGGCTGCTGACATTGAGTCCATCTTTATTTTGCAAAAGAGAGCTGTCAGAGCAATTTATAATATAAGTCGCCGCGAATCTCTTAGGGAACTATTTAAAAATATTAATATCGTGACGGTACCTTGCCAATTCATTTATGAAAATATTATGTATGTAAGGAAAAATCTACATCTTTTTAATAAAATAAGTTATAGACATAATTTTAATACTATAAATAAAGACAAAATAGATCAACCATTTTTCAGGTTATCTAAGGTACATACATCTTTTATGGGGTACTGTGTTAAATGTTACAACAAAATACCTTGTGATATATTGCAACTAAATGAAAGAAAATTTAAAACTCATATTAAAAGAACACTTTGTAAACAAGCATATTACAAATTAGAGGATTATATACAAGATATGAATGCTTGGAAACATGCTGGTCCTGCTCCATAGGACAATCTAGAGTCTAGACAAAATCAAACAGGTTGCTATTTTAATTGTATAATTTATAATTTTTATGACATTTATTTTAAATTCTGTGATTACCTTAACTCACACTGATATTGTTATTTTTTAGGAAATTGTACCTATATATTTTTTACAATTTTTATAAATATGTGAGCACCATGTATCACATAATTAATTTATCTGTCATTGCTTCATTCTTAACTCTTTTTATTACCTATTGTGGTATAGTAATTTTATTCTAGGTGCATCGTCTTCACATATAATTATATAATTAATGTACCTATAAAAATATTGTACTAGATTTTAAAAGAGTACCGGTGGAGTTTCTTGCCCATTCTTCTCCATACGAAACTACCTTTTGGAAGGGGTGACTAGAATCAATTCTATTTTTTTGTAAATATTGACGTTCAAAAGTGCCTTTTATGTGCCTATTTGAAATAAACAATTTGACTTTGACTTTGACGTTGACTGTCAAAGATCTACATATAACAGCCGGGACCAACGGCTTAACGTGTTTTCCGAGGCACAGAGGGGGTCGGTATGTAAGGATGGTCACCCATACACGGACTAACCGCGGCTAAATAACATAACTAAACATAACATTTACTTAGTTTAATGAATTGTCTTATTAAATTAATTTTTGTTTTGATTTGTACTTTTATTGATTTTGATTTGACATTTATTTGAGACTCCTAATTTTACGACAATTACGACATTTAATTAATTTAATTTAAGTATCTATTAATCAATGAACTACGGACTTATAAAATTGACAAAATTGTGTATTGTTTTTGTATGTAATATGGGTCAAGGACCAGTGTGCCTAAAATGGACGCTTTGGCAGAATAATAATAGGATAATATGATGAATCATAATATAAAAATTCGTAAAATGGTCACAAACTGACAATTCATAATATGATCTGCGTACAATTCATAACCCGTAATTCATCTGTTTGACAGTTTTGTATGGAGATTCGTAAAATGCTCCACAAATTATGAATAGCTATAATGAATCAAATATGTCAAATAGCAGCTGTCAAGCAGATGAATTGCGGGCTATGAATTGTACGCAGATCATAATATGAATTGTCAGTTTGTGACCATTTCACGAATTTTAATATGATTCATAATATTATCTTAATAATTATGATTCTGCCAAAGAGTCCATTTTAGGTCCACTGATTATTTTTTTTTAAGTCAAGACTCCCGTCTGTTTCTGAAACTGCCTAATAGAGAACTCCAATAACACTTTGTCCGACCCGGGAATCGCATCCCACGCTCAGGAGTCGCCCTTGCTACGACTAAAGTCAACGCCATGAGACGAGATAAATTTCATACTTTGGGATTTAAAACTTTAACTGAAATTGCGTATGGTTCAGTTTCCATTGCAACTAAAATTATTTTATGACGTTTAGCGATAATTTCTTCATTCATAAATCAACTTAGATATCTTGAGTTTAAAGTTGATAGTTGTATAATTTGCAATTTTATGTATTTATAGCTTCTCATGACGGTTACTTTAGACAGACTACACAAAGTAAAGTTTCACTGTAATGCGGATCCTTGTGTACAAAAGACATCAACGCGTCTTGAACTTCTATACATTTTGGAACGAAGTTCCTTATCGCATGTTGTATGTACTGTGTACTTGGCAACTGAGAGCTAGACCGAAAAATGTGTAACATTTTGACAGTCACGACATTTTTGTTACGTTACAATTGTGCCATCGCGACATTTTTGTTACGTTACAATTGTGTCGTCACGACGCTTTTGTTACGTTACAATTGTGTTGTCACAACACTTTTGTTACGTTAAAATTGTGTCGTCGCGACACTTTTGTTATTTTACAATTGTGTCGTCACGACACTTTTATTACGTTACAATTGCGTCGTCGCGACACTTTTATTACGTTACAATTGTGTCGTCGCGACACTTTTGTTGTTTTACAATTGTGTCGTCACGACACTTTTGCAAAAGCGAACGGCACTTCGTCTTAACCAGTTGTCCCGCGAAACCTCTCGACTGTTATTATTTTGTACGTTTCTAGGTCCACATTACTATCAAAACGAATGAACAGATTTCAATGAAATGTATCTTAGAAAAGGATGAGATACTTTTACCAGGGTTTATGAAGGAAGATGATGTTCCCTTGAGATGTGAGTGAAAAGTAAAAAGGCTTTTTTCATGATTGCTTGAGTGGTAGGAGTTTTGAAGAATTGAAACATAAAATAGTTTAAAAAGCATTAAAACTAGGGATGCATCCGATACCGATACTGATACCGATATATCAGCGATACTTCGGGTTTGCCGATATAACGGCATCGTCGATATTTTTATAGCCGATTCAATGATACTTTTCAAATTTCGTGCTTTAAAAATGTAATGTAAACGCGCGTGTTGTCTCGTCTAGTCGAGAGATACCTAAGGTCTCCTAATATATCGAGAGACGCAGATCTGTTCGTTTTCTCCCGCAATGACGTCTTATACCCAAACTTGAAAAAAAATGGAGCAGAAGTACTTTAGTATCGAAATGAGTTCTGTCTCATCTGAGAGACTATTTTCCACTGCAGATCTTATGCAAACAGATTTGCGAAATAGCCTTTCTCGCAAAACTTAAGAATTGTTTTTTATGTTTTGATCAGGTAGTAGAATCCTATGGCTGGAACGTCAAAACGTACTCCTGTCTCAGTTAAAACTCTTCCCGTCAAGACTGGTTCATAGAAGTTGAAGATAGCAGGCTGCCCGAAGATACCCATACCTATAGGTGCAGGACGTCAGCCCCGCTTGGACTGGGAGGCCTACACACACCCCGGGATAAAACCGTGGATAGGCATACACCCTCCCTACTCACACACCGCGACCAGCGATCACGCCCGTCCGGGTATCGGTATCGCATCGGCAAAAAGGCGTAACGACGCATCTCTAATTAAAACCCAGATCCTGTCTTTTAAATTGCGTAGCGGTTATTAGTAACAGTTATTAATTCATCAAAATCAACTAGTCACACGGTAGTGTATCTAACCAAGTTCCAAGAAAATTTAATTTACAGGAAATTTAGAAATAATTGTACTTTTTAATTATCCCCGCCAATTTAATACAACAATGTCGGTCAACACCCCTTATAAAGGATTTATTCCTTTCTAATACCACTGGTATTTGTTTCAACTCATATTTATTTTCTATTCCGAACGGATACCACTCTTTAAATAATTAAATGTAATGTGCGAACGATACTAACAGATTGAATTTGGTACAGTCAGCTCAGTCAAAACTAGTGAAATTAAATTTGTTTTCTGATATTTTTATGTATTTTGATGATTTAACTGATTTATTTTTCAATTAAAGGTCTTATAATTACATACAAAGCATTTTTACTGACTGTACCTTATACCTTTGAAATTGTTTCAGTATTAGTTTAAACCATGGTATCCGTTCGGAATAGAAAATAGTTTTATGAGTTGAAACAAATACCAGTGGTATTAGTTATTGGTATTAGAACGGAATAAATCTTATAAAGATATATCGAAAATTACAAAATTAAAAATAAAACAACATAGTATCACCCATGATTTACCCGAAGGGTAAGTAGAGGTGTACCTACACCAAAATTTCAACATTTTCTCAAAAGAAAAAAAAAGAAAATTTCTTCATACCTAAAACGTCCTTAGCCAGCAGCATCCAGCATCTATCAACATTTAAAGTATCAATCGCCGGTACCAAAGAACGTAGAAATTGGCGCTCAAAACGGTTGAACGCAACCTGTTTCTGAGGGAGCCCCCCCTGCCCCCTGCCCCCCACAAGGCGTCCCCCGCCAGTGCCATCAGAGCCTCCGTAGAGCTCAGTTGCGCGCGCGCATATTTGTGGGACAAATACAAAAAAAAAACACGTTTTTCTGTGATAAATTTTTTGATCAGTGATTCCCGGATTGCAGTGCAGTGTATAAAATATATTTCGGTATCGTTTATTAAAGTATTTTCTGTGTGAAAACAGTGGAAATCACGAGTTATGTTTCAGTGATTTTGTGTGACAGAAGGATTTTGGAGGTAAAGCTTTAGTAAGCTCTATGTAGAGCTTTAAGGATATCATTCTAACTTATAAGCTCTTTCGATAGTGACCAAAGTAATGAAATATCTCCCAAGTCGTCTCTACTATCATAGTAGAGCCGACTCTACGTATTTTAAAATGGCTAGCGGGTCTATAAGTTGATGTAGAGAATGCTAATGACATTTCATACAGTTATTCCTATCCCGTAGCTAGTATATTTTAGTAACAAACTCTATCTAAAACGGTTCTCTACATCACAATTTGAAGAAGAAACTTACGTTAGTATGTTCTCTATAATAGCCCGTGACATTAAGATTTTTATCACTAATCTAAGATAGACTCTAATACAGAACTACACAACTCTATCAACTTAAAAATCACTACAGTGAACAAAAAAAATTAACGTAACTTAAACGTTTTCCTAGAAAGTGTGACTTAAGTTACGCTAAGCTAAGTAAGCGTAGGTTTAAGTCGCGTCGTTATAAAGTTGCTTTTAAGTTATAACTTAAATCATATAACTAGTATTTTGCCCGCGGCGTGGTTTGCGTTTCACTATTCATCTCATTTGTTAGAGCCGCCTGATATATGTTGATCCTAGTGTATTATAATTTATAAGTCATTATAATTTGCACTTGGTGCTTTAGTTAGCACTTTTTTGTAATGCTAATGCAGCTCGAAGTAACTCTTAAAAAAAAAAGATGAATTAGGGTAGTATTCAGTTCTGATTTAAAAACATATATTAAAGGAAATTCTAGTGATTTGATTAAAAATTCTGGTTAAAAATACTCAACCGATGCTTATAAGGCGTTTGCATAAGCTTTAAGGCTATATTTATATTTGTATTCATAAAATTATAATTACATGTAATAATAATTAGATTAGGGTATGATGAGTAAAAGCCTCTAAATAAAAAAAGATAAAAAAAAAAGACTAATTCAAATCGAAAGTTCTGTAGCATCATTGAATAGTACTTATGCAGGGTTACAAGAGTAACTTCTATTACAATAAGTAAGTATAAGGAACTTGAGAAAATGCTTAAAATAATTCATCTGTATTAATATAACTTTAAGAAAGACATTCCATTAATTTAATATCTTATAATATTTTTATCTAATTTTATATAGGTACATATTTCAATGTTAATCTTGATTTTGATAAACCATGATTGTAAACCTTTTGCATAGTTTACGGTGGAATCACTTCAAACATGTATAATTGATAACACCATTTGTAACAGTGTTTCCTGCAAAAGTAAATAATTTGATTTGATTATTCAACAAACGTGCGTATGTACAATCATGTGTAAGTTCCTTGTAGGCACAAAAATAATTTGATTTGATTGATTCAACAAGCGCGTAGGTACACTCATGTGTAAGGTCCTTGTAGGCACAAAAATAATTTGATTTGATTGATTCAACAAACGCGTAGGTACACTCATGTGTAAGGTCCTTGTAGGCATAAAAATAATTTGATTTGATTGATTCAACAAACGCGTAGGTACACTCATGTGTAAGGTCCTTGTAGGCATAAAAATAATTTGATTTGATTGATTCAACAAACGCGTAGGTACACCCATGTGTAAGCTCCTTGTAGGCATAAAAATAATTTGATTTGATTGATTCAACAAACGCGTAGGTACACTCATGTGTAAGGTCCTTGTAGGCATAAAAATAATTTGATTTGATTGATTCAACAAACGCGTAGGTACACTCATGTGTAAGGTCCTTGTAGGCATAAAAATAATTTGATTTGATTGATTCAACAAACGCGTAGGTACACTCATGTGTAAGGTCCTTGTAGGCATAAAAATAATTTGATTTGATTGATTCAGCAAACGCGTAGGTACACCCATGTGTAAGATCCTTGTAGGCATAAAAATACACAGGTGATGTTTTTACTAAAGCATAGTAAAAACATCACCTATTCTAGATACAACAAATGGACAATCCGCATCATATCGAAAATAAGTAGGTAAATAATTCAATACGTTTGGCTCTTTCCGTCCACTGCTATAGGAAGATACATAGGTCTTCTCTATAGGTTTCTCATTAATTGTGTATATTTGGGTTTGAAGCACTTCTCTGGGTTTGTTAAAATGTTCTCCAGTAGTGGAGATATGAAAACTTACATAATATATGTCGCACCCTGGGCTTTCGACTTACTAAATGGCTAATATCTTCTATATAAATAATAATCAGTGTTTGTTTGTTGTCCTCTATGGACTCCGAAAGGGCTGAACCGATATTGATGTAACTTTTGTGAGTTTTTCTGCATACGCCCGCGAAGGTTTAGAGGTAGGTGTAGGGGACACTACGCAACAAAGTCGCGCCGGGCAGCTACTTTTAAATACAATTTTAACAAAGCTAGTTTTAAACAAAATTTTAACAGTTTATAAACGTTTAAATTCAGACTTTGAAATCCATAGAATGTTAGTACAGTAAAACTTATGAAACTAGTGTTAGTAGTTAAAAAAACCACGATATGAGATATGTTCAAAATCGTTTTTCTTCACGAAGTCCTGGGTTCGATTCCCAGGTCGGGCTAAGTGATATTGGGTTTTTCTATCTGGAAGTTCTCAGTAGCAGCCCGGAGTTTGGATTCGTGCCCGATGGATGGTAGGTAATAGGCTCGCCCCTTATTACATGGGACTGAAACATAACTGGCGAAACGTGGGCGTAGTATAGGTACTCCTCTGCCTGACCCGTCGGGAATTAGAAGCGTGATGTTATGTTCTGAAATTCTGTTGACATCATCTGTTGTCCGTTTGGTGCCGGACGTAAAGAATACCACCATCCCATTTCTTCCGATGGGTGTGGTAAAAGGCGACTAAGGGACTTACTAGAGAATGGGCACCAGCGTTCTCTATAAGAATAAGAAACATTTATTTGCATAAAATATAGGTATTACCAGTTGTAACAGTTGGTGGTATATGTACAGTCCATATTTTGCCTGTTTAGGGCATGCAAATTAATTTTACATTAATACCTAATAGGATCTATTAGGATTTCTAAGTAATGATAAATTTCATTTTGACATCTTACTGCGATCGCAAACCCTCCTGCCAAGCATGGCGATTGTGGAAAATCCCCCCTTTAGGGGAGGCCTATGTCCAGCAGTGTACGTCTTTCGGCTGAAATGACGATGATGTCATTTAGTGTTATCCTCGTTCATGACCAGAAGTCTTAACTTGGAATTTCAATGAAATACGCTTATACAACAAGCCTTTTATGTAAAAGTAAATTACTATGAAGTTAACACCTGTTATTATTTATTGCGTTTTAGTATTTTAAACTTGACACGGCTTTTAAGTTCTTGCTTGAATAATCTCCAAAGTAAAGTTAACTAAATCGACATAGTTTTGTCATAAAATGTTGTCTTACGGAAAGAGATTAATTCAAATCAGACTCATTTGAGTCTGATTTGAATTAATCTCTAAGTACATATGAAAATTAGTCAAATGAATTGAAGTAGGTCATTCTTCATCATTATCGATTGCTGGATACCTCTTTGAACTATAATATCGACGTCACTTAGCCCTACAGAAGGCCTCGAATTAATTTAATTTTATAATAATAATTTATATATTTTATATAACTATTGTTACACTATATAAATTGATATACTAATAATTTAAAAATTAATCCCTAAACTATTGAGCCTTATGTAGATATGAAATAAAACAAACGAGTTACGAGTATTATCAAAAACTAAATCAAAATAAAACGTTACCTTCTTTATTAAAACGATTAATGAATCCAAAAAGGTATAATATTATATTTCACACTAAGTAGATACCTATATTAGGTTCTCATTTATTGCAGTTTTAATGGAAAAACCTTGTATGGACTGGACGATTTTATTTTATTTTGACGCATATATGTCTATGATTATAAGAAGACCGCAAAATACTACTTAGTATCTCCCCGTCTTAATAAATCGTTTAATTATTGAGTTGTTCATCTTGTATATCAAGTCTGAGGACGATGTTAAATCCAATATATCCTAACTAATATAGTTTTAAACGTCTAAATATAGTTAAAAGTGTTAATTAGTGCAGGCAGATAGATTAATAACAGAAAACGTATAAGAAGGTATCTCAGAGATGAACTACATGGTCTTCACATGATCTGACTAAGATTATGTCTGGACTTTAAAAGAGACTGTGACCTCTGAGTTTGTTTCGGCCTTTCTTCTCAGAGTAGTCAGATACGAAACGCAGACCTCATGTAGTTTTTAAAATATGATTGACGTGTAAAAGTGTTTGTACAAACCTACTTATAGAAATAAAATCATTTATCATTAGCTATTTTTGGCTTAAAACTTATACTTGTCCATATTATTATTTTAGTTGTGCTGTTAGTTTTAAATGATGATGAAAATGATATTTTAGAAATATTTTTTTTCTTTTCTATAAATTCAAAAGTCATTTATTGAAGTTAGGCTGAGAATCAGCATTTACTCAACGTCAAAATTACATAACGCCCGCCCTTCACCACTTTCTAGTGCTTCAGCTGGTAACAAGAAGTGGCGCAACAAACTCCCCAGCATTATATTCTTCTTCTTTTTTGTAGCTAAAAAAATCTGCTTTACACACGCTTTTTTTCCACTTCGTCCAGTTTCATGTTACTTTGGGAGTTTGGTTATTTGCTCCCCTAACAGTTTTGATATTATAAATCTTTAAGTATCCGAGAATCCTTTTGTAACGTTCATGAAAGCAGTCTTTCGTTTTAAGGGCTAATTTACCTTTGTAATACAATTACCCGTTTCACA
Organism: Tiliacea aurago; assembly: GCA_948098905.1. Taxonomy (NCBI): domain Eukaryota; kingdom Metazoa; phylum Arthropoda; class Insecta; order Lepidoptera; family Noctuidae; genus Tiliacea; species Tiliacea aurago. The sequence continues at coordinate 4,250,259 of OX402583.1, read as the reverse complement.
TTCATCTGTCAAGCAGTTTCCATACGATACGCTAACATCACAAAAGAAAATTAAAGTACAAAAAAGGGATGACATAGCATAGCATGTATTATAAGCCTCGTTCTGCAGTACACCCAGGGCGTGGCAACATGGTGATACATGTGTATGATTACAATCATATTGAATACAAAGACGCACTCTTTTATGTAGTCTGAGGACCAATGGTCATTGTTAGTCTTTTGTGTTCTGACGCGGATAAATTCAATGAGGTTTATACTGTTTTTGGTTTGAAATTGATATGGTTATGCTTTTATTTTTTGAAGTTGTAATTAAATAGGCAGTTATTAAACGAAAATGCAAGTAGTTTGGATTTGTGCAGAAAAAAGGAACATAAAACAAGTTTTAAAGTGAAAGCTGCGACAATTTATTTTAATTTATTTATTATGAACAATATTGATTTGGTAGTTTTTGAGAAATGTGCCAGTATGATGAAATTAATTTTATTCCGTTCAATTAAATTAGTTCCGTTTGGTGCCGGACGTAAAGAATAGCACCATCTCATTTCTTCCCGTGGGTGTCGTAGAAGGCGACTAAGGGATTTACTAGAGAATGGGCAGCAGCGTTCTCTATGCATTTTTAAAACCATACTGCGATCGCCAACCCGCCTGCCAAGCGTGGCGATTATGGCAAATCGCCCCCCATTTTTGGGGAGGCCTATGTCCAGCAGTGGACGTCTTTCGGCTGGAATGATAATGATGATGATGATGAAATTAATTAGACGATACGTTGAATGTGGTAAAAACAGAGTATAAGTAAAAAAACAAATATTTGTTTCCACATAATAATTGATTTTCTTTTTTGTGAGAAAAATCTAAATAAAACAAAATGTGCAAGGCTTTGAGTTGTTGTGTAGGTTTAAAGAAACTTTATTCTCAATAAAGACATACATGCCACTCACTTGAGAACAATAAAGGAACATAATTACATAAATTACACAAAGTTCATCGTCATCAGTTACACAATACTAAACCATACACATATTACACAAAGCTACACATCAGTTACAGACTAGTTAAACAATGCCTTCATTTCTCCAGAAGCGATCGATCCGCGATTATAAACTGACTAAGTTGAGTTTTGAACGCATTCAAATTCAAATTAAAATATTTTATTTCAGATAAAATCCATATAATGTTAGTAGTAGTCTTAGCCTAATGTTAGTATTAAATTAAATTAAATAAACAGCCAAAAAAGCAGCATTAAAAGAGTGAAGATTTCTTATACTAGAGGGTATTCTATTATAAAGTTGTGCTCCTTCGTAAGCATTTTTTTGCCATAGTTCGTTCTGGTTTTGCCATAGTTCGTTCTGGTTTTGCCATAGTTCGTTCCGGTTTTGCCATAGTTCGTTCTGGTTTTGCCATAGTTCGTTCTGGTTTTGCCATAGTTCGTTCTGGTTTTGCCATAGTTCGTTCTGGTTTTGCCATAGTTCGTTCTGGTTTTGCCATAGTTCGTTCTGGTTTTGCCATAGTTCGTTCTGGTTTTGCCATAGTTCGTTCTGGTTTTGCCATAGTTCGTTCTGGTTTTGCCATAGTTCGTTCTGGTTTTGCCATAGTTCGTTCTGGTTTTGCCATAGTTCGTTCTGGTTTTGCCATAGTTCGTTCTGGTTTTGCCATAGTTCGTTCTGGTTTTGCCATAGTTCGTTCTGGTTTTGCCATAGTTCGTTCTGGTTTTGCCATAGTTCGTTCTGGTTTTGCCATAGTTCGTTCTGGTTTTGCCATAGTTCGTTCTGGTTTTGCCATAGTTCGTTCTGGTTTTGCCATAGTTCGTTCTGGTTTTGCCATAGTTCGTTCCGGTTTTGGGTAAAACTAGCAGGCTAGCTCGCCGTGTGCTACGTTGACTGATTTGTTTATATTGAGTAAGTATTATGTTTGTTTGAATACTATTAGTAAGAATTTTTCTGATGATAATACATGTATTGTAAATATACAGGAAAAGTTTTTATCCACTGCGCAAATTTTGACAAATTAAACTTAAACGAATTTTATTAAACATATATTTTTTATTTTGATACGTCTTAGTACAAAAAACAAAAAATATCGTTAACGAAAGATGTTTATTTTAAAAGTGGTTGTATGGCTACCTGGCGGCGCGCGGCAAAGCGTAACGCGCTAAAGTACCTACCTATCAGCTGTGCGCTCGCTCGATTCGCCGGCGTAGGTATTTACGTGGGTTACAATGTACTGATCGCTAATTTTATCAGGTTCGAACTAGACTTTTTTATGTTTAGACCGTGACCTGAAGTTATTTGCAGAGTAATTCCAAATTTTCCTTCATACTTTAACGGGCTTAGGATGGCTTCGTCGATTTCGATCGCCAGTCGGGGTCTGCCAGACCCTCGTGCATGATTCGGGGTTCTGAACTGTCCGTGATCAAGCAGCCTTTGAGTGGCCGCTAAATAGTCCTTTCATTAGGGACCGCGGGGTTAAGGATTCCATGGGCTCGCATTCGAGGTATGCTCTCCGTCGCATACATTCTGCGAGCTGCTCGCAAACTTTTATCACTCAGTACATACACTCGCACCATCTCGTAAAACTCGCGGTTACTGAAGTCCGACATCGTGACCGGTAGCACGACACACGTGCGGCGCGGCGCTTGCGCGGGAAAGCGATTAGACGCGACGTCACACGACAGCGCGTGCGATGAGTGAACTGTCGGCCGGCGCGCGCCCGGCGCGCCCTGCCGCTCCCTGCCGCCCCCTGCCGCCCGGGAGCCGTGCAACACCGCCGCTTGCGCCGGCCGCCGCGCTCGCCCATTGATATTATTACGAATAGATTGTGTCCATATTTTGCTGATTTAAAGTAGGATAAAAAATTTAAAAAAAAGTATTGAATAAATAATGGAAATGTGTTCTATTACTGATATTTAACCACCAAAAAAAATTGGCGCACTGGTTAAAAACTTTTCCTGTATAGTTGTTTGATGTTCATTATTTTAGTGTCTCTATAAATTTTACTGGTTGATGTTAAATACGGATAGTTGATAGTTATGTAAGATACATAACTGTTGGACTGTTCAAGTTCAATATCAAAATGAAAAATATTGTTATGATATGTTGTTGCATAATTTATTCAAATTGATTTCTGTCAAAACTCCGTCGGTTATTCTTCATGTCACTGCGTTTATCAGATTAGAATAACTTAATTCATGCAATATACATAGAGGCCTTCTATTATTAATTGAAAAATATTTTCGCGCAAGAAACATACAAACAGAGCTAATCTCTTGCTTATTAAAGTTGATAAACTATGCACAGCATAAAAAGAGATACCTAACTTGCAGCGGCAGTAATTATACAAATACTAGAATTATTGTTTAAAAATAATAACAAGTTCATGAAGCTTAATATTTCACATCTAAGGTGTCTTAAAAATCCTTTTTCACACGTTTCGAAAAAGCGCATAGTTGAAATTTACGCGACCCGGTTCTGCCCGCGGCCCGAACCTCGATATAACTCATTCGTGCATAGTTAGTGTTGACCCTCGAAATTCGAAATTTTTGAAGTCCGCCGCCGCGCGCCTGTCGCATGCGCAACATTTTTGACGCTAATTCGTTTAGAAGTCACTTGTTTTTCTGCTGAGATTTGGGGGTTGATAATTTTTGTAATAATGTTTTGGGTGAAATTACAGATTAGTGTATTTATAATTGTTTGATTACTTTATTGTTATGTTTGTAGCGTGCAGTTATAGTATGAAGATGATTAGGTACTTATTTAACTTTACACAAGTTTGGTGCTAGACCAACCACCTGCCAACATCATTTTTCGCACAAAAAAGTACAAAAAAACCGGCCAAGTGCGAGTCGGCCTCGCGCACGAAGGGTTCCGTATCTACAAAAAACGGCAAAAAAAATCACGTTTGTTGTATTGTTTTAAATATTAAAATTTTTGTTTTATTTTAATTTAATTATTTATTTTTAAAGTGTTTTTTTAAAGTAATTAAAATTTTTGTTTTATTTTAATTTTATTATTTATTTTTATATATAACTAAAGATTCTGTGAATATTTCAAGCGTCTACCTGTTGCCGTTATCAATATCGAGCAAAAACGAGCAAAAAAAATCACGTTTTTTGGATGGAAGCCCCCTTAAATATTTATTTTATTCTGTTTTTTTTGGAATTTTTTTTTATAGCGGCAACAGAAATACATCATCTGTAAAATTTCAACTGTCTAACTATCACGGTTCATGAGATACAGCCTGGTGACAGACGGACGGACAGACAGACAGACGGCGGAACCTTAGTAATAGGGTTCCCGTTTTACCCATTGGGTACGGAACCCTAAAAAGAACACATTCACACTCAAAAAGCACTTAGGCCATTCTTAAATGTGCTCTAGATAAATGGCGCTGACTGAGTCTCATCTACATTTCGAGCCAGTCTTGCATTAAAACTTAGTTTTTACGAGCAATCCGCGGCTTGCTAAGCAAGAGATGCGATCAGGATTGCGATACCGATGTAATGTGCCTCTAATACTAGTGTATATGTAGATGTCACACTATGCACGTCATGTTCAGGTTGAAGGAAATTGCATCTTGAAATAGAATTGTTGTAAAATTTGTTGTAAAAGTACTAGAACTTTCGACCTTTCGCGTTTATAATATTATATATCCGAAGAACTTTCGCGTTTAGAATATTATTATTTATATAATATAGAACTTTTGCGTTTATAATATTATTATATTATATAATATTATAAACGCGAAAGTTTGTAAGTATGGATGGATGGATGGATGGATGTTTGTTAGTCTTTCACGTAAAAACAGCTGGACCAATTTTGATAAAATTTTGTATCGTGGTAGCTGGCACCCTGGATTAACATATATGCTACTTTTTATCCCTATATGCCCACGGGATCGAGATAAAGCGCAGCATATATTTATATTATATATAGTAGGATAGGAAGTAGAAAGTGAATTTAGGTGTTGTTTGTTGTTGTGTATTTTAGGTTATGTGACTAACAATGTTAGGTAGAATACATTTTTGTGTATTAATTATGTCGGAATTTAAGGAGCTGAGAAAGCGCAGTAAAAAAGTACATTGCAAGCATTCGTAAGGTCTATTTTGCCACAATTAGTTTAAAAAAAATCCCAATCTACTATTATTCGAATTACAGAGTTTTAATAATGACATTTTGAACATCTTTATATCGACAAGAAAACCAATTGCAAAATATGATTCCCGAAGTCTTTGGACAAATTGCATTTCTCCTTACAATCTGAACGATAATTACTATAAATAATGCGGCAATCTGAAATGAATAGTGAAAGTAGCCATATTAATAAGTTCAATTTTAATTTGCCACGCAAAATATATCATGTGTTCGTTATCTTTAAATGCATAACTGGTATACCTACATTATTTAAAACGTCCACTCAATAGGGTTGTCACAACTTCATCCTAAATAAAATAGTCTTCACTTAAAAAAAGTTTTGGCCTTAATCGATATAAACTTTGACGTGCTTTTCTGGTGCTTTTCGTGACAAATTAATAACTTTAACTTATTTTAAAATCTGAAACAGAACTATTTCTTATGGAAAACCTATGTTTCACTTCAGAGGCGAAATGCTGGACCAACAGTCATGTCCAGTTTTGCTGTTTCCAAATCTGACAGCCCTGAAAATAAATGCGTTGACAGTTTTATTATGAACTTAAGTTTTATTAAACTTAAGTATTAAGTTAAGAATTTTAATGCTTACCAATTTGTTAATTCTATTTTTTTACTTCATAACTTATTCATATATTATCCCGACCGAGTTAAGGCAATTGGGAATGGCCGAATGGCTATTGTCCTTGTAGAGAATGGGCTATCTTATTACTGTTAAAGGCTTCTACATACCAGCGCGACTTGTCGCGCGACGCGACACGGCACAAAGGCCCCGCGCGCCGCGGGACGAGCGGTGTCTTTGTGTCGCGTCGCGTCGCGCGACAAGTCGCCCCGGTATGTAGAAGCCTTAATGCGGTACCTTGAATTTAAATTAACCATGTGATGCTGGGTTCAGGATATAAAGTAACCTATCTGCTGTTAGTCTGTGCCCAATAACCGTATTTTTCTTTCTTTCTTTATCTGATTTTGTGGATGCGGTAAAAATAATTATGGCTATAAGTAATGTTGATAGGCAGAAGGACCTATTAATATTGCAACAATATTCACATGATCTGACCAAGATTATGTCTGGACTTTAAAAGAGACTGTGACCTCTGAGTTTGTTTCGGCCTTTCTTCTCAGAGTAGTCAAATAGGAAATGTCGACCTCATCTAGTTTTTAAAATATGATTGACGTGTTAAAGTGTTTGTACAAACCTACTAATAGAAATAAAAATCATTTATCATTTATTCCGAGTACATCATAAGGTAACCAAGGTTAGATTAGTGATTGATAGTGGATAGGTAGTGACAGAGCTTCTTAATTATAAAAAAAAATCTTCATTTCATTGTCCAAGCCGCATTGCAGTTTTTCCCATTTATGCCTTGGAAAAAATATAGGCATTAGACTTTCGCATTTTTCCGCAGTTTTGATCAACTAGAAAGTTTATTTATTAATTTTAAATAAAATGCACATTACAATGACACAAGTGGATATGACAAAAGAAGAATTACATTTGAAATAAGGTTTAGTTACCACCTTATTAGACCAGCTGCTTGTTCCGATATTGATAGGTACACAAAATTTGAATATGAATTCACTATACTATTCATTTTGTTTATTTAATTTACTAATGAAACGGACCCCAAGCGGCATGGGCATCATGCAGTCTAGGTCTCAAGTCTGCTATTACAATAGTGTCAGAATGGTCGATCATTGATTTCATAATTGTTGATTTTGACAAGTTTGGTAATCTACTATTATAATGGCGTCATTATGACTTTCCAATGGTCGGCCACTGACACTACATTGAAAGAAATTGCATGTATTGGTAATCTCGTACATAATGACAAATTAATGACGTTTCTACTATTGGATTTTATAATAATGGCAATACGACAATGCCAATAAAAGTAACACAATTCTATTACGAGAACAATGATCGACCATTATGAATTTACCAGATTACGAACTTTTAGCAAAATAACAATGGGATCGTGTTGAAATGACTGAATTTATAAAAATAGCAAACTTGGGGCCCAGCTGCTTGTTCCGATATTGATAGGTACACAAAATTTGAATATGTATTCACTATATTATTAATTTCGTTTATTTAATTTACAAATGAAACAGATCCCAAGCGGCCTGGGCATCCCGGAGTCTGGATGTGTGCCCAGTTGATGGCAATAGGCTCGTCCCTATTACATGGGACTTAAACGTACACCTCTGCCCAACCCTTGGGGGAAACAAGGCGTGATGTTAGGTTTATGTATGTGAAACGGATTCCTCTCGCAAAAATTTAAACAAAAACACGTATTAAACTGGAGAATCATATTCATAAGATTTTCCCTTAATTCATAGTATACCATCTCTTAAACTTATCCACCCTCACGGTATTAAGTGCAGTAAAACAAACAGTTTTGATTTAAATAATATTATTACTTAGAACAAGTATTGTCTTTGTTGAAAGCCTCCCTCCGCTTACCTTTAGTCAGGTACTTCAGAACAGGTAAAAAATACTTGACTTGCTCCCTAAGGATCGGATGGTAGTTTTGATTTCGATTTTATGCATTTTAGTATAGATATTATTCAACATTATTAAATACTTTTTGTAAGAATTGGTTTATTTTAATTAAAGTAAAAAAAAATATAAGGAAAAGAAAAAACACTTTTATTACGGTTCACAAAACAATCTGCAAAGTAAACATGGAACATTCCAGAAATAAAGGTATCGTAGGCGTCTGAACTAATGAAAAAAATCATTGTATCACAAAAGTATCAAGTATTTTATTATAATAACTAGTTTCTGTCCACGGCTTTGTCCGCGTGAAATTTCTTGTTCCTCCGACCCAATGCGTCGCATTGCATCGTCCGCCCACGCTATTACTTCGTTTACGCTTAGTGTTTTTTTGCTCGGCTCCTACGGGTCGTAGCGTGATATTAAATAGCATATAAATTTTCTTAAGAATCGGGCTATCAAGATTTTTTCAAATCCGACTAGTAGTTCCAGAGATTACCCCCCTACATACAAATATACTAACAAATTTTACCTCTATAATATTACTATAGATGAAACAATATTTGTGTGGATGATTTTTTTTTTACTTTAACCTGAAAATGGTCTCAATTAAGTTCGGTGTTCTAACTTTTTTTACATGCATGTATTTACCAGCGAAAAGTACCTAATAAAAATATTCGTTTGAAAAACTGACACTTTTATGATCCATTACTCGTTATCTTTGATTTAATCAGTGCGGTCAACATTTTGCATTTTAGTATCGTCTGTGTTCAATTTAATTACTCCGAAACACGACTTTTAAGAAACATTGCCAATTAATTTATTTTTTGTAATGACATGACTAATGCATACTAGAAAATCTATCAGTATTTTTGTACAAAAAGCATCTTAAAATCTGTTTATATCATATAATTATATGGCAGCTTTAAAGTGCCAATTCAGTTTTGTCATATAAAATTTATAATCCTTAGGTTAGGAACACATGAGTGAACCTGCGTATTTTATCGTCTGTCTGTAGGATTAAAAAATATGATTCATCTAATTGATAGTAGAGTTTTAAGGATTTTTGTTTGTTTTAAAAGTGCTTTTATTAACCTATCTTGTAAGTAATTAAGTTACCCATGGATTTCAGTGTGTACAATTCATACTCATGCTAAATTTCAATAATTTTTTATATTTTGCAGCTTGAGAATTGTCTCTATTAATTCAGTAAAAGAATATGTTAGTTGGTCATACTTGTTATCTTTTACTAATTTTCCTATTCACTTATCATGGACTTACTGTCTTATATTTACTAGTTTTATAACAAGTCAGGCTTGTTGTAAAACAATTTTAATGGAGATTTTAAAACCAAGACACGTCATATAACTTTTTAGTAACCAACTATCAATGACAGTCAGTATCGTTAATGATAATTAAATTCTCAACCAAGTCAACCTACACAATATTCCTATATTTTAAAACAACGGTCGAATATTGAAGGTACGATAATAAACCGGGTTCCTCTTTGAGCATTTTGTATGCTCGTAAAATTGGCGATTCGTGACGCAGTGAGCTTGCATATAAGTTTAAAGGCCGATTTTTAGTCTTACGACTTTTTTTCTTGATGAAGACTTGTGTATCCAAATAATAATAATATTGTATTTTATGTATTTGTTGTACTGAGATTGTCGTATTATGTCACTTAACTACGGCTTCTGAGGGATCTAATCTGCGTATTTTATTTTCAAACTAAATATTGTCATCATCCAAGAAGAAAAGCATTGATGAGATTACTGCGTGCGATCAGTGTGCTAAAAATATTAAAATTTTGCCACTCTTCTAGTTCAATTTGTGAGTTCCTATCCTAAATCACCAAAATATCTAGAAGTTGACGGATTAGGCAAACAGGTTTTTATGATGTTGATGACAACACTTTTTAACTTTTAACTATCAACTATTCATAATTGCTTTATCATTTGATTTTGTTATTCAATTTCCATGCATTTTGTTATTCTACCAATTAGTTAAAAAATATATTATTAATATTTGTGTAGTACCATAACTAAAGAATAGAGTTATTAAAGTGTAATAAAACTGTGTCTGCTAGTTTTGCATTAAATTAATTAAATTAGTACAATGCCAAGTTTCATAAAATTTTATTCGACACTAGAATGTTAATTTTAATTACCTATTTCAAAGATTAAATAAATTCAACTATGCTCCCGGCGTATTTTTAATTTAAACATTTTAAATTAAAAATACGCCAAGAGCATACCTAGTTCATATCTTTAAATTAATAATAATAATACAGACTCATTTTAAATCCTATCCCGTATAAAGCAAAGCAATAATGTAAAACAGAAACAAAATCTAAAAATCAAAACCAGTCTTTAAACTAAGACAGAGTCACTGACTAGTTCTAATAAAATCAGGTTTCATCAATCAACTCAAAGCTTATCTTAAATCCTGCCAACACCATAAAAAAAAACAGCCGGAATAATAAAACGAAACTACATTGCAAAACCTGGAAGACGGTCAGTTAGCAGGTATCATTTCATCATACATTTTGCACCAAGGGAAGTTAGATATAAAACATATAAATATTCATACTAAATGATTACGAATACTGTCTTGTAAACTAGTCTAGCAAAAACTAAATAATGTCACTTATCGAAAAGGAAACCTGGCTAAACCGCATATATGTTATAATTATAGCGAGTATGCATCATTCATGAATTTTCCTTTGGTGGCGTAACGCTGGGAGTTCTAAACGATGGTAATGGACGTGGTGAAATGTTGCCATTTGTAAAAATTGTGATCGATTCGATCGTCAGCGCGTATTGCCAGCGTATCGACACATTTTCTTTATTCTACTGTTTGTACTTTCGTGGGAAGGCGTATATGTGATAGTCTAGCCATCTATTGTAACGAGATGGAATTCTTTCTTAATTTTTAAGTGGATTCCATCAGTTCAGTTAAACAATTTTACAATTTTAATTAGCCTCACTGATTTAGAGCCCGTTAGTCTAAGATACTATATCTGGTTAGAAAGTTTATTAAATGTCACATAGAGACTGGTTCTCCGTTCATCTTCACTTTATGAGTGTCAAATCACACTTTACTGCTGCTGCATCTATTCCTTATAAAGAAATGATAACTCGAAGATGCTTACCTGTAAATCTAAATAACTTACGTGATTGTTTAATTGTATCATTTCTTTTCCAGGTGTGAGTGACGATGTGTGTGCGGTGAGTGATAAGAACGCGCCATGTTGCGCGTGATCACTTGCCTGCTGGTCGCGACCGCGGCTGCAGAGCATGTGCGAGAGTTCACCGTCAGAGAGAACGCACGCGCCTCCACCCTCGTCGGTCACCTCGGAGACGAATTGCCCGACGCAGCCCCACCATATACCATCGTCCCCGTCCCTGGCAGCGCCGTCAACGACGACCTCAGGATAGACCCCCACACAGGAGAAATCAGGACCCGAGGCCCTCTCGACAGAGAGAACAGAGACCATTACGCTCTAGTCGCCATCCCCGCCAGCGGAGATAACATCCGCGTTGTTGTCAGGGTACTAGATGAAAACGATAATGCTCCCACTTTCCCCACACCCGTCATGAACGTGGAGTTCTCAGAGAACACTCCCAGAGACGTGAAGAGAAAACTAAACCCGGCCAAAGACCAGGATTTGGGACCATTCAACACGCAAAGATACAATATTGTATCTGGGAATACTGATAATGCGTTCAGATTGTCTTCCCATAGGGAAAGAGATGGGGTCCTATATCTGGACCTACAAATTAATGGCTTCCTCGACAGGGAGACGACTGACCATTATCAGTTAGTTATAGAAGCGTTAGATGGTGGAACTCCACCGCTGAGAGGGACTATGACTGTAAATATTACAATTTTAGACGTTAATGATAATCCTCCTGTGTTTGCTGAAAGTGTTTACTCTGCTACTATTCCGGAGAACGCGACCGTAGGCACTCCCGTACTGAAAGTGTCCGCTACCGACTCAGACTCTGGTGAAAATGGTTTGATCGAATACTCGATAAACAGAAGACAGAGTGATAAAGAGAATATGTTCAAAATCGACCCAGAAACTGGTGATATTACTGTAAATAAAGCGTTAGATTTTGAAACTAAGGAATTACATGAACTTGTAGTAGTTGCTAGAGATAAAGGTGCACAACCCTTGGAAACTACAGCTTTTGTGTCAATAAGGGTTACTGATGTAAATGATAACCAGCCTACTATAGATGTTATATTCCTAAGTGATGATGCTACACCAAAAATCTCCGAATCAGCACAGCTGGATGAATTCGTGGCTAGAATATCAGTGCATGATCCAGACTCCAAAACTGAATACGCAAACGTAAACGTTACGTTGAGTGGTGGGGACGGGCATTTTGATTTGCGGACTCATGACAACATAATTTACTTGGTAGTCGTTGCGTTACCACTGGATCGAGAATCCCGTTCGTCTTACACGTTGAATGTGGTAGCGACTGACAAGGGGTCGCCTCCATTACACGCGTCTAGGATCATCAGTCTGAAGGTAACTGATGTGAATGACAACGCGCCAGTTTTCCTTGAATCGGAGTATAAAGCGAGTGTGCCCGAAGCAGCGGCTCCAGGCACACCAGTGGTACAAGTATCGGCTGCTGATGCTGACGAAGGACAGAACTCCGAAATCCGTTACTCTTTACTGCCGACTCCTCAGTCAGAGTGGTTTGCGATTGACGAGAGATCAGGGTTGGTGACTACTCGGGCTCGGGTTGATTGTGAGACGAATCCAATGCCACGGCTGACGGTGGTGGCTCAAGACCGCGGTAACCCTCCAATGTCCTCGACGGCTACGTTAATAGTGACAGTGTTAGATGTAAATGATAATGAGCCGATTTTCGACCAGTCCTTCTACAACGTCACCGTGTCGGAGAATGAAGCTGTCGGCAGCTGTATTTTAAAGGTGAGTCTTTTATTAATCACTTTACTCACATGTGTAATTGATTTCTTAAAATCTCTATGTTTTTGTCTTAGGTATTGGTTATATAGATTCTCGGTCCATAGCTTGTATTCGTTTAGATTCAAGCTGCTACATTGTATGTCTAACATCTACTAGGACGTCACATGACTTGCAGCTTCCGACTATTTGTTCGTCTGTTATAGTACTTAGATCTGTTTTGTGTAACCTTCGAGTTTATTACATACTTATTATGTTTTCGTACGCACGTTTTTTCTGTGACAAATAATTTTTTTTTTCTTTCTTTCTAGGTCATCATGAATAGGAATAATTTTTGTATCAAAACCGATGAATACTTTATAGCTATACTTAATGCACACCATGCATTGTAATGTCATAAAGCAAATGTATGTCATGTGACGTTGAAAGGCGTTCGCCGTCGCTAAAGGCGTAGGCATGTTTAATTTAAATAGCCTTTCCCTCATTAGAAATACTCGTATGTAAAGTTGCAGGCAATTACTCCCCATTTATTACAGCTGAGTTACATATAACATTAACATATTAAAGACTTGCGTTAATACTGGCGCATCGACAATACGTTTGAGAACAGCTTCATCTGACTTGTTTTCATTAGCTAATTTCCACACCTTGTATTACAGCTTATTCTAATTTAAATTATCTTCGGCTTAGTATTTTCATTTGAAGTACACTTTGCAGTAAGACTCCTTTACTTTATACATTGTTCTAACTTTTCGGTCTTACGCTGTAAGACTGTGTTAATGCAAGATGACTCGTCCAATATATCCATACTTATTGATTCCTATATATAATCTTCTAAACCCTTTCGTCACATTATTTTTAAATGTTATTATCTGCCAACATTACTATTCGGATTTGCATTATTTCCCGGCCACTAAGAAGTCAATAATATGTAAATAAAATATTTTCAATTCAAGCGACATTTTAGTCGTAAATTAACAGATTGTTATGTTGTGTCATTTTTGACGGTAACATATAATAAAGATGTTCTTTATATTAGCTTTTTTGTAAGTTGTTGCGTTTTTCGTTATTGTTATTTGAAAAAAGTGACCTCTGAGTTTTTCAGTTATAATATCTGTATTGTAGTCATTAGAATATGATTTATATCGTCGGCAAGTTCAAATAGAAGTATATATAAGTTAATATCAGTTTATATAGAAACAATCAATAATTGATAACGCTTGAGAAATCGCGTCCTACGTAAAGGAAAGTGTGAGAGATACAGTTACAGATAGTTATAAGGAAAACCGGAGAAGAAAATCAACGTACATGGTCCACTTGTAAATTCTCTGAACCACAAATACACAGAGCTGCGACATGGGGCTTCATCACCAAATGCCAATTGAAGTCGGTGCCAGTATCTTCGGAACCTTGCTTAAAGGGACTCCTTTTAATAATATATTTTAGTTATATAAAAAAAAAAAAAAACTATACTTTTATAATAATTTAAGAAAATAGATCCGAAACTATTGAAGTCTCTGGCAACTCTCTTGTTGACTTATGTCACAGCGAAAATCGTAAAAATCATTAAGCGAAAATTTTCACGAGTTAAATTCATTGTAATAGCGACACACAAATTTCTAAAGGACGCTACAATCAAAAACAAATGACAGTCTCGCAAATTAAAAAGTAACATGTTCCCAGAGAGTTTCATTTTCGAATTCAGTAACAGCTTTTTTATTTTTTTTATTGTAAGTGACTCATTCCAGAATATTTCAGTGTGCCCCACGTATAGTACTTTACTCGGGGAACCTGAGATGAACACCAACGTACTTGCAGACATGCAATCGTTATTAAGAACCAATAACAAACACATTACAATAGGACAAAATAAAACTTATGATGGCATGTCTCATGTTCTTTTTTTGTTGTTTTGGCTTCGTGCGGTTTGCACGTTGAGCCAGTGTCAAGTAAAATTAGGTAACAAGTACAAATTTTTAAATAATTATATTCAATGCATGATAGATGATATCCGCCTGCCCTTGAGTTTCAGTAAAGATTTGGCACTTTATTGAGACCTCACGCGGACTTCTTGAGAGAAAATGAAGTGATGTTGCACTGTTTTGTTTCATTTGCCTACACTAATGCACGTTCACGAACATTTAATGGTTAATGGTTTAAATAAAATAAGAAAAAAAAAAGAAAAGAATAATCCACCATTATTACACATTAATATTCGGCTAAACACATTTTTTTTTAAATAAATAGAATTGCTAAACATGACGCTTAACTTTCCCGCCAAGAACCCGTCATGATGATAGAGTTGAACCTTTGTCAAAACTGAAAATTCTAAATAGAAGAAAAAACAAAGAAGTATTACCGCAAAAGAATACCACAAACTACACAAACCACAATCAAAGGACCATAAAAAACAAAGTATATGAAAAAAAAAAATACTAAAGTAACCGTCATGAGAAGCTATAAATACATAAAATTGCAAATTATACAACTATCAACTTTAAACTCAAGATATCTAAGTTGATTTATGAATGAAGAAATTATCGCTAAACGTCATAAAATAATTTTAGTTGCAATGGAAACTGAACCATACGCAATTTCAGTTAAAGTTTTAAATCGAAAATCCTGTACGAAGGTAAAAATCTCCGGTGTGGCAGCGCTATTACATTGTTTCTTGAAACCAGTGACCTAAATCCTGATAAACAACAGGTCGAGGAACCAATCGAAACGAACCCAAATCAGGATACTCTCATATACCAATCCATACAGTGAAAGTCCAATTTGCGTTCACTGCCAATTTGCCAGAAGTAAACTACGGTACCGGCATTATTCGCGAACAAAATGCCAAAGGGACACGGCAGATGATGATTCCATACGAACTCCCATTACCCACCCATATATGCTAAAATGGGACATATAGTCATATATTACAGACTCACAAATAGGCATTTCTGAGGCGAAATTGGCGAGTAATGTGTCGATAAGTTGATAGTTGACTGTACTCGTTTGGAAAGTATGAGTGGCGGGTAGGATGCAATTCGAAATCTGTTTCTGATGGTGATTGTAAAAGGTAACGGAAAACGGTTACTATGCTTGTTATTTAACTAGTTAGTTTTCCGTTATTAAGTTGGTGATATTATAGCAGTTATTTCCGGTAAATACTTGAGTAATTCTGTGCGGAAAAGACCATTTTGTTTTAGTGACGTCACAGACTAAAAGGCAATTCTTGCAAGTCCAAAGAGATGCAACCGTCACTTTGTATTAAACCAGCTACTGTGACATGACTTGAGTCACACATTTTATCACAGTTTGAGCGATAAACCGTTTTGTCTTAAAATGCTAGTACAAATTGACAAGACATAATTTACCATGTCTTGTCACTAACTTCTTGGCAAGCCCGTGCTCGGCCCGCTGAAACTAGCCAGATTTATTTGAACGAGTTCGTCATAAAACCAGTTTCTAAAGCCAAATAAACCCGTACAAAAGACCAAGAAAATGCGAGAGGCAAGAAATTATGCTTATCCCGTTAAAGAAAAAATATTACGTAACGCATGTTCATTCAACTTAGTGCTGTGTTTAAAAACAGATTCTTTCATACAACACACATCTTTCAATGTTAATGTCTTGCTGACAGTTTTATATCACGTTTTCTGTGTTAACATGCAGTTTAGCGTCTTAACTGACCATAAAATTAAAGAATTGCATTATTACTTCTCTATTTCTGTTGGTACTGCCTCGTTGGTCTAGTGAATCGCAAGCGCTACAGCTGAGCACGAGGTCCGGGGTTCGATTCCCAGGTTGGTCAAAGTGTTATTGGCTTTTTCCAAAAGGAATTTCTCAGTAGCAGCCCGGAGTCTGGATTTGGGCCCGGTTGATGGCAATAGGCTCTCCCCCTATTACATGGGACTTAAACGTGAAACGTGGGTGTACCCAATGATGTATTTATTACCTTTAGATGCGTTACCTGCGCTCAATAATGGCAAAGTAAATGCTAGACAATTGCCTGACATTTACAATAATAATAATAATTATTACGTACGCGCCAATGAACATGCAGCAGCTAGTGACGTAACTTAATATGTATTTTCATCTCTTTCTAACAACAGATATCGGTATAGGTCTTTCCTTTTCTTCACGCGCTGTATGATTGTACGCAAGTATGTAGCTACAATCATGGCTTACGCTGTTTTTGAGTGCACTAATGTTCGTGTATGACGCGACTATTTATAATACGTTTACATTTTTAGTACTACTATAAGTACACCTCTGCCGAACCCTTGTGGTATTACAGGCGTGATATTATGTTTATGTGTGTGTATTTCCGTTGGTATTATGTTAATTTTTAACTTCTACCGATTTTTGTGTCCGTGTTCCGGAATCAATGAGGAATCTTTTACATACTTTACTGATGAACAAGGGCTAGAATTAATAAGGCATTTAGTAACAACGCAGGGTTCCGCCATTTATAATGAAAAATTTAAAAATGACGTTATCTTAAAAAAATACCGCGGATACTGTCCTCGTTTAAAAATACCTGTCGAAAAAAAGCTGAACAATAAACTGGACTGCGCAAACTCCGTACCAATTAGTTACAACGGACAGATCAATTTCGCTTATCGCGGCCGGCCACACCCGCACTTGACGAATTTGTCGACAAAAAAAAAACTAAATTTTCATTAACTCTTATCTTGAAAACTCGGGCCTGACTCGTAACTTACACGAGTTAATTTCTTTTAATATATTCCACGTATATTTATAAGTGGTTGTACATAAATCTATCGTATGGAGTGATGCCAGTTTGGGCGTGCGGCGAGCGGCATCGCAAATTGCGATCTAAATTGAAAATTAAACAGTCCAGAGCATGCCGGGGAGCCCGCGGCTCCCGCCAATGAGCGATTCGCAAACTACGCATTCGCACATGTGCCTATTCGGAAATAGCGTTTCTATTTTCAAATTTACCGCTACATGAAAAGAGGTTTTATAGAGAAATTGTAATAAACAATATATTATGAGAACGTAGAATTTCGAGTAGTAAAATAAGCAATAACAAAGCAATAAGCAGTAACGACTTACGTGACTTGTTTGGGAAATCTGGTTAAAGTTGTTAACCAATCCCCAAACCATTATTGAAATCAACACATACATTGAGTTACCTATTTCGTTCATGAAGACTTTCCACCTCTGCACTGAAAGCAACACAATAGAGGTCACTTTGAAAATAAGTTATGGAAAATGTTGAAATTGAAATCCATATTGTACCGACAATCGTTTCAAAATATCAATAAACCGTGAAATATGGATCAACTACGTAAAATGTCAACATAAATAAAAGCAAACAGAGGCAAAATTAATAGAAACAGCTTCCATTAATCAATATTCAGCCCAATTAAGCATACAATTAAACAAAACCATAACGACATTGCGCCATAGACTATAACATTTCAATTCCATATCAGATGTTAGTCTATGAATTCTAAATACCGAATGCACAATTGAATTGTTGCGTTTTTCGTCACCTGCCTCTCGGCGTCACGAACTCACGACTAACTCGATTGTTATTTGGTTATTCACATAAACTTCTATGTGTTTCGCTTTTAATAGAGGTTAAGTGCCGCTAAAAGGCAGACAAATGAACTTTGACCATAGTTGCCTTTTCTCGGTTAAAAAGAAACTACTTTCTCTATTTGTGTTCGCAGTTTGAAATTGATCGTTGCCTGTTTGATTTGGCGCCGATTTTTGTGTTCTATTTGATTACAATTATTGTTATATTGAACTTTTATAATAATTAAAATTTGAGAACCTACTCATGATGATATAACAATGGTAAGTACTAAATTAAATATTCATGCTGATATCCATAGGTAAGCTTCACTTTTATATATCCTCGGAAGTTGAATACAGCTATTAGTCTTTGTTCAAAAATACAAGTTAGTCAATACTGCTTCAATAGATTTAAGTACAGGTTAGACTGATTATTATATTATTATGTAGCCATAAATGTACCCAGTCATTGTGAAATATTCATTTTTGATCCCTAAATTGTCTAGAGGAAAGGTCAAGCAATGAGTCAGAATAAATTATTTTTAATAAGTGCTCTGTTTTTGTATAAATAATAATGATATTCTTTGATCTTTTGTGTGTGGAATAAAATAACGGCTATGAATGAAATAAGATTTTATACATACCTTATATATTTCCTTCCAGATATATTTGTTGCAATAAAAATCCATGTAAAAAATACTTCATATCATGGTTATTATGGGGCAATCACAGCTGATCTTCATCCATCATAAACCAAAGGGAACAGAATATTATAACCTATCGAAAGCGTGTCATCCAACTCAGTTTTATGTCTCAGAATCTCTGATTAGAAAAAGTAGTTTGACTCATTCGAAACCTCCTTACAAGCGTTTGAATCGCGTATAATTTTTTTATAGATTTTATATGAAATTGATTACAACGCAGGGTTTACCTTGTACGTCTGTTATTAAATTACTCCCTACATATTTCAGTAGCGGGACTGAGCGAGCCTCCAACAACCTGATAAGACGGGGCGGCCATGTTGGATTCCGGTACGCGTTGCCATGGTTACCGCTTGATTGCGTGCGTAGGCGCATCAGGAGCGTATCGACATTTTTGCTCGGTCCCCTTACTAATGTACTGTTTTAATAAGATTATTAGTATGTAATGTTTGTGAATGTTTTTATGTTTTAATCCTCAGGTATCTGTCGATGGTCTATCTGTAATAAATGCATTTTTATTTTTAATCTGTGCTGTATTGCTTGTTTTTTGTTTTATGATGGACGTAGAGTTATTAAATTTTTAATATTCAATTTTATATTATCTTTTTATTTATAAAGTGCAAATATTTTTATATAACATTAGTCTTCCAGATATTACAGGAAGGGTATTTGCGATAAACAAGAATTAACAGAAGTTCACCATCAAATTAAAATTACACAATTATTTAATCTAAGTGCGATTAATTTTATCTGTGTTCAGCAGTATAATAAAACTATGTGCCTCTCAATAAATCGGACGGGGCAAAACTTAAATAGTTGCTAAACACTCGAGGACAAGTTCTCTTATGGTTCACAGTCACGCGATACCGCTAATTATGTAACAGAATTAATTTATTACCTCAAACTTATGAACGAAAAGCTTGAAGACGAGTTTAGATGTTAATGGCACTGGCAGAATGGTTTAATACCTTTGAAAAAAAGTTAGGTTGAAATATTCATGCGGTTTTTGACATTTGCGATTGTATTTATTGGCGCGTGTTTTGACAACGGTACTCTTTCGTCTGCAATTTCGTTTTATGCATGTAAAAAAACAAGACTATTGCTCATTTTTATTTTAGGAGATTATAAAACATCAATAAATCAAAGTTAATTATGTTACTTAAAAAAATACCGATATTGCTGATTTTCTGTACGGTATGCTTCTGAAAAGGTCGTAGAATTATTGAAATGAGCAATCGCTAATAATAGCAATCTCGTAAGTAATTATGTAATTTTCTATTTTCTCTCTCGATATCACTAGCCGTCATGTTGTGATGAGATGCGTCCAAACACGCGAACGCATCGAAACGTAACGTAATGTATTGCATAATAACGTTTTTTAGTAGATTTTCGTTAAAGTAACGTGCACGCGTGATTTACGTTTCGCTAATTGTGAGACGTTTATTGCTTTTTAAAGCGAATTTAAAGTATTCTTGATTCTCACGCGATGATTAATGTAATTATTACAATATAATCTTTTAAATTAAGTTACATGCGAAGTTTTCGTTTGGTTTCGTTCTAAATATGTTTTAATTGATGTAATGTGTATCTCGCTCATGTTATTCGTATTTTAATCATTTAATAACACTGGGTGCTCTTGAAAAATAATATATAGGTAGGTTAATCATGGATATTTAAACTAAAGTTTAATTAATTATTTTGTTATCTAATGGAGCTTGCCAAGCACACACTATTCAAGTAGATATTAAAATACAGCACACACTCTATTCTCAAATGACTTCTTTAATTAATCGTACAAACATAAATACCAAAAATTTTGAAAAATGCAATTGATCACCTTTTTTGATCAACGCTTTTGTTTTTTAATCTTATGCACGTTTTATGATGTAAAGAAAAATAATAAACGTTGTGTGTGGCCAGTTCGCAGATAAGGTTATTTTAAACGCACAACCAACTATTTCAAGTTGTGCGATTACGCTTTGGGTGACAATCAGGTCAAAACCTATATTGTGATCCCACTATATACTGTGATTGTTACCCGTTGTAGTTGCCTTGAGAATAAATAAATAAATAAATAAATTTGAGTGTTTATAGCAGTAAGAATACGATAATTAAAATGGTTTTTTATTAAAAGCAATCTTTGGATTCAAGGGATTGGCTTTGGTGCCAGCGAGTGGATAAATTCCGCTTCCGAGGGGAGAGACATTCAAAGCTTTATATAAAATAATAACTACTGGATTATATTGTATAATTACCTTTGTAAACTTATATTAATAACGGACCTTTTATGAATACGCTCTATACAGTCCTATAACTATTATCTTGAGTTAAATTATCGTAAAATAATTTTCTTGTATCGCCGCTCGCATTACGACCCAGGCTTAACATCGTAAAATCATACATTAAACCGTTCACGATGTCTCCCGTCGATCTTAATGAAAATACCATTTAAGTGCTCTTTAAATTATGTGGAAAAATGTAATTGAGAACGAAATATGTGGTCAAGATGCATTTAAGCCACCACTTGGGATTCTGATCAATTCCGATCCTTTAATGGACGATTCCTATGAGCCTGAAATTTCCATAGGTACCGGAGATTCTATACTCATACTGTGAACTAGGTTGGCAACAATTTACCCACTCGTAGGCTTGGTGCCCTGTGAACTTACTTACTTGTACTCAGCTTTTAAGCAAATAAAGCTAGTAAGTTAGTGAACTTTTCAAGCCATTTGTGGGATGAAAGCACACATTCAGCAGGGACAAGTTGGAGCAGTGGTGGCGCAGTGGTAACAGCTGCGACTTAAGAGTTGTAGGCCTAGGTTCAAACCCTGACAGGGGCTTTACTTTGTGTAAATTATTTCATCACCAGTGCTCTCAAAACGGTGAAGGAAACCATCGTGAGGAGACCGGTATATCCTAGAATCTTAAACTCGAAGACGTTTTTTTTTTCCTTGATTAATAAGAACTAAAGTTCTTAATAATTTATTACAATCCCTTTAGCCTAATAGGCTAATTAGCAATTTAACTCTAACTTATTATTTTACGATTACGTTATAACTAAGTATAGTGTTAATTTGCACTTTTACACAATTACGTAGCACTTTCTTAGGGTCTGATAATTAATAAAAACACTTTTTCACTGTGTTATATTTATAGCACAGCATTGTTAGTTCTTTCACTATTTATATACAACACTAACTCAAATGGTTTAGTTCTGTTTAGCCTACGCACTATGTCCGTGTTGTCTAGCAGCTGAATTGCCTCAACATTCACATGTCGGTGAAGTCTGTGTTCGTGGGCTTCAGCAAATATTTGGGTGATGGCGGTGAAAAGTTACATTGTACACTAAAAAAAATGCGAGCTAACTGAGATACATTTTTTCTTAGTTGGCATTAAAATGTTTGGAATCACTATTTATTTATTTACTTTAAACAAGATAGCATATTTGCCAGAACAAATTCATTTTATTTATATCGACAATGTGACATGTACAGAATAATCACCGGTCTTTGCTACATCATACATGCTTTGTTTGATTTTATTTCTTCACTTTTTTAAATCAAATAATAATCTTAGTTGATGGTAACAAGCAACTTGTTAGCATTACATCATTCTTAAACTGACCAACATTTGAGTTAAATCAAATAACTACCCGTAATTAAACTAACTAATTTCTTAGTTGACGGAACTATGTTAATTCAACAAAGTTCTCCTAGCTTCAGAAGTCAAGATCTTGTTAGGCTCGTATGGAGTCAAGATGCGTGATCACATTAAACAAGATGTTTGTTAAACCAAACACTTTTTTTTTTCAGTGTAAGGTCTCGGTGGAGGTCGTCATTTCTAATGTACCATGGTGCATTTACAGCATCCCTGAGTACTTTATTTTGGAACTGTTGGATTATTTTAACATTGGTTCGTTTAGTATATATAGCCCCAAAGTTGGATGCCATACGTCCAAATTAGCATAAGAATACGTTTGTATATTATAATTTTATTATGTATTGATTCGAAAACATGTGACATCTACCAACCCGCACTGGGCTCGCGTGGTGGATTACTGCCCAATCCTCACAGGCCTGTGTCCCAGCAGTGGTAACATTATGCTGATTATGTAAGCATACATTCACGTATCCATCGTATATTCTGCTTCTTCCTTCTACTATAAAACCAGCATGCAACTACTAAAAACTCTTTAACATGATTATAATTGCATCGTATGGGCTATCAATACTTAGTATCTACTTAGTGTTTACTGTTTTTACCAATTGATGTTTTATGAGTAGCTCATAAAGTCTAAAGTATACTTTAATGTCCAGTGTGCATTAAAGTTCTGTTTTATTCAGATACTAGATTCCTTATTAGCCATAATAACTAAAGCAACAAAATAAAACTCACGTTTTATGATAGTCGCTATCTTTGCCCCTATGGATACTTTTTATTTGATTATAAGAACCGAATAAAAATACTATTAAATTCTAACTAACTTCTCGGTTATAATAATTAGGAAACAGTTTAAACTCGTAGGGTTAAAGGAAGGAATATTTAACGTAAGTAACGGAAAAACGGAACAATTAAAAGTTATAACGTTATTATAATTTAACGTTATAACTTATGAATATATATAATGACAAAATTACTCCGATACCTCTCAGCATACACAGGACTTAAAAAAATGTATAAATTATCGACTCCACACAATTCTCTCCAACTTGTCAATTCCGCACGATGTAATTATTTCTGACCTTTTATTAAATGCAGGTTTTCATTATCACTACTTGTTATTAATAGTGTAATAATAATCAAGGGACAATATATTGTATACGAGTGGGCATTTTACTTATCTGCCTAGAATTGCTTAAATTGATTATACCAGATGGAAATTAAATTAGGTTCTCGGTAAATTATGAAACGTCAAGAAAAAAATTGGCGCCAGGAAAAATTCATACCAATTAAAACATTCCGAGGTAAAGATTTTCTGGATTTTCTCTTTCTGCCTATTATGTCAGTCACGTCAATGTTCATTTTCTATCGTGTTCATCACTGATTGCAAGATTGTCAACCTCCACGCGAAAGATACTTTGTAGTAATTAAACGCAATTCCATCTCAATGAATATTCAACGCTTTATTGATGTTAATAAAAGGATTTTCTACTTTTTTTATAAAACATCCAAGCCCTGAACGTCGTTGATCGATCGCGCGTGGATTGACTCATTAATTTACTTAGTATTTTATATTTTCTGATACCGCTTTCAGTTTTTATATTAAAGGAGTATCAATAGCGAGATTATCATTCTAGATCATATAGATAGTGAATGAAAATCGATTAAGAAATTTTTTGCTCTTATTTCGGAAATTAACGATTTGATTAAACATTTCAGACTGTTTTGAGTATTTTTATAACATTGTAATATGTCAAAAATGCGATTACTTACATTAAAGTTGGCTGTATGTTGTCGCTTACCAGTGAATACTCGTTTAAAAAAAATCAAGTTCTCGATTTAAAATTCAAAATCTTGCTATTCCAGCGATCACGACCTATCGTTGTTTATTTACGGTGCATTTTAAATAAAACCTTAACGTGTTTATTTTAGAGTAGTTTTTCGTGTAATTTATATTTTTATTTATGTGTGTGTTTAGGTATTTTTATTTTTGTGTAGGTATAGGCGATGGGAAAGTAACCTGTCACTGCTTCGGTTGTTACGATCATTTAAAGTCAACTTACTTTGCTTTAGTTAACATAAATAGACATACTTACACCCAACCTGCCGATATATAGATATTTAATAGTGCTAGATAAGGGAACTTTCAACAATTTGTTAGATTCATAGGCAATAAGGTATACATTTTCATAAAGAATGTAATGTAATGTTCGTAAAGTTAAAAACATCTCGTTTTGAAATCCTAATGATTGTTTATAATATGTTTATGAAAAAAGTGGCCGTAAGAATTGATTGTGAATTATATTTAGCTTTAACATGTCCATATTCTAACGGGACCCAAACATAACGAACTTCTTCGGGTTTTAAATTTAATAGAATGTATTTCACAAAATATGGCCATATTGTATCGTCCCCCATTATAAATAGAATACTGCTCACTTTTCAAATAAATAATCAGATTATCCGACATAGCAACTTAGAGCTGCACCATCGATATCGCACATCCCTAAGCCGATTGGCCTTATCGATACTTTTATCGATATATCTCAAAGTTAAGCATAACCAAGTTCCATACATGTTATTTCTACGCATGTCCGGTGTGTTTAAACATCGTCCAATACAGCAAAAAGATTGTCTTACGAGGTACATTCCCACAGTATTGTGGAGGTTTTTTGCTAACACTGCCTAGGGCTGTGAGAATTGGTATTTCATTTTCTTAATTAAGTAACGTAGACATTATAGTGCAATACCGTTTTTATCCCCATAATGTGAGATAGATTTTCTTAATATGAAAATAAAAATTGCTAGGTCTACAGAGTATAAATATTGTGAATCGGAACAATTACTTGAAAATATACTCCAAAAATCAGAAGCACTGTTTACAAGTTAGCATAATGTTCCAACTTCTGGGAAACAGGCCTCGTCTCTGTGAGAGGGAGTGTACCGTGGTTTCATGTTATAAAACAATAATTAGAGGGCACGATGTAATTGATCACCAAACTAATCTTTTAAAAACAACCTTATACAACACAACGCAACCTCTTAAGGGGTCATTGTACTCATCATTATGAACAACTTTTACTATGGGACCAAACCTGAAATCGCGAAAAAAACATCAGCTGTTCCCTACATTTATGTTCGAATAACTCGTCAAAACTTAGGGAACAGCTGATTTTTCTTTCGTGATTTCAGGTTTGGGACCATAGTAAAAGTTGTTCATAATGATGAGTAGAACGACCCCTTAAGAGGTTGTGCGTTAATTCTGGGACATGTTGTATATGGAATCAATTCGCTCGAACTAACGGCTAATCGGATAATGAAATGGGCTTCAAAGCTCTTAGAATGACTACTACATAATCAGCCTATAATGTTCGCACTGACTGACACAGGCCTCCGCTCTGTGAGACGGAGTGGGCCGTAATCCACCACGCGGGCCCAGTGCGGATTGGTAGCAATCGAGTATTTTCAAGAGGCTATTCGAAGATGGATATAGAGAACACTTGAATGTATCTAATTCCATTAGGAAGTAATTTCTGGTTTAAAGAATATCATTATGGTTATTTGCGGTAAACATATCGCAATGAAAGATTCATTCATTCATTTCATTCATTCACAAACACAAAAGAACAAGTTGGGGGAAAATATGCGTCTCATCAGAGCAGTGGTGGCCCAGTAGAAATGGCGGCGACTTACAAGTTGTAAGTAGTAGGTTCAGGAACCCAGTTAGGCATTTACTTTGTGTACATTATTACGTCACCACTGCTCTCAAAACGTTGAAGGAAAACATCGTGAGGAAACAGGCATATCCTCGAACCAAAAAATCGAAGACAGGTGTGACGTCCAACAACTCGCAATGGGCCCGCGTGGTGGATTACGACAGAGAGGAGGCCTGTGTCCCAGCAATGGGAACATTATAGGCTGAGGCAAAATGGCCATCGCTCAGCATAATGCTGCGACCCTATGCGAGACAGAGCCCCAGCGCTGGTTTTCAGCGCTGGTTTTATGCAGATAGATAATGGTGGGTAGTGATTACCCACCACTTAATGGGCTTGATAAAAGTAGGCCTGCAATGTGGGGCAAAGCTTATCTATAAAGGAGGTGAAACATGCATCCGTGAAAGTCACGTTTAAAATAAATAGCGGCCATTATAATTATTAGATCATCGTCATTATTTAGAAATATTTATAGAAGTCTATCTTTATTAGTTAAATTATTGCTGTAAATATTAAATAGGCTTGGTTAAATGTAGATGTCTCCTACATTATGATCATCACAATCATAAAAAGATACATTTAGGAAATAATAGATACTAAATTACGACATTAGCTGTGACACATTATTGAGGATTTGGATTGATTGATTGAAATATTTCCAATGCCTATGTTTTTATTGAGAATGAAACTATGAAATAATAATGAAACTACCTTAACTTCTGCTATGTGAATACTCTATTAGCATAAAATAATATTTCTATCAAAATATACAATAAATACGATAACAAATCACAGATTTGCATCCATTACTAATCTTCTAGCGTTCCAAAATTGATAGGGTGATGATATGATCCACAATGTGGACATATCAACGGCAGCGAAGTAGAAAGAGACAACTGCACTTTATACGAAAATCAGTCGGACAATCGGCGCGTTCACCTGTTGTAAATAAATTTAACATTCAGTTCTGCGTTCAAAAAGCTCTCCTGTAAAATCATGATTTTGTAGATATCCGTATATACTTTGAGTCCATCGATGTTAGCCCGTAGCACAAACAGACATTGTCCGGTAGCTTCAATTGAACAATAAAATGATGGTGCATCCCTATAAATCCCGAGTCCCAACACATCATTTACTCGACTTCGCACGTGGCGAGCCGTGTCCAATGTTGTCAGCGTCTGCGCAGGGCGGGAAAGTCGGCGGCCATCTTGAAAAAAGTCATTCGACTAGTGTCTAGTCGGCCGGTCACATCACATGTGGAGCGTACCTTTTTATATTTTTTAATTGCGTTCCGTTTCTGATGGATTTATGTTTTATTGCATATTTTTTATTGAGGAAAAAAATTAGTTATTTTATTTATTGGCGGGCATAACTATTAGGGATTGATGCGTTTTCCTGTTCAATTGAGATTTAATGTGGTTTAGAAATTGTGGAACAGCTGTTTATGGTATTGATCAGATATTTATGTATGAGAAGATGTCGTAAAAAACCGGAGCGAAACATTTGAACGCTTCCAAAGTTTAATTTAGTATTATTTCGTAGATAGGTACACACGGCTATACATCAAGCTAAACATTTCCAGTTTACGCTGATCTCGCACTGTACGGAAATCCTAAACCATGCGAGATCAGCTGGAAATGTATAGCTTGATGTGTAGCCGTGTGTATACTTACAGAATATAGAACGAAAAAATCTCGAGTGTTAAAATAACTCCACGTAAACGAACTCCGTTTACATAGGCCATAGGTACTATAAAATTCATCAAGTTTTACTCCCATTATATTCTAAAGCGCATTTATTTCTATAAATTAAAACCAAACAAAAAGGCTGACCATATTGTCCGTCTGTCATCGGCCGCGTTTAGTGATGTGGTCGAATGAAGTATCGATTTATTAAAAAAATATTACGCGACATCGATCGACGGGGCGCCCGATTACTCGATTACCCACTGCTCGAGGGCTGTAAGGTAGCTCGGCTTGTGGCGCGATGAGCGAGTTTTTAATATTTTTATTTTTATACTGTGACGATGAGGTCTTTTGTAGAAAAAGGCTAGCAGAGTAGAGTGTAAACAAAAAGGGAACTACGAGAATTTGGGCTGTGTGCATTGTATTGCACTTATTTGATAGCAATAAATATCAATGCTAGTTCCAATCCTAATTCTAATGATATAAAACGATACTGCATGTTACAGTTAAATAGATCACGAAATAGATAAAGCCCATAAAATAGAAAACATTATAACTGGAAATGATTAATTAGTCTATTGGAGCGTATTAATAAACTAGGCTGAGTCATTCGATACAAAACGGCCCATTGTTGGTAAAATAATATATTAATTCAATGGATACTGATCAAGATATACATTGTACAAATATGTACACAGTTCACTCCCACCCGCTTCGCTTCTCACAGTAGCTAAACATTTATTTCGACTTCATGTATATGTAAACGATCCTAAAAAGTTCCTTTTCGAGTTCGATTCGCAATAATCGACCTTTTTTCAAACAATCGTTACGTTATAAGAGCTAACATTCGAACGCATAGGAATTTAAACTAATTCCAAAATTCGATTCAATTCGCGGACTTTTTATTCGATTATGATTCGTTGGGAAAATATCGAAACGATTTTAATGATAGCGTGAATAAAACTTAACTATCGAAACGTGGAAAATTATGATCGTTAAATTGTTTTTATAGTTACAAGTTAAGAGGCTGATTAGTTCATTAGTGAAAGGAAGAGGCAAAGCAGTTTCAATTGATTGTGGCAGTATATCGATACGCCAAACGTAATTTATTTTAATCAATCATCACAATTCACTTTTCTGCCTACCCTTTCGAGCGCAATCATGAATATAATCCAATGTTTTAAAAACTTTATAGGCGAATGGCCGCTCAGTACATTAATGTATCTCGTTTGCGTATAATTATAGCATAAGAGTTGAATATGGCATGCTAATTGCTTTTAAATTTCGTTGCGACTCCATCGAAACATAAAATGAGTGTTTACGGCAAATGGCTTTAAAAATATACCGGTAAACTTGGATGAAATCGGTTAAGGCGCGCACTGTCTGGTATTTTTTTTTGTTTTAATGTAAAAATTACAATATTTTCAATGGATACCTACTCCACTAGGACAGGATGTCATCATTGTTTAAATTCCTACAATAATCAGTCAGAGGCAGATATTGCCAATATCACTAATCAACGGCTGATACGTTTTTTAATGGGAGACACAGACGACCTCTTCAAAAAATCATCAAAATTGTCTTTTCTATACCCAACGGTAGAGAGGATCCCAAAAATCGACATTAAAGGCAGACTGGCGCAAGATCGCGGGCGCGACAGTCAGCGCGACACTTTCCATGAAGTTATCATACTCGTAGCCATGGTGCTACTAGTGTCGCGTCGCGCATGATTGCGTGAGCCCTAAGGGGCGGGATACACAGGAAATACGTAAGACGAGGTCGCGTCGCAGACGTATGTACCCATGGTCGCAACTCGCCCGCGCCCTGTCTTTTCTGTTTATTTTGTGTCGCGACGCTTCTATACATTTTGTATGAAAATTTATCGAAGGGGCGCCGCGTCCTCGTCTTACGTCTTTTCTGTTTGTCCCGGCCCTACACACAGAAAAGACGTAAGACGAGGTCGCGTTGCAGACGTATGTGCCTGTGACCGCGTCTCGTCCGCGCCCTGTCTTTTCTGTTTATTTTGTGTCGCGACGCCTATAGATTTTGTATGAAAATTTACTGAAGGGGCGCCGCGTCTGCGACGCGTCCTCGTCAACTTTTCTGTTACGACGCGTCCTCGTCTTACGTCTTTTCTGTGTGTCCCGCCCCTTAGGCATACGGGAATCGACGAAGAGGGAAGAAATCACAGGAACCATCCTTATGGTCTCAACATTTAAATATCTACTTTGTTTTATTGTGGGGCCAAAATGCAAATCAGCGACATAATTACAATCGACACTGCAGTTTGATCGTACTATGTTCTAATTGATTAGTTCTACTTTTTGTCAGTCACCAAAATAGATCGGGTGATCACGAATCGTCAATTCCTCACCAAAGTCAATGGTTTTATTACCTAAACAAGAGGCTTAATTGTGAATTGTTTTGAACAGAATAATCCATTTAAATATGGCTGGAGAATTTTGTGGCACCGTTTTTTAGGGTTCCCTACCTAAAAGGAAAAATCGAAACCCTTATAGTCTCGTGTGTCTGTCTGTCTGTCACAGCCGATTTGCTCCGAATCTGCTGGACTGATTAAATTGAAATTTGGTACACATGAATTTCTATGACGCATACATGAACCTGTCATGTATGATGTAAACGAGTGAAGTTAGAACATGGGGTTCACTTTTAGGGGAAAAACTAATAAATTAAAAACAAAAAAAGTTTTGCTAACTGTACTGTGTGATATATTAAATAAAAGGTCTTGCTAAGAGGATTTATATTTACTTTAAAATATTTTAAAAAGGAGCTTTAAAGTTATTAAAGAAAATAGATGAAAATTGACCATGACAACCCTTGCCTGCGAAACTGCTGAACCTAAAATTTTGAAAAAAAAATGCAGAAAATACTTCTATACTTATAGATTACGGGAAAATCTATAAGAAGCCTATGGTCTTAGAAACACATGGTAAATTACTCAATATTGTGCGTACATTTGCAGTTGGAATGTATGGGGGATCATCTTTTTCAACTACAATGTTAAGTTTGTTCTTGGGATAAATTCATCCCAACTACGGAACCCTTCATTGTGGGTGGTCCGACACACACTTGCCGGATTTTTTTCTGGATTCTCTCTAACGTTGCGAAAGACACCTCTAAAGGTCTGCGATTAAAATTATTATTTCAATGTTAGGCCTAGGACCTGCTTCGAAGTCAGATACGGATGTGTTAAGATTAGCTTAACCTCAGATACTTAAAGGGGCTAGATTTAAACCCAACCTGTTACCAGTCGGCACCTTATCCGTTAAACCATTGTCAGTCATTGTATACCGAGTTTGAATTGATTTGAAATATCGATAAGAAGATTTTGTGCCGCCGAACGAAAATGTTCATTCCTGGTTTTTAATTGAGGTGGAATCATTCGATTTACATATCGAGAATCGATATGTTAAGTAGTAAGTAGGTTTCGGTTTTTATAAAAAGTTTTAAGTTGCTTTTCGAATGAATGGAACGTTGGTGAGGACACTTGCTTATATTTCAGAATTTATTCATTATTTATTCTCATGAAAATAGCTATGAAATGAACCGAGCTTTTATGTCAGGAATTTTAGTGGTTACAAAAAAATCCTGATCGGATCCAGGTGGAGAAGATATTTATACGAGAATTAAAGTAAGTTTGCGGATTTATCTTAATCATTAATCTTGCAATATTTGGTATGTTGGAATGCTTGTTGTTTGTTTCTCTCGTCTCAGCAGGCATAAAAACCATAAGATTAAGCAATGATATTATAATAAACAGATATGATGTTAAACACTCACAAAACAACCGAAAAAGCATTCCGCGCAGCAGCGGCAGCACACATACCCACTTTTCATTCATTTTACATTTCACTACAAGTAAAAATGATGGCTTGATAAAATCAATAAGAAAAAAAGAGACAGCTAGTGTTGTCAATTGCCCGTTAATGTAAACAAACATTATTCTGGCCACCAATCACCGAATGTTGGCATCACAAACTAACAAATACGTCCCAATTAGGACGTTTTCGAGTCATAAGGTACAGACGGCTACACATCAAGCTATACATTTCCAGTATAAGCTAGTCTCGCATTGTATATGATTTCCGTACAGTGCGAGATCAGCGTAAACTGGATTTGTATAGCTTGATGTGTAGCCGTGTGTACTACCCATTCTTCTGCAAAATCTCTCTTCACATTAGCTTGCTGCGAAACGTAATCGAAACCAGATTTCGCATTCTCAATTACTTAAAATAATAAACTTACATACAGAACCCGGCCTATCTCGATAATTTTACATACACGATCGACCCGAATACCAATCGCCAGGACAATTTATTTAAACAATGCGATGTAAAAGGTTTTATAGTTAAATAATAAGTACATTACGCTGGCGCGCCGCTGCGTATTCAAATTATATGATACTCTGGTCCTTTGTGGTGGACCAGGATCCAGATGATTATCGGTATCGGTACAGTTACGGTTATAAAGTCCAGACGCAAATAAACGGCTTTTGATATCGGTCGATGACGTTTTAAAGCGTCATTCTTCTTTTGAATGATGTTTAATTGCTAATGTGTCAGCGGATTTTTGGTGGAGTTTACATCAATGAAATGCTTGTGCTTGTGTCGAAGTATGGCAACATTGAGTTAATCATTCCCAATAAATTAATTGCATGTAAAGTGGCTCTTAGAGCAGTCTACCTCGCTTGCTTATAGAATTTGAGACTGAGGGCCTGTGTACAGCACGTTTTTTAAACGCGCCGTTGACGCGCGTTTTAGAAACGTAACGTGGACGGCGCGCTTTTATCCTACAGAAGGTTTACAGGCTGCGTCTGACTCGCGAGCTTATCGCGTCTATATCGCTACAAACGCGCGTCAACGGCGCGTTTAAAAAACGTGGTGTGCACAGGCCCTAAGAAAAGTTGAGCTCCTATAGAGTTTTCTATAGTTGTTGAGCTAAATCCAGCGAGTGTATTCTAGACACTAACTAGAATAAGGCTTTGTTCAGAAATTTATTTTCCAATAACTTTGTAAAGCTTATTACACGTAAAAGTTTCGCAATTATATTCCTATCTGTGAACTTGCGTCACGTTTAGTTCCAATATTATAGTATTGTCCCTACTATTAAAGTTCAACACAAAGCCAAGTGATACTAAGTTTAACTTTGTAACTCAAAAGAATGGAATGCTCACAAATGATAGGTTATTCGCCCAGTTTGCCAACTAGTGCCAATAACCATTTGTTTAATCCATACTTACAGGATAACCAGCTGACATGGTATTTTACTTAATACTCATCAGATTGTTTTTACCTTCGCAAATACTTAATTTATTCATTGGCATCCTTACATACGAAATCTTATTGCCATTTAAGCGCAAAGGACTAAGATTAAAATGTAGATGGGAGATTTTCGGTTCATGCCTACGCGAGGATGCCTCGTAATTAATTCATGGCACAATGATGACTGGGTATGAAGGTCGTAAAATTAATTCTGTGCTGATGTGAACTCAGTCAGGATGGTCCATTTATATGGTCGTTTTTTTACCTACCGATAAGTAGGTTGCAGTTGCACAGATAGTGATATTTAAAGCTATGATAAAGAATCATCTTTTATTATAAACATTGTTGCATTTTTTTGCCACTGCATTTGTGGTATTTACCTGCTTTGGATGGTTTTGAAAACACAAAGTGACAAAGGTAAGGTACAGCGATTTTGGAATGGCCATTATTTACTTATTTTAAAGATTTTGACAACATAGATAGTGCAGTTTTGTTTGTATTTATTTAGGAATATTTAGCTTTCACAGCATTGAGTTTTGGTTATTATATTCAGATTTAATATCGGTGAATATAACATTTATTTTATCATCTACGGCTCAAAAGCGACGGGTTATTTCAGCAGCCAATTACATTTTGACATTCTCGAGCGTGCATCATAACATGTATTTATCTCAACTCCTTATTAATTCAAAATAACTAAACACAAGGAGAACTGTTGATTCAGAAACTGAGGAAATTTCGTCGAAACTCATTTCTTGGACGTCTTCTTTTAATAAAAGTCTTGGCGATGCGCGGGAGTCAGGGGGGAATGTGCGGGGAGTGCGGGGCCTGGCCGGTCGGAAATTATAGGGCTGTCTGAGTTCGCCGGCTCGTAATGATGGATGGAGAGCGACTACGACCGGTGCGGTTAATGAGAATGCGATGTGCGAGGCAGCCCTGCGATGCCCGGCTATTTTAATTTTAGAACTATTTTACCTAATTATTATTGTCGTGTCTTTTTTGTTTTTTTGTTCAAAGGAATTTTATTTTTATGAAGAGACTACTGATATAACTATGCGCTGGTACTTATACATACTTTTTAGGGTTCCGTAGTAAACAAGGAACCCTTATAGTTTCGCCATGTCCGTCTGTCTGTCTGTCTGTCCCTCCGTCCGTCTGTCCCCGGCTTAGCTCAATGACGCTAAGTCCTAGAAAGCTGTAATTTGGCATGGGTGTACATATTAATCACGCCGAGAAAGTCGTAAATTATAATCATGAAAAACATTTCTTTTTAGGTTACCTTCCTTGCACGTAAAACGGGGATGATATTTTTTTCATGGTGTGGGGTATCGTTGGATAGGCCGTTCAAAAATATTGTGGATCTGTGAATAACATTTTTCAATTCTGAGATCCGTTTGCGTAATATTAAGCTTTAAAGTGAGTCAAGTGTGGCCCTCCTGCCAGCGAAATGGTTAGTTTTGGATATGTGAAAAAATTCATGGCAGTAGTATAAATAACGAAATTAAAAGGAAAACTATCACAGCTAAGTAGGGTTTACAAGTTAACGAGTAATCGTCGACCAACTTAAATTTGCAGTTGAAGAATTGACCGTAACGTATAAAGATGTATGGAAGAGTATGTTTTTCAACTACAATGTTAAGTTTGTTTTTGGGATGAATTCATCCTAACTACGGAACCCTTCAGTGTGCGTGGTCCGACACGTACTTGGCCGGTTTTTAATCCTAATTGTTGTTCTTAGAATAACTTTGCATCAGTATTCACTATATTCTGCTACGTTCAAGCAGCGTTTGCAAAAGATTCACACCGGATTACTTTAAGTTTATTCCAAGCTATATTTAACGTAAACATCGAGGAACACACTCGCATTTTAAACACATTTAATCAACATTCAGCCTATAAAATACAAAAACTCCGTACCGTAGACATTATCAGTCCGTGAGTGCGAGTTGCACATTGCTACATTATCGTAACGCGATAGCTCAGCAACATAACTAACCAGACCCGGGTTCTATTCCCGGTGATAAAACTTAGTGAAACAATATCGACTCGATACTGAATATCGACTAAGTTACGAGCAAGTCTGTAGTCGATAAATTTCGGAATGGGCTAGGTTTTGTTTAAAAATCACTTGGAAGTTTTGTATGGTGAGGTTAGTAGCTTTCATACTTAATTTTAGTTACAATGACTTTTCTGTAAGGTGCATAATTATAGAATTATGTTATAAAACTTTACACTGAAAGAATAAAAACTTTCTATGGAAACATCGATGTTAATTCACAAATAAAAAAACTTGTTTTACGAATTCTCAGCCTACCCATTGATGTATTAAATAGGAAGATATGGTATGCGCTCCTCGACGTGGACCGCATACATTAGGGGAAAGGACACAATCGATCGACCTACATTACTCTCGGTTTTCGGGGAATACCCGGTACGTAACAGTGACAATTATTGCTATCTCGTTCGCACTATAGCCCTCGTAATATGTCTCTCTATTTCAGTTGTCGAGCACGTGACGCACGACATCGGGTCCATTTAATATTTACGTGATGTTAGAGAGTAGCCTATCTTCCTATTTAATACATCAATGAGCCTACCACAACAAATATTGGATAATCTTAAAATAGTGAAGGTTACACGCAATTTTTTTCTTACTAACCAGTCACATTAAACTAACGTTAATCTTTCCTGTTTCCATAACTCTCTTGTTTTCTTGTAACTTCTCAATACGACCATAAACAGATTAACAGTTAACATAGATCACTAAACTCGAACCAGACGAACTCAAAATCGCTTTAAAATATATATTATAATAATAATATATTCCACATACATTTCCGCACTACTGGATTCGATTCCATGTAGACGTAAACTTATGATTTATGACTTTTACTACTAAAGCTACTAGAGCACTTATTACCTCACAGAATTTATCATAAAGTCGCTACTACGCTGATGAGTTTGGTACTAAAGTTGATCCTTTTGAATTTGCTCTTCAGAGACACATCTTGAAATAAAAGATATCATCGAAGTACATTTATTTGCTTAATTAAAGTCTTACAGACTTAAATATGATATTGATTTCCGAAACTTTATTCAGATAACCATATAGTACGTGGATTACTAAAAGCTTGGATAATTTAGGTTTAAAACAGTCAGTGAATCGTAACTTCTTTGTACATTATACCTGGAAAAAGCCTTTACGTGGATCCAAGGGATGAAAGGACCACCTATTGCGAAATTGATTCCTCTTCAACATTTTCATGAAAGATAACCTTTACAACCCCAACATTTAATCTGTAATGGAACAATTTTCCATGAACTTACATAAAGAATATTAAGGAATTATCGAATAAAAAAGATGGACCACCATCATAAAAGTTCTATTCGTGAAATGAATAGGCACATAAATATGCTGTAAACCTCGGCTATACGGCTATATCCTGATTCAATATAATTTAGAATTTCCCCGTGTACTACAGATCTATCTCGCATGTATTTACGATGTCA
Source organism: Tiliacea aurago (assembly GCA_948098905.1). Lineage (NCBI taxonomy): Eukaryota > Metazoa > Arthropoda > Insecta > Lepidoptera > Noctuidae > Tiliacea > Tiliacea aurago. The sequence goes on along the minus strand of OX402583.1, from coordinate 4,213,585 downwards.
TGTACCAGTTTATACCTTTATGTCATTTAAGTGATGTGTTCTAGGAAATACAATCGTATGGAGATAAATCGTGGTGATGCAGTTTCTTGAATTAAATCTGTGTGGATCATAAAAATGTTGATCGTTTTGTTTGTTGTGATAATTTTATTGGGGTGCTTGTGAAATTGGAAATTATTTTATGGTATTTTTTTGATATTTAATTAGATTTTTCTTACAAAACATTAAATCGAGAGCGCGTTGAGCATTATGATTTATGGGTAAAATAATGTGTTCACAAGAATGTACTTCATGATTTCAAAACTACAAATGTCTAAAACATTTATCGCACCATCTAAAAATCAATTAAATCTAGACTCGTAATCAACACGTGAGACACTACTTAGCTTTAATTCCATCTTCGGTTACTCCACGCTTCACCGCCACTGCCATTACGATTACGAAACATTTCAAGTTCTTTGAACCCGTTAAAACAGGCAATTAAATCATAAATTTTGCATCGATCCGACGCAACCAACAATCACAAAAGATATCGATACAAAACGAATCGATTGTAAAAAAAAGTCGAGTACAACATCAGTGTTGCATGCATTCGATTTTGTCTTAGGAAATTAGCGGGTATTATTTTGAACTTCCAACACCAACGGTAGGCGTTCTTCCAAAAAAAAATAGAATTATTGATTTATTTGAATCGGAAAGCGATTCGATTCGATTAAAGTTTTCGTGTAATTAAACGGTTGGAATAAATTAATTGGAATATTTTTTTAATTAAGGAATTTATTTGTAAATATTTAGCGTTTATTGGTGAAATAATTGAACCAATATAAACAATATAAAACGTCTTATTGCAGAAAAAAAACTTGCCTTTTATTTTATGGAATGGCTGTTCTTTAGTGTTTGCATCTTAATTAAAATTTATTAGGCCTGGATGTAAAGTTAAAAATAGAATTACTGAATAAATACAGCGATCTCGTATATTGCTTAAAAACACAACTTAAATCTAGAAAAGCTGCTAATTAACGCTACCTCACCTAATGACACGATCAAAAACCTCTAAATAATTATTTAACGAAAGGTTCTTTTCGATGTAACGATCCGAATGTTTAAAATTGTGCAAATATTTTTTTCGAAGCAGATAGTAATCTATGCTGGGTCACTATACTTTAACATTTCATCGGCAAATATTTCACTGGATTGTTGCCCTACCTTATTTGATTATAGGATTGATAATATGCAAATGAACGACTCGACGATTTTCAAATAAAAGGATTAAGATAGGGATCGTTGCCCTCATAAGTGACCCAAATAAGATAATTTCGAACGACATTGGACGCCGCGGCTGTCAATAAGAATTAAGGATAACGTTGCTAGCTTGAAAAAGTATTTTTCAAGTTTGCAGTTGACCGGAAAAAGGCTTTATTCTTTTTGCTTGTTATTAACGACGGAGGTTTGAGGTTTAATTTTTAATCATGTTCAGAGCTTGGTTTAGCTTTAAGTTTTGTTTATATTAAAAAAAAAACCGGCCAAGTGCGTGTCGGACCACGCACAATGAAGGGTTCCGTAGTGGGGATTAATTATCCTACGAACAAACTTAACATTGCAGTTGAAAAACATGTTTCCTCATACATTCCAACTGCAAATGTAAGTTTGTACGCACAATATTGACAGATTTACTATGTTATTTTAAGATCATAGACTTCTTATAGATTTTCCTGTAATCTATAAGTAAAGAACTATTTTTGCATTTTTAAAAAAAAAAATTGTCTTAGTAGTTTCGGAGATAAAGGGGGGGGGGGAATGGTCAATTTTCATCTATTTTCGTTAATAATTTTAAAAGTTTTTATTTTAAAATTATAAAAAAATATATTTGAAATTCTTAAAACAAGCCCTTTCATTTGATGTGTCGCACGGTACAGTTTGAAAATGATTTGCCCCCCAAAAGTGAGCCCCATATTCAAAATTCATTTATTTACGTTAGTCTATACGCGTACCAAATTTCAACTTAATCGGTTGAGTAGATTCGGAGCAACTCGGCTGTGACAGACGGACAGACAGACAGACACACGAGTGATCCTATAAGGGTTCCTTTTTTCCTTTTGAGGTACGGAACTCTAAAAATTAAAGAGTTTGCTTAGATGGTTTGGTCATGTTGAGAGGATGAATGAAAGGTGACTAACAAAAGGTATTTACAAAGCAAATGTGAGTGGAAACGCTAGGAGGACATAACTTATTGGTGATATTCTTCAGAAAGGTCAGGTGCGTAGTATTCGCAACCGGCGCGGCGTGGCGTGAGTGTATGACCAGTACCCTAAGTGTGAGTTTGCAAGAGAGTAAACGTAACTATTTCGTTTGCGTTAAAATTTGACCGATAGATCATAATGTTAAGAGTATAAGAGTGAGAATAAAAATCTTAACGCAAACGCGCTAGTTACGTTTACTCATTTGTAAACTTACACTTGGTACTATGAACGTAAACGAGGCAAAAGGATCGTAGTCGGTGTCGTTCTGTAGTTTCTGCCTTGCCTCTTGATAAGAAGGCGTGAGTTTATGTACCTATGTATGTATGATCTTAGGATGACTTAAGGTCGTATTTACGGCTTTGGGTGCCTATTTTTACAAACGAGTCATATGGTTGTAATTATCAGCTGATTGTGGAGGTCATTGCTACCTATTTGAGGTCACAGTATTATCTAATAGCGCCGATCTGCAGACGTTTTATTTTATTAAAAACAATGCGAGGGATTTAAAAGGTAGCTCGGGGAAATAGATGTTTTGTATGTTTTAACAGTCTTGATCGAAGTCTATGTACTATCTGATTGATTAAAAGCAAACATCGCATAAATTAAAGAGGATGTACAAATTAACATGCTACAAAATCCGTTCCTCTTTACAAATTAACACCTCTGTTCTAGGAATTTAAACACCAAAGACATTTGTTTAACATAAAAGTCTATTTGCAAACTACATGATGTTTGCTTAACAAAAACGGGTTTTTTAACAAAAAAAAACCTCGAGTTTATCTTTCGAACATTGCTAAATAGATATCGAGCTTAGAGATTCATAAATAAACATCACGTACGCTGTAAATGGGTAAGCAGAGTTGGCAAAAAGAATGACGTCCCGACAGGAGATCCCTGGCTGATCACATGCTACTTTTTACATACGGTTTTACTCGCGGTAGGTTCCTGGTTTTATTCTTATGGTAGCTATGATAAAGAACCGTTTTTTTTGCTCAACGCAAGCTTGTTTTTGATTTATGGAGTTGTGAAAAGGATTAATTTTAATTAGAATGTTTTGGAACAGTTTATAAATCAACGTGTCGAAATGTTGAGTTAAAAATTTGGTGAGAAATAAATCAAAGTCTAGCAATAAAATAATTTGTGTTTTTAAGTAAAATGATCGAAGTATTTGTAGATATTCAACAAATGTGTGTTCTTCCAACTGTCCCATCAAAATCGGCTCAGTAGTTTTTGAGTATGGCACAGAAAATGCTAACCAAAATCAGTAGTAGGTTAGTGATAGGGAATTACTTTTTTATCAGTTTTTAAAACTGAAGCATATTAATTCTAAATGCTTTTATCAAGTTTGGTAGCGACAATATTTTATGACCACGGACACAATTCAGGTTTTTTTGATGTCGCAAATGGAGAAATGTCATTAGTATGCAAAATTTTTTAGTGCCAGCTATGTTTTGGTCGATTATTTCAAGACAATTTTGACTTTAATTTACAATCAGAAAGGTTGAATTTTGCTTGTTGGGTTTATAAATTAACAGAAGATTTTTAGTGGTGCGATTTTAGAAGCTTACTTTCGCTGACTTATTAATAAATATTATCAATTGCCGTTATAAGTTATGGATTTGTATATCGTCAGTGAAGTTCTAACAGTACGAAAGTCAAAAATGGCTACTTTACAGGAGAGTGAAAAAACTGTATGAAATGAATGTAACTTACGCGTAAGGCCATATTGTGTTTAATTATTAATACAAATGAACTCTGTGGTGATTTGAACCCATGAAAATTAAATCGAAATCACAACATCGGAGCACTTGATGCACGACGAATTTGTACGTGATTAGCTGACATACGCAGTGTTGGCACCCAGACATACGCAGTGTTGGCGCCAAAAACTGAGATACGTGGTGTAACTATTTTTCAAATAACGCGTTCTATTGGTCAGGTTACCGTGTTTTGATTGGTCGATACGATGCGCGCCGTTATGCCATGCTAAATCTCAAGACACTCATAAAATGACTTACGCACTGTTAGAACTTCACCGACGATATATCAAGAATTTGGCGTTATTCTTGATTGTATGCTGTAATAATTAAACCTACCTTATATGTATTAGTTTGCCTAATACGAGATGTAGTTTATAATAATTATTGTTATTTATAACTTTTTTTTCTGCGAAAATCATTTGAAATTATTTAATTATTTTTGTTTTTATCATACCTGTTATAAAAACTTGGTTCCTGATTCAAGTCGTTTCCTACACGGCATACAAAATAGTCGATTTTACTAGTCCTATTAAAAATAATTATCATTTATTTTACTTTTAATGAAAAGCGTAATTACTGTTTAAATAAACAATTAAGTACCGTATCTAAATAATTTATTTAAATAAATAAGTCATACTTATTTCAAATAGATACTCCAAAAGTCATTAATATAACCTTAGCAAAGAAGAAAATAAAAACTTTTTACTGAAAACACTGGCCGGTAACACACGTAACACTAAATAGTGCTGTGCAGGCTCAAGGCTTCATTATGTGCGTACCATAGCTATAACCATAACGGTATCTGAACTGCCCAGCACTAACCTATATCACAGGTATTACCGGTGTATTACAGGTACGTACAGGTATATGCCAACGTCTCGTTTGCTTATAGATTTCTGATATGGATATGATTTATTTTCGTATCTGTTTGAAATATTTTTAGATGAGGCAAGAATACATGAAATATAATGATTTTTATTATTATTTGTGTTCACATGATTGTATAATAATTATGTTTATCTTTTATATACTCTAAAGAAAAGGTAAATGTTTCTGCATTACAGATTATAAATTCCAATAAAATAAAATTTCTCAACTCAAAATTCTGCACAAAACGGCACAATCTAAAAAACAGCTCTTAAAAGAGTGAAGCAGAACACACCACCGACTAATAAAATATAAAAAATTATCATACCTAAATGTCAGTAGCACATCACTACACCTCATAAAAAAAAACTTTATTTACAAACGATAATTATTTGACGTTAGCTCATAACTCCGTGTATTAATTATTTCCTTTTTCGTCTAGCGGGATATGAGATGTTCTCGCATAAATTTTATGCGAATTTAGGTTACAATATAACAGATAGTCATCTTAACAATTTGTCTAAAGTTGTTAATTGGCTATTTTAATTAGGGTGCGTCAGCGGTGGTCGGGTGTGATTAGAGAAATTGGGAAGTGGTACTGTATTGCGGTCAATGATGGAAATTAATTTAAGTGTTTTAGCGGATTATGACTGTGTTTTATTACTTCCGAAGTATATTGAGGCGTTATGGTGTGTACGTGTTAAAATATTTTAATAATCGCGACAATTTGTTTTATCGAATTAATTGGTTATTATTCTAGGTTGTCAATAGTCACAGCAAGGTTCCATGCAAAGCATTTGTATGAGTGTATATTTTTTTTTGAAAAATTTCATATTTTTTTTTACGTAGATTTTCACTGCTTTCTTTAGGCTCATATTAAAAAAAAACAGTCAATAATAATAAAATATTCTATTCAACGTTAAATCCTAAGTTTCAATCAATCAATCAATCAACTCAGCCTATCGCAGTCCACTGCTGGACATAGGCCTCTCAACACCCTGTCCTCCGCCTTCCGCATCCAGTCTGACCCAGCCATCTTCTTAAGATCGTCGGTCCATCTAGCTGGGGGGCGTCCCACACTACGCTTGCCGATACCGCGGTCTCCACTCCAGGACTCGTCTGCTCCATCGGCCGTCGGTCCTTCGACAAAGATAGCCAGCCCACTGCTACTTCAGTTTGCTTACTCTGCAAGCTATGTCGGTAACTCCGGTTCTTTTCCGGATAATTTCATTCCTGATTTTATCCTTCAAACAGACTCCAAGCATAGCCCGGTCCATAGCGCGCTGGGCGACCTTGAATTTGTGGATCAGCCCGACTGTCAGTGTCCACGTTTCGGCAACGTATGTCATGACGGGCAGGACGCACTGGTTAAAGACCTTAGTCTTCAAACATTGCAATCCTAAGTTTATCTTGTTACGACCATTAAGTTAATTCAAGTTGAAATACATATACCACGCTGAAAAAACCCCATCTATAAATAAAAATAACTAGAAATAAGCCAATTTAAATGCGAACTGTATACTCGTACTAAACATGTTTCACTTCAGTTTAGCGTCCAATACTAAATAAACACCATTACTCATTGCCTTACAATGTTGGGAAAACCGTTTTTTAAAACCTTATTATGAGGATTCCTTTTTGTGGCAACATTTTTGTGTAAATTACCAAGCTAGGACTGGTATTAAGGCTTCTACATACCAGCGCGACTTGTCGCGCGACGCGACACGGCACAAAGGCTCCGCGTGTCGCGGGACGAGCGGTGCCTTTGTGTCGCGTCGCGTCGCGCGACAAATCGCCCCGGGATGTAGAAGCCTTTAAAGTGTTATGAGGTTTGTACACATTGGTTGATGTTGGTTCATTGGGCTTTTTTCCAATTTGAGCATGCAGTAGAAAATAGTCAAAAATCTATACTTAACATTACCAAAGAATTAAATTTGTGAGTTTGTGTGTAGAGGGGTTAAACTTCGGAAATACTGAGCCGATTCCGAGTGTATAATATTTAGGATATATTTTATGTTAAAACAAGAAATTACACGTGGACGACGTCGCGGACAGAAGCTAGTCATGAAATAGAACCGCTTGTTATTTTTTTCTTTTTGTGATACTTAAGTGTGGGCTTGGTATTGGTTTCTGAAAACACAGAATATTTTTTATATACAACATGTCCCAGAATTAACGCAAAAACTCTTAAGGGGTCATTGTACTTATCATTATGAATAACTTTCCTATGGGACCATAACTGAAGTCGCGAAAAAAAAATCTGCTGCTCCCTACATTTATGTTCGAATAACTCGTCAAAATGTAGGGAACAGCAGATTTTTTTTTCGCGATTTCTGGTTTGGTCCCATCATAAAAGTTGTTCATAATGATGAGTACAATGACCCCTTAAGAGGTTGTGCGTAAATTCTGGGACACGTTGTATGTATAAGTGGAAGCTCGTGCAATTCATTCCTTTTACTCCGTTATTTGTACGTTCAAGCCTATTTTGCATGTTTCTCAAATTATAATCCTAAACTTTTATAAAGACGTGAGTTTCCTAAAATTTTTCATAACACCCAACATTAGCCTCACATTCGGATTTTAGTGCCCTCTCACGAGCGATCCACATTCCATGTTACACCGGTCGAATATTTTTTTTTAGAAAGCTTATTACGATGGTACTACATCCTCCCGTTTGATATCCAACCTTCTGCCTTTCAAGATACGGTTCATTTTCTTCTGGTTTTCGTTATAAAGGTTCGTAATTAAGGGCCATGTCGGGCAGTCGACATGATATTGTTTTTATGGTACGATAGTGGATCCCATAGATTAAAGTATTTGATGCGTTTCTATACAATGTTGAGTTTCGTTTATTAAAAGATGGGGAAGTTACATCGTTTTAGTAAGTTTGTGAGGCAGTTACTTTTAGTTTACTTTGACTTTCGCGCTGTCGGTAATTTTCGTATGGTTGGCAGAGGAACATTATCACAGAAATCAATTTTCATAACAACGTTTTTCGTGTTCAACAACTTAAATATCTCGGCCATATTGTCACCGCGGTCATCAAATCTGGATGTAGAAAGAGAAAGCATTGCAGCATTGGCGGTAAATGATAAATGACTTTTATTTCTGTAAGTAGTCGGTTCGATGCAACATGCTTGTCCATAAGTTTGCTCGTTGCACGTGTGAAGTGAAAGTGTTGCTTTATTGTCAGACATTTTACACGTGCAGCCTCTGGACAAATTGTACGCAGAAAGCCATCAAAGTTCTTCGAGTTCAATACAACAATGCGTTCAGGATGCTGCTGGGGCTGCCACGCTTCTGCAGTGTGTCAGGAATGGTCGACCACCAATTTTAAGACTCTCATTTTTATCATCATTATCTAGAAGGCCATCAAAGTATCAAGGTCCACTGCTGGACGTTGACTTCCTGTGAGTCTGCTACACGTATTTGTCATAGTTAACCTTTTTGGCAAACCTACGGGTGATTGGAGTTTATCGTTCCATTTTACCTACAGGAGATTCTTCTGCTTATTCTTTCTATCATATATCATATCTAAACAGGTGTGAGCACCTGTTTCTCTCGGGTGGTAAAAACCATAGAAAATCATCTGCTTCTATTTTTATATACTCTTTTTACTGTCATTTACGCGGCAAAATAAATATTGCAAAATATAATAGCCGTTGTTGATTTTTAGCGAAAGTAAATCTATCTGTCATCTAGCATAAACAACTAAGGTATATAGGTAATTGGGTTGCACGGCCCGAAGAGCTAGTGACCCGTAATTTATGCAACTTTGACCTTTAATACGCCGTGTTATGGGATGGTTTCGTATAATTACGGCATGAATCGTTTCTAATGCAGATACAATAGTTTTGATACTTATCGGTGTAGTTCTCTCTGGAATTGAAAATAATTTGACGTTTGATGCTTCACCTAGTATTTAGTTTAGAATTCGATACTCATCATCTACCTAGCCTTTTCCCAATTATGTTGGGGTCGATAACCAGTCTCATCAGAAGCAGATTTAGAATTCGATAATAGCCTCATAATAATCAGCTAGCTATATTTTGCAGTATGTGTCAATCACCAATATTCTTTTGCAAACTTTGGCTAGATTTTATGATTTGATTGAACCACTAGCTTTGGTTAAAAGTTCTCTTTTTATAACAAGGTACACACGGCTACACATCAAGCTATACATTTCCAGTATAAGCTGATCTCGCATTGTATAGGATTTCCGTACAAAGAGAGTTCAGCGTATAAAGGAAATTAATAGCATGATGTGTAGCCGTGTGTACCGTCATAAATAGGAGGACTTTGAAAAAAAATGCTCCTTAGATGGTAGCTAGAACTATAATCCTTCTCAAATATGCTGTACTTAATGGTTTAAATCTCATAAAGCTAACTACATAAGTCAAACCAAACAGGACCAATCGAACTCACTATCCTTACAAGTTCACTCACAATTACCTTACATGGGAAGTTTTGACTTATCTAATATATTTGCTGCGAATTTGAATAGCTCAGCTTCAAGTAGCCGTATCATGGCTAGAATTAATTATTACGATCGATAGCGAGCCTCCGGTGGGTAGATCACTATCTCTGCTGACCCCTGAGTTCAATTATTGTGAATTGCTTGCTTGGTCAATGGATCTCAAAGTGGTTGTGATTTATTGGGTCGTGTTGTGTTTTGATTTGTGAGTGAGTGAGAGTTTAGGTGCTTTTATTTGCATGGTAGTTTTGGTTGAGAGTGATAACGATGTCGTATTATTAGTCAGTATCGTTAGCAGTTCTTAACTCTCTAATAATTTTATCTGTATCCGTCTTCAACTGAACAGAATAATGAGTTTTTAACATATTTCCAAAATGAACTTACGTGTCTTTGTGAATTTTACCTCTTTTAATTACGTATTCATCAATAACTCCTCTAACATTATTTGATTTCTCATTAATCATCATCAGTCCACTATTGGACATCGGCCTCTTTCTCGCTCTTTCTCATTACCAAAATCAATTAAGTCATAAACAACTTTAACATCCACTGCTCCCCAATATAGGCCACTGATAGTAAGATCAACGTGTCTGTTATCTCTAATCTCGATTATTCAGCCTTTAGCGAACACGACGCAGCCTCTCGAACGGTATCGAACCATCTTTTTGCATAGTGAAAGTTTATTTATACTGTAATGGCTCTATTTTCGGAGAACTTACTTGCAGGTTCAAAGGTAATATCAAATTTCTTGCTACAGTGAAGTGAACTCGGCAAATGAACAAAATCTTCTTATTTTCTTATTTGTGTTCTTAGCTCTTCATCAGCTTGATTGAGTTTTGCAACAACTACTTAATTTTTTTGATAATCCTTAGGTTGAAAATTTTATTTTAAAGCGTCCATATTATATGGACCTCCAACCTCCAAATTGGCATTGTTAACTTTGATAACTGTGTCTACTAGAATTTTATCCTTTATAAGATCATGTGCATCATTTTAGTTTGGAAAACTATATCTTCTGACATGGGACCTTAATCGTTATTTCCATAGATTAATAGTTGGAAGAGAATTTTCTTCTATTTAACATCCACTTTTGGGGGCCTTATATCTTTAGATCCATAGCTGAAAGATAATATTCCTTTGTCTATTCCGCAGTCGTCAATACGCGTAGTGGTTATGTTATTATAATGACAGATCATTAACCTATTGACTAGAACCACAATGCCACTCAGCCGATTATAGAGCCTTGTTAAGTACTACAAAGTTAAATTCTTGACATTTCCCACGCGTACAGTATAAAGCATTTATAACTTAACTGTTAACTTAACTACTACTGATAACAATGCGGTAACTGTATTTGAATTTATAATAACTTTATCTAAGCTGTGTAGAATTAGGACAATTTAATTTTGATTACCTGGTTCAGCAGAAATCTAAATTAAATCAAACTTGACAACAATTAGTGGTATTCTAACTAAAGTTTGTTTTCAAACCATTTTGCATTCATAATACTAGGAATTTCCATCTTTTTCTATAAGTTGGCAACGTTAATCATTTTTCATTGGTGCGTTCCATATGAGTTCCTTACGTGCCAAAATAGTCCTTCTAGTTGGACTCCGTAGGAGTTGAGAAGGTACCTGGACAAAATGTAAAGTTGGCTGAATGGTCAATAAGTTTAATAATATACAAGTCGACATCTATTATTATTTTATCATTATTGAGAAAGTTAAGTTTCTCGTGAAGGTCGTCTGAGAGTAGTAACTTCTCATAGAGTTGAAAATCATGATAAAGGAACCAGTCACTGCGATTTACTTTCACTTCGATTAATAAGCGAGCTATAAGGTATTTTTTAAGGTAATGTAATTAAAGTACTGGATTTGTGCATCGTATTTTTGTGGTTATATAGGATATAGGAATAAATTTATATTTAGTATTACTACCTGGAGTTTCATTCTCCCATCAGAAAAATAAGCTTGCAGATACGAATGAACAATCGATATTTTTTACCACTAATTCACTATCACTGAATTTTCAACTCTACCACTTAAAGTCACGGTTCAAAGTTGAACGCACCTTATCAAAATTTATGTGGTTCTGGTTCACAAGGACAACCAAAGTAATAAATTCCACTGTAAGCAGTACAAATTCAACAATTGTTTGCAAACATACCGATTATACGATTATAATATTCGATTAATTCTATAGAATTATTCGATTGGCAAATTTCGCATAACTTTACACGGTTTTAAGTTTGTGTTATTTTGTGGAGCTATTATTATGAATAATATGATTATTTAAAATGATTATAATTTACTTTAGAACTTAGCTTGTGCCACGGAATTCTCTGCTAATAATACAATATTTTTAATTTTAAAATTGTTCTCCATCGTTCTTTAGCCTCTTTAACCATCCACTACTTTATGTAGAAGTTTTTTTCTCATAACATTAGACTATATTTCATCTGCATTGTTTATAACATTATCATTATGAAACAATACATCTCCTTCATAGAATTCTGCAATTAACCTGATACCTGCCAGATTGATGCAAATATTCAATTACTAAAACTGACGTCTTGTCAATTACTTATCCAGCTATCTGACAGATAACAAATAGGGTACAAGAGCTTATGTAGCGATACAAATAGCGTCCAACTCCAGTATAGTTACAACAATTACTTGCGCTTGCACAACGGTTAACTATAAATTTAATTTGTCAATAACGTAAGTGGGCTGTGCGTATAATTTGACGGGCGAAGGTCGATTGACTGTCTTGTGCCCTTAATGTGAGCGTGAAGCTGTATGTCTGTCTTATTAAATTTAATTTTAAATTAATTGGTTGGCGTGCTGCGGTCTGTTTTTGCTACTGCTGCTTTTACAAGGTCGATCTTATGTTTATCTGTAAAAGTCATCGTCAGATTATCATGTTCATCATTATTAGGCGCATAACGTTCGATACTTGTAGGTAGGTAATTCTAAACTCTCAAACAAATTGTTTTTATTATTAAATGCTACTGTTAATTATCCTGGATTATCCTCAATACTCCTGAAATAATAAATAGTGCAAACAGCTTTTACAAAGCAAAACATGTATTTTCTGTTCACTCCTACGGCTTTCATTTCAATCTTGCACTAACCTTTTCTTTAACTTAATCTCTCAATATTAGCATCTAATTCTACTATTAAAAATAAATAAGCAACTCCATTATCCCTGCCTAGTGCAGTATTATCTCTATTATTATGATTTATGTAGCACTTCTCAAAACTGCCAGCTGAGTGTTGTGCCAAGTCGTTACATGTTCAAATATTAATTGTTCAAACGCCAGCAACAGCTTTGTTGTAATGTTTGTTTTATGGTATTTAATTTAATAATTTTAGTAAGAGGTTTTATTTGTTTAAGGAATAAGGAACATTTGAAGAAGCTAAAATTAACATAGCATTTTTAAATTTATTTATGCAAACACGTTCATTACTTTGTAAAAGAACTAATAAGAATTCATCAAAAATTATAGTATAAGAATTTGATAAATCCTCGTAGGTACATTATTTAACAATTAATCAAGCTATTCTGCGACTTTATATAGATCGGGTGTTGCGGCTCCCTTAAGTTTTTATTTCCTCATTGCCCCGTTTTTCATATTAAAACTGATATATTTTACTTCCTTCGCTGCTTTAGTTCTTTCTTACATCGTTAGATAAACGTGTACAAACTCTTTTACCAGTATAAATTCTACTTACAATTACCTATCTAATCAATTATCAGATAAAAAGAGATCTAATTAAAACGATTTAGAATTGCTTTTAAAACCATTCTAAGATATACGTGCTCAATTAAAATGGACTTAGAGGGAATAATTGAAAAATACTGAGAACCTGTTGGTATATAAATATGGTCATATTTGGTGATAATGTTAAAGTTTATAGTTACAACTAGTTGTTGCGCATGACTTCTTTTAAATACAAACTTAATTTCCTATATGCACTACATACCCTACGTCTGCACTTTTTAAAGTTTCAATTTGTTTTTCTTCTCTTATAATGGTTATCTATTGGTACTTGCTTTTAGCGATAACACCACTGTGACATCTCTTATATATTAGCAAATAGCCTAGATTGTCAATGAATGGTGGTCACATTACAATGTGACCACCAACCGTGTGACTCTATTAAAAAAAAAAACCTCTTTTTTAATTTATTTTGAGTGTACAAAAAATTATATCCTAAGCAAAAATATGTCTATCTTTCTTTAGCTTTTAGTTCTTGGTTTGGTTTTCGTTGTCTGTCAGCCAGTCAGTCACGAATCAGATTTATTAGTAGGTATATTCTCTTCTATTTCTAGAATAAATTTCTACGTTTCGGTGATATTTACCACGTCTAGCAAGTTGATCCCAGCGTAATTGGGAATACTCTACCTATAGGCTTATGGCGACACTGGGTCAGTCCTGCAGGTGTTAAATTAGGACGTGTAGGCACTCTTGCGCCATCAATTTGCGAATCCGGTCAAAGCAGTTGTTTACGATCGCTAGAATAAATTTGTAGGGGCTGTTAACTCGGCGATATTTACCACATCTGGTTAGGTAGCAGTGGCAAGTGAACTTCACGTAATTGGGAAAAGTCTGAACATAAATGATGACACTAGGTTTCTACAAGTGTTAAAATAAATTAAAGCTGTCACTTTCGCGTAGATATATGCCAAAGCTGCGACTCGACTCCTTCATTGAGACTCGATTTCATGAATCGAATTGATTTTTTGGCGACGAAAATTGAATCGATATTTAAATTTAAATAAGATCTTGAATATAAACAAATATTTCAACATCACGGTTGGTATAAGCTTTAACATTCTTATTGTTAAACACTTAACACCATTTCAATCTTTAAACGTTACATTGTAGCTGATCGTATAATCTAAAAGCTATGGTATATCTGTATGGTTGTAGCAGATAAAGTTGATGACCGATGTATTTGGAAAATAACCATTCCTTTTCAATTTTAATTAAACCTCTATAGTTGTGTGTGTAAAGTTGGACGCACCTGACTTCCATCAGTTGATCAAAATTTGGAGGCAATAATAATAAAATTGATTGAGCTTAAATTGCTCTCAAAACTGTGAAGGAAAACATCGCGAAGACACCGGCATGTCCAAGAACCAAAAATTGGAAGACATCTGATATCTACCAACCCACACTAGGCTCGCGTGGCCCACTCCTTATCGAAGAGAGGAGGCCTGTGTCCCAGCAGTGGGAAATATAGTGTAAACTAAAGTGTAAACTATAAGTGAAGTAGTAGAAGAATCGTGTGAAACGTTTTCAATCCTTGCAAAACTGTTATCGCTAATGGAATCAGTTGCGTCGACGCATTGTTAGGGTCAGACTTGTTTATATAACCGACAAGCTTATAGGAACGTTATGTACGGGGGTATACTCTGAAGCGATAATCCGAAGTATTGGCCGAATGTTCGGCCGTTTCTTGACGTCCAAAGTTTCCTTATTTGACTTTAAGTCCTTACCCGACGTCAAGTCACATTTTTGACTTAGAGTTATCCCTTTGACTGTTGTTTTTTTTTCTTTTGTCGTTGTCAACTATAGTTAGCCGTAGTCAGGAAATGGCAAAGCATTCGGATACTTCGGATTTCTCTTCGGAGCTGACCCCTTGGCCTGTAGCTGTTACAGCCACTGCAGGCAAAGGCCTCTTCTAACATAGAAGGATCGAGCATTAATCACCACGTTGGCTCAGTGTGGGTTGGCGATTAGTTATCCAGGTTTCGTCACGATGTTTTGATTTACCATGTCTTAGATGATGATTTGTATATTCTTGGGGAGAGGGCTTGTGGCAAAGTAATAACAGCAGCACTGGTCGATCGACCGGGTTAAGCTACCCTTGCCGCGGTTGGTCCGTGGATGGGTGACCATCTTTACATACCAAGACCGCTCCGTGTCTTGGAAAGCACGTTAACCCGTTGGTCCAGGCTGTAATTCATGCATCTTTGACAGTCGTTACGGGTCGTCAGGACCCCGAAAGTCTGATAACCAGTCTTACCAAGGGGTATCGTATTACCCAGTAACTGGGTTGTGGAGGTCAGATAGGCAGTCACTACATGTAAAATACTGGTATTCAGCTACACCCGGTTAGACTGGAAGCCAACCCGAAAATAGTTGGGAAGCTTATAGGCAGATGATAATGATTTGTATATTCATAAATATGGTTACTTGTAAGGTTTGCTAATTTGGTTTAAAGGAACTTCTTGCTCAAACAGCGGATCCCTTAACCTCTGGGTCATTAGGAATATTGGTACCTCTTATTTCCTTTATAAGCTATATAAAAGTCTTCATAATAGTTTCGTACACCTACTCCTCAGATAGATATTAGGTCCTAATGCTATGGGAGGCGAACCTATCATTATTTCATCTTCTTGTTCAATATCGGCCCATCAGGCTATAACAGCAAATTCTCTTAACTAAACAGTACATTGACACCTAATATTCACCCATCCATTGTTATTTACTATCTAAGCTTGATTTTGCATGCTTGTGACAATTTTGATAGGTTAAATCTTTTAACGGTCGTTCTAAGAATTTCACCGAAATACGAACTACGCATTGTGCCTGTAACATAAACATGTACCTATACTAGTGGTTCCGCCTTGCTTCGCTCGTGCCTACACTCACTATGCTAATACAAAACACGAATGACAACAAAATGGATGCGGTATTGTTTTTAGAAATTGAGAGTTATGCTAATATGACCGATACGCGCGTGAGTGGATTTGAGTAATTTGTTAGTATTGGATTGTTGATAGGAATAGATTGCTAGTGATTATTATTTAGATGCAGTTTTATGAGAGAGAAAAATTAACTCTTTAAATTAATTATAAGCTTCATGTATAGAAATGTATATCTATCTTCTCCATATTGCAGTCCAATTCTACAGATTTCTTTATTATTAAAACCATATCTGAAAAATTATTTTGTACTGTTTCACTTGCTAACGGTCTACCATTTCAAAAATCCATTCTGTCTTCCTAAATCACCACAAAGTCAATAACGTCTCTAAAATATAGTTCATCTACATTTTTAGCTTTTCGCTTCAAATCATAAAACATAAAAGCACGCATCCAAACACACGCACATCCTTTTAATACAAATCCCTGCAACAAGCGATGACGGGCCGAGATACTGTGAAATCATAAATACACCTTTTGCAGTCCACCGCTTTGTCTCTCCTGTCTTTTTGCAGTTGGTTAAGCGTATGTTCCAGCGGAATGGTAACATTTAGTTAGACTTGCCGTATTAAATCCTGACACATATTATTTGAAACGGCTTTTATATTTGGTGCTGCTTCGTTTTTAGTAGTTGTTTCATGTTTATTTGGAATGGATGCATAAGAATTAATATCTTTATTTTCAACATCACCGTCATCACCATCTTCTTGGCTTTGTCATACTTGAAGTCTTTGTGATGTTTATTCTTCCATATATCACAATCAGCTATCATCTCAATATTAAAAAAAACTTCTTTCTAGGTATATCATATTTCACACAATCCAAGCCTCGATTCTCGGGTCTTCCTTTTCTCTTCTAGCTATCTCCATCCACGTCCATACTCATAACTTTAGTTATAATATTTCCATCATCGGTAATTTCAATAATATCTACCTTATTACGTCACGAACCATTCACAGGAGTTAGAAGATCCTTGTTCAGAAGTTAATTCTGACATTTACGGGTTTATGTGTTTGCCTCTAATAGTTCTAGTATGCTAACTTTAATGCTGATTACCCTTCAGTTGCTGCGTGTTATTAATTGCTTTATTGTCTGTGAGGTAGTTAATCTTGTATATGCGTTCTTGTTGTCAACGAGGAGCCCTAATGTAATGTTTATATGTAGCCATTACGAATTATGTGGGGAGATAGGCAGTTGTCATTATCTCTATCTTTTTTAAGACTATATGGTTGCATTGCGTGAATCTGAAAATGCTAGTATATAAAATTCTGTATTAGTAAATATTATTTTATAGGCATTCAATATTTTGACAACCGACTAAATCATGCGCTTTGATATTACGCAATTATTGTGTTTTACGAAGAGCTTTTTGTGGATCTAAACGAAAAACTACATTATGAGCGTTAGAAAGAAAATCGACCATAGCGACATAGATGATTTATGATCTCATAAACTAAGTATTTCATTCTGCCAATATCCTCAGTAAAACTAACATTTTCACTTCTTCAACTAAAACGATTCTGCAATTTCATTCAAACGGTTCTCACAAAGTTCATTGTTGGATCTTCACATTTGTTTGCACCGCGCATGCGCGAAGCCTTGCGTCATTGATCAGCTGTTTTGTATCCACACTACGTATTTCTGCTTGAAACGCTACTGTTTAAATGGCGTTATGTTAATTGAATTAAAGTTATATGGCTGTTTAATTAGTTTTATTGCTGTTGAAGGATTAATCTGGTTATTTGACTACTGAATTAAGTTTATGAGTATGTCAAAATACCTTTACCACCCATGGTTTTATTGATGTACAGGGTTTTTTCACGAGCAACTGCCACGGACTAAAAAAAAATTGCTTTTAAAGAAAACGCTTCACGTTATGAATTGCATATTTTAAAAACAATTGCTCAGCATAGCGGAATACCTCACTGTAAACTAAAAACAAGATAATATAATGAAGAAACAACAAAGAATTAACCGGTCAAAAGTGAATCATAATCTGCTAAAAATACGGTCTAAGGCAGTAATACAGTCAAAGAGCCAGCAAACATCTTACGCACAATTACGATTAACCATTATTGTTGCAAGTTTAAAGCATAACCAACAGAAGTGTAGATACCGCTCCGGGCGCTTATAAGCGATAAAAGCAATAACATATTCAGTTTGAAGATAGCAATACGACATAAATTATAACTGGTTCTTAGCTCTTTGACTACAAAAACTGTTATGTTATAACCAGTTTTCTGTTTTTCGTTTTGGAAAAAGTGTTGCTTTGACAAGTGTCAACAGTGCTGTGATATCCTGCAACGGTTTACCTTTTTTGACATTATTTTGCCAATAATACTTTTATATATTATTTACTTCGGCTTCTTACTGAATTTGGTCTTCGGTGTGACTGAATGCAATGCTGAAACCGACTCAAAACTTCTGAAGAAATGTCTTTTATGATTTAAAAATGGGTTTTACTGACCGTTTTCCAAATATAATCGCTAATATTTTGAGCCCTCAAAATGAACCCTGAAGAGAAAGTTTATTTTTAGCCAAGAATATTAAGACAGGTCACTGCACCTTAGCCGAGCCGATATGATATCCAATCATTGTATTTTATTCCTTTTTTTGCCATCTTTTCCAGAAACAACCTCACCACTGCAAATACGTGCGTAAAATAACCACGAACTAAAAGAATTACAAATATATTTGAAATTAGAACTGTCTCGTTAAGGCTTGGTCTCACTGCGTCTTTTTTGTCGCGCTGACGGCCCTCAATCACGCGCGCCCACGAACCGACGTTGTTAATTAAAATATATTACTGCACCGCAGTCGCGATCGATGACGTCGAGAAGATGCCGTGATTAGAACCAGCCTTAACTTAGTGGCTTGTATATAGAGCAGAGGCAGCCTCAGTAATGTATGGTCGTATGTGAACGTATTGATGGGAACTTTCGAGAATTATTTGAAAATCGTGCGTCGGTCTTAATTGAGTGCTATAAAGTTGGTTGTTAATTCGTTTTGGATGTTCGGTATTGAACAGTGATTGGTGATGAGCTTGATTATGTTTATGGGGAATGATAATGCTATTTGATTCTTGAACTCCATCGCAGGTCTTTTCATCGGAGACCATAGAGTATTTTACTGGTTTTTCTCCATAGGAATCGACAAGATCTGATAAATGCACCTGGCACTGGGTTAACATGAGTGCCTTTACTTACTTGCTGACGGAAAATTCATTTTAGAGTCTCACATTTGGAATTGGGATTGCATTCTCCTTAGATCGATCTAAAGCAGCTTAATTTTCAGCATTATCTGTCATTCTTTATTGTAAACTGGCAATGTAATTATATTTCGTTGATAACATTATTTTAGTATTTTTTGTATTTCTGCAACACTACCTACTACTACTTTCCTTCAATATTACGTTCCCAAATGTGTACGAAGATAATAATTAACGAAGATTAGTAATAAACTTTTTGGTAGAATTATCAGTATCTTTTTTTGCTGAGTTGTTGAAATACTGCACTCTGATTAACTGGCTGAGGTTAGGTTGTAACCGCAACGCCACGTAGTGCAGGAAGGTAAAAAAAAAAAACTTAAAGGAAGAGCATCTTTGTGAGGTTATTTATATATAAGTACTTAATGCGTGAAATTTTATGAAAAAAATCCGGTTTGATTTAAATCATGATTTTTATTTAAAAAAACACTTGATTTAAATCATTGATTTATCACTTTTCCATCATCGTTATCGGATGATAGAATAACACATAGTTTGATCTAGTATATTTCTTCTATCTTCCTATATTATATTCTTAACACAATTTTCTAAGTTCCTTTTCATAGTTTGTATTTTGTTTTTAATTCATTGGTTGTGTAATTCCCTTTTCTTCTTTTTTTTTCTTTGTGTGATGTTTGTGTTATGTATTTTGATTTATTTTAATGTTCTTTTCTTGTCAAACTCAATGTACCTAGATTTTATGTAAATGATGTGGTCTCCTATAATTGGAAGCACACACTTGTATTCGTCCCTGTCTATGTATACTTGCATGCAATTGTGTAGCCTCTGTTGGAGATCCAATAAATAAATAAATAGTACAAAGCTATCTTAACACTCCATATCTTGTCCTCACCTCCGCATTTCATGTCATTGACAACTCCATTCTGTTACCATTTTACAGTTCTGTCTAGCTTAACAAACTTATCCCAAGACTTAGCAGATAACCTATCTGCAAACTAAGTTCCGTTTGGCAACTCCAAATTACTTCGTACAATAATATTGACATCATAATTTTAGATAATCTTAGTTATGGTATGTTGATAGGATATTGGACTTTAGGGTGAAGTCGGAGGGTGCATTTTAGAATGGTGGTAAGATGATAATAAATTGGCAGATTGTTAAACTTTTGGTGCAAGTATGCAGTCTATTGGGGTGACCATCTGTAGATAATATTCTGAAGATTGCAATACCCTGAGACCATGGTCTAGCCATTTTCTTCAATCCATAGAAAAACTGGTTGATGTCAATAGCGTACAAGATGCATCTATAACTATCAATATCCATCAGATTATGTCTATTCACTAGATATTCTGTGTTTTGCAGCTGCAGTTTACTGCCACCTCACGAAACACCATAGTATAATCTATGAAAGAATATCTATACATATATATTCCTTCACCAAGTACCAAACGACTTTTCTACAAAATTCCATCATAATCTATTCAATAGTTCAGCTTTTTTAACGTAACAAACAGAGCAGCGCTTTATCTCAAAACTTTTCATTCCTTTATAGAAATACGAGTATATCTTACAGATAAGACAATCTCACTAATTGGCCTGCCTACTCCAGTTCTAATACCGAACACTGCGTCTATTGTACACCGGAAGAGACAAGTTAACACTTTAAATATTGACATCCGGTCTCTTATTTACGTTAAAAATTAGTGGGTAGGTATATATAGCGTGTAACTTGATTAATTTTGTCTGTAATAAAATGTTTTAGCTTTTATTTTATTACTTAAGGATTACCGTCAGCACTTTTTAAGTAAAATTTTTAGTTAGGTATTTTTCTAGAATTCTTCCACCCCTCCTAAGAGAATTGTAAAGCAAACAGAAACAATGTATTATCGTCAGTTTCCTGCTCCTACTCCCATTTCATTACAGCCTTCATCTCTTTTTTATCATCATGCCTTTTTGATTCATAGGGACATACATATCTATCTATCAGCTGCCTTTTCAAGGTTTTTTTCCTTTCTTGCCATATCATCAGTATTCATAATTTGCCCTCTCCAACCTCAACATCTCTGCGAAATTTCACCACTACACACCAGAATGCTGGTCTCACAAAATACAGTATCAAATAAAAAAACTAAATCATACAAGATACATAGATAGGTACACCAAACCATGGCGCCCTACGATGCCGGTAGCGGTGGGCGTATGGCTAAGAGCGAGCGGATTAAGATAAGCCAAAGTAAACAACAAACTTAGATTCGGAGAATGTTTCACGCCAATTACAGCGGTTCTCTGAACCTGATCTACATCGTACAGTGTATGATACCAGCGTCTGAATAGACTGGACCCTGCTCAAACCATATTTGGGTAAAGGCTAGGATGATGGCATACATAGCACGTTATATTCAGGGAGATAGTTGGTTGAAAGACGTCATCGAAATATGTAGATATTTGGGAGACAGAGCCCTTAAAAATTTTCTAGGATGAAGGGAAATAAACGTGTATTTCTCAAAAGCCAGACCACTATCAAAACAAGGTTTGATTTAATTTTCAACCATGCTTAAGAAGCCAAAGCAGTTCCTATTTGGGACTTAACAGATTTCAAAGTTGTTGCACAAAGCATAGGGCTAAAGTTTATTTAGCCCTATGATTTGTGCTTACAGCACGTAGACACCAAAAGCTCGCTATTTAAAAAAAACGTTATTTGTGCATTATAGCTTCTGTTTTAGAAAGAAATTAATTCGACACACTCATTGGTCTACATTAGGATTCCCTGTGGGTGCTGTTGCACGTAAATTGCATTGGTAAGAAACTTAAAGACAGTTATCGTAAATAAATTGGCAACTTTCTAAGTAGGTAACACATAATAAAAATAAACAATGTACTTGTGTTTTTTAAGCGAAAATTGAGATGCTTGTTTCTGTTACCCAAGCACTGTAATGGTCACGGAGAGAGCTGATAGATTTCGATGAACTGACTACCTAGTTGGTTTAGTCCTCGCAGAAGTTCTGATGAATTTGATACCTGGTTCAGATAGTTTATTGTAAGGTGTGTTCATTATCAAATTCTTAGTAGCACGACGGCGCAACCGTGAATTCTGTTGATTTAAATGTCTATTAATTCGTAATGAGAATGCGATGAGAACCAATACATCAAATAAGTACATAAACAATACACACCCATACCAGCACATTAACATAGTAATACATAATAATTACACACATTCACTAATACTTCACACATGTTCGGCCTCTTTACTGAGACCCCTGGGGCGGTGTATTTCGTGAGGAGAAAAGGGTCTCCTCGAGCTGGATAGGTATTGATAATGCTGTAATGCGAGTCGGCAGACTGACAGACAATCGAGGTCGATTTATTGGAAGGGTATTCTTAGAATACATTAATAGCATCTACATTGTTTTGTTTAAATCTGTATGTTATTGGGAATACCTTTTGGTTTGTTGAAGCAGTAGAGCAAAGGAGTGAAAAGTTGGCAATAGAAGTAAACGAAATTGGGATCTCCGGTTTTGTTAAAAATAGTATTTATTATAATTCCGTTAAGCCTATATCAAATAAATTTGTTCTGGTCAGTTTTAATTTTGTGATAACCGTTATTAAGGTGCAGATAAAATGGCTGATCTCTTAAGAGTTCCAGATATTTGCATGGCATTTTTCTCCATAATTATCGTCTTTCAAACAATCCTTAATTATTTTCCTAGTCTCTCACTCCCTTATCAAAATATGCTGATGGATAAACTTTCGACATTTTTATTCATCACTATCTAGTCACATGCGTTTCGTTTTATGTAGTTATTGGTTCAGCAGCTTAAAATAACTGATCAACACGTTCACTTATGAGCCTTTCTTCGTACCAGATACCTGTGGCTATTTCTGTTTAGACCGTCTGCAATCTGACCTCTAGCCCAGATAAACCAGGTATTCACAGTCCGGCCGTATCGTTAGTAGACAATTCAAAGATTTCTAAACTTACATTTAGTGACGATAAATTAGGAGATGCGTCTTAAGATTTATATATTATTTATCCTTCACAATTTTTCTATAGACTCATCTCACGAAATAGAACGAAACATTTTTTGTTATTCTTTTCATGATGGATATTTAATATCTACGTTTCTTAAATAAAAAAAGAAGTAATTCTAACAGTTAAGTGTAAAATAATAGGCGCATTTTTGATAATTTCTTTTATACATCAGTTTGGTATGCGATCATTAATCACAAGTCTTTATATCTAGGGCTGGCGCGAAATGATTGGCTTCATTTTGAATTTAATATCTCGATATTTTTTACTTTGGAGGTTTCCTATTTTAGATCAGATTTCAAAGAATAAATGGTACCGATAAAACACTGAAATCTAAAATCAGTAGCTACTGATAATAATGATAATACAATGTACTGGGATCGATACATCATCACTGACAGGACTAGTGTTGCCAATAAGCCTGACAGAGGTGGTGGATTGAATTAAGCGGCGCGCAATGATCATTGACATAACGGTCCCTCATGACGGGAACTTCGTGAAAGCCGAGGAAAATAAACAAATCAAATATCTTGACTTTACTCGCGAGATTGTCGACATGTGGGATGTGGACTCAGCGATCATTACGCCGACAGTCGGTTCAGCCAATGACTTAATTGCCAAAAGCCTCAACCTACCTAAAGGATTCCCTCGTTGGGCAGCTGGATTAAGGGCCTGATTCAGAAAGTGTTTACGGCTCGCATTGTTAGGAGGTTCCTCTCTTTGAAGCGCTGACCGCCGGTAGCTTAGACCCTGGTTCCAATACCAGTGGGCTACTATTTTTTATATTTTTAAATGTTTTTATGTACCTATTTTGAATATTCTAATATTAAAATTTTACAGTGTAAAATAATTATTAACAGCTGCTAATAACTATTTTAGATTCTAAAACTTTATCTCTAGTTCCCCTCAAAACCATAATAAACTTGATGATTAAAAAATCTTCTCATGCAAAAATCTTTACTATTTTAGCACTAAACTGCCGACCAACCATAAACTAACCAAAACCATAAACAAAGCTTAATAAAAATTCCGTGTTCCATCATAAAATTAACTCGGAGGCAACCTTAGAGATACAATGGTCGGCAAATTATCGTATATATACCTCCATGTGAAATGAAAGGCCATCAGGTACAGACAACCACATGTACTTGCTCACAGTTTGACTTCGACAGCGCCTTTATTTCTTAACAGTAAGCAGGTTTTCGTAGTTCAATTGTTACGAAGACGTCAGGTTGATTGTACAATGCCTCATAGGAGTCCGACTAGACTTCAAATAGTTAATGGAAACTTTGATTCTTGCCTCAGAATTGTATGGAAGGATTATGTGTAGGATTTTTTTTAAATTGCTGTGTTACGAGTATGTTGGGATATCTAAGTTTTAAATAAAATGTTGTGCGTGTAGGGAAATAAATATTGAATATTATATTTTTCCCGAATGTTGTATTTTTTCCAGACCTTTAACGTTTATGTCTATTAAACCTGTTCTGTATTTTTTTAGTTGATTGGTGGTATCTTTTAACTGTTAACTAACGTTATGTTCTCTTTTGTTTTCAGGTATGTTCACAGCATATAGTTAACTTATGAAGTAGTTCAACAAAATTGTTATTAATTGGTAAGTTTTTCTCATATAAGTTAATTGAATAGAACAACTTGTCTGTCTAACCTTGCGTTTACACCAAGGTTTAAAATATTGTGTCTATAGTTGTCGTTTATCGTTTCAAAAAAACTTTTAACTTTAAGCTACAATTTCTCTCAGAACTTACAAAACATGTGTACTATACAGGGTGTTAAAGAGACTGCTTGCCATAGCTTAGGGGTAGTTTCAGTATCGATAAAGGAACCCAGGAAAAATAAAAAATAAATAAAAAATGAAAACACAAAAAAAATATTGCAAGATTAACCTAATTTAGTACTTACCTACTAAGTTAAAAAAGCAATCGTTTAGAATTAAAATTATTTTATTTGACGGTCCTAAGCCCGTTAAAGTACGAAGAGACATTTTTTTTTGTTTAATTAAGTTTTTTGTTTAAGTATATATATATATATATTTTTTTTTTTTCTTGGGTTCCTTTATCGATACTGAACCTACCCCTAAGCTATGGCATGCAGTCTCTTTAACACCCTGTATAGTCCTCCTTACCAATTTAGTAACCGGAGACCCTTAAGACGCAGATATATGCCAGTGACCTTGAGTGGTTAGCTTGCGTGTTCTGTACTGAGCTCACGCAACGCGTCGTACGTCCAGCCAGTAATAGGACTCGCCCATCAAGGAGCGCTGTCCCCAATTTGACGCATTATTAATTTATTATACACAAAACAAAAGGTATTTTAATAAAACGCGTATATTAAAAGATCAATAATTAAATTATCTTCAAATTGGTGAAGGTTTCAGAAAAATACGCTGGGTAGATTTTGCGCCATTCTCAGTTTTTTATCCGCGTTAGACATAACTTTACAAATTAATTTCACTATGTAATATAAACATAATCTAAAACATTCACATATTAAGTTATTGAGAAAATGCTCTAATTTATCATATTTTTTTTTTTAAATCATTAACTCTACTTGTTTAGACGTGATCTTCAGTATAAAATCATTAAAAGTCGGTTATTGTCTCCTTAAAACCCTTAAACTCCCTCTTACAGAGAGGAGGCCTGTGTCCCCGCAGTGGAAACATTATAGGCTGATTATGTAATGACCCTTAAAAATCAATTCCTTGCGTGTGCCCTTAGATGACTCGCTAGACCGAATTTAGTTTTGACCACCAGGTCGCAAATAGAATAATCAAATTGGCATGCAGTGTTGTAAGTATATTTTAGGAGGGCTTAGGTCTCTCTTTGGGTATTTGGCGCTTCTTCACAAATCATGTAAGCAGTCTGCTTTCAGAGCGAATCTAACAACAATACAACAAGACTTTCTGTGTCGGTATGAGGGCCACAATGGCCCAACATCTACCTGCAGATCGGTCGGTCGGTAATAATGGCAATTATTATGGGTACAATTTGGGTAACTGAATTGTACAGGTACGGCGGTTGTTAGAGGCTGTGGTGCTCAAAGTTTTGTTACATAGTTGAATTGCTATTTTTTATGTTGGAATGTTGTTTTCTTATATTTCACACCTGGTGTTGTTTTCTTATATAAATGGTTACAATTATGATGGTTTTACAGAATACTTAAAATTTTACCGTTTGGTAGAGTCTGTGAGAATGTCTGTGAGCAGTGGTGGCGTTTGGAAAACTTCGTCAAGTCTTCTCGTCGCCAATCCCGCAGTGTTTGAAGACTAAGGTCTTCAACCAATGCGTCCTGCCCGTTATGACATACGGTGCCGAAACGTGGACACTGACAGTCGAGCTGGTCCAAAAATTCAAGGTCACTCAGCGTGCTATGGCGCGGGCTATACTCGGAGTTTCTCTGAAGGCTAAGATCAGAAATGAAGTTATCCGGAAGAGAACCGGAGTTACCTACAGCCTGCAGAATAAGCAAGCTGAAGTGGCAGTGAGCTGGCCATGTTTGTCGAAGGACCAATGGCCGGTGGAGCAGACGAGTTCTGGAGTGCAGACTGCGTATCGGCAAGCGTAGTGTGGGACGCACCCCAGCTAGATGGACCGACGACCTTAAAAAGGTGGCTGGGACAGATTGGATGCGGAAGGCGGAGGATAGGGTGTTGTGGCGCAGCCTGGGAGAGGCCTATGTCCAGCAGTGGACTGCTATAGGCTGAGTTGATTGATTGATTTGAGTGGTGGCCCAGTGGTAACGGCCTCGACTTACGAGATATAGGTTGTAGCTTCGAACCAAGACAGGCGCTTTAATTTGTGTAAATTATTTCATCACCACTGCTCTCAAAACGGAGAAGGAAAACATCGTGAAGAAACCGGCATGGTGTAAAACCAAAAAATCAAAGACATTATGGCATCTACCAACCCGCACTGGGCCCGCGTGGTGGATTACGGCCAAAAACCACCGGCCACGGCGGTAAAAGAGGTGAAACGATGTTCGCCCGCCTAGCCCGCCCGCCCGCTAGCTGGCGGTGTGGCCTGCGCTTAAGACTTTCTACTCGACTACGGAAAATTAAGAATAATAAGATTTTCATATTAATATTATAAAAATATCGGTTATAGTATCCTAGCTAACCCAGCGAACTTCGTACTGCCTTATATCGATAGAAGCGCCACCTACCGGGTCCAACTGTGTTTTCAAACCATCCAGGAACCCGTTGAAATTTAAATACAAAATTTCAACCAAATCGGTCCTGCCATTAAGGAGGAGTTAGGTCACAAACACACGTACAGAAGAATTATATATATTACTAGCTGCGCCCCGCGGTTTCACCCGCGTAAGTCTCGATCCCGTGGAAAAGCCACCCTTAACAGTCAGGGGTATAAAACATCCTGCCAGGGTTGCGAGTTTGTCCGAAAGGGATATCGTGGCCCTGGCACACAGGCAAATGAAGGAATACGGGAAGGTTTTAGTCAGTAAAAGTCTGACACGCCCTCCCGCTCCGCCCAGAGCGGGAGAAGTTATTTGATAATTTCGCACCCAAAAAAAAAAAAAAAATCGGTCAAGCCGTTTCGGAGGAGTATGGTAACTAACATTGTGACACGAGAATTTTATATATAAGAAGATAACTGGCATTTTTATGCATATTTTATATTTAATCTTATAATATAGTCTGAAGAAGGTCAGTCTGACAAGTTATCACTTTTAACATACGTAGCCAATTATTTTTTTTAACTCTAGTTCCATTTTCAAAGTTTGAAAACCTCTGACCCAGCAGGTACTCTAAAGTCATTGGCGCCAGACGGGCACAGTTTTTTCTATTTTATTCTCAAAATATCCCATCATTGACTGGACGTATCTTTTGTGTAACATTGTTACATTTGTGCATAGAAGTCCGATCTCTCAAGTGTAATGATATCTTTAGTATTATTAATAAGGAATTCTTAAAACTATTCTTGAATAGTCTTGGAAGTAATAAAACTACATCAATGTAATTTTGGTCAGAAGGTCTACTAGATTATTGCGTCTGCTCGACGTCCGTATGTCACTGCAGGGATCCAGCAAAAAATCAGCGTCAGGTATGTTTGCTTGACAAATGCTGAGCTGGACTCTCATTTGGTGCGACCTTGAGGGGCACACGGCTCCTTGTGCTGTTGAAAACAAATGCAAATGTTGTTGGTTACACATTTGACCGTATGTTTTTCTATTTCTTAGTATAAAATGTAACGTGTAACTGTTTGTTTTCCCTAATAAAAAAAATAAAAATAAAATAATATTGATTTGAAGTATGTCATAGTGTCACTATATTTCTTTAAATATTTTTTTCTTTTTTTGCTATCGGCACGTTGGTTTTTTTTGTTTATATTCCTGTAATTTCTTATATATTAATTGTGCTATATCTTGTGTGCACTGAATAAATGTTTTATCTATCTATCTATTGTAGTTTTCTGAAAATCTATTTCATTTCTTTTACTGTCAACATCTTTCATGCAAAATAGGCTCAGCGCAGACAGAGAGGAATAATCCCCGCACGGTCTCGGGCATTTTCTTTACGGATCGCGTATGATTCCCGCGTATCTTCGAGGACGCGCGAGCATTTTTTGTCAGGTTCAAGCATTTATGCACTTTATTGTAATAATTTTAAAGTTTATTTTCAAGTACGTTAATAAAATCCTCTCCGCTCTGTCTGCGCCGCGCTGCGCTCCGTTCTGTCTGCGCTGAGCCTATATAAACATCATTTATGATTTTATAGTCGGTTTACCCATTTGAAAAAGGCTGGCGAAATGTGGCAGAAGTATAGGTATAACTTTGTCTATCCCTTAGGGTATTACAGGCGTGATATTATGTTTATACCTACCCATCTAAGATTTACAACTCCACCAAGCTAAGTTTGCACCTCGCTGGAATTAATGTACCTACGAGTATGTATAATATAATGTTAAAAACAATAAATGCAAAATAAAATCTAACAAAACATTTGTTTACTTTTTTAAAGTCATAGCTAATCTTTTTTTTCTAAGCGTCAGTGTGACGTAATCTACGCGAGGTGCAAACTTAGCTTGGTCGAGTTGTACTTATGGGTTTGCAGTAACTGTAGGTCAATATAGCAATAAAACCTAACTATTAATGTTAATGAAATGAGATACCACAATAATAGACGACGTGAGACATGAATGATAGTTTGAGTAAACCACAAACAAAGGACAATCAAAACACCAATAGATCGAAGGTGTCAATGTAGAAATGTAATCAGATTACTTAAGGCGACTATAACCGACTTTTAATGATTTTATACTGAAGATCACGTCTAAACGAGTAGTGTTAATGATTTGAAAAAAAAAAACACGTTAAATTAGAGCAATTTCTCAATAACTTAATATGTGAATATTTTAGATTATGTTTATATTACATAGTGAAATTAATTTGTAAAGTTATGTCTAACGCGGATAAAAAACTGAGAATGGCGCAAAATCTGCCAAGCGTATTTTTCTGAAACCATCACCAATTTAAAGATAATTTTATTATTGATCTTTTAGTATACGCGTTTTATTAAAATACCTTTTGGTTTGTGTATAATAAATTAATAATGCGTCAAATTGGGGACAGCGCTCCTTGATGGGCGAGTCCTATTACTGGCTGAACGTACGACGCGTTGCGTGAGCTCAGTACAGAACACGCAAGCTC
Source organism: Tiliacea aurago (assembly GCA_948098905.1). Lineage (NCBI taxonomy): Eukaryota > Metazoa > Arthropoda > Insecta > Lepidoptera > Noctuidae > Tiliacea > Tiliacea aurago. The sequence goes on along the minus strand of OX402583.1, from coordinate 4,183,593 downwards.
ACACAAGGTCACTGGCATATATCTCCGTCTTAAATCAGCTTTACCAGCGCAATCACACGTGGAAGAGTCGCATATATGCAGCTCCATCAATAGTAATAATAACAGATGCTTATGAATCATGAAAATTGACGGATCTGCCCAAAAATTGATAAATCCGTCCAAAATAAAGTCACGATTCGTCAAATCGAATAAGTATATGCGGTGGATTTTCTTCACTATTTACCTCATATTTTTATTGACATTACACCCCAAAATGGTGTGAAAACTGTCTAGCGATCGCTTTACGATCAAATTCGGGCGCAAAGTCCTAATAGCCTAATATGGCAGTGTTAACGATCAGGTCAAAATCTATATCAAACCGTGCCATAATCGGTAGGAAACATAAACAGCTATCAATTAAAATGCGTGCTAAAACTAGTCACTAACTTTGTGACCCTGCCTTCCGCATACTCCATATTCATGTAAAGCCGTGATATGATATGCGCGGATCGCATGCGCAAGAGTCGTTTAGTGATGCTCCTCGTGTTACAGCGCGTAAGTCGCGGAAAGTGGTTATGATGTGTCATAGTTGAGTTAGTACGGTGGAGGAAACTGTTTGTTTAGTTTAGAAGTGTTGGGTTTTGCTAAGTCAGAAAGGTTCGGACAAAGGACTCAATTGAAAGGAATCGAGTTGAACTCGATTGGTTTTCAAAAGTTTTTTTTTTAAGTAGGTACCTACCTAGTTGTATTATTTTCACTGAATAGTAGATGTTTTGGACACCTTTTCTTGATTTGAAGATAATTGTTACCCGCAGTCTGATTCTCAATTAATAGTACTGCAAAATATACAACATGTCCCAGAACTAGCTCATAACCTCTTAAGGGGTCATTGTACTCATCATTATGAATAACTTTTACTATGGGGCCAAACCTAAAATCGCGAAAAAAAATTCGCTGTTCCCTACATTTATGTTCGAATAACTCGTCAAAATGTAGGGAACGGTGATATTTTTTTCGCGATTTCAGTTTTGGTCCCATAGTAAAAGTTGTTCTTAAAGATGAGTACAATGACCCCTTAAGAGGTTGTGCGTTAATTCTGGGACATATTGTAGACTGCAAGGTATTTTAAATATGTGGTAGTATTTTTCCTAAAACGTTGGTTAGTTAATTACCTACAGGCATGTTTGCCGAAATTAATGGCAGAATAAAAGATCAATATACTTATCTTTAAGAACCTTCTGTACCTTCTTTGCGCAAATAAGGTTTTTTGTTTTTTATGACGCTCCTAATTTTAGCGTTCTCACACAGAAAACAGACATATTGTCGGCGTAGGTGGAGAACTAAATAACTACGAATTACGTCATAATGACTTTTTACCATTTTCGTTTACACCCCAACCATGTTGCATCATATGACATACTATGCCTTCGGTTATGTCGCTACAACCGCGTGTATTTTAAAGCCTCGCAATGAAGAAGCAAGGGGTATATTAAAATCAAATATAATCAAGAAATCTCTCGTGTACATTGTAAATACCCATTTATTAGCGATCTTGTGGCCCGTCATTATGTATTATAAAGAAATAAACATGGCCGACTGTTGATATAACAAAATTGCGCGCATAAACTTTATTTCTAAACAAATTTCTAATGTTTTTAGAACTTTATTAGACTATTGAAAATTTTATTATTTTGTTATTATTTTGAATAACTGTTCGATTGGTGTTATTTGAAGATGTTTTCGGTTTTGATAGCGCGTAGGCATGTCTTTAATTAGTTTTATTTCATGAACCTACGTACTTATTCCATTTTAGCTTCTTCAAAATACGGTATTGTCACCTGATCAAAAAGCTTCAAATGTTTTATTTTATTTTATTTTACAGGTAGGTAGGTTATTTTTTATGTAAGGTAGAAAATTGTCAACCCTATTTTCAATATAAAACCATTTTTAAACTGAAACGAGGACACTGAAATCTCGGTAAAACCCATCTTGTTTTAACTAAAAAGTTGAAACTTGCACTCAAATGTGGCCTGCAACCCTGTTTTACTATGAAATAAATATATAGTCAAGTTATTGCATATGAATTAATGTTAGGGTTCTGCATAGTATGTTATTTCATGCTGGTAAGAAAAATATGCTCTTTCGTGCAAGGAGGTGCGTCAATGATAGAGAAGTGAAAAAAAAGTTGTGTTTGATCACTTTCATCTGATAGTAAATGTAGGTTTAAGCTGCTATCAGTATTTTCAAATGGCATTCAATAAACTTAAATCCCATAGTAAATGATGAAGAAAAATACATTATAGAAATCTAAAGTAAAGGAACCATTTTTAGGGTTCCGTAGTTAACAAGGAACCCTTATAGTTTTGCCATGTCCGTCTGTCTGTCTCTCTGTGTGTCCGCGCGGCTTAGCTCAGAGATTCTTAGAACTAGAAAGCTTTAATTTGGCATGGGTATACATATTAATCACGCCGACAAAGTGGTCTCTTTTTGGTAGATAAAGAATAATATCATCCCCACTTTACGTGGAAGGGAGGTCCCTTCCACGTAAAGTGGGGATATTATTTTTTCTCGTCTATCCCATGGTGTGGGGTATCGTTGGATAGGCCGTTCGTGCGAAAACCAATTTTCGTATTTCGTATAATTCGTAATATTATGCTTTAAAGTGCTAATTTTTGTTACAGTAAAGTACCCCTGCCTGCTAAATGGTTGTTTTTGGATAGATGTAAAGATATATGGCAGTAGTACATATAACGAAATTAAAAGGAAAGCTAGGAAAAATAACACAGCTAAATAGGCTTAACAAGTTAACGAGTAATAGTCGACCAAAAAAAAAGAATTGACCGTGACTTAGAGATACGATATAATAAGGGAAAACATTTTTTCAACTAAAATGCTAAGTTTGTTTTGGGATAAATTCATCCCAACTACGGAACCCATTGTGCGTGGTCCGATACGCACTTGGCCAGTTTTATTGAACTAGGGTTGTCTTTAAAACAAAGTTTCCTTACATTGTTTCACCACTAAATCTATGCTCATATCTCATGATACAGTTGCCTTGTGGTTACGGAATCCTAAAAAAATCCTCGCCCGCTCTATAAAAGTAATTAACTCCGACTGAAGATAATTGATGAAGCTCAAAGATTACTACCTTAGTATTCCATCAGACACTTCAAACTAAAATAGACTTTATTATCTCAAAGTAGAGTTGGGTTTCCAATACAGGCGGTGCCGTAGACTGTAATAAAAGTACGGAGATGGGCGTAGGGCCAGACGAATAGAGGAATAAAGTTTTTTTTTTGTAGTTATGGCGTAGATTCCCCTTCGGTATTATTATAAAATCGTCAAGTTGGACCACTTTTGTTTTGGCTGTGTGACGGATGGTGTTTTGACCATAGTGCAGGTAAATGTGTGAGATTGTGTGTGTGCGTGACTTTGTGTGGGGTGAGTATGCGTGTGTCAGTAATTTTGGTCAGGGTTTTGTGCTTGGGGGCTTCACGTAATGATCAGTTTTATGTGTATAGGTACGGGTATAGTCCAAAGTTTTTACTTTTTAATAGGTTACCAGAGCATCGTAAACATGACTATAGTTTGCTCCACTTTCACGCAAACTTAGCAGTTATATACGAGAATAATTACAAAATTATCGTTTGAAAGTCTAAAGACGGTTTGATTAGTAGCGATTTATTATATTTTAAATAATAAAAAGTAACTGGTGGTCTGGCAACTATAAATTGCTTTTTTATAGGTATGCATTTTATAGTCTGACCGCAAGTAGGTCAAAGTGACTGGCACAACTTGTTGTTTAATCTGTTGCAATCAATTCTGTCAAAGTGTTATCCTAAATCTATTACGAGAAACGGCAATTTACTTCTAATGTCCAATAAATAGAGTATTCCTTTATAATTTCAAGCTTGAAGAACCATTTTGCTATTTACAATGGAGAAATCAATTGAAAAAACGACTCCATCATCGCTGTACAATTTCGCGCGCATTCTATAATGGTGGCAACGTTTTTTTTTTTTTTCGTCACGGGATATGGCTATTCGGCCTTTTGTACCTGTGCGTTATTTTTTTAATGGACCCAAAGCGATAGATTGTTCTGCCTTCGGGCTTGCACCTAGGAATGTAGTGATATATAGGTGTATTTTGACGGTCAATCAAAGCAAGATGGAGGTCCATAAAAAATGTGTACCACTACCAAAATAAAACAGTTTCTTTATTTTTAAGTTTTCATAATAACAATTTCAATTTATTTATTTCAGTAACAATTCACATTGCATTCAAATATAATACAGCAAGAAACATAAGTATTAGATGTACAAATATAAAAATTAAAAATAAAAGTTCAAACAAACCAAACATGCAACTCAATTTAAAGAAATTTTAAAATACCATTCCAACATAAATTATAAAACCATATTATTTCAATCAATTAAAAGCAAATTAAACAAAACAAAAACCAATGAATACGAGTAATAGACATACATTATAAAACCATATTATTTCAATCAAGTAAAAGCAAATTAAACAAAACAATAATCAATAAATAAAAGACATAAATTATAAAACCATATTATGTCAATAATTTAAAAGCAAACATTAAAAGACTAACAGTAGACCATACTGATCGACTAGTAATCAACTGTTTTGCATAAAAAACAGATTTTACACTATAAACAATATACTTACAACTCTTTTATATTCCATAAAGCATAAAAATATAAAAGAAAACTTTATAATACCTACAAACATGAAAAAATAAATACCTCTGTCGGCTTTCGAGCCCCATACGTGTTAATATGCGGCCCTTAGGACAAAGGGGTTGGTTTTTTATGCCCAAGGGTTGGAGACCAACACATCCTTTCTGCATTTATGATGTACGGTTGTAAAACAGAAATCTCCCATTAGCAAAGATGCTTCGGCATTTTTCGGGTAACATCGGTAGCAAGGTGCTATGTGAGTTTGTGGAGGTGAGATTTTTGAGGACCGCGAGTATAAAGGATTCAAAAATGGTCTTTTAAAGGTAGAAATATCCAAGCCAGTTAGTGGGCTCATTATTGGGTTGAAAAAAACTGATAGTGATCAAGATGTTGTCGATTTAAGTAGTGAAAGTAATTATCCAATCAGATTTGATAACAATCCTTCCAACCTTCCAACTTCTGATCATTATGAGTATATATTAAAAAATAATTTAGAGAAAATAATGATCACAAAGAGATACCTTACTGACTGACTGTGAATTTGAATAGAAAAAGAAAATTAATTATTCTAACGTATGTGAACAAAGAGATTTAAGATCGATAATAAATAGCCTCTCGGCTATCAGAAGTAATGTCATAGAAAAATTGTGATCCCATGTCTCAGTGACGCCATCTAACGTAATATAGCAAAATTCAATAAAAGCTACTAAACACGTTACACTTTTAATACCTTAATGCATAATTAAACATTATACTTCGAAAATAATTTTCTTTTGGTGGACACGAATGCGAATTGCGACTTGACATGCACAGATGCACACTGGACTGAGCGACTTTTGCCCACTAGGACAAATAGGATTACGATTTTGTTCACTATGTCCCGTCTATTGTTAAGTAAATAGTTTAAGGGGCTGGCGTAGCATGCGTAGTTCATACAAACGTAATACCAACATAATTTGTAAATCAAACATATTCTTAAGGTAGTGTGTATTTATTTCAATTGTTTTACAGAATATCTATGTTCCAGAATATATATTTTGAAAGGAAAATGATATAAAGACGAGATATGAGGAATTTAAAATTTCTATAGAAAATTTATTTTTCTCATAACTCTTGTTTAAATCAGTGTCCATTCAAAATATATATTTGGGAACTTAGATATTCTGTGTTCCAATCGTAATAAAGACACACTACCTTAAGAATATGTTTGATTTACAAATTATTTTGGTATTACGTTTGTATGAACTACGCATCCATCTTACCGTCTTATTACAAAACAAAATTTATATTTTCACATGGCTTAAACCATGGAGCCAGTTTTTGTAATAAGAACGTAACTGTGATTGAAATACTCGTACCGTTCTTTATACAAAACTGAAAACTTAGTTCCGTACTAAGTTGTTAGATTTGTATTAGCAACTTTAGCATAGACGGAATAAAGTTCGAAATTCAATAATGGCTCCATGGTTTAAACCTGGGTCTGAAAATAAACCTTGTTTTGTAATTAGACGGTTAATGTCTTTGGTATATTATATAACCACAGATATACAGGAACTAAACAGCCAGTGTTGCTGCAAAGTCTCTAAACAGATATTAAAACTCGTTTTGTAATCCTTCTTGCACTAAGCGCCATGATCTTCAACCATTACTTCCTCGATCTTCCAGCCATGGCTTATTCTGTACACAGGGCATCAAATCGGCCAACCTATTAAGTTTCTTCAATCAACCAATTTATTGAACCCTTGTATTGTCTGTCAAACGATTCCTACACGACATATATGGGAATGTAAGTAATTTTCTGTCTTTTTCCATGTTAATAGATGTGTCACTCAGGCTCTGATGATAGATTGAGCGCTCAATCAGCTGCCGTAGGAAAAAATGCCGCAGTATTTGTTCAGTAATAGTAGCGGTTCCTTAGTAAGGACTATTTTACTCGTATTAGAAACTTTTTTCATGACAGGAAGGCAGTGGATTAGTAAAAGCTGCATTTGTGCGGTAGGACTTAGATGGTTTGCTCGCACCTGCACAACGTTGGCTTATTGGTGCAAAAATAACATCTGAATAACACAATTTAACTGTGTAAATACCGATTGGTTTGTTACTAGCTGAAATTCTTTTCCGCAAATTAATATCCTGTTCAGCTAAGAAAGCAAGGCTTTGTTTTTCTATCTCTCTTTAAGTATCTATAATTTCATCTGTAATCACCGTAACCTCATCGTCCGTTCTAACTTAGCGTTCTGAGAAGTTTATAGCTGTATTAATCCTCAGCAAACTGATAATTATTAACCTCTACTTATCAATTAAATCCTCGAATGGTGTTGAGGTTTTAGTGGTTGGCAGTTTTTACTAGCTCTTCAATCAGTTTAAAAATTCCTGTATCTCTTAAAACAGCATCTTTACATTCCTTCCACTGACTGCATCACAAAATACGAAACCACCAACAAATGTGTCAGTACTGCTGCTGCTGACATTCATTGAACTGCAATACGTTTTTGCTGTGTAAATACTCGGTTAAGTTTCTAGTCAGCCATTAACTCACTGGGAAGTATGCGATACGATGGAGATGTGTTATGTTCCGGATGAGGCGGTTCTGTGATTGGCTTTTGTTTTTTTAATTTTTGATTTGAAACTGTTGATGGTTGGTATATTTTAGATTTCATATTTCCATTTAGTTTATTCGTGTTCCGTAACTCAAAAGAAAATAAACGGAACCCTTATAGGATCACTTGTGTGTCTGCCTGTCTGTCTGTCTGTCTGTACTGGACCGATTAAGTTGAAACTTGGTACACATATGAATTTCTGTGACCCAAACACGGACGTATAACGTAAATAAATTAAATTTGAATAAGGGTGTCACTTTTGGAGAGCAAATTGGAAAAAAAAAGTTTTGCAAATGGTACCATGTGATATATCATCAATTAAAGGGCTTGAAGTAAGGATTTTTTTGTATAATTTTAAAATAAAGACTTAAAGTTAATTAAGAAAATCGATGAAAATTAACCATTTCCACTTACCTCCGAAACTACTAAGCCTAAAATCTACAACATTGTTATATACTCTTACGTGCATCTTCCAAAAGTAAAAGACAGTCCTTAAATGTCGCCATTTTTCCACTGAGTTTACCTACAAACTTTTTGGAATCTTGCCTCTCAGAACAGGATGTTGTCCTATTCTATCTTAGGTTAACAATATCTACTACATTTTCTGACACACATTTTTAAATACCACTCTCAAAAACGTCCATCTTTTACTCATTTACTAATTCGTGAAGTTTAAATACCACATCCATTCTTCCTTCCAACTTCCCGTACTGATGAACTACCGAGTTTCTGTGAGCGACCATTTGCGGAACCGACTGACGTTATTAAGTTTTCTCCACAATTAAACTTTGCATTCTTCGAGCAGTTAAGTTAGAAAGCTCCCCTTTGATATGGCGATAGTTTTTTGTACCTCCATCTCGTTACTGCGGTTTTCTTGGCACTTATTCCGTGCGATTGCTCAGGGAGTGTTGCTGTTTACTTGATTAACACTTACTCACTTCCTTTCTTAGCTTTTTGTTTAATTACGAGTTGAACTTGTTTAGGTAGGTGAGCAGAGGGAATCTTTAATGATGGAAATGTTAAGATTGATAAGAGATTGCGTAGAGAAGATAAAAGATAAAGATAAATTATTTCTCAAAGTTTACATTCAAATTGGTTGAATTCCTAGACCTCACACTAGGATTCCCTGTGTTGTGAGATCCAGGCTCCTTCGTTCCGATCACAATTTCATCCATACAATTAAAAATTAAGAATTGAGGTACATTTAAAGAATAAAAATAAAATAGATATAAAAAGAGTGTATGTATAGTGGTGTGATTTGAGTCAGTTGTGTTGGTGTTGTAAGGGAGTGTATGTATGTTATACGTATGTTAGTGAGTGCACGTGTATGTGTGAAATGTCAATGTGTGTACTTTTAGTTTTTACCTAAACTAAGAGACTTTCTGTCATGTTGTAGTCCAGTATAAGAAGCCAGTTTGTTACCGTCTCTTTGCATTTTTTTTGTGTTAATTTTAGTATGTTATGTATACCGTTGAGTTTTCCTTAAATGTGTGAAATATAAGATATAAAAATTCGTGATGATGAAGCAAACGTTAAGGGTAAGAAGACTATTAAAGAGAGTAGAATAGTACGTGATGTTTGTGCAAATAAAGTGAACCCTGTATTCTCGCCAAAGATACAAACAGCTTCCACTATCAATATCTATCTTCACAAATCAAACGACAATCCTAAAGGATCTGCCACATAAAATTCAATTACTTCATTTGTAGCAACTGAAACCAGCACTATGTAGCCCTAGGGCCCTTAATAGACACTTTTACAACTTGCCTTAAACAAGTGTCAGCCCTTGATAGATTTCTCCAGCCAACTGCCCATATTAGCAGTCAGAACGTACGTCAATAGAATCAAATAAATCTTTGCTTCAAGTTCAAATCTATCTATCACACATCAGTTTTTGCTTATAAAATGCGAAAGCACGTATAATGAGACAATAACTAGTATTTACCGGTTTTTTCCGGTTTCTACGCGCGCGGTGATTGGTGCGTTTTGTTTAGATAATGATAAAATTGTTTGGTTGATGGCTTTTGCTGTTGTAAGAAGTGAATTGGTGTGATTAGGTTTGTGTATTTTTTGTTGGATAGCCATTTTGTTTACGAGAAAGTTTTAAGCTTTTAACTCAGTATTTGCTATTATTTGTGTGTGTTTTAATGTAAATTGTTAATGTATGGATTAGGTTATCTGAATGACGTATTTTGTTTTTTATAAAATTACCTACGTCTTTATCTTAAATCTCTTTGGTTGAGACACTAAATGAGATGAGACAAATTCAAACTACAGTAATGAGATAAGGCGTACGTAAATAATCGCACGTGCTTTGTTTCTCATAGCACTTGCGATTATTTACGTACCCACTGGTGGCCTACCCAAGTACACAGCCCATTCAATTATCCGATAAATAACCGGTAACCGGTTATAACCATTACAATAGCAGTTCCAATGACAGGTGATTCTCGATACATTACGAGTTTAACGTTAACCTATTTTCCTAGCAGCCGAGTTTTACTGCACATGAAAGTCTAACCCTGACTTTCACTTATAAGTTAGGTTATAAATATAATTGAACTGCTTTGCTGCTTGGTTATTATGCCGGACATAATTGAACTGCTGTATAACTTGGTGATTATGGCGATGTTTTCTTGGCCTACCTAATTGATCTTTAGAAGAGCCGAATATAGTTCACAAAGTTAATTTATTCCATTAAGACGCAGATATATGCCAGTGACCTTGAGTGGTTAGCTTGCATGTTCTGTACTGAGCTCACGCAACGCGTCGTACGTTCAGCCAGTCATAGGACTCGCCCATCAAGGAGCGCTGTCCCCAATTTGACGCATTATTAATTTATTATACACCAAACAAAAGGTATTTAAAAAAACGCGTATACTAAAAGATCAATAATTATTGGTGAAGGTTTCAGAAAAATACGCTTGGTAGATTTTGCGCCATTCTCAGTTTTTTATCCGCGTTAGACATAATTTTACAAATTAATTTCACTATGTAATATAAAAATAATCTAAAATATTCACATATTAAGTAATTGAAAAAATGCTCTAATTTAACAGATTTTTTTCAAATCATTAACACTACTCGTTTAGACGTGATCTTCAGTATAAAATCATTAACAGTCGGCTGTCGCTGGCCTTAACGCGGAAGCATCAGGTAGCCCGCTTATTTAAAAATTTCTTAAGCATATTGCAATTTGCAGGTCAGTATCATGTTGTATGTTGATATCAATATGATTCGCGGCCGTATCAAATGTTTATTTATAGATTTATAATCATAAACATCATCAATACAACTCTCTAAGTTCATATTGCCCTACTGAGTTGACGATTTTATGAAATCATGGCATTTGAGGTCAATTATAAATTAAGGAGTTGTATTGCTGATTCTAAGGATTATAATTCTGTAAAGCCATATTAAATTGCAAAAAAAAATTATATTCACGGGCTACTTTACCGCATCCCCCCTTCATATTTTGTAAAGCGTAGTCTTATGCTCTAAGAACTAACATGTTTGGCCTACACCCAACGTTGGGATATCTAAGAACTAGGCCGAGAAACCTTGTACTTGTACAGCTTTGGGCATTAATAATACTTGTACTCTCATATCATTGAAATACCGATCAAAATAAATATTTTATGTAAAACAATTTTCCACAACCCATGCCTTCCGCGTTTTGATGCGAAAAATCCATTTACCCGACATAACCGGTCTAAAGTAATGTAATGAGTTTGCAAATTATGTGCCATTCATGGTATGAATTGACCTAGAGAACGCCTAGCGGATTTAATGTAGCGTCATTATTTATAAGTAGCTTTTACCCGCGGCTCCGCCCGCGTGGGATTCGGGATAAAAAGCCTATGTGCCTCAAGAATGTAGGGCGCGCACATCCGCTGTGATTGACATGAAAAATGAGCGAGTTTTCAAGAAAAATTGTTAAATGTTTTGTGATGAAACTGTGTTCTAGAAATGTCTTTCTGGGATCATTAATCTACCTGCAAATCAGATTGAAGTTCTTTAGTTTATTAGTTGACAGGAGGAGGTTACTTTCCACAATAGTCACAGTTAATTTCTTGGTAGTTTTTTAATAACTTTATTTTTTTTTTAAAGATTTAACATGGATGCGTAGTTCATACAAACGTAATACCTAAATAATTTGTAAATCAAACATATTCTTAAGGTAGTGTGTCTTTATTCCGATTGGAATACAGAATATCTAGGATCCCAAAAATAAATTTTGAATGAACACTGATTTAAGCAAGAGTTATGGGAAAAATTAGTTTTCTATAGAAGTTTTAAATTCCTCATATCTCGTCTTTATATCATTTTCCTTTCAAAATTTATATTTGGGAACATAGATATTCTGTAATCCAATCGAAATAAATACACACTACTTTAAGAATATGTTAGATTTACAAATTATATTGGTATTACTTTTGTATGAATTACGCATGCTAGGGCCCCTTAAGTGCTTCTTCTTCTTAATTAACATGGGCGTAGGGAGAAACTGCAGAACGCTACCTGCAGGCTACGATCCTTACATACTCCTTTTGCTTCATTTACGTTCATACATCTGGTCATACACGCACACCGGTTGTGAATACTACGCACCTGACCTTTCTAAAGAACATCACCACCAAGAAGGTCGCTATAAATAATATGTCCTCTTATGGAAGAAGGCGTGAGTATGTGTATGAATGCTGGTTTATTTTTATTGACTAGCTCCTGTATATAATGATGACAATTCATTAGAAAATACGGATGTCTTGTCTTTAAAAGTCATTAAGCTACTTGGAACTTAACACTTTCTTGGATATAACATTTGGTCTTTTTACCACGTTTTAATTACTTATTATTGTATTCAAGATTAAAAGTGATTAAAAGATACTTTCCACGAGTTTATTTTTCCGGCTTAGCTGTAATTAATAGTTTGACACTCTTTTCTTCGTAAATGTCAGTAGAAAGTATAATTATACTTAAAGCTGTTATTTAAATTAAATTAACAACAATTAACTTAACACTAATTCTAGTTTTCCGTTTCCACTTATGTTGTTTAAGTCTAAAGTAATGGCAATAGGAAAATAAAATGGCAGAAATGAACCACTTTTTTTTTACTAAAAACTTTTTGAACTAAACTGTGTCAAGTTATTGTAGAAGAAACATTTTTTAAATATGGAATCGCGGGTTTTTTAGTTTCCCATAGTGATGGCGTATCATACAACTTTGAATGGGTGATTAATGTTTTCACACAAAAACAGTGTGTGGGAAAACATTTATGCAGTACGCCCAGTGTGTCTTGGTACTTGACGGTGGCGCTAGTAGTAACTGCTAATGTCAGTTTTATGACAAATTCAGTACATTTAAGTTTAGTTCGTCTTTCCACCGCCTGTTAAAATTTATGTTGGTTTATTTAAGGCATAGTTATTGTCGGTAACTTGTCAAAAATTTCTTTTTACGATGATGAATCGTGTTGTGTTGAACAAAATTTGTGTTTTAGAACAAAAGTTTACAATTTTGTGTGGGCATTGAGATACATTTTGGGAGCTGCCTTATCTGATTTGATTTAATAATTAGGTAAATTATCATATTTTTACGCCTGTTGTCTAACGAAGTGAAAAAGAGGTTCTTTCCCTTTTTACAAGCTATAAATTAACTTGCTTCGTTCGTTTATGTTTCCGCTTACTTTCTTTTTACTGATGTAAAGAAGTAAGTTAGTTAATTCTTTGACAGAAAGTAATCAACCTTTAACATTACCTAAGTATCATTATTGTTTGTATACTTGTTATTTCTTTCCTTTTTATGTCTTGTATTTCTTTCTTTTCGTTATGTTTTTCTTTTTTTTTATCTCTGTGTCATTGTGTGTAGGTATTATGTAGTAACACAATGTAAATTAATTGTCTTTGGTCCCTGGCCCTGACATCAAGCAATGGATAAGATTGTCAATTTTGTATTGTATTGAATCGAGGCTTTTGACTAATTTGTATGTGTGTATTTTATTTATGTTATTTTGTTGTAATATGCGTTTTGTTTGAGCAGAATAAACAATGTTTCTTTCTTTCTTTATTTTATGTCTCACTCGTTACAAACCGTTAAACAATGCTCATCACTACCCGTAAGGACTTTCGAAGACGTATGCATCCAAAAGAAAAAAATACTAACTAAAAACAATCTCGATATAAAAAAAAAATGATCACCCATCCACAAACCAACCGTAGCAATCGCTGTTTAAGTTTCCAGACCCATCCATTATAAACAAAGATACCCTTGATAGCCTATTAGCATCCTATCATACTCATACAAGCCTATCAGAATATATCAAACAGTAGCGTTATTGAGAATGTGACAAACTCGGCTATCCACAAAGATGGTGCGATTAAACCTAGTAAATGAGACTTAGAACCTAGAAAGCTAGCTTTCCCTCCACTCTAGCGATCTAGATAGAGTTTTTACGATGTATTTGTTATGCAGAGTATTAAAGGTTGATTATTATATGTAAAACTAGCTGCGCTTCGCGGTTTCACCCGCGTAAGTCTCAATCCCGTGGGAATATACGGATAAAAAGTAGCCTATATGTTAATCCAGGGTGTCAGCAACCTCGATACAAAATTTTATCAAAATTGGTCCAGCCGGTTTTACGTGAAAGAGTAACAAACATCCATCCATCCATACTTACAAACTTTCGCGTTTATAATATTAGTAGGACTAACTTTAACCCGCGCCTTCGCCAACGCGGAGGACGGAAATCATCTAACGGAAACGTAATATCAGGATAACAAGTATTGTATGTCATAAGTCAAAGTCAAATTATTTATTTCAAATAGGCACATAAATGGCACTTTTGAACGTCAAAATTTACAAATAAAATAGAATTGATTCTAGTCGCCCCTTCCAAAAGGTAGCTTCGTATGGAGAAGAATGGGCAAGAAACTCCACCGTTACTCTTTTAAAATGTTTTACAATATTTATAAGTCAGGCCATGGTCTATCTGTGTGTCAAATTTCATCCAAATCCGTTCAACCGTTTTTCGTCATATAGGGATTGAGTAACAAACATCAGAATCAGAATCAGAACTTGATTTGCTATGAATATAGGTACAGGTTTAAGATGTTGTAAGTACATCAATTATTAGATCGGCTACAGTCTACCTTACGGCGTGCAAATTATTACATAAATTAAAATATTCATTTCAGCCGAAAGACGTCTACTGCTGGACATAGGCCTCACCCAAAAGGGAGGATTTGCCATAATCGCCACGCTTGGCAGGCGGGTTGGCGATCGCAGTATGGTGTTAAAATGCATAGAGAACACTGCTGCCCATTCTCTAGTAAGTCCCTCAGTCGCCTTTTACGACACCCACGGGACGAAATGGGGTAATGCTATTTTTTTACGTCCGGCACCACAGAAATTAAAATGAAGTCATGGTCAAATTTGCAGTTAATTATAACAATCATACTCTGGACAAACTCATATCATTTCATCATTTTCATTTTTTTTATCCTAACACTTTCATATTAATATATCAATATGAGTAGGATAAGCTAAGTCTATAGAGAATCGGTGTGAAAGAGATAATGAGTGTTTTTATTCTACTTTCAATGGTCGAATGTTTTTTTTTAATGATTTCAGGATATTTCTTGTACAGTCACAGTATCTAAGTAAGATGAGACCGCCCATTGTGTCACCCTATATAAAATTTTAACATTTATATTTGTAACTTTTACGGTGTACAATAATAAAGAGTATTCTATTCTAAGTAACAGTTTGACATTTCACTTTTTTGTCACAGCAGTAAGGGCCATTTTGGCAGTGCAAGTGGTATGACATAGCTTACTGAGTAAGCAAGCTGAAGTGGTAGTGAGCTGGCAATGTTTGTCGAAGGACCGATGGCCGGTGGAGCAGACGAGTCCTGGAGTGGAGACCGCGTATCGGCAAGCGTAGCGTGGGACGCCCCTAGCTAGATGGACCGACTACCTTAAAAAGGAGGCTGGGTCAGACTGGATGCGAAAGGCGGCGGCGGGTGTTGTGGCGCAGCCTAGGAGAGGCCTTTGTCCAGCAGTGGACTGCGATGGGCTCCACTATTTTTTAAAACAAAGCTACTAACGGAAGGGGCGACTAGAATCAATTCTATTTACTTTGTAAATTTATGTGCCATTTATGTGCACATTTGAAATAAATAATTGACTTTGACTTTGGCTGAGTTGGTTGATTGAAGTTGTACCACTGAAGTGCAGTTAACTGCCCATGTAGCTGCTTACGCCTATATGGTACGGTGAGGCAGTATGCTACTATTAATACCTGTAGTCCGGCAGATTAGAAGATAGGTTCATGGCAACAGGCTCGCCCCCTATTACATGGAACTTAAACAAAACTGGCGTGTGTGTACTTCAGGTACACCCCTGCCTAACCCTTTAGGGATTACAAGCGTGATGTTATGTGTGTATGTTAGAAGGTAGGTATTGCTGGACGTCGGTTTCTTACAAACGTAAAACTTCATTCACTGTCTTGTTATCCAGTTGAATTCTTCTGAGTTTCTTTAGAAAACGATACGTTCTTGAATATAAGAACTGGTATAATTTAAACCGTTCGATCAACAGTTTGGTATGGGAACAATTTTATAGTTGGTATCAATGTATATCGTCTTAATACCGTATGCACATAATGTTTGTCATTGGACGTTTACGATCCCAAGTATTTTATATGACCAACGTATTTATTTTTCATTTAAAGAATACTAATAAATGGACATTGTTAGCATTTTTGTGAAACTCTAAATACGATTGTAAGGGTTCACAGAGTTTATTTTTCAAGGATGAGAGTTCAGATATAAAACTTATTTGCTGGACTATTTACACAAATCAAATCAAATAATTGATTTGCATAATACATGTTAAAAAAAGGTGTTACAGGTGTATAAGGTACATTGTATTATAACCTAATGAGGTGTGCAAATTAATTTAATAAGTACTAATCGCGACATTGAATATAAAGGATACATTTTAAATTGCGTTACTTAAAAAATTTAATGTCAAAAATTAAATCAATAGTCCATTACATTTGTGGTCCAATTTCAGATAAAATCAGTCATCTTTCATTTAAATAATCATTAATTGAATAGTAACATTTTGCAACTAGGAAATCGTGCAAACTTAATTTGAATTGGTTCATTTTCTGTAGGTCTGTGATACTTTTTGGCAACTTATTGTATATTTTGGGTGCCATGCCCAAAATGTTTTTATTAAAAACCGCTTTTTTATGACGCCTTACGCATATTTTATTTTTGTGTCGTGTACTCCTTGGATAGGAGTATATTATGTAACAGAATAGTAGCAGGTGGCGTTTTGTGATTTCTGACTACCTCCATAGGAGAGAGGCGTGAGTTTATGTATTTGCGCATGTATTTTACACATAGCATATTACCAAACTGTTTGGTAAAAGTCCTACTTCTGTTGCCAAGAAATGCTGTTTTCCAGCCTAAAATGTTTAGGTACAGCTAGAGACAAAAACACGTAACTTAAATGAATCCTACGAATTTCCAAACGCCTATCCGACGTTAATATTATCTTTAACCATAGGTTACACTTAAGCACTCGCAAATATACCTACAGAAATAATCCATAATCTAAGAATTTCACTTACGCCAGGCTAAAACCAACAATATCTAAACAACGTTCGATATAAGCAAGTCACAGTGTTTGCCCGACATTAATGTTATTTAAGATGCCCAATTTACATGTAAACAGATGCCTATCTTGCTTTTCAATTATTGTAAGTAGGACGAGCTGAATGCCTGCGCTAAATAGTTCTTAAAGTTGTTTTTAGTATGTTCTTGCCTTTAATTAGGGGTGCTTGAGTTGTTTTCACAAGCTTTTACTTAACTTGCAATATTTTGATGTAAGTATGTATGTTTGGGTCGAATCTTGTAATGTACTTTAAAGCAGTTATCCTCAACCAATTGAGATGAAATTTTGCATACACGTTTAGTTTTGATGACATTGCATGGTTAGCTAATTGCTTCTATAAAAAGAAGAAAACAAACTTTAAATTAATTCAAACCCATCAATTTATGATATTACACCATTTCTATGTTATAAAAGCTTGTCGCGAGATTTATTTCTGTGATATATGTATGATTTTCATAAATCACTAAGGCTTTTGTTCGTTAGCAGACTGACTTTTGAGAAATCAGTTTTTCACTAAAAATAATTAATGAAAAGTGCTGTTACGAATATTTTGCTGCTGTAAAATTGACAAATAGACAATTTTAAATGTCCAAAGCATATATGGCATAGCTAAGATAGTTTTATTATCTTATTATTCTGTCTCTGTAAACGGAATTATTTCCAAACTTTAATTTAGTATTGCAGTATATAATTTTAAGTATAAATTATATTCGTAATATTTATTATTTGTGATAGTTATCGTTACCCGCGGTACTCTTAAAGGAATTGGGTTACTGT
Source organism: Tiliacea aurago (assembly GCA_948098905.1). Classification (NCBI taxonomy): domain Eukaryota; kingdom Metazoa; phylum Arthropoda; class Insecta; order Lepidoptera; family Noctuidae; genus Tiliacea; species Tiliacea aurago. The sequence continues at coordinate 4,165,857 of OX402583.1, read as the reverse complement.
GGCGTTAGCTCAGCGTTCGTTCGAAAGCTGACCATGTTACGCTGTTGCTATATTTTATCCTAGACACGCAGTTAATATGACTTTCAGTCTGTGTTTGAATAAATAAGGAATCAAAATATAGGGTACGATAGATTGAGATGTTTGATAGAGTCGAACACAGGCATAATTATTTTCAAGGATGACGTTTCAAATGCTATAAAGCTTTTGTGGACAAAAGTACTTCGAGCTTGGGCAGGTAATTTCTTTTTGGATTTTAAGTTGAATTGTGGCTGAATTATTTAGGTCACCTCTGTTATAGTTTGTTTCGTTTTTGTTCCCGGGGTGGATAATCATCATGGAAGTCCTGGGCCGGGCGGAGGGGTCTGTCAGATTCTTACTGACTAAAAACCACCCCGGTGTCCCTTTCCCGGAGATCATGGGATCATGTGCGACTTCCGCGATCCCCAGACCTCTGTTACTTAACTTAACCTTTTGGGGAAAACTGGTGAGATTGTATGTTATGTTATTTTATGATAAACTGGAAAATGTGATTTTAATACAAATAAGACTTTTCCAATATCGTGAAAAGTGGGTGACTAATCTAGCCAGGGGCAGAGACTCCGAAGCGATAATCCAAAGTATCGGCCGAATGTTCGGCCATTTCTTGACTTCCAAAGTTTCCTTGTTTGACTTTGAGTACTTACCCGACTTAAAGTCACAGTTTTGACTTTCATTTATCTTTTTGATTGTCGTTTTTAGGGTTCCGTACCAATATGGTAAAAAGGAACCCTTATGAGACTAAAACACTATGTGAGACTAAGTCTGTCTGTCTGTTTGTCTGTCACACCTGGATATCTCAAGAACTACTAATGATATCAACTTGAAATTTAGAATAGTTTTAGATGACATTTGCCCAACTATTTTTCAAAAAAGACAGAAATAAAAAATAAAATTTTTTTTTGCAAAAGGGGTTGAAACGGGGTCTTAAAAATTTGAAGTGGGGCTACTAGGGCATGTCGGGTATCATATGAAAGAACGCTGTTGGCACATTCTCAAACATTTTTTTTATGCAGCATAGTTTCCGAATTTTGATGAAAAATGTAAAAAAACGTTCACCCCCCTTATCTCCGAAGTTTGCATATACAAAAATCTGAAATTATTTTATGTGATAGAAGTTTATGTAAAGATTACAGGAAAAATAAAACGATGTCTCTAAATAGTACAGTTTTTCAGAAATCATTAACATCATATACAACGTGTTTTTTTTGATTTCCCATAACTCTAGGGTATGATTGAGGCCATATCAAAGAATCAACTGGCATATGAATTATGTTGTCTTTCGTTATTTTTTTTTTTCATTTTTCATACAAAATAATTCGGCAAAGTCACGATTATTAATGTAAAACACCCTTACGTGAAATATGACAACGTCGACAAGGTAGCTTTCCCTTCACTAGCTGCCGCCGGGAAGCCCCGATACCAACATACCTACATATTTTATTTTACTATTTATTTTACTACACTACTGCGAAGTTTGGCAACCTCGCAAAAGTAAAGATTCGTCATACCGGTGACAATTTTTGACCTAATTAATAATAATAATAATAATCGTTTATTTATAAAAGGGTCACATGTACAATAAATACCTTAACAATTAAAATAGAGCACAGTTGCTTATTTGCCTGAACTAGGTTGAACCTGTGCTTCAGGCTAGAAAGTGCATAAATACAAAATGTAATAAATTAACAATGACTATAAAGTAAGAACTAAATTAAAACTTACGTAAACAAAAGTAAATAATAAAAATAGCATGTTAGCAGTTCTACTTGCAGACAACAAGTAGATCTTCTGAGTTTGCATAATTTAAAGTTAGTAAATGTTTGAGTACAATTTTTTTACAGCTAAAGTAATTTAGTTTATAGATACTAAGTTTTCTATTGAATCTATTGTACAGAAATGGGCCTAAGAATGTAAAAAATCTTTCTACAAAGACATGTTTTGAGGTTGCATTAGATATGCATACTATATCATTCCGTCTCTTGTTAGTATTGTCAGCATTGTAGGTAAGCATGGTGTGCTGTTTTAATACTAAGTGCATAATGAAAAGCTGGCGAACCGTTAATACGTTGCAGGATTTATATAGTAGATCAGTGGGAAAGAGGAAGGGATGGAAGTTTGCTACCTTTAAAATTGCTCGCTGAGCTCTTTCAAGAGGAAGTAAATTAGTTTTTGGTGCGCCACTCCAAGAAGTGATACAGTATTGAATTATAGACTGACATAGGGCCAAATAAACTTGTGTGATTAATTTTGAACCTGCAAATGAGCGTAATTTTTTAAAAACATATATTAGTTTGCGCACTCTTATAACTAGACTTTCAATATGATTTCTGAAAGAGAGTGTGTCGTCTATTATTACCCCAAGGTATTTTAAGTTCCTCGTTTTGAGGATAAAAGGACAATTACACAAGTTGACTGTACGGTTTCCACATTGATGGGCATATAGATGAGGGTTAGTAATGTTAAGTTGAGGCTTGCGCATGGAGAATTGAATATATTTTGTTTTGTCAGCATTTAATGTTAGTAGTAGTAGTAGCTTTGAAGCCAATTAGTCACAGTATTAAAGCCTAGTTGAGCGATTTCGAACAGTTCGCTACTAGTTTTAGCGGTAAATATTAACGCCGTGTCGTCGGCATAAGATATAATTTTGCCGTCTGGAATATTAAGACTACACAAGTCGTTAATATAAATCAGGAATAGCGTGGGACCCAGAATACTACCCTGAGGAACACCAAAACCAGTATTTTTCTGCTCATCGCTCGTAATATTATCTATTCTAACACATTGGTACCGGCCCTCTAAATAGTTAGTAAATAGTTTCAGCGGCGTTCCCCTTATTCCTATGGTCTCTAATTTGTTTAGTAGAACAGAAACAGACACTGTGTCGAAGGCCTTGGCTAAATCAAGGAAGACACCCAGGGTCCGGTTTCCTTTGCCGAGCTCTTCTGATATATAATCAGTCAGGCCATGTACCGCGTCGGCTGTCGATAGTTTGGCTCTGAAACCAAATTGCGCAGGGGACAGCAAGTTGTTTTGTTCTAGGTAGTTAACTAGTCTACTGTTTATAATTTTCTCTAGTATTTTTGATATCGAGGGGAGTATGGATATTGGCCTATAATTATTAACTAAGTCTTTATTTCCAGATTTAAAGATAGGGATTACAACTGCTTTTTTGAGACAACTAGGAAAGATTCCTTCGGACAGACAGATTCGAAATATATGCGTTAAAGGAGGTACCAAAATACGCTTAAAGAGTTTAAGGAACTTATTGCTTATAATATCCCATCCAACTGCACAGTCATCCTTTAGCCCAGAGATGATTCGGGTTATTTCATCTTCATCAGTGTCCAGCATAACAAAGGATTTCGGGTTACAGCCATTAGGTGATTTTTGGAAAGGTAACTGGTCACAATGTTTCGGAATCTGTTCGGCAAGAGTTTTTCCAACATTTACAAAAAAGTTATTTACATTGTTAGCTGACAAGAGTGGTGAAGGATTAGTAAGCAATAAACTTGAATTTGATTCACGCTGTTTAGACATATTAGTGACATTTTTAATATGTTTCCAAAGTTGCTTACTATTGTTACCTGCTTTATTTAATTCATTTTTATCGTAATTATTTTTTAACTTCTTTAGGAGATTGTTGCAGAAATTCCTGTATCTTTTATAGGTGCTTTGAATTATTAGATTATCAGGGTATCTCTTTGTTCTTTGATGAAGTTTATCTCTGTGTCTTATACACCGAATTAGGCCAGGAGTAATCCACGGTTTGATATTATAAAGTTTCTTGTTTACTGCATAAACTGTCGTGTTACGTAATATTGCTTGTTGGACATGTTTTATTAAGTACGATAAAGCCAAATTAGCGTCAGCAGTATTGTATACCAGGCAAAAATCAAGTTTGCATAAATCATATTCGAGTTTGTTTACGTTTAATTTGCTCATAGTCTGGGGACGATTTAGCTTAGGCAGCGTTAAATTTATGGTAAGTAGGACAGCGTGATGGTCAGTAATTGTTGAGTTAGTAACAAGCGTAATATATGATAGGCTGGTTTTGATCATCATATGATCGAGGCAGGAACCGCTCTGATGAGTAGGCAATGTGTGAGCGAGGAGAAAACCATGGTATGAGCAGATATTTAGGTAATCTTGGGTCCCTGCATCGCAGTTTTCGGAGCCAATATTTATATTTAAATCCCCTGTTAGTATAACATTCTTAAATGGGCTTAGTTCTTGAAAAATCTGGTTTAAGGAATTGTTAAAAGGATCTAAGTTTCTAGCGGAAGGGGATCGATACATAGCAATTATTGCTGTGGTTGTACCAATTTTGATGACTAAACAGTTACTTATACAGTCTTGTAGAGTATGTTCCTCGACTGTGACCTTTAGTGATTCCTTAGCAAAAATTACCACACCATCATTTTGATTGTGGTTTATTGTCGTATGCAATAAATTGTAGCCTGGTATTACTGGGAGATTATCGTAGCGATTAGATAGCCAGCACTCGGTAAGTACCATTATATCACAATCAAAGTTAAGTCTATGAAGAAAAATGTTAAAGCTATCTATGTTTTTATAAATACTACGAATGTTTTGGGTCAGTATGGTTAGTGAGTTTTGATAGTCGGAAAGATATTGTCTGCAGTCCTCAACGTCACATGACTTTGACACAGTTAAAAATGTGTTATCTATATCGGTAATTAAGTTATTATCCATATTAAACTAAAACTAACAATAATAAATTAAGTCTAAAATATAAACAAGTATGTGGCGCTCTTAGGCGCCTTCATAATCAATTGAATTTATATACCTGTATTCAGCTGCTTTTTTAGACGGGCAATCTGTGTCTCCGGTCTTGTGGTTGGCTTGTTTTTTAAAGCGCGAACATGTAGCACATTTTGGCGGATTGGCTTTCTTTACGCAATCTTGGATTGTGTGCCCTTCTTCCCCGCAATGTCCACATGTGGGGGTAGAAATTTTACATGTCTTGGCTGCATGACCGTACTGCTGGCACTTGTAACATCTAGTTACCAGTGTGAAGTCTCGTACCGGGCAGGACGTCCAATTTATGAATATTCTGTCTTGTGTGATGAGGGCCTTACGAATGACGGCTGGAACTTCTATAATGTAGTTGCAATTCTCAGCATCTTTCCTACCAGATTTGTGGCTGAGTTTTATTGAGGCTAAAAATGTATCTTGGGACATAGTCGGTATTTTTTCGGACAAGTTTTGTTCATAAATACATTTATAAACCTCATTTTCCGCCATTGATGTGGGAATTCCTATAACTATAATACGAGGTCTGCGCTTTTGAGGTTCGTCGACGGTAAGCCCTGTCGAAGCGAGTTGGACCGTTTGCTTGAGCTTATCTAGGTCATCTTTGGTCTCAGTGCTGATTATAAGTCCCCCTTTTCCTATTTTGCGCACGCCTCGTACTTTCAGCTTCATTTCTCCAGGGCATCACGGTCCCGGGGTCAGTCCCGGAGTCGGTCCCGGGGTCGGTACCGGAGTTGGTGTTGGTGGAGGGCTGCGCCTTATCATCGCGCTCCGATTAAAGGGGCTGCCTTCCATGTATTAGAATATTATAACAAGTAGGTAATCCAATCTGTTCATTATTATAGCTTATTAGTCACTTAAAATGTGTCTTTGTTTATCACGCTAATCAAATTTAATTATGCTTGATGATATCTCCGAAACGATGCATTTTTGGATCACCTATTCTAGGAGTTTTAGTATTATTTTTACCTATAGAATATAACCCTAGAGTTATGGGATATAAAAAAAAAACAGGTTGTATAAGCACGGAACCCTCGGTGCAAAAGTCCGACTCGCTCTTGTCCGGTGTTTTTTATTTTTTCGCAATAGCCAGCCACAGTTAGCCGTAGTCAGGAAATGGCCAAACATTCGGCCGATTCGGATTATCGCCGAGGAATAGACCCCCAGTATTTTTATTGTACTTACTCACCATTACTCAAAAATATATAGTTCAGCTCGTCTATCTTCTAAACTCTAAGCCAGTGTCCATACAAACTCGCCGTCATAACATTAGGCCGGGGCACATGATCTGTATACCGCGGAAGCCGACGTCACGTATCCCGACAATGTAGCCCGGCCGTATTTACTGTTCCATTCAAAAGGTTTTTAATTATTTAGTTCAGAAAGTTTGAGATTAATTGAGCAGATAGTATTATGAGTTCGTTAGGTTGTTGATGGATGCTGGGGATTTTGATACCTGGATAAATTACGGGAGTAATGTGTCTTGGTGCTTGAGAGGAATTGACTAGCTCATCTCTTGTCGGTATTGTTAAAAGAGATTATCATAGTAGGCTCTTTGGTTTGTGTGCTAAGTGCATATTCTGTCACTAGATTCGAGAAAATGTTGTTTTCAATTATCGTTTATGCGTTTTTCTCCCATCTAACAATAATAGGATGAAGATGAGGTTTACATTCATCGGTTGTCAAGATCAAGTCATTGAACTTGCGAGAAAATTACACAATATTTTTTAAAGAAAGTTCCGTTTGCCATATAAAAAATGCTTCATTTTACTTCGGCTATGCTCTGAGTCTTCTATTAAGTCAAACGTGAGAAGATACACTTTAAGTCGGAGATATATGCCAGTGACCTAGAGTGGTTAGCTTGCGTGTTCTGTACTGAGCTCACGCAACGCGTCGTACGTTCAGCCAGTAATAGGACTCGCCCATCAAGGAGCGCTGTCCCCAATACGACGCATTATTAGTTTATTATACACAAACCAAAAGGTATTTTAATAAAACGCTTATACTAAAAGATCAATAATAAAATTATCTTTAAATTGGTGAAGGTTTTAGAAAAGTACGCTTGGTAGATTTTGCGCCATTCTCAGTTTTTTATCCGCGTTAGACATAATTTTCAAATTAATTTCACTATGTAATATTAACATAACCTAAAATATTCACATATTAAATTATTGAGAAAATTTAACATGTATTTTTTTCAAATCATTAATACTACTCGTTTAGACGTGATCTTCAGTATAAAATCATTAAAAGTCGGTTATCGTCGCCTTAACATTTCCGAACTTTCCTAGCCATCACTATTTCGTTCTTTGTAAAACGGATTTTCAAGCAATAAACTACCAATAAGATTCCCTACGTATCTAAAACACACAAAGTGAGAAGAATGCGCCAGTTCGACGTATGTGCATAGCTCAGCTATTTAGCGGTAACCTCTGCGCGCTGGGATGCGCCTGCGCATGCCGAGATACTGATCGAGACTGTACAGTTAAGACTTTGTCGCCCGTGTCATTAGCTCCTAGTTCAGGGATGGCAAATATTTGTGGCCAAAAAGTAAAATATAAAATGGCACTGGTAATATTACTCCTTTTCCCTTTAATATACAACATTATTTTTAGTATATGCGAAACCCGAATATAGTTTGTTCAGAATAAGGAACTGAATCAATTTCAATAATGTTTACACCATGGTATATTTTGTCCCAAAAATATTTAGTGTGATGGATAATGTTATCACCATTTAATTCCTTACAATACAATCGCCGTACGGTTAGGTACCTACTGCCAAATTATTATCAATGAGCGCAAGACGACCCTGGAGGCGCGGGGGCGCCATAAGCATGTTTTTGTACGGACAACCCGGTAACATAACAACCTTATAACTTTGTGATTTTTCATGATACAGTTTTGAAAATTTGTACACAAATTCTTTACATAAAAATACTGGACACGACGTGATTCGGGTTTCGCATATACTAAAAATAATGTTGTATACAAAGGTTGTCTTAAAACAATTGCTTTTTGCGATAAGACCGTCCATTGTGTCACCCTATGTAACATTTATATCTGTAATTTTCTTAGATGGGGTACGTAATAAAGAGTATTCTATCTATGTATCAATGACATTAAAAGTAAGGCGAATTATAAACAAAAATAATTCGTGTTTCAATAGTTTATTCAAAACGAATTCTAACACAAATGAAAATATAATTAAAAGTAGTGAAAATGGTATTGTATTTAGGCCCATTTTCATCGAGTAATTAAATTGCTTGTTAAATGCAGTAATAGGAAGCAACATTAAAAGTGAAAAGCACAACTTTATTATTGTATCAATTGCATTTAACTGGCAATTTTATAGCTCCGTGTACAATACCTTTGGATTTTTGTACTTCAATCAATGCCACTCCCAGAATCTTCTGCAGCGTACCTTAGGTTCGCCAACCCTGTCATAGTTTATGTATAGAATATTCTAGGCTTTAAGTATACTATAGTATGATAGTATACTATAGTATGATGTAATCGAGATTATTTACTGGTTAGAATTTAACTTGTATGGCGCCTGCATCATGATACATGTTCAGGAAATGAATCAGCAGTTTTCATAGACTAGCGTTTTTATTTATAATTGGTTAGTATATCAGCCGTTGTTTTATGCTCAAGATATTGCTTTGACCGCTTTATATTAATTGATGATGCAGTTCACGATGAAATGCGCTTTTTTTGAGGATATTAATTAAATATAGATATTTTTCTTCAGAAATTTTACGTGAGGTGAAAGCCAGTCTTTGGAGTAAATGTGAATACATTTATAACATAACATCACGGACTTTTTCTCCAAATACTTAGGCAGGATTGTAGCTAAAGTCCAACCACATTTCACCAGCTATGTTTATAAGTATCCCAAGTAATTCAGGGCCTGTGTACCCGGCTAATGACAATAGGCTCACCTATTGTCATTAGCCGGGTACACAACTTCAGACTCCTGGCTGCTACTAAGAAACTACTGACACCCTTCAGGAGTTTCCTTCTGCGAAACGAGCCCTTAAGTAGCCCTTAGAAGTTTGTCCTTTTAGCAGACATGTATCATAGATATCATTAGAGATAGAACATGTATCGTCTTCCTTGCGACTTGTCCTTTGCCATTCAAAAGACAAGAAGGAAAGAAAGAAAATACATTAATTTAGCACGGACTAAAAGGCACACAATATAATAATATATACAACAGATAAAAAAATAAAATTAAACAAGTAAAAAGTGTTAAGAGCGTTTACACCTTACGGAATTTCATACAAACTTTCAAAAGCCCTTGTTTTTCGAAATGCCTGAACCGAATTTAATGAAACTTCATACGCATAATCAGGATACAAAGGTTTAAAAAGTTCGTTTAGAACACGGGTTCGCCACAAAGGCCCACAACTCAACAGCACATAGAATTCTAGGGTTAGACAGACTTGCCCTTCTGCCTACACCACTCACAAGAAACGCTAAACATGATCAAATTATTCCCAACATAATTGCTATATTAAATAGGAGCAGGATACAGTTACATAGCTTCGGGCACCGCGCATAAGTGCGCAACTGAACGGACATGCAGCTATTGTGCCCGGCCGATCCGAGATACGGGCGAGTTCCAACTTTTACAGTTACCACGTTATGCGCCGCGTGTGTGGCTGTCTTCCACCTGATATATGGCGGGGATGTGGGCTGCTTCTAGCTGGTCTGGGGATTAAATAGTTAGTATCTTAAGGTGACCCTTTATGACCTAAGTTCTAAGGTATGAGGAAGTACAAATTAGTAGAATTTTGAATAATATTAGACATTTTTGTAGATGGAAAGGTGTTGCAATTGATAAAGGCTATCACAATTTTTCTTGAATTTGCGCGTTTTACTCGAGTTTTGATGTGTGATTATAGTTTAGATATAGCCATAAAATAAAAAATAAAATATGCCCAAGCAAGTTTAATTATTTATCTTGGGAGCGCTTTAAATAAATATTTCAATTTATTTACATAAATCAGTAAAAACCTTGTCTCTGCAAAGGATATTTCATAAAATTTTACTTTTGGGTATCTTTTGATGCTTTTTTACACCAAAGATAACGTAATTTAAGAAATTATAAAAATGTCCATGGTACTACTGTATTTTATACTTGGGAGTGCTTTAATTAATTTATTATATTTCGTACAGTAATTCACCAAAAATAATTCTGTAAAACAGAGAGTTACTGACCATTTTTCATCCGAAGTTTTATTTTTTATCTACGAATATAAAATCCAAATTCAAACAAAAACTATTTAATAACTAAGTTAACTATGTTACCTTGCTCGAAAAAAAATAAAATAGTCTATTTAAAAGTAAAATAACGGCGTAAATCAACGGCGAAATAAGCCATATTTCCGAGAGCGCAAAAGTGATGAAACTATTAACAGGTGCTGAGACTGACACGAATGGTTTATCACCACGAAAACTGTACTTTTATAGTTACACAGACTTATTGTTTCGATTATTTCACGCTTTCTCACAATTAGATAAGAAATTGACGAAAAACGTTTTTTTTTGTGATAGCACCCTTAACGCAGATTAGTATAGGGATCTAACATGAGCTCTCATTCAGTGAACATTCAGACACGATCAGAGATGCCAGTTTCTCATATTATTTGAAAGAATAAAGGCATCAGGCTTTTTAACCGACTTCCAAAAAGGAGGAGGTTATATGTTCGGCTGTATGTTTTTAAGTGGAACTGATGATGCAGACCACAGATGGCCACCAGAACATCATAATAGAATAAGTATTTAACGGGTTGCGATTCGATTAGGTACTTTAACATGGTTGCTAAGCAATTTATGCTCGTCACAATGCATATGGTGAGTGGCAGTTACCAGAACCAGACCACCACCGGTTCTGGTGGCTTACCAGAACTCCTCAACAATTAACGTCCCAGCATCGAGACAAGCAATATTTTGTAAAAGGTGATGAGAAGTTGATTTTAGGCTATTGTAACTTAGATAAATTAAAAACTGACCCACTAAAAAGTGAACAATAAAAAACTTTTTGTAAAAAAAAAATAATCGACTTCCAAAAAAACCGAATGATTTCTGTCTTCTATGGCTTGATACATGTTGTGACTTCAACTTATTTGTAGGTATTCAAAACAAATTTTTTTTACAAAAAAACTTTTTGAAAAAAAAAAATAACCGACTTCAAAAAAAAAATTGTCTTTGAATACAAATAAGTTGAAGTCACAACATGTATCAAGCCATAGAAGACAGAAATCATTGATAAGCCAAGGAGTTTAAATATAATACAATGTTTCATTTTGTAAGTAATGTAAGCACTAGGCTTGACAGCTGAAGGTATATCCTCCTATGACGTCACCATTTAGCATACAGGTGGATACTTCAACACCCACGGAACATATCTTAACAAGAGACCGTTTACCAAGCGAACAATTTTATTCAGCCTCAAATTCAAGAGCTTTCCCTCGATCAGAATACTCACAATGAGAGCAAATAAAGTAGATCCAGTCCGGAAAGACTTATTCTCTTGCCTTGCTATTGGTACAAACGCCTTTTGTGGACTTTAGAGTGTACCTAGACAAATTCTAGGACAGGGGTTGCGAATATTTTATGAACGAAATAAAATGCGTTTATTCTACAACTTTACTTTGTTTTTAAGTCTAGACAGGGTCACCATTTCACCATAGATTAGGATAGGTATTGTTTTCTATTGTTCAATGTGATAATATCTTTTCTCTTGACATTTCTTAACATTTCGTGAAAAGTTTATTGTTACTTGTATTTTATTATTGTATTTTGATGACTTAATTAAAATATAACAATTTTATATTAAACAGCTGCTGTGTCTCACAGTTCATTAAAGCTTTTAATCGACCTCGCCCCGACGCCCTAGGAGGACATTATAGTGACCTGATTGGTGATATTCTTCGGAAAGGTCAGGTGCGTAGTACTCGCATCCAGCGTGCGTGTATGCCCAGATGTGTGAACGTAGGCGAGGCAAAAGTACTATGGATGGAGGTGGGGTTCTATAGTTTCTGGCTACCCTCATGGAAAGAAGGTGTGAGTTTATGTGTATGAATACCATATTTTTTCGAGCTACTTTTCTGCTCATTAAGTAACTCCAAATGTACTAAACACGAAAAACAAAGAATATGAATTAAAAAAAGTGGAGTCTACAAACTTTAAGATAAGAGGCATATAATTATGTCTAGTTGTCGTTAACTTTGGGCCAAGAACAGATCCTACAGAAGTATGACACTTCAGGTTGACCGTCCCTACAAATCCTAACGTTATAGTTAATATTTAACACAGCTTTCTACCATTTTATGTTACGATATTGTTGGTTAGGTATTATTTATCGTCGGAGACGACAGTGCCTGGTTAGTTGTAAGGGTAGCGGTAGATTATGGTAAGCGCCGGGAAGAAACTGTGAAAATTCTGTAGGAAGCATGAATTTATACTGCAGAATCGTTTTCGGATGATGATATGGCTAGAACAGGGGTGATTACTGAGAACGGCTAATAGAAATATATTAAAGAAGAAGAGGAAGGAAAAAGATGATGAATAATGTAGCACAGCGAGTTTGTAAAAAGCTTGGATGCGAAAGTCATTAATAAGTGCAGTAAATAGTAACGTTTATTGTGAAAGAGTTCATCCAGAGAAGTACTACCTGTGTTTTTGGTTTGAAAGGTATGACTGCCGGTGAAATTACAGGCAAATGAGGCATTGTCTGTGCCGTTTAAAAATTCCTTTGCTATCCTGTGATTCTCTAGTTTACGTCTTTATTTGAAACAATGTTAGATAGTAAATTACTTTCAGAGAAGTAAAAAAACTTAATAATTGTTGAAGTAACGATTGAATTGAAAGTTACATCGTATTAAATGAAACAGTACACTTTCTATTTGGATTAAAGTTGTTCGTATGTCTTCTGATCTGTATTATTAATATCTGATACTCGTGAATTATAAAGCTATTTACTTTCGAAATTCTGCACCAGACGCGGGCATTTGTTTCTATCTCTTATTGTTAGAATCGTTTCTATTTTCTCTGTAATTTCTTTGACATGGAATTCTAAATGCGGTATCCTTTATAGTTTTATATTCAGTTTTCACAAATCCAAAGGCAGCTCTCATATTTTAGGTATCATCAGATACTTTTGCTAGTAAGTTACACCCGAAGTTCGTTGTAATACATATTCTATTTGAAATAAATAATTTGGCTTTAACTATGATTGCCTTTGGCATAAGTACTATAAGTTGCAGCAATAATAAAAGTTACTTCTTCTACTGCTGTCCGTGTACCACCGTTTAACACTGTTTAGACGGTGACGGCGTGAAGTCATATGTTGAAGTTAGTTGCTACTTACAATATGTTTGATATCGTCAACTTGTTCTGTTGCAGGTCATTTTAGATTACTTCTCCCTTATCTCGACCACCATTCCGTCAAAATTGTGCCACATACACCATCATCAATTCTATCAAGACAAGTTCTTATTTTAAATGAGCTACTAACCACGCTTAACATTTATTGAAACTCCCATCAACCGCTGGAATAATTTAAAACCTCATTTGAACCTATAACCTGTGTGCAGCAAATCAACCATAGTTTAGGGCTACGACAGACTTGTCCGCAGTAGTGTGTCATCAGCCTAACAGTACGTACAAAGACTTATCCGTTAGACTATTTATTGTGACATGTTTACGATAGAGAATATTCATCTCTGCGTAATATGCAGATTTGTTTAGCGGGAAGCTGTTATATGATTCATGGATATATTTCAGACGTTTGAATATGGGGAATGTATAGAGATTCTAGAATCTGGTGAAATCGATTTCGATTCTGTAGGTTGGCAAAGCCAGCTCGTAAAGACCCCCATCGTCCACGACGCTATACTCAAAAGAAACGAACGTAACCAATCATAAACACGTTTATTAGCTTGTCAAAAAATATGGAACCAATTTTTTAAATCTAAATCTACTACCAAACGACAGTATCCCTTTTATAGTTATTCCGTATCTTGTTATTTATATACGAGCTTTGAATGCAGAATCAAATTGAAACTAAGTGTTATTACCATTATTGAATTCAATAGGACACCTGATGGCTTTGTTTAAATAAACAGCAATTACTATTTTAGAACTATAGACCGTTAAAAGTAATGGCTACTTATGGCGCGAACAAAGTTAAAATTATGTTAATCAAGTGAATCATACTTTAAACAACATGTCCCAGAATTAACGCACTACCTCTTAAGGGGTCATTGTACTCATCATTATGAACAACTTTTACTATGGGACCAAACCTAAAATCGCGAACAAAAAAATCAGCTGTTCCATACATGTTCGAATATCTCGTCAAAATGTAGGGAACAGTTGATATTTTTTCAGCAAAAAAATCACGTTTCTTGTATGGAAGCCCATACAAGAAACGTGATTTTTTTGCTCGATGTTGATAACGGCAACAGGTAGATGCTTGAAATATTCACAGAATCCTTAGTTATATATTCACTTTAAAAATAAATAATTAAATTAAAATAAAACAAATATTTAAGGGGGGCTCCCATACAACAAATGTGAATTTTTGCCGTTTTTATAGATAATGTACGTTCCTTTGTGCGCGAGTCCGACTCGCACTTGGCCGGTTTTTTATTATAATTTCTGTAGGAGCATCAGTTCTAGGCTTCCACTGATTTGCCTACACTATGTCTTCCTATCTACCTACTTAACCCAGAGGGAGCCTGTCCTTTTATACATACTTATATTTATACTCTACAATACCGTAACTATTATTTATGTTCTCTATCCTTAGTGAACATTGTTAAGAATAGATATTTTGCGACTATAAAGTGTAGCGTATACCGTTAACTATAACTTCTATATTACTCAACTGAGCTCTGGTATGCTGACCGTACCGTAGCCCTGCTTATCACGTCATCTGCGCACACGCACTTATACATCATATTAGATGGTAAACTTCCACTGCTTAGCATGGAATTTCTAAATTACCGTTATAATTAAGTCACAGTCATTGAAATTAGATGTTACAGGAACTGATGAATCCTACTAATGGCGCCAACATTGTAGTTAAAGCCCCATTTACACGATGTTAGATTATTAGAGATTAAACGAACTTGCCTGTGAATGAAGTTCGATCCTAATTATATGAAGGCTTCGTCCGAAGAGATTAGCATTTTATATACAGTCATGTAGTAACGCGTAGTACACACCATTCCACACTATTTTGAGAATATTTTGATTTATTCTGCATTTTCATTTTTTTTTTTTTTTTTTGATGTGGTTTGATTAGTCCACTTGATCCCTGCGCCCGCGATCCGTGTCATATAGTTTAGAGTTTAGCCCATTCACTTCATATTTTACGATTGATAAGGGTAGAGACTGAACGAGTGGGTGGGGTGGGTTGCTAATCTCTTCGGATGAAGCCTTCATATAATTAGGATCGAACTTCACTCACAGGTAAGTTCGTTTAATATCTAATTATACTTCAGGCTTCGTTCTCGAGATTAGCATTTTATACACATGTAGACTTTTAGAGATGTGAATCGTAAAATATAATTAAATGAAATACATGAGTTTATAGATTGCAAAGTATTATAAATTGTTATAACGAAAAAACTAATTATTGCTGTAATTAAGTAACTAAAAGGTTTACTTGCTAATTGAAACATTCTTACTAGCTATACCAAAACAATCATTAGACACATTATTAACAGGTCTACTATAAAAATTTACAAGTGTTTGGGAGCTAGGGTTCTAACCAGCAGCTTTCTGAATTTGATCAATATTTATTCACTGCGAATAGGGTTGCCTACTTAAAACCTTCCTTTATCATATTCTATCCATTCTTATTTTTATCGCAAGTTGGCAAGTAAATGAACGAGAAAATCTCATGCAATGGTAAAAACATTAGCCAGTAGTAGCCATAATTCGGGCTCGTTATCACAAAGCTACCACTGCTCACTTATATATAACTACGTTGCTAGGCCACAAAGATGCTACTCATCCATTTGCCATAATTCCACATTCATCTTGTATTAGGCATACTACCCATAGGACCAAGGGGTGGCCGACTCCTTGCCTGGAATCACACACACAAAGAAAAAATATTATCAACTCGTCCGTAACAGTAACACAATACTTCTAAGGCAGTATTTCGTTAGCAGAACATTTTTGCTTGGAATAATTTTACTTCGTATAATGTTCGGTTCATATAATTTTCGGTTGGTATAATTTTATCGGGCGCGTTGTTTTGTGATTCACAGTTCAATGGATTTGGCTAGCAGGGTTTCTTGTGACTACGCTTTAGGTCGTTTTTTCTTTTTTTTATTAGCGGGATCTTAGGGTTTGGTTGCGAATGCCGAAAAGGAGGACCACCTAATAAGGTTACTATAAGCTGTGTATGTAGGTTTTTTGGTTTGGTCATTGTTTTAATATGAGGTAGTTTTTATCAAGGTCCTTGTAGGTTAAAGATTTGTTAAAATTACATTCAGATTATGTTACTATGCTTTGAAAATAAAGAAATAACATGTTTATCGAAATCCAAGATTATTATTAGGGTTCCGTACATCAAAAGGAAAACATGGAACCCTTATAGGATCACTTCGTTGTCCATCTGTCTGTCTGTCAAGACCCTTTTTCTCAGGAACGCGTGGTGGTATCATGTTAAAAAAAGTTGAAATGTATATCAAATACGTAACGTACGTCTACGCCGTTTATAGTCTCTTGGTGCTCTAAAAAACATCAAGCTTCTAATTTAAAGCAATTAAAAATACGGCCATTTATGTGACATAATTTGACACTCGCAAATAAATCAAAATTTATAGGGTACTTTCTGTTGACGTAGAACCATGAAATTTGGCAAGAAGCAAGGTCACGAGCACAAGTAAAGGAAAAAGTCTGAAAATTGATAATTTGTAGCCTCATAACAAAAAAAAAAATATTGCTATTACAAACTGTGGTATTTCGGGATAAATTCATCCCAACTACGGATCCTTTCATTGTGTGTGGTCCGACACGCACTTGGCCGGTTTTTTTACAAGTTGTACTAAAGCCCAAGTAGTTCGACCCCTAAACACTTCTTCCGCATCCGTTTCTTTTGTATTCAAGCATCTTTTAAAACTTTTCTATACAAACAGGCTCTTTAGGAGCGCACCTGACTATTTTGAAGGACATTTCTACATTGACGATTGACCTTCGAAGTGTGGAAGTACTTAAGTATTATTAACTGTACCTATCTTAACATCAAAGAGCTATAGAGAGAAGCAGTCTTGACTTGAAAATCAGAGACAAAATACGAAACAGTGAAATTAGAGAAAGGACAAAACTTATTGATACCTTACCCTACTGCAAGAAACTTAAATGGAAGTGGGCTGGTCACATTGCACGTCAGGATAAATAGAGATGGACTAAAACATTTACTACATGGGCCTCCCCGGAAAAAGGAAAAGAGGTCTCCCCCTGGAAAGATGGGAAGACGAACGCATAAAACAAACAACGACTGGATGAGAACAGCCCAAGTTAAAATTATGTAAAAAAAACCGGCCAATCGCGAGTCGGACTCGCGCACGAAGGGTTTTGTACCATTATCTATAAAAAAGGCAAAGAAACACGTTTGTTGTATGGGAGCCCCCTTAAATATTTATTTTATTCTATTTTTTAGTATTTGTTGTTATAGCGGCAACAGAAATACATCATCTGTGAAAATTTCAACTGTCTAGCTATCACGGTTCATGAGATACAGCCTGGTGACAGACGGACATACAGACAGACAGACGGTGGAGCCTTAGTAATAGGATTCCCGTTTTACCCTTTGGGTACGGAACCCTAAAAAGCTATTAAGTATTATTACTAAGGATTTAAAGAGGCTTAAATAAATAAAATCTTAACATCATTCCTGTATGTCGAAGGGTTAGGTACAGGTGTACTGATAGTAGACCCACATTTGGCAACTTATGTTTAAGTCCCATGCAGTAAAGGGCGAGTCTATTGCCATCAACCGGATACAAATCCTGTCTCCGGGCTGCTACTGAGAAATTCTTAATGGAAAAACCCAAAAACACTTTGCCCGATCTGGGAATTGAACCCAGGACCTCATGCTCAGCAGTGTCGGTTACAACCACTAGACCAACGAGACAGATTGCTCAACTAGTTTCCTCAATTTCACATAATGTTACTCTAATTTTATAAATTGGTCAGCGGCGGTTGATCTTAATCTGCCGAAGCTTTAACATAGAAAGGAGTTGTATTATAAACATAGTTCTTATGCAAATTCAGTTATTCCTTGAAGAGAGAGCAAGCGATGTCTTTCATCTAAATATAATCTGAATTGACCACCGACTTGACCCCGATTTAACTTGAAATATCTATTTTATGAACAATTTAAGAGTCTATAATACCTCGCTCTTTATCTCGTTCTTGCACACTACTGCTCGCGGCAACGCGAGCAAGCGAGACAGGACGGCAGGGAGAAGGCCAATGTGCTGATAGTTTAGGTAATTTATTTTTACGGTGAAAATAATGGTAATTTAAAAAACATATTATATGCTTTATATTTATTTCAGTTATTATGCATATGCAAGTTTATTATTGTGTTGTTTATTGTTAGGTTTGGAGGTCACATTGTATTTTTTCTGTCGATAATATTTCATGGAATCGTGTTTTCGTCAAACATAGTACTTAACATTAATCCTCAACGTTACCATATATTTATTTCAAAATTAATGGTCCAGTATTTTCGATATAACGGAGGATCATGCAAAGCCATTTGAGGTATTGTAGACTCTTAAGTTTACATGCAGGTATTAAATTTAGAGGATTCTTTAGAGGTGACTAAGGGATTTATTTAATCAGCTGGAAGGGAATTCTGCATCGACCCTAAATTGATGATATCATCTCTCAATGTCCCTCTGACAAGATTAATTTTAATATTGATTTAACAAAGAGCCAGATATAATGTAAAACCTATATTTGGTCCTTAGTTCCTTATAGATTTCGTGTTCTGTTAACAAGACAATTCATTGAGGAACTGAATAGTTCTTGAACCCATTTCCAGCAGTGGGAGTTGAGAAAGTTACTGTCTAAAATTAAAACTAAGCTAAAACTAGATAAGTCTCAAAAGAAAGGCCAATCTTTCATTCATATTCCGGAGTCGGAGTAGCAAGTCTTCTTATACTTCTCTATCAGCCTACATGTAAGTATTAACCTTGAACCCCTTTCAAAATAAAAATAAAAACTATAAAAAACAGACACTCCATTTCAGTGGCGCAACGCTAATAATTTACCATTTTCTAACTGACAGTCCAATCTTCGCTTCCAAAGACCAATCCGAACTGGTCCTATTCCGCTAGACGGCAACTGTTGGCAGTCTCAATACCAGAAACGGGCCAACTTTCCGTAGAACATAAATAAGTTCCAACTTGGATACCGGAGACATTCAATAACAAATTCTTAAGCACGATTGTCAAGCAGTTCTAAATAATTCAGTTAGATGTGGGCGTTTGTAATTTCACTTTGTAGTTTGTAAGTAATATTTTACTAGCATAGGTGCTTTTTGAAGTGGTTGAGATGATTTTGACAGTCATAAAATTAAAACAATCTGTTACAGAATACAGATTACACGTTCATGAAAGTCTCCAACATGAAATCAGATAAATGATAACATAATATTGTATTGTCATTTGAACTGATGAAACAAATGGTATCTCTGTCGGATTATGGAAGTGGATAAAAAGGTGAAAATAAATAAATGTAATACCTTCGATCACTATTATTGAACGAAGTGTAATACTGAATGAAACCTTTTAATACTTACAGTTAGCAGATGAATTTTCAGAGTTCAATCAATCTAACTTGACATAACTAGGGTCACTGCAAACTATTAGAGCCGCGCTGTCAGATTACGACTTCTATTAAGACAGCTATAGGTCAACAGACAGACAAAGACATAACACATCTGTCCTTTTCTCACTTAAAGCTTTCGTGGGCTTTGTGTTTTTTTTTCTCTTTCTATCAATAGCATTGCGAATGTATTTAATCGTACACAATCACCTGATTGACCGAGCAGCCATTACATTTTATGTTGTGTATGAAATCGTGAGGGTGCATACATTTATAAGTATCTTCAATAGGCAAACACTAAGAAATTCAGATAGCCTCTCACTGCGTAGGCGTAGTTACTTCTCTGCAACATCATATAGTTGGTTTTTATTAGACTTTCCAATAATGTAAACAAGATAATATTGTGTAATAGACCAATAGTCCTGGAGTCGTGAATATTTTGATGCCAGTATAGTTTAACTAACCGTTATAGTATAACTGACCGGTCTTGACATTGGAACCTCGACAGGGTTTCATGTTTGTGGTATCTAATCCTTTAGTTTATTACTATAAGTATCTTAGATTTTCTTTAAAATACGAAACTACCGTCTAAATGTAACCACTGAGTTCATTCTAAGTTTACTGGCGTTTTCTTCTATAAAATGAAGCCTAATCACTACTTACAACAACAACGTACCTACGTACAACTATTGTTCAATTTATATCAATTATCTAATTTAGTAAATTTAATTTTAATGTAATAATGACCCATACTTTTACAAAACATATTTGTACGCCGGAAACGGCAGAATGTTATGATCGTAATTCACATAACAACTTTGTACAATATTCTGACAAATAACTGTATTCTATTCTATTCTTAAAAATATATTTTTAGGCTTTCTACTATCGTCCAATTTAAAAACGGAACCAGCAATGGAATCGAAATCTGAATGATTATGAAGTATATGGCTAATCCATTTCTTCATTATGTTTGAAAAAATTGCCTGCTTTAAATAACACTATGAATTTTGTAGAACTATCAAAATTAAACCCATTGCTACTGATACTGTGTTACGTAATCCCCCCGCGGCTTATGTTTCCTAAGAATTTGAACGGCAATCGTCTGAGAAGGGGGTAAGTAGGACTGTAAGTGCTGTTTGTCGATCAGTTTAGGTTTTGCTTTAGTTACGGTTGTTAGAATATATACCGTATTATTATGTTTGTGTTATTGTGTCAGTATACCAGTAACACAAACAGTTTGTATCATATTTCCATTAGTTACTGATGGTTGTTTTTCTATTGAATTATTTGCTTTCAAAAGTAGCATGTATTTGTGTTCTTTATAAGTCTTGATAGCTTTTAAAAATGTTTCTTCAAAGTCTATGATAAAATGATTTTTACTAATCTTAGGATCTTCTTAAGTGCAGTGATAGCTTAGTAGTGTGACCGTCGGACTGCCAAGTCATAGGTTTCGAGTCCGATGCCATGACATGCACCTCTGATTTTCCGGATTCAGGAGCATATTGTATAATTATCACTTGTTTAAAAAACGGTGAAGGAAAACATCTTGAAGAAACCTGAGAGATATTCTCCATGGCATGTGATGCCAAATCAGAGGCCCATGGACGGCATAAATACTCTGACACCAGGTTAGTCACCAACCAAACGAAAAAGAAAAAAAATCTTAGGATAATGTAGGAAAGTAAAATTAAGACTGAATCCAAGAGCACAGTTAAGACCAGGTAGTCTAAATCAAATTTCCACGCAAACTCCGTCCCTCGCTCCCCGCCACTCCGTTATGTGCTAAACGCTAACACATCAGTAATAAAGTTGAATATCGCGTGCGCTCTTTGATCGTGTTCGAGCACGAAACTATATAGCGTAAGTCTCAATTCTTATTTCGTTTATAACTAAAGTAGAAATTTATTAATTGAAAATATTACAATTACGTAACTGTCTTCAACATGGAAAGAAAAAGATCCAATAAATCATATAGTAAAGTTTCATTTTGCTTGTATGTGTGACTGTTTCAGAATATTCATATTCATAAAAATAGTGAGCCTGCTCTTAAATGAGCATTTTTTTTTTCATTAGATTATGTAAGACATATTTATCTTACCAATCATCATTAGTATCTACCTATTATCTTTCCAATAATAACTCTAAACGAATGCCCATAACTTCGCCATCTCAACAGTTAATACGTCCAATTTTTATTCCTTCATCTAATCTTAAACTTTAAACGCGCATTAACTCTGTCACTTGCTGAATATCAAGCTCTAAGCTATCGCTAAGTTTAGCATCAATCCTAACTAATACTGTTATTTCTACGGTTCGTTTGTCTGTCCTACTACGAGTATCATAAGGCGTATTCAGCTGTTTTACATAGTTTCTCTTGGTAACTGGAAAGTAATGTCTATTGTAAAGTAACTGGGGTTATATACCTACCTAGATCTTTTTGTTCCGTGGGGAAATCCTCATCGATACCCTCCGTCTGGGAAGAACGGAGGGTTGTGTCGGACTCCTACCGACTAAAACCCCACTGTTCCTTCTAGTACCATGAGTGGGTGCCCGGGTTATACTTGTACATTCGCCACACCCAAAGTTTTCTGGCAATAGCGATCAAACTTGACTTGATATATACTCAATATACCCTGATATGAACTCTGTAAAAAATATAGGAAAATCCTTCTGGTATTCCAGAAAAAGACTCATTATAGTGTGTACAGGTTTGGTATGTGTCGTTATGATCCAGTGGTTAAGACACCCGCCTCTTATAACGAGGTTGTGGGTTCAAAATCGGGCCTGAACCTACCAATATGACAATATTCTTAATGTTAAATATCACTGACATCGTTCTAGGAAAACATCGTGCGGAAACCTGGACTTAATATAAGTTTGAAATCACCAATCTGCCTGGAGCAAGCTCTCTGTATGAGAACAAGAGTTTGAGCTGCATTGGGATAACCACAGGCTGGTATATTATCAAAGATTTGGCGGGTAGTATGGTGTCCTAGCACTATCCTTTTTATGTCTTATCATTTCAGCCAAAAAGGTCCACTGCTGGACATAGGCCTCCCCTAACGAGGGGGTGGTTGCCATAATTGCCACAGGCGGGTTGGCGATATCGCCTGCTGCCCATTGTCTAGTAAGTTCCTTAGTCGCCTTTTACGACATCCACGGGAAGAAATAGGATGGTGCTATTCTTTACGTCCGGCACCACACAGTATCCTCACGGTCTTCTTCTGTCCTCATGGTATTCTTCTGTCCTCACGATATCCTTCTGTCCTCACGGTATCCTTCTGTCTTCTATCTTTTCTTTATTTCTTTTTTCATCACAATCGTTCCTCTAATCTCCAATTTTTCTTTGATACTCTTTACAGCCATGTCTTTTAAAATCCTAGTTCCCCCCAAGCAAAACCTGGCTTCAAACTACGTCCCAACATAACGGGCACCTTTGACTAATGTACCCACAGGGGTACAGTAAGTGCGTTTTACGTTGCTTGGCGATTGATGACGCTTTCTATAGCTTCGAGATAGCTCGCCTTTATTTATAACATTTGCTGCCTACTAACTACTGAGTTTAAAACGCTTATAATCATTGCAGGTTTTAGTTTTGTTTTGAAAGATTTAGTGTGTTATATTTATTGCACTTAATAAGTTGCTGTCTTCTCACTTCATCATCATCATCATTTCAGCCCAAAGACGTCCACTGCTGGACATAGGCCTCCTCCAAAGGGGGGAGTTTGGTTGTATGGTTTAAAAAATGCATAGAGAACGCTGCTGCCCGAACGGGCAGCAGCGTTCTCAACTAGAGAATTCTAGTAAGTCCCTTAGTCGCCTTTTATGACACCCACGGGAAGAAATGGGATCTTCTCACTTATATTAATTGAAATTAATGGAATTTTCGGGTGGCGGTTTCAATTGGTGCACAAAATTGAAAAGCAAAGAGCACGAATTATCAAATTTTCATAACATTACGCATGTATTCCCTTAATTTATATTGTGAGGTGTATATAACATCCACATATCACCAGTTATGTTAGAACAATTTTTATTTAATAGGTGGCGAGCCTACTGTCGTTAAACACAGACAAAATCTTTACCAAATGCTTATTTAAATGTTGCCTTGTAAAATGCACGATTGCGATCCGTGGGAATATGGGTAACATAATGTAGTAAGATATTTCTTTTAGCAAAGATCGATATCATATCAATTATATTCTATTCGTGGCCCAGTATTGGAATGATGCCATGGAGATACATGATGATAGGCGTACTTCCAATCATTGATGGATTGTGGGTAAATTAAATTACCTGTAAAATCAAATCCTACCCACTTAGTCAACTGAGTTTAGAGTACAGATATTTCACAGGTGTTTTGAATGACCGTCGTTATCATCTGCCTTTCCCCCTTTAGGGGGTCGGCTGCCTGTCTAACCGGATATAGCTGAATACCAGTATTTAACATTGAGCGATCATCATCTCTGACCTCCGCAACCCAGTTACTGGGTAATACGATCGATACCCCTTGGTAAAACTGAATGACCATATTTTCTAATAAAATAAAATAAGATTTATACAACATTATTTTTAGTATATGCGAAACCTAAATATAGTTTGTTCAGAATTAGAAACTGAACAGAAAATTTTGTACATAGTAAATTCTTTACATAAAAATACTAGACACGTGTTTCGGGTTTCGCATATACTAAAACTAATATTGTATATAGGATGGCACGGACATGCGCAAACTGTAACCATGAATTCAGCACGAGATCAAAATTTATGGAACAGCAATTTAGTTTTTTAAAGTGTGTGTGAAATTTTAAGGCAGGGGTTGCACGTCCATGTGGGATGTCACCTTGTATATCTACTCGTATTATAAAGAAATCTTTTCTAATGATGAACATAAACGAACAAGGCAGGTGCGTACTACAGGCACCAGGAAAAACTGTTCTGTCGATAATAATATACGGTTAAAACAAAAAGTTGAGCAGGGTGGCCCAATGGTAAAGGCCCCGACTAACGTGTTCGTGTTCAGGTCGTGGGTTTGAATTCAAGCAGGCGCTTTACTTACTGCAAAAAATATCTTCATTTCTGCTCCCAAAACGGTGAAGGAAAACCGGCATGTCCTAGAACCAAAAATTTTATGACATAATAATATGACATCTATCAACCCGCACTGGACCCGCGTGGTGGATTACGGCCCACTCCCTCTCATAGAGAGGAGACCTGTGTCTCAGCAGTGGGAACATTATAGACTAAGCTTATGCAACACAAAACTCGGCCACATTAACTATGTGGAACATAACTTTGTCTCTAACAACCTTTCTAAATTGTCTCTCCATTATCTATTCAGCATCCTAAATCTTAGTCACTTAACTATTCGTTACTAACAAACTTTACTGATCATTCTATTCACATAACTCGCACAGAGTAAGACTATCTAGTTACGACTGCACCAGTATCCCTTTAACCTACTGACACGCGTCGGGTTTCAAGTAGGCGACGAATCGTTTACCTACCGACCGCAGGGTAGGGTTACTGCTGGACGGTGCTAACGGATAGTCTGAATGTCGGGTTGGGAGATATTTTTAGGGTTCCGTACCTCAAAAAGAAAAAACGGAACCCTTATAGGATCACTCGTGTGTCTGTCCGTCTGTCACAGCCGATTTGCTCCGAATCTACTGGACCGATGAAGTTGAAACTTGGTACACATATGAATTTCTGTGACCCAAATTTTTTTTTTTTTTTTTTTTTATTACGTATTGTGGTATAGTAATTTTATTCTAGGTGCATCGTCTTCACATATAATTATATAATTAATGTACCTATAAAAATATTGTACAAGATTTTAAAAGAGTACCGGTGGAGTTTCTTGCCCATTCTTCTCCATACGAAACTACATTTTGGAAGGGGCGACTAGAATCAATTCTATTTTTTTTGTAAATATTGACGTTCAAAAGTGCCTTTTATGTGCCTATTTGAAATAAACAATTTGACTTTGACTTTGACTTTGACAAAGACGGGAGTGTAACGTAAATAAATTAATTTTGAATATGGGGGTCACTTTTGGGGGGTAAATTGCAAACTTAAAAATAAAAGTTTTGCAAATTGTATCGTGTGACATATTATTATCAAATGAAAGGACTTGTGGTCTCAATTTTTTTTTTATAATTTTAAAATATGTAATATATTTTAAACAGATGATAGTCTAAACATTATTTTTTAAAAATGCTGAAAATTGACCATTCATTCCAAGAAACTACTAAACCTACCATTTTGAAAAAAATACTAAAAATAGTCCTTTACTTATAAATTACAGAAAAATCTATAAGAAGTCTATGATCTTAAAATAACATGATAAATCACTCAATATTAAGCGTACAAACTTACATTTGCAGTTGGAATGTATGGGGCAACACGTTTTTCAACTACAATGTTAAGTTTGTTCTGGGGATAAATTAATCCCAACTACGGACACCACCTTCATTGTGCGTGGTCCGACACGGCTTTAAGTATATTTTGGTTGAACAAAAATAAACTGTCTAAATTCAGCAGCTATCATCTTGTTTGCGGCAATCATCATCATCATTATAGCCGAATGACGTCCACTGCAGGACATAAGCCTCCCCCAAAGGGAGGGAGGGTTGCCATAATCCCCACGCTTGGCAGGCGTGTTGCCGATCTCAGTATGTTGTTAAAATGCATAGAGATTTTCGGCAATGCTAAAAAGAAACCATGACAATCCTAATCCTAACCAATACTATGAATGCGAAAGTGACTTTGTTTGTTTGTTTGTTACGCTTTCACGCTGAAACTGCTGAACAGATTTGGATATTTGGCACATGGGTAGACCATGACCAGGGCTAGGACTTATGATATTTTTTATCCCCTTATTTCCACGGTATCGAGACTTATGGGGGTGAAACCGCATTTTCTTTATTTTAATCAGTGTAGAAATGAATGATTTCCTTAAAATATAAAAAAAAAACTCCTTCAAACACATACAAATCATGAAGTCACTATTCTCCACGAATCAATGAATACTTCCGTGTGGTGCCGGACGTAAAGACCAGCATCATCTTATTTCTTCCCGTAAGTGTCGTAAAATGCTCGCGAAGGAGGAAGCGGAACAGGGTGCCCGCCCTTCCGCCCTTAGTCGCCGCAGGAGACGCCCCGGGCGTCG
The DNA here is from genome assembly GCA_948098905.1 of Tiliacea aurago. NCBI lineage: Eukaryota > Metazoa > Arthropoda > Insecta > Lepidoptera > Noctuidae > Tiliacea > Tiliacea aurago. The sequence goes on along the minus strand of OX402583.1, from coordinate 4,139,004 downwards.
GGAATCACAGGCTGATTCCCGGCCACCGTAGGGGCGGGCTTGCGGACGGTGAGCGATGGGTAGCTCACCGTCCGATAAGGACCAGGCCCGGGTCGACGGCGCATTGTGTTCCACGCGCGCCTCAAAGAGACGTCAGCACCAATATTGACGGGGTCCGATAGGGCCATTGCCTGCCAGGGTTACGAGTCTGTCCGAAAGGGATATCGTGACCCTGGCACATAGGCATTTGAAGGAACACGGTGGGTTTTAGTCAGTAAAAGTCTGACTCTCCCTCCCGCTCCGCCCAGAGCGGGAAAAGTTATTTGATGATTTCCAACCCAAAAAAAAAAAAAAAAAGGTGTCGTAAAAAGCGACAAAGGGAGAATGGGCAGCAGCGTTATCTATGCATTTTAACACCATAATGCGATCGCCAACCCGCCTGCCAAGCGTGGCAATTATGGCAACCCTCCTTTCAGGGGAGACCTTTGTCCAGCAGTGGACGTCTTTCGGCTGAAATGATGATGATGATGAGTTAATACTGAAGCCAAAAACTCATCAAATCAGACAATTGGACAATCACTCAAAAACCTTTCAAATCTAGCTACCTAACTACCCTGAGAGATAGATAGCTCATCATTTGTTCTGCGCTATCTATCAGCTTGTATTGCGTAGAATAGCGCTACGCCGGCCGCCGCCCCGTGGGCGCAGTGAAATATTGCGCGCTTCGCGTAACATGGACGCGCGGCCATTTTTCTTTTCGCTACCGAATCGAGGTGCGAAGTTTTTTCAAGTCATTTGTTTGATTTTGAGTTATCGATGGTCCGTTAGCTTTAGTGTGTACTTTATAAGCTTTGCTGGATTGTATTTCACTCTTCGTTGAAAAAAATTTTGAGTATGAATGTCGATGGCTATAAGAGTAGGGGAAGACCAAAGAAATGATGGATGGACTGTGTGAACGATGATATGGCTAGAGGGGTGTCTACCGAGATGACGACTACTAGAGAAGACCCCAAATAAATTGGGATAAGGGCAGGAGAATGGTAATGATGATGTTGACAAAAATTGGTCGTTTGTGTTTCTGAAGCTACGCATCAAAATGAGTTTTTTGAAGTAAAACTTCTTTACACACGCTTGACTTGGGGAGTAAGCTGGTGAATGCGTGACGAGAGCGTTACGGAAAGTGTGATCGGGCGAGGCGAACGGAAGTTGTTTAAATTTTAAACATGGAACACACCGCGTCACCGCCGCGGGCCGTCCCGCATAATAGGTATTTCTTTAATTCACATTGGCTGTTTAAACACTCAAAGACCGCAGCTTTTATGAAGTAAAACTTCTTTACGCACGCTTTACTTGGCGAGTAAGCGTGAAGAGAGCGTTATGAAAAGTGTGATCGGGCGAGGCGAACGGAAGTTGAGAGGGAGATTTGAAGTAAAACTTCTTTTGCTAGCGTTACGCAAACGGTGATTTCTGTTTTACTTCAGTCGTGTGGTGTAAAGCACACTCGTTTTTTGTTTTTATTAAGCTTTCCTTACAATAAAAATAAATTATTTCACAGAAACCTACATGGACACTTATGAAACGTCAGAACTCAGAAGCTAGGTGCACGGTTCCAATGCATCATTTCCGATGGAGAAGAGCCGGCAAGAAATTCCACGTCATCTTTTAAAAATAATTGGCAATATTATCAAATTTTAAATTTCTTGGTCCTTGAAGCCGAACTGTAAAATTTATATCAATAACTGCATCAGGTTTCAAATCTAAAGACAAAAAGAACGGCACCCTAATCTTTATATAACATAACATCACGCCTGTAATCTACAAAGGGTTAGGCAGACGTGTACCTATAGTACGCTCACATTTCTCCAGTTATGTTCAAGACTCATGTAATAGGGGGCGAGCCTATTGCCATCAACGGGGCACAAATTCAGTCTCCAGGCTGCTACTTAGAAATTCGTGGTGGAAAAACCCAATAACAGTTTACCTGACCTGGGAATCGAACCCCGGACCTTGTGCTCAGCAGTAGTGCTTGCCTCGCCTGAAACACAGGATAACCTAGCTTAGGCACATAACACAATAGAATTTTACGTAGATTTAAGCAAATTTGTATTTAGTACGAGTATTTTACCTTTTTACCTGAATAAACTTTCTTTTTTTTTTTTGTGACCACTTGACCAACGAGGCAGTTTATGAATAACACAGTCTGCTCAACAAATAACGCAATGGACGTGGGTAAATTGTCAATATGAAACCCATAGCGATGAATTGTCATTTTATGTGTGGTTAGCAATTCAGGATCATTATCATCATTGCAGCCGAAAGACGTCCACTGCTGGACATAGGCCTCCCCAAAGGGGTTTGCCATAATCGACACGCTTGGCAGGCAGGTTGGCCATCGCAGTATGGTGTTAAAATGCATAGAGAACGCTGCTGCCCATTCTCTAGTAAGTCCATTAGGCGCCTTTTACGACACCCACGGGTAGAAATAGGGAAATACTATTCTTAACGTCCGTTCAATTCAGGATATATATTAAAATAATTATATAATATATTAATAATATAATATAATATATTAATAATAAAATATAATATATTAATAATATAATATAACATATTAATAATATTATATAATATATTATTAATATAATATAACATATTAATAATATTATATAATATATTCAGGATTCTTTTATTTTATTTTATTTAGAATGGGCTCTTTACCTTAGTCTAGGGATTCGCTGATCAGGATAACAGAAATTGGGATTGTGTTAAGGCTTCTACATACCAGCGCGACTTGTCGCGCGACGCGACACGGCACAAAGGCCCCGCGAGGCGCGGGACGAGCGGTGCCTTTGTGTCGCGTCGCGTCGCGCGACATGTCGCCCCGGTATGTAGAAGCCTTTAATCGGTCAACCAAGGTGTAACATAGTAGTTTACATGCCGTTAAAACCATTCGAAAAGGATTATGAATGACTGTATCTAAAGACCAACAGAATAAGTAAAGAGTGGTAGCATTATGTATGATGCACACACATTTTTTGTGACAGTTTCCGGTGAAGATAAGACAGGACCTTATCTAAATCGTTTAACAACTATGGTTTAAAAAGATAATTTTAGTTAAATGTACAATTTTGATGAAGTCATTGTTAGTCTTTTTAGATAGCAAAGTGTTGCTTATAAACCTGTCAGGGCCAGCCACGTGCTTAATATTGAAGAGTGATTGAGATATTCCTGGGGCCCAAGTCTGCTATTTTTATAAATTCAGTCATGCCAACACGATCCCATTGTCATAACATTGTTATTTTGCTAAAAGTTCGTAATCTGCTAAATTCATAATGGTCGATCATTGGTCGGTCAATGTTCTCGTAATAGAATTGTGTTATTATAATGGCATTGCCATTATTATAAAACCCATTAGAAGAAATGTCATTCATTTGTCGTTATCTACGAGATTACCAATAAATGCAATTTCTTTCAATGTAGTGTCAGTGGCCGACCATTGGAAAGTCATAATGACGCCATTATAATAGTAGATTACCAAACTTGTCAAAATCAATGATCGACCATTCTGACACTATTGTAATAGCAGACTTGAGGCCCTGGGTTGATGTTGTGGATCTACAATGTATGAGTGAAAAGATTATAAGTGAACTCGAATCTAATTATTGGGTTTCAAATAATGTTGACTATAAGACGCTGTACCTTCATCTAAGTATCTATTTTGAAACACCGTAATCCTTAAAGCTCTCGTATTCATTTAGACTAGTTAATTTTCTAGTACAAGTCTAGTACTTCCCAATCTTTCGTGACATCATGCTACAAACAGCTTAGTGCTTCGGGCCTCCATTAACCTTAATACAAATGCAAGTTTCTGCCAAAGCTAGAAAACAGGTCCTAGACGTTTCAAGACCGCCAATAATGCTGCATAGATTAAGATAATAATTTTATAAAAGATTCCTAGAAACGATAAAAGATAAGAAAAACTGAAGTTACTATCTCTAAACACGTGAATGCCACGGTATCACATAGAGCAATGACATATCGGTCGTACGCTGGATCGGCGCACGCATGACGGCACTAACCATCGCTCACTACTGTCATAATAACGGGAAATACTGCGCAGGATCCGATGTAGTAGATACTCTGTTTTTTATTTTTAGAAATAGAATAAAAATGATCTCGGCTGGTTGTAACTTTTTTGGTCCTTCGATACGAATTTTAAATCTTTTGGTCCTTCGATTCAAATTAGAAGTCTAGTTCGAAGTGTGGCCTTTAAAACCAAAATGTATGGTTCTATCTAAGGTCTGACTTGAAAAAGGGATCACGGTAAGTTAACTTTTGTAGAGGAATGTGAATGCGATCTATATTTTGGTCACGGTCGTTACAGAAAAGTTGTAGCAAAAGCTGATAACTCATAACGAACAACTATTGAGTATAGTTTTGTTCTCGAAACTATGTCAACTATCTTGTTTGCTGACTTAACCTAAATTCTAAAGGGATCACGTACGTCAAGGTCAGTATCCAATCAAAAATTGGACCATATTTCCGGCTAAAATACTCTTATAGTCAAGTGTCTTCCACTGGAGAGTGCTCGTTCGCTCCGTAACCTGCCTCTGCAGGTTTTTTACCTTTTTAACCACCCTCCAAACAAAAAACTACCCTAAAATGATAAAGATAGGGCTTAAATTATAACGGGATACGGATTGCAACCACACTCACTCTTATTTAAATAAGGTAGTCGGTGTGTGAAAGAGATAGGTGATATTAGGGATGGGCAGGAAAAGGATGGGAGATGGCGATGTTGCCGCGCTTTTAATAGTGATGGGATTTGTCGATGAGTTTTTTGGGATTTGTAATTTAATTGGAAATCTAAAAATAGAAAAGTGGAAGAATACAGTAATAGGTACCCAAGATATAAGATTTCAATACCTACTGACGAAGTCTACAGAAATCAAAATAATACAAGCAGTTAAATTATAGCGGTCAATTAAGTGAAGATATGTCTTCTCTTAATTGACCCTTTTGCCTATATTGATTTCATGGTGGTCTTAACATGATACTCTAAATAAAGTTATAAATAAAATTGTTTTGTATTTTTAATGGCCACCATAACCATTTAAGTCTTCAGATGTATTTTGATACATAATATAAATAATTATAGCATTTGCGGTACGAACCTTATAGGTTGTTGAAACATTAAAACATAAAAATCACTTTTTCAGTAAATACATAATGAATATTTAATTGATATAAATTAGGAAATTCTTGTATCTATGAAAGTATTCCAAATAATTTATTATAATGAATTTGACATTATAATAAAGCAATGATTCATAGTTAATAATGTAAATGAATTCTAAAGTTTAAACGTCTTTTATTTGCAACTAAATAATAATTAATTTAGGCTTAAAGTTTCGTTTGAACAAAAAACTGGATTAGATATTTTTGAGATATATGATGTGTTGAAATAATTATATGCATTTCAAATGTTATGAATAGCTTACCATTTAAGCAATATATGTAGTATATTAATGCTGTGACTGGAAAATATTAAATATATTATGTTTTAATGTTTAATTTGTATAATTATTATTCCACACAATACAGATAGTAGTCAAAACAAAATATTCAATTGATTAATTATGAATGAGTTTAATTACTGTATTTGGAATTTATAAAATATCTGGTTTCATATTATAAAGCCGTCTGAATTCCACAGTTCTATGTAAAACCACATTTTTGCAATTTAACCATAACTATTGTGATTTAGATTACTAGCAGATCCATTTTATTTTCACATTTAAAAGGTAAAATACTAGTTGCCATAATTTAAAACAATGGATATTTTTTCTTTTCAGTTAATGAAATATGTTTGACTACATCACTGCGTGTCTACATCACTGAGTTTCAAAAACTGACATAGGAATCATGAAAAAAAACCCGAGTCCTAATGCATATATCGATACACCAATGGCCCATCCCTAGTAGCCAGATGGCGTCGACAGGCACTGCGAGCCGACAACTCGAATTCGGCCCGTTCGGAATTCCTCGCGTCGCCTCCGCCCCGTGATGCATGCACGCCGCGAGTTTCGGGGATTCAGCCGAGCTCGCCCGGATTCTAGCGAGTCCCGCAGTTTAGGGTTCTGGATTTTAGGAAGAATATTTTTTTTTGTTGGTAGACTGGGCTTTTGCGGAGTTAAAACGGGTTATTGAATAGTCGTAGACTAAAAAGAGTATGCATGATTTGGGAAACTTAGCTTCAACCTTTTTTGCCGTAAGGAATTATTATACCTATAGGATGGGTAAGTGTAGAAATAAGCCGGAAAGTTGAATTTCGTATCTACGTACAAGGAATTACGTAAAAAAAAAAAAAACCATTTGCTTTCTACTTGTCATACGGAAATATATTTATATAAAGGTTGCACAATTTTATTTTGTGGGAGTTCACTAGCGTGACGGGAATGCACAGTCAACCCTGCAAACGCTACCGCCGCGGGGTAAAATAACAAATGACAAAATACAAATTTCAAATCGTATTTGCTTATTATTCACATCATTTTGCAAGCAGACATGTGTACATTAAATGAAGGATGGAATTTCGCACGAGCGCTATTGTGAATCATGTCTCGTTGACGGTGTGCCACGAATACAAAATTGGGGTTTTAACATCAAAATTTAGACGGTTGTGAACTTGTGCTCATCATGGATATCATTTTAAAGATGCTTGTTTAAATAAAAGTTTGTCTTGATCTCTACTCTACCTAAATATATTATCAGCCTATTATAATGTTCCCACTGCTAGGACACAGGCCTCCTCTCTGTGAGAGGGAGTGGGCCGTAATCCACCACGCGGGCCCAGTGCGGGTTGGTAGATGTCACATGTTCTCGAATTTTTGGTTCTAGGATATGCCGGTTTCCTCACGATGTTTTCCTTCACTGTTTTGAGAGCAGTGCTGATGAAATAATGTACACTAAGTAAATCACCTATCTGGGTTCGAACCTACGACCTAGAACTTATAAGTTGCGGTCGTTACCACTGGGTCACCACCACAGCTCTCCCTATATATTGTATCCTATAAAAATATAGGGTGTTTGGCAGAACGTTGAACATACGACAATGGTGGATAGGTGGAGTCATCTGCTACTTACACAGCCCTAATTTATTTGGCCCTGGCCACCTGGCTATTTTTTTATTTCTTTTTTTGCTTTCTTGTAGTTTCACAATTTTCTTAACTTTAAAGTGTAATTTTTATTAAAAATGGGTAAAACAGGCAATATATTACACTTTAAAGTTAAGAAAGTGGTGAAACTAGAAACCAAAAAAAAATATTTAAAAAAGTATCCAGGGGACCAGGGCCAAATAAATTAGGGCTGAGTAAGTAGCAGATGACCCCACCTATCCACCATTTTCGTATATTCAACGTTCTGCCAAACACCCTGTATATTCCTATTAGTACTTTTGCGATGTTGTAGACACCTAATTCATCACTATTCAAGACATGGTCGATTGAAGAGATGTTCAATAGGTAATATTTATATCATACGTATTAAAAAAAATCTGTTCGAGATTTATTTATATTAATATTATAAAGAGGTAAATCTATTTCTGTATAAGTCTGTATGTAGGTGGAATCGCTGGAACTTTCTTCTTTTTTTAAATTTTAAAAGCCCAATTCTTGTGGAAGGATATAGGCTATTTTATATCACGCTACGAGTCTTAGGAGCCGAGCAAAAAGAGTCAGAAATAATGCTAAGAGAAATCGAAGTAATAGCGCGGGCGGGCGATGCAATGCGATGCAGTGGGTCGGGTGAACAAGAAATTTCACGCAAACGAAGTCACGGGCAGAAGCTAGTCTTTAATAAAATTAAGTCATTATGTCATTTTTATTCAATCCACAATGATATCCAAAACTTTCTCCATTAAAAACTTAAAAATTCCAGTAAAAGTTTAAATTCCACGTGTTAATTGTTCTCGTGCGTGTGTGCAGCGAAATGTCGGGGGCGCGGGATTGTGTAACTAGTTCACACTATTAGGTGAACCAAGATTATCCGGGATATGCGGGACCCGGACGGACACGTAACCAGGCGGAGAAATTATTTTAATTAATATCAAAGCTACTGATTGTTTTGATATTGCATTTTGAACAAGAAAACTAAGAAAAAACTTTATGACAGTTTTCCTGAAATGTGCAATTTCAGTTACCTATTTTTATTTAGGTATTTATAAATGCATTTTTTTTTATTTTTGTAAAATTGCTGAATTTATACCTCCAATATGGAATAGACTAGTGACATGGAAATATGAAATACGTAAGCACCTACTATGCAATATGTTTTACAAGAAAAAACGAATCATAATTCTAACATTCCTCTATCTTACTCCCATATTACAATCAAACCACATAAACCTCTTGTCCCGTTTTGAAATAACAAATACATAGCCCACAGTAGCCACTGTTTGCCGAACCATTAGCACTGCAGGCTCTAAACGTGGATATGCCGCAATAAAAACTATTCTAACGCATCCAACCCACTCCTGCGCATTGTCTTATAGAGTAGTTCTTAAAACGAAAGGTTTTACTCTAATTAGAAGTGATCTAATTTGTACGGCTTTCAATAGTTTTGTTTTTTGTGTTTTTGATGAGAGGAATCTGGCGGTAAGATATGATCATAATGACCCAGACGAAGTACAGACGCCAGCACATCAAGTTACCACAAACTGTCAAATTTTCTCATTCGATTTTGAACTTAAACAACAACATTGTAAGGTTTAAAATCATTTGGAGAAATTTGACAGTTTGGTGCTGGTGACTGTACTATGGAGAGGTACAGTAAATCGTACGTCAGTATAGTATTTTTATCTCAGGAAGCGACGCGCACTTTGTTTGTGGTGACCGAGTGTCCTAACAGCCTGTGAATGTGTGCATGCGTAGGTGCTTTCGGTACCGTCCGAGGCAATGGCGAAGTTGGAAGAGTGTGTGTGTGTTATGTGCTGACACTGCTCGTCTTCACGCACACATTCACAGCGTGTTTGTACACTTGGTTACCATAAGTAAAGCGCGCGTCGCTTCGTGAGATAAAAATACCGTAGTAACAAAATGACATTGACAGCACCTTTATGTCGTACCATTAAGGGCGCTATTTGTAGTGCAAGTGTTACCACTGATGTGCAGTTGGCTGTACAGCTAGCAGAGCCTTTGTCTTTTTTGTGGACTCCAATAATTAATTATTATGTCATAAAGTAATGATTTTTACCCATAATAGATACTAGCTGTTGTTTGTGGCTTCACCCGTGTGGAGGTCGGAAATAATCCGACGGAGACGTACTACCGGCATAAAAAGTATCCTATGTCCAGCTTATGATCTGTTTTTGGCAAATTTCATCCAAATCCTAATAGTAGCGTTATACTAATGATTGAAACACTATAGTGAATTCATGCAAGCCTAGTACTTTTTGTTAGGTTACTGCTCAGAAATTCTTTCTGGCTTGCTAGACAAAAATTGTGATAGCTCGGCTAATATTCATGATATTAATATAATTTATAGCATAAAGCACTCAGGAATAATGTAGCTTTCTATCAGTGAATTTGTTTTTAGAGTTGGTACATTACTTCCGGACAATAAGATAAAAAGGAATAGGACAAAAATAGCAGATGTAAAGAGAAGAATAAGGTCGTTAAAATGGAGTTGGGATGGACACATTTGCAGATCGGAAAGTGTTAGGTGGGAAAAAAGGGCTACGGAATGGATACCTCTTGAATGTAAGAGGAAGAAAGGGAGACTCAGAATGAGATGGAGATACATTTTCACCCAGCAATGCGGACCAGACTGGATGAGGAAGGTGCGTGAGGGGGACGAAGAATTTGAATTTGAAATTGGACAAGTGGAAAGATTTAGGGGAGGCCTACGCCACAGAGGCGACAACTACATAAATATCATCATCATCATCATCATTTCAGCCGAAAGACGTCCACTGCTGGACATAGGCCTCCCCTAACGGGGGGTTTGCCATAATCGCCACGCTTGGCAGGTGGGTTGGCGATCGCAGTATGGTGTTAAAATGCATAGAGAACGCTGCTGCTCATTCTCTAGTAAGTCCCTTAGTACATAAGTAGTAGTAGTACATAAATATAGTTTTATGAATATATGTAAATAAGTAATACGTGTATAATAGGTTTAAAAAGTGATAGTGTGATAAGACAGTCATCTAAACTACTTAATGTGTTATTTATTTTTTATTTGGCTTTTTTTAATTTAGTTTTAATATTACTTCCAGAGATTACCCTGCATACACACTTACAAACAAAAAATACCTCTTTATAATATTAATATTATAGACTAAAAGTTTTTTTTTTTTTAACGTTTCCCCACACTATTACTACTAGTACTATACTTGTAGGTCATACAAATATTTGTTCCGTGCGGGAATCGAACCCGCGACACGCAGCGCAGCAGTCAATCGCTTAACTAACTGCGCCAACCGTGCCGTCAGTTACCAGTAGCCTATTACAAATTATTATTAAACTATGTTTAGTGTCTGATCTAATCTGGGCTTCATAGGTCAGAAAACTACAGCAGGATGTTTACTTATTAAAATGAATTATTCCGGCCCTTACTTAGTCAGTGAAACATTCACAGTTTATCACTACGAGTATTCTTTGTATAATTCAACATGTATCTAACGACAGATGTGTATGTACTTTATGTGGGTATGTGGATTTAACACATACCCACATAAAGTACATACACATCTGTCGTTAAAAAAGGTGCAGTTTTTAAGAAACATTTGGTACTACCCTCCCACGTACAGTCTGGGGCGCGGACGGAACACGTCCGGCTGAATTACGATTCACAGGAGACGCCTTATGTCGCGTCGTGCTTCTAAAATATTTTTATTAAGAACAAAAGATTTTTTGGTAAGCCCAAGTTATAAGAGCAAGATACAACGATTTTGATTACACCGTATATTGACTTTTAAAATTGTAATTGGATCTTGCCTGACATAAAAATCAGTTAGAGAACATTTTAATTACTAAATTTTATCGTTACCGTAACAATTGTAACAAAAGATTTGCCACCATGTTAACTTTTAAGGCTTCTACATACCGGGGCGACTTGTCGCGCGACACGACACGGCACAAAGTGCGCGTGTCGTAGGACGAGCGGTGCCTTTGTGTCGCGTCGCGTCGCGCGACAAGTCGCCCCGGTATGTAGAAGCCTTTAAGCATAAAGTTGGCTGCCATGAACGTAACTAAATAATTCTCAGTTTTAAGACCCTTTTCAATTTGTGTTATTTTACTAGGCGTTCAATTAATAGGACACAACTTATATCTTCTAAAAACAACGGAAATATTTCTGACAGTAAATAAAGGCATCTCCTTTGCGTTTCTTTATGATCTTCAAGCCGCTACCATACCCGCTCAGTTTATAACCTGCACCATACACCACGGAACAGTTTCCAGTAAGTGATATCTTGAGGATTAATCTTCCACGTTCATCTCACTTCGTGGGCTCACCACTTCGTCTAGGTTATGAGAGAATTCCGACACGGTGATGACATCTTACCGACTTTATTGAAGGAGGGTAATGTTTTAAATGCTTAAGACAGATGTAGAACATGCATTATGTTAAGATTGTGCAGTCTAAACATAATGCATGAAGTATATTTAGTTATTAACTGAATGAAGGTTTATCCTGCCAAAAACACGTATAAATTATGCTAAAAGAATATCACCTATGAAGGAGCACAATTTTATATTAATTTACCATCTTTTATAAAAAATGTAAGCTGTTTCAGCGGTTTTAAATCAAAACTGTCAAATTACATAATTCAAGCCACTCACTAATAATGTTACTAGCCTTAGCGCGTTTGAAATAAGATTAGACATTAAATAAACCTTTTTTACAGTCCGTTCAATCGATTTTGACTTCTATTGCGTTGGTGGCATGACCAATGACAGCTGTAATAAGCAGTTGGTATTGTAACCACGTTTTTGCTTTTAATGCCATCCTTATGCCTACAGTATAGAAGTCAAAATCGGTTGAACGGACTGTAAAAAAGGTTTATTTATTTATGTCTAATCTTATTTCAAATGGAGTATAGTTGAGAATAAAACCGTTGAACGTGTACCTATCCCAACCAATTTAAAAACAAAATAATTTGAAGCATATTGTATTCTATCGGGGACCGTTACCTAGAATATGTTTATTACGAGTACATTATGTTATCAGATGTTATCATTTATGTTCTCATGTAAGTGGCTTTTTTGTCTTTTTGTATTTAAACCCAAGTAAAAATCACCCTCAATATGGCGTACCGAGGTACGCCATATTGAGGGTGATTTTTACTTGGGTTTGGTTTTACTCAACACGTCCACGAAGTTTCGCTAGCTAATTAAATTTGACCCTTTATAGCTAATCATTAGCTATAAAGGGTCAAATTTAATTAGCTAGCGAAACTTCGTGGACGTGTTGAGTATCGATATCTAAATACGATAAAAAATACGAAAATATTTTACATTTTTTTTCTGGTGTCAATGACCACTGGCAGTGAAGTTACTTGAAATAGTTATTTTTTTGTTTTATCGTGTTTAGTTATCGATACCCATCACATCTGTGAAGTTTACACAGAAAAACAACTGATTTTGAAACTCATATTTCACGTAACTAGTCTTTGACCCCAAAAAAAATACAATGTTTATTTTTTATTTGTTTCGTTTTATCGCCTTTAGATATCGATACCCAACACGTCTGCGGAGTTTCGCTAGCTAATTTAATTTGACCCTGTATAAGAAATTGTATGAAAGTATACCTTACTGGACAGTGGGACTGTAACTATCTATTATACTTATTGGAATGTGTGAGAATAACACAGAAGTAACCTTTTTTGTTAAAATCTTACCATAAGTAGGTACCTAGGTGTCAGGTAACAGCGAATTAAATTCAGCTTCAACAACGTCATGTTTTTGGCAATCTTTATTCATCGTTTTCAAAATATGGTCCTTTGGTCCGAGCCTCCCTAGAAAGATAACAACAATGTTCCCACATGTTCATAGAAAATAAAATTGCATGATGTTCTCAAATACTAATAAAATGTTTTTTTTTGCAGGTAAGTTCGTGATATCATCTCATAGAGGTAAAATTTACGATATAACTTCTCGATAGTCCACACAAAGGATGAGACAGACTGGAAGATAAAAAATCCTTTATTGCATATTCTATGCGCGCACGCATGCATGAATCATTCGTCAGTTTTTATAGGAAAAGGTAAGTTAATTTGTGTATCACGTTTTTATGATATTTTTAGAAAGTTTTTTTTTGTACGATCAAATAATGATGTGGTGTGATGGCGAATAAGGGACTTACTAGAGAATGGGCAGCAGCGTTCTCTATGCATTTTTAAAACCATACTGCGATCGCCAACCCGCCTGCCAAGCGTGGCGATTATGGAAAATCCTTTTTGGGGAAGGTCTATGTCCAGCAGTGGACGTCTTTCAGCTGAAATGTTGATGAATAATGATGTAGGTACCTACTTAATTCAAAATCTTGTAATAATATGCGTGATTTCAAAGGGTCAAATGTAACATTCTAGAAAACCGTGTAATCTGTGAAAACAACTATTTAACAAAGGGCTGTGCTGAGACGGCTGCTGCAGGTGCGAAAACTTCAAATGGCGCAAATACGAGTTCAATCTTATTGGGACTTATAATGTTCCAGCCGTTTGGGGTTGAAACATGCCATGGGCCTTGGCCATGGGGTCCGAGTGCCCATTTAGTTTTTCGAGACATCGGCAAGCAGTTTGTCGACTCCTCACGTGACCAGAGGGCTGGCATATTTTCTGGCCAAAGAATCGGCATTGCCTTACAACGTGGCAATGCTGCCTTTTGGGCACTTTTCATGTTAACAGCGATGCGGAATCATTTTTGGATGCCCTATGATTACTTCCCCTCCTTTTTTATTTACTTGTACATATTTTTATTTTAAGTCTGTTAGTTTTTAAATGATTTAACAAAGTAAATCGATTAATTTAACATTTTAGTCGGGAATACAATATTTTTAAGTTATTTATACATTTTGATTTTTTTTACAATGAACACTCAACTTTTGACGTCGGCTGTACACAGTGCTAAAAAGAAATGGTCGTGCACTAATTTGCAAGCGAGCAGTTAATTTATCCAGACCGCAAAAGCGTGACATTTCTTACTTTTATTTAAATACATTTCAAATTTAATGACACCCGGTGTGGTCCTTGCAAAGGCTAGATTACCCTGTACATAAATGGATGAAAGGAATTTTCTTCCGTAGCAAAATTAAGCCTAGCACTGAAACAGGAATTTGTTTCTAAAAAGTATGGATTAAATGGGTCGGGCAACACTTTTGGGGTAAAGGGGTATGAATATGAACAATTATGTAATTAAATAATTATGATTAAATAAATACTATCTCTCTCCTTCAACATATTTTTTTTTTGTTCTTTGCAATTGTTTCATGATTATAATTTTATTTATGTACATAAGTTTAACATGTTATTTATATGTATTTATTGTAAACATATTATATGTAAATGGTACGCCACAGACTACCCACAGTATTGTCTCTCCTTCCCCCTTAATCCATCTAAACGTTGTCTTTAAAAGATCGCTTTTAGCGATAAGACCGCCCATTGTGTCACTCTATGTAAAATGTCTACATTTATATCTGTAATTTTTATGGTGAACATAATTAAGAGTATTCTATCTATCTCTTTAGCTAAGTAGCAGAGAGTACAGTAACTAGGCCATATTTGAAAAGGTGATGACATTTTATGAAACACATTTTCCTTTATTAAAAGTAAACCAAGTGAAATATATTTTCACCCCTTAATAGATACTTAAACTCCGGTCGATGAGAAAATGCGTTCCTGTCAAATGTCAGCTGAGTACAATAGAAAACGTGTTATAGAACTTTATCCGCCTTATTACAAAACAAGATTTATATGTTGACTACTACCTACTAACTATGGAGCCAGTTTTTGTAATAAGAACGTAACTGTGATTGAAATACCGTTCTTTATACAAAACTGAAACTTAATTCGGTACTAAGTTGTCAGTTTTGTGTTTAGGAACTTTACCATAGTCGGAATAAAGTTCGAAATTCAATAATGGCTCCATGTTTTAAACCTGGGTCTGAAGATACACCTTGTTTTGGAATAAGGGGGTATTAGTTCGTAATCTTGTCCGCATTCTATTAGTGGTCGGAATATACCTATTATTTTTTACCGTCTACGAATTATTATTAGAACAATGTTCTATTTTATAATGTTACATTTATTTTTCCATTCGAAACTTACATAATTAAGTACAAAAACTAGCTTCTATATTATAGAATTCGGAATAATTTGAATGAATAAATAGGTGATCGTTCCGAAACCATAAATCCTTTTATCGATATCTAAGATCAGTTAAATGACATCACTTAGAGAAAACGCTTCTTGTTTTAAGCGATCTTCATATCGGAATACTTACTTGAATGTTTTATCCACTCGAATAATATCACGACTTTACGAGCTACATTGGTATGCCACCTTCAACATAGCAAGTTTAAGTTTAAAATAATATATTCTCGCAACAAGTTTTAAAATAAAATATCTGACCCTCTCAAACTTAGCAATTGCTTTTAAAAGTAACTTGTTTCAGACAGAAGCTAGGTTAGAAATTACTACACTAAACCTTCCGGAAATTTATTCATAACTATAACTTTAGTAGAACAGTGTCCAAATTTTAGGTTATTGTAGCCCATTGTGTAACCGGCCTTACAGTTTCTTATCAAACAAATTATAATAAATGTATAGAAATGACTATGAAGCCTTTGCTTAATAGGAGCTTTGGTAATTTCGCGGCATATTTGCAAAGTATAGACATTAAAAAGTATATAAACGACGTCAATAAAGACCAGGTTTAATAGCTAAATGAGCACAGCGATGGCAACTTGTATTTTTTATTGATTTTAATCGGAATGAAATATTATTGCAATAGTTGTTTGGTTCAGTATGTAGTTTTAATTTTTAGTGTTAGCCTGATTCACACTAACTTATTATAGAAATTTATTATAGTAAGCATCACCATAAACGAAGCAAAAGGAGTATGCAGGTGGCGTACTGTCGTTTCTGCCTACCCCCATGGGAAAATAGTGATTTTATTTACGTCATTTTAGTAAAACCCCAAAGATAAAGGGTAACTCGGAGGTTAATACGAATGTGGTAATACTGATTTGATCGATTATTTAAATCCTTTCCCAGCCAAGAACCATTTGACTATGTTTGAGACATGTTCAAATTGATAAGAATCTGGTACATTTTATGTATCCATAAACTATACTTTAAATCAGAGCAGGTTTTATAACATATCCGTTTGCCGATTGAAATATAAACCAAGATAAGATTTTCCTCGTTGGTCTAGTGGTCACAAGCGCTACTACGGAGTGTGAGGTCCTGGGTTCGATACCCAGGTCGATCAGTGTTATTGGGTTTTTCCATCAGGAGTTTGGATTTGTACTCGGTTGATGGCAACATAACTGACGAATTGTGGGTGTACTATAGGTACAACTCTGCTCAACCCTCGGGGATAAGAGGTGTGATGTTATGTTATGTCAAAAGAATTTCAATTCCAACTCAGGAGGACCAAAGCCCAAATAGTTTTTAAGTAACCGTGAACGAAAATATTCTATTATTTTAGTCTCAAATATTCTATGTAACATATCTCAAAAGCATTATTTACTGAAGCAAATCATCCCATAGACGCTACCACTTGAACAAACATCATTTTATTAGCCATGGTATTAATATAACACCAACGTTCATTCAGACTTGCCACGCAAAGCTTTTGTAAACAGAAAGAGGTCAGCTTATAATGGCCACGTATTTTTGTCTTCTAATACGCCGAAAGTCGAAACAAAAACTGTTTATCGTTCCTTTTGGGGACTTTTACGTGTTCAGAATAATAAAGGAAAAGATATCTTTAGGTTACGTTACGATTCTGTTGCATGTGAAGCGGTGGGAACAGCTTCCAAGTTCCATTTGATAATTATTAAGGAAATTAAGCGTAGCTAGTTAGGAGAGCAGCGGCGAGGTGTCAATTTTTGTATAAGAGAAGCCGAAGCGGAGCCGATTTTAACTTAATTTCATGTATATATAGTACAAATTAATTAATTTACTTAAAAGTAAGTCTTTTCTTTACTGAATTTAACACCATCTATCGTCAAGTAGCAGAACCAAAGAGACTCATCACTACGCAGACAAAACTTTCGTGTTTGTTATTTAAATTCAAAGCTAATAAAATAGGCATTTTTTGCTGTTTGAATTTGAATGTTAAGGTGAATTTAAATACCCGTAGTGTAACTATATTTTTTGGCAATACGAGTAGTAGACACTATCGACTGTGTCATTTTTCAATAGCGGTAGAATTGTTGATGCGAACTTCCGAAGGGAAGCCGGTAGGAATCGTGTTATATGGTGCTTTCGCCACTGTAGGACAGCAGTGTTGGCCCAGTGCTAACGGCCAGGACTTACGCGTTGTAGGTCGTGGGTTCGAACCATCACAGGCGTTTTACTTTGTGTAAATTATTTCATCACCACTGATCTCAAAACGGTGAAGGAAAACATTGTATGGAAACCGGCATGTCCTAGAACCAAAAATTCGAAGACATGTGACGTCCACCAACCTGCTGACCTGTGTCCCAGCAGTGGGAATATTATTAGGCTGATTATGCTGAAGCGTAGATGTATGCTCTTGGTATAATCAACGACGGGATTGCCTATGATCTTGTTTTTAGTTTGGCGTAACAGGGAATCGAGGAATAATCACACTTCACACTAATATTATAAAGGCGAAAGTTTGTGAGTGTGTGTGTGTGTGTGTATGTTTGTTTCTTCTTCACGCTCAAACGGCTGGACCAATTTTGATAAAATTTAGTACGGTGGTAGTTAATATCCTGGATTAAGATATAGGCTACTTTTTATCTCGATATTCTTACGGGATCGAGACTTACGCGGGTGAAACCGCGGGGTGCAGCTAGTTATTTATACGAGGAGAATGTTTTTGACTTAAAAGTATCATGAAACTAGTAAGCGTGGTGATTTTACCATTAATCACAAAATTCCAAGCAATCACAAATAGTAAAATAGAGTTTACCAAAACCCTGGTCCTTGTGTCCGCGCATTTGGTCCTTTCCCACTTAGTGTGTCACAACGTAAGCTTACTATAAACAAGCTATACAAAGCTCTGCCTGTTTGTTTGTTTGTCTACGTTGAAGTGTTAATGCCAGTCTTAACACGTATTGAAATTATGAATTATTGAATAGACGGCCGGTACTTGACAGCGTTATAAGAGGAATGTTATATAAATGTACCGATTTCGTAATTGTTTTGGGTCAAAATTTACATTCTTTTTGGAGCGGTTTTGGTAAAGAAATTGATGTAGTGTTTTCATATACTCGCTTGTTACCGAATATGTTTATACAATTTCAAGATGAAAAGGACCGTGTGATAGCATGATTTTTTGTTAAAAGGTATCAGATTCTTCGACTATGTGTAAAAGAAAAAAAACTGGCCAAGTGCGTGTCGGACCACGCATAATGAAGGGTTCCGTATTAGGGATGTATTTATCCCGAGAACAAACTTAAAATTGTAGTTAAAAACATGATCCCCATACATTCCAACTGCAAATTTAAGTTTGTACGCACAATATTGAGTGATTTACCATGTTATTTTAAGATCACAGACTTCTTATAGGTTTTCGGAAAAAAAAAATCGTCTATTTTCTTTAATAATTTATAAAGTATGTATTTTAAAATTATAAATAAAAATATATATAATAAAATCCTTAAAACAATCCCTTTCATTTGATATGTCACACGGTAAAGTCAGCAAATTTTTTTTTTTAATTTTCAAATTTGCCCCCAAAAAGTGACCTCCTTATTTAAAATTTATTTATTTACGTAACACACCCGTGTTTGGGTCATAGAAGTTCATATGTGTACCAAATACCAACTTAATCGGTCCAGTAGATTCGGAGCAAATCAGCTGTGACAGACGGACAGACAGACAGACAGACACACGAGTGATCATATAAGGGTTCCTTTTTTCCTTTTGAGGTACGGAACCCTAATTATGTAAATACTTGCGAAAATGCGTTGAGAAGCAAGTAGAACTTCGTGCATCTTAAAAGTTATTGAGTTTGGTTTTCACTTTCAATATTTGATTGGTTCTTATTCACATTTCGTGAAACTCAGAAACACGAGACATGATCTATCAGCACTGACCAGTAAAGATCAAGAATCATATTATATTCTAACGAATAACAAAAAAAAAAATAGTTTTTATATGACCTTAATCAAACGGATTGACACAAAATTCCACAAACAGAGAATATGCAAAACATTTTAGGAACACAAGAAACGCAAAATTTATGTGTGAATATATAAGAGCTACGTAGGCGTCATGCTTTTGACCTTTACTTCTAAAATCTAGATCGATCATTCATAAGCTTAGATATAACGTTTCATAATAGTTTGTATGAATGCATAATAGAGCTATGATCAGAAAACCATTAGTTTTTATTGTTATCTGAAGTAGTATTTTTAAAACATGATCGATTTTTAAGGATGCCATTTTGCATATTTGATTTGCTTTTAGCATTTAGATTATTAGTCTGAATTTTAATAATTAATTTAATATCAGCTTTAAGTTATCTTTGGATTTGAATGGGAGGAATGTTTAGGTACTTATTTGCTTAGAAACTAGATAAAACATACCGTTCCATATTGTCAATGGTATAATCAAAAATACTAAGAATCTTCTTCGATTCATGTAAAAAATTCTGTGACTGACTGACTGACAAAGCACAATGTATTCAGTGCTGTAAAGGTACTAATTCCTAGAAGAACGGTTCCGTCATAATATTAAAAGTCTTTTCGCATTATAGTATGTATGAACTTGTAATAAAATCTCTTTGGCTATACTATTTGTATCTGGCCGGTTTTGGTATCATTGAAAGTTAAAATTTTAAAGAACATAATTCCAAATTCAAATCAGGAAAATGTGTGATTTTCATTTGTTTTTCGTACTGTCAAGATGAGTGAATCTAATGAAGAAATTCGATACATTTTAAAATTTTACTACAAAAAAGGTAAAAAATTTAACGCAAGCCGCGAAAAAATATTGCGATGTTTATGGACCTAGTGCAGTATCTGTGAGAGTAGCACAAATTTGGTTTAAGCGTTTTCAATCCGGAAATTATGATGTCAAAGATGCACGTCGCTCTGGTCGCCCTATGACGGATAAAAAGGATGCCATTTTTGAAAATGTGGAGCAAGATCTATATCAGTAGTAACGACGTAGCTGAAGAACTGGGAATTGACCACAAAACAGTTTTGGCACATTTAAAAAAAACTGGGTACGCAAAATGCTTGATATTTGGGTACCACACGAGCTCACTGAAAGAAACCTATTGAACCGTGTACTCATTTGTGATTCTTTATTACGACGTAACGAAACCGAACCATTTTTGAAGAAGCTGATAACTGGTGATGAAAAGTGGATCACGTACGACAAGAACGTGCGAAAAAGGTCGTGGTCAAAGGCCGGTCAGGCTTCACAGACTGTGGCGAAACCCGGTTTAACTCGCAACAAGGTGATGCTGAGTGTGTGGTGGGATTGGAAGGGCATTATTCATTATTTAGCTGTTACCACCAGGCAGGACTATCGATTCTGAACTCTACTGCGAACAACTGATGAGATTAAAGCAAGAAGTTGAGAGAAAGCTGCCGGAATTAATCAACAGAAGGAGTGTCGTTTTTCATCATGATTACGCTAGACCTCACACATCTTTAGCCACTCTGCAAACATTAAGAGAGTTTGGCTGGGAGGTGTTAATGCATCCGCCGTATAGTCCTGACCTTGCACCTTCAGATTTCCACCTGTTTCGGTCTTTTCAGAATTCTTTAGGCAGTGTCAGGTTAACATCACGAGAGGACTGCCAAAACCACTTGTCGCGGTATTTTGATCTGAAGTCCCAAAATTTCTATAGCAATTGGGATCATGTCCCTACCTACAAGATGGCAAAAAGTTATCGAACAAAATGGTATATAAAATGGTATAAATACTTTAGTTAAATGTAAATAAACTATATTAAAAAAATGTTTTGAATTTTCATAAAAAATGCGAAGAAACTTTTCCCCAACCGTCCAATAACAGACGTCATGAAAATCTATAATTTTCACCAGTATTTGACATTAAAAAGCTTGTTGTTGGAAATTTCCTTATTTTTATTTTTTTGGGATAGGTTTGCTCTTGACCTTAGTCTAGGTCAGAGGTGACAGAGACAAAGTCGACGATGGAAGCTTATCCAGAAGATGCCTGTGCACTCTCACTTTGAAGAGATTGTTCTAGGAAATACGTGTTTTTGAGTAACCCTTAGAAGTTTGTGAAATAAATCTTTGTCATTTAGATTGAAACTGTTTTCTTTACTTTTACAATTTATGAGTACATTATGAATGGCCAAAGTTCAGGTAAAATTTGTGCACAAAAGCAGATTTTTGCAGGCTTATACTGAATTTGTTTCTTCAAGTTTTTAGTTTTTGCTAAATAGAAACCTAGATGTAATGCACTAGATACCCATTAGTTCAAACATTTCAAAGAAAGAAGTGTTACAACACTCTAATCACGTACGAGCGTTTGTGTGAAAAGTATGACGGGTTGGCTGCTCTTTAGGTGTCAATAAACGCTGTGTATTGGGACGATCCTTATCTTGGGACCGATCTCCGTTTTCTTAGAAAACTCAATCTTTATACAAAACAGGGGTGTATTACTCGAAGACTTTTCAAAGTCTGGTCTGGCCGGATCAAAGACGGGAGTAAGAACTTTGTATGCAAATGAAAACGCGAAGAACAGCTAGATTTGGTATTTAATTTAATCACATTCTAGACATATAACAGTAATGTTTTAGAAGCAGGAATCCTAACAGCAGTCTATAACTATCTTCTGAAAATAATTATTAACAGTAGATAATAAAAATTGTACAATATTCATTATTCAGGAATGTTTTGTAATATTCATAAAGGCTTTAAATCTCTGTGTGGTCCTACTCTTAAGATAATCAAATGTCCATCCTAACACTCCGAAAGATGAGGAAGATACAATAACCAGTAATGTTATCTATATCTCGAAATAAAATTACCTATACCTTTGTTAGAATAGCACCACCCTATTTCTTCCCATGGGTGTCGTAAAAGGCGACTAAGAGACTTACTATAAGAGAATGGGCAGCAGCGTTCTCTATGCATTTTTTACACCATACTGCGATCGCCAACCCGCCTGCCAAGCGTGGTGATTATGGCAAACCCCCCTTTAGGGAAGGCCTATGTCGAGCAGTGGACGTCTTTCGGCTGAAATGATGATGAAGAGCAAAATGGGAACAAAATAATAAGTAGTTTTAAATAATAATAATTCCTTCGAGTAACTTGAGAATTAGTGTATGAGATTTTTATCTTTTTAGGTCAAAATAATGGAGTACTTTGGGATTAACCCACAATTATAGGTAACATAAGTTTTGATCTATGTAGGTACTAATATCCGTTGTTGTTATTGGATATTTAGAAATTTCATACAGGAATAGTGTTGTGCAATTCTCGTAATGCCTAACAGATATCGACAGTCACGCCTTTAATATTTGTTGTTGCCGGATCTCTAGTGACGTGTATGTGTCATGCAAGAACGCCCTATCGATGATTATGTAATACTTTAGTGACATACTTCTTTATTATGAACCGTTAATTCCGGTTTTATTTGGGATTATAAGTTAATGTTCAATGATGATATTTAAAATATCCTTATCGTTTTACTGGTTAAAAAATGGGTTGTCTTTATATCCGAAAATTATAACAAATTGAATTTGTGTCTTTTAAATTATAGATCAACTAGTACAGTCGCCAGCACATTAGGGATTTTATACCTTAAAATATTGATGGTTATGTTGAAAATCGAATAAGAAAATGTGAAATAATGATGTGCTGGCGACTGAGGTTTAATATGTCAAAACCAGTTCCGAAAATTGATTAGTGCGTGAAATAAAGAGTAAAAAAACATGTAAAACTATGACACAATACCTTAGTTTCATAAAAAACTTTATTGCTTTAAATTAAATGCGAACTAAATAAAACGTCTTTGAGATAAAACAGTCGTAAATATAACAAAAGTTTTGCTTAAGTTCGTGGTCTAAAAATATATTTATGCAAATTGTACAGTAATAAAATTATGTTAAGGAGATCACAAATCAAAGTGAAGAATTACGACCTGAATCGAAACTGACTTGTCTGTTATGCATTAAATAAATTATATTTTAGACATTATGTGATGATTGAATTGAAACTTTTATGACCAATCTAATTTCTATTAGGTAAAACATTGCCACATAAAACTGTAGACTGACGCGTCTGTTGTGACATTTTATAAATCGGTTACTATGGATTATGACACGCGTGATCATTTAATAGTTAAATTTATTATAAACTAGCTGATACCCACGACTTTGCCCACGTGGCTTTTTCTCAAATAAAAACCTAAATTACATCTTATGACATCAGCTATCTGCCAGTGAAAGTTGTGTGAAAATCGGTTCAGCCGTTTTGGAGATTAGCCGGAACAAACAGACAGACAATTTTATTTTGACATTATAAACAAACAATTCAATTTTATTTATTTGTATGGATTAAGATATGGTTAAAGAACGAAGTGAAGATTGAACTCAGAATAATAAAATATTCAATGCAGAGTCGTTCAGCCCTTATACGTTTTAAATGAATCTAGTCATAGGCAAACAACAAAACCACTATTACGCTCGATGACACTCCTCCACTGAAATTTACCATGTTAATGCCATTTTAAAATGAGCATAGAAGTAATTAAGATCTGCTTATCCAGAACAAAAATATGGGAAATATGTTTATCTCGAATAAGTACCTGTTTAACTTTAATTTTCTAACCTAATCAAAGCACATTTCCGTGTAAATTAATTCTCGAAAGAGTCCTTCAAACCCAAAAGCACAATATTTAAAACTAAACAGACAACCGGAACGATGTGCTTAAAACGAGAAACGTCCTTAATATGGTTAAGTCACATATTTATATGTAAATGCTCTGCGATAATTGAAACGAAAAATATCGTCGCAATACTTTCTTTAATAATAAAAAGGAACCGCAACACAACACGTCGTATTAACACAAAAGTTACGTACCACGAACGTAAAAATAAAATTATTATTGCCGCTATCAAAATGTCGGTAGGATCCATTTGACTATTTAAGTTCACGTATAATTGCACCGGCTTTTAGCATCGGCTTGATATAATCCTGGGAGGCATCCTTTTATCCAGTCTCGCTTCGTATATAGTAATTGCTAATCTGAAGGGGTTTTTTTTTCGCCAAGACCGGTAACTCGACACTGTAGGATGCCGCTTAAAAGGGAAACTTAGTAATGCCTTTACGCCAGTCGAGTCATGTTATGTCAAAGTGAGAAGTGTATACTTTTTATCGATATCACTGGGGCAACACTAGTTGGTTTTATCGATATCACTGGGGCAACACTAGTTGGTTTTATCGATATCACTGGGGCAACACTAGTTGGTTTTAATTGGCGTTAGTGGGTGACATGTGATGAAGGCTGTTGTTTTTTTGTGGTGAATTGTAATTGAGTTCTAGTTAATTTTTAGTGGGCTGCTAAATGTTGTAATTGAATGATACAAGTTGAGCCGTCTTTAAATGAGTGCGTAAATAAATGGATGACTGTAGTTAGGTAAACTGCATCGGTTAAGATAAGATCAGATTTGTATCTACTCTCAACGGAGTGGTTCTTCTACATTGTATGATTATATGAGTCTGTATTGGGGTTTGTCCCAAAAGTCCAAAGAAGAAAGTACAAAATTGTCGACATAGCCCACAGAATAAGCAAGCTGAAGTGGCAATGGGCCGGCCATATTAGCCGTAGAACCGATGACTGTTGGCGTAGACGTGTTCTTGAGTGGAGACCCCGATCGTCAAACGTAAGGTAGGACGCCCTCAGGCTAGGTGGAGCGACGATCTTCGCAGGGTGGCTGGTGGCAGCGGGTGAGAGTTGCCGAGAATCGAGCTGAATGGCGTGCAATTGGAGAGGCCTATGTCCAGCAGTGGACTGCTATGGGCTGATGATGATGATTGGGGTTTAAAAATATAATTTTAACTATTTCAATGAGTTAAATACCATAGGAAAAAAATATTACATTTCATTTAATTTGTCGACGATTTCACATCGGTATTTTTTTGTTATCACATATTTTCCATTTAATTATAACATTTCAAACACTTCATTTTACTTTCAAGCTGTCTCCCCATTATCACTAACTTGTCGATGTTAGATAATTCTGTAAATTACAGCCAACTAAGCTGGTTAGGATTAGCATACACTAATATGATTTGGTTGCGATGCGGCTATACGAGGACATAACGTATAGACTTCATTCACCTTTAATGCGATTAAACTTCCACAGTTTATGTCGATAATCATAGTTTATCGATATGCTAAGTGAGTGTTGCACAGCACTAGTGTTTAGTTACACGTTGCAAAATATTATGTGGAGTTGAAGTTAAATTGTTGTAATAGGTGCATCAATTTGTGCATTAAGTAGTTACAAATGATAATTGTGAGTTTTTATGAGATCAACCTTTATTGCAGATGCATTTTTCTCATACAATATTTAACCGCCTATGTATTCTAGTGGTATCACCACCTGTCTCAGACCCAGAGGTCCCGGGTTCGATTCCCAGCGGAGGAAAATTTTCAGCACGTTTTTGGTTGGTGGTATATTAAGGCTTGTTCTGAGTCCGCCTGGCTGGATACCACCATCTTATCTAAGTCTGTGGCCATAACGATAATGTTAACAGCATTGTTGTGTCACCAGTTTTTTTTTTTTTTTAAAACGTTGCCCTACACTAGGAATTTCTCCTGTATCGTGGGTGCGTTTACAAACATTTAAACTCACTTACACAAACAGCCAGACCCGGAACAACTACTTGTAGGTAATACAAATATATGTCCCGTGCGGGAATCGAACCCGCGACACGCAACGCAGCAGTCAATCGCTTAACCACTGCGCCAACCGTGCCATCCGAGTTAGATGTAAGATAGCCAGTTCCTCTGTGATTGAGGATCCGGGTGAAGCTCGCTTCCACCTTCCGGATCATCACTTTCCATCAGGTGTGACGAAGGCCAAGAGCTTCCCCGTTGTGGTTAAAAAAAATCTACAGCCAACTGTATATTTACAATTCCTAGGCAAGTTTGTAAACAAGATTCAACTTCAGTCACATACAACTAAGATTTTAATTTAGATATGTAAACCCCAGGACGATATCAATTGCAGGATACGAATACAAGAAATGCGCGGAAAATCTAAAATGTATTTTTTGATCTGGTAGTAAAGTAATACATGTTGTGTATTGCCTGCTATAGATGGTACAAGTAGCAAAATGGAAGATTTTTATTATAAACTAGCTTATGCCCGCGGCTTCGCTCGCGTTAATTTAGAATTTGACAATCAATTTGGGTTGTACTCTGCAAAAAACTCTTAACACACTACTAAAGTTCCTATAATAATATAATTCAATGATTATTCGAAAGACACGTGGCGCCATCTATTCTCTTATGAGCGTTATTGTTGTTTTCCTCGGGAACAGTACTTTTGTTCGGGATTTAAGGTACCCTATGTCCGTTTCTTTCGCATTTATGATATTAGTTATGATAAAATTGATTTAATTTTCAGACAACATGATCCATTTTGTTACTAAGAAAGTGCTTAGAACTATGTTAGTTCACACATAAACGAACGCAATGTTTGAAGAACGGTACTGTTCGTTATCAACTTATCACACTCAGGATGATGTTGCTACTCACACGCATTCTGTGCAGCAGTGAGGCTGCATTCTTGCGTAAAAGTGCCGTGAAACCATCTGTGCGTGCCTCCATGAACATGGCGGACGCGCTGCCAAACAGAGGGCGCCTCAGCAGCATCCTGAATGCATTGTATTGGACCCACAGAGCATTAACAGCTCTCTGCGTATATGCTCTCCACAGGCTGCTGGAGTAAAACGTCTGATAAAAGGATTTAAATAACAAAATCTTTACCTCTCTTGTGCAGCAAGCAAACCTGTGGACCAGCATATTAACCATAATAATATATGGGGAAGTGAAGTTAGCATTAAAGTGTGTGATTGATGAAATAGGACCCTGTTTCTGGATATTTCTGAATCAGAGCTCTTCCTGGTCTTACCTTTTTGGTCTTCTCGGGTTTTATTTTTTGGTCGTTTGCATTCTTCGATATGAATCACCTGTGGCATAGTTAGGGGGATACGCTAAGGTAGCCCGCGAAATTAAATAATAATGAATGACTTTTTCATGAACTATATAGTCATTCAATAGGATTCTATGAACTTTGAGAGTTGGATTGCTGATTCTAATGATTATAATTCTGTAAAGCCGTATTTGTTACAGCCGCGAATCATATTTGAATCAACATACAACTTGACACAGACCTGCAAATTGCAAAAAACTTAAGAAAAATAGAATTTCGCGGGCTACCTTAGCGCATCCCCCTTAAGGCTTCCTTAGCTGGCAAATGCTACAGTGAAATGAGGTAATCTGCACTGATGGTCAATTTCGTTCTAAAAATTGGACACTACGTTCCTTTGCCTTGTTTTTTTTCTTGTTTGAACACCGTTTACGTGGACGTTTTCGTCTTCATTGGCAGCCTTGTTTGTTGTTTCACCCATTTCTGAATCTTTCTCCTTCCCTTTGCATACTTCCCTGGCCTGTGAGAGTTGCTATATGGACGCTAACATAACAATAGGTTACCTAAATACGGCCAATATCACCCACTATGTCACCCTGAAGCATATACCCACCATATCACACGAGCATTAAGCATACAATCTCGTACCGCTCATATCTCGAAACATTCCGCGGCTCAATTCGAATTAAGGCAACATTGTACGCCACAGGTCTGAAACAATTTAGGAAATCATTTGCGGTGCATCTGAAATTGTACCGGGTTATACCGCTGTGGTATATTCCTCTGTGGTTATTTTGGTACAAGAAGGGAGATTGTGGCGTGTTAAAGTTTTAATCTAATTTGAACATTTGTGATTTGTAACATCTTTCCTTTAGTTTTCTGTGGGAGAGATATCGTGAAAAGGGACGGAAGTATGTACCAGGAAGTGACAGCTTGAGCATGGAATAAGTAAGTAGTTGTTAATGGCATGGAATTAGTAAGTACGTCATAATAGCATAGATTTAGTGTACTCATGGAATTAAAAGTAAATAAAATAAAAAATAAGTTTATTGACATAAAGTATCTTTGTATACAACTCCAATATATTTCACAATAGGTATATTGGATTTTGGGAAAAGGCTACACAAAGAAAAACCCTGCCTCCTAAACTAGGGGAACCCTGTGACCTAGGAGTCAGTGTACTACTGTAACTTCGTGTACAAAAGACATCTTTATTTATATGTGTTAAGAGACCCATAATGACCTGATTTAACTATGAATATGAATGTGTGAGTGTACAGGGGGGGGGTGGTTGTGTGAGTGGGATGGGGGGCATGTGGTGTATGAGAGGTAAAGAGTACTTACTATATACAATATTTTTATTTTTTTTTACATGTGCGACCACTAGTAATGGATAATTATTCGAATATTTCAAATTATTTTTTCGAATAAATATTTCAGTTCAACTTTTGAGGTTAATTTCTGTCGCTGCAAAGTTGCTTATTACCAAGGTGAGTTGTCAGATGTTACACCTCATATGCGACTACTGTTTTATAGTCTACGGCACTTATACAGTCGATTAATGCATTCAATTTTGGTAGTGATGGAAATAAATTAAAAGATAATCTCTAGCTACAAGCCTGTTACTACCAAGCCCCTTCTTATATGTAGGAAGAATAAGAAGCAAGAAAGTATTATGTCACTTTTCGTTTAAATTTTTGCATTCATTCATTCATTTTATGAAAAATTATACAGGGTTATTTTTAAAACGTCAATAACCTCTTAAGGGGTCATTGTGGGTTTTATTCGCGATTTCAGTTTTGGTACAATATTAAAAGTTGTTCATAATGATGAGTATAATGACCCCTTAAGAGGTTATTGACGTTTTAAAAATAACCCTGTATTATTATGAAGTTCCAGAGACTTAATGTTAACGTAAAACTATAAACGACACTCTTATTCGTAACTGCTTGCTAATGTTTTTTTTTTTTTTATTATTGAGATAAAAAGGGTAAATTCACCCCAACATAAATCATGTAGGTGTATTATGTAACGCACATACAATACGAAAATTACATTGCGTACACCACGAAAGTACCAAATGCGTTGGGTTAACGCATCTTGTCTCCTTTATTTTGCACCCTTCAGTTCTAAACATAGACCAACCACAAAATAAAACCATATCTATGCAATATGATTTACGATTCAAATACATTTCTCTATTAAATAATATTATGGAAGGTATAACGTGTTCTCACTTACTTGTTTATCTGTTTTATGCATTTGTGGGTACGAAGAGAAATCAAAAGCCAAAGGCAATCTTTAACTTCGCACTTTTATTACTTCCTTAAATATTATCGTAAACATTTTAACTTCGTAGATTTGAAAGCTGTCTTGGTTTGTTGCCTTAGCTAGCTGTGGGTCGTGTGTTTGTTTGCTTGTAACTTGTAACTAATTTAAACCATCATTTGTTTGTTTTTTTAAATCCTACTTAGTGCACCTCTTCACCCAAAATGTTCCTTCCTTTAACTATTTATATCTTTATAAAACTCCATATGAAATAAGATTAGACATTTAAATAAACTTGTTTACAGTCCGTTCCGTTCCGTGTCCGTTGGCATTAAAAGCAAAAACGTCGTTACAATACCAACTCTTTATTACAACTGCCATTTGTCATGCCACCAACGTAATAGAAGTCAAAATCGGTTGATCAGACTGTAAAAAAGGTTTATTTACTCGTAAATGTCTAATCTTATTTCAAATTGAGTAAGTGTAGATTTGTTTGATTGATTTATTTGTTCCATGTGGTGCCGGACGTTAAGAATAGCACTACCCTATTTCAACCAGTGGGTGTCGTAAAAGGTGACTTAAGGGATTTACTAGAGAATGGGCAGCAGCGTTCTCTATGCTTTTTAACATCACACTGCGATCGCCAACCCGCCTGCCAAGCGTGGCGATTATGGCAACCCTCCCCCCTTTTGGAGGAGGACTATGTCCAGCACTGGACGTCTTTCGGCTGAAATGATGATGATGATCTTTAGATCGCTGCAAGAGAACTAAAACAATCAGGCCAACTTTATTTTGCTGGTGTGCGTGACAGCTACGTCTTACACTCGCGCCACGTCATTGTGTTATTCTAGTGTGCGTGCATTTTGCGGCCAACTGTTGGACGCAATTTTTTTCGATGAGTTCACAGCTTTGACTGACTATCTAGACATATTTCTATCTCTGGCCCCTTCCATATTTTTATTTTTAGTGGAGACCGACTTTATGTAACTGATATCTATAAGATGCAGATATATCCTATATCCGAATAAATAGGTATTTTTTAATACCATGGAATTAGTAAGTACTTTATAATAGCATGGAATTAGCATGCTCATGGAAGTAGTAAGTACTAAGTATATGTATAGATTGTAAGTAGAGGGGGTCGAATGGCGACCAGTGGGCGACCACTAAAGTTGACAAAAAATAATAGGCTCATTTTGACATTTAACTTGAATCGACGCGATTCACCATCGCGACGTAACTAGTGAAAAAACCATACGACACGGTACTCGATACTCACGATAAATCGATTCAAGTTAAATGTCAAAACGGGCCTATTATTTTTTGACAAGTATAGTAATGAATATTTTCTCAAATAAATATTTAAGTATTTAGCTTTATTAAATTTTGAGGTTAATTCTATCGCTGCACAGTTGCTGAGTATTACCAAGGTGAGATGTCAGATGTAAAAGTGTGAGCGTGTTTTTTTTTTGGTTAATTATCGCGTAATTACCTTATTGGTGATGTTCTTCAGAAAGGTCAAGTGCTCTAAACCGGCGTGCGTGTATGACCAGATATATGAACGTAAACGAAGCAAAAGGAGCGTAGCAGGTGGCGTTCTATAGTTTCTGCCTACCTCCTTGAGATGAAGGCGTAAGTTTATTTATGTAGGTATGTATCGCGTAGTCTCCATACCTTACCATACGAAACAATGTTATTCTTTAGAACAATTTAAAGCATTTCCCACAATCGCTTCGAAGCTCCAACTAATCATTTCACATGGTTACGACTCGTAAGCGTTAACTAATACGATTCGTATCAGACCTTACGAATCAAGGATTAGATAGCCATTTAAATTGTTGTTTTTCTTTTAACTTTGCCCATGTAATAAGTGGTTCGTTTGATTGAAGTGCTTGCGCCTACGCTGAAAAGGAGATTGATTCTAAAAAGATTTTTCTTTTCGACGCGAAATTACAGATTTAACGCTTTTCAATCGAAATCTATCAAGAGACGTAAATTCCTTTCGTTGTTGTCTAATTCCTTGTTTTTTTTTAAAGATCGGCTTATGTTTTTTGCTCGATTAATCACAGCTGTAGCTCTTGTCATATTAGACAGCCAGCTTACAAGACTCGAATAGGTTTTCAAAATACGGATAGAGACAGAGACATAAAGAGACATTCTCTCTCTATCGCTCATGAACAGTTATTTTCAAAAGGTCTCAAAAACAAAAATCGAAAAGGTCTGTAATTAGAATTAACGTGTTTAGCGGAATCTTTGGTAACTTAATTATATGCTTAAAATACGATAAACTTTAATCTCTTTCCGAGAATATGGAAACAATGTAAGTATTTGGTCTGTAATTAAAACTTCTGAAATGTCTAACACTTTAGTTTTCAACTAATGATAAAGATTTTGCTGTCTTTATTTTAACCATTGGGGCGTGTAATGACCAAAAATGTGCAATTTTTACGCGGCCATCAATCAGACATTAATTAGATGCAGAATAATATTACGAACAAAAGTTAATATGTGTTAACATAACCTAACATCAGTCTGAACCGAGTAAAATTTTTTTTTTTTTTTCTTACTTTTATGTCGTCTAAAAGCATGTAAATAAGGCTTATTTTTTACATCAAAATTCAAGTTCAAATATATCATAAATCGGACTGCATTTGTAGAAAAATCCTTTATCAATTCATTTTTCTGATAGGTTTTTCCAATACCGACTATGCTTTCAACAATGGCCGCGGTATAAAACCAAATGAACCACTTCCCATAGTGATTTGGTCATTGTCCTTTGGCCGCTAGAGGTTTTCAAGGTGACTAAAGGTTAAAGCACGCAATTTGTTAAGGTTGTGGGTGAACCCATGAATTGTAGCTTGTTGGGGTGTGAGAAATCATTTTGATGTTAAAGAGACTACGTGCCATAGCTTAGGGGTAGGTTCAGTATCGCCAAAGGAACCCAGGAAAAATAAAAAAAAATATTGCAAGATCAATTTAGTACCTACTAACTTAAAATAGCAATCGTTTAGAATTAAAATGATTTTATGTGACGGTCCTAAGCCCGTTAAAGTACGAAGACACTTATATATATATTTTTAAGTTTAATTAAATTTTTGTTTATACAGTAAATATATATTTTTTTAAATTATATTTTTATTTTTCCTGGGTTACTTTATTACCCTTAACTTATGGCACGCAGTTAATTTAACACCCTGTATAGGCGCACGTAAACCCGATTACTGGCGGGGCGACGTATGCCGTGTGGCGATCGGCAAGTATACACTTATAGTCTTAATGTAGTAGGGTGTAAATGTGTGTGTAGTGCGATGTTTCACATCTGCCAGTCGTCCCAGGATGGCAAAATTTTTTTTTTTGTAAAGAAACCTGAATGTAACATAACACAATGGGTGACCACTGAAAATCAGCGCTGTGCTGTGGGTCCCCCAATAGCAATTTAATCGGCCCAATAATCGGCTCTATAAACAGTCTGACGTGTGTGAGCACCCTTACTCGACGCTCAGCGTGGAACTGTGGATGCATAGCAGAATTGAAATGGCTCGATTAAAAATGTTAAAATTGTCTATTTATTTGTAAAACTTACAGTCTATATTATTTTTATTATAATTTAGTAATCATATACCTAAAAAGTAATTTCTTTTACCCTAATTTTGTGTTTTACCAACCCATAGCAGATCAAGAGCCCCTCGATAGAATTTGCTACGGGTCCCGCGCTTGCTTAATCCGGCACTGCACAGGCAGTATTATTAATTAATGAAAGCTAACATTATGGCAAATTGTTGACTAGTACTCTTCATGTTCCCACCGCCTCTAACTCTGCCTACCCCTCAAGACATACAAGCGCGTGTCTTCACAAAACAACACTATCCAGCATCCAGCCCGCGGTTTGTTTATTACATTATGCGTACCAACGAGCCTGGTAACCATGGCAACGGCTAACGGTCTGCGCAGACGCACAGAATGTATAGAAAGAGATTTAAGACGGAAACTACCAGTGTATCCTGAGCTATTGATCTCGATAAACGATTTTACTGTTGGTTGAATGCGCCATCAATCAAATGTAGACTTTAAAGAAACGTAATAAAGGTTACATAGCCTTGAAAATTAAATTTTTCATAAGAAAAATTAAGTTGGTAATAAATAGTGTTTGACTGAATTTAGTTGACTCGTTAGAATACTAAAACGTTCGTGTATTAAATGTAGGCACTGAATTATTACGAAGTTATTAGGTAATTGTTCCATAGATACGGTTTTGCAGGAATTTGTTCGATGATAAGTACTGTTCTGAGTTGGAAGGGTTATTAAGAAATTCCTAGGTAAAATTGCGATATTGCGATAAAGACTGACAGTTTGTGCCACTTTTCATTGCTTTGGTAACACTTAAAGCGAGAAATAATGGGTATATTTCTGCATTAAGAGCGTAGATGACGTACGGCATTTCATACAAACTTTCAGGCCCTTGTTTTTCGAAATGACTGAACCGATTTTAATGAAACTTCATACGCATAAGCAGGATACAAAGGTCTAAAAAGTCAGTTAAAATAGTGTTACAGCCAAATTAGACCGATTTAAATATTTTCATAGAAACAGAGATTTTCAGTTATCTGTTTTTAAATACGAAATTTCGAAAATGGTCTTTACTAACTTTTTAGATCTTTGTATCCTGCTTAAGCGTATAGAGTTTCATTAAAATCAGTGAAGAAAAACAAGGGTCAAGCCCTTGATTTTCGA
The DNA here is from genome assembly GCA_948098905.1 of Tiliacea aurago. Lineage (NCBI taxonomy): Eukaryota > Metazoa > Arthropoda > Insecta > Lepidoptera > Noctuidae > Tiliacea > Tiliacea aurago. The sequence continues at coordinate 4,104,682 of OX402583.1, read as the reverse complement.
AATGACTGAACCAAGTTTGTTTGAAATGCCGTACGTTGTAAACGCTTTTAAGCTTAACTTGAAACAGGTGTTAGCATACAGGGATACACCCTGTCCTCCGCCTTCCGCATGGAAGGCGGAGGACAGGGTGTTGTGGCGGAGCCTGGGAGAGGCCTATGTCCAGCAGTCGACTGCTATAGGCTGAGTTGATTGATTGATTGAATTATTCTGGTATGCATTCATCTAAACATTAAAAAAATCGTCGCCAGCCACCTTCTTAAAGGTCGTCGGTCCATCTAGCTGGGGGGCGTCCCTCACTCCGTTTGCCAATACGCGGGCTTCACTTCAGGGTTCATGTGCTCCACCGGCCGTCGGTCCTTCGTCAAACATGGCCAGCTCACTGCCACTTCAGCTTGCTTACTCTGCATGCTATGTCGGTAACACCGGTTATCTTCCGGATAACTTCATTTCTGATCTTATCCTTCAAAGAAACTCACGCACAAAAAACGCGCTGAGCGACCTTCAATTTAAGGACCAGCCCGACTGTTAATGTCGAAGTTTCGGCACCGTATGTCATAACGAGCAGGACGCACTCCTTAGTCTTCAAACACTGCGGGATTGGCGACGCGAAAACTTGACGAAGTTTTCCAAACGCTACTTAATCCAATTGGATATGTTTAAGAGCCAACTAGTCGCGGGCTCGAACTCACTGGCGGGCGCGGCCAAAAAGCACGCTGTCTCACTTAACATCGTGTCCGACAGAGATAGCACCAGTGATGAGCAGTTAGAAGCTAGTCTACACGCATAACTTCTAGTCGCACGCACACAAACACAGTGCACGATCATTCATACTAAACGGCGCGTATAAAAAAATACGATAACTCCTTTGGAAGGTGGGGTTTTATGAAAAAACTACTGCATAAATCAATTACGAATAAAGTTTATTATAATCTTCGACAATTGAGCTTTGTCGGAACGAGCTTTGTTTTCGACATTTTATAATTCTTTTATTACTTATTTACGCCCAAAGTTGCGTTAAAATTAGCAGGAAAAACGAATCTTTGTTGGCTCGTAACTTTTGAATGCCTTTTTTTTTACTATTCTGCTTCTGTACAGACAAAATTAATAATAAGACAAAACGATATCATGTTTTACTTTAGATGTACAATGTGTAACAGTGGAGTAAAACCCCCCCGAAATTTGTATGGAAAAAGTATCGACTAGTTGCGCCTGAATAGAAAAGAATCGGCAATTTTCCGCGGTTTGCGCTTAAGGCGACGATAACCCACGTTTAATGATTTTATACTGAAAATCACGTCTAAACGAGTAATGTTAATGAATTGAAAAAATATATGTTAAATTAGAGCATTTTCTCAATGACTTAATATGTGAATATTTATGTGTATATTACATAGTGATATTAATTTGTAAAGTCATGTCTAACGCGGATAAAAAACTGAGAATGGCGCAAAATCTACCAAGCGTATTTTTCTGAAACCTTCACCAATTTAAAGATAATTGATTGGTTGGTTGATTGATAATTGATCTTTTAGTATACGCGTTTTATTAAAATACCTTTTGTTTTGTGTATAATAAATTAATAATTCGGCAAATTGGGGACAGCGCTCCTTGATGGGCGAGTCCTATTACTGGCTGAACGTACGACGCATTGCGTGAGCTCAGTACAGAACACGCAAGCTAACTACTCAAGGTCACTGGCATTCACCACCGCTTTACACTACCACATCTGCCTACCCCCTACAACAATGTCCATACATTTAGCGGTTATATGCGCAGTCGCAGGAACACGCACCAATTAGCACAGTCGTCGCTTGCCGATACCGACTCATAAATCGAATGGACCGTTACTGTGGAGCCTTGAAAAGAGCGGGTTTCAATCGTAACTATACTCCATTTGAAATAAGATTAGACATTTAAATAAACCTTTTTTACAGTCCATTCAACCGATTTTGCGTTCGTGGCAAGACAAATGGCAGCTGTAATAAAAAGTTGGTATTGTAACCACGTTTTTGCTTTTAATGCCATCCTTATACCTACGGAATAGAAGTCAAAATCGATTTAACGAACTGTAAACAGGTTTATTTAAATATCTAATCTTATTTCAAATGTAGTATAGGTAAAAACCAATTCGTTGTTATAAGCGGGAGCGGGGGTTAATATAACACACATCCTAATTATCATCACACTATCACATCATCACACTTATAATATCACATTTAACAGTAATATTATATAGGTGAAAGTTTGTGTGTGTGTGTATGTTAGTTACTTCTTCACGCTCAAACGGCTCGACCAATTTTGATAAAATTTTGTATGAAGGTAGCTGACACCCTGAATTAAGACATAGGTTACTTTTTTCGTGATATTGTGTGAAACCGTGGGGCGCAGCTAGTAATATTATAAATTCGAAAGTGAGTTTGTTTGTTTGTTACGCTTTCACGCGAAAACGGCTGAACGGATTTGAGTGAAACACCATGGGTACACCATGACCTACCTTTTTTTTTTTTTTTTTTTTTTTTGGGGTGGGAAATTATCAAATAACTTCTCCCGCTCTGGGCTGAGCGGGAGGGCGTGTCAGACTTTTACTGACTAAAACCCACCCGTGTTCCTTCCGTTGCCCGTGTGCCAGGGCCACGATATCCCTTTCGGACAAACTCGCAACCCTGGCAGGCATTGGCCTACCTGGGTTACGATATAGGATACTTTTTATCCCTGTACCAGCCTGTCCCAGCCAGTCCCAGACCAGCTCTACCGGACCCCTCTCTCAAAGAAGAATAATGGAAGTGGGGTCAGGTAAGGCTGGTCACCGACTGTACGTTCCCGTGGGATAATTTCCGACCTACACGCGGGTGAAGCCGCGCGCAAAAGCTAGTTAAATATAATCGGAAGTGTCTTTGTAGCCTGAGAGATAAGGAAGATAGTCCCAGAGAATTCTTCTAAATCATATGAAGAAAAAAATTATAATACTAATGCTATCATAATAATAATGAAGGCCGGCAATATTTGACATAGTAATTCCAAAGCGCCGGTGTCAGCCGTAATTTTTTGGCCATTAGAACACTGCGTAGTTTTTTTTAAAACCCAAAATGATTGCCAAACAAAACGATCTCTGTAAATCTGTAATATGCAATATTGCAATCAAAAATTAAAAGCTTAATACGACAGGACGTAAAATGACATGACCCGTTGGTTTATACGAGTAATGGATGAATGATTCACTTCTTAGGGAAGAAATAGCGTATTTGTGCCTCCATAATATTAATGAGGTTTCTAATTGTCCCGTTATTACGGTGCAGGGATTGGTCAGTTGATATGCCTGTTATTCGTAAAGTTATATAAACAATCTCGCAACTCGGGAAGTCTTCTTGCGCCTCTAGGTGTAATAAATTCTGATGGAATTCTATTAATTACTTAAAGGAAATATAAATTGAACGTTTCCAAGCTTATAAACTATCACTGGGTACCAATCCAATCTTCGAAATGACTGAATGACATTATTGGCTGTTAAAATTATGATTGTGAATGCAGCCATTTTTGACTTCACAGCCCATGAAGCCATCAATGGGGTATATTTACTGAAGTTGTGTTTAGCAATATTAAGGCTACCATACATGGTTAGTTCTACCTTCAAATCCATCCGACCTGGCGTTTGTGGCTTTAACGACCTAAAGATCAATTGCCTTCGGTGGTCGGACGGGGAGTTAGTTTTAGCAAATCATTGAAACTAAACAGTCTGATCGTTTCGTGTGTGTGCATGCATGCGGTCAGCCCGATAAAGTGAGATTTGTCTGTTCAGATTGATCTCTTCATGTACTTATTTATCCTTTAAGTATTCATTCATCTTTTTTATCCATAAAAACGATTTTTTCCTATTTTTCGCCGCTACTTTCGTGGCCTCGACTCGTAGGACTCCCGCTGCTTCGGCAGTCTTCGACAAAGGTAAGAAAGAAAGAGCGCCTTCGCATCCAGATATAAGAATTCCATGTATGAAACGTAAATTATCATAGTTTTGTGCAACATTTATAATAATATTATTTATACGAGTTTAATATAGAATTTTTGTGTCAAACCTCGTAATGGCAATTTGATGGTAATTTAACTTTTGTCTGTAAGGCGACACGTTTAATAAATGGTCGTTGTTCCATTATGGGTATGATTTTAAGTAAATTATTGCTTGTTTAGCTTATAAAAGTTTAGTCATATATATTAAGAATAAAATAAAACTGATGTTCATCGCCCATTTTGTTACGAATCTGAAATTATTCAAAAAGAGATAGTGAAAATTTTATTTTCATTTCCAGAAATAATCATTAGTCAAATGTGACAAAATTAAAAAAAAAATAGCTGTCGGCATTACCCCCTTTGATATAATTTAAAATTCACTTTATACGGCACATTAGAATACATTTTAAATCAATCATACGACTATGACATCCGTTACCAACGCTGCATAAACATGTAACTATATATATATTCTATTGAATACAACCAACAAATATGTATGTTTAAGTCTCAAAAATACTGTTGAATAATTTGAAGGTATTTCACAGTTTGTCGTATTAAGATTATAAAATAAAAATTACTTCGACAAAAGTTTGCCTCCGACCGCGTCTTGTCATTTTAATGCAATCTTACGACCGATATATTGTCTCATTCTTCCGTATAAAAACATACATTTTGTCCCTTTCTGACATATAAATCTGCGGTAGTAGTACCCTGTTACGTATATTTACTTATTTGGTTCGATATTGTTAAATAAATTTCGCGTTTTTGGAGTCCTGAGAGATTAATTTTTTTAATTTTTTTTTTGGTGCTTTGTGCTCCAAATCGGGTTGGTGTACGAATGATATAAAGTTATTGTCGTAGTTTATAATTATCCGACTATTGTAAAAGTAAAGTAAGTGTAAGGAGTTATATTTACTGTAGATCACCATGATAGACCACGGTATAAAACCATCTCCTGAAGAAAATAAGATTAATTGTAAAAGGAACAAATTTAACAACGCCAAAAAAGAAAGAGAAAGATTGCTTGTTCTCAGTCGACACGGAAGCTGAAAACATTAAAAAACAACATCCCACCAATCAAAACACACACCAATCAAAATAAATTGTAAATTAAACTTTAATCGATAAACTGATTTACCGATTTCATTATGAATCCTTTAATAAAATTGTAATTTATCCTGGCAGGGGTTACCATAAACAATTATTCGCAACATTGTAAAGGACTGGTTGCACGAAAGAAACGGAACTGGAGATTGGAACATGTTGCTTCTTTGTAGAACAATAACCAATTATGTCAAGATTAACTTTAGTTTAGTTAACCTGTGTGTAAGAAAGGACTCTCGGAGCGTAAATATCAGTTGCTTATTGCTTGCATTTTGTGTAGGTTATTTCTACTTTGGTTGGGTATTTTTCGTGGACTAGTTTTAATTATAATTTGGTCTGTAATCTTACAAACGTACTTATTTTGTTGTTACTATTTTCTTAGTACTTCTCCATCATCATTATAATTATCATTGGCTGCTTTTAGGGTTCCGTACCAAAATGGTAAAAAGGAACCCTTATGGTGAGACTAAGTCTGTCTGCCTGTCTGTCTGTCACACCTGGATATCTCAAGAACTACTGATCTCAAGAACTTGAAATTTACAATAGTTTTAGATGACGTTTGCCCAACTATTTTACAAACAAGAAAGACATTAAAAAAATTATCTTTTTTGCAAAAGGGATTGAAAGGGGGTCTTAAAATTTGAAGTGGGGCTACTAGGGCATGTGGGATATCATATGAAAGAATGCTGTTTACAAATTCTCAAACATTTTTTTTTAGACAGCATAGTTTCCACCTTTTGATGAAAATGTGAAAAATAATACCGTCCCTCCTTTATCTCCGAAGTTTGCATAGGTAAAAATCTAAAATTTGTGATAGAAGTTTATGTAAAGATTACAGGAAAAATAAAACGATGTCTCTACATACTCGTAGCACAGTTTTTCAGAAATCATCAACATCATATATACGTACGGAACCCTCGGTGCACGAGTCCGACTCTCTCTTGACCGGTTTTTTCTTTGCCAAGTAAGTACTGACTATAAGCATCTTCTTATTAATTGTGCCACGCACCCAAGTTTGTATTAGTTTGACTCAAATCTTAACAGCAATCTTCCCAAGTCATCTAGCTATCTCATCTTCATCTGCCCACCCTTCTTCCAACTGTGTTGGGGTCAGCTTCCAGTCTAACTGGATGCAGCTGAATATCAGTATTTTCCATGGAGCGACTGCCCAGATCTGACCTCCACAACCCAGTAACTGGGTAATATGATACCCCTTGGTAAGACTGGTTGTCAGACTTTCGGGCTTCTGACGACCCTTAACGACTGTAAAAAATCCACGAATGACAGCCGGGAGCAACAGCTTAACGTGCTGTCTGAGTCATGGAGGAGTCTTGGTATGTATGTAGTCATCTAGCTTTCTGAGTCTTATAATATACTGATTAGCTAATTCTTAGAAATTAAATTAAATTAAATCGTTTATTCTGTAAATAGGACATTAGAATCACTTTTACACGTCATATAACAAAAAACAAAAATCTAGATGTAGCCGACATTTCATATCTGACTACCCCTGAGAAGAAATGGCGAAACAAACACAGGGGTCAAAGTCTCTTTTAAAGTCCAGACATAATCTTGGTCAGATCATGTGAGGACCATATAGATCCGTGTCTGAAATGGTCTTTTGAGGAAAGACCCACACAAATTTGAGTTGACCAGTCCAATCAGTGTAAGCATTTGTCAGTAATCGTGCAGCTCAACTCAAGACTTAAGGAGCTCAACGACTCCTCGACGAACAATACCAAAGAAACGACATTTGGGTAGGTCGCATAAAGCGTTCAAAATGCCAGACCATTATTAAAACTAACTGAGAAAAACCAAAAAAAAAATAAAAATATTTAAAGAGAGAGAAAAAATTACCACATAGTACTCAATAAACACAATAAATTAAAGCAGTAAATAAAATATAATACTTTTCAAAGTAAACATTCATGTAAAAATTTTATATAATATTCTGCAATGTCAATATGTATTGGTATTGCAGAATATTTGATGTATAAAATAATATTATAAAATAATGCATAATAATTAAAATGTCAAGTTTTCCAGTTTTATCACAAGGCTAGCAGAGCGAGCAGCTCAATCCCAAGCTTTTTTGTCTACTAACTACTCAGACAGATAGTTCTTTAATAATACGTTTACGTAAAATTTAAATACATTATTGTGTAAAGAAACAAAACAATACATCAGAAGTCCGAATATATAATGAAACATTTCACCATCCAACTTCCAACTATAAACGTCATTCCAGGATTCTTATTCACCCGGAAGAAGGTTTAGCGTTCAATAAAGTTAATGTAAGCAGCCGTTCAAAGGCTCGCAGTAAACCATAATAAAGGGCACAAGTTAAACATGTAGATGATTTGATGGCAGCCTGCGTCATTTGACATTAAGTATTGCATATTTTAGCGCTGCCATTGTCCGGACAGTTAGGTTGGAAGTGAGATGTTTAGGGTTTACGTTATTGGCAAGATAGGAGCTGATTCAGATTTAAGATCGGGTTGGATGTCGGATATTAAATCATTTATTTGCTTTAATAGGGTTTATAGAAACGACGGAGTTTTATATGAATAGTTGGCATGTGCATTTAAAATCTCTCGTTTGTAGACACTATAAAATTTGAATTGTGTCTCAAGTAGATCCACCTGACCACCACATGGACAAAGAGTTAATTTTCTTTTGAGAATTTCTTCTCTTCCGCCATTTCTCTCCGGCAACTGTAATACGCTTGTAGCGTAGGCATAATATTAAATATCTTTAGTCTTTGGCAATGTATTACCTAGCTCTTAAGTTAACTCTCTGTCCTCACAACCACTTGAACCACTGCATACAACGTCAGTCGTCACTCGTCCAGTAAACCTTCAACTAGTAACACACTCTTTCATTCATTTGCCTCACCTTCTGATTAATTACATTAATAATGATATGAGACTGTCGTTAGATGATTAGTCTTACAGTAGAAATAACTTTGTAGCTCTTATCTATAATTCAAACATGCAGACTACGAAGACGACCATTAGTTATTAAATACTGCATATTTTAGCACCATCTTTGCTTGTACCGTTAGTACATAAGTGAGATATTTCTTCCTAGGGCTGGTCCTTGGCGCCAATATTGGGTTTTGACCTTTGGTGCAATAAATTGTTGGCTCCAAAATTTCGTCCATCACTTTTCAAACGGTTTTTGATAAAATCAGATTTCATCATGAACCGTTTTAAATCAAGGCTTCGTTTGAAGCTCCAATGCAGAACAGGATGAATTTATTTATTTTCCCTGTCGCATGATAAATTCCTGACATAAATATGATTCATATAGACCTAATAAATAAGTCGTTTATACTACCACAAAGCAATATCCCTTTAAGGGCTCAATATACCATTGGCAAACACAATTGACCGGAACATTTTAGTGTACTTTAAAAATGCTTTAAATAAATGACCTCAAAAACGAAGGGTCTCGTAAATCAATCAAAAAACTAATTAAAATCAACTGTAAAAAACTGTAGGACCAATTGCACTTGAGCGTGTAACAATACTTTGGTTATTTTTATGCGAAGACTTGTAATAACCGTCGAAGTGATTACAATTCTTGAATGTACACGTCTGTTGGTTTTGACGAGCCATTGATCATTTTTGGTGCGACTGAATATTGACCTGTCCGTCTAGGTCCGACCTATTTATCTGTAGCTAGCTTCTGCTCGCGACTTCGTTCGCGTCGAAGCAGTACTCATATCACAGGTTTGCAAAATTATTATTACTATTTGCTTTGTTGAAAGTTGACTAAAATAGCCGTTCATAAATATGTCATGATTGACTGCTTAGTTCTATAAAGTAATAGCGCGATGATAATCATTTAAAAGGTTAAATCTGTAACTATCTGCGAACTTTTTAACCGTTTCGCTCGTCTATTTACAATTTGCTGTAAACCATAGAGGAATACAAATATAATGCAACATTGCTCATGCCCCATAGTAAATAGCGCGATAATATGTAGCCTACCGGCTGACCAGACTTATAGGGAATATATGTATATGCAAAATTAGAACAGGCTCTATCCGAATTTGCGTTAATTCTGTTTATGAGGTATTTCTTTCCGACTTGCAAGACAAAAATTGTGATAGCTCGGTTAATATGCTTGATATAAATATTATTTATAGCCTAAAGCAATCAGAAACAATGTAGCTTTCTACCAGCAAAAAAATATTTTAGAATTGGATCATTAGTACCGGAGATTGCCCCCTACATACAAACGAACAAACAAACTTACAAACAAATTTTACCACTTTATAGTTTTTAGTATGGATTTTACTTCGAAAAGAAATTTGCCATTTCTCTGTTTTCGGTGTGAAATTTAGTTTTGGTCCTTTAGACTCTGCTCCAGTAATAACTGGTCCTATGTCAGACGGATTGCTGATCATTAATAATACCAGAGAAGAATACCTCTTCAAGATTATTATCTCATTGCGTCTCACTACACCAATTTGGTGGTTTTAGCTTAAACATAAATTACAAAATGTAATAAAGTAATAAATAAGATAAAAATAAATAAAAAGGTTTATTTCAGAAACTTGTACAACTTTTACAGTAAATCTTACATAAATGGACCTCCTTTTAAGTAAAAGATATACCTGTGCTAGGAGATCCCACTCTCCAATGACAAAATAATTTATTGGTAAAAGTGGTGTACAATAAGAAAATAGAATTTAAACAACAAGAGTAATGACATTATTCAAAGAGGAAATCAAATCAATTCTAAGCGTTGAAAGTTTGTCAAACGTGTTTACAAGTTATTACTAGTTTTAAACAGTAAGAGAAAACATTGAGGAAATCTACGGAGCAATCAATAAACGTGTGTAATGCCTGAAGGTAGAAATCAGCAGCGGTGTTCATGACGGTGGCTAGTTAATAACCAGTGCAAACACGTAGCTCCTTAATCATGAAAAACTTGTCATTTATAAATGCTTTATTGGTAGGTAATAAGAATCGTATCTTTAAATCCATGAAGTGGAACGGTAGTAGATTTTACACCATTCTTCTTTAATTTTTTCGTGATTAGTTGTCGATTAAAGGCTTCTACATACCAGCGCGACTTGTCGCGCGACGCGACTCAAAGGCACCGCTCGTCGCGAGACACGCGGGGCCTTTGTGTCTTGTCGCGTCGCGCGACAAGTCGCGCCGGTATGTAGAAGCCTTAAGGATTATGGTGTAACTATGTAGACCTATTTGTGTTGACCTCCCTCTTATAGAGGAGGCTTGTGTCCCAGCAGTGGGATTTTAGGCTGATTATTATTATTTATTTATTTATTTAATACTTTAAGCACACAAACTTACAGAGGCGGACTTGATGCCATAGGCATTTTCTACCAGTCAACCTTTGGGTGATGCAGAGCCAAGCAGTGGTAGGTGCAATAACGAAAATTGTGGAATAAATATTTATTTAAATATAAGGATATACATACATATACCTATTAAAAACTTTAAATATAATATATATACCTAATTATACATTATTATAAGACCTGTACACATACATACACGAATATACCAACAAACTTAACAATTCAAAACATTACCGTTGTGATGAAACTGCCAGCTTCTTACGAATGTGCTCGCCAACTTTAACTTAATGCTTTATGCTATTATGCTTTGTAGATCGATACGGCTAAGGTTTTGAATGGTTGAACAAATTTGTAATTTGGTTTAATTAGTAGTTAGTGAATTTGTGATTTTATTTGTTTTTAGTATTAGTAAAAGTATAGTTTCCGAGTAAATGCTCGTATTTGACGTCATATATTATAGTTTTTCATATTCTTTAAACTCTACGCAAAGATGAAAGTTAGAAAAGCCTGAGCAAATCACTAGATGACAGAAGACTCATCACATCTTCATATAGTTAACCTCTTTGTCCTTATAGAGTAAGCAGACTATCAAGTGGAACGAATCAAAGATGTGAATAAGATGTGCACGCGCTTTGAAACCGTCTGGAACGGCAATTATATTTTATGTTCCTAACACCAAAGAATTATGGGAACAACTATAATAATATTGTTCACTGGAATCCACAATTTGCGCCACAAGCACTCCATTCCTATTGTTGAATACAGCAACCAACAATCTTTAGCAACATAACGTTCTGTTTCATTTTAAATAACAATAGTACACGGAAGACCTTACCTATTCAGGGAAAACGTGTTATCCAACATATTCCATATTTTAGCACATTTCATCAATCTTTTTGCAAACGTAACCCGATCATAAACGGTTGCTCGACGCATTACGGTCCAGTGTGTCCAGAATAAAGGGACCTCCCGTAAAAGCGGGTTGATTTTATGATCATACTAATTGGGTATACCAAATAAACGTAGAAATATGAAATGCATAAAACTTGGTTTCGATTCCGTGCTCAGTTGTAGTGTGTAATGGATTTAGCGACATATAAGCTGTAAAAATGTTTTCTGGATTCGCATTAGTTTTGTTGCGCGACCGCCGCGAATTATATCACGTGTGTGGATTGTGGAGCGTCCATTTTTACATATTTACGCTTATGTTTATAGTTTTGTGAACTCTGTCTCTTTTGTATAGAAAGGTATTTTAATAGGTAGTGAATTGCGAACTGAAGGAATAGTTGAGATGTGTGAAATGTAATGCGTGGTCCTTTTGAAGAATGCTAGGATATTTTAATTCTTTGAAGGTCGATTTTGATTGCATGTGAAAGCCTTCGTGAGATTTTATTTTAGTTCTTAATCCAGCTTTCAGTGAAGCCGACATTTTTTAATGTTAGTCATTAGGAAGCCATTCGGTGCTTGCTCGAAAGCTTTTGTTAAGTCTTCCATTAAGGCGACGGTAGTCGACTTTTAATGATTTTATACTGAAGATCACGTCTAAACGAGTAGTGTTGATGATTTGAAAAAAATATATGGTAAATTAGAGCATTTTTTCAATAACGTAATATGTGAATATTTTAGATTATGTTTATAGTACATAGTGAAATTAATTTGTAAAGTTATGTCTAAAGGCTTCTACATACCGGGGCGACTTGTCGCGCGACGTGACGCGACACAAAGGCACCGCTCGCCCCGCGGCACGCGGGGCCTTTGTGCCGTGTCGCGCTGGTATGTAGAAGCCTTCACGCGGATAAAAAACTGAGAATGGCGCAAAATCTACTAAGTTTATTTTTCTGAAACCTTCACCAATTTAAAGACAATTTAATTATTGATCTTGTAGTATACGCGTTTTATTAAAATACCTTTTGTTTTGTTTATAATAAATTAATAATGCGTCAAATTGGGGACAGCGCTCCTTGATGGCCGAGTCCTATGACTGGCTGAACGTACGACGCGTTGCGTGAGCTCAGTACAGAACACGCAAGATAACCACTTAAGGTCACTGGCATATACGCGAGTCTTAATAAGTATGGCATGGGGCAGAAAGCTTTTGTTATGTCATTTTCAGCCAGTGTCTATTCGATATAAATGTATGCCCAGGGAATATTGTTCTAAAGTAGGACAAAGGCTTCATTCTCACTATTCCACATAGTTCTTTTTCCTGCTAATGGGGGCCAGTCCTATTCCTTTCAATATGAGTCAAGCTCATCCCATAATATTCGCCCTGGTCTGCCACGGTGTCTCAAATCGACTACAATCGGTAATTACTTAGTAGGTCCCATTAAAAGCTAGAATATATGCACCATACAAATATAGGCACACACCAACAGCACCTCGAACTACCCACAAACAGAAAACGTAATTTGCTTAACAGAACCTAACAATAGTTTTTCGTATAACTCATAGTTAAAATGGTGGTTAATTTTACGAGGTAACGGAGCAAAATAACCAATGAGTTAGGCGTCATTGTGGCGCCACTACAGAGGGGTATGTGGTGGTCATTTTAACTGAGAAGTAAAGGTATTTCTAATTAAGAAGCAAAAAAGATAAATCAATAAAGCAGCTTTCAGCCTAGACTATCTTTTTATCCTTGTGGAAGAATTCATTGACGGAAGGGCTATCACTATACCTACTCATTATTGACACTGATCTGCTGCATTCTGGTTTGAAGGTGCTAGTAAAATATTTTTTAAGAGTTGAAACTAATCAGTTTTTACACTGTGGCTCATCATTGTTGGATAAAACCAATGATATTATAAGTAAAAAGAGGTACATAGGTTATACACGGTCCGCAAGTGGCACGACAAAATTTGGATATTTAATTAGCCACATTTTCTTCGTCTTATCTTTTTTCGCTCCCGATAATAACGACATGCTATCATACTTCCACGTGTCTTCTAATAGTGTGTCACTTGTCACTTAAATATTGTGTCGTTTTTGAAGATCAAATGTTGAGTACCTAGGTAACCCTTACACAAAGAAATGTATAGACGTCGGGTAGCTCCATTTCATTCTCACAAGAAAGCATATAGTACGTAAAGGAAAAGGACAAAGCTATACTATTTCCGTCTCTCAGTGCGTGTCAGTTTTTTCAAGGTCAGCGACATATGTAGCTGTACTTTCATGGCGTTTTTGTGAAATTGTGAAGTTTATATTGGCACTTTTGTGCATCATAATCATCCATTTGCTGATTTGTTTTTGTTTTAAAACCCAGGGTAAAGGGTTAGGTTTATGGTATCATTGGGTCCTATATATATAAGGATATGTATATAATATGCTGTCTCATCTGGCCACCCGCTACCCCAACCTCTATAGTTTTCTTACTCTAAGACTCCTACCTACCTCTCATTTACCTCTTTTTAATTATAATATCATTGGACACAACCTACAAAGTCACAACCTCATTTTACCATTAGCAATCGGCAAAACATTAAATTCGCCTTCATATTATAATTCACTCCGAAACTTCGTAGGCGTAATGCTTGTCCAGCGTTGATTTGGTTTTGTTTATCGATACTTATTTATTCCGTAATCGAGTTATTTATCGATAAAACCTGAAGAATGTCGATGTGGGTACGTCACTTTGCTATAATGATGCAGCTGTATTATTTGTAGAGATGTTTTTAGAATATTTATGTGAAAAATTCGATTGTGGGACATACTTTGATGGGTTGGGACTTGTATACAATGGTAAATGGAGTTGAAACGAGTGTTTCGGACTGAATACGTTAAAATATTGGAAAGAGGTGGATACCTTATGAAAACTGTATTAAGATATATAAAGTCTAATTAGACGATCTTTTTGTACAGACAAGTTAAATTGAAAGACGACAAATATATTGAAAATTGAGTATTGATGTGTTTGGTACTTTGGTATGGCATTAAGTGTATGAACGTTCCCTATTTTAATAAAAAAAAAAAAAAAATTAAATTACAAAGGACATACAGATATTTATTGGAGATCACCTTTTAAGCAATTCGCGCGTTTTGGCCCGGTTCTAGGCATAACACTCATTTATTTACAGTGCTGTTGTATAATTTTAAGTTACCTTTTATTTTTAATTTTGCATACATTGTCTACATTTCAATTGCATAAGATAATGATAAGTGGAAGCGCGGAGTTTCCTAACACATGCAATTCCTTGCTTAAAAGCATGTGTTAGGAAACTCCGCGCTTCCACTTATCATTATCTTATGCAATTGAAATGTAGACAATGTATGCAAAATTAAAAATAAAAGGTAACTTAAAATTATACAAACAGCACTGTAAATAAATGAGTGTTATGCCTAGAACCGGGTCAAAACGCGCGAATACTTGTGATATGTGTGAGTATGGGTGAGAGTGTAAAGAGTGAGGGTGTGTAGTGAGTGAGATATAATTAGCATAATTTAGTTCTCCTATCCTAATTAATATCCTGTCAATATTATAAATACGAAAGTGTATTTGTTTGTTTGCTTGTTACGCTTTCACGTCAAAATTACTTAACAATAGTATCTAGATCTAAAATTCTCTAACTCTAGCTGGCCATAGTTGTAACTAAATCCGTCCAGCAGTTTACAAGATAACCTCGAAGAAACATACAGAACTGACAGAGGCACTCAAGAACTTTGTTTAATAATACACAATGATATAAGTTGCTTGTCGTCATGCGCGCGCGCAAGCTATAAATCAAAGAAGAGCAATGGGATGCAGAGTACCTCTGGGCAAATGCTCGCAACTTATTAATTTTACGCACAATTGTAGTCACCTCACTGGTTTACGCTAGTGATGTGCCTGAGGACTACTAATGGTCCTAGGTTCCGGATGAAGCTTAATTAGAAATTTTAGACAGGAATTATAATTGAAATTCATGGTTTCCTTTCTGTTCTCATATTTCTGTAATAGTGGAAATAATGATAAATAAAAGACGAAGCTTTTAGGCTGGTGCCATTCCATCTGCCAATATTAATTAAACTTAAAACTGGTACAAGACACAAGGTCAGTGTTCTTAGATAAAATATAATAGAAAACATTATCGATAAACTCAAGCAGTATTCATACATAATCTGAGAAATTAGACCCTCATAAGTGTGTTGCAGCCCTGATTCTGTAATTCAATTTACATTGTTAAGGCGACGATAACCGACTTTATACTGAAGATCATGTCAAAACGAGTAGTGTTAATGATTTGAAAAAAAATATATGTTAAATTAGAGCATTTTCCCAATAATTTAATACGTGAATATTTTAGATTATGTTTATATTACATAGTGAAATTAATTTGTAAAGTTATGTCTAACCCGGATAAAAAACTGAGAATGGCGCAAAATCTACCAAGCGTATTTTTCTGCTACGTTTACCAATTTAAAGATAATTTAATTATTGATCTTTTAGTATACCCGTTTTATTAAAATACCTTTTGTTTTGTGTATAATAAATTAATAATACGTAAAAATGGGGACAGCGCTCCTTGATGGGCGAGTCCTATTACTGACTGAACGTTCGATGCGTTGCGTGAGCTCAGTACAGAACACGCAAGCTAACCACCCAAGATCACTGGCATATATCTGCGTCTTAAACCTGAACAATTTTTAACAAAAGTATGAAAAGAACCTAGAAACTCTATGCCAAACTAAAGACATTTCTTATACTGATCTTTCAGATACATTTTATTGCAATACGTGACTCACGTTCAAGGCATCTCATCTTTTTACATACCTGGACATCTAAGGAAAAAGTCGTGACGATACATAGAACGCGCCTAAATTCAGTGCGCATACGCACTTATTGACAAATTCAGTAAGCAACGCTAACAGGCTGTATAATGCGTGAAAACATAAGTGCAGACACAACACCCTGTATAAGGCCTCGTATAACTAGCTAGGCTTGTTAGTTGGGACCAGCGTGTAACTCAAAACGAGCATAGTTACTTGTAGGGCTGCGAGGAGGGAATTTGTTTCAATGGAAGAAAAAAGAAAGATAGAATAGTTTGATTTTAATAAATAATTTGGGTGTGAAAGAGCGACACGTAATGGGTTGTTGTACCTATTTCCTTCAGGCTTATGTATAAAGATCGGATATTCGGATGCATATTTACCTAAAGTACGTTTTTTTCCCGGCAAAGGATACAA
Organism: Tiliacea aurago; assembly: GCA_948098905.1. Taxonomy (NCBI): domain Eukaryota; kingdom Metazoa; phylum Arthropoda; class Insecta; order Lepidoptera; family Noctuidae; genus Tiliacea; species Tiliacea aurago. The sequence continues at coordinate 4,088,082 of OX402583.1, read as the reverse complement.
AGTATGGAAACGGCTTCTTAAAATATATCTTTATTCCGGGATGGCGGGGTTTCATTAATAACAGTGTGTAGGTAAACAATTTTGTATTCCTAAGTGTAACAAATATTTCTTAACTATTTAGAACTAGCCAAGAATTTTGAGGAAAATACATCACGTTTAAAAAACACTTAATATTTATTCAAAACCTTTTATTCTAAAACGAAATATATTTATTCGGGGATACACGGCACAAAAGAGTAGTTCTTAAAAATTCGTCAGTCCTGGAAACCGACACTTTTTCCCTTACCGAAGCCCACTCCGTACTAGTCAACTCTCAAACTTTAGGTGAATATGCATCCGAATATCCGATATCTACAGTTATGTAGGATAAAGTAACAACTGAATTACTTCGAATAACTCTGTTATTATTGTCACAGCTTTGTAAACTTTAATTATTTTAGATTTCTCGGTAATTTCCGTAAAAACTTTTGGTTATTTTATTTCGAGAATGTTCGTCTAAATGCAAAAGCCCTGTTTTCTTCTCCAAATAATTCCCATTCCCATCATCAGACCCCTTCATGCCTCGGAAAGCACGTTAAGCCGTTGGTCCCGGTTGTCATTCGTGGATCTGACAGTCAGTTCGGACAGGGTCGTTAGAAACCCGATAGTCTGACAACCAGTCTTACCAAGGGGTGACGTATTACCCAGTAACTGGGTTGTGGAGGACAGATAGGCAGTTGTTCCATGTAAAACACTGGTAGTCACCTGCATCTGGTTAGACTGGAAGCTGACCCCAACGTGGTTGGGAAAAGGCGGGCAGATGACTATGACATTTTTTTAATTTAATTATCACTTATACAAAATACACAGGATTCATATTAGATAGCCACCAAAAACCACTACCCCTTTATTACAAAACAAGGTTTATCTTCAGACCCAGGTTTAAAACATGGAGCCATTATTAAATTTCGAACTTTATTCCGACTATGGTAAAGTTCCTAAACACAAAACTGACAATTTAGTACCGAAATGAAAGGCATGAGGGATGAATGAAAGGCGACTAACAAAAGGTATTTATAAAGCAGAGGTGAGTGGAAACGCCGGGAGGGGACGCCCTAGAAGGACATACAGTGACCAAATTGGTGATGTTCTTCAGAAAGGTCAGGTGCGTAGTACTCGCAACCGTGCGTGTATGACTAGATATATGCACGTAGGCGAAGCAAAAGGAGTATGTAAGGAGCGTAGCAAGTGGCGTTCTATAGTTTCTGCCTACCCCCATGGGAAGAAGGAAGGAGTTTATGTATGTATGTATGTAGTACCGAAATAAGTTTTCAGTTTTGTATAAAGAACGTTATTTCAATCACAGTTACGTTCTTATTACAAAAACTGGTTCCATGGTTTAAGCCATGTCAAAATATAAATCTTGTTTTGTAATAAGGCGGTTTAGGTTTAAACTTGTGCTATTATGAGTCTTATATCTCAATATCAAACTATACAATATAGCATTTATATGTAAATGAAAATGAGTTCAATGATTTTTTTTTTCATGGTAATGATTTGAGAAGAACAACAGTTCAGATAAATTTGAAGATTTTCTATACTTTTCAAGCACATTTTCGGTCGTCCTAGTCGACTCAACTCGTCGTGCCAACCCTAGTACTAAAGGTAGTGACAGATTTATTCTCAAAGAACAAGGCAGAGATCAACGCAGTGCACATTGTAGGTTATTGTTGATGCCAGGCTCAATATGAGCTGAGATTATCGTTCATTAATTAGTTAAATTACCTGTGATGTGATTACTTGTTCGATGTAGGAGTATCTTGTTCCATATCTTGCCGATCGTTATTAGTAAGTTGTATCTTGGTCAAGATTAAACCTTAGTCCATAAATAATCTCTTTGCTCCTTATTTTACATAATACTAGCTATTGCCCGCGACTTCATCTGTGATCCAGGATGAAAAGCCTAATGGTCTTCACCAGGTGCCAAATTTCATCAAAATCCGCTCAGCTGTTTTAGCGTGAAAGCGTAACAAACTCACTTGCGCATGTATAATATTATTATGGATTGGAAGCCTTCAGAGTCCATTTACATCTGAACTGTCTTTGGAATCAGAAATAAAATATTATCATCTTCTTGTATCACCATACTTAATTAAAACCTTGTCCAATTCTACAGCTGAACAAAACCTTTCGTCATAAACTAAAGCAATCAGTTTGCGCTTGACTTTAATAGCAATAATTTCTACCATGTACTACTAAGCCCATATCTTACAGCAATTTTTCACAATCAAGAAACGCTTTAATTAAACCTTCTATTTTCATTTATTGCAAAATACATTCATGAATACTGCATGACTGCTCTAAAGCACGACTAATTTCTGTTAAAGCCACTCAGAATTTTCCTAAACCATAACCTTACAAATTCCCCGTCAACCCAACAGCTAACCAACAGTGAAGACAGTATAAATTTAGAACACAAACGAACAATATCACGATCTTAACCTAAATCAAATACATTTCAGACGCGAAACTTGATCTAAGTGCCCCAGGCAAAAACCTAGTCCTTTAATTAGTCCTGATATATTTTTTCCTAGACATGTAGCAATATTCTTATAAACAAACGACCCCGGGAGTATCGTTACAACTTGCACCATTCGTTATGGGTGAAGAAATAAAAGTGGCGCTGACATTATTACTGGCTGGACATTATAGGGACGGTATTATTTTAGAAATATTATACGCCTAATAAATTTTAGCGGATTGGATGAGGTGGTCTTTAGTGTTACGTAGATCTTGTATGTGAATATGTTTATAGACTTTATGAATAGAGTAAGATGAAGATTTGGTCTTGTGAGATAAAAATATATAGAACTAGCTATTGCCCGCGGCTTCGCTCGCGTTAATTTAGAATTTGACAAACAATTCGGGTTGTACTCTGCTTGTTATTTGGCGTTTAGCAGCAAAAAACTCTTAACACACTACTAACGTTTTTTATAATAATATAATTCAATAATGATTCGAAAGATACGTGGCACCATCTATAATCATAAGAACGTTATGGTTGTTTTCCTCGGGAACAGTACTTTTTTTCGGGATGAAAATCAAAATCAATCAAAATTAAGTCATTTATTCAAACTAGGCTGAGAATCAGCACTTTTCGAACGTCAAAAATTACATGAGACAGTCCCCCAAAAACGCCCACCCTTCACCACTTCCTATTGCTTTAGCTGGGTAGAAGAAGTGGCGCAACAAACTCTCCAGCAGCACAGCTGTCTGTTCGCATAAAAAACTTGAAGCTATACAATACAAAAAAGGTACCCTATGTCCGTTTCTGTACACTTAACAACGTATATGCAAAATTTCAGGATGATCTGTTCAGTGGTTTAGGCGTGAAAAGGTAACAAACAAACTTACTTTCGCATTTATAATATTAGTTAGGATTGAAATGATCTCTCTCTCTCTCTCTTTTTATCTCATCATCATTTCAGCGAAAAGACGTGCACTGCTGGACATAGGCCTCCCCCAAAAGGGAGGGTTTGATATAGTCGCCCCGCTTAACAGGCGGGTTGGCAAGAAAACGCTGCTGCCCATTCTCTAGTAAGTCCCATAGGCAGGGCGCAAACGTGGACACTTTTGTGTCTAGTGTCAGATACAAGCTACCGACGAATATTTCATTTCTATAGAACCAGTATGAAATCCGACTGTGTCCGATCACTGCTACATGACACAGCAACTACGGTTCCCTGTGATGGTGTGCCGTGTTGGCAACAAAAAGTGTCTACGTGTGCGCAGCACCTTAGTCGCCTTTTACGACACCCACGGGAAGAAATGGAATGGTGCTATTCTTTACGTCCGGCACCACACGGGAATCCTAAAACTCTATTTGTCTATACTTATTGAAATATGTGATTGATTTCATTTGCTTCCTGTTGCTAAGCAAAACGCTGATGACTGTCTAAAAGGAATCTGAAAGCGTTTAAAAACGTATTCACTTGTGGTCGGCATCAATTTACCGTCCCAAGACTCAAAGCAGGATTATTTCAATAAAATCTGGTAAGTTCATTGGTCATTCCATCTTTTAATCTTCCCATGAAAATTAATGAATTTATAAGTCATTTGCCTAGGATTTTTCCAACTATATTGGGGCCAGTATTTTCCATGGAGCAACTGCCTATCTGACCTCCACAACCCAGTTACTGGGTAATACAATACTCCTTGCTAAGACTGGTTGTCAGACCTTCGGGTTTCAGATTACCCGTAACGACTGTCAAAGATCTACAAATGACAGCCAAGACCAACGGCTTAACGTGCTTTCCAAGGCACGGAGGGGTCTCGGTATGTAATGAGTGGTCACCCATCCACGGACCGACCTCGGCAAGCGTGCTTTACCACCATTGAATTTATAAGTAAAGTTATAATTTATGAATTGTTGGCATTAAAACTATATTGTTCTGTTTAATTCATGTTAAACTAATGATATTATTAAAAAAATCGTGTTTTTGAGTAAACTCTTTCAAACCTTGTACATTTCTATCACGGAAATCTCTTGTAAATTTTCAATTATAGCGCCAGTTATACACCGTACTAATAGTACGTAGGTCCCGACATTAGAACAAATGCGTCGTTAAAGCGGGATATAGCGTGTACCCTCGCCTTGTTACTTTGCACATACTGCTAGACTTATTCCTTAGGTCTGTGATATATACAGACTGGTTGGACATCGAGCTAGTTCGGTTTGTTGGGTGTAGAAATTTGTTCTTTAGTTGTAATGATTTGTATCTATTTGAATAAATATGTAAATCTCGTGAATTGGTAATAGTGTAAGTAGTAAGTCAACATTTCCTACTGTTTGATTTAATTAATCTTTAAATATGGGATTGGGAAAGAAATAACTAAAGTAACCGTCATGAGAATAAAAATAAAATGATGACCTATAAATACATAAAATTGCAAATTATACAACTATCAACTTTAAACTCAAGATATCTAAGTTGATTTATGAATGAAGAAATTATCGCTAAACGTCATAAAATAATTTTAATTGCAATGGAAACTGAACCATACGCAATTTCAGTTAAAGTTTTAAATCTTAAAGTATGAAATTTATCTCGTCTCATGGCGTTGACTTTATGAGCTTACAACACTACTATCACAGAAACTGTAATACTTAAATTGCAATACGTTTTGGGGAAAACTATGCCAAAAGTATTCACAAAACCATTAACATATTCATCATTACGATCAATTATTCACATACAAGAATATGTTAAACAAAAAAAAAATACACGACGGTGACAATTTAAAAATTTGGAATAACATGTATATAATTATATAATATATGGGTATACAAGTATACAGGCTGCTGCGTGTCGCCAGTCTGGCGCAACACGTCACAAGACGTGTTTATCATGTCGGTGACGTGAACTCATAAGTTTTGTTCCTTCCAAAAATCACTCAACGCGGATTAAGAAGTTCTCACGCCTGTAATCCCCGAAGAGTAAAGCAGCCTAGAGGTGTATCTATAGTACACCTACATTTTTCCAGTTATGTTTGAATTCCATGTAATAGTAATAGGGGGTAGTGTAATTGGGGGCGAGCCTATTACCATCAACCGGGCACAAATCCAGACTTCGGGCTGCTACTGAGAAATTCCTAATGGAAAATCCCAATAACACTTTGCCCGACCTGGCAATCGAACCCAGGACCTCATGCTTAGCAGTAGCTCTTGCAACCAATAGACCAACGAGGCAGGCATTTTCATCATTCATCATTTCAGCCGAAAGACGTCCACTGCTGGAGATAGGCCTCCCCCAAAGGGTCGGGGTGGTTGCCTTAATCACCACGTTTGGCAGGCGGGTTGGCGATCGCAGTATGGTGTTGAAATGCATAGAGAACGCTGCTGCCCATTCTCTGGTAACAAACACCCTTTGTCGCCTTTTACGTCACCCACGGGAAGAAATAGGGCGGTGCTATTCTTTACGTCCGGCACCACACGGAACGAGGCAGTAAAAAGTTAAAAACTTTTGAAGTCGCGCCAAATCCAGAATCTTACTTTTCGCTTCCCGTTCTTCCACTCCGTATGTCCGCTAACACACACCCTTTGCAGATAATCCAGAGATCCAGAAACACTCAGATCCCATCGGATACCGCGATATAGTTACAATAGTTGTCGTTTAAAGGACAAAATCTTGTTATTTGGACGCCTACGGCCACATTTTACATAGGCCATGGGTTCTAAGAGAGGTACTATATAGACCTGTTAATGCATAGATATTGCGTATTAATAGTTTCGAAGTTCATGGTGGAACATGTTTCCTTGTTCAATAGAGCTAAGCTTTGTCGAATAAATATTTTGTTGAACCGAACATTGATGTTGTTTTATGAATATTACTTTATTGACGACACGGTTGGCGCAGTGGTTAAACGATTGACTGCTGCGCTGCGTGTCGCGGGTTCGATTCCCGCACGGAACAAATATTTGTATGACCTACAAGTAGTTGTTCCGGGTCTGGCTGTTTGTGTATGTGAGCTTAAATGTTTGTAAACGCACCCACAATACAGGAGAAATTCCTAGTGTGGGGCAACGTTTAAAAAAAAAAAAAAAATTGGAACATTGAATGAAGATTTGATTTTATACTAACTGAATTTTTCTTTGTGATACTGATATTTTAGGGACTAAACTTAGCATCATAATTGAAAACTATAACCGTCTTATTACAAAACAAGGTTGCCAACCTGCCAACTCTACACCTTCTAAACTCTACACCAGTATTCCACCGCATATGTTCTATCCACAGTGCGCTCTATATCACATTTTATCTCGCGCGTCGAACTTGCTCACGCGTATAACTCAACCCTGCGGCCGGTGTTAAGTGTTGCAATTAAATATTGCCCAGCTTTGTTTCTGATGTTGATTTTATCACGATTCTTTTGAGGGTAGTCGAGCTGGGCTTAATGTGGATGTTCGGACAAAGGACCGCGGTGTTATTGTTGGAGGTACTTGACGGTGGAGATTTCAATGAGATAAGTATAAGAGAAGAAAATGGATAGATAGGATATAAGGATATATATATACTCGTAAATGTTATATTTTAATTGAATCTCTTGATGAAGGTTCAGGAATTTGTCAATAATAATTAATGGTCTTGAGCTTTCTTATACTTTCATGAAGCATCACATAGTAATTAAAGAGTCAATACCGCTTGAACTATACAAACAGAAAATTCTGAAGAACTTTATCTGTATGATGTGAGTTTTGTTCTCCAAACACCTGTTTTAAATGTTACGTAATAGCATTTATTAGATACGCCATCCCTTCATCAACCATGACAAAATCTACAAAAAAAGGTGTTTTCTTTCACCACATTTTAAACATAGTACACTCCATAATTTTTTTCTCTTTATATACCTTCACACATAAAATTCCACGATGACGTATTTCCATTGAGTGGCATAACGCGTCGAATCAGGAATGCTACTGGTATCAAAAACACTCGACACAATACGAGACGGGTTAAAATCATTACCAGTCAACAAGGCATAAACACATATTAGCATAATATTACGAGAATGACGGTGTGGCGATGAGAGTAGTGGGAATAGAAATGATTTAAGTTATAGGGGAAAAAAGTGGGAACGAAGAAATGATTATGAAGTCGACGATTAGGTTATGACTGATTTAGATGAACGGAACAATAAAATATTTAATGTTATAGAAGGATTAGACGAAAGGGAATGAGCGAGAAACGATGACATGACAGAGGAAAACGAAGATGTAGGAAGGCTGATAGAGACTGAGCAAAGAATAAAGTCGATGTAATTAAAGAAGAAGGAAGGTAATAAGTGAGAGATGTTAATATAGTCATAAAGGAATTAAACACTGACCAAGACTAACAGAGGGATTGAAAGAAAAACGGAAATAAATAAAGTTATAGAAGGATGAGAAAGAAGCGGGATCAATGACATGGGCACAAAACTGATCATCAGCTAAACCGATGAAAGTTCACGTAACTAATCGCCACAGCCTACAACTCATGCACACCTATACCCGAACTCCATTCAAAGGGACTTATTTCAATAGGCGCCTAGACCACCTAACATACCTTGACCTCTTTCCCCCCTCCCTTACCTCATAATACCAACCAAAACGGGGCCCAAATAGGCTCACCCAAGGACCTTATTACACTGGCCGTTGATCAGTTGACACTTCTAAGGTCGCGTTAAATGACCTCTCACATTGTGACCCCACCCTTATATGTGCGTTTGTGCTTTCACTTAGAAATGTTATGTCAAATTAACATATTTTAGATACATGCTTTTGTATCTTTTACCTATGTTTCAAATAAAGTGTATATTTTAAATCTTGTTGTGTTTGATGGGAATATGAGTTGTTTGAATGGTGGGCAGTAGTGATACGACTAGACACCAAATTATCGCATCCAAAATTTTCATACTATACATTTGGTACAGGGGTGAACAGTAGCGTGTTCATAGAAACGAACTGCAAACTACAATAACAATAATATTTCTTAGTGATCATTTGTGGGCTCAATATGCACTCACAGCGCACAGTGATTAATCCAAAGCCTTATTATTTCATTTTGATGATTATTATGAATGGACAAGATTAATTAGGACAATATTTGTTAATTTTCATTTGTGTAACTATACAGGGTTATTTTTAAAACGTCAATAACCTCTTAAGGGGTCATTGTACTCATCATTATGAACAACTTTTACTATGGGACCAAACATGAAATCGCGAAAAAAAATCAGCTGTTCCCTACATTTTAACGAATTATTCCAACATAAATGTAGGGAACGGCTGGTTTTTTTTTCGCGATTTCAGTTTTGGTCCCATAGTAAAAGTTGTTCATAATGGTGAGTACAATGACCCCTTAAGAGGTTATTGACGTTTTAAAAATAACCCTGTATAAACTAAGTGTAAGAAGCTGATATCATCTGTTGATTGTCCGAGATCCACAAACAGCCTACAAGAATGTCAGAGGATGGAAGCATGATGATGATGCCTCCCCGATGTCCTGCGGCCAACAAAGGTTATACAGATAGATAAACCAATTCTCTGATGGGAAGTCAGGGCATGGCAGCTATAAAAGTATCCATGATGTCACTTTGATATGCAATGGTCTCTGTGATCCCATGAAACTTGAGGCTCCAGGGGCTAGTGCGAATCTTTGGGTTCATTCGAGTGATCGAGTCTGGTTTAACCATGCTAGAGTCGGTGCATTTCATTGATTCGTTCATTCATCCATGATGTCACTTAATTATTAGAAAATCTAAATTAGGATTCTGCAAAAGCTAGTCTGGATGTAGTTTCTACTAGTGTTGTAACTTCAATCAGTAGCCAAGTCGTTAACCTTACGAAAAAGGAGATTTTATTTGTTTGAAGTATTTTTAATTAATGCGAACGATTGCATCTAAGTGGATGGGGTTATAAATTATCTGATTAAGTATTACGGAATTTCGCAAATGGTTTTATGAATGTTTAATAAAAGATTTAATGGACTGTAAATGGTTATCTTTATATTCAACAAAAGAGTTATATTAGTGAAAGTTAAAAAGTTCCTTTTAGATAAATATCCTCCCCCTTATTACAAAACAAGGTTTATCTTCAGACCCGGGTTTAAAACATGGAGCCGTTATTGAATTTCGAACTTTATTTCGACTATGGTAAAGTTCCTAAACACAAAACTGACAACTTAGTACCGAACTAAGTTTTCAGTTTTGTAAAAAGAACGGTATTTCAATCACTGTTACGTTCTTATTACAAAAACTGGATGCGTGGTTTAAGCCATGTCAGATATAAATCTTGTTTTGTAATAAGGCGGCCTAGGTTTATGTGTAGTTTATAAAATCGTGTGATTTATATATTTTTATTTATCGTGTTTAACAAAACAACATAAATCCTCAATAAGTCAATAGCTTGACACTCCATAAAATTCTCTTTGCACAGAACACATAAATCGCGCATGGCTCGAATAAATTGTATCTTATTTTAATGTCACTGAAAAATGAAAATAAGAACAATAACGAACATTTTAAAACAATTTTTTAATAAGCACAAAACGATCGGACTTTCGCGCGAATTGTAATAATCGAAAAACGCGCGTTCCAAACGCGTCTGGCATTCTACAAGACTCTATTAAAGCCTTCATCAAAAGTGACAATGAAAACACGACCTTATTATAACAATAATACGGTGCAAAAATCAGGGCTACTAAAACTTGAGAGTACCCACATTACTTTTTTACGTCGCATCTCAAAGAGATTGAGTCTCATTTACGTGTTACGAGACGATTACGTTACGATTTGGTTTGATTTCTGTTTTATAGACGATTTTGTATTTTATAGTAAGTATTGTGGCTTAATATAGTTATTTTTACGGTTTAGGGCTTAATAAATGTAGCAATATTTCAAATTTTATTTAGTTAATAATGTTGTAGTCCGATTTTCTTGAATAAGAATGTGCTAATATTGATTTAAGGGTTAATTGTGAACCCTTTTCGTAATAATGTATTATTGTTGAAAATATTTTTTTATTTATGTTATGTAAAAAATTGGTTAAACGGGATTAAATCTCTAAAGAAAACATGTTTTAGCTTTTGTATTGCATTATCGATTTAAAGTGAAGACTTCATTCAGGTGCAGTGACTTTAAGTTATGTCGTTTTTAGGGTTCCGTAGTAAACAAGGAACCCTTATAGTTTCGCCATGTCCGTCTGTCTGTCTGTCTGTCTGTCCGTCCGTCCGTCTGTCCCCAGCTTAGCTCAGAGACGCTTAGTCCTAGAAAGCTGTAGTTTGGCATGGGTATACATATTATTCATGCCGAAAAAATGGTAAAATAAAATTATGAAAAACATTTTTTTTTAGGGTGCCTCCCTTACACGTGAAATGGGGATGATATTTTTTTTTCTCGTCTATTCCATGGTGTGGGGTATCGTTGGATAGGCCGTTCAAAAATATTGTGGGTTTGGCAAAACCATTTTTAAATTAAGGGATCCGTTTGCGTAATATTAAGCTTTAAAGTGCTATTTTTTGTTAGAGTCAAGTGTCCCCCCCCCCTGCCAGCTAAATAGTTGGTTTTGGATATGTGAAAAAATTCATGGCAATAGTATATATAACGAAATTAAAAGGAAAACTATCACAGCTAAGTAGGCTACACAAGTTAACGAGTAATAGTCGACCAACTTAAATTTGCAGTTGGAGAATTGACCGTAACGTATATCGATGTATGGGAGAGCATGTTTTTCAACTACAATGTTAAGTTTGTTTTTGGGATAAATTCATCCCAACTACGGAACCCTTCATTGTGCGTGGTCCGACATGCACTTGGCCGGTTTTTTTTTTTTTGTTTAATTTTATAAGAGGTTTTTATCCACAGTGGCATGCCAGCCATACAAATACAATATACATTATTAATGCCTAAAAAAATCAGTAAGTAGGTTTGCTATCTCAGCTGAAGGCTGCGCCAAAACTTTAACATATCTACCAATATCATATTAATTACCTTTTGCCGCAATCAACAATGTTTCTCTTTCTCAGTCTTAGTAAACTCCATAAGTAGATGGTGAACATCTTCAACCGATCCGCATGTTTCACAAAAGTTATGTCGTTAATCATAAAACTTCTCATCTCTTGTATTAGCAAAAACTGTCGATGGGCTTCTACATTCCGCCTGTTACTTAGATCCTGTGTAATTTATATTGCGGTAAATCCCTCACTCGACTTCCTGATCTACCGCTTCAGTAATAAAGTTTACAATTGATTGAGGTTGACGCGCACTTATTACCTTTTGGTTCCGTCGTGGGCTGGTCATATTACATGACAGAGAATTAATTGTCATAGTATTGTATTTTGTATTGATACAAGTACTTAATGACGTCATTATTTCTATAGCATCTACTAGTGTGAATTGGATACAGCTTTTGAAAGTAATTAGTACTTTTATTTTTTGTTTGTGAGCAGAATGACTAGTCTGAGAACCTAATTATGTCACGTCAGTTGTAAAACCTGAATCAATCCTATCAAACTTCTTAGAATAAGGTTTTATTGCACTTGGTGTGGTCCGTGGCAAAGAATAATCCAATATAAGTAATCTAAGTAATCCCATATGTTATTTCCCGGTCCTTTCAGGTTGATGTCGTAAAAGGCGAATGATTATGTCTTGGATATTTGCAGCATTGATCTACGAGGTTATTAAGATATTGCTTACTACTTGCAATTACTTATCTGTTTTTCGTGTGAACTGTGTAAGTTTGCAAGTGAGTAAACGTAACTAGCGCGTTTGCGTTAAGATTTTTATTCTCACTCTTATTCTCTAAGCATTATGATCTATTGGTCAAATTTTAACGCAAACGAAATAGTTACGTTTACTCTCTTGCAAACTTACACTTGGGGTACTGAAAAGAGATGTCTGACCAACAAATCACCGGGTGAGGAAAGGTTTTGGTGAAGCGGTAACAACATCTGTGGATGAAGTATAATGGGACTAGTATACTGCTAAAGAAAGCCGTGGGTTTCCTAATGTATATGCAAGCACAACTACATAGTCACATAATATTAAGAGAATGTGACTATAGCAATAAACCAAGACAGTCATATATCTGAAGTTTAGAATTGAGTTATTAAGGAGTAAGAATTAGCTAAACTGATATAGCCTCTTCTGAATCAGCCTATTTGGCGCGAAAATGGGTGTGCGCCACGAACGAACTGAATCAGTCGGACTGAATCAGACCGATTGGCGAATCCCGCATAATTGACATCGGCCTCATCGGCCTCATTAAGGCCGCTCGGCGAAAGAGAGGATAATCACATTTCAATGTATTTTAAATTCTGTGATTACCTCACACAGATATTGTTATATTTTAGGAAAACTTTTTTTTTACAATTTTTGTAAATATGTGAGCACCATGTATCTATCACATAATTAATTTATCTGTCATTGCTTCATTATTAAGTCTTTTTATCATCTATTTTGGTATAGTAATTTTATTCTAGGTGTATCGTCTTCACGTATACTTATATAATATAATGAATGTACCTATAAAAAATATTGTACAAGATTTTAAAATAGTAATGGTGGAGTTTCTTGCCCATTCTTCTCCATACGAAACTACCTTTTGGAAGAGGCGACTAGAAACAATTATTTTTTTTGTAAATATTGACGTTCAAAGTGCCTTATATGTGCTTATTTGAAATAAACAATTTGACTTTGACTTTGAATGAGAAAATATTTTTTTTCTAGATCGTTATTTAACGAAACGACGAAGATACAAAGAAAACAAATTAATAATAGTGCATAAATAACTAAGTAAAATAATGTATCTGGCATATTATATAATATTTAGTAGAAGAGCTCGCAAGTAACTAATTGATACATATTTTAATTCCTCGTTAGACGAAACTATTAATTCCCACAGACAAGACACTACATTTTAACTTAGTAATTATAACAGCGACTCTTAAGAACAACTGGTAGCAATAGTCGGCATATCAAAGTAAATCGACACGTTAATGAATACAGTTACTGTTATTTAAAAGGTTTTTAATAGTTGAGTTATGATGAAAACAGTTTATTGATCAATCAACGAGTTTCTTTCGCGATAGAGCTGAAACTAATTAGAAGATCAAATGTGGTATAGTGATGTGCTTCAGTTTGTTGAATTTGTTCGATGAATTCAGTCACTGAATTATGCTTTTGTATAAAATGTGTTTTAGTACTATTGTAGCGGCATCAACATCGCCACATACGAACTACGCGTCACACTGACGTCACGCAAAATCCTGCATAGCGCAATTAGAGTTTACCACGCGACTAGCATATATACAACGTCCCAACATCAACCATCGGGCAGTTGCCCACCAGACACAACACCCGTCTGGTCGGAGGATCCTCCTTTTTCTATGGTGGATGAGTGAACTTTACACCCTGTTCCTCATATCACCAAACTGGTGACCCCGAGTATGAACGTCAGCGCAGCCTTCGTGCAACTACTTCAGCGTGACGTCATCATCATCATCATCATCATCATCATCAGTAAAAACTATGAGAGTCATAAAACAAAAGGATTAAAGCCGATTAATTTATTTAGCTATGCAAACAATGATATAGTGATTCCAGTAGCTATATTTTCCAAAATTAAAGAAATACATGTTTATGTTCACGCGAAAACCAGAACCGTCTTAACAGAGTTTAAAAAGACGGTAAATAAATGTGAATTAGTCAAAAGCACATTTAATCAGTTGCCAAATCGTTGTCCGTTTTCCTTAAAACTGGTTGCCAACTTTCTGACTACGGCTATCGGCACAACACTAAAATGTCTTGATTTATATTATGTTTCATATTTGTAATCGGTAATAAGTGGCTACCTACTGATTAACTGATCGTAATATTTTTATGTGGATCATAAATATTGAGCTCAACTACTCAAACAAAGTTTTATAAACCTTATAAGGTATCGGGGTAGGTAGGTTTCTGTTGATTTTAATTTGATCAAAGCCTCAAAGATTTCTCTTTAATTTATCATGTTTGGTGATAGGTGGAGATCTCTCCATTTTATCTTTAGTAGTCTTTAAGATATGGTTTTAATTACTTTGGTAGCGTCATCATTACCATTATCTGCCACTACATTTGTCTCTAAAACAGGGACCGTACAACCCAGGTTAATATCCATTGAATGGGTTAGCTTTATCATGATGTAACCCATTGAAAGGGTTTTATACTAGAAACCCAGTGAAAGGGTTACATGATAACCCATTGAATGGGTTTTATACTTAAAACCCAGTGAAAGGGTTACATGATAACCCATTCAATGGGTTCTATTCCTACTTGAAATCCAGTAACATGAAAAAAATCATATAATATTATGTTATTTTGATATCCGCCCAGCACGCGTAGCATGACCAATTCTATCTCTATTCTACCCAGGTCCCTGGGTAGAATAGAGATAGAATTGGTCATTTCGGTTCAGGCAGGAGACGAGGGGGGGGGAGGGTTGGTGGTTTGGTTGGAGCAGGGTAATCAAAAACCCATACGGTGTGGGTAATTTTGAATGGCTTAAATTAAGCCGTTAAAAAGGGTTACCCACACCGTATGGGTTTTTATCGAAAACCTTTTCAACGGGTTATCAACATTTAATTTAAGCCGTTCATAAGGGTTACCCATATCGTATGGGTTTTTGTTTAACCGCTTAGAAAAACCCTATCGAAAACCCTTTCAATTGGTAACCAAGATGGTCCCTGATCTAAAGTAGCTAGCTTTCTTGAAGGAATATTGCCATGGTTTTTGTTCACGAAAGATACTGCCTAAGCCGTGACAGAATTTGTAATAGTTGACCGAACGAGCGAAGGGTCTCTGCTTCTAGTCTGGCAAAATTGTCTTTCCTCTGTCAGTTTTTTTGGTACTTCTCTTCAGGTCGTATTTTACAAACGATCTGGGTGAAACTTGAAATACAGGTTTAAGGACTTTTTATAATTTATTTATCGTCCGGACGTCTTGATTGTAGAGTTACTTCCTCCAAAAAGGGGCAAAAAGGGAACTACTGGATATCTCCGCACTATGAAATCCGATTTCGATATTGAATTTTAGAAAGAAAGAAAAAGAAAGAAAAGAAAGAAAAATAAATTGAATCCTCACAGAAACACGTGCTTAGGAAAACATAAACTCGAGCAAGTAAACATTAAAAAAAAAAACCTTAATTAACTTTAAGTTAGTTTTATAGACATTTGGTGAAGATCTGATGAGGGTCTTCGGCGTAATGAGCAGACAAGCTCCTCAAAATGCAGTAAATTGTTTACTTTTAAATTTATACCAGTGGAATCGGCCCTTTAAATCTAGGTAGGGATTGGTGGAGCACCTACAACCACCTTCTCATCACAAAACTAGGCTGCAGCTTACCTCTGCAAATTAAAACCTATTAGTTCATTTGTCTAGCTGGCCTACAAAATTTTACTCATCATTTTTCTTAACCATGTTTTTAAAAACATAAAACATGGTAAATACCCCGCTGTATGTAATTTTTGTGGTATATTAATTGTTACAAAAAAGTTTGTGCTCGCGAGGTCTATACTGTTCTCAGAACTACTATTTAGTTCATAGACTTTCTATTTCACGATCTTACTGTTACAGTCTCTTCTTATTTATGTATTTATTATATAAACAAAATGGTTTATCCACAAAACATTGAGCTTCTGGTCTTACTCACGGCGACTGCCGACTGACCTTTGCAACTCAAGGAACCAGATTTTAGTAGTACGAAAGTACGATATTATCACAATACTCTTTACATAATAACTTAGCGACATTTGCATCACCCCCTGAGAATTTTGTGATATTTGAGTAAAATAATAATACTTTTCACAATTAAAATAATTTAACCGGAATTTAATTGGCAGTATTATAGTTTTATAAAGCTTATATATTCAGTTTATAATTGACATATCGTGTATGCAGAATATATTTGCAGGTTTTGGCTACTGTCGACGTCGTTACAAAAGATAAGAATATGAATTTATTACAATTATAGCCAGACATAACTTTAGGCCAAAATCTAGTTTATTGTTTTATTATTCAAATGGAGAATATCGATGACATTCTTGCTAATTTATGGATGTACTGGAATTTTGATGTTACGTTAGTCAGAAGCATGGGCGATGAGTATAAAATTAGTAATATTCAAGATGGTGTGTTAAGGTACTAATTCTTCTTATGTAGCAAATCAATCCGTTTGCTTTTACGTACCTACAGATATAAATAAGGATTAAACAAAAAGAAGTGAACATCTAAGGCAGAGAATTCTACATTTTTGAACATCATCAAAATCCACCTAAAGCTAAATTAAAAATTAATGTAATTGAAATAATGACTACCTACATAGCTAATCATTATTTCGATTACATTAATTTTTAATTTTGCTTACCGATTTTAATTTTGCCGTTGTAAATATATAGGTATAGGTAGATACCTATACATTTACAACGGCAATGTTATAATCGTAAAAACTCCGTATTAACTTAATATCGGTAATTAAAATAAGGAGAGTCCTCGTTTTTATGAGCAAGTCGTTCAAACTCACCGACAGTCACATGATATGCAGAAAGAGCTGAAAATACTGAGTATTAATAATTTTATTGACTACGAAATGGATTTTTATTATCTTTTACTGTCAGGTGAAGATTCGAAGTAGGTATGATTTTAATAAAGATAGGCATATTAACATAGCCGACGATCGTGTATTCGTTTTGCTCGTTTCGCATTTAAATATATTTGGCGACAGGATAGGTCCTTGCGGGATCCCATTTTAATGGGAGCTCCTTTCACGACAAGAAAACAAATACAAACTTTAGCTACCCTTGATTTATGAATATGAGCAATTGAGCTTCCTTACTTACTTCCGCATACAACATTCTTCATATAACCCACCTATCACGGTGTCGAACGCTTCTTTCAATTTTGATTTAAATACAACATGTGTAAGGTAAGTTTAATCCAGATAATTCTGAAATAAAACAAAAACATCTGCCTACCGAGCGACTAGTTGATAAATGTGCTGTTCGTTTTATTTTTTCTTGCGTTAAAAGGATCACTTATCGTAATGTCTTGGTCACGAGTTTGTAAAAATTAAGATGTGACTGTATACGTGGAGGAGACATTAGTTGAATCACTTTGTTTAGGTTTTCATTTAGGTTTAAAAGGAAGGAGATTATATAATGATTTATTGCAGTGAAACAGAAATTAAATGTCAAAGTCAAAACTTTTATGTTGAGTAGTTATTTTTGCTACTACGAGTACGGGCCCATTATGATATAGTTATATTTACGTTGATATTCCTTTACTAATTTATTTTTTTATTTTTTTCAGGTAAGAATCTCTATTGGCTGTCAACATACTCGTAAGGTATTCTTCTTACATTAGGGACACTTCTCATCCTTATTATTTAAGGGGTCGGCGTAGTATGCGTAGTTCATACAAACGTAATACCAAAATAATTTGTAAATCAAACATTAAGGTATTGTGTATTTATTTCGATTGGATTTCAGAATATCTATGTTCCCAAACATATATTTTGAAAGGACAATGATATAAAGACGAGATATGAGGAATTTTGGTATGACGTTTGTATGAACTACGCATCCATCGCCCTCTTAAGTAGTAGGCCGTAAGAAGTAGGCCTCTTAAGTATCTCTGGATTTGTGAGTCTGTAGCTAAAATAGTAAAGATATTTCAAATTACAGAATGTTTACGTTTTTAGGATTTGAAAGCAACAAACCAAAAATTGCTTTAAACTCTTTATTCACTTCCTATTGTCATCAAAATATTTGAACAGCAGGAAATACTTTCTTAATCCGAGATAGCCGATGAGACAGTCATCTATCCAGTTATTTTTTAGATTAGGATTAACATTATCAATAGAATGCATTACACAGCACCTATTCTCTTCATGTTAATAAGACCGTACCTTCTTTGTAAGTCAGTGCCGTGGTTTTTCATCCTTTTCTAACTTAACATGACAGACAGAGATAGATGTATGTCGCTGGACCAGCTAGGCAAGCGTGTTGAAATACTTACACGAAGCATGGATTAAAACTTGAATGTTTGATGTACTGATTGCATAAAAAGCTTTGAAGAATGTTGGGTTGAAATTGAAATGATTCTGAGTGTTTTAACTGAGTGAATAAATTAGGTATGTAATGTAAAAATCTCTATGTCTAAGTCTAAGTCTTATGTTTAGAAATAAATTCCTTTCTAGTGAGTGCATGGAATCTTAGAATATATTTGAGTTTAATACTGTTCCTTTCACACAAGACATGCAAGTGAAGGTTCTTGTTTCATCGTCAATTCTTAATCTCTTCTTAATATTCGGCAGTAGTTATTTATCAGAAACAATAATAATATAATTAATGTATACTCAGTTGGGGTCATTCAATAGGTACTATTTTAAAAATTCAGACTACGTAAAATGTTATCTCCAGATCTTAAAATTTCCTTGCAGTGTGAAAGCTCAAAAGTTGAATTGACGTATATACCAGATTTATTATCCTAATTATTGACTCCATTACCGTTAAAATCGAATGATTTCTCAAAGTGGGTCAATGTTCTAATTCATTTTTATTTTTTTCATCTGTATCTTTCTCTGTGCACCCTACAACCGGCTCACGGGACGCTAATGCCCAAAGTAAAACTGTCACAATGGGTACTATTTAACACTACGTATCGCCGGGATCAGATAACGCCGTGTTGATAACACTGATGATCGATGACGTCAGACTGTTCTTTAAACGTGTTATACTTTAATTTGTTAAGTTGGCGTGGGAAATTGGGAGAGAGGAAATGATTTTTGTTGTAAGAGTCTATTGGGTGTTCCATGTTCCATTCTATCTCTCAACTCTGTTAATCCGAGTCTATTGGGTGTTCCATGTTCCATTCTATCTCTCATCTCTGTTAATCCAAAACGTTTTTGACAAGGAGATACAGGGATTCTTATGTTTTGGGAGTCATTTATTGCAAAAGTTTATCTTTTAATTAAGTACAATAAATTATTTGAACAAGAATCGAACACACAACCCAAAGCAAAATAAGAGGACGTGAACTGTCATGAAATCTCCAATGTTAAAAAAAAATATAGTGCTAAATAAATAGCTGTTATCAAAACCCAACTACGAATAACAGAATCTACTTAATTTTTTCCTAGTTATCACATGTAAGCTCCACACAAAACTTTTATTGATCCTTTGTAGCTTACAACATAAGCGGGATCACAAGCAGCTGATATCTTCAATACATTTCGATCAAAAGCTTCAAAAAGCTCGCACTAAATTCACGAGAGCATCATACGTACTTTCACTCAGACAAAAAACAACCACAAAATGAGAATCTACCCCAAACACATGCCTTTTCATACATTTCGAACTAAAATATAAAAAAAAGGAATGCACAAAGGTCCCTATTCTGTTAGCGCGCGTTTCCTCTCAGTTTTTATCAAGTTCACACTACATAGAACAAAAGTGAGCAAAACAAAGCAACGCCGCCAGCGACACCTGACGAAGTGAGAACGAAACTTGATACCCCGGGACAACAGCCCTCTATTGAAAATCCAACTTTACTTACTCCAAAATAAAGCACAGAACTCCGCGATGAAATCAATATGAGGAATAAAAGGCAGCAACAATTGAATCTGAACTCTACTTCAATTGAAATAGAGCAGGTTTCACGATGCACTCCAAAATAGTATTAAGATTCCGACCGCCACGTGATACGGTCTACCTTTCGCCAAGTAGTTTTGTATTGGAATAATTTTATAGTTATTACATATTAGAATGCTATCGCGGGTTCATTTGAAACTGAACTGTACTACACTGTAATACAATGTGATTTTAAATGTGAAGTTGTGAAAGAAAGAATCGTCAATCGAAGTAGAAATACATGATTCAAAATGAATTGTCAATCAAAAAGTTGGATGTTTTGAAATTTGACCAGAGCTACCAAATTAAAACTTTGTATAATAAAATAATAACGGGTGTGTCCGTCGTTTGAATAATGTTGGAGTTTGTAGTATATGTAGTGGTTCGTTCTGGTTTTTTATTTGAATTATAATATGCCTATAGTTATTTGCTGGGCGTTTTGTTTGTATGGTCACATAGTGTTTTTGATTAAGATTTTTGATTTATAAGTGCTTGTTCTTAATTTTCGAGCCAAGCTTAAAATTAATCAGACATTCCTCATACAAGAATACCTACGCTATATAATGTAGAAAATGAAATTTGATATCCATATCATCCATCCATCATCCTGTATCCATACAGGTACATACCAATGATAATTAACATAGTTTAAAGCAGATCAAAGAAACAGCGAAGCTAATATATAAAATCGAAACATATTATCTACATAATTTATTTTACAGCACAGATTTGATAATAGAACTAGCAGAATACAGGCGAAACGACATTAAAGATAAGCTTTACCAATATACTGATAAACAAATTGGAAAACCACCCTTGGGAGGCGTTAAGATAACTCACTATTTAAAAGACCAAGGTTTTCAATAAAAGAAACATGGATACATTCCCATTTCTTTGCATCTTTTTACAATTATTGTCCAGTTAAAAATGCATAAGGATAAAGTATAGTCGTGGAACGGGTTCCTAGGAATAATATGCGTAATAAAGATTTCCAATGCTTGATCTTTAATTACTACATTTTCGAGAAATACTAAAGGTAATTTCGTTATGTGGCGGTCTGGCGAAGAACTCGGTGGTTTCGAGAAATACCAATTTTCCTTTATCTTCACCATTCAGTATTGAACTTTACTCTTCTTAATTAAAGTTGTCGAGTGAGGCGGTATTATATATATTATATAAATGCTAGAGAAGGTTTTTTGAAGTTCTAAATGCGTCCATATTTTTTTAAGTTTTAATTGGTCAGATAACAATGTCTTAAGCATCTTTTTTTAGCAAATCGTATCTCCTCAATGAAGATATAGTAGGAAACACTACAAATCATATATGATATGAAAAAATATTTCATTTATATAGCCGAGGAAAAAATCAACAGCTTGTACTTACTTACGAGATGTTTTTCTATTCACAAAAAAAGTTTATAATACCGAAGACTTGATGGCAATAAAACCATTAGGATCCTTTTTATAACATCAATGTAATCAAAGAATTGAGCAATCATCGAATTCCAATTGATGATTATTTGTGTAAGAATATTCAATAGAAATTGAAAAGCTCCAATAGTCGGAAACAGTTATCAGTCTATCGTATTTTTTTGCTGAAATCAGCTGATTAAATAACTTGATAACTATAAGTCAACTTAAAGAATATGATTATGATAATACATACATACGGTTACAAATATCATCTTTTAATATTGATCCATTAGAAATTTTTCACATCGGCCGAAATGGAATTTTACCCGTCACATAAATAATGAATAGTTTTAAAATTCCTTCCACAGAACGAAACCGGTTAATTTTTTACGCCAATCTGAAACTCCGAATCTTTCTGACCATATTGACGATTTTTAATCGGTATAATAGGTCTATATGTCTCCATAAATTATTATTAATATTGTTTTAAATAGTTAAGAATTTGCGAAAATGGACCCTATTACTTCGTCATAAGGTATCGGTAATAAATATGACAGGTCGATGAAATACCGATTTATTATAAATAGCCATATAGGCAGGCTTCGGCTTAGTACTACAATCTCCATATTTATTCATAGCTCATTATTTACAACTTTATGTAAAAGTGAATGAGTTACAACATAGGCATTTTTGTTTACTCCTACATGTTTTGTAGAACATGGAGAAGCTTAACTATTTAACCATTTTTCACATCTGCTTCGTGTTCTTCTCTAGTATAAGCACCAACTATTTTGTTTACAGCTGAAAATGAATTTATCTCTTATTAATTATATTAAGTGCTTTCATTTTGTTCCCTCATTAGTAAACCCATGCTTGATGTTATTTATGATTTTGTGATGATAATATACATAACATTTATGTGAAACATCATGCCTTGTATCCCAGAAGGGTTGGGCAGGGGTGTACCTATGTACACCCACATTTCGCCAGCTATGTTTAAGCCCCATGTAATAGTGGGCGCGCCTATTGCCATCAAAAAGCTCGCGCTCGCGCTCGCGTGTATTGTATCGCTGCAGAGGATACATAAAAGGGAAAAATTTAATTGTTTGTATGTTTATACCTATGTGAAAGTGTCATTATAACAACCAAATTTTAAACTTTACTTATAAAAAAAAGGAGCTACGTCTACCAACAAACTGCTGTGCAGTTTGGCAGAAGTAAATGTTCTGTAGTTGTATTATTAATCTGAATATTTTTCATCAACCGGGCACAAATTCGGACTCTGGGCTGCTAATGTGAAATACCAGATAGAAAAACCCAATAACACTTTGCCCGATCTGGGAATCGAACCCAGGACCTCATGCTCAGCTGTAGCACTTGCAACCACTAGACCAATGAGGCAATTTTGAGATGATATATATATACTGATATCACTCTTTCTCAATATACTTAAACATTAAATCTACAAAGGAGTACAGTGCTAAGAAACTGGAGCAAAATACAAATTGAACTATAATAACCGTAGTAAAGAAACTTGTAATTAATAATAATAATAATTTACTAAACAATGCACGCGGTGACGGCTATAAATTGTGCGAACATGAACACAATATGCTTTCCCATGAAGTTATGGGAAAGAAAAACATGCTCTGCATTACTGGCTTGTCATCCGATGTAATTAATATTGTAGATTATGTTTTAGGTCAAACTGAAGCTAGGCTAATGAAAAGTGGTAATTATATAGCTTCTTGAATTGAATATGTAGCTGATAATATAGCCCAGGTTCTACGCCCAAAAATGAATCACGTTACTGAAGAGTGGCATTCAGGTGCTATTAACTTAAAAGTTTTGAAAACAGCTATTTGAATTTCAGAAATGGCTCTAGTGTCTCTTCTAGTCATATTATTAATTTGAACATCTTTTTGATTTCGAAACTGCTTTAATATACAACAACTCACTACAATGTGAAACAATCGCTCGTATTCAAACCAAACAATTCACCAACACCAAAACAACCAACCAAGATCTTATTAAACTTTAAATTTATTCAGTTAACCCCCAAAGAGCAAAATAAACGTTCACAGAATATATCAAGCTTGGAACAACGGTAGCTGGACTGAACTTGCTACCGATAGCCCTAGGTCACACGATAGGATCACATCGGGACATTCTCCTCTCGTTAATTGTGCGCGCACGGTTTAATTGACACCGTTGTAGCCTTTGCTTTTGATGCTCGATTGTTTGTTTTGTTTTGGCGCTTGTGAGACACGGACATTTCGAGGTGTGGAGGGAATGCAGCTGTGGTTCAGACAAAGTGCAAGGGTTTTTGCAGAAAAGTTTTTCTTACCAGGATTTTCTACGACATTATACTGTGTTTCTACGTAGATATCCCACAAAATTTCTAAAGGTCTTAGTAAAAAACCGAAACCTCTCTCATTTTAAAATAATGGAATATTTAGTTGTGGTTCCGTAGTTTTGTCACGGAATTTTTGTTTATTCTTTTGATAACATGGTCAGACAATTATGTAAACTATTAAACATTACTTAGCACATAGTACAATACATACACAGCGCATAAATTATTAATAAAGCTTGTGAAATAGATGGACAAAAACACAAACCATACCAGTAGCTTGTATTAAAAGAAACCTTCAATGTAATTTCAGAATCACCAAGAAATAACGGTAAGAATAGATTAAAATAATCATCTACGTTCAAGCGAATTTATTTTTTATCAACGGCACTGGTCCATGCGTATCTAATCAAACATTATTTTTGGAGATTTAAATTTCATGCTCTTTTTTGCGAAGAAAATAACACAGAATTTATGTAGGTAGGACTACATAGTTACGCACTCTACCTTGTATATGTAAGTCTCACGGTTTGGAATTTGGCGATAAATTTTGGAGAAAGCACCAGGCAACAAAAGAGTCTCTTTAACTGCAACTAAATTATGTTTCAGCTTATGTTTTGATTAAAATATCTTGAAATTGGTAATAGTTGGATATTGAGCCTTATTGTGTTTAAAGCATACCTTGTCTTGTTTCTTGCCAGGCGCTATTATTTCCAACTTAAGTTTCTCCATATTCGTACATTTTTGGTGTGTAGACTCAACAGTGATTTCTCAATCCGAATTTTGACTATCTTCCCAAATATCAACTGGATACACTACTTTTTTATTCCCAGATCTGCGTAGATTATTTCCAACTTAAGTTTCTCCATATTCATACTTTTTCGGTGTGTAGACTCAGCAGTGAATTCTCAATCCTAATCTTGACTTTCTTCCCAAATATCAACTGGATGCACAACTTTTTTATTCCCAGATCTGCGTAGCACCCTAACAAAACGTTTCGAATTATCAATTCATTCGAGTTTCAGTAACCGGCAATAAATAGGGCTCCCGACAGACGAAAAGCCCGGTACATGACATAAATACTACTTTCCAACATCCATGAATGTCGTTATCCCCAGAGGTATACAATCGAATACCACTCGTATGTTTTGGGGAGCAGAGTTGAAATTCCAGTGTGGAAGAATCGGGAGGTACGTAAAGGGTATCAAGTAACCGACTTCAAAGACAATGGTATATCGCTTTTGGAGACAAGCGAAGGTGACAGCTTCGGTTTCGGGTTTTAATTTTGCGAAATTTTGTGTACAATGGCCAAAGAATCGTGAACGGGTGACGTTGACTGATGAAGGGCTTGAAAAGACTAGATTTCCAGAAATTCTGGTGATAAATATGGTGTGTTTAACTTATCCGAAATGGAATACTGAAGTGATCAATGGTTGCTTAAGTTAGTATTACAAATAATATTAAGTTACATCCTAAGGCAACGCAAAACATTTCAAATGGTGGTTCATACTAAGAAACTATTTTATACTCATTCTGATTTTTTATTAATACATCCAGGGTTTGGACATCATTTTCTCAGAAAAAGGTGATGGATATAAGAGCATCCCTTGAGAAAATCATTACAAATTCTGTCCTGTCGAGGCTGTTGATGTACTAAAACCACAAAAGGATTTGTAAATCGGAAAAACCAAATTCCTTTTCAAGTAAAATAAAATTCGACTCCCATATTTAGCTCTTTACAGACATTCACATGTATTGTCGCGAACACAAATCGTTTCTGCGTAGATTTGCATAAAAACTAACTTATCGCGATAATAAAAATGTTAAGAAGCCGCAACTATTTTGTTTTATCAGCAAGCTATGATTATTTATAAATGATTTTAACTTTTATTTTTTATTATAATTTGAAACTTAATATCCCTTTAGATATATATTGAAGTAGGCGTTTCGCAGTTTAATACTTTTGTGGTTCTTAATAATTAATGAAGGCTATAAAATAATAGGTATCAAGTAACAGAAAATAACATGCAACAAAATTGTGATAAATTCAAATTATGTAGGTTTCCTTGATCCTGCGACAAACAAACATAATAATTATTATTCATGGCACTTGATTCGGTGACTCTACCAATGATTAGCGTATTATCTGACCGTGGATGCCAATATTTGGTTTAAATTATGTTATTCAGTACTAAGCCGTATTTGTCTTATTTATGTTGCAATATGATATCGTAGTTTCCTCTCGAGATAGAGACAAGTCCCATCATTTTTCCTGATGAATCTGTAAGGGACTGGTTGTTGTGCTCCGTGGCAAGGTATGACTATGAGAGATTCCAAGGAACCAGAACAGGAAAGACTCGGGGTCTTTTCAAGCAATCACTACAAATATAATATCATCCACATAAATTGATGTTTGGGAAAGTATTTTGAGTTCAATTGTGGACTATATGATTCTTTGCTTATTAAAATTTATACATTAACGTACCCAAAAAAAAAATCTGCACTATGTCTTCCAACACAACTTAGACCTAGTGATATCCACGACACAGTGCCAAACAAAGATTCACCACACGGTACAAAAAGGAATTAAATTCATGAAAATGCTTTATCACACCCCATTACGGAACAATAACTGGAATCCTGCACAAAAACGAAAAAAAAAAAAACAGCCAGTCGCCTCTTACATAACGCATATGTGGTACGGTCAGCACAATAAGTAGCCAACATTTATTCAGAATGCCGGGCGAGGCAGGAATTATCTGGCCAAGTATCAAAAAAGGCCGACCCAACTTAAGGAATAAAAAAAGCATAAAACCCGACAAGAAATTATGATACTACCAAATACGCGGGTAAAAACTCGATTCTATATACTGTTGTTGTGTGTTGTGTAAGTTCTACAGTGGATTCCGATCCAATTATCTGGTTTTCGGTCGGCGGATTGCATTCGTTGCGAAATAATTTTGTCTACTCACTGTTTTGTTGTCTGTACTTAAGTATTATTGCTTTGTTGTTTTCGACACTTGGGCTGGTTTTTTGTTGGAGTGGTTTAGAAAAGTGTTGTTTTATTTTCAGTTAATTGAATAGTGATTGTTCCGGGAATAATTACGGTTGGGAAGACAAAGTCGAGTTTACAAATAACTTAGATATCAAGTTGAACGATTTTTTTTGCTTAGTTAATCAGTAGAAGGATTACAATAAAGCTGCCAGTAGATAATAAAACATTTATGTAACTTATAGCGATCGTCAGTTCTTGGCAATCGTGAAGACTAATTAACGAAAGCTGTTTTAGCATCTTAAAATGTTTAATTTCAGCAGCTAAGTTCCGTACTTATTTATTTAAATTTAGAACACTTACAGCTAAAACAAACAGATCAAGGACATTACATTAGTCTGAAAGCCAATTACAGGTCTCCACTTATAAAACAAAAAAATGTAAATTCTAAGGACACACACACTAAGTTACTATACAGAATGTTAAAGTAACTGCGTGCCATAGCTTAGGACTAGGTTCAGTATCAATAAAGTAACCCAGAAAAAAAAAACAAAAAGAAAATAATAAAACAAAAAGCAAAACAAAATAAGTCTTCGTACTTTAACGGGCTTAGGACCGTCAAATAAAATAATTTTAATTCTATGCGATTGCTATTTTAAGTTAGTAGGTACTAAATTAGGTTGATCTTGCAATATTTTTTTTGTGTTTTCATATTAGTTTCTTTTTATTTTTCCTGGGTTCTTTTATCGATACTAACCCTACCCTTAAGCTATGGCACGCAGTTACTTTAACACCCTGTATACTACAGCATAATTACTATGTTGCTCGCACTGCATAACAACTATATTACAGAACGTTACTCAATACTCAAACATTACTTAAAACTAGTTTAAATCTAGTTTTAAGTAATGCTTGAGTGTTCAGTGACGTTCTGTAATACGGGCCTGAGACTTCTGGACAGTCTAGGAAGGATATAATGTCTTAAATACTAATTTGTTATTCTTAACTAACTCATTATCCTCTTGTACTAATTCGTTTTATTTTATGATTACAAATTATGACGAACGAATTAGTATTGCAATCAGTCGCTTCTAATTCACGCAATCGTAAGAATGTAAAATAAAGAATTAAAAATAATACCGACCTTATACTCTATTTCGGAATTTACAACTTTATTTAAAGTTATAGGAAATTAGAAACTTGGATAATACTTAAAAAATAAACGAGGCACGGCATGCTAGCATTACGACATCATCCGTCGGGCTCTGGTCACCGCCAGGGTGCCAGCTGTTTTAGAACCCAATGGCTTGGCACGCGACGATGGGAAGAGGCCAGACGAATTTTTTTGATGCCCAATGAGCGGGTGCGCCAAAGTTCACCTAAATTTTCAACTCCGATAATTGGAAATCCGAAAATGTTCTCCCTAACATTTTTTATCCTAAAAATCACAATTCCTAACTACTCTGTCTCTAATGTTCATAATTCCGAAGCATTCAACTTCATAATGTCAGTAGCAATAAACATCTATTATACTTTTATTTGTTATCCTATATTTTCTCAACATAACCATCTTTTACACTATTATTCAGTCATATTTTAATTTTATATATAGCGGTGTGTACCTGCAAAGATATTTATAGGTTAGGTTAGGTTAGAACTGTGACCAACTACGCGCGAGCCGAGCGAGCGTAGCGAGCGGTGCCGCGGCAGCGGCCGGCGAGCGCTACCTCGAAATTGGTCGCGAAATTTTTCTAAGTATTTTTTTCATAGTGCCCCAAAGACGACACTCTGACCTGAATTTCATTCATTTAAGACAAAAATCAGTGAAACGACCTTTAATCATTCTAAACAGTTGGTTTTTTAGACATAATTATCTCAGGTATAGTTTTAGGTATAAAAGCGTTATGATAAAAAACAGTAGGAGTTTAAATATATTTAAATTAATGATATTATTAATTACAATTTTCGGAAACATGACTGTTATAAACATCGCCGGTAGCACTACAAATAGTATGAATGGAAACTTTAGGGTGAAAAACTTTAGGAAGAGTGATCATTCGGATTACAAATCGTTAGGAAGAACAATTTCGGGTAAAGAACTTTAGTTGAGCCAATATGGACCCCCAATGAGCTCTTCCTTCCCCCCCTTTTTGTTTTATTTTAAACTTGTACGTACTATATTATATATTTTAGAGTTACCATATATATTTTAAGGTTTCAATAATAATTTAAATTCATTATTAAAACAATATAGAGCTTTGTTCCTATAAACAAGAAAAAATTGTGATGGACTTGCCTTCTCGATTATTAATTATTTCGTAACTGACGTACAGCTTATCTTATATCGAGTCAAAACAAATGCCTACTCAAAGGTTTTCGAAAAAGCACGATGCAGTAAGTACCGTCTTAATTTCAAGCAAAGTTTCAGCATTTCCTTTAAACTCCACCTTCATTTAAACCGTTAGCCGTATCTTAAGCTAGATTGTACTTACGAAAAATCACGTTTCGCATTAGACTGAAGAGCAAAAAGTTTATAGAAGCTCGCATACCACCAATTAGCAACAAAAAAGCGATTTGTCGTTTTAACTAAATACAAAACACCTCATTATACTAATTAGCAAGAAAAACCTAAAGAAGAGACGTCGATCAGTGTGGACAATTCCGGGTAGCCCCGGTAGTCTTAGATGTAGGGTTGGCGATGATTACTTGCTGATCATTGTTAAATGTTAAATCTATACTAATATTTTAGAGAGCTAAAATTTGTGAGGTTGCAGGGGGTAATCTGCGGAACAACTGATCCGATTCCGAAAATTCTTTCACTAATGGGTAGCTACGTTATGTTACTGGGTTGTCCGTACAAAAACATGCTAACGGCGCCCCCGCGCCTCCAGAGTCGTCTTGCGCTCATTGAAAATAATTTGGCAGTAGGTACCGTAAGTAATTAAATGGGCGACGTTAACGCCGGCTATCGCTGAAACCCAGCGCTGGGGCTCTGTCTCACATAGAGTCGCAGCATTATGCTGAGCCACAGCCGTTTTGCGTGAATGTGACGCATATTTTCCCTCAACTTATTCTTTCGTGTTTGTGTTTTTCTTTTCTTTGAATAAACGTATTTTCTTTCTTCTTTTTTTCTTTTCTTACTAACATTTTCCATCACACTTAAATATTTTTGGGACAAAATATAGCATGGTGTAAAAACTATTGAAATCGATTCAGTTCCTTATTCTGAATAAGGAACTGAATCAGGAATATTCAGGTTTCGCATAAACTAAAAATAATGTTGTATAGCTCAAATTGTGGTAAAAATATTACCTAGCCAGCGAGTATTCCAACTCTGCAAAACATGCACTGAAAGAATATTATGGCCGAGATTAATAGTTACTAAGCGCGTGTACGTCCTGTCATTTTCGCACAACTGTCGAAGTACAAGGGCAAGGAAGAGACGGTAACATATTTAAGCCTGTAAGAACATATTTAGTACTAAATACGTTTACAACCGGAGCCGGAACCGGTGTTACCGACATAGCCTGCAGAGTAAGCAAGCTGAAGTGGCAGAGGGCTGGCCATGTTTGTCGAAGGACCGATGGCCGGTGGAGCAAACGAGTTCTGGAGTGGAGACCGCCTATCGGCAAGCGTAGTGTGGGACGGCCCCCAGCTAGATGGACCGACGACCTTAAAAAGGTGGCTGGGACAGACTGGATTCGGAAGGCGGAGGACAGGGTGTTGTGGCACAACCTGGGAGAGGCCTATGTCCAGCAGTGGACTGCTATAGGCTAAGTTGATTGATTGATTGAAAGTTTACAAATCTCGGAAAAATCTCACTAGGACGAACTTAGCTGCCAATCCTGTAGAAATCAATTGTTATTAGGTCTCAAAACCATTTCAACAAAATGCCAATAGTCCGAAATAACCTGAACAATTCTCTTATTCCACAAGTCTCTGTCACTAAACTCTCAATCCCTACCAACCCTGCAGTTTCAGGCACCATCAAGATATCCCCGTGGCTTGCTAATGAAAAGAACTTGGCTCCCTTTATTAAGTCTAATGTATTCAACTGATCGGCTAGAGGATTGCGAGCCAAATGTCAGTGTGTGTTTACTTTGTTACCCGGCATTTGTTGATGTCTTCTAAGTTCTAATGTACTTACATTGGTGGTAATTGAATTGTATGAATAAGTAGAATTTGTTTTGGAATGTATGTTTTGGGTTTGTAATTTTTGTTGTTCGAATTTTGGGGACTTTTTTTTTGTTAACAACTTAAATGTGTTCATGCAATCGTGGGAATTGTAGTGATCATGAGAAATTTACCGGTTTTAATAATATCAATTTTTATTTTCTCTTGTTCGTAAACTTTACTATCAAAACAGCATGTTTTTAAATATTTTGTTGTTAAAGCTAAGTAAATCTCTGCATCGCAAAGGTTGACTGGTAGAAAATGCCTATGGCATTAAGTCCGCCTCTGTAAATTTCTGTGCTTAAAGTATTAAATAAATAAATAATTTAAATAAATAATTTAGTTATTTAAAAAAAGTGACAACATTCTTACAGACATTACATTTATATTAAACACAGCTTGTTTAAGACACTACTTCTGTAGAGAAGTAGTGTCTTAAACAAGCTACTACTTTCGTCAATAGTATAAAAGTTAAGACTCATCAAAACGAGTTTTTGTTTAAATCAGTGTGTTTCTATTTTCCAGATAACAATTATTATTAATCTATCCTTTGCTTCTTCAATCATGTCAGTGTTTAGCAGAGAGTTTTGTTATTTGAGTGTCCAAAAATAATTCAAGCTTCTTCCACAAGACGCTCACAATTTGTGTTCTCCATATTTTATTACCCACCATCTTCCATAACTTACCCCTTAAAAAGCTAGCACGAAAACGAAATCGAATGAATAAAATGTGCTACAAGCATATGGACAACATTCCACTACCGTCAATTTTACTTTTATGGTGTTTATCAGTCCAGTGGCGGACCCTATGGGCCTAGAAAGGTTAGCACCATAATAAATCTTGATTTTATGGCGCCTGCAATGACTCCTGAATTCAACCTTTTATATCAAAGATTGTGCTTTGATCTCCCATAAAAGTACATAATGAAATAAGACATTGGTGAGTAGCTTAGTTTTTTAATAAATAGAATTTGAAATTTCAACCAACCGATTATCCTTTAAAGTTAAAGTTCGCGAGCACATTCGCTAGAAGCTGGCAGTATCATCACAACGGTAATGTTTTCCCATTGTTTGTCTTAAGTGTTTTAATATATTTATTTGTGCATAGATTTATATATAATTTGGTGTTTATATTATATTTATAGTTTTAATAGGTACAGGTATGTATATCTTCTCTCTGTTATATTTAAATTATTATTCCTCAATTCTCGCTATTGCACCTACCACTGTTTGTCTCTGCATCGCCTTAAATATATTTTAAGGTACTTATTGCATTCTGTAAGTAATACACAAATTAAGTGAAACTATTTATATTTAATATTTTTTTTTATATTTTATTTTTATATTTGTGAAGCAGTGCTGGCCCAGTGGTAACGGCTCCGACTTACGAGTCGTAGGTCGTGGGTTCGAACCCTGACAGGCGCTTTACTTTGTGTAAATAATTTCATCACCACTGCTCTCAAAACGGTGAAGGAAAACATCGAGAGGAAACCGGCATGTCCTAGAACCAACAATTCGAAGACATGTGACATCTACCAACCCGCACTGGGCCCGCGTGGTAGATTACAGCCCAGTCCCTCTCGAAGAGAGGGGGCCTGTGTCCCAGCAGTGGGAACATTATAGGCTGATTATGTTATGTTGTGTATTTATATTTAAGACCATATTTATGCAAAATAAAGATATTCTATTCTATTATATTCCATTCAGGAGAGGTTGCTTTTAAAATAGAGCATAGATATCTTCTTTTTCCGTGTTATTGGCAATATTTTCCGAATAAAATGGATCTTGTTGTCTGAATTAATAAATAATAATAATAATTGGCCCAACTTAGATATTATTTTCCAGAGTAAAATGTGACCAAACATTGAATCAGCCCTTGTGTAGATGTTTGAGCATAGTGGACAGCGCTTTAATCAACTGTAACGATAAATCTACGAATGTTCCATTACCCCAGAAGTCCACACTTAATTTAAAACTATGCCTTCTTCATAGAATTCCGTTTTACAAAAACTTAAATCTTAAACCCGTAATAGGAACACAGCAATGTCGTTTTATCACGTTAACAAATTGCGATCGTCGCCGTCTCTTGCGCAGCGGTGCCATTGGTCGGCAAAAACTCGCGCATGCGCGGTAGCCGACCCATTAGTCCGCCATTTCAACCTGTATCTATTGGGCTGAATTAACAAATAAATTACATGTTACTTTTCGGAAGTCATTTTAATGTTTAGTCGTTATTTCCTGGTACTTATGTATGATTTCGTTTTGTTAGTATGCATTGTAATATAGCCGGCTTTAAGGCTTCTACAGACTACAGCCGGTTTGTAGAAGCCTTTAAAAGATAATTTGCGGAAATCGTGTAAGGTAGGGTAGGTACATGAAAACAATTACTACGGGTTAATAAAGTGAGTAGATGACGAACGCCACGCGCAGCCCGTGGCGTGGTGGCAGTGGGTGATGTGGTAGTGGTTTGGTGGTGGGGTGATTTTTTTCTGTTATTTATAGTTTTTAACCGACTTCAAAAAAGGAGGAGGTTCTCAATTCGGATGTATGTTTTTTTTGTATTTTTTTTTTGTATGTTTGTTACGCGATTACTCCGTCAATTATGAACCGATTTTGAAAATTCTTTTTTAAGGTGTATTTTTTGCTGTAATGCCAATAAATGCATTTTTCTTTCTTTCTTTCTTTTCTTTTCTTTTAGATAGCGCTATGTGGCAGTAGATTGCAAAAATGTCAATGCCTTCCAAAAGTGCTTATATGAAGGATATTCGTCTTATTGTCGTATTTTTGAATTACCTACATCCACATTAAATACCACATTTAATAGCCCCCTAACACGTATGGCAAGGTAATATAATGAAAGGTCCAACTTGACAGATTACCCTATTGATATTTTTTACATGAGTTTCGCTTCATACAGGCGTTTCCCTATTTAAACAGTGCGAAGAGTGCACGTCTGTGTAGCTCAAATTGGTTTGTTTTGTAGTGTTCTAGATTTGGGTCTCTAGACACACTTTTAATTTTTTCCTTTTTATCTCTAATATGCATATGCTAATGTCATGCATACTCATACCTGTTATTTGCATGGTTACTGAACTGCCAATTTTAGATGTTATTTAATTTTGAATTGTAAGTGACTGTGCTGTTGGTGTGCTTATTATAAATAATTAAATATAATTTAATTACATAATTATGTTGATCGAGTTCTAAAATAGGTAAATGATATAATAATACCTGAGATTGCCTGCTTGTCGGTCTTCTACAGATTGTACTTCGGTGAGTGTGCCCAAGAACTCCACGACCTCATTCCACCGGCCCTCTTCTATTATGGGACATCTAGACGCACTGCAGGTTACCATCCCTTCCTTGTTGCTATTCCACCAATTCGCACTAAGCGTTTCCAAATGTATTTTATAATGCGCACAGCAAAAAAGTGGAACTCTCTACCTGCGTCTGTGTTTCCGAACGCATCCAACCCTAATCTCTTCAAAGTTAGAGTGAACAGGCTTCTTCTGGGTAAGCTCAATCCATCGTCGACTTTGTCTCTGTCACCTCTGCCCTAGTCAAGAGCAAAACCAGTCCAAAAAAAAAAGGCTTAGAAATTGCCTGAACATAATTATCTACTGAAATCTCAATAGGTAAATGATATTACTGTAATTTAACGTCAAATATGCTGTTTCCACCTGAAATATTGAGGTTTTCCCTACAGTGGTAATTATATTTTTTTTCCAAAACCTTCGCTCAGAACTTCATAGCGGATCTTGACGTTTATAGCAGCATCACTGCAACATTGTATGGTTCAAAGGTGGCCAGCCTTTACTTTGTTATGGGGTATATCTGCCAGTAGGCTTTTATTACTTAGATAAAGTATTAAATTGATAGCTTTTTAAGTTTTCAAGTAATTTTGAATCATATTAATATTATTATTAAGTATTGCATCGCACTTTACAAAGAATGGCAGCCGGTTTTTCATTTAGTTGTAAATTAAAAATCAATTTAGTTGTAAGCATTTCGGATCTGGAATAAGCTTACATAAAAGTATTGTCACATACGTGAACGTGTTGAAGATTTTTTTTAGGGTTCCGTATATCTGAATGAAAAAACGGAACCCTTATAGGATCACCCGTGTGTCTGTCTGTCTCAGTCAATTAGCTCCAAACCTAATGGACCATTTGATACACATGAATTTCTGTGACCCAAGCACGGACGTGTTACGTAAATAAATGAATTTTGAATAAGGGAATCACTTTTGGGGGGTAAATTAGGGAAAAAAAATTTGCACACTTTATCGTGTGACATATCAAATAGCAAAGGGCTTAATGTAGGGCCACAAGTATATTTTATATAATTTCGAAATAAATAGTTTTAAAGTTATTTAAGAAAATAGATGAAATTTTACCATCCCTCCGGGGGGAGGGATGGTAAAATTTCATCTATTTTCTTCCCCTTCATTATGCGTTGTACGACACGCATTTGGCAGGGTTTTTTTATACATATCTATCACAGCAGCCAATACTGGTCATCGTTCATTATCATAATTTCTTAAAGAAAAAACCCGGGTTTTTGTTTGTAATAAATTTATAGTTTTAAGACCAAAAGGTTTTGGTTAACTAATATAAAACCAGTAATTCAAGAAGCCAGAAAGTAAACCTTGTAAAATCATTATTATAATTAAAATCGAAATTAACTTTACAGCCAATTCGTATCAATTCCGTAGTATCTGTGTTCAGAGATTACGAGTACCGCAAACATTTTTATGAATATTCCAAGAATTTGGGTTGTATGCTTGTAATTTCCTTTAGTAAAACTTTGTCAACGGTCCACACTGACGGCCCAACATGAAGCCGTAAAGAGCTAAATCTGGATTCTGGATATTTTAATAATGCGATACGGAAATGAGTGCAGAAAAAAATGTGTCGCCGATACAGAATCAAGACTTCTACATACCGGGGCGACTTATCGCGCGACGCGACGCGACACAAAGGCACCGCTCGTCCCGCGACACGCGGGGCCTTTGTGCCGTGTCGCGTCGCGCGACAAGTCGCGCTGGTATGTAGAAGCCTTCACTCAGTGTGGACAAAGTTTTAGTTTCAAGAACATTTTTGTAAGCCCAAAGAGCAAATTAATGTTACCGATTGCAAATTCGATGTGGCCGATATCATTACTTGAACTTTTATTGCTAACAATAAATTTATTTTAAGAATTTTTTATGATCGCTAAAAAGGGAAAAGTAATTAACAGTTTCACTAAAAGGATCGCCGAAACAGTTATTTGTAATTAGGGACTACAAGTCAAGTCTGGATTTTATTCTCTATATTAATAGACAATAAAATCCAGACTTAATTTGTATACTTTAATGCACCGTGTGATTTCCTGTCAAGATCGGCTTATGCTAATGTATTTAAAAGTGACTAAGAGCTGACTAATATTATACAGGACCATCCGCTCCATCATTGTTTTAAGCAAATCTGTATTGGAAACCTGGTTAATGTGTCCAAGAGTCTATGTAGATATAAGTTTAGCATGGTGATGGCTAATATGGCTTAAGACTCAGATAAATCCCAGCTCACGCAACGCGTCGTAAGTTCAGCCAGTAATAGGACTCGCCCATCAAGGAGCGCTGTCTCCAATTTGACGCATTATTAATTTATTGTACACAAAACAAAAGGTATTTTAATAAAACGCGTATACTAAAAGATACATAATTAAATCATCTTTAAATTGGTGAAGGTTTCAGAAAAATACGCTTGGTAGATTTTGCGCCATTCTCAGTTTTTTATCCACGTTAGACATAACTTTACAAATTAATTTCACTATGTAATATAAACATAATCTAAAATATTCACATATTAAGTTAATTGAGAAAATGCTTTAATTTATCATATATTTTTTTCAAATCATTAACACTACTCGTTTAGACGTGATCTTCAGTATAAAATCACTAAAAGTCGGTTATCGTCGCCTTAACAAGGCAGTACATCAGTCATCATCATGTTCCTATTGTCCATCATGCAAATAACTGGACATTAAATCGGTCTATCGTTGACAGTTTGATTGCGTTACATGAGCTGCTCTCTATTCCTCTAGGTCACCATGTTCTGCCAGTGAGTTTATACCCTCGTGCTTTTGAGTTTATAACTAGGCCTCGGAGGATTATGTCAAAACCAGCTACATTCACAGCTGCGCTTACTAATGAGTATAATATAATCATTTCTTGTAACATTCTCTCATTGAATTTTACGACGTCTGCAAGATAAGTAGCAGTAACTCTAATGGTATTTTTATATCCAATTTAGCATTGGTATCTTTGGTGACGAATCAAGTTACTTACATAAAATTCCAGAATTGAGAATAAATCTAAGATAAATAGTGTCCCATCTGGGGATCGAAATCGGGACTTCAAACAGTTCTGAACCTGACAATGTTCTGTCCCAATCCTGATTAAAGACCCCCTTTACTCTCTCCATACTTATTGGCCCCACGCTTCATTCTGACAACATCGGTCCATGTAATTTTTTTTTTTTTTTTTTGTTTCCAAGAGGATTGACCCCATGACCTCACTACAGAAAACTCACCCAATTGAAGTAAAACTTCTTTCACCTGTAAGCTGGTGAATGCATGACGAGAACGTTACGGAAGTGACGAGAGCGTTACGGAAGTATAATTAGTATTAATATCTGTAAGTTTTACTTCAGTCGTGTGGTATAAAGCACACTTGTTTTTTTATTATTTTTATTCGCTAGAAACCAATCTATACAGATTAAAATTCTCCGATATCAGAGCAACTGTGAGTGAAGCCTCAACGACGACGATTGACGATTTCAAACGAAAGCGTCTAATTAGTATTGTTTTAGTTCATAACAAATTAAAGAAAGTTAATGAACAATGAACATTAACAGCCGTGCCTTTGGTACTTGCTCTATAAACTTTGCACAAAGATTGGGGCTGCGAAAAACGCGGGTAGTAACGTAACACAAAATAATATACTTTACTTATTTCATACGTTGTCGTATCTCGGCTTCGTTCTCGTCGTCGTCATCCTTGTATTATGCTAGTCTAGAGATTGGAATTGGGCCTGACTGCCAAGAGCACACCA
This sequence comes from Tiliacea aurago, assembly GCA_948098905.1. Taxonomy (NCBI): domain Eukaryota; kingdom Metazoa; phylum Arthropoda; class Insecta; order Lepidoptera; family Noctuidae; genus Tiliacea; species Tiliacea aurago. Next base: position 4,049,883 of record OX402583.1, on the reverse strand, counting down.
GGGTATCACCTTACTGCCAAGTTTACCATGAGTATATTGCCACTTTATCATGTCATCAAAACTATTTTACGTTGTAAAACCAAAATGCAAAAACAAAACTCGTTAATTTTTTTTGACAAAAATTTCTGAACATTATGTCTGTCTCAGGTTCCACCTTTCATGATCAATAAGTACCTACTTACTTAATCTCATATCTTAAAGGTTCTCATATAAGCCTGTTTTAAAAATCAAAAGTAGAGCGGAAGTCAATAATGAGCAATAAAAACCAAATAATGATGAGCAATTAAAAGTAAAAAGCACATTCATTCTTCGTGTAAATCTAACCATTAACATGTTTATTATCGCTGTATATCAGCCGATAATTAAGCAGTGATCAATCCCCTGAAAATAGCAATAGTAAAACTGGAAGGAGACTTTTTAATGGCCACAATAAAGTATTTTTAACATTAGTAGGATTAGACGTCGATAAAAACCGATTAAAATACGAAATAGATTGGTTACACATCGATACTTGATAGCTTACTACTTAAAATTACAATATGACAGCGCAACAAGTGGCGCTGACTAGTTTCGTTACGAAGTAACTGGAGTCATAGAAATTCGAAAAGGTCGATAAGAGTGACATTAGGCTAGAGTGACCGTTACCTGCTGGTAACGGTCACTCTAGCAGAGCGTCACATCGATGGTTGCGTGGCGGCTGTCGTCTGATGAGAGATGATGTCAGGGAAGCCGCTGTCGTACCATGTCCACGATGAACTGCTATATTCGGGCATAATCCTAATGATATTGAAGCTACCACTACTAATAAGATGACCACTTCTGGTAAAGGTGCCGTTAAATATCCAAATCAATAAGTTTCGGTAACATCCATCCAACAAAAATATATCGATAAAAGAACAGCACTACGGGGTCAGTTAACTTTTGATAGTATAAATAAATCGAGTGACACTAGCTGGTGACAGTCACTCTAGCAGAGCGTCGCATCGATGGTTGCATGGCGGCTGTCTTCTGATGAGAAATGATGTCAGGGGAGCCGCTGTCGTACCACGTCCACGATGAACTGCTATATTCGGGCATAATCCTAATGATATTGAAGCTTTAGATACGTTACCTGCGCTCAATAATGGCAAAGTAAATGCCAGGCAATTGCCTGACATTTACAATAATAATAATTATTATTAGGTACGCGCCAATGAACATGCAGCAGTTAGTGACGTAACTAAATATGTATGTTCATCTCTTTCTAACAACAGGTCTTTCCTTTTCTTCACGCGCTGTATGATTGTATGCAAGTATGTAACTACAATCATGGCTTACGCTGTTTTTGAGTGCACTAATGTTCGTGTATGAAGGCTTCTACATACCAGCGCGACTTGTCGCGCGACCGGACACGGCACAAAGGCCCCGCGTGTCGCAGGACGAGCGGTGCCTTTGTGTCGCGTCGCGTCGCGCGACAAGTCGCCCCGGTATGTAGAAGCCTTGACGCGTCTATTTATAATACGTCATTGACCACTACTAATACGTTGACCAGTTCTGGTAAAGGTGCCGTTAAATATTCAAATCAAAAAGTTTCGGTAACATCCGCATTCGGATCAAAAATATATCGATAAAAGAACAACACTACGGTGTCAGTAAACTCTTGATAGTATAAATAAATCCTAACAAAATATCGATTATCGCCGCTCTCATGGTCGCTGCCTAATAAATAATAAACAATTTCTTACAATAGAAAAAACGAAAAACGTAAAATGTCAACAAAGCCTACTGAGACCGACATCGAATTAAAATATCTATGCACCTTTTCCCACCGTTGTTTCAAAGCCACAAGGTTTACTTTCATTTGATTGGGTAGCAAATAAATTTAGCAGTCGTAAGCCCTACTGCATCAAGCGAAGGTGTGTTGCAGTTTAAAAAATATTTTCTCTTAAAAGTAATTTTGTTTGTTGGGTTGAGAAACTATTTCGAGAATCCAACACAATTTATTTAAAGTTTTTTACTTTATCGTTTTTCGTTCGAAATGTACTTATACTTTGAAACTGCGCTGGCTTCATGGGTTAGAATAAAATCTAGCTTAGGAACAAATACAAATTATTGGTTGTAGTAGGGTTAAGAAGAAATCTAGAATAGTGGGTCATTTGAAGAAATATTCATAACTCTTACATTTATACTCGCTCAGAAATTCTTCGACGAATCGTTAAATATATTATGTTTTTCTTTGAAAAAGTAAAGCACAGCGCAGACCGCAGCTTGAGTGCAGCACACCAGTGCAAGCCTTTGTAAATTCTTCTTTGGCTTCATTCAATTGTTATCGTTAATAAAGTCCGCATTACTAGCAGATCTGGTCGTGGTGCCCATTAGTATCTTAGTTCCTGTTGGAAAGCTTCTTGTTTTACGTTTAGAAACGGTTCCTGTCGGTAGAAGCTTCATACTTCAGGTTCAGGTTTTTGCAGAGATTATGATTGATAAAAACTAGTAATCTAGAAATGAGGTTATTATCTAGTAGTGAATGTGGTGAAAACAGAAAAAATTAAGACGGTTGTGGAGCTGTCTTTTGTAATAATAATGCGCCATCCATGTTGGATATGTGTTATTATTCTAAGATAATGTGTAACCAAATGTCAAAACGTCAACAAAATATTTTTCTGACAGCTGCGCGCGTAGACTAATAGACGTCCGGCGCGGCGGCGTGTACGTCGTTGCCAACGGAATGTTGCCATTGAAAATATTCTATATTTACGTAAACATAAAAAAAAAAAACATTTATTTTGGACCAAACACTTGTACACATTTTATAAACATGTTTATATATTACTAGTTACGCCCCGCGGTTTCACCCGCGTAAGTTCGATCCCGTGGGAAAGCCACCCTTAACACTTACCTACTGAATATGCATATAAAATTTCATAAAAATCGGTCAAGGCGTTTCGGAGGAGTATGGTAACTAACATTGTGACACGAGAATTTTATATATAAGATATTACATAAGTAGTTTGTATTTATTTTATTTTTTATTTATATTCTCACTGTATGCTACACCGGTCGACGTCATCACGTCAATGCCGGCTGTCGCTGAAAACCAGCACTGGGGCTCTGTCTCGCATAGGGTCGCAGCATTATGCTGAGCGGTGGCCGTTTTGCGTGGATGTGACGCATATTTTCCTCCAACTTGTTCTTTTTGTATTTGTGTTCTTTCTTTGCGTCATGTTTACCGCAAATACCTAAACGTATTTAATTTCTAATAAGTACGAATTTTAGCACATCTTGAAAGATGCTATCCCTCTGCTTATTAGCTTCCATACAACATCATGAAACACCCAAAAGCCGCCTTATCTAGTTGATTGAAGAGAATAGGCCACAGCTGGGCCATGATTTTACGTAAGCGTAACCCTCAAATCCCAACATTTAACCCAACAAAGATCAAATCATCCACATTAGGTCCTTAACCAATTACTCCCGAATCCAAACCCAGAATATTCTTTGATACCGTTAAAATCCCTACTCTAACCCCTAAATGGGATCTAAATAGGATTTAAATAGGCTGAGGTCTTGTAGATGTCGTATTAGAGCCGAACGATACATGTTCTTGGCCTCCGATGGTGTGCATTCCCTAGAATTTCCAATTACAGCCTTATTGGGCCATTGGCTATTGTAAGGCGAACTGTTAGGCTGGGTATGGAGGATACGATTTTTTAAACGCCAGTGTGATGATAAAATATTCGTAATCTTGTCTGGTTGAGTAGAAATCAGTGATGTTTGATGCTGTAAAATGAAGAATATAGTTTAAAAAGAGCTAAGTTATAAACAGTTTTGTTGATTCTTCTTTGGCCAGGTATACTTAGCTACAGGTAGAACTAAATACTTAGTAAATAAAAAATAAATAATTTCTTTATTTGTATAGAATGCAGGTATTACAATAGTGGTGTTAGTTTTAGATTTATTCCCAGTACATTCTGCCTGTTGGCATATAAAAAATTGTTAACTTACAGATATTTTAGAAAGTAGGTACCTACTTATAATTATTCAAAATGAGATCATCGATCAGCTAAGTCTAAAATTATTTAAGTACATAATATTTGCGATTTAATTTAGTTGGTCCAACAAATAAGTGCAATATTGGAGAGTGTAATGCTATCCTGGCTTGTCCTTTATCGGAACAAGCTAGGATACTGTACAAACTGGCATTTTTTGTTTTAAAATATTAATGTTAGAATGATAAGGTGTTTTAGGTTAAGTTGATTGTGCTGATCTTAGAATAATTGCTGATGTTACAGGGTGACGTTATTGCTCAGCGATAAAGCACTTAAAAAAAAAAAAAAAGTACATAATAAATGAGCTAAGGTGAGACAAATATTACAATTCATTATTTATAAAATCGGTAACAGAGTAATAACATTTCTCTGTTAGCAACGACGACAGCAGTTTCTTGAATTGTTTTAAGGGCTGATACTTAATACAATTTGGCAATTTGTTAAATATAATATGTGCCATACCAATAATGTTTTTTTTAAGCAAAGCAGTGTTGTATCTACCGGTACACAATCTACTCTGATATTTTGATCTCAAGGCATTAGTTCGCATCCTCGTATCATTGAATGCCAATATCAATAGATGCTTGTTGGTTTTAACAAAACTGAAAACGCGAAAAAAATATCAGCTGTTTTGACGTACTTTGAGAATGTATATACTAGGAAAAGTTAGTATTTTGTGTGACATCGTTGTTCCTTTGTATATGACACAATATCAACAGGGGACAGTACTTGATTTAAATCCGCATTGAGGTATATATTCCAAACACTGACTAAGAGAAGCCCTGAGAAAACTAGATTTCCATATGACCTACTCTATACACGCCTCAAACACCTGAGCATTTACTTTCTATCAAATTATATTTCACATCCTCGTATCATTGAATGCCAATATCAATAGATGCTTGTTGGTTTTAACAAAACTGAAAACGCGAAAAAAATATCAGCTGTTTTGACGTACTTTGAGAATGTATATACTAGGAAAAGTTAGTATTTTGTGTGACATCGTTGTTCCTTTGTATATGACACAATATCAACAGGGGACAGTACTTGATTTAAATCCGCATTGAGGTATATATTCCAAACACTGACTAAGAGAAGCCCTGAGAAAACTAGATTTCCATATGACCTACTCTATACACGCCTCAAACACCTGAGCATTTACTTTCTATCAAATTATATTTCACATGCATGTACCCATCGACGCAGTCACATTAATTGCAGAATATGAAAGGAATAATTCCGTTGAGAATTTGCGATTAGTCGCAAATATGTACGTAGCCTAACTTTCAGATCGCCGTTCAATGAAAGGGATAAAACATTAGTTGGGAACTGATTAAATCTTGTTTTAGTATTAGAATCTAGGAATTAAGGCTGATATACATCATCTGGAGAGTTGCAAGTCGATTAAACGAAACATTTATTACTTGCAGTCAATAAAAAGAATCTAAGAAGCACACTTTAATTATAATGTCTAATTCCTTTTTGTTAACTACTCGTATTTAAAAGTGTTTTATTGGTGTGCGTTAGAAGTTATTTGGGGTTCATTTGATTGGTTTCATGGCAGCAACAGTACTTGAAAATAACCCCTGTTTATTTTCCCAAGTTTCCGGGTTACAGGTACCTACAGATCTCGCCTAAGGCCGCTTTCACATTAGGACGTTAGCAGCGCGACAGTAGCGCGGCAGAAGCACATTCCTTCACATTATAAGAACAGCCGCGCGTTAGTAGCACGGCTGCCGCGCCGCAGTTTAGATCAGTCCCACAAAACAGGTCGCATTTGAATTTCAATAATAAATCGTTCGGTATCAAACTCGCTCATCGTGCAGTCTACAATCACGTGCGTTTGCAACACCGGCTCATCGCCGACTGAGCGCACGCGGCGGCCGCGGCGGCAGCGCGCGACCGCTACGCTTCTGTTTAAACTATGAAATTCTGACAGCGTGACAGTCGCGCGTCTGTCGCACGACTGTCGCGCTGCTAAAACGCCTAAATGTGAAAGCGGTCTGATGCCCGTTTTCACCGACATCCCCTAAACTACCACCTACGTATGGGACCCTTAGCTTAAAAGCTCCCCCAAACTAGCCCCTAAATTAAATTTCGTTTCACCATCATTTTTATCACATAACTATGGGACACATAGTTAAGTGATGTTTTGTTTTCGATAATAGTGACCGATTCGTCTTTGAACTTATCGATACTTTGAATCAAGATAGTTTTTAGTGAAATTCTATGAAGTATACACTTTTATGGATACAGTTATTATTAAATTATGTTTTGATAGCAATAATAAATATTATTTCATTCATATTATTATTAAATTCATATTTTCTTGCTTATTTACATTACGAAACGTCGAGTGGTATCTGTGGTCTTATTTGTATTTGACACACTGTGATTTGACAGTTCTTTTCTTTGTGGATTACTGACGTGAGATTTGATTATTTGTTTCATTGTTTGTTGTGACTGGTGCATTGTGCGTTATTTTACCAACATTTTCTGATATTTTAACTGATTTATCGGAGCTATAGAATTATTTCTGAATTAAAATAAAAAATGCAATTTAAATGAAATTGCAATTATGCGAATACAATAAGAACAGAGGTTCGTACCTCACAAGTGTACTTATGGTTTACATTGTTGGTTCGGTATCGACGTAAGCATCGTCGACTAAGAAAAAAAATACCACGTTCATGGGCTCCATTTTTTTTTGTTTTTTTTTTAATGTTATTTTATGCGCTACTTACAAAAACTTTAATAGGTTCAGTATCTACTCACTTATTATCAGGAAATTCTAAGGTGTGTTCAATCTTATCCAATAAATATAACACTGAAGATTTGCCCTATATCTCCGAAAAGAATCAGTTTTATCAATACAATTTTCGAAGTAGTTAGGTCGTTTCCGATATATTTTGGTCTACGGCTGTTATTTACGTCAAATATAATTGAAAAAGTTTCTAAATCTTCAAGAAATTTAAATAAATCACTATCGTATTTCGTTGCTTAAAAGATCACTTACGTATGCGTCGGTTTATGAGCCCACATTTCGACCACCTAAATTTAGGGGACCTTTTAACGTTTAACTGACCCCTTACTGTTGGTGAAACGGAAACCACCTTCTAACAGCCCCCTAACCCTTCTTAGGGGATCTCTTAAAGTTAGGGGATCTCGGTGAAAACGGGCATAATACTCTTCAAATCAATGCTTCTTGTCAACAGTAATAGACATGTCTATAGAAATACGCCTATAAACTTTATCAATAAGCTTTTCTACTGCTGAAACTTATTCCTTCTTTATTCTATTGTCACTTTCTTTTCCAATAATATCAGCTACATTATCCTGTAGGATATATCCCCATAAACACCCAAACACTACCACTTAAAACCTTACAATACCTGGGCCCATATTTCCTACAATCCTTAACCCAGGGCGTGACTCCGTTCCCTCTGACGGCCCATATTAGGCGTTAGGCTGGGCCCATTTAGCAGCTACCGACAATTAAGGCCTTCCCTAGTGAGATCACGAGCGTTATTAGCATGTTGGTTTTTGTTTCACGGTTTTTAGAGTTATGGTGTGGTTTGGTATATTTTTGAGGGGTTTTTGGAATTGTTTTTTTTTTATAGTTTCGAAATAGGGATTTGTTGAAGCTTTTGGTTGTTTTTCGTAGTTTCATAAGCAAATTTTATAAAATGTATAGTATTTTTGTAGCTTCTAATTTTATGTTACCTCAACTATTCTTCAATAAACTCAGCCTATCGCAGTCCACTGCTGGACATAAGCCTCTCCCAGGCTGCGCCACAACACCCTGTCCTCCGCCTTCCGCATCCAGTCTGACCCAGCCACCTTCTTAAGGTCGTCGGTCCATCTAGCTGGGGGGCATCCCACACTACGCTTGCCGATACGCGGTCTCCACTCCAGGACTCGTCTGCTCCATCGGCCATCGGTCCTTCGACAAACATGGCCAGCCCACTGCCACTTCAGTTTGCTTACTCTGCAAGCTATGTCGGTAACTCCGGCTCTTTTCCGGAATTCTATTCTTAAGTAATTGTAACATAACACCACTCCTGTATTCATCAAGAGGTTGGGCAGAGGTGTGTTGTACACTCACATGTTGCCAGTCATGTTTCCCGTGTAGTTAATAGGGGGCGAGCCTAATTCCCACTAACTGGGCACAAATCCCGAGTCCGGGCTTAAAATAATTATAGCTGTCAGAATATTGGTTTAGTGGTTAAAGTGTATCAAACTGCTGACGTTTAAAGGTATACTTTCAATCGTTTCACATGACATTTTTTTCCCATGGGTTTATGGTTAACATGATTTTTTTCCAAGCTTTATTTTATTTGTCTCTGCCTGGTAACTGGTAAGAAACGATATCGGTTCTGTGAAAGCTCTTGTTTTTCCTCCACAAAGATTTTATCGGAGTTAGAACGAATTCATATAGTAAATCTAAAACTTATGTTTATGCTAAAAGGTGTATAATATAGTGCTTTGTATGCACCTTTGTTTCTTAGCTATTGGCGCAGGGAAATAAACGCTGTCATCCTGCAGGAATTAGTATTTTATGGGAATTGTGACACTATTTATATTATACACACACAGCCTTATTATTAGAGTTGGGAATATTTTGAGAAATACACTGGAAAGCACGTTAAGCCGTTCTGGCTATCATTTGTAGATCTTTGATAGTCGGTACAGATAGTCAGAAATCTGACAACCAGTCTTACCAAGGGGTATCTTGTGTGTAGTGACTGCCTATCTAACCTCCAATAACCCAGTTAGGTTATTGGAGGTTAGATAGGCAGTCACTCCATGTAAAATACTAAGTATTCAGTTGCATCTGGTAAGACTGGAAGCTGACCCCAACGTAGTGAAGTGAAGTGCAAGTAACATAGTTTTAAGCTATATTTATTAACACGAGTTTTTGTTTTATACTTTGTCAGGGCCGGATTTAGGGTAGGGCAACAGGGGCTCTAGCTCTGGACCTCCACAAAGAAGGGGCATCCACAATTTGATTTTTTAAGTTAAGTAAGAAAATACATCCTTTGTAGGGATGGGTCGTTGACGGTTTTTCTGTTAACGAAACGTCAACGTTGATTTACATTCATCAACCAACTAGTCGATCAACTAGTTAAATTCGTTAACGAGTTAACATGTATCGTAAACAGTTCATTCATTGAATTGTTTTTCTTCGATGCTGGGACGTTCAACGAGTATCCTTTGTGGTGTAGTTCACAAGGTAGGTATTCACCTTTTTAAGTAGGTTTTTTTTTGTCTGTTCTAAATACATTTTTGGGACCTCCATTTCTTAGTTGCCCCAGGGCCTCCACACCTTTAAATCCGGCCCTGTACTTTGTATATGTTAGTTTGTAAGGTATATGTCTATAAGGGCCATTGTAGCCTGAAATAAACGTTTCATTATTATTATTATTAAAAGGCAGGCAGATGATGATTGATGTATCAATATTTATTGGTTTCATTCAATTAATATGGAAACTTTCCTAATAAGATAAGATAAGACAAAGATTTATTTCTCACCACAATATATAGTACATTTTCAAAATATCCATACATAATAGTTTTAGTAGTTATACTGTGGGAGACTGGTGCCTAAGCTAGGCTGCAATGCCTGTATTTCAGGACACCAGGTCTCCACCCCTTCGGAAGCGGTTACCTTTATTTAGGATTATGCACTCGTACACGGATGCGGTAAGTTATATAAAAACTGATTTCACTATTGATTATTACTTATTCTAGGGTTAGTATATGTGTGTGTGTGTGTGGTGGTGTGTGTGTGTGTGTGTATGTATGCGTATGGTGTGATGTGTGTGTGGTAATAGTAGTAATAATAATACTCGTAGTGTTGATTGTGCCATTATGTTTAGTTTCTTGTTCTACAGATGAAAATAGAGAGCTAGGATTCATTCATGGCGACCAGTCATCCCATTGATGTTTCTCATATTATGTCAAGAGTAAGGACACCAGCATGTTTCCCAAGGAATAAAACCTTACTGCAATCATCTACCCTTTGGCCTAGCGCCTAGATTATTGCTCCACCATAATAATTATCATGATTGTTGATTAGGAGGACTACATTCTACTGTAATTGTTAATAGGTTTGTGCCTATACTTCGTTCTTATTCTTAGTTAACCTAAATGTCATTCTCAGTATAATGGTTGTAGTTTCCTCCAACATCAGCAATGACTTGCATCGTTAAACCAGTCTCCAATTAACATGAATAAATTTTTATTACATATAATTCAATTGCTTCTTGCATTGAAGATAAAAATAGCTTAAGTGGCGCGAGCAATTTCATAGTACGTTATTATTGCAAAAATTATATATTTTTATGATTATTGTTTTCGGTTTTTGTGAAATAAATAGATATTTATGTTTTAATTGTGCTGTAAAGTGATTGTTTATAGTTTTTTGAGTATCATTAGTTTTCATGGCAGTATTTTTCACAGAAATTATTGCTAATGATGATAGACCAATTTTTACAATGATTTACATTTTTTGGTTCTTCTAGAAAATAATGACATTCAAATTAAATTAAATTCACGTCACATCTTGCTATATTGGAATAAAGTTAAAAACATTCGTAATTTGTATATACCGTATCAAAAACAGGTGATTTGGTGTGTCTTACCAATTGTATATCCAGTATCGAATCAATCGATTACCCTGTATACCCACTTTCATGATCGTCAAAACTTGTAAAATGTAACAATTATAAACAAGTTAGATCCCAAAACATACACATATCTTGGCAATCGACTTCCATGTACACAGTACCCAAAATTAAAGTAAATAAACTCTGTAAAAACTCTTTCCGCCTTATTACAAAACAAGATCTATATTTTGACATGGCTTAAACCATGGAGCCAGTTTTTGTAATAATAACGTAACTGTGATTGAAATACCGTTCTTTATACAAAACTGAAAACTTAGTTCGGTACTAAGTTGTCAGTTTTGTGTTTAGGAACTTTACCATAGTCGGAATAAAGTTCGAAATTCAATAATAGCTCCATGTTTTAAACCTGGGTCTGAAGATAAACCTTGTTTTGTAATAAGGGGGAGTGAGTCAAACATTTTCCTACACCAATGTAATAATTGGGAGATGATTCGAAAAGGACAAAACATACAAAATGCTGATGATGAAGATGATTAGAAAGAGACAAAAGATGCAGTAATAAACGCGGGGTAACGTGAGAGACTGGGTTCGTTCGCAAGCTGGGCATTAGCGTCAATAAAAATCATTTCGTTTTTTTATTTCGAAGTAAGAAATGTGTTATTTACAACTGTGATTGTACTGCTGACCCTTTGATGGATGAAAGTCAGACTGAAGATTTTTTTGTTCTTTTCATGTATTGTGTAATGCTGAGTTTCTATACCTTGCAACAATTGTCCATAACGTATTTTTCTTCTACAGAAACATTTCATTTGTTTGTAGTATGAATTTTAGCATTGTAGTCATTGTATTGTAGAAATCTGTAACTAGAGAAAGTTTTTTAGAAGCAAATCACTGTTATATTATTGGCGTTTTAGTATTCCTTTGATTCGCCAAGTGAAATGTAGACCACTCCGTAAAATGTAGGATTTGTTCAGCTGTAGGAGTTGAACAATTTAAAACAATAATTAGGCGTGATTATCGAACAAGTTGCTCCAACTAATTCAGATCAATAGGTCAGCATGTCTTCTATACTTAGAGCCGGTAATTTGATGTTATAAATTTTGCACGAACAAGCATTATGTAATAACAACTTTTTACTATCAAACAAAACCTACAATCTATATACAAGAAACGCTAATTTCACATACCTAACAAATTATAAGAAAAAAAATCTACAAATCCTCATAGTTTTAAAATGCGTGCGTCATTCTTTGATGACTCCTACCACACTTCAGCAATCCAAACTGGACTTTAGTTCCGAGAAATTAAGGTTTCAATTAAATTGTATTTTGGGAACCGTCCGCTATTGGTTGCGAGGATGTCTTTTTTTTCTGCTCAGGCCTTTTTATAAGCACGGGATGATGTTTAATGGGAGCCTTGGTAATTTTGGCTGCAGGAGTGTGGGGGAGGGAGGGGTAATTATAGTGGCAGCCTGTGTCATTGTCTGTCTGTATATCTCTGTTCTAACTCGTAACGAAATTGAAAAAAAATATGGAATTTTTTGATTCTCAGTTTCTGTGTTGATTGAAAATGAGGTTTCGGGTGAATTTTCGGTTTTATGGTTCTGTCTCAAGGTTTTGTATTATAGCGATTATGTTTGTGTTATTTATGATGCGTAATGACTGTTTCCTGAGGTTTTTATCCTCACTAAAATGATCTTCGTGTGTTTCGGAGAAATATTGACGGATAGCTGTCCGATGGGGTGAAGAATTGCCACCATTTTATGGTCCTATTTCTGTCCTACGGCTCATAAGACCAGGGTCAACTTCTGAGTAAACTTGGTGTATTAAGAACTTAGCGATTGGCGCAGTGGTTAAGTGATTGACTGCTGCGCTGCGTGTCGCGGGTTCGATTCCCGCACGGAACAAATATGACCTACAAGTAGTTGTTCCGGCTTTGGCTGTTTGTGTATGTGAGTTTAAATGTTTGTAAACGCACCCACAATACAGGAGAAATTCCTAGTGTGGGGCAACGTTTTTAAAAACAAAAAGAAGAGAAAGCTATCGTGTATAGGTAAACGACGATGTTTAAAATTAACCTATTGTGAACAGCGTGCTAGGATGACCACTTCAATTTATATAACTACGGAAGATGTCAAACAGCTGATCATTATGTCAAAACATAAATCATTTGCTGCGATCTTAGGTACTCTTAGGGCCCGTATTACGGAACCTCACTCAAGACTCAATCATTATTTAAAACTAGTTTAAGCCATTTGATTGGTTGAAACTAGTTTTGAGTACTGGTTGAGTATTGAGTGAGCTTCTGTAATACGGACTTATGTTCTTAAAGCAGTTATAGGAGATAATACGTTTGAAATTTACAACTGTAAAGGTATTACTATGGCACAGAAGAAATCAACGAAACCATAGAGGAAACAAAAAACACCATTAAACTAAGCCATACTTAGAAACATATTTATAACTTACGGCTTAGTTCCAAATCACCCATTACTGCAACATTTTTCATCGAACCAAACAACATTTACTATTAAAACATCACAATGATGAATAAGACCGATTACATAGATGCTGCCTCTAGAATTAACCTCAAAATATTCTTACGCCCAAAGCTTTTACTCATCTTTTTCAAAGTTGGTAATGAGTAATAGACATAGCGTATGACTGATGACTTCAAAGCCTCGAATAGTGGTGATAGATAGATCGAATTAAGCTCTTTTTGAAGTTTTTTGGTGATGGTAAACACCTAATCACTGGTCCTGTGGTTATTAATTGGTCTCGAGCTTTGGCCTAGCGGTAAAAAGATTTTCGCTGCTAATGTGTCTGCGGTTGATGTTAAAAGAACTAGATCAGGCTAAAGTATATTACAGTGCTTGAAAATATATTTTTTTTTAGTGTAAAATAATAGTAATTCTGTGGTTTTCATATAGCAAAAAAACAATTTTTAATACCACTGCTATCCAAAATATAACATCGAAATCTCCATTAACGAAGTTAGCAATACATTTTCAGTTGTAAATGTTCTATTTTCAACTTGAGTATGTAAACCGTCTACTTAATTTCTTTAGCAGTGACTCGTAATTCTTCTACTGAGTGCGAAGTATACACATTCACGAAATACAAATTGTAGCCATAAAAAAAAACGAAATAATTGTGTCGGAACGTCATTATTTGAAAACCGAATGATACATCGCTAGGTATGTTAATAGGCGGCCGAAACTCAGCCATGTAATTTTGTTTCATATCATTACTGTGGCCATCGAGGGATCCGAACGGATAATGGCAGCTGAGAAAAAAACAACAATAATTACTTTAAAAAAACTACCCGCCATCTTTGTCTAGTGGTCAGTTCTTTTTTGGAAGTTTTTCTTTTATTAGAGGCGATGACGGTAGTCGTCGCATTGTTATTTGTCATTTCGTTATGGGCATATGAGATCTGTCGTCGGTATAGTGGTGTTTGTTTAGATTTATATGGTAGGTTATAGGTCATTCTTTACGAACATTTGATCTTTGATCACGTTCAATCTTTATCAAGGATATCTGGCATATTGAAGTATGAAGTAAGATACTTAGAGTCTATACTTAGTGATACTAAAGATAATAGACAGCGTCGCAAGTCTTATGTTAGTTTATAACAAAAGGAGTTTGCTGTACCTACTCCATATGTTATAGCAAAAGAATGCATATCATTGATGTCTTAAAAGTTTCCATAGAGTAACTAACATTATTAAGTTAACAGAAACTGAAACAATATCCAGCCTGTATCTCACGCATCTAATCGCCTACTTTATCGACTGACGGATCGACCTTTTTTTATCCAACCTTTACAAAAAATTAACCACGGACGCTACTCCGAAACTTTATTCGACAATAATAAACCACTAATTTCTTTCTAATGACACGTTTGAGGCCAATTTTGAGGTCCGAAAATCAGAGGACGATGGGACAGGGTAGGTTGAGGTCAGATTTGAAAAAAGGGTTAAGGTAGAGTTCCGTATTAATATAATCATATGCAACTTGTACAAGGCTTCACAAGATCTCAATAAGATCGTTCATGGATAGAAAGATATGACTCATAGTTATAAATAAAGCTGGATGGACGACAGATAGATGAAAAGGTCTCTAAGAGGCCGGTGATGGATGCGTAGTTCATACAAACGTAATACTAAAATAATTTGTAAATCAAACATATTAGTGTGTCTCAATCACATATAGTGTGTCTTTATTCGAATTGGAATACAGAATATATAGGTTCTTAAATATATATTTTGACTGGACACTGATTTAAACATGAGATATGAGAAAAATAAGAATGTGTTTGATTTAAAAATTATTTTGGTATTACGTTTGAATGAACTACGCATGCTACGACGGCCCCTTAAATTAAAAATTACTTAAAATAATATTGCAAAAAGTGAACAAGTAATGCCTAATGATTGACACTAAGCATTAATTGATTTATAGATAAAATAAATACGAGATCAGATTAGATTGACAATAACGTTGAAAAAATAAAGCTCCACGCTGTAGCATGTAGGTTGTCATTGAAATCGCGAAAATTTGATAAAAGTAAAAAATTAAAGCCTGACATGGTATGTAACTTCCATCAAGTTACGATTGTGGACACAGAAAGTTAAAACCAAATATAATAAACTCTATTAGGAACAAAACAATACTAGGAAATAATGTTTGAATTCCTAAATATCGCTAACTTATCGGAATAGTTGATTACTGGTTTAAAACTAATAGAACAAGAGGGTCGTCTGTGCCTTTAGTCTATTTGGATGATGTTTTCGGAACGCTTCAGGGAAGTATATTTTTATTTTGTAAAATATTTTGGGATCAGATGTTTTTAATCTTGGAAAGGCCAAGGTAAAACCTTGTCCAGTCAAAATATATAATTATCATTATCCCCCATGGTATGTGACATGCTACACCCAGGAACAAAATTAACTCAAGCAAAAAGAGCTAGACATACTCGTTTGTCTAACATACTAGTCTATAATTTAAGTATTATTTACTTTAATACAAGCATCGCGTGATGTAGTAGTCGTATATAATAGCGTCATTTCGAGAAATGACTGGTTAATTTGGTCATTTTGTTGCGAATGTAATTTGGAGTACGACATTTTTAATTCGATGTGATTGTCAGTGAAGTAGGGACTAGCTACCTACTTTATCCTATGAGGGTGATTAAGAAATAAATGTCGGGACTACGATGAGCAGCGCTTGAATTCATATCAAAATAATAATAATCTTCAGAAGGTTATGCTAGCCATCAGTGCTATGCAAGAGAGCTGTGCGAGGAGCTGGGAAAAACAGGACTGGACACTACTGGTCAGTCAGTCTAAGGTTGGTGATTAAGTATAATAAAATAATAATTGTAGCTGTAGATATAATTTGAGATAGTAGTGTTAGTGTTTATGGCTAGTAAAAGCAAAAGCACAAAGAATATCCGAGAAGAATAAACACTTATCACTTTTTTATTTCATTTAACGTATTTGTCAACAGCAAGAGTAAAGATTATTATTTATATTAATTTATATGCAAATTGAGTACCAGTTCTGATGTATTTTTTGCTGGATGAATTAATTTCATTGCTCTGTGATTGTTTGAGTATAAAAATAGTTGAGGACTTTAATTCGCAGTCAATAATAATTGTATTAAAAATTGCTTTTTTCAATTTGCTGGAGTTTAAGTGCGATCCAGGAATGAGGCTTGCATCCGTTTGCATCAGGATGTACGAAAGACTATCTGTATTCATCATTTACATGGAGGTTTATTTGAAGTGGAAACTTCTTTAGCCGACCGTCACCGACATGCCCGCGCTAACATGCCGTAGTGGCAGTAAATCAAGTTTTAATTTGTGTATGGGAGAACATATTTTTTCAACAACAATGTTAAGTTTGTTTTTGGGATAAATTCATCCCAACTATGAAACCCTTTGTTGTGCGTGGTTCGACACGCACTTGGCCGGTTTTTTTATCCATAACTGTAGTGTATTTACGTGGGTTAGAATGAATCGTCAGCTTTATGGGGTGATACTCACTGTGCGTGTAGGCTGACAAAGATAATTATTATGTTCTTAAGGCGGACTTCAAATCATAAAGGAACTTTCCTTATTGATTCTAAGAATATGATTCAGCTCATTCAAAATCAAAATCTAAATATTTTATTATACATAAAGCTACATGGGCACTTATAAAACGTCAGAAGCTAGGTGCACGGCTCCAATTGATCGTTTCTTATGGAGAAGAGCCGGGAAGAAACTCCACGGTTACTATTTTAAAAATAATGGGCTTTTACAATGTTTTCAAATTACAGAGTTAATATGTATTGGAGAACAGTGTAGGCCCGTCCACAAGTACCAGGTCCTGAACAAAATAGAAAATGGTTTACAAAGTTACACTCTATTAAGCCTACAACGTTGTCAAATTAAAAAAGAATCTATAAAAAATATTACATATAATAAAAATAAAATCATCTTTAAAATATAGGTATTTAGTGTCAAATTCAATGTCTTTCCAACAGAAACGTCTGCCTTTTTGTTGTATGGGCTTTTATTGACCTCTTTCCTTTCTATTTGAGAATTTGCATTTTTATGCAGTTAACAAAACGTCAATATTATGCATGTAGATATTTCTACTTACTAATTTCTATAATACCTCGCCTTTTTTTTAAATATACCTGGAACTTACGCCATCATGGAACCATGTTCCCAGACCATTAAAATACAGTGCTCTACCCGACTCTGCAGCAAGAGAGGTTCGAAGATTACAAACTTTGCGAGTCAATTACTTGGTCGTATTAATACGGTTTTAATATTCAGGTTTAATAATATTACGGCTCTTTACGATGGTACATTTAGAGCATGAGCATGGATGGAAGTGGATGTAAAAACCGGTTTTTTAATTTTATTTTTTTGTCATTTCAGGTACGTAATTGCTATGGCGATAGTGGTGAGGTTTGCGAATGTGGACTGTAACTCGTTGGAGTAAATGCGAGAATTATTTGGTATGTATTATATTTGTTTATGTTTGAAGGAGTATATTATGAAGAATCTTAATGTTCTTTGAATCAGTAGCGCCTCTTGTCTCGTCAGTAATAAACCATTTTTATTAAATGTTTTATTGTGGAGGACGGAGATCTATCTATCTAATTCAATTTTCTTACCGTCATCATTCGGCTATAAAAACGATATTGTTTTGTTTTCTGTGGAAATAGTCAGTCATAGCTCGCTGATGTGAAACTGAATGTTTTTTATTCCTCGTTGAAGAGTTATAATAAAAATAGTTATTAAATTCTTTTCAAGGTAAAAAGTACATGATTTTCAAATGAAACGAAATCGTTTTTTCTGTAAATAGGATATTGGAATCACTTTTACACGTCATATAAAAAAATAAGCTAGATGGTGTCGACATTTCCTATCTGACTAACCCTGAGAAGAAATGGCGAAACAAACTCAGGGGTCAGTCTCTTTTCAAGTCCAGATATAATCTTGGTCAGATCATGTGAGGACCATGTAGATCCGTGTCTGAAATGGTCTTTTGAGGTAAGAACCACGCAAATTTGAGTGGACCTGTCCAATCAGTGCAAGCATTTGTCAGTAATCGTGCAGCTCAACTCAAGACTTAAGGAGCTCAACGACTCGACGAACATTACCAAAGAAAGGACATCTAGGTAGGCTGCATAAAGTGCTCAAAATACCAGACCATCATTAAAACTAACTGAGAAAGAGAAAAAAAAATGACCCACTAGCGCTCACATTCACAATAATTAAAGTAATAAATAAAATACTTTTCAAAGTAAATATTCATTTGATTGCTCGATTGAAAACTGCAAAAAAAAGCTCGATTGAACACTTTTTTTATCTTTTTCTAATATCCAATAACCACCTGTACTTAAAACCTTCAAATCGAAACCGTGTGACTTCTAATTAACGAGAAAAATCAAAAATCAACCGATTAGTCACACACCTTGATTTAAAGACTAAACTTGTATATTTCATGGTGTACAAAAATATCTAATTACAATCATATACCTTTTGTGTAGATAGTATTACAAACAGAAATTATCGATTCAGTCACGGCATTTACTTAAATATTTCGACTCTAACAAATAGGTTTCATGGGAAACCAAGTAACTAAAATGGCCGCTGTCGGATAACGGTAACGTGCTCGATTGATTTCTTTATGGCCAAATTGTTTTTGATATTCTTTATGATTTGTTAAAGGGAAGATGTCCGTGTGATTGTGAGCCTATGATTCTAATATATGATTGCTGTAAATATTGTTTGTCTACAATTCAGCAAATAATATATTTAATGGTATTTTGTTTAGGCGAAAACTTCTTAAGGCTCCTTGAGCGATTATTGGTAGGGGAAAAACTTATGGGCTCACGTCACCAACATGCCTGACGTGTTGCGCCAGACAGGCGTCGCGCAGTGGCTTTTGTACCACCGCGAAAGTTCCCGGTCGACCACTTCTCAACCTTATTACTATGGGAATAAGGGCGAAAAGTGCTCGACCGGGAACGTTCGCGGTGTACATGTATACGAATAAATATTATATTATTCCAAAGTTTTAAGTTATTACTTCTGTCAGCAGTCCCCATGAGTACCAATTTTTTTTTAATTGCCCTATTTCTTAGAAACAAATAATTACTCACAGATTCACCACTAGTTAATTTAAAATAACTAGGCGGCTTTAAATCAAACAGGTGAATAATACAAGTTACAATGTGATAATCTGCTATAAATATTTACGTTTAACCATTTGGAAAAAAAATAACCTATTATCCTTATAAACCAGAATTACCCTACCCGAAGGGTAACCCAACTAACTAATGCCACATTTACCCCAACACTACACCCCAAAATACCAAACATCGCCTTAACAGAAGCGGCATGCTCAAACACGTAACACACATTAAAAATTCGTTACCCCTGTATCTATTACTGAGTTAGGTACTCAGTAATAGATCCGTGGCATACATCGTCAATATAATTGCTACAAATTGCTTTTAATGATCGATACTGTGTTGATGAACTCGATAGTTGTTGAGGAGTTGTTGGGGTTATGTAATAGGCTGTCATTGTGAGGGTTGAGTGTTGATTGGGCTTTTAGCATTCTTGCATAGGCGCCATTGATTAGGAAAATTTTGCTTGGTAGGTAGGCCTCTAATTTGAAAATTCGTTTTTTTGGCAGTTTGAAGCGTGGTTTACAGTTAAACTAACCGGTGTGAATTCTTATTTTTTTAGGCATTCTTTTAATTGTAGTAAGTGTTATTAGATTAGGGGCTTGTGGCTAAGTGATAACAGCCAAGTCGATCGATCAGGTTAAACTACGCTTGCTGCGGTTGGTCCGTGGATGGGTGGACTCACCTAGAAATGAAATGAAATGAAATCGTTTATTCTGTAAATAGGATATTAAAATCACTTTTACACGTCATATAAAAAAAATAATCTAGATGTACCCGACATTTCCTATCTGACTACCCCTGAGAAGAAAATATGGCGAAACAAACTCAGGGGTCAAAGTCTCTTTTAAAGTCCAGACATAATCTTGGTCAGATCATGTGAGGACCATGTAGATCCGTGTCTGAAATGGTCTTTTGAGGTAAGAACCACGCAAATTTGAGCGGACCTGTCCAATCAGTGTAAGCATTTGTCAGTAATCGTGCAGCTCAACTCAAGACTTAAGGAGCTCAACGACTCGACGAACAATACCAAAGAAAGGACATTTGGGAAAAAGAAAAAAAAAGGAAAATATTTAAAGAAAAAGGAAAATGACCCACATAGTTCTCACATTCACAATAAATTAAAGCAGTAAATATAATACTTTTCAAAGTAAACATTCATGTAAAAATTGTATACAATATTCTGCAATGTCAATATGTATATAAAATCATGCATAATAATTGACCCCTCCGTGCTTCGGAAATAACGTTAAGCTGCTGGTCCCGGCTGTCACTCGTGGATCTTTGACAGTCGTTATGGGTCGTGAGAAGCCCGAAAGTCTGACAACCAGTGTTACCAAGAGGTATCGTATTACCCAGTAACTGGGTTGTGGAGGTCAGATAGGCAGCCGCTCCATGTAAAATACTGGTATTCAGCTGGATCTGGTTAAACTGGAAGCCGACCCAACGCAGTTGGGAAAATGCTGGGCAGATGATGATAAAATGTTATTAGATTCAACAAAAGATTCAACAGAAGAAAATTCGACGGCACGGTTTGCGCAGTTAGTTAAGCAATTGACTGCTGCGCTGCGTGTCGCGGGTCCGATTCCCGCACGGAACAAATATTTGTATGACCTACAAGTAGTTGTTTCGGGTCTGGCTGTTTGTGTATGTGAATTTAAATGTTTGTAAACGCACCCACAATACAGGAGAAATTCCTAGTGTGGGGCAACGTTTATTAAAAAAAATAAAAAAATAAAAGGCAAATATTAGGAAAACGGCCTTGGGTAGAGTTATCAACAATGTGTTGCGATTAACCATATGGTAGCTGATTGGGATATTTATTTATTGTATATCATGTCAATAGGGAATATGCACGTTATTCAAAACGTATCCATTATATTAATATACATTGAGTAGGAGTCAAGGAACAAATTCCTATTTATTTTACATTTTTTAATGCATTACTTATTTCACTATTAATTAATTTATGATACGTTTTTTTGGTGGAACGAAAAATACTATGTGAATAAAATCTATTCTTTGCTAAGTGCTTGAAATCTCACAAAAAAAAAGTAAGTGCGATTTATGCTTGAATAAAGGATAAACAATAATTTAATATATATGATTTGATAAAAAACAGATGTAAACAAAGCAGTTTCGTGGATAATGACGTCACGTCATGACCGCGGCAGAAACGGACGTTTGAACTGTGGTAGAAAATTGTTGTAGTTTTATCATTTTTTTGAGCAACAAGCAGTAGTTCAATATACCTTTTAATACTTTTCTTGGGTTTATATAACTGTCTATTATTGATTTAGTTAATAAAAAATTACATGCATATTCCCTATTAGAGTAGAATGATTAGATAAAGTCCATTTCACGAAAGAAGTCCCGCAGACGTGGCGCTGCAGGCATGGGTTATTTTAGGAATGTTGTTAACTTAGCGTATAATAATAATTAGTTCCACTTATTTCCGCGGGACTTCTTTCGTGAAATGGACTTTACATTCATTTGGCATTTTAACACTTTCGCACGAAATACAGTAGAAGTTTTATTGTTATGACGTCATTAGGCGTGGAGTTTCCCGGAAAGCGTGGACTATAATATAGCTAATAACATTATTATCACCTAGTTTTGTTTGAGATCACTGGTGGGTACAGAACACTCAGGATTCTGAAACAAAGTGTAATCCTATGTTCATTTGTAACTACGACAAATATCTAAGCAGTGGATTCAGATTACATTCGAACCTAACTACCAAACCAGAAGTCATTATTCACGAAACTATTCATTGAAATTCCTAGGAGTTAGCTTAAAGAGCCGATACAGTTTCCATGTAAACACATAATATGACAAAAGTCGCCTGTCGTACATGCGATAAATTTCAAAATTTGCATAAGACTGTGCGGTTCGCAAATCTCTACAATGTTTGCGTAATCGAGATTGTTGACGTTTTAGAAACCTGTTCGTTTATACCCTGTATGGATTTTAGGCTTATATGGGTTACCCCATGTGGGAGGGCAAGGAAAGAAAAAACAATAGACAACAATGCAAAAATGCTTTGAGTCTTAAGAGCGTTTACGACTTACAGCATTTCATACAAACTTTCAAGACCTTGTTTTTCGAAATGACAGAACCGACTTTAATGAAACTTCATACGCATAAACAGGATATAAAGGTCTAAGAACAAAAGTTAGTTAAGAACATTTTCGAAATGTCTTATTTAAAAACAGATAACTGGAAAACTCTGTTTTTTATGGAAAATTTAAAATCGGTCTAATTTGTCTGTAACACTATTTTTCGAAAATGTTCTGAACTAACTTTTTAGGCCTTTGTATCCTGCTTATGCCTATGAAGTTTCATCAAAATCGGTTTAGTCATTTCGAAAAACAAGGGCTTGAAAGTTTGTATGAAATGCCGTATGTCGTAAACGCTCTTAACAATTTTTAGAATGTGGGAACGACTTAACATTGCGTCTTTTTTCTATCCACAATCCCGAAAATTATGCTTTATTCGCCTGCCCCTTCTTTAAACCCAAGAATAATCTACGTTGAATTCAATTAAACTTAAGATTTATGTAATAAAAAATGTCTTCCGGATGCAACTCTATGGGAGGGTCAGAATCCTAGATAGTAAATATATAAGCGCCGGCGCCGTTGTAAACGCTTGAAGATTTTCCAATAATTAATTTACTTAGTTACCTACGATTTAATTGCTCTGGCGAATTCTTAAGAAACTATAGACAGGTACCAGTACTTCCTGTTCTAGGAAATATTCAAGGAAAAATATTGGACTTTTGCTTGAAATGATTATTAATTCTAAAATAGTAGTTAAATTAATCCGTTTTTTCCTCAGAAATCCTGTGGTGTTAGTTTAATAATAAGTATGATGTAAATTAGCAAATGCGAAGTATAAAACAAGACCACAATTTTTTTGTTTCTTACAAAATCTAATCTAATAAAAGCTCATCCTACGCAATTTCTTACTATTAGGTATGGTAGATTTCTATTAAATATTGGTATAAAATTTATACCTCCTGCTGGCATTGAAATAAGATTTTTGTAAGTTTTTAGTACGAATGTTGTTGTCTTAAAGCTGCGTTTGGTAAAAAACGTTTACAGTAACAGATTAAGTGCGAATTTCACCAATCAAACTGAACGCGATCAGCACATAAAAACCGAGTTCAAGAGCTGTCAGTGTCAATCTAACAAAGAAAATAATGTCACTAACAGCTCTTAAACTTAGTTTATGCGCTGATCGCGTTCAGTTTTCATTGGTGAAATTCGCCCTAAGTGACAATTTCACCAATGAAACTGAACGCGATCAGCACATAAAACCACGTTTAAGAGCTGTCAGTGTCATTATTTTCTTTGGAATAATGACGCTGACAGCTCTTGAATTCGGTTTAGATGTGCTGATCGCGTTCAGTTTCTTTGGTGAAATTCGCCCTTAGTTAAAATGTAACAACAAAGTTTACATGCATTATTTACTTTGTTAAAAATACAGCGTAGTCTACATAGACAGAAACTTTCCTTGACTTGCCTTAAGTTTTTTGATAACAATTTGGAATTATTTTGTTCGTTTTGCTTGCCGATAATATACAAAGTTCAAATATAATATTATTTTCTGGCTTTAGACTTACTCGACTTTCGCAAATTTTTCATTAGTAAATATGTTTCTCTTAAGACTACCGTTTTATCCTTTTGTTTTAAATCAATTGAATCCGCGTGTTCATCTAGTCTAACAATAAAAAGCCCATTCACAATAAATCAGGCACATTAAATCAGATATTCCTTATAGATAACGCTTTAGCTCGAATATTTTGTAGTTTAAAGATTGTCTTAAACAATTTTTATAGCTTTTTTACGACTTAGATTTTGTGATCGTCTGATTAGTTGTCTACGGAATAAAAGGTCACATACTGCTGATAATATACTTAAATATAATTTTAATAGATTATTATTACATTTTAATTGACGGTTTCTGATTTTAACACGTTAAGTTTAAAAGCTGCCTCGTTGGTCTAGTGATCGCAAGCGCTACTGTTGAGCATGAGGTCCTGGGTTCGATTCCCAGATCGGGAAAAGTGTTATTGGGATTTGTGCCCGGTTGATGGTAATAAGCTCGCCAGCTATTACATGGGCATGAATTTCAAAAATCCTTAGGGAATGAAAGTTTGTATGGAAGATTGTCATATCTGCCGACGGTAAAGTCACAACGGGCACACGGCTTGTACGATAATAAATTAATAAGCCAGGAAATGTCGTAAGACCTCATTTTCAAATCCTCCTATTAGGGGCAAAACGTATCTTGACTATCATTAATTTAGCCGACTTCAGCCGTCGCCCTGAGTGGCAGTGTAATGAGTTAGGTTACCAGCCGTCAACCCTAAGTGGTTGATTGTGCTGAAATTAACCTACGGATAACCGTTAAGTGGGAATTAATAGTCTAAGTTAGGTGTTGAATATTTTCTCTTTAGGTATGCAAAAAATTAAGTCAAGACCGAGTCGGACTCGCGCACTGAGGGTTCCGTACGTATATTGATGATTTCTGAAAAACTGTGCCTTTTGCAAAAAAAGATATATTTTTTTAAATTTCTTTCTTGTTTTCAAAATGGGCAAACATCATCTAAAACTATTCTAAGTTTCAAGTTGATAGCATTAGTAGTTCTTGAGATATCTAGGTGTGACCGACAGACAGACAGACTTAGTCTCACCATAAGGGTTCCTTTTTACCATTTTGGTACGGAACCCTAAAAAGTGTACTAGGATCTTGTGACTAGTTACGATCGAGTGTGTATTGTACTTCTGGGAGCAAGCCTAAGAAGTCCAGTCACAAATCCATTTTACAACGTAAATTTGTTACAAAAAAAGAGGTAGCCTGAATTTCAGCAATGCAGAGGGAACGGAATACATAACAAGAAACGTCCATGCCTCGGAAAGCACGTTAAGTCGTTGGTCCCGGCTGTCATTATTTTGTAAATATTTGACATTTATTACGGGTCATCAGAAGCCCGAAAGTCTGACATCCAGTCTATCCAAGAGTTATTGCCCAGTAACTGGGTTGTGGAGGTCAGACATACATTCTAGAAATGAGAAATGACCTAATACATTCTAGAAATGTGTAAGTTTGTTAGAAATCACACTGAAAAAAATGCGAGCTAACTAAGATACATTTTCTCTTAGTTGGCATTAAAATGTTTGGAATCACTATTTATTTATTTACTTTAAACAAGATAGCATATTTGCCAGAACGAATTCATTTTATTTATATCGACAATGTGACATGTACAGAATAATCACCGGTCTTTGTTACATCATACATGCTTTGTTTAGCTTCAAGTTTTTTATGCGAACAGACAGCTGTGCTGCTGGGGAGTTTGTTGCGCCACTTCTTCTTCCCAGCTAAAGCACTAGGAAGTGGTGAAGGGTGGGTCGTTTTTGGGGGCCTGTCTCATGTAATTTTTGACGTTCGAAAAGTGCTGATTCTCAGCCTTGTTTGAATAAATGACTTTTGATTGATTGATTTGTTTGATTTTACTTCTTCACGTTTTTTAAATCAAATAGTAATTTTAGTTGATGGTAACAAGCAACTTGTTAGCATTACATCATTCTTAAACTGACCAACATTTGAGTTAAATTAAATAACTACCCGTAATTAAACTAACTAATTACTTAGTTGACGGAACTATGATAATTTAACAAAGTTCTCCTAGCTTCAGAAGTCAAGATCTTGTTAGGCTCGTAGGGAGTCAAGATGCGTGATCATATTAAACAAGATGTTTGTTAAATCAAACACTCTTTTTTTTCAGTGCACCCTTCGCTTTTTGAAAAGGATGAAAAAGCTCCTTTAAAAAGAAAGGTAGCACAAAAGCCTCTGATAGTCCCTCGAAATCGACTAAAACTTTGCGACACGAACTGCTATAGTATGGCGGTTAAGCTATACAACAAGCTACCGGAAAAAATGAGAAAACTAAATGAATTAGAATTCAGTTGAGCCTTATTTAATTGGCTGTGCGACAGGTGTTTTTATTCCGTAGATGAATTTGAAATCCTTTTGACATAGTGATTATTTTCTATTATTGTTAATGTTAATTTTCTTGTTTGTGTTAATAATGTAAGAAGACAAAAAAAATATTTAATTGTATACTGTAAATTGACATAGTGATTATTTTATTATTTTATATTATTGTTAATGTTAATATTATTTTTGTGTTATTAATGTAGGAATACCAAAATTTAATTTAATTTATTTAAAAGCTTCGACTATGTATACTTAAAAATTTGCACGACTAGAAAGTCGAATATAGTGAAACCATATAAAAATTTTACCATATACAATGTACCTATATTCTGGCAAATAAAGAATTCATTCTTTCATTTAGATAGGCAGTCGCTCCATGTAAAATACTGGTAGTCAGCTGCACCCGGTTAGACTGGAAACCAACCCCAAAGTTAGGAAACACAAAGTTAGGAAGATGATGATGAGTCACTTTTGAATTTTCACGGAGTTCCGATTTCTTGACAATTCAAAAGTGCCTGTAAATGGTTTAATTGATTTAATGTTTTAAGTTGGAGATTGAATTTGAGTCTGCAGTATTCTTAGGCCCAGTGCTGGTTGGATGACAGTATTGCCCTGTTCTCTAATGCTTAGTCAACTAGTTATACAATTGTAATGGATATTTATTTATTGTCGGAGGAGTCGTTGACCAAGATTAGATCCGTATTTTATATACACATTTACATTGATGAATTTTATGTATGTATAAAATGCCATGAATATTTACTTTGTTAAGTATTATATTGTTTTAATTTAAGTATTGTAAATGTGAAGACTATGCACCGTTATTGTTTATTATTGTATTTTTTTTTACTCAGTTAGTTTTCATCATTGTCTGGCAGTTTAAGTAATTTATGCGGCATACCAAAATGTTCTTTCTTTGGTATTGTTCGTTGAATCGTTGAGCTCCTTAAGTTCTGAGTTGAGCTGCATGACTACTGACAAATGCGTGCACTGACTGGACAGGTCCCCTCAATCTATGTAATTCTTTCATCAAAAGATCATTTCAGGGACCAATCTACATGGTCTTCACATGACCTGACCAAGATTAGTCTGGACTTTAAAAGAGACTGTGACCTCTGAGTTTGTTTCGGCCTTTCTTCTCAGAGTAGTCAGACGCGAAACGCCGACCTCATCTAGTTATTTTTTTTTAATATGATTGACGTGTAAAAGTGTTTTTACAAACCTAATTACAGAAAATAAATCATTTATCAGCAGAAGATGCTTACAACTTGAATTACTATGTTATTATGAAGGACTAAAGACAATATGGCGCCGCTAAACGACCACACACAATCACATACCGGATTGACACAAATAGGAATTAAAGCTTCTACCAAGAAGCTACTTAGACACAAGGTACATACGCATTCGTCATCGACATTCTGGCAACGAATCTCTATAAATAAGACAATTTGAATGGCGCTGGCAGGCCCGGGGTTATTGCTAGTGGAGTCACGATCCTTGATATGATGCAAACGATTATTGTGGTACAATGTTGTATGTTTATTTGCTATTTTTAGGGGGTAACTATTGTAGTACCTGTCATAAATTAGAGAGGATATCGGGTGGATAGAAACGGCTCGAGGAGTTACTGCTACTTCCAAATTCAAAATCAAAAGTCATTTATTCAAACTAGGCTGAGAATCAGCACTTTTCGAACGTCAAAAATTACATGAGACAGTCCCCCAAAAACGCCCACCCTTCACCACTTCCTAGTGCTTTAGCTGGGAAGAAGAAGTGGCGCAACAAACTCCCCAGCAGCAGCTGTCTGTTTCATATAAAACATGAATCTATACTCTAAATAAAATGTAAAATTATTTGCATTATGCAACACAAAACATTAAATTAAATTATTTGCCTTATGTTAGCTAGCACACACCACTATACAAAAAATATTTAATAATCGTCTAGAACTATGTGCCATAACCGCCATGCTTGGCAGGCGGGTTGGCGATCGTAGTATGGTGTTAAAATGCATAGAGAACGCTGGTGCCCATTCTCTAGTAAATCACTTAGTCGCCTTTTACGACACCCATGGGAAGAAATAGGATGGTGCTATTCTGTACGTCCTGCACCACACGGGACACAGCACGGCAGGTTAGATTAAAATTGCTTATTAGATAATAAAGCACAAAAAAAGTATTTGATATTCGCCCTCCAAAAAAAGAGTTACCAGTAATTAGTAATAAATTTGTCTTTCCACTAGTGCAGTCCTTAGTTCTTTGAAACAGTCACATTATGGAAACAAACGTCAGTGAAAGAGAAACACAAATGAACCTACTTATCATTCTGCACATGTATTAGGACTCAAATGTAGCTGATATTCGTGATAATCGTGAACTTTTAACTCAACACGTTCGTGCTGCGACCTCGAGCGATCCGTTGATAGTTGACATTGATACTGCTTGGGACCTGAGCTAAAATGACTTAGTAGCCAAGAAAACATTACCTACATATCATACACTGAGCTACTGACTATCAAATAATGATCGAATACACAGGGCTTCTGTAGTCAAATCGGCTAATATTTTCGAGTGCTTCGACTCTTCAAAGTCCAAGTGAAATTATTTATTTCAAAAAGGCACATCCATAATCGACCTATAATGTCCTTCCTGCTGGAATACAGGCCTCCCCTCTCATCGAGAGGCAAAAAGGCACTTTTAAACGTTAAAATTTATAAAAAATTGAAGTTATTCTAGTCGCCCTTTCCAAAAGATAGTTTCGTATGCAGAAGAATGGGCAAGAAACTTCACAGTTACTCTTTTAAAATGTTTTGTATAGGTAATAAAATTACTATACCACAATGGGTAAAAATAATTAAAAATGAAGCAAGGACAGATAAATAACTATGTGATAGATACGTGGTGATCACATATTTACCAACATTGTAAAAGTATACGTTTTCCTAAAAAAAAGTAATAATAGGTCAGTGTGTGAGTTAAGGTAATCCTAATGGGTTGCCCTATTCACTGCGAATAGAGTTACGTCTATTTTATATCTGTGATTTTTTTCAAATATTCGCATGTTCGTTATTAAAAATACTTAATAATAAAAATAATACGTGGCCGCTCCGGGTTAGGGAAAGTCACCGCCCAGTTGCATAAGGTGCACTGACCGTCGTCCCCTTAATTACTTAGTGAAGTACCCTTCTCTCTCTTGTGCCAATTTGCTCCACTATATCCTACCGATTGCATCATCAATAATGGCCATCAACCATTAAAATAGCATTATTCATTAACTATCCAAACTATAGATACAAGAAATAAGGAACTTATAACAACCGAAGAAAGTACATTGCTTTAAAATACCCTCAGCATAACAGGGTGTGAACACAAAAACTGTCTTCGGGGCCAGTGACACGAGCGCGTGCGCCTGCAACTCCTGCGCATATAATTGAACCGCGCGCATTGTTTGCGAGCATCGTCGCCTGCGCATGTGATTTGTAGTAGCAAGGTTTTTTTGTTTGAAACAAATGAGTTTTGCAGTTGTCTGTCGATTGCAGTTGTTATTAAATGCATTTTGTGTGTTTAGGTTTTTAAAAGAATAAAATAATGTTTTCAAAAGTGACATGCATTTTTTTTGTTAAAGCTGAAAAAAATAAGTCGTTGATTGTACAAATACATTATTTTAAAGTTTTAACATGCAGTTTCCGTAACGTAGTGGAAACTTAAAGTTTCAATAAGTGCATAAAATCTTAAGAGTCAACAATACCTCAAAATGCTTGGCATTATCCTCGGATTATAACATCGAAAATGCTCCAGCATTAATTTTGAACACCTAACTAATCGTAATCATATATAAGTCAAAAGTTTCAAACTGGCGCTGTTTTCTGATCGAAAACTATTTTGGAATGGAAACTATAGGTAGATATAGGCGTTACTGCTGAGCATGAGGTCCTGGGTTCAATTCGGTCGGGCAAAGTGATATTGGGTTTTTCTATCTGGAATTTCTCAGTAGCAGCCCGGAGTCTGGATTTGTATGTGCCCGGTTGATGGCAATAGGCTTGCCCCCTATTACATGGGGCTTAAACATAACTGGTGGAATGTGGGTGTACTACAGGTACATGTCGGCGCATCATCGCCGTCGTTGACGGAGTCGCACATTGTTTTGCACCATACAAATACACAGTAATAGCAAATGGCAGGAAAATTTTATGAGAGTATAAAGAAAATAACTTACTTCAGCACAGGGTGTTTAATCCACGATCAGCCGATAAATTGTTTTGCAGTTTGGCAGGTGTTATCTTAAACTAAGCTGTATAATAATGGATTAAATAAATAAATAAAAAAAACCTCTGCCCAACCCTTCAGGGAAACACGGTGTGATGTTATAAAACTATACCTAGGTAAAGGGGATTATACATTATCGGTTTTACACAAAGACAATGCATTGATGGAAGAAAACTCGTATAAATGTGAAAGTGAGTTTGTGTAGTTGTTACGCTTTTATGCTAAAATGGCTGAACGGATTTGGATGAAATTTGACAAATGGGTAGACCATGACCTGGGTTAGGACACAATAACTGAACTAAATGTAAAACAGATACTATGTATTTTTTATTTACAATTATTTTACCGTAAAAAGAAATTAGCTGAACTATCGGCGCCTTGGAGCCTTCTCCCTTTCCCACACTTCTCCCTCTCTCAGTCTGGCTTGCTCGCTTGACCGCGAGCAGTAGTGTGCGAGCGAGATAAAGGTATTGTGCACTCTTAAGAAACAATGAAAATTAATTAATTTAGCTCGGCTTAAAAGGCACTCAACATATTCTGCAAATAAAAATTCAACATAATTAAGCTGCTATATTATGTCATGAATGACTTAGGTTTTCAGACTAATTCTATTCTGTTGCATAGGTATTCTGGGAAAATAAAAATATTAGACAAAATTTATCCTTGAATATCCTACATTATTTTTATTCCAAGCTCTGGAATTTACGCTTTAAGTACGAAGATAACGAGTAAAATATCCTTCGTAAATTCCAACGGAAACCTATTTTTACACTTCGTACCAAAATCAGTAACCCGGGTTACTGATTTTGGTTACAGAAAGTATTTCATAACGGCTTGACATAATATACCACTGCGTTCCCATCATCGGTCCACAATATTAAATGACCATTTTAGCAGTAACCGTTTAATAAATAACCAAAGGATCGTGAGAGGAACCGAGAGAAAAAGAGGTTCTGTAGCTTTTGTTAAAGTTTGATTTATCACATGTATATCTTGATGGATTTTAGTGTTAAATTACAGATTTGAGACTTACGTTGAATCATCATTTTTGCTGTATCCATTAGAAATGTTCTCAGTAGCAGCCCGGAGTCTGGATAGTGCCAAGTTGATGGCAATAGGCTCGCACCTAATTTAGGGGATTAAAAAAAACTTGAAAATAACAGCTGGCGAAATGTGGGTGATGCTATATGTGCACCTCTACCCTACCCTTCGGGGTTAAGGGACTTGCTGTTATGTTATACTAGCTGCGCCCCGCGGTTTCACACGCGTAAGCCTCGATCCCGTGAGAATATAGGGATAAAAAGTAGCCTATATGTTAATCCAGGGTGTCAGCTACTTCGATACAAAATTTTATCAAAATTGGTCCAGCCGTTTTTACGTGAAAGAGTAACAAACATCCATCCATCCATCCATCCATACTTACAATCTTTCGCGTTTATAATATTAGTAGGAGATTATCTCCATTTGTTTGTTTTGTTTTTTTTTTTGTTAGTGTTTCTAAGACTGATGTGTTTTAAATTAATTTGTTATCTCCTGTGCGCCCAATATTTTTTTTTTTTTTTTTGCATTTATTTTTGGATTGTAATTTTTTTCCATTACCAACAACGCACTTATCTTTATAGGTCTCGATAAACAAATCCCCGAACCCCGCTCTGGGTGTTCTGGAGTTCATAATTTTTTACCGATGCATCATTGAACAAATTAAATTTGGTGCCAAAAATAATTTATCAGTCCTCGCCCCAGTCGATTATTCACGCTTATGACAAATGGTGGCGAGCTGGCCAGTATATTTCACGGATTTGTGATTTGCAATACATGGATTCGGCATTTGTTCGACATTTTTTATTTATAACTTTATACTTTTGTCTGGTCGGATTTGTAATTTTTGTGACTCATCTTTTGATATTTTTTTAATTGTGATAATATTTTTCAAGGGAGTAAAGTGGTATTAAACGGAATTAGGATTGCAGATGAGAAAAGAAGACGTAGATAACTTTATGAATATATCTACTTATCTCTTTTTTTTTTTTTGGTTGGGAAATTATCATTTGATACGGGTGGGTTTTAGTCAGTAAAAGTCGAAGATAAATATTTTCCTTGCCTTTGCCTTGCCTTTGCCTTGCCTTTGCCTTGCCTTTGCCTTGCCTTTGCCTTGCCTTTGCCTTGCCTTTGCCTTGCCTTTGCCTTGCCTTTGCCTTGCCTTGCCTTTGCCCTGCCTTTGCCTTGCCTTTGCCTTGCCTTTGCCTTACCTTTGCCTTGCCTTTGCCTTGTCTTTGCCTTGCATTTGCCTTGCCTTTGCCTTGCCTTTGCCTTGCCTTTGCCTTGCTTTTGCCTTGCCAGGGCCACGATATCCCTTTCGGACAAACTCGCAACCCTGGCAGGATCTACTTATCTCTACAATATGACTCAAGTACGTAACTAGAAATCATCTGCCCGCCTTTTCCCAACTATGTTGGGATCAGCTTCCAACCTAACCGAATCCAGCTGAACATTAGTATTTTACATGGAGACAGAGAGTTTTACATGGTTGCCAGACTTTCGGGCTTCTGACGACCCGTAACGACTGTCGAAGATCCACGAATGACAGCCGGGACCAACGGCTTAACGTGCTGTCCGAGGCACGGAGTAAGATCGCACCCACCTGGTCGATCGACCGGCGTAACTAGAAATATCCACCAATAAAAGAGAACTTGAGCAATAAAAGTAGGCGCGAAAATAAAGGTACAAGGGCACTAATCCATCAATCAGAATGTGGACTTTTAAACGAAAGGTCGTGACTTCAAACCTGACCCTATTACACTATTACGACAAACTCCAGCGAAGATGGACCCTATTTATCAAACATGCATCTCACATTGACATAAAAAAAAACACATAAAAAACTGGACCAGCCACATCAGTAAAAATATTTAATAAAATGTGCGCTTTATTTGAATATTATTCTCCACATTAACATATTAATATACGAAGATCTTCTAATCACAAATCTGATAAGTCGGACATTAACATAATTACAAGAAACCGAAATATACTGTGTACGAAAAGTTCTATAAAGTAGATATTAATTAATTGAAAGCTCACATCAACTTACCTAATAGATAAACGTTGCAATATGAACAATTACTAAGAAATAGCGTGAATCCATTGCAGGTTAATTGAGGATTAAGTTTATTAAAATGCGTACATAATCTTCAATGGATGAGCGACGCATCGATAGCATCTTCGCGAGGATAAGATGAGAACACTAATTATGTTTCTATGGTGCACGGACGCGAGGAGGGCGGCATTCCGTCAGAGCGTTGACCTCTCCCACAGACCAACACACCCGTAGAGCGAACAAAAAAACACAAATTGAAATATATATTAATGATTTCTATTAATTATCGCACGTATAATAAATTATTCGACGTTTTTGAATTATGTGTATTTTTCGATATGAATTCCGGTATTAATTGGAGTTGAAATGATGCTTCTACGTTTATAATCATTAGGGTATCGTATAATTGATGCTGCAGATTCTGACAGCTGATTAACTGATACAGAAGTGATGTAGTTAATGTCCAATTAATACTCTGTTAAGTTACTAAATGACCTATAATTGCTTGGCATTTTGAAAAATACAATTTGCTTTAAGTCAATTAAACATTAAGAACCTAATTATCTTCCTGCCGTAAAATAGAAACATTTTACTACTTGATTTAAATGATACACATCAATTAGTTTTACAGTTTTCAGCACTAAAAACACAATCTAAAGTATTTACTCGTTTGTTAGGAAAAGTACATAAAATTAAAGTTTATGTACTGAAATATTAATTGCCTGTTTCACTACCGAATGATAGATAATTTCCAGTAAGCTTCTTCTATTGCATTTTTAATTTATCTGTTAGTGGCTAACCCTAACTGTAAAACAGACCTTTATTATTCCAGGTAACTTCTAGAATCTTAAACATAGTTCTTACGGCACAAAAAAATATAGGCATAGTGCATTAAACAGTTTCTAGCATCCTTCAATTTATCCTCTGATATAATTTTCATATTAGCAGATTTTCAGCCCCAATTCCAGATAAAATATCTAAATACACAGGCAGTCCAGTTCATGAAACATTTTGCAGCATCCCACAATTTACCCCTGATATAACTTTTATATTATCATGTGAAAAACACCTGAACTTTTCTATAATTTTTATATCTGAAGTCATTTTATTTCGTTCCTTGATCTATGGTGGCTAGCAGATGATATACAGTATCACAGTGTGCGGCGCAAATGTGCTATCTCAAGCTATTCTGTTCAGAGACTATCGTACGTTTTGTGAGGAGCCTTTTTGACCACCGAACTGACATGAATATAGTATAGACTGAGTGACATTAGATCTTATGAGGTCTTTGAGGTTTGAGGAGTGAGGTCGGGTGGTTAGTGATAAGGGACGGTGGATCTTATAAGGTTTTTGAGGGATGAGGCCGGTTAGTTAGTGGTGGGGGTCGGTTAGGGTATTTTGTGTGTAATGTGAGATTATGTGGGGTCTAGAGATTTTTTTAAACAAATGTGTTTTTTTGTCAAGAAAGGAATGGAGGAATCCTTTACCCAGCGGTGGGTGATACCAGGTTGAAATAATGATGAATTCAGGGATTCGTTTCTCTCAGTGGTATTAAATGTATAGAGATTCAATTTGTGATAGGAGGAGTCGAGAATTAATTTCACAGCTATCAACAAACTATAGCGTTAGCATGAAATTGATGTTCTTATACATACTTTGTACAATGTGAGTTGTGAGTTGGTATAATGAATCTTGATGCCATTCTTATTTTACTTACGGTGTTAAAAAAGTAACCGTTATGTAAATAGCTGAAATCGAATTTCTGTAAAAAAAACAATTTTCGCCTGAAGTATCCACAAATTGACAGGAAAGAATTTCAATATAAAAGTCGAGTGACAGAAAAAAAAACAATCTTCTTATACACGCAAAATTGAAATCATCTTTGTATCTAAATATAAGTATCAAACTATCAATGTCGAGTATTTCAATCTAAACTCTTATTTTTTCACCACACTTCAGTGCAAACAAGTTTTTATATCAACAGGAATTATATGAAATCTGAAGATGGTTTCAAATGAAAAAAAAAAATAGGCAGCTGTTATTTGAATTTTAAAAGTTTTTGCCTCTTAGAAAATATTGTAATTCGTAATGGTGTTAATGTGAAGACTATGATGTGTGGTTAGGATATAAGTTTAAATATCAAAATTTTAATTACTAAAAAAGTAACATCTAGTCGCTGTGTGGTCTTGGCAAAAAAATGCTCAATTTATGAACATTGTAAATACATAATTATCTAAAGTAGGATCGTAACTTGACACTTTTAAGACGGAGATATATGCCAGTGACCTTGAGTGGTTAGCTTGCGTGTTCTGTACTGAGATCACGCAACGCGTCGTACGTTCAGCCAGTAATAGGACTCGCTCATCAAGATGCGCTGTCCCCAATTTGACACATTATTAATTTATTATACACAAAACAGAAGGTAGGATGGAGGGATGGATGGTTACCCATCCACGGAATAACATCGGCAAGCGTACTTTAACCTTCGATCAACCAGTGCAGCTGTTATAATTTAGCCACGAGCCCCCTTTTTTTTCCGGCGTGGATAATCCTGGGAGGGGTCTGTCAGACTCTTACAGACTAAAAACCACCCCAGTGTTCCCTTCCCACACCGGGGATCTTGGAATCTAGTATTACTTCCGCGATGCCCGGCTAGTGCCGGCTCGGCTCTGCGGGCCACCTCAAGTCTGGGCGACGCCTGAAAGGGGCGCGCGTGGAACACTACGCGCCACCACCCCGGGTCCAGTTTAATAGGGGGCGGCGGACGTAGCCACGAGTCCCTCTCCCAACTCAATTTTAGCATTATTTTGACAACCTTCTTCGAGATAAATCGAAAATGCTGTACTGGTCAAAAACATGCGAGCAGCGGCCGGCAATGTTAGTATGAAAATCCATATCTGTCGTGTTTAGCGGCCGAATAAATTACTATGAAAACTCATATCTGTCGTGTAATTTAAAAATGGAACGAACTTTTTACTTCCATACATGGCAGCCAAGGAGGTAGGTACCTTATCGAAGGTTTTGTTTAAATTTCGAACTGGCTTGCAAATAGAGCTGTTTAAACAAAACAAACAAAACAAACAAAACAAACGAAACAAATTAACACATTGGTGCGTGAAAAATTATCGTTGTTCGTCATTGATTCTGGAATTTATAATTAATTTACTTAGGTTACGTCCATCAATGCCCCTTTTGCAGGCCACTGCATTATTGTACTATTAACTTTGCCATATGACCATGTCCCTTCTGACTCGAAAAAGTTGAATCACTTAATACCCTAGTGGCTAAAAGAGCTGCATCTATGTCTTTTGGCACGATTCCTGAAACAATAAATAACAGTAATCATTGACCAACTTACAAAAACTCCATTAAACTCGTTCTATTCATACTTTCAAATCTAAAACACAAACAATCACCAAGTTCAAGCTTGCTTTAATTTCAAAACTTCAACAATTCATGTTCTCACTGCATGCAAGACCAAGTCAATTACAGAACGGTTCTTCTAATTAAGCTTGTAACTTTTACACACTTTAATATTCGTGGGATTTATTAGTAGATTTTGAATGTACTCTCTCTACCTACCTATAGAATAGAATAGAATACTCTTTATATGTACACCATAAAAGTTACAGATATAAATGTTCGTTGTTGTTTGTTGTTGTTGTTGTGTGTGTAGATGTGTAATGTTGTGTTGTATTTGTGTTTATAATTATTCTATGTTCTGTTCATACTGGGAGAGAAATTATTTTGCTTGTTAAGGGGACGATAACCGGCTTTTAATGATTTTATACTGAAGATCACGTCTAAATAAATATTTATTCCACAATTTTCGTTATTGCACCTACCACTGCTTGTCTCTGCATCACCCAAAGGTTGACTGGTAGAAAATGCCTATGGCATTAAGTCCGCCTCTGTACATTTTGTGTGCTTAAAGTGTTAAATAAATAAATAAACGAGAGGTGTTAATGATTTGAAAAAAATATATGATAAATTAGAACAATTTCTCTATAACTTGATATGAGAATACTGTAGATTATGTTTATATTACATAGTGTAATTAATTTGTAAATTTATGTCTAACGCGGATAAAAAACTAAGAATGGCGCAAAATCTACCCAGCGTATTTATCTGAAGCCTTCACCAATTTAAAGATAATTTAATTATTGATCTTTTAGTATACGCGTTTTATTTTCTCTATAATAAATTAATAATGCGTCAAATTGGGGACAGCGCTCCTTGATGTGCGAGTCCTATTACTGGCTGTACGTACGACGCGTTGCGTGAGCTCAGTACAGAACACGCAAGCTAACCACTCGAGGTCACTGGCATATATCTGCGCCTTAATGGTAGTGAGTATTTTCAATGATAGGGTGGCTAAGTAATTAATAACAGCCGCATGTGTCGATAGATCAGGTTAAGCAACGCTTGCCGCAGTTGGTCCGGGGATGGGTGACCAACTTTACATACCAAGACCCCTGCGTGCTTCACGCTAAGCCGTTGGTCCCAGCTGTTATTTGCGGATCTTTGATACTCGTTATGGGTCGTCAGAAGCCCGAAAGTTTGACAACCAGTTTTATCAAAGGGGTATCGCGTTACCCAATAACTGGGTTGTGGAGGTCAGATAGGCAGGCAGTCCATATAAAATACTGGTATTCAGCTGCATCCGGTTAGGTAAGGTACCTTAGGTAGGTACATAGATGCAATTTTTTCTCGATTGTTCATTGTTGATTAATGTATAATGTAGTGGCACCGAGTTGCCGTGTCTGGCCATACCGCTGTTAAACCCACGATGGTTTGTGTGGTATGTGTAATTGTGTAAACAAATCCCGTTAAAACTGTATTTTGATTAATAAACGTAAAAAAAAAAGGATAGAAATGATTCTCAATCTATCTGTCTTGCTGTTTCTAAATGGGTCTACCACGGTATTGTATCCGACTTCAGAAAAGAAGTGAGTTCTCAATTTAACGTTAAAATTTCTTTTTTCATAATATTAAACAACTTTGGATCATAATCATTGGATTATCATCTGTATCACAGGTGCTAAACTGCTAATTACCATTTTAGCAAGCACTGTAACAATACACATTAGCAGACCATAAAAATAAAAAAAACCAGCCAAGTGCGAGTCTGACTCGCGCACGAAGGGTTCCGTACCATTATCTATAAAAACGGCAAAAAAAACACGGTTGTTGTATGGGAGTCCCTCTTAAATATTTTTTTTATTTTAATTTAATTATTTATTTTTAAAGTGAATATATAACGAAAGATTCTGTGAATATTTCTAGCGTCTACCTGTCGCCGTTATCAATATCGAGCAAAAACGAGCAAAAAAAAATTTATTTGTTATATTGAAGCCCCCCTTAAATATTTGTTTTATTCTGTTTTTTAGTATTTGTTGTTATAGCGGCAACAGAAATACATCATCTGTGAAAATTTCAACTGTCTAACTATCACGTTTCATGAGATACAGCCTGGTGACAGACGGGATGGACAGACGGACAGACAGACAGACGGCGGAGCCTTAGTAATAGGGTTCCCGTTTTACCCTTTGGGTAAGGAACCCTAAAAAGCCTCGATTCGACCTTCGGTAATTGAGTCGTCACTATCAGTAACAGTTACGAGTCGTTACACCAACTATTAACGGTCAGTTAAATATGGAAACGGGGTAATAGACATCTAATAGCGAGGCAAGCCCACGCACAGCATCCTAACCCGTTCACCTCATTTCAGATGAGCCCTGTTTCCTAGATTGGAGCGCGAAAGGGAAATCTTAGATTTCGATGCGTTTACCGTATTGATTCCGTTATGCGTGAAGGCAGATACGGCTGTAATAATAGTCTATGCTAATAAATAAGTCCTAACATGTTAATAAATTAGCTTTAGTACTGATATCTGATATTTACAGACTAATTAGAAATTACAATGGGTTTTAAATGCCAGGTGTATGACGATGATGACCCATTTCTCTTTGTTGACCATTTGCCCCACAATCTAGAAAATATTCTTATACTTACCTACCTTTGTCAAAAAGGGGGGCCAACCTATACTCTGTTAGTTTAGGTAGTTAACGAAAGGTAAACAAAAAAACCACGTGACGAGAGCGCTGTCAAAAGCGCCTGGCTATCCGACTAAACTTTATACCTGTCACCTCAGTTGTCATGCTACGTCGCAGTTCAACTTTGCAACGTTATATTTCGTTCAGGTTTAGAGAATCTGTCCTTTTTGGCTCTTTACGATAGATAGATTACAAAATATTATATTATTATACATCTAACAAACAAATTGTGCTCACGTAGTGACATCTACGATGAGTACCTAGTTTAAGAATAAATGATAAAGTTTAACATACCTACTTAGATTAATAAAAGAAGAAACTTTCGTAAAAATTGACCGTATCATCATATTTTTAAACAAGAAAGTGTCATCCATAAAAAAGTCTTTTTACGATTTGTGTACCTTCAGTAATTACCTAAACCAATGGAGTATAAGTTGGAAAGATGTTGAATATTGCGAAAAAATAGGTACCTACATTGACATTCTTGGCACTAATAGATCAATTACATGTCCATCATAACCTAACCCAATGTTTAGTAGGTTACGAACTTTGAACCTAGTTGAGGTTATAAAGGTCACATCATTATAAGTCAACTCAACGTCAAATGCGCAAACTCCAAAACAGAAGATTTAAAAAAATGCCGCACATTTAAAACATTTAATCAAAGTCAAAATAAAATAAGGATTAAAAGAAAATACATGGACCGTCGCCATTGGGATAATGTTTAATATTTTTTGTCATTCCACTGAGTGACACTTTACAAAAACTAACCATTAGATGACCTCAAAAATGTATAATAATATTATTACTTATGATAATATTTCAACAGATTACTTATGACAAAAAATATTATACAAGCTTATGCAAGTTTCTTATGCATAAACTCGTTTTTTTTTTGGCATAATTAAGTGTTTTTTTGTTTACTGCTAAATATTTTCATTGACACTTTAATTCGTCATTCAATCATTTCTCGACTTTTTATTCAACGTTTAACTCTAATCATTATGTTCCACCCATTAATAAAATGATAGTAAATAAGTATGTACTTCTGTAGGCAATACTAATTTACATACCCTACCAATTCAAAATTTAAATGTTTTTCTAAATTGATTACAAGGACATTATAAAAAAAAAAAACCCGCGTAGGTAATTCCAATTGTAGTAAAAGCTTTTAGAATGGGTTCCGAAATAAAATTTGTATTTTAAAATTACTATTTTATTTTACATGTTCTATGCACAAGTGTTTTACCTCTACTGTCAACAGTTGCAACTGCTCGATCGCCTGGGCACACTTCAAATTAAATCGTTTTATAAGGAAATAATAACATCGTCCACGTAGTTTGATGTACCGGTGATTTGTATGCTTATTTGTCATATGTAAATAAAACAAAATGGCGGTGAATGCTAAGCAATGTCCTTTATTCACATTGAAACGACTGTGATTGTATGCTAACATATTAGGTTCGATGCTCGGATTATGGGATTGGTAATTATTTTTGTTTATGTTGTAAATTATGTCAGGGTACGAGGTTAAATTGAAACAATAACCTGTAATTATTTAAATACCAACATACATAATATTTGCACACAATCCTAATGTTTATCGTTTTGTTGTGTAAAATGATTAAATTATCAAATTCATTGGTTGTTATTGTCAACAATAAAATTCTAACACTTTTATTGTCACTATCAATCTGAAAACCTCATGTTATCTTATAAAATACTAATTCTACACCGCCACTTACCGCCACAATATTACTCAATTTGTTAACTTCGCACATAGTTGCCAAGACAGCCAAATACAGGCAAACTTAATCACATCACCCTCAACATTTATTTCTCGAGCCAAAAACACAAATGTAATTTCATTTAGACTCGCACATACATTGTAAAGGACACCTCATCATTTTGTTTCTCTTTTTTAAAAAAACATGTTTTATAAGCGTGTTTAAAAAAAAGCGCGTTTTAAAAATATCGTTTGTTTCCATCGCTGGTCGTTTGTAATTAAAAGTATTAAAGGCAACTTATGGTGTGCTGATTAAAGATTGCTATAATACAAGTGTTCGTGAAATATAGCGCGGCTGTTCGGAAATAAATATGCTGCAAGGGACACTGATTGGGGGCAGGAAATCGTGATACGAAGGACTTGAAGTAACTGTAAGCTTGGATTAAGTTGTACATTGGCTTTAAGTTATATAGACGCTTTAATTAAGCTAGAGGCAGGAAAGAAAAAATAAATAAAGAAATAAATAAAAAAGGTAAGTAACTTATTTAGTGATAAGTGTTGCACTGTTAAGTTGAATTATTTACACACCATCGTTAATATTGACACTTCTCACAATTATATTTAAAAACAAAGTGCTTATCTATGTGTGCAACTAATGAAATACAAAACTATTAGTAGTAGTGTGAACAAACTA
This sequence comes from Tiliacea aurago, assembly GCA_948098905.1. NCBI lineage: Eukaryota > Metazoa > Arthropoda > Insecta > Lepidoptera > Noctuidae > Tiliacea > Tiliacea aurago. The sequence continues at coordinate 4,007,684 of OX402583.1, read as the reverse complement.
AATGAAATATGCTTTTTTTTTTGGGTGGGAAATTATCAAATAACTTTTCCCGCTCTGGGCGGAGCGGGAGGGCGTGTCAATCTTTTACTGACTATAAACCACCCGTGTTCCTTCCATTGCCTGTGTGCCAGGGCTACGATATCCTTTTCAGACAAACTCGCAACCCTGGCAGCCTTTAAGGAACCCTTTAAAATACCCTGTAGAATAAAAATATGCCATTCAAATTACTGAAATAAACTATTAAAACATAAAAAAAATTGTATGCTGACAACATTAACGATGCAATAAGGAAACGGAGACAAGCGTAATTTTTATTAAATAAATAATTATGAAACTATTAAGCGTTTCATGTGTTAAAATGTTACTGATACCCAAGCTACATGAAAATGAAACATTATCTGGGAATCATGTTATTTTATAAATTACTAGCTGCGCTCCGCGGTTTCACCCGCATAACTTTCGATCCCGTGGGAATATCGGGATAAAAAGTATCCTTTGTTCTAAACCAGATCATGGTCTACCCATGGGTCAAATTTCATCTAAATCCGTTTAGCCGTTTTAGCGTGAAAGCGTAACAAACAAATAAACTCACTTTCACATTATAATATTAGTATAGATAGTTAATAGAATAAAACCCTGTCAAATATTATTTATCACACCGGACCAATAACCTTCTCTACATCATTTTTTTTTTTTTTTTTTTACAAGACTTCATAAGAACATTATCGATATTCGCTATCGCTTATGATTCGCACGCGATCGGCGAGCAAATGATCGCTCTTTGAAAAAGTGATAAACGTTCAATCCAGGCGTTATCTGATTTTACTAATTTCAAATAATTACAGGCGTAAATGCCGCATTACTGCGTAATAAGCTCCCGATCCGCCTAATTAAAAAACTTAATGGAACACATTTTGCGAAGACACTAAAATAGACTTATCTGTCTATTTTAGTGTCTTCGCAAAATGTGTATATGAATAAGTTAGACAAGATTCTTGGTTACGGTGAATTAATGACAGCCATTTATTTTAGTATGAAAGGCTGAAATATATTTATTTTTATTACAATTGTAAATTGAGGCATTATTTTTTAGCAAGGCAGAGGATATGTAATGCAATTACTTTGAATAAAGTTAACAATCGAGTGTTTTATTGTTCAATTAATTTAAATTAGCGCTCGCATTTATAATTTATTAGGCGTTGATAACATTTAAATTAATTTTCAATTCACAAACATAAGACACGCTTAAAAATAACAGTGAACCTTAATGCTTAGACAATAACAAAATTAATATATCATTTACACTTGGCCGGCTTTCAAAACAAAACAAGAAAAGAAGGCTACATGAATTTTAAAAGCGTCAATGTTATTAGTGCTAAATAAAAAAGCGTTCAAAATACCGGTGTGCGTTCAAAACGGAGTGTCATCGATCAAAATCATCTGCATGTGTTTGACCTTGTGTTAGTACTAATACTAAATAGTTTTTGTTACAAAAGAAGTGTTACAAAAACTCTATACAATAACAACACAATGAGAAAATTCCGTTTGAATGTTAAGGCGACGCGACGCGCGTGCGTTGTAAGGTGACTTTTTGAAAGAGGTTCGTCAACAGTTATGTTTATTTTTTTGTTGCGATGGATTGATTTTATTTCTTCTTGTTGTTTGTAACATAACGCAGTATAGCTATGCGTGAGTACTTTATATATAATTATTATAAAATAATGTACACACATTTTTTTTTCGTTATTTTAATTTGCAACATCTTATTTTTTTTTTACGGTTGGTGATTTTTAACACAATCAACCTTCGGGTAAACATTTTTTATCGATCCTTTTTTGGACATACTCTCTTGTACACTTTCTTTTACAATAATTATGCAAATTCCAAAATGATTTTTCCGTGTAAATGTAAAATTAAATGCTTGTAATTCTACATTGCTTGCGCACGCTTTAAGCATTATTTTTCAAAAATGATTCACTCATTCCGGTGACAAACTTCTCCTTAATAAACAGCTGTGCCTTGTCCAGAGACTTACAAATCCACGATCGTGCTGATAAAAACACCATTAAATATAATATTACAAATTTTTTACTGACCCGCAGTGGTTTTATATTGATGAGACAGCACAAAGGTAGTTCTAACCATGATGAGGTTTAGATGACATAATTTTCTCTCTTTTAAGGGTCGATAACCGACTTTTAATGATTGTATACAGAAGATCACGTCTAAACGAGTAATATTAATAATTTGAAAAAAAAAAAATGTTAAATTAGAGCATTTTCTCAATAACTTAATATGTGAATATTTTAGATTATGTTAATATTACACAGTGAAATTAATTTGTAAAGTTATGTCTAACGCGGATATAAAATTGAGAATGGCGCAAAATCAACCAAGCGTATTTTTCTAAAACCTTCACCAATTTAAAGATAATTTAATTATTGGTCTTTTAGTATAGGTACGCGTTTTATTAAAATACCTTTTGTTTTGTGTATAATAAACTCATAATGCGTCAAATTGGGGACAGCGCTCCTTGATGGGCGAGTCCTATTACTGGCTGAACGTACGACGCGTTGCGTGAGCTCAGTGCAGAACACGCAAGTTAACCACTCAATGTCACTGGCATATATCTGCGTCTTAAGGAGAGCAGTAGTGGCGCAGTTGTAACGTCCGCGACTTACGATTTGTAGGTCGTATGTTCGATCCCAGACAGGCGCTTTAAGTGTAAATTATTTCATCACGTTCTCAAAACGGTGAAGGAAAATCGGAGGAAACCGGCATGTCCTGGAACCAAAAAATCGAAGACATGTGACATCTACCAACCCGCATTGGGCCCGCGTTTTGGATTACGGTTCACTGCCTCTCACAGAGGAGGCCTATGTCCCAACTGTGAGAACATTATGGGCTGATTATGTAAAACAAAAACAACGAAAAACTACTAATATCCTCCCCCCCCCTCCCTCTCTTTCTCTCTAGTATCTCTTCTATTTATTACTGAAAATAAAATATCTGACATACAGATTTTTATTCGTAGGCATTTCGTTTACCTAACATTCCGCCATTTTATGCAAATATCTGTTTTTGCCGACCATAAACTGCAGTTGCCGAGAAAACTTCCTTTTTAAAATTTATTGCTCCACAAAAACTTGCGCAAATTGATTATAATTTATTGTCTCTTTAAAAATTAATGTCTGCTGTATACCCATTGGTAAATTAAGCAGGTTTCAGACTTGTTTTACGACTTTAGATTTACTCTGAGTTCTAAATTATATAGAACTAGCTGTGATTTGCGACTTTGCCTGGTTCCCAAGATTTTTTGTTTTACGTAATAAATTCTGGCTACCTACATCAGGCTGCATGTATCCCAGTCTTACGTGGATTGTAAATCGGGTTGGCATTTTAAACGTGGTTCAAAAGCTTCAGGCCAAAGTGGTTCTGGGCCCTGTGGTCCAGGCCACTGTGGTTTTGGCCAATGTGATATGTTTGGGAAATAGTTTTTACATCCTAGTTTAGTTCTTCAACGGATTACGCTGATATTTAATCATCATAATCGGTTATGTTCCAAACCACGTATCAACTGTTCTGCGGGCCGGGCAAAGTTCTTAAGTTACGATTTTTATAATCTTTGTTTTTAATAAATAATCCAGCCAACGCAGAGAGCAAATGGCGTTGACCACCTTATTTTCATTTCTTGACTCTCCCTCTTCCCCTAGTTATCTACCTCCCAATTCCAGTACATTTGCGCCAACCACAATAAAAATCTACGTTCTTCACACAATCGTCTTCTTCAATGTCCCACTCACCGCACTGACTTCATTCACTCTTCCTTCATCGTTCAGTCTATCTCTCTGCGGAATGCGCTCCCCCAGGAAATCAGGATGATAACCAACAGATTATCCTTTAAAGTTAAAGTTCGCGAGCACATTCGTAAGAAGCTGGCAGTATCATCACAACGGTAAAGTTTTCCCATTGTTTGTTTGGTTAATAGTATATTCGTGTATTTATTTGGTCTTATATTTATGTATAATCAGGTATATATATTATATTTAAAGTTTTAAATAGGTATATGTATGTATATCCTTATATTGAATTAAATATTGATTTCACAATTTTCCTTATTGCATCTACCACTGCTTGTCTCTGCATCACCCAAAGGTTGACTGGTAGAAAATGCCTGTGGCATTAAGTCCACCTCTGTACATTTGTGTGCTTAAAGTATTAAATAAATAAATAATAATAAACGGACAGAACGGTAGTGTCCCGCTCACAGTATTTCATAAGAGTAGTCCTTACTTCAGCTATAAACTGCGTAGGTACAATCAATTTGCAAGTTTGATTAGCACTCTTTGATGTTAATGACCTGGATAAGAAAACATTAATATATCATTCCGCCTCCGGCTCTCTCAGTGTATTTGAAAGTTTCGCAATTTACTTACTCATATAAATTGATCGATCACTTGTTGATTGAAATCGCTTACTTGGACTATATCTGTATGTACCTACTGACCAATAGAAAGGTATTCTTAATGACATTTTAGTATGTATTGGTACCGAATGAAATTGGGAAGGAAAAGTTTTAGGTTAATGGGGCTTACAATGGTACAACACTAGCGCCACTCCTTTAAAAAAGTATTATCCCGTTACTGAGAATGAATTATGAACAACGGCTAATAAGGACCCTCGGTAAGTGTGTCTAGAATTTTCTAATACCTTTTACAACAAACCGATCTAAAGAAAAGCGGCCACATTCCTCTAGAACGTATTTTGTTGCTTCGTGTCTCAATATGAAACTTTATAAAAGGTATTAGAAAATTCTAGACACACTTACCGAGGGTCCCTACTAGCCGTTATTCATAATTCCTTCTCAGTCACGAGATAATATTTTTTTAAAGGAGTGGCCGTAGTCTACCATTGTACGCCCTCTTAAGGCGCAGATATATGATTTTAGTGACTTAAATCTGTGTCTTCAAATTATGCAAGTAAGTTTTTCAAAAAAAATATGTTAAACTAAAAGGCGTACGTGAGAGCAGTGGTGGCCCAGTGGTAACGGGCTTACGAGTTGTAGGTCGTGGGTTCGAACCCAGGCAGGCGCTTTACGTTGTGTACATTATTTAATCACCACTGCTCTCATAACGGTGAAGGAAAACATCGTGAGGAAACCGGCATGTCCTAGAACCATACAATTCGAAGACATGTGACATCTACCAACCCGCACTGGGCCCGCGTGGTAGATTACAGCCCACTCCCTCTCGAAGATAGGAGGCCTGTGTCCCAGCAGTGGGAACATTATAGGCTGATTATGCTATGCTTATGCTAAAAGGCGTACACATCAATTCTATGTGTAAATATTTAAGTATTGTAATATAATACTAACTTTATGAAATAAATTCAGGAAGTAATGTCTACCCAAAGCATAAAAAACGATATTACTTTCAAACTACTTAAGATATTTTCATGTTTTTTTTTGTATGAACTGACTATTTTATCACATGTAATTATATCTGTTTTTTTTTTAATATTCTTATTTTCGACACTAAAAATAAATATTCTCTTTGAAACCGAACAGCACGGCGGGAGCGCGGCGGCGCGGCGTGAGCGTGACGCGCATTTGTATGGCCATGCAAGGTCAACGACGTTTACCCGACCCTTAATACTCAATGCTGAAACTGAAAACTGCCATATTGGTATACCTGCAATATTTAGTTATTGGAGAATACCGTTAACCTAGGTTCGATTGGTGTCAGACTTTCGGAGTTTTCGCTACTGATAGCAATTATAAGTAGGTTTTCATAATTTGTAGTAACTAAACTGACGTACTTGTGTACTAGAAGTCGGTTAACGAAGCACAAAGCCCTGATTTAGATGACAGCAAATTGATAGACACAGATTAATTTCCTAGATCTAATCATCTATGTATATACGTATAATAACATTAATTTATGAAGTTAAAAGCTCATGATAATCTCAAAACAAATGATCAGCGAACACTGTATTATCATAACATAATCATCATAATATCCAATTCGTAAAATATTTTTATTTTTGTGTGTTGTCTTTTATGGTTATTTTTTTTTCATATTCGTTTGTATATTTTTTTTAATTCATTGGTTGTGTAATTCACTTTTTTTCTTTTTTTTTCCTTTGTATGATTTTCGTGTTAAGTATTTTGATTTATTTTAATGTTCTTTTCTTGTCAAACCTAATGTACTCCTAGATTTTATGTAAATGATGTGGTCTCCTATAATTGGAAGCACACACTTGTATTCGTCCCTGTCAATGTATACTTGCATGTAGCCTCTGTTGGAGATACAATAAATAAATAACCATCTTTATTCTTAATTCAGAAGCCATCACACAAATTCCAAGGCAAACACTAAAAATGTATGATTAAATACGAATTTCTAACCCTAGCCTATAATTCTAACGCACAATATGCGATGAAGATACTCATTTTTTGTTCCTCCGTCCATGTCAAGGATACAGTGTGTAATTTTCTTAATTCATATAATCTTGTTGGAAGGGAGCTGAGCTCGGGAAGTCGGGATATTGTGTGTTGAAGAATTCTGTTCGACATTGTTGATGTAATTAAAATTGTAGTAAGTTTCTGACTGGCTTTGTCGTGGTAATGGATTGAGGGGTCGATTTAATTGTGTGCCATTTTTTATCTTAATCAGTAATTTATCTAATAGTTATACTTCTTTCGGTAATTTTTAATATCTGCAATGTTGTTTACCGGAATTGCTTGGGTAATTTTCTTATTTCAATTTGGATGTAGCTGTCCTATGAAAAAGTGTTTAGTGAATAATTTTATGTTAGTCATACTATTTATTTCTGCGCCTTCCAATCTTAGTGAATTTATTTCCATATAAGAAAAAGAAACAATTATAGCTTAATTGTTTTGTAAAATTGTAAAAAGTACCCATGAGAGCAGTGCGCCAGGATTATTTTACAGAATGTGCGAAATGGCGAACAATAAAGCAACATTCCACTTATAAGTAGTTTAGACTTTTACATCCTACACGATTTTCTACGCCCATTTTCAGAAAAAGATCTTGCTGAGGGCAATCTCGGAGATTTTCCCACGTTAACGTAGGTAATAACATTGATATATTCAAAGAATGCCTCTTATAGGCCATAAAGAAACACGGGTCAACTGATATTGTCTTCAGGAACCATTTAAACTTGCGGTACTATCCTATTTTCTGACATGTAGGTGATGTGTCGAAGGGATCGGGAAAATGTATCGATATGTGTACAGTAACGGTAATTCTCCTTAAACCTCTTCACGAAAATCTGAGTTTTAATTTGACAGCTGTCAAAAAACACAATGATGACGGGTCAATAAATCAGTAGCTGCAAAACCCAATTTAACGATGACCGAAATCTGTTACTTTTTCTTGAAATAAACACATAAAATTAACATAACATTACACCTGTTTTCGCCGGCGGGTTAGGCAGAGGTGCTCCTATATTGTCAGGCACACCAACGTTTAGCATTTCGCGTTTTCAATTGGAGCCATATAATGTAAAATTACGATCTGCCAACTTAACGGAAAATGTGATTTAAATGATTATTTATTTATTTATTTAACAGTTTATGTACACACATATATACAGACAAGAAGAAAGGAACAGAAAAATACGTACAAAGGTGATGCTTATTTTTAAAGAAATCTCTTCCAGCATACCTGCGATAGGAAAGTAGACGAAGAGATGTAGACAACGTGTGTAAGAGTAGAAGAGAAAACATAATACATAAAATCAAAATAAAAACATACTAATATTATTACTATACTAATCACTAATTGATTAATTGCTTGCTATTTATTACAAAAAAAAAACATTCATTAATATCGATACTTTTATTTCGACCCTTGAACTCATATCGATACTTTTATTTCGATACTACGTAGGTACGGTTAGCAAAAGAGTTCATTAATAAACGGTCATAGTGGAGCGTCGAGTAATGGACAGGGCTCTGTCGTGCGTACACTGCTGAGGAAATTAATTAGATACGGTGCGCGGAAGGGCGGAGGGAAGGGCGGAGTACGGTTGGAGGAATAGGTTTGAAATGTTGTAGGATACGGATTTGAGTATGGTCGGAAAGAGTAGAAATATAACGAAAGTAGAAATATAAATATAAAACTTTTGTGCGCCTTTAATTATTGTGAACTTTGGCTAGATATTAAGCATATTGTAAGGATTGTAGATCTATAGTACTTACATACATCTTTAATGGGGTACTGTTTGAAATAAATGATGTAACAAAATACCTTGTGATATATTGCAATTAAATGAAAGGAAATTTAAAACTCATAATACACTTTGTAAACAAGCATATTACACATTAGAGGATTATATCCAAGCATTCTTATCTTGGCTTAGATTATTCTAGAGACTAGAGAAAATCAAACTGGTTGGTATTTTAATTGTATAATTACGACATTTATTTTACTTTACTTTACTCACACGCTGATATTATTTTGTCTCTCCTTTTCTCTCTAATCCATCCAAAGCTTGTCTGTAACAGATCGCTTTTAGCGATAAGACCGCCCATTCTGTCATTTATATCTGTAACTTTTATGGACTACATAATAAAGAGTATTCTATTCTATTCTATTAATTGCCAGAATCGAGTATTATGTAGGTATTACTATATCAGTACCTACTTCAATAATTTTGTTGAATAAAATAGTTAATAAATATTAAATAGAACAGTATGACGTCTTGTTTTTGCTGACCGTACCCGGTAGAAGCGGCACAGATAAGTGTAAAGTTATTATTAAGTAACCTGGAGAGGAATGACTCGGATTGAAAGGACCTAGGTCTGCTAGGGACCTAGGTAGTCTAGATATCTATGCAAAGAACATCTATCATTATATTTATATAAACATTTAGTATTAAGAATTGTGTATTTATTTTATTTTTTATTTCCTTTTTATATCTTATTGGTGGGCAGGGCACATTGCTCGCAGAACTGAGAGGTATCCCACTCAGAGCACTGATTTCAATAGCACTTGACCGAACCGCACCTGAGCACTTCCACTAACCGCACTGAAAAAGGCCGATGGGGCCAAAAGGTTCTGGAGTGGCGACCGCGTACCAGAAGACGTAGCGTTGGAAGGCCTCCTACAAGGTGGACCGATGACCTTGTGAAGGCTGCAGGTATCCACTGGATGCGGGAAGCACAGAACCGGTCGAATTGGACGTGCTTGGGGAGGCGTATGTCCAGCAGTGGACGTCTTTCGGCTGAAATGATGATGATGATAACTTATTGTATGCTGCACCGGTCGACTCCGTCACGTCAACGCCGGCTGTCGCTGAAAACCAGCGCTAGGGCTCTGTCTCGCATAGGGTCGCAGCATTATGCTGAGCGATGGCCTCTTTGCGAGGACGCAAAAATGTGATGTGATGCATATTTTCCCCAAACTTGTTCTTTTTTGTTTCTTTGCGTCATGTTTACCGCAAATAAACGTATTTTCTTTCTTTATATACTATCTTACAATAAAATATTGAACTTTAGTTCTTTACCGTTCTGTCTTCCATTTTGTATGCCTACAGTTTGATTATGATACATTTTGTAATGTTGGTTTAAAAGTCTATATAGAGGGTTCTTCAGATGTTGCTTGGCGTTTTTAGACATTTAAATTAACTTAAAAGTAGGTAGAGATAGTCTATTTTAAAATGCACTACCCTCCAGTGCTTGTTTTATACACATTTTAAATGTTTAGTGCAGGGGTGTGCAGTTTTAAACTGGATGATCTCTATTTATTTGAACCCGTAACTCGTGCTTAAGACGCAGATATATGCCAATGACTTTGAGTGGTTAGCTTGCGTGTTCTGTGCTGAGCTCACGCAACGCGTCGTACGTTCAGTCAGTAATAGGACTCGCCCATCAAGGAGCGCTGTCCCCAATTTGACGCATTATTAATTTATTATACACAAAACAAAAGGTATTTTAATAAAACGCGTATATATATTTTTTTTTTTTTTAAACGTTGCCCCACACTAGGAATTTCTCCTGTATTGTGGGTGCGTTTACAAACATTTAAACTCACATACACAAACAGCCAGACCCGGAACAACTACTTGTAGGTCATACAAATATTTGTTCCGTGCGGGAATCGAACCCGCGACACGCAGCGCAGCAGTCAATCGCTTAACCACTGCGACAACCATGCCGCCAAATAAATAATTAATTATTAATATTAAAAGATTAATAATTTAATTATCTTTAAATTAGTGAAGGTTTCAGAAAAATACTCTTTATAGATTTTGCGACATTCTCAGTTTTTTATCCGCGTTAGACATAACTTTACAAATTAATTTCATTATGTAATATAAACATAATCTTTATCAATGTTACCGGCATCCCTCTAAACTACTTTATAAAGACAACGTTTTGAGATCAGCTGTTGGATGTCAACAGGGTGACCCCCTTGGGCCAGTCATTTTTAGTTTGGCAATAAATCCAATTATTCGACAACTAAATTCTGAATTCAACGTTTGGTATTTGGATGACGGAACCCTAGGAGGTGATGTAGACACAGTCATAAAAGATTTAACTTTTTTAAAAGAAAAAATCAGTTCCATTGGCCTTGACCTTAACTTTTCAAAATGTGAAATTTATCTTCCCCAAACCACTGACAGACAGACTGCAATAGCAAAATTTAATACAATAGCACCAAATATCAAAATTACGGAAAAAAACTCTCTTCACCTCCTGGGCTCCCCAATTTTTGACGAATCCTTTCCAACTTTCATTGAGGAGAAAATACAAAATTTTAATGATGTCTCGGAAAGACTTTTTAAAATTAACATCCATTCGGCCTTCACACTCATTCGATACTGTTGTTTTGGACCAAAATTTACTTATAGCCTTCGCTCCTCACATCTATGGAGACATCCACAACTTTTAGAAAAAGTTGACCAAATTATTAGGAACACACTAACTTCTATCCTAAATGTGGCCCTGGACGACCGAGCGTGGCAGCAAGCCACACTTCCCATTCGCCTGGGAGGTCTCGGCGTCCGCATAATTTCAAGTATCAGTTTACCGGCCTTCATCTCCTCGGTCCACAGTACTGATAAATTAACCAGGAACATTTTATCTTCCTCACTGGTTGATTTTGAGGTACCGTGTTTGACCGACGCTTTGAACGCTTGGAAAATGGCTTGTCCCAATACGGATTTGCCTGACAACCCGTCTTCTCAGAGACAGTGGGACGTGCCGCTCTGCAGTGTTATTCGGAATACCCTGATAAACTCGTCACTTAATACTGCTGAGCGTGCCCGTCTGCTGGCTGTGGGAGAATGGGAGTCAGGTTTATGGCTTCAGGCGCTACCGTCATCCACACTAGGCACTATGATGGATGACTCATCGTTTCGGCTCGCTACGTGTCTCCGCTTGGGCGCACCTTGTGTTGCTCCGCATCGGTGTCATTGCGGTGAAGCCGTCGACGGTCTCGGACACCATGGCCTGTCCTGTTGCAGGAGCGCAGGTCGCATAGCTCGGCACGCCAGCATCAACATTCGTCGAGCTCTTGTCACCGCCGGCGTACCAGCGGTATTAGAACCAAACGGATTGGTACGTGACGATGGGAAGAGACTAGACGGCATGACGTTATTGCCTTGGAAGGTGGGTAGGCCTCTGGTGTGGGACGCAACCTGTGTCGACACCCTTGCGCCATCTCATATTCCAAGCACGGCTGGCTGTGCTGGCTCCACTGCTGCGGCTGCTGAGACCCTCAAGCGGCGCAAATACTGTAATCTTATGGGTAACTACAGTTTTGAGCCTTTTGGGGTCGAAACGCTCGGGTCATGGGGCCCGAGTGCGCGTCTCCTTTTTAAGGAAATTTCTCGCCGACTGATCGACACTTCACGTGACCAGAGGGCTGGCTCGTTCTTCGGCCAAAGAATTAGCATTGCCATTCAACGTGGCAATGCTGCCAGTCTTCTGGGCACGTTTCCGGATGACAGCGATGCGGACGAGTACTTCGATGCTTAAGTGTCTTTTTTACTTTTTATATTTTTCATGTTGTAATTTTTTTTCGTATTTATATAAATGAATAAAATATTATTTAAAAACCAAAATAATAATAAAGGACAGTTGTAAAAAAAAAAAAAACATAATCAAAATATTCACATATTAAGTTATTGGATAAATGATCTAATTTAACATATATTTTTATCAAATCATTAACACTACTTGTTTAGACGTGATCTTCAGTATAAAATCATTAAAAGTCGGTTATCGTAATCTATGTTACCATAGATTACGATAACCGACTTTTAATGATCTATTGGGACTCGGTTTTTAAGCACGACTGAAACAACTATTATGGTTTAAATAATAAGCTTAGGCTTAGATTATTATTTTAATCATAATACTTACTTAAATACAAGCTATGGTATTTAGCAGTTAGCGTACTACCTGTATCATTAACTAGGTGATCAAAATACAGTTTCACGATAATTTTAATAGCAATAGTTACTTGTTTGATGGTGCTCGTTTTATTTGGATTTTATAGCAAATCTTATTAATATTAACTGGGTTTGCGGTATTTTCTCTAATCTATGTCTTTACCGGTTTTCTCAGTAGGTAGAGTTAATCTTGCAGGAAAACAATTTAACCATCTTTTATGAATTGCAATCTTAACTATCCTATCTTAACTATATTGAAAATGCCATGTATATAATGTATGATTGTGTAACTATGTGGAAATTTGTAAATGGCCTTCAATTTTAAATTTTTTAAGAACACTGTTTATGTTAGCTGTAAGTTTCCCGAATAGAATAAAATAAAATAAATAAAATATCCTAATCCTAACTTAATATTATAAATGAGAAATTAAATTTGTTTGTTTGTTTGTTACCTTTTCACGCCTAAACCAGTGATCCGATCATCCTGAAATTTTTCATAGACGTTGTCAGGTGTACAGAAACGGACAAAAAATACCTTTCATCCCGAAAAAAAGTACTGTTCCCGAGGAAAACAACATTAAAGTTCTTATGATAATAGATGGCGCCACGTGTCTTTCGAATCATGATTGAATTGTATTATTATAGAATCTTTAGTAGTGTGTTAAGAGTTTTTTGCCGCTGAACGCCAAACAACAAGCAGAGTATAACCCGAATTGATTGTCAAAATCTAAATTAACGCGAGCGAAGCCGCGGTCAAAAGCTAGTATTATTATAAATGCGAAAGTGAGTTTGTTTGTTTGTTGCGCTGTCACGCTTAAACGGCTGAACGGATTTGAATGAAATTTGCCATGCGGGTAGACCATAACCTGTAGCAGGACATAGGGTACCTACTTTTCATCCTGGATCATAAACAAAGTCGCGAGCAACAGCTAGCTATTTAATATTTTGCAACACTGGTCTGATTAGTTGGTTGATTTCAGATTCATTACAAATTGTTTAACTTAGAAATCGCTTAGGTGTTTAAAAAAAAAATCTTTTTACAGAATGAAAAGACAACACGATAATGTGCCTACGTGTAGTAATGGGCCCGTTATGTTTTCTTTTAAATTAACAAACCAAGTTTTATTCCTTATTATAAAACAAAGGTCATTTAAAAATTATCGCGAAAGAAGCCAAAGTGCCGACGTTGAGGCGTCGCTTAAGAAAATTGCGGTCGCTTCGATTCGACACGAAAACTTCATCAACACGTGCGTGCGCGCAGCTTTCAAGATGGCGGCTTTGGAACGGTGCAGACTATCCTTATAAATTATGCCATAAAATAAATGTATAAGAAATATTATGAAACAAAGGAGAATGCCCAAAAAAAGACAGTGTCGATTAAAATACATATTTGTAGGATACATAAATGGTAGGTTTTCAAATGTGAAATTAGTTTCTCACAAAATAATCACCATAAGCGTCACAGCGAGCACAAATCGGCAACATTTCAAGCGAGTTGCCTGTGGTCAAAAAGAGATAGATATTGTACCATGCGGTTATGTTGCACATAAATTCCACCATCCAAAAGATGTTACGAAAGTCATATAAGCACTAAGAGTGCTAATGAGTCGCAATGGTCTGAACACACAATAGCGACGAATGCAATGAGTGTAATTAAAATCGCAACAGCCCTCATTAATGCATATCAAGAGCCTAAGCTTTACATGCCTCATGTATAAAAAAAAACAAACAAAAAAAAAAAAAGCCGAACCTGCTTGCAGACTAATGAACATAATATGAACCGGCAAAGGGTAGCGCTTATAAAACCAAGAAAATCATTACCTTTTATTAAAAATAAAAAAGGTAACTATTATAGAAAGTAATTTCATCTTTGACTTTGACTTTGACTTTGACTTTGACTTTGCTATCTACAATTAATATCCTTTTCCTCCACATAAGGTTTGTTTAAATCGACTCTAGGTTTTTTGCCCTTACATTTTTAAATTATTATATTCATGAAATTGTACGGTAAAATATTACCCACCATGCTTAATTTTCTACCAGGATATGTACCTATTAATTTTAAAACATATAAAATAGACAATACGTATTAAAGGAGATACCCATTCTGCTAATCGAATATAGTTACTCGTAGATTATTCTATGGGTTGCTGATAAAACCTAACACAAACTATTATAAAATTTTCTATAATGCACTACTATGACATAAAATAAAACATGCGGAGCAGTCTTTGGGGAATGCCGATAGAAGTGAAAACTAAGTATAAACTTGTCAATTGTATCGAAGCGTTCGGTGACAATGACGCGAGTTCCATGATTTTTGTTTACGTAAAAAGTGCTCAACGCGCATAAAAAAGACTTCACTTCGAAAAAAAAAACGGGGCAGTCTTTGGGGACTGCCGATAGAAGTGAAAACTGAGTTCCATGACTTTTGTTCACTCAAAAAGTGCTCAACGCGCTTAAAGAAGTTTTCATTTGAAAAACATGCGGGGCAGTCTTTGGGGACTGCCGATAGAAGTGAAAACAGTATACATAATTATTATAGCTCATGGAAAGCGTTCGGTGACGATGACGCGAGTTCCATGATTTTTGTTCACTCAAAACGTTTTCCCTAAAGAAGTTTTCACGTCAAAGATTACACACTTAGACAAATATTATATTTTATCATAATAGGTACCTACAGCTACATAGCAAGTATAATCTTCAAACAACTTGCTTCTTTTAAAGCTCTAGGCTTTAAAACTACAATGTTACGTGTAGTTTCAACTTAAGGGGACGATAACCGACTTTTAATGATTTTATACTGAAGATCACTTCTAAACGAGTAGTGTTAATGATTTGAAAAAAAAAAATGTTAAATTAGAGCATTTTCTCAATAACTTAATATGTGAATACTTTAGATTATGTTTATATTACATAGTGAAATTAATTTATAAAGTTATGTCTAACGCGGATAAAAAACTGAGAATCGCGCAAAATCTACCAAGCGTATTTTTCGGAAACTTTTACCAATTTAAAGATAATTTAATTATTGATCTTTTAGTATACGCGTTTTATTAAAATACCTTTAGTTTTTTGTATAATAAATTAAATAATGCGTCAAATTGGGGACAGCGCTCCTTGATGGGCGAGTCCTATTACTGGCTGAACGTACGACGCGTTGCGTGAGTTCAGTACAGAACACGCAAGCTAACTCAAGGTCACTGGCATATATCTGCGTCTTAAGAGAATTCCAAGTAGGCCACGGAAGGTTGGACCCTGCGGGAAGATGCTTGCTTGGTGGTAAGTATTGAGCACTAGAGAAAGAGTTTTGCTACTACTGAGTCCGGTTGATATTACCTACCAATATCGTCATAGTGAAGTTTTAATAGCCGTCTGTATTTAATTGATTATAATTACAACTTATTATTACTTTTAAAAACACTAAAACATAAGAAAGGTTTTAGTACGTAAGGTTATGCTGTGTATGTGTGTAAATGTATGTTGGTGTTAGAATGTGTATCTTTGTTAATAATATAATGTCTCTTTGTTTTCAGGTAAGCACACTCTTTATGTTAAGAAAAGCTATAGAAGCGTCAAATTACTGCGTATAAGGTAAGAGAAATGGTTTTACTGTATATAACTACTGTGTGATGCCATTTGCTCACTTATTCTAGCCCAAGGGCATCAAATAAAATTGTGTTTTTGAATAAAATTAGCAGCCTTCTTTATAACTTTTAACTGAGTTAGTGCTAAAACTATGAACTCATCATTAGCCTATTCAGAAGCGATAAACTGAAGTATCGGCCGTTTCTTGACTTCCAAAGTTTCCTTATTTGACTTTGAATTCTTACCCGACTTCAAGTCACGTTTTTGACTTTGACTTATCTGATCGTCGTTTTTTTTTTCTTTATAATACATACTGAAATGACAATAATAGATATCAAGAAAATATATACAACATTATTTTTAGTATATGCGAAACCTGAATATAGTTTGTTTAGAATAAGGAACTGAATCGATTTCAATAATTTTTACAACATGTCATATTTTGTCCGTAATATTTAAGTGTGATAGAAAATGTTATCACTATTTAATTACTTACAATCCAATCGCCCCGTACGGTTAGTGTAGCAAAATTTTTATCAATGAGCGCAAGATGACTCTGGAGGCGGGGCGCCGCCGTTAGCTTGTTTTTGTACGGACCACCCAGTAAATTACAACCATATAACTTTGTAATTTTTCATGATACAGTTTTGAAATTTTGTACATAGATTCTTTACACCAAAATACTAGGCACGTGTTTCGGGTTTCGGATATACTAAAACTAATATTGTATATATTTTTTGTTCTGGTTCAATGTCCGTCTGGTCATAATCCACCATTAGACATGAGCGTTATATCAAAAGCTTTGCGAAAGGTAATCATATACAGGTTGGTGATTTAGTGATCGTCCATTCAATAATAGTAGACATACTACTTATTTTGACGCACGTATTATAAGTATTTTTGTTACTAATTTGATATGAGTTATAAATAAATAAATCAAACACTTTATTTTGGATGGCATAGACCCATATAAACCTTAACCTAATACATTTTTATTTGCTATGACTCGCTACACCCACACAAGACATGACCCACTGCTTCTGAAAGGTACAGTCAAATCGTACAGCTATTGCGTTCAGAATGCAGTTGTTGCTACCCTGTATACGGACCAGCAGGGAAGCTGCTTTTTTGCGCAAGGCCTGGAAACCATCAGTGCGCGCTTCAGCAAACATCCCAGACGCGCGGCACCACCACGGCAGTCCCAGCAACATCCTGAACGCGTTATTGTACTGAGTGAATAGGGTATAGTGAGTTATAGGGAATGTTGTTCGTTGTTATCTTGACGGATGCAGGTCACTAAGTCACCATCCTGTATAATTATCATTGCCGCTGTGTTCCCAACGACTTTCTAAATTTTCATGGGGGTCCCAAGTTTGCAACCCCTTTTATCAGCGGATATGATTAGAATCTAGGAATAAACCGGCAGAACACGAGATAAAGAAGACATTTCAAACATTTAGTGCTAATAAAAGGCTGAGATCAAACCAACCGATTAGACAACCAAACCGTGATTGGCTGGCTTTTATAATACTTGATAAGTCGTAAAGACTACGTTAACCTATTTCTAGGTAACTATTAGAGTACATACGGTACTTTCTTCTTGTCTAGTCTTGGTAAAAATGTCGGATCTTAATTTTTATTTTGCATACGATTTGGGAAAGTGGTAAGAAGTATAGTTCTCAACGAATAAGCAAAGTAAAGTTAAAAAGATCTTCACAGTGAATACCTAACTTTCATACATAATCTCAGATAATTATCAAGATTTGTAACAACAAACTCAATATCTTAGAAGACAAAGTTAAAATTCAATTGCAACCAATTTAAGAGCATTTTATAGCAATCACACAAATATCAACCTAGACTACAGAAAGCTAAAGTTGATATTTGTGGGAATGAATGTGAATTGTCTATGATTCTGAATTCAAGTATAACTTTGCCTTTACTCGTCAATATTTTAAAACACTCTCATCCTAAAGGCGCAGATATATGATTTTAGTGACATTTAAATAACTCCTTAATATTAATGCCTTCCTATAATGCAAGTGAGTTATGTAAAAAATTTAGGTATGTTATATTAAAACGCATACACATCAATATGTGAATTTATTTAAACTAAACAAACAAAACTAAACTTTATTTAAACTTAGGTGTCACCATGAATAAACGCTTTTTCGTTTATTTATTTTTTTCAAATTAGTATTGTAATGAAATACTTTATGATTTAAATTCAGGAAGTGATTGTCTACCTAAAGCATAAAAAACGCTTTGAAACTACTTAAAATATTATCATGATTTTTGTGTATGAATAGACTTTTTATTATCTATAATTCCCTCTGTGATTTTTATCAAATATTCAATCCTTCGTTACTAAATTATTAATCCCTATGAAACTGAACGGTGGCGGTGCGGCGTGAGCGCGACTTGCATTTATAATATATCGCCAAGGTCAACGGCGATTACCGGACCCTTAAGCAAGCCCATATAAACATAGATCTCGTAGACCATATACGAACATATACAAAAATATCACCCTAAATACACTTTATCGCCTTACCAAGACAAAAGCCGTCCAATCAGCTACGTAACCCACAAGTATCCCGTCGAAATCACCATACTAGGAAGCATGGTCAGTCAGGAGCTGTCACTGAGCTAAGATAATCCCCAAAGGGACATTACTCATAAATATCTGCCACAGGATACAACCACCTTTTAATGCTAAGCCGGTATAACCGATGAAGGATTTCATCGAAAGATTGTTGGAGGAAGAAGGGTGTAAGTGTTGTGTGGATCTATTGTACTTTTAGGAAAATTTTGAGGAAAAAATTCTTTGATTAAAATTGCTCTTTGATTGAGTATTCTGTTTGTGTATCATTCCTGCAATGGCATTGGTGTTAGATAACCTGCATTGCCATTAGAAATAGATAGATTAAATTGCAGAATGTATTCTTAGAAAACTACTTTTCAATACACTTCCTCGAAAACTGGTTCATATCGCACTACGATTAGGTTCACAATGCAATGTATTTCACACGCGTGTGATTATTTATTTTCCAACACGTGTGCGGGAATAAAAATTGCCACAGATAACTTATACCTATACTTAGTCCAAATTGGTTCAATGCCTCTTTTCACACCGTCTCGGGCCAGATACATCCTCTCTATTCGGAGGTGTTTTTTTTATCTTGGCAAATATGCGTCTTTACGGCGTTAATATTTTTGGAATATTTAAATAATGTTTATAAATAGAATACCATGTATTACAATAAAAAAACGTTTATGAACAAATTAACATTTACATTAACAGTTAGGGATTGGTGAAAAACCCTTTGTTTACAAGGATACCTAATCTCAAAAAATCTTGATCAGATTGGAGTCCTACTCCACAGATTTCTCGTAGTTACATAGCAACCAAAGTACCGTAAAATCCTTTAAGCCCTTTTGCTTCTGAAATCCTCCAAATAAATATGTATATCGGAGCCATAAGGAAAACCTGCGACAGTGACGATAATAGTGCGATTTCAGTTTATATTGTTAGTCAGCGGTCGCTTCCCTGACCTTTGGCTCGCGAATCCGACAGTCTAATAACTAGGAGTAATATCAGTAAGGTTGGTTGCAAGCTCTCAGTTAGTATTGACAGGCTCATCAGTAAGGCTTGAAGTTATGGTTAGGGTATTTGGTTTTAACAATGCGCTGTGATGACTCAATTTTGAACTTAAATAGGCTGGTTATAAGGTATATTAAGATAAGTTGAAAAAAATAATATAAATTCATCTGACAAGTGACTTTTTGATATTTAACATAAATCTTTCCTCTCGCTCTCTGTGGCAGTGATTTTGTCAAAAGGGACGGAAGTGTGTAACATGAAGTGGTAGCTTGAGCGTGGAGTAAGTACTTTTTAATAGCATGGAATTAGTAAGTACTTTGTATGAGCATGGAATTAGTGTACTCATGGAATTAGTAAGTACTTATATTTTAAGTAGAGGGGGTCGAATTTCGACCAGTGCGCGACCACTAGTAATGAATAATTATTCCAATAAATATTTCAGTATTTAGCTTTTTTACATTTTTTTGGTTAATTTCTGTCGCTGCTCAGTTGCGTATTATTATTACCAAGGTGAGATTGGTAATAATAAAAGGGTGATTGGTAAGTTTGGTTGAGTTTGGATTGGATTCGTGTAGTTTTTCAGCCATAAACTCTGGTGAGAAACTATATTTTTTTTATTTAAAACGTTGCCCCACACTAGGAATTTCTCCTGTTTCGTGGGTGCGTTTAGAAACATTTCAACTCACATACACAAACAGCCAGACCCGGAACAACTACTAGTAGGTCATACAAATATTTGTTCCGTCCGGGAATCGAACCCGCGACACGCAGCGCAGCAGTCAATCGCTTAACCACTGCGCCAACCGTGCCGTAAAATAAGATTGTTGTATCTAGCACACATAATCTTATTGTATCAAGATTACGCGCTATATTTAATGTAGAAAAAGCTTGAAAATTTTAATTAAATTAATAGCTTTTTTTTTTTTTTGATGTTACACGTCAAGCATGCGTGCTATGCTACTGTAAGGCTCGCTCATCTTTTTTGCTAAGTTAAACAGTGTGACAAGCATGTAACACCTCCAGTTTTATTTTCATCTGCATATGTAAAAATCATCATCCATCATCATCATTTCAGCCGAAAGACGTCCACTGCTGGACATAGGCCTCCCCCAAATAGGAGGGGATTTGCCATAATCGTCACGCTTGGCAGACGGGTTGGCGATCGCAGTATGGTTTTAAAACGCAAACAGAACGCTGCTGCCCATTCTCTAGTAAGTCCCAAAGTCGCCTTTTACGACACCCACGGGAAGCAATGGGATGGAGCTATTCTTTACGTCCGGCACCAAACGGAACCTTTAATATGTAAAAATAACGTACCTATGCAATAAGACATACACCCTTCAAACACAAACCAATACTATAAATTGTCAATCTCACATTATAATGTGTAATGAAAAACGGTCAGACACTATCAGTCGCCAACTCACTCGTCACGCCACAGCGTAGAGGAATATGCAAATGTGCAGCTTATCAAGCCCCCTGCCTGGACCGACTTTATGACGGACACGTTCGCTGTCGACTTTACGATGCATACGCAAAACAAATAGCTGGCCGTGATTCATCTGCGAAGTTTATGTTATTGCTAGGCTGTGGGCTGGTGTGGTACATGGCGAGTGTATGACAATAAGTGGTGGCTTATTTTAATTTTGTTGACGTAAGGACGTGTTCGTTAATCGGAGAGCGATTTACTAACGTATCGATTTCAAATATCACAAAAATCTTTGAAAATCGTGAATATGTAAAATATTTACATAATTACAGACTTCAAATAATAATATGAACATGTACATAAAAATACCGGCCAAGTGCAAGTCGGACTCGCGCACGAAGGGTTCCGTACCATTATCTATAAAAATGGCAAAAAAATCACATTTGTTGTATGGGAGCCACCCTTAAATATTTGTTTTATTTTAATTTAATTGTTTATTTTGAAAGTGAATATTATTCTGTGAATTTCAAGCGTCTACCTGTAAATCGCGAAATAAAAATCAGCCGTTTCATACATTTTGTCGATTTAAGTGAACACAAATGTAGGGAACAGCTGATTTTTTTTTAAGTTTTCTAGGTTAGTCCCATAGAATTTTCTTCGGGTTTAGTGTAAAAAAAAACTAATATTGTAAGTTGTAAGTTCATGTTAAATTTTTGAGTGAAACCGTATGAAAAATATGCATGTAAACAGAGGAGGTAGGGTTGAACTTATGACCTCTCGAACGTCAGTCACCGCCTTATTATCATCGACCATTGTCTTGTTGTTAAAAATAAAAACTTTCCGTTGGTTTGAAATGGTGTCATACTCGACTGTCACATTCTTACGATAAATAGGATTTTTTTAAATAACAACCCACCTATTTGCCCTGAAGGGTTCGGCAGAGGTGGACCTTTAGGTATGGTACACGTATACGGAAAAAACGTAACGGCTATTTACGCTGTCCTCTCATACCTATTAACACTGTAATTTGAAAACATTTTAAAAGCCAATTTAATTTTTTTTAAAGAGTGACCGTGGAGTTTCTTGACGGCTCTTCTCCATAGGAAACGACCATTTGGAACCGTGCACCTAGCTTCTGACGGTTCACAAGTGCCCATGTAGGCTTATGTGAAATAAAAATATTTTTGATTATGATTTTGATTTCAACCGAGCGACTTGGTTCGGAGGGAGCCTGCAAAGTTTGTTGCTAGAATTAAAAACAATCGTGCAGCGCAACGCCCTATACATCATAGGACGTTGAGCTGCACGATTACTGACAAATGCTGGCACTGATTGGACAGGTCCACTCAAATTTGTGTGGTTCTTTCCTCAAAAGACCATTTCAGACACGGATCTACATGGTCCTCACATGATCTGACCAAGATTATGTCTGGACTTTAAAAGAGACTTTGACCCCTGAGTTTGTTTCGCCATTTCTTATCAGGGGTAGTCAGATAGGAAATGTCGGCTACATCTAGATTATTTTTTAATATTTTTATATGACGTGTAAAAGTGATTCTAATATCCTATTTACAGAATAAACGATTTCATTTCATTTCATTAAATAAGTCTTGGATATTTGTAGCCGTATAATTATTAGTAAAGTCAAATCGGTACTTTGCTAAAGCTTGATTTTTTCCGTGCCATCACTAGTTTACATAACTAGTGATTGCACGGAAAAAATCAAGCCTATTACAAAAATGCAGAAATAAATATTTCTGTTGAGTGTATTTTTTCTTTCGTTCATTTCCTTTCTTGTTGTCAAATACGCACATTTTACTTCAACAAGCCACAATCGCAAATCTCAAACTCACGTGCAGCCTTACGTCGCTAGCTTTTCACGCAGCACGCTGAGCGCAAACCCATTACACATATTTCTGATACCCAACTGCGCTTGACCAAACAAACCGTTAGCCATTACAGTGTTAGGTACAGCCATTCTTCCGGCTAAGGTTTGAGTCTAAATTTCTCCGCGAAATCCACAAATCAGTAGTTGAAGTCTAAATTTTACCGCATTGTGAATTTGTTGGACACAGTGTACTTGTAACAACTGAACAATCTAAGACTAGGAGAAAATTTTAATTGTCATTTCAAAAATGTTCTTTACTAACTTTCAAGATCCTTATAGTTTAGACTAGTGTTGAAACCATTATTTATTTATTTTAGACTTTGTCCATAAATTTCTTAGCCTAGTGTTAGTAAAAGTAGCCTACTCCGAAGCGTTAATCCGAACTATCGGCCGAATATTCGGCCGTTTTATAAATTCCATAGTTTCCTTTTTAGGGTTCCGTACCAAAATGGTAAAAAAGAACCCTTATGGTGAGACTAAGTCTTTCTGTCTGTCACACCTGGATATCTCAAGAACTACTAATGCTATCAACTTGAAATTTAGAATAGTTTTAGATGACGTTTGCCCAACTATTGGAAAGAAGTAAGCAAACAAGAAAGAAATTAAAAAAATACATCTTTTCCGCAAAAGGGACTGAAAGAGGGTCTCAAAAATTTGAAGTGAGGCTACTAGGGCATGTGGGGTATCATATGAAAGAACGCTGTTTGTTTTTGAACGTTTTTTGTTGCACATTTTCAAACATTTTTTTAGGCATTATAATTTCCAACTTTTGATGAAAAATGTAAAAAAAAAATACTGTTCCCCATCCTTAGCTTCGAAGTTTGCATAGATAAAAATCTGAAATTATTCTATGTGATAGAAGTTTATGTAAAGATTACCGGTACCGGTGGAGTTTCAAATAGGCACATAAAAGTGCCTTTTATGTGCCTATTTGAAATAAACAATTTGACTTTGACTTTGATTACAGGAAAAATAAAACGATGTCTCTAAATAGCACAGTTTTTCAGAAATCATCTAAATCATATATACGTACGGTACCCTCGGTGCGCGAGTCCGACTCGCTCTTGACCGGTTTTTTTTTTACTTTGTATCCTTATTAAACCTAATCACATAATTGACTTTAGCTTATCTTTTTGACTGTCGCTTTTTTTTTTTCGCCTTAGCCATAATAGTTAACCGCAGTCAAGCAACGGCCGAACATTCGGCCGATACTTTGGATTTATGTTCGGAATAGACCCCAAGGCATACCCAGTGCGCAATCAGTACTGAGTCCCATCGGATTATGCGGACCTACAATGACATGAAGATTCGACATCTGCTTACTTTGTAAGTACAAAATACGACAGTAAGTGAACACAATTTAGTAAATATTGTGTCTTGTTCGGTTCGAAAATGAAACTACCAAACCGTTTTAGATACATATAAATGACTTCACTTAAACACTTAACTAAACCTTTAAACTATAAAGTCTTCAGTGTCACTTTAGCGACAAGGTTTTATTTCCCATAAAAAAACAGAATCACCATCTGTGTCATTATATTTATCTAAGAAACTTGTAATTTTTCGTATATACGACCAATAAATGAAATACATTTAACCAAAAGGTATTTATTTGAAAACCCATAGAGCAACAACTGTATATTTACGATTATGTTTACGATCACCGCTGTATCGATGAAAAATTACGGTTTTACGGCGCCCGCGCCGCCGCGCCGCCCGCCGATGCCGTTCGGTTTTTCTTCGGCAATTTCCGTAGATGGCTGAGTTTTAGTAAGTTTTTATGCGAACATAATAGTTTGTAACCACTTTTCATTTCAGTAACTTGAATAACGTATTATAGTAATCTTTATACGGTTTTACCTGATTACAGTTGCAGATTCTTAGATTTTCTTTAGATTTTTAGGGTTCCGTACCTCAAAAGGAAAAAGGAACCCTTATAAGATCACTCGTGTGTCCGTCTGTCACAGCTGATTTGCTCCTAATCTACTGGGCCGATTAAGTTGAAATTTGGTACACACATCAAATTTTGTGACCCAAATACGGATGTGTTTCGTAAATAAATTAATTTTGAATATGGAGTTCACTTTTGGAGGGCAAATTAGAAAATTAAAAAAAAACGTTTTGCTGACTGTACCGTGTGACATATCAAAGAAAAGGGGTTGTTTCAAGGATTTTATATATATATATATTATCATTTTAAAATACACACTTTTGAAATTAATTAAGAAAATAGATGAAAAATGACCATCCCGCCCCTTATCTCCGCAACTAGTGAGCTTAAAATTTTGATAAAAATACAGAAAATAGTTCTTTACATAATATAGATTACAGGAAAACCTATAAGAAGTATTTTATCTTAAAATAACATGGTAAATCACTCAATATCGTGCGTACAAACTTACATTTGCAGTTCGAATGTATGAGGGATCATGTTTTTTCAACTACAATGTTAAGTTTGTTCTTGGGATAAATTCATCCCAACTACGGAACCCTTCATTGTGCGTGGTCCGACACGCACTTGGCCGGTTTTTTAGGTCTCGATTTATTTGCCATTACAAATTTTTTGTTGATAAAACCTGTGAAACAAAATATGGAAGCCTAAGTTCATTGCTACGAGTATCCAACTACCAATCATACAAGCAAATTCTCTCATGACATATTTACCAATAGTCATTTAACCGACTTCCAAAAAGGAGGAGGTTATTATGTTCGTCTGTACTGTGTTTTTTTTTTCTTTTTGGGTACCGGGTAAAAAGGAACCCTTATGGTGAGATAAGTCTGTCTGTCTGTCAGTCACACCTGGATATCTCAAGAACTACTAATGCTATTAACTTGAAATTTAGAATAGTTTTAACTTACGTTTGCCCAACAATTTTGCAAATAATAACGAAATAAAAAAATATATATTTTTTTTGCAAGAAAGAGAAAAGGGGTTTTAAAATTTTGAAGTGATGCTACGTGGGGTATCATATGAAAGAGCGCTGTTGCACATTCTCAAATATATATTTTTAGGCAGCATAGTTTCCGACTTTTGATGAAAAATGTAAAAAAAAACCGCCTCCCCGCCCCCTTTCTCCGTGGATTATAGACAGATTTTGAAAATTATTGTTTGTTTGAAAGGGTATGCTTCCGAAGTGGTCCCATTGTCATCAAGTCAGAATCTGATGCCATGGAAATCGAGAGAAATCCTCATATTTTACAGGCACACCTTTAGCGATTTCAGTATTTTTTATAGTAACTTTTTGTATAGTAACTTTTTGTATATAGTTGCATTTGTAATAATACATTAAACCCAAACTGACTAGCCAGCAAACGTACTAGCATAAACAATTTTATGCCAGTGCAAGTTCCAGTACAGTCGGCTAAGCCGCAAAAACACTATGTCGTTATGTTTGTTAATCACTTACCAACTTATAAACCTCAAGTCCTTCGGTCCTTTAATGTATGAATCAATAGAATTTGTATGTTAAGTGATAAACTTTTGTTGAAAACTCACACTTGTGCCTAGCCATCATTCTTTCAGCGCGCTGTTAGATTTACAACGCTCGGCTTAGCGTCGAAAGTTCAAAATCCAACGTGCATAGGCATTATATTTCGGTGTCGCCTTGTGTTAGTGAAAACGGACATTAAACTTGGAACTTACGAGGTCTTGTTAAGGCAGTCGTTCGGTTTTAAAGGACCTTAGTGTTCAGAAACATTTGCTAAATATATAAAAGAAAAGGATACTTTGTAATATAATAGTCATCGATCTATACAAATAAATAATATTGAATTGTCTGTTTGTAATGTCAAAATAACAGCTTTTTATTATTAAATGTATATGCAAGTACTTACGACATTTTCTTCAGTCTGTTCCCTTTAATATGGTTAACATTATCTCAGTCCTAAAACTGATTATTATAAAATATTTCCTGCATACCATTTTTTAAAGCCTTATTAAAAAAAATACACATATTATATTTACCTAAGAAAAAGCATATCACAAAATATTTTTACACTGAAATGATAAGTATGGAAATATTTTACTTAAAAAATCGCCCAGCAGTGTGTTGCGTAAATAAGAAGCAACCGTCCGAGCACATTTCACCAATTTCAAATTAAGGATAGCGCACATACTCGTAGATCAATTTGCGAGTTCATGACATAAACTAATGACTTAAAATAATTAATGCATTTTGTATGGCGATCAAAGTTTATAATAAAACTACCAGATTGTTTTAAAACCCTTAACTTTAGGACATTTAAATGTTAATTATTCAATTATCTCTTAAGTAAATGCTACTACTCGACTAATGATTTTATGAATGAAAAACTGACTTAAATATTAGGAACTAATTATATTCTCTCCTTATTATCTCTTTAACTAAATTAACTCTTTTTGACATTTCCTTAACTAATATTTGACTAATTTGCAATTTGAATGTTATACATTTACCTATTTAATTCATTGTTATGTCTAACAAACTAACTAAAACCCTAAAAATGTATTTGTACGCCGGAAACGGCAGAATATTATGAAATTTTATAAAAATGTTCCCCGCGGTTTCACCCGCGTAAGTCTCGATCCCGTGGGAAAGCCACCCTTAACACTTAGGGGTACAAAAAATAGATAGTAGCCGATTCTCAGACCTACTGAATATGCATATAAAATTTCATCAAAATCGGCCAAGCCGTTTCAGAGGAGTATGGTTACTAACATTGTGACACGAGAATTTTATATATAAGATGTAACAACTCTGTACCAATATTCTGTCAAATAAATGGACTATTACTATTATTACTAAACATAAAAATGTTCGAACAAGGAGACTCCTGCACAGTCTGAGCGTTTTTTATAGAACTCTATTAAAATAGTAGTGGATATTTAGCGCAAAAGCTCACGAGGAGTGACGAGACACCTGCACGAGATATCGGGCGAACAAGTTAATTACATCTAAGCGTGCGACGTACGACTCGATAGGATAAACAACTGAATGCCGAACATTTTTGCTCGGTGGATTATTTTGTTTCTTCAGCGATTGTTGGTAGGGAAAAATCTATGGGTTCTCACCGACATTCTAACCGTGACATGCTAATGTGACATGTTGCGCTAGACAAGGCCTCAAGTCTGCTATTACAGTAGTGTCAGAATGGTCGATCATTGATTTCATAATTGTTGATTTTGACAAGTTTGGTAATCTACTATTATAATGGCGTCATTATGACTTTCCAATGGTCGGCCACTGACAGTACATTGAAAGAAATTGCATTTATTGGTAATCTCGTACATTATGACAAATGAATGACATTTCTACTAATGGGTTTTATAATAATGGCAATACGACAATGCCAATATAATAACACAATTCTATTACGAGAACATTGACCGACCAATGATCGACCATTATGAATTTAGCAGATTACGAACTTTTAGCAAAATGACAATGACATGACAATGGGATCGTGTTGGAACGACTGAATTTATAAAAATAGCAGACTTAGGCCCCTGGCCCTGTGTACTTTCGCGGGCATCCAAATCGGATTACTTTCAAAACAAAATCTCTTGCTCATGATGTCCAAATCTGTTTACCGCCTCTTTTTGCGTCGACCAATAAAACAATAATACAGAATATTTTGTTTAAATAAATTTCTCGGGCTCTGTTACAATGATCACAGATCTCTGACCGCCCTTTTTCGACCAACAGGTATAGAACAAATAGGTATAGAATAGGAAATAGCGGCCGTGCGCTGCAAGCAGGAATAGTCCTTACGGGCGGTGGTCAAATTTGGATGCCGGCGATAGTACATGTATAAGCATATACAACATGTAACATAAATAACGCACAATCTCTTAAGGGATCATTGTAGTCGTAATTATGAACAACTTTTACTATGGGACCAAACCCGAAATACTAAAAAAATATTAGCTGTTCTCTACATTTTGACAAGTTAAATGAACATAAATGTAGGGACCAGCGCGGCAGCGGGGCGAGCACGGCTTACTGTGACATGACTTGAGTCACACATTGTATCATAGTTTGAGCGATAAAACTGTTTTGTCATAAAATGCTAGTACAAATTGACAAGACATCATTTATCATGTCTTGTCACAAACGTCTTGGGCACGCTGGTGCTCGGCCCGCAGCTGATTTTTTTCAAAGTGATTGCCTTCTTGTGATTTCTTTATTTATTTCCTTTGGAAGACTGTACAGCTAAACAAAACAGACTAATACATTGTAAATGTGACTGACAGCCAATTACAAGTCTTCACATAAAGTTAACCGAATATTGATAGAAGAAATCTATGAACAACATAGTACTGCCAACAAAAACATTTATCCGGCAAAGCCAAAACTATGCATATTGATACTATATACATTCAACAGAACAATATGGATGGTAAAACCAGGCTACTCAGTCTAACAGATCCCAAGCAACATCAAGTATCAGATGAAAAAGTTAAAGCTAAAACACTTTCTGGCCACGGACCCACCAGTTTTAATAGGATCCAAGTCATGCTGTTCATACATTCTATTAAAGTTTCTTCTTGCACGCGCAAGGAATGAGTTCTGCCTGTATTTAGTCGGAGCAAATGGCACACGAAGTGGGGGATTGGACCACTTCGACCTTCTGGGGATGTTGAAGTCAAATTAGAATGGAATTTCGGATCTATTAATATTATTATCAAAGGTCAAACAAAACACAGTCGGAGTTTAGTAACAAAACACAGTCTGAGAATTCACGTATTTTTTTTTCCTAGCCTACGCTGGCCCACTGCTGGGCAAAAGCCTCCCTCCACTCCTTCCATCCTTCGCGAGCCCGCTCGTCCTCCTTCCAGTTTTGCCGGAACCTATCCAATTCGTCCCGCCATCTCCTACGTGGTCTGCCGCGACCCCGTCGCACTGTTTCAGGGCACCAATTCTGTGCCATTTGGGCTCACAGTTGGTCCGGCATGCAGGAGACATGTCCTGCCCAGTCCCATTTAAGTTCGGCAGCCTTTTAAGCCACGTCAGTTGTCTTTGTTTTGGAGCGCAGTATTGTGTTTCGAACACGATCAGTTACTTTAACGCCTAGTTTACTGCGCTCCATTGCTCGTTGGCAGACCGTGAGTTTGGACTTCTGGATGTTACTCAAAGACTAAGTCTGCACCATAGGTTAAGACGTAATTTTAATTTTCATTAATTCTTCATGTCATTTTCTGAGTGATACGGTACTCTTTCATGGTAGCATAAGTACTTTATAAATCTCTTTTGGATGTTATTTTATCTTAAATCAAATAAACTTAACTTACGTAACAAGTTGGCGAACATGTTGGCCCAACTATTGCTACATAAATACCCACATAAAGTCCATACTAGCTTGGTATATTTATAGCTAGTTTAAACACCAAGTGTGGACACCATACATCACTTTCAAACAGTTTAACCAGTATTAAATAGCTTATTAAATCGTCTCTCCGGTCTTTGCGTAAGAGCTTGACTGGCTAAGCAATTGGCTGTATATAAAGTTAGTGTATTTTTTTGTATATAGGGCTACTAATTTGGCCTTTAATCACTAAGACCTTTAATGGCTACGTCAGGTTTATTTAGACGAGAAACTGTTCAGTAGCAGAGCTTATTAATCAATAATTCTTAATCCTGATGCCTTGCAGCATTTTTGTGTTCAAGTTTGAAAGGTGTCCGTCCCTAAAGTTTTATTTTTGACGATTTTGTCTCTTAGGATGCGACGTAGTTGTAGGAGTATCAATATTTGTGGTACGGTCTGTACACTGGATTACCTGACCCGTCTTGCAAAGAAGAAGAGGGGAAAAGGGGTCAACAACTTTCAAAAGAAATGATTAAAAGTTACTAGTGGTCGCCCACTGGTCGAAATTCGACCCCCTCTACTTATAATCTATAGAGTACTTACTAATTCCATGAGTAGTACTTACTTATTCCATGGTCAAGCTGTCACTTCTGT
Source organism: Tiliacea aurago (assembly GCA_948098905.1). NCBI lineage: Eukaryota > Metazoa > Arthropoda > Insecta > Lepidoptera > Noctuidae > Tiliacea > Tiliacea aurago. The sequence continues at coordinate 3,976,814 of OX402583.1, read as the reverse complement.
CACCTATCTATCTTAATGTCGTGAAGCCCTGGTACTATGTGTGTGTGTGTCAAACGTATGGTAGTGTGTATAATTTAATTTATTTCTAATGCATCACATCACACTAAAATTATAAAGGCGAAAGTTTGTGAGTGTGTGTGTTTGTTACTTCTTCACGCTCAAAAGGCCGGACCAATTTTGATAAAATTTTGTATGAAGGTACCTGACATCCTGGATTAACATAAAGGTTTCATTTTATCCCGATATTCCTACGGGATCGACACTTACGCTGGTGAAACTGCGGGGCACAGCTAGTATTATATTATAAACATATTAGCTTTCTGCACATAAATACATAAAATTGCAACTTAAACAAATATCAACTTTAAACTCAAGTAATCTTAGTTGATTTTTGAATGAAAAAACTATTGCTAACGTCATAAAATAATTTTTGTTGCAATGGAAACTGAACCATGCGCAATTAAGTTAAAGTTTTAATCTCAAAGCATGAAATTTATCTCTTCTCGCTGGCTTTAGTATAGCTAGTGGGTGAATTAATTTGTTTTCAGTTTAAGTAGTATTGAGGCTACACAGTTTTCGTGAAATAGTTTGCCTTTAAAACCTAATGATCGATACATTTCTCCACCGGGTATCAGGATACCGAAGCGTGTGAAAAGTTCCATAAGGCGGAAACCTTACAGTTACCCATCTTTTATGATCACATAACTCAATGTACCGATGTTGATAAGATTCTGAAACATATAATTGTATGGTATAAACCCGATTAGACCAACCAGATATACGAATTACGACCAATAAAAAAGTATATAGACTAACTGTACCCTAGCTTCCGTACACCGCAGGCGAAATAAACCATTTAAATATATCCCATTGCTTTATGAAGGAAACTCAGTGATTCCAGTCTAATGAAGGTTTATTATAGTTTTTATGGTTTCAATGCCAATCTTACTTGAAAACCAGCTCTTATTGCAATTCCTGGATATAATTTCTTATTGCTTGAATGTATTCAAGTGTAGGTATGTCTATGAAGGTGAATACAGGGTAGGCGATTCAATAGTGTGTGAGGGTCTATATGATTGATGCCATATGCCTGGTTTGACGACCTGTGCTGCGTGTTAGATAGAATAGGTAAGTCGAAGTTAAAACACTAATTTCAAATAGGCACATAAAAGACACTTTTGAACGTCAATATTTACAGAAAAATAGAACCGATTCTAGTTATCCCTTCCAAAAGATAGGTTCGTATGGAGAAGAATGGGCAAGAAACTCCACCGTTACTCTTTTAAAATATTTTGTTTACATTAATTATACAACATTAGTTTTTGTTTATAGTAAACCCGAAAAGGGGTCATTTTACTCATCATTTTGAAAAAAAAATTCTATGGTACCAATCTTGAAATCGCGAAATAAAAATCAGCTGTTCCATACATTTTGTCGATTTAATTGAACACAAATGTAGGGAACAGTTGATTTTTTTTTCGCGATTTCAAGGTTGCTCATATAGATTTTTTTTTTTAAATGATGAGTACAATGACCCTTTTTCGAGTTTAGTATAAACAAAAACTATTCTTGTATAATTGTATGTGGAGACGATAGACCTAGAATAAAATGACTATATCAGAATAGGTTAAAATAATTAAAAATGAAGCAATGACGGATAAATTAATTAAGTGATGCATGGTGCTCACATATTTACAAACATTGTAAAAGTAGACGATTTTCATAAAAGGACATGTCCGTGGGTCAGAACAAGTTGGGGGAAAATATGCGTCACATCCACGCAAAACGGCCATCGCTCAGCATAATCCTGCGAACCTATGAGAGACAGAGCCCCAGCGCTGGTTTAAATCTGGATAATCTGTCTTTCTCTCCGTACTATACGAGATACGAGAGTAGAAGAATCTAGCAACAACAATCAATGAACCAAGCAATCGATCAACATAGTGGAGCTTCCTGCCCGTTGCTTTCGACGCATTTAAGACTCAGATATATGCCAGTGACATTGAGTGATTAGCTTGCGTGTTCTGTACTGAGCTCACGCAACGCGTCGTACGTTCAGCCAGTAATAGGACTCGCCCATCAAGGAGCGCTGTCCTCAATTTGACGCATTATTAATTAATTATACACAAAACAAAAAGTATTTTAATAAAACGCATGTACTAAAAGATCAATAGTTAAATTATCTTTAAATTGGTGAAGGTTTCAGAAAAATACGCTCGGTAGATTTTGCGCCATTCCAGTTTTTTATCCGCGTTAGACATAACTTTACAAATTAATTTCACTATGTAATATATACAGAATCTAAAATATTCACATATTAAGTTATTGAGAAAATGCTCTAATTTAACATATATTTTTTTTTCAAATTTTTAACACTACTCGTTTAGATGTGATCTTCAGTATAAAATCATTAAAAGTCGGTTATCGTCCCCTTAAGTACCAACTTATGAAAGCTTTTAGTACCTACATTGCAAATTACACTATATTGTACGTTTGGACTTACAAAATGCTTATTTAATTTTATATCATTTTCAAATTATTACATAACTTAGTTCATCCACCAACCCTCACAGCCCACTCCCTCTCACAGAGAGGAGTCCTGTGTCCCAGCTGTGGGAACAGTACAGTTATGTATGCTATTTAGCTTGGTAACTAACCCGTTGGTATCGTGGTCGCAAGCATGACTGCTGAGCGTGGGATCTTGGGTTCGATTCCCAGGTTGGACAAAGTGTTATTGGGTTTTTCCAATAAGCATTTCTTAGGTCCGGATGTTTAAAGTTGTCGATTTGATACCTCCCTCGGAAAGCACTTTAAGCCATTGCTCCTGCGCTTGATCTCTCTTCGGTCGTGTCCGTTTTTTTTTTTGGGTGGGAAATTATCTAATAACTTCTCCCGCTCTGGGCGGAGCGGGAGGGCGTGTCAGACTTTTACTGACTAAAACCCACCGTGTTCCTTCAAATGCCTGTGTGCCAGGGCCACGATATCCCTTTCGGACAGACTCGTAACCTTGGCAGGTCGTGTCCGTTTGCCGTCCAATCGAACTATGAGAATAAGGGGTGAGAGAGTGCTCGCCGTCCTATCGAACTATGAGAGTAAGGGGTGAGAGAGTGCTCTTGTGTCTGTACACACACTTGTGCACTATAATCTCCCGCGCCGAAGGCTAGTCTTTGCTGAGATTGGTCGCCATGGCCGAAATTCAGTCTGGAGGACTATTAATACTATTATTATCTTGGTAAGTCTTGGTAGGCCATATAGTGAGCTTTCAACATAAATTGCTGATGACGTCACTTGTTTTTGTTCGCAATAATCTTATCTCCGTTTCGTCTAGGACATCAAGGTCTTAATAATTATGATAATGCGAACTACTCAAACCAAGATTAGTTAAACGAATGTTATCTGCAACGTTTTACCGATTCCACTATACGAATTAAAATAGAAGGTTTACTTCGTACTGTGCCTTGTATCTTAGAATTTCCTAGGGTTCCTTAAAGACTGGTTATACTGCAAAGTTGCAAATCAACCTCCCTTAGGAATCTTCTTCTTTGTCTTCTGGTAGGTATCCATAGAGTAGATTTGTATATTAGGTATCTTCCTATGTCTAAGTTCTTTGTTTTATGATGGTATTGTCACCATTGCCCTTAATTTTACTGACACCCTTTAGCTGGTACACAATATAAGTTAAGAGCGTTTACACCTTACGGCATTTCATACAAACTTTCAAGCCCATGTTTTTCGAAATGACTAAACTGATTTTAATATCTTTTTCATATAAAAGAAACTTCATACGCCTATGCAGGATACAACTGTCTAAAACGTTAGTAAAGCTAATTTCGAAATGCCTTATTTAAAAACAGATGACTGGAAATATCTGTTTCTATGGAAAATTTAAAATCGGTCTAATATGGCTGTAAAACTATTTTTCAAAAATTTCTAGCTAAAAAAATAAAAAACTAAATTTTGAGCTTTATATCCTGCCTATGCGTATGAAGTTTCATTAACATTGGTTCAGTCATTTCGAAAAACAAGGGCTTGAAATTCGTATGAAATGCTGTAAGGTGTAAATCATGTCATTGTTGTTGTTGACTGTTCAACTTGGACTTTAAAGACGGTCGTCTTATTTTAAGTCCTCATAAGATGTACCGTATACGTTAACAAAATAAATTATCTTACTTCTTATTTATGTATTTCAAGCAACCTTATTCGGTGTATTCCCGTTCGTCCCACTGACTTCGTCCCCGTAGTGGGACGATCGGGAATTTACAAAAATAATATTAAATTTGTTCCCGATCGTCCCATTCATGATTTTAGGGGGACGAACGGGAATAATTTATTAATTATCTTTTAGGCCTCTTGGTCCCACCAATTAATTTCAGACTGGTTGTTTTCATGGTAAAAAAAAAAGAAATTTTAAAATAAAAATCAGTCATTTATTAAGGAATAAAAATCACAGATAATATCACAGAATCATCTTTACGTACCTAGGTATCAAAATACACATACACTGAAACATTAAAACAAAATAAAATTCTCCATAAAACTAAAAAATATGATTAAAAAAACAGTCAGCTTCTTAAATCAGCTTCTTTTTGAAAAAAGAAAACGTCCTAATTATTACAAAGTCACACAGTTTGCATATGTAGGTACCTATACAGTGGCACATTTTTGCGTTAAACATTATATAAGTGAGCAGGACAGTGAACTCGTTAATTTTACACATAAATAGCGTCAATAAACAATAACAAAATCATAATAAAAATACCCAAAATATCACAAAATCAAGAAGAATATAAAACATCATAAAGAGTAACAATAATAAAAAATGTACATGGATTTAAGAAAGTAGTTGAGACCATAAAATAAAAAATAAGGCGATAATAATTATTGCACACAAAGATTAAATCAACGTACAACCATCGAGCACTTTGCTTATGATTAATATTTACGTAAGTTTTTCTAGAAAATGTCCTATGGTTATTTCTGAATTTAGAAGTTGCATTTGGCAATTCATAACATATTGGTCTGTCAACATTGAATGTAGCTTACGCCGTTTTGGACTTTGTTTTATTTTCACGCTGTATATGTTGGAGTCTTGATGTAACACCGAAAGCAATTTTAAAATATTTGTTTTTTTTTTGCATAAAGCACTATTTAATTTAAAATGCCACCCTTCGGCAAAGTTATTGGTACGGTGTCGTTTACCAAAACTGCACCACACTTTTACGAAATTTGGTTGAAGCCACTGCGACAGCATGTATTGCCGAAACGGCGTAAGCTACATTCAATGTTGACAGACCAATATGTTATGAATTGCCAAATGCAACTTCTAAATTCAGAAATAACCATAGGACATTTTCTAGAAAAACTTACGTAAATATTAATCATAAGCAAAGTGCTCGATGGTTGTACGTTGATTTAATCTTTGTGTGCAATAATTATTATCGCCTTATTTTTTATTTTATGGTCTCAACTACTTTCTTAAATCCATGTAAATTTTTTATTATTGTTACTCTTTATGATGTTTTATATTCTTCTTGATTTTGTGATATTTTGGGTATTTTTATTATGATTTTGTTATAGTTTATTGTTTATTGACGCTTTAAATGTGTAAAATTAACGAGTTCACTGTCCTGCTCACTTATATAATGTTTAACGCAAAAATGTGCCACTGTATACCTACATAAGCAAACTGTGTGACTTTGTAATAATTAGGACGTTTTCTTTTTTGAAAAAGAAGCTGATTTAAGAAGCTGACTGTTTTTTTAAACATATTTTTTAGTTTTATGGAGAGTTTTATTTTGTTTTAATGTTTCAGTGTATGTGTATTTTGATACCTAGGTACGTAAAGTTGATTCTGTGATATTATCTGTGATTTTTATTCCTTAATAAATGACTGATTTTTATTTTAAAATTTGTTTTTTTTTACCATAAAAACAACCAGTCTGAAATTAATTGGTGGGACCAAGAGGCTTAAAAGATAATTAATAAATTGTTCCCGTTCGTCCCCCTAAAATCATGAATGGGACGATCGGGAACAAATTTAATATTATTTTTGTAAATTCCCGATCGTCCCACTACGGGGACGAAGTCAGTGGGGCGAACGGGAATACACCCCTTATTCCTGTGAAAAATCTACTTAATCAACTTTAAACTAAAACCACAGATACACACCACAGAACCACAGATAGAACTTCCTTAGATCAACTCTTTAATGAGGTAGGTATGAGGTATTTACTTTTTAAATATCGCAGCATTATGCTGAGCCTTTTTTTCCTCGCACGAGACGCACCTTTTCTCGATGATTTTGTTAGTTTTTAATGTTCCATTTTATTATTTGTGCCTGTGTGTCTCCCAAATAAATATTATTCTTCATTTCATGAAAAGCTCTTTTTCCACTAGAGCTTTTGTAATATTTCTACTACTAAAGCTTCTGAACCAACTTGTATTTACGAATCAGCCTCCACGTGATCTCATATTAAACTGCAAATTGCTGATAAAAAGGCGACTATAAACCTTATCGCGCTATTAAAATCGGGTGGGTAGGCAGGTAAGCAGGATAGGCGAGAACAGGTATAATATTATGGAGTACGTGTGTATCAATGATTGTATCGGTCTATCCGCTAGGGGGCGGGGTTAACTGTGCAGTAGATTATCAAGAACCTACCTTCCTTAGGGGTGGGTAGGGAACTAAGTTGAATGTTTTTATCTACCTATTGCAGTCGTTTTGCAACACCCTATTTTCAGAGGGTTGGTTAGTCTTAGGAATACGTGAATGGTTAAATTAAAACATCTACGATATTAAAGTTCGACAAAACAGTTGTTGAAGCAAAAACAAAAAAGATTCGCGGCTCCAACTTATTAAATATTAAAATAATACATGCAAAATATCTCATTTAAAATATGATTCATATATTTCAATGTCAGATTTAAAATATGTAGCCGGCTCGAAAGTTGAATCGCTTACACAAAAAAAAAAAACTAAAATATCGACATATTTTTATAACGAACGAAGGCGTTGATGTGACAAGTACATGACACTAATTAAGGACGTAATGCTCAATACGAAAGAGGTTTTGTTCGTAAATACCATCCATCTTAATCACTCTCCATAAACCTTATCTCAATGACATAAAACCCAAATGTAAACTTGCATCAACTATCCAAGAGTGTAAGGACCTTATTTAGAAGTGATAAAGTTGAAATTTGCATAGGGAAAGTATGAGAGATGTCACATGGATACAACGTTGACAATGACCATCGATTGAGCGATCTGATCAGCGAGTAATCGATAAGAGATCGGAATCGAGAGGAAATCGATTCAATCGATTCGTCTCGTTATTTCAGACGTTGATTATTGAATATTGGTTTATACTTTGTTATCTGATGTTAATGTTTTATCTTTTGATGATAAGGGTGTCAATATACATGGACTGAAAAAAACCTGTCCCTTATCCATTACAAAGTAACCCAGCGTTTACACTATACTATGCAGGGTTATTTTAAATCGGCTAGCTAAACTCCACAGACGTGATGGGATTGTTTAGTATTGCCATACTAATTTATATTTACATCTATATATTGCCATACTAATATATATATTTCTCTCTGTCTTTCTCTCTCTCTGGTTCCCTCCCCCATTCGACATACACGCGCTCTGTAGGTACAATTATATTTAAAACTGTGGAATTACGCACCCAATACCATTGTGAAGTGTGTAATATTAAAGTGGTATTAAACAGTTTGTGTTGGTGCATATTTGTTTTTATCAAACAACCTGCTGACATCAACAATCCTCAACAGGGATATCTAAACCAGGGACCGCACAACCCCGGATAAGAGTTAAGCCGTATAAAAGGTTACCTTTATCATGAAGTATCTTTTTGAATGGGTTTATGCTTGAAACCCAGTAAAAGGGAAATCCAGTAAAAACCCTTATCGTTGGGTTTTGATTATCCGCTTAAAAAAACGCTATCAAAAACCCTTTCAATGGGATCAGCGGAAAAAAAAATAAGTAGTATTTTTCCTTAAATTAATGTTGTTTTTTTTTACTTAAATTCATGGTGGCATGGTGCTTGCACGGGAGTGACACACAGGGGGTTTAAATTTCTGTTATTTTTTGCCTAGGACGCACCGTTTTCGAGATATTTGAATTTCTATTTTTTGATCATTCTTGCATGTACTAAATAGTTCATTTTAGCTTGGCTACTTAGTAGCCACACCGTATGGGTTTTTGATTAACTACTTAGAAAAACCCAATCAAAATCAGGGTAACCAAATTTGGATGGGTTATAAATCAAAAGGTTTTTAAACCCCTTTCAATGGGTACACGACAAAATAAAAATTAAAAAGATTTGATGTATTTTTTGGGAGGTCGACGACAACTATTAGTGTTGTTACTTGAAGTATGAGTTGAGAAAAGCTGTTTGATCATGTTTAGATATCGATAAGTCTGTGAGTTTACACAAAAAAAAACCAGATTTTTTGAACTGATATTTTAAGTGACTTTAATAACTTCGGTCGCTGACCCCACAAGTGACTACAATAACTACGGTTGATGACCCCACAAAAAATCATCAAATTAATCCTTTTTTTTCAGTTGGGACACTTGTTTTCGACAAATCTTGTAAAAGACTTGCTAAAACTTGTCGTGTTTATAACAGGTATCATACATAAGAAAAAAAAGAAAGATAAATAATTTTATTTGTCACCGAAAAACGTGCGTACGAAAACATAATATGACGTGACGTGACGTGTGACGTGTGTTGTGTTAGACAATAATTTGTATCTATTTTGTTAGCCTTTTTGACATTTTTGATAAGGATTGTACAAGTTTTATCTAAACATGTTTTAGGTGTAAATAATAAACGAAAACAACTTGTAAACTCGGGGTAAAAGATACACTGCAGTACGGCAATAGCCCTCTCCAAAGTCGTGCCTTCAAATTCGTTCCCTGAAATATTCAAGATAGAAAATATTTTCCAGTAAGTTATTTTAAATACAACTTAAATAAAATAACATCAAAGTCTGACAACCAAATGATTGCCTATCCTAAAGGGATCCTAGAGGTTACCTGATAGTCTAAACAAAGCATTTAAGTGTTCCCAAAGGCAATTTTTTTTTCTCTATCCTACGCTGTCCCACTGCTGGGCAAAGGCCTCCCTCCACTCCATCCATCCATCCTTCGCGAGCCTCCGCGAGTTTCCGGCAAAACTGGAAGGAGAACGCGCGCGTCCTCCTTCCAGTTTTGCCGGAACCTATCCAATTCGTCCCGCCATCTCCTACGTGGTCTGCCGCGACCCCATCGCACTGTTTCAGGGCACCAATTCTGTGCCATTTGGGCCCACAGTTTGTTCGGCATACGGCAGACATATCCTGCCCAGTCCCATTTAAGTTGGGTAGCCTTAAGAGCCACGCCAGCTATCTTTGTTTTGGAGCGCAGTATTGTGTTTCGAACACGATCAGTTAACTTAACGCCTAGTATACTGCGCTCCATTGCTCGTTGGCAGACCTTAAGTTTGGACTTCTGGATGTTAGTCAAAGACCAAGCCTGTGCACCATAGGTTAAGACGGGAAGAATACACATGTCCATGAGCCTGCGTTTCAGTGACATAGGTAACTCACCCTTGAATAGTTCCTTCATGGACCAGTAGCTCTTCCAGGCGTTTTCCGTTCGTTTTTTAATTACTGAAAATGTCCTTTACCGTAAAAACATTATAAAATCTTTTTACACTTGTGTTGCAACGTTCAGAAATTAACACAAGGCTCGCTACCTACATTTACGAACACAGTAACAAAACTTACATGTCAATGCACATTCCCTTCAAGAAAGACAATATCAACGCCGACACTTAAAAACAAACTTAAATATAACTACTTAAAAACAAGAAAACAAGGAAAAATGGACCTTCGAACCTTTGAACAAGAGTGAGGGTAAGGCAAGTGGTTTGGCTGTGTAACTGGTTGCCGCAAACCGCTGAAACTCGATGCTATGTAACCAAACTCACTCATATTTAATATTTATAAGTAATCAGACAAGCTTTTGTTGTTTTTCGAAGTTGCAGGGTTTGTTTTTAGTAAAAATATAAAGGGAAAATTATTTTTGAAACATAAATCTGGTAGAAGGGACTTTGAGGGATCATTTCTCAAAATTGGCAACTTCTTATTTTCTTTAAATGACTAGGTACTTCAATTTGTATGAATAGGCTCTTAACTATTGTTCCTCAATGCTAGTGGAATCATTCTGCTTCTGGGGTAACCATATTCTATTTTGTTTTTGTTTTACAGCTAGTGTGGGGGGGGTATTATTTGATCTTCCCGCTAGTTTGTATCTCATCGTCTGCCTAGTTCCATATTCTATTTGGTTTTTTTTTTACAGCTACTGTGGGGGTATTACTTGATCTTCCCGCTAGTTTGTATCTAATCGTCTGCCTCGTTCCATATTCTATTTGGTTCTTTTTTTACAGCTACTGTGGGGGTATTACTTGATCTTCCCGCTAGTTTGTATCTCATCGTCTGCCTCGTTCCATATTCTATTTGGTTTTTTTTTTACAGGCACTATGGGGGTATTACTTGATCTTCCCGCTAGTTTGTATCTCATCGTCTGCCTCGTTCCATATTCTATTTGGTTTTTTTTTAAAGCTACTGTGGGGGTATTACTTGATCTTCCCGCTAGTTTGTATCTCATCGTTTGCCTCGTTCCCAACTATGTTGGGTTCGGCTTCCAGTTAAACTGGATACAGCTGAACACCGGTAAAGTAAAGACCGTCTTTCTGACCTCCACAACACAGTTACTGGGTAATACTATCCCTTGGTAAGACCTGTAACGACTGTCAAAGATCCACGAAAGACAGAAATTATTATTAATTAAATTATCAAACTCATTTGTTGTTATTGTCAACAATAAATTTCTAACAATTTTATTGTGCCTATCCATCTGAAAATCTCATGTTACTACATGTACTGGGTCAAAGTTTCGGGCTTCTGACGACCAGTAACAACTGTCAAAGATATACAAATAACAGCCGGGACCAACGGCTTAACGTGCTTTGCGAGGCATGGAGGAGTGTAAAGATGATCCCCATCCACGGACCAACCGCGGCAAACTTAACCTGATCGATCGAACCATGCGGCTGTTGTTACTTAGCCACAAGCCTATAGTTTGTATCTATTTATTTGCAAATAGTTTTTATCTATTTATTTGCCAATAGCTTGTATCTATTTATTTGCCAATAGATTGTATTTTTTTAATACATATTTTACAAGTTAAAAGCCTTCCGGCCATACATACATACATAAACTCACGCCTTCTTCCCATGGGGTAGGCAGAAACTACAGAACGCCATTTGCTACGATCTTTAGATACTCCTTTTATATTCATACATCTGGCCATAATTTCTTGATATTACACTGTTTAATTCCTTTTATCATCATTTCCCCCACTTTTTTCACCAACAATCTCATTCCACTCCTCACCGATGTATCACAAATTCGTACACCAACAAAAAAAAGCATATTCGTAATTCGCCGCTATACCCAAAAACACCTCGGCAACTTTTGGCCCGTTACGTCATCACCGCCATGTTTTACCGCGCAAAAACCATGTCGTGCGCCTGCACATGTTCCAGGCATGTCTCGTCGCCTAATTGGGTAGTTCTACCGCCGCGCCTGCTCATTGGACAAGGGGCGGCGCGTAATTATTTTAATAACCCCACCCCCTTTTAATTAAAGCGAATTGCACATGAAGTAATGTTATGGAATTAGTTATAATTTTTTTATGTTTGTGTTTATGAGAAGTTGGGCTGTTTAGGTAACTGTGTGAATGATCATACTCGTATGAGGTAGGCAGGAATACAGGAATATGACTTTGATGTAATTATAATCGGAGATGTTTGAATGAAAGTGGGTGATTACTGAGATGACCACGAATAGAGAAGTATGAAGAAGACATTTGCCGCCAACCCCAAATAAATCGTGATGAATGAATGATGAATGTGTTTGAATGGAATAGCTAACAGTATCTACTTCATCATCATTTCAGCCGAAAGGTGTCCACTGCTGGACATAGGCCTCCTCTTATATGACACCCACGGGAAGAAATGGGATGGTGCTATTCTTTACGTCCGGCACCACACAGACCAGTATCTGCCTACCTAACCGTAACCAAACGATAATTTTACTGTTTGAGATTTGTATACGTATTAGGTTAAAATTTTCACCTAATTTTGGTCCATATTTTGTTAGTATTCCAATAATATCTTAAAACTATGTTAGTCACGTTCAATTAATGCGCTAATAACATAAAATCCAAATAAATAATCAAAACAAATAAAAATGAAAATACCATTGAAATAAATAATTGCAATTAAATTAAAATTGCCAATGCCATTATGATCTAGAAAACTTTGTTCTTACCTATTCTTCTCATATACAGAAACATTACTATTTAACTCCCTTGAAATGAACATAGACCATGAAGATATTAGAAGAATTATATTTGCAATAATACTAATTAGGTTTCAAAGAACAATAATTTTGAAGCACGTCTATCATATCGGATGTTATGAGACCCACAGATGGTACAGCTTCATCGATATGTCGTTAAATTTTATGTTTCCCAAGAAAATGTTTTACGTAATATAAATTGTGCTGAATATGTACGTTGACGTCGTCGTTGTTGTGAAGAAAGGAACGGTATTTTTCTGGGTACGTTACAATTTTATGTCAATGTCACGTTATTTTCTGGAAATACGCTTAAAAAAGAATACATAATTGACTAGAACAGATATGAAGAATGATTCAATCGTAAATTACAATAATCACAACACGTACAACTGGAAAACTTTCTTGATAAAATTTGTTTAAATTTATTATTTTCTCAATTTTACTTATGTTATTAAATTGAAAAGTTAGAGTAGTTAGATAAATTTAATTTTCTAGACCAAACATTTCAGCTAACCACGGTTCATGTGTGCCCAAGCCTTATCATCCTTGCGTTTGCGCATCGCAATTGATCGAACATGGTATTTCATATGAGACGGGTGTGGTCGGATGCCAATGGTTGCCATTACCATTAAATTGTGGTGACCTTAACATGTTGGATTCCCCGGACAACCTTTGTAATTTCAGGTTGAATATCCTGTTACGTTGTTTATTAAGTTTCAGTCTTCCTCTTCAATTTTAGTTACATCCCTTTAGTTATTATTTTCCTCCTGCTCTCTAATATGTTAAATTTCTTGAATCTCTTAACACTTTCATCTTCTATAGTATAATCATAAGCTTCAGGCTTGCTCTCCTCTGATTGTATTTGCATTGATCTCCCCCTTTTCCCTTCGGTCTTTCTTTCAATCAAGTGCTAGTAAATAATGAAGTTCTAAAGCGTTTCACTTACCCAATATTAGATCTAGCCTAGTACTACTTCGTTATTTATGCCAATAGAATAACCAGGTTATAGTCATTGGTTGCAAAACGACAGTTTTGTTAGTATCCAAGAATTTATTAGGAACTATAAATCAAATTGTAGTTTGAATGAATATTTATCAGACTTGCGTTGGACCTCTTCATTGCACAAACTGCTTTATGGCATTTACTCAAATCAACCACTGTTCATGAAAGTAAATGCCGTTAAGCATTTGTAAACAAGCATAAAGGGCACTACCTACACGCCTGTTTACAAATGATTCTTCATGCCAAGCACTTGCACGGGTATTATGCTAAAGAATCTTTTGGGGCAGATAAATTGAGTGTGCGCAGGAGCTCCACGACCTGATCTCACCATCTCCGTTTCACTGCCGGACTACCAGACGTACTGCAGGATACCATCCGCAGTTGGTCGATATACCGACTCATCGCTTCTCCTCCACATTTATTATGCGCACGGCTAGTGTTGAACTCTTTGCCAGCGCATATCTTCCCTTCCACGTATAACCCGTCAGCCTTCAAATCAAGAGTGAACCTTTTGGGCTTGCTCGTTCCATCATAGACCTCATCCATCGCATTCCATCAGGCGAAATCGAAATAAAGAGTTGGCCCATATCGCAATAAAAAATCATAAAAATCTAAATACGAGCTACGTATGCTTCTTCAATCCAACACACGTGCATCGTTGAGGCGAAGAATGAAATGCGTTCTGTTTGTACGTAAACGTGATAACAGCTCGTATTTAAAATTTGTCTGCCCGAAAGCTTCTTTAGCACGACCCCGTACAAGTGTTGGCATGAAGAATCAGTTGTAAACAGGCATGTAGGTAGTGGTTTATATGCTTGTTTACAACTGCTATATGGCATTTACTTTCATGAACAGTGGTTCATTGTTCAGGAGATAAACTGACACTATTTTTTTCTAGCTTCCGTTATTAAGAAATCAGTTGTTCTTTTTATTCTCTGTCTTGCTAAAGCAAGACAGAGAATAAAAAGAACAACTGATTTCTAATAAAATTCATAATAAAAAGAACAGCTGATTTCGTTTTCAACATATCGACAAGGAACATCTCATTCGGCATACCTTCAAAAACTTTGGGAATTCCATCCCATAACTTGTCTGAACATGCGCTGATACATGATAGTCAAAATAATCAGGTATTAGTATTCTATAGACCCATCTCATGGTATTTGAAGTCGTTGGCAAGAATTGTAATAGGCTCACATGGGTCTTTTCGACGCGACGGTTCAAGGTCGTTTTATTGATATTAGGCTATTGTTCTATTATGGATAAAGACGTATTAGGTTAAAGTCTAGACGTGTCTATAATATAGGTTACTTGTTTCCTGGCAACTATTATTTCGATTACAATGGAACCAACTTATCATGGTTTATTGGGCTTAAGCTTCTCCCTGAAAATAATAATCGATCCAATTTTCTTGTAAATTTTGACATTCAAAAGTGATTTGACTTTTGAAAAGATGATTATAGACACTTTATGCCACGTACAGTTTGGTGAAATAAAACATGAAATGCAACACACGTTGAAACAAATTTGCCTACTTGTTGTATTATATTTTATGGTACATTGCATAAATTAGATGTTACATTCAATGTTAGGTTTCATCAATCTGTACCATCCGAAATCAAGCTGGTCTATGGATTCAGTCCTCAATCTGTTAAAGTTATGACAGCTGAATGGATGATTATCCTGTCATCTTACAACCATATCAAGCAGTAGCTAGAGGCAGCATTTAGTGCGTAAAATTTAGAGTTGTCTGAAACTGGACGTTGACAAAATATACCAATTTAATCCAAACCACACTAAATAGATCTCGCTAAGCAAGTCAATCATTTATTTCACAACGATATTCAAATTCTAAGGCTACTTTGTCGCCGTTTGTTAGCTTAGATAGGCCACTTATCTAGCTCGGATTGTAGGTGTTACCTGTTCTATAAGCAGCTATGAGTGTCAAGGGCTACGGGTGGAGAACCAGGTGTAACTTCATTAGTTTGTAGATACCTTCGTTTTGTACAACGAATAGTGAAGTAATTAATACAATTATTGTTATCTGCCTAATGTGATCTTTAATGTAATATCCAATTGAAGGAGTTATGCTCGACTCACTCTCTCACTGTTCTGATTGCTCACCAATAATTTACTCAATTCAACAAGTCCCGATTTGTCATCATTTGAAAACAAATGATTTTTAATTTAATATTCATATTTCCGTTTCGTCAAATGCTGACGAGCCGGGATTATGAATATTGAATTAATACAATTATTTTGTTTCAAAATATCAAATGCAAAGATCTTAATGTTGTGTTTGGTTTGAAGGAAAAAGAAGTTTATTGTGTTACAAATAATTACAAGACTTCCAGGATGGTAGAAGATTTAGCACGTGCTGGTGTTAAATTTGTTTTGACTTATTATGCCATAGATTTGTTAAAAGATAATGCAGCTCTCAAGATTGTCGTGCCACCCAAAATAACTCCCAAAATATACATTGTTTAAATTCGTAATAAGTTCATTGTTTCTCACGCCAAAAGACGTCTAGCATATCCCCAAAAATATAAAACAATTGTTTCCAGGCGTTGTAATCTCGCATAACCACGTATAACTAATCTAAAAACCAGTAAAAAAGAACAAAAGAATCCAAAACGCATCAGCAGACTGTAATGGAGATCACGTAGCCTCGGATCTCTGATTACCCCTCTCACTTTAATTTACGACCGTTATTCGAGTGCGAGCGAGATAGAATTAATAATGGTCTAACCGCAACCCGGACTATCATTAGGTGGTATTCCATTTATGAACACTGTGTCTCTTGGGCGTCCGGAGTGAGGGAGTTTTCTTGTGAGTTGGAACACAGTGTTGGATGGTTACAGAATGGTGTTGAAAGCCTGTAGAGGTTGTTATGGTGGCGGAAACCGTGGTACGTCGGTACAGTAATCGTACAGCCGACAATCGTAAGAAATAAATGAATTTTTCCTTTTTTTCTCTCTGAAGCCTCAAATTGGTTTTTATATGTTTTCCTTAAGATTTTTCGAGACAATCGGCGGTGGTCGGTGTGATTATGTATAATTTAATCGGTGGTTATCGATGCAGCCGTTGTCAATGCGTGATGCCATTATAGTTGGTTTTAAACGCAATTGTTTTCTTTCAGTGAGTTGAAAAAAACTGTGGTGGTAATGATACGCATTATGGTATAAAAAATATATATCGGTAATGGTAGATCGTTAAACATAGTACAGTTGAATACACAAGTTTTTAAATCTATCATATTAAATTTACTCTTAGGTCGATTTCATTCAAAAGAAAATTCTGTTGAATTAGTTTAAAAACATACATACTTATAAACTCACGCCACCTGCTAAGATCCTTACATACTCCTTTTGCTTCGTTTACGTTCATACATCTGGTCATACACGCACTGCGTACTACGCACCTGACCTTTCTGAAGAACATCACCAATAAGGTCACTATCACATGTTCTAGCGTGTGCCCCCCGGCGTTTCCACTCACATCTGCCTTGTAAATACCTTTTGTTAGTCGCCTTTCATTCATCCTCTCAACATGAACAAACCATCTAAGCATTCTTATTATAGTTTATAATCTCACATGTAATATACTAATTTGCCAGATATAACCAGATTTGTTTGTTTATCATTCATCATTCCAGCCGAGACGTCTACTGCTGGACATAGACCTCGCCCAACATTTGAAGGAGGGTCTCCATAATCGCCACGCTTGGCAGGCGGGTTTGCGATCGCAATTTGGTGTTAAAATGCATAGAAAATGCTGCTGCCCATTCTCTTGTAAGATGATAGGTAATAGGTAATACGGGCTGGTGTCCGCAACACCACGTCAATATGCGCGTATTTTGCGTACGGAAGTCTTGTAAGATGATATAATGATGGCAGCATATAAACTAATCAGAATTGATCAGGCATTCGTGATACCGGAAATAAAAGGGTCACGTAATTACGTTAGGGACTTTTAAAAATGTTCTCGTCGTCGTCGTTCATCGTTTAGAATACACACTTCTTGAAACTTGAAACTTGAAATGGACAGTCTGCCACGTTGCTTTATCTGTCATTGCTTCATTATTAATTCTTTTTATCTATTGTGGTATAGTAATTTTATTCTAGGTGCATCGTCTTCACATATAATTATATGATTGATGTACCTAAACAAAATATTGTAAAACATTTTAAAAGAGTAACGGTGGAGTTTCTTGCCCATTCTTCTCCATACGAAGCTACCTTTTGGAAGGGGCGACTAGAATTAATTCTATTTTCTTTGTAAATTTTGACTTTCAAAAGTGTCATTTATGTGCCTATTTAAAATAAATAATTTGACTTTGACTTTGTAGGTCTAGTGGTCGCAAGCGCTACCATGAGGTCGTAGGTTTGAATCCCGGGTAGGGTAAAGTGTTATTAAGTTTTTCCATCAGGAATTTCTATTAGCAACGCGGAGTCTGGATTTGCGCCCAGTTGATGGCAATAGAGGAGGAGTAGGTAGGTAGCAGTAGGAATCAAAAATAATTGGTGAAATGTGTGTATAGGTATATAGAGGAATGAGGAACAGGGTGTAAAGTTCACTCATCCTCCATAGAAAAGGGAGGATCCTCCGACCAGATGGGTGTTATAATCTTGTCGGGACGTTGTATATATTCTAGTCACACCGTAAACTCTGCTTGCGCGATACAGAATTTTGTGTGACGTCAGTGTGATGCATATTTTATATGTGGCGATGTAGATGCCGCCAGAAGTACCTACACCTCTGCCTAAACCTTCGGGAATTGCCGGTGTCATGTTATGTTATGTTATATTAAATTATGAAATTGACAGATTCTGTAAAACTCCAAATGTTTGCACTGACCTTTGACCTTCGATCCTCTGGTATGTCAATGTCATAATAAGTACTAAAAGTCTCGTAAAACGAATTGAAAGTCATTGAAATTGCCGTAGAATCTGTAAAAACGTTTATTATCTATTCGGAAAAGCTCTGTAATTTTGTATCATAATTACCTTTATTGGCATCGTTCGTTGATTAGTAAATGAAAAGCCGCTAGCCGGTGACCCTGGGGACATTAAGTCCTAAAGGTAAGGTTTGATTAAGCAGTCATTATGTTTTTATGATCATTGTAAATAGGAAGATAAGAAAATACATGGATTTCCTATTCGCAGGCATCCGTAAATGGTTTTCTTTCAAGTTTATTTTCCACAATATTTAGCTTTTTAGCAGAAATTCTTTCAAAGGCTAAATAATGAAATGTTAGAGACATTATTATTTCGATGCAGAGAGGGATAGTGTTAACCGTCATGTATACGTCCTTCTCTCTCTTTCACTGAAGTATATTGAAATTACTGTTATACGATGATCCATCCAAAGGTTGTCTGTAAAAGATCGCCTTTAGCGATAAGACCGCCCATTGTGTCACCATAAGTAAAATTTAAACATTTATATCTGTTACTTTTATGGTGTGCATGTACATAATAAAGACTATTCTATTCTATTCTATGATGGTCGGCCCTCCTGTCAAGTTGTAAGGAAGATCTATTGAAATATAATCTTACTAGCTTCTGTCCGAGGTTTCGCTCGCGTTAATTTAGAATTTGACAATCAACTCGGGTTGTACACTGCTTGTTGTTTGGCGTTTGGCGGCCAAAAACTCTTAACACACTGTTAAAGTTTCTATAATAATATAATTCATTAATGATTCGAATCTATCCATCTATTACCATAAGAACGTTAAAGTGGTTTTCCTCGAGAACAGTACTTTTTTCGGGATGAAAGGTACCATAAGTCCGTTTCTGTACACCTAATACAAAATACAATACAAAATTTCAGGATGATCGGTTCAGTGGTTTAGGCGTGGAAAGGTAACAAACAAACAAACAAACTTACTTTCGCATTTATAATATTAGTTTTTTTTTTTTGTTTTTATTATGATTAAAGTTAGGATTAGGATAGGATAGAGTTTGCTTGGAAGCTAAGCCTGTGTGAGAAGGTCATGATTACCTACTCATGTCATTTAATTTTGTAAAAAATCATAAATCCTTAAAAAAAAACACCTTGGTCTTGTGGCTAAGTAATTACTGCCCACAGCACGGGTCGATCGATCAGGTTAAGCTACGCTTGCCGCGGTTGGTCCGTGGATGGGTGACCATCTTTACATACCAAGACCCCTCCGTGCCTCGGAAAGTACGTTACGCCGTTGTCCCGGCTGTCATTCGTATCACATTTTTGACAGTCGTTCAGAGAATCCCGAAAGTCTGACTACTAGTCTTACCAAGTATGGTGTTACCCAGTAACTGGGTTGTGGAGGTCAGATAGGCAGACGCTCCATGTAAAATATATATATTGAATAAATACAGGGTAAAATTAAATTAGCTAGCGAAACTCCGCAGACGTGGTGGGTATCGAACAAACACAAAACATAATAAAACAAAAAATTAATTAATTTGATGAGTTTTTTTTTGGGTCATAAACCATCGGTAGTGTAGTCAGTTTACAAAATCAGTTTTTGTAAACATCACCGACGTGTTTGTTATCAATAACTGTACACGATAAAATAAAAAATAATAACTCATACTTCTAGTAACAACACTACCAAATGTCGTTGACCCCAAAAAAAACAATCAAATCTTTTGCAATTTTATTTTTTCGTGTTATATTTCATTTCATTTATTTATTCATTTAACAATTAAGATTGTGTTGAACATTACATATTAATAAAATTATCACATGCAGAAACAATACAAATATAGGCCTAATTAAAATTGATGTGAATTGTGTTCAAGAGTCCATTAATTTAAAGTTAGTTAACAAATTAATATAACGTCAAATTAGTAGCAGGTATACTTAATGTCAAAAATATTGAGAGTTCAACTTTACTTAAATTCTGATACCGAGTATAAACATTTTTCCAACAAGAAGGCTTTTAATTTAGTTGTGTGTGAGTGTTTAGATATCGATACGTCGGCGGAGTTTCGCTAGCTTATTTAATTTGACCCTGTATATGTATTCAGCTGCATCTGGTTAGACTGGAAGCTGACCACAACATAGATGGGAAAAAGCAGGCAGATGATGATGATGATCGATTACCAGAACAGTTAATTCCGTAATGCAGTTACAGTAAACAAAATCTAAAAATACAAAGTAGATTACCAAGCGTTAAGCATTTATCAAGATGACTGACATTCAATTAAAATAATGATATGTACGCCAAAGGTACTAGCTTAAGATTAAAAATGTCTATTTTTAATTTCCGATACGAATCACAATTAATTGGAATAATCCATGCTACAGCATCGGTAGCACAATACGCTTATTTAGCTTGTCATTTTGCGAGCTTAAACATATAGCAAGCATCATTCATGCAAAGTTGGCCTATGCCGCCAATATTCTACAAACATTATTCTACCCTCCCGAAACTCTATGCCATTGGATTTTGAACTTTATGGCTTTCTTAATAAGATCTATGTAATTTGGTGTATACATTTTCAGGGTTGCAGCAAAGCAATATTTTATCCTTATTGTAGGCTGTCATAATAATCTCCTTTACGTTGTTATCGTATTGCAAAAGAGTTAAGTGAGCGCGTGTTTAACATACGCAATCGTACTAATATTGTGAATAAACGTTTATTTACTTTATGTCCCTAGGGAGGTAGAGTGGCATTTGCCAATGAATGTGCTTGAACTTCTGTAATTTTGTGTAGCTGTGTGTGGTCTAGGATGAAGATTAGACTGACGACTGACTGACGTTTAAAAGTGCCTTTTATGTGCCTATTTGAAATAAATAATTTGACTTTGACTTTGACCTACTTAGATTAGCCTGAGCGACCCATGGATTATTCAAAAGAAACTTACGTACTGGGCATTTAATGGACAATTATTTTTACCCGCCCGTTATCCTCGGTATAGGTGGGTAGTATGTGGCTATAAATAGTACTTATCTAAGTAAGTACTATTTATAGCCACATATTTTATTGAATATTATGAATGTTTATGTAGAAATAATTTTATAAAAAAAATGTAGTACCTAGTAACTTTTAAAAATAATCCCAAAAAGGGTCAAAATATTTCACATTCAACTCAACAGTACAACTTCGTTAATGTTTGTCCCGAAAATGCCAGAACGGTTTTTAATTTGAAAATAGTTATGGTGTTAACAAGTGAAATCATAAAGCGAAGATTGTTTTATTGGCTGATATTTTTATGGTGCCATTATGGGATGTTGAACCCATCGCCCTTGGTTTACGATTTTTCTGATGTAATAATTAAGGATTCGAATCTTATGTCAAGATTCACAGGTTAATTAGGGTATTTTGACGTTTAAAAGTGAAAATGATTCGATTTTGACTTTGTAAATGAAATCATATTACGAGTATTTATAATTTTAGAATCGTATAAGAAGATGCTTGTCCCCGTACTTCGGAAAGCAAGTTAAGCTGTTGTTCCAGGCTGTCAATTGTAGATATTTGACGCTCGTAACTGGTAGTCAGAAGCCAGAAAATCTGATGACCAGTCTTACCAAGGGATATCGTATTACGCAGTACTGGGTTGTAGAGTCAAATAGGCAGTCGCTCAATGTGAAGTACTAGTACTCAGCAGCATCCGATTAGTTTGGAAGCCGACTCCAACAAAGTTGGGAACAGGCTGGGCAGATGATGAAGGAGATGGTTGTCTTTAGATAATTGTACCACAGGAAGACAAAAGCGTCTCCTCATACAGAGAAAGAACAAGTATTGATCACCATGGTGATACCCGGGCCTGGTTGACGGCGCGTTGTGTTCCACGCGTGCCTCAAAGAGATGACAGCACGAATTGACGGGGTCCGTTAGGGCCAATGCCTGCCAGGGTTGCGAGTTTGTCCGAAAGGGATATCGTGGCCCTGGCACACAGGCAAATGAAGGAACACGGGTGGGTTTTAGTCAGTAAAAGTCTGACACGCCAAGTTATTTGATAATTTCCCAAGCAAAAAAAAAATGCATGACTTTTTTTTTATTTATGTTGATCTTATCATTTCAGTGGAAAGACGTCCACTGCTGGACTTAGGCCTGCCCCAAAAAGGGGGGGGATTTGCTATAATCGCCACGCTTGGCAGGCGGGTTGGCGATCGCAGTATGGTTTTATAAATGCATAGAGAACGCTGCTGCCCATTCTCTAGTAGGTAAGTCCCTTAGTCGCCAATTGTCTAAATTCGTCGGTATGTTGATCCAATTTTCGTCAATTGTGGAACGATTTTAGAAAATCTTTTTTCGTGGTTCCTTAGACATTTATTAACTTTGCTTGGGTAGTTTTTGAGTTAGCTTCAGTAATACCTATTTTTCCCATTTAGTTTATGTGGATGATGTTATAATAACTTCCTATCACTGTCAATAACATAGCAGGTGGTATTCGAATTTGTGTAGGGTAGGTACCACAACAGAAAGGCAAAAACTTTTTGCAAAAAAAAAAGAACAACCGATTTCCAAAAAAAACAATTCAAAGTGAAAAATTAGGTATTCCACTCAGAGCACTGATTTCAACAGCACTTGACCGAACCGCACCTGAGCACTTCCACTAACCGCACTGAAACAAAATTTTGATAAGTGCGGTTCAGTGGAATAGTTTATTAATATTATTTTCAGTCCCCGAACGGTACCTATGTAAAATGTTTTTTTACTTTAATTTTGGAAGTCGGAGTCTTTGGATTTCTATTTTCGTTATTTGCCACCGATTTCCTCTCAAGTTCCTCTTCCTTTCGACTTAACAATTTCAAACCGTTAAGTTTTATCACTACAATTTCATTCACCGTAACTCAGTGACGTCTTACAAGCTCAGGAAAGTCCAGATACCTGATTTAATTGTGTTCCTCATTTTCTTATTACCTAGGTACCATCAACCACACCTTAGTGCACACTTGAACAACTAAAACCACCTTTAATGATGAGAAATTAAGGCGCTGTCGAAGCCATCTCAGTCAGATTCATCTTTCACACAGTTAAGGCGCAACTAGTCGATACTTTTTCCATACAAATTTCGGGGGGGTTTTACTCCACTGTTACACATTGTACATCTAAAGTAAAACATGATATCGTTTTGTCTTATTATTAATTTTGTCTGTACAGAAGCAGAATAGTAAAAAAAAAGGCATTAAAAAGTTATGAGCCAATAAAGATTCGTTTTTCCTGCTAATTTTAACGCAACTTTGGGCGTAAATAAGTAATAAAAGAAGTATAAAATCTCGAAAAGAAAGCTCGTTCCGACAAAGCTCAATTGTCGAAGATTATAATAAACTTTATTCGTAATTGATTTATGCAGTAGTTTTTTCATAAAACCCCACCTTCCAAAGGAGTTTTCGTATGTTTTTACGCGCGCGGTTTAGTATAAATCATCGTGCACTGTGTTTGTGTGCGTGCGACTAGACGTTATGCGTGTAGACTAGCTTCTAACTGCTCATCACTGGTGCTATCTCTGTCGGACACGATGCTAGGTGAGACAGCGTGCTTTTTGGCCGCGCCGGCTAGTGAGTTCGAGACCGCGGCTAGTTGGCTCTTAAGCCATCGTTTCTTTGGTCTTCCCCTACTCTTATAGCCATCAACTTACTCAAAACTTTCCTCTCGACATTTTCTTCATTCCTCCGCATCACATACCATGACAACCAATTTTAGGACAACTTTTCAGTCTACGGTGTCACTTTCAGACTTTCTCTTGTATACTCATTTCTTATTCTATCCATTCATGTCACACCACACATTCCTCTTAGCATTCTCATCTCAGCCACCTGTAATTGCCTTTCATACATCCCTTTTGTAGCCCAACATTCTCGTCCAAACAAGACAACAGGTCCAACCATTGTTTTATATATCTTCCCCTTTAAGTTTAAGGGGAATGCGGGAGTCGCAGATTGTTCCCGTGACCTACCGCCATTTCATCCATCCAGTGTTTATTCTATCTAATTCGCCATCGCTTAGATTGTTATTCTTACATTGCTCAGATAATCTTACATTGGATGCATAAATTCGTAGCTAAAAACGAAGTCTAGTCTTGTCGATTTTAGATAAAAATCTAATCAAACAACAGTTTGTATCTTGTTTTACATAGACGAGGATTTGGATACTCATTTCTTATTCTATCCATTTGTGCCACACCAAACATCCCTCTTGACTTTCTTATCTCGGCTGCATGCAATTACCTTACCGCCTTATTGCCTTTGTTTACTGCTAATACTAGCTGCTTTAATATAATTATTATCATCATTGAAATTATCTCTGTCAACATTATTGGTTACCATGACAACTGCTTTCCACACAACTTTTCAGCCACCGGTGACACTTTCAGACTTACTCTTATATGCTCATAAATCATTCCGTCCATTCGCGTTACACCACACAATCAACAATCAACTCAGCCTATTGCAGTCCACTGCTGGACATAGGCCTCTCCCAGGCTGCGCCACAACACCCTGTCCTCCGCCTTCCGCATCCAATCTGACCCAGCCATCTTCTTAAGGTCGTCGGTCCATCTAGCTGGGGAGCGTCCCACACTACGCTTGCCGGTACGCGGTCTCCACTCCATGACTCGTCTGTCCTTCGACAAATATGGCCAGCCCACTGCCACTTCAGTTTGCTTGCTCTGCAAGCTATGTCCGTAACTCCGGTTCTTTTCATAACACACGACACCACACCACACATTCCTCTTTAAATTTGAATAGTTGCTTTTAACGTGCGTTTGATCGTACCAATTGAATCCAGAACCCGATTGCTTCTCACCAACCAAACTCATTATCTAATAAATAATTAATTATACCAAGTATACCGTTTAAATCCGTCGTCAAGGAAATGGCGTGCCACATACGAACACAAATTACCACGAGTTAGCCGTCCTGTCAGGGCTGTCATTAATACATCATGGCCGATCTAAATCGTGCCTCATTGTGATCCGAAGTTTATTGTTTCCCACACTAGTTAAACACGCGAACTTGCTTGTAATTTCTTTCAATAATCACATCAACGGATATGGTTGTTGTCATGCAAAGTACGGGAACTTTTTTGACAGAATTTTTTGTAAGGACGGACTACCTATAGCAAATATTATCTTATCGGAACATTATGTCGAGTTTATTGGAAAAAAAAATGGTCCCTTAATACACTGACCTATTTGCATTCATTATACAACATTATTTTTAGTATAAGTGAAACCTGAATTGTAGTTTGTTCCGAATAAGGAACTGAATCGATTTCAATTATTTTTACACCATGTTATATTTTATCCCAAAAATATTTACGGGTGATGGAAGATCTTATCACCATTTAATTACTTACATTACAATCGCCGTATGGTTAGGTACCTACTGCCAAATTATTATCAATGAGCGCACGACGACCCTGAAGGCGCGGGGGCGCCGTTAGCATGTTTTTGTACGGGCAACCCGTACATATATAACAATTACAATCTTATAACTTTGTGATTTTTCATGATACAGTTTTGAAATTTTGTACATAGATTCTTTACATAACAATGTTAAAAAAAATGTTTTTTTTTTTTAAATATATTTTTATTTTTCCTGGGTTCTTTTATACTACTACGGTACTGAACCTACCCTTAAGGTATGGCACGCAGTTACAATAACACCCTGTATAAGTAGGTCGTCTTCTTAGCGTGTCAATATTGAGATACAGGGCTGAAACAAACTGTAGGTCCCCAAGATTCTCTCTCTGTTTCCAAAACACAATAGATTATACAAAATATCTCTATTAATATTATTTCCGCTAACAGACGAACATTGTAATACCATTGTTTATGGCAAAAATGTGGTCGTGATCGCGAACACCGTGGGATCTGTCTTCCCAACGATATATGGCGGAAAGCTTTGGATGAAAATTTAATATTTTGTCTCACAATGCAGTTTAAACAGGTACACGATAGTATGTTATTGATAATGTATGTCTGGCTGTTGAAGAGAGTATAAACTGTGAAGCTGTGGATAAGGCTGCGAGATTTTGTGAAAGATTTGAAGGGGTATTGTTGGCTTGAAGAAATTTATGGCTTATCACCGGTTCCACATGGAGACCAAAATATAGTAACATCGAAAGCAATTGGGCAAATAAACAATGTACAAGAAAGAGAGATAGCTTTTCGAGCAGTTCGAATAAACAAAATGCAGGATCATTATTATTAAAAGATATATATTTTTTTTCAGTGGTGTTATATTCCATTTTAAATAAGATTAGTCATTTAAATAAACCTTTTTTACAGTCCCTTCAACAGATTTGACTTCTATTGCGTTGGTGGCATGACAAATGGCACCTATAATAAACAGTAGGTATTGTAACCACGTTTTTGCTATTAATGCCATCCTTATGCCTATGGAATGGAAGTCAAAATCGGTTGAACGGACTGTAAAAAAGTTTATTTAAATTTCTAATCTTATTTTAAATGTAGTATAGGTAATTAATATTGTAATAGTTTTTTTTGCAGCCACATTTACGCAACTATGTTTTATTTAATCAGCTGCATAAACAACAGACATATACAACAATAGACATATATAACATAGGCCTTTAATAAAGAAATAATAAAAAAATAAATACGTACAAAGGTGTGCTACAAACGCCGCATCCACTCGACTTCAGCTTTCCCAACTCCTAACCTACAAGTATTTCATAGATCTAACGCTAACCTCACAGTTATATTATGATTTCACTATTCACTAGCTGAACCGACCGTAGGGCACCGTCCTGAGCTTGTACTCAACGTGTGTACAACATAACTTGATAGTGAACGTTGTAGGACTCTCTCCTTCAAACTTATGGAGGTTTCTCTTTAATATACACCGTGTTTTAGAGTTGGTTCACTTGAAATTGATGTTAAGTATGAGTTATTTGAACCTTACGATTGTACTTACTATGAAGCTACCATTTACTGGATACGTCTTTCATTGACTTGAATGTGCCCTGGCGGTTGAGAGCATGTTATGCTCACATCGTTCTCACATGTATAATTTCAACATGTACAACAGGCACTTTTTGTCAAGGGGTCGGTCAGTCATAAAGATGAAGCTAGATGCCCATGCCAAAGGGTGCATGCAAATGGGTTACTTACATCATTCGTGTTGAAATTATACATGTGAGAACGATGCAAAACTTCAAACGAGTCCGTAATAAAAAGATAAAAAATACAATTAGAAAATTTAATTAAATTAAAATAAGCCATGGCCGCTAAGAGATGACCAGTCCCTACTGATGGCGCCCGTTCACGAAAATGAGGCATGGATTAGCACCATTCTGCTCAACCATTTGAAGAAAGCTAAACAAACACCCGCCACCATCAGCGAGAAATTACAGTGAGCATGACATACTCTTAACCGCCAGGGCACATTTTTTAAGTACGCTTGGGGCTGTTCAATTTGCAATAATATGTAGCGTTTGATATTTCAGAATAATAGTTACGTGCAAACTTTGAGCATATATTTTGTTCTTGCCACCTTATCTTGCGAAGTCAGTAAAACTATTGTTCAAATGTATGAAACTATGTCTGGCGCCAGTCAAATCAAAGGTAGCAGATAGTGTAACAAAGGGACACTTGATTAATTATTATCAACCTATAAGATTATCATAATTCGTAAGTTACCCACGATTAATAGAGTTTAAGTTAGGTCTAAGATTAGTCAAAGTCCAGATTTTATCTTATCGGTATTGTTGATTTACAGGCTTTAACGTAGAACTTAACATTTTATAAAATTCTATTAATTAATGTTATCAATTAAGCAACTATTTCTGTCTTATAACTATTTTAGGTAGGTACGGTCAGGAATAGAAGTAGATTAACATTCTTACATTTACGTTTGATCTAAATAGACCCAAAAATATTCGATACACCTTTTTTCAGCAGTTTATTTATTTATTATTTATTTATCTATCAGTTTATGTACACACATATACATAGACAAGAAGAAAGGGACAGAAAAATACGTACAAAAGTGATGCTTATTTCTCAAGAAATATCTTCCAGCATAGGTACCTGCGATAGGACAGTAGACAAAGAGAAGTAGACAACGTGTGTAGGAGTAGAAGAGAAATCAAAATACATAAAAAAACGTACCAATATTACTACTATATTAATCACTAATTTGAATATAAACGTACAATAAGAGAATATACTTAAATACATACTTATCAAATAAATATCACTAAAATAGAATAAAAGTATAAAATAATAAATAGGCACCTAGTGCGTCATGCACAAGACCAGACTTTTATATCGCTTGTTGCTGACTCAACAATATACCTGACCACTTGGCTGCCCTACTGACCATCGATTTGTCGCTGTCTAAGCACCTTAGCCGACTACTTCAAAAATTTAATGTAGCCTTGAAGGTGATTTATGCAATATTTGTTTCAACCTAGTTAATAAAACTGCAGTAGCATCATAATCGTGTAACTAAGTGCTATCAACAATTTTCCGTAAATAATATAGAAATTATATACAAGTTTAAGACCTTAATTATTAGCGTTTCTGTAAGACCTCAATTATTAGTGTTTAAGTAATATAAATTAACTAACATGTCACTGTTCTTAAGATTTATGTTAAATATTGTTAAGAAATCAGTTGTCCTACTCGTAATAGTAATTGTAAGAACTCATGCCGCCTGTGATACAGGTTTATCCTAGTACAGGCATCATACTTTATAATACCTACATTATTTCTTAGATTTTTATTGTATTTTACCCATTTTTAATTTTTAATAAATTTTATTATTATTATTATATTGAGTTCTTTATTTTTCTTCTCATTTCAGAGAGTTTTACAACCTTACCCACGGGCCAAAGCCAAGTGGGTAAGGGGAAATTTAAATTGAAAAGGTGGATGATATTGTAGAAGACGTCAGGAACTTTCGGGTGATGCGACAGGTGTTGAGAATGGTGACTTTTTGGAGCATGTAAAGTGTGTGAGAAGGCATGTGTAGAGTGTTAAGACTCTGTGTGAGAACCTTCGGCACTACACCGGTCAATAAGAGTACTACAGGGACGATATGTACGGTCTGTGCTTTCCATTGGGTTTTTATTTGTATGGCGAGGTCTTGGTACATACTAAGTTTTTCGGATATTGTATTATTATTATTATATTACGCAACTATGATAAAGTAGAAAAAATTTAATGATTTATGTAATGTCTAAGAGGTTTTTTTTTATACAGTGTTAATTTAACTTGAAATTTATGATGGGAGAGGAAGGTCAAAGGAAAGATGGATGGATTGTGTGAGGAATGATATGAAAGAGAAGGGAGTGACAGATGGGACGATGATGACGATGAATTTAACTTGAAATATCAGTATTTAAAAAATCTGTTTTTTTTATTGTGTTATCTTTACAGATGTGATGAGTTTTGATATCTAAACACTATAAAACCAAAAAAAATTAACTCGTACTTCAAGTATATGTTGCGTAATATACCAGCTTTTATTGACCCCAAAATTAAGAAAATATTTTTTTTTTATCTTGTTTAGGTATCGAAACTCAACACGTCTGTGGAGTTTCGCTAGCTGATTTAATTTGACCTTGTATAAAGTCCCCAAAATTAACGCACAACCTCTTAAGGGGTCATTGTACTCATCATTATGAACAACTTTTACTATGGGACCACCCTTTTTTTTTTTTTTTTTTTTTTTTTTTGGTGGGAAATCATCAAATAACTTCTCCCGCTTTGGGCGGAGCGAGAGGGAGTGTCAGACTTTTACTGACTAAAACCCACCGTGTTCCTTCAGATGCCTGTGTGCCAGAGCCACGATATCCCTTTCGGACAGGCTCGTAACCCTGGCAGGCATTGGCCCTTTCGGACCCCGTCAATTGGTGCTGACGTCTCTTTGAGGCGCGCGTGGAACACAACGCGCCGTCGACCCGGGCCTGGTCCTTATCGGACGGCGAGCTACCCATCGCTCACCGTCCGCAAGCCCACGCCTACGGTGGCCGGGAATCCGCCTGCGATTCCCGACGCCCAGGGCGTCTCCTGCGGCGACTTAGGGCGGAAGGGCGGGCACCCTGCCTCACCCTCATGCGCTCCGCCTCCTCCTTCGCGAGCATTACTGTTTCGCAGAAGGAGGTGACGGCCTCCCATGCACTCTCGCTCCGAACCATGGCCTGAACCAGGGCCGGACGCGAGAGATCGTCGCCGCCGATCGCCTCCGTGAGGACACGGCGGTGCTCCGCCCAAGCAGGGCAGACCTCCACCGTATGCTCCACCGTGTCCTCCGGGCGATCCACACAGTGGTGACACCCGGGCGTTTCCTCCCGCTTTATCCTGAACAGGAACCTCCCGAAACAACCATGTCCGGTGAGGACCTGCGTCAGGCGGAAGGTGAGGACGCCGTGGCGCCTCTCTAGCCACTCCTCAAAGAGGGGACTTACCGCCGCAATTGTGGCGTGCCCAATGGGACCACCCCTGAAATCGCGAAAAAAAATCTGCTGTTCCATACATTTTGACGATTCGAACATAAATGTAGGGAACAGCAGAATTTTTTTTCTCGATTTCGGGTTTTGGTCCCATAGTAAAAGTTGTTGATAATGATGAGTACAATGACCCCTTAAGAGGTTGTGCGTTAATTCTGGGACATGTTGCTGGCCTTACATATCTTCCAATAGATTAGTATTAGATTTGAATAAGCAACTATACCTATAATACTGGTAGGTACTTACTTACATATTGTCCATCAGCGGTCACGACTTTGCCAGATCCCCACGATTCCCACAGGCACCGTGATATCCCATATCGTAAGGTATATTTTATTGCACAGGTATTTCCTATATGAAAGACATACTAGCTGTTTCCTGCGACAATGATCCAACCTTCCTTTTGAACCACTGAAAAGTAAGGTTTCAAAAAATATTTTATTATTTGTTAGCCATCAAAACCTGTTTTCAGAATTTTCAGCAAGTATCATAGGCACGCGGTTTCGTTTGGTGCCGGACGTAAAGAATAGGACCATCCAATTTCTTCCCATGGGTGTCGTAAAACGCAACTAAGGGACTTACTAGAGAATGGGCAGCAGTGTTCACTATGCATTTTTAAAACATACTGCGATCGCCAACCCGCCTGCCAAGCGTGGCGATTGTGGCAAATCCCCTCTCTTTTTGGGGGAGGCCTATGTCCAGCAGTGGATGTCTTTCGGCTGAAATGATGATGCACGTAGGCAAATTAAAACAACAAAAGTCATTTATTCAAACTATATTAATAAAAACAAAAGTCTTTGGCTGAGAATCAGCACTTTTCTAACGTCAAAATTACATGAGACAGTCCCCCAAAAATGCCCGCCCTTCACCACTTCCTAGTGGTTTAGCTGGGAAGAAGATGTAGCGCAACAAACTCCCCAGCAGCACAGCTGACTGTTCAGTTAGAAAAACTTGATTCTATACAATAGAATACAGAGGTAAGGACACCCACACTTCACCAGTTATGTTTAAATCCCATGTAATAAGGGGCGAGCTTATTGCTATCAACCGGACATAAAAAGAAGACTACGGGCTGCTACTGAGAAATCCCTGATGGTAAAACTCAATAACACTTCGCCCGCTCTGGGAATCGAACCCAAGACCTCATGTTCAGTAATAGCGAGATGCCATGAATATTTGCTTTGGAAAGTATTATTATTATTTTAATTATCGTGAATGTGAAGACAATGTGAGGCATTGATTTTTTTTGTCCTTTTTTTTGTTCTCAGTTTTTATTTATTTATTTTATTATTTATGTATAAATAATATACGACATAATTATAATTTAAGTATAAAGGTACTGCTTATTTCTTAAGATTTTTTTTTATCATGGTCTTTGAGTATTTTATGCGGCCTACCCAAATATCCTTTCTTTGGTATTGTTCGTTGAATCGCTGAGCTCCTTAAGCTCTGAGTTGAGCTGCACGATTACTGACGAATACGCACTGACTGGACAGGTCCACTCAATCTGTGTGGTTATTTATCAAAATACCACTTCAGACACCAATCTACATGGTCTTCAAACCTCAAACAAATTCAAAACTCAAAGCATTTATTTCAAATAAACCAATTACAGGCACTTTTGTCTATTATATATAATTCTAAAATATATATAATTGTCAAGGGGTCGGTCAGTCATAAAGATGAAACTAGTTGCCCATTCCAAAGCTAGGTACCTATGGAGAAGAACGAGCAAGAAACTCCACGTAAACTTCTTTAAATTAACATAATTATGGTTAAAAAATATTGGTTACATCCTTCGTGTTTAAATAAACATGTGAGAACGGTGCAAAACGTCAAAAGCGTCCGTAACAAACTGATTAAAAAAAACAATTAAAAAATTAAATTAAATTAAGCCAAGGCCGCTAAGCTCACATGATCTGACCAAGATTATGTCTGGACTTTAAAATAGTCTGGGACCTCTGAGTTTGTTTCAGCCTTTCTTCTCAAAGTAGTCAGATAAGAAACGCCGACCTCATCTAGTTTTAAAAATAGTATGATTGATGTGTAAAAGTGTTTGTACTTACATACAAACCTATTTACATAAATAAAATCATTCAGCGTCTGCGACGAATAGACCAACAAGGCAGTTATTTTTACACCTGCAGTCTATGGGTTGACTACACGCAAAGGGCTTACAGCGCCTTACGTGTCCAGTACAACAACGCATACAGGGCGCTGTTGGGGTTGCCACGACACTGTAGTGCATCAGGGATGTTCGCAGAGGCAATCATGCAAAAGCGTGTCACCTCCCTGATGCGGCGAGTGCGGGGCAGCGCCAACAGCCTCTTGATCACCGTGGCCGATAGGACGGAAGGTCTAATGCTTGGGCACTGGACGCAAGTATTTCCTTCAAATCGTGCCTTGAAATAATGTTGTTACTTGTATGCCTATTGCTTTTTTGATCATTTTTGATTTTTGACTATTTTGATTTGACTATTGTATTATTAATGATGTTGACACTGTTAATGGTAATTTTGACATTATGATGAATGATTTTGATATTATTATTGATTGTTTTGACATTATTAATAATTATTACCAAAATTTTGCTAAATGTATGTTACTAACACTAGTGTTTAAGATGTGTATGTAATTACTAACAAATTGGATTTTATTATCTGTTAGTAAATGATTTGAATTTGAATTTATTCAGCACAGTAGTCGATAAATCTTTTGTAACTGCACTTTTAAGGAAGTTCTGAGTTATCTCAATTATACCCTGTAAGTAGATAGATAATTGTTATATTTTATGGTTTTCGCTTATTATGTTCTCGGCTCCAAAAAACAGTGTCTACCTAACCGTTGGTGTCGTTAATGACGAGGTAGTTATGTTTTTTAGAATGGGCAGTGGATCTTTTATGAGCTGAATTGGCCAATAAAATCATTTTACGTTCTGTAATGAGCAATTAATTTGTTATAAAGTAAACATATTACTCCTATTGTTTATTAGATTGGTTATTACGAGCTTCAGCAATGAAAACCTACAACTTTTTACTTCCAATTTTATAACACAATAAATCTTTAGTAGTGTTATAGCTGGAAATCTACGAAGTCCCTTTTTAGCAAAGTAATTTTAAGCTTTCTAAGTTAATATTATTCTCTCACTATTTCTTCCCGTGGGTGTCGTAAAAGGTGACTCAGGGAATTGGAATGAAATAGAGAATGGGCAGCAGCGTTCCCATGCCGGTTGGCGATCGCAGTATGGTATTAAAGTGCATAGAGAACGCTGCTGCCTATTCTCTAGTAAGTCCCTTAGTCGCCTTTTACGACACCCACGGGAAGAAATAGGATCGTGCTATTATTTACGTCCAGTAGCACATGGAATTCATGTAAGTTACAAATAAGCAGTATATACTACGTTTTTTTTGTTTGTTTGAAAGAAATAGAAATGCATTTATATATATAATATTATATTACAGCAAAAAATACACCTCAAAACAGAAAACAATTATTATAATGCCAAAAGGGCTTCAGCTCAGCATAATGTCAGATGACAACACAAGGTGTACCACCTGACTTGGGGGAGGCCTATTTCCAGCAGTGGACTTCTTTCGGCTAAAATTAAGAAATTAAGACGCTGACAACAGGTAAACCGCTGTCACTGTCAGACTGCATACATAAGAAAGAGAAGCGCGATAACACAATGCTTGTAATTTATTGCAAAATATGAAGCATCTATTTATTAACTCGAAAATGAGTTGAGTAATTGAAAAT
Organism: Tiliacea aurago; assembly: GCA_948098905.1. NCBI lineage: Eukaryota > Metazoa > Arthropoda > Insecta > Lepidoptera > Noctuidae > Tiliacea > Tiliacea aurago. The sequence goes on along the minus strand of OX402583.1, from coordinate 3,942,204 downwards.
AAAAAAACAACCAAGTTCTGCGTGCAAATAAGACGTTCTTGTTATTAATTAAATACCAACCGTATGTTGATATTTAATACAGATATTTTGGAATTTGAAACTCAAAGTAAAGGGTTAGTTTACCGTTCATTTGTATAGATATTTTTTTTCTAAACGTGTTTTGGTAACAACCAAGTTCTGAGAAATATGTTCAAGAATAACATATATTTTTTCCGCAACCACAAACTATATAGTTTTGGCATTTTTGTTTGTTTAAGACAAGTCTACCATTTATAATTTGCCTCTTGTCAGCGCCTTAAACTCTTGTGAGGTTCTAGGATTCTAACATGGAGTGAAGAAACCTGCAAGCTAGTTGTGTAACACAGTAGCAATAGGTTTCATTGTGACAGTTCAACAACATACATTGCTTTATTTATGTTGTTGGGCATATACATTTTTCGAACATATGAAGCAATGAATTACATAGGCTCTGGAGAAGCTCTAGCAGCTTATTGTTGGTGTTTGTAACGCGACTTGATGGCATGATCTTCAGGCGATTCACTAAGCTGCACGTTATGTCAGTTACTCGCCTATAGCTCGGTAACTCGGCCGGGAACATGTTGTCAATTTAGTGTCGTGTTGCCCGTTTTTAATGTTTGTAGGGTTCCGTAGCCAAATGGAAAAAAACTGAACCCTTATGGATTCGTCATGTCTGTCTCATGTCAGTCTGTCCGTCCGTATGTCACAGCCACTTGTTCCGAAACTATAGGAACTATACTGTTGAACCTTGGTAGGTAGATGTTTAATTATTAAAAAAAAACATAGCAAATGATTACTGACAAAGTAGTCTTAAAAAACCATTAAGTATAAAAACTGCAACGCTTTACGCAAACATTTCAAAGGTATAATGACAAAACGTACAAACAGACAGGACAATTTGAAGCCGCAGGAGAAACAAAAAAACATCTCACGTTCAAAACTGCTTTTGACGATGTTATAGGTATTATAATGACAAGAGATTTTGTGTAATCAAATGTTGAGTTTCGACGATTCAAAATAAGTTTTTGTTTTATTCTTGTAGTACTTATAATTTTGGACGTGGATTATTTTTGTCAGGCATGAAAAAAATCTTGGTAGGTTGGTGGCGAAGTAATCTCCAAGAGACAGCTAAAGTTATCCAGTTCGCAAATAGTTATATTTCGGTTTTTAACACATAAGTAATAGTATCTAATAGTACCTACCCTTAATTAACAATCTTACAATCTAATTGCATATATTATTTAGTTAATAAGAAAAGTTTATTCTTCAGACATCGGTTTTAGAAGATTGTTTATACTAAAATTGTTTTGCTTTAGCATAGGCCTCCCCCATATTCTTTTACAGTTCCCGCTTATGGGTTCTCCGCTTCCACATTCTCCCCGCTGTCGCCTGAAGATCGTCATCCCACCTTCGTGTCAGGCATCCTCTTCTCCTTTTGCCTTTTCTTGGGTACCATTCGGCTACTAATTTAGCCCGTTTCTCCTGCACTTCAACACTATCCGAGCCCGCTCACCACTTGATCTAAATCCGTACTTCGAATAAGTAACATCTTACTATTCCTTTAGCCTTGCTTGGGACCACACGTCTCACATATTAGTTAATCACGCCTTCCATTATATAACTAAAAAGATAATAAACATAATTATTGAAATCCTCAAGAACGGCCTTTGTTTTAATTGCCCCCTTGTGTGTCAGGTGACGCACCCATTTCCATTTTTCCATTTCAGCTTTTTTAGGGTTCCGTAGTAAACAAGGAACCCTTATAGTGTCGCCATGTCCGTCTGTCTGTCTGTCTGTCTGTCCGTCCGTCCGTCTGTCCCCAGCTTAGCTCAGAGATGCTTAGTCCTAGAAAGCTGTAATTTGGCATGGGTATACATATTAATCATGCCGAAAAAATGGTAAAATAAAATTATGAAAAACATTTTTTTTTAGGGTACCTCCCTTACACGTGAAATGGGGATGATATTTTTTTTTCTCGTCTATTCCATGGTGTGGGGTATCGTTGGATAGGCCGTTCAAAAATATTGTGGGTTTGCCAAAACTATTTTTCAATTAAGGGATTCGTTTGCGTAATATTAAGCTTTAAAGTGCTATTTTTTGTTAGAGTCAAGTGTCCCCCCCCCTGCCAGCTAAATGGTTGGTTTTGGATATGTGAAAAAATTCATGGCAGTAGTATATATAACGAAATTAAAAGGAAAACTATCACAGCTAAGTAGGCTACACAAGTTAACGAGTAATAGTCGACCAACTTAAATTTGCAGTTGGAGAATTGACCGTAACGTATATAGATATATCGGAGAGCATGTTTTTCAACTACAATGTTAAGTTTGTTTTTGGGATAAATTCATCCCAACTACGGAACCCTTCATTGTGCGTGGTCCGACATGCACTTGGCCGGTTTTTATTTTGTATGATACGTCGGCTATTTTTGTGTTCCCCCTAATATGTTTCAGGCTCAATTTGTCCTTTCCCTTAACATTAAGCATACCTTTTTAACACGAAGAGATCGCTAAATATAATTATTACGAAGGCTTGTTTTAAAAAGCTCATCAAAAGATTTACAATCTCAACAGAAGATTTAAAACACAAACTTCTATTTATAATAAGAATTTTCCAAGACTTGTAATACGGAAAATTTAATGCTGTAATAAGAATATTGGCAGGTAGCAAAGTGGTAGTAACCGTGAGGCATGTCCTAGAACCAAACAATCGAAGACATGTGACATCTACCAATTCGCACTGTGCCTACGTGCTGGATTATAGTCCACTTCTTCTCACAGAGAGGAGACCTGTGTACCAGCAGTACGTATGGCTTACTATACTTATGCTAAAATGGCAGCAAGGCTAACTGTTCAGGGTGCGTCGGACGCATACTTAAGTTTTGTTACCCGTGAAAGCTTTCCCTAATGCAAACATTGCTAACACCGTACACTCCTGCCTATCCCTATAAAACTAACAACCATGATGTTACTCATTATTTCCCCTTAAGGTGGCTATTGTTTCATAATTCACTGTGCATTTATAAAATGAACAATGCTAGACAATTCGCGGCTTGCCGCCTAGTTTACTTAATAAGCCATATCAAATTGTGTGCAGTGGTATAGTAGTGTTAGGGTTGTGCTACATTTGTGTGATGTAGCATCAGGTAAATTTTTGTTTGATATTGGCGTGTTTCAACTGTTATTGTTGTAGTTTCAGTACAGACATGTTCACTAATAAATTGTCACTCATTTCTTAAAGTTAGGCTTTTGATTATAATAATTTTCAGTAGAAGAAGAGTAGTATCTTTAAGATGATAAAAAAAGAATTTTTTTATTTTTTTTTAGATTACGTAGTAATGTTATCATAAATCACTACAACACCGATCATAGAGGACGTATTTTTTGCTTATAACCAAAACAGTGCAGAAATGTTATATGAAATCTCATGGTTGCACAGTTTTTCATTAATGCACTGTTTTTTTTATTTAGATATAAATTTACCACAGAAGTTTAATGTCTCTCAATAAGTTTAATATAAAATGTATGCATTAGATCAAAAATATACTGGCTGAAAATAAAAATCAGCTGAATAAAACTGACGTGGTGATTAAAAAAAACAAATGGCACGCATTTTGTACCATTGTAAAACTTTGATACTTCTTATTTAGCAAGAAAAGTTGAATAATTATTATTTACGAATAAACCAAACAAATACTAGAATAAATGTTCCAAGTAAAAGTGCAAATTTCACTTTTAATAACTGCACATTTAATAATTGTTCTCAATTTGAGTTTTTATTTTGAGTCCGTATATTTTATCACGGTATGTAGATTGGTAGTTGAAAGAAAAGTAAATTATGCACCTTGCTTAAGTGAGTAGTTAATGCACTCGTGTTAATGTAGTGCTCTCGCATGCGCTAAGGCACCAACATAACACTCGTGCATTAATAACTCACTTTGCGCTCGATGCAACAATGTACTATTTTTTCACTTCAAGCTGCACTTTCAGACTGTTTTTTTTTCTGCAACATAGCCAACTAGTGTTTCACCATTGTTGCTAATAGCCTGTTTCTGGGTTTCCCAATGCTAAAGTTAGCTTCCCCAAAGGTTATTTGACTACTCTTTTTACCAAAAAATTTGCAATAAAACATTTTTTCGCAAACACATCTAGCAGCAACCCTATAGTGACGTAACGAAGTCACGGTGCGCATGCGTCACGTGCGACGCCATATTATATGAATATATCGTGATATTTCATCATAATAAGCTCGGACTTACCTACCTTCACGCTCGATCTCATTGCTATGAATGAGACTTCATGTACCTAAGGTGAAAAGGTGACAGTCATGTGCCTTTTATAAAAACATGGTTTGACAAAGTGCAGTAAAATAAACAGTTGTTTTGTTTTGCAACTTTGTCTTTAATGTTAGAAACGTATTCTATTTGTGTTGCATATGTAAATAGCCGGGGAAACGGTGCTTTCTTTTTCAGCTAAATAGAGATAGAAAATTTCAGATTTAGTCGTTTTAATAGATTTTATCGACAAACCTCCACCAGTAGTTCTTTTTCTAGTGTCAAGGAAAAAGAAGATGCGAAGTTTAAACTTCCCAGAAACATACCTGTCTGCTACAAAAACATTATCTGAGGGTATAATAATATAAACGAATGCAATACAAAATTGAGCCTGTTCTATTTGCAAGCTAGGTTTTAGTCGCCATCAAGCATCACAGTTCTGTCGTGAAGTCATTAACAGCGTACTCAGGAACTAAAAATTAACATATTCCTTCAACCATCAATCCTTCTTAACGCACAAACAATAAACAATATCCAACAAGCTAAAAACACCCGACTTCTAGTCCCACCTCGTCCGCCATTTCGTTTCGCGAACGCAGAACAAAATGGCTGCCGCCCATTTCGGTTACAGGAAACGCGTATCTGTCAACACGGCTGCATCGCAAGTGGGCATTGTATGATAATCGTGAGCGCCGACAAAGTTTTAGTGCGTGGCTAGGAAGTAAGCGGGGTGGTGTCAGGCTTTTTAGGGTTAAGTTGTAGGATTTGAGAATGCAGAACATCGAATGATAAACGTTAATTTGAACATATTGACGAATTCTAGAGGAGTGGTATTTTGTTTTTGGAAAAACTTGAGGTATATTCTAACTAAATTAAAGTTCTTTATTTGAAAATTTGGGGATTGAGAATTGTGATGCAACTTGGGTAAGGTCTGTTCAGGGAATCTACTCCGTACATAAATCCAAAGTATCTGCCGAATGTTCGATCATTGCTTGACGGCGGCTAACTATGGCTGAATACGGTGAAATAAAAAAAAAACGACAGTCAAAGAGATAAGCCAAATTAAAAACAGTGTCTTCAAGTCGGTTAAGGATTCAAAGTCAAAAAAGGAAAACTATGGAAGTTATAAAACGGCCGAACACTCGGCCGATACTTCGGATTAACGCTTCGGAGTAGACCCCCCCTTTTTTTTTTTCATGGGGTGGAAAATCGTCATGGATGTCCTCCACCCTGGGGCGGGCGGAGGGGTCTGTCAGACTCTTACTGACTAAAAACCACCCCAGTGTTCCCCTCTCACACTTGCACCGGATTATTACTTCCGCAATCCCCGGCTACGGCCCGCCTCTGCGGGCCACCTCAAGTCTGAGGGGGGGGGGTGAGGTGTATGGTGACCCCCCCGCGACGTCTGAAAGGGGCGCGCGTGGAAGGGGTGGTGGACGTGGAGTACACCCCTGAGTTGAGCTCGCTCAACCCATATTAACACGAATTCATCAATGTAATAGCGGAAGAATATTGGATACATCAATTGCACCGAGCGAATTGAATCTCAAACTTTCACCGTTCATAGAAATTCCTACTTACGCTATAATATAATTTCCTACCTATCCTTAAAATGTCAGTGCTACACCAATATCAAACAACCAATAACAACAAGAGCTCAACATTAATTATCCTATAAATCAATCCAAACAATTTCGAATTACCCAAATGTTTAGAAGATATATTTACCAACCTGACAGCAAGCTGAGAAAACATTAATTCACTTAACAATAACATAAATAAACCCAGGACTCGGTTAGGTAATGCTAAATATAAGGCCTTTCTAAGAAACAGTTACATAATTTTAAAGGCCTAAAGACTTGCGCTGCGATGCGAATTCTATGTAATCTTAGGCATATTCATGTTTCCTCAATGATGCTATTACTGGGCTTGTGAATTGTAATTTAAGGAGTAAGGTGTTATGTAAACGGTTAACTACAATGTATGAAATAGGTGCGATTTCGATGCATGCACTCTCTAAGTAATATAATTCAACAAGAAATGACTATAGTCCGATTCATCTCAGTACAGCAAGATCTTTCCGAGATCACAATGTAATTCCCAATTAAGTGATTACCAAATCTAATGCCTATTTTAATGCGGCATTCAAACCCAAAGCATTTATTTCAAACCAATTAAAGGCACGTTTGAATTGTCAAGGGGTCGGTCAGTCAGAAAGATGAAGCTAGTTGCCCAATCCAAAGCGTAGTAGTTTCCAATGGAGAAGAACGGGCAAGAAACTCCACGGACATTCGTATGTTACTCGATCGATGAATTGTACTAAATCTTTACGGTGCGACCGCCCTTGCAGAATTGCACTCTCAACAAAATTGAATTATAATAATTTTAAAGTCATTTTTCATAAGTTTAGTTGACGTTCGGACCGCGTCATAGCAATACCTCATTTATCATTAGTTAAGGTCGTGGACTCAATACACGTATTATGTGAAATACTTACATAGTTTTATTCGATATCAATCAAATCCTATCAATCAGTAAAAGGCGTAAGGTGAAAGCCGTACATATTTTTGGTCCTTCGAGCCGGATAGCCGACGACGATTGACGCCGGCTACTAAATGTTACAAAGACAAAAAATCAATGGGCAACATCCATCCGCTGCTAACTTGAAAACAAATTGGGACGAATTGGGCATCTCCTCTACCTAGGTAACTAAGAAAATGTCTTGGTGAAAGCAAAGTTCAGCTAATAAAGTTGACAGCAAATCAATGTGTTACTGCCTAGGGTACACTCAACAAAGTTGAATGCTGAGTGGCAGTGTAAACTCTTCAGGTGCTTCCACACCGAAGTTACTTTATGTGAAACAATGTTTGCAACGGTTCCGTTTGATGCCGGACGTACAGAATAGCTCTATCCCATTTCTTCCCTTGGGTGTCGTAAAAGGCGACTAAGGGACTTACTAGAGAATGCGCAGCAGCGTTCTCTATGCATTTTTAAAACCATACTGCAATCGCCAACCCGCCTGCCAAGCGTGGCGATTATGGCAAATCCCCCATAGGCCCTATTTGGGCGAGGCCTATGTCCAGCAGTGGACGTCTTTCGGCTGAATTGATAAATGTTTGCAAGTGTTAGTGGGCAACAATGAATAGCAAAAAATTTATTTAGTAACCTTGCTAAAAGTTACAGAAAGTTATTTCTGTGTGTGGTGGATGCACCATACAAATGCATTCTTGGGGACAGCCCACAAAATATTGATTTCTTCCCCATCGCCCTTCTCAGAGCCCCATCCTAATTCTCGTCTCGGCTCGCGTTATTCCCTTATTCGCAACGAAATATGGATATTATTGTTATAAGAGGCAAGTTCGTGACGAGTTCAATGATTATTGGCTGTATCGACTATAACAAGGTGTTAGCTAGTTACAGGGGACGCAGAATCTGTGTGTGTTGATTTTACGAATAACTGCCGTGTATAGTAAGATTTACGACCGCGAATTGTATAGTGTTACGAGTATAGTCAATTTAATATTGAGATTAGGTTGTGTTGTAATTGATTGGTGAATGGACACGTTCTTCTACTTATTGTAAGGATTTTGTTGGGACAAATTGTTTGCATTATTTCGAATTTTTTGTCGTTATTTTTTTATGCTTATTAGTAACATACATTAGTAGATCAAGGTCCTTTTTTTTATTTATTATTTTAAAATACAGAATGACAAGTGGCAGCTGAAAAAAAAACTGTAAAACAAAACTAAGGCACCATAAAACTGCATCAAAATGAAGTCCAAAGAAATGAGTATGAAACATTAATAAATTACTGTTTCAAACGCTACGTGAAGCTAAACTTCTTTGAACCCGCTAACTAAAGTGACAAATTATTGTTGACGTGAGTGACTATTTATTTGACTCAACCAATTAAGAATACATTGCCTTCATGAGAAAATTAATTTCACGAGTATCTTTCTTCTTCTAACACGAACTTCTAACTAGAATGACATTATTTTTTACTCCATATTATTGTCTGTACAATTTATTCGCTAAAAATAGCACGAAGTTCGCGGATTCTTCGAACTATTTAAAAAGTAATGTCGACGCAATATTTTTTTTTTACATTCGGCATTATTCGCTATCCAAGTAACTTCACACAAAAGGTGATAATGGCATGAAATTAAAATACTTTAAAGCCTTGATTCTCTATTTTAAAGTTTCTTCATCGGAATTACACAATAGCCGCCATCTTGGATAAAATTGTTTGCTAAAGTAGATAATAATTGTCATTTAATTATATCCGTTTGTATTCCAAGAATGCTGATACTATGTTAATTTTATCAAGGAGTAATAGGCTGACTATTATGTTATTGACTACCAGGCCAAATCAGGCAAATAATTCTATAGATTTTGAGTAATAAAGCTTTTGGAAATATTGTGATAAAACTAGCTTAGGACATAATACTGATATGGCAGTCAAGATAAGGTTGGTTTATTGTTGTTTTCTGATACGATATTTTAATTGGAAGTAGCCTGTGTTAATATTAATGAAATCAAAAGTCAGGCTGAGAATCAGCACTTTTTGAACGTTAAAATTACATAAGACAGGCCCCCCAAAACGTCCGTTCTTTAACATTTCGTAGTGCTTTAGCTGGGAAGAAGAAATGGCGCAACAAACTTCCCAGCAGAAAAAATGCCATGTAGTTAAGTTAAAGATAGCTATCCCTTTACCTTATTTAAATAAAAAAACCAGTTTAGAGCGAGTCGGACTCGCGCACCGAGGGTTCCGTACGAATATATGATGTTGATGATTTCTGAAAAACTCTGATATTTAGAGACATTGTTTTATTTTTCCTGTAATCTTTACATATGCTTCTATCATATAGAATAATTTCAGATTTTATCTTTGCAAACTTCGGAGATAAGGGGGGGGGCGGTATTTTTTTCACATTTTTCATCAAAAGTCGGAAACTATGCTGCCTAAAAAAAAATGTTTGAGAATGTGCAAACAGCGTTCTTTCATATGATACCCCACATGCCCTAGTAGCCCCACTTCAAATATTTAAGACCCCCTTTCAGTCTAGAAAGATATATTTTTTTAAATTTCTTTCTTACTTGCAAAATAGTTGGGCAATCGTCATCTAAAACTATTCTAAATTTCAAGTTGATAGCATTAGTAGTTCTTGAGATATCCAGGTGTGACAGACAGACAGACTTAGTCTCACTATAAGGGTTCCTTTTTACTATTTTGGTTCAGAACCCTAAAAAGAGATTATTTAGTACAGCTATATTCTACTTTACAGACACCAAGAAAATTCCTCGCAAAGCGGAAATCGTGTTAAAGTCGAAATAGCAGTAAAGTAATTTACCTTTCAAAGTTTTCCCGTGACACCTAATCTATTGTATACCTAAGATAATCACTTACAAATGTAACGAACCCTCGACATACTAATGTTGACATCCGGCGTCGAATAGAACTGCGCATGCGTGCTTGTGATTTGATTTGCAGATGCGTTTTGCGTCTTAGAGGTTGTGGTGCAAGTTTAAAGTTTATCGGACTTGAACTTGGTCGTGCTTTACCTACATTATTTTAGTAATATTTATATAGTTTTTTTTTATTTGGGAATGTGAGAACGTTGTAGGCTTAAAATACTATTTTATATTTTGTTAAGTACCTGGTACTTGTTGGCGGGCTACACTGTCCTCCCATACCTATTAAGGGGACGATAACCGACTTTTAATGATTTTATACTGAAGATCACGTCTAAACGAGTAGTGTTAATGATTTGAAAAAAAAAAATGTTATATTAGAGCATTTTCTCAATAACTTAGGTGAATATTTTAGATTATGTTTATATTACATAGTGAAATTAATTTGTAAAGTTATGTCTAACGCGGATAAAAAACTGAAAATGGCGCAAAATCTACCAAAGCGTATTTTTATGAAACCTTCACCAATTTAAAGATATTTATTATTTAATTACTGATCTTTTAGTATACGCGTTTTATTAAAATAACTTTTGTTTTGTGTATAATAAATTAATAATGCGTCAAATTGGGGACAGCGCTCCTTGATGGGCGAGTCCTATTACTGGCTGAACGTACGACGCGTTGCGTGAGCTCAGTACAGAACACGCAAGCTAACCACTCAAGGTCACTGACATATATCTCCGTCTTAACACTCATTTGAAAACATTGTAAAAGCTCATTATTTTTAAAAGAGTAACCGTGGAGTTTCTTGTCGGCTCTTCTTCGACCAATTGGAACCGTGCACCTAGCTTCTGACGTTCATAAATAAAATGAACAAGTGTGTATCACACCTTGGATTTAAGATTTAACAGAACAGAATAACGTGAGGTCTTGAGGAGCAATATGAAGTTTATGTACGCCATTAAAGTAATTTTTCAAAAATTGCTGTTTTCTTTTTCTTTGGACCCTAGCCGAACCAAAGTTAAAAGTTTGCAGAACAAAGGCACTAAATTTCGCAGTCCACGCCCTCTTGAAGATTAATTAACTGTATTTACTATGCTAATATGAATTGCAGATGCGACAGTCTTGTTCGTTGTATCCGGTGGTTTTAGCGACTCCGCCCTTTTTAGGAGATGACAGAATTAAGGGAAATTTTATTCAAGAGTTGCTTGACAGTTTCGAGTGATGAAACATGACCGTTCTGTTGTGAATTTACTGCACTTTTTATATATACATCTAAGTATACAGCTGTTCCCTACATTTTAACGAATTATTCGAACATAAATGTAGGGAACAGCTGGGTTTTTTTTCGCGACTTTAGTTTTGGTCCCATAGTAAAAATTGTTCGTAATGATGAGTACAATGACCCCTTAAGAGGTTATTGACGTTTTAAAAATAACCCTGTATACCCACATAAAGTAATCTTAATCGTTGTTGATATTAATTTTGATTTATACTCGTACCTACCTATTACATTTGTATTCATTAATGTTTATCTCAGTCTGTAGCTTTGCTCAAAGCGATGTCTTCTCATATTAAAGAATGCACTACTAATGATAACCATGCTTTTTTACTAATTCATGGATTAAACACGTTATTAATTAATAAATTTCTCAACCTATGCATGATATTTAAGTTTGTTATTTAGTGTTATTCTTTCTTTAAAATAAATAATCAAAATCGATTTTTGTTTAATGAGTACTGACCATAACATTTTTTTTGTTTACAGGTAAGGGCACGCACTTCATATTCAAACCTACTGGAATCGTAACTCAATGTAAGTTTTCATTTTCCTAATTCACTATGTTTAGATCTGTCAACATAGAACACGTAACAAAAATCAAAAATACCCATTTTAATAAATTACAAAGATTTAAAAAGAACTTGGCGGATGCACTGCCGTGCACACGCCGCGCATACTAAGCGATAACCTCACTTGTTCGCAAATTCTTCACAGTTCGTCGACATTACACAACACTATTATAAACTGCAGATCGATTGAAGAACTAGTGCTGGACGAATCACCTGTACAATGCATACAAATTTAGAACAACACTAGCTTCTGCCTGTGACTTCACCTGCATTCTTAGCCTTTGCTGTCAAGTCGATCTATTCCGTAAAAATATCACCGTAAAAAGTGAATAAAGCTGTCAATAAAGTCAATCCGGTTGTTGCTGAAAACCAGCGCTGGGGCTTAGTCTCACATAGGGTCGCAGCATTATGCTGAGCGATGGCCGTTTTGCAAGGATGTCACGCATATTTCCCCCCAGCTTGTTCTTAAACGTATTTTCTTTCTTTCTTTTCTTCTAATCTCATCAGATACAATTACAACCCACTTGAATCTCCCTTCATCTAGATTTTTACGGCGAGATTTTTACAGTACAGACTGGCTTGAAACCAGTAAGCGTGAATCACAGGTTTGAATAAAACTAGTTCAGGCGGGTGGCTACATAACATTCTAATTCTTAACCATTATTACTTGTACTACAATATTAATACAAATATTTTAGCTTTATTTTATTTGCACTATAATCGTATAGGAAATTTAATTCTGTTGTTTAAATTAAATAAAAAAAATATTATAGTCTATATACAGGGTTATTTTTAAAACGTCAATAACCTCTTAAGGGGTCATTGTACTCGTCATTATGAACAACTTTTACTATGGGACCAAACCTGAAATCGCGAAAAAAAAACAGCTGTTCACACGTTTTAATGAATTATTCGTACATAAATGTGCGATTTCAGTTTTGGTCCCATAGTAAAAATTGTTCATAATGATGAGTACAATGACCCCTTAAGAGGTTATTGACGTTTTAAAAATAACCTTGTATATTATCAAAGTGTTGGCAAAGTAAATTGATGACCTTAACCTCTCGATCTGATGATGACCTCAAACGGCCTTGAACTTAAAAAAACCCTATCCTAACCTAAAACTACAAAAAAACTGAATAAACCAAGCCATGATAAACAAACAAACGTGTGAAAACTTTAAATATTAGAAGGAATCTTAATGTATTCAGTCTCAAGCATTTACCGTTGTCCTATTCAATGCATTGGTCTGTTTTGCGTCTCATTTCACTCGAATAGAATATAAATTTGGCGATACTAATGGTTTTAGATTGAAACGCAGCTTTACCAAAGACTGAATGTTACAAAAACTGCATAAAATAATAATTAGTTTTTGACAAACTGTAAATATCGACGGGAAAAAAGTACGCTTTAGTTGCGCACTTATTGAAAATAGTTTTCTGAATTACGAAATTTTACTTAAGACGCAGATATATGCCAGTGACCTTAAGTAGTTAGCTTGCGTGTTCTGTACTGAGCTCACGCAACGTGTCGTAGGTTCAGCCAGTAATAGGACTCGCCCATCAAGGAGCGCTGTCCCCAATTGAACGCATTATTAACTTATTATACACAAAACAAAAGGTATTTTAATAAAACGTGTATACTAAAAGATCAGTAATTAAATTATCTTTAAACTGGTGAAGATTTCAGAAAAATACGCTTGGTAGATTTTGCACCATTCTCAGTTTATTATCTGCGTTAGACATAACTTTACAAATTAATTACACTATGTAATATAAACATAATCTAAAATATTTACATATTAAGTTATTGCAAAAATGCTCTAATTTAACATATTTTTTTTTTCAAATCATTAACACTACTCGTTTAGACGTGATCTTCAGTATAAAATCATTAAAATTCGGTTATCGTCGCCTTAACGGGAATTGTGAATTTTTTGATGTTTTCGGTGGTTAACATGTTCTGCGGTGGAATATTATTATCATCATCACTTTTAATTGTTTGTAGGTACCAATTATGGTAGATAGAGCAGTGTTGGCAGAGTGCTAACGGCCGCAACTTACGATTCAGGCGCTTCGCTTTGTGTAAATTATTTCAACAGCACTGCTTTCAAAACGGTGAAGGAAAATATCGTGAAGAAACAGGCATGTCGTAGAACCAAAAATTTACGGACACGTGATATCCACCAACCCGTACTAGGCCCGCGTGGTGGATTACTGCCCACTCCCTCTTGTAAGAGAGGCTTTTGTCCCAACAGTGGGCACAGTATATTCTGGTTATGCTATACTATGCTATTGTGGTATAGTTAGTCATGTTATTCTAGAATAAAGGTAGTTTGTCTTCTCATATAATTATAAAATTTATTTATACAAACTATTGTAACACATTTTAAAAGAATAACTGGATTTTTTTGCCCATTCTTCTTCATACGAAACTAACTTTTGGTAGGGGCGACTAAAACCAATTTTATTTTTTTGTAAATGTTGACGTTCCAATAAACGATTTGACTTTGAAAATTTCTTATCGAGGATAAATAAGCTGCTGTAACGACATTGATAAACTCTCTTTAATTTTATTTAAGTAATTGGTAAAAATCTTATATTTAACAGCCTGTGAAGTAGAGAATCATCAAAAATAACATAATTTTTGTCCATAAATCCCCACATGTAGTAGAAGCGTGATACGTGTATTTTTTCTAGTTCAAAGGTGACAGTAGAACGGACAAGATGTTTAAAGTTTATTAAGATTGATCGTGACAGTTGGGACACGATTAGAGGAATAACAACTTATACAAATGTAACAATGTTCTAACCAAATAACTCGAAATTGAGTTTTAAGTTCGTTTTTTGATAAAGATAAAATTATTCAAATACTGCATCGTCGGTCTGGTGGTCGCAAGCGCTAATGCTAAGCATGTCTGGAATTTAACACGGTTGGCGCAGTGGTTAAGCGATTGACTGCTGCGCTGAGTGTCGCGGGTTCGATTCCCGCACGGAACAAATATTTGTACGACCCACAAGTAGTTGTTCTGGATCTGGCTGTTTGTGTATGTGACTTTACATGTCTTTAAACGCCCCCACAATACAGGAGAAATTCCTAATGTGGGGCAACGTTTTATAAAAAATTAAAAAAAATCTCAGTAGCCCAGAGTATGGATTAGGAACACTTCTGTCTATCGATTCGGGGAATATGTTGTTATAAGCTCCAACTGTAGAATTAGTACTATTTGACCACCTTGATTACAAAAGACATCGAAACCTTTTTATACGAGATAGCCTCGAACGGTGGATCCCAGATAAAATTTAAACCGACAATGATGTCAATAATTATCTACAGCTAGGCCTTTCAAGCTACTATAAATAATCATCACAGTACTGCATAAAACAGTGACGTAAGTTAACTAGCGGTTTGCCTATAAACGACAGATTAATAGATCGTAATACTATACATGAAATAAACTAGCTATAGGTTAGTCTACCCCCCACCAGTATTTAATGCCCGACACCTAAACGCACTCCTAAATAAAATCGCGCTGCTGGATTTGCTACTTTGAGTGCTGAGCCGAGCGTTGAAAATCCAAGCGTGCCTTTTTATTTAGACATTCATTTTATGTGCCGACTAGTGTTAGTGAAAATGGGTTTGAGGCCTATTGTAATAAATCTCAAACTAAAAGCATTTATTTCAATTAAACCACTTACAGGCACTTTTGAATTGTCACAGAGTCGGTCAGTTAGTCAGAAAGTTGAAGCTATTTGCCCATTCCAAAACGTAGATCTCTATGGAGAAGAACAGGCAAGAAACTCCAAGGACACTCTTTTAAATGAAAATATTACAAAAATCCTGGGTAAATTATTCTTGTCGCTTCTATAAGTGAGAACAATGTAAAAAAATACATCATTTAAAAACAGTACAAAATATAAAAGAATACACAAGCCCTGGCAGATAGGAGATGACCAGGAAATGCTGGACGCAGTAGGTTTATGATATGACAGTTTGATAATAAATCACCACCCTAGCCTTTTCCCAACTATGTTGAGGTTGGCTTCCAGTCTGACCAACTATGTTGAGGTTGGCTTCCAGTCTGACCAGTCTGACCAGCTTCCAGTCTGACCAACTTTGTTGAGGTTGGCTTCCAGTCTGACCAGCTTCCAGTCTGACCAACTATGTTGAGATTGGCTTCCAGTCTGACCAGCTTCTAGTCTGACCAACTATGTTGAGGTTGGCTTACAGTCTGACCAGTCCGACCAGCTTCCAGTCTGACCAACTATGTTGCGGTTGGCTTCCAGTCTGACCAACTATGTTGAGGTTGTTTTCCAAACTGACCGGATGCAGCTAAAGTTGTATTTTACATGGAGCGACCTATCCGACCTCCACAACCCAGTAACTGGGAAATACTTTACCGGGTCGGGCAAAGTGTTATTATGTTTTTCCATACGTAATTTCTCAGTAGCATCCTGGAGTTTGGATTTGTGCCCGGTTGATGGCAATAGGCTCCCCCCTATTATATGGAACTTAAACATAACTGGCGAAATGTGGATGTACTATAGGTACATCTCTGCCTAACCCTTCGTGGAATACAGGCGTGAAGTTGATGTTACTGATAAAAAACCGGTCAAGAGCGAGTCGGACTCGCACACCAAGGGTTCCGTACGAATAGGTATATGATGTTGATGATTTCTTAAAAACTGTGCTATTTAGAGACATTGTTTTTCCTGTAATCTTTACATAAGCTTCTATCTTAAAGAATAATTTCAGATTTTTATCTCTGCACACTTAGGAGATAAGGGGGGGGGGGTTTATTTTTTCATGAAACGTCGAAAACGATGCTGCCTAAAAAAATCTTTGAGAATGTGCAAACAGCGTTCTTTCATATGATGCCCCTTTTAAGACCCCATTTAAGCCCCTTTTGCAAAAAAAGATATATTTTTTTAAATTTATTTCTTGCTTGCAAAATAGTTGGGCAAACGTCATCTAAAACTATTCTAAATTTCAAATTTGATAGCATTAGTAGTTCTTGAGATATCTAGGTGTGACAGACAGACTTAGTCTCACCATAAGGGTTCCTTTTTAACATTTTGGTACGGAACCCTAAAAAACCGAGTAATTGTTAAGAAAATCACGAGAATTTTCAATAAACGTCAACCGAACGATGTCCGTGGCGTGAACTTTCCAGTGTCGATTTATTTAGCTCACGACTGAAGAAAGCAAGCCAATATTTTAATATAACTGTTGATAGTCAACCTTATAGAGGATTTCACCTAGATTTTAGAAGAAAGTGAGCTGTTTTGTTATTTGTTATGGTGTACATAACATTTAAATTGCCAAAATAAAGAATAGCACTACCCTATTTCTTCCCGTGGGCGTCGTAAAAGGCGACTAAGGGACTTACTAGAGATTGGGCCTGCCAAGCGTGGCGATTACAGCAACCACGCCCCCCCTAATTTTGGGGAAGACCTATTGCCAGCAGTGGACGTCTTTCGGCTGAAATTAAACAATTAATAATTATACGGAATGGAAATGAATGTGAAAATTGTGTATATGTGTGTCTAAATGTAATTTAATGTTTTTTTTTATTTATTTTTTTATTTATTCAATATCGGTATTAACAATAACATACATAAAGTCTGCCAAACTGCAAAACAGTTTGTCGGCAGCATTTCACTCATTCATTAATAGGAAATCGTAGCTGAAGAACTCATGATTAAATTTTGTTGTTCGAGTAGTAGTGTCATACAATTTGGGTATATGCGCGTCCGCAAACCTTAGGTCTATTGTCATCACCCGAGATTTCTAAACTTTCCTTTAATAATAATTTATAATGAAATGAAATTGTTTATTCTGTAAATAGGATGTCGGAATCACTTTTACACGTCATATTAAAAATAAAAAAAGAAAGCTAGATGACGACGACATTTCCTATCTGACTACCCCTGAGAAGAAATGGCGAAACAAACTCAGGGGGCCAAAGGCTCTTTTAAAGTCCAGACATAATCTTGGTCAGATCATGTGAGCACCATGTTGGTCTGTATCTGAAATAGTCTTTTGAGGGAATAACCACACAAATTTGAGTGGACCTGTCCAATCAGTGCAAGAATTTGTCAATAATCGTGCAGCTCAACTCAAGACTTAAGGAGCTCAACGACTTGATGAACAATACCAAAGAAAGGACATTTGGGTAGGCCGCATAAAGTGCTCAAAATGTCAGACCACCATTAAAACTAACTGAGAAAGAAAGAAAAATATACTAGATATACTGATAGCTATACAACGTGTTTTTTTTGATATCCCATAACTCTAGGGTATGATTGAGGCCATATCAAAGAATCAACTGGCATATGAGTTATGTTCCAATCCTTCGTTACTTTTTTTTTCATTTTTCATACAAAATAATTCGGCAAAGTCACGATTATTAATGTAAAACACCCTTACGTGAAATATGACAACGTCGACAAGGTAGCTTTCCCTTCACTAGCTGCCGCCGGGAAGCCCCGATACCAACATACCTACATATTTTATGTTACTATTTATTTTACTACACTACTGCGAAGTTTGGCAACCTCGCAAAAGTAAAGATTCGTCATACTGGTGACAATTTTTGACCTAATTTAATTATGATTGATGATATCTCCGAAACGATGCATTTTTGGACCACCTATTCTAGGAGTTTTAGTATTATTTTTACCCACAGAATATAACCCTAGAGTTATGGGATACAAAAAAAAACAGGTTGTATATTAGCCACAGAATCTGAGAATGGGTCCTGCCCGGTAAAAACGTTCATCAAAAATATTTCACACTTTTTGGTTCTTATACAGGACCAAAGAATCCCATTTTACAACATACACTAAACCGATTCTCGTAGTTTTAAATTAGCACTTTTCCTTTTTCTCAACACTTTGAATGCGCAGACACATAATGCTATTGTGTCCAATAAAACGGAGATTATGCAATAACACGCGGCTCGTGAATATTTATGTCTGTCTGTGTGTTCCTGAGGGCGCAGGGAATTGTATGGAGTAGGCTTGTTTCTTTAAAGATAGGTGGCAGTCGGATTTGATGTGGAAAACGAATCAGTTTCTGTACCTATAATTGTCCGTTTGGTGCCGGACGTAAAGAATAGCACCATCCCATTTTTCCCGTGGGTGTCGTAAACGACTAAGGAAAGCGACTAAGGGACTTACTAGAGAATGGGCAGCAGCGTTTTCTATGCATTTTAACACCATACTGCGATCGCCAACCCGCCTGCCAAGCGTGGCAATTATGGCAAACTTATAATTGTTATACTTTGCAGTTTTGTGGTGATTTCTAAGAATTTATCAGAATAACAATTATTATTAGCTTTTAATAATCGGTTGTCATGAGAGCATATCGCACCTCCACTAAACAGTATCACAACTCAAAAAAAATAAAATTCTTATATTGTTCCATTCGTTTCAGAAAACTTCATAATCTTATCTCAAATAGTGTCATACTTATGACTGTGTCCTCATTTCTTATTCTATCCATTCGTATCACACGACACATCCCTCTTAGCATTCTCATCTCAGCTGCATGCCACCTTACCGCCTTATTGCGTATGTTTACTACTCATAGTAACCGCTTTAATATAATTATTATCATCACTGAAATTATTGCAATCACCACGATTGGTTCATAAATTAAAATAAAATAAAATAAATTATAAATTAAATAAATAAATTGCTTACTTACTGCTTCCAAATCCTTAATCCTTTTATCGCCTCTCCAGGCTTGGGTCTGTTTGGTGGGATTAGTTTATCCTTTGTCATACTGAACAAAGAAGATACCACAAACTACAAATGCTAAAGGAAACTTTAATGAGTCGACCCACACGTCAATACTATGCATAGGTACTATATGTTAATGTAAATGGTTTGCAACAGTTGCGCCATCTGTCAAGTCAGATATGAACTACTGGCATAACGCGGATATATTTGACTGACATTATAAATATATAAATTATGTAAGTTGGTATTTATATCTGTTGAGATAGGAGTGAAGATAACAGATAATCCAGTGGTTACAGCTTTTACCTTGTCGGTCTAGGGGTCTAAAGGTCTACCTTCACTTGGTATACACAGAAAGCAATTTCTTGCTTGTTATGATCTGAATCACAATAAAAACGGTTTAAAATCAACTTACCAATGATTGGTCGAATCATCATTATCGTTATATCATATGAGTAATTCCTACTAATACATTGATCAGACTTAAGTAGTTCAGATTTATGTAAAGCGTCCAATTTACTCATTCAAGTGAAGTTAGTACAGCCCGGATCAAGGCTAGTCCTATGCTTATTTTGATAACATAGTGCAAAATCCTTGACCAATTCGGCTGCCCGTTCTTAGATATATGCCTACAGTCACATGTTTCTACTATCATCTGCCGCGGCTATCCTCTTATTTGTTACGGTTTAAGACATTAAAGGCTTCTACAGACCAGTGCGACTTGCGACGCGAAACAAAGGCACCGCTCGTCGCGTGTCACGCCGGTCTGTATAAGCATTTATTCCTCAAAAATAATACAATTCACTTAACATGAGAAATACCATAAGTTTATCTTAAATACTCGTACACGAACGATTTACACGATTATACTAAATACACGAACTTATGAAGAACGGTAGGTAGTCGGAATTAATCTATTATACTCGTATTGTGTAGTAGAAGCACAATTATTTTTTATAATGTTGTTATTAACAAGAAAAACCGGCCAAGTGCGTGTCGGACCACGCACAATGAAGGGTTCCGTAGTTGGGATGAATTTATCCCAAGAACAAACTTAACATTGTAGTTGAAAAACATGATCCCCCATACTTTCCAACTGCAAATGTAAGTTTGTACGCACAAAATTGAGTGATTTACCATGTTATTTTAAGATAACAGACTTATTATAGACCTCCACAACCCAGTTACTGGGTTCTTCTCCAATAATTTCTTACTACAGATCCGTAGTATAGAAATCGCACCATCTATATTTTACATGAAAGTGAATCAATTTCCCACAAGCGGTGAAAGCGTAGGTCACAGTACAGGAACCGTTGCCTAGCAACGCGTAGGCTCGGCTAATTTACGCTACGATCTGTAAATCATCGCTAGAAAGTGATTGTACACCATAATACGGTCTGACCTCTGCTTTATGCCAACTAGGATTAGTGATATAATCATGTAATTTGAATGGTAATGGTTTGTGGGCAACAGGTTCGATTTTCTAGATGCTGTGTTATTAGGGAAGGAAATAAATAGAATTTGTTAGTCGTTTATCATCTTGGATTGAGTGTGAAAGTCGGGTATTGAAAGGGTGGACTAGTATGAAAGGAGAAAATTGTATTTCTTAACAAACTAAAGAGCGTTTACGACTTCCAGAATTTCATACAAACTTTCAAGCCCTTGTTTTTCGAAATTACTTAACCGATTTTAATGAAACTTCATACTCATAAGCAGCATACAAAGGTTTTCGAAAAATAGAGCTACAGCCAAATTAGACCGATTTTAAATTTTCCATAGAAAAAGAGATTTACAGTTATCTGTTTTTAAATAAGACATTTCGAAAACGTTCTTAACAAAATTTTTAGACCTTTGTATCCTGCTTATGCGTATAAAGTTTCATGTGTTCATTCGTTAATCAATCAGCCCTGCTAACACACTTGCTGACTGACTCCGTATTTTCACATCCATTAAGCTCTAACTGAGCGCGAACGAAAGTGCTTTTTCAACTGTAAGACGTTATTTCAATTGAGTAACTATCTCACTTTGAAAACACGCAGACAGAGACCACCTCAACACCTCATTATATCCAAGAAGCTCACAAAGCAATCACTTAATAATTTCTCCACCACTTCAATTAGCGGCAAAACTAAAAAAAAATTAAACTAATCAACGCTTTACAGTATCATAGTAGGTGCAAAGAAGCCATTAAAGATACGACACAGAATAATATATGATACAGAAAGTACAGAAGGTCTACTATACAACGGGCGAAAATGCACGCACACATAGACACGCCTCCCGTACTGCAAGCGCAAGCGCATTTACGACTGGCATTCGACTGGGATAGCCTGAACGCTTGGTTATACAGGGTTATTTTTAAAACGTCAATAACCTCTTAAGGGGTCATTGTACTCATCATTATGAACAACTTTTACTATGGGACCAAAACTGAAATCGCGAAAAAAAAATCTGCTGTTCCCTACATTTTAACGAATTATTCGAGCATAAATGTAGGGAACAGCTGGATTTTTTTCACGATTTCAGTTTTGGTCCAGTGCCAGTAACTGCACTGCAGTAACTGACTAAGCCAGCTTGCATGCTAGTACTGTGTTAGCAAGTCTTGAGATCTCTTGCCGTATGCATCTACATATTGTGGCGTAATTAAATTAAATAATATCTTACGTCACTTTGAAAAATATCGTATAATGTTTGTAGAATTTTAAACGCAACGAATTTTACATCAAGAGCCAAAAACCAAAATGTTGTTCAACTATTTTTACTCCTTTTTTTAAATATAAATTTAATTTATTCCGCTGTTATATAATATTTTTGAAATACTACAAAAATTATACGATTTTTTTCAAAGTGACGTAAGGCTTCATACAACTTTCGAAAATAGGTCCACGCCTTCCCCAAAGGGGGTTGCCATAATCGCCACGCTTGGCAGGCGGGTTGGAGATCGCAGTATGGTGTTCAAATGCATAGGGAATGCTGCTGCCCATTCGCTGGTAAGTCCCTTAGTCGCCTTTTACGGCACCCACGGGAAGAAATGGGACGCGCATGGGACATGCACACATATTGTGACGTAACTACCACAATATGTGTGCGTGGACCTATTTTCAATAGTTGTATGAAGCGCACCTTCTGTAGGCACTATTCTGTGTTCTGACGCACAAGATTGAACCGTTAGTTTTTCTCGCAAACACACCGAAGGAAACTCATTCACAGAATACCTGAACGATTATGTCTTGATTCGAACTTTTTAGGATTACTACTCGTTAAAATAGTTACGAACGGTTTTTATTAAACGCTCAATATGTAGTATTTGATCGGCAATTTTGTTCTTACATAAATCTATGTTGGATAGTTAGATATACAGTTGGATCGATCTGTATGTTTGTGTTGATCATGTTGGGAATAGCGGAACTGATTTTGATGGAATTATTACATATTCAAAAAGTTCTGAAAATAGAGAGAGTATTGAGAAAATAAAGTACTGAATATTATATTTACTTATCAGAAAACAATCGTGAGTTATCCACCTCACGGTGAAGCAAAGATTTATTAGGTAAGCCCTACTTTCGCTATCCATTTTATTGTGTGTAATAGAAATAATAATAAAAAATAAACAATTATTACATTGGCATCGTAGGCCCATAGCGTGTTAGTTTACAAGTAACTTAAAAGCTATGTTAGTAGTAACAAAATACGCACACAATACAATATAATATTAAAACATTATCCCCATTGTTCATTTAAACCCTACTCTAAAAAAAAGTTTAAACGTCAAAAAAAAAAAACAAAACAAAGCAAAGCCAGGAAGGTTAACCAAGCCCTATTATATCTGATGATAAACCTATCCATTGTAGGCCCATCTAATAAATAAAGCCCTTTCATTTCCTTAACATACATACAAATTAGCATTAGATATAAATTTATATTTCATTTTTGTCCTATAGCCTGTCGGGTATAGGCTCGGATATATATATATATTTGTTTTTTTTTTAGAAAAAGTGAAATACATTAAATAAAATAGAATAAAACTAAATTATTGTTTTATTTTTGATTCAAGTCAAATTATGTTTAAATCAATTAAATTAGAAATTATACATAGAGGTACATAATATTATGAACATAAAAAATACTTAAACATTCATCGGTACTATAATCATCACGAAGTCTCACTGTCTCAAGCTCTCGGCATTCAGCAGTCAATCCAAACAAAACATAAACCAAACGAAGATTGGGGAAATCCCCATCCGTAAATGTAAACTTCAATGAGTATTGCCAATTATTTTGAGACATTTATGTAATATTTAAAAATAAATGGTATTTATTTAATAACCAAAATAAATCTAATAACAGCTCATTTTTAACGATAACTATCTTACTATATTTTAATTTTCGTAAAAAAAAACCTAACCCAGAAAATAAAACTGTTTGTTTTCATGTTTTTATTCTACGTTTTTTTTTTCATATCAGAAAATAAAAACCGTTTTTTTTACAACTACCAGTGCGCAATAAAACTTCGTCTGTGGGTACTGGGGCTTATCAGGCACACTGCACCTTCTACTACAAATTAAAAAATACCAAGCGATAAAGCTCCGCGCATCGCTCCCGCATTGACACCTGCCTTACTCAGCAGAAAATTCCTAGACAATTTAGATTTATATCCAGACGGTTCACATAACACGGTCACACGCAATCAGGGGGTGAGCAGAACACTATTATTAAGAGCGGCTTCATAATTGTGTTCTTAGAACTAGTATCAAAGTGATTTCATTAGAGAATACTGGGAAAAGGTTTATTGATTTTAGCGCAGTAAAGAGTGAACTTGCACGTAATTGTTGCTATTAGGTTAATAATATAATGAGTAGTTGTATTTTCATGGAAATGAGGTAGTTATGGCTTCTGGGGTTGTACCTAGCTTCTGACGAATCTTATGTGCCCCTGTAGGTTTATGTGAAATAAAATATTTTGAATTGAGAACTGGGGACTGACACATTTGGATTTATTTATTTATTATGGCACTTCAACGTTCACTAAAACGTTAACAGCAAACTTAATCTTATTATACAGGTTGTTAAAGTAACTGCGTGCCATAGCTTAGGGGTAGGTTCAGTATCGATAAAGGAACACAGGAAAAAAAAATTACAAGAAAATGTATTAAACATAAAAAAATAAATAAAAATAAGTCTCTTCGTACATTAACGGGCTTAGGACCCTTAAATAAAATAATTTGAATTCTAAACGATTGCTATATTAAGTTAGTAGGTACTAAATTAGGTTGATCTTGCAATATATTTTTTGTTTATTCATTTGTTTTTTTTTTTTTTTTTTCCTGGGTTCCTTTATCCATACTGAACCTACCCTTAAGCTATGGCACGCAGTTACTTTAACACCCTGTATAATTACTACAGCAAACTTGTAACTTAAAGGTATGCACAGCACTTACATAGTTTGCTATTATGCAAACTATATAAGTGCTGTGCATACCTTAAATATTGTGATAAAAAGATAATCATAAAATCAAATAAGTTAACAATAATAAAATCAAATAAATTAATAAAATAAAATAAAATTAATCAGTAATAATACAGTAAAATGAATCATTAAGACAATATTTTGCATCAGAACAGTTCTTAATCAGAAATCAAAAATCAGACCTAGATAAAAACAAGTAGGTCTGAATAGTCGGAATAATAGAGAATTGTAAGACAAAGTGTGGGCTCAGGGTTACATGACGTTGAAGTTATGACCTGTTCTTATTTTTTTTACAGAATACTGTGGTAGTGAAAATATAAATAAAATCTTATGAGCCTAAACATAAATCTGGAAACACATTACCCTCCTTCTGCATATGGCAGTGGGGTAAAAAACTGTGTTTGTCGTCACACTAACGTAGTGTTGGCTCCATCCTATACTTATTGGCCAATATTGGCCATGCCTCGACGACCAATATTGGCTCATAATAATCACAAAGTTTTTTGACGCATAAATAAGAGAAAAAAATTAAATGATTTTCAGAAGAACTTCAAGTAGTGCATTATAAATGTCCATGTCAAATCAAAAGAAACTTCAGGTTAAACTAGAATTCATTTAATAAAATAATTCGTGTCAAAACTAAATAGGCTTGTCTGTAATCACTATCGATATAAATGGTAACAAACTTGAAAAAATCCAAAAAAAGGTTTGTTCCAAATATTTGAACCAACACTGGCTATTTGTTAATTAATACATAACTTGGATTTAGTATAAACTTGACTGGAAGCGGTAATTGTCAATAAATTGTATTTTAACGAAGTTATATTTGCCAGTTATTTCAACTATGAAGCTGAACCATGATTATGACCATAAAATATATAACACGTTTGACACTTTAGTATTAACTTATTATTACCCTACTAGCTTTTGCCCGCGGCTTAGCCCGCGTGGTGGTCGGGAATTATGGCAGGAGAACATACTGCCAGGATAAAAAGTATCTAACGTCCAGGTCATGGTCTACCAAAGTGCCAAATTTCATTCAAATCTGTTCAGTCCTTTTAACACGAAAGCCTAACAAACAAAAAAACTCACTTTCACATTGATGATATTATATCGTGTATACAGAGCGTGCCACATGGAAGGAAATTACCTTGAATATTGTAGATGGAACATTTTACTGAAAGAAGACATTATTTGAATTTAAAAAAGAATTTAAACTGCATTCATAGATATTTAAATAATTACATGGTTGAACCGAAAATCGAACCCGGTAAACGACAAAACTAATCACCCTGTAGCTTTATCATACCGATCGAAAGGCTTCATCATAAGGATTATTTTTTGCTAAATAACATAGTGTCACAAATAAAAGGAAGACCATGAATTTTAACTAGGCATGTGGCATATCCGTGGGACACCCTGTATAGTTAGGATTCAGCTGTAGATTATGATTATTTGAACTATAAACAGTACTTAGGTACTTGCTTTATTTATTTTGATACTAATGATACATGATTTATTTCTGTAAGTAATAGGTTTTTTCAAACACTTTTACACGTCAAACATATTAAAAAAAAACTAGATGAGGTCAGCGTTTCGTATATCTGACTACTCTGAGAAGAAAGGCCGAAACAAACTCAGAGGTCACAGTCTCTTTTAAAGTCCAGGCATAATCTTGATCAGATCATGTGAAGACATGTAGATTGGTACCTGAAAAGATCTTTAATTTGATGAAAGAATCACACAGATTGAGGAAACCTGTCCAGTCAGTGCACGCATTTGTCAGTAGGCGTACAGCTCAACTCAGAACTTAAGGAGCTCAACACACTCCGTCTTATTACAAAATAAGATTAAACCATGGAGCCAGTTTTTGTAATAAGAACGTAACTGTGAAATACCTACCGATCTTTATACAAAACTGAAAACTTAATTCGGTACAAAGTTGTCAGTTTTGTATTAGGAACTTTATCATAGATGGAATAAAGTTCGAAATTCAATAATAGCTCCATGGTTTAAACTTAGGTCCAAAAATAAAAAGAAAGATTAATCATTTTATCTTTCATCTGCCCGCCTTTTTCCAACTATGTTGGGGTCAGCTTCCAGTCTTACCAGATGCAGCTGAATACCGGTATTTTACATGGAGCGACTGCCTATCTGACCTCCACAACCCATATACTGGGTAATAGGATACTCATTGGTAAGACTGGTTGTCAGACTTTCGGGCTTCTGATGACCCGAGAAGATAGTAATCCTCAAAAAAACAGAATTACAATAATAATATTCTACGACACTGGATATCAAACCAAATAAATATATTCTATTCTATGATATTAAATACAGGATCCACACTTCAAGACAGGTGTTTCGGTGAGTGTGCCCAAGATCTCCACGACCTCATTCCACCGGCCCCCTTCTATTATCGGACATCTAGACGCACTGCAGGTTTCCATCCCATCCTTGTTGCTATTCCACCAATTCGCACTAAGCGTTTCCAAATGTCTTTTATAATGCGCACAGCAAAAGAGTGGTACTCTCTACCTGCGTCTGTGTTTCCGAACGCATACAACACTAATCTATTCAAAGTTAGAGTGAACAGGTTTCTTCTGGGTAAGCTCACTCCATCGTCGACTTTGTCTCTGTCACCACTGCCCTAGACTAAGGTCAAGAGCAAACCTGAATAAAAAATAAAATAAAAAAAAGGTGTACTTTTTATCTCTGCCTACCCTTTCGTGTAATACAAGCGTGATTTTAATTTACGACCCGTCACAGTAACAACAACTAGCCCAATCAAATGAGATGCCTAGAATCTTAAAGCTCGTACAGACAGACGAGATATCGCGGGCGCAAAAGTCAAAGTCAAATTATTTATTTCAAATAGGCACATAAATGGCACTTTCGAACGTCAAAATTTACAAAGAAAATTGAATTGATTCTAGTCGCCCCTTCCAAAAGGTAGCTTCGTATGGAGAAGAATGGGCAAGAAACTCCACCCTTTTAAAAATGTTAAATAAAATGATGACATAATTTAAAATGTTTTACAATATTTTGTTTAAGTACATTAATTATATAATTATATTATGTGAAGACGTTGCACCTAGAATAAAATTACTATACCACAATAGGTAAAAAAAAAAAATAATGAAGCAATGACAGATAAATGAATTATGTGAGAGATTCATGGTGCTCACATATTTACAAACATTGTAAAAAAAGTACGTTTTCCTAAAAAAAATATATTAGTGTGTGAGTTAAGGTAATCACAGCATGTAAAATAAATGTCATAAAAATAATAAATTATACAATTAAAATAGCAACCAGTTTTGTCTATAGTTGCGCGACAAGGGTAGCGCTGCCTGTCGCGCCCGCGATATCGCTCCAGTTTGCACGAGCCTTTAGTCGGTCGTCACTCGACACTCTAATTAGAACATCTATTAATCGAAGAACAGTTTCAACATCCTAGCTTTTCAATCAGAATCACTTACCAAGCTCTGCTAACGACTAATTATTATCGTTTCACCATCCATCGTACGGAATCAATTTACCACTTTCTTGATGCAAATATTGTGAGTATAAAGAGGTAGGCAGACGATGGATTTTGAAATTACGTTGTAGACAAAGTGACATTTATCAGCGTTAACGCTGTTGGAAAAGTCAAAAATGGATTGGATAAGCTAACGAAAAGCTTATATCAATCCTGTTAAAAGACAGTCAAAGAAAAGTCGTAGTTATGAAAAGCTTTGAAAGCGATTACTACTTGTCTAGGCCATCTGGTGATTTTTTTTCAGAACTATGGTTAGTTGATAATAACATAAACTCATAAAGCAATGACTAGGACCCCCGCACATATTTTTTTTGGGGAGTTTTTAATTATTCAATCTACATAGCTTAGGTAATTTTCGACGCCATATTTTATTTTGTGAATTAGTTTTAAATAAGTTAGGATATTATTCTTTATTTAGTTAGAATTAAAAAAATATATACATAAATAACAACTTATATCTAATTAATTTATAAAAATAACAAAATTATATACTAACTAAACTTAACTAAACTAACTAGTTAGGATATAATTTTGTTATTTTTTATTAATTAATTAGGTAATTCCTAAGTTATCTAGTTCAAATAATTAAAAACTCGGACATAATTATTTTTGGGGAGTTTTTAAACTACATATCTTAGGTAATTTCTAAGTTATCTAGTTTAAATAATTAAAAACTCCCCAAAAATAATTACCTATGTCACATTGAGTGGAAACCAAGAAGTTAAGAATAATAGTATTCAAATGTTATCATTATAAATAGTTTTAACCTTTTCTTATGTTGACTAAAGATAACTTCAAACCACCAAACCTAGAACCATTAACATTTTACAAAATGTGCTACTTGTTCCTATCTCGGATATTCCCATTCAAATTAATCCATCCTAATTATAAATCTGACAATATAAACTAATCAACTTTACAAAATCGATGCTAAGCGACAGACCCAATCAATTCGGCACTACGTCTGCCACAGCCTAACATTAACACGCTTTTAAACTCTGTTATCTACGTAGCATAAATAAATCAGTCACTCGGGCCTGATAAATTGTGAAATCATTGCACCTACTATCGCTTTGGTGGAGACAGAAGTGGAGCAATGGAAATGTGATAAATTCTCCATGAACACAGATTATTGGAAGATGATTGGCTGTCAGCGGGATGATGTGATGGTATACTGTTATTAGTTAAGCAGTTGAGTGTGCGGAAGGAAAGCGGTTCAGTTAGTGTGTCCATGTATTTAATTTCATGGTTAGATTGTAGCTTATTAGGGATTGAGTTTACGTGCATTTTCATAAGTGGCGACCCCGAACTTGTAATTATATATGTTTTATTTATATATATTATGTTTTATAAGATAAGATAAGATAAGATCATTTATTTGTCCAAAACATGAGTATACACACACATGGCATGCAAGATGTTACAATAAAATTATATTACAGTCATGTTTTGCCTTAACAGCGTACAAATATAGATAGGTTATAACATCAAATAATATTATAAATTCATCCCTTATTAAAAAAAAAAAATACAATCCAAATAATATGAAAAATTAAAAAAAAAAAAGTACTACAGAACAGTGTCATCAACTCGTCATAGATAGTCAAATTAGTCAATTAAATTAAATGTCAAAATAAATATAGAGAGAGAGAGATAGTAGTGTAGCCAATGTTTGTTTGTTTTTTTTTGTTTTTTTTTTAAAAACGTTGCCCCACACTAGGAATTTCACCTGTATCGTGGGTGCGTGTATAAACATTTAAACTCACATACACAAACAGCCAGACCCGTAACAACTACTATAGAGAGAGAGAGATAGTAGTGTAGCCAATGTTTGTTTTTTTTAAAAAACGTTGCCCCACACTAGGAATTTCACCTGTATCGTGGGTGCGTGTATAAACATTTAAACTCACATACACAAACAGCCAGACCCGTAACAACTACTATAGAGAGAGAGAGATAGTAGTGTAGCCAATGTTTGTTTGTTTTTTTTTGTTTTTTTTTAAAAACGTTGCCCCACACTAGGAATTTCACCTGTATCGTGGGTGCGTTTATAAACATTTAAACTCACATACACAAACAGCCAGACCCGTAACAACTACTTGTGGGTCATACAAATATTTGTTCCGTGCGGGAATCGAACCCGCGACACGCAGCGCAGCAGTCAATCGCTTAACCACTGCGCCAACCGTACGTCAATGCCTCGTCGTAATGTCTTGCTGGATATGGGAAACTAGGTAGTTTAAATCATTCAATTCAGCAAAAGCGCAGTCGTAACAACTGTATAGGGTTCAACAATCTTCAGAAAGATAATTCTGATATTTAGGCAGACTTCTTTAATTCAACGGTGAAAATCAAATCGAATGGTTCAAATGTCGATAAGTTATTGTTTCCTGAAATTATTTGTCTGTTGTTGTGTGCAGTTGTCTGTCTAGGTCGTTTGCCGTTTGCCTTTAGATTTTATGTAGTTATGCCATAAATATTCACCCAGATGTGAAAATTAACAGACAATTTCCTATTTTCTTTCTCATTTCACTAATAAATATCTGTATTCTTCATCTAGGATGCATCGATTATAGTGTCGGTGATAGTTGGCTGTCAACTGCCTCCAATGACAAGCTAGCAACTATTATTAATACTAACAAGCCAGTTAATGATCCTGTTTAGTAAATATACAGTTTGTAGGAACACCAGTTGTGACTCGATTATAAGAGACCTGTCTTTAGTCAGGTTTTTTCGAATCAACCATTTTATACGACCATATTCGTAAAGAGTTTATTTAATCCACAGAAATGATTGAAAATACCAATTTTTTAAATTGTTTTGTGATTTATTTATTTTATTGGTTCATCAACAATTGTTTACACAGGATACGTGCCAAAGGTAACATGCAAAAGTGTGTATGCAACAATCACTTACAGGCAAACTCCGCATGCTTAAAGGTTTCTACATACCGGGACGACTTGTCGCGCGACGCGACGCGACACAAAGGCACCGCTCGTCCCGCGACACGCGTCGTGTGCCCTTTGTGCCGTGTCACGTCGCGCGACAAGTCGCGCTGGTATGTAGAAGCCTTAAAGAAGTTGTACAAAAAAATAAATTAATTAAATTACTTATCTAAAAGTGTAGTTATTGAATATAGCAATATGACACGCAATGACATAAAATATTAGTATGATAATATGTAAAAAAACACATCTATTTAAAAAGGTATTTAAGAAATTAAATGAATTAAAAGAAAAATAAAAATTATTAAATTAATTTAATTAATTGTGATGAATGGTTTTCATAGAGTTCGTCAAGGGTCGGTTGATTTAAAGTCAAATACTTTTTTATTGCATTCTGGTTTCATACTCAAATCTTTGGCTCTTGTACGTACAGCAAACGGCATCATTTAATTTTTTTTCGAAGCAATTTACGAAAAGTAACGTGGATTTATTGATTTATTCGACATTATGTAGATGTAGTTTTAGTTGTACCGATTGTTAAAGAATCTCATAAACTGACTGGATTGAAATAAAAGACAATAATTACTTGAAATTAATTTTATTTAATGTAATAAAATTATAAGTTCAGTACTGTAAATATTATGCTGGATCGTATTTCACCCACACAGGTCAAACATGAAATCCTTTAATAATAACAAATCATTTTAGTGTTTATGAATGAAATGATAAATCATAATAATAACTGTTAATGAAGTAATAAATTATTTTCATGGCAATGCTGGTGTGAGACATTTGAGCACGATTTCAGATAAGTACTAAGTATTACATACTTTATTCACGTACAATTAGGCCTTGAAATTGATACCTGATGGAATATTGTATGCAGTCTGTATTCCCGGAAGGGCAATGGAATAAGTAGGTACACCAGTATTTCGTCAGTTATGTTGTAAATCTGTGGCGATCTATGACGTCACATGCGAACCACGCATAAAAAACCTGACATCACACAAATCCTGCATCGCGCAAGCAGAGTTTACCGCGTGACTGGCATATACAACATGTCCCAGAATTAACGCACAACCAGTTAAGGGGTCATTGTACTCATCATTATGAACAACTTTTACTATGGGACCTGAAATCGCGAAAATAAAATCAGCTGTTCCCTACATTTTGACGAGTTATTCGAACATAAATGTAGGGAACAGCTGATTTTATTTTCGCGATTTCAGGTTTGGTCCCATAGTAAAAGTTGTTCATAATTTTATGAGTACAATGTCCCCATAAGAGGTTGTGCGTTAATTCTGGGACATGTTGTAAACAACATCCCGACATCAACCGTCGGGCTTTACTCCACCAGACATGACACCCGTCTGTTCGGAACATCCTCCCTTTTCTATGGAGGATGAGTGAACTTTACACTCTACTCCTCATACCTCTATAAGTCCAATGAAAAATGGGGCGAGCTTTTTTCAAACAAACAGTTACCACTTATGCCAAGGCTCCGGGCTGCTACAAAGAATTCCCTAAAAAAGAAAACAAGCTAGATGGACCACCTAAAAAGATGGCTAAAGTGGGCTGAATGTGGAGAACCGAGTCGTTATGTTGCGCAACTTGGGAGACTCCTATTTCCAACCCTAGCCTGCAACAGGCTAAGTTGTCAGGTTGATTGAATCGACAACATCGACTATTTCAAGTATTTTTCACATAACGTACTCTACAATGTAATATATTATGTCTTATAATACACGAAACATAGCTCATCTCACTCTTAACTAAACCTACATTTACTTAACAGCTCCACAATCCATACCACCTGACGCGCCCTACATTCCGCTCAGATTTATGTCTGCGCCCGCGCCGCTTAGATCTCTCGTTTTGCTACTAGCACTCAATGCAGGGAAATGCTTAGTTTTAAGTGTACTAATACCGTGTTTAACCTACTTTGTAGATTGATTTAGACGTTATTTTTGCTTTATAATAAAGTTTATTAGGCTTGTTGCGGATGGGGTGACAATGTTTGTCATTTATAGGTTTACGTTTGGGTACTCTAAACAGTAATTGTAGTAAGGTTTTTGAAATTCGTTTAGTAGTTAAGGAGGTAAGTACCTACTTCCCATAAAATTAAACTGAGTTGCCGCAATACAAAATTATAAACTATGAACAATGTGAATCAACCATTATTTTTAATGCAAATATTAACTTATTTTATAAATGATGCTGTCACAAGTCACACTTTTTTAAATGCTATTAATTTTTTACCTTTGCCAAACTATTTATTTAAGCTTTTTTTTTACAATTTTTAAACGATCCTCTTATCTCACACACCTCTAATCATTAACAGTCTGAATTATCACTTAGCCACAAATCAAGATGGCGGCGTGACTAATATATTTTTTAACGCCAACCTCATTTCTAAACGGTAACCTGACATTTAGACAATTTAATTTATAAATCCGTTGACATTACCCAATAGATACTTTAATTGAAATAGACTCCTATAAATATTTATATATTTTATCACGATTTCTATTGAAACGCTCTGAATGACTGATTTTATTTCTCAACACCTTATTTGGTATACCTGAATATTGATTATCATTGATAGGTTTTCCTAGTACTTACTTTAAAAGCCTAGTACTCAGATAAGTTAACATAGGACTATTAACATTATCAAGCTTCCTTATATAAGCATCGGGATTTAGGCTCGTACTAATTTTCTGGTCGGTTCAGTTGCAAGTTTGATGTATGGGACTGGATGGAATAGTGAAATATTGTAGGTTTTCTTCCAGATGTCAAATTTAATGATAAGTTCTGTTTTCAATTTATTTTCATTTATTTTACTCGAAGCCTTTTTTTTGAATGGGTTTGCTCTTGACCTTAGTCTAGGGCAGAGGTGACAGAGACCAAGTCGACGATGGAGTGAGCTTACCCAGAAGAAGCCTGTTCACTCTTTGAAAAGATTAGTGTTGTATGCGTTCGGAAACACAGACGCAGGTAGAGACTTCCACTCTTTTGCTGTGCTTTCTGATTCTTTAAAAACTTGTTTACACGGATAACCTGCAGCGAAGTTCTACAACTACTTATTAATAACAAATGGATTTGTTTGTTCTAGCGACAAGCTCATCTTCCAAATTGTCCACGGTGTTAACTCTGTTCTCTATACTATCAAAATTTCTTTAGATATCGTTTCCAAAACTAACCAACTGTCTTAACAGCCGTGACTTACGAGTAGTTGGTTCAAACCCAGACACGCGCATTTGTGTATACTTTCATCAACACTGCTCTCAAAAACGGTGGAGGAAAACATCGTGTGGAAACCGGCATGTCCTGGAACAAAAAAATCGAAGACATGTGACATCCACCAACTCGCACTACGCGTGGTGGATTACGGTCCACTCCATCTGACAGAGAGGAAGTCTGTGTCCCAGTAGTGGGAATTTTATAGGCTAATTATGCTAAAACTAACCAATCGTCATCTACCGCAGGACACAGGCTTTCAAATAAATCTGGCATTTGCATAGATAAGGGTAGAACCAGCCATTGGACACCGCCAACGCGGCTACCGAAGTTTACAATACTCCTAAAAACAAAATCTCCTTAAGACGCAGATATATCCCAGTGACCTTGAGTGGTTAGCTTGCGTGTTCTGTATTGAGCTCACGCAACGCGTCGTACGTTCAGCCAGTAATAGGACTCGCCCATCAAGGAGCGCTGTCCCCAATTTGACACATTATTTATTTATTATACACAAAACAAAAGGAATTTTAATAAAACGCGTATACTAAAAGATCAATAATTAAATTATCTTTAAATTGGTGAAGGGTTTTAGAAGAATACGCTTGGTATATTTTGCGCCATTCTCAGTTTTTTATCCGCGTTAGACATAACTTTACAAATTAATTTCACTATGTAATATAAACATATAATCTAAAATATTCACATATTAAATTATTGGGAAAATGCTCTAATTTAACATATATTTATTTCAAATCATTAACACTACTCGTTTAGACGTGATCTTCAGTATAAAATCATCAAAAGTCTATTATCGTCGCCTTAAGAGCATGTCCCACTATCACATTACTGCAAGACTTAAGCGTTAATTCAATTTATTAGCTACGAAACTAGATCGACCGTTTAGCGTCCAATCTAAGTTATGTTCACGAATGTATGAGCACTTGTAAGATTGCCAGAGTACGAGTGAATGATTTGGCAGTTAGCAATTAATCGGCCGTTAAGGGAATTCAAGGACGAACTAGTGAATGGTTCGAATGATTGAAATATAATGAGTGTTGGGTTTAATGAATGGGCTTGTACCTGTCACTAATTGGTTCGGTTGTATTTTTTAGACGATGGCTTTGACTAGTGTTGCCTTTCTGATTTGCGCTGTATTTTAGACTGTATAAGCAGGTATTAAGTGGCTCGTGGCTAAATGATAACAGCTGCACGGGTCAATTGAAGGTTAAGACCAGGCAGTCTAATACAAATTTCCACGCATGCTCGCCCCATGCTCTCCGCCACTCCGTGTACGGAGAAAATCTTGCTCTTTGTAAAAAGAAGCGGCGTCTGAAAATTATATTGGAGACAATCATAAATATTGAAGTCTGAAACCTTCAACACATAGACCTAGGTATAACCCACACCTTAATTTAACAACTTCCAACAAAAAATGACGAAGGTTCGTTTCAAATCAACGTTAATTTCCCAAATTTTCCTACACACACAATTATAAATGATTAAACAATTATAAAACACAAAAATCATAACTAACTACAATTAAACTAACTAGGATCAGTGGCTCTATAAAGTACGGGCAGGTGTTGTGGATGTGTCGATAACAAGTTATCGAGTAATTGATGTTTCGGTATCGATACGTTTCGATTCGGGTTTTATTAGCCGTGTTCGAGATTACCGAACATTAGACTGAATTCGATTCAGGTATTTATTTAGATAGGTGGACTAAGAAAATGATAATGTTTGCTTGTAAGCTGGCTAGTCTAGAATAAAGCAGGAATTGGTTAAAAATAGACGATTCTCAATTCTATAGGGCTGGGTTTAAGAAGTTTTGAGCCAGAAATTGCAATGAGGCAATAAATACATACATTAACTCACGCTTATTTCCCAAGGGGGCAGACAGAAACTACAAAACTAAAAAGTCCTCCTGACCGAATTTCGCAATGAGGTAATTTATACATTTTTCAATTTTGGTATTATAGAAATACAAAACACAAATAGTTTATTTTCTATAACAAGCTTTGTAGAAATGTATTTAAGACCCTTCAAGGAAACGATCTTAAACAAACCTACTGAAATTTTCGTTACTAAGAGAAACGGCTCCACTGTTTATGACAGAGAAAATGTCCCCGAATTTACGTACACCATCAAACATCCCAATTAGAATATTATGTTATAATCATAATACGTACTTATCGTGTGGTGCCGGACGTAAAGAATAGCACCATCCTATTTCTTCCCGTGGGTGTCGTAAAAGGCGACTAAGGGACTTACGAGTACTAGAGAATGGGTAGCAGCGTTCACTATGCATTTTAACACCATACTGTGATCGCCAACCCGCCTGCCTAGCGTGGTGATTATGGCTAACCCTCCCCTTTGCGGGAGGCCTATGTCCAGCAGTGGACGTCTTTCGGCTAAAATGATGATAATGATAATACGTACATACATTGAATTAATATTATTATGTATAAAACTTTGTTTATTTATAAAATTAGTTATACATAAACAATCTTTTATACTGATTTTAGGAGAAAATTGTGGTCACATTACAAATTTACGCACGCACATAGTCACACACAAAAATAACGTATATTAAAAATGACAGAAATCGATTCTGAACAAATTACTTCCGTAATGTGCGATTGAAATACCTACACATTGTAAAAATTTGCATCAATTCAGTTACACATTGTATAATTGAGATAAAGGCTCGTAAAAATCCAATACTGGTACAGCTACAGTAACTAGCCAGTTTCCTGTACTTTCATTACATCCAACAATGTCTTTGTCGACAAGGGTAGTCCATTGCTGGAATATTAATTTCAAACTTTATCTCCAATGTCGTGCTCTATTAAGATAATAAAAGGAAACTAGACCCACTTTTCTATGCCACAGTAACTCGCAAGTACCTACACGACCCAATTTCAAAAGTAACTGCAAGTACACATACATACACCCGGCAATTTAAACTTTCACACGAGCGAAGCCAAAGGCAACAGTTATGCAGAACTTTATCAAAACTATTACCATACAAAGTCACCGGTCGTGACGTCAGATACGAACGTGCGCAGGAGTGGAAAAAAAAACCAAGAAAGTTCTAAGATTCAGCCAAATGTATGCAAGATTATATCTGGCTGGGGAAGTAGAAAATGGGTATTTTTAAAGTCGTGATTGCGTATTTTGCACGTTATTGTGGTGACAAGATGTAAAAGGTTGGTAGAATGACGCCGTTTTTTATAAGAAATAGAAGTCAGTGTGACCAATTTAGAGGTCATTATCATAATTTCAGCAGAAAGACGTCCACTGCTGGACATAGGCCAAAGGGAGGTTTGCCATAATCGCCACGCTTGACAGGCGGATTTTCGATCGCAGTATGGTATTAAAATGCATAGAGAACGCTGCTGCTCATTCTCTAGTAAGTCCCTTAGTCGCCTTTTACGACACCCACCGGAAGAAATAGGATGGTGCTATTCTTTACGTCCGGCACCATACGGAACCCATATTTAGGGGTAAATTTGTTTAATTCACAGATTTCCGCGACTAGCGCGACACGCGACGCGACACAAAGGCCCCACGTGTCGTGCGACAAGCGGTGCTTTTGTGTCGCGTCGCGAGTCGTGCCGGTCTGTAGAAGCCTTTACGCCTATATGCAGCTACAACATGTCCCTGAAATCGCGAAAAAAAAATCCCTACATTTTGACGAGTTATTCGAACATACCTAAATGTAGGGAAGCGCTGATTTTTTTTTCACGATTTCAGTTTTGGCCCCATAGTAAATGTTGTTAATAATGATGAGTATAATGACCCCTTAAGAGGTTGTGCGTTAATGCTGGGACATGTTGTTTATCTCCTAAAATGACTAACCATTTTTCTAGTAGAAAGTTCACAACAATAAAACAATTTTCAACAAAAACAAAAAAAATATTATCTAAATCTAATCCTAACCTCAAAAAACCATTACGCAATTCTCTCTTTCAACCACGATCCCAATTTAAAGTTAATATAAAAAAATACAACATAGGTATTACTTTAGTTGAAATTCCAAGAAAGATCACGTTGGAGAGAGGAACCGCAATTTACCTGCCCTACCCCTCCTCTAGAAGTTAATACTTTATGACTGCACAAGCGCAGCGAACCACTGAAGTTTAATTAAAAACGGGATTCAAAAAGATGCAAGCTTTATTTGTAAAAGTTAATTTTAAACAACTGTGGCGGTTTTTTTTGCAGTGAGCAGTGCGGTTCGTTGTCTAAAATTATTTTAATTATTCTCTGGTCTATGCTTGCGTTTATGTCGCTTTTAATAAGAGCTTGTAACAATTATTTAAAGATAATTGCGTTTATAGTCGTTCTGTTTTATATAGACAACGGCTTGCCATCTTATTAATTTTTCAATAAAACGTTCCAACTCGTAACATTCGAAACATAAAAACGTGTTCCTTTTTCGAAAACGCGCCAATTGTCACCTCTCATCAAAATCTATTTATAAGATAATTGAATACCGAAAAGTCTTGGTATTCTTTTTTAAAAAATGCCTCAAGGTGATGGGCTAACAGGCATCCTTCCCTTTCTGAACTTGACGGGACGTATTAAAACGTAAAAGCCAACAAGACAGCCCGGTTACCTCTTGACATGCAATTTTCGGATATCCATTTATCAAGTAACACAGCTCAACACTAATATATCGATCATTTTTTGTCGATAGTTTTACAGCACCGTTACATGTTGATTTTGTCTTAATAATTGTGTACGGTAGTCTCAGTTTCAATTAAAAAGAACTCAACGTGTGTTTAAAACAGTTCTGTGCGAATGATAAATCGTACAAAAGTTCTATAAGCATGAAAAAAAAACAATTTGATAGAGTAGCTCCACAATTTTTTACGAGTTAAAAAAAATAAACGTTATCCTTATCGATACTCAGATAAAACGTTAATCATAAAATACGCGAGTGCTTAATTATTTATTGGCATAAACAGTGATGGGACAGCCTCACATTTATATTGTCTGGTATCGATAAAATAAAGAATTGTATCGGTACCAACCATGTTCCAATCTGAGGTGAGATCAGAACAATTATCTTTGTGTTACCAGATTTGAACCCGACCTTTTTTTAAGCAGTTAATTTAATCAATTTGCGAACGATACCGGTTGTCCTAAAATATAAGATTGAATTATGCATTGTTCTCAAAATTCCAATCTGTCTTTTGATTGTCAAGATTATAATTTTGTGTGTATTCAATTTCAACGCAATGCCAATGTGGCAGATGCTACCTTGTTGTCATGTAGTTAAAATAACATGTTATTTTGCTTATTTAGTTATACATGTTTTTAATATCGCGCCGTTGATCTCTAACGAGCAGATAAAGCAGATATACATGCTTATTTATTACTAAAAACATGTTTGGCATTCATGTTGTAATTAGTTTACAGTGCCTAGCAATGGCTTGTCAGCCTTTTGGCTATGTATAGTTAAGTAACGTTTTGCTGGTCTTCTTGAAACCTTACCAAAAATCAACAAAATTATACAACACATTGAAATTTTATCCCAATTATGTTTCTCAGGGGAAAATGTTATAATAATGTTTTTATATGTTAAAGGTATGTCTGGATATAAATGACACAATCATTCGCGACTTTACAATCCAAACCAGGATTAATAACGAAAATGTCAAAATAATTATACACTACCCGAAATCTGAGCCCAACTTCAAACATTAAAAAACGGCCAAGTGACTGTCGGACCACGCACAATGAAAGGTTCCCTAGTTATGGTGAATTTATCCCAAGAGCAAACTTAACAAAACACACTTGACTTTAACAAATTAATGTTAGAACTTTAAAGCTTAAATTACACAAACAGATCCCTGAATTGAAAAATGGTTTTCACATAGTCGAAATATTTTAGAGCGGCCCATTTAACTATGCCCTTTGATAGATGAGAAAAAAAATAACACTTTGCATGCAACAATTTTTTTTTTCAACCGTTTTTATTATCACTTTGTGGCATGATTCATATGTATATCCATGCGAAATTCCAGCTTTCTATAAATGATAAATGATTTTTATTTCTGTAAGTAGGTTTGTACAAACACTTTTACACGTCAATTATATTTTAAAAACTAGATGAGGTCGGCGTTTCGTATCTGACTACTCTGAGAAAAAAGGCCGAAACAAACTCAGAGGTCACAGTCTCTTTTAAAGTCCAGACATAATCTTGGTCAGATCATGTGAAGGCCATGTAGATTGGTGTCTGAAATGATCTTTTGAGGTAAGAACCACACAGATTGAGTGGACCTGACCAGTCAGTGCACGCATTTGTCAGTAATCGTGCAGCTCTACTCAGAACTTAAGGATCTCAACTGTCTGGTACTAAGAGTCTCTGAGCTAAGCCGCAGAGAAACAGACGGACATGGCGAAACTATAAGGGTTACTTGTAGATTTATCATCATCATCATTTCAGCCGAAAGACGTCCACTGCTGGACATAAGCCTCTCCCAAAGGAGGGGTTGCCGGCGGGTTGGCGATCACAGTATCATGGTAAAATGCATAGATAACGCTGCTGCCCATTCTCTAGTAAGTCCCTTAGTCGCCTTTTACGACGCCTACGGGAAGAAATAGGGTGATGCTATTCTTTACGTCCGGCACCACACGGAACCCGTGTAGACTGCGGAACCCTAAAAACGAAAAATCCCTAAAAGTATAAAAAAAACGAACAAAAATAATGACTCCGCGAGGTTATGCTTTGTAATACATTAATAATAGTTTTATACTTACACAAAATGACCCATAATCATATGGGATAGAAAATTGTTTTCAAAATGATGTCGGAGATGAAAAAACTTGATGGGGTTTCACATTACCGCGCGTTGATGAGACCAAAAAATAGCGAATGTGAATTTGGTCGCAGTATGTGGATACATTCGGTTTCTTTGATTAGTGCTGTGGTGTTGGTCGATGACCCTTTATTATTAAGAGTCCATATGAATGGTGAGGAGAGTGACATCACTACTTGATAGTGAGCTGTTGACTCACGGTAATTATACACTGCTTATGTACCGTGTAGCGGCGGTTTCTTTTGATTGTAATAGCTAGAAATGTGGAAAGACGTGCCTTTTAGATGTGTGTGTGTTTTTAGGGTTCCGTACCAAAATGGTAAAAAGAAACCCTTATGGTGAGACTAAGTCTGTCTGTCTGTCACACCTGGATATCTCAAGAACTACTAATGCTATCAACTTGAAATTTAGAATAGGTTTAGATGACGTTTGCCCAACTATTTTGCAAACAAGAAAGAAATTAA
This sequence comes from Tiliacea aurago, assembly GCA_948098905.1. Lineage (NCBI taxonomy): Eukaryota > Metazoa > Arthropoda > Insecta > Lepidoptera > Noctuidae > Tiliacea > Tiliacea aurago. The sequence goes on along the minus strand of OX402583.1, from coordinate 3,900,425 downwards.
AAAAATATATCTATTTTGCAAAAGGGACTGAAAGGGGGTCTTACAAATTTGAAGTGGGGCTACTAGGACATGAAATGTGGGGTATCATATGAAAGAACGCTGTTTGCACATTCTTAAAAAATTTTTTTTTTTTAGGCAGCATAGTTTCCGTGTTGAAAAATGTTAAAAACAATCCCGTTCCCCCCTTATCTCTGAAGTTTGCATAGATAAAAATCTGATATTATTCTGTGATAGAAGTTTATGTAAATAAAACGATGTCTCTAAATAGCACAGTTTTTCAGAAATCATCAACACAATATATGTATACGCGCACCGAGGGTTCCGTAGAACCCTCGGTGCGCGAGTCCGACTGACTCTTGACCGGTTTTTTATGTAGAACATTCGTTTTGAGTAATTTGACTACTTTAATAAATGTATGGACATTTATTTTAGTTGGGTAGGTTACATTTGTAAATCACATCGGTGTTTTCCTTAAAGACAGAGAAAAAAAAAAACATTTATTTTACAAAGTTCCGAATAATAACATTACATTACATCACGCCTTGTTTTCCTGAAGGGTTAAGCAGAGGTGTCCCTACCTAAAAAAGGTAAAATAAAAAATCACAAGATGTCTCGAATTTCGGTGTGCCTCGTGGCATAGGACTCCTCTAACAATTTCCATTGACGTCTGTCGTGACTCGTCAGGTACTCTCCTCCAGTTCGGACCTGCTGTCAGCTTTATTTTTTCCTCCCAGCGGGTAGGCTGCCTTCCCCGATTTCTTTTGCCGTCCCTTGGATACCATTCTGTCACTATCTTACTCCACTCGCCTTTAGCGTCATTTCATTCATTCATTCATTTATTTATTCTTTAACAATTAACATTGTGTTGAACATTACATATTAATAAAATTATCACATGCAGAAACAATACAAATAAAGGCCTAATTAAAATTGATGTTAAATGTTCAAGAGTCAATTAATTTAAAGTTAGTCAATAACTTCGCAAATCAATAATGTCAAATTAATAGCAGGTATAATGTCAAAATTTTATGTCAAAAATATTGAGCTCGTACAACTTTACTTAAATTCTGATACCGAGTATAAACATTTTTCCAACAAGAAGGCTTTTAATTTAATTTTAAAAGAGTGAGAGCTATAAATTAATAATTTTAAGTCAGTCGGTAACCTATTAAATAACTCCACTGCTTGGTATCCGGAACAATGCCTAGCTATATTCAAATTTGGTGCCATTTTGTGTTTAAATTCCTTTCTTCTTGTGCTTTCTCTTATCTTACGTTCGTCTTGTGATTCATACTCACGAATATACTTAGCAAATTGATTTAGGATTACTAATATATATAAACTTGGTACTGTTAAAATTTCTAGTTCTTTAAAGTGCTCTCTACATGAGTCTCTTTGTGAGATCCTTACCATAACCCTTATGGCACGTTTCTGTAAAATAAACGCTTTCTGACAGTTATAACTATAGCTGTTACCCCAAAGCATTATGCTGCGTCTCGCATCATGTGGTCTGCCTACCTCCACTTTTGTTGGTCTATTCTTGTTAGAACATCAGTCAATTTTGTTTTGGACCGGAGATTTGTGTTCCTAATTCTGTCTTGTCTCTTTGAGCCTACCATGCTTCTCTCCACTTCTCTTTGACACTTGGCAAGCTTTTTTTTTTGAACGATTTGGTGAGTGCCCATGTCTCACACCCGTAAGTTAGACATGGGAGTATACATGAGATTAAGGTCTTCCTTTTCAAAGCCAGTAACGTTTAAGTACCATGTAATTAAGGGCGAGCCTATTGCCATCAATCGGCCACAAACGCACTCTTGAGGCTGCTACTGTAAAACTCCAATAACACTTTACCCAACCTGGGAGTTGAACCCAGAACCTCATGCTCGGCAAACACGAGGTGCATCCGAAAAATATTTTTTAAGTAACATTTATACATAAATTTCAGCCTACTTTTGCATGAGAATGTCGGATCTTAGACCAGCAGCAATGGTGCTTAAAGACTTTCGACCACCTCAATAAGAAAACACTGCAGCTTTCCTTATCAACTATACTTAAAAGCACGATAACCATTGCACAAAAAAAACTGGCCAAGTACGTGCCGGACCACGCACAATGAAGGGTTCCGTAGTTGGGATGAATTAATCCCAAGAACAAACTTAACATTTTAGTTGAAAAACAAGTTCTCCAATACACTCCAACTGCTTTAAGTTTGTACGCACAATATTGAAAAGTTTACCATGTTATTTTAAGACCATAAACTTCTTATAGGTTTTCCTATAATCTATAAGTAAAGAAGTATTTTTCTTGTATACTTATTAAATTTTTTAAAATTTTAAGCTCAGTAGTTGTTGGAGATGAATGAAAAGTTATTTAATAAAATAGATAAATATTGACAAATATTTATCTATTTTATTAAATAACTTTAATTTTGTTTTAAAACTATAAAAAAAACATCTGAAATCCTTACAACACGCCCTTTCATTTTATATGTCACATTGTACAGTTTTCAAATATTTTTTTTTTACATTTTCTATTTTGTCCTTTTAAAGTGACCCCCATTATTCAAATTTAATTTATTGACGTTAAGGCTTCTACAGACCGGTGCGAGACGCGACGCGACACAAAGGCCCCGCGTGTCGCGCGAGGAGCGGTGCCATTGTGTCGCGTCGCGAGCCGCGCCGTTCTGTAGAGCCTTTACACGTCCGTGTTTGGGTCACAGGACACACAGTTTACTTGCGTATCAAATTTCAACTTAATTGGTCCAGTAGATTCGGAGCAAATTGGCTGTGACAAACATAGAGACAGACACACGAGTGACCCTATAAGGGTTCCGTTTTTTCATTCTGACAGACGGAACCCTAAAAATCTATAGAGTAGAACCTTCATAAAACATAATCATGATCATTGTGTTAAAGTGGACCGTAGTAGCTGTTTTATTTTAATGGGGTATGATTGTTTTTTTTTTGTGGTATCTGGTAGTTGAGTGACGTAATGGCCAGTGTTTTCTGTAAGGTTGGCATTGCACACCTATCGTTTTTTTTTAATTTTAGAACATAAACTAGGTTAGGGCTTACTGGTATTAGGGATAAGGCAATGGCTTAGGGTTATTTCTTTTAAGAGGATGACTTTTGCATGTTCTCACTCTGAAATCTAGTCTCTAAAAATTTGCCGATAAATAGAAAGAAAGAAAAAAAGAATGACATTTATTTGGAGACAGTTCATGAAACACAAATACAAATAAAAAAGTGAAAATAATGTTCTAACCAGGGACCGTACAACGCCGGTTAAGAGTTAAGCCTTTCGAAGGGGTAATCCATTAAATGAGTTACCTTTATCATCATGTAAAGGGTTACTTTACATGATAACCCATTGAATGGGTTTTATACTTGAAACCCAGTGAAAGGGTTACATGATTACCCATTCAATGGGTTCTATACCTACTTGAAACCCAGTAACATGAAAAAATCATAATATTATGTTATTTCGATATCCGCCCAGCACGCGTAGCATGATCAATTTCTATCTCAATTCTACGCAGGGACCATTTTGGTTACCATTTTAGAAAAACCCTATCGAAAACCCTTTCAATGACGGCACGGTTGGCGCAGTGGTTAAGCGATTGACTGCTGCGCTGCGTGTCACGCGTTCGATTCCCGCACGGAACAAATATTTGTATAACCTACAAGTAGTTGTTCCGGGTCTGGCTGTAACGCACCCACAATACGGGAGAAATTCCTAGTGTGGGGCAACGTTTTTAAAAACAAAAAGAAAAGAAAGCTATCGTAAGGTAAACGACGATGTTTAAAATTAACCTATTGTGAACAGCGTTCTAGGATGACCACTTCAATTTATATAACTACGGAAGATGTCAAACAGCTGATCATTATGTCAAAACATAAATCATTTGCTGAGATCTTAGGTACTCTTAGGGCCCGTATTACGGAACAGGAGAAATTCCTAGTGTGGGGCAACGTTTCAAAAAAAAAAAGGCTAACCAAAATGGTCCCTGGTGGAAACAACGTAATACATAAAAAAAACAAAAGTCATTTATTTTACTCAGAATCAGCATTTCTCGAACGTCAAAATGACATATATAAGACAGTCCCTCAAAAACGCCCGCCGTTCACCACTTCCTAGTGCTAAAACTGGGAAGAAATAGCGCTACAAACTCCCCAGCAGCACAGTAGCCTGTTCAGTTAGAAAAACAAAAAAAATAAAATTAAAACAAATAAAATTAAAACTAATAACTTTATTCTATAAAAAATAAAAGCTTGAAAAACACACACATTTAAGTTTTACAAAACCAAGATGAACGAGAAAACAACAAAAAAATAACGCCTTTTACAAACTTAACTGTGCATGAAATTTAAAAAATATTCCAATCATATTTAAGATAATTAAAATAAGATATGATAAGATCATTTATTTATTCAAAACATGAGTCATCATGTCATGATGTATATTCTGAATTCAAAATTACCATGTGCGACATTCAAAAAGTAGTTTATATGCTGATCTGTGGTTGAAATAATATGAAGTGAGCTAACTATGTAGTGAGTGAGTAAACTATGTGAGTGTACTAAAGTGTTCGTTATTAATGATGTAAGAACCTACCAAAACCGGGAAACAATTATTATTCGATCAATGATGGATTAATTTGAAAAGACAAATAGTTTACCGGGGAATGAGAGGACTATGAAAGACGATGATGTAGAAATCAATGAGAGCTGCTCTTGTTTGGGAACAGAAGTTTACTTAACAGGCTAATAATGATGAGTGTCATTTAAAGGCCCTGAAGGCGATAACAAGGCAAATGAGAGATCTTTTTATTTATTTATTCAAAATTTGTATTAACGTAGGGCATTGGCGGTCAGAAGTAATATGCTGGCCCGCAGGTTTGCGCGTTGTAGTGACCAAGTTAAAGTCACACTATTTAGAGCCTACTGTCAGACTTTCTACACGTGCAGCCTGTAGTTCAGGTATACGCAGAGGCCGCTCAGTGCCTTACCTGTCCATTATAACAGCATTTAGGATTTTGTTAGGGCTGCCCCGCTTTTTTAGTGCCTCCGGTATTTTTGCGGAGGCCAGGGTAGACGGCTTTCATGCCATCATGCGCAAGCGGCTCGCGTCGTTATTAAACAGAGTCCGGGGTAGCACTGACTGCATCCTACAGGTCATTGCAGATAAACAGGACTCATATATCCTGAAATCATTTATTCGTGTCCTAATTTTGTAATCCTTTTTGTTTTTGTTATGGACTTGGTCTGAAATAAAGGTTTTATTTATTAGCAATAACATACATAAAGTCTGCCGCAAAATTCATAACAGTTTGTGGGCACTTGATGAGAAAACTGACCCGAGAATGGAATAGAACGGTATTTCCTCGTGAAGCTGACTCCATCAGTATGCAAACCTGGCTGAGTTTCCTACAATGACCTTTAAGGAAAGCGGCCAGCAATAGACAAGGAAGACGATAGGATACAATAGATATGTAAAGGTTAGTGTATCGATATCGATCTACTAGCGAAATGATGTGGGCACCGCCATGTTGAGGTCATTACTACGTACCTTATCGTATTGGAACTAGGGATGGGACACCTTATCTATCAAATAGAAAGTAGCTATACGTTTTAGAGCTGCTTAGAAAAATAATGGTTTTAATTCATCGTCATTCATCATTTCAGCCGAAAGACGTCCACTGCTGGACATAGGCCTCCCCCAAGCACCGCCACTTCGACCGGTCCTGTGCTTCCCGCATCCAGCGAATACCTGCGGCCTTCACAAGGTCATCGGTCCACCTTGTAGGAGGCCTTTGAACGCTACGTCTTCCGGTACGCGGTCGCCACTCCAGAACCTTTCGGCCCCATCGGCCACCAGTTCTGCGAGCAATGTGGTGCCCTGCCCACTGCCATTTAAGCTTGGCAATTCTTCGGGCTATGTCGGTTACCTTGGTTCGCCTGCGGATGTCTTCATTTCTGATTCGATCACGTAGGGAAACTCCAAGCATAGCCCTCTCCATTGCCCTTTGGGTGACGTTTAGCCTTCTGATAAGGCCCATTGGTTTTAATTATTCATAAATAATTTTCTAACTGCAAATGAGCCTGATATTAAGAAAAAGCCTTTATTAGTCCATTCTCATTCCCGAATACGTATAGAATTGGTGAAATTTAATAAAACTACACCGCACATTGAACGGGTATTATTTATACCATCAAAGGCTCAGTCCATGCTATCTTAATCATAAATATAACAGGAACTGTACGACAGACATATATCATGTACTTACATAGCAGAAAAATGTAACGAGACAGCCTACACGTTCACAATAAAATCTAACAAGCGTACCTCGAAAATTGCACATAAGTAATGTCGCTTACAGATACATTACAACAAAACAATATCCCGAACTATCCTGTCGACATTTATCGATATTTCACATCACTGAGCCGGCCACCCCGCCGTGTCAATATAAGCCAGCCAATTGTGTATGAGTCGGCTACAATTCACGGCTATTCAATAACCTCTTCGCTCACCACAGATTGGTATCGGTAAATACCAAACACAACACTAGCACACGGGAAATAAAACTTTATTTTTATCGTACTAAAGTCTTATTCGAACGCAAACGCAAAATTGTTGGAAGAAATAGTTTGTGTATGAACGCAGTGAAATTCTCTATGTGTGAAGGTAAAAAATGGCGAGAAAACCTAATGACTTGGAAGGAGCTGTTTAGAAGCAAAAAATTGAGTATCGATTTATCAATTCAAGTTTTGGCGAACTGGTATCGGTATCTATTTAGACCGTCACTATTTTGATAGAAATGTAACGCCTCTTGCTATTGAAATTTTGATATAAGCATTTTTTTTGTTACTTGTTATCTTTTTATCATGTGAAGTGAAGTAATGAGCGCTTGACTTGTGAATTGTAATAAATTGCCAGTTTTTGTTGTAGCTTTTGCCTCAAAGCTTCAGTTGTGCATATTATTTCTCTACCAATCATATCACTTCTAGCTTCTAAGAAAAAAGTCCCACCTACAACGGCGGCCAGATCTATAAACATTACTTAGCACGTACTTTAGCTTTCGTACAACTGTCAAACTACAAGCGCAAGATAGAGACGGGTATATCTTTTATTTTTTATATTATTTTAATTTTTTTAGGAATACGTTTTTTTTAATATTTATTTTACAATGTTTGTAAATATGTGAGCACCATGTATCTATCACACAATTAATTTATCTGTCATTGCTTCATTATTAATTCTTTTTACATATTGTGGTATAGTAATTTTATTCTAGGTGCATCGTCTTCACATGTTTGTAAACGCACCCACAATACAGGAGAAATTCCTAGTGTGGTGAAGACATATAATTGTATATATATATATATTTTTAATTTCTTTTTAATTATAAACGTTGCCCCACACTAGGAATTTCTCCTGTATTGTGGGTGCGTACGAACATTTAAATTCACATACACAAACAGCTGATATGCTTACAAAATATTGTAAAACATTTTAAAAGAGTAACGGTGGAGTTTCTTGCCCATTATTCTCCATACGAAGCTACCTTTTGGAAGGGGCGACTAGAACCAATTCTATTTCATTTGTAAATTTTGACGTTCAAAAGTGCCATTTATGTGCCTATTTGAAATAAATAATTTGACTTTGACTTGATCGTCATAAGTAGCCTATAATGTTCCCAGTGTTGTGACACAGGCCTTTTCTCGAAGGAAGGGAGTGGGTCGTGGGTCCACCACGTGGGCCCAGTGCGGGTTGGTGGATATCACATGTCTTCGAATTTTCGGTTCTAGGATATGTCGGTTTCCTCACGATGTTTTAGGAATACGTTTCACCGTTTCACCTTCACCGTTTTGAGAACAGTAGTGATGAAATAATTGAGAAAATGTTTGAGCTAAATCACGGGCTAAGTCGCCTTCAAAAGTTTTTGTGGTAAAACATCTGTTTCCAGTAATTCACCACCTACACACGACACAAACCATAACCCTTCACTTCCAATCTGATAAACTTAACCGTTAGAGTTACTGTTCTAACAATATAAAAGTAAACAATTCTTGTAAGGAAAATTCTAACCGCCTTTTTGTTGGTATCTCAGTCACAGGCAATCGTAAGGATCAAAGATGCTATTTCTGGAACGGATATTGTGTTTAGAGTTTCCTGCCGATATACGAAACTACCTTTTGGAAGGGGCAACTAGAATCAATTTTTTTTTTGTAAATATTGACGTTCAAAAGTGCCTTATATGTGCCTATTTGAAATAACCAATTTGACTTTGACTTTGCCACATATTTCTCCTGTAGCAACCCAGATTTTGAAACAAATCAATAAACTCGGCCTATTGCAGTTCACTGCTGGGTATTAGGCATCCAAGTTGCGCTACAAAACCCGCGGGGTAATTGCGTACTTACAGTAGCAATGGGTTTAATTTTGACTATTTTTGATGGATTAACAACATTCATTGCGATAATTACGTTGTCGAGCAGACAAATGTTTCGAACATATGGAGCAATGGATTAGCGATATCCTTCATAATCATTCAGATTGTGATTGATAGTGTGTTAGGCTATTAAGGTGCTGGTTGTCCACCAATTTGTGACCGATAAATATAACCCGATAATAGGGAAACTCCCTATTACATAGGACTTAAAACTGTCCCCACTTAATGTAACACATGCTGGTATTTATAACTCTAATAAAAATGTTTCCAGATAAACCTAAGTTAGACTTATTTCATCGTCTGTCAGCAAGTTTTATTCCTAATCGTTTCTGTTGAAAACGGAGAAAGGTTGGCGATTCTCCAATGTTAAGTATCCCATTCGTAAACTTGAAGACCAGCATAGAGTAATTAATTAACTTTTGATGGACATCTGGCTGACATCAGCCATTTATTATTTTTAACGACTCTTTATCTTTTAAAGCACAATGCCAATTTTGCCTGTATATTTTGTACACACATATTACACAGCTTGTTCCTACTTCAGGGAACCAGGCCTACTCTCTTCGAGAGGGAGTGGGCCGTAATCTATAGCGCGCGTGCGGGTTGGTAGATGTCACATGTCTTCGAATTTTCGGTTCTAGGACATGCCGGTTTCCTCACGATGTTTTCCTTCACCATTTAGTATTTCAGAACATTTTTTGCCTAATTTAGCAACCAAATTTTCAGCAGCTGCTCGATATTGTTTGGCCATAAAACTTGACCAATGAAGCGATTATTAAAATATGAAATACCATCTCACAAATTCACATCGGAAACAAAAGAATCAATTTTACTTTTTCAAACGTTCGGAACACGTTTTCTTTCAAAACAGCATTCCATTAGTCTATACCTCGTGTTAGTGATGTGCGCATTATCGATAACACTGACTTTCGGCCGCACCAGTGCAGTGCCCCGACCTCGGCTAACGGTACCAGCCGTCAATCTTACATCAACAATTTTACGACTGCTGTTGCACATCCCTATTATAAAAACATAACCTGTAATTCTCATGTCATAAAGTTCAAATTAGGAACAATATATTTTCGAGCTGTTCTTCTATTGGTTCGAATGTTTCTAGGTGTCAGATTGACGTATCGGGTGTGTACCTATACTTTGATTTGTTCCTCGTTTTTTTACGACGCAGATAACGAAGGGTTAGTAATAAAGTCTCACAAGGATATTGGAACGGTTAATATCATTTCATTACCCTTTAGAGATACCGCCTTGTTTGAAAACGGTGGTATTTAATTTGAAACTTCCTCTCGAGAGCGCTAATTAAGTTTGATAGGTTATATTGTAATTTACTTCGTTCGACCGATGACCAACATTACCGGTAATCGGTTTACTTTGATCGGTAAATGAAAACGGATTTTTCTTAATGAAAACTTTAACTGGTCCGATTTGTTACAAGGGTCGATCTTACTAAGTACTTGAAGTCGGAGCAACTGTGCCACCTCCTTATCACTTCCTGTATTCGTAAAGATATTTACATTATCATGTGGATGGGCTGCATCCTACAGCACATTAATACAATCTTGCATCCAAAACTGTGTGTCCAAAGGATTTAAATAAAAATAGATGTTCAACTTAAGGGGCCGGCGTAGCATGCGTAGTTCATACAAACGTAATACCAAAATAATTTGTAATCAAACATATTCTTATGTCAAAGTCAAAGTCAAATTGTTTCAAATAGGCACGTATAAGGCACTTTTGAACGTCAATATTTACAAAAAATTGAATTTATTCTAGTCGCCCCTTCCAAGAGGTTCGTATGGAGAAGAATGGGCAAGAAACTCCACCGGTACTCTTTTGTTACTGTGTATTTATTTCGATTGGATTACAGAATATCTATGTTCCCAGATATATGTTTTGAAAGGACAATGATAATAAGACGAGATATGAGGAATTTAACATTTCTGTAGAAAACTAATTTTTCTCATAACTCTTGTTTAAATCAGTGTCCATTTAAAATATATATTTGGGAACCTAGATATTCTGTATTCCAATCGGAAAAAAGAAATACTACCTTAAGAATATGTTTGATTTACAAATTATTTTGGTATTAGGTTTGTATGAACTACGCATCCATCGCCGGCCTCTTAACATTTTTAAAGAAAAATATCTCGCTTACCAATGACCTCGCAAGCAGATTAAAAATAAGAACAAGAAATTGATAAAAGTTTTTAAATGAAAATGCATAGCTACGTAAATACATAACTTCTGTTAGTTGTGAGTTAGTGACATCCTTTAGGTGTCAAAGCTGGAATAACTAATTAATATAATAGATAAGAATAATGACTGAAAAAAAAACCTCTGACATCACCGAGGATAACTCTAAATCAAAGTCACAGATGGTATTAAAAACAAACATAATCGTTGGTCAAAAGAAAGAAAGAAAGAAAATACGTTTATTTGCGGTAAACATGACGCAAAAAGAACATAAACACAACAATAAGAAAAGGTTGTGGGAAACATGCGTCACATCCACGCAAAACGGCTATCGCTCAGCATTATACTGCGACCCTATGCAAGATAGAGCCCCAGCGCTGGTTTTCAGCGACAGCCGGCGCTGACGTAATGGTGTCGTACGGTGCAGCAAACAAATTAATAGGACGCTGTGCCGGTACATCATACATAAAGTAAAATAATATAATTTTCAAAAGAAAACTGCGCTTATGAAATGTGATGGCTATTCCCATTTCATACATACTTTCTAGCAAATAATTGGAGAGTGGATGGGAGCCGGTGGCGGCGATAATAAAGCACAAATGACTACGCGTGCGATTACACGCGACAGGACGGCGACAACTTCGCCCGTCGCCCGCACATTTTGTTAAGGATGGCTTGACATGTGCGATTTTACGATTATGTAAGGGCAGGGTAGCGAGTGTTTATTGTTTTCATTTACTGCAACACAGGCCTCCTCTCTGTGAGAGGGAGTGGGCCGTAACCCACCACGCGGGCCCAGTGCGTGTTGGTAGGTGTCACATGCCTTCGATTTTTTTTGTCCCTGTGGTGCCGGACGTTAAGAATAGCACCATCCTATTTCTGCCCGTGGGTGTCGTAAAATGGGCAGCAGCGTTCTCTATGCATTTTAACACCATACTGCGATCGACATTAACGTGGCTATGCTGCCAGCCTTTTGGGCACTTTTTCTGGAGATAGAGATGCGGACGAATTTTTTGATGGCCTATAATTCTGTCCCCCTGCTTTTCTATATATAAACATAAACATTTACATTTTTTATTATTTTAAGTCTGTTAGCGTATTTATTATGTAGGTAAATATTATTCATAAAATAAATACTGTTAGACTAAAAAAAAAATTGAATCGATAACATATTATCGTCATAATTATTTCTAACTAATTCTTAGAAATATGACGTGTTGAACAAACCACACACTTTCTACAAATGTACTCATTTCCGTCTACAACTTTAGTTAAAAAGCCAACATTAAAAGTCGCACCAGTATAACCAGCCTTAGAACTTGGCTTGCGGGTTCCGTGTGGGCCGCCCGCTGTACCGTTAAGGATATTCTCTTAATCTTTAATCGTACAACTGTTGCCGGCCTTAGACAATGTCGGATGAGTTATGTCCCTAGTATTTGCTAATGTCACATCTTGTTATGAAGCCAGTCTGTGTGAGTGAGGGCCTAATTGTTTTGATTTAGATGTTTTGTTTGTGTGTGTGTTTTTGGCGTTTTGATTTTTGTTTTGGGAAAAAGTTTAAGCTGCCGAATGGGCTTTTGAGTTAAATCTCCCGCAGACAAGCGATTTTAGTAGACCAATTTCCATGCAGTTTACATAGAAATTGTTCTGCTAGTCACGTCGCGCCTGTCTGCAAGAGCTTTTAGATTTTGTAATGATACTTCAGCCAAAAAAAATATTCTGCAATCATTTTTTGTGACCCAACTTGATCAAAAATAGTTACGACTGCCTTAAGACCTGGAATAGGGTTTGGTAATAATGCAGGAAGAGGTTTTCAAACCTTTACAGAGTTAGAATGTCCTATTTGCCCAAAATTCACCATTGAAGCAGAAATATAAATTGCTGTTGTCATGCTTCCAAGGTTGAAATTTTGACAAGACATTGCACTGAATAGATGATTTTTCCACCCTGAGGGAATCACTTCCAAAGCGTTTCGTGTTTCTACAATGACTTTGACAGAAACTGTTCGGTAGCTTATGTCATTCAATACATTTTAAGGGTTCCGTACCCGAAGGGTGCCACACGGAACCCTATTACTAAGCCTCCGTTGTCCGTCCGTCCGTCCTGTCCGTGTCTGTCTGTCAGCGGCCTGTATCTCATGAACCGTAATAGGTCTTTATTTGGAAAAAAAAAGATTTAATCGCGAAGCGATTATGCCAGCCTCGTAGATTTACAAAAAAAATACAAATCCATAATAACTAAGATCTTAACTTAATTAATTTAACAATCAAGTAATATAATATGTACAATATTCTGACAAATAAATGCATTCTATTCTATTCTAACCCTTCCTGTCTTCGAGCCCAACTCGCAATTGGCCGTTTTTTTTTTGTATCATTGTTAACGCTGATAAAATGTAATTGTGTCTGGGCCCTCGAATCCTTTGCCAGTTTATTGTCACCTTTGAGCCCATCATTATCGTTAATATTATGACCACCTTGTCTTTGCAAACTACTGACAGGCGTGCAAATTAAGTAGGCACTTACCTACTTAGCAAAATGCTTTGATTTTATGTTCAGCCTTTAACTTCTCATAAACTGTGCTAGCGTTGAAATCATACGATGGAGGTGTCATGACCTTTCGACCTATAAAATATCATTCTGTGATATTTAGAACTATGTGCTTGGAGTCGGAAAATACTGGAGTAAGGCTAAAATCGTACAGTATTTTATAAAAGAGTATTTTTTATTTTGACTGACTTGAGACTTCACTACTGATGTAGATGTAGTTAAACTGCAGTGATTCTAAGCGAATATATTTAATATTTGGTCACACAAGTACCATGCTTGAGTGTCCTCTATCTATCTCTATCAATCTAACCCCTTTACGACTGGAGGACTTATGCCGTGTGATGTCGGACGTAAAGAAGACCACCATCCAATTTTTTCCCGTGGGTATCGTAAAAGGCGACTTAGGGATTTACTAACCAATGGGCAGCAGCGTTCTCTATGCATTTCAACACCATACTGCGGTCGCCAACCCGCCTGCCAAGCGTGGCGATTATGGCAAACCGTGCTTTGGGGGAAGCCTATGTCCAGCAGTGGACGTCTTTCAACTGAAATTATGTTGATGATGATTGGAGGCTTTAATTTAGGTGTTACAGCTAAAGTTTGTTGTAAGCGGACATGCCCTTTATGCCTGGAGGCTTTTATTTAAGTATTAAGTTCTGTTTACATTTTTATTTTATATTTCTACTAGAGTATAGTTTTCGATGTTTTATTTGTTGGTATAGTGGCATGTGCTAGCTGACATAAGGCAAATAATTTAATTTAATGTTTTGTGTTGCGTAATGTAAATTATTTTGCATACTATTGTATAGAATCAAGTTTGTCTAACTGAACAGTCCGCTGTGCTGCTGGGGAGTTTGTTGCGCCACTTCTCCTTCCCAGCTAAAGCACTAGGAAGTGGTGAAGGGTGGGCGTTTTGGGGGACAGTCTTATGTTATTTTGACGGTCAAAAAGTGCTGATTCTCAGCTTTGTTTCAATAATAATAATAATCGTTTAGTTCAGGTATTAAACCCATAGTGAAATTCCAAAAAAAATAGAATCCATTATAAATTTAAATTAAATTACATGTATCAAAATTAAATTAAATTAAAATAGGAATTAAAAACTAAATTATTTACATTACCTAAATTAAATAAAAAATATATCAGCCATTACTTGATTTTGATTTGATTAACAAACTGCAGTCACCAATCATTCAAGCACGATAATTAGCAAGATAATTATCGTAATCTCCGTTTTGACCAATCTCTAACTGATATTACTAACCAGACATTAGACAAAATGATAATTAACCATGATTACCGTACTGTCGGTATGTTATTGCAATCCAATCAATATTCATTTTAAGCCCTGTTTACTATTTAACATTCCAGTATATGCACTGGCTTCATTTGTAAAACCTACGCAGGGTAATTTTATTAATCACTTATAAGCTAATCGAAGTGTAAACGGACTACCAAACAAGATAACTAGTTTATTGACTATGAACGGTAAAGCTTAACGATTTAACTAATTTATTGTGTCATGCTGAGTTAGTGGTTGGTTAACACCGGTGTAGTTAGATAAACCATGTTTTTAATATAACATCACACCTGGGCCTCAAGTCTGCTACGAGTATTACAATGGTGTCAGAATGGTCGATCATTGATTTCATAATTGTTGATTTTGACAAGTTTAATAATCTTGGCCCAAGAACTCCACGACCTCATTCCACCGGCCCCCTTCTATTATCGGACATCAAGACGCACTGCAGGTTACCATCCCTTCCTTGTTGCTATTCCACCAACTCGCACTAAGCGTTTCCAAATGACTTTTATAATGCGCACAGCAAAAGAGTGGAACTCTTTACCTGCGTCTGTGTTTCCGAACGCATACAACCCTAATCTCTTCAAACTTAGAGTAAACTACTTCTGGGTAAGCTCACTCCATCGTCGACTTTGTCTCTGTCACCTCTGCCCCAGACTACGGTCAAGAGCAAACCCATCCTAAAAAAAAAAAAAAAAATCTGCGTCCTTGACTTTCCAATGGTCGGCCACTGACACTACATTGAAATAAATTGCACTTATTATTAATCTCGTACATAATGACACATTAATGACATTACTACTAATGGGTTTTCTAATAATGGCAATACGATAATGCCATTATAATATCACCATTCTATTACGAGAACGTTGACCGACCAATCATAAATTTAGCAGATTACGAACTTTTAGCAAAATGACAATGGGATCGTGTTGGAATGACTGAATTTATAAAAATAGCAGACTTGGGGCCTTGGAATCCTCGACAGGTTAGGCAGAGTACACCCACATTTCGCCAGCTATGTTCAAGTTCCATGCAATAGGGCCGAGCCTATTGCCATCAACCGGGCACATATCCAGACTCCGGGCTGCTACTGAGAAATTCCTGATGGAAAAACCCAATAACACTTTACCCGAACCGGGAATCGAACCTAGAACCCCATCTCAGCAGTAGCGCTTGCGACCACTAGACCAACGAAGCAGTTCATGTGTATAGGTTGTCATAATCGTCTTCCTTATTTAAGACTGTTGAAATGTCTGATCTTGTCAAAATCACCAATCTTGGCAATAGCGTTGGTGATTGCAATCTTATTGTTTTTAAGCTTCTATAATCATAATCGTTTTTATTTTTATGGCATTCACAAGAAGAACATCATCATTATCATCATCATCATTTCAGCCGAAAGACGTCCACTACTGGACATAGGACTCCCCTAAAATGAGGGGTTTGCCATTATCGCCACTTTTGGCAGGCGGGTTGGCGATCGCAGTATGGTGTTAAAATGCCGTGGTGAAATGTGGTGTACCTTTAGTCTGTGCTAAATAAATGTATTTTCTTTCATCGAGAACGCTGCTGCCCATTCTCAAGAAAGTCCCTTAATCGCCTTTACGACACCCACGGGAAGAAATAGGGCGGTGCTATTCTTTACGTCCGGCACCACACAGACATCAAGAAGAACATAGCAGTGCTTATTGCTCACGAATAGACCATGGTGATCTGCGCTCCTACGTACTGTATTCTCCTCCTTACTTAGCCATCCTCCGACAGTTATTCCTTGAATGCCATTTCAACAAGACAATCTCTTCCGTCAACTCCTGTCAACAATGTATTATTAAGAAGGAATACCACCCAAGTGATGGGCGGACCGTAGTATACCGTAAAATTTACGCGCTAGTGATGCACCTGCGAATCGATACTAGATAATTATCGATGTATCGAATGGTGCAGCCCTTTCCTTGTTTGATCTCCGGACATAGCGGGCCGCAGAATTTATTGCTGATTTTAATTGGCAACACTGTGTAAACGGATAGTTTGTGAGGGGATTTATTGAGTGTTGCCAGACTTACGGTTACGGTACGTCAATATTTCCTTTTGGTGTTGCTATGACTGTTAAATGTTTTTTGTCGTCTTATGTTACTTCTCGTTTTCCGCGGTCCAAACTTGGTGGTTAGGGTTTCTGCTTAGTCCATTATCTAAGACATTAGCAGTGTTAGCTTTTCAAACAGCTATTATTTCATAATGACTATAAAAGCCAGACGTTACCAAGCTACTTGGTTTCAGGTTGTGGGTTTCAAACTTTGCTATTGCTATGTTACATCATTTTTTCTTCTATTCTTTGTAAGAGGGGTCATGTAATGCCGAGTACTTACCGTACTACGTCGATTTATAACAATCAAATGTTGGTATTAAGATATTTTTTTAACCGACTTCCAAAATGGAGTTCGTTATGTTTTTTTTTTTTTGTATGTTTGTTACGCGATTACTCCGTCAATTATGGACCGATTTAAAAACATCTTTTTTTATTTGAAAGGGTATACTCCCGAGGTAGTCCCATTGCTACCAAATCAAAATCTGATGATTCCATGGAAATCGAGGGAAACCCTCAAATTTTATAGGCAAACCTATAGCGATTTGGGTATTTTTTATAGTAATGGCCACCGGAACAATATAGTAAGTACCTATTTAACGGGTTGCGATTAAGCAATTTATGCTCGTCACTATGCATATGGTGAGTTGCAGTTCTCCTGGTTCTAACCAGGAGAACTCCTCAACAATCAACGAGTAAAGCAATATTTTGTAAAAGGTGATGAGCAGTTAATATTAGGCTATTGTAACTTAGATAAATTCCCAAAAACTGACCCACTAAAAAGTAAAAAACTTTTTACTAAAAAATAACAAGCGACCAAAAATAACACTACAAAGTGAAAAATAACTTTAATTTCGGAAGTCGGTGGCAAAAAACTCAAATACAGCTCCAACGACATCGACTTCCGAAATTAAAGTTATTTTTCACTTTGTAGTGTTATTTTTGGTAGTTGGTTATAATTTTTTTGTAAAAAGTTTTTTATTCTTCACCTTAGCTCATCTCTAAGATTAACTTAGGGAGTAAGAAAGAAAGAAAGAAAAATAATTTTATTTGTCACAGAAAAAACGTGCGTACGAAAACATAATATGTAATAAACTCGAAGGTTACACAAAACAGATCTAAGTACCTTATCAAACAAACAAATAGTCTGAAGCTGAACGTCATGTCAACTGTGACAAGAAGCCTTGCACTCAGCATGATGTGCTATGGAGGACCCACAGCACAGCGCTGATTTCAGTGGTCACCCGAAAAATACGTACGGAACCCAAGTCAGGTTTGATGAATTGTACATAAGTAAATAGGTAACAAAATAAAATAAAATAAACAGTACTTAGAATAGGTACCTACATTATGACTTTGCTATTCCCGTTGGCACATCCATTGCGAACTAGGTATAATATTATTAAGCCGTAAGTTCAGTGTATAAGACAATGTGTGTTCTGGAGAACAATGGCTCGTGTGAGCACATTTTACAAGTACCTAGGTTAATAAAACAGTTTGTGTAATATTGAGGCTTTGAAAGTAAGTGACGATGTACTTATTTTTGAATCGTCTGTTTTGTGCAAAGATGATTGTATTATCTGTGTATTGTAGGTACCTATTTTGAGTAAGTATTCGGTTACCAGGTAAAAATACTGGTCATGGTTTTCCTTATTGTTCGTTGAATACCTTGAAAATAAGAAGCATTTTTTTTTAGCATAGATTTTAGCATAGATTATGATTATTGTGTATTTTATGAAAGTTATTGTTTCCTCCGGTTGGGTTGGGCAGCGTTTGGAAAACTTCGTCAAGTCTTCTCGTCGAGAAAATCCCGCAGTGTTTGAAGACTAAGGTCTTCAACCAGTGCGTCCTGCCCGTTATGAAATACGGTGCCGAAACGTGGACACTGACAGCCGGGCTAGGCCACAAATTCAGGGTCACTCAGCGTGCTATGGAACGGGCTATGCTCGGAGTTCCTCTGAAGGATAAGATCAGAAATGAAGTTATCCGGAAGAGAACTGGAGTTACCGACATAGCCTGCAGAGTAAGCAAGCTGAAGTGGCAGTGGGCTAGCCATGTTTGTCGAAGGACCGATGGCCGGTGGAGCAGACGAGCCCTGGAGTAGAGACCACGTATCGGCAAGCGTAGTGGGGGAGGCCCCCCAGCTAGATGGACCGACGACCTTAAAAAGGTTGCTGGGACAGACTGGATGCGGAAGGCGGAGGACAGGGTGTTGTGGCGCAGCCTGGGAGAGGCCTATGTCCAGCACTGGACTGCTATAGGCTGAGTTGATTGATTGATATTGTTTTCTAGGTAAAAACAATTCTCATCGTTAGAAACTCTCAAATACTAATAAAGCTCGTCTTGTAGCTGAAAAAAAGTCTTGAAGGATATTTCTTAGTAGTTTAAACCGGTATATTTACTTCGTGATTCAAACTACATATTTCAGAATAAAGCTACATAGTAATAAATATTCTAAAATGAAAAGGTTAGTGATATTTCTGCACGTATAAGTAACTACCTAAATAACGAACATTTTACTAAACTAATTAAAAGTCAAACGGCAATGTCTTCAGTCCCGTGATAGTTCCAAAAAATTCAACCTCAAAAACCAACATGATTCGACATCGATATAAAGCCACCCTTAGAAAACACAGTCACTGACAAGCTAACAATGCTGTTAGTACATTTCCCGATGACGCAAGCGTACCGTTGTAAATAATATTAACACATCGCGGTTGGGCCGTGTTCGTCGGCATTTGCACGAAAGCACGATGACGGTATTTCGGTATTGGGGGTGTGGTCTCAGTGTTGGCGATTGATTTTGTCACTTGAAGTTAAGTTTGTGGAATTGGGTGTAGTTTTTGTGACAACCTTATTAAATTCCTTCGCTACTGAAAATTTTAGCTCAAGCTCAAGTGGTTGTGAATTCAAAAGCTAAGTGCAATGTTATTTGCTTGCTGTATTATTTGTTTGTTTTGCTGATTTTAGCGATAAGACCGCCCATTGAGTCACCCTATGTAAAATTTCAACATTTATATCTGTTTTTTCTATGGGGTAGGTACATAATAAAGAGTAGTCTATTCTATTCTATTATATTCTGTGTCAAGCCTACGCTGAAAGCTTTCGTGAGTTGAAAACCTCAAATAAATTAAATTTTCAGTAATTCTTGAGTTCTGAAATGATGTAAGTTCCAAGGGTTTTTTTCCCCCTGAAATTCAAATCCCTTGTTTTGTATTAAACATTACTGGTGAAATGTGGGTGTTAGGTTCATCTCTGCCTGACCCTTTGGGGAACCAGGCGTTATGTTATGTTGTTTTGTATTTCCTAAAGTCTAAACTATAAAGTAAAACAATTTAATTCAACAAACCGCTGCAACTAAAGTCTTACAAAGCACACAGCGTTGTTTTCCTTTGATTACAAACGAAAGGGGGCTGCCCTTTCATTCGCTCGCTCATACATAGGGCAAATATGAGTTAAAATAACAATTTTGTAATATATTGCCGCTTGTAAACTATACGATAAACATTTTGCAATATGGCGTTTGTGAATTTTGAATAAGGTAGAACTGAGAGGGAGTGGGTATTGTGTGTTCATTTACATCTTTATCATTATATTATTTATATGTCGTAATAGCTGCAATAATAGATACAAATGTGCATATGCGTTAATGATACAATTTTTTGCTGTTTACTGTATACTTTTTTTAAAGAAAAAGTGAATGAACCGATATCCCTTTCGGACAAACTCGCAACCCTGGCAGGCATTGGTCCTAACGGACCCCGTCAGTTGGTGCTGACATCTCTTTGATGCGCGCGTGAAACACAAAAGACTTGTTGCCTGACCCCAAATTAATTGGGATAAAGACAGACATGTGACTTTTTTAACTAATAAATCATACTTATTTGTCTTTATACAGTAAAGTGTAGTACCAATAGCATACTCTATACTTTGAGCATTGTTATTTCTAAAGGAAAAGTAAAACCAATAAAGCACCTTTTATAGATATCCACAAAATTACCACCAACAAATAAATTTATTCCAGCATTTCACTAGATGTTACACGCAAAAATTATATCGATAATAAAATCGAGTAATTCGATCTATCGATATTGATGGGCCGCGTCGCGACCCTCACGACACTAAAGGCGCGTTAGAAATACTACGCTCATTTACTTGGCCCCGACATTGGAATTTTGCGCTAGGGATGGGCAACGTTTTGTGGAATTAGTCGACTAATCGACTGTTCCGTTGCATTTGAAAGATTTTATTGACTTTCACTAAAATATAACTTGGTTATCTAATTAATTAGGTACTACGTCTTCAGATACTGACTTATAGGGCTATAAAATGTTTTAGTTCGTATAGGTACCCCCTATATCATCATTTACATGAGTAAAAACACTGACACACGTAGCCTGACCACAGAAAATTAAATATTTTTTTCTGGTTTATTTTCGATTATTTTAAAAGTTTTTAATACTTATTTAGTTATTCGTGAATTTATTTTTTGTAAATTAGAATTCACAAATAAGAACACCTATTCATGGATACTGACATATTTATTATTATTTAATCATTTCTTGATAACATTGATGTTTTAAAAACCACGCTATAGCCGATACTTAAAGCAGTCCCACATTTAATAAGCTAATAAAACCTCTATAACATTACTCACAGAACTACCAGCCGATTATTATTCGATTCAACATAATCGACTAAACGTAATCGATTCTAATTCATTTTCCAGCACGTCTAGATTTATTTTAAAACAGTTGTATAAACGTCAGCATAGTAAGTCCCAGGAAATAATTTAATCTACTCGAAGTCATAAATATTAAAAAGCATTCACTTTAACAACTGCATAAGAAACGGTATGTTTTAATGGAAATGCAAGATATAGTTATGTTTAAATTATGTCATTCCTCGGGAGCCAAAGATTCAATTAATCTTGAATGGAACAAAGGAGATCAATATCAATAAAAATACCAGCCTATTATTGCCCTACTGCAGGACAAAAGCCTCTTCTGATACAGAGAAGTTACGAGCATTGATCACCATTGCACGCTTGCTTATGGAGGTTTGGTGATTTAAAACTTTATGTATATTATCTATAAGTCCAAATTTCCTCATGATATTTTCTATCAGTAATCAGGTCGAAGCAATATTCATTTAGATTAGGTGCATATTTTTTTTTCAGCAAAACTCAAACTCAAAGCATTTATTTCAATTAAACCAATTACAGGCACTTTTGAATTGTCAAAGAGTCGGTCAGATAAAAAGTTGAAGCTATTTGCCCATTCCAAAACGTAGATCTCTATAGAGAATAACAGGCAAACAACTCCAAGGACACTCTTTTAAATCAAGATATTACAAAATCCTGGGTACATTATTCTTGTCGCTTCTTTATGTGAGAATAATGTAAAAAAAAATATTATTTAAAAATAATTCACAATATTATAAGATTATAAATAAGCCCTGGCAGTCAAGACATGGCCAGTCAGACCACAAAAGAGAGGTGAATTCGATTTTCACCACAGACTCAGCGCAGACTAGAGGTCAATGAGGTCAAAAACGCCTTTGTACTTAACTACCTGGACACTTAACTCTTTCCTTGACTTTACAACACATAAAGAAAATAGAGTAGTTCGTTAGTTTTATTGATTAGGCTTCCATGGTGGATGTCATAAAAGGTGACCAAGGGAGCCAATTAGGGTGGAAAATACCATACTACTGTGTGCTAATAAAACATGCGATCATCAATCCATGTGCCAAGCGATCATAGCACTTATTCATTTTAACTATTCATTGTAACTGCTATTGGGAGGTTCAAGTTAAGTGAACATCAATTTCATGTCGAAGTCTTGTGGACCTGCTCTAGCAACTCTAAGCTTTATGTACATGACGCCGGAGCCACCCATTAATATTATACACACATTCATAAACTCACGCCTTCTTCCCATGGGGGTAGGCAGAAACTATAGAACGCCACCTGCTACGCTCCTTCATACATCTGGGCCTCAAGTCTGCTATTACAATAGTGTCAGAATGATCGATCATTGATTTCATAATTGTTGATTTTGACAAGTTTGGTAATCTACTATTATAATGGTGTCATTATGACTTTCCAATGGTCGGCCACTGACAGTACATTGAAAGAAATTGCATTTATTGGTAATCTCGTACATAATGACAAATGAATGACATTTGTACTAATGGGTTTTATAATAATGGCAATACGACAATGCCATTATAATAACACAATTCTATTACGAGAACATTGACCGACCAATGATCGACCATTATGAATTTAGCAGATTAAGAACTTTTAGCAAAATGACAATGGCATGACAATGGGATCGTGTTGGAATGACTGAATTTATAAAAATAGCAGACTTGGGCCCCTGGTCAATATGATGATATCATATAATAGAATGATTTCCATAAATCTATTTATAATTAAACTACTGCATATTTTAATTTCACAGCCTAGGACGTTAATGTTCATGCATTAAACCTAAATTCTATTGAAAATTAATCTGTACTGTTTTGCAAAAGAACTTTTAAGTATAGCACTATAAAGTAGAATGTCACTTGTATTTTCCAAAATCTTCAACAAATCCGCATTTTCGTCCTTAATTAGGACCAAATACATGTAATACTTATATATAGTAATAAAACTAAATATCTCAAGAATATAACTTGCTATTGTTTCCAACGTAACAGAAAGTAAATAATAGCAAGGACCTAAAGAGTTAGGCCAAAAATGTAAGTAATAGAAATTGTTAAATAAGTGTCGGTTTGGTTGTTGAGGTTATAAATCGTTATTGTTTACCCCGTTGGCGTATTGGCGTGAAATCTGACTGTTCATTGGAGGTCTTGACTTTTAATACGGCTGTGCGCATATGAAGGAACGTGCGTGGTACGGTCGCGTTGGTCGCAAAAGTTTTGAGTCGGTGGAAGTTTCCTTCGGCTTTTTGATTGAGGTGTAACATAATAATGGCAGAATCTCTAAAGGTGTCGTCAAGCATTAGTTTGGATCGTTAGTAATGAGAACTTCTGGATTATAATATCGACCAATATGTAGGCACCTTAGTTTCCGTGAATTTTATTGACTTAGCAGTTTAAGTTATTTTGAAAATACTTATTAGTGAATAGGCTAGATTGCAAGGGCTCGTACAGAATGGTGCGATATCGCGGGCGCGACGCGACACTAGTAGCCCAATTTCTTTGTGGGTGCCTTTCGCGCCCGCGATGTTGCACCAGTCTGTATGTATATCTTAATGTGAATAAAGAATCACTGACCGTGATACATTATGAAAGGGAAAAAAAGTGCGAGCCTTATAACAGTAGTCGCATATGATATGTAACATCTCAACATGGTATAGTACTTAGAGTACACTAATTCCATGATATAATAAAGTACTTACTAATTCCATGGTATTAAAAAGTACTTATTCCATGCTCAAGCTGTCACTTCCTGCTACACACTTCCGTCCCTTTTCACAAAATTACTCCCATAGAGAGCGAGAGGAAAGATGATACATATAAAAAAAAAATCTTGGAGTTTATTCTTCTTGAAACCAAAATTATTAAAATGTTGGTATGAACTAATTGTCTGAATCTCGCACTGGCCTCCCAGACTATAGACATAATGTTATGATACATTGATATTGGTCGCCTGGTCGCATTTGTATTGGTCGCAACTTTTTGGCTAGTTACAGTGAGAGAACACCCTTACCCAAACAAACCTCAGTTAAAAACAGTGACCGTGTGAAAACCGTCCCAAGTTTTATTGAATTTAATTCAATAATATACCAACTTGGAAGAAGTTTATTTTATTGTATATTTTGAATTTTGATTTAAGACGCACACATTATGTTTTTGTTTGTTTTTTTAAAAAAAACGTTGCCCCCCACATTAGGAATTTCTCCTCTATTGTGGGTGCGTTTACAAATATTTAAATTCACATACACAAACAGCAAGACCCAAAACAACTATTTGTAGGTCATACAAATATTTGTTCCGTGCGGGAATCGAACCCGCGATACGCAGCGCAGGAGTCAATCGCTTAACTAACTGCGCCAACCGTGCCGTCAATATGCCAATGACCTTGAGTGGTTAGCTTGCGTGTTCTGTACTGAGCTCACGCAACGCGTCGTACGTTCAACCAGTAATAGGACTCGCCCATCAAGGAGAGCTGTCCCCAATTTGACGCATTATTAATTTATTATAAACAAAAAAACAGTATTTTAATAAAACGCGTATACTAAAAGATCAGTAATTAAATTATCTTTAAATTGGTGAAAGTTTCAGAAAAATACGCTTGGTAGATTTTGCGCCATTCTCAGTTTATTATCCGCGTTAGACATAACTTTACAAATTAATTTCACTATGTAATATAAACACATTCTAAAATTATCACATATTAAGTTATTGAGAAAACGCTCTAATTTAACATATATTTTTTTTCAAATCATTAACACTACTCGTTTACACGTGATCTTCAGTTTAAAATCATCAAAAGTCGGTCATCGTCGCCTTAAATAGACGCGCAGCAGCATAGAGTTATTAGTTTATTATTGTTTATAAATGGTACACTTTATATGCTATTTCTAGTTACAATAACAATGGTACGAACATGCACTTTGCTCACTAACGTTAGTACACTTAAAATTCCTGACAGGGTAGGCAGGGTTCAAGCTACTTATGTTCCTACTTTGCAACTTCTTGTAGTAACTTTAACAAAATAAAACAAATCTATATTTTTCTGTAATAGGTTATTGCTATTATAAAGATTTGTTACTATTTAGCTACATGGTTTTCTATTTCGACTCAAAATCGTCATTTATCTTATTAACTAACTAGCTGCTGCCCGCGGCTTCGCTTGAGTGGCTTTTTCTAAAATAAAAGTAGTCTAAGTTACCCCATATAACATCAGCTATCAGTGACAGTCCCGTCAAAATTGGTCCAGCCGTTTCGATTAGCCGGAACAAATAGACAGATAGATTTTTTATGAGTATTTTTTATAACATGTCCCGGAATTAACGTACAACCTCTTAAGGCGTCATTTTACGTATCATTATGAACAACTTTTACTATGAGACCAAAATCGAAATCGCTAAAAAAATCTGCTGTGCAGTTTATGTTCGAATATCTCGTCAAAATGTAGGGAACAGCTGATTTTTTTTTCGTGATTTCAGATTTTGTTCCCATAGTAAAAGTTGTTCATAATGATGAGTACAATGACCCCTTAAGAGGTTGTGCATTAATTCTGGGACATGTTATATACTTTATATGCATTTAGTAAAAACCTGTTATTTTGACATTACAAACATACACTTCAATTTTATTTATTTAATATAGATTAACAAAATTTTCTCATGCCACATACAAAGATTAAAATAAATTTTAAATACCTATAAATACACTTTAGGCCAATTTATTTTAAGCACGTTTTATATGAGATAGGAATGGCACGACGCGGGCCACATCAAACGTTTAAGGGATTTTACGACGGATGCATACTTAATTTGGCTTCCAGTGTATATCGTATTCACAAAAGTGTACTGACTACTTAGTTACCTTTTAAACTCTTGTTCACTGTTCAGTAAAATGATCCATTAAAATAACTTCTGATTTTAACGAGCTTTTGTTTGTTTTTTTAATAACCAGAAAATGAATAATTGGCATAGTAGCAAGACTATCTTTATTTATTTGGGATCTGCAACAAAGGATACACAGATACAATAGAAATCACAATCAGCATCATCATCATTTCAGCCGAAAAGACGTCCACTGCTGGACATAGGCCTCCCCTATAGGGGGGTTTGCCATAATCGCCACGTTAGGCAGGCGGGTTGGCGATCGCAGTATGGTGGTAAAATGCATAGAAAACGCTGCTGCCCACTCTTTAGTAAGTCCCTTAGTCGCCTTTTACGACACCCACGGGAAGAAATGGGATGGTGCTATTCTTTACGTCCGGCACCAAATAGACACACAATAGGTAATACACAAGGTTATTTCTAGAGTTCTTCTTAGAGACCACAGCCTGCATATCTAGGTGTAAACCTATTGATATCTTTGAAAATCAGTTTCAAAACTGAGTTTGCATTTATAGTTCCAAAAGAAGGGCAGTGTACCGCTTACTCATTTACATTTAAACAACTAACTTCGAACTGTGGTGGCATCTACAACGCGAAATACTCATCAAAAACCTGACGTCACACAAATTCTGCATCGCGCAAGCAGAGTTTACTGCGCGACTGGCATCCCGACATCAACTGTCGGGCAGTTTCCCACCAGACACAAAACCCGTCTAGTCAGAGGATCTTCCTTTTCTGGGAACACCCTGTTCCTCATCTTAATATACAGGGTTATTTTTAAAACGTCAAAAACCTCTTAAGGGGTCATTGTACTCATCATTATGAACAACTTTTACTATGGGACCAAAACTGGAATCGCGAAAAAAAAACCAGCTGTTCCCTACATTTATGTTCGAATAATTCGTTAAAATGTAGGGTACAGCTGATTTTTTTTTCGCGATTTCATGTTTGGTCCCATAATAAAAGTTGTTCATAATTATGAGTACAATGACCCCTTAAAAGATTATTGACGTTTTAAAAATAACCCTGTATATAATTCTTCTGTACGCGTGTTTATCACCTAACTCCTTTTAAACGGCTGGACCGATTTGGTTGAAATTTTGTATTCATATTTCAACGGGTACCTGGATGGTTTGAAAACACAGTTGGACCCGGTAGGTGGCGCTGTTGTTGGTATAAGGCGGTACGAAGTTTGCTGGGTCAGCTAGTACCTCTATAAACTACTTCTTTTTTTTTTTCCTTCTGGCTTCGCACGGTTTGTGCATTTAGCCAATGTCACGTTTTAATTCTTGTATAATATTGATGAAATGAATTATAAATGCATGATGATGATATCCCCGCCCACTCCCCTTGAGTTTCAGTAAAGATGTGGCACTTTACTGAGACCTCACGCGGACTTCTTGAGAGAACTTGAAGCGAAGTTGCACTGTTTTGTTTAATTTGCCTACACTAATGCACGTTCACAAACACTTAATGGTTAATAATCCACCATTATTACACATTAATATTCGGCTAAACACAAATTTTAGAAAATTAAACAAACTGCTGAACATGACGCTTCACTTTCCCGCCAAGAAGCCTAAACTACTTCTAGTGAGAATGTTTGAGAGGTGCACTGCGTAGCAACGTTAAATGACCAAACACAAACTATATTTTCAAGTAAATATCGAGAACCTAAAGTTATTAAAATCTTCAACTCCCCAGGTCAACATTTTGACATTCAGGCAACACGATCCCTTGCCGTGACGTCATATATTCACGACTTTACTTACGGTATGCACACATGCACTTGCGATGAGAACATTTGTTATCAGAACCATCGTTGTCATAAAGATATTTTGATGATAAGTTGGGATTTTTCATGTTTTGTTGTGTGAATAAAAGTTATTATATCCTTTGAGTCTACCTATTGTTCCTACATGCAATATTACGTATAATATATATTCCTACAAAGATTGAGACTACCGTAGCGTCTACAGCGAATTTTAAGATTTAATGTGAATGATCACACGACAATTACTGAATTATGTTAGCAATATCATTACGCTCCTGACCATTCCAAACGGCCCCGTTGGTCTAGTGGTCGTAAGCGCTACTGCTGAACGAGTTCGATTCCCAGGTCAGTCAAAGTGTTATTGGGTTTTATCATGAGGAATTTCTCAGTATCAACCCGGGGTCTGGATTTGTGCCTGTTTGACGGCAATAGGCTCGCCCCCTATTACATGGGACATGAAAATAACTGGTGAAATGTGGGTGTTTACTATAGGAACACCATATTTCTATGGGAACACCTCTGTCTTACCCTTCGGGGATTACAGGCGTAATGTTAAGTTATGTTTTCATTAAAATCAATGCATTGATTATAAGTCACCATTAAAGATAAACTCAGGATAGGAAAAATTGGCTAAAATAACGTAGCAATAGCTAGGTCAAACCTTACGTACATTACGTCTTATGAAATGTATGGTTGAACGAAGCAAAGGGCGAAGGCAAACATTAAAAAGTCATAAGCGCCATTGATTCGTACAGCCTGAGGTTATGACGAAACAGATGCACAATGCAAGTGGAAGTTTGCAAAGGGCCAGAGGAGGCCAAGACTGACCTATCACGATCAAATTGAACGTATTTGTAAATTACATCCAATAATTGTGTACTTAGAAATTAGGGAGTTATGGAATGTAAGCCTAATATTCTGCTAATCCGGTATTGACAAATTTTGCAAGAGGTAGAATAATTTACAGTAGATTTAAAAAAAAACCTATCTCGTTGTAAAAAAACATGCGGAGCAGTCTTTGGGGACGGCCGATAGACGTGAAAACAGTATAAATATAGCTCATGGAAAGCGTTCAGTGACGATTACGCGAGTTCCATGATTTTTGTTGACCCAAAAAGTGCTCAACGCGCCTAAAGAAGATTTCACTTAAAAAAATTTGGTGGGTCTTTTTTTTGGTCGCAAGTGTTTTTTTGTGTGGCGTCATTAAATTTTGGATAATTGTGTCTATATAGCTAAGTTCTGTTCTTGACCTTATCAAAATGACTAATGAATAACTAATTCTTGTTTCAGGTATGCAAATGCGAGAGAAAAAACTAATCCATTTTACAAGGTGTCGTAAGTAAATTGACAAAAAAAACACTTCGATAGTTTTGTCAATAGTAATTTAACTATTGATTTAGTGATATTTGATGAACTGTTAACTGATATTACAGACTCTTAAATATGTATAATGAACTGTTAAGATATAAATAATGGGATTAAGTATCGTTAGGCCGTTTTAATCCTTCGTAACTATTGGTAACGATCTTGAGACTAGCAGGATAAATAATTTATTGGTTGATTTATTAGTCGTAGCGTTCGATTGATGGACATGCTCAAACTGAACGGTGGGGAAGATTCAGTCAGGAAAAAGCTAAAGGAAGTTTTAAAAATGATGGACAAACTAAATTTTATAAACAGTGTTTAGTATAAAACTGTTCTTACTAAAACATTTGCGGACTTTGAGCTTGGTAAGTTTGTATATGAATTTATAAAAAAAATGCTTGTTGTTTTGAAATTACGGAAGAAATTTTTGGTTCAGCAGTAGGACACAGATCTAAACTGTAATTTTATAAAAATCATTATCTTCATAATTTCAGCCGAAAGACGTCCAGTGCTGGATATAGGCCTCCCCCAAGCACCGCCACTTCGACCGGTTCTGTGCTGTGTGTATAAAAATAATGTATTTATTTTATTATTTATGTAAAATACTTAGACAGACGACATAATTATAATTTTGAGTAGGTACAACGTACTTGAACGCTTGTTTCTTAAAAAAAATCATCCAACAGACCTGCGAAACGAGAAATGAAAAAGAAATATAGACAATAGTGTGTGAGAACAACAAGAGAAAAATATGAATATGCGAAGACTTAAACTAAAATTTTAAATAAACCTACACATATAACGCAAAAAATTTACATTGCATTAACAACAGCGTTATATGTTGCCTATAATGTTCCCACTGCTGGGATACAGCCCTCCTCTCTTTGAGAGGGACTAGGCTGTAATCCACCACGCGGGCCCAGTGCGGATTAGTAAAAAAATATAATAACATAATATTCTCAACATTGATCCTAATTCTTTCAATCATTCGCTGTAGAGAGATCCTAATTCTCTCAACCATTCGCTCTAAATTGATCCATATTCTTCACCAGACGATCACTTAACAACAACGCGATCCTCCACGAAACACCTTATCTGTCTATTTCATATTTGACAACCGAGATAAATGTGACACTCCACGACACATAAGCGCCAAAGCGGCTTATCTACATGAAACACGTCGAACCAAAAAAAGTGAATGATTTATAAATAAAATGTCTTAATTAGCTAAAATAAGATTAATTAGATACCAGATCGCGGATGTTTGTGAAACTCTTAAAGTGTTAGTCGATAAAAGGAAGTTATTAATTTGAACTGTCAATAATGTGCCGTTGAACTTAGCCCGACTTGTACAGGCCTAAGATGGTGGGGTATGCTGCTTGCATACTTGTAAAAAGCGTCTGTATTATCTAAACTTAACACTTTCCGGGACACTAAACGCCCATAGACGTCATAACAATATAATTTCTACTGTGTCTCGTGCACTGCCTTGGAAAGTGTTCAATATGTAAAATTACTAGTACATCTCTCTTAGTTAGATTTGTTCCATAAGAATAAATCTCGTATAGAAAAGTTATTAAGGAAAAAATCTAATTTACGAAACACTATTAATGATTATAATGACTATACTTCTGTAAATACGCATTTGTTTTGGTCGCGAATCATATTTTGATCTAGATACAATCTGACATTGTCGTGCAAATTACAAAAAAACGTAAGAACATTTTGCATTTCGCGGGCTACCACTAGCACTGCTGATTTACCTTAAGTGTTGAAATTACACCTGCTAAGTTGTAGAAGTTGCCACATAATTATCCTGTACCTCTTTTGGACTACGCAATGACATGAGAAAAACTATTTATTCCTAACAAAATTCCAGAAAAAGATTGCCATTTTTCAGAAGCCACAGTACGAAAATAATTATTACATTTTCCCGTAGAATCTCGCATAAAAATGTGTTGAATGCCATCTGTATCAATTCACCTTTAAAAAACCAGCCGACAGAAGTAAATAAACATACCATTCCCACTTAAACAGCCATTGAAATATTTTTATTCTGCCATTATTAGCAATATTGTCTCATATAGAACATGCCAACTCACAAGGACTTACAAGTACCTACCTGGCTTAGGCAACAGTCCCACTGCTGACGAGGTAGCGACTATCAACGCATTTGTCGCTCAAATAACGTACAATAGATGTAGGAGAGACCTACGGCTATTGTCATTAAGGCGCAGATATATGATTTTAATGTCTTTTAAATCTGTTATTACGCCTTCATATAATGCAAGTAAGTTATGCAAAAAATGTATATGTTAAACTAGAACGCAAACACATCAATTCTATATGTGAATATTAAGGATTGTAGTAAAATACTTTATGAAATAAATTCAGGAACTAATGTCTACCCAAAGCATAAAAAACGATATTACTTTGAAACTACTTAAGATATTTTCATGCTTTTTTTTTGTATGAATAGACTGTTTTATTATCTATTATTTTATCTGTGATTTTTTTTTTTTTCAAATATTCATATTTTCGTTACTAAAAATAAATATTCCCTATAAAAGTTAATGGTTGCGTGGCGTGAGCGCAACGTGCATTTGTATGGCCAAGGTCAACGGCAATTATCTCAACCTTAATAGTTGATCGCTAACTGTTCACTGCACCGTCGGCGAGTACTCGTTTGTCTTAGTGACAAGAGCTATCAAAGAGAGTACTCGCACAGCGACGCTCACTTAGCGAGCAGAATACTCGCTGAGAGACTCACGCTTGGTAATACGCATACCAGCGAGTACAGTCTGCGGGGCCTAAGCTGAGCTTTGCATTTGTGTGAGTGATTACAGTACAAGAGGTGAAGTGTGGAAGGTGCGCGGTGGAGTTGCGTCGCATACTGTACCGTGTTACGTTGTTCTCATACGTCACACACTATCTATGTGCACTCACACAAATGGAAAGCTCATCTTAGGTCTCGCGGACTGTAATCGCTCGTTTTTAGTTGCTACCTCTACTCGCTTCTCGTTAATCGCTCGCTGTAGGATGGGGGTGCTTTAGGTACCGCGGGTTCGAATCTTGCATCCCACACTACTTGATGTTGAGAGCAAACTTCAAGAGTACCTACAGGAAAAAAGATGGAGGCAGGACTCAGCAGGTAGCGTGTAAAGATTTTTATGATTTACGATATTTCGATTGTCAATGACCAAAGAGATTACAGCAATCTATTGTTTTTGTGGTAGTGTCTCATTATTTCTTGAGGGATCGGTAGAAAAGTGTTTTTGTTTCACAATTATCTTTAAAGACTGGTCAATGAGTTGGGACATCATCATTCTTTTCAAGGACTAGAACTAAACTATATTATTCTAATGCAGGATATTGTGTAGATCTCCTTAACATTACTTTAGAAGAAAAGATCGATATACCCACCGTGTTACTCCTATTTAGTTTGTGGTGGCATCTACAACGTTAAATGCGAACTACGCATCAAAGACCCCAGACAAATCCTGCATCAAGCAAGCAAAGTTTACCGCGCGACTGTCATACATACAAAATCCCGACATCAACCGTGCGTCGGGCAGTTGCCCAGCAGACACACCACCCGTCTGGTCAGAGGATCCTCCCTTTTATATAGAGAATGAGTGAACTTTACACCCTCTTCCTCATAACAATATAATTGTAAGTACCTGCCTGATATAAAATACAGGCAGGGAAATTTATTATATAAATCTAATTAATTGATCAATTTAATTTTCTCTTTGACAAACTACCGACAGAATATCAAAATTTAAGTGATCTGACATCAACATTCAAATAACAATACGACGATATTACTGTAGATATTTGTTTACAATAAATTCCAAAGTCGTGAACGTCTCGTCCCCGTCACATGTAAGTCCTAACACAGCCATGCTAATAGATCGCTATTTAAAACTCCGCTTACCAATATAAGTCCAGCAAATACATTTTTGCATTCCACTTATTGAACTGGCTTTGAACTTGAGAGAATCACTGGAATACCTTTTAAATATCTTAGTGAGATGATAATTATTATTGGTTATTTTAAAAGTATGGTTCTGGATATTAACGGACTGGATTAAGTTAGGGATCCTCAGAAAAATCGAATTTGTAAAATTGTGATAGGTACCGCAAAATAGAGCTTTTAATAAATAGTGACTGAGTTTAATTAAATATCATTAATAACATACATTAAAACTAAAGTAGGGTACTTAACTACCAATTTCTACTAAAATAAATTAAAAAAAAAAACATGAAAACTAAAAAGTATCGCTTGAGCGTAAATCAAAAACCATAAAATCACCCTTCTTTACAAAGCTAAAGAAAAATACTTTATTGAGATTTCCTATTCGAGTTTATATATAAAAGGTTATGAAAGGTAGAATTGAAAAGATTTTATTTATGAAATATTACGAGTATGTTGTCTGTTATATTACATTTTTAAGTGAAGTTTAGTTTGAAGACCGGAATAGTCTTTTAAGAGTCCATTTTACAATGTCAATGCAGCTAGCTTTCGGTTGATGTGTTAGCTATAAGCTGTAGCGATTTCAAACTACTGAAATTAACTTAATAAAACTGGCAACAAGTAAATAAGTCACAGCGATTTCTAATCAATTTTGATGTGGTAAATGCCAATTATCAATAATTATACCAAAATATTATAATAATTTTATTTAATATTGAACGGAAATTCTTTCATCTTTGTTTCATCCCTTGAAGTTGTGATTCAATGCATAAAAAGCACGATTACCCTATAATGTTCCCATTGCTGGAATACAGGCCAGGAGGCCTGTAACCAGAACAGAGAGGACTTGTTAGAGGGACTGTGCCATAATCCACCAAGCGAGCCTAATGTTTGTCCAGTAAAATGGTGCAATACAGTGAAGATTTTTTTAACATAAAAATTGAAGGATGAACACACAATAGTAGAAATATCTATGAATAAAGGAAGTCTAACTCCTAATGTTTTAATGATCCTTTGACCACATGAAGCAAAGCCTATAATTATCAAAGACTGAAACTATAAATATCTATTAAAGTCGCTTCCGCTTATAACACGAACCACAGTCAACAGCAGCGGAGTAACAGCGGCCATAAAAACATGCATTTACAACGTAAATACAGAAAAGAGGATGCCTGCGCAATACTCGCCATTCTCATCCGTACACCACTGAAATATTACATTTTAAATGTACCTACAGCCTGCGAGTTTTAAAAAGTTGCTGGTAATAATAGTTGTTCGGTTGCCATGCTAATAGTAAGGTTTAAAACATGGCCGGTAAAGATCTTTTGTTGATGATGAACATAGCAACTGTAATCACCAATCCGTCAAAATGCGGTGATTTCTAGTCATTATCAGTTTTAGTACCTATGCCCTGCAAAGAACAGTTGATATATTATTATGCCCAAGCCCGATAGTCTGACAATCCGTCTTACCAAGGGGTATCTTACTCAGTAAAAGGGTTGTAGAGTTCAGATAGGCAGTTGTTTTGTAAAATTCTGGTATTCAGTTGCATCCAGTTACATTGGAAATTGACCCCATCATAGTTCAGAAAAGGCTAGGCACATGATGAGGCTGATTAGGTAGACCGATGACCTGGTGAAGGTCGCGGCAATCCGTTGAATGTCGGAAGCGAAGGACAGGGCACTGTGGCGATTGTTGTTGAGGGACGCCATTGTCCAACAGTGTACGTCTTTCGACTGATATGATCATGATGGTGATAACATGTGTCCGTATGGATTGAGGAG
Organism: Tiliacea aurago; assembly: GCA_948098905.1. Taxonomy (NCBI): domain Eukaryota; kingdom Metazoa; phylum Arthropoda; class Insecta; order Lepidoptera; family Noctuidae; genus Tiliacea; species Tiliacea aurago. The sequence goes on along the minus strand of OX402583.1, from coordinate 3,865,341 downwards.
CCACATAAAATGTGTTGTATCATCGAAATTGTATAGTCTTTCCATTTTAATTTTTATACTACAAATTAGTCACTCATTTACTACTAAATTATACTAAAATTATATTTAATTAGTTGATGACTTTCCGAGAAACAGCGTGGTGAAATTTGATTTGTATGAAAAATAAAAGCATTGTAGCTATCTCAAATTCAGCCGTACAAAACCCATTTTTTTGTACAGATTACTCATAAACACTACTAAATCCTACCAAATTTTCAAAAAAATCCGTCGCCTAGTTTTCGAGTTTAAGGTGGCTCCTCATACCCAACATTTGGATTGAGGAGCCACTTTTGACGTCCTATAACTTTTTAACGATTTTACTACAAATTCCAGGATCGGGCCTACAAAATCAGCTAATTTACTACTAAATATTGTTAGGACCCTCGTTTAAATATGAGACATGGCTCCTCAATCCATACGGACACGATAACATAGAGTATTATAGAAGAGCCTAGTCTAAAATAGAAAAGTTGTTTTTCAGGAATCCGTTCCAAAAATAGGCTGGTTCGAATTAAGTAATTAAGTCAGCTATAAAATTTGAGTTCTAACATAATCACGATCCGATGAAAGTCAGCACCTCAATTTCCGAAGCCGCGTTCACTAACTCCAGATTTCTAGCTCCTCGCCTCCTACAATATTATTATTGTAACAAAGTAAAAGCCTCCCTCGAAACCCAACAAATCTCGAGTCTATGTTATCTCTATTCATTCCTAACAATAGGAACAGTCTCAGACATAGCAGTTTCTCAGCATAACATTAGCTATTTATGATTGCTTATCTAACCTAACGGTCCAGCCAGTCTGCGGTTCAGCCTAGAAACGTAACCTGGGCCTTGATTTAGACATATAATTTTATGGGACTAAAAATAACAGTTCTGATTGGGATTGGCAACTGGAACTACACTTTTTGGAGTAGCCCTAATGATAATGGTGTAGAGGACCACGAGGTGCTATATCGGATTGATAGAAAATTATAATAGTCAATTGAAAAATATTTTTTATTGTCCGTGTGGGACGTAAAGAATAGCACTAACCCATTTCTTCCCGTGGGCGTCGTAAAAGACGACTAAGGGACTAATAAAATTACTAGAGAATGGGCAGCAGCGTTTTCTATGCATTTTAACACCATACTGCGATCGCCGACCCGCCTGCCAAGCGTGGTGATTATGGCAAACCCCCCCATTTGGGGGAGGCATATGTCCAGCAGTGGACGTCTTTCGGCTGAAATCATAATGATGATGAAAAATATTTGGAGTAAAAAAGAAATTAACTCTCTATAACGTTTACTATCGGCCCTTTACTTAACGGCCACAACGTTTTGTTTTTATTGACCCTAAAGGAAGTCCAAAATCTTAATTTTTCATGTCATTGATAGAGCTTTCGACCCCTTGTTAAGAATATATCTCCTGCTTTTTGACCTAAACTACCTATCTAGGGTCTCCAAAACCATCTTCAAGAAATATTGAATCAGCCCATCTTCAACTCTGCTAATCTCCTTAAATCTACTACCATAAAGCAACACGTACACGACAATTCGTAAGTGGATGGCACACGGGCTTGTGGACACAAAGAGAGGTAACACGCGCAAAATTCCACTATAATCCAGTTTAAATAACTTGGAGCAATTACTCGGCATAAACGTCTTGCGGCGTTGTATCGAAAACGAGGGGACGACGTGTATGTTGTGTGGGGTATGAGGTTCCGTAGAAGGTATTTATTGGAAATATGTACCATTTAACTTCTTTTACTCGCAATGTTGGACGAAAGTTTATGGTTGTAGTTTTTAAATTAAGAATTCTATCTTTACCAGCATTGAGTTTGGACGAGTTTCGAATAACATAAACTGCAGTTTGACTGACAGAATTTACTTTTGCAGGTAGACCTATATTTTTTCGGATTTCCCAAGCCCCGTGGACTCGTGAACGCCTCATCTCACATTTAGACGTAACTGAAACTTAGTGTGTTCATTCATGTATGACCTTAAGCCTGAAAATTACAATTTTGCATCTTACCGGTGCATGTTAATTTCACCTACTCAAGTGTCTTCCCTGACTACCTGATCCCTGAAAATGAAAAGTCGTAGAAAACAGCTCAAGCCATCTCCCATTACGACATGTTGAATTGTGAACGACTGTAGACTATAATTTTAAATAAGACTATATTTGAAATGAAAATATATTTGATCCTGTAAATATGATACATAAGTATCGAAATCACCTTTACACTTCATGTTTCACTCACTCTGTCATTAAAAAGGTAAAAATTAACAGTTTACTAACTCCCGGGTCATGAGAACTACCACGTTATTGTTTCAAGATTTCAAATTGGATCGCGATAGTACTATTAGAAACCAGGGGCTATCATTGTTCCCATTTAATTTCCATTTACCAAAGTCTCACTTGGTAAACCCATCGTGACAACTTATCTCCAAACGCCATTTTAGACCGCCACACCTCATTGAACGTGACTGCAGAACCCTAAAACAAAAAGAAACCTCAAAAATCTCGATAAGACCCGCGTGGGGCGGTGACAACAGCAAGTCAACAAAAATAATATAAAAAAGCCTTAACTTGGACCTCAGAGGTGTCGTTGGGACCTTGTCGCCTTATCTCGAGTTGGACCCACATCGATCAACGTTCCTTTGAGTAAATTTAAAAATTTAACAATGAGGTGTATAAAGTTTGATTGAGAAAGTCAGTGTTATTAAAATGTGTTTATTATTATCTTAAAGGTACAAAGAATAATAGTAATGTAGATGCGATGTGTCTTGTTTGTGGTCTTTGGCAGTAAGCCAGGGAATTCGAAGAAATAGGTCTGCTGAGTTAATGTGGAGCCATCTGTTTCCGGGATAAGTTAAATGAAATTGAAATTAGAAGTCAGTAGATAAATGAATCTATAGACAACTAAGTCAAGATATTTGTAGAGGGACCGAGAAAGTCGAAATGCCCAGGTCCAGTTCGTATCATAAATATCACATTTATATTCCGCATCAAAACTTAGATTGGCTCTCCTAAAAAAACACAATTAAAACGCAACTGTTCCCATACAATTACACTCAGCATAGTTTTCATAATAAAGCGCTAAATTTTAATTAAAAATCACTTGCGCTCGCGACGCTCGCGCAAAAAACGTCGAGGATGAAGGTCCGAGGATGCCCGAACGTCGACGATGTTACCCGAACACTGGTTTTGTGATGTTGTTACCCGAACATTACGCGTAATTACTCAATCGCCGAAACGTGGAATGCTTTCGGCCAACTTTGAATGCGATGGGTTTTGTGTTTAACGCCTTATACGGCCAAGAGATTATACTTGAATCATTGATAATGCGAAAATTGGGATTTCGTTGCGATGTCGTTAACGGTTGGGAAGGATGGTGTGAGGATATTTGGCTGAACATTTATACCTTTTTATGCTCATCTGACTAATAAAGGTGACCAAAGGGATCGTCAAAGTCAATATATACAAAGTATTTTCAATTTTGGCCACAATGCATACTGTTCCAAGAGTAAAGACATCAAATATGTAGTAAATGTCATCGTTAACCGAGAATCATACAAAACCAAAACGAATAGCAAAGGGTTCTGTGCGAAAATAATGCTGAGTATTAAACCAACAATTATTTTAAAACTTGCTCCAGCTAATATTGCAAATAACTTAACTTCAAAAGATCTTTACCCTTTGATAAGTAATCAGCATAATAACAACTTTAAATACTATGCGGATTGCATACTTTACTAGCAATTACCGTGCATGGAATGTAGGCTTCCAAAATGCCAAACAAAATGAACCAACCAACAGCAAAATTCTGAGTTTGTGTCAAAATTACATACAATTTGCAGTAACAACGTATTATTAGGGAGCACTGTTGAGCCGTTGACAAGTGTTCCGCTGGAAACTACAGATACCATCAAATGTATGGTAATTTATGCAGTTCTTAATTACTAAGTCGCTGTTAGACTCAAATTTTATTGTAGATATGAAATCATCGGAGCAAAGCTGAGTTGCTGTTCTGCTTAGTCATGATCTTGGTTTAATAATTGTGCAACTAGACGTAGGTTTGATGAAAAGCAATTACGATAGATACTTTTTAATGATTCGGTCGTAAATTGTGTAATAGTAATGATTAAATATATATATATATGAGTAAAAACTGTTAAGTAGATCATCGTGGAAGAGTTGATTGCACGTTTCTAGAAGAAGAATCTCTACTTACTATTCGTACTATATTAAAAATATGACAATGATTTTAAGATAAAAGAATATGACACGGATACCTGCAGAGTTTAAACCAAAAGTCACTGAATAAAAATTATCCGCTTATTCATATTAATAAGCATTTTATCAATGGCACCATACAACACAGGGTTGACTGTGACAAATCGCGCAAATCGAAGTGCCTTCGTAACTGGTTATTAGAATTTATCAAAACCAATGTTACTGACGTAAACCATAGTTAAACGTCAGGTTAAAAAATGAGCCAGGAAAATGTGCAATCGAACACTGTTATTGAATTATGATTCATGCCTGTGAATGTTATTAATTTTAGTTGTAACTTTAAGAGCTTTTTCCGTTATGAAGATGGCTCCAGGAAATGTCTCTACAAGTGAATCTTTTTTAACTATAGGTAGTTTTTAATTATCAGGGTTGTTAAATTCGAGAGGGTGTGCTGGATTTTCAGTTGTTACTACAACATCTTTTATATTCATCACAACTGTTAATGAAAGAGACGCTAGTGCATATTGTTTCGAGCGCTTGTTGCCATTAGATGTATTAATAGTGCTAAACTATTAAAATGATTTTAGGTTTGACATAGTTCAATTAAAATTGTGAAATGAAATATTACGTGGATAAGCTAGGTACTGTATATAGCTATATACTGATCATCTTTCAAAATGTTAGTGGAATAATGCCAAAACCATTCCCACACTAGCTTCGTTCACACATTTCCAAACTAAAAACACAACAACCACACGAGGAACACACAAAAGGAAGCTCTAAACAACTAACATTAATACCAGGAACACACTATAATTTACTCCGTAAGTACTGCAGTATAATTGAAACGGCTTTCTGGCTATAATTCTGCTGGTCCAGTCTAGCTGTCATCGAGCGAGCGTCGCATAATCCCTTGGAACCAGTAGTGAAGGGAAATAGTAATACACCGTCAGTTTTAATTGCACATTATTTGATTAGAGAGGAATGTTTTCGTTAGTTAGATGATAATAGTGATGTATAATAAATAATATGTGAATGTTTATTAGGATAATGGCTTGCTTGGTGAATGGTATGGTCGTGGTATAATTGAAAAGTGAATGCTTTAATTATATTTTATTGTCCTGTGCTAACTTTGTAATAAGCTAAACGTTAAAAATATCATTGCCTTTGTTTAATGTGTTCGGTGTTTTCTATTTGATTTAATTTGATGATGATAAAATCACAGTAATGATAAGTTAGCCCTGCAAAATGTGCCCTGTCAATTAAGAAAGTAATGAAGATATTATACATGTATTAGATACAATAAGCACTATTACTATTCTAGTATTTGGATCTTTTATCAGAACGTGAAAGACTGTATATCCTCTCTTTCGTCGAGCGGCCTTAATAAGGCCGATGAGGCCGATTTCTATTATGCGGGATTCGCCAATCGGTCTGATTCAGTCCGACTGATTCATTTCGTTCGTGGCGCACACCCATTTTCGCGCCAAATAGGCTGGTTCAGAAGAGGTTACCCTCTCATCTGTCAATTGACCTACATTAGGCCGATGTCAATTATGCCGAATTCGCCATCCGATCTGGTTCAGACCGACTGATTCAGTTCGTATAGTGGCAAATCCCCATTTCGCGCCAAAAAGCCGACACGAGAGAGGATATACTGAGTTGAGTAGGGTAGAGCAGGAAGTAAGCCCAACGATAAGTCCTCCGTACGATTAAATTTTTCAATTCACGTAGTATTCAACAGCTTTGATTTAGTTTCTATTTGACTCTCAGATCAAATCAGCGTAGAAACTAATTATATTTGATGCACACAATAAAATTATAGTGGCCATCTCGATTTCAGTATATTTTTATTTGAATGCAATGCAATGGCATAAAGTTTGAACTTGCTTGAGAAAAACTAAGACTAGATGGTAGAGGGGTGGGCAGTGATTGTAGCAAAGATAGCGATATTTATGTAGATTTGTTAGTGTCGATTTAATCTGGGACAGGTGTTAATGGGTCTTTTCTTTTTAATTGAAAATAGATTTATAATTGCAAAACTGGGTAAGCTTTTGTTTAAACACCAGCTTAATTATTTCTAATATTCAAATAAATATCAAGTCAGTATATATGGGTTAGTACGAAGTATTCTAGACGCCAATTTGTAAGAAACTGACTATCAAGTTTTAATAGGGACGTAAATTATTAACCTTATGTAATCTCACCACAAACTTCAACATCATGATACAAAATATAACTGTAAAACAACAAAAAAATGCATATTATCGAAAAAAAACCCTGCAAATCGATTCTCTTTATCGATTCATTCTTTCACAGTAGAGTCGTGGCTCACCACTACGCTACCCGTTCTTACAGAGAATGCGCGGGCGTGACGAAGTCTCTATCTGCCAATAATCTAAACTGAATAACTAGTACCTCCAGTCGGATGCGCTCGCTATTGATCTCTGTCTTCATATAACTGGAACGTCCTCCCACAGTGGATTGTATTTCGTTTTTATTTTCACACTTAGGTTTTATGGGATGTACAAGGGTGTTGGTAGATGGTTCAGCTGTTTTTGTTTGGCTGTATACTTTTTTCTGATTGTCTGAAATATCTATACAATTTGGGCTCATGTACTTCTTGTTAACATGTACATTAAAAGTAATTCTGGTTATTATATCTTGTTGTTCTTTTAGATGATTCCTACGTAAAAGCTCCGTTAAACCAGACGGTTAATTTAACAAAATGACTAGTACAATCGTGATTACATTTTCAGTTTATGATAGCATACTTTTCAATTAACCAGAGATTCCCATCGGTCAGTTGAAAATAACATAGAATTAAATTCATTCAAATATTTCTGAGCAATTGAATTATCTGACCTCATATAAACTCTAGTTCACGACCGCATGAGGAAACGTTCTCAAAATACCCTAATTACCTCATAATGACGCCAAATTACAGTACTTAATCATTTAAACTATCTTAAATGGCAGTTGTTATGCAAATTGAATATCAAAATTGTAAGTAGCAGTAGTGGGAGATTTGAGAAATACCGTTTGGTAGATTTTCTATTTTATTCTTTGCGGCTGTAGATTTATTGGCTTACTAATACTATTAGCGTTTCTTGCTTTGTGTGGTTTTATTGATGTTACTTTTATTCGTTTTGTTTACCATACTAATATTAGTACTAAATAAATGACATAATAAATTATTAAACATCTATACACAGTTCCCAATGCTTAGTAACTGAATTTAAAGAATGATTGACATTCGACCATAAACTGTAATCTCAGTTCCATCAAAAAACTGACTGTAAGTGCAGGAAAAAAACGGTTTACATCAAAATGGAATTAAATCAACCCGTAATTACTAAAACCAACTCATCGCCTGTCATTATTCCGTGTACTTGTTCAAACATATCCTGTAGTAATTGTTTAAGTAATTGCTCGTTTTAATGTGTTTTAGTGCTGATTACATCAATAGGAGCACTTAATTTTCATGTTATTGTACCGTGGGAAATGCATTCTTTTGATCTGTAGATATACTTGATAATACTGTTGAAATGACTTTTTGATTTAGAGATAATTGTAACAATGAGATGATTCAAATGAACGTAGCAGAATATGCTTATTGAGTATTAAGCATATTATAATTTAGGTGTTAGCGATTTTGAAAAGCTTAAGCAAAAATGCTTAAGCTTAAGTGGCAGTGGGCAGGGCACATTGCTCGCAGAACTAATGGCCGATGGGGCCGAAAGGTTCTGGAGTGGCGACCGCGTACCGGAAAACGTAGCGTTGGAAGGCCTCCCACAAGGTGGACCGATGACGTCGTTGTGAAGGCTGCAGGTATCTGCTGGATGCGGGAAGCACAGAATCGATCGAAGTGGAGGTGCTTGGGGGAGGCCTATGTCCAGCAGTGGACGTCTTTCGGCTGAAATGATAATGATGATGATGATGATTTTGAAAATAAATAAAAACCCACCCGTAAAATCTACTCGAGTTTATGTTTTCTTAAGCACGTGTTTCTGTGACAAATATAATTATTTTTATTTCTTTCTTCTTTATAAAATCTTGAATGTGCTGAAAAGCTAGTTACGTCCAGTAATCTTTGTCTTCGTCATTTCGACCGCACGACATTGAATTAGATTTTGTTGTCCCAAAACTAGGCTTCGCTCACGTTAATATAGATTTTGTCAACCATTTTATATCTCTTGGGAACAGTTCTTATTTCTGGATGTGCTTTTCTGTACCCTTGAAAACGTGTATGCAAAATTTCATGATGTTCGGTAGAGTAGTTAAGACGTGAAATCGTAACAAACAAACAAATAAATAAACAAACTCACTTTTCATCATCATCATCATCATTTCAACCGACCACGCGAATCACCACGCGTGGCAGGCAGGTTGGCGATCGCAGTAGATATGTTGTTAAAATGCATAGAGAACGCTGCTGCCCATTCTCTAGTAAGTCTCTTAGTCGTCTTTTACGACATCCACGGGACGAAATAGGCTGGTGCTATTCTTTACGTCCGCCACCACATGGGGCAACTCACTTTTGCATATAAAATATTATTTAAGATTTAATGTCATGCAAGTTCCCGTTAATATTTCAGTAAGAACTATGTCATCAATATAAATTATCTTCAAGATCACTATACTATAAAAGTCCCGGAAACTACTAAATACTAGGCTTTTAAAAGGCTTAAGAACCAAACAACTATGTATTTTAATACTCTTTATCCGCTGCATCTATAATATATGTCGTACGAACTATTAAAAAGATATTAACCTAGCAGCATCCATAGTTTGAATCCAATCACCGTGACAATCTAGACTTTCTCAAGAAACCTTAGTTAGTTGATTCAAAGTAGGTTTTTAATTACCTTGGTAAAGTAAAAACATATCTATTAAAAACTAGTTTCTTGCAATGTCACTAATGTTGAGAAGTTATCAAAGTACTGATTTTAAAGATTAAGAGAAAATGACCTGGCGACTAGAACGGAATATTTTCTTGCAGGCGAAAGGAGAAATGTTGTGCTTTTATCCCCGTGGTTTGGAAGTTTAATAAATTAATTAAGTTAGCTTCACAGCTGACAGTAAATATAACATTTAGAATGTTTAAAACATTACGCGAATTACGAAGTACACAAAAAATAAGAAATACACGGAGTAATTATTAATATTTAAAGTGTGTGTGTGCATGTAACTGAGTGGTGTAGGTGCTGTAAATGTGTGTGATGATGTGTGTATGTCTGTGTAAGTCTAACTAAAACTGGCACTGCTAAGTTAGCTGAGTTTCCGGGGTTCGACGAAGGATTTGAATAATTTCTTTTTTAAATCTGTTCGTGTGGTATTGAAGGGGTCCAGTGTTGGGAATTTATCATTATATAATGCACGTAGACGCAAAAATGGTGACATCTTGAGGTAATTAGTAGAGGCCGATAATACTGTACATTAATGTTCATTAATTCTGTAATCTTACAAATATGTGCGATATTACATGATCTGTGGATATTACTATCGTTGCATGACTTGCCTCTATAAATTAATAAAAATATGATTTAAAATATGTTCTCACACTAGATAATTTGGAATCACCTAATACTTCCTAATACCTTATCCAATCTCCATATGTCAAGAGAAACTTAATAAATATTAGAGTATCACGCTTTTGAACGCCCACTGGCAATACTCATTACCCCACATTCAGTGGATAAACAGATAGTAAGACACGCCCGCGTCCGTTACTACTAGTTTTAATTAGCACAAATATAAATAAAACGCATATTTTGATAAGGCTGACAGAAAATGAGGCGGGAACCTAACTTTCAACGTCGACACCTTTGAACCATTTATCTATTTCTTGTCATGCATATCTTTTATTTTTACTGTTATATTGATATCTCGCTGCATGTTTTGTGAAACCTCTGCTACTGTTGAGTTATTGCTTTTTTGACGTTAGGTGTTGTCGACCTTTTGGCCACAAATCCTACAAAATTTAAATTTAATTAAAGTTGAAACTGGTACTACTTACAACTTAAACCACACAACCACAAAATATTTACTAAATAGGTGCATGAACAAATTCAATATTAGAAGAAAAAAATGGTCATAAAATATAAATACAATTACTTGATTAAATCTGGTTTGACTGGAAGCCGACCCAACATAGGGAAAAGGCTGGGCAGATTGATCATGAAGAGCTTTTGTCTATCACAAGGTCTAATATATCACAAGGTCTATTTGTCTATGTCAGAAAAATAGACCCTGTCGTTTTATCACGTGCAAATGATACTGAACCTTAGTATGATGAAGCTATTACGAGGTAGACGATACCTTTTTAATTCCCAATCCAATCTTAGTATATTAAGGCGACGATAGCCACGTTTTAATTATTTTATACTGAAGATCACGTCTAAACGAGTAGTGTAAATGATTTGAAAAAAAATAAAAATAAATTAGAGCATTTTCTCAATAACTTATTAAGTGAATATTTAAGATTATGTTTATATTACATGGTGAAATTAATTTGGAAAGTTATGTCTAACGTGGATAAAAAACTGAGAATGGCGCAAAATCTACTAGCGTATTTTTCTGAAACCTTCACGAATTTAAAGATAATTTAATTATTGATTTTTTAATATACGCGTTCTATTAAAATACCTTTTGGTTTGTGTATAATACATTAATAATGCGTCAAATTGGGGACAGCGCTCCTTGATGGGTGAGTCCTATTACTGGCTGAACGTACGACGCGTTGCGTGAGCTCAGTACAGAACACGCAAGCTAACCACTCAAGGTCACTGGCATATATCTCCGTTTTAACAGTACAAATTTGACTGCCCAAACACAAAGTTATACATTCAGTTTTTTGCTTTCATTCACAAAGCAACAGAAACAACACACCCCTCTTCCTTTTTCGTTCAGTCTATATCTCTGTGGAATGCGCTTCCCCAGGAAATCAGGATGGCAACCAACCGATTATCCTTTAAAGTTAAAGTTCGCGAGCACATTCGCTAGAAGCTGGCAGTATCATCACAACGGTAATGTTTTCCCATTGTTTGTCTTAATTATTTTAAATATTTATGTATATTTATTTGTGCATAGATTTATATATATAATTAGGTTTATATATTATATTTATAGTTTTAATAGGCATATGTATATCTTTATATTTAAATAATATTATTTTATTCCTCAATTCTCACTATTGCACCTACCACTGTTTGTCTCTGCATCGCCCAAAGGTTGACTGGTAGAAAATGCCTATGGCATTAAGTCCGCCTCTGTACATTTCTGTGCTTAAAGTATTAAATAAATAAATAAATAAACAATGAGTACCTAATAATAAGCAAACTGGATTTGTCACTTAACAAAAACTCTATATTTTCCATAAAAATAAGTTATGAGAGAAAACAGACAGTATGACAGTAAAAGTCGGGAAACAGGAAACTATGAATCTTAGCACAAGAGACAGTAGCACATTGCACAGTTAACCTAGTTAAAGAGCTAATAGTATGTTATTAATCAGAATTGTGATTTTAACACCCATTGTAATTAGTATTCAAGTAGAGGTTATTATCAAGAAGGGAAATTAACACAGCAACTCAAACTGTGAAAGGAAATAAGGAATATATTTATTTGACATAAAAAGTACATACAGAGTGACACCTAATTTAAACGTGGAACGAGCCTGGTACAAAATAAATGATCAATGACCCCCATGCTAGGAAAGACAAGGTGAAAGACAAGTGGCTAGCTCTTAACATTATTTAGACTATTATAAGTGTAACTTTACTATTGCCAAAGCAGTAATTCACACCCAGGACTTCACAACTAGACCAGATAAATTAGGCACTGAAATCAATCTATCTGAAATTACCACATAAAGCTAGAGTTTATTAGCAATAATTGTGCCCTTAAGTATAATAGAAATAGGCGCATTTAAACTGTTAGAACTTACAACATTCGCACTTCAGGCTCCTATCTACACTATCATTTACAACCATTTTCTATCATGAATCATTAAAAATACTCTATTAAGACCAGATCATTTACTGGTATATTTTGAACCAGGCTAATTCCCAACTGCTTCAATCAGGAGCCCATCGTAAACTGGTTTCCTCATACCATTTTATATAGAAAACTACATTTCACACCTACAGGACGGATGCAAACCGTATCTAGAACACCCATTGAATATTAAACTTTATAAGTGCTAGATAAAGTTTAAAATAGATTGCAGATTGACGACAACATGTGATTTCATGAGGCGATAGTATTGTGTGTGGAAATTGAGTTTTATAGGGTTAGTGATAAGGTTGAATGTTAGGAGTTTGGAATGCAGGGTCCTATCTTTATGTCAATTTCTGAAAGAGACCCAATATTAATTGTTGGTCATTATTTCGTAGTGTAGAAAGCGGTGAGTCGGTAGGAAGTTGGTCGCCCTCGCTTATGGTATAGGGTCGCAATGCTTTAGGGATATTATTTTGTGACTTGTATGCTGTAGCTTGGTTATTATAGACATTTATAACACTCTGTGAGAAAGTGTTGGAGAAATCGTAAATAATGGAAACTATTTTCTGAACAATATTATAAATGGCGGCTGGAAGAACTGGAAGGAAAACATTGAAGATCTAAATAGAAGTGATTGGAGCTGAACTAAGCTAGCAAATATGGTAATAAAAGTAGATTAAAATGTTTTTAAAAACAACAATATAAAAAATAGTTTTAAAGAAAAACCTTTTGTTTGGATTAGCATTGATGCTGATATCAATGTATGCATTAACGAACTACTTACGTGCGAACATTATTAAGACATCAATAGCCATAATAAACAAAATCATAACAAAATTAAAATTACTATTTCGGAAAGTACAATAGAAAAGCGTAGTGCACGCTTATTTCTAATCATGCGATACAATTAAACAAATTGTGTCAGTAGCGCTCGCCAGAGTTCAATTTCCGACTTATTACGGCTTAAGAACAGTAAATCTTAAAGAACATTACCTTTCGTATTCGTGGTTTTAATTAAGACCACCGTTCGCTTATGAGAGAAACTTCTAATAACCTCACCGTCCGTCCTGACTGTATTTCTAATTCTGCGGGTGGTTCCAAGTATCATGTTGGGTGACATTTATCGTCTTCCTAGCTGTTTTAATGTTCTTCTGGTTGACTTCTAGTCTGGCTTCGGTTTCGTTTATTGATTTATCTTCCGACACTTGAGAATGTCTTACTGTTATTATCGTTTCAACGTGGTTATGGTTGTTACTGATGTCTCTTATGTTTCTTATCTTATATTGTTATATCTTTATTCTCTCATTTATCACATAATAATAATATATATGAGGTCATCGGAAAACTTGAGACTAGAGATGCCGATGCATTCCACCAGCTTTTATGACAAGTCTTTTACAGTTCAGGCAGTACGGTTATGGAATGCCTTGCCCGTGTCGATAAGACGTGCTCAATCTTTAAAATTCCGGTAAAAACAATTCCTCTCTCCTTAAATATCATCATTACATAATACAATTCCTTGCTCCTTGTTTCAGGTTTATTATTGTCTATACGTATATATATATATATATTTATATAGATAAGTGTATGCCTTATGTATTTATGTATTTATTGAATATGTAAGAGGTACACCACTGACTACCTGCAGTATTCTCCCTTTAATCCATCCAAAGGTTGTCTGTAAAATATCGCTTTTAGAGATAAGACCGCCTATTGTGTCACCCTATGTAAAATTTGCACATTTATATCTGTAATTGTTATAGTGTTCATAATAAAGAGTATCCTGTTCTATTTTATATCTGTAATTTCATTACTATCACTCTCATTAAGTCATTACTAAGTATAGTCTTTAGTTTTATGGAAATAGTATTATTCAAAGCACTACTACCCATGGCCACCTTAACCAAAGTACCCATTAACGCTTTGTACTGTTAAGACATAATTGTCAATGGTTAATAGCTTCCATATGTTAGACTTTCTCTCTTACACTGTCCTGTAACGTTGCTTCGGATCCTGAGATAAAAACACGTTGTGGGCTGAATGCAGATGGAGCTAGTGCTATACTTGTTTGGTTAGGTAACGTATTTCATACTGTTTGGAACGAATCACTAATTAAATGAGAAGTTCAAACATTTTCTGTAAACGTTAAACAATTTGTTAAACTTGATTAAGTATAGATCGTTTTTATTTTGTTCTTGCGTCGAAAGTTTCGACTTTAATAGATATAAAATATAGATTATTTTCCATATACCAATGCACAGTATGTAAATACAGACGCCTTTTAAGGTGGTATCCTTATACTTGGTTGTAAACCAGCACATCCAAACCAGTGTCCTTGCAACATTAATCCTGGACGAAACATGTAAATTGTAAAAACCTTTCCGATGTCCTACCATAAAATTCCATTGCCAGCCAGACATTGAGTAGCGTCTGAAGGCGACTCTATTCATAAATCGGTCCACAATCTCCTTTTATATGTAAAACAGATGTTTCAGAATCTACACGAACTAGAGGACGTATTTCTACGCAATTTTTATGCTCCGTCAGGCTAAGTTTACGCGTGGGGCCGAGATGAAGGACCCAGCTTTATCAAAATGTCGCACTTGAATGTTTACGCTTAAAATCATTAAAAGGTTTAATACAATTGCGGTTCTAATATGAAATTATGAGACATAATTAATGTTTTATGAAATTACGTTATTTATTGGCAGGATACAAGTTTGTCATAAAATTGTACCTCACTCATATTTACTACTAATAAGACGCAGTAGCGGTTAGATAAATTTAGTTTTTCTTTAAGAACCATAACGGCATGCAAGTATTCATACTTACATGCAAATTTTAACAACATACTTGCTATGTTGCATGAAACAGCTCACATAAAGTAATAAACGCTTAATATGGTTTAAGCCCATTAAATAGCAATTTGATTACGTTTACTTCTATAATGTCATATTTACGATTATTAGTTTTAACATTAACTATCATAATAAATTTTGTGTGAATCATTAAAAGCTTTTAATGATATTAAGCAAATAAAACATTTGATGCAAAAGCACCTGTATTATGTGATAATATTGTGTTACCTTTAAAAGTTAAAGAAAAAAAACGAAAGTAATATAATGTTTTTTCTGCTTTAAACATTATTTGTTTTGAATAAACAAACCTGATTTGTATTTCTGACTTGATTTGTATTTTTGAAAAAAATGTTTTCTAAATTATTTTAATCTTCTTCTTTTTGCATTAACACAATACATTGTCCACTGTAGAAATTTTAGCCAATAGTCAATACCTTGCTTTTCTATCAAAAATTATATCCGAAAAAACCAACCACAAGTAAAAGCTGGTTCAATATATTTTACATCGGACTAGCTTCACAAACCGCACCGCCAGGCCATAACTGTATGTAAATCCGACGACATTTTTGCTTCTGTGCGTTTGCATCTAATATTTTACTGTTGCGCATCTTATTTATGCAGTCTATCTTGAATAAGACGTATCTGTCTATCCAGTACGGGTTTCGGTCACTAATGATGTGGGTCTCAACCCTTTTTTGCTGTGTCTAACTAAATAATGTGGACGTGCCCTGGGTTCTTGATTCTGCAACTATGTGTACGGGAAAATTTGATGCGGGGTTAGGCTCTTTGACGGAACTGATGTTGTCTTTAATTTGATCATTAATGTGTTTTTTTTAAACTGCTAGCTGTTCTGTTATCAAGAAAATGCAACCATGTTTCCTGCTAAATAATACAGAATTTCTTGTAGATTGCTAGATTTTCTTAGTTACTTTCAAAGGACGGGTAGAGTAATGCTACATTACAAAATCTAAATTATATTACTACTTGCTGCCTCTTGCCAGCAAAAATACATACCAAGCCGACAGATGCAATCACAATTTTAATTGTAACTTTATTACAACGAACCCAACTTCAGTAACAAAATTCTACAAGGATTTAATCCTTGCACGTCCCGCCTATACAACGCCCATACATAAATACAATTTAAGTAGGTCACTGTACAAATGCACTACAGTATACACCAATTAAACTGTTTCGAGCAAATAACTTCAATTAAAATGGCGTATTATAAATCAAAATTGGATTTCAATTAAGCATCCCAATGGTTTGGTGGCATTAATCATTGCAGCTAATAGAATGGCTTGGGTACGGTACTGAGCCACCTACGGCTGCTGCAGCAAGAATTTATGTTGCTGGATGTGGCTTATTTATATGTTATTAATCATAGTTTATCGTGTGTGAAATTGTTATATTCTCTTACTGTTTAAGGTATTGGAGAAAGGCGTACGCCACGTTTTTTTTGCATACATTCGCGGTCAGAGTCGTGTCTTAAAAACCATTCAGCATTTAAAATACAAGATTTTTTCGTTCTGACATTCAGTTGGCTTGCTTATGGATGTTAACATTAAAATTTTAGATTCCAGTTTAAATATTAGCCTCATGCAAAGTTAGTTGACCAAAGTTACATCTATAACCTTAAACATTCATCAAAACTAAGGTCAAGTGAACTCTCTTCACCCGATTCCATTTCAACCACGCTTAACTCATCCCAGGTTCTACGCTTACCGCTTCCAGAAACCATAATTTCGAGGCATATTCATGGCAAACCCATTTAATAAAACATAACTGTATAATATTTGAACCGGATTTGAATCAATTAACACTTTCATTAATGAAAATTTACTTTATGTTCTTGAAATAACAGCATATTAGCGTTATTAGATCTTGTCTAGTATTTATGTTAAAGTTGGAATGATTTGAACAACATAATTGGAACTAAACGTAGTAGAGTTACTCTCAAAGTACTCCAAAAAGAGTTCCCAAGCTACTCTATGAAAAATACAATATTTTTAATTAGGTTTCATTCTATCCCATGATAATTTGGGGTTATTCCCAAAGTACTCCAAAAAGAGTTACCAAACTGCTCCATGAAAATTATAATATTTTTAAATAGGTTTCATTCTACTCCATGATCATTTTGGGTTATTCCCAAAGTACTCCAAAAAGAGTTCCCAAACTACTCCATGAAAAATATAATATTTTTAACTATGTTTCATTCTACTCCATGATAATATTAAAATGTTCTCAAAGTACTCCACTCCATTTTAATCAAAAAGCGAATCTAAGACGTTATAACAAAATGCTAAACTTTATCTTTCTTTTAAGAATTTTTGTGACTGACTGTAATGAAATATATGTATTTTATAGGTAATTATGTAGATGAAGCAGTTTGAGAATTGATAACGAATATATAAGCGGTGGAGTACTTTGAGAATAATTCCAGATACATAAGGAGCAGAATGGGAACAAAATAATAAGTATTTTTAAATAATAATAATTCCTTTGAGTAAAGGCACACAAAGACACCGCTCGTCCCGCGACACGCGGGGCCTTTGTGCCGTGTCGCGTCGCGCGACAAGTCGCGCTGGTATGTAGAAGCCTTAACTCGGGAATTAATGTATGAGATTCTTATCTTTTTAAAACAAAAGATTGGAGTACTTTGGGAATAACCCTTTTTACCCTTACTTTATTAATAACTTGTCGGAAGTTATCCAAAGAGAACTTACCTACTACTGGGAGAAAAAGTGTCCTATGTCCTAACCCCGGTCATGGTCTTCCCATTTGCCTAATTTGATCTAAAGGTTCGAACCTAGACAGGCGCTTTACTTTGTGTAAATTATTTCATCACCACTGCTCTCAACACGGTGAAAGAAAACATGGCGAGGAACCGGCATGTCCTAGAACCAAAAATTCAAAGACATCTGACATCTCCCAACCCGCACTGGGCCCGCGTGGTCAGGCCTGTGTCCCTGCAGTGGGAGCATTACAGGTTGATTATGCTGTTATTAATATACAATATTAGTTTTAGTATATGCGAAACCCGAAACACATGTCTAGTATTTTTATGTAACGAATCTATGTACAAAATTTCAAAATCGTACCGTGAAAAATCACAAAGTTATAAGGTGGTTATGTTACCGGGTTGTCCATACAAAAACATGCTAACAGCGCCCCCGCGCCTCCAGGGTCGTCTTGCGCTCATTGATAATAATTTGGCAGTAGGTACCTAACTTTACGGCGATTGTATTGTAGGTAAGTAAGTATATAGTGATAACATTTTCCATCACACTTAAATATTTTTGGGACAAAATATAACATGAAGTAAAAATTATTGAAATCGATTCAGTTCCTTATTCTGACAAACTATATTCAGCTATCGCATAGACTAAAAATAATGTAGTATATTTATGTAGGGACGAGTATATTACACTCTCATCGACAATAATTAATTTAATTGTTATAAATTGGATACTTAATTGTAGCTACACATTGATACAATATTATGAAACACAGATTGTAGACAAGCAAATGAATTCATGTCGATGAAAACGTATTTTTGAGGCTGACAGTAAAGAAAAAAAATATCTTTATCACTATGCTTGGTAGACAAATTGGTAATATTAAGAACCCTACCTACCTATTAATAAGGTTTATTTACCGTCCGCTTCCTCCATGTAGATTCCATCCGACATCATATTACACGGTCTATTTTTGTATTTAATGTATCGCTGGCCTTATAAGGCTGTATCTACATCTAACACCACTGTCCTAGTTTCGCGTACTAACCTTCGGCGTTATTAATTTTCTGTACATCGTCCATTCTTCCGACTAGTGTGGGGAAAAGATCGATATTTTTCCGGGATTTCTAACAAACAGCATGCGGGATAAAATTTTCTCAATTCATGTTTTTTTTGTAGTTTTTGAGTAGGTATTTTCATTTTATTTCCAGGAGCATACAGTATTTAAATCCCACTCTATTATATTAGTCAATGTTCCTATTGGCAAATTCTGTATGTAGCGTATACGACGCACCTAAGACTATAAGAGTGGACATTGCATTCCGCAGTAATTACGTATCAATAAATTCAAAATAATTGTATGTATTGTAAAGGAGTAAGCATACGTTGACTTCGTAAGTGGTAGCCTACTAACCTGTTACAATGCAGTAGTAGGTACTAGTAGAATTGGCACATAAGGCATAACAATTTGTGATATCTAACCTGCCACGTTACGACAGCATTCTTCGGCTGACTTCAAGCGATTCACGCACCTAGCATTGATACTTGATACCACTTGACTGAAATATGTGGCAATTGTATGGGAAACGCATTGAGATGGTGCAATTAGTAATTACTTAAAATATTGCTCCATTGCTCGATGTGAAGAGTTGGCTTTTGTTGTTGCCGTTTTTGGTGTTAGTAAGTTAGCTATTCTATTATTATTTTCTAATCCCAGAAACTGGTAAAAATGTCATTCTTACTTTTTAATCAACTTGACATTCGAAATCAAAACCGCAAGTAAACCTTGACTAATCAGACAACATTTATATTTCTATCGCTATAAATCATCGTATCAAGACGATCCCGGTACCAGATACCAGCTCGTCCCAACCCTAACCCGTCCATACGCTCCCAACCCGGTTAGCGCACCGCCTCTGGGTAAAACACTAAGGTCTGTGGGCCGCACCATTCAGTGGGACGAATCGCTCTGAAGGGGTATTAATATTATAACGGAATTAGACTGACTGTATTGAATTAAATCGCTGGGGAAAATTTATTATCGCCTCATTTAGTAACAAGTGTGGTATATTGAGGGTTTGGAGAAAAGATAGCCTGGAGGTACTGTGAATGGGACATGTAATTGGAACATTGGTGGTATATGGTTTAGGTTGGTTTTTTTTTTTACATTATGCTGAGCGATGACCGTTTTGCTTGGATGTGACGCATATTTTTTTGACATTATGCTGAGCGATGACCGTTTTGCTTGGATGTGACTCATATTTTTTTTGACATTATGCTGAGCGATGACCGTTTTGCTTGGATGTGACGCATATTTTCCCCCAACTTGTTCTTTTCGTGTTTGTATTCTTTCTTTGCGTCATATTTACCGCAAATAATGGTATAATTTTTCTGTTTTTTTTTAGGAATGGATACCTCTATTAGTATCCTCTTAAAAAACCACTTCAGTTCTTACTAAAAAAAATAAACTGAAATAACTTACGACTCCCGCGGCTGGTATCATTTGTGGATTTTTGAAATAACTGATTCTTAACGGTTTTGCGGTTTTTAGGGTTCAGTACCCAAAGGGTACCAAACGGAACCCTATTACTAAGCCTCCATCGTCTTCATCGTCCGTCCATCTGTTTGTCTGTCAGCGGGCTGTATCTCAAGGACCATACCTAATATGTAGATAGTTCAAATTTCACAGATTGTCTATTTCTATTGCTGCTATAACAAAAAATAATTTAAATGGTTTCCATAGAAGAAACGTATTTGTTTGGCATTTTTTGATCGTTCTTAGTACGGTACGGAGCCTTTCGTGTGCGAGTCCGACTCGCACTTGGCTGGTTTTTTTAATTATCACACGTTTTAGCATTTTACCTTTTTCCACAAAAAAACATTTTTACACAAACTGGTCACCATTCCTCCATAATTTTATAACGGTAAAACGTTATAAAATTATGTTTACGAAGTATAAAATAAAACAACGCAGAATGTCCTCAATCACATTTGCAAGAAAAACCATCCGATAATAATCATAACGGAACTTAGGAAAAATTCTACCATCAACGGATATTCTAACGACGCGGGATTACGCACTATCGGGGCTAAAGATAAATCCCGGCCTCTCTCAGTTGTACTCATAATTTGTAGATAAGAGTGCGTGCTGGCCTAGTGAGGTGCATTTCACGGGACTGCCGTTTGCGGGGTTAATATTAAGGCCAGTAAAGGGTGATAAATGACAGCCAGATCTTAAGATAGTACGGTAATTTAACTGCAGATGCCACTGTTAATAAATTAACGCATACCGTCACGCTAGGGTTTGCTGTGAATAGTCTAGATTTCTAGATTTTCTTGTCGACTTCTGAGAGTGTGTTTATGCTTGATTGAATGATAATTGTAGATTTATTCATGAGAAATTTTGACGATTAGAGCAGTAGGAAAGAAGAACAAGGAATAGTTTTAGGAGGTTTATCAAGAGCTTTAATTTCTAAACTAACATAAAAATAAAAATATTTTGGAGTTTTTATTTGTCTCAAAAAATTATTTGTTTATACTTTGTTTAGCCTATAGTCCTCGTGGTAAGATTCAATTCGTGTTTACTGAGCACTTAAAATAAATCCATACTACTTACAACTACGAAATGAAACATCAAAATATATTTTACAAAAGCTTTATAGAAAGTCTAGAAATTGCTATTAAGGTGAATCCGAAGCTGTAGCCCGCGAAATTCAAATAAAAAAAAATAAAAAAAATGAGAAATGTTTATTTGTCCCAAAAAAGTTACATAGATTATAAATGAGATATCCTCAGTAAGTAATTGATAATACTTAAGTTGGGGCGATCTCGCTCTTTCCCTTAATTCTTAACAATATTGAGACGATTCTTTGCAAAAAGTGACAAGAAAAAAAAAATATTTTTGGAAGATAATTTTCTTACACTCAGTGATACATTAATATACATCTCTCTAAGTTATATTTGTTCCCCAATGTCATGATTTCATGAAAAAGTCATTCAATGGAACAAATCTAACTTAGATGTATTAAGGCGACGATAACCGACTTTTAATGATTTTATACTGAAGATCACGTCTAAACGAATATTGTTAATGATTTGAAAAAAATATGTTAAATTAGAGCATTTTCTCAATAACATAATAATGTGAATATTTTAGATTATGTTTATTTTACATGGTGAAATTAATTTGAAGTAAATAGTGAAATTAAGTTAAAGTGAAAGTTCTGCCTAACGCGGATAAAAAAATGAGAATGGCGCAAAATCAATCAAGCGTATTTTTCTGAAACCTTCACCAATTTAAAGATAATTTAATTATTGATCTTTTAGTCTACGCGTTTTATTAAAATACCTTTTGTTTTGTGTGTAATAAATTAATAATGCGTCAAATTGGGGACAGCGCTCCTTGATGGGCGAGTACTATTACTGGCTGAACGTACGACGCTTTGCGTGAGCTCCGTACAGAACACGCAAGCTAACCACTCAAGGTCACTGGCATATATCTGGGTCTTAACGATTCAAATTATTATAATTCTGTAAATACATATCTGGTATAGTGGCGAATCATATTTTGATCAAGGCACAACCTGACACTGACCTGCAAATATCAAAAAATGAAAGAAAATTTTAATTTTGCGGGCTACAGCTGCGGATCCACCTTAACAACCATTACGAAACGTCGTACAGCCGTCGACAGTATGAATAAAGCCAAGCTTTTAATCTAGTCTCTAATTTATTACTAACTTGATAGTACCCATCTACATTTCCTTGTGTTTCTGGTTATTGTGTAATACTAATTAAATATTGTAGTAATTGTCTTCCTGTTTGTTGGTCCATGGTTAAAGTGGATAGTCTTGATGACGTGAAAGTGGATAGTCTTGAGAACGCTGCTGCCCATTCTCTAGTAAGACCCTTAGTCGCCTTTTTCGACACCCACGGGAAGAAATCGGAAAATAAATGTACAATCCTACTGCAAGGAAAAGCGTTGTTTATATTTTTGTTTTGAAACAAAAATATAAAAAAATCGTATTTTTTTTTTTTTTTTGAAATATAAATAATCCTTCTTTTGAAAGAAGCGGACCTTGATTATGGGAGCTTAGAAATGTACCTGCGTATTTTTTTTTTTTAATTAAATATTATATAATTGTGAGGATATAATTTACTAAGCTAGAAAATAAATTATTTGCTCTCCGAGGCACGGAGAGGTCTCGGTATGTAAAGATGGACACGCATCCACGGACCAACCGCGGCCAGCGTAGTTTAACCTGATCGATTGACCCATGCAGCTAATAGTACTTAGCCACGAGCCCCCTAGTTTCGGAAGAGATGTGTAAATGAAAACTTGCTAAATCCTTGCTAGTTAAGGGGGATGCGCTAAGGTAGCCCGCGAAATTAAAACTTTCTTAAGTTTAAGGTTACGCGTCCGGCCCTGGTTCAGGCCATGGTTCGGAGCGAGAGTGCATGGGAGGCTGTCACCTCCTTCTACGAAGCAGTGATGCTTGCGAAGGAGGAGGCGGAACGCGTGAGGAAGAGGCAAGGTTCGCGCCCTCGCGAACTAGTCGCCGCAGGAGACGCCCCGGGCGTCGGGAGTCGCAAGCCGTATTCCGGCCACCGTAGGCGCGGGCTTGCGGACGGTGAGCGATGGGTAGCTCACCGTTCGATAAGGACCAGGCCCGGGTTGACGGCGCGTCGTATTCCACGCGCGCCTCAAAGAGTTGTCAGCACCAACTGACGGGGTCCGATAGGGCCAGTGCCTGCCAGGGTTGCGAGTTTGTCCGAAAGGGATATCGTGGCCCTGGCACACAGGCAAATGAAGGAATACGGGTAGGTTTTAGTCAGTAAAAGTTTGACACGCCCTCCCGCTCCGCCCAGAGCGGGAGAAGTTATTTGATAATTTACCACCCAAAAAAAAAAAAAAGGGTTACGTAGAGAATTATTGATTACTCTGTAATTACATTCTCTCCGATTACATTTTATTATTTAGTTTTGCTCTCACTTTTCGACATCATCACCCCATCAATGCCATCAATACTAACTTACATGCATAAAGACCGCCCCTATTTTTGGCAACGTAGTTTTCTTAATCTTCATAGAACGACTAGCTGCGCCCCGCGGTTTCACCCGCGTAAGTCTCGATCCCGTGGGAATATCGGGATAAAAGGTAGCCTATGTCTTAATCCAGGGTGTCAGCTACCTCCACACAAAATTTTATCAAAATTGGTCCAGCCGTTTGAGCGTGAAGAAGTAACAAACATACACATACACACACTCACAAACTTTCGCCTTTATAATATTAGTGTGAATTAGTGTGATTTAATTAGTGTGATGATGATAGGTACTGCTACAGTAACCATGAAGCGCTACATAAAGCGTAAAACGTTTAAGGAGGATGATATTCTCATAGCATGTAGGTATGTCTATTTTTATTAATATTTCTGTTTAGTTTATTCTACCACTTGTTTAAATTATATTATTTTTCTTTATCTATGATGTACCGGCACAGCGTCCTATTAATTGTTTGCTGCACCGTACGACGTCATACGTCGGGGCCGGCTGTCGCTGAAAACCAGCGCTGGGGCTCTGTCTTGCATAGGGTCGCAGTATAATGCTGAGCGATAGCCGTTTTGCGTGGATGTGACGCATGTTTCCCCCAACCTTTTCTTATTTTTGTGTTTATGTTCTTTGTTGCGTCATGTTTACCGCAAATAAACGTATTTTCTTTCTTTCTTCTTCTCTTTTTCTTTCTATGAGTATTTACCAGCTCAATTCGGTCTTGAATATTTTTATAACATCTACCACAATTTTCCCACAAAATAACATTTAACCGACTGCTGGAATTTCCTAGATAAACAGCTACATTAGTAAGATATCGCTGCTAGGGAAAACAGTTAGCCATATTATTGGATCATTCATTTGAAATCGTTTTGTACCGTTCTCTCCTGAAATGCGTGATCAATCAATGAAGATCTAATGTGGTGATAGCTTGGTTTCCGCGTCATATATCTTATGTGGTGATAATGAGAAATGATTTCAGACTGGTTATTAAAAGATGTAACTTGGAATTTAATCAGAATGCTTAATAGAAGGAAATATTATTACGTTAATTATTTTGTTCGGTCGCATTTGAATGGGAGGAACTGATGGCAATCGGCTGTTGTGTGAATATTTTATATAGTAATGCTATTTATTTTTGAGTACATGTTCATTAATCGGGTATTAGATCATCAGTTATTGTTTCGGTACCGTTAGCAGACAATAATTTAAATAAATTAGCTATCGCAATATTTATACTCTTCGCAAAACTTGTAGTGGTTATAAAATAAATATTTTTTCTATAAATACTTTAATCAAAATTAATTAATTTTTTTTATCTGCCTACTACAAATGAAGTGAAATTGTTTATTCTGTAAATATGATCTCGGAATCACTTTTACACGTCATATTATAAATAAAAAAATAAGCTAGATGGAGTCGATATCTCGTATCTGACTACCCTTGAGAAGAAATGGCAAAACAAACTCAGGGGTCAAAGTCTCTTTTAAAGTCCAGACAATCTTGGTCAGATCATGTGAGGACAATGTAGTCCGTTTCTGAAATAGTCTTTTGAGTACACAGACTTAGGCCCGTATTTATAGAACTTTACTCAGTGCTCAAGCATTACTTAAGGCTAAATTCAACCAATCCAATGGCTTGAATCTAGTCTTAAGGCGACGATAACAGACTTTTAATGATTTTATACTGAAGATCACGTCTAAACGAGTAGTGTTATTGATTTGAAAAAAATATATGTTACATAAGAGCTTTTGCTCAATAAATTAATATGTGAATATTTTAGATTATGTTTATATTACATAATGAAATTAATTTGTAAAGTTATGTCTAACCCGTATAAAAAACTGAGAATGGCGCAAAATCTACCGAGCGTATTTTTCTGAAACCTTCAACAATTTAAAGATAATTTAATTATTGATCTTTTAGTATACGCGTTTTATTAAAATACCTTTTGTTTTGTGTATAATAAATTAATAATGCGTCAAATTGGGAGAGCGCTCCTTGATGGGCGACTCCTATTACTGGCTGAACGTACGACGCGTTGCGTGAGCTCAGTACAGAACACACAAGCTAACTACTCAAGGTCACTGGCATATATCTCCGTCTTAAGTAATGCTTGAGTACTGAGTAAAGTTCTATAAATACGGGCCTTACAGTTCGTATGATCCATTAACAGGAAAACGGATCAAGCTTGGACACCATTATTATTTTGCAATATAGCCCCAACAGTCACGTAACACATATATATTTTACTATACATAAAATAAAATAAATAGCCAGTTTTGAACAACAATAGCCCAACTGTTAAGGCGTTAAGTTATCGTAAGGTCACATCCTACCCCGCTGAACTAGTGGCTATGTGTTTCCAGTTTAATTGACGGGTTGTACCGATTTGTAATGTGTCTGTGGCTTCCGGCAGTGGGTAGGCCTTGCTTTCCGTGAGTGTCAACTTGGGAATTAAGGCTTTTACAGACTAGCGCGACTCGCGACGCGAAACAAAGGCACCAATCGTCGCGCGACACGCGGGGCCTTTGTGTTGCGTCGCGTGTCGCTCCAGTATGTAGAAGCCTTTATTGTTGAAGAGTAAGCCACACAGTTATAAAGTTAGAAAGAAAAAAAGAAAAATTGTTTATTGTGCACAAACAAGACACACTTTACAAAAATAAAAAATACGAGTACAATAAAAATACAGTTACTAATAACGACTTTCTCTATATTATGAAAGGAGCTCGTGGGTAACTAATAATAGCCGCACGTGTCGATGCATCAGGTTAAGCTACGCTTGCTGGGGGTGGATGGGTGACCATATTTACATACCGAGACTCCTCCGTGCCTCGGAAAGCCGTTAAGCCATTGGTACCGCCTGTCATTCGTGGATCTTTGACAGTCGTTACAGGTCGTCAGAAGCCCGAAAGTCTGACTACCAGTCTTATCATGGGGTATCGTATTACCCAGGTACTGGGTTGTGGAGGTCAGATAGGCAGTCGCTCCATGTAAAATACTGGTATTCAGCTGCATCCAGTTGACAGGAAACCGTCCCCAACATTGTTGGGAAAAGGCTAGCCAGATTCAATCAAACAACTCAGCCTATCGCAGTCAACTGCTGGACATAGGCCTCTCCCAAGCTGCGCCACAACACCCTGTCCTCCGCCTTCCGCATCCAGTCTGACCCAGCCATCTTTTTAAGGTCGCTGGTCCATCTAGCTGGGGGGATTCGCCCACTACGCTTGCCGATACGTGGTCTCTACTCCAGGGCTCGTCTGCTCTACCGGCCATCGTTCCTTCGACAAACAGCTAGCCAGATTGATTGATAATATTAACTGAAAAGCTTTCTAGAAGCTGCCTACCTACATTCTTCTCAATCACTCACGGCATGGCATATTATTTTAAGCCCCTATCCGATACCACTCTTTGTTTTTTGCCCCCCTTTCTAAATCCTACCAACAGACTCAGATTTCTGTTGTCGACCCTTTGAGCATGGCTATTACATTTAGCACAGTACAAATACGGAAGATCAATTTCGAGTTTACTCTCAGCTTTCCTTTCGAAGCATGACGTTTATTTGTGCCAAAGAATTTCCAAAAAAAAAATGTTAACGGATGCATGATGCATACAGATGGGCCAGAGTTGTCACGCAGTAGGTGCCAGAAGACGGGCGTCACGTCGTCGCCGAGGGAGATCAAGGAAACGCTGGCGTGATGACTTAGATGCGTTTACAGGAGATTGGCCAGAGAAGGTAACAAACAAGGAACAGTGGAAAGTTATGGGGAAGACCTTTGCCCAACAGTGGAAAAAAACAGATTGAAAAAAAAATAGGTAGTCATGGGAAATGCCGACAGAAGTGATAATTTAAAACTTTGAACAACACATGATACAGTCGAGTATATACAATGTATTAGTGTATAAATGCGTATACTCTCTCGCTAATGTTTATATGCGTATACTCTCTCGCTAATGTTTATATGCGTATACTCTCTCGCTAATGTTTATATGCGTATACTCTCTCGCTAATGTATATGTGCGTACACTCTCACGCTAATGTGATGTGTGTGATGTGATGTTGACGGCACGGTTGGCGCAGTTAGTTAAGCAATTGACTGCTGCGCTGCGTGTCGCGGGTTCGATTCCCGCACGGAACAAATATTTGTATGACCTACAAGTAGTTGTTCCGGGTCTGGCTGTTTGTGTATGTGAATTTAAATGTTTGTAAACGCACCCACAATACAGGAGAAATTCCTAGTGTGGGGCAACGTTTAGATTAAAAAAAAAAAGAAAAAAAAAAAAAAAGAAGAGAATGTACGTATACGTATACTCTCTCGCTAATGTTTATATGCGTATACTCTCTCGCTAATTTTTATATGCGTATACTCTCTCGCTAATGTTTATATGCGTATACTCTCTCGCTAATGTATATATGAGTACCTATACTCTCTCGCTAATGTGACGTGTTGAGCCAGTCTGGCAACACACGTCACATTAGCATGTCGGTGACGTGGGCATGTCGGTCTCGAGAACCCATAAGTTTTGCCCCTACCAAAAATCGAGCACCGTAGCTAAAGATGTGTTCACTTAAAAAAAAAAAAAGTAAACTGGCTTTATTTTCAAAAAGATTCCCTTTCCCACTAATCAAGTCAATACCTTTCGCCACTCCGCATAATTGAGAATGAAGATTAAATAATTATATTTATTTATTAATCACATACAATTTTTTCTCTAACTATACGCCTCGTAGCTGTCAGTTAATTTACAATGAATAGCCTTTGTTATACATTATCTTACATCTGTACAAACACTATTGGGTATTGTGATGATTAGCTCTGTTGCAAATGTTAATATTGCTAATGTTGATATGTTGATTTTTATTGCGTAAGTGTTTTTGTCCGCTACTGTACGTGGGTGGCTGAAATAAAGACGTGATTGTTTTGTATTGCTCAAGAGTGTTGACATTAGCGGATCAAGAATTTGACATGATGATTAATTAACTGCTTAGTACTGACACTGGTAATGTGTCAGTGGTAACAGTGGTGGCCCAGTGGTAACAGTGGTGGCCCAGTGATAACAGATGTGGCCTAGTGGTAGCAGTGGTGGCTTGGTGGTAAGAGTAGTGGCCC
This sequence comes from Tiliacea aurago, assembly GCA_948098905.1. Lineage (NCBI taxonomy): Eukaryota > Metazoa > Arthropoda > Insecta > Lepidoptera > Noctuidae > Tiliacea > Tiliacea aurago. Next base: position 3,836,330 of record OX402583.1, on the reverse strand, counting down.
AGTGGTAACAGTGGTGGCCTAGTGGTAACAGATGTGGCCCAGTGGTAGCAGTGGTGGCTCGGTGGTAAGAGAAGTGGCCCAGTGGTAACAGCGGTGGCCCAGTGGTAACAGTGGTGGCCTAGTGGTAACAGTGGTAGCCCAGTGGTAACGGCCTCGATTTACAAGTTGTAGGTCGTGGGTTCGAACCCTGACAGGCGCTTTACTTTGTATAAATTATTTCAAAACGACTGCTCTCAAAACGGTGAAGGAAAATATCGTGAGGAAACCGGTATATCCTAGAACCAAAAATTCCAAGACATGTGACATCTACGAACCCGCACTGGGCCCGCGTGGTAGACTATGGCCCACTCCCTCTCACAGAGAGGAGGCCTGTGTCTCAGCAGTTGGAACATTATAGGCTGATTAGTTATTTCTACTTTTCTGACTCTTACTTTCGATGATCTATCATAGAGCGTGACATTGCCGAAATTATAGTGACTCTTTTACAATAAACATTATTTTTAAATCCAGAAATAACTTTTATTCTGTAGTTTATCTTTCTTCAATTTTGCGAGCTCCTTTGTGATTATTAACAGGCCTTATATGTTGCAGTTGATTTCCTCCGTAGCTTTTTGTGACATTCATAAATAGAGACAGTGTAGCTATAATTTTGATTCGGTTATATAAGCTTAAAAAAAAAAAAGTGTTTATTCAAATTATTAATTTATAGACTTAATACTTACTTCTGCCAAACTGCGCAGAAGTTTGTTGGTAGACGTAGCTCCTTTTTTTTGTAAGTAAAGTTTAATTGTTGGTTTTTATAATGACACTTTTTCAACTTTACTTTTTACTTTTTGAGTTATATGTCTTCAAAATAACTAGAACAAACTTAGTTTTTCTGTTACCTATTTGAAGAACGATTCAAGACTAACAAAAAAAAAATAGGATGGCAAACGAAGTTCTTGTTCATTTTAATTTGCCAACTACCACAAACGCATGGTCAACACAGCTATCTATAAAACTTTTATAATAGTAATTGAGGCGAGATGAGCATGTAAATGAGCAGCGATACAATAATAGCGGTATGGCCATGCTGGCTGCAATGGCGACTGCGCATGGCGGCCGCACGCTATCCCTCATACGGTGGTGTAATGTTTCATTGTGGGGCCACGAGTGGAAGAGGATGGTGGATGTGGCATTGATTTGGAGATAATCTAGTAAGTACCTTTAATTTGTGGCTGAAAGTTTCATTTATTAATTACACAGGAGAAATTGCTCCACTCAATTAAATAACACTTGTATTCAAACAATTGCCGACACTTCCACCACCATTCACCTACACACTCACTACCGTTCACCTACACATTCAACTCCATTCTTCACCATTCACCTACCCATTCATCACCTTTCACCCTTTGACTGCTTTTCTTGTGTTATTTTAATTTAATTTTAATTGTGACTTCTGTAACATTTTTATGAGCAGTTAAAAAGTGAACTGATAAGTTACCTATTATCTCAAATGTTGTATTAAATGCAATAATACGTAATGTTGCTGCTTCATTAGAAACTTTGTGGTAGCACTCGTTTGATTTTGGTATTTCCATAATCAATTAAGAAACAACTTCTGTTGCTCTCAAACCTTGCATAAATTATTTTGCTATTTTTAACATGTATTTATTGAAAGCTGTATGAGGCCAAGCATGGACCTGGAGGCTTAACATGACGCATTCTATTTCTACTCTACTGTAGAATAGAAATCGCTTGTCTACCCTTGTCGGTAGAAAACTGTCTACACGGAAACCTCATTTTTGTCCGGGCGCGCCTCAAAGAGAAGTCAGCACCAACTGACAGGGTCCGTTAGGACCAATGCCTGCCACGGTTGCGAGTTTGTCTGAATGGGATATCGTGGCCCTGGCACACAGGCAACGGAAGGAACACGGGTGGGTTTTAGTCGGTAAAAGTCTGACACTCCTTCACCCTCTGCCCAGAGCGGGAGAAGTTATTTGATAATATCCCACCCAACAAAAAAAAAAAGCCAATGATTATCTAGAAAAATTAAACAGCATCTATAAGCCTCACTCTCAACTACTAGTTTAATGAAAAACACTTTCTTCAGCCTAATAAATCAGCATAAAAGCTTTTCCCATAAATTAATTAACGTAGCAACAAAATTCTTAAAATGGTGAATATACCAATTTAAATAATACATTAAAACATACCACATCTGTTGGCTACTTCTCGGCAAGTGATTCTAATTAAGCAGCAAGCCAGAGATTTATAAGATATTGAGGCATTAGGGAGATTTATACCTAGTACTGAATAATGCGATAACACTAATGGTAGCCCGTGTAGCTCATGTGCTATGAAACACTTGGATTATAAATGTGAGTAGCCGTGTGAAAATTTAAGTTTTTATTTTTGGTTATAAAATTCAATTTTTGAGAAATTCTTAGAACTCATCTTACGTAATGCAATTAATGGACAAGAGAAAATCAGGAAGGATAAGGTAGGATAGGTTTCTTGGCAGCAACAATAGACTACGAAAGCCAGACTGACAAGTATGATGTCGGTAATTATTAATACTTGGCAGAAGACGAACATCGTTCATACAATTATTTATGTATTCTAAATCACTTAAAGACTAGTGAATAATATGCAAGTAACCTTAGTCGAATAATCTATTTAAAACGTTCCAAAACCGAATCAACATAAATAATAATAATATTATGTGTTGACTTCTACCTACATAAAAATTATCTCACAATCAACCTAACGACAGCCAAATTAAAAATAAATCAAATTAATCCGACACTACACAAAAAAAAAACACGTTGAAAAAAAAATCCAAATCGTTTTGCCTCTAGAAACACTAATCTAAAAAAAATATGTTGATATTTGTGTTGAATTTAAATTTTAAACAATAGTAAATTACTAAACAATAAACTATTTACAATAGGTACCTACTGAGTTAAATAAATAACTAACCAATATACATAATAATATTTAAAATTAAACTATAAAGAAAAAAACTAGTCCGTCTAAACTACAGTTAAATCGGCGATTAACGAATAATGTGTATCGCATTAACGTCGCTTTTATCAAGAGAGATTATGTTATGTTTTGTATCGGAATCGTGAGTGAGATTCTTTTAAGAATTCTTATGGTTATATTATGGTATTATAGAGTTTTTGTTTATAAGAGAAATGTGGAGTTGTAGTAAAATAATTTACTGAAATGTCATCAATAAAAAAGCACTGAAAAAAGATGTAGAAATAAATCTGAGTGTGTTTTAGTTCGATAAACTTGAAGTAAGGAAAGAAGTACGAGGAAAAGGTTGTATTGTTGTATTACCTACCTAGATTTTAAATAAATATAGTAGTTAGAATAGGTAATTATTAAAGCTCTTGTTCCCAAAAAAATTTTGAGGCATAGAATTTCCTAACTTCAAAATCATCACACAACATCACATCACTATCAAATCCCATCCTTATCCAGTTCATCGCAGCCCTACATCACTACTAGCGCCACGCGGCCGAACCCGACAACTCGCTGCGCAGACGCAACCCACACAACTAACGCTCATTTTCATAACAGGTCGCGCCGGTAGTTTTTCTTGTCACCATGTTTGTTGCTTTCGAAATATGTTATTTTTTTATTTTAGTTTAAAATTTTGCCCGGAGGGTTTACCTTGTTTGTAGCTCCTTACAGCAAAGTACAAACATTTAAGTGATAAGTTTTTATCCAAATTAATCCTAACTATACAAATAAATAAATAAAAAACCGGCCAAGTGCGTGTCGGACCACGCACAATGAAGGGTTCCGTAGTTGGGATTATTTTATCCCAAGAACAAACTTAACATTGTAGTTGAAAAACATGATCACCTATACATTCCAACTACAAATGTAAGTTTGTACACACTATATTGAGTGATTTACTATGTTATTTTAAAATAACAGACTTCTTATAGGTTTTCCTGTAATCTATAAGTAAACAACAAATTTCTGTATTTTTATAAAAAAAATATACCCACTAGTTTCGGAGATAAGCGGGGGAATGGTCATTTTTCATCTATTTTCTTAAATAATTTCAAAAGTATGTACTTCAAAATTATAAAAAATATATATGTGAAATCCTTAAAAATCCCTTTCATTAGATATGTCACACGGTACAGTCAGGATTTTTTTTTTAAATTTTCAATGTGCCCCCCAAAAGTGACCTTCATATTCAAAATTAATTTACTTACGAAACACATCCGTGTTTGGGTCACAGAAGTTCATATGTGGTTACAAAATTTAAATATAATCGGTCCAGTAGATTCGGAGCAAATCAGCTGTGACAGACGGACAGACAGACAGACAGTCAGACAGACAGACACACGAGTGATCCTATAAGGGTTCCTTTTTTCCTTTTGAGGTACGGAACCCTAAAAAGAGGGAAAAGAGTCATAGGGCATCAAAAAATTCGTTTGCAGTGCTGTCAACGGGAAAAATGCCCAAAAGGCTGGCAGCATTGCCACGTTCTAGTTGATTCTTTGGTAAAAAAATTGGCCAGCCCTCTGGTCACGTGAAGAGTCCAGCAACCACTTGGCGATATTTCTAAAAACCAAATGGGCACTCGGACCCCATGGTGCTAGTGTTTCAAACCCAAATATCAGTTAGTTAGCCATTTAATTTTGAATAGTTTATGAATTAAATAATATCAATAATAAATCCTTAAATGAACTGTCGCTGATGAGTTATATCAAGATGTCTCTTAAAATGATCCTTCAGTCGCCTTGAGAAGGCAAAAATGATTAGTGTGTTAATCTGATGACGGACAATGATGATAAACTTCTTCAAGCTAAGAAATACTTCTTCTGACCTTTTACGAGCTTGAAGCTTGTTTAACTAAAGGAAACGTTATCCTAGGTTCAATTATTGCTATCAAACCAATCTGATATCCGCAACCTATTAAACCAAGTTTCTCTGGACTGCATAAGTTGTAAACTTATCTATACTCTGATTTTTAATTTGCTGGACTAAAATAACATTTACTGTCGACATAAAATAACGTAGTAAATAATCTAGTTACCAAGTGACTCTCATGAAGGACCACTGAATCATTATCTGCAGGAAGACCTTCACTGTGTTCGCGTTGTCTGTGTAATATTATTTTTATATATCGTGTTATCTTTAAAAAAAAGTCGATTGCAGCTATAATTTTCTAGCAATTTAAAAATCTGAGTTGTTAAAAAATAATAGGCCCGATGGTCAATGGCGATGTAACTAGTGAAGTAACCATACGGCTTGGTACTCGGTACTCACGATAAATCGATTCAAGTTAAATGTCAAAATGGGCCTTTAGAGGTATCAGGAACAGGGTGTAAAGTTCACTCTTACTCTAGAGAAAAGGAAGGATCCTCCGACCAGACGGGTGTTGTGTCTGGCAGGCAACTGCCCAACGATTGATGTCGCGATATTGTATATATGCTAGTCGCGCGGTAAACTCTGCATTTGCGTGACGTCAGTGTGACGCGTAGTTCGCATGTGGCGATGTTGATGCCGCTACAGGCCTATTATTTTTTGACAACTTTAAATATTTTTTTTCGTGCCCTTTTATGTGGTCGTGGGTTTTTCCATCGGCAAAAATGGCGTACTTCTATAGAAACTTTCATCCCCAATTTAACCCCTTTAGGGAATGATATGAATAAGAAACTCTTGCGCAAAATTTCATGCTTCAAGACCCAGTGGTTCAGACTGTGTGTAAGTCTGGCAGTGAGTGAATTATTTCAAGATTCTTATTAAATATTTTGTAGTTGATAGTATTACATTCCTTGTTGCGGTCATTATAATAAAACAATAAAAACTTTGTATAAATATTAACATTGCATAGTTTTGAATGCAAAATTAATTATTGAATTAAAACCTTAATAAAAGGTTTTAATACAATAATTAATTTTGCTACAATTTTGCATTCAGAATTATGGTTATATGTAGTTAGTAAAATAATTACTAACTACATATAACCATAATTCTGAATGTAGAAATAACTATCTCTCGTAGTTTTCACTACTAAAGTGACCTTCAAGTTATCACGGTGAGCCGAGGCAAAACTAAATAGACGAATGTTTTAAGTTCATAGCAATGTACAGTTGTATGACTCTAGCTATTATAGTAAAAATGTGGAACAAGCCTTGAGAGGCAGCGGGGATTATGTTTAAGGCGGAGATTTCTGAAAATGGTCAAAAATTTGGCTTTTTAAAGCAGTGTATCTCTTAAACCGTAAATATGTTTTCCAAAACAAAAACAGTATGCTATTTTCAAGTCTTCTGTGCGGTGATGGAACTCAAAACATAATTATACATAATTTAAAACATCAAAAAAGTCTTCAAAGATAACTCTAAATTATTTTTAAAAGCAGTTTATCACTTCGTTAACAGTTATAATTATAACTAAAAGTATACCATAAAATTGCAAATGCCAAACTGCATCCGGTGATGGATTGATTTTTATTAATTAGTTAATATCTAATTTTATACGATTTTATTTGCATTTTTACGCTATACGTTGTGTCATTGCGCATCTCTTTCTTTTGTATGCAATCTGACAGTGACAGCGGTTTCCCTGTTGTCGGCGTTTTAAAGGGCCAGCAAGTTGGCATTGGAAAAATGTTTATCTTAATATCTAATAATCTTTTGAGATAAAGCGTAATTAATAGGCTGACGAATTAATATTCTAGAGGAATGTAAAAATAGTCAGATCTCTCAACATAATAGACGCTACTGATGGCGCCAAACATTGAGCCGAATTCTATGAAGATAGATTATTTAAACCAGCGGGCAGATTAGCTACATCGACGAAAGCTTTTATCCTTAAATTTTATTACCCAGACATAAATAATAATTTTCTTAATTTTCTAGTAGGTAATTACAACGGTAAGAATAAGCTCTCAGGTTCTCAAAGATTTGTGGCAAGCAAAGGCGCAGATATAATATTTTAGTGACTTTTAAATCTGTTATAACGCCTTCATATAATGCGAGTAAGTTATGCAAAAAATGTATGTTAAACTAGAACGCATACACATTAATTCTATATGTTACAGTAAAATACTTTATGAAATAAATTCAGGAAGTAATGTCTACCCAAAGCATAAGCAACGATATTACTTTCAAACTACTTAAGGCATTTTAATGTTTTTTTATATGAGTAGACTGTTTTATCATCTATAATTCTATATGTGTTTTTTTTCAAATATTCATATTTGCGTTACTAAAAATAAGTATTCCCTATGAAAGCTAGTGGTAGCGAGGCGTGAGCGTGACGCGCATTTGTATGGCTAAGGTCAATGGCGATTATCTGACCCTTAAGACAAGCACCAGTCTGGTTTTCATCGCTATAAGCTTATAAATTACACCAAATCACAGCAATTTGAGAAACGGACTCGTCCGTCAATTAGCGGCGTGTGTATCATCACCATGTTTTGAGCAACATTAAGATAATTCGCTGCACCGTTGTAAGTGTTAATAGAGCGCAGTTCGTACTCGCTGCTTTTATGGCCTCTCGTTGCGTTATGCGTGGGTCCATGAAATTAGAGGTTGTACACCGTTGTAATAACATGCAATTTGTGATGTTGTTTCATTACTTTGGAACATATTTGTAAATTGGAAAATCAATTAAAATATTCTTCGTATTCCGAAGTTTGTATTAAGAGCAGAGCATTGTCCGAAATCATTCTCCGTCTACCGAACCTGTAAATGACCGAATAATTTGATGAAATCTTCTAAAAATGCCTTATTTCTGACGACGAAAATTATCCTTTCTGTAAGTTATCGCTCATAAACTAAAAATATGTAAATATTATAAGTAATAAATCCAATAATATAACCCAATTTAATAGTAAAGAAATATTACTCAGACATAAATATATTTTTTTTTGCAATAACATTATAATATTTTTACTGCGACTCTATTTTATAACCATTCACACGATTGACAGTCGTAAAATTTCTTTTTAAAACCGAATTGAATCGTTTACATTAAGTTATTGCTTGTAAAAGTCTAAATAATTGTAAAAAATACCAAAAAATTAAGACGCCATCTTGGATGTTTTTCGCACCCATAAATATGTCACTGCGGGACGTCTAATCATTGCGACATAATTATGAAATCTTATGAGTTATGATTATTTATGATTTAATAATAAATCTGAATCTACTTTTATTATAAACGTTTTTTTTATTTAAGTTGACCTACTGGCTCTATTCTTGGCAGCTTTGTTGAATTTAACGTACAAATTCTTAAATAAATGTAAAATTCTAGAAAAACCTGAATCATAAAAAAATATCAAAGTAAGCCGAAGAATTGATGCCAAATGAGTGTTTTATTTTATTTTATTACAGCGTGTTATTTAGCTTTACGAACAAATTGTGACACAAAATGAACTTGAAATAATATTTAGGTAAAGTAGTTTCCATGTATTTATTTTTTTTAAACTGGTCTAAAATCCTTGAAAGCATCGAAGTTTTTTCACACAGAGAAATTATAAATTAACGCTAAAATTATTGTATAAAAATGCAAGGTAATTAAATTAATTTATTTCGCGCCCACACACATATCATAATTTTAAATGTCACATAATGTAAAGTTGTGGTCACAATGGAAATATACCTACAGATTTTATTTTATTAAACACACCTACAACAACATTCAGGCTTTTGTTTTCCAGTACGTGAAATTTAACTGCCTCGTTGGTTTAGTGTTCGCTAGCGCTACTACTAAGCATGAGGTCCTGGGTTCGATTCCCCGGTCGGGCAAGGTGTTATTGAGTTTTTCCATTAGGAATTTCTCAGTAGCGGCCTGGAGTCCCGATTTGTGCCCGGTTGTTGGCAATATGCTCACCCCCTATTACATGACTCTTCAACATAACTAGCGAAATGTGGGCGTACCTTCGATGGGTACAGCGCTTCCTAACCCTTCGGGGAAACAAGGCATAATGTTATGTTATGTTAAAAGTAAAGGTAAAAATGTAAAAGTTCTTTGTATATATTTTTTTTTTCATTTGAGTTGCATACAATCAAAAATACTTGATAGGTTTCATCACTAAACATTCCTGTTTTGCGTAGTTTTGACACGAAACTGCCTTGCCTGAAGCTAAAACAGAAAGCACATACATATCACTAAATTATTAAACACATAATAGTCATCACCGAAATAATATATTTAAGAATACAAATCGTATTAAAACTAAGCCTTATTCTCAACAAATAAATGTCATAATATATTTTTATTTTTACACCCAAACGCCCATCTTTGTCACCCGTTGACGCTTCCAAAGCGAATGAAACTCGATATTCTTCCCAAAAATAAGGCTTCGTATTCACTCAACGATTTTTACATGTCTTCGCGACTTCGGAAATGTAAATAAATAATTCTTGTACCAAAAAATAAACAAAATGACACTTACGTCGACAAGTTTTATACCTAAAGCGCGTACAGATGAGAATTAAAGTACTTTTGTAAATGAATACGGCTTGTATTTATTTGACTTTTAATTAATTAAATATTTTTTCGTTTTTGTATATTTTTTCCGCTTGGTAACAGGCAAGAATCAGCTGTTTATCTTGAGTCATAAAATTTGACTGTGGGATATGGATACTGTTTTAACGTAGGCTTGGTGGTACACGCAAATATATTGCATTTTTTCCGGCAAAATTATTGCCAAACATGGTTTCATTCAAGTTACAAGTTTATTCTAAACTTAATTTATTTTGATTTGCTGTCATCAATCCATTGTCTTATAATTAAAACTGATCTCACAATCATTAAATTTAAATGAACGTAACTAAATAATATACATATATACCTAATTAACAGTAGCCACCATCACCATAATCAAATAAGTCCACTGCTGGACATAGGCCTCCCCGAAAGGGGGGGGGGTTCCATAATCGCCACGCTTGGCAGGCGAGTTGGCGATCGTAGTATGGTGTTAAAAATGCATAGAGAACGCTGCTGCCCATTCTCTAGTAAGTCTCTTAGTCGCCTTTTACGACACCCACGGGAAGAAATAGGGTGGTGCTATTCGTAACGACAGGCATCACATGGCTTAGCGGTAGTACCTAGTTAATTTAAATAAAATTTTCTGCTTTCACGAAAGTCACTAATGAATACACCCTCCTTATTTACTCATCATAATACTCGTATTGATGACATCCTAATTTACATTCTAATCAATTCCCACACAACTTCAAACACACCATTATAAACATAGAAAAAAATAAATCAAAAAACGACAATGGTTGCTCATCGATGATCACCATGCAACCGCAACGTAAGCATGGCACCATTGACACCGCTGACCATCTGATATGGGGTATCAGGTGTCAATGTAGCTGCTCTTCCGCAAATACATTCACACACGGGCTGTTGACACGCCCTGACACTTCACATGCACCAACTGTAAAATTAACTTTTATTATGGCTGTTAAAGATTTAATTAGTAAAGTGGCAAGGGTTAAATTTTTGGTGAGATTTATGAGAATGAAAAATTTAAGTGTAGGCTTATAGAAGTGTGTTGGTTATAGATAGAGTATACCACTGTTTGAAGAGAAATGGGTTCAGTTGGTTTTAAAGCAAAAGGTTAAATGACCAGTGATCATTTAACTGATTTTTGGTCTCATAGTGATAGACATAACCTTATGATATAGCCCAAAGCTTGATAGATAAAACCTAATCAGATCTTTATTTGTTTTAAATGCCAATAACCTCTCAATTTGCTAAAAATACATATTTAGAAACGATATAAATTAAGAACCTACATACGATTACTTCCAATAAATAATATGATACTCCACACAATCCTTTCCACACCGGTTGCCCCGTGAACTCCTGCGCATCCCATTGACTCGCCGTGCCGCGACACCTCACATGTGCACACGCACCATAAAATTCAAATGTTTATCCTTCTGGCTTACTCCCACACGACCGTTTAATATCACGATATTTTAATACTTTTGTGAACATTTATAAGTCTTGTGTTGACTGAGGTGGTCTGTGGTTTTGAATATCGGATAAAAATAAATATATTTGAGAGAGTTTAAATACCAGAACCAGTACTACAGATTTTTTCGCAAACTATAGAAATATTCAACTATATCGTACGTATGATATTTGTCTCTAATTGAACTTACAGCTTTAATTACCTCCACAGATAAAGAATCTTTTAAACGCTTTAAACAATACATTTCCCAGCCATATATCGCTAATATGTCTGTGGGCGTATGCTTAAAGGCGACAGCCTTCAAGCATTCAGCACTTTTATTTTAATTCTAGTAACACAGTAAATAAACTTCCATTTCAGGAACAAAAATACCTCAGAGCTAATGAAAATAAACTAAGAATCCAACCTATTTAAACAACAATAAAATTCCAAAAACTAAAGAATCAGATTTCCACACAGATACAGCACAGAGAGTTGCTAAAAACAATAATATAATTCCTTTTAATTCTTTAAAATAAAGCTTCGATATAAATTGGCTGGACAATGAAATGTTTAATGAAACATAAGGTAAAGGTCAACTCGAGACTGCACCTTCAATTAAAGAAATAAGCGATGAACTGATGTCGAATACCGTTTATTTTAGCGTTTCTGGTAACGATATTATGCTATTTTCGTTTAATGAAGAACGAAAAGATGTGGATGATATAGTTATTCGATTTATTGGGCAGGATCTGAATAATCGTTTTGAAGTGGATATTTTTAAAATAGTTCTAGAAATACCGTTACGAAGGAGTGTTGAGAATGTAAATCTGTCTTACTGCTGAATGTGCTACATAAAATAGCATCTGTTTATAAAAAGTAAACACATCTACATACCGTATTCAATGGAATTTAAAAGCATACTCCAGCTGAAAGAATTGCGTTACTAAAAAGTTTTTGAAAATCTTCGCCACTAAATTCAACTGACCATTCCATTTCCATTCCAACCAAAGAAAGAAAACGCTGTTAAAAATACAGATTTTAAGGTTCGCTCTAAATATCATCAATTAAAACCAATTACAAAAGAAAGTGATAGCCGCCCAAGTATGCAGGTCACAATTTCTGATTCATTTTTTAATTATCCACATTTATATTTTCCTGTATTTTGGACTTTATACCTTTCGTTTAAAGTTTGGAATTCATTGGTATAAAGCTGTCGCTGTTGAACTAATGGCACTACAAATCCTCGGCAGTCCAGGCCAGGTATTGTCCTCTGAAAAGTTTATTTGCTCCTTACACCACTGTCGTCCGATCGCCTTTTTACTTTTATCTCAGACAATTTTTAAATGGTTTATGTTTGATACCATTATTGTGTGCCAATCAGGTTGAATTACAATGTCCTTTACCAACGGCCGAACTGAGTAAGAATTTCTTTATTATTTTTGTTACAAATCATTTTATTTTATGCCTTTTTTAGTTTTAAAGTAAACAAGGCAGATGTTCGCTTTATTTAGATGAGCCAGTCGAATGCTTAAGTTGAATTTAAATAACTCGTGTTTGAATTTACGGATGCTTGGAGACATGGAAAATTGTGGTGCTTACCTTATTTTTTCTCTCTTTTTACTGGAATTTATGTGTCTTTAGTTTTGACAAGTTTACTTAAAGGATTCTAGGAAGAGGCTACTTGTATTTAGATTTGTAAGGCGGTCAATTTGGTGCATGTGACTGTTAAGAAATCATGTATGGCAAATTCTGCTTGTCGTTTAGGTTCAATTATTTGATTTTTGACATCATTTCCTTCATTTGCTTTTTTGTCTACAGTAAGCAGAGCCACATATAAACATATCGTAGGGAAATCAGTTTTTTTTTGTTTAAAACAACAGAACGCATTTTTGAAAACTTTTCCAACACTTCATTAAACGTGCACTCACTGACAGAGATCCCTCCGATCAATAATCTGAACATTAGCGGCACATAAAAGTCACTAATTGAGATATCCCCAACAATTTGAACTCAACGTTTTTAAAGTGTTAAGTAGTGGCTGGAGTGTGCAATAAATCTCATTGTTGGCACTCTTATCTACCCCACTGAGGTAGCCGATATGGGCGTTGTCAGTGAAGAAAATTTAAATATAAAACGTAGTATTGCAAGACGATCATGGGTTTTTATCATCGGACGGTCATATTTTAAAGTATGTGGAGCGATTGCAGTTTGCGGAGTAGGCAGAGTGAGCAAATGATGGTGTTCGAATATTTATTACTTATATATTGTATTTTATATTCCTCCTGCCTTTGCACCAAATACATTGTAATGGACAGGAGAATGATTTTATTTTTTGGGTCATTTCAAGCTTCAAAACAATCGTCATTTATTAGCCGTATAATGCAGGTTAAAGACTTGTGCTTACCAGAAAGGAAAAAATAATAACGTTTAAAACTGGTTTCAATCTAACAATGATATTTCCTGATTCTAAAATCGAAATGACAATAATAATAATAAATAAATAATAAATCCATTTATTTTCAGGTTACCAAGACCCATAGATGAATACCTTAATCTAAGTATACATATATTAACAATTGCGTTAGTAAATAAGACTTAAAGCTATGTTAGTATCACTTAGAAACACTAAGTCATTGTGCGTTCTGGTGGCACTTGACCGCGAAAGCGGCGGAATACCACATCCTGAGGCCAAAAGCTTTCTTCCATCACCTGAGGCAGGTAGCACGTTGGTATGCGCACCACAAACGCCTTAAAGTTGACGTTGCGATGCGACTCCAGCAGCTGCACTCTCGGCGCGTACTTCAGCCTTTGGCGCACGTACTTCACGATGTCTTCCGCGTCGGTGGTGTAGTGGAGACGGGAAACATACACCGGAGTATTCGGCTTCGCAGCACGCAGTTTTTCGTTTGGCTCCGTAGGAGCATTCCCGCAGCGGTTCTTACAGCTACTCTATAACTCAAGCAAACCAGACAGACGTTGATTGAATTCCAAAAATGTCACTTTTATATCACATAAAACAAGTTATCAAAGTCAGCACCGATATAAATAAAGATACTAAAGATTACAAAATCACTTTAGTTGAGAAAGGGAGCGTCGTGTGTGGCACTAACGTTCGGTAACGACTTATCGAATATCTCTTCATTAAAAACTGAAATGTGAGATGATTTCTACTGTTTTTATGTTCTCAGTGATGAGAGGTCACTGAAGATTTCGGAGGAAATAGTGAGGTTGCTTGAGAGACAGTAGGTATTCACGGGAGAAAGAAAACTGAATTGTGTTAGCAAAATAACTCTTATTCACTAATCACCAAGCTTCTTAATTCGAAGCTAACAAACGAAGACTACAAATGCGAGACTAGTTAGCTTTTATTGTAAATTTAACAACTTCGTCAGAAAACTATTAAACAAATTCCTGTATTTCCTTATTTGGTTGACTAACTTAACTACTGCATTCGATATACAGTTATTTACTGTACTTACTAATAAGAAAGCCAATTTATTATTGACCACATTAACTTGATCAGATATATATGGAAAATAAAAACAATCCCAGAAAAATATCCATTGGATCTGGACAGGTTTGAGCCAGGATCCCTCACTAGAGTGGAGACACGAGGTTTGCATGCAACGTTCAGCGCATCAATCAGCAACTGAATCGTATTCTCAATAATAATAAAGTAAGCTGATCTGTTTCGGGGATCTGAACAAATGTTTCTCAGAACGTTGCGTGTCCCCTTAATGATCTGAATAAAAGTAAATGTATTGAACAAAAGCTTTCTAAGGCTTAATTAGGTTGTATCGGTGAAAGTCAGGATCATGCCTTTTGGAATGAAGGTGTATGATACTGCTAAAGCCTTTTTACGATGCGGTTTTTAAATAATGATTTACAGACATCGGTGTGAGTCTTAACAAGACAAGGAAATGATATGGATATAACAGTAATTCATTTATCAATTTTATTTTACAGAATCAGTCAAAATTATTAATAGGTGTGTAAGGAACGTGTAAACATGATTAATGTAGGTTAAAAAAAATATGGAATCGACGATTAATTGTAAGAAATCTTTTTTGCGTATAAATAAGATTTACTGGCCACATTTATATGTAGATATATCTTAGTGTGCCAAGAAATATTCTTCACATTAGTATACGTGATCCGTTTCGTTTGCATTCAGTGCTGATAATACCTGTTATATAACATTAAAATGATTATCTAAACGTCTCAATACTAAAGCAATTTATATCAATGATTGACCAACAATGTTAATAAGACAAAATACAAGAATGAAGCCATTAGCGGAATCGCTAAAACTAACACCGTTTCGCGATCTCATAAATCACAAAGCAATTTGGACCTTACCATTAACTTGTCAGAGTTGAAACTTCTGTAGCATGTGTGCGAACAATTTATCTTAGCGTTCGACGTGGATGCAATTAATCAAGAGCCAATGTCACGTACGTAATATAGCCGAGGTAAAAGAGAAAAAGATGATTTCAGGCTAATTATCTTTGATGTTGTTATATTTTTATTTTGCCACTTAACACCTACAGAGGCAATTTGTCGCTTGTTACGTTACGCTATTGAATTTTCGGGGTCCTGCATTGTGTGACTACCGTCTGTTGAAGCCAGTTGATTTATTTCTCATACGTTCAGTACTCATTTATCATCGTTCGGCTGTATTTAGACTGTTTATTTTTATAATGAGCTCTCGAAAAGGTCAATTTTGCGTTTAATGTTCTTTTTTTCTTGCGCCGAGAGGGTGTTTATTTTTTCTTAAATACGTTTAAGATCAGTTGTCGTGTTCGCATCCTGATCTCATTATTAGGGACATGTAAGAAAAGGAAGGTGTGAAAGCTTGGCGTATAAGCAAATAAATATATTCATTATTTATCGATGCCTACTTTTAAATAAAAGCCTTTCGGTTTAATTTATGGGCGGCTTCCTTGAATTGAATGTCCATATTCTGTAGAATTTATCAAGTCGCAAAAATGTTTCAAACGTTTCCTTCCTGGGAATAATAACTTAGAATTCCCATTCCATATGTAACTGACCATCAGAATATACCGATGTATATTCTGATACAAGTCCCGTAACTTCCTATTGCTGTGAGACCTCACAGAACCTTGATCAATTCATCGAATTAAATACCTTTAATTAATTACGATTGCTATCTCAGCTTGGTCTGTGGATGGCAATTAGTCGTAGTAGGGATCCTTTGTTACGACATTACATGACGGCTATAAGGTTCCTGTTTTAGCAACCTTCTAGGATTACAACCAGTGAATAGGGTTCCTGATGAAGCATCCTTGTTTTCATGAACATCTGGGAGTGATAATGATCAGTTTTGGATTTTGTCCAATACGTAGGGCTGTTGTTTAATTTTCATTTGCTGCAGTGTCCGTTTTCTGAACTCCTGG
This sequence comes from Tiliacea aurago, assembly GCA_948098905.1. Taxonomy (NCBI): domain Eukaryota; kingdom Metazoa; phylum Arthropoda; class Insecta; order Lepidoptera; family Noctuidae; genus Tiliacea; species Tiliacea aurago. The sequence goes on along the minus strand of OX402583.1, from coordinate 3,819,974 downwards.
TTGTATATGAACTTTAAGATGGTGTTTTTTAGAAGATTTGAATGTATAGGATGAAAATGTTTGGAATTTGCTTGACAATATTTATGAAAACCGATTTTTAGATATACAGGGTGTTAAAGTACCTGCGTGCCATAGCTTAGGGGTAGGTTCAGTATCGAAAAAAAAACAAAAAAAAATATTGCAAGATCAACCTAATTTATTTTTGCTGCCAGTCTTCTGGGCACGTTTCCGGATGACAGCGATGCGGACGAGTACTTCGACGCTTAAGTGTCTTTTTTATATTTTTCATGTTGTAATTTTTTTTTTTTCGTTGTTAGTATCTTTTTAGTGTAAATAATTAGCTGTGTATTTGTAATTAGTTAATAATAAAAATTTGTAAAGTTCTGATATCCTATTTACAGAATAAACGACCTAATTTAGTACCTACTAACTTAAAATAGCAATAGTTTAGAATTAAAATTATTTTATATGGCGGTCCTAAGCCAGTTAAAGTACGAAGAGACTTATTTTTTTTTTAAATGTTTAATTAAATTTTTTGTTTCAGTTTTTATGTTTTTTTTTTATTAATTTATTACTTTTCCTGGGTTCCTTTATCGACACTGAACCTACCCCTAAGCTATGGCACGCAATTTCTTTAACAACCTGTAAAAGTTATGCAGGAAAACGTGAGTTTTTCAGATAGTAAACGTTAATCTCTCTACTTTCACAAGACAATCGTAACCACCTACTTCTCTTCAAGTACTAAAGAGTCGAAAGGAAACCGATTAAGTACATAAAAGTTGTAAATCATCCCGTGCAACTTTTAATTGTGAAATATCGCCTACGTGAACATTCCTCTAGTCTAAAACATGTAGCTTGTAGGCGACACGATGGTAACTGCCACTACTTATGAATTATCGCTACAGTTAGCGTAAACTATTTTTGCTATGAGTGTAGAAAGGGTATTAGCCGATAGTGAATGATTACGGAAGGATTACGTATCTTCCTGTTTCTTCATTGTGATCCTTGATAATGATATATATATAGATATATTGATTGTTTCTTTGATTAATAGATAGTCATCATTATGTGTATCACATCCCTTGCATCTTTATTTAATACTTTTCTAGTATAATAATTATATTCTGCAAGACTTTTTGTAATTCCAATATGGCTTGCGAAATTTTGTTATCTAGAATTAATTTAATTGGATTTATAAGACATTGTGTTCTACACTTTAGTTGATATATTTTAACCGTGGTCAGTACAGTGGTAGCCTGCATGTCAGTGGTAACAAACCAAGTATAAGCTGGCCTCTTATTATATTGAAACTTCGTTCTATGCTAGGCCAGCTTAAAGACGAAGTGTTGCCACCGACGCGACTTACGGTCGACGGTAACCGTTTCCTATTTTATGCTGACTCAATTTTTTTTAATTTCGTCATACTCAGATTCTTCTTTTCCTTCTTCCACAGATGTCAGCCATCGACCCTGACTGCGGTGTCAACGCCATCGTCAACTACACCCTCGGAGAGAGCTTCATCAGGCCTCAGTTCTCTGTCAAGCCTGACTCTGGTGAGCTGTGTGTATCAGCTCCTTTGGACTACGAAGCACATAGCGACTTTGAGTTTCCTGTCATCGCTACTGATAGAGGTTTGTATTTTTTATCTGTTTGTTCAATCAAATGTCTTATAAGAACAGAAATCTAAACAAGATTTCTATTCTTATAAGACATTTGATTGGCTTCGGGAAAAAAGTGCCTCTTTTTCACAGTGTCCGTACTATCTACAGGATCGTGTATTCCCGTTGTCCCCGTTCGCCGTGTCCCCGTTCTACGCGGACAGCGGTACTTCAATTAAATATTTAAAAATACTTCCCGTTGTCCCCGTGGTTTGGTTTTACATTCAAAAATATGTTTTTGGCACTCGCCGGCCGCTGCTGCGGCACCGCTCGCTTCGCTCGATCGGCTCGTGCGTTGTGTGGTCACAGTTCTAACCTAACCTAACCTAGCTGTTTCGATTTACTTCGTACGATAAGGAGACAACGGGAAATAAATTTAATCACGTCCCGCTGTCCCCGTGACGGGGATATAGCGAACGGGGATAACGGGAATACACTTACAGGATTAATTAAAAATGAATCAGACGTAATTATTTTGTATGAAATTAATATTATTTATGCCCGAAAACTTAGCTAGAAGTTTTTCGGAGATGGTGAAACAGACTATGATTATAAAAAGTTAATTATTTTCTTGTATTAATTTCATGAACAAAACATTTTTAACACGCTTTTAATTAAAACAATGACTAAGTAATCCAAAATGGCTTTATAATCTTAAACTTTTGAATGTGCATTATAATATTTAAAAGTTGATTGTGTTGATTGTGTGCTTACCTGTAATATGTACAAAATCAATTCCCGAACATTAATACGCAGAAAATAGGCTTTATTCAGATATAAATATTATTTTGTTCGATTAAAACATGGAGGTTAGCCTCGCCCATTAATTAACTCGTACATTCCGAAATATAATGTAAAATATGAATGGTTTGATTAAGTGAACTAATAAGTGGAATTATGCTGTGAACCAAACCCTTTTCGCCAACTATTCTGAAGTAACAACATATTATTATTCGATACCTACTAATAATTTATCAATCAAGAGAGATGCTCAAGATGAACACAGTTGTTTCATATTTTAATAAATATGAAGACACTGGGCTTTATCTTTACTTCTATTTCCAAACATGCAAAGAACAATCAGAGTATTATTATAAGCATCTTGGTAACTATTATCTAAATTCTAAGATTTATAAATAGAACACCCTTTAAAATACCTTAGGACCTGCTTTCCACACTATTAGTAAACATGAAACGTCGCTACTTATTTCAGAATTCCGCCATGGCTTCCAAACCTATTTGTGCAATAATGTACTATGTTCATTTGCCCAAAGTGGGTTAACAGCATTCCCTACGCAGACCTTTATTAATTTTCTAATAATTAGCCCGATGCAATATTCTCCAAGGCACAGGTAAATTGTCTTGCCTTAAATTATAATGCGCTCGTATTTGGTCGAATTTATAGGCATTAAACTGAGATTCGAATCCCTTCACTTCGATGTTTTTTCCGTCTTAATTATTAGTAATAATCATTAAAAAGTAATTACAATACTATTAAATTGCTATCATTAATGGACGTCTCAAAATAGAAAATGTTAAGTTTAGATATGAATGTAAGTACCTAGTAATATTGTAATGGCATTGCTTACCCAATCTTTAATATTATAAGTTTAATACTTCCGGGATTCTCGGTTTGCAATTATAGATCATTATGTAGGTACTAACATAGTGAGGCGATAATAAATGCACTTGGTTAAAGTAGGAGGAGCTCCATGGATTTTTTGGCGCTGTTGGTAATTTATTTTGTGAAATTGTGGAAATGTATAGAAAAAAACCGGCCAAGTGCGAGTCGGACTCGCGCACGAAGGGTTCCGTACCATTATCTATAAAAATGGCAAAAAAACACGTTTGTTGTATGGGAGCCCCCCTTAAATATTTGCTTTGTTATAATTTAATTATTTATTTTTTAAAGTCAATATTTATATCTACATATTCTGTGAATATTTCAAGCGTCTACCTGTTGCCGTTATCAATATGGAGCAAAACGAGCAAAAAAATCACGTTTGTTGTATGGGAGCCTCCTTAAATATTTATTTGATTCTATTTTTTTAGTATTTTTTGTGAATATTTTAACTGTCTAGCTATCACGGTTCATGAGATACAGCCTGGTGACAGACAGACAGACAGACGGACAGACAGACAGACAGACAGACTGACATACGGCGGAGCCTTAGTAATAGGGTTCCCGTTTTACCCTTTGGGTACGGAACCCTAAAAAAAGATGTCGGCGTTAGTTCCGAGTTTGGCCACGCACGAAAAGATCCTTTTACAACTATTTATGTGCGAACACGAAACACACTACATTGAAATTCTAGAAATCTAGGTATTCAAAATTAACAGGCAATATACCACAAACAGTTTAGAAATCAACATAATTCGAATCTTCAACTGTTTACAAGAGCCCTGACACAAACACTTGTAATAAAGCTCCCAATGTATTACACATTGCGAGCTTTATTACAAGTGTTTACTCAAGAAATACAATAAGCATAATACAATAAGTTTATGTATTGTTTAGTTCTAATTCCGTTATTGATTGTTTTAATGTGTAATATTTTAAATTGATTGTGACATCTATGTAATTTTAATGTGTATGTGTAATTTAATTATTGTTGATTATTTGATTGTAATGTGTTTAATTGGATTTTAATTTTTATATAATGTATGGACTATGTCTGAAATAAATGAATTAATTAAATTAATAATCAATATCAGAACACGTACTATATTGTTTCTAACTAAAATTTTAGTGTTAAATGTTTTCAAAATTACTATTTCCTGCTGCAATATTAAAGTTGATAGATTGCAACTGCCATGCTGTTGGTTTATATATCAAATGCAAATCATTTACCACGATGTCATTCAGAATGTTTCTGTTTAAGAGATCATTAACTGTTTCTATTACAACAAGAATACCTGTACCTACATGATCGATGAAAGGTATTTCACAGATGATGAAAATGAAATAAGTGTAGGTACCTATCCATAAAAGATGATTCAATAATTATGTGTAATAGAACAAGATTAAAGACAAAGATTATTATTTTCATTGACATTTGGATACAATATTGAAACCAAGGGACATTATTTCAAAATTTAAATTTTTATATTTTTTTTTCTTTATTTTAAGGGCTTTATCGCTGAGCGATAACGACACCCTGTAACATCAGCACAATCAACTTAACCTAAAAACACCTTGTCATTCTAACATTATTTTAATACGAAAAATGCCAGTTTGTACAGTATCCTAGATTGTTCCGATAAAGGACAAGCCAGGATAGCATTACACTCTCCAATATTAAACTTATTTGTTGGACCAAGTAAATTAAATCCCAAAGCTTCATTCCGCACACACTCCATCAAAACATGTTACACATCTTCGACCACTCCACATTCTTCACAGTTGGGTGATGCAACCTTTTTCATGAGGAAACCAAACTTTTTTGATGGAATGTGACCGGAACGAAGTCGTAGTGCCATAACTAAATTTCTTTTGCTAAGCAGATTTTGATCAGTCCAATTATTCACCGGGAGCTGTGGTTGGTTTTGTACCAAATTCCCTTGTCTGTTGACCTCTGGTTAAAGTATTCGAAAATAAATTAAACTTTGATCTGTGCATGTCCATGAAAAGATTTAATTTTGTATTTTGACCAAAATAACTTGTTTCCTTAAAACAAACTGTCCTCAACAATCGCACGATTGTAAAGGTTGATTTATTTCCAATAATTATATTGTCACGATACTTGTACATTGTGATCATCAAGGTAAACCGAAGTCGGAGTAATACCTATACGAAAATCTTTAAAATATCCACGATTTGTAGCGATTTCGAAGGACCGTCACATTGGCGGGCCCGAAATAAATTCCGCCAATGTCTCTCCGCGGTCCGAAAGTCCAGTTCGCGAAGATTTATGGGGAGAGAACAGTGCAACTATCACTTGTTGTTTTTATTTCGTTAGCTTGAGCGGCTACTTTGTCTTTTGAAACGGAATTTTCGAAGACTTTTTCCAGTTTTTAATGCTGTGACGACTGTGTTTGGGTTTCGAATTGGGTAATTTTTAATTTGCTGTTATTGAAAAGGAGTTTGTAATCCAACGATAAATTATTGAATTTCTGTTGGAAGAGTAGAGGTAACGGTGAACAAAATGTATGTTACATTTGCTTAATGTCTTTTGAAAATGATTTTGTTTGAAGACATTGTATGAAATAATAAAGAGACAATAGCCCGTCGCAAAGTTAACAGTACTTTATGGAGTATTATTTATGTTATTTCCACGAACTATGTCACTTTTATTTATCAATATGTTGCACAATATTGAAAATAACTGATATTAAATACCAATAAACATTTACAAATAGATAAAAAGGAAAAACAGCATACATTACAAACGATAAATAATGTACATTCAAAAGTAACACAGAAAAAAAATATTCCTTACAAACACGGGCTCGCTAAACGTGTTGACAAACGCATAAATCAACCACCTGCCAATTAGACATAGAATTACAAACAATACGAACAATCAATACCAATTATTTATTCGCAGGAGGCCTGTCGACGACTGCTATGGTGAAGATCCAACTCCTCGATATAAACGACAATGTACCAGCATTTACAGTTAAGGATTACACCGTGTCTTTGAAAGAAGGACGGATCTCCTCCGAGCCGATTATAGCTGTATCCGCAACGGACTCAGATTCAGGCAGATTCGGTTCTATAACTTACAGAATTGTGAACGGCAATGAGAATGATGTCTTCAGAATAGATAGGAGTACCGGAGAGATTTTGGTTACGAAGCCAGCTTTGGTACAAGCAAATTTAAAATTCGATTTAGAAGTATCGGCAAGTGATGGAGGAGGATTGACTGCTCCTCAAAATGCTGTGGTGCATGTGTCAGTCATGCCTGCTGGAATTGGATCAGCACTGTTTGATAAGCCGAGGTACAATTTCCGACTGAAGGAAGACGTCAGAATCGGAACTGTTGTTGGAAACCTGAAAGCTACTGTTGGTGACAGAGGTAAGTGACCTATGAATTTGTTATATATTTAGAAATATTATAAAATATCTATCAAGAGGCGTACATTTAGCTGATACTTAAATGTTTGTAATGAATAAGTTAGTATGATAGTAACGCCTGGAAACGCAAAAGCGAGATCGATTTGAAATGTCAACACATCATTTACAATCCATAAAAGAAAGTCAAAAACAACAGTCCATTTTATTAGTAAAATAACCCTCAGTGATGGCCTTCATCCTCATTCAAATATACATAGACCGCTAATATTCATATTATTTCTCTAAAGTCTTCAAACTTAAGTAAAATCAAACTATCCGGAATCAACGTTTCCGGGAAATCACCGCATAAAGTACAAACGACTCAATGATACAACTACCGTTGACCGGCATCACCTTATAGCTTCATTTTCTTTAACAAATTTATTGAAATCGTGCCCAAGTGGTTACTATTCAAATGAAAAGCTTTTAGCGTCTTTGTAAAGTCCCTGCAAAGGTAACTAGGCTAGGTGAATAGGTCTTCAATATAAAAGTGCAGTTCACTTTACATAATTACGGTCTTATGTACAAAGAATTGTATTTTGTAGTAAGCAAGTCGGTGTTTTATGGAAATCGTGGTGAAAGTCTCGGGTAATGGGAAACTGGTGTGTAGTTTATTGGTCCTGTTAACGTTTAAGATGTCGTAGATCCTAAATGCACCGTATCTTTACCATAAAATAAGTTTAACTTACCAATTTTTCAACATTAAGTTTTTAATTGTGCTTTACAGTTAAGATACATAAATCATCATCTTTAATTTTAAACTCAATACTAGCAATGTTTAATATTTCATTTTAAATAAATACTTCTTCAAGAATGTCACACTTATGGAGATCCAAAAATTTTTTTTTCTTATAGTCAATTTTTTAAGCAAAATATCGTTTAAGCAACTGGAGCCCAATATCGCTCCCAGCGAAACCCTTCTCCCTTGGACCATCCTCACAGACGCTAAGATGCCTATACAACAGTACGTAATCGCCCATTGTCTTAGCGAGGATCACGAGCTGATGCGAGACCGTGGTGCATCCACTTGGCAACTTTTATGAGCCTTTTTGAATTGCTGATGCGTTCCTTTACCCATTTTGAAAAGACAAATAATTTACACAGTGAATGCGACTGAATACATATAATTTTAATGATAGGTTCTTTGATGCATTTCGTGTATGCACGAATAAAATGCGGTTGGCTTTTGTTTGGAACGTCGCGGTTCGCTGCATATTTTGCTTTGAGATATATTAAACAGTTTCCTTTAAAAACTATCACCTTTATTGAGCTACATATCGGTATTTATCAATGTCAATGTACTTGTTTGATCTGCCAATGACATTGTTATTTCTGTATCATGCGTAGGTAACATCTAATATAAACTCTCTTTGATGCGTCTAAAAGCATCTCACACACTCCATCTTTCTTAACACCAAAATGATTAAGTAAACATTTACAATCAGCAATCAAACTTCTTAATAAACCATACATCAACATCGTACTCACTAAGGCCGTCTATCACACCGTAACGTAACGCGACATGTATGACGATAGTAATTTAATGCTGCGGAAAACCATTCGAATAGCTGCGAACATTCCTATTTCAATTTATGCCGTTAAAGCTGTAATTATTTAAAGGTGCATTGGGTAATTTTCCCATATCTTCTATGGTGGAAATGCAATAATTTTGTATCAATGCGCATACGTTTTGCTGTGGTAAAAACGGCACCTATCGCAATCTTTGTTTATAGTTGTACTATTGAGTTTGACCTATTTTGCTGGTTGAATAGATTTACTATAAGTTTATGCGCATCTTTGGTATCGTTTATTTTCAATTAATGTAATAAAAATAATTGAAATAGCATCTCTTACTGCACCTATCAATTCAGTTTTTACCATAAATTCAATGTGGATGCGTACTGCAGAAATAATTGGGTACAAATTGTAATTTCGCGCACAAAACCCGTTAGATACCGCAAGCAGGATGTAAATATGTTATATATTATACCCATAATAACCCGAACGTGATTGATTGCTGTTTTATCACAGATAGTACTAGCCAAGCAATAACTTATTTCCTTTCAACAATTCTCACGGCGGGAGCAGCAGATATAGCTACCATGTTTAATTCTCATTTCATCGCGGAAATACGATATCTTGAGAAAAAAATGCATTAAATCTCATCTAATTAAATGTCAAAATAAATTGATACAGATTGTCATCTGTCAAAAACGTCATTAATTTTTGTAAACACATCTAATAATTTAATTTAATTAATTAACGGCTTTGTCGGTCACGGAAATCGAGATTTTGTTTTTTAAAGGTGCTCTTTACAACTTCTAATGATACATTAAAAAGTAATAAAATATTTTATGTAAGTGCAAATTGGGGTTATAAACCCACTGCCAACGGTTTTATGGCTATATTTATGTACTACGGCAGTGTTTTAAATACTTATATAAAGGATTCATCATCATCATCATCATTTCAGCCGAAATACGTCCACTGCTGGACATAGGCCTCCCCCAAAGGGGGGGTTTGCCATTATCGCCACGCTTGGCAGACGGGTTGGCAATCGCAGTATGATGTTAAAATGCATAGATCAAATCAAATCAAAAGTCATTTATTCAAACTAGGCTGAGAATCAGCACTTTTCGAACGTCAAAAATTACATGAGACAGTCCCCCAAAAACGCCCACCCTTCACCACTTCCTAGTGCTTTAGCTGGGAAGAAGATGTGGCGCAACAAACTCCCCAGCAGCACAGCTGTCTGTTCGCATATAAAACTTGAATCTATAAAATAAAATGTAAAATAATTTGCATTAGAAGAGAACGCTGCTGCGCATTCTCTAGTAAGTCCCTTAGTCGCCTTTTACGACACCCACGGGAAGAAATAGGATGGTGCTATTCTTAACGTCCGGCACCACACGGATATAATATATCTATAGCGGAGATATATAGGGTTATAATGTGTTAAATGCATAAAAGAGGTCACTAAATTTAAAAAAAGAAGATTTATATTATTGTCTCGTAGAATTTTGTATCTACGTCAGCGCCCGACTCTTTAATCTACATAGGTAGCGTGTGTGGATTACAGCAAAATATAGGGGTACATAACCGGCAGACAACATAAAAAAAAACAAACGTTATTTATTCAAACTAGGTTGAGAATCATCACTTTTCAGATGTCAAAATTACATAATTAAATCCCCCAAAACGCCTGCTCTTCAACACTTCCTAGTGCTTTAGCTGGGAAAAAAATTGCCCAACAAACTCCCCAGCAGCACAACTGTGTGTTCAGTTAGCAAAACTTGATTTTATTTATTGGTCTGCAACATAATTGACATTACGTAACACAAAACATTAAATTAAATTATTTGCCATATTATGGTCTGTCACCTTTTATTTTAGCTGACATCAGTCTTAATACACAGACGCATACGTTTTTCTTTCAATAACAACATACTGCGATAATCTCCTTACCGCCTATTAACCACTGAGTTTGTTTCGGTCTTTCTTCTCAGAGTAGTCAGATAGGAAACGCCAACTTCATCTAGTTTTTAAAATATGATTAAGGTGTAAAAGTTTTTGTGGTTTGTACAAACACTAATTATAGAAATTAAATCATTTATCATTACTTTTTTCACCTTTTGTTGGAAGACTCACGTATAGCAGAGGACGATGGACGTACGATATGATGACACTGAAAGACTTTATACTACCTGTAGCAATATCATAGACCTGAATTTCAGAAAGATTGCCGTGTAGTTTATTAGTCTAAAAGCAATGTGCCGGCAGTACACATTCGCATAATATAGCACTTACTTGTTAAATCTGAAAATTGCCCTCCGCCACAGGTCTCCGGAAATATTACAAATCATTGTAATACATGCGTTTAGTTTGAAAACAACGGTTAAATTTATTTGTATATCATTGTTATATTACTTTATACGCTGTTATATTGCAGTATAGACAATAAAGCATGTTCGGTATCTCACTCGCGACGGTGCGTTGTTTATACAGGTAGGTCCCGGGATGCTGTTACACCGGAGTGTTAGTAGGTAGTGTGGAAAGTTATGATCATTTTATGCATATCAGGATGAAGGAAATAGATAATATATTATATTGTAAGTATTGCCAAAATCTAAATAAGGATGATTACACGCAGCACTGCAGCTAGCTAATTATCAATTTTGTGTGATATTCGAGAAAATAATGTGACAATCAACAGGGGGCCTAAAATTGACGCTTTGGCAGAATAATAATATGAACTGCGTATAATTCATATCCCGCAATTCATCTGTTTGACAGTTTTGTATAGAGTTTCGTAAAATGGTCCACAAATTATGAATTGCTATATTAAAGTCTAACGTCAAATAGCAGCTGTCAAACAGATACATTGCGGGATGTATGAATTGTACGCAGATCTTAATATGATTCTGCCAAAGCGTCAATTTTAGGCCCCCAGAGCAGTGGTGGTCCAGTGCAGGTAACAGCCCCGACTTACGAGCTGTAAGTTGTGGGTTGAACTCAGGCAGGCGCTTTAGTTTTTATAATGGATTTTATCACCACTGCTTTCAAAATGGTGCAGATTTTTATTTTGAGGATTTGGGCATGTCCTAGTACCAAAACTTCGAAGACATGTGACATCTACCAACGTCCACTGGGCTTGCGCGGTAGATTACAGCTCACTTCCTCTCAAAGACAGGAGGCGTGCGTCCTAGCATTGGGAACAATATAGGCAAATAGAAAAAGTAAGTAAATCATTCAAGATTTAATAAAATTCTTGAAAGTCTCATTAGAGTAGTGTTTTTGCAGCGATACGCTATTCACTATCCAGTCTTTCTTATGTATGGATATTTTGAAAATGTACTATACAGGGTGTTAAAGTAACTGCGTGCCATAGCTTAAGGGTAGGTTCAGTATTGACAAAAGAACCCAGGGAAAAAAAAAATGAAAACACAAAAAAAAATTGCGAGATCAACCTAATTTAGTACTTACTAACTAAAAAGCAATCGTTTAGAATTAAAATTATTTTATTTTACGAGCCCGTTAAAATACGAAGAGACTTATTTTTTATTTTTATTCTTGTTTAATACATTTTTTTGTTCTTTATTTTTTATTTTTCCTGGGTTCCTTTATCGATACTGAACCTACCGCTAAGCTATGGCACTCATTTACTTTAACACCCTGTATAATTATTGTGATGAGAAACTAAACCTTTATCTTTATCTTTCAAATAAAAAATCGTGACTTCATCATTGATTTTCTTTCCAAACATACCGAAATACAATTTGGCATACGTCTTAATTATACTGCTCGCTATCCCTTCAGTATCAAATTACAGTCCAGTGTAACAGTCCTCCACAATACTGGCCCACGTATTCTGTTGTAAGTTCTAGCTCTGTAAATCACTGAATTGCTAACTCTATACCGTTATAGTACGCTGTGCACTTGTCTATGGGAATTCTACGCCATGACTTCACCATTGTTAAGACATAGATAGCGGCCGTTTAAGATTCATGGACTTTGAAATACTGTATATGTATGGATATTGAATTATTGTGGTCACCATTTTATTTGCGCATTTATTCGCTATTAGATAATATTGCTTGGTTACTTAGTCAATGGGTATCTTTGTCGAGTGAGCTACCACGTTCATACATGTTTTTGTATCGCGTTTTTAGTAGCACATGGTTTAACCAGATCTTTCTTGAAATCTTCTTTATTTATTAGTTACTGTTACTCAGATCTATAGTGTTAAACATAAAATCTGACATTATCTGACATACATTTTTCTCCAGAGTTTGGAGGTCGGATAGACAGATCGGTTACTGCATTATCTTGATATAATCCCTTGAACTGCTAATGACAACTTATTTAAAGATCTTGGCTCAAAGGCACAAATTTGACTGAAAAGCACTAGGAAGTGGTGAAGGGTGGGCGTTTTTGTATTCTCAGCCTAGTTTGAATAAATGACTTTTAATTTTGATTTAAATGCAGCCAAGATATATGCAGTTGTATTGATAAGCGAAATTATTTTTTTATTACAAGATAAAGATACTTCGGTACTAAACAAGTCTACTTACAATGATACTAATGAAAAGGTAAATATGTGGTACACTACATTATTGCCATAATGTAAATAAGTATAGTAGTAACACAACTTTAATTTAAGAACTGTATTCACTAATACCTATGTAATACAAATAAAAAATGATTATGATTATGAAAACAATATAATATAATATTTAAACTATAGTACAGTAATATTATAGACGAGGAATCGCAAAAATGAAATAAAAAAAATGTCTAAATCGAAGTAAATCGAAGTAGGTGTATACGATTAGTACCGATACAGTTAGCATTGATAAATGATACCGCTGCACTCGTTTCGAAAACATTAATCAAGAAGAGCTAATAAATTAAATAAATGTGCTGTTTGACATTCCCCAATATTCATTTATTAAAATGGTGACTTATTGTTAACAAGAATTCAGATATACATCGTGTGAACTATAATTTTATTTTCCAAGGGAGGTAACATGTGCAGTAGTAATATTAATAAATTTTAAACTAATTAGCTAAATCACAATACTGGTATTAACTGCGTATTGCAAATCAAATCTTTAGATTGAGTTGATTTTATCTTAAAAATCACATTGTATTTTTAGCTCCGACTCAAGTAATAAGCGATTATTGAATGTATGAATGCACTAACAAATATGATGTTCTACAAACAGGTATTAATAGGAACCTGAATTCTTGTAAGTCATAATCAAATCATTTATTTCAAAATAATAAGCACATAAAAGGCACTTTGAACGTCAAAATTTACCTACAATAAAATAGAATTGATTCTAATTGTAGTTTCGTATGGAGAAGAATAGGCAAGAAACTTCATTCACATTCACAGCTACCTAATATACAATTTATGTATATCAATGCCCTGTGATATCTACAATAAAGCGAAATGGAAAAAGCTCAATGCTAGAGACATTTTTTGAACTTTTTAATTAATAGTTTTATAGGTGTAATCATTAATAAATGTTCTCTTGTTTATAAATGATAAATAAAAATAAAATAAAAAAGTGCCTAAAACATTTTACTATTTCTATTTATATTGGTATTTAAATATTCCTAAATGGTATACAAATAATTTATAATCAAAGGTCAAAAGATTTAATTACCAAATTATTAAAATTAGCTTCAGCAGCAGCTAAGGTTGTAGCACATCTTCAAAATACTAGCCCAGCGTTTTATTCAAATTAACCAAAATTGTTTAAAGATCTAAAATTAGGGCTGGTTTCCATCAAAGCAGAGAGGAAAGATAACAACCAATCGGTTTGCATTATTTTGGAACCCCTCTGCTTACCTTTAACCCAATACTATCGCCTATGGGTTATTATTGAGACTTTTTGGTGTAAAACTGGCCTTAAGCCGTCTCACCCGCTAACGCTTATGACGCAGTCCACACCCGAACCCGCTTTGAGTTTAATTAGAAAGAGCTCCATAACGCCTGTGTTCAATATAGACGCACGCCCCTTCAGATTTATTGCAGCAGGCCCGCAGATAAACGACCATTAATTAAAAAAAATATTATATATTGAAGTTTGCGGACGAAGCGAGCCAGTTTTTTGAATGGGCACTTGCCAAATATTGTGATCTCGTGATAGCCCTGGTTGAAACAAAAATGCGAATGGATATTGAATTTTTACGTGTTAGGTAAACAGTACATATTTTTGGTTATTTTTTTTGTTTAAGTAGGTGTGTCTCGATTCTCTTATCTTTAAAATAGGTCTTCAACCCAGGTTTCAGGTGCATCAAAAATCGGATCAGGGGTTGTACTTATAATGTGGTACAACATTCGTAATTGATTATTATTATGAACAAGTACTTCATTTCTAATGTTTTTAAGTAAAATAATAGTCAGTAGAAAAGAAAGCAAGAAATAAAGAAATTACGTTTATTTGAGGTAAACATAACGCAAAGACAAAAAGACAAATACGAAAGAAGAAGTTGGGGGTTGCATGGATGTGACGCATATTTTCACGCGTCACGTCCATGCAAAACGGCCATCGCTCAGCATAATGCTGCGATCCTAGGCGAGACAGAGCCCGCAGCGTTGGTTTACAGCGACAGCGGCAGTACTATGATTTTACTTAAAAACATTGACACTGACTTGTCAAAATAACAGACGGTTGTTTAGAAATGACATCTTGAAATAATTCACTTCATTCATTATCAAAGCTCGTCGATATCGTGTCTGTTTTAATAATAACATGTTGTTCGATTAAGTCGCTTATTAAATTAACATTAACAGCACCTAACATTATCAACTCTAGCTGACGTGCCCAAGCATCATCTACAAATCTAATTAAAATTTAAATTTCGATTATCGACACCATAATTAGCGTTCGATTATCAACTAATCAAATATCGATTTGACTCGCACCACCGTTAGACCACACATACGCGTACGTAATATATTAATTTATCACGTATGACAGTTAATCTCGTGAATAATTCCGATCGCCGTTACCATGCGCTTCTGCTATGAGCTATTTGGTCGTAATTCGATGGCAGTCACCATTGCCAAAGATGCTTTAAACATCGCCAAAGATGCTTTAAACATCGCCAAAGATACTTTAATGAATGGTGATACAGGGGTCAACATAAGCAAGTTAGCGACACTCCGCAGACGTGACGGATAAACACAATAAAAAAAATAAGATGAATTGATGTTTTTTTTGGGGGGTCATCGACTTGAACAAGACCTTACCTGAGGCCACCACCGCAAAATTTGGCTTGCTAGATATTCCAAAACTTAGAACCAGTGATCACTGTACCCAAATGTTAAATCAACAAGAAGTTAAATCTACAAAAATCAGAACTAAATCTGAAATAAAGCAAAAAAACTCGTGCGCGCACTATACTAGCACACACAAACACATTCACAAAGTATGTTGTTTGTTTCTCGCAAAGTGAAATAATCAGTACAAGATGAAGGGTACTTTGGTGTCTAATTGGCCAGCTGTATTACATATTTTTTATGTAACTACCTACAGTTTTGTTTTGTTTGCCGTTGATCTCGTACGTTGTTGTTATGCTTCGTCATTAGACGACGAATATTTATGTTAAAAGTTAAATCTCATATAAGTGAACTGTGTTCTTATGAGAAATAAATATTCTTTAAACCTAAATCAAAATAACCTTAAAACTATACAACCAATAGAAACATAATATCGTAAATAAAAAAGAGAATTCTCACAAGAAAAGGAAATCAACGGAGGGACATGGTCGCGCAATAATATGAATAGCATTACGCAAATTAGAGCCGATAGCTGGACACAGAGCCTTTTGTGTAGACACTCAGACAGAGACTGTCTCAGTTCTTAGACATAAGCTATAGTGATTTAAAATAGCTTCGGAACATAGAGCCGTAAAAATTGTGTATTTAGAGATAGAAGTTAGACAGCAGTAGAAAATACAAAAAAAGTTTTACATTAGATTGCGGGGGAGATAACAATGAACGAAAAATCAATGTCTGTAAAGAGAATCTTGGAGATTTGAGTCAATTTTAATAATAAAGGCAATTTTAATCCTTTTTGATTGAGACTATGCCAGTACTCTAAAGATACTAAGAACAAAAAATACTGGCAAACAGCATAAAATATCTGACATTAATTTTCCACATGTAGACCGCTCAAAATTGCTTAATATATTTTTTGGCATTTCACACAATAATCTTCGGACAGATTTAAACCTACACTTTATGAACATTAGAAGGATTAAAGTAAACCCATGCCATTTTATGGTAGGTTTCAAAAATAAGTTAAAAAATTTCACGCTCACTTGCAATCGAACAGTAACTGAAAATTTGAAATTCGAATCTGGAGAAATCCAAGGATACGTTCGGATCTGAGTGCGCCGGCTTCGGGTAGGGTAGCCAGTATTACGGGACTATAAGAGTTAGTCTTTTTTGTCATGACTGATTTAATCTCAAAGGTGAAAGGTTGTATGAAAATAAACTCCTGCTTACCCTTCGGAGTCTACAGAAAAGTAGTGATTTAGATTGTAAAAAAATAAAATTGGGAATCAAACGAGCTTAACTGTTAAGCGAAACTTATTAAAAATTAACAATTTGACGAGAGAGAATTTTTTCTTGCGCGCGAAAAGAAAAAAGATAGTAGTGATTTAGGTTTTTTTCTTTTATATCTATTTGGTAACAATTAAAATAGTAGCGTTATTTGTTACTTCACATAATTTAACAATCGTAAATGATATTTAGGTACGTCTCATGCGATGTAACTAAAGTAAGTCACATACCTTTATTCGACCTCGGTTTATCACGAAAATCCCAGACGTGATTTAAACTGAAGTTAATTAATTAAGTTCCAATTAAAATCAAAGTGGTTGAGTCAAATTCCGTTTTAACAAGGGCAGATCTCGACGTACCTTTCACCTTTGATCACAGAGTACTATGTCGATCTTTCAAAAAATAATTTGGTGGTAGCCCTACAGGCAGTACACCCAAATAAATCCAGTGAGGTCGGCGAACCCTCACTGCGGCGACAGTTTTTGCCGCGTAAACTTTTAGACCTTCTTTTTTAAAAGTCCTGTAGGTACCTCAATTATTTTCGACTTTTTACACCCGCGTTATTCGGACTTCGTATTTGATTCACCTTATTTTACCGTGTAGGTGTTTAATAGGTGTAATTTCGTTCCCGAAAATGCTGTACGTCAAATAACGTGTGAGTAACAGATGTTTTTACTTAGATGTGAAAAAAGGTTTAAGTTTTTATTTCAATGCTTGCTCAAGGCTGTACAGTCGGCACGGCTTTAATTCTATCCCAAGGGCACGTCTTCCCTACCATATCACGTCCCCCGATCTACTCTTTCATATGCAATGGTCTCTGTAGTCCCATGAAACATCAGGCTCCAGGGGCTAGTGCAAATCTTTGGGTTTATTCGAGCAATCGAGTCTGAACAACCACCCCAGCGTGGTTGTTCAGACTCGATTGTGCATTTCATTCATTCATGAATTCTGAAGTTTTTAAAATATACAGATTTATTTTCTTATTATTATTATTTCATCAGCAGTTTTAATTGCATCAAGGTTTATTAGAGATTTATGTATAAAGCATGTATATGACAGGATGAATTGAGTTAAATTGCACTATCCACAAACAAAATTGACTATTATACTAAGCTTGCAACGCTTTCCCTCTGTCATTATCCTTATCAATTTAGCAAGCTTTCTACAATTCCTCTTAGAAATACTAATTAACTTTAATCGTGCGGTGTAAATAGTCGAAATCAGTTAATGTTATGTTCCATTCAGTGTACGTCGCATTCACTGGAGTTAGTAATTCATAACCTACTTTCATTAATTTGCGTTACTTTACATGCCACGGTTCTTGATGCAATATTTTAAGGAAATGCTCACGTGAACCCTTGTATATACAACATTATTATTAGTATAATATGCGAAACCTAAATATAGTTTGTTCATAAAATGGAACTGAATCGATTTCAATATTTTTTACACCATGTTATATTTTGTCCCAAAAATATTTATGTGTGATGGAGAACCTTATCACTATTTAATTAATTACAAGACAATCGCCGTACGGTTAGGTACCTACTACCAACAACCTTATAACTTTGTGTTTTTTCATGATACAGTTTTAAAATTTTGTACATAGATTCTTTACGTAAAAATACTAGACACGTGTTTCGGGTTTCACATATACTAAAACTAATATTGTATATTATCTTCGAGGAGGTATATTTTGAGTAAGTGGTGCAGACATGATTTTTGATTGTCAAAACAAACAACTAATAAAAAAAGGAGGTATTAAAGACATGAAACAAAAAAAACTTGGTGAAGTTGATCTTATCCTAAACAATAGATAAAATCAATAACAAAAACACTATCTATAACAATCAAATGATCTACCAATTACACTGAAACTCCCAAAGAACGTCACATCAAAATCGTGGACGCATTATTCAAAACAAAAGATAATCACATTAGATAAATTAATTCAGTTGAATTAAAATCTAACAATCCGCATAGGTGGAGAGTTACAAAGCTTTAATTGAACAGGGTTCGGGCCTCGTGAGTAAGATAATCAGTTTAGCCGTTAATGATTTCAATTTAGAAGGGCTAAGATGCAAATTTATTTTGTAATGTGGAGTGGGACGGTATGCCACGACAGTAACAGGGCTGTGATGGAGAAGGACGAAAAGGATTCGTTTTTTGGGAGAAGAATGTGAACCAACAGGCAAAAGAAGATAAATAGGGCTAAAACTGATGGAGAAAGTAATAAGAAAGAAGAAAATAATTCTAAAATTATCATAGATGCTCATATTTGATGATACGGCTATGTGAAACTGGGTTAAACGAAATATAAATTCTGATTCTATAATTGAGAACCTACCCACGAAAGTAATCAAAATAAAAACAGTTCCTCCTTTCCCTTTCACACCTCAATATATTACTTCCTGCCAACCCCTCCAGTTAATAACTGTGTGAGGTGTGGGCCTAAGTAAAGTTCAAAGTGTTATGATTTGAACTCGCGACCTCAATCGTCAATCAACGCCTTCAGCTGTCGAGACAGCCGCTCCTAAATTTGCACATTTATAAATAAAATTAATTCCATTGTGTCCAATTAATGTAAATGTTCTAGAATTGAGATTATATGACCGAAAAAAGAAGGTATGAAAATCACGAGCAGCCCTACCCAAGACGGTCTGAACCCTAATGAATTGACTAAACACTTGGCCCAAACTTAAACGGTCATGACATAACTTTATTGCGATGCTTGTATTTTTTTTTGTGCCTGTCCTGTTCCTAAGTAAGTGTTGAAGCTTGTCTGTCTTGCACGTTTTTGTCTTTTTAATCTACTGGAGCCCATGAAATTATCAAAACAGTGAAATAATCATTATTGTCGACCTCATTCCACTGGCCCCCTTCTATAATCGGACATCTAGACGCACTGCAGGTTACCATCCGGCATCCCTTCCTTGTTGCTATTCCACCAATTCGCACTAAGCGCTTCCAAATGTCTTTTATAATGCGCACAGCAAAAGAGTGGAACTCTCTACCTGCGTCTGTGTTTCCGAACGCATACAACCCTAATCTCTTCAAAGTTAGAGTGAACAGGCTTCTTCTGGGTAAGCTCACTCCATCGTCGACTTTGTCTCTGTCACCTCTGCCCTAGACTAAGGTCAAGAGCAAACCCATCATACATAAAAAAAATAAAAAATCATAAACATTAGTATTAGTAGTTGGTTATGTCAAACTAATAAATTTCCCAAGGATATTCTTAATGATTATTAAATTTAGGCAAAGTCACATGCAAAAGCTTGCCAGTATTTCTGCTCTGCCTTTGTAAATCCGTCTAAAGGTACGCTTATGATAATTTAAAAGAGTCATGAATTTTTGCTTTTAGTTACGGGGAGGCTAAATCAAATAAAGTCTGCTAATCTTTAGTATGAAATGGAGAGTATTTTCATGTCATTTTGTATGTAAGCGTCACCAAGAAAGAGAGATATTATCCAGATGTAAGTTAGTTTTTTGGGTGGGTTGGTACGCAATGAAGTAAGGTAATATATTTCGATATTCGGGCGATCTAGGCGTAAGAAAAATTATGAGTTAGTAGTATGATGATGACAAAATGAAATCCTATAAAAAAATTGTTCTCTATTGAAATTTGTTTGTTTATTTTCAAAAAACAGAATAGAATAGAATATAATACTCTTTATTATGTACACCATAAAAGTTACAGATATAAATGTTTAAATTTTACATAGGGTTACACAATGGGCGGTCTTATCGCTAAAAGCGATCTTTTACAGACAACCTACAGCCACCAAACAGTGCTTTACATTTCCTTATATGCTACCTAAATTAATAGCTAGGTTTACATTATTAGTTATGACGCAAAGGAAGTACTTTTACTTAAGAACTCTACACTAGGTCGAGCTTGTCTCGTCAAGTCCTTGGGTGGTATTGCCATATGAAAATGCACATTACGTAATTTTTATTATTACAATCGAGAAGCACATGAAAAGTGCTTTTATAGTATAACAATTAAAACATTGAGGCTAATGACAGCTAAATAAAAAATTAAAAAAAATAAAATAAACTAAAGACGGATAAAATAATGTTTTGAGAGCAATGTGCACTATGTGTAAGTGTGAAGTGTGTGTATGTGTGAGAAAAAGAGTGTGCCCGTGTATTTGTGTGTGTATTTGTTGGTGTGTTACGAAATTACCTTTAAGAGAGCTTCGGTTTCACTGTAGGATTGGGCTAGCAACCAGTTGCGAAAAATCTTTTTGACTACGCCAGTTCTAGAGTTATTGCTAAATACTTTTACTATACTAATTCACTAAAACTCACCGCTGAATAGACGAACAAACCTTCGTTGTCGACGAAAAAATCTCCGAAAAATAACGACAATTCTCAACAAAAACAACAGTTACGCCAAATCCTGCAAATCCAGCCGAAAATAAGTTTACATTTGCGCATCGCCGACTGTATAAAGAGGAGAGACAAAGGGGCGACGCGGGGACAGGCAGGACAGAGGGGGGAGGGCCGGGACCAGTTAAACAAAGACTCCGGAGCATGTCCACGAATAAGACTGTATATCAATCTCATGTCAGCAGACCTGCCCAAAACGACTGGCGAAAAAAAACGCGCGCAGCCCGCGCAAAAAATACGAAACGCCGGAAAAAAAAATTTCGACAATGAACCCCTTTAAATTGTTGTGAGAACTGCCAATTAAAAATTGATAGATACAAAACCGTTTTCAGTGGTTGGTTTATTTGTGAAAATTTTGGGTGTAATCCTACTTATGTACTGAAAAATGTGACTTAGTATATACATATAAGTTACCAAAAATAAATGTAGG
The DNA here is from genome assembly GCA_948098905.1 of Tiliacea aurago. Classification (NCBI taxonomy): domain Eukaryota; kingdom Metazoa; phylum Arthropoda; class Insecta; order Lepidoptera; family Noctuidae; genus Tiliacea; species Tiliacea aurago. The sequence goes on along the minus strand of OX402583.1, from coordinate 3,798,357 downwards.
ATTTTAAGTCCCTCTCGCAGTTACGATGATTTGTGAAGATGACGGACGCGGGACGGGCTATATTATTGCCATGTATTTATAGGTGCATTGTGCTCACGAATAATTAGTTAATTACTTTGTGTGCAAGATAAATTTACTTTTGCTTAGAAGTAGACGTAGCTAGTGCACTTTATCGTCCACAAATTCAACATTAATACAAAATCTATTCCTCAAAACAAAACACACTCTCGTTAAACAATATCAACATGTATTCCACATCATTACGAATTACCTTCCAGCCTAAGCCAAAACAACTAAAGAATACTTTTGTATGTAAATCCTGTATCAAACATAACAACGGACAATTAGCAATAAAAACGTTTGGAAAACAAACCAAAAAGTTTTGTGAGGGACATTACAATAGTCGGCGCAGAACATGCCCGACATCCCGGTATTAATTTAGTTCATATAATTAGTATAGACGTGATGAAAATAGATCTGGACTAGATATCGGAACTGGTAGATGTTACTGTTGGTACTTTAGAGAAGGTAGGAGAAGTTTTGGAAGACTTTTTGTAGAACATTTTTGATATAGAATGTCTGTTTAAGTGAATGTTGGAAATTAGGGTAAGTTCGAGCTTGTTATAATTGTTTTTTAGAGTTCCGTACCTCAAAAGGAAAAAAGGAACCCATACAGGATCACTCGTGTGTCTGTCTGTCTGTCTGTCCGTCTGCTGACTGATTTGCTCCGAATCTACTCAACAGATTAAGTTGAAATTTGGTACACATATGAACTTTAGTGACCCAAACACGGACGTGTTACGTAAATGAATTAATTTAGAATATGGAGGTAACTTTAAAAAAAAAAAGTTTTTCTGACTGTACTGTGTGACATATCAAATGAAAGGGCTTGTTTTAAGGATTTTATATTTATTTTTCTATTCTTCTACATACTTTTAAAATTATTCAAGTAAATAGATGAAAAATTACCACCCCCATATCTCCGAAACTACGGAGCCTAAAATTTTGATAAAAATACAGAAAATAGTTCTTTACTTATAGATTACAGGAAAACCTATAAGAAGTCTGTGTGATCTTAAAATAACATGTTAAATCACTCTACATATGCAACAACTACAATGTTAAGTTTGTTCTTGGGTTAAATTCATCCCAACTACGGAACCCTTCATTGTGCGTGGTCCGACACTCACTTGGCCGTTTTAATATTTTTATTATGAGAGTTAATACAATATTAGTAGGAATTCATAAAAAAAATTTGGTACGAAATTCTTGCAAAACATATTATTTTTTTTTCTATATATTTTATAATTATCGTTTCAACGCTTTGGTTATTTCATCATCTTTGCAAGTCTTTATATTAACCGTGATCATTTTTACTTATAAAGTCACTAAGCCAACAAAATCTTAACAACAAATAACGTTTGAAGTTTCAAATCGATTTATACGAACAATAAATGCAGTATGAAGTGTAACCCATAAATAGTTATGACGGTCATCGAGCGTTGCCTATGAGCATCACGACATCAGCTGCTTATCCGGTTACGAGTCGCGAAACGATAAGCAGTATCTGAAGTTCTGTACTATAATATTGACTGGTTATGTTCTATCGCCCACGAGAATACTAACCTTGTAGCCGAATGGGGTTTTTGACGAAAACTCTTTCGCTCTGAGTGTTTCATCGATTTCGCGATCAGAAAGCGCGGCCGCGCCGCCGTTTGGACGTTAAAATTCAAGTATACAGGGTTATTTTTAAAATGTCAATAACCTCTTAAGGGGTCATTCTACTCATCATTATGAACAACTTTTACTACATTTTAACAAATTATTCGAACATAAATGTAGGGAATAGCTGGTTTTTTTTTCGCGATTTCATTTTTGGTCCCATAGTAAAAGTTTTTCATTATGATGAGTACAATGACTCCTTAAGAGGTTATTGACGTTTTAAAAATAACCCTGTTTATCGGAACTGAGTACTTAATCATTTTACTTAACGTTTAAATTTTTTTCTTTAAAAGTTTCACGGAAATCATAATTATCATGTTTCTCTTTTCTTCTTTTATTTCTATCATGTTGATACATTTTGTTTTAGTCAGTGAGTTTCTATTGTTTTTGAATTCATAGCAATAACCACAGGCAATAACGTAGAACTAAACCTTTGTCGTGTAAATTAACTAGATTGTCTACTTACATCGTAAAAATGTATCATTGCTCTGCATACCTCGGCGCAAAAACACGCAATGAACAGATATGAACCAGATATGCTTTTAAATAATTAATATTTTGTATTTGCATATAAATTGCTTGAGGTTTATGAGTTGAGTCTAGTCACGAAATTAGGAAGCCATATTGACGATCGACAAAAAGCATCAGTATATAATTAAAGGTGAAATAAAAACATGTTGTTATAATGTTATTAAAAGAAAGATTAATTTTATGGAAGAGAACTTTGTTGTGGAATTAAGTTTTAATTATGCAGTAGAGGTTGAACATGCAATTTGTTGTAATAAGTTGTTTGGTTAAATAAATTGTAATAGGTATTAATTTGATTATACCTGTTTTTAAGAGTGCAAAAGATACTGTTATTGATGATAGCAACCAAAGGAATCTTATCCTTCATAATTTTATCGATCTAAGTAGGTAAATAATTCTTTTAATTGCCACACGACCAAAGGCAAAGAATTTCTCAACTTTAAATACACAATTTCCCACAGCATATTTCCTAATATTGTATCTAACATTGAACGTAAATAGTTTCCCAGTATAAAAGACAATACGAGTTGGAAAGTAAAATGATACTGATGCATAAATATTTACGAGGTCTATAAACAGAGGTGCGTTCAATTTCGCTGGGTTGCCCACAATCTGGGAAAATTGAGACGAGAGAAATCGAATTTGATGTACTATGTGTGTACATCTTTATTTTAGAATATTATAGTCTACCGACCCCACTGGTCCACTGGGCCTGCAATCTTAAACTTCATATCAAACATAACATTTCTTTGTCTGTCTTTCCGTTGGTGCGCTTATAATACGAGAATGACTCTTCCGATATACTACCTTTTTAGGGTTCCGTACCAAAATGGTATAAAGGAACCCTTATGGTGAGACTAAGTCAGTCTGTCTGTCTGTCACACCTGAATATCTCAAGAACTACTAATGCTATCAACTTGAAATTTAGAATAGTTTTAGATGACGTTTGCCCAACTATTTGGCATACAAGAAAGAAATTAAAAAAAAAATACCTTTATTGCAAAAGGGAATGATATGAAAGGACACTGTTTGCACTTTCTCAATCATTTTTTTTTGGCAGCATAGTTTCCGACTTTTGACGAAAAATGTAAAAAAAATACCAGCCCCCCTTATCTCCGAAGTTTGCATGGATAAAAATCTGAAATTATTCTATGTGATAGAAGTATATGTAAAGATTACAGGAAAAATAAAACGATGTCTCTCAGTAGCACAGTTTTCCGAAAATCATCAACATCATATATATGTACAGAACCCTTGGTGTGCGAGTCCGACTCGCTCTTGACCGGTTTTTTTTTATCTTGTCCTATTTAACTAACTAAAACCTCAAACGGCGCAAATATGTATAACAACTTTATTGGGAGTTATAATGTTTGAACCGTTTGGGGTTGAAACGCTAAGGCCTTGGGGTCCGAGTGCTCATGGAGTATTTCTGGACATCACCAAGCGGTTGGTCGACCAGAGGGCTGGCCTATTTTTAGCCCAAAGAATCAGCATTGCCATCCAACGTGGCAATGCTGCCAGCCTTTTGGGCACTTTTCCCATTGACAGCGATGCGGACAAATTTTTTGATGCCCTATTAGCTCTTCCCCCTTTTTTTTGTTTTATTTTAAACTTGTACATACTTTATTTATTTGAAGTTAGTTTTGAGTATGTAAAGGTCCACACGAATAGAACCGTGGATACAGCTAGTACCACGCTAGGCTTTACTTTATTTGAAGTCTAAAAAAATCAAAAGGGATTACTTTTTATCTTTGGTCTAGTCAGTTAGATGTATTAAAAATATATTTCAGTTCTGATATGTTTTAAACGCAGACATTTTATTCTCTTTACTAATTATCACATTTCTTTCACCAGCTCAACAACCACTACGGTACAGCATCGTTTCCGGGGACCCTGACAATCGGTTCACTATCGAGCCTCTAACTGGAGCCATCAGAACTGCTACACAGCTAGACAGGGAGACCAACGCTTCTTATCTACTGAATGTTAGAGCTGCCACTGGAAACCCTTCGAGTTTTGATCAGACACAGGTAAGAATAATTCTGAAACAATACAGCCAGTAACAAAAATAAATATTACCAGAAACAAATTCTTTAGAACTTTGACCCCTTTAGGAGAAACTTTTTGAAAATTATATGTACCTGGATACCGAGTGATATAGGAAGCTGATTACTATTAATAACAGAAAATATTACAATGCTATTTAAATATATTCCTTGTTATAGTTTTCAGAGTCACTAAATAATATACATTTTGAAAAGTTTTTCTTGTAATGAGTGCTAATTTTACTCTTATTTCTACCATCAGGTCCAAATAACCCTTGAAGATGTAAACGACAACGCTCCAGAATTCGGTACATCCTCAGTCAGGGTATCAGTGGCAGAGTCAGCAGCCATAGGTTCTATTGTCTACGCAGCAAGGGCTACTGACGAAGACGATGCCAAAAACGGCCAGGTCAGCTACCATCTGGTTTCAGCAACAGGGCCTTCGAATACCTTCGCAGTGAACGCTCAACATGGATTGGTTACTCTTTTGAGGTCAGTAATAGATGAAGTGAATTGCAGACAATTATTTGAGTAAATAAGATAAAACCTACTGCAGATTTTAAAATCAAAGACGCTGAGAATGAGCTAGCTGCAGCGTTACATGTCCCGGGTTCGATTCTCCCAAGGATACAAATATTTGATATATTTGTTCACTTTGAATGTAGCCAACAAACATAAAAGAGACTGTGACCTCTGAGTTTGTTTTGGCCTTTCTTCTCAGAGTAGTCAGATAGGAAACTTCGACCACATCTAGTTTTTTAAAATTTGATTGACGTTTAAAAGTGTTCGTACTAATACAAATATTTATCATTTAACAGTTGTTTTTGGCTTCATGTAGATGGTGATGCACTTTCGATTGAGGAGAAATTCGAATGTTTCATTTAAATTCCAACGTTTTAACTTATATTTCAAGCTTCTTTCTTGCAATTAAAATAAATAGCACCATATTCTATATTCTATATCCTTTCACAGGTCCCTAGATTATGAGAACCTCGTCCGCCATACCATTATCATCTTGGCAAGGGATAACGGTATTCCATCCCTCAGTGCCAACCTGACCTTAGTGGTAGATGTCCAGGATGTAAATGACAACCCTCCCGTGTTTGAACATGAATCATACAGCGCTAATGTTCTGGAGTCAGAAGCTGTCAATACTAAGGTAAGATTAAGTAAAAATATTTTTATTGATCAACAAAATATTGGCAGTCTAGCAGTAGAATACAGATACATAAGAAATGTTGATGCAGTAATATAATAAAAATTTATTAAAGAAGTCAACGTTTAAGTTGATGACTTTTATTATAACTTATAGTTTTTATGAACAATATAACGTGTTGTCGTTTCAACGAGGGTCAGTTTAGTTATCAAAATATTATGAGCATGAATGAACAAAATCCTAAAGCATGAGGAAAAAACACCAGATTAAATTATTATAAATAACATCAATCCAGAGGAAAAAAATATAAAATATAGTATTTTATTAGATTTTACTTGAAAAAAAAAATCTTACAATTTTTTTTTAATAGTAGTGTTGGTAGTTAGATCAAAATGTAAGAGTGTCGGATCAATAAAAGTAAGTTATAATACGTACATAAATACGGATTAATCTCTATGTAGAATGTATTGGGTATCATTTAACTGAACGATAATAATCAAAAGGTATCGCGTTCACGAGACCACAACTGAAAATAAACTTAATCATTTTTAAAGTGAATTTAAAGTTGGACTTACATAAAATTGATGTAAAAAAGACAGTGGATTTTAGTTGTTATTTCTCTTTAAATAGTTAACTTCGTTTCGATTGTTGATCAGAAAATAATGAATATAATATTAGTTTATGAATTTTATTTTCCTATTAAAGTAGACTTATTTTTGGACTACTTTCTCTATACCTGACTGCCTCGTTGGTCTAGTGGTCGCAAGCGGTACTGCTGAGCATGAGGACCTGGGTTCGATTCCCAGGCCGGGAAAAGTGTTATTGGGTTTTTGCCATCTGGAATTTCTCAGTAGCAGCCCGGAGTCTGGATTTGTGCCCAGTTGATGGCAACAACCTCGCCCCCTATTACATGGGACTTAAACATAACTGACGAAATATATGTGTACTATTAGGTACATCTCTGCCAAACCCGGGGATTAGATACATGCGTGATGATAAAATCACGCCTGTACCTAATCCCCGGGTTTGGTTACTATACTAAGAGATACCTATTCAGATTTAATATACGAGTCAAATTCATGCTTTAACATCGTTCTAGATTAGATACTGGACACCCAGTTTCTGAAAACACATGAACTGCTCTGCTAGACTGAACGCTTATCAAACCAGACGTTTTATAGTATATTATTAGATTTCACTACAGATTAAATTCAATACTGTTTCAGAAACATTGTTTGTTTCAAGTGTTCGCACTTCTCTGTTTTTTTTTATAGAAACGGGATTTAATCATAATTCTTTGAATTTATTTAATATACGAATTCAGGTCTCATTTTGTGAACTTTACTCGCTTATCTAATTAATTTGTAAGGTTGTTTTGCAAGTTGTGGGGGGAGATAACTTTAATGGGTTCCGTAATTAATTTGACGTTTTATCTGCAATGAGTAATACGTTGTAATCAATGCTAAGATTTCAAGTACTGGGCAATATCGTGGTTTTGGTACTAAAGTTTATTTTTGGTACGAACTTTGTTTCATTGCATTATTTGTTGAACATTTTCTGTAATCCTTTTGTGTATTATGCTTCTCTATAGACCTTATATAAAAAAATCTGATGAAGTAATTATTTAAGTATCATATTAACATGAGACTCTTGCCCATAATTATCATAAACTTTTCTCCCAACAGATTCTAGAAATCCAAGCAATAGACAAAGACACGGGCAACAACGCGCGTATAACATATAAAATAGCCGCAGACGCTAATTCAACGGAAGAGTACTTCAAAGTTCAACCAAGCACAGGTTGGGTCTACCTCGCAAAACAACTTGACCGAGAAACAACGGCAAAACATAAAATGGTCATAATAGCAGTCGACAACGGTATACCACCGCTGTCTGCAACCGCTAACTTAGTCGTCAATGTAATAGACGCAAATGATAATGACCCAGTGTTCAGTAAAGCGGCATATGAGTTTCAAGTTGAAGAGAATAAGAAAGCTGGAGCATTTGTAGGGAAGATCGGAGCGACGGATGCCGATTTAGGTGACAATGCTGTAGTCAGATACAGTCTGTTTCCATCAAATACAAGTTTTATTGTCAATGCTGTTACTGGTAAGTTCTTTTTTATTGCTTTTATAATTTATACTTTTGGTTTTTATTTTATTTTTATATCGAACGGTTTAATAGAACTAATTACCAAGTCAATCAACCTGCCCAGCCTTTTTCCAACTATATTAGGGGTCGGCTTCCAGTCTAACCGAAAGCAGCTACATACTTACCAGTATTTTACACGGAGAAAGAAAAAATAAAGAAAAATAAAATTAGGACACGCACAAGAATTACAAAAATTGCATTTACATACATACATATATAAACTCATGCCTTCTTCCCATGGGGGTAGGCAGAAACTATAGAACGCCACTTGCTACGCTCCTTACATACTCCTTTTGCTTCGCCTACGTTCATACATCTGGTCATACACGCACGCTGGTTGCGAGTACTACGCACCTGACCTTTCTGAAGAACATCACCAATTTGGTCACTAAATGTCCTTCTATGGCGTCCCCTCCCGGCATTTCCACTCACTTCTGCTTTATAAATACCTTTTGTTAGTCGCCTTTCACTCATCCTCTCCACATGACCAAACCATCTAAGCATACTCTTTTCAATCTTTGTCACTACATCTTCTTTAAAAAAAACAAAACTAAAAATATACCTAAAAAAAACAATCAAGACTTGTGTGATGCCAAAAAGGCTCATATCTCAGCATAATGCTGCGATATTTTTTAAAAATAAATACCGCAGCGCTGGTATTCTGATAGGGCTCGCTGTGATGCCACCACGGACTCACCTAAATCCCACTAGGGTAACAAAAATAAATAAAACAACACTATAAAAAACTTAAGTAACTGGAGCGACTGTCTATCTGACCTCCACAAGCCAGTAACTGGGTAGTACTTGGAAAGACTGCTTGTCAGACTTCTGACGACCCCTAACGACTGTCAAAGATCAATAACTGACAGCCGGGACCAACGGCTTAACCTGCTTCCGAGGCACGGACTCTCGGTATGTAAAGATGGTCACCCACCTACGGACCAACGGCAAGCGTAGCCTAACCTGATGGATCGACCCATGTGGCTGCTATTACTTAACCACAAGCCCCTCCCTAACCAGTACGAGGTCATAAAAAAGAAGTTTAGATTAAAAAATGTGTCTGCCGTATAAGACAAAAAAACTTAAATTTTTTAACAACAAGTCCCAGAAAAACTAACTAGCAAATTGTTTAAAACCTTCACATTTATATTTTCTATAAAACCTCTTTGCACTTTGAACGAAACAGATTTATTCTACCACGTTTTTGCATATCCCACCTATAATTCAAACCGAGAATAAAAATCAAAAACTCAGTTTTGATTAATAACTAACATTACTTCGTCTACCATTCAATGCTCATCGGGGCTGACGTCTAGCTGTTATTTATCATTTTAATCCTCCAAAAGCTACCGTCGAATGTTGACCCGGCAACAATGACTACTGACAGAGCCAAGGTCGAAAGATTTCTCAAGTATAGACCACGCTTATTTGTCATGAGATGAGCTGGCTTATACGGCTTGAAAGCACCTGTTGAAAATAATAGTGGCTAAGAATTTTCTTCCTAGTTTGACGAAATTATCGATATGGAGAAAGTATTGATGATGTTGGAACTTTGACTTGTTGGTCACGTGTCGTGTTTGAACTAGTAACTTATTATTGAAATAGCTACTGTATGATGAGTGCATGGAGTTCAGCTTAGAATTTGAAATTTCAAAATAAGGAAACTATATTACAAGAGCAAACACAGGCGCTACATGGATCATTACATCGTGTACAGAACTAACTAAGAACAATGATATTTTACCGTAATACCAAATACTCGTTCGTATTTGATCAGGCAAGCAACTCCCAGTCGGCCACTTGCCCTTTGTTTAGCTTGCCGGCCGGCACTTTTGAAAGCTAAAACCCAAAGTATGTAAGTCCCTTGAAACTCATTGATAGAGCAAACACGTTGGATAAATACAGCCATTTTAATACCTGCACAATTTAAACTTATGGGGAGCAGATCCGATGGCTTTATTTGTTTTCGACCATCCCATGGACCGCTTTCTATGCTTTTATGTAATTATGGAATTATTTCAAGTGTCTGTCTGATGGTTTTGTGGGATAATAAAGGATTTAGGTGCAGAATGAGAAATGTTGAATAATATTGTAACTGATAGTTGATATCCTACTCACGTTGTCAGGGTCAAACCTAGAAATGTGGATTATCTCAGGTTTAATGAGCCAACAGCCGTTTACTACGGAGGCACGATCGTGATCTTTGATCTGGACACTTTTGCATGAGACTTTGAGTAGCGCAGACGCACTATGGCTACCACTTAGAACTCCACCGACCCAAAAAGGAAAAAGAAGTACGAAGAGTAGCAAAAACTATTCCATGTTTAGCCTTGTTTACACCGACTAAATTTAATAAGATATGCAAATAAGAATCCTCAGCCGATCTTATCCAAAACGATGTTTATCGTCGAAATCGTGCGAGTATTAAGCATGGCATAAAAAGGGTGGCTGGCAGTTCGTTATTCTCAATAACTGACTGATGAATGGTGGAACTTTTCGTCTCAATTCGGCTTATCTGCGATCACACCCGAACACTCCCGAGCTAGTTAGCAAGGAGCGAGTGAGGGCTAAATTCGTAAATCATTTGCGACGGCTGTATGTGGCCCTATTGGAAGATTACGGTCTTCAACAGGTGCACCCACAATGTTTCCAGTGGCAAAAACTCTGCCTTTTATGAGCATTGATAGCCGTCGGTTCGTTTGTGATCTTTGAGCATTGGCATTGATAGAACTGGTTGGTAGGTTTGGACAGTAATTGACCTGAACTGATTATGTAAACATTTTAGAGATTTAAAACACATAGATAGTTCAACAAACACACCATAAAAGTAGCTTGAACCAGTCAAGTAGAGTATCTTATGTTAAAGCCAGTTTAAGCCATCAATAATAAGACAAAGTATAATTTTATTACTCCGAGTGGAGGTGCCTATAGATTTGCATGAGCAGTATTGTTGCCATTTCATACGTCACACATGAAAGCCGGTCACCATTAGTAATGCTTTGCTCGATGTATCCGCTGACTCATAAAATAATACTAATAATTCTTATGTGACATCCGATAGAAGTTCACAACGACTGAAGGATTATGGATACAAAAACGCTTAAACATAATCAATTTTATTGTGGGTGGACATGGATCAGTGCTTTTGGATCTTTGGATTTAAAAAGTAATAAACAAAAGTACTTTAGTACTTAATTAGGTGTAACGGGCTTAAATTATGGGAAATGCAGAATGCAAGTGGAACTGGGAGGCAAATAGCACCACTTGTTCGTCACAATTCATTTACAACAGAACATTCACCACATGCTAGCCAAACTGGAATTAGAGGAACACTTTCGGAATTTAATCAATCAACGCTTTGACGGCAAATTTTTATTTAAAAGGTCACGCCACCCGCCGGCCACGGTCCCACAACGGGAGGCAACACACAATGAATTTATGCGCGTCAATTGCGAGTTATAAACGTCGTCGCTCGCGCTTGCAGCTTGACCCGCCATTAACTATTATTAAAATATTGCTATGTAGAAGCCTTGCTATTCTCTCCCATGTTTTATTACAAGCTCCACCAGTACTAGATACTGTCGTCGGCTATTTAAAGCTCATATGTAACAAATGTACGTGTAGGACGCACTGGGCTCTACAACTCGTTTTGTTGACGTACATCTTTTATTTTCATATGTTCTCAAATGAATTATAGGTGTAAAATGTTGCTGGAATCTTACTGTGGACAGAGTGCTATAAATTGCAGCAATAACAAACAGGGTTGGAACAAAAAGGTAATTGTGATCGAAGATGACGCGATTGTGAATGATTTGGCCTTTTGTCTTAACAAAGTCACACGGAATGTTTGGGAAACGCAAAGTTGGGCCGTTTAATTGTCTCTTTATGGTGTAACATATCTACAAAAGGTGTGAGTTTAAGTGTGGAAAAGGTATTCGTTTCGTATTGTACGCAATTTACGGCTACGTCAAAAAAAAACATGCATACTTTTACCAAAAATTATAATAATAATCAGCATTTCCATAAAACTAGCACAAACCCTGCAAATCCTTATTTTATAGCCAGTTGAAGTACGACTGTACAATAAAAACGTCTAACGTCGTACATTACACCTAAGAATACAAATCAAAATCTTGATTTGATAAATTAAACTCAACGATTTAAAGCTACCAGTATTTATGACTTTGCCATCATGATCTCTGCCCTCCCGGACTGAAGAGGACTTAAAGATATCTTACACCGCAACAATAATCTTCGTGCAAAAACAGAAATCAGCAATCGTGAAGAAAATATGATCGTTTACCACAAACACCGGAGTCAAGATTGTCCAATATTTGCGGTTTAAATAACGTTGGATATTTTTTTTTCTACAACTCGCTTCCCATCGCTCATTACAGCGCTTTCTGGCACATCTTATTATCCTTCAATAAATCCAAGTTTTATGTTTATGTTTTAGAAACTTTAATTGCGTCTACTTTAGGTTCATTATTGTTTGGATCTGATTGACACCACGATGTTCAATTCGCTACCCCGTTTCTGAGTTTTGCATAATCATAGTATTCTGTCCTGAGGCGATCTCTTTTATGTACGCCTAATTTTAGGTTGCAAACTTAAAAGTAATCGATTTGAAATTGACAAAATTCTTCGACCATGTGTTATAAGGCAAATTTGGTAAAGACGTGTCCAGGGTTCATTATAGGTTAAGAAATTGAAAGTACATTTTATATAATAAAATTGAATTGGCTTTTCTCCTGAGTTTTCGAGAAATAATCCTGTTTCAAGGATAAATACCGTTTGACGTTTAATTTAACGACTTCGTCTCTATTTATTTTACGACTCTATTTATTACTTGCTATCGGATTGAGTAATTTATTTTAGCGTTTTATATTTTGTGCATACAGCTTGAACTGTTTTTTGTTCAATTTCATTACGTGCTTAAATAATTCGTGATCTTTATGTTTATTTGGTTTGGTTTTGTTACAGGAATAATCACAACCAAAGAAATTCTAGATAGAGAATTTAAGTCTTCTTTTTCTTTATTTGCTGAAGCTAAGGACCAAGGAACGCTGCCTAAATCGAGTAGAGTTCCTATTTCTATTAAAGTTACCGATGTGAATGACAACCCACCGGAGATCATTGACCCTAGGGAAGACGTTGTCAGTGTTAGAGAAGAACAGCAGCCTGGAGCTGAAGTAGCAAGAGTGAAGGCTATAGATAGAGACAATGGAGTCAATTCTACTATCAAATATTCTATTCTGAGTGAAAGAGACATGGATGGAGTTGGTGTTTTTGTTATTGATGCTAATACTGGAGTGATCAAAACCAGCACAGGTAATTTAAATATTACTAATGGTTTGGTATTAGTTAAAACTGTCAAATGTGATCATACTCTATGATCCACAAAGAGCTTGCATATTAGAAGTTATAATTACAATAATGATAATATCATGTTTTTTTTTCAGTCCTGGACCACGAGGAAAGATCTATTTACCGACTAACTGTGGCAGCGACTGATGGAGGCACACCACCAAAGCAGACCGTGAGGCAGCTCAAAGTTGAAGTTTTGGATTTGAATGACAACAGGCCGACTTTTACCAGCTCTAGTTTATCTTTTAAAGTAAGTTATCAGAAAATAATAATTCAAATAAAACAACACAATTTATAATATGTTTAGGGCTGATTCGGAAGTTTATAAGTAGATGTATGAACATTTTATATTAATAACAACTAATATTTTCAGGTAAAGGAAGATGCCAAAATTGGTCACGTTGTTGGAACTGTAGCGTGTTGTGACAGCGACAGCACTGAAAACTTAGCCAACGATGACGACGAGAAACAGATCTCATACCTACTCATGCCTCTCACAATCGACCACTCCCCTGGTACCTTTGAAATTGACCGACGAACAGGCTCGTTGGTCGTAGCTAGACAATTGGACAGAGAAATTCAAGATGAATACCGACTAGAAGTGAGAGCCTTAGATACATCAGCAACGAATAACCCACAAAGCAGTGCTGTTACTGTTAGAATAGAAATCGTAGACGTTAATGACAATTCTCCACAATGGCCTCAGGATCCAATAAACATCGAAATATCAGAACTTACCGCAATTGGTATGATAGTTTACAACTTTACTGCCAAAGATGCGGATGCTGGTCCAAATGGAGAGTTGAATTTTCGGGTTGTATCTTCATTGCCTATTTCTAAAAATGTTTTCAATTTGGATCCACTCACTGGTTCTCTAACACTTACTTCGGCTCTGGATTATGAAAAGTTGAAGGAATATTGGCTAATCATTGAAGCGACAGATCTGGCAACAAATGTTAGTGAAAGAATGGCAACATCAGCTACAGTGCACATTTCTGTTACTGACGCTAATGACAACACTCCTACTTTTGTATCTGCCAATAAAGCTATAGTATCACTAAATACTCTATCAGGTACTTTCTACCAAGCGTTGGCAATAGATGCTGATTCCGGAGAAAATGGTAAAATATCTTACTACATATCAGGTGGAAATGAACAAGGCTACTTCTCCATGGAATATGACGTTGGTAAACTGACGTTATCGAACAAATACTCCCAAGATATATCCAGGGTTAGACCGGGGCAGTACAAATTGAACCTCACTGCTTCAGACCATGGTATTCCATTCCCAAGACAGAGCCACATGACACTACAGTTGACGTTGCAAGAGTCAACGAATATACCACCCAGATTCACAGATTCTTTCTACAGAGCGAACATAACTGAAGATATACGCCCGGGCAGTTTTGTAACAAGACTATCTGCTAAATCTTCTAGAGGAAGCGCAAGTAAGTATATTTGCTTCTCTAACATTTAATTTGTTTAGATACCAATTATCTGATGTTTTCACTGTCTGATGTTGCTGAATATGACAGTAATATTCCTTTTATCTTTCAGGTAATCTAACTTACATGATCCCATCAGGAGTGGCAGATGACAAGTTTGCAATAGATGAAAGGCTTGGTACCATCACAGTCAAAACCAGAATTGATAGAGAAGACAGGGACCAATTCACCTTTCCTGTCTACGTTACAGACTCAAGCACTTTTCAATCTACAACCAACTTTGACGTTGCTACGGTTACCATAAGCGTTATGGACGTGAATGACAACCCACCTAGTTTCAAAACAGGGTCTTGCTATCCTTTGGTTGTCCCTGAAAACAACGAACCAGAAGTTATACACACTGTCGCAGCAACTGACAAAGATATTGGAGCAAATGGAGTCATAACTTACAGCATAACATCAGGCAATAATGGGAATAAGTTCTCAATAGAGTCCACTACTGGTAGACTAACAGCTAGGACTCTAGATCGTGAAACACAATCAAAATATCACCTGACGATTACTGCCTTTGATCACGGTTCCCCTGTGGCGTTGCAAGGTTCCTGTAATATCTCAGTCATAGTTGAAGATCAGAATGATAATGATCCGGTTTTTGATACTGGTCATTATTCTGCAGCGATACCAGAAGATGCTGTGATTGATACATCAGTGATCAAAGTCAGGGCTACTGATGCAGATTTGGGTTTCAACAAAAGGATTGTATACTCTTTGGCTAATGAAAGCCAAGGACTATTCAGGATTGATAACAAGACCGGCATCATTTTTACTACCGGGTAAGTTTGTGGCCGAACACAACTTTTATCACAACGTTATCTATATTCTTTTCTTTTTAATTAACTAGCTCATACTTTTCTATTACAGAACCTTTGATAGAGAGAAGACAAGCGTCTATCACTTTGAAGCTGTGGCAACGGATGAGGGGCGATACATCACTCGATCTCAAAGAGTCTCAGTGGAAGTCACTATCAATGACGTCAACGATAACAAGCCCATCTTTACGAAGTACCCTTTCAAAGAACAAGTAGCCACACTAACTCCACCAGGTCAAAGTTTACTTCGAGTCGCAGCAATGGACAATGATATAGGAATAAACGCCGAAATACTTTATGAACTTCTAGATACTACAAATCACAAGTTTCGCATCAACCCTACAACCGGTGTACTCACAGCTACACAAAGCTTAGCAAGCGAAAACGGCAAATTGATCCACCTGAAAGTGATCGCCAAAGATAAAGGCAACCCACCTCAGAGCTCCGTAGGACTTATAGAAATACGTGTCGGCGATTTCTCAGATCAAACACCTACATTAAATTTCCAAAATGCTACATACAATGTAACTATTGAAGAAAACATGGCGTATGGAAAGGACGTGCTCCAAGTAACCGCAGTTAGGAGCGACGGGCGGCGTCAGAGAATAATTTATGAAATCGGCAATGGCAACGATCAGTACGCCTTTGAAATAGACTCTAACTCAGGCGTTATAAGGGTGAATAACTCAGTGAATCTGGATTATGAGTCGTATCCAGGCCCGCGGAGGCAGCTTGTTGTAGTTGCGCGCACAGAAGGCTCGCCTGTTCTATACGGCTACTGCGACGTTATAATAAATCTGATCGATCAGAACGACCACGCTCCCAGGTTTACGCAACAACAGTACATCGCGAATGTCCTTGAAGGGAACACTAAGGGCGAATTTGTTGTTCAACTCGCGGCTAAGGATGGGGATCGCGGTGTGAATGCAAGGATACTATACCACATTGTCGACGGAAATCATGATAATGCATTCATTATAGAACCGGCATTCTCAGGGTCGGTGAAAACAAATATAGTACTTGATCGTGAGATAAGGGAGACCTACAAACTGACAGTAATAGCCACTGATGAAGGCGATCCGCAGATGACTGGCACAGCGACGCTGAGGATCAACGTGGTGGACGTGAACGACAATCAGCCAACATTCCCTCCGCCGAACGTCATCTCAGTATCGGAAGGTACGTTTTTACTCGTTTACTCCGTATTCGCATTCGGGTTTTAAATTGCCGTTGGTCGGCCTATCGACTTTTCGAAATAAATTGGTAGAACAAAAAGCGTACCACAGAGAAGGAGGCATTTTACATAATTTGTATTCTCGACTTGGTAACATTGCGACTTTTCGATTCCAACGCCGAGATTAAATAAAAGGGACTCCTTTAGGATCAATATTTATTGGACGGTATTACATTTTTTCCGAGTGCATGTTTTAGCGGTTCACCAACGGTCCGCGGCGTTCGCGTCGCTTTTTATTCGTTTTTTATATCATTGTAAGTCGACAGAGGTTTTGTTTTAGAGAATTTTTATTTTGGCGGATCGTTAAAACGGCAGTCAAACGAGACCCGTCAGTATATTTTGTTTTTGTTTTAGGAACGGAAGTTGGGACAGTGCTCACATCTGTTACTGCGAATGATGTTGATACATATCCGGCACTGAAGTACTCGATAATACAAGGGGACAACAGTTTTTCTGTAGACAGATATAGTGGAAAGATTGTGTTGAATCGACCCCTTGACTTCGAAGCGAAGAAGACGTATGAAGTGAATATTACAGCATCAGATAGTGAACATGTTGCCAAGACGACGCTAACGATAAAAGTCACTGATGTAAATGACAATTCACCTGTTTTTGATGATATTTCGTACAACAGAATTTTACCTGGTAAGTGGCATTTCATAAACACAAAAATAAACACTTTATTATTACCAAGATAATTATAAAGAAATTATAATCAGATACCTGTTTAAAAATTTAAGTGATACCAAAAAATTACACAATTTTGTAAAAGATGACAATAGGTACATATCTATTGTCATCTTTTACAAAATTGTGTATTTTAGTAAATATAACTAATTCTATATCTTCTCAATTACAGAAGGCACAGACACTTTAGAAATAGGCTCAGTCAGAGCCAAAGATCGCGATGATGGAGACAACGGCAAGATCACCTACTCAATCCTTCGACCAACTAAAGGATACTACATAGATGCAGTTTCTGGGAGTATTTTCGTAAACTACAGTGCTCTACCACCCAATCAGAGAGATACACAGCTTGCTGTTGTAGCTACAGACCATGGGAAGCCTAACAGAAGTGCTGTTGCATCTGTGAGGATTAGTACAGGAGCATCTTCAGAGATCAAGCCTTTTATTGGGCAGGATACCTACAGGTAAATATTAATAGGGAACAGTAATTTTCGAAAACGAATTATAATTAAAAAAAAATACTGATAGATTACTACACACATTTTTTAGGCGAGTGATTCAAAATGATTTCAGGCTTGTTTGTAAATTTGTGCCTGTGTCAGACCAGCGAAAAACTGGAAAGTCTTGTATCAAAACAAAATAATAATTTGCTCTCATTTTCAATTTCAGGATCACCGTAAATGAAGATACTGAAAAAGGATCAACTCTACTCCAGATAGGCGGTATCAACGACGTTCTTAAGAAGTATAACCTAGACATCCATATCACATCTGGTAACGAAGGCAACACCTTTGATGTCACTTTTGAAGGAGCTCTGGTTCTCCTCAACACACTTGATAGAGAAACACAAGATTCTTACATTCTTGGATTGGCTGCTGTTGAACAAGGAAAAATGCTAACTCATAACCAGAATAAAACTTCCATCACAGTGTTCGTGACTGTAGCAGATGCAAATGATAACCCACCAGTGTTTGCTATAAATGATTTTGAGTTAACAGTTAGTGAGGACGTCAAAATTGGATACACCTTAACTAAACTGGCTGCAACTGATGCTGATCTCTATGGAACTCCGAATGCAGCTATCGTTTATAATATAACCTCTGGAGATGATGAAAAATTGTTCTTCGTACATCCAACAACAGGCATTCTGACAGTAAATAAAAGTCTTGACTATGATATTGGAAATACTGAATACAAACTTGTAATAGTTGCATGCGATCAGGGAGTGCCGTCATTGTGCAATGCTGTATACATCAGTGTTGGCATACTAGATGAGAACGATAACGCACCGACTTTCCCCGTGAATGAGTATTTTGAAACTATTGGAGAGAACGAAAGAGTAGGAACTTCAATTTTCACAGCCAGAGCCACAGATTTAGACAAAGGACGATACGGCCAGCTAAATTACTCAATAGTAGCTTCACCTACCAACTACAACAGAAACGATGATTCCTGGAAAATGTTTCTCATTGATTCTTCATCTGGGTTAGTTAACTCCAATGCCGTGTTCGATTATGAGGTAAAAAATAAGTATGAGTTTTCTATTAAAGCTTCTGATTTGGGAGGAAAAAGCACGACTGTGAAAGTCAGGATCGATATAGAAAGCAGAGACGAGTTCTACCCTCAGTTTACGCAGAAGACCTACAAATTCCGTGTACCAAAGTCAGGATCGCTTCCAGCTAGCTATGTGATTGGACAAGCTACAGCAACTGATAGAGATAAAGGTATTGATGGAAGAATAGTTTATCAACTCTCCACATCACATTCATACTTCAAAATAAACAGAACCACTGGCGTAATTATTTTGAAGAAGAAAGTCGATTCCGTACAAAACCTTTTTGGCTTAGACAAATCTATAAGCCTGGTAGTCACTGCTAGTTCTGGAAGACAAGGCTCTTTGACGAACAAAACTGCCGTGGAAATTGGAATGAATGATCTAGCATTGGCATCAGATGCAACTCAAGTAAATGATGCTGCTGGAGTCGCAAGTGGAGGCTTATCTGACTGGGCTTTAGGGTTACTGATTGTTTTCATTTTTATAATTGTTATATTTGCGGCAGCATTCCTATTCTTGCACATGAAGAATAAGAGACACAAGAAAATCAATAAGCCAGGACTAAGTTCAGAAGGCGTCGGGGCTACCAACAGCTACGTCGATCCTAGCGCTTTTGATACTATCCCCATAAGAAATACTGGTTCGGTAAATCCAGCTAATCAGTTTGCCCCTCCTAAATATGATGAAATCCCACCATACGGCCCTCATACAGCAAGTTCTAATTCTGGTGCAGCAACTACTTCGGAACTATCAGGGTCCGATCAGTCAGGATCGAGTGGTCGAGGCTCTGCAGAGGATGGCGAAGATGGCGAGGACGAAGAGATAAGGATGATAAACGAGGGTCCTTTACAGAGAGAATCTGGCATACACAGACAAGCTAACGGAGTCGACGATGACAATCTTTCTGACGTATCTGTACATAACACTCAAGAATATTTAGCAAGACTAGGTATAGTTGATACTGGAACTGGTGGCGGTGCATCGACGTCATCTAGGAGATGTTCAGAAAATGTAGGAAATAAGGATACTATGTTACATCACGCACCTATTGATTCGATGCACATGTTCGATGAAGATGGTGCTCATGAAAATGATATTACCAATTTAATATACGCTAAACTTAATGAAGTTACTGGTAGTGAAAGAGCAAGTAGTGCGGATGAAGCAAGCGCAGCGGTTGATAGAGCAATGGCTCTCGGAGCTTTCTCTAGCACTCCGGGTGACAGCAACGCTGTGCCTACCGCAGGGCCTTCAATGACTGGTAGTCTTAGTTCCATAGTTCACTCAGAAGAAGAATTAACTGGTAGCTACAATTGGGATTACTTACTTGATTGGGGACCTCAGTACCAACCCTTAGCACACGTATTTTCTGAAATAGCTAGACTAAAAGACGACGCAGTGTCACTTCAAAGTGGTAACAGTGGGGCTTCAAGTGCGAAGAGTAAAGGAACTTCAATATCAGGAGGGAAGAATGTTCCACCACCATTGTTGACGACAGTGGCTCCTAGAAGTTGTCCAGCACCGTCATTGTCATGTAGACAGCCACAGTTGTTACTACCGAGGTCTCCAATAAGTCATGACGTTCCTGGCGGGTTCTCTGCAGCGGCCGCCATGTCACCTTCATTCTCACCTTCCCTATCACCATTGGCGACGAGATCACCGTCAATGTCACCACTAGTAGGTCCCGGGTTGCCACCAGCACCCGGCAACAGAAAACCACACTCTACTATGAGAATATGAAAATATTAGTTTCGTAGTATATTCAATACTGTACATATGGACGACTGTTTTGCCTATAGTGTAGTTAGTATTATTTATTCGGCCGATCTAATCGGCTTAACTCATTTTGCGCATATTGATATTTAAACGAACTTCACAGATATGCTCAAAGTGATTACTAAGCGCTTATTACCGATTTTTGCGGTAAATGTATATAAATAAAAAATCGGGTGTATTTTTTAAGTGTACATACTTACTTTATACTCATTGTAAAAAATATATAAAGACTGCCATTTTTTTATTTTTAACAAAAAATACAGCTTTACTTTAAGCTATAAGTATTATTTTTAGGAAACGCAATTTGTAATGATGTGTCAAATTGATTAATGGATCGCGTGATTGTAATCGATTTGGTGAATCAATGTTACTGTAAGCTTTATTACACAGAAATGTATGTACTATTTCATATTGTAAAATTCTGTTGCAAATATAATGTAATATTAGTTTTCAGTGAATTGAACGTTGATGTTTCGTTTCTCTGTGATTTTGATGATGCCTAAAGATTCAGTTCAGTCTTTTTGCTACTTATTTTTATTTACCATCAACCGCCTTAAACTAAGCCTATTAAGTTCAGTTATCCAATTCATTCACTTATGTTACACAATTATGCTATGTGTCCAACCAACTAATGGGCAGTGTTGTACATGCACCAGTCTATTTTTTTTAAATTAAATATATTTAATATGGTGAAACATCATAATTATTATTGTAAATTTTTTTTGTAGATTGTTTTTCTGTCACTGCCATTTAATTGTTTCATTTAAATTATATTGTAGTTCACACATTACTATCTATAAAACCGTAATTTTCAGCATCAAACGGTCATGTTGTATCAAAAATTCTGGACTGATAACTAGTATATTGAATGTAAATACTTATTTTAGCTTATATGTTAATAAATTAGTCGTAGACTCCACCGACTGTATGAATATTGTTTAGGTGGAAATAAAATGGAATTTAAAACAATTTTGGTAATTTTTATTTACTCACCCATTAACCCTGATTGACTTTTTAAAGAATCGCTATAAGCTTATTCCAAATATCTCAAAAAAGAACAATGGGCAAGTTTGTACCGGGTTCATCCTAGAGCGACCACGATTAAAACGTGTGCCATATATAAGGGTGTGAAGTCATCAAGCACGCAGAAAGGCAATACTTGATTACCCCATGAATTCATCCAAGTCATTTTGAGTAATCGTCGAAAGATGAAATAATATAATTATTTTGTGCTGCCGTAAATCGTTTCCTTGAATTCGTATATTGTTCAAATCTTCTGCACAATTTGAAGATGATTGTCAACCTTAGTTTGTAAAACTGAAAAGTTTACTAACTGCATTACGAGTTGCTAACAGTTCCATTTACTCAAAAAGAGGTTAGTTGACGTACATCATCTTCATATTCTGCAGATTTGATATAGGGTCCCTCTCTATATCAAATCTTTAAGTAATAATATTCGCACGGGTCGATCGATTAGGTTAAACTACGCTTACCGCGGTTGGTCCATGGATGGGTGACCTTCTTTACATACCAAGATCCCTCCGTGCCTCGGAAAGCACGTTAGTCCGTTGGTCCTGGCTGTCATTTGTAGATCTTTGACAGTTGCTACAACCCGAAACTCTGACAACCAGTCTTACCAAGGGGTAGCGAACTGGTATCTGAACTCCACAACCCAGTAACTGGGTTGAGAGAGTTCAGATAGGCAGTTGAAAAAAGGCTAGACCGACCACAAAAACAACATTTTATGGCAGCACAAAAATATTTAACATCATTCGACTATTACTTCTGCATAATTGATGACCCCTTCATACCCTATCACAAGCACATGTCTCAATCGTGGCCGCTCTTGGACCAAATTAGCCCACTTGTCTTTTGGTGCAGTTACAATGATGTTTAACAGGGGCATGTAAGTATATTGGCAATGTAAGCAAGTATTATAAAGGTTAGTAGATGGTCTAAACTTGCAAATAATGATTGACACGGAAAATAATGATAGCTCGAAGGGGAAACTGAAGTAAAATATGCATTAAAGAAAAGAATTGTTTATTAAAATTGATTATTTATTTCACAGTGATATAATACGTTGCTAAATATGAGATAAGTAATGCTGCAACAATACTTGATAGGTTTAAGCTGCGTTCAAATTTGTAACAACAAACACGCCAGCAAAATGACCAACATGTTACGCATAATGTGAACGGGAACTTTTGCATTTCCTATGACGATATGATCATCAGATCAGTTAGAACATCTTTCTGGATAATCACATCAAGTTGAATGTTTGGATCTTAGCAGACTTAGTATTAGGAACCTATATACGATGAACTTGCAATACGAGGCAGCACTATAAGATTAATTAGATAACACATATTGACAAATAGCATAATAATAAAAGTATTATCTAAGTCTCGAACCGTCACCGCGTCGCCACTGTTTGGATTAGTTCGGAAGTTCGCTGAAATCCCCGTCCACATTATGGGTAGCATACTGGGATACTTGGTGGCATTTTTATTGTAAGTGGGGACGCAACTTTACACATATTTCAAAAACATCTATAGATATAAAAGGAGAAATAAAAGACAAAAATATTTTAACTCCACTACTATCGTAGCAATTGACCGCCAATTAATTAACTTTTGGTGATATTGCTTGCAGAATTACATATCCCTCTAATAATTACATTACAGCTAAATTATGACAAAATGATAAATTAAATATTATTATCACAGTTGGAGCTACAACTACGAATGATATCATAATGATTACCAACTATGGTAACCTAGGTAAGGAGAATAGTTTAGCAGCTTGCCTTGCAGAAATCAATGGAGATAATAAACATTTATAAAAGATTTGGTAAGTATATGAATGATGATCATATCGCTTTTATCCTTGAAAGAGAAGATAAAACCGTACCATCGAAACATACCTTTACTGTTGATGGAAATATTGATTGCTGGGTAAAAATTCCAATCCAATTTTTGATCGAAACAGGGATTTTAACGAGTTGAAAATTAACCACAACTCACCTATTTTAGAAACTATCAAGAATGTTTTAATAGTTAAATTTTATTGATCAAAAAATTTCAATATGTTTAAGAATTCATACATTCTTGTAAGAAAATTCAAAATCAAGTGTATAAGGCCGGTTTTCACTTGTTAGAAGTAGTTAGGTTAATTTGAATACAAGGATTCCTATTGGTAATTGAATATATTCATAAAAAAGAATCAGTGTTCAGTCATACTAAAATAAGCAGGAATATAAGCGTAGAAAAAGTAACGTTTATTGAGCATCTCTACTCAACCCGTAAGGGGGAAATCGAATTATATATAACAGTATTATAATATATACTATTTTATATTTTTATATAATATTAATATAAAATGCCTACGAACACTGTGGCCCTGTTTTAGTTATTATAGATAAAATTGGTGTTTAAAGTTGTTCAAAATAGGAATGGGTTTTGATATCTTCTTCCTGTATTATTAAAGTAAGTACTTTATAGTTTTATAATCTGTCACAAAGTATACACACTAGTTTATATTATATCGGGTGTTTTTTTTATAGGCGAAGAACTTTAAATTGAAATATAACACAGAAAAATGTTTTCAATATCCATGAAATTGGCTTTATTTGACAGATATTATTTTTTTTTCGCATTTCGGGCATGTTTCTTCTAGTAAATACTATAATATAATAATCGTTTATCTATAAATTTATTAAGCCAATGAAAAGTAAAGCTTTCAGTAAATTAGGCCTTCGCGTCAGCCGCGGTGGCCACATGCCCGAAATAATATTTAGACATAAATTCCATAAAATGATCCGTCAAATGAAGCTAATTTCGTGGATAGTGAAAACATTTTTTCTGTTATATTAAAATTTTTAATTCTCCGCCTATAAAAAAACACTCATTACTTATAAATAAATATTGATCAGACAAACAGGCTTCAGTTTTTTTTTTCTATATCTAAGTACTGATATTTTGATATACAGCCGATTATAAGGCAACATTCTCAAGCGTTTTATTTAAATTATTTTTATAGAAATACTAAATAAGTAAGTATTCTCAATACATTGCAATAATGACTACAAACCCCTAAGTTACACACAATTATTTTATTTTATTATCATTTGTCTCTATTTATACTGGCAACTGATTTTCTCCAAAAGTTCTGTACGTATGTGGTTACTCTCCAAATGCCTTTCAAAAAAAAAAGGTAAGGCCGTCTCTGGTCAACCCTGTCTATCTAAACATGCTTATGGCTACTTATAACTGGCTTGAGGGTATAATGCAACGATACTCAACCCTTTTTGGTTTAATTATAATGATATTCATTTTCTTAGTACCTTTAAACAGGATTTTATATACACGGTGTAAGGGACTTAACGCGCAAACTGTTGAACAACCAGCTGTTCCATACATTTTAACCTTAGAAAAAAAAAGTGATTTTTAATAACCCTGACGTTGTCAAGTTGTCAAAAAATTAGGTCATTACCTCCTAACTAACTAACAATTGGCAAAAATCGTGTTTGTAGCAAAGGTTCTCCTTGAAAAGCTTTCCATTAGTGAATATCTTATGGCTATTGAGTGCCATGAATTTCTTAACTTTGGTGCCACAGTTGTTACATATTTAGGTCATTAACTCCGAAATGACTAACAATTGGTAAAAGTCGAGTTAATACTGTAGAGGCATGCGGAACTGGGTGTAAAGTTCACTCATCCTCTATAGTAAAGGGAGGATCCTCCGACCAGATGGGTGTTGTGTCTGGTGGGCAACTGCCCGGCGGTTGATGTCGGGACGTTGTATATATGACAGCCGCGCGGTAAACTTTGCTTGCGCGATGCAGGATTTGTGTGACGTCAGGTCTTTGATGCGTAGCTCGCAAGTGGCGTTGTAGATGCCGCTCCATTAGCAAAGATTTTACTTTAAAAGTATATCGATTGGTGTAAATGTCATGGCTATTGGGCTTCAAGGCAGAAACCCATAGTTCTTGCTCTTGGGAGACTAGAATTATAATTATGCTGAATTAATGGTAACAGTTTGCGCGTCGTTGTCCCTTACACCCTGCATAATGAAAACAAATATTTTTGGAAGTGACTAAACAGGTTCTAAACAAAATACTTCTTTTTTTTGACATTGTGCGCTTTTATCATTTCTACCGTGACGACATTATCGTGGCCGTCCACCTCCACGTCACGGCATCACGATAACACAGGGAAGTATTAATAGTAAAGTAACATAGAACACGCTTTTAAATTCCCGTCCACGATAACGTTATAGCGTGCACGTTTTTGCATACATTTTATGGCCACGTCCACCATAAATCGTCGTGTTTGAAATGATAAAAGCGCACAATTGCAATCGTATTTAGAGCAAAATTTTACAATGATCTCTTACACAAATTTTGCCCGTATATAACAAAACACTCTGTATACATTGCTTTTTCATGAAAAACAGCTCTTTGAACCACAAGTACAAGCCAAACGGGCTGTAAATTCTTCGAGCCACAAAGCCAAGCCAAACAGGCTACACAAATCTCAACTCACTCTACATTATCCGCTGCTGGACATAGGCCATTCCTAACTCCCCACACGTTGAGTACAGCAGGTTCAAAGCATACTTATTAAAGGGTCAAAATGATCACTATATTCGCTTTATGGATTTCTCCGTGTGGTTGTGTAAATGCATGTCTATGATGACCTCGTCGGAGCCGATGGACTTTTTACTGGGAGTTACAATGCCGATGTCCACGTCTGTGTTCGGGGTCAAACCGTTGATGGGGTCCTGGAATTAAAAAAGGAAGTAGTTATAAAACCTATTTGCAAAAGTCATCATCTACCCAGCCTTTTCCCAACTTAGTTGGGGTCGGCTTCCAGTCTAACCCGGTCCACACGGACCAGTGCCGCGTACCTTCGCTTGTCGTTCACTATAGACAATAATCTATCTGTCTATGGCGTAGACAAGTAATGTTTCGAGTGTCGGGCGGGAGCACAGACCACAGACTATTTAGGTAAAGACTGTTGGGGTGTGCGTGAGTCAAACGTAACATTTATTGTACATAGTTACGTTTTATATTTAATTTTGTTTTCTTTTTATTTATTGTAAGTGTTGTTTTATTTATTTTTATTACCCTAGTGGCATTTATGCGTATCCAAAAGTGAGTCCGTGGCATCACAGCGGGCCCTATCATAATACCAGCGCTGCGGTATTTATTTTTTAAATATCGCGGCATTATGCTGAGATACCCGTTTTGGCATCGCACAAAATTTGGTTGTTTTTGTTGTATAAGTTAGTATTAAATGCTATATTTGTATTTCTTGTGCGTGTCCCGAATAAAATATTTTTCTTACTTTCTTTCTTTCTTTCTTTAACCGGATGCAGCTGAATACCAGTATTTTACATGGAGCGACTGCTTATCTGACTGTTACCCAGTTACTGGGTAACACGATAGCAACCAGTCTTGGTAAGACTGGTTGTCAGACTTTCGGAATTCTGACGACCCGTAACGACTGTCAAAGATCTACAAACGACGGCCGGGACCAATGGCTTAACGTGCTTTTTCTGTGAAACGTGGCAGGGGTCTTGTTATGTAAAGATGGTCACCAATCCAGATAAAAAGTAAAAGTAATCTAATGCAAATAAGCAATCTCAATTTCTCTCAATTACTAGGTACCTTGAAATTGTGATATACAAATCTCCTAAGTTTCAGATGGTCACCAATCCAGATAAAAAGTAAAAGTAATCTAATGCAAATAAGCAATCTCAATTTCTCTCAATTACTAGGTACCTTGAAATTGTGATATACAAATCTCCTAAGTTTCTTGTGTGTATCTGCTCACTACTTCAGAAAGAATCAAATCACATCAACTTTTTGTAAAAAATAGATGTATACAGATCTGACGGAATGAAAGCATGCAGCTGAGATGAGAATTCTAAGAGGGATTTGTGCTGTTACACGAATGGATAGAATATGAGATGAGTACATAAGAGAAAGTTTGAAAGTGAAACCGGAGACTGAAAAGTTGTGTGGAAATAGGTTGTCATGATGCGTAGGAATAAGGAAAATGTCGTCAGGAAGGATTTGAGTATGGCCATGTTACTTACTCGATTGTTGGCGGTGGTAGGTCAGTAAAACACTTAATTATTTTATCCGAATTTAATCATGTAAGATATGCCATCCTCAGAAGTAGTGGCAGCATGGCACTTAAACTTATCTTAAAAACTTACTGCTAACTTATATGCTAAATAAAGAAGGGCGCCAGGAGAGTTTTAGGCAGGTGGCGGTAGGTGCATGGAACCCTTCCAGTCCCCAGTACTGCCGGCTGGCGTGAGTCTTCGCCACTGAAGTGGTGAACAATGATAATAGTTTACATCACTAATGTAAGGTCATACACACGGTTGGCAAGCGAGCTTTTGGAAAACTTCCATGGATTTCTCCAACAATATGGATGGCTACACGAGTAGGGGAAGACCATAGGAACGATGGATGGAGTGTGTAAAAGATGATACTTATGGCTAGAAAGGGGATGACGACTAATAGAGAAGTATGGAAGTACACATGTTACGCCGACCACAAATAAATTGGGATAAGGGCAGGAGAATGATGAGGTTTATACAGGTCTGAACCTGTTATTAGTAAGTATAATATGGCTAGTAAGCCATATTATACCTATTAAAAACATGTCCACACCCAGGACTCTGGACCCACCCAGGACATATGAACCATCTTCTGGAAAAACATAGTAATGTTTTGCCAAAAGATGGTTCATAAGTAATATTTAGTATTCATTATTGTTGTTTTTGTTTCAATTACAGCACAAACTTATCCGCTTGGTTAAAACGTGCTGATTATTGGATAGAGTACCGTTAAACCTATCTGACATTGATAAGAAAACTATAATCTATCTGAATGTATAATAATAATTTAATTTAATATTAGGATAATAAGGATAATAATACACCCTTATTATCCTAATATTAAATTAAATTATAAAAAACTTGCCTGAACAAAATGTATTTTTTTTAATTGGGTATTTGCACCCATATTCCTTAAAATGCCTATTTAACTCATTCTGCTTTTAGAAACTGAGCCTTAAAACTGATCACATTTTCATCAATTTCATTAACTTTGCCGAACCCGACAATAAGGCAACTAAATAAGACAGGATAGAAGAAGACTCACCGCATTAAGAGCGTCACATGCCATGAGCTCGTTCTTGGACATGTGCTCGACCACAGCCGCCGCGTAACAGTCGCCCAACATGTTGTTAGTGGTCCTGATGCGGTCACTGGAGTAAAGAACAAAATGTGTGTTTAGAGATTATTAGCAACACTACTACTATATTATCAACACACATTGTCAACTTCAAGGCGTTCGTGGTGCGAGTACCGAATTGTTTTCTGTCCGTCGTCATGGAGGAAGACTTTTGGCCGCAGGACGTGGTGTTTCGTCGCTTCCGCGGACATGTGCCACAGGACACCACAAGGACAAGCTAGGGAAGTGAAGTGCCACTAACATAGTTTTAACCAATATTTATCAACACGAGTTTTTGTTTTATATTTTATATAAATGTTAGTTTGTACGGTATATGTCTATGGGCCAGTGTAGCCTGCAATAAATGTTTTATTATTATTATAATTTTGGTTTTTAAATTTAATTTGCTCAGGTTTACTACCTGGTATTTTCAGAATCTCACGGGTGTGAACCATGGTGAGATACTAGTTATTATTCTAAGAAGGTAAATTGATTTGTACTGCAGTGAAATTGTTATGCAAGTCTAGTTGTACAAATTTTCTTACTATGCGGCAAGTGTTTAATATGGCAGCTTTTTGAAGTGTTAAGTATGTGTATTTGGATAGATTTAGTGCATTAAAACTATTGAATATTTGTTTCGGGATAACACCGGTTGTTGATATTACTATTGGGACTAAAGTGACTTTATTTATTATACAAACTCTGGTAATTTCCTTTTGCAATTATATATACTACTTATTATTTCCTTTATTTCACAATTATATTTTTAAATATTAGAATATAGAAAAAGAATATAAAAACATTTAAAAATATAAAAAATAGTAGCCCACCGGTATCGGGAACAGGGTCCAAGCTACCGGCGGTCAGGGCTCCAGAGAGAGGAACCTCCTGACAATGCGAGCCGTGTCCAGAAGTACCGCTCTCTGAATCAGGCCCTTAATCCAGCCGCCCAACGCGAGCCTCCTTAGGTGTTGGTCGAGGCTCTTGGCAATTAAGCCATTGGCTGATACAACTATCGGCACAATGATTGCTGAGTCCACATCCTACTTATTATTATTATTATTCTTCACACGGTTTTTACGATTTGAAAAACATCACGCCTGTATTCCCAGAAGGGTTAGGCAAGTGTACATATACTACACCAACATTTGGCCAGTTATGTTCTAGTTCCATGTTATAGGGGGCGAGCCCATTGCTGTCACCCGGGCACATTATTGCCATCAACCGGGCAGAAAATCCAGATGGAAAAAAAAACCCAATAACACTGCCCGATCTGGGAATCGAACCTAGGACCTCAAGGGATCTCAACTTCAGCAGTAGCGCTTGTGACCACTAGACCAACGAGACCTTCGTTGTAGAACTAAGGGCGATTTGCAGCTTTTACTTAAATCTAGATGTAAACTCGACTTAGGCTTAAACTTAATTTACCGACTTGCATGTCATCCTACTTTTTTTTATTAGATTAATCTAATAAAAAAAAGTTACGTCAAAGTTAAACCGGCATCTAGGTTGATTTAGGGTGACTTGCAGCTTTTACTTAAATCTCGATTTAAACTAAACTTAGGCTTAAACTTAATTTAACGAATTGCATGTGATCGATTTAGCTTAAATCTCGATTTAAATAAACGTCAAACTTAAACCTAATCTAGGTCGGTTTAGAGTTGTTAAATCTCGATTTTATAGACAGGCAATACTACAGTGGTCTTTTAGATTCCTCTTTTTATTTGTGAAAATGGATTTCTTTTCGCTTAATCATGATGATTTGATAACGGATGATGACGAGGAGATCGTACAATATTTCTCTCAGAGAGTGTATACATTAGAAGCGATTTATTTAATACATTACGAGATGACGAATTTTTGAAACGGATCTGCGAGTACAAAGCTCCGTTATGTTAAAATTATCCTTAAGTTTCCAAATAATTTTAGCAGGTAAGCTTTCTTCAGTTAATGCACATAGCACAGAGCACTATTTATTACTGGTACGCTAACGAAAACTAGAAAATAACACGAGACTACAACAAATTTGATTTCGACGTTTCACATCTGCCAGGCGCCCCGTGACGGCTCCCAATTTTTTTCTCTATACGCAGAACTGAGTTGCCATCACTTTTTATTAATTTGAAAACTGAACGAAAATAATGAATGGCGAATGTAATAATGACTAATCTCAGTTTAGTTAAATCGAATGTGAAATGTGACTGTGCAAGACATGCCTAATAAGATTTAAGTTAAGTCGAGTTTAGAGCAAAATCGAGATTTTATTAAACCGTGATTTTGCTGCAAGTGGCCCTAAATCTACTATTGTTAAAACAGCATACACGCCTTCTTCGTCGGTACTAATTTTTTTTAAAGTCTTTCTTGACATAAGCTTCAAACAAAAACATTCCTTAGTCGTAGCGAACTGGCTGTTTACTTAACATGTTTAGCTTACATGATAAGGTAACACGTCTTGTTAAGAAAATTGGCGTAGTGGACCCGGCTTTAGAGAAATGCTTCTGTTTCGGTGTATATTATTAGTTCCAGAAGCCATTTATTTAGTACAATTTTTAGGCGAGCAGTTAAGAAGTCTTTGATGTCCAGTGATTCGCAGACCTTATAAAATTTGTGTAGGTTAGAGTAAACTGGGCTTCGTCTGGCCAAAAGCGACTTCGAAGGTGGAGTTGGATTTCTGAACACTCGCTTTGACAGAAGTTTACTACAGCAACATTACTGCATCCAAAATAAAGATCACTGTAATTTTGACAATGATGCAAAGTCAGAGGTTAACTGTCAAAGGACTGTAGGTATACTCACACAAGCCAGTCAACAGCAAACAACAGTGACACGTCGTGTGTGGGCGCGTCCACTGCAGCCAACACTACTAGTAGTAACACCATCGCCGCTGACGGTACTGATGCTGATGACACTGACGCAGCCGTTGAAGTCAGACTGGAATCAAACAAGATGTAGATGCAGAGCATTCAATTGTATAATACAAATTATCCGCCCATACTTCATCAAACTCAAAGTATTTATTTCAATTAAACCTATTACAGGCACTTTTGAATTGTCAAAGAGTCGGTCATTTAGTCAGAAAGTTGAAGCTATTTGCCCATTCCAAAACGTAGATCTCTATGGAGAAGAATAGGCAAGAAACTCCAAGGAGACTCTTTTAAATCAAGAATTACAAAATCCTGGGTACATTATTCTTGTCACTTCTATATGTGAGAACAATGTAAAAAAAAAAAAAAATTAAAAACAATACAAAATATAAAAGATTACAAATAAGCCCTGGCAGATAGGGGATGGACAGTCACAACTGACGGCGCCCGTTCACGAACATGACGCGTGGATCAGCACCATCCAACTCAACCATTTTGTAGGGAACCGAATGATCCAACACACGCGCCCCCATCAGCGAGACATTTAGGCGAGCATGACATACTCTTAACTGCCAAACTTTTTTTAGTCAACATACATCATAACAATAATAAACGGACAAAATTGCTAACAAATTTTCACATTTACAAAAATGGAAAAAAATGCTTTTAAATTATACAAAACTTATAGCTTGCAATGCAATTCAAAGATTAATAAGATGTTACTAGCAAAAGGAAAAACGTTAATTACCTATTGAAACATTCAACAACTAAACATCCTCAACAGAGTGGTCAGTGTCAAGTTGTACCTTGATGAAAATATGATTCGCGACCTCAAATATTGTATTTATAGAATGATAGTAATCATTAGAATCATTAATACATCTCTCTAAGTTGGATTTGTTCTTGAATGTCATGATTTCATGAAAAAGTCTTTAAGAGAACAAATCTAACTCGTTCGAATTTCGCGGGCAGCCACTGAGGATCCACCTTAAGAGTCCCTAATACTTCAGCGTCTCTTCACTCTTCATCTCGCTCGCACACTACAATACGCTATCCGCCTTATTACAAAACAAGATTTATATTTGACATGGCTTAAACCATGGAACCAGTTTTTGCAATAAGAACGTAACAGCGATTGAAATACCGTTCTTTTTACAAAACTGAAAACTTAGTTCGGTACTAAGTTGTCAGTTTTGTGTTTAGGCACTTTACCGTAGTCGGAATAAAGTTCGAAATTCAATAATGGCTCCATGTTTTAAATCTGGGTCTGAAGAAAAACCTTGTTTTGTAATAAGGGGGAATATCTTTGTTGCTTAACCATAATTTGTGTACTAAGGTAGTAACTATATAATTTAGATCATTATGGACTCTGTAGGGCACAGCAAAAGGGTACGCGGGTAGGGTACTACTGCTCGCGGTCACGCGAACAAGGGTGACAGGGCGACAGGGAGAAGGCTCCAAGGCGCCGATAGTTTAGGTAATTTCTTTTTACGGTGAAAATAATGGTGAAAAATCACAAAGTACACACAAGTATCTGCTATATATTTAGTTTAGTTATTAAGCAAAGTTTCACGATCTAATTTGAAGTTTTTTTTTTTTATACTAGCGGTTTGAAGATAATATTATTGTATTTTTTTTCTGTCGAGAAAGTTTTATGGATTCATGTTGTCGTCAAACATGAATGAATCCTCAACTTTAGCATTTAATTATTTCGTAATTAATGCTGCAGTATTTTCCTTATAACGGAGGATCCTGCAAAGCAATTAAAGGTGTTGTAGACAATTAAGTGAGTTGCTTTTCACTATCCCTAGCCCAATCACGGTTACTCTGGATAGCACTCTTTTGCAAGATCATATTGTTTCTCTAAAAATCTCGTAAAACATTAATTGTAAAACGAAAAGAAAGAGTCATCAACTACCGAAACCGTTGTGTACATACATGAAATCATTGATTAGGGACCATTAGTGAGAAAGGAGATGACTGTCATTTAGTTGACTGAAATATTATCATACGCGAAATTATTACTTTTGAAAGCCAGGACACAGATGAAAGGATTCATATTGATAACAGACAACGTAATACTTACAAAATAGTAGCAAGCTGAGCGAACCCAAGATGAATATTATTCATCTGACACACGAACACGCTGGCGACTGACAGGAACAGAGCCGTGCCGTCCATGTTGATGTTACATCCTATGGGCAGCACAAAGCGTGTGATGCGAGGGTCGATCTGTAGGGGACCTTCCATCGCTCTGAATGTCACTGGGAGGGCTGCTGCACTGAGAAAATGAGAGAATTTAATGATAAAAAGTAAAACAGAAATCACCGTTCGCTAGCAAAAGAAGTTTTACTTCAAAAAAGCTGCGGTCTTGTGAGTGTACTCGTATAAACAGCCAGTGTGAATTTAAAAAAAAAACCTATTAAGCGGGACGGCCCGCGGCGGTGACGCGGTGTATTCATGTTTAAAATTTAAACAACTTCCGTTCGCCTCTTTCCGTAACGCTTTCGTCACGCATTCACCAGCTTATTCCCCAAGTTAAGCGTGCGTAAAGAAGTTTAACTTCAAAAATATATTGTATTTAATATATTGCAGCTCAAGGTCATTGGACGAGACGCAATAGAAAGTTTTATTGATACGACGCCTATGGGCGTTTTGCGGTCCTGAAAGAGTTAGTGTTTTTTGATGTGCGATATCTTTCATTTTGCTTTTTGTGGGAGTGATTTCGTGAAAAGGGAAGGAAGTGTGTAACAGGAAGTGACAGCTGTAGTTGCATATGATGAAAAACAAGGGAGCCTTACTGTTAAGGCTCCCTTGTTTTTTTTTTGTCTCATAAAAGATGTAGGTATACTTCAGAAAGATCAGGTGCTAAGTACACGCACCGCATTCGGCGTGAGATGACCAATGAACCGAAGCAAAAGGTATCAGAATCAGGGGGCCTAAAATGGACGCCTTGACAGAATCATAATATGATCTGCGTACAATTCATACATCCCGTAATTCATCTGTTTGACATTAGACTTCATTATAGCAATTCATAATTTGTGGACCATTTTACGAAACTCCATACAAAACTGTCAAACAGATGAATTGCGGGATATGAATTGTACGCAGATCATATTATGATTCTGCCAAAGTGTCCATTTTAGGCCCCCAGATCTTTATTTGCTATGAATGTAGGTACCTACAGGTATAAGATGTTGTACATACTTGTAAATATATAGTTAAAAGTAAAGTATGTAAGGATCGTAGCAGGTGGCGTTCTGTAGTTTCTGCCTACCCCCATGGGAAAAAGGCGTGAGTTTATGCATGTAAAATGTAAAGGTAATTTGATGAAACTCCACACCATAGTATGATGAAAGGAAAGACGACTTAAAATAGACTTCAACGATGAAGCAAACACATTGCGTGCTTCAGATTTATTAGCAGTAGGGAACTGAATTCTTTGAAACTACTGGTTATAATGACTTGCGAAACCTTCTTCAAGGTTTCATATTATTTATAACATAGTATTATCAATATTCTAAGCCTTGATCGCTGGATGACAAGGTATTACAAAGCACGCAGGCAAACAAATCAATAATATTGACTTCTGCCTGCTTTCTTACGCAATCGACTTAATTGAAGGCATGCTAGTCAACCATGTTATGTAATAGTTACTGATTGATGTGTATTGATTGATGTGTAGATTGTTTTGATTGAGTGTTTATTATCTCCAATCAAAAGCAATGGAGGATTCATTCATGGGGTTAATGAACAAGTTCTGCTTCAAAACCGAGTTGTAATTTGTGAATGAATTGTAAGAAATTTGTATTTTGTTAATTTTTCAGAGCACGTTTCGTAATTGGTAATGGCTTGCTATTTATAAAAATAAATAATAACGAAGTGTCTGTTTGTTCCGGCTGATCTCCGAAACAGCTGGACCGATTTTGACGGGACTTTCACTGGTAGATAACTGATGTTATAAAGAGTTACTACTTACGCTACTTTTGTTATAGAAAAAGCGACGCGGGCAAAACCGCGGGCAGCTGCTACTAGGTACACAATTATTATTGTTATGCTCCTGACGTTAATTTTAGCTTCTTATTGATGAAGCTCATCAACAGTCTAGGGTTTTCAGCTTTTTGTTTTATTTTATTATTGATATTTAAACCTTTATTTTCTGACCGCAGAGAATCTCTATCTATCTAGTTGAGCTGCACGATTACTGACAAATGCTTGCACTGATTGGACTAATTTTTTTTTTAAAACCACTCAAATTTTTGTGGTTCTTTCCTCAAAAGTCCATTTCAGACACGGATCTACATAGTCCTCACATGACCTGACCAAGATTATGTCTGGACTTTAAAAGAGACTTTGACCCCTGAGTTTGTTTCGCCATTTCTTCTCGGGGGTAGTCAGATAGGAAATGTCGACTGCTAGATGCAGTATTGCTGCTTATTTTTTTAATGTTTTATATGACGTGTAAAAGTGATTCTAATAGGTATAATAATGAAACGATTTCCTTTCATTTCATTTTATTCCGTATGTTAGTAAAGAAAACTTAAAACTTATGTTGGTAACCAAAAAATTAAATGAATGCTAGGTAAAGCCTGGAGCCAAGCTTCACACTATCCACGAAGTATGCGGTACAGTCAGTGACCTAACTCCCATCCATCCATCCACTCATCCATCCACCGATCCCTCTTCCTCTTTGTAAGAGGGTTCAGGTAACACAGAGCACTGACCATACGTACTCGTAACCGTCATGGAAATTAATTGACTGTATGAAAAAAAAAACTAGTATTCACAAAAGCTGGATGAACATCATTTTCAATACTGAATTCAAGATCGATCAAAAACACCGTAACTCAAATCATTTATCAATCAATCATTTATAATCATCATTTCAGCCGAAAGACGTCCACTGCTGGACATAGGCCCCCCCCAAAAAGAGGGGGTGGCAATAATTGCCACGCTTAGCAGGCGGGTTGGCGATCGCAGTATGGTGTTAAAATGCATAGAGAACGCTATTAACCATTCTCTAGTAAGTCCCTTACTCGCGTTTTACGACACCCACGGGAAGAAATGGGATGGTTCTATTCTTTACGTCCGGCACCACACGGAAATATATATCATTAAACACGTTCAAAACTTACGTGGAGGCAGTAGCAGAGGCCGTGAGCATAGCGTGTGATAATCCCCAGTAGAACTTGTAGGGGTTCCGTCGTAGGAACAGGAAGTATATGAGCTGCATCACGATGAGCTGGTAGAAGAACACCCCCACGGCTACCGTGGCTATGAACCAAGCCAGTTGCGACATGACTGACGCTGGAAACAGGAAAGATATAACTATATTTTTTTTATTGGGTATTAGGAACTGAATATCACGGACGATTGCCTCGTTGGTCTAGTGGTTGCAAGCGCTACTGTTGAGCATGAGGTCCTGGGTTCGATTCCCAGGTCAGGCAAAGTGTTATTGGGTTTTGCCAGCAGTTTCTCAGTAGCAGCCGGATTTTTTATTTGTGCCCAGTTGATGGCAATAGGCTCGCTCCCTATTACATGGGTCTTAAACATAACTGTCGAAGCTGTGACACGTATGTCTCTATCCTGTATGATCTATATCAGCAAGGAATTCCATCACTTTAAAATTATTCCAAAACCGGTTCTAGACAGCATTACTTATAAGTAAAATGATAATGATATAGATATGCTAAACATAAAAATACTTTTCAAATAACAATAAGATAATGAAACAGTCTTGTGGCTGCGAATTAAGTCCCCGATCGCATAAAAAATATAGAGATAAGACATTTGTATTTATTTGTAGGTATGTATGATTATTTTTTAAACTGACATATTTATGTATAGACACTCCATACAAAAAAACGCACATGCATTAGAAAAATAACGGCAAAATAACGACAGTTATTGTGTAATATGCTTGAAATTACTGCACTTAGAGTATTTTTTTAATGTAAATGGTAAATTACATTGCTTTGTATTTATCGTAAAATTCTTAACTTAATCAACCTATAATGTTCCCACTGCTAGGACAGAGGCCTCCTCTCTTCGAGAGGGAGCGGGACGTAATCCCCGCCACGCAGGCCCAGTGCGGATTGGTAGATGTCACATGTCTTCGAATTTTTGGTTCTAGGACATGTCGGTTTCCTCACGATGTTTTCCTTCACCGTTTTAAGAGCAGTGGTGATGAAATTATTTACACAAAGTAAAGCGCCTGCTTGGGTTCGAACCCACGACCTAGAACTCGTAAGTCGAGGCCTATACCACTAGGCTACCACTGCTATCTAATATAGCTGCTATCGTAAAATAACGGAGTATAATAGACGTTTATATCGAAATAACGAAAGGGTGACAACCGTTATTTTTCTAATGTTATAATGAATAGAGTGTATTAAGTGTGTTTAAGTGGTTTACGGTACTGTAATCTAAATAAAGTATTACTGTCTACTGTTTTGCACACTGTTTCTACGTCTCTAATCCAATTCTCTTGTCGCGGGTCTGCTGGAAGAACTTAGCAGTAAGAAACCTACCTACCTTACCTAACTGTACCTGAGTACCTTTGTACTCTTTTATCTTTATGTATTTTTTTCCCTTATAAATTTATCAAAAAATAATAGGCTTACGTCGCGATTAACCATCGCGATGTAACTAGTGAAGTAACCACACGATTCGGTACTCGATAAGCACGATAAATCAATTCAAGTTAAATGTCAAAACGGGCCTATTCGTTTTTGACAACTATAGATGTTTTTGTTTAAGTACATAAATAAATAAATAACTAGTGCAACTCACCCACATCATTAACTCCGAGTATCTTCCCAGCGATCACACTGCTGACCCCCACGGGGGTGAACCACATGACCCCCGTCACCATTTTCATGATTACTTCGAAGATCGCCTGGAAGAAGTCTATCACAACCTGGCCTTTAGCCCCCAAGGTCCCAAGAAGACTTCCAAACACTAGGCAGAAGAATACTAGGCCTAAAGTGTTGGTGCCTGACCTGAAAACAGGTAATTTGTATTCTGAATAAACGTATACTTTCCGTACAAGTAAACCAGAAAAAGTATGCGCTTCGATAATATTCGTGTTTCTAAATTAGCACAAACGTCGCGCCACATAGTAACCTATAACAGTTTTGTAAACATGGTAATAAAAAACAATCAAGTACTTCTATGGTTTTAACAGTTATTATGACGCTAACAACAGATAAGCGCAGTCACTATCAGACCGCATACAAAAGAAAGAGAAGCGCGATGACATAACGCTTGTAATTTATTGCAAAATGTGGAGCAATTATCTATACTCAAAAATGAGTTGAGTAATAGAAAATAAAAAACAATCAAGTTCTGCATTCAAATAAGACGTTCTTGTTATTAATGAAATACCAACCGTACGTTGATATTTAATACATATACAGGATGTTAAAGAAATTGCGTGCCATAGCTTAGAGGGAGGTTCAGTATCGATAAAGGTTGAAAGATCAACCTAATTTAGTACCTACTAACTTTACTAACTTAATAATTAAAGCATTTAAACAAATAAAATAATTTTAATTCTAAGCGATTGCTATTTTTTTTTTCATGGGTTCCTTTATCGATACTGAACCTACCCCTGAGCTATGGCACGCAATTTCTTCAACAACCTGTATTTTGATTTGGATTGAAACTCCTAAGTAAAAGGTTAATTTACCGTTCATTTGTATCGAGATTTTGTTTTCTAAACGCATTTTGGTAACAACCAAGTTCTGAGAATTATGTTCAAGAATAACATATATTTTTCCACTACCACAAACTATATAGACTTGGATTTTTTTTAAGACAAGCCTACTTGTTAATTTTGCCATAAAGTTATGAACGTCGTGCGTTTGTATTTCCGAAGATATACGATAATTCCTGAAGTGCATACTTTCCTTTGGTAAGCTGTGGTTACTATTATTTTAAAAGTATCCCATTTTCCTTACTAATCTTATGAAACTAAATGCTGAGAGTCTGTTAAAAATATATCAAGTACCTACTGCGATCGACCTTACTACGTCATGGTAACTTGTTTATCAAAATCATTTCCTATTCCTGAGTAAACTTATTAATCTAAATGCTGTAAACATCTAATCCTGTTTAGAATGTATTTTACGACAGTTAAGTTCGCTAAGCCAAATTATTATAAATATATCCTTTGAAACGAAGCTAGCGTGTACGAAAACACAGCTATGCTCGAATCTAAAGGAAGTTATTATAAAAGTGGTAGCAAGACACAAGATACATGACATTGAATAACAAAACAAAATTATCAAATAACAAACATTAAAAGACTCACCTATAAGCCACAACGCGAACCATAGCGGGCACACTGTCATTGTCGCTGATATTCTTTCCAAAGATAATAGGAGGTTGTGTGTACACCGTGTGCGCTTGCTGGAAAGCGGCCTGCACAATGTTATCCGGAAATATGTTTCTGTAACCAATCATACTAATTGGCTTACTTTTTCAAAACATGGCATTAGCTTAAAAGGATTCGCTTAAATGTTCGCCCTGTAACGGGTATCTGGGGATTCGTCATTATGATTTTATGAAATAAGGTTGCGTGTTCGGATTCCACCCATATCTTGTAAACCTCTGGATGTTGTATAAAGAGACAAGAAGACAAGACAAGTCAAGACCAAGGGCAGCAGCGTCACCCGGTCTGTTAATAACAACAAGCCGCCAATCTATCTGTAAAACTTGATGAAAATCACCCATTGTCCAATCGCCCCATTGCCCGTTTGGAACGCTGGCCCTTGTTTTGCAATGTTTACAAGATATAATCATTGTTGAGCTGAATAATTTTGATCATGTCATGTCCGTGAACGGGCGCTGTCAGTTGGGACTGGTCATCTCTTAGCTGCCACGGCTTATTTTTAAATATTTTAGTTTAGATTTGTTTTTACTTTTTATCACGGGCGTTTCTGACGTTTTGCATCGTTCTCACATGTATAATTTCAAAATGAATGATGTTACCAATACTTTGTATCAATAATATAATTAAAATTAAAAGAGTGTCCGTGAAATTTCTTGCCCGTTCTTCTCCATAAGAATCTACTCCTCTTTGGAATGGGCACCTAGCTTCATATTTCTAACTGACCGACTTCTTGACAGTTCAAATGCAAATTGTTTAATTGAAATAAAAAAATATGGCCGTCACGGGACGACTGGCAGATGTGAAACATCGCACTACACACACATTTATACACTACATACTCGTATAGACTGTATAAGTGTATAGTGGCCGATCGCCACGCAGCATGCGTCGCCTCGCCAGCATTGGTTTTACGCACGCCTATAGATGTTTCACATTAATAAATGCTTTGAGTTTGATTTGGAGGACAATGTTCCGCCTGGAATAATTACACTGTAGTAACAAATGTCTAATATTTCATACATACCTGCCAATATCTAAAATGCTGTCCAAAATACTGTGTTCCCTCTTCGCCTCAACATAAGACCCAAACTGCTTGATCTCCGGTACTCCCGGATGAATCAACATCGCCAGTACCAGTCCCAAGAACGCGTTAAACATTGATGTGAGGATAAAGTAAAGTAGCGTTCTCACTGCTATCTTTCCACTCATCTTTGCGTTCAAACTTGCTGAGCCAGCGATGAGACTGGCGATAATTAAAGGCAGGATCATCAATTTGAGGAGCCTCATGAAGAGTTCTCCAGGGTAGGATATTATCATTAACGCGTCTGGGCCTAAGTGATATGGCCGAAGACCGAGACCTAGAAAGAAATGAGTTTTTGAAATATGGTTCGAGTTATATCTAGCGCAGGATAGTTAAAAAAATCGGTTTTTTGTGAAAAACCGGGTTTTCATAGGTTAATCGCAAATAACCGTTATCGTTGAAAACTTATTGGCTAAATATGAAGAACGGTATGCGATTAGTAAACAGCTACTTTCAATCCATGTTCTGTCTGACCAGAATAAAGATGTTATAAATTGACTCACGGTTTAGCCAATAACGTTGTCCAAACAAAATCCAGCATCGGGATCATTGCAAAAATCCCAGATTTTTGCAATGACTCCGATGCTGGATTTTTGCAATGATAATTAGCTGGTATGATTACAAAAATCTCTCTTAGTTTCCAAAAATCCGATACTTTGCAATAGTCCTTGGATTTTCGCAAAACTCTGATTTTATCTATAATCTGATAGATTATCCTACGACTTATCTAAATTATCGTTAAGTTTGTAGCACGAGGCTATGAAAAACTTTACTAAGCATTATAAATGGAAACAAGGCTTCAGATGAGAGCAACCTATCTAAATGATTGACGTGCTTCAATATCAGCACTCAAGGAGATTAGTAACTTATAGTGTACGCTTTGTACTAACTGATCATTTTCCAGCACTTAAGCTCTTAATGTAATGAGTTGTGTAGCGGAGTAGAAACTTCCATCCATTTACTGTCAAGGAAAATAATCTTAAAGATAACCTCATTGAATAATAATAATAATAATATGACGTGTAAAAGTGATTCCGATATCCTGTTTACAAAATAAACGATTTCATTGCATTGAATTAATTTCATTTCACATGAATTCTTTTACATGGAATCTTTTGTCTTTGTCTTCGTATGCAACTTTTCAGTCATTATGATATTTGCAGCAGCTATTGTTTCAAAGACGAAATTGAAGGATTAGGAGCGAATGGTTACGATTTTACTATAGAGAACGATGTTATAATTGAATTAGTAGTTCTAGTTTACATCACGGACATATTAGTAACTTGTATCATTTACATTCACAGTATCACTTATTTTTAAATAATTATCCATGATACCAACAATATTCATACAAAACATAACTTAAAGAATTGTTGTAACTCACCAAGACCAATGCCGGTGATGACTCCAACCAAAGTGACCACGAGCATCACATTGTCGACCAGAATCTTCTGGAGTCCAGTACGTTCAACTGGAGCTGACCGGTCTTCAGTCGTCTTCGGCCCCCGATCTCCAGGGCCCATCTTCGCAAACAAATATTCTGAAAACCGTTCACCTTTCTCCATTACAGGTGAAATAGGACTTTTCAGCCCAGATCCTTTGGACCTGGTTTGTCTAGTAATACTGTTGTCACGTTTCCCACTTCTTTTAATTAATTACTTGTTGTTTTAATTTATCAAACGTCAGTGCTTATTTGTTTATTGCATGGTTCTCAAGCGTGATTACTACATGAATGAAGTAGGATTCAAATTTTAGACTCGCAAAAGATAAATGTTTGATTCTTTGTTAAGGACGATTTATATATTCTTTTGTGTTGTTTTTACGGAGAAATTGCACCGTAAGGGAGTATCTTTTGATGCACGGTC
The DNA here is from genome assembly GCA_948098905.1 of Tiliacea aurago. NCBI lineage: Eukaryota > Metazoa > Arthropoda > Insecta > Lepidoptera > Noctuidae > Tiliacea > Tiliacea aurago. The sequence continues at coordinate 3,755,360 of OX402583.1, read as the reverse complement.
CCCTAAGTCGGGTGGTACACTAACCCACAGTATTTCCTTTGGCTGTTACTACCCAATATCTACTAGAGCTTTATCATCGATGTCATCTAACCGTTCAACTCCTATTGCTACTTTTTCTCTAAGCTTCTCCCCATCAAAATGTTTACAACCAGCAATGAACACCAAATGTAAACAATTGTCGTGTCACTGGAATTAACGCAAGAAGCCATGTTGACGGATGCGCGCGCAACCATCGATTGCACTTCCATTCACTTAGTTATATTAAGTTTCTAAAAATAGATTATTAAATTGTGGGCATTATCGTTTTACTATGGTATTGTTAACGTTTGTTATATAATATGTTGAAAGACAAGAGGAACATGCGCATTGCGAGGTTTTATATCAATATGAGCGACCTTATTTCGGTTCAACGATTTTCTTTTATTTAAGAGGAAATGCATTTCTGAAATGCACATTACGAGATGTATAACTGCTTTAACAAGTCTGAAATGTCAGTCTTATCAGCATCTATTTTATTTTAATAATCTACTAATACTTAGTCATACATTATAGCGTCGATAAGACTGATTTTTTGTTATCAGACAATAATATTTTTTTGTGTTTCTTTTAAAGTAGGCATATATTGGCTAACAAGCTTAGTTTAAGAAAACAATGAACTGATAAATTACTTATCAATTCATAAGATACGTGTGATTGTTTTTTTCGACTTGATACGCAACAGGACATTTTATTAGTAGTTGCTTTATCAATTTTGACAACAATTCCCACTAAATTGAAAGTTTATTAAGGTAGAAATATATCTAACTTTGACGTAGACAAATAGGCCTTGTGAAGTGAAGTGACGCTAAACCTTAGGGTCTTGAAGCAGTTATGCTAATAGGGTGGCAATCAAGCTGCCAATGGCGGTGAAACCTACAGGCCTATCACGAGAACCGTAGAGAAGCATTTTGTCGAATGAAGAGTAGACAAAAAATTACGTTTCCGTGTAGACAGTTGCCAGTTTTCTACCGAGAAATCTAGACAACGACTACGGTAGAGTAGAAATATAAAGCATCTTGCTAAGCCTGCTGATGGTAACTGTAGTAAGGGGTTACCGTCGCCGACTTATGGATATCTGCAATGCAAGAGGCTTTGCAAGGTTTGTTGCCATCCTAGTAACAAAGCTGTTATTATTGATCGATTCGCACGAAGTTAATTTCTTTATGGGCGAATCGACAACTCCAGAAATATTATTTATAATATTTATATAATATTATTTGCTGAATGAAATATTAACTTGTACAAAAATAATTGGTAAATATAATTGCTAGGATACTGTTTTCATGACTTTATAGCATCAAATTAAAAATGTGCCAATTGCCTAATAGAAAGAAAGAAAGAAATTAAAAGTGTCGATTTGCCCGTTTCGGGCGAATCAATAACATGCCGAAATGTCTTTCTTTCTTCTTAAAGGTACGTACGGATTTTTTCTAATTGTATTTTTTTTAAGTATTAGAGACTAGCAAATAAATTAAGTTTATCATACATTCATCGTAACTGTACAAGGCCTAGCCTTTTCCTCTAGAAAACAACAAGGTCCAGTTCGTAGAACTCAATACTTAGGTGATATATTATGCAAAAGATAGAACCACGTCACTCAGGCTTGAATTCAGTAAATGACAGGTAATAGTAGATGATTCGTTTCCTAATGAATTTTATATAAAATATCTAAGTGGTCCAGGAATTCAAAACAAGAACGCAGGAGCTACAGAATGCCACTTGCTACGATCTTTAGATATTTCTTATGCTTACATTTTCTGTTCATAGAGGTCTACAAGAAGAAGAATCCCCATCGAAGGGTCGAGTCTCGAAGTTGTGAAGGAGTACGTCTACCTAGGGCAAACGTTCCAGCTGACAGAAGGATCCGGTTGGGTTAGGCAGCATTTGGAAAACTTGGACAAGTCTTCTTGTCACCAATCTCGCAGTGTATGAAGGACTAAGGTCTTCAACCAGTGTGTCCTGCCCGTTATGACATACGGTGCCGAAACGTGGACACTGGCAGTCGGGCTGGTTCTCAAATTCAAGGTTACTCAGCGTGCTATGGAGCGGGCTATGCTCGGAGTTTCTTTGAAGGATAAGATCAGAAATGAAGTAATCCGGAACAGAACCGGAGTTACCGACATAGCTTGCAGAGTAAACAAACTGTAGTGGTAGTGAGCTGGTCATGTTTGTCGAAGGACCGATGGCCGATGGAGCAGACGAGTCCTGGAGTGGACACCGCGTATCGGCAAGCGTAGTGTGGGACGCCCCCCAGCTTAATGGACCGGCGACCTTAAGAAGGTAGCTGGGTCAGACTGGATGCGGAGGGCGGAGTACAGGGTATTGTGGCGCAGCCTGGGAGAGGCCTATGTCCAGCAGTGGACTGCTATAGGCTGAGTAGATTGAGAGGTCTATATACAGACTAGGTTACCTCCTTACTAATACTGTATTGTGTTGATTTAAACGCTGTTTTTTTATTTGCTAGACCAAAATGACAGCTGCGATCGACCTTTTTTGAAAAATAACACGATAAATAATGAATATTACAAAGACCCCTCCTGCAGATAATGATTCAGTAGTCCTTGGTGACTGATTCTCACCAAGGACTACGGTAACAGTTTTTATTTCGTAATATAATATTTACATAATACTCAATGATATTATATTAAACAGATATGTTTTGAGCGCGCAATCGTGAAGACTCGAAAACGACCTAATTGGGACGTCGGTTTCCAGGAGACTGAAGATCTCCTCCAAACAATGTAATAGAGATATTTTAAAAACACAAACGCATACATACATTCATACATATACTCACACATACACAATCACTCACCCGTGCATTCTGTGAACGTGCTCTCGTTTACACACAAATATTTCAATACCTATAAGTAAATAAGTGGCTTCATTGTAGTTTATATAATTTATTTTTTAATATTTTTAAATTACTCCTACCTTTTATTTTATATATTTTTTACAAGTTCAGCATGTTGCATGTTCGAAAATGTTTGTTTTTAATCTAACCTAGTTTGGAATGCGCTGGTGTTTGTGATACAATGTTTTTTTCATTAGTACTTACCAACTAAAGAAAAAAACATTGTAATATAATACCAACGATAACCTTATTTCTGGAATGTTTAATTTTTACTTTGAAAATTGTTTTTGTGAACCGTAAATGTGTTTTTGTGAAATTAAAAATTTAATTAATCACCTCTGAAAGACTTGCTAGTTTCAGCCAGTTATTATTTTCTGATTATTGAGACATTTTGTACGTCCTTGTTCGTTTTCTCAAGAGAAGCCATAGCATGAACCCAAATGTATTTTTATCAGCTCAAAGAAATTTTAACAAAGATTTTCTAACATAATTTAAAAGTCACCAGGATTCTCACAACTCATATAAGCTCTAAATAAATATTTATGTTTTTAACAAAAATAAGTAAATAGTTTACGACTATTCGAACCTGCGACTTTGCCTCTACTAAACCGCCAACGTGCCATCTAGCCATTTGCAGCTTGAACTTGGTATAACATTGAACAACTTGACTACTTAGTTTTTTTATATCGATAAATTGAATGAAACATGCAATGAATACCTACCGAATTTAAAAATATAGGGAAAATATAAAATGGTTTAGTACGCGCTAAACTTTATGTGCTCTCTGAAGTTGCACGCGATTGACCTAAAAATATATTTAATAGTTAATTAGATAACAACTATTACACTAATGCAATAAAAAAGGGAGATTGCTTCTTAATAAAATAGTTTATAAACCATGTAACAAATTGATCAGTGACGTTCACAGAGTAGAAGGCAATAGACAAACTACAAAAAGGCGCGAAGTTTACCACACTATCAATATTTAGACTATCAATATTTGAACACTCCTACCGAATCGAGCCTTCGCTATCTTATGCTTAGAAACTTTAAATTGACATTTAAGTAATATTAGAGTAATAAAAAGAGTTAAGTATTATAATTCTTTAACGCTCTAACCAAACTATATAAAACTACACGAATACAAATTATAAGACGAATTAGCTAGCAAATTTTGACATCCCAAAGTTATTTCTTAGAAATCTATATTTGGCTCTAGGCAGAGCCTTTGGAAAAATATCAGCATACTGATTACCAGTGTGTATGTACCAGGGACCATTTTGGTTACCCATTGAAAGGGTTTTCGATAGGGTTTTTCTAAGCGGTTAAACAAAAACCCATACGATATGGGTAACCCTTATGAACAGCTTAAATTAAATTTTGGTAACCCATTGAAAGGGTTTTCGATAAATACCCATACAGTGTAGGTAACCCTTTTGAACGGCTACTCTAATAGAGTTACATATTTCCAACTAATAATATTTTAATACAGCATTAACACAACGTAACGTTAACACATGACATACACATCCGTTCGCATTAACGTTATTTTTTTTTATCTTAACATTAAATAACATTTTTATAGTACCTTTATGCAATAACATTAATTTGTTGATCACAAAAATAATTAGCTATTAATATACTTTTAGGCCACTCCCGTGCAACTTCCGAGAGCTCAAAAAGTTTTGCGCGAACCCGATTCTGCGTTCACAGACAAAGAAGGGTTCGTGAGCGACACTCGTACACCTAAATGTAGCCGCCCTGCATTCTTTGTATACCACACAGAATACGGAATCAATGCGCCTGCGCCGGCATCGGCAGCGTCTAGAGACGGTAGAACTCATAAAATTCGTGGGCATTCCAATCCGTTAATTTCGATACGTCATTTGTGGCGTATGGGAGTAAGATAAGATAAGATAATCATTTATTTGCACAAACATTAATACAATACATACAACACAAATAGTCAGCATGCCAGAGATGCGAAAAGTACAGGAATAAAACAGATCATCACGTTTTCCCTAAACAAATATTAATAAAATCAAGTAAAATGTCATTCCAAGTCTAATTTAAAAAATGTCATGGTAATATAAAGAGATCATTAAAAATAATAAATTAGCAAAACATAATCAAAATCTCTCATTTACAAACTCATTTAAATCATAACAAAGTTTAACTGCTAGAATTTTTTTTACTTTCTAAACGATAACGAAACGATGGATATGCGTGGTTTGTATGACTACATACAAACCACGCACGCATTAAGGTTTTTTTTTTTTTTAAGTTTTATTTGTTGTGAACATGTTGAGAACGTATAACTACTACTGTCAACTCTTTGACCTTAAGGTCTAAAACTTTTTAAATTTCCTAAACGTGCATACATAAACTTACGCCTTCTTACCATGAGGGTAGGCAGAAACTATAAAACGCCACCGGCTCTCGTCTCCTTTTGCTTCGTTTACGTTCCAACATCTGGTCATATACGCACGCGGGTTACGAGTACTACGCACCTGACTTTTCTAAAGAACATCACCAATTAGGTCTCTAATACCTTTCCGGGTTTTCCACTCATCTCTGCTTTGTAAACACCTTTTGTTAGTCGCCTTTTATTCATCCTCTCAACATGACCAATTGACCAAACCAGCTAAGCATACTCTTTGAAATTTTTGTCTCTTATCAAATTTCTTATGTAGTATAAAAATGTGGCTTTGCTGCTGGGTACCCATCATCATTACAGTTTGTCATTCGATAATTAAGAGGGCTCTTCCCGGACCATCTATCGTCAACGAAAGCATAGTCGAAAAGCTTGCTGTTTCATCCAGCGCAAGTGAGAACTACTAACAAGCGAGTGAGAACGCGTTATCATTTAACGATAATAGTGTGCAGCAATTTCATAAAACTTGTTCCAAGAAATACATGTTTTTGAGGAAGCCTTACAAGTTTGTCAAATAAATGTTTGTTATTAAGAATTTACATTATATGTGCAAGGTTTCTATGAAAATGTTTTTTAAACTTTTATAATTTATGAGTACATTTTGAACGGTCAAAATACAGGAAAAAATTGTGGGGAAAAGCAGATTTTTGCAGGGTTATACTGAAATTGTTTCTTAAAATTTAATTTTTTTTCTTCCATAGAAACCTAGTTATAGTGCACAAAATACCTATTAGTTCGAAAAAAAATCAAAGAAAGATGAGCTACAACGCCATAATCACTTACGAGCGTTTGTATGAAAAGTATGACGGGTTGGCCGCTCTTAAGAGCAATGTTTGGCTAGCAAACCCGAATAATTTGTTTATAAATATTTAATAAAATAAGTAAAACAAAGGTACCTCACAAACTATGAATGTATTTCCTCGATACGAATATAAAAGGTTCCAGTCAGACAGAAAACCGATTTCACACATGAACGCTTACCACTCGCGAGAGAAAATGAATGAAAAGAATACTTATTATGGAGTTTGTTATTGACAACACTACATATAAAATTATCAAACAAAAAGATGAGAATGTATATTTTATATATCAAAGTTTTATGTTTCACATAAAAATTATTATCGATGTTACAAGGTATTTATTTTAAACAACATGCTGCCCGCGGTTTCACCCGCGTGGACATTTTCTACTCCTTATGACATCAGCTATCTGCCAATGAAGTCAAAATCAGTCTAGCCGTTTCGGAGAAGAGCCAGAACGAACAGACAGATAGACAAACAAATTAACAAATGTTTTTTTGTTCTAAGTACCGTATAGGTAGACTTTAATACGCATTTAATAAAAATATGTTATATTGAAATTACTAACAGACACTTCTATTTTATTTATTTAAAGCTCACTTGTGAAAGAGTCGGTTAGTTAGTCAAAAAGAAGCTAGTTGTAGTAGGTTCCTATGGAGAAAAATGGGCAAGAAACAACATGGAAATACTTATAAAAAAGTTAGAACATACAAAATCTTAGTTACATCATTCATGTTGAGGTACACAAAGCAGCTGCAGATTTCATAGAAACATTCGATGAAATAAACGTTCGATTTGAGCATCGTGTTCAATGATATTATATTAAACATATATGTTATGGACACAACCGAAAAAGAAAAACATGCCCACATTTCATTCATTTTACATGATTTCACTACAAGTAAAAACGATGGATTAATAAAAACAACAAGACAGCTAGGTGTTGTCAATTCGCATGAATGTAAACAAACATTATTGTGGCCACCAATCACCGAATGTTGGCATCACAGACTAACAAATACGTCCCATTTAGGACGTTTTCGAGTCTTCACGATTGCGCGTTCACAACATGTCTGTTTAATATAATATCTTTGATCGCGTTCAATTTACTTTGATTGATGAATTTCATTTGATGTGCCGTAACCTATCATTTTCAAAGGCGGCAATAAATTATTACTGAGAAATACGTAATGAAGGTCTAAGTTATTAGCTACGACTAGATTTTACGAACGGTTAGGCAGAGGTTTATAACTTATATTTTGATTTTATAAAACACACCATTTGACCAGTTATGTTTAATTCCCATGTAAACTCACTAATTCGTTCATTCATAATCAGTCTTTAATGTTCCCACTGCTGAGACACATCCTCTCTTCAAAAGGGTGTGGGCTGTAATCTACCACGCGAGCGAAGTGCGGTTGGTAGATGTCACAAGTCTTCGGATTTTTGGTTCCAAGACATGCCGGTTTCCTCACGGTTTTGAGAGCAGTGGTGATGAAATTATTTACACAAAGTAAAGCGCCTGCGCCTGTCTGGTTCGAACACATGACCTCAGATTCGTAAATCGGGGCCATTACCACTGGGCCACTGCTCTTATGTAACATATTACGTGAGAATTTAACATAGCATTGGCTTACCAATTGCCATTAACTGATAAAGATACAGCCAGTTTTTTTTTCATAATCTTATGACAGGGTTAAACTTACTTAAACATTTATTTTACAAACTTGTAAACTTTTCGTTCAATGTTATCGCATATTCTTCTCTGGGGAACCTGTGCGGACATTAAGAGGGCCCTTCCCGGTCCGTCTATCGTCAACGCGAGCATGGTCGGAAAGCTTTTTGTTTCATCCAGCGCAAGTGAGAACTACTAACAAGCGAGCGAGAACGCGATAACATTGAACGAAAAGTTTACAAGTTTGTAAAATAAATGTTTGTTATTTAGAATCTCCATTACATGTGCAAGGTTTCTATTTTAATATTTTCTTTACATTTACATTATATGAGTACATTATGAACGGCCAAAGTTCAGGTAAAATTTGGATTTTTGCAGGCTTATACTGAATTTATTTCTCCAAATTTTTATTTCTTGTTTGCTTAGAAACCTAGATATAGCGCACAAGATTGGTTCAAAAATTTCAAAGAAAAATGTGTTACAACGCCATAATCACGTACGAGCGTTTGTATGGAAAGTATGACGGGTTGGCCGCTCTTAATAGGTAGGTCTAGGTAGGTACTATCTTTGTTTTACGGAAAATGGATGTTCGAGGCATTTACAACCTAAATCCAAGGGATTCCCTTCGAAAAAAATTCAAAGATATAAATTGACAGCCTTAAAGTAGGTTTATACGGTTACCTACAAAATTATGATGCTACAGGAGAGCGTTTTGGACGCAAACTGTGGTAATTAATAGAAGAACAAAGCTACTTTCTTCTATTTTACAACATTTTGTTAATTCCAAGGAAGCGGTTAAGGCTAGTTACTGTATTATTTTTTTCCAAAATACGCCAATTATCTTTATATACTTCGTACGAAAAAGTAAACTAAATGAGCCAACTGCCACATATGCTCTTATACCCGGGACTTCCTATTAAATTTTAAATATTAAAACAGTTACTACTATTATTTTGTATCTTACATTGTTGATTGCTATATTAAATAAAGGTATGTAATAATTTTCCTTATTTAACTATTATTTTTAACGCTGCGCCGACGTGACTTAATATTAAAAGAAATGGAAAATGACATATACACACACATACATACATAAACTCACGCCTTCTTCCCATGGGGGTAGGCAGAAACTATAGAACGCCAAATGATACGCTCCTTACATTTGCTTCGGATACGTTCATACATCTAGTCATACACGCACGCCTTTTCCTGAAAAACATCACCAATTTGGTCACTATATGTCCTCCTAGGGCGTCCCCTCCCAGCGTTTCCACTCACCTCTACTTTATAAATACTTTTGTTAGTCGCCAAATGGAGAATTTAACAGAAAACAAACAAAACAAAGACTTATCGAATCGAATTATATAAAAAATAATTCTGAGTAGAATTTCGTTAAAAGTGCAGTTGACTCTTTGTACTTTGCTGCCGTTGAAATATTCTGATAGTAGCCTCACAATATTATGTATTTGAAAGTCTATGTTGTATGTACACAAAAATATATCAAATTTTAAGAAAATACTCGTTATTGATAGGTAGTTTTTAAATAATTTTTAAATATTAATCTTGCTGTCCAGCACACTCGCCTCCACAGAGTAAGCAACTCGATCATTTATTTAAAAAAATATTGTTTCATAGGTTAAAAAATGTGTAGGCTTTTACAACAAACTTGCTATTGACTTTCGAATCTCACCCATTAAACGATTTTTTTTTAAACCAAATTTTGTAAAAAAGCGTTCTATAAAATTTCTGATTATTTAGAAGCCAAAAAAGCTTCGGATTTGGCGTTTTAATTATTATGCAGAATCATTATAATACCTATACCATTTTTCAAATACCTATTGACATTGATGAATATTTTATACAAAATGATATGAATATTTAATTTGTAGTGTGGGGGTGGGTGTTTGTGGTTGTGGTATTTAATTTAATTATTGTGAATGTGAGGACTTTGTGGGTGATCTGCTATTTAGCTGCCCAATTCTAATTTACGACACTGTATAGTAGATCTGTTATTCACCAAAAATACTATCTTGTTAGAAGAATAAGGGCATCTAAATCTTTGTGATTTTTAACATGGCACATTATCGGATCGACATAAAAGCAAAAAAAAAACAAATTGTTTTACTTTGCACAAATGAAAACCATAATTATTACAAAAATTATACACTGTAATACTAAAGCCAGTTAGCCCAGTATTTAAAAGGAAAACTAAAAGTATAAATCAACCTTCACTAATATAGTGATTGATGGTTTAATTAAAGTTATTTAGGAGTCACATTGTGCATTGTTTACTACTACGACCATAGTCATTATACATAAATAGTAACCACCTATCATTATGACACAATTTCTGAACTATTTCCTCGATAAGAGCCATTTTAACCACCCTGAGACTGCAACCACATTTGTTAGCGCGGCTTTCATCGAAATCCTTTAAGAATTATGGCTTCCTCACTGACTTTAGTTCTATTTGTATGGGTAGTACGTTCACAACGACATAATCGGTCGAAGGCATTAGCTTTGTAGAACATAAGATTTCATAATTATAGGAAAAAATGCATCTCTGAGAGAAATTTCATACGTCGATAGGACATGGTTAGAAAAACGATGCCCTGCTGGGTACCACTGTGAATGTAACTAGCACATTTAACTATTCATGAATGCAAAGAATTTGATCACACACCATTCACTCTAATTTATACCTTATTACAATGAGATAAGATTTAAATTGTTGCATGGTTTTACGTCAAAATTTATCATTCAGATCGCGTGTGTGTGTTACTACATAAATTATGTTATTGTGTGTTACTACATAAAATATATAATAAATTCAGTGAAACCTACAGTTACTGCTATACTTACTGCTAGTCGGGATAGCAGTACGTATATACTCAAAGCAAGCTTTAAAAACTATACATACTTTAAGGAGTGCTTTAGACCATCGTACTGAATAACTTTTACTATGGGATCAAAATTAAACCACGAAAAAAAAATCTGCTGTTCCATATAAAAGTTTATACGTACCGTTCTAAACTGTATGGGACACCTGTCTATTTCACGATTTCAAAGTTGGTCCCTTATTAAAAGTTATTCAGTTCGATGATCGAAAGCGCTCCTTTAAGTTTTTTGGTTTAATTTTTAAACACATTTGACAAAGATTTTGTTGTATTTGGTTTACGAATATAATATACTAACGTATATACTTAACTGAATAATTTATACAGACATCAATAATTATAATAATTAGGCCAAAACGATATAAATCAAAATCCTGCTTACATAACAAAACCTAAACTTGGTGGCTACCACGTTTTAAGGTTTCTTTTCTAAAATTTTAAAGGTTTTACCCATTTATATATGACATGGAAACATGCAAATGGCAGGGTTATTAAGATCACAATTACTTTATAATGATGAACAAAGTAGTGGGTTCACAGCCGATGATACTGAGCCAATAAATCACAATCTAACCTAAGTGATGTCATATTCATAGCCTACCACAACCGAATACCTATAAATCATTTACTTTGAGAGTTTTATAACTTGTGCGATATGCCAGGAGTACTTAAAGTTGTACATAATAATAAATCTGGTCTGGGAATGGATATATCAAAGATATGAATATGTCTAAATAGACATTAAAGCGAACAATAACATAAACAATAGTGACAAAATCTACTCATTACAATGTTCTTTTATGAGTTCTATTGCAATAAGTGGTTAGCTAGCGATCTCAATAAATTGATCATTTTATTCTTGCCTGAGCAACCGGCAGCAAGTTCGTCATGATCCCTTAGATGTCACTGCTTGCGGTAGCGTCGGGGGTCGGGTTGCCTCCTTCCCTCAAATATGGCGAGGGGGGTGATGGCTGATCTTTGCGTTATGCTCGTGAACGGGTGCTGCATGTGGTGACTGGTCGTCTTGCAGACCATGGTTTTGTTATTGTTATTAATAATTAACTGTTTTTTTTATTTTACTTCGATAGTGCTATTTTATCATTTGTGACCTCGAGTTATAGCTATACCTAGCTTTATTTAAGCGGGCACGCCCATTATGCCCGGAGGCTTTTATTTAGATACGTTTTCTTTACGTTATTTCTGCTTGAGTATAGTTTTCGACGATTATTATATATATATATATATATTTTTTAGGTGTGTGTGCTAGCTAACATAAGGCTAATAAATTAATTTAATGTTTTGTGTTGCATTTTACATTTTATTGTATAAATTCAAGTTTTATATGTGAACAGACAGCTGTGCTGCTGGGGAGTTTGTTGCACCACTACTTCTTCCCAGCTAAAGCACTAGGATGTGGTGACGGGTGGGCGTTTTTGGGAGAATGTCTCATGTAATTTTGGACCTTCGAAAAGTCATGATTCTCAGCCTAGTTTGAATAAATGACTTTTGATTTTGACACGTTGAAATAAAATTGCGTCCAACTATTGGCCGCAAAATGCTAGCACACTAGAATAACAAAATGACAGCACAATGACGTGGCGCGAGTGTAAGACGTAGACGTTCAGAATAAGGAACTGAATCGATTTCAATAATTTTTACACCATGTTATATTTTGTTCCAAAAATATGTAAGTGTGATGGAAAATGTTATCACCATTTAATTACTTACAATAAAATCGCCGTACGGCTAGGTACCTACTGCCAAATCATTATCAATGAGCGCAGGATGACCCTGGAGGCGCGGGGGCGCCGTTAGCATGTTTTTGTACGGACAACCCGGTAACATAACAATCTTATAGCTTTGTTATTTTTCATGATACAGTTTTGAAATTTTGTACATACTTAGATTCTTTACATAAAAATACTAGACACGTGTTTCGGGTTTCGCATATACTAAAACTAATATTGTATAAATGCTTTGTGTGAAAAATTATGAAATTCCGTAACAACTTTAACTTTTACGGAGTTCTATCTTTTCAGATTATTCTATTCTCAAGTTTTTTTACTAGTTTATATTAACGAGCTAGTATAATGAATGTGTAGATAGTTTGAGGCTAAAACGGATTAATGCTGGAATAAAAGAAATGTCCTGCCCAATTTTCTTGCAAATATAAATATATTACAACATATTTATATCATGGTGATCATGTAGCTAATAACTTTGGTAGAAGAGAAACAGCTAGAAATAAATCCAAAATTATTCCATTGGCTGTTCCCCAACCTCAAATCATATCAATTCTGACACCAAACAGAAATATTGTTAATCACAAACCGTCTAACGATGGATGAACATCTGCTATCAAACATAAGATGGTATAATAGATTTTCATGCTCTAATGCATAGCAAATTGGCAACAGATAAAAACTCCGGGCTTCGTTCACTCCACGGCCAAAACTTGTATACTAACTACATCTTTCTTTGATAGCAAAATTTGGATAGAAATTTTGCTGAAAAACACATTAAGGTAGTCACTAATCGGGAGTACCAAATGGATGAAATATTCTTCGAGTTGGAGCATTAGATAAGGTTAACGTTTGATAATTATATAAAATATTTTAGGATGTACCTAAAGCAGTTGCATGAGTGACTGACTGTCAGATACATACCACAGAAGATAGAACAACGAAGTATGAAGAATGTTCTTTACAAGATATGAAAAAGGATTCTTAAAAATTCAACTCCAAATTAGTCGTATGTGGTTTTAATCTTTGAACGTTAACAAAGTCACTCACAGCTAGTGAGTATATTAAAATTTATGTCGTAGTAGCTTTGCGGTCATTGCGTTGCATCCAGTGCAATGTCTTATGCATATGTCATACTGACACTGATCGCGATCAGTACCCAATAGTTACCGATGCGAATGCTCCTAGGTCAATGCATCATGAGCTGTAACATGGCTGTGACGAACGTTTCCTTTGTATTATTAAAAAAAGCGACGGTTTTGAAATGATAACGTTATTAATTAAGGACTTTTCAAATGAGAAAGTTCGCGATGCATCTAGCATTCTATGGGTATTTCATTGCGCATTTTTTTTTTCTGCAAAGGGAGTTTGGTTCTACTTTAAAGAAATTCCTAGTACTGCTTCAATTGATTTCAAATTGATCACCAAACTAATGTTCTCTAATAAATTCTAATGCGATTCTCGAATCCATTACACAAGACACTCTCGGTCAGTGTCCACCTTTAAATGAAAAATTGGACGCAGCTTTATACCCAGCTATTATTATGAGCACGTGCCAACATACATGTGCCAATAATAGATGAAACGCTCTATAGTGCGGGTTGAAACACTCATTAGAAGATCAATGATCTTATTATTTGAATTTCACTCCGATGTGAATGATTTCAAGTGACTGATGAACAAGATCTGACAGATGACAGTCAGTATCCTATCCTTCTGCTATGAAGAAAATGAGGAAGGGCACACTAATCAGAAAGTAGTGACAGTTGAAAAGGATGAAATCCATAATGTTGTTGGCATGAGAAATGATTATTAATTTGGCTGATAGTAGCCACATTAGTCAGTCTAAAAATCAAAAATGGTGACGGTAAGTCGGGAGCTATCATTTTGTGACGATGCTAATCGTCGACTAAAGAGACCAGTTCTGTATTTTCCACCAATAAGGAATCTTTAGGGACTAGCCCTTTATGTCTTGCTTAAAAATGGTGAATGTCTTATTTGTCACCTGATGCTCATCTGTCTTCTAATGAATGTTAGTCCAGAACGACTTTCGCAAACATGAAACTTACTGCTTTAGTAAAATCCTGACCCTGGCACTTTCTCGGTAGCAGTAATTTCCTTTACAACTTTGCAATATCTCTTCTGTCACATTTCTTAAACATTTATAGGAACGTCCCAGCTTGGCAGCCTCGGTATCTTTATGCAACACTGACAAGCACCAAACTGATAATGCTATGTTAATATTTGAATGCCATAATAGCGTGGAAACAATAGGGAGTTTTATTATTAGGTTAATCACGTGTATGTAAATAAATTGTTGTATTTGAAATTACGATTTTGTCATCAAGTAATATTGTTTATTCTTAGTAAGTACTAGGAATAACAGTAGATAGAGTGCAAATATTTGCTCTCTTTGATAAGGTTTCCTCAAAGTTACTTCAAGCAGTCGAAAATTAATATTTAAATAATTGAATCGAATAGTAAATAACAGTAGTGAAACTCAAGCTCTGAACATGCTGTAAAATAATTCAAATAATGATGAAGTGTTACGTCTCCTCATAAGACTCCAATTTTGTGTTTTGCAATAAACAAGCACACCCAGGCCACCCAAGTACGCTACTATACCCGAATCGCTTTAGGGTGGCAATACCGGTCATTGCCCTTCCCCTAATATATCTCAGTAGGAATACAAAAATAAACTATGTATGGTTTTTCGTTATTGGAACATGTATAGGATCTTAAAGAAATATTGATGCAGAACGTTGACGGACTTTATTTCAGTTTTAAATAAAAAATGCTATAAAATGTAGGTGAGTCAATGACCGCAATGGCCACGCTAAAGCGATTCAGATATAACATTGCTGTCTGTCTTTTTTACCATGATACGAAATTGTAGGTAGTGCGTTTCGATCGACACGAGAGAAGGATATAATATATACTTGCAGACAACGCCAGAAGAGAATATATTCATCTTTACACAAAATAACACATGAGTCAAATATTTATAGCCATTACAATAATTGTCACAATTCCAAAAGATATTTTAGCATACCAAATCACGTGTAAATGATCAATTATCTGGTCTTGTGCTAGTCTACACCTTCTCAACATATTCTATTTTATGTGGAACGTCAAGTCTTATTTTACCCGACTACGAAAAAGCAAAAAGAGGATTATGATTTTAGCAGTCTATGTATGTTTGCATTTACGTGTGTTCCACCGTAGCGCCTATACTCCTGTACCAATTTTGATAAATGAGATATCAATAGAGACAGGATATTTATATTCTTTCAAAATTTAATATGGTGGACTTTACACGTCTGACCTCGAAAAAAAAAATGAGGTAATCATGACATGATTGGTATCAAAAGAAAGGTCTTGACTAGCATATTACAAATATGGTATATAGGTACAGTTGTGGACATATTATAATTAAATGTTTTATATCGAAGACACTTTTGTTATTTTTGTATCAATTTACTGATAAAACCAACATGGTTATACGTCAATTTTAATAGGCCTTATTACTACATACAAGATACGCAAAATAGTTGGACTTTCATTAATAATGTAACATGGTCCATCTGAACTACTTATTGGAATCTTTCTATAGCTGTGGAGAAATCATTACATTATGAACGGGTAAAATGACTTTATTTATTAAACGATATCAGAATGTATTTAATGAAACGAACAATATTAATTAAATAGGGATTACCACTGCTTACAAAACCAAGCATTTATATTTTGTAAGATGACCCTCGCTTATAATAACAGCTCTGCAGCGACGAGGCATGGAATTTATTATTTATTTACAGGTTTCAGTAGAAATAGTGCTCAAAGATTCGACAAAGGTATCATACGGTTCATTCAAATTACTTGCCCTTTTTTCTTCTTTACTTCTTTCCCTAGATTTTTGATCGGATTAAGATCTGGGATGTTTGCAGGCCAATCTAACACAGTGAATGGTTGATCATTAAGAATCGTTTTCACTGACTGAGCAGTGTGTTTGGGGTCGTTATCATATTGAAATGTCTAAACTACAGGAATGTCTCCTCAGCATAAGGGAGCATAGTATCGACCAATATTTGCCTGCGTTGAATCAACAGTCAGTGTGTTCAGTTTGTGTTGTTTTTTCAATCTTTTTAACTGACCCAACACCATGCCCTGAGAAATATCCCCAAACTTTTATATTTGCAGGCATAGAAGTAATAGGCTTAGAACCGCAGTACTCGTATGCAAAGTGAAGCCATTTCATGTTAGCCTTTAAAGGCTACCTAGGACTTTCGGCACGTCAGTAATCAAGACCAAGTATTACAGTAAAGAGCTCGCGCAATTTTACAAAAAAATGACGTACTGTGTAGTGAAAGGGTGACCACAACTCATCTCATAATCACGAGAAAAATTTAAAGATTCCATTTCACGGGTAAGTACTCGTACTGCCTAGCAACTTATGTTTTTTGTATAAAACATTTATCAAAACAGATTAATAAATCGTAAATTTGACAGATGCCAACCATTACATTGAAAATGTTGCTAGGCGAAGGAAAATATATTATTATACACCATTTTTTGTTATTATAATTATGTACTGCCTATAATACCTATTTATATAAAAGTATTTATTTTTATTTTGATTTGCCAAATATTATTAGGGTTCTCACGAACGTTTCATGAAAAAAATGTGTTGATTTTATTTTGTTTTGATGAAGTTAAGGTGTTGGAATCGTTCCATTTTCACCACTTTTTCGGGAAAATAAATGGAATAGAATAGAATAGAATACTCTTTATTATGTACACCATAAAAGTTACAGATATAAATGTTTAAATTTTACATAGGGTGACACAATGGGCTGTCTTATCGCTAAAAGCGATCTTTTACAGACAACCTTTGGATGGATTAAAGGGAGCAGGAGTGACAATACTGCAGGTAGTCAGTGGTGTACCATTAACATATACAATAAATACATACATACACAAAGCATACACTTATCTAATAAATATATACATATATACAATAATACACATGAAACAAGAGCAGGGAACTGTATTATGTAATGATGATGTTTAAGGAGAGAGGAAGTGTTTTTTTACCTGAAACTTAAAAGTGAACAAAGATTGAGCACGCCTTACCGACACGGGCAAGGCATTCCATAACCGCACTGCTTGAACTGTAAAAGACTTGTCATAAAAGCTAGTGGAATGCATCGGCATCTCTAGTCTCAAGATTTCCGATGACCTCAGATATCTATTATGTGTGTCATGAAGGAACTTGAAACGTTCTTTAAGATAAGAGGGGGTTGTAGGATTGAACAGAATACTGTAGAGCTGAAATAAGATATGAGAAATGTCATTTTCTTGCAACATTACAGTTTGCTTGTGTGCGAGCCGGCGAAAGTTGTTGGTTCAACTTTGAACGGAATTTTGAATGAAACTATCACTCTTAAGTCTAATTACTCTAAGTTTGCAGGTATGCAAACATAAAAGTTTGGGGATGTTTCACATACAGAATTGATGTGTACGCGTTCTAGTGTATAGTGCATTATTTGAAGACGTCAATCAATCTGCCCGCCTTTTCCCAACTATGTTTGGGTCGGCTTCCAGTCCAACCAGATGCAGCTTCCACTATTTTACGTGGAGCGAGTGCGTATCTGACCTCCACAAGCCAGTAACAGGGACAGTGTCAGTGACAGGGTGTGTGGTAAGACTGGTTGTCAGACTTTCGGGCTTCTGACGACCCGTAACGCCTGTTAAATTAAATTCCCCATCTGTTCACTTAAATAATAACTCCTCGATTTTGTAACTTGATAAACTAAGTTTAACAAACAAAGTCTGTTTAATAAAACTATTATTAAACAGACTTCCTTTGTTAAACTTAACTTCTTGATTATTATGTTATTAAATTCCTAAATTAATGATCCGAGAATGACAGCCGGGACAAACGGATTAACGTGCTTTCCCAGGCACGGAGGAGTGTCGGTATGTAAAGATGGTCACCCATCCATGGACCAACCCCATCAAGCGTAGCTTAACCTGATGGATCGACCCATGCGGATGATATTATTTAGCCACAAGCCCCTCGACTTACCAATTATTTGAAGACGTAATAACAGATTTAAAAGTCACTAAAATCATAAATCTGCGCCTTAAGAGGAAATGCGAGAGAGACTTTTAGAGTAAACAGTCATAAATCGAGGTTCGGCTCTCGCCTATTTCCTCCTCCAATATTGGACCAATTTAACAGATATTTGTTATACTGAATAAGAAGGATATATACTGTGTCCCTATGTTTTTCTTTTTTTATTAATAGTTGGCAAATTTGTACAATAGCCCTCTGTTGTCAGCGGTCTAAACAGGCAATTTTGAGCATTTTCAGAGGGTTCCAGCTCTTATAAAGATAATGTATCATCAAAAAGGAAAACATAAGGACACAGTATATATCCTTCTTATTCAGTATAAGAAATAACTTTTAAATTGGTCCAATATTGGAGGAGGAAATAGGCGAGAGCCGAACCTCGATTTATGACTTTTTACTCTAAAAGTCTCTCTGCCCGCATTTCCTCTTAAGAGCAGCAGTCAAATTTCGAACGCATGCTCCGCCCCTTGCTCCCTGCCACTCCGTTATGTGCTAAACGCTAATACATCAGTAATAAAGTTGAATCTCGCGTGCGCTCTTTGATCGTGTTCGAGCACGAAACTAAATAGCGTAAGTCTCAGTTCTTATTTCGTTTATAACTAAAGTAATAATTGACCTAGAGAAAAAATATCTGGTGGGTGGATAATAAACTATATTACACTTCGTCTCTCCTTAAACATCATCATTACATAATACAGTTCCCTGCTCTTGTTTCATGTGTATTATTGTATATATTTATTAGATAAGTGTATGCTTTGTGTATGTATGTATTTATTGTATATGTTAATGGTACACCACTGACTACTTGCAGTATTGTCACTCCTGCTCCCTTTAATCCATCCAAAGGTTGTCTGTAAAATATCGCTTTTAGTGATAAGACCGCCCATTGAGTTACCCTATGTAAAATTTAAACATTTATATCTGTAACTTTTATGGTGTACATAATAAAGAGTATTCTATTCTATTCTATTTTCTTGCTGTAAATATTTATTTTAGACATAAAAAGCCAAATAATCTTGTTTGTTTTTTATAATCATCCTTAAAAAAGACATGATTTTCGAATAAAAAATGTATTGAGAGAAACTATTACAACTACGTAACTGTCTTCAACGTGGAAAGAAAAAGATCCAATAAATCATACACTAAAGTTTAATTTTGCTTGTATGTGTGACTGTTTCAGAATATTCATGCATATTAACATAAAAATAGGGAGCCTCCTCTTAACAGAGTGATCATAATTAGGTATCTTATGGGTCCTGCAAGGTGCGTCAGCCGACTTCATAAAACTATCTAGCAGTATAGTTCCTAAACATGACTCATGTTACGGAGTAAACACCGCACTTGACTTTTGAGTTTGAAGTCAAGAACTACTGGTATTGATTCCGAAGATCGAAAGACAATAATCAACCAAGTACATAGTACTGCTGGGACCTACAGCATAAAAAGCAGTGAGTCAATCCAAGAAAAAGTTAAAAGTAGGTGCTTAATTCTCTGGGTTCTGACCGGTTTGGTCCTGACATTGAACAAACCGCGCTCATGTAATGATAGCATTTAGGTACAGTCACCAGCATATCAAGCTACCACAGTCTGTCAAACTTTTTCATTCGATGTTGACATTTTAAGGTTTAGAATCATTTGGAGAAATTTGACAGTTTAGTATACTGGCCACTATACTTAAATGAGTTGTAGAAAAAAATGCTTAGAATGTATGAAGTCTGTTCTGATTAAAGATGAAATCAATAATTATACCATATTATAAAGTATTTAATTACCATATAAATTAATAATTATACCATATAAGTGTAATTGTCATGCATGTACAGTTCACCTAGTGATTTTAAGGTTTTATTTATTAATGGTAATCTGCATTATTACTTAAGTGATTTATGTTTTTCTGTTTTATAATATTGCATAATGTAACTGTTTGTTGTTCCTAAATAAAAAATAAAATAAAATAAACATTGCTACCTAATTTAACGTGTTGCAGTTGAAGTTAGTAATAATTGATTTATTCAAAGGAATTGATTGTTCCCTTGCAGAATAGAAAACATTAGAGAATCATAGTCATAGGAAACCATGCCTCTATGATTTTTTATTGGTAGGTAGTAATTAGCATTTGAAGACTAAGGTCTTCAACCAGTGCGTCCGGCCCGTCATGATATACGGTGCCGAAACGTGGACACTAACAGTCGGCCTGGTCCACAAATTCAAGGTCGCCCAGCGCGCTATGGAGTGGGCTATGCTCGGAGTTTCTTTGAATGATAAAATCAGGTATGAAATTATCCGGAAACGAACCGGAGTTACCGACATAGCTTGCAGAGTAAGCAAACTGAAGTGGCAGTGAGCTGGTCATGTTTGTCGAAGGACAGACGAGTCCTGGAGTGGACACAGCGTATCGGCACGCGTAGTGTGGGACGCCCCCCAGCTAGATGGACCAACGACCTTATGAAAGTGGCTGGGTCAGACTGGATGCTGAAGGTGAAGGACAAGGTGTTATGGCGCAGCTTGGGAGAGGCCTATGTATGTTATTCGCATTTTATTGGAAATAATGTTTACAGAATGACCCATGCGAATCATAAGTTTGCTATAGTTTTGAAGAGAATTGGTAAAACATTAATGCACTTACCTACATAATTATTAAAACCGAGCAACCAAATACATATTTTTTTGTATATTCACAACAGACTCACCTTTAATTTGCTTAATTTTGACTGATTAAAACTTTCAACTGGACAAAACTATTAATTTTTACGAGTTCTTCCCGCCAAATAAACAAAATACAAAAACAATAGAAACCACAAATATACTAAATGACCACTTTTGAATTTGGAATGTCACTCGAACGCGCCAAGGAATTTAAAAACGCAAAGGCGTTTTTCATACAGCCTAGTTGGACACTGAACGCGAATAAAATGGCGGAATTTTCATGGCTGCCTTGATTTTTATGGTGTTCTTTCAAGTGATACGGCCAACGTATATAAATGGGTGTTAAATCTAATACAAAGCTGTGGTGTCTTCCGACTTTTGTTGGCAACTACATCGTTGCATCTGCACCAAGGTTATTTTAATCGTCTGCCATGACTTATTGAACTTTATTGTAGGGACAATTTATTGGTTCGTTTGAACTAAGGGGCCGCTGGATTCATGTTATAATTAAAAGTTATACACCTCTTTTTATTAGTTTGATATAGTGCGTTTGTCTTGAAACGTTTGTGTAAATAAAAGATTACACTTTGGAATTGCATTTGCGTGAGAGTCTATTTTTGAGTCTAATACTGATATTTAATTTAAAGGCTTATTAGTTCATGCATTTTCGAGTACATATCTAACTTGCTTTAATATCTAAAAATATTATCTTATCTTTAAATATTTATTTAATAGTTTGTGTTGGGTGCCATGCCATCTGTTTCAAGTAGTATGAACCTGTTCTGTGTCATGATATCATATGGGACAGTCTATACTGTCGTACGTCGTGATTTTTAAAGCCACGTACAGATGTCGCCTGAAAACTGAATCAACGACAATTTTTTTTTTGTTTTGCGCATGGTGTCTTTATAATATTTATAGGGCAGGCAGGCATCGTTTACTCAAATAGGTCAACCTGCCATTTAATACTATTAATTATTACAAGCGTAGGTATGTTTGATGTACTCGTATAGTAATTTTTAATTGATAATGGTAATCCTAATGGATGGTCTGAGTATTCATTGACAATAACGGACGTTTGGATTTTCCTTTATTGTTTATTTTTATTAAAATAATTATGCCACATTGTTAAAATCTCATAATATTTTGCTGAAAATTGGAGAAATCACTGATTCAGATAGTACTCAGTTTCATCTAGTTTCGGAATCATTAGTTGAATTTCAGTGTCCCAAATTCCTCTAAAAGATATTGTTTCGGTAACTTGTGTTCATTCCGTTATGTAACTCTAGGAATAAGAGATTTACACTTTTAATAAATTAATTAATTAATAAACAGAAGACACCCCCCCCCCCCTATGTCCAGCAGTGGAAGTCTTTCGGCCGAAATAATGATGATGATGACGTCTATTAGATTTCATCAAACTTCAGAAATTGCTGTTCGAATACATCTTTTTACACTCGTAACTCGAAAAATCCTCCCGATTCCCACACACGGAACGCAGGCAACGAAATAACAGAGATACACGAAACATAGACGTTTACAGGAATACGCCATTAAAACATTGACCACAGATAACTTAAAGGCATGAACATTTAAATCCGTGGAATCCCTTTTGCCGTCTCTCGTGAAAATCCCTAAAATTGTGGGATACCAAGCAAACGCCGTCGAAATGCATTTTCCAGGCTAACAACGGGTGAGAAATACGGATGTAAGGAGCCTCCAATGAACCGGAGTCCAAACATACAAATTAAGATTAAATACTATGAGTAAAAGCGACAAGGGGAGAAATAGAGAAAGCTTTGCCTAAGAGTAGGATAGCTTCAGCTAATAAGTAGATCATTATCATCATTTCAGCCGAAATACTTCCACTGCTGGACATAGGCCTCCCCCAAAGGAGGGTTGCCATAATCGCCACGGTTGGCAAGCGGATTGGCGATCACACAGTATGGTGTTAAAATGCATAGAGAACGCTGCTGCTGCCCATTCTCTAGTAAGTCCGTTAGGCGTCTTTTACGACACCCATGGGAAGAAATGGGATGGTGCTATTCTTTACGTCCGGAACCTACTAAGAACCTACGAGGACGTATCCAAAGCCTGATTTGAGCCCGACAAATAAATCGGACACCGTAAGAGCCAATCTGTTTGCGCGACCGTCATCCAAAACTGTCGCCAGAGCCAAATCCCCAGTCGTACTTTAGAAGTCCTCCTGATTGCCAATCCTGAATGTGATGTGTTTGCGAATGATGGAGTAATTAAATTAAATAAATCTTTATTTCAGATTTAAGATCCGTAATTTTGTTAGTATTTTGGTGTTAGTAACAATAGTGCTTAGGTAAATAGGTTAGTACTCGTATTGTTAGTTTTCACAAATTACTTATTTATCAGGGCTATGACTGTCCCCATCCAGTGGCCCTGAAAGGGACAGTCCGCTCTGACAGCGTTCATTTTCAGAATGCTGTTGCTATTTATGTCTGATGTTCTGTGAGAGAAAGTCACAAGTCAACACACACACTAAATAAATAAATGAACAGACTACTTATTTACTTATTTATATCTCGTATGACGGATGCCATATTGTTTAACAGCTGCGAGAGGCGGCGACTAGATGGCGCTAGTGGAACGTGCACCATAGACAAATCATTCATTTTATCGGTCATTTGACTTAAAAGACTTGAAGTCAATTGAGTGAAATATTGTAACGTTACCCCCCACTAGCGGATCGCCTTTATAAGGAGCTGCGCTGTTGAGTCGGTACGCACTTTGAACGGATGCGTCGTGGTGCACGGACCACTGTCTCTCGACAGTCAGTACTTCCCGGTTATTGGATGTGGAACGTTGTCTCCGACAAATTAGTACTATTCTTATTGCGGAAAAACGCATTTCACAAAGCAATCTTTTATCAAATTTAGAGGATACATGATATATAATTCCCTCCACCCTAGCAACTCTGCCAGGGGGGGTAGTGCGGTTATAATTAAAGAAAACATTAGTCACTACGTGCAGTGTAAATATGAAGAAGAAGACATTCAAGCAGTGGCAGTATCTGTTAAAACTAAGTTTTGTCAAGTGTCCATTGCAGCCATATACTCGCCTCCTAGGCACATGATAAGAAAAGAGCGATACTTACATCTTTTTGAATTATTAGGCCAGCGATTTATCCTAGGCGGCGATTTTAATGCTAAGCATACGCATTGGGGTTCAAGACTTACTACAACTAAAGGAAGACAGCTCTTAAGTGCAGTTAAAGAAACACATTGTGAAGTAATGAGTACAGGCAAACCTACATACTGGCCCACTGACCACCAGAAAATACCGGATCTTATAGATTTTTTCATCTGCAAAAATATATCCACCAATTACATCAGTTTGGAGGAAAGTTTTACTATGAACTCTGACCATTCTCCGATTATACTAATGCTAAGTCAAAAAATCCTATTAAAAGAAAGCCACTTAACCTTGGTTAATAAGTCCACAGATTGGGACAGTTTTGCTCTTGATCTAGATAATATTATCGACCTTAAAACTCCGATAAAATCGCAAGATCAGCTTGACTCAGAAGTAAACAAATTTATTATTAATATTCAACAATGTGCGTGGAGCAATACACCTCAGCTAAAACGCAAATATAAGGGATTTATCCATCCTAAAGAAATTGTGGATTTACTATCAGAGAAAAGAAAACAAAGGAAGTTGTGGCAGCAAACAAGGTTCCCGCGTCATAAAACAACACTAAATAACCTAACTAAACGACTAAAGAGAAAAATTCTACAATTTGAGGATGAATCTCTGAATACCAACCTTCTTCAGCTTACCAATGACAAATCAACGGATTACTCACTTTGGAAAGCAACGAGAAATCTAAAAAGGCAGATTATACAAATACCGCCCATCAGAGATAGCAACGGAAAATGGGCAATAAGCAATGACCAAAAGGCGTTCCGATTTGCTCAACATTTAGAAGAAACCTTTCAACCCAACGAAAGCTCTGTAGAAATACATGAGAGTGTAAATTTATCACAAAACCAAAGAATCAAGCTTGTGACTCCTAAGGAAGTAATGAGAGAAATTCAAAACAACATTAGCTCAAAAAAGTCTCCCGGTTACGACCTCATCACAGGGGAAATTCTAAAACGCCTCCCACGCAAAGCCATAGTAAAGCTGACCAAACTAATAAATGCTTCATTTATCTTAAAATATGTACCTGAGCCATGGAAGGTTGCTGAAGTCATTATGATTGCGAAGCCTGGGAAACCTCCCCACGAAGCATCATCATACAGACCCATTTCTCTGTTACCCGTACTATCAAAGTTATTTGAAAAACTGTTATTAAAACGGATAAAACCAGTAATAGAAGATAAAAACCTAGTTCCAGATCACCAGTTTGGCTTCAGAGAAAAACACTCAACGTTAGACCAGGTACATAGAATAACTAATGTTATTGAAAAAACGCTAGAAAATAAAGAAGTCTGTGCTACCGTGTTCTTAGACGTCGCGCAAGCTTTTGACAAAGTTTGGCATGAGGGTCTCATATTTAAGCTCAGACGCATGCTACCAGAATTTGTAGATATCCTAGAGTCGTATTTAACTAAAAGAATGTTTAGAATACGCCAAGAGGACGCATATTCCGAGCTAAAAACCATAAAAGCTGGGGTGCCTCAAGGAAGTGTGCTTGGCCCAATTTTGTACTTGTTATACACTTGTGACATCCCAGAGCTGGAAAACAGCACCATAGCGACCTTTGCAGATGATACTGCTATTATGGCCACCGGATCAAGCCACAGAGAAGCGGTAGAGAAAGTTCAACTAGCTGTGAACAAAGTTTACGACTGGACACAAAAGTGGAAGATCAATCTGAATGAGTCAAAATCAGTTCACATTAACTTCACAAACAAACACAGTGACTACCACCCACTCTACATAAATGGTATGCAAATACCTTATGCTAATACAGCCAAATACCTTGGCATAACTCTCGACGCCAAGCTGCGTTGGAAAGCCCATATCAAAAAGAAAAAACAGGAACTCGATATTCGTTATAAACGTTTGCATTGGTTACTGGGAAGGAAATCCTGTTTATCAATACATAATAAGCTGATAATATACAAGCATATTCTGATGCCAATTTGGACGTATGGTATCCAACTTTGGGGCTGTACTAAGCCAACCAACGTCAAAATAATTCAACAGTTCCAAAATAAAGTACTCAGGGCTGCTGTAAATGCACCCTGGTACATAAGAAACGATGACCTCCACCGTGACCTCGACATGGAATTCGTCACCACCATCACACAAAAATTTGCTGAAGCCCACGAACACAGACTCCATCGACACGTGAATGTTGAGGCAATCCAGCTGTTAGACAACACAGGCATAGTGCGTAGACTAAAGAGAACTAAACCATTTGAATTAGTGTAGTGTAAGTGAATCAATAATAGTAACAATGTTGTGCTATTTATATAACACATGAACAAAGTGTTTTATCAATTTTACCAGACTCTAAGGAAGTGTTACGAACGTGTGTAAAAGTGCATACCTAATTATGGACACTATTCTTAGCATTAACATAATTTATAACGTAGCATAATAAGTTAGATTTAAATTGTTTATTAGTCTTCTTAGGCTAGATTGCAAT
Organism: Tiliacea aurago; assembly: GCA_948098905.1. NCBI lineage: Eukaryota > Metazoa > Arthropoda > Insecta > Lepidoptera > Noctuidae > Tiliacea > Tiliacea aurago. The sequence continues at coordinate 3,728,505 of OX402583.1, read as the reverse complement.
TAACTAGTAAGAACTTGGTTCTTACTAATAAGGAAAAAAAAAAAAAAAAAAAAATCTTATTGCGGTGGGTGCATGGACCACTGACCCTGACAGTCAGTACTGCCCTATGTGACCGCCACTACCATTATTAGTTATTTAATTAATTTTATTTCATTTCTATATTCTCTCGATTTAAAATAACTGATAGTTCGATTGAAATAGATTTCTGTATTGCCATATGGTCCTATCCCGACATATACTTTATTGTACACCACAAAAATACATAACATAAAGGCTATTGCACCTATTGTTTCATTTTGTTTCAATACATTTTTATTAGTAGGTAGGTGGTTCCTTATCGCATAATAGAACTTACGTCGGTTTTCTGGATGAATTCGGATGATTAGACTGCCTGTTATCGCATTATCACTCTATCTTTAAGACAATAAAATTCACAATTCTTCATTGCATTCCAAAATGTTGGTAAAACAGTTGGTACCTACGCTTAAAATTAATGAAACAATTATAGAACTGGTCGGGCACAGTTTAGTAGGAAAAAGGAGGAAAAGCGCTTATTTGTGTTTATAATTCAGGGACCGTACAATGGGGCCCACACGTAGAAAAATTGTCAGGAAGGCTTAGTTCGGCCGCCTATGCTGTTAAAAAAATTAGACAGATTACTGATGTAGATACTGCCAGAATTGTTTATTTTAGTTATTTTCATAGTCTTATGTCGTATGGGATCCTTCTCTGGGAAACACGGACATTAATAATATCTTTGTTTTACAGAAAAGGGCTGTTCGAGCCATTTACAATCTAGGTCCAAGAGATTCACTTCGTGAAATATTCAAAGAAATAGATATTCTGACTGTAGCCTCTCAATATATACTTGAAAATCTATTATAAGTACACAAAAATAAATCAAATTTTAAGAAAATGTCCGATATTCATAGTTTAAATACCAGGAATAAACACAATCTTGCTGTACATCGCACTCGCCTCCACAGAGTAGGCAACTCGTTCATGGGTCAATGTATACGCTTTTACAACCAACTTCCTACTGACATTCGGAACTTACCCACGATTTAAAATCTTTATTAAAACTAAACTTTGTAAAAAAGGGTACTATAAGATTTCTGATTATTTAGAGGACAAAAAAGCTTGGGATTGAGCTGCTCGCTCTGCTAGCCTTGTGATAAAACTGTGAGAAAACTTGACATTTTAATTATTATGCATGATTTTATATACATATTGACATTGCAGAATATTGTTTACAATGTTACATGAATGTTTACTTTGAAAAGTATTATATTTACTGCTTTAATTTATTGTGAATGTGAGCACTATGTGGGTCATTTTTTTTTTCTTTAAATGTTTTCCTTTCTTTTCTTTTCTCAGTTAAGTTTTAATGATGGTCTGACATTTTGAGCGCTTTATGCGGCGTACCCAAATGTCCTTTTTTTGGTACTGTTCGTCGAGTCGTTGAGCTCCTTAAGTTTTGAGTTGAGCTGCACGATTACTGACAAATACTTACACTGATTGGACAGGTCCGCTCAAATTTGCGTGGTTCTTTCCTCAAAAGACCATTTCAGACACGGATCTACATGGTCCTCACATGATCTGACCAAGATTATGTCTGGACTTTAAAAGAGACTTTGACCCCTGAGTTTGTTTCGCCCTTTCTTCTCAGGGGTAGTCAGATAGGAAATGTCGGCTACATCTAGATTTTTTTTTTTTTTAATATGCCGTGTAAAAGTGATTTTAATATCCTATTTACAGAATAAACGATTTCATTTCATTTCATTTCCGGTTAAGAGTTAAGCTTTTCGAAGGGGTAATCCATTCAATGGGTTACCTTTACCATTGAATGGGTTTTATACTAGAAAACCAGTGAAAGGGTTACATGATAACCCATTCAATGGGTTCTATACCTACTTGAAACCCAAATTTAATTTCAGCCGTTCAAAAGGGTTACCCATATCGTATGGGTTTTTGATTAACCGCTTAGAAAAACCCTATCGAAAACCCTTGCAATTGGGTAACCAAAATGGTCCCTGGTTTATATGAATGTCTTCTGATAATTAAAATTTTATTTTATGACTACTTCATTCTTTTTCTAATATTTAAGTTATTAATGTACTTTATTAATATTTTAAATACATATTTTTGGCTTTATGTTGTAAATAATACCATTCATCAAGACGTGTGTCTTTCTACAGTCCCGTGTGTCACATCTGTAGTCGCTTTTCAGGATTTCAGCGATTTTCAGGTTGTTGGCTGCTAAAGAACATTTTTGCTCACACAGCGAAATGCTGAAATACTGAAGCTTTTTGATGTCTAACGAATAATTCGGTTTGATCAAATAATATTTGATTTCTGGCTTGCCTTTAGGAGCTCTACTAAAAAAATTGGATTTTATTTCAACCTGCTGGTATTTATTTGTTGGTGTTTTCATTGTCTTTTGGTAAAAATATACGCCTACTCTTTATACTAGGCTAAATGTTAAAGTTTTGTTTAAAGATTTTACTTAATCATTTCTCTAATAGCAACACATAATACAATCGTCTCAAAGGACGATCATTACAAAAGGAATATTTAATTTGTCAATAACATTGCAATTATCATCATCATCATTTGCCTAGCCATTCCCCAACTATGTTCAGGTCAGCTTCCAGTATAACCGCATGAAAAATTTAATTAATAAATAATTAGTTTATTAATTTTTATTCAATAAATAATTAATTTATTAATTTTTAATCAATAAATAATTAATACATTAATTTTGTATTGCAAATAATCTATTGCATTATTTTATTTCTCTTTGATATTGCAATTTTTTTACACCTCATTTACGCGACGCATGTTTCTTGCATGTAACAATTCACAACTGTGCAACTTTTAATTATTCTGCTTCAAATTATGGTATACTACACACAATTCAATCGGATCGTGTACATGGCTTTAAGGACTTATCTAATAGATTTAATCTTAAGTATGAAGATTTAATCTTAAGTAAGTACTAATAAGGTACTTACCAGTTACAATCCAAACAAAACCACGGGTTTTTTCTAAAAGCACTGTTGCACTACATTAGTTTTATTTTACTTTTACGTAAGTAATGCACTCTGCAGTCAGTAGCACTATATTAAAACTCACTTTATGTATCCGAGAATTATTTTTAGTACATTGAAATTATTTTATTTTTATTTTATTTATCTGTCTGCAATAAATAAAATTATTGTATAAAGCACTTAAAATTTTATGTTGCACTAAGATAGTTTTTATTACCCAATTATGGCGCAATAAAGGGTAATGAGTTTTTTATAAGATAAAAACAATAGCAAAACAACAAATCGTATGTCGAGTAGGAGGTCGTATGAGGGATAATTAGCAAACACCAATGTTGACACTGGGGGACCGTATTTAGGTCCATTCTGCAAAATCAATTTAAATAAAAAATTTAATTAACTTTAAATAATCGCACAAAAACTAAGCTCATAGCGCATTAAAAATAAAACAATTAAAAAAACTTTTCAAATAAAGAACGATGTTACTAGAAAATACGACAATGTCTTGTTAGACAGTAATGAAGATTAAGACGCAATTTAAAACCGTGGAAGGCTTTATTTTCCTTGTAATTATAAAAAACGTCTAACCGCCTCGTTAATCTAGTTGTTCCAAGCGCTACTGCTGAGCTAGAGGTCCCGAGTTCGAATCCCAGGTCAGGCAAAGTGTTATTGGGTTTTTCGATCAGGAATTTCTCAATAGCAACCTAGTCTGGATTTGTACCTGGTTGATGCAATAGGCTCGCCCACTGTTACGTGGGACTTAAAAATAACTGGTAAAATGTGTACGTACACCTATAGTACGTACACATTTTACCAGTTATTTTACGTACACATTTTACCATCATCATTTCAGCCGAAAGACGTCCGCCGCTGGACATAGGCCTACCTCAAGCACCGCCACTTCGACTGGTCTTGTGCTTCTCGCATCCAGCGGACACCTGTGGCCTTCACAAGGTCATCGGTCCACTTCGTAGGAGGCCTTCCAACGCTACGTCTTCCGGTACGCGGTCGCCACTCCAGAAACTTTCGGCCCCATCGGCCATCAGTTCTGCGAGCAATGTGCCCTGCCCACTGCCACTTAAGCTTGGAAATTCTTCGGGCTATGTCGGTTACCTTGATTCGCCTGCGGATCCCTTCATTTCTGATTTGATCACGTAGGGAAACTCCAAGCATAGCCCTCTCCATTGCCCTTTGGGTGACATTTAACCTGGTAAGGTGACATAAGGCCCATTGTGAGCGACCAGGTTTCAGTGCCATAGGTCATCACTGACAACACGCACTGGTCAGAGAATTTCGTCTTGAGACACTGCGGTATGTTGGACGAGAAGTTATTGCGTAGCTTCCCGAACGCTGCCCAGCCGAGTCGAATTCGACGATTGACCTCTTTCTCGAAGTTGGACCTACCTAACTGGACAGTTTGTCCGAGGTAAACATACTCGTCCACAACTTCGAGTGTAGCGTCTCCGATCTTTATGAGAGTGGGTGTTACATGGGAATTTGACATGAACTTTGTCTTATCCATGTTCATTTAAGACCCACTCTTTCGGAAGTTCTACATAGTCTCAGCTATGACGGCACGGTTGGCGCAGTTAGTTAAGCGATTGACTGCTGCGCTGCGTGTCGCGGGTTCGATTCCCGTACGGAACAAATATTTGTATGACCTACAAGTAATTGTTTCGGGTCTGGCTGTTTGTGTATGTGAATTTAAATGTTTGTAAACGCACCCACAATACAGGAGAAATTTCTAGTGTGGGGCAACATTTAAAAAAAAAAAAAAAAAAAAACAATATACTCTAGGTATACCTCTGTTTACTCCGTGCCTCTGCCTAACCCCCGAAGAGTTAAAGGCGTCATGTTATGTCATTAAAAACTGGCCAAGTGCGAGTCGGACTCGCGCACGAAGGGTTCCGTACCTTTATTTATAAAAATGGCAAAAAAATCACGTTTGTTGTATGTAAGGCCCTCTTAAATATTTGTTTCATTTTAATTTAATTATTTATTTTTAGTGAATAATTATTAAAACTTAATATTCAGTGAATATTTAAAGCGTCAACCTGTTGCCGTTATCAATATAGAGCAAAAACGAGCAAAAAATCACGTTTGTTGTATGGGAGTTCCCTTAAATATTTATGTTATTCTGTTTTTAGTATTTGTGGTTATAGCGGCAACAGAAATACATCATCTGTGAAAATGTCAAGTGTCTAACTATCACGGTTCATGAGATACAGCCTGGTGACAGACGGACAGACAGACAGACAGACGGCCGAGCCTTAGTAATAGGGTTCCCGTTTCACCCTTTGGGTACGGAAACCTAAAAAACGTGTTTGGAGTCCTCGAAAAACCAGTTCTGATTCTAATTACTTAGATTTTTTAAATATTTTTAACCTTCGATCAGATCGAAGTGTTTAACGAACTAGTTTCAATATAATTATATAGGTACCTACTTTAATATAAAAAAAAATACCAAGCACACGAACCATTTAGGACGAATTATTTGTACACTTATATGATAGACTTAAATAATTTACGTTTAGCTATTTCGAAGGACAAGAGTGATACATTTTATTTCAGTTCTACCAAACTGTTCAAAAGGGGATTGAAGATTTTTGTATGGAGCCTAGCATCTACTGCCGCAATTATATTTTTTTTCGAAATGGCGGCCACGCATGAAACCTATACAACGTGGTACGTTAGATGCGCAAAACCTCTTAAGGGCTCATTGGAACCAATCCTAAAATCGCGAAAAAAAATATCATCTGTTCCCTACATTTTGACGACTTATGAAATCATAAATGTATGAAACAGCAGATTTTTTTTCGCAATTTCAGTTTTGGTCCCATAGTAAAAGTTGTTCATAATGATGAGTACAATGATCCGTTAAGAGGTTTTGCGCATTTAACGTTACACGTTGTATAAATCGAAAGCTGACATAAATATGCAAACGTAAAGCGTAACGTTTCCGAGATATTAACGATCAAAGTTGAGTGTACATCTTGTTGCATAGATATTTGAAATAATCACTCTGAATGTTTAAAATAATCATTTCAATAATGATATTTATGATGTCTGTAGGGCATTCTTCAGAGTTTATCACTCAATATGAGTGAAAAAGACTACGAATTTATGTAGCTTAAGCCTAACGTTTTTTCTTGTCAATTATCGTATCTAATAGAATAAAAGATGAGGCTATTTTTAGTAGAATCCTAAGTTGTACAGACCCGTTACAAATGGAGTAAGCTCTGGGTAGTAGAAAACAACCTAACATTTATGAATTATGTATAAAATAATATCGTTGTTCGAATCCCACGCAGGACAAACATTTGTGTGTTTGCCTTGTTTATAGATGTTGTTTATTTATTTATATATGTATTTATGTATGTATATTAGCTGTGCTTACACCAGTTATTAATTTCTAGTTTAATATAATTACTAAAACGATTACTTTAAACATTCAGAGTGATTATTTCAAACATCTAAGCAACAAAATGTAAGCAAGTTAAAAAATATAGATCTCACTTGATCAACTTTGAACGTTAATATCTCGGAAACGTGACACTTTACGGGGTTTGGTAGTTGTATGTTTTCTGTTTGCATTGTTGTCAGCTATCGAGTTATATAGTTTTCATGCTTGGCCGCCATTGATAAAAAAAGAAAATGGCGGTCAGGTGGTATGCCACGGACCTTCAATGCCCTTTGTACCTATTCAATCACAACCTGCCTAGCCTTTTTCCATCTATGTTGCGGATACATGGAGCGAAAGCCTATCTGACCTCCAGAACCCAGTTACTGGGTAAAATGATACCTACCCTTGGGAGGACTGGTCGTTAGACTTTTGGGCTTCCGTAACGACTGTCAAAGATACGAATAACAGGCGGGACCAATGGCTTAACGTGCTATTCGAGGGACATAGGGGTCTCGATATGTTGATCTCACCCATACATGAACCGACCACGGTGAGCGTCCTTTGATCGACCCGTGCGGCCGCAATTACACTATCATAATTATATTTATCATACAAGTATGATTTCATATCTGTCAAATTCTATGATCATAGTTAAATGATTCCGTTCTTCATTTTTACATATTACAGCTGTTACCTTAAAAACATCATACTTAATCAAGATGGGTAACGAATCAGCCGTGTTTTCCGTTGCTCTATGTGCAATTTTATTATTTGAATTAAAAAAGAAGAAAAACAGTTAAAACTTGTAAAAAATGCTCATTTTCCTCGTAAAGGTTTATTAGTATTTTCGATATTCCAGTCGAAATCCTTGTATTTTGACGCCATTTTTGAGGTTATGATCATATTTGGACGCTTGGTGTCAAATATAATCCCTTAACGATGATCGTAAACAATTTTAATTTGACATGGGTTTAACCATGGAGCCAGTTTTTGTAATAAGAACGTAACAGTGATTAAAATCCCGTTCTTTTTACAAAACTGAAAACTTAGTTCGGTACTAAGTTGTCAGTTTTGTGTTTAGGAACTTTACCATAATCGGAATAACATAATGGCTCCATGTTTTGAACCTGGGTCTAAAGATAAACCTTGTTTTGTAATAAGGGGGTAAGGGTTTTAGCCATGGAGCCCACGAGTTTGTACCTACACATTCTATTACATGAATATTTAATATTTCTTTACAAATTTTTCCTGGTTACAGAATCGACCTGTCTCAAATTGTGTCCCCCTGACAGTGTTATTCCATTCATTGCAACACGGTAGGTATTGAAACATGCATCCTAATAATTATTATGTTTCAACAATGCTGTGGAAAATTCTGTTTTCTTATGAAAAGGTAACTAACTTCGTTCATGATAAGTTCACTGGGATATTGTGCCATTTGTTTAATGTGTTCTATCCACAAAGGTTTTTTTTTCTAACATTAAGCTAAAACTTGTGGTCTAGTGATCTAAGTTCTTTTTTAACTTAACATATCATAACTTCACGCCTGTAGGGATGAAGGGATAGGTAGAGGTGAATCTATACCTAGTAAACCCACATTTCGCTAGTAGAGTTATGTTTAAGGGCGAGTCTATTGCCATCAACCGGGCTAAAAATCCGCTACTGAGAAATTCACGATGAAAATAACCAATAACACATTGCCCGACCTGGGAATCGAATCTCCTGCAGGAACTATCGCTGCTAAAGACCGCAACTGAAGAGCTTCGAGTTTGAAGATTTTCCGAGACCGTTACTTTTCGAAACTAAGACGGCGAGATCCTTGAAGGACCAATGTTAGCGCGGGGAGCAATAAAAGAGTGGACTGTATTGTAGGCAATGGTTTATTGCCGTGCTTGTTAACAAATTAGAAACTGTCCCGTACAAACAATAAATAATCAATAATGATTTGAGGAGAATCGTCCGTCGCGGTGGAGTCCGTGGAAGCGAGTGGTCGTCGGGCCGAGCCGTGTCGCCGCCGCGCCGCACCTCAGCGTACCAATGACGCGTTGATCACGCCGCCTGCGCATGCAGACCGCGCGCAAGATGGTGTGTTTGGTTCGATTCTCAAGCTCCGCAGTACCGCTTGCGGCCACGAGACCGCCTCATTGTGGTATAGCGACTGTTAAACTACGGAACAAAATGTTTTCATTCAACTTACCCTACCAATGTTATAGCTTGAATTTCCATACACATCGTCTATGAGTAAATCTAAATTTCGTGCCAACCGCTTATCTAAGCGATGACGTCACGAGTAGTTACAGATATGTGCCAAAACGGAATCTGACGACAAATAGTCGGCGGATTCGCAAACGACATTTGACGTTAGACTGCCAGCTTGATAGTTTGAATTTAGAATGTAATTCGATTTGAAAAAATTTTTGGACGGAATCGGGTAAAATACCTTTCGCATTGTAACAAAATCAAAATCAAAAATATTTTTATTTCACATAAGCCTACATGGGCACTTATGAAACGTCAGAAGCTATAACATAACAACAAGCCTGTATTCCCCGAAGGGTTCGGCAGAGGTTCACCTATATACACCCACATTTCACCAGTTATGTTTAAGGGGACGATAACCGACTTTTAATAATTTTATACTGAAGATCACGTCTAAACGAGTAGTGTTATTGATTTGAAAAAAAAAATATGATAAATTAGAGCATTTTCTCAATAACTTAATATGTGAATATTTTAGATTATGTTTATATTAAATAGTAAAATTAAATGTCTAACGCAGATAAAAAACTGAGAATGGCGCAAAATCTACCCAGCGTATTTTATGAAACCTTCACCAATTTAAAGATAATTTAATTATTGATCTTTGAGTATACGCGTTTTATTAAAATACCTTTTGTTTTCTGTATAATAAATTAATAATGCGTCAGATTGGGGACAGCGCTCCTTGATGGGCGAGTCCTATTACGGGCTGAACGTACGACGCGTTGCGTGAGCTCAGTACAGAACACGCAAGCTAACCACTCAAGGTCACTGGCATATATCTGCGTCTTAAGTCCCATGTAACAGGGGGCGAGCCTATTGCCATCAACTGAGCACGAATCCTGACTCCGGCTGTTACTGAGAAGTTCCAGATGAAAAACCCAATAACACTTTCCCTGACCCGGGAATCGAACCCAGGACCTCATGCTCAGCAGTAGTACTTCGTGTTTTATTGAAGGAAAGACCAAATAAATAGAAAGAAAAAAACCGGCCAAGTGCGAGTCGGGCTCGCGCACGAAGGGTTCCGTACCATTATCTATAAAAACGGCAAAAAAATCACGTTTGTTGTATGTGAGCCCCCTTAAATATTTATTTTATTCTGTTTTTTAGTATTTGATATCATCTGTGAAAATTTCAACCGTCTAACTATCACGGATCATGAGATACAGCCTGGTGACGGACAGACAGACGGACGGACAGCGGAGCTTTAGTAATAGGGTTCCCGTTTTACCCTTTGGGTACGGAACCCTAAAAAAGAAAGAAAGAAAATACGTTTATTTGCAGTAAACATGACGCAACGAAAGAACACAAATATAAAAAGAACAAGTTGGGGGAAATAGGTATAGGTAGATAATGTGCGGTAGCAAATGTAGGATAGAATCTGATAACATTGCGTTAAGCAGTTGGTACCGAGGCACACAGCTCTTGTTCACGCCTGCATTTTGTAAAGGGGAAGGCAGACGTGTATTATCATATCTAATGATGACTAGCATTTCATCTGTTATTTTTAAGTCTCATGGAACCACCACAACCAAATTCTGTTTTTTTTGTTATGTTTGGCATCTCGCAGGTCTACCTAGGAGGTGAAACTCAAACTTAAAGCATTTATTTCAATTAAACCAATTACAGGTACTTTTGAACACCCAGACTGGAGAGGGCCGGAGCTGCTTTGAAGCGGCTTCTGCCCAATCTAGGGGGTCCAAACGCCTCCTGCCGGAGGCTCTACGCAGGGATCGTGCGGTCCATGGCCCTTTACGGGGCACCGGTGTGGGCGCGTTCTCTGAGGCTGCGACCAGCCCAGCGGTTGAACGCGTCCCAAAGGGTCATGGCCATCAGGCTGGTACGGGGCTACCGCACGGTCTCCCGTGAGGCGGCGAGCCTCCTTGCCGGACTGCCGCCGTGGGATCTGGAGGCAAAAGTCCTCGCGCACATTTGGGAGTGGTGCGAGGAGGTGAAACGCCGGGGTGAAACTCCGCTGCCGCGAGAAATCGTGGCACAGCGGACGGAGCTCATGGCGGCATGGAGAGTGCGATTGTCGCAACCCAGCGCTGGGCACGCCACAATTGTGGCGATAAGTCCCCTCTTTGAGGAGTGGCTAGAGAGGCGCCACGGCGTCCTCACCTTCCGCCTGATGCAGGTCCTCACCGGACACGGTTGTTTCGGGAGGTTTCTGTTCAGGATAAAGCGGGAGGAAACGCCCGGGTGTCACCACTGTGTAGATCGCCCGGAGGACACGGTGGAGCATACGGTGGAGGTCTGCCCGGCTTGGGCGGATCACCGCCGCCGTGTCCTCACGGAGGTGATCGGCGGCGGCGATCTCTCGCGTCCAGCCCTAGTTCAGGCCATGGTTCGGAGCGAGAGTGCATGGGAGGCCGTCACCTCCTTCTGCGAAGCAGTAATGCTCGCGAAGGAGGAGGCGGAACGCGTGAGGGTGAGGCAAGGTTCGCGCCCTCACGCTCTTAGCCGCCGCAGGGGACGCCCCGGGCGTCGGGAGTCACAAGCTGATTTCCGGCCACCGTAGGCGCGGGCCTGCGGACGGTGAGCGATGGGTAGCTCGCCGTCCGATAAGGACCAGGCCCGGGTCGACGGTGCGTTGTGTTTCACGCGTGCCTCAAAGAGATGTCAGCACCAACTGACGGGGTCCGTTAGGGCCAATGCCTGCCAGGGTTGCGAGTTTGTCCGAAAGGGATATCGTGGCCCCGGCACACAGGCAACGGAAGGAACACGGGTGGGTTTTAGTCAGTAAAAGTCTGACACGCCCTCCCGCTCAGCCCAGAGCGGGAGAAGTTATTTGATAATTTCCCACCCAAAAAAAAGGTACTTTTGAACTATCAAAGAGTCGGTCAGTTAGTCAGAAAGTTGAAGCTATTTGCCCATTCCAAAACGTAGATTTCTATGGAGAAGAACTGGCAAGAAACTCAAGGACACTCTTTTAAATCAAGATATTACAAAATACTGGGTACATTATTCTTTTCGCTTCTATATGTCAGAACAATGTAATAAAATAAATTATTTATAAATATAATATAATAATATAATTAAAACAATACAAAATATAAGATTAAAAGATTACAAAAATAAGCCCTGGTAGTTAAGAGATGACCAGTCTCAACTGACGGTGCCCGTTCACGAACATGACGTGTGGATCAGCACCATCCAAGTCAACCATTTTATAGGGAACCGAATTATCTAACACACGCGCCACCATCAGCGAGACGTCTTACCAAGGGGTATCCCTCTTGGTAAGACTTATCAGACATTAGGGCTTCTGACGACCCTTAACGACTCAAATAATAGCCGGGACCAACGGCTTAACGTGCTTTCCGAGGCAAGGGGGAATCTCGATAATTATGTAATTTAGCCACCTTTGCTGATTCAAATTGAAATGTCTCGCTGATGGCAGCGCGTGTATTGGATCATTTAGCTACCTTCAAAGTGGTTGAGCTGAATGGTGCTAATGTTTGCTAATGGAAGAGTTTATTTATATCGTCCTCACATTGAGTTATAAATTCAACATTAGAGATGTTACAATATTTTCGTAACATTATAATTTAAAAGAGTGTCCATGTAGTTTCTTGCCCGTTCTTCTCCATATGTACCAACTACGCTTTGGAATTGGCAACTAGCTTCATATTTCCAACTAACCGACTCCTTGTCAATTTAAAAGTGCCTGAAATAAACCATTTTCAGGCACTTTTAAATTGACATATTGAAATAAATGCTTAGAGTTTGAAAATAATAATAAACGTATAGTGACATCACTCCTTGTATCCCCGAAGGGTTAGGCCCCCTATTACATCGGATACACCAGTTCAAATACCTTTTTGAACTTTAGGTTCGCGCGATGTATACAATCACGCTTTTTAAGGCATACTGTACATCCCTGTACTCAAGCGCTCTATGGATCAGCTGTACTAAAAGTGCTGCCAATGCATTGCGTGTTCAATACAACAACGCTTCTAAAGCGGCTGCCACGTTATTGCAGTGCATCTGCAATGTTTGCTCATTCCAGAGCAGACAGCTTCTCAGCTGTAGTGCGGAGAAAGAATGCATCTCTCCTCACCAGATTGCCGGACAGTAAAAACTGCCAGCCTCCTGAAAGTTATTGCTGATGGTCCTGACGAAAGCCCCTTATTGAGGCATCCGATAAGCACGACCCTGTCGTTATTAGAATTAAAGTACTAACATGGCAAATATAGGTTAAATTGTTTACTAACATCTAGAAATATAACTACGTTTTTTAGGGTTCCGTACCCAGAGGGTAAAACGGGAACCCTATTACTAAGGCTCCGCCGTCTGTCTGTCTGTCGGTCACCAGGCTGTATCTCATGAACCGTGGTAGTTAGACAGTTGAAATTTTTACAGATGATGTATTTCTGTTGTCGCTATACTAAAAAACAGAATAAAAAAAATATTTAAGGTGGCTCCCATACAACAAACGTGATTTTTTTGCTCGTTTATGCTCTTTATTGATAATGGCAACAGATAGACGCTTGAAACATTCAAAGAATATTTAGTTATATATTCACTTTAAAAATAAATATTTAAGGTGGGCTCCCATACAAAAATCGTGTTTTTTTGCCATTATTATAGATAGGTACGGTAGAATAGGTAGAATGGTACGGAACCCTTCGTGCGCGAGTCCGACTCGCACTTGGCCAGTTCTTTTTTTTTGTTTTGTATTGTATTTGGATCTTGTTGTCTGTTAAATAAATAAAATATTGTAATAACTGGCGAAATGTAGTTGAAATAATACTTATTTTAAACGCCAAGAAACTCCACTATTATTACCTGCATCATTTTTCATTACTATTTGAAATGTCGACACTTCTCATCGCCATTATTTCATGCCACTGTGAAATTTCTATTTATCGTTTTCGTAATTACAACTAGAGCGGGGCGCCTGTCGCTAAATATCCGCAGCTTATCCGCCTTCGACGGAACCTGCCCGCCGTTATTGCGGACTTACAAGGTTATTATTAGTTCTGTTCTTTCTTGTCTCTTGGATATTTTTTTATTAAAACAGGAGTACTTGGGGTTAGGGTTTTTTTTTTGCAAAAAAATGAAACACGTAATTTATAGAAATCAAATGTATATTATGACTCTTACTTTACGTTACAACAAAAGAGAGTATCAGTCTGAGATCAATAATTCGAAAAAGGCGATTGATAAGGAAATAACAATATTTCGGTTCCACCGAAAAGGCTAATAAGTCCACCGAGTGCACTAAAATGTTAATTATTGAAAAAAAACAAAACAAAAAATGATTAACATCTTGAACAAAAATAACGTTAATGCTATCTTCACAAAATCACAAACAAAACAGTCACATAAAAGCATTCAAAAGTAAATAAAAAAATGTTTTGTGTCTGTCTACCGAAAAGACAATTCATTTCGGTGGTCAAAATATGTCTTCGTCGTTTTCTCTAAATTCCTTGTCAAAATTTAGGAAAAATTTTGCATAAGGGAAACAACCGTGCTTATGAAAAAAATATATTTCCCATGCCGATAGAAATGCATTACAATAGAATAGAATACTCTTTATTATGTACACCATAAAAGTTACAGATATAAATAAATGTTTAAATTTACATACAGGTACCAATCATTGTTGACTTAGAGTAAGTAGCTATGGATAAAATCAAAATCAAAATCAAAAGTCATTTATTCAAACTAGGCAGAGAATCAGCACTTTTCGAACGTCAAAATTACATGAGACAGTCTCCCAAAAACGCCCACCCTTCACCACTTCCTAGTGATTTAGCTGGGAAGAAGAAGTGGCGCAACAAACTTCCTAGCAGCACAGCTGTCTGTTCATTTACAAAACTTGAATCTATACAATAAAATGTAAAATGCAACACAAAACATTAAATTAAACTATTTGCCTTATGTTAGCTAGCACACACCATTATACAAAAAAATATAATTTATAAAATAATCGTCTAAAATTATACTCAAGCACAAATAACGTAAACAAAACGTATCTAAATAAAATCCTCCAGGCATAATGGGCGTGCCCGCTTAAATAAACACAAATTCACAAATGATAAACTAGCACATAACTAGACATAACTAGATAACTATATTAACTACAAGTCGACATGGTGTAAAAAGGTGTGAAGGAAGTGGTGGTTTAAAACATATTTACTCATAAAAATAAAGCTAAAATGAAACAATAAAACAAATTATTAAAAAAAAAATAACCCGACTGCAAAAAAAATTACTGAAAAGATGGAAACAAGATGAAAAGAAAACCAGTATCCTTTAAGTATCAAAAATAAATAAATGCAGTCGGAGGTATCTAGGATGTTACGAACGCCTTAAAATTTGCCTCCGACTGCATTTATTTATTTTTGATACTTAAAGGATACTGGTTTTCTTTTCATCTTGTTTCCATCTTTTCAGTTATTTTTTTTTCAGTCGGGTTATTTTTTTTTTAATAATTTGTTTTATTTATAGGTTTTTAGTGTTATTAATGAACATATTGTTTAGTTAAGTATTGGTAAGTTAAAAAACTATACGACTTAGCAAGATAAGATAGGATAGGTTTTAGAAAAGCTAGTTTCTGCCCGCGACTTTGCGTGGAAGTAGTAGAATAGCCACATTTTTATAGAAAACGGCCACTAGTCCAACGAGGCCGTCCTGGGTTCGATTCCCAGGTCAGGCAAAGTGTTATTGGGCTTTTCATCTGAAATTTCTCAGAAACAGTCCGAAGTCTGAGTTTGTGCCCGGTTAATGGCAATAGGCTCGCCCCCAATTACATGGGACCTAAACATAACTGGCGAAATGCGGATGTACTATACGGTACACTTCTGCCTAACCCTTATAAAGGCGTGATGTTATCTTATTTTTTTATAAAAAATCCCTGTATACTATGTTTGTAGTTTTCATCTCAGCAGCCAAAATACACAGAGACTCAAGACGCGGGAGAAAGTGACGTACAGTTGTCCGTGTGAGAACCAGTTTTAGTCCTGAGGTCGACTCCGCAGTCTTCAGTGGCAATTCCCCATTGCTTGCCAATGCCATAAGGGTCTTGACAGACATACAGATGGACCGACGGACGGACAACGAAGTGATCCTTGAAGGGTTCCGTTTTTACTTCGGCAACATCTTGCATTTTGATTTTGACTCCATTATCGTCGTCAGCGCCCTCGAAAACCATAAAAACGACACCTATGACAAAAAATTCACAAATTTTTGGTAACGCCTTTTTAAGTTTTGATTCTGACCCCATTATTGTTGTCAGTGTCCTTAAAAACCATGAAAACGAGACCCATGACGAAAAATTTGCAAATTTGCGGTGGCGCCATGTTGAATTTTGATTTTGACCCCAGTTTTGTTATCAAAGACCTCGAAAACGATGAAAACGACACCCTATCATCTATCATCACAAAATCACGACATCTTTTCACGCAAGTGGGTTCGCGCAAGTGTCTTTAGCAGAAATGTCATTCGCGCAAGTGTACCAAATCTGATGCATCGAATCTCAGTTGGTCTACTCTCTCATATGAAACAGGATCTATTGGCGTGAAAATTGCTCGTTTTCATGCTGACTGTAATTTATTTTTTAAATCTGTGAATGCAGATCAAAATGTCTCAAAATTTTAAGGACAGTCTCCTAAGACCGATTTTGTGTAGCTACAACGGTTAAGATATCCTTACTTTCCATCTTAAAAATCCACCCTGCATATGCCATGATGATTGACTGCTTAGCCCCATAAAGATATAGCGTGTTGGTAATCAGTTAGAAGGTTAAATCTGTAACAATCTGCAATGTTCTAACCGTTTGGCTCGTCTTTTTACAATTTGCTGTAAACCATAGAGGAATATAAACAATGCAATATTGCTCATCCCCCATAGTAAATAGCGTGATAATATATGACTTATCGGTTAACCAGACTTATAGGAAATATAATTATATGCAAAAGTTGAACAAAATGTATCCGAATAGAATTTGCATGATGCTGGAACATACATTCAGACAAACAGACAAAAAATCTAAAAACTATATTTTCGGCATTAGAACGATCTCAGACCTCAAACCAATTACTTTTTTTCAAAAATATTCAATGTACAATTTAACTTCGCTTTGATTTTGTTATTAAAGAAAATGTACTTTTTTTGTAGTTTGTGACAAAATAGTAGCTTAAAAGTGTTATAAACCAATATATTTGGAATTGGCTATTTACTTACTAGCTTTGATTTGATACCCATATTAACAAAATCGTAAAATATTTTTTTTAAATAGTATGTCTAAAGATAAGGTAAGATATTCATAAAGTTTCATTGTTTAACTAGTTATTAAGAATGTTTGATGAATTTATAGTGGTTTACTTACCAAAATACAGCAGTAACCGGAAAGACAACTCAACTTTGACACCACTAAATATTTTTTTTAGGACAACAGCAACGTTTTCTGTGTACGAGTCGCGGCAAAATGGCCTCTTACAGGGATAGTACGATATTAGCTGCGTTCAATTAGTCAGTATCAAAAGTAATGTCCACCGGAAAGACAAAAAATGTTGGGACAAGATTAAATGATGCAAAAAGTGTGTTTTATTTCTATCAATTTTTTTAATACTTTTAAAGTTAAATGGAAAACATACGTAGATTAGGAAAATATATATTTTTTTTTAAATAATAAAAAACACGTATTTATTATGAGCTACATTCTATTAAAAATTAGAATCCGAACAGTCCACCGAAGTGGACAATTCGGTTACAAAGTAAAAAATATAGTAAATCTGTTACAGTCATGGTCTAGTACGTTTCGTTTACTTTAATAATATGATGTTAAATTAAGACGCAAATAAAAGTGTCTTAATTAATATGATTCGTATGAACAGTTTTTTTTAGGGTTATGACAATGACCCACTTGGGAGATTGTTTAACCCCAGAATACTAATCTTATTTTATCACCACTTTTTATTAATGATCGCCTGGAAGGCTATTTTATAAATAAATCGAAAATTTATCGAATACAAATAGCAAGTACCTATTCTAGATTAAAAAAAACAGGCCAAGTGCGTGTCGGACCACGCACAATGAAAGGCTCCGTAGTTGGGAAGAATTTATCCCAAAAACAAACTTAACATTGTAGTTGAAAAACAAGTTCTCCCTTATATCGATATACGTTACGGTAAATTCTCCAAGTGCAAATGTAAGTTGGTCGAGTATTTCTCGTTAATTTGTAATGCCTACTTAGCAGTGCTAGGTTCCTTTTAGTTTCATTATATAAGTTGTGTCTGTGTGGTGCCGGACGTAAAGAATAGCTCGCGCACCGAGGGTTCCGTACGTATATTATGATGTTGATGATTTCTGAAAAACTGTGCTACTTAGAGACATCGTTTTATTTTTCCTGTAATCTTTACATCACATAGAATAACTTCAGATTTTTATCTTTGCAAACTTCGGAGATAAGGGGTATTTTTTTTAAATTTTTCATCAAAAGTCAGAAACTATGCTGCCTAAAAAAATGTTTGAGAATGTGCAAACAGCGTTCTTTCATAATTATGATACCCCACATGCCCCCCTTTATAGTATCTATAAAGTATCTATAAAAATATACATTTTTTGTAAACGGGTCTGAAAGGGGGTTTTAAAAATTTGAAGTGGGGCACTTCAAATTTTTAAGACCTTACAGACCCTTTTGCAAAAAAATTTTTTTTTTTTTAAATTATTTCTTGTTTGCGAAATAGTTGGGCAAACGTCATCGAAAACTATTCTAAATTTCAAGTTGATAGCATTAGTAGTTCTTGAGCTATCCAGGTGTGACAGACAGACAGACAGACAGATTTAGTCTCACCATAAGGGTTCCTTTTTACCATTTTGGTACGGAACCCTAAAAATGCGCTGGATTGTGTGTGTTATGTATGTAGGAGATGGTGTGGAGGTGAATGTGAATTTGATAGTAGGTGTAAGTGTGGGAGTGAGGTAAGTACTACGAGTAACTTCTTTTTTTTTTTAAACGTTGCCCTACACTAGGAATTTCTCCTGTATTGTGGGTGCGTTTACAAACATTTAAACTGGCATACACAAAGAGCCAGACCCTGAACAACTACTTGTAGGTGATACAAATATTTGTTCCGTGCGGGAATCGAACCCGCGACACGCAGCGCAGCAGTCAATCGCCTAACCACTGCGCCAACCGTGTCGTCAACAACTTAAAATACTTATACGTCTTGTTTAGCTTGGACAATTAAATAATAAGTGCTTCTACGAGTAACAATGTCAGGCGCATTGTGGACAGTCACATCGGTAGCAGCATTGTTGATCCCGAAAAAGCCTTTGTTTTGTATCTTAATTCTGTTGAACCTTATATACGAAATGTCGAATGATAGTGTATCTCCTTAGAGGCGAAGACAGTTTAAAAGATTTATAGTTTAATTAGAACACGCCATACATTCAACAGGATCCTATACATTGTTCTTCATTCAGTTTCCTTGTCTCTGAATCGAACAATCTCGGCATTTTCCTCAAAGAAACTTAAGTACAATTCTAGCTTTTGTTACTACCCAACAAGGTCAAAAGGCTTGTTTTCCTTTGCTCTTTAGCGTTGGCGATTTCAGATAATTCAGTGAACCGTTTTCCTCACACTATATTCTTTACTTTTATTTAGTAGAGACCAAATATTACTATAATTAATATGAAAATATTTATTTATTAAAACTTTATGCACAAGTAAAAAAAATACACTGTAGAGAGGCGGACTTAATGCTTGAGGCATTTTCTACCAGTCAACCTGCCAGGGTTGCGAGTTTGTCCGAAAGGGATATCGTGGCCCTGGCACACAGGCAAATGAAGGAACACGGGTGGGTTTTAGTCAGTAAAATTCTGACACGCCCTCCCGCTCCGCCCAGAGCGGGAGAAGATATATGATAATTTCCCACCCCAAAAAAAAAAATAGAAGGGTGATGCAGAGACAAAACATGACAGGTGCAACGTACGGGATAGATATCTCGGAAATAACTACAAAACACAATCATACATACAAATACATAGATAGATAGATACATACGTATTATACCAAAATAAACTTTGTCAGGAGAAATAACGACCGGTAGCGAAGAAAACGACTACGAAACGAAATATCACTTTGGTATGTGGCAGATTTCATTCTCAGAAGGTGCTTAATCATCTGGCTAAGTTAAGATGGTGAAATGGCCATATTTGTCACATAGGATTCGATGATGTAAAATAGAATAGAATACTCTTTATTATATTATAATTATAAATATATTATAAGTTACAGATGTAAATGTAAAAATGTAATGCCTGCGTGCGTGCGTGTAAGTGTAATGTAAAAGTTTCTCATCACAATATTTTGTGCCAAAACACAGGTGCTATAACGTACACTGTGCCGAAAAACGATTTAAAAAACCGTCTTCAAAAACAAAGAGCCCATACAGGCCCGTACAAATAAATAAAATAACACAAAAAAAAAATAACAAACCACAGTGTAGTGTATTACTTGGTCACAAAAGGGAACTTGTTCTAAAAATACAATGGGCTCGCTAGAATAGAGGCCACTCGCGTTTCATTGTTCCATATGAGGCATTGGCACATGAGTAGAAATGGAACAGAGACCAAGCCTCCTATTTCTACATGGCACGCTCTAGTCATGAAATCATCATCCACAATCTTTTTCGTCCCTCCTGTATCGTATAAGCCCTTTTACTTCACTGTACCCAGAACTGCCTGTTTTGTGGCAATCATGGTCTGCGCATCAACTCAAACTCAAAGCATTTATTTCAAATAAACCAAATAAAGGCACTTTTGAATTGTCAAGGGGTCGGTCAGTCATAAAGATGAAGCTAGTGGCCCATTCCAAAACTTAGTAGGTACCTATGGAGAAGAACGGGCAAGAAACTCCACGGACACTCTTATAATTAACCTATGGCTACAAAATATTGGTTACATCATTCGTGTTGAAATTAAACATGTGAGAACGATGCAAAACGTCAAAAGCGTCCGTAACAAAAAGATAAAAAAAAAACAATCCAAAAATTCAATTAAAATAAGCCAAGGCCGCTAAGAGATGACCAGTCCCTACTGATGGCGCCCGTTCACGAACATGACGCACTATTCAGCTCAACCATTTTGAAGGGAGCTAAATGATCCATCCCACCCGCCACCATCAGCGAGACATTACAGTGAGCATGACATACTCTCAGCCGCCAGGGCACATTCAAGTCAGTGAAAGACGTACCCAGTAAATAGTAGCTTTATAGTAAGTACATAGTACTCACACATGTGCTAGGTATGCAATACTTACTCCACCGTACTTACTCCACCTTCCATTTCACCACCTCTGTACCAATGGGTTTAATAATACGAATACCAGTTGGTCACTTTGCAAGTGACCGTATTTCGAACTATACTCTGATTTTTATTTTCCAGAGTAAAACAAATTACAATTGGCTGTGTGTCGACATAAAAATAACCTATTAAATAACCTAGTTACCGACTGACTCTCACCAAGGACCACTGAATCAATCTCTGCAGGAGGACCTTCACTGTTGTCGTGTCTCTGTAATATTAATTACTAGCTGTACCCCGCGGTTTCACCCCCATAAGGCTCGATTCCGTAGCTATATCTGGATAAGAAGTATTCAATATCCTAACCCATGTCACGGTCTACCTATATGCCGAATTTCATCCAAATCAATTCACCCGTTTTAGAGTCAGAAAGCGTAACAAAGAAACAAACTCGTTTTCGCATTTATCATATTAGTTAGGATTAATCGTGTTATTTTTAAAGAAAGAACAATCGCATCTGTCATTTTGGTCTACCAAATTAAAAATCAGAGAGCAAAATACTTTCACAGTTATTTTATTTCTGATAGCAACCACCTCAATTCTTCTTGCAACGATAGTACCTAAAGATCACTGTGATTATAATTAATCCCCCAAAATCCCCATAATTAATTTTGACCTAATGGTCAGGGATGCAAAATCAAAGGCATCCAAAATACCTGTAAAGACTTTACATCTCTCTGAGCAGGTTCGATAGATTACCTACTGACAGGTTATATGAGTTCCTATATTTGTTTATTTGACAGTCTAAGTCAATTTATTTTAATTTATTAGTGACAAAATCTACTCATTACATTACGACCTCAACAAATTGATCACTTTATTCTTGCCTGAGCAACCGGCAGCAAGTTCGTCATGCTCCCTTAGATGTCACTGCTTGCGGTAGCGTCGGGGGTCGGGTTGCCTCCTTCCCTCAAATATGGCGATGGCTATGGTGATGGCTGATCTTTGCGTTATGCTCGTGAACGGGTGCTGCTTGTGGTGACTGGTCGTCTTGCTGACCGTGGTTTTGTTATTGTTATTAATAATTAACTGTTTTTATTTTACTTCGATGGTGCTAGTTTATCATTTCTGACTTCGAGTTATATAGCTGTAGCTTTATTTAAGCGAGCACGCCCATTATGCCTGGAGACTTTTATTTAGATACGTTTTGTTTACGTTATTTCTGCTTGAGTATAGTTTTCGACGATTATTATATATATACATATAATATATATTTTTTTATAATGGTGTGTGCTAGCTAACATAAGGCAAATAATTTAATTTAACGTTTTGAGTTGCGTAATGCAAATTATTTTATATTGTATTGTATAGCTTCAAGTTTTATATGCGAACAGACAGCTGTGCTGCTGGGGAGTTTGATGCGCCACTTCTTCTTCCCAGCTAAAGCACTAGGAAGTGGTGAAGGGTGGGCGTTTTTGGGGGACTGTCTCATGTAATTTATGACGTTCGAAAAGTGCTGATTCTCAGCCTAGTTTGAATAAATGACTTTTGATTTTGATTTGTCCACTCTCAACGCGTTCTTGAGGGGACGATAACCGACGTTTAATGATTTTATACTGAAGATCACGTCTAAATGAGTAGTGTTAATGATTTAAAAAAAAAATATGTTAAGAGCATATTTTCAATAATTTAATATGTGAATATTTTAGATTATGTTTATATTACATAGTGAAATTAATTTGTAAAGTTACGTCTAACGCGGATAAAAAACTGAGAATGGCGCAAAATCTACCCAGCGTATTTTTCTGAAACCTTCATCAATTTAAAGATAATTTAATTATTGTTTTTTTAGTGTACGCGTTTTATTAAAATACCTTTTGTTTTGTATATAATAAATTAATAATGCGTCAAATTGGGGACAGCGCTCCTTGATGGGCGAGTCCTATTACTGGCAGAACGTACGACGCGTTGCGTGAGCTCAGTACAGAACACGCAAGCTAACCACTCAAGCTCACTGGCATGTATCTGCGTTTTAAGCTTGGTCTCTGTCAGCTATCTACTCAAGTGACTCTACCATAGGTACACAAGATAACAATAGAAAAATATATGAACACGCTTATTTATTCAGATTTTGATAACTTTTTGAAACATTTTCTGCATCAGCAGTCAATTCAAAATATTAATTACTTATTTCTCAATTAGGTTATCGTCAAACTCTCTCAAGATTGATATAATGAAAGATAACAGACACCCTTATCTCCACGCTTCGGCAAGATCCCTCTTATCTTTAGAGCCCCATTTGCGATATTACAGATTACTTGTTCCGATGTAGCGAGATGAAATTGAGATTGCCTTATTAGTAGAGCGACTCAAAATGTTAATTTTAATATTCTGAGTTCAATATTTTAATTAATCTTATCCTATTCATGAATAAAATAGTTGAAGAATCACACGCTCCAATAGGTATCAGATGCTTCACTGGAGTGAATATTCATTTCTAGGGTTCCGTACCTCAAAAAGAAAAAACGGAACCCTCTTAGGATCACTCGTGTGTCTGTCTGTTTGTCTGTGTGTCCGACTGTCACAACCGATTTGCTCCGAATCTACTGGATCAATTAAGTTGAAATTTGGTACACATTTATGAATTTTTATTACCCAAACACGATCGTATGACGTAATTAAATAAATTTTGAATATGGAGTGACGTTTAGGGGGCAAATTGGAAAATTAAAAACCTATTGTGTGACATATCAAATGAAAGGGAGTGTTGTGAGGGTCTCAAATACTGTTCTTTAATTATTTTTAAAGTTATCTAAGAAAATAGTTGAAAACAGACCATTCCCCCCTTATTCCCGAAACCAATGAACCTATAATGTTGAAAAAAAAATACAGAAAATTGTTCTTTACATAAGTAAAGAACAATTTTCTGTATTCTTATAAGTTTTCCTGTAATCTATAAAGATAACAGGAACACCTATAAGTCTATGGTATTAAAATAGCATGGTAAATCTCCCAATATTATGGGTACAAAGTTACATTTGCAGTTGGAATTTATGGGACAACATGTTTTCCAACTACAATGTTAAGTTTGGACAGACTGGATGCGGAAGGCGGAGTACAGGATGTTGTGGCGCAGCCTGGGAGAGGCCTATGTCCAGCAGTGGACTGCTATAGGCTGAGTTGATTGATTGATTGATTCGGTACACGAGTGAAAGTTGCCGAGTGCCAAAAACCAAATTCGTTTCATTGATTCACCAATGAATTTATTTTTCACCTTAGGTAATACGGGCTGGTGTCCGCATCTCCACGTCAGAAGGCGTATTTTGCGTACGGGTGGGAAATCGGTTATTCAATCCACCCCAGCTCCTCAAGGAAGGCCGGCAACGCTTTGGTGTTACTGACAATCTCACATAGGGTACCTGGGTATTTTTCACCTTTGATTACTTAATTTAATGTTCAGACGGTTCACTTCGGGTTATTCCCAAAGCACTCCATTCTTTTGTTCTAAAAAGATAAGAATCTCATACATTAATTCCCGAGTTACTGTAAGGATTTTTTGTTTGTTTTTAAATCGTTATTATTTTGTTCCCATTCTGCTCCATAGGTATCTGGAATTATTCCCAAAGTAAGCGGCTACTATCTATTTTGTATACCCCAAAGATTAAAGTTTTGCATTTTGTTATAACGTCTTAAATTATCTTTTTGTTTAAAATGTAGTGGAGTACTTTGAGAATATTTTAATATTATCATGGAATAGAATGAAACATAATTAAAAATATTATATTTTTCATGGAGTAGTTTGGAAACTCTTTTTGGGGCACTTTGGGAATAACCCTTCACTTCCAGTAAAAGATGCTGAATGAAAGGCACAAAACCTAGGAAAAGTGGAACGTCTGATATCGGCTTTAATACACTGACACCTACACTGTCTGTTTGTTTACCTCAAATTATCTATTGCTAACCACAACGCTAAACAGAATCACTACCAAATGAGAATAACTGGCTATTTCTGCTAAGCATAGCTTTTTTTTTTTTTTTTTTGGTGGGAAATCATCAAATAACTTCTCCCGCTCTGGGCGGAGCGAGAGGGAGTGTCAGACTTTTACTGACTAAAACCCACCGTGTTTCTTCAGATGCCTGTGTGCCAGAGTCACGATATCCCTTTCGGACAGGCTCGTAACCCTGGCAGGCATTGGCCCTTTCGGACCCCGTCAATTGGTGCTGACGTCTCTTTGACACGCCGTCGACCCGGGCCTGGTCCTTATCGGACGGCGAGCTACCCATCGCTCACCGTCCGCAAGCCCGCGCCTACGGTGGCCGGGAATCGGCCTGCGATTCCCGACGCCCAGGGCGTCTCCTGCGGCGACTTAGGGCGGAAGGGCGGGCACCCTGCCTCACCCTCATGCGCTCCGCCTCCTCCTTCGCGAGCATTACTGTTTCGCAGAAGGAGGTGACGGCCTCCCATGCACTCTCGCTCCGAACCATGGCCTGAACCAGGGCCGGACGCGAGAGATCGTCACCGCCGATCGCCTCCGTGAGGACACGGCGGTGCTCCGCCCAAGCAGGGCAGACCTCCACCGTATGCTCCACCGTGTCCTCCAGGCGATCCACACAGTGGTGACACCCGGGCGTTTCCTCTCGCTTTATCCTGAACAGGAACCTCCCGAAACAACCGTGTCCGGTGAGGACCTGCGTCAGGCGGAAGGTGAGGACGCCGTGGCGCCTCTCTAGCCACTCCTCAAAGAGGGGACTTACCGCCGCAATTGTGGCGTGCCCAGCACTGGGTTGGGCCCTGTGGGACACCGCACGACATCTCTCGCCGGTTCCACTCTCCTTGGTGACCGGGGTAGATGACGGCCCTGTCCGTCAAATAGGCCTCGACCACGCGACAGAGGTAGGTCGGCATCCGGTGATACCGAAGTGCCTCCCTGATGCAGCTCCAGGGCAGGGTATTAAACGCATTGGCGATGTCAAGAGACACCGCCAAGACGACCCCACACCTGGCCACAGCATCCCCCGTCGTGAGGGCTCGAACGCGCATGATGGCATCCACCGTAGAGCGCCCCTTGCGGAAACCAAACTGGCTCTCCGCCAAATCCGGCCCCACCCGTACCAGCCGCCCGACAAGGCGGTCTGCAATGACTCTTTCAAAGAGCTTGCCCACCTCGTCGAGCAGCACGATGGGCCGGTAAGCGGACGGAGAGTCCGCTGGGCGCCCCGGCTTCTTAATGAGGACCAGTTTCCCCGTCTTCCAACGAAGTGGGAACTGGCCCCTCTCCATGCATGCGCTTAGGAGCCCCCTTAGTCGAGGCCCGAGAGCCTCTGAGGCCAGAACCCAGGCTTTTCCAGGCAAGCCGTCGGGTCCTGGGGCGGTATTCTTGGCATTCAGCCTACGTACCGCCACTCTCAAATCTACCTCGGTCACCTCCGAAGCATCGTCGTCGTCGTCGGCGGTGTGGTCCGCATTGGGCACCGCAGGAGGCGGAGCCATGGGCGGGGGAATATGTTCCCCTCGCGAAGGGAACAGAGCGCTCACCACGTCCTCCACGAGCTGGGGCCGGAGACTCTGCGTCAGCGGGGGAGCCCATGGGCGGAGTTTATCCCGCACCATATTATAGGGGCGTCCCCACGGGTCTCCGTCGATGATCTCCAGCGACTGCTCGCGGGAGAGTCCTCTGGCCCGCTGGATCTCCTCTTGGAGGGCGTTCTTCGCCGCTCTGTAACCCTCGTACAGCTCCGCCTGAATGGCTACCGTATCCGGAGGGCGGATACGGAGACTGCGGTGCCTG
Source organism: Tiliacea aurago (assembly GCA_948098905.1). Lineage (NCBI taxonomy): Eukaryota > Metazoa > Arthropoda > Insecta > Lepidoptera > Noctuidae > Tiliacea > Tiliacea aurago. The sequence goes on along the minus strand of OX402583.1, from coordinate 3,701,749 downwards.
GCATACCGGCGTCGCGCAGCAACGCACGCCTCGCGTAAAGCGGTCAGCTCGCGCGACCACCAGCACACCTGGCGCCGGGCACGTCCGGGCTGGACCCGGGGCATTGCCACGTCACAAATGTTGGACATGGCCTCCCGGAACCACTCCGCCTCGTCGTTGATGTCGGCAGGACTGTCCGATGATGACACCCAGGCCTGCACGATCGAGGCTTCCAGGAGGAGCTCCCGGTCCAGCTGCTTCAGCGCCCACCGCGGACCACTCGGGGCTTGTCGGACCGGCGCGCTCGAGGTCGGGGCGGAGACGTCAAACCGGATGTACCGGTGATCGGAGTATGTCTCCACCCTCTCCATGACGCGCCAGTCGATGACACGCGGCGACAGAGCGGGGCTGGCGAACGAGATGTCCACCACTGATTCACCCCGCATCCGCACACACGTGGGGACAGAACCCCGGTTTAGGACGACCAGGCCTGTCTCCAGAGCCCAGTCCTCCACCATCCTGCCCCGTGTGTCCGTATACCGGGAACCCCAAGCCACGTTTTTGTCATTGAAGTCCCCGAGGACGAACACGGGGAGGGGATGGTACCCGACGACGACGACTCTCAGCTCCCGAAGGGAGTTGTGGAACTCGGCGAGAGTTCGGTTCGGGGAGAAGTATACTCCTACCACGACAATCTCCCCGAACCGTGCTGCTACGCAACCCTGTCCCCTCTTGACGGCCTCGAGGGACAGGGTACCGGCGGCGGCCGACGAAATTAGGGTCACTGAGCCGCTCAGGTCCTCCACCCAGTCATCCCTGGGCGGAACATAGTACGGCTCAGCGACCACGGCGATGTCAATCGACCACTGCGCCATGCTCTGGAGCAACAGATCCTGAGCGGCGGCGCAGTGGTTTATGTTCGCCTGGAGGAGGCGTAATAGGGCCATTTATTGGCAATCCATTTGAGCTTCCTCCCGGGCCCCCTGAGATGGCCCTGCCGCGGTCTTAGCGGCGGTGACGACGGTAGAGGCGGCAACGGCGGCTGCAATGGTGGCGGCTGCGGCGGTGACGACGGTTGTTGAGGGCTTGCCCCTTCCCTTGGGTTTTGGGGGGGGAGCGCAGGCCTTACCTCCAGCCCGGTGATCGGCCGGCTTGCCAGCCGCCGCACATGCAAAACAGTGCGGCGTGGCATCACAAGAGGCGGCCTTGTGACCGGGCTGACCACAGCGGAAGCAGTGGTCGCTGCGGTCCACCTCCGAGGTGCAGCATACTCCCACGTGGTGACCCACCCGGCAGCGGAAGCACCTCAGAGGTCAGGGTTCCAGCAGTTTCACCTGCGCGGATACCCAGCCCACCCGGAGCCTTCGGCCCTCCCCGGCTATCTTTTGGGCCACCGACACGGGGCAGCTCACCGTTATGGTTTGCATGCCCGTGGTGTCAGGACGGATGGTGCCTGCCCGCACCTGCTCGGCAGAGCACCCCCCAGTCCTAGCCACGGCGGCCACAACGTCTTCCGCCGTCACGCAGTCGTCCAGGCCCAGGATGCGCATTTCAGCGGACTTAGTTGGTCTGGACACTCGGACCTCCTCCGCATTGAGGGACGCCCTAAGTCTTTCGGCCAGGGCGTCAGCGGTCGTGCCGCTGGCCGCGCCGGGGATCTCGAGCATCCGGGCCCCCGTCGCCGTCACCTTCATTCTGAAGCCCTCGGTGACGCCGATCTCCTCGAGGTTGACCGCCTTCCACGCCTTGGTGAGCACTTCTCGGTACGACACGCCCCTCTTTTCCGCTTCCGGCTGTAGTGTTATCACTACGGCTGCGGACTTCGGGGCGCGGAGCCTACCTGCGGCGCTACGCTTCTTGCGTTGCTGCCACCTCTCCTTCTTTTTGGCCGCCCTTGCTGCCTTTCCCGCCTTCCTGCTCTCCCCAGCTACCTGCCATTCGGCATCGGCCGTAGGGGAATTTGGAGGCGGAGGCGGGAGCGACCCTCCTGCCGCGACGGCGGAGGCGACCCTCGCCTTCTGCGCAGCCGTCTGCGCAGCCGTCCCACCCTTCTTGGGCTTGGGTGGCACCTCTTTCGCCGGAGGCACGGGTTTGGCCGCGGCCTTGGCCGCAGGCTTAGCCGCAGGCTTAACTGCAGGCTTAGCCACGGGCGTGGCAGAGGCAGCCACTGTGGCGGCAAAAGTGGCCGGCCTGCTCGCCGCTAGCGGTGGGCGAAGGACAATTCCCTCCAGTACAGAAAACCGGCTGCTGAGTGCAGCCAGCTCCTGCCGCACCAGGGTCAGAACCCGGTCCTCCGCTGGCAAGGGCAGGCCCTGCCCATGCTGCGCTCCCCCTTGGGGCACCTACCGGGGTCCAGCTCCACGAAGCTGGGCCAGGTCCGCTCGGAGCTCCTCATTCTCCTTTCGGAGAAGCTCCATGGCGGCTGTCAAGCGGCCGATCTCGTCTGACGAAGGCCCGACTTGAAGGGCTTTCGCTGCCGTCAAAATGGAGGCCGTGACAGTGGGTACGATCTTGTCTTTCGAGGACTGAATCCTCTTCAAGGCCACACCCCTGATCGCGGCTACCACGACCTCCTCGAAGCTACTGGCCGCTCCCTTCGCCTTGGAGCTGCCAGCGGCTTCCGGCTCACCCGCGTCCACGAGGACTCGGAGAGGGCCGCCTTGCGGCTGGTCTCTCCGAGTTGAACCTCCTGTTCCATCGGTTCCTGGGTGGTAAGCCCTCTGCCTACCCCCCGTTTTCGAGCCCCGCCCCGGCTGCTGATTTTCTTGCGAGCCGTGCTTGGTCCATCGTCAGAGGACGACCCCTGGCCGTCGCCTGGTTTCGAGCGCTTGAAGAACTTTCTCTGCTTCCCTTCAGCCCCCTCATCAACGCGCGCCAGGCTCTTAAAAGAGCCCTTCGCGCCCTTCGCGCCAGATGCGGCGTCGGACTCCAACTCCGCATCACTCCACTCCTCTTCTACTTCTTTTGGTTTTTGGTTTTTTGTAAGGTTTTCCATTGTTATTCCCACGAGTGCGGGGGATCTAAAAAGTCATTCTTAGGGTTACCCCCTGTGCCTAGGTAAGTGTGACATTTGTAACCCAATCCAGGGATTCCACTGGTCCCTGGCTGGGGGTGCGCTAACTATATTCCTATATCTATAATAGTATTTTTTATAGAGGTTTACATCCTCGCGATCCGGGCGACCAAGCCAAGATCCTCGTCCCGTTCCGAGTCACAAAACATGACCGTGATCTCTTTCCGGATTACGATTTCGACGCTGCTAGCTCGTTGGCAGGGTGAGTGCACAACGAGCACCGCCCCTGCTTCTCCAGAATGGAGAAACGTCCTCCTGTTTCGGCCAATATTGGGCCCGTCCTCCGCGGACTATCCCGTCCCCGACTAACCTAACTTACCCTAACCTAATTATATGTACATTTTTATTCTAACGTATTTAACCTATCTTAGTTATATTTACATAATATATATACAATATATATATTTATCTATCCTAACTTAACCTAACTAGTGGGCTCATCCACCGCGGACTATACCGTCCGCCTTCCCACTCTGCGTCCGCTCGACCTCCCTCTGTTAACAGAGGGGGGAGTGGACGACCGCCGATTGGCTTCACGAGACCCAAGAGCCCTAGGCTCTCCCCCCCACGCAGAAATCCGCCGCAGTCAATACCCTCTCCGACATGGAGAGACTATTGGCCGCGCCCAGGGTGCACCGGCCCGACGACTGCTCTTTCCCCCGAACGTGTTCGCAAGGAACGAGCAGCAGTCAGGCACACGAGCTGTGTCCCTAATTGAAGGGTTTGTAAATTACAGGCACATCCGGCTCTTCAATTTTGCCTGTTGCGTTGAAAATCTCTTTGTCGTGGGCCTAGCACGAACGCACGGAGCAATAACGTTGTCGGATGATTTTAAAATTGAAAATACCTATTCTAATCTCTATACATGTATATATTAAGTACACAACAATCCTAAAATCATAATTTCTATTTTAAATATTATATTATATTATATCTTTTTTCTATTAATATTATTTATTCCTGTTTAAGTTTCAGGTTAGTTTTATTTTTTATATTTCATTTTAACCATACTCAATGTGGGTAATTTATATCGCACGCCGTTCGTGTTTGTTTAACTTTTTTTATATTATGTGGAAAATGTTGTTGGTACATATTACAATATACATTTAAACTCCTATCTTAGTTTTAAGTTCTATACCATAACATTGTAATGTGCAACCGTTTATTTTCCAAAATAAAATAAAATAAAATACTCGTTTCGCTCATAATATTTCCATAGTTTTAAGTCTTTATTCATATCTATGGGTGGTACTTATTGTGCTCGTCATAATTTTAGAGAATAGTTGTATTTTCGATTCAAAACGTATCGTACGCATTTACGTTACGTTCACGTCACTTGTTCGTGCAAGCGATAAATAAACGCCTGAAATCGTGACGTCGCACAGTGGTTTGAAAATCGAGCTATATATTCATAGAAACTTAAAGAAAGGAATTTAAAAAAAAATGTCTCTGGTATACCAACCTTTACGTAATATTAACGTATGGATGGTATTAGTTGCTCCACGCGTGAGAAAAAGGAGTTTGTGTTTTTTTTTGTATGGGAGAATACATTTGTAGTACATTTTTTTTAACTGAATGAATCTGAAGAGCTGGTGCTCACACGAGCTATTATACCATACACTGCAATCAAGATGACGTACAATTCATGCACTTTTGGGTGCCGCTTTGCGCACAGTTTTTTTTAATTTTGAATTTTCGTTATTAGATTTTTAAAATATTTGACGTGGTTAACTGACGTTGCCGATCGATTTACTCATACTTTCTTTAGTTTATAGCCTGCTTATGGCCTTTATGATGAAAATAATTAAAAAGATAAACCGGCCAAGTGCGAGTCGGAGTCGCTCACGAAGGGTTCCGTACGCTTATCTATAAAAAAACGACAAAAATATCACGTTTGTTGTATGGGAGCCCCCTTTATATATTTGTTTTAATTTAATTTAATTATTTATTTTTAAAGTGAATAAATACATGTTAATATTTCAACCGTCTACCTGTTGCCGTTATCAATATCGAGCAAAAAAAATACGTTTGTTGTATGGAAGCCCCTTAAATATTTGTGTGTTATCTGTTTTTGTTGTTATAGCGGCAACAGAAATACATCATCTGTGAAAATTTCAACTGTCTTACTATCACGGTTCATGAGATACAGCCTGGTGACAGTCGGACAGACAGACTGACGGCGGAGCCTTAGTAATAGGGTTCCCGTTTTACCCCTTGGGTACGGAACCCTAAAAACGATTGTTTCTATGAGTATGGAGCTCGATTTTAGACCACTGTGCTTCGGTGTGAATTCGCAAGTCAAAGAATTAACCCATCCGTGTGGGTACAGCCCTTTATGAACACACCATCTACACATACCGTCGGTGGGGAAATTGCTAACACATTTACAACAGAAATGCCAATGTCATTTTGACAGTTCGAGAACATTCATTGCGTTTTATAATTATGTTGTTGAGCAGACGAATTTTTCAAAAATAATATGAAGACGTCATGAATTAGCAATTTCCTTCAAAATCTATTGGATCGTGTTTGAAAGTGTGTCATAATTGCGATTATGGTGTAGGTTGGATATGGTTCTGGCAAAACCTTCCATTATATGACAATGAAATGGAATACTTTTTATTTAGTTTTGACACAAGCGCGGTATTTTTTCTGCCCAAGAAAATAATAACAAGATAATAAAACCGTCGGAGTTTTTTGAACTATTTTCTAAAAGAAGACTTATTGTACTCATTAGCGGCTCAAAGAACTGATGAGGGATATTTTTTACTTTTACCTCCCTTAACGAGGGCTGGAGTGATAATGAGGGTTCAAGTGCTTTGTATGGGCAATTTCTTTAAGTTTCTAATAATCTATATAAATTGTTTTGATAATGTACTGGGGTATTTTTCTTTTTGAGTCGTAATTTTGGGTGCTTGTTAAAAAGAAAATACTGAGGTGTTGTGGGTTCTTTAAAGGTGATCTACAACATGTCCCAGAATTACCGCACAACCTCTTAAGGGGTCATTGTACTCATCATTATGAACAACTTTTACTATGGGACCAAACCTGAAATCATGAATAAAAAATCAGCTGTTCACGATTTCATGTTTGGTCCCATAGTAAAAGTTGTTCATAATGATGATTACAATGACCTTTTAAGAGGTTGTGCTTTAATTTAGGGACATGTTGTTAGCAGTGTACAACGGTAACATTATTTTTGATAGAATTGATTGTTTTTAGTAAGAAGTTCGATTTTATACAAGACTATAGGAAAGCTAATTTAAGTACTTACTTAGCTTGGAATTATTTTATAAATACTTCTACGTCTCATTCCTGTGAAAAAAAGTGTTGTCAACGGGAAACTAACAACTATTATCCGCGCGCAACTGCTAGTCACCATCGGAGGTATGTGAGCGGTGAGATGGGGGAGTTAGACAATGGTGAAGCTAACTCAGTCCGGCAATCTTGTCAAACTCCCCCGTCTACCCGCTCATATACTTCAGGCAGTGACAAGCAGTTGCGCGCAGTCTATAACTGACCGACTCCGTGACAATTCAAAAGTCCATTTGAATGGTTAATTGAAATAAATGCTTTCAGTATCAATTTCGTCGAACAGACAGTCAGATGGACTGTCAGACAACTTAATTGACAGACAACGCACAGCCTAAACCGCTGAGTCTAGAAGCTTGAAATCCCCCCCCCCTTTGGGGGAGGCCTATGTCCAGCAGTGGACGTCTTTCGGTTGGAATGATGATGATGAGTACTTAATATAGGATTTTTCACCCCTCTTGCTCAAAAAGTCCGTTATTTTAGCGTACCAGAGCGGGGCTAAAATAGCATAATTATATTATTATCTTTCTCTACGGGAAAAAGTTTTTTTTTTTAATTTTCGTCAGATAACAACGAGCCTAGAAAAACGAAAAAATTCTTATGGTGAATCCGTAGCTGTAGCTGTATTACTGTGGCTGTTGTATGATTTTAATTATTACAACTAAGTAAATCATAGAAAATCATGTAGAAATATTTAAAAATTACTTAGAATATGAAATCGCGAATCATATTGTAAGTAGTGTCTACTTAAAGCACGAATAAATAGATGGATAACACTATAATCACTTTTATTTCACAACTAATTATCAATTAATCACAATAAGACAGTATTTAACAATAGAGACGTTGTTTCTACGGCGAGCGCGAGTGAACTAACCCTGTCAGTATATTAGAATGTACTCTGTGACTAACCCCCAGCCACTTGCTCGGGGTTTTTAAAGACTTGGTATCCCCACCGAAGTCACGTCAGCCGATGCGGGTAGCCGGTGATTCGCCGGCAATATTCCAACATCCGGTGCGACGCAGGTAGGTACCCACAGTGCGTCGCTTGACTCGCGATACTGGCGCTATCTATGTTTGGTCGCCGGAAACAGTGGGGCCAACAATATTGTGATTAAGGTACAACCTGACACTGACCTTCAAACAGCAACAAACGTAAGAAATTTGAATTTCGCGGGCTACAGCTGCGGATTCACCTTAAGTAAAATAATCATGAATATAGACTCGACTTATTACTGTTTCATAAAAAAGAACATTTTAATTTTTGTAAATGGAACTAAAAGCGGCGATCTCTTCGGTAGAATGGGTGCATTTCGTTGTGGCCTCGCCGCCGTAGGTGAGTTTAAATGTTTTTTTATTTTTTTTATAATGTTTTAATGGCCTGGTTGCTGGGACCTTTTAGCCAAGTCTTTATTTAGTTACAGAACTTGTATAATGATGAAATGAATTATGTTGAATGTATGATGATGTATTGCCCCGCCCGCTCCCCTTGAGTTTCAGTAAAGATGTGGCACTTTACTGAGACCTCACGCGGACTTCTTGAGAGAACTTGAAGTAATGTTGCACTGTTTTGTTTCATTTGCCTACATTAATGCACGTTCACAAACATCCACCATTATTTCACATTAATATTCGGCTAAACACAAATTTTGGAAAATAAAACAAAACGCGAAATCTTTAGATTTTTTTTTCTTATTAAAAACTGAATTGGCAACCGTAATTTGTTTTACAACAGTGAAAGTGTCATTATACAGTGAAAATGTCATGATCTAGTGAGAATGGAGACCCGTAGATATTTGTAGATGAAAGATAAAGGAAAAGAAATATTTTTTTATCTGTTGACGTCAAGTCAAGGTGTATTAGATTATTTTATTATCGCAATCGTAGTGAAAAGTATAGTGTAACACACGGCGTTAAAAAACCATTATATCTCGGCTTCGGGAAAACCGGGTAATTTTAGTCCCTTGTATAACAATCTACTATTGATATTTCGTCCCCAAAGGAGGATGATAGATGTATGGCAGTTGGGAATTTTTGCCGATGGAAAATACCATCGGGCTTGTTTAATAATAAGTTTGTACCTATAGCATTTTTCCAGTGAGTTACGAAACCCAAAAAAAAATTGATACATACTTACCTACCTACTTACAAAGTCTAGACGTACACGTTAAAATTCAATTAAACATGTTTGAAATCCTCGCTAAAGTTAAATTGATCACGAATGTGTCTAAATTCAAAACGCTGAAGTTTTAACCGTGTTAAAGGAACTGGTGCCGAACTGATAAATTGGGTAGCGCAAATCAACTACTGAAGGGAAAAGTTGGGTAGAGATTCCAGTTTAGTCTAAACATACATTACTTGGTTTAGGGATGGTAAGGGTTGGGTAAATATCCATTTAAATATCATCATCATTTCAGCCGAAAGACGTCCACTGCTGGACATAGGCCTCCCCCAATGGAGGGGGCAAACCCCACCATTGGGGGAGGCCATAATCGCCACGCTTGGAATGGGTTGGCGATCGCAGTATGGTGTTAAAATGCATAAAGAACGCTGCTGCCCATTCTCTTCGTGTGATCTCCCGTGTTGGCCATTTTATCTGGCCGATCCATCATATCAGATCCGAGAGAGATCAGGGACCAGAAGGCTTTTAGAAATTTCGCGTATACCACAACAAACCACAAACCTTGCAAGTCTTTATAGCCAACGTTGAAGAAGAAATCACCAATTTTGCGAGCAACAATTCAAAATGCTGTAAAACGGGCATCATCTCAAGAGGTGGTGATTAATTGATCGATATAATTTTTTTTGGCTTTTAATCGAATTTTACACCTTTACCTTTACCCATTTTTAGGGTTCCATACCCAAAGGGTAAAACGGGAACCCTATTACTAAGGCTCCGCCGTCTGTCTGTCTGTCCGTCTGTCACCAGGCTGTATCTCATGTGATACCCGTGATAGCTAGACAGTTAAAATTTTCACAGATGATGTATTTATGTTGCCGCTATAACAACAAATACAAAAAAAATATAATAAAATAAATATTTAAGGGGGCTCCCATACAACAAACGTGATTTCTTTGCTAGTTTTTGCTCTATATTGATAACGGCAACAGGTAGACGCTTGAAATATTCACAGAATATGTAGATATATATTGACTTAAATTAAAATAAAACAAATATTTAAGGGGGGCTCCCATACAACAAACGTGTTTTTTGCCATTTTTATAGATAATGGTACGGAACCCTTCGTGCGCGAGTCCGACTCGCACTTGGCTGGTTTTTTTTTTTTCATTTACAATAAAATGCAGCCAATTCACATTATGACATTACTTGCCACCCTTTACAAACAGATTTCGCCAGTTAAGTTGGTGTGTTATATTTATAAAGATATAATACTTTTACGTGTCTTTACATTTTCTCGGGACCATTCGTTACCTGACCTTTGGAAGGTGTTACTTATCTAAAGTACCACTTTCACGATCATTGAATGATCAATTTTGACGTAAAACGAAATGGCATGGCGCGACGTAAAATTTGGAGGCCACTCACGGTTTTCTACCAATAGCATCACACAAAATAAAATAAAAAATGACCATGCATGTAGGTACAAATTTGGACCCCGTCAGTCAAAATAGGACAGTTTAAAAAGAGTTAATTTTTGTTGGTGGTGGTGTCTGGTTAGTTTTTGGGTGACGGCTTTGAGTGGGGAGATTATGACTACATTTTTGCATTGGAATCCCATCTGCAAAAACAAATGTATCTGGTAATACTATAATAAATAAATAATATTACAAAATTAAATCGTGAATGTGCTACTTTACTACCAAAAAAAACTCGCAGAAGCCCGTAACACAACTTTATTCTAAACGCGATGAGATTATGTCTGATTCTAATTATCAGTTTTTATCAGCCGTTAGATATGCGACTCCAACAGTATAAACGGAAGTTTGAACAAACACGTTATTATTATAGTAATTTATTATGCTGTTGTATTATTTTTTATGTGTGGGATTTGGGTTCCTTCGCACATTGAAGTAGATACTGTAGAGTAGCTGCTGCCCGCGGCTTCGCCCGTGCAAAATAAAGTCCACTCAAAATCGGTCAAGCCGTTTCGGAGATTAGCCGGATTAAACAGACAGACAGACAAGTTTTTTTTTTATTACAATTTTTTTTTTTGGTTTTATGTACATATTATTTATGGGGTGTATATTTTCATATGGATTTAGTAAAACGCTGTTATTTTGACAATACAAACAGATACGTAAATTTTATTTATTTGTATACTTAGATTAAATTATACCTGTTTTTTTTTGCATTGTGCAAAATGAATAAAAACTATACTTAATGATAATTTTAAGTTTTTTTTATTATATTACGAATTATTATTAATATTAATATTATAATAACAGCCTCTTTGATTTTTTCGAAAGCACTTTAATAAAATAACTGAATTAAACAAAATTCAACAATTTCATCGGGTTCATTCTATAATCTGTTAAGTACGAAATATGGGTCTATGTAACTTTGCACAAATGGTTTTTTATTGGATTTTATTTGGGTGAAATCAACTAAAATCCAATAAAAAATGTTTCAGACAGTTAGAAATTATAAGTGCTTTCTCCTAAATTAAATAAAGCGATCTGTAACACCTTGTATTTGGCACACCTCAGTCTTATAAAAAAACATAATTTTTATTTAAATGTTTCGTCGTCAGAATCATCTAATGGTATATAATCATCTTCTTCTTGTTCTAATTCATTCTGTCCTGAAGAACTGTCACTTTGTTGAATCAATCGCTGTTGACTGATTTTCTGCTGCTGCAGCATTTTGTGTGTGGTCCTCTGGAAGAACCCTCGCTGTGAAGAAACATAATCATGAAGACCACGTTTAACAACAGGATTACAGGACTAAGAAATATAAAAAAAGAAAATAATATGCATAATTAATATTTTTAACTTATCCTTTTTTTATATATTTCTAATTATAAATCTAAATAAATAATATTTATATATTTTTTATTTCCTAAAATTAGTAAATTTTTAGCTTATTAAGAAAACGTTCACAAGAATGGAAGTGAGGCAAGAGTGAGGATGAAAGGAAACACGATATATATGCCGCTTATTTCTCACCAGTAAAATTAACATAGCTAAACATGGGCCTTCCAATTAACGATCATAAAATATATTAGCAAAACCACTTCACCGATTAGACGAATTAGTGTTAGCAGGGAATTGTCGAAACCAAGTTGCATCCTATCATCTTGAAATAATTATGTGGACAGCCACTTTGGAACAATGCTATGAAAATTAGACAGGGTTATTTTTAAAACGTCAATAACCTCATAACGGGTCATTGTACTCATCATTGTGAACAACTTATACTATGGGACCAAAACTGAAATCGCGAAAAAAAAACCAGCTGTTCCCTACATTTATGTTCGAATAATTCGTTAAAATGTAGGGAACAGCTGATTTTTTTTCGCGATTTCAGGTTTGGTTTTATAGTAAAAGTTGTTCATAATGATGAGTACAATGACTGCTTAAGAGGTTATTGACGTTTTAAAAATAACCCTGTATGTACTGTTCATGTAGTAATGTAGGATCAAGATCACTAGGTCCAGCCGAACCTCATCTTACTAGAAGGAACAGTGGGATTTTAGTCGGTAGGAGTCCGACATAACCCTCCGTTCTTCCCAGACGGAGGGTATCCATGAGGATTTCCCAACGGAAAAAAGTTGGGGTCGTTATTCTTGTTGCTTCCATATGTGAGAACAATGTAAAAAATTAAATTACTTATTTAAAAAAAAAACAATACAAAATATAAGATTAAAAGATTACAAATCTTGTAAGCCCTGGCAGTTAAGAGAAGACCAGTCTCAACTGACGGCGCCCGTTCACGAACATGACAGCCGCTTCGGAACAATGCTATGACAATATACAACCTGTTTTTTTTTATATCCCATAACTCTAGGGTTATATTCTGTAGGTAAAAATAATACTAAAACTCCTAGAATAGGTGGTCCAAAAATGCATCGTTTCGGAGATATCATCAATCATAATTAAATTTGGTAAAAAATTGTCACCAGTATGACGAATCTTTACTTTTGCGAGGTTGCCAAACTTCGCAGTAGTGTAGTAAAATAAATAGTAAAATAAAATATGTAGGTATGTTGGTATCGGGGCTTCCCGGCGGCAGCTAGTGAAGGGAAATCTACCTTGTTGACGTTGTCATATTTCACGTAAGGGTGTTCTACATTAATAATCGTGACTTTGCCGAATTATTTTGTATGAAAAATGAAAAAAAAACGAAGGATTTGAACATAACTCATATGCCAGTTGATTCTTTGATATGGCCTCAATCATACCCTAGAGTTATGGGATATCAAAAAAAACACGTTGTATATGCTGTTCATGTAGGATCAAGACCACTAGGTCCTGCCGATTGTCATGGTACTAGAAGGAACAGTGGGATTTTAGTCGGTAGGAGTCCGACATGGATACCGTCCGTTCCTCCCAGACGGAGGGTATCCATGAGGATTTCCTAACGGAAAAAAGTCGGGGTCGGGTTCCAGTGTAACCGGATGCAACTGAATACAATGCTATGTTCAAATTTGGTGACACTTTGTGTTTAAATTCCTTCCTTCTTGTGCTTTCTCTTATCTTACGTTCGTCTTGTGATTCATACTCACGGATATACTTAGCAAAGTGATTTAGGATTACTAATATATATAAACTTGCTACTGTTAAAATGTCCAATTCTTTAAAGTGCTCTCTACATGAGTCTCTTTGTGAGATCCTTACCATAACCCTTTCTGACAGCGGCTTATATCTTATATCTGCTGCATAGTATGTGCCTTTTAGTTGTGTTAGATAAATGTATTTTAAATCTTTTGTCTTTCTCACTCACCTTGTACAATATGGTCACTATCACAGCCAGTAGCAACAAGCCAAGTAACACACAAATCAGTATCAATGTCCAGGTAATACTCTCTGGCTCTAGGAACAGCGTAGTTGTCACTTGGAACTCGCTAAAAATATAAACAAAAATTTTTTATTACTTCGCGCGTGTACAACATTAGTTTTAGTATATGCGAAACCCGAAACACGTATCTATTTTTAACCGAATAGCTCGGAACCTTGGGAGTGTTGCTGATGCAGTCGAAAGATATTTATCCCATATTGGTGTCTCATAAGGTATGAATTTATTGTAGATCCAATAAAAAAATTTAATAGATTAACATTCATGTAATTTAATACCTTTAATGAAATACAAGGAGAAAAACAAACTATAATTTTAAGCAAAAAAGGTATCGGGCTCTGTGTGTGAAAACAATGATGTTTTCATTTTATTTAAAAGTTATGTTAATTATTGACTGATGATTTAACTTTTCGTTTTCAGCCTGGTGTTGTTCCAAGTGGATGGTGATTCCATACAAAGAAGTCACGGTTGGCCCCTCCGTGGCAGCATCAACACTTAAAATATTCAAATCAGAGTCGCAAACCTAAACGAAATATAAGATTGAATAATCATTATGTTTCTGTTATTTTCATTATTTGATTATTGTTAGATTTTTTAAATAATATAAGATGATAATTGTTTTAATTATAAAATATTTTTCCTATCAATATTGTTTTATTTTAGTAATAGGTCTAATAATTGTATGTCCTCATATATATACAGTGTGAGTCTTCATAATGTGCACATATCGAAATGAGGGAAACTTAGCTTAATTTTATCGACGGAAAAAATAGTTTAAAAAAATCTAAAAATTTAATTTAATTTTTATAGCATTTTTTTAATTTTGTTCGCTGCTGTGACCCCTGTGTAAACAAATCGGTATAACTTTTAAACTAAACGATCTGTCACGATGAAACAAACTCAGTAATGACTGGAAATAATAGGGCGTCTTCATAAAATAAAAACTAACGAAAAACTCGCCCTCAATTGAGTATTAGGGTGATTTTATAACAAACATCTGATATTTTTTCATAATTTTTTATAATAATTGTAAAATTTCTCAGTAAAAGTCCTGATTACCTACCCTTTTTTATTACTTTAAATTATTTTCCATCGTATCAGCTTTCCAAAAGTATAAATACCATGTTTATAACTCAATCACAACGTTTCCTATCAACTGTTAAAGAAAGGCCTTGCACTCGACTACGTACTTTACTTTAGCAGGTAGAGACCCTTTTTTGTAAAAAAAAAATTGTTTAATATTTTTTTTTATTTTTTTTCCGTCGATAAAATTAAGCTTAGTTTCACTCTTTTCGATATGTGCACATTATGAAGACTCACACTGTATATGTACCTACTACATAATAAAATTGGAGTACAAGTAAAGTAAGACAACATGACATAATAATAATTATCACACCTATATATCCCCGAAGGGTGACGCAGAGGCGTACCTTTTCACCAGCTATATTGTCAATTCCCATGTAATAAAGGCTTCTACATACCAGCGCGACAAGTCGCCCCGGTATGTAGAAGCCTTAAGGCCTATGCCATGTAGGAAGTAAGATAACACTATATCAATGTTCGCAAAAATAGTTTGTAACTGTATAGGGTAGCTACCTACTCACACACACACACATAGGCCTCCCCGTTTAGGAGGGGGGGTTGCCATAATCGCCACGCTTGGCAGGCAGGTTGGCGATCGCATTATGGTGTTAAAATGCATAGAGAACTGCTGCCCATTCTCTAGTAAGTCCCTTAGTCGCCTTTTACGACACCCACGGGATGAAATGGGATGGTGCTATTCTTTATGTGTGTTAAACGGACACACACTGATATTGAAAAACCTCTCATCATATTCTGCAGGCCTAACCGCCTTACAATAGCTATGTGAGTGCTATCATCCACACTTTTATTTAGCCTATTAACACCAACAAACTGGAGGTCCGTCATCTCAAAGACTATTTCCATTTTCTGAAGAGCTACGCATCATCGGCGATACTTAATGGTCTCCGTATACCGCGCGTGCTCTAGGAAATTTTACTATAGGGCTAAATCTGCCATTATTACAATAGTTCTTCATGAAATCATCAATATGATTTGTAAAATGTTGCTCTTGGCTAACTTCTTATGATTCTGCTATTTGACATTAAACTTCATGAAAGCAATTCATAATAAGTGGACCACTTTACGAATCTCCATACAAAACTGTCAAACAGATGGATTGCGGGATATGAATTGTACGCAGATCATACTATGAATTGTCAGTTTGTGACCATTTTACGAATTTTAATATGATTCATAATATTATCCTAATATGATTCTGCCAAAGCGGCCTTTTTAGGCCCCCAGGTACACTTCTGCCCAATCCTTCGAGGAAATAAGGCGTGATGTTATGTTATGTGCTTCCGAAATTAAAGTTATTTTTCACTTTTTAGTGTTTTTGTTGGAAGTCGGTTGTTTTTTTTGTAAAAAAGTTTTTTATGTAAAGAATCTATGTTCAAAATTTCAAAACTGTACGAGTATCATGAAAAATCACAAAGTTATAAGGTTGCTACCGGGTTGTCCGTACAAAAACATGCTAACGGCGCCCCCGCGCCTCCAGGGTCGTCTTGCGCTCATTGATAATAATTTGGCAGTAGGTACCTAACCGTACGGCGATTGTAGATTTCTTTCATTTTGACGAAAAATACTATACAGGACCAGTACCTAATAAAGAAATGCACCCGTGCCTACCCCTCCCTACGAGGAATAATATTGTGATGTCATGTAAGTAAAATGATCATCGCGACATATAACATAAATTGCGATATGTGGATGTTCCACGCACTTCTGCCTACTCCTTCGTGAAATATAGGCGTGATGTTTTATTGTTTTATGTTCCATATTATATAAGTCGGCAATTATTATGCTTTATCTCTATTATTGCGATGAAAAATAGAAAAAATCATCTATATTTTCGTTATGTAGCAGTATACTTACGTAAACACATTCAACTTTAAGGAGCGCATACAGCCGTTCGCCGCCGCGCGCCCGCGCACACTAAATTAGCCAAGGTTAAAGCCGCTCATATCATCGCGCTTGCACGACGTTGGGAGCGCGGCACATTCTACCAACATTACTAAATTATGTTATTTCCATGTTTATCAATGTACCCCTATAATTTAGTTTTCTTCCGACGAGGGCTGTATATAAGACGCGATTTCTAATAAATGATACATATCGTTATTCGCCTTTTTACTATCAACACGCAACCCCTAAAGTTAGATAAATGAAACTGATAGATGATTTTTTCAGGAAACCCCATATATTTAAGTCTTGAAACAAATGGTTTATTATTTTGTAGGCCGTAACAAAAAATATGAGACAAAAATGAAGCCTGTTGGATCAAAAAAAAAAGTGGGGTCGGAGTCCATAGTAGATTGCCCATCGTCCTTTATGTGCTTAATTGAAATAAATAATTTGACTTTGACTTTGAACTACTTACGTAAAACGATATTTGCTATGAACAAGTAGAAATGTGGTAGCGTTGTATGTTGTGTTTTCTTTGAGATAATTTCCTGCAAATTAAAAATATATTGTAGTTTAATTATAATAGTAAACCATGATAAGATATCATTCGCAATGGGAATATTAATAAAAGGCCAATTTCATAATTTCCTGAAAAATATGTTTTTAGGGTTCCGTACCAAAATGAGGAGATATGAGACTAAGTCTGTCTGTCTGTCACACCTGGATATCTCAAAAACTACTAATGCTATCAACTTGAAATGTAGAATAGTTTTAGATGACGTTTGCCCAACTATTTTACTTTTTTTTTTTATTATATAACCTGGGGAAGGGCGGCGCATCCTAACACAATCAAACTACTTGCTTAAAAGGATTCTCTCCATTGTAAATATAGAAAAGTTATTTAAGTTGATGCAATAAACATTTTTATTTTTTTTTATTTTGCAATCAAGACATTTTTTTCAAAAATATATCTTATTTGCAGAAGGGACTGAAAGGGATCTTAAAAATGTGAGGTAAATAAAAAAGGAGGAAAATATGTAAGAGCGCTGTTTGCACATTCTTCTGACTTTTGATGAAAAATGTAAAAAAAAAATCCGTTCCCCCTCTTATCTCCGAAGTTTGCATAGATAAAAATCTGAAATTATTCTGTGTGATAGAAGTTTGTGTAAAGATTACAGGAAAAATAAAACTGTCTCTAAATAGCACAGTTTTTCAGAAATCATCAACATCATATATACTTACGGAACCCTAGGTGCGCGAGTCTGACTCGCTCTTGACCGGTTTTTTTTTCTTATCGGTTAGCTTGTTCCTATCCGGATATTATGATTGTGAATGGTCCTGACTACTACAAAATTATTATATTTACCTTCTTTACTGAGGTCCATTTGTAGTGATACATAGACTGGATAAGAAACTTTGGCTGGTACTGACCAAACGCATTTAAGTACACTCAAATTGCTTTGTTCACATCCACTTATATTGCCTGTAAAGTTGGCCTGAAAATTTAAAAAATTAATAAGGGAAAATAGTACAATTATTTCGAAAGATAATGGGTTGTTTAGATCATACAATAATAGCGCGCTTTTTCACTGCACAAACAAAATAGAGTAAAGGTGTACAAGTTTGTTACTTCTTCACGCTTAAACGGCTGGACCAATTTTGATTCAAAATTTTGTATGGAGGTAGCTGACACCCTGGATTAACATATAGGCTACTTTTTATCCCGATATTCTCACGGGATCGAGACTTACGTGGGTGAAACCGCGGGGCGCAGCTAGTCAAGGTTGTGAAATTGTATTGAATTTTGTTCATTCGGATTTATTGATCTAACTATTGTCTTATTATTAATTAATTATATCAATCATTGCCAATTTATCTTTAATTCATTATTTTTATTGTTACTATTTTAAATTTTAATGTGTTGGCCATCATATTGTTTAATTTAAATGTAAATTTATTGTGTGTATTTTTTGTTGTGTGTATAAATTCTTTAATTTGTGTAATTTTGTGTGTAAATTCAGATACAAGTTACTTTGTTTATGAATAAATGACTATGACTATGACTATAAAATTAAATGTAAGCAGCCAACATGACAACATTGGTTTTGCTCTTCAACAATTCCAAATCACATGGTTCCCGCGCGGGGCAAGCACGGCCTATTGTGACATGACTTGAATCACACATTTTATCATAGTTTGAGCGATAAAACTGATTTGTCATAAAATGCTAGTACAAATTAACATGACATAATTTATCATTTCTTGTCACAAACGTCTTGACATGCCCGTGCTCGACCCGCTGCGCTGGTATGATCTAGTACGAAAAATAATCGTATTAATATGACATTTTTTGATGTGTAACATCATTCCTCTCGCTATAAGTGGGAGTGATTTCGTAAAAAGGGACGGAAGTGTATAACAGAAAGTGACAGATATATCATGAAATAAGTAAATACCTACTATATAGATTTTAAGTAGAGGGGGTCGAATTTCGACTAGTGGGCACCCACTATCGATAAATATTTCTACCTTTTTTTTAATGTTTAGATTAATTTCTGTTGCTGCTTGCTGCTTATTACCAAGTTGAGGTTAGATGTTACACATCATATCCGACTATTGCAAGGCTCGTTTTTTTTTTTTGTTTTCGTTTAGTACGCCTTGTGATAGTTCTTTTTAAACTCGCTATAATTCTTCTCCTAATGCAGACAGACTTACTTTTTCGGGTCTTCTTATATAAACAACTGTATCGGATGAGTCTGAAGGTCCAAGATTAGTGATCTGAAATAATGATACAATATCTTCAATCAAGAGTCAAAATGAACATCATCAGTTCATCATAGAAAATTATAAACTGAAAAAAACACTTAGCCTGACCCGGGCATCAAACCCAGGACCATACGTACTTTGCAATCGCGCTTGCGACCAACAGAAAAAAAAAATGAGGCACTTACTTCGAAATAGTGTTTGAACGTAATGTTTGCACCAGCAGCCAAGTTGTCTCTTGAAACAATTAATGTTGCATTTAGCATTGCTTTCCTAAAAAAAACACAATACTCATTAATATAAGTATCAATAATTATGGCAGAACAATCAAATTTTCACCATGATTGTACCAACATCGATATCCGCAGTTTCAACTGGAGTATTCACCTAAGGGCGTCATTTTGGCGAATATAGAATTTTGAGCCCTACCAATTGCGGCAATTTTTAATTTTTTTTAATTTAGGATGGGTCTGCTTTTGACCTTAGATTAGGGCAGAGGTGACAGAGACAAAGTCGACGATCGAGTGAGCTTACCCAGAAGATGCCTGTTTACTCTAACTTTGAAGAGATTAGGGTTGTATGCGTTCGGAAACACAGACGCAGGCAGAGAGTTCCACTCTTTTGCTGTGCGCATTATAAAAGTCATTTGGAAACGCTTAGTGCGAATTGGTGGAATAGCAACAAGGAAGGGATGGTAACCTGTAGTGCGTCTAGATGTCCGATAATAGAAGGGGGCCGGGGCAAAATGAGATTATTTACGTTGTTTATGCCAATGAAATTACGCATAAACCTATTAAGCTACTTATACTTACCCACTAACACTGAAATTTGTTTCATGTTTGACATTAATAACTAACTCATTTACATCATCATTAGTAACATTTCTAAACAATGCATCGCTCAATTCTGCTCTTATTTTCAGATCTTTATCTTCAGTATCATTGGCATTATGGTTCATATTGTAATCCAATTCAATCTCCCATACAACGTCTTCGTTTCTTAGCAAAGGAGATGGTACATCACAGATCATTTCCAGGTCTTGAAGGGAACAGGCACTTGGGATCCTTTTAGGTGGCATCGGGAGGGAGATGTTCACTTTAGCAGCATACGCTGGTTCTTCTGTATTCAGGATTATGATCCTAGCTCCTAGTGTTGTGTTCGCTCCGGGAATGTAAGGGCTGAAAACAATGTGGTACTTTAATTATTATGGTTTTTAAATGAGGTGCAGTTGGAGCGACTTATGTCTAAAAGTGGAATAATATATTATGCTGATTACTAGTTATTATAAATGTTTTTTTTTTTTTAAGAATTCTAGGAAGACGCAAAAAAGACGACCAAATATTTTTGATAAAGTAAATCAGGCAATTCTAAATTTTGATAAGAATCTATTTAAGACGGAGATATATGCCAGTGACCTTGAGTAGTTAGCTTGCGTGTTCTGTATTAAGCTCACGCAACGCGTCGTACGTTCAGCCAGTAGTAGGACTCGCCCATCAAGGAGCGCTGTCCCCAATTTGACGCATTTTTAATTAATTATACACAAAACAAAAGGCATTTTTATAAAACGCGTATATTAAAAGATCAATAATTAAATTATCTTTTAATTGGTGAAGGTTTCAGAAAAATACGCTCGGTAGATTTTGCGCCATTCTCAGGTTTTTGTCCGCGTTAGACATAACTTTACAAATTAATTTCACTATGTAATATAAACATAATCTGAAATATTCACATATTAAATTATTGAAACAATGCTGCAATTTAACATATATTTTTTTCAAATCATTAACACTACTCGTTTAGACGTGATCTTCAGTATAAAATAATTAAAAGTCGGTTATCGTCGCCTTAACATGTCTCGGTTTTTCGAATACATAAAAAAATATCATCTTACTTATCCAGAGCTTCCAAGGTCATGTCCAGCCAAGGAGTACAGATCAGATCTTCACCACAGTCTCTCACCAGCTGAATGAGGAAAGAAGTCTTCAAAGTCGATGCTTCGGATAACCTCGCAGCGTTCAACAAAAATGTTGTGGAATTCTCTGAAATGGATAACCAGTCATGACGTGTTATTTATTCATTAATCCATTGAGATCTAAGTTTTTATTCTTACCTTTCATTAGTTCGTCCGATTCTAGTTGAAATATCAAAGAAATTGGCTTCGACAAGTCTGCAGTTGGCTGAAAGTAGACCATTGCATAAAAAATCGGTTTTTAAAGAATTTCTGAACTCAGTTTAGGTCTTATATATGACAATTCTAAATCTACAGGATGTTTTTACTCATCAGCTCGTACGATATCTTTCGAATTAAGCTTTTTTAAATACTTCCTAAGACACTTGTTCATAATCGTCACCATGTGCCAGCCTTTTCCCAACCATGTTGGGGTCAGCTTTCAGTCTCACTGGATGCAGCTATTAGTATTTTACATGGAGTGACTGCCTATCTGACCTCCACAACCCAGTTACTGGGTTATGGAGGTCAGATACGATAGAATAGAAATAGAATACTCTTTAATATGTACCTACACCATAAAAATTACAGATGTAAATGTTGAAATTTTACAATGGGCGGTCATATCGCTAATAAAAATCATTAATAGTTTAAAAACACTAGAAAAACACGCTTTTGTAAATGCATGTAAAAACGAAACGTGCAAACACGACTATGATACGATATTCCATCATGGAATGCCAGTGCCTATCATCAGACCTTGAAACCTAATCGTGGTCAAAGTTCCTTACAAGACTTTTCTAAGTAATCCAAAACAGCTATGATACGATTTTTCATCATGAAGTTCCAGTTCATATCTTCCAGCTCCATCATCAGATCAGTTCGACAGTACCATATTATTGTATTGTCATCAGAACTACATACAGCTGCCAATTTTCATTACGCTACGACCCTTGGAAGATGGTTAAATTAGTTACCTTAAATTCCATTACATAGTTAGTTACATATAGGTCGATCTAATAAAAGCGTGTTAAAAACGATCTTTTACAGACAACCTTTGGATGGATTCAAAGGAGAAGGAGAAAATACTGCAGGTAGTTAGTGGTGTGCCATTTACTTAGATGATAAATATATACCATACATAAAGCATGCCTACACTTGTTTATACAAATACATAATATAAACATTATACAAAAATAAACATGAAACAAGAGCAAGGAACTGTATTACGTACCTAATAGAAATATGTGTTTAAGGAGAGAGGAAGTGCTTTACGATATCCCTTGGTAAGACTGGTTGTCAGACTTTCGGGCTTCTGACGTCCCGTAACGACTCTCAAAGATTCACGAATGACAGCCGGTACCAACGGCTCAACGTGCTTTCCGAGACATGGAGCGGTCTTGGTATGTAAAGATAGTCACCCATCCACGGAACAACCGCGGCAAGCGTTGCTTAACCTGATCGATCGACCGTGCGGTTGGTATTACTTAGCTACAAGCCCCAATACAACATTAAGTATACTTACATTCACTTCAATAGATTGCTCATCACATATTTCTAAGCCTGGCTTCACATTTACAGTATATCTAGAATCGCCGGATAGCATTGCTCTATTGTACTCAGGATCTACATCAATTTTAGCAATCATATCTAAAAACAAAAAAACATTAAAAAAAACGAATACTCTCATGAATTCTTAGTCTTTATTTTTTCATATAATATTGATTATGTATCTTTTTCTATAGGTAAGCCTAGTAATAACAAATAATTATAAGGATTGGATCCTTTGAATTTTTCAGCTATGAAAATTATTATCTTAACGCAAGTCCTTGTTAAATTCTATAGTTTTGACGGCACGATTGGCGCAGTGGTTAAGCAATTGACTGCTGCGCTGTGTGTCGCGGGTTCGATTCCCGCACGGAACAAATATTTGTATGACCTACAAGTAGTTGTTCCGGGTCTGGCTGTTTGTGTATGTGACTTTAAATGTTTGTAAACGCAACCACAATACAGGAGAAAGTCATCCTAGCGTGGCGTGGGGCAAAGTTTAATAAAAAAAAATCATAGTGGTCAAGATACTTTAAATGAATACTAACTTATTTCCACATGTGGCCAAGACTTAATCGATGGAGCAGACACACAGAACTTTGCTGCAAATGTTGTAGTATTCTGAGGCAAGTTTATGGCGTTAGGAACATTGATGCCAGCACGCACCTTCATAGTTGGAATACACCGATATAGGTACGAAGTTTGACTGTTGTGGGCCCCTATGGCAAGGTCTGAAACGAAATGTTATTTTTATTCTAAGCTAAAGAAACAATTCTGATACGAGTGTGGCGGCATTTACATCGCCACATGCGAACTACGCATCACATTGACGTCACGCAAAATCCTGCATCGCACAAGCAGAGTTTACCGCGCGACTAGTATAAGACAACGTCCCGACATCAATCGTCGGGCGGTTGCCCACCACATGTAACACCCGTCTGGTCAAGGGATCCGACCATTTCTATGGAGGTTCAGTGAACACCCTGTTCCCCGTACCTCTACACTGGTGATCTCAAGTATGAAATGGTATAGGGTGAGACTTTTTATGATATTTGAGTTTTAATATCTCAAAATTAAAACCTGAAGCAATTGGTAGTCGGGTCACTGGTGGAATATTACAAGCAGATTTGACTTACCACTACAATTATTTTGATCTACATCTACTCCTTTAGCTATGGACCAACCAAAGCCTTGCGCGCCTGCAGGCTGAATTCGCTGAATGTTATTCGTGTTCAATCCCTTGGCAAATCCTTTATAGATATATACTGCTCCTTTTCCATCGTCTTCCCATGGCGCTCCTATAGCAATATCTGAAAAATAAAAGTACGTACTGTAAGAATACTGATAAGTGTTATTGGGTTTTTCTAGCAGCTCGGAGCCTGGATTTGTGCCCGGCTTATGGCAATAGGCTCGCACTCTTACATGGGACTCAAACATAACTGTAAAAATGTGTGTGTGCTATATAGGTGCACGTCTGCCTAGCCCTTCGAAGCCTACAGGAGTCATGTTATGTTACATGACATGTGATATACTGTTTTTAAGAATTTCGCGAATTTTAATCAAACGTGCCAGAAAGTGCCTTTTATAGTGCGGGTTCTACAACGCCATATGCGAACTACGCAACAAAAATGACGTCACCAAATTCTGCATCGCGCAAGCAAAGTTTACAACACCCCGACATCAATCGTCGAGCAGTTGCCCATCAGACACAACACCCGTCTGGTTGGAGGATCCTCCCTTTTCTATGGAGGATGAGTGAACTTTACACCCTGTTCCTCATACCTCCATAATAGTATTGTGACTCATGACAGGTTGAATGCTTGTGCTTCAAACAGAACGTGATACTCTAGCTTATAATAAAACTTCTAAACCCACCTTATTAATTATAATTATTTTAGTGTTACCTTTAAAGCCATCTGCATCAATGTCACCGAGATCAGCAATAGAAATTCCAAACCATGCTCCGTTAGTACCAGACCCCGACACATGACCATGTCCTTCTAAAACAAATGTAGAACCCTGAAAAAGTTTAATTCATCGTTAGATATTCTTCTGTAAGCACATCTTTTAAATATTATACAAAATCATTTATTTTCAACACATATGTAGATTTTAAACATTCGTGTAACATTAGCATATTACAATCTTGATAACACCATATTTTATCTTTCGGCATACAAAATACCTACAGTTAAACAAAACACAAAAACAAACAGATCAATAAAACAAGTACAAAAAATCTTATGTTGGCAGTAATATTTAAACTAGATAGTGACAGAATTTCTTAACTGATGAATAGTCATCAGTTTAGAAATTCTGTCACTATCTAGTTTACCAATTAATAACCCAACCTATAAATTGTGGGAGGCTTATTTCTAAATTGTAGTGTAAGTCTTTGGGCTAAATGATGCTGATGATGAATTATGATCTCTGAGTAGCCCAACAAAAGTGAACTAATTATAGGTCACGGTCTCTTTTAATTAAGATATCCACACTTACCACACTTTAAAATTTAAAAAATCCTTACTGTGCCCAGCCTCTATGTTTTAGAATTGTTGGTGAATTAAAAAAAAATATCTGTTTAACTATGAAACAGATGAGGAGAGACAGTTGAGGGAAAGTACGCGCAGGAAAGATTTTAAAACCAAAATAATACCCCAACTTAGGATTGTTCATTATAGTCCTCAATATCAAGCAGTGTGGATTTTAACAGGTTGCCATTGGACTTAAAAACTATAATTTACAAGAGCTCATTTAAGTATCCACACTTACCACACTTTATAAATTTAAAAATCATTACTGTGCCCAGCCTCTATGTTTTAGTATTGTTGGTGAATTAAAAAAAATATCTGTTTAACTATGAAACAGATGAGGAAAGACAGTTGAGGGAAAGTACGCGCAGGAAAGATTTTAAAAGCAAAATAATACCCCAACTTAGGATTGTTCAACATAATCGTCATTACAAGTCGTCAAATCAAGCAGTGCGGATTTTAACAGGTTGCCATTGGACTTAAAAACTATAATTTACAAGAGCTCATTTAAGTCAAAAGCGTTCTTATTGGAGAAATGTCTGTATTCTATAGACGATAACATATCCACGTTTTAATTTTTTTATATTAGTTATTGTGAGACTGGGTAGTATAAGTTTAGTAGCTTGTAATGTTATTAAATTTTTAATTTTATTTAATGTTTTATTTTCTCTATTTAATGTATTATGAATGTGTTAGTTTTATAATTTAAATGATCGTGATTTGTTTTGTATTTTTTATTTATTGTTTATGATTTCAAACACAATGTGAATTGTTCCTGAATAAAATTTAATTGAATTTTGAATTGTATTTTTGAATGATGCAGAACTCGCAACCTATGGATAGTCATTATAAATATGTATAACTGACCTCTTCCTTCGTCAAATAAATAAACACAGCGCCTTGATCGTACGGTAAACCACCATCGTTCTTCACATAGGTTGGTGCTCCCACTAGAAGATCATCCAGTCCATCACCATTGATGTCTGTGCAGCAAAGACTTGCTCCGAAGTAGGATCCACTTTGAGGACCCTTGATCTTCGCCTTGACGGTTAGAGCTTTCAGTTCTTGGGTCGGTGGCTCGAATACTAGGACCTGAGGAATGAAAGCTATGTCATCTTCACTGGCAGGCAAATAGGATATATCAATTTTAAACTATAACAATAATAAAGGTATGGAAGTTCACAGCTGTAAAAGTATATTATATGTATATACTGCATAGCATGTTTTGTTTGTCTATAATTTTGGTACAACGTTATTTGGCAGCCCTTATATCCTTCTATCTCATATGTTTTCTGCCAGTTAAACATAACAGCTTAACGCATTTTGTTCTCTGTAGCTATTGCCTTACAGAATCTGAATGATTACTCACCTGTCCACTTGCCATATTTGACCGAGGAGCTCCAGCCACGTACAAGACGTTACCATCTTTTTGGAAAACACCAGATTCAACACTGTATCCTATAAGTAAATAAATAATAATAAAAACCGGTCAAGAGCGAGTCAGACTCACGGACCGAGGGTTCCGTATGTATATGTATATGAGAGAACGGTATTTTTTTTACATTTTTCATCAAAAGTCGGAAACTATGCTGCCTAAAAAAAAATTTAAAATTGTTTGAGAATGTGCAAACAGCGTTCTTTCATATTATGATACCCCATTTGCCCTAGTAACCCCACTTAAAATTTTTAAGACCCCCTTTCAGTCTCTTTTGCAAAAAAGATATATTCTGTCTTGTTTGCAAAATAGTTGGGCAAACGTCATCTAAAACTATTCTAAATTTCAAGTTGATAGCATTAGCAGTTCTTGAGATTTCCAGGTGTGACAGACAGACAGACAGACAGTCTCACCATAACGGTTCCTTTTTACCATTTTGGTACGGAACTCTAAAAAGTAGATTTTATCAATCAGTGCCGATGCAATGCTAATACAAATTGATCATAAGAACGAAAAAGATGCGCCTCCCTGGTGAGCCGGGTGCGGGCCAGCCCCTACATTATCCTGCAGTGTGTCGCGAGCAGACTGGACTGCTTGTGTGTGAATCGCTGCTGCAAGCTTTCCACTTTGTTGTTGAGCTCGTAGCAGGGATTCTCATAACTATGAGGCAGCGTAAGATTAAGTGTGTAGGTTAAGGGGCCGGCGTAGCATGCGTAGTTCATAAAACCGTAATACCAAAACCATTGGTTAATCAAACATATTCTTAAGATAGTGTGTATTTATTTCGATTGGATAACAGAATAGCTATGTTCCCAAAAATATATTTTGAAGGACAATGATATAAAGACGAGATATGAGGAATTTAAAGTTTCTATAGAAAACTTATTTTTATCATAACTCTTGTTTAAATGTTATGAGAAAAGTCTTTAATCTTATATATATTTGTGAACCTAGATATTCTGTATTCCAATCGGATTAAAGACACACTACCTTATGATTATAAAATTTTACTTTACTTTACTTTACTATTATGTTTGATTTACAAATTATTTTGGTATTACGTTTGTATGAACTACGCATGCTACGCCGGCCCCTTAAGTTTCTAACATAGTGTTTAAGAAATATTGTTACTAACACATTTGTGTCCATTGTACGAGTATATTAAATATATAAATAAATAAGAACAATGTATTTACCGAAATAATCGTCAGGTCCACAATCTTTTGTAAAATAAGGGTTGGCTATTGGCAACTTGTTCATGTATGTCCCTGTGTCATTTGGGTAAAATGACATGCTTATAATTCCACCTGTAAATAGAATAATATATTTAAAAATCGTGGCTATCACACTAATATTATAAAGGCGAAAGTTTGTGAGTGTGTGTGTTTGTTACTTCATCACGCTCAAACGGCTGGACCAATTTTGATAAAATTTTGTATAGAGGTAGCTGTCACCCTGGATTAACATATAGACGGGGCGCGGGTCGGGAGCGAGGGGTCCTAACTAATATTATAAATGCGAAAGTGAGTTTGTTTGTTTGTTACGCTTTCCAGATAAAATGGCTGAACGGATGTGCATGATATTTGGCAAACAGATAGACCTGTGTAAGCACATAGGATAATTTTAATTCTGGATTGCCGATAAAGTTGCGGGCAATAGCTAGTTCTTTCTAATTGTAATGAAATTAATCGGCATTTCATACCGGAGTTGTTCATGAAACTAAAAACCTCAAAAATAGCATCAAAAGGAATAGAACTCCGAACACTCAGAACTCTTCACACTCTCTGGTGTAAATGGCTTATCTGATCAGTTGGGTGCCTCAGGCTCTCTAGACTTCCTCCATCCGTACTCTGGAGAGCTGCTATCAGATCTCATCCGAATCGTTACCTGACGGAGAACCGCTAGGCTTCGAAATGACCTCGTTAGTATCGAAATGTTGCTCTGGGTACTTATTAGTTTTGACAGTAAGTGTATTATACAATATTAGTTTTAGTATATGCGAAACCCGAAACACGTGTCTAGTATTTTTATGTGAAGAATCTTTGTACAAAATTTCACAACTGTATCATGAAAAATCACAAAGTGATAAAGTTGTTATGATACCGGGTTGTCCGTACAAAAACATGCTAACGGCGCCCCCGCGCCTCCAGGGTCATCTTGCGCTCATTGATAATAATTTGGCAGTTGGTACTTAACCGTACGGCCATTCTATTGTAAGTAATTAAATGGTGATAACATTTTCCATCACAATTAAATTTTTTTGGGACAAAGAAAAAATAAACACAGACATTATTATTTTTTATACATTTTGACATGGTGTAAAAATTATTGAAATCGATTCAGTTCCTTATTCTGAACAAACCATATTCAGGTTTCGCATATACTAAAAATTAAGTTTGATTAATTTTTTCCTCATCAATGTTTTTATTTAGATAAAGCAGATGATAAATTCAAAATGGGACCTATTTTAAAGTCTTGATATTTCTTATCTAATTCACTGCGACAAAACTACAGTTATTGCAAAAAAAATGTTACGTTCCAGGCTTAAAAAAACAGACAAATAAAAATATATTTTTCACAACTTCACCTGTCCACTGAAGAAGACCAGGCGCCCCAAGAATGACAGTGTTCATCTTAGTAACAGCTACTGAAGCGCCCGCTTCACCGTACGCGTAGAAATTGAGGTGGGTTCCGTATTCACCATACTCTCTTCTGCTACCATTGGTTACGTAGGCTAGACGATCTGGTTGAGGAATAAATACATATCTACTTATCAAAATCAAAATATTTTATTTCACATAAACCTA
The DNA here is from genome assembly GCA_948098905.1 of Tiliacea aurago. Taxonomy (NCBI): domain Eukaryota; kingdom Metazoa; phylum Arthropoda; class Insecta; order Lepidoptera; family Noctuidae; genus Tiliacea; species Tiliacea aurago. Next base: position 3,672,386 of record OX402583.1, on the reverse strand, counting down.
CATGGGCACTTATGAAACGTTAGAAGCTAGGTGCACGGTTTCATTTGGTTGTTTCCTATGGAGAAGAGCCGGCAAGAAACTCCACGGTTACTCTTTTAAAATTAATGGGCTTTTACAATGTTTTCAAGTTACAGTGTTAATAGGTATGGGAGGACAGTGTAGGCCCGTCAACAAGTACCAAGTCCTTAACAAAATAGAAAATGTTTTACAAAGCTACAGTCCATTAAGCCTACAACGTTCTCACATTAACAAAACATTACAAAAAAAACGATATAAAATATTGTTAAAATGAAAAAAATAGTTTTTTTTTATTAAAATTGTAGTTATATAATGTCAAAGAAAAAAAAAATATTATGTCAAGGAAGTATGTAAAAAATAAATAACATAAACATCGCAACTTGGGAGTAGTTAATAGACATTTACATATTTTTGCCGTTAATGAGGTACCATCGGTGATGTTCTTCAGAAAGGTCAGGTGCGTAGCACTCGAAACCTGCGTAGTGTATGACCATTATGATGTATGAAAGTCTCTCTTTTCGTGGTGATTTTGTGAAAAGTGACGGAAGTTTGTAACAAGAAGTGACAGCATCAGCATGGAATAAGTGAGTACTTTTTAATAGCATGGAATTAGTAAGTACTATATGAAAAGGGACGGAAGTTTGTAACAGGAAGTGACAGCATCCGCATGGAATAAGTGAGTACTTTTTAATAGCATGGAATTAGTGTACACATAGAATTAGTAATTACTATATGAAAAGGGACGGAAGTTTATAACAGGAAGTGACAGCATCAGCATGGAATAAGTGAGTACTTTTTAATAGCATGGAATTAGTGTACAAATAGAATTAGTAATTACTATATGAAATGGGACGGAAGTTTGTAACAAGAAGTGACAGCATCAGCATGGAATAAGTGAGTACTTTTTAATAGCATGGAATTACTGTACACATAGAATTAGTAAGTACTACACACTATATAAGGTGTATCTATTCATACGCGAAATCTCTTAAGGGGTCATTGTACTCATCATTATGAACAACTTTTACTATGGGACCAAACTATAAATCGTGAAAAAAAATCAGCTGTTCCCTACATTTAGGTTCTCATAACTCGTCAAAATGTAGGGAACAGCGGATCTTTTTTTCGCGATTTCAGGTTTGGTTCCTTAATAAAAGTTGTTCGTAATGATGTGTACAATGACCCCTTAAGAGATTTGGTGTATGCATAGATACACCTTATATAGATTGTAAGTAGAGGGGGTCGAATTTCGACCAGTGGGCGATCACTAGTAATGAATTAATAATTCGAATAAATATTTTAGTATTTAGCTTTTTAAATTTTGAGGTTAAGTTCTGTCGCCGCTCAGTTGCTTACTACCAAGGTGAGATGTCAGATGTTACACATCCTAAGCGACTACTGCTGGCCGAGCACGGGCTGTCAAAAACGTTTGTGACAAGATATGATAAATTATGTCATGTCAATTTGTACTAACATTTTATGACAAAACAGTTTTATCGCTCAAACTGTGATAAAATTTGTGACTCTAGACATGTCACAGTAGGTGCTCGCCCCGCTGAAAGGCTCACTCGTTTTTTATTGCAGAATTAAGGCTTTAATTAAATCATTTAAATGATTTCTTTTTTAAACGTTGCCCCATGCTTGGAATTTCTACTCTATTGTGGGTGCGTTTACAAACATTTAAAACTCACATACACAAACAGGCAGACCTGGAACAGTTGTTCCATTAGGTCATACAAATATTTGCTCCGTGCGGGAATCGAACCCGCGACACGCAGCGCAGCAGTCAATCGCTTAACCACTGCGCCAACCGTGTCGGTTGCATTGTGTGCAAAGTGCATTACTCATCATCATCATCATTTTATCCGAAAGACGTCTACTGCTGGACATAGGCCGCCCCCAAAAAGAGGGGGGGTTTCAATGATCGTCACGCTTGGCAGGCGGGTTGGCGATCGCAGTATGGTGTTAAAATGCATAGGGAACGCTGCTGCCCATTCTCTAGTAAGTCCCTTAGTCGCCTTTTACGACACCTACGGGAAGAAATAGGGAGGTGCTATTCTATACGTCCGGCACCACGCGGAATAGTGCATTACTGGAACCAAGTAATTTTCTGTAATTCTCTAGGGTGTTCAAATGCGTACGTCTATGTAAACAGACGTTTAGATAAGCAACAAAACTTGTAAAAGTTGACTTTTGCAAGTAAATCTTATCGTGTAAATAACCGCGGCAAGTTCTTAGTAAGAACTGCTTGCGGAAGTTAACTTCTGAAAGTTATTTGGCAATCTGAACCACGCTTTAGAATTGTATGATGATCAATAATTATAAGATGCACTTACTGTTTTCATTCAAAGGGTAAATAACCCTATTTCCTTTGTTTGATTGAAGAAAACTGGCACCATTCATAAGCAGATGCTTCATTCTATAAGGCGAAGTCCATCTTGGGGCATTTATCTGGAAAAACATAATAATAAATTATGATGAATTCGATTCTGAGGAACGGTTACTCATACGATTTTTTCTATTGCATTTCGTTGTCATGCTGACTGAGGCTTGACTGGAGGTTTGTTCCGACTAAAGGCTCGTTCAGACTGGCGCGATATCGCGGGCGCGACAGGCAGCGAGACACCTTCCATAAAGTTATTATAGAAATTGTGGTAGTAGTGTCGCGTGGCGTCTGTCTGCGGGAGCCTTAATATTAGGTACTAGCGATTATCCAGACTTTTCAGCGAACAATATATGACTGTCTTTTTGGAACTTTAATTCGTTTGTAAATGTTGTGTTTTCTTCAGGAACTTTAATTATTTTCTTAAGAGCAGTGGTAGCCTAGTGTTGTGACCGTCGGCCTGCCAAGTCATAGGTCTCGAGTTCGAACCAAGGCACGCACCTCTTACTTTTCGGATTCATGTGCGTATTGTATAATATCACTTGCTTAAATAACGATGAAGTATAATCGTGAGGAAACCGACATATGAGAGATATTTCTCGACGGTATGTGAAGAATTTTTATGCCGCCCATGGGGCACTGACTTGGCGTCAGTGCCCCATGGGCGGCATAAAAACTCTGGCACCAGGCTATTCACTAACCACACGAAAAAGAAAGAAATATTCTTTATGGTTTATTGCTTGTCGCAAAACAATAGACAATCGCATACCCTCACACACCCCTATTAACCCTCTTGTTGATAATTTTCCTTTCCTTGTTTTTTTTTTGTTTTAATATTTTCTCGAAAAGATCCATCATTTGCACTTCAGCTTTGTCGAGTTACTGTCTCCTAAGATACAGGCCATCCCTAGTTTAGGAGACAGGATTAAATTTCTTGTTTTTATAGACAATTTTTTTTTTTTTTTGCACTTGTGTCCATTGTAAGTTGATTAAGGCTTACCATGTAACTAGTATTAACCCGTGTCTATGTATATTTTGAATGACGGCGCGGTTGGCGCAGTTAGTTAAGCGATTGACTGCTGCGCTGCGTGTCGCGGGTTCGATTCCCGCACGGAACAAATATTTGTATGACCTACAAGTAGTTGTTTTGGGTCTGGCTGTTTGTGTATGTGAATTTAAATTTTTGTAAACGCACCCACAAAACAGGAGAAATTCCTAGTGTGGGGCAACGTTTTAAAAAAAAAAAAACTTATTTTTATTATTTATTTGCAAAGTTAGAGTAATATAATAATACCATCAATCTCCCATTGGGTAGAAGCGCCATGTTTGCTCCGAACCACATGTCATCTCTCAGGAAACCTGGCAACAGCCTGTTAAACATATTCTCGTTACCTGAAATTGATAGGAAATTATAGGTAAAATATGGCTAAGATCTAAACAAAATACATACGTACTTGGCAAATCTGGGTAACATAGAAAATAGTAACATATGAGCTAAAACATGGAGACAAAGTTTTGAATAGTGATAAATCAATAAAAATCGCCTATTTACGCACACCAAAATCACGATGTAGCAGCTTGAATTATAGATAATTATGTCAGACAGCCACAATTAATTAGACTCTCATTAGAGAAAATATAAGTTTTATAGTGCCAAGTGTTTGCCCGAACCAAAAAGACATCGTGTTTTTGGCTAAATTTGGGCGTCTGGCGTCTTAAGGCTTCTACATACCAGCGCGACTTGTCGCGCGACGCGACACGGCACAAAGGCCCCGCGTGTCGCGGGACGAGCGGTGCCTTTGTCTCGTGTCGCGTCGCGCGACAAGTCGCCCCGGTATGTAGAAGCCTTTAACATTCAACTCATTGTATTTTTTTATCTGTACGCCTTACATTCACTTTACGAATACATTCTAACCCCTTATTACAAAACAAGGTTTATCTTCAGACCCAGGCTTAAAACATGGTGCCATTATTGTATTTCGAATTTTATTCCGACTATGGTAAAGTCCCTAAACACAAAACTGACAACTTAGTACCGAACTAAGTTTTCAGTTTTGTATAAAGAACGGTATTTCAATCACTGTTACGTTCTTATTACAAAAACTGGCTCCATGGTTTAAGCCATGTCAAAATATAAATCTTGTTTTGTAATAAGGCGGTAAGAGTTTAAGAATTACTTATTTAATGACGATACTTCCATTACCAAGTATTTTGTTTTTTTATAAGCAGTCAAAATTTGAGTTTTTTTTTTTAAAGTGGCAAAATCTACGGCCTTATCCACCAATGAGTATATATAGCTACAATTAAGGATGGTATGTTTTGCAGCTACATATTGATACAAAATTATGAAGCAATGATTGTGGGCAATCAAATGAATTCTTGTCAATATTTACATCTATTGAGGCTGACTCCTCAAAAGATGTAAATATTGACAAGAATTGATCCTGAGGCTGGCTGTACTGCTGTACAGCAGTACAGCAGTACAGCCAGCCTCAGGACAGACTCTTAGTGAAAGCTTTTCGTATTCTATTCAAGAGTAATTGCGTACCTACTAAAGTTAATGTTTGTCCAGGTATTTTTTGTATGGACTTTATAGTCAACATTATAAGTATAGTACAACATCATGAACATATAAAAGTATGAAATGTATACATTTTCCAGGAACTTATATAATAAGTCTAAATCTACATAAAGATTAGGTAGGTACAGTCACCAGCACATCAAATTACCACAAACTGTTAAATTTTCTCATTCGATTTTGAACCTATCCGTCAGCATTTTAAGGTTTAAAATCATTTGAAGAAATTTGACAGTTTGGACTGGACCTGATGTGCTGGCGACTGTACAATACCTAAAGAACCTTTGTACCAGAAGTGAACCTTAAATTCGCTTCGCAAGAAATCTATACTATACAATTATAATAAAAAGAGGGAAAAAGTACATGTACAATACCTAAAGTTAGTGAACCTTAAATTCACTTCGCAAGAAAACGCGCGGAATTATAATAAAAAGAGGGAAAAAAAGAAAAAACACAGGAAAAAAAAGAAAAAAAAAGAGGAAAAAGGAAAAAAAAACGAGGAAAAGAGGAGGAAAAAAAGGAGGAGGGAAAAGAGGTCAAATTTTTCAGTAATGGAAAGCTACAGTATTTCTGAGACAAGAAATTTTACGTGGACGAAGTCTCGGGCAGAAGCTAGTCACAAATAAGCGCTAAAGGACTTTTCGAATAAGTACCTACCTAAATAATGTCGTTAGTAAATGCCATACATAAGCCTTCTCTGACCTAAAAGAATCAAAATAAAAAGTCATTTATTCAAACTAGGCTGAGAATCAGCACTTTTCGAACGTCAAAAATTACATGAGACAGTCCCCCAAAAACGCCCATCCTTCACCACTTCCTAGTGCTTTAGTTGGGAAGAAGTGGCGCAACAAACTCCCCAGCAGCACAGCTGTCTGTTCACATATAAAACTTGAATCTATACAATAAAATGTAAAATGCAACACAAATCATTAAATTAAAGCTTAGTAAATGCGGAGAAACAATTAAATAATTACGCCTATTTTTCTTCGTAGTAATTAACTACTCGTAAATACATAATAACATTATTATTTCACGCTTATCGCTGTTGTAAATAGAAACATTATATATTTGTATTTCTAGATAAAAGGGGACTTAGTCATAACCGCCATCCATAATATGATTGTATTATTTATTTACATAATTATTTATTTGATCGAGTTGTTCTAGTGGTCGCAAGCGCTACTGCTGAGCATAAGGTCCTGGGTTCGATTCCCGGGTTGGGCAAAGTGTTGTTTTGTTTTTCCATGAGGAATTTCTCAGTAAGAGCGAGTTTGGATTTGTGGCCCGGCTGATGGCAATACGTTTGCCCCCTATTACGTAGGACCGAAACATAACTAGCGTTTGAGTGGGGTACACCTCTGTCTAACCCTTCGGGGAAATAAGGCGAGATGTTATGTTTATTTATGTTATTTATTTAAAAAATATATTATTTAGAATAGAATAGAACACTCTTTATTATGTACACCATAAAAGTTACAGATATAAATGTTTAAATTTTACATAGGGTGACACAATGGGCGGTCTTATCGCTTAAAGCGATCTTTTACAGACAACCTTTGGATGGATTAAAGGGAGCAGGAGAGACAATACTGCAGGTAGTCAGTGGTGTACCATTAACATATACAATAAATACATACATACACAAAGCATACACTTATCTAATAAATATATACATACAGGGTGTAAGGGACAGCCCTCCGCAGACTGATGGGGTGAATTCAGTATATCGTACTAAGATGACCGGTACATGAAATTATTTCAGGAAAGTTATGGGAATCCAATGAACCTGATTTGTCGCGGCGGGGTGGACGGCCGCGCTCGCTGATTTCAGGCGTTGTTCGTTAGAGAATTTCAATATCCATTGCTGCGTTTTTTATTTTAGCTGTGTTATTTACAATTATGGAGTACTGCGTACAGAGAATGTAATTTTACATTGAAATAAAGGTATAGTAACTGAAATTACGATAAAAAAATGTCAATTTTCCTGAGAATCTTTTTAGTGGAATATGATTCAAAATAAGGAGCTGAATGCACCCTATTAATTTGCGGAGAGCTGTCCCTTACACCCTGTATATACAATAATACACATGAAACAAGAGCAGGGAACTGTATTATGTAATGATGATGTTTAAGGAGAGAGGAAGTGTGTTTGTGTGTGTGTTGTTATTTATTAACTTTTATGAAATAATCAATTATTTATTTTCATTATTGGACTGACTACGAGACTTTTCAGGACTGCTCTGTTGTTACCTAATATTATGAAAATACCTAAAAGCCAGGGACTTATTCTAACCATTGATTTAATACAAGCTAAAAATACGCGTCAAACGAATACCCTCCCTTTCTTCCCTTTTGTAAAGTCCTGCTGGTACTAAAAAGTTCAAAACAAGATCATTTTCAAGCAGTCTGATGCAGTTGGTAGCAGTTATTTTAGTTCAATCATCATCAAATTTGGTGCTGCTGCTTGCAAAGCTGCTTTCCTCTTGCTTTGAAATGTTTTGTAGTAGTTGGGTTAGTTTATATTTCCGGAATTGTCTCCTCCAGTCCTTTATTTGATACCCCAGATGGTTATCATCATCATCATCATCATTTCAACCGAAAGACGTCCACTGCTGGACATAGGCCTCCCCCAAAAAGGGCGGGGATTTGCCATAATCGCCACGCTTGGCAGGTGGGTTGGCGATCGCAGTATGGTTTTAAAAATGCATAGAGAACGCTGCTGCCCATTCTCTAGTAAATCCCTTAGTAGCCTTTTACGACACCCACGGGGAAAAAAGGGATAGTGCTATTCTTTACGTCCGGCACCAAACGGAACCAGATGGTTATAGTATAAACCATTTATTAATATTTTTTATTAATTTATTGACATCTAAAATCCGCCATTTTGATTAAAAAAAAAATGATTTTACAAAACCTAGCATATAGCCATTACGACTAACAATATCGAATCGATGGACACCTCACGTCTTAAAATCCATCCAGTCGTTAGGATGCTTTGAGAGTATAAAGAATCCCACATTCACAAATACAAAGATACATAGATTCCTACGCGTGAAAAACATTGCCCTGTCTTTGCTGCGACGCAGTTGGGTAAAAAAGTACCTGTTAGTAGTGACAAATGCATGACGTCCTCCTCTGCAAAATCAATAAAAACGAAACCAATAGAACGTTCCAGAACTTTTTAGGGATCCGTAGTAAACAAGGAAACTACAAGCGAAAAAACAATCAGCTCTTTCCTACATTTATGTCCGAAAAACTCGTCAAAATGCGGATGCGGACAGCGGATGTTTTTTTCCGCGATTTCAGGTTTGGTTCCATAGTAAAAGTTGTTCGTAATGATCTGTACACCCTTAAGAGGTTGTGCGTTAATTCTGGGACATGTTGTTTAATGAAGTTGGGAAAGGAGAACTATCACCCGCTAGACAACAAGACGCTAGAGAAGTAGACTACAAGTTAACGTGTAATAGTCGACCAATTTATATTTGCAGTTGGAATGTATGGGAAAACATGTTTTTCAACTACAATGTTAAGTTTGTTCTTTAAATAAATTCATCCCAACTTCGGAGCCTTTCATTGTGCGTGGTTCGACATGCACTTGGCCGGTTTTTAGGTTTCCGTACCTCAAAAGGAAAAAAGGAACCCTTATAGGATCACTCGTGTGTCTATTTGTCAGTCTGTCTATCTGTCTGTTCGTCTGTCACAGCTGATTTTCTCCGAATCTACTGGACCGGTTAAGTTGAAATTTGGTAGACATAGGAACGTCTGTAACCCAATCATGGACGTGTTACGTAAATAAATTAATTTTGAATATGGAAGTGGCTTTTGGGGGGAAAATTAGAAAATTTAAAATAAAAGTTTTGCTGACTGTACCGTGTGTCATATCAAATTTAAGGGCTTATTTTAAGGATTTTATATATATATATATATATATTTACAGTTTTAAAATAAATAATTTTGAAATTATTTAAGAAAATAGATGAAAAATTACAATCCCCCCCTCTATCTCCCCCCTTATCTCCGAAACTACTAAGCCTACAATTTTAAAACCTCTATGTAGTATAATTATGATCTTAAAATGACATAGTAAATCTCTCAATAATTAGCGTACGATGTCTGAGGGAACATGTTTTTCAACTGCACTATTAAGTTTGTTCGTAGGATGATTAATCCCCACTACACGGAACCCTTCATTGTGCGTGGTTCGACATGCACTTGGCCGGTTTTTTCTTTTGCTCAAGATGACTAATAGATTATCAGGAAATGGCCAGTAGCGTCCGTCTGACAATAATAATAACCTTTACTGTATTTATTGTGGTTTGCGTGACACATTTAATGCTAGTATTATTATTGAGAGAGCTGTGCCAGGTTTTTTTTTCTTTTTCTATATCACTATTCTTAAAACTATAAAGGTAAATATTGTGAGGAAATCACCATGTTCTAGAACCACCAATTCAAACACATGTGTGTGACTTAAACCGCCTTATTACAAAACAAGATTTATATTTTGACATGGCTTAAACCATGAAGTTTTTGTAATAAGAACGTAACAGTGATTGAAATACCGTTCTTTATACAAAACTGAAAACTTGGTTCGGTACTAAGTTGTCAGTTTTGTGTTTAGGAACTTTACCACAGTCGGAATAAAGTTCGAAATTCAATAATGGCTCCATGTTTTAAACCTGGGTCTGATGATATACCTTGTTTTGTAATAAGGGGGCCAGTGTTTACTCACAGAGAGAAGGTCTGAGACCCAAAAATGGGAACATTATAACCTGTCGATTAAACAGGGTTTATTATACTCCGTTGGTTTAAGTAGTTAAATAAAGGTAAACAAAAAAAAACACGTGACGAGAGATCTGTCAAGTAACCGACTAAAAGTAATACCTATCACTTCAGTTGTCATGCTACATCGCAGTTGTACTCTTCAATTTAGCAACGTTTTATTTCGTTGACGTTTAGAGAACCTGTCATTTTGGGCTCTTTACAATAGACAGATTACGAAATATTATAGTATTGTTATAAATCTAACAAAAAAATGTGCTCAAGCAGTTACTTCTACTAAGAGTAGTTTAAGAATACTTAAATGATAATGATAATACAGTAATAATAGAGGACACTGTGGTAAAAAACAAAAATGGATAGCAATGATATTATATTAAACAGATAAGTTATGAGCGCGCAATCGTGAAGACTCGATAACGTCCTAATTGGGACGTATTTTTGTTAGTCTGTGATGCCAACATTCAGTGATTGGTGGCCAGAATAATATTTGTTTATATGCACGCGCAATTGACAACACTAGCTGTCTCTTTTTTTCTTGTTGTTTTTATCAAGCTGTAGAAAATTGGTATGTTCACCAATCTTCTACTAGATCGGGAATCGAACCCGTACTAATGATTATTTAGCTTCAAGCGTATAGCGTAGCGTATAGCGTAGCGTATAGCGTAGCGTAAGCGGAAGGATGAAAGAATGATGCGAGAACAGATGAAGAAATGAAGGATATTATTAGAATTATTAGAAAGTTATATATTGTATAAATTAAACGGACAATTAAAATTAACAGAATAAAACAATAAGCAATATTAAGCGCGGCGCGATCCGAACAGTTCGGTAGGCGGTCGAATGAAGACTGTGTCTCTGCAGCTCGGCCATCGCGCCGGTGGAAGTATGTGCACGCAGTCTCCGGCAGTCCAAGGTCGTTGTCGCCGTCGCCAGTACAATATCACGCGTTCCTTATCTACTGCGCGGCACGTGTAAGCGCGCGGTCATTCGGTGCAAACATCGTATGATCTGTATGTTTGGCCCAAGATTCATAAGCGGAGCGATTCCGCTCTAAAATGTAAGGTGGTGGTCCAATTATTTATTGTTCCGCCACATATTCCCCCCGGCCAGATCGTAACTACGGTCGATAATAATCGGGGAATCTTACTCGCCGGCCGCTTCTTGTTCTCTTCTCTGTGTCTGTTGTTGCTGGTGTTGTAATGGTTGTTGGGGCGGCCGTTGGTGTTGACTTGACTTTTGGTTGCTTTTCCTCCTCTTTTAAAATATAGGCGGGTTTTAATCTGTCAACAGAAACGTTAGTTGTTTTTCCCTTTACCTCTATTGTGTAATACTTTGGATGCCTTTGTATCACTTTGTAGGGGCCGGCGTAAGGTGGTTCTAGTGGGCTTCGGACATAGTCTCGGCGTAGAAAGATATGCGTAGAGGAATGCAGATCTCGAGGTATGTAGAAGGGAGAAGTTGTATGCCAGGAAGTCGGCCTGGGAGTGAGTTTGGCCATGTGTGTACGCAGACGTGTTGCGTACTGTGTGACGTCGGCTGCTGTGTAATCTGTAGGAGACAGAAACTGGCTTGGTAAATTAATAGCTTCACCATACACAAGCTCAGCAGGCGTGGCTTGGATGTCTTCTTTCCAAGAGTTGCGCATGCCGAGTAGCACCAGTGGTAGGACTTCTGTCCACTGCGAAGAAGTGTGGCACATGATGGCTGCCTTGAGCTGACGGTGCAGCCGCTCAACGATGCCATTCGCAGCTGGGTGGTAGGCGGTGGTGCGGAAGTGATTCGCACCAACCAAAGTAGTGAGGGCCTTGAACAGGTGGCTCTCAAATTGGCGACCACGGTCCGTAGTCACCCGTGCCGGACAGCCAAATCTAGCTATCCAGCCGGACACCAGGGCAGCTGCGCAGGTCTCCGCGGTTATGTCCTTCATCGGGTACGCCTCAGGCCACCGAGTAAATCGATCGATGACAGTTAGGCAGTACCTGTAATCACAAGAAATGGTTAAGGGCCCTACAATGTCGAGGTGTATATGGGTAAATCTGGAAGATGGAGTAAGGAAAGAGGAAAGAGGAGTTACTGTATGGCGGGTAATTTTACTTGCTTGACATTGCAAGCATTGTCTTGCCCACTCTCTACAGTTTTTGCGGATCCCTGGCCACACAAAGCTTTGTGTCACCAGTCGCACTGTAGCAGAACATCCTGGATGATGTATGTTGTGCAACGATTGGAAGACTTGCTTCCTTAGTTGTGGTGTCACATATGGGCGAGGCATCGGCATTGAAGTATCGCATAATATGTGTGCGTTTCCCGTCAGTGTAGCGATCTTTTCCAGCTTGAGTGAAGAGCCGTTTCGAATCAGGTCTTGCAGTTCTGGATCTGTTTCCTGAAATTTTGCAAGATCCTCTAAGTTTATTGCTGCTGATACCTCTTCAACCCGTGACAATGCATCAGCGACGACATTTTCTGTGCCAGGTAAGTACCGTATATCTGTAGTGAATTGTCCTATGAAATCTAGGTACCTGAATTGTCTTGGCGAATGGCTGTCTCGGTTCGTCTTGAATGCGAACACCAGCGGTTTGTGGTCGGTGAAGATGGCAAAGTTCTTAGCCTCGACCATATGCCGAAAGTATTTTACTGCTTCATATGCCGCTAACAATTCGCGGTCGTACGGGCTGTATTTCTTTTGAGCACCACTAAGTTTGTGTGAGTAAAAGGCTAGAGGTTCCCAGTCGTCTCCTTTTCGCTGTTGCAGTACAGCGCCGATGGCGATATCAGACGCATCAGTGACTATGGTCAACTCCGCTGATGGATCTGGATGAGCTAGGAGAGTTGCGTTGCATAATGATGTCTTGATTTCTTCGAAAGCCTTTAGAAGTTCTGGAGTCATGTCGACTGGATGTGCTCCTTTAATTTTAGGGCCAGCAAGGACAGCATTCAATGGGGCTTGGAGTTTAGCTGCGTTTGGGACAAATCGGCGATAAAAATTTATCATACCCAAGAATCGTCGAAGCTCCTTGACTGTCTTAGGGACTGGATACTCCTGGATAGCCTGTATTTTGGTCTCGAGAGGTTTCGTACCTGCAGCTGTTACATGGTATCCTAGAAAAGTTACCTCTGAGTGTCCGATATTACACTTTGATGTATTTACCACAATACCGTAGCCTTTCAAGCGGTCGAACAGTTGCCGTAAATGCTGTTTGTGCTGTTCTGGAGTCTGTGAGAACACGAGAATGTCATCGATATACCCGTAGCAGAAGTCCAAACCAAGCAGAACTTCATCGATAAACCTTTGGAAAGTTTGAGCAGCATTCCTCAAACCAAAGGTCATGTATGGGAACTCGTAAAGACCGAATGGTGTAGTGATGGCAGTCTTTGGAATATCGTCTGGATTGATTGCTATTTGATTATATGCCTTGACAAGATCAATGGTGGAAAATACTGCACACCCTGATAGCTGGTAGGAGAAATCATGAATGTGGCGGATGGGGTACCTGTCTGGTATTGTTCTTGCATTTAGTGCTCTGTAGTCGCCGCATGGTCTCCATCCATCGTCCTTCTTCTTAACCAGGTGAAGTGGAGCAGACCAGGCACTCTCCGATCGTCTGGCCACGCCACTAGTTAGCATGTCTTCAAACTCCTTCTTAGCAACTAGCGTTCGAGCAGGATCAAGGCGTCGAGGTTTGCTTGCAGCTGGTGGACCTGCAGTTGTCCTTATGTGGTGCAACGTGTTATGTTTACCCGGTAAGTGTGTACCTGGAGGCCGCGTGATTTCCGGATACTCGCGTAGAATTTCGTGGTAGGCTGTGTCTCCAATCACAGCCTTTACGGATGAAATATCGTCCATTGATTTGCAATGAGCTCCTGAAACTGATAGTGTAGTTATGTTGTCTATCAAGCGGTGGTTTCTGCAGTCTACAAGTAAGTTGTAGAAACTAAGGAAGTCGACCCCTATGATAGGTCGTGACACATCTGCTACTGTGAATCTCCAGGTGTAGTCTCTTCTGAGACCTAAGTTAAGTCGCAGCTGTGTTGGTCCGTACGTGTGTATCACAGTATTATTGGCAGCGACTAAATCATATTTTGATTGTTTGACAGGCGTCTTTACTGCCGACCGAGGGAAAACACACAAGTCTGAGCCAGTGTCCACAAGGAACTGCATTTTCGTAGTCCGGTCGGTTATGAATAAACGGCCTGTTGAAGTAGGGCAGTCGTTAGCCGCTACTTGCGACCGCCCTTTGAGTTTTCCGACGTGAATGTGCAGGGTTCCTTACATTTGTTCGCCTTGTCCCCGTAGGTATAGTGGTAGTAGCAATGTGGGTGATTCGGTGGCGGCTGCTGTGGTCTAGAGCTATTTGAGCGATTGCGTTCATACCTTTTTTGATTACGGGATTGTGAGCGTGAGCGGGAACGTCCTCTCCAGTTACTGTTCATCTGCGAAGTCAGCAATGCCACTTGCTTTGTGAGCTCGCTTACTTGCTTGAGCAAGTCTGGTGAAGAGCTGGTAGAGGCAGCGGTGGCAGCAATTTGTGGAGTCGATGGTACAATTTCGTACACCCTGTCAGCAATCTCGGCTAGTTTTTCTACCTGTAAGTCGGCAATCTGTGAAGCAATTACAGTCTGTATATTTTGAGGCAAGCGGTTAGTCCAGAGAGTTTTCACAAAATCCGAAGCACCAGCGGGTCCAGCTAGGTTTTGCAGGTGCCGAAGAAACTGAGATGGCCTGCGATCGCCTAGCTCCTCGTGAATTAAAAGTTGCTGTATCCGCTTTTCCTGTGAGGCTGACAGGCGATTAATTAGTTCAGTTTTTAATTTGTCGTACTTGTCTGTCTCCGGTGGTTTTGTGATGATGTCCTTAACTTGAAGTGCGTATTTAGTTTCCAGCTGTGTAGTCACGACATAGAATTTTGTCGTGTCGCTGGATATCCTTGACAGGATAAATTGGCCCTCTAATTGGGCAAACCATAATGCCGGTTCCTCTGGACAAAAAGGTGGGCATCGTAGTGGTAGCCCTATTTTTGACACCTCTCCAGAGACAACAGCTACTGCATCTTTAGCGTCAGCGTCGGCAAAATTCTCTGTATCGGACATCTTTAAAAAAATATAAAATCGCTCACCGCTTATGTTTTGGACCACAGCCTACTTTTTCCTCGCTCCGATGTAGGTACTCGTAAAAAAAACTCTGATAACCAGTTGAATCACCACTCTTCTTGCTTCAATGAAACTGCTTGCTCCTTCTTGCTGCACTCGAGTCTTCAATATGCGCGGTAGTCGAGGGTCACCAATGTAGTAAATTGGTATGTTCACCAATCTTCTACTAGATCGGGAATCGAACCCGTACTAATGATTATTTAGCTTCAAGCGTATAGCGTAGCGTATAGCGTAGCGTATAGCGTAGCGTAAGCGGAAGGATGAAAGAATGATGCGAGAACAGATGAAGAAATGAAGGATATTATTAGAATTATTAGAAAGTTATATATTGTATAAATTAAACGGACAATTAAAATTAACAGAATAAAACAATAAGCAATATTAAGCGCGGCGCGATCCGAACAGTTCGGTAGGCGGTCGAATGAAGACTGTGTCTCTGCAGCTCGGCCATCGCGCCGGTGGAAGTATGTGCACGCAGTCTCCGGCAGTCCAAGGTCGTTGTCGCCGTCGCCAGTACAATATCACGCGTTCCTTATCTACTGCGCGGCACGTGTAAGCGCGCGGTCATTCGGTGCAAACATCGTATGATCTGTATGTTTGGCCCAAGATTCATAAGCGGAGCGATTCCGCTCTAAAATGTAAGGTGGTGGTCCAATTATTTATTGTTCCGCCACAAAGCCATCATTTTTACTTGTGGTGTAATTTAAAATTAATGAAAAGCGGGTATGTGTGCTGCCACTGCTGCGCAGAACACTTTTTCGGTTGTTTTGTGAGTGTATATTTGTTTAATATAATATCATTGGTTAAAAGTTACAACGTATTTTTTAAATAAGAAAGTGTAATTTCTTTAAACCCTTTTTATGATTTGTTTACCATTATTTAACTACCTAAACCAATGGAGTATAAGTTAAACGAAGAACCGACCTACATGCTCAAAATATAGAGAACATCTGATTTTTATTTAACTGACTTCCAAAAAGAAGGAGGTTCTCAATTCGGCGGTACGTTTTTTTTTATGTTTGTTACGCGATTCCTCCGTCATTATGGACCGATTTTGAAAACATTTTTTTGGTTCAAAGGGTATACTCACGAGGTGGTCCCATTGCCACCAAATCAGAATCTGATGTGAAGATCCCATGGAAATCGAGGAAAACCCTCCAATTTTATAGGCAAACCTATAGCGATTTGGGTATTTTTATAGTAACTCGTGCATTTGCTCTCGGAAAGCACCATTTGGTGAAGTGGAACCGATGATGGAGACCACAAACAGTTAAATAGGTAATAATGAGTACCGATTTAACGGGTTGCGATTGAGCAATTTATGCTCGTCACTATGCATATGGTGAGTGGCAGTTCTCCTGGTTCTTACCAGGACAACTTCTCAACAAACAACGCCCCAGCATCGTGAAAAGCAATATTTTGTAAAAGGTGATGAGCAGTTAACATTAGGCTATTGTAACTTAGATAAATTCAAAACTGGCCCACTAAAAAGTGAAAAATAAAAAACTTTTTACAAAAAATTAATAACCGGCTACCAAAAATAACATTACAAAGTGAAAAATAACTTTACAGATCCAAAGACACCGACTTCCGAAATTAAAGTTATTTTTCACTTTGTAGTGTTATTTTTGGTAGTTATTATTTTTTTGTAAAAAGTTTTTTTCATATTTCAGGGATGGTCCCATAAGAAAAGTTAATCATTTTCATGAGTACTAATCTGGCCAGCCTTTTCCCAACTATCTTGGGATCAGTTTCCAATCCAACCAGATGCAGCTGAATACCAGTCTTTTACATGGAGCGACTGCTTGTCTGACCTCCACAACCCAGTCACTAGGGGTAACATGATACCGCTTGGTAAGACTGCTTGTCAGACTTTTGGGCTTCTGACGACCCGTAACGACTGTCAAAGATGTACAAATAACAGCCGGGACCAACGACATAACGTGCTTTCCGAGGCACGGAGGGGTCTCGGTATGTAAAGAGGGTCACCCATCCACGGAATGACCGCGGCATGCGTAGCTTAACCTGATCGATTGACACGTGCGGCTATTAAATTACTTAGCCATGAGCCGATTTTTTCCAGAGTACTAGGCCCTTAAAGTATGTCCCCTTGTATTATTATTTGATTTCATACAATACCTGTTCTACCGGATCTTTTCAATGGTGTGCAGGATACATTCTTCACGTCCAAGTCGAGCAGTGAACAATTGAATACTATTCCTGGTTTGATGCCTGTTGAGTACTCTTCAGGTTCCTGATGGCTGGCTTTTGGTGCCCCTACTAAGAGTCTGTTAAGGGAGAAAGAAGACGTTATGTTTTATCCAAAGGTCCTTTTAAATATATTAGCTAAACAAGATCACATACCTTCCTAAACACAACGGACTAGTTTATTAAATAAATAAGCAATCAGATCCTGGAGTCAGGATTCGTCCCTAGTTATTAAGAATAGGGTAGCTTCCAATTTAATCGGGCTTAAACATTATTGTAAACATTGTGTGCCTCAGCTTATGTCTAGGTTGAATACATTAATTTTCTTTCGTCATTTTAATACAGGTCGATGATGTTATGATAAAACAATCAGTAAAATCGTAGAATCTCCTTCTAAAGGATTTGTTCGTGAATAATAATATTATACTTGTCAAAAAATTATAGGCCCGTTTTGACATTTAACTTGAATCGATTTATCGTGAGTATCGAGTACCGAGTCGTATGGTTACTTCACGGTACTCGATACGCACGATAAATCGATTCAAGTCAAATGTCAAAACGGGCCTATAATTTTTTGACAACTTTAATAATATCATGGTTGGTGCCTCATTTCATTAAAAGTGTCTAACGGGTCTGTTCCAGTTGGATTCGGCCCTTTGCAAAGGTCCCGAAATAAATTAAGGGTCCCGAGATATGTCAAAGATGCTTTAAATAATAATAATAAAACATTTATTTCAGGCTACAATGGCCCATAAACATAATACATAAAATATAAAACAAAACTTGTGTTAATAATATGTATAACTTAAAAATATGTTAGTACTCGTAGCACTTCACTTCACTAGCTTGTTCTTGTGCCTCGTGCTATGCCGTACGTACTCCACAATATCTTCCGCCTTAGTGATATAGTGTAGGCGGGAGATGTACACCGGTGTATTGGGCTTTGCGGCACGCAAGATCATTTTGGGCTCTGTAGTGCCACGGCAGTTCTTGTTCGTTTGTAATTGGCACTCCCTGCTTTGGCATAGGCTTCATACTTGGCAATCATTCTTCAAGGGTTTTGCAAGGGGTGCAGACACTAGCAGTGGGACAGGGCGAAGAGCTCGAGCGACGCTGCGTGGAGGAGATGCGGAGCACATGGGCGCGGTGCTCTGCAAGCTCAGCAAAAGACGGATGCGCTGGTGACGAAACTGCTGACGCGGAATTTGACGACATTACATCGAGGCCGGCTCCGCGACTCATGTTTACGTTAGACGCATCGACTGATGACCTAGTTACCGTCACACTGTTGCGCAACTCGATAAATTCTTTGCGAAAATTAGCGATGAAGGTGTTTTAGGATGGATCTATTTTCGCCTAAAACATCCGTGAGGTGGGCCTTCAGAAAAATAATGTCCTACAGAAGGCTGGTTACATCGACGTGGTCGAAGGTGACGGGAAGCTTGAGTAGCTCCTTCACCGCAACCGTCAGCACGTCGTCCGGGTCGGTCTTCTTGAACACCGTGATTGTCTTGTAGGCTCCTCTTACTCCCGTTACGCCAGCGGGACACCATCTGATCGCGCTTGTTTAGCAAACTGAACCTCCTCGCTGAAGTTCGTTGCGCTGATCTGGACAGCAGGAACCACGTTCATACATACAGCTTCTGCTGCAGGAAGGCCAGCAACTCATTCGTCACAAGTTCATTGCTCATGGCGAGTAAATTACGAGCGTCAGCTTGCGCCGCGCTAGTAAATACACAAAACATGCAAACACGTCCGCATCGGAACGGGGCACAACTAAGACGCACTGGAATGGTATATACAACTTCCAGTTAGCTCCAAATATCTTCCGAAGAAGAAAAATAAAGAAGAACAAAATATAACATAACATCACGGCTACATTCCGTAAATGGTTACGTAGAAGTGTACCTATAGTACACCCACATTTCGTCAGTTATGTTTCAGGCCCATGTAATAAGGGGCGAGCCTTTTGCCATCAACTGGGCACAAATCCAGACTCCGGTCTGCTACTGAGAAATTACTGATGGAAAAACCCAATAACTCAAGAACCCAGGACATCATGCTTAGTAGTAACATATAATTATGTTTGCGCACTTTCCTAAGCAGTCTCTATGAAAAAATTGTATTCCTTCTGTGGGAACTTGGGCTGGCGAAACTTAATATGGGTTACCATGTAACCTAGCTAGGACGCCAGATACAATTCTGTTAAGGCGACAATAACTGACTTTTAGTGATTTTATACTGAAGAAATAAAAGAAGTCTAAACGAGTAGCGTTATTGATTTGAAATTTTTTTTTTTTAAATTAGAGCATTTTTTCAATCATTTAATATGTGAATATTTTAGATTATGTTTATAATACATAGTGAAATTAATTTGTAAAGTTATGTCTTACGCGGATAAAACACTGAGAATGGCGCAAAATCTACCAAGCGTATTTTTTTGAAGTTTTCACCAATTTAAAGATAATTAAATTATTGATCTTTTAGTATACGCGTATTATTAAAATACCTTTTATTCTGTGTATAATAAATTAATAATGCGTCAAATTGGGGACCGCGCTCCTTGATGAGCCAGTCCTATTACTGGCTGAACGTACGACGCGTTGCGTGAGCTCAGTACAGAACACGCAAGCTAACCACTCAAGGTCACTGGCATGTATCTGAGTCTTAATTGTTACTCTCCTCTCTTTACGATTAATCCGTAAATTTTAAAATTATATATATTGTAACAGACTGTACCAAACATTTTGAAATAAATAAAAAATATAGTAGCACTTGCGACCACTAGACCAGTAAAAAATAATTGTTCAAATACTCACCCTTCAGGACTTAAAATAGTAGAAAAGCCGAAATACTCCGCATCATATTCCGGTTGGAAAAGTACTCTCGTGTTCTCATGGAACACATAGCTAGATCTCGAACTATGTGCAATGAATAGTATTGAAATACAAAATATTGTTTCTTTCGCCATTTTCGGTATTTATCTGTAAGCAAGATATTTTTGATTTGTTTCACAAAAGTATAAGACTTATTTTACGCATAGAAGAATTACTGCAAAGTAATAATAAGCAGAACAATACGGTATTGAATATAAAAAAGTCATGAAATTGCTCCTGTAAAATCACAAAAACTGCACTTATTATATTATACATGTTTTACCGAAGGTACTATATTTTTCAGCTACTATCTCTATGGGGATAACCAAATAATAGTACATTTTGATACAAGTGGAGAATGTTTGTTATTGCATTCGAGGCGGAATTAACACCCGAGCCGTAGGCGAGGTTGTTTTTGAGCCGAGAACTGCAATAACAAATGTCCACGTGTATCAAACGACGTTTTTCAATACACTTTTGAAGAAATAAAATAAAATAACGAAAAATATTTTTGTCATGAATTATTAGGAAACTATGATTTTAATTTTCTTTTCTTTCCTTGCTTTGCTTTCGCCAGGTTGAAGGAGAAGCAAAAGTATAAAGCCCATAAACAGCTTAATAAGAAAAATAGACAATTCTATTATTTTTGAGTTTAGAACACAAATAAATGTTAATTTGTTCATAAACGTTTTTTTTTTGTTGTAATAATCACGGTAATTTTTTAAATAATGTTTATAAATAGAACTTATAAACATTATTTAAATATTCCAAAAATATTAACGCCGTAAAGACGCATCTTTGCCGAGATTTAAAAAAAAAATCACCTCCGAATAGAGAGGACCGTCTCTGGCGCGAGACGGTGTGAATAGAGGCATTGAACCAATTTGGACTAAGTATAGGTATAAGTTATCTGTGGCAATTTTTATTCCCGCACACGTGTTGGAAAATAAAAAATGGCACGCATGTGAAATACATTGCATTGTGAACCTAATCGTAGTGCGGTATAAACGTTTTCGAGGAAGTGTATTGAAAATATTTTTTTCCTACCCCTCGTTTAGCTCGTCTAGGCGTAAAGTGACAAAATTATTTCTTAGTGCACCTATAGGCTACAATATTTGAGTGGGTACCATGCATGTAGCATATAAATGAAATATACAGCACAATTTAAATCAGAAGGATGAAACTATTTGGTTTGCTGCTGTCATAAAATTGAGATAGGTACATTTGTTACATAGAAGGACTTTTTCATGAAATCGTGACATTGGGGAACAAATATAACATGTGGAGATGTATTAATGATTCTAATGATTATAATTTTATAAATACATATCTGTCAAAGTCGCGAATCGTATTTTTACATTTATAGAGATCAAGATATAACCTGTCGTTGACCTGAAAATTGCATAAAACGTAAAAAAATATAAATTTTTTTTTTCGCGGGCTAGAGCTGCGAATTTACCTTAATATAATTATATACGTTTTTTATACACACACACACATAATTTCCGTACTAAATTCTCTAAAAACTGATGTTGAAAACCGCATCAAAATCAGGGACCATTTTGGTTACCTATTGAAAGGGTTTTCGATAGGGTTTTTCTAAGCGGTTAAACAAAAACCGAAACAAGAAACGATATGGGTAACCCTTATGAACTAAATTAAATTTTGGTAACCCATTGAAACGGTTTTCGATAAAAACCCATACGGTGTGGGTAACCCTTTTGAACGGCCTATTTTAAGCCATTCAAAACTACTCACAACGTATGGGTTTTTGATTAACTGCTTAGAAAAACCCTATAGAAAACCCTTTCCATTTAAAGGGTTTTCGATAGGGTTTTTTTTACTAAAATGGTAACCAAAATGGTCCCTGGGTAGAATAGAGATAGAATTTGTCATGCTACACGTGCTGGGCGGATATCGAAATAATATAATATTATGATTTTTATATGTTACTGGGGTTCAAGTAGGTATAGAACCCATTGAATGGGTTATCATGTAACCTTTTCAATGGGTTTCTAGTATAAAACCCTTTCAATGGGTTACATCATGATAAAGGTAACCCATTGAATGGGTTACCCCTTCGAAAGGCTTAACTCTTAACCGGGGTTGTACGGTCCCTGATCAAAATGCGTTGTGTAATTTGAAAGAACAACGCGGTCACAAACAAACACGAAAAGCGGCTTTAATGTATCATAGTATGTATACAAATAGCAGGGTCAATGTACAAAATAATAATTATGAACAAAACTAACTGATAACTCACTGTAAAGTTATTGCGCGAAAAACGAAAAACGTCACTGGTCCGCCATCCTTATTTATTTTCCGTAACACTCGAAGAATTCCACTGCACACTCACTGCACTATTTAATTTGACTAGGTACGAAAAAGTAACACACTCAACTTTATTTTAAAATATAATTATAAAAAATAAAGATAAATTATATAAAATATAATAACTTTATTAAGAAATATTAAATAAATAAACTAAAATGTCAAAAGATATTATTCTCTAAAATATAAACACACGTTTTAATTAAAAACACACAAAATGGTCAGATTACTTGTCTAGATGTATTCCTCACAAGCAAAAATATATTATAATTATATTGTTTTACAAAATTGCAGTGTAATTAGCTTGACATCCTATCAATGAATGAGTTGTAAGTAAACACAAACTTGTACTTATTTAACTGACCAACCTCTCGTTGCCAGAGTACATTAATAACTAGACCAAAAAGAATAGAGGAGTTTAAACCTTATGTCACTAAACTAAGATTGATTTTTCTTTGAGTCGAATAGCAAAAGTTTATTTTGTTGCAGCTATAATGAGTTGTTATCAGTTTCCAAACAGTTGGTTATCAGAAAAAAAAATTCAAATGCAGCTGATGAGTGCGACGTATGTGAGTCCGGTACCAAGTAATTGCAATGCTGATATCATTTAGGCCTAAATCTAGAAATATAAGCTCATTGATTTAGGCTGACTGCCAGGGCGTTTTACCAAGCGTCAAAGGAATTGGATCACGTCACACCGCCTGATTTACTATGGTTTAATGTCCTGTTCCAATCAAAAACAATCAAAAATATTTTTATTTCACATAAGCACTTAGGAAACGTCAGAAGCTAGGTGTTCATCATTATCTTGCCCACAACCTAATTAGGGTTTTCTGAAATACCGAACCAAAGTGTCCAAACGCCTATAATTATTAGCTTTAGTCGTGACTGAATGGTGAACGTATGATTACGTCATCATATTATATTTTTCTTCAAAATGAAGGCCTCTTGTCGAAGTGGCGCCAACTGGCGGCATGAATTTATATAAAAGGGTGCCGACACCAAATCAATAAGGATTCATTGATTTGGAGTCGGCACACCATGTCTTCATCCATACTCCTCTTATTAATTTCCTAGTGACTCCCATTCTTGCCATATCATCTTTCACGCAATCCATGTATCGTTTCTTTGGTCTTCCCTTTCTCGTATAGCCATTCACATTCATACCTGCTCAAAACTTTTCTCACGACATTTTCCTCATTCCTCCACATCACAGTTTTGATGTCTTATTGTTGCATGTTAAGTAGTCATCTTGCTACGACATAGAGCTGTGTTACCACGGACTTGGTAGCTGGCTCAAGACAAAAGTCTTTGGCCAGTGCGTGTTGCCAGTGATGACTTATGGTACAGAAACGTGGTCGCTCACAATGGGCCTTATCAGAAGGCTAAAAGTCACCCAAAGAGCAATGGAGAGGGCTATGCTTGGAGTTTCCCTACGTGATCGAATCAGAAATGAAGAGATCCACAGGCGAACCGCCCGAAGAATTGCCAAGCTTAAGTGGCAGTGGGCAGGGCACATTGCTCGCAGAACTGATGGCCGATGGGGCGGAAAGGTTCTAGAGTGGCGGCCACGTACCCGAAGACGTAGCGTTGGAAGGCTTCCTACAAGGTGGACCGATGACCTTGTGAAGGCTGCAGGTATCCGCTGGATGCCGGAAGCACCGAACCGGTCGAAGTGGAGGTGCTTGGGGGAGGCCTATGTCCAGCAGTGGACGTCTTTCGGCTGAAATGATGAAGTAGCTGGTGAATGTCCAATCAAAATCAATCAGCCTGCCTAGCCTTTTCCCAAATATGTAAGGTTTGGCTTCCAGTCTAACCGTTTGCAGCTGCCAGTATACCAGTGCCAGTGATACCAGTATTTTACATTGAGCGACTGCCTATCAGACCTCCACAACCCAGTTATTGGATAACACGATACCCCTTGGTAAGCCTGGTTGTCAGACTTTCGGGCTTCTGACGACCCGTAAAAATTGTGAAAGATCTACAAATAACAGCCAGGACTTCCGAGGCATGGAGGGGTAGGCAGGCACTATAAAGTATCACCCATAAATAGGAAAAATGTCTTATAAGTATAAATAAGTATTATGTGCGAAGCAAGTATTTCAATTTTAAAATCGTTCGAGTTTTGCGTATTCCACGTGTTCATGCTAGACCCTTTTGGGGTTCAATCTCAGTCAGACGTGTTGCTTGGATTTGTGGTAGAAAGGCCTAAGTTGCACCCCTGAGTCTGAATTTAGGCCCGGTAACTGGCAATGGTGAACCAGTGGGAACGGCTGCGACTTACGACAGCTGTGCTGCTGGGGAGTTTGTTGCGTGGCGTCTTCTTCCCAGCTAAAGCACTAGAAAGTGGTGACGGGTGGGCGTTTTTGGGGGACTGTCTCATGTAATTTTGACGTTCGAAAAGTGCTGATTCTCAGTCTAGTTTGAATAAATGACTTTTGATTGATTTTGATTTTACGAGTAGTACATAGGACTAGACAGGCGCTTTACTTTGTGTAAATTATTTCACCACCGCTGCTTTCAAAACGGTGGAAGAAAACATTGTGAGGAAACCGGCATGTCCTAGAACCAACATTTCGAAGACACCAACCCGCACTGGGCCTGCGTGGTAGATTATGGCCCGATCCCTCTCAAAAAGAGGAGGCCTGTGTCCCAACAGTGGGAACATTATAGGCTGAATATGTAAGTAGCAATATAAAATAAATAAATATAACAATGTTTCTCAAAGTACAGAACAATCAGTAATAGTTAAATGGAATCACTCCGTCGTATGAGAGGATATCAATTTCCGCTGATAAAAAAGATGTAACTTGTGCCATAATATTTTTTTTTTTTTTTGTGCCAGTGACCTTTTTCTGTAAGTACGTACTTCGACACAATGACGTATTATAAATATACGCGTCATTCACGAACATTAGTGCACTCAAAAACTGCGTAAGCCATGATTGTAGCTACATACCTACTTGCATACAATCATACAGCGCGTGAAGAAAAGGAAAGACCTATACCGATATCTGTTGTTAGAAAGAGATGAACATACATATTTAGTTACGTCACTAGCTGCTGCATGTTTATTGGCGCGTACGTTATAATAATTATAAATATTGTAAATGTCAGGCAATTGCCTAGTATTTACTTTGCCATTATTGAGCACAGGTAACGCATCTAAAGGTAATATCATTGCTTCGACATCCGAAATTTTTCGAGGTAAGGATTTAGAACTAAGTAGGTACTTATATTGTCTTTAATTTCTTACTTTTATCTCATTAAATGCTGCACCGGTTCACGTCATCACGTCAACGCCGGCTGTCACTGAAAACCAGCGCTGGGGCTCTGTCTCGCATAGGGTCGCAACATTATGCTGAGCGATGGCCGTTTTGCGTGGATGCGACGCATTTTTTCCCCCAACTTGTTCTTTTTGTGTTAGTGTTCTGTCTTTGCGTCATGTTTACCGCAAATAAACGTATTCTCTTTATTTATTTCTTTCTATGATCCAAGTAAAATTAAGTTGATAGCACGAATGGAATCAAGAATTTCGGGACAGAGAGATTCAGAGAGATTTTTTTGTACACTCTCATAGACACACACATACACACAGATGCAGACGCCCTGATTAACTTTATGTTTATAAGAACTACCCCCAAAATTATAATAAGTTAAGTTTTTTGTCTTAAATCGCCTTATAAATAAAGTTAGATTGTAATAAGTATCATAATTATTTTATTAAGTACAAACTATCTGTATGGTGATTTGTAATACAGGTGTTTTACGCCTAACTCAGACACCAGCTCCTCACATTGCTAAAAAAAAAATCAAATAATATGTGAAACCTAGAATAAGTCATTGTGAGGAGAAATAAATAATTTTAGTATTTTATTATTATTCGGGTTTGAGATGTCTTTATTTCCCATAAGAAATTTCACTTACATGAGAAATATTTATATCTAACTTAAAAAAACATTATTGATTCAAACGTACAGTGTTTGCAAGAAATTATAACATACAAAAATATTGTAAAAGTGTAGGGTAATCGCTAATAATTTAACACCGCTAAAATGTAACCATACACGGAACGCGCGCAACTAGATGTGGCATGAAATGTACTAAGGTGCGCTCATTTTATTAAACATATGTTATTTTAATTCTTTCTTAAATATTGACATGGATTTTACATTTTTGATGTTATTCACACGTTAATAATACATTTTTTTAACAATTAAAATATTTTTGGAGTTCTGTTTTGTTATGTAAGTAACCAGTAACTGACATAACAAAACAGAACTCCAAAAATCGTAAAATTATATTTTCTATTCTCACCAATTACTGCTTCCTTTGTACAAAGAAATTCGTAATTAATAACTTTAATGAACTCACTTTGTTCGGATTTGTAATAATGCAAATTAGATTACAACTAAGTTCTTAAGAATCCCTAATTTATTATCAATAGCTACTCTTGTTATGGCAGCATAGTCGACCTCGTAATCGCGTTATCACTTTTGACAACAATTCCTACTAAATTGAAACTTCAATAAGGTTGAAACTGTCTAACTGTCACAAAGACAAATAGACCTAATCGTTTTATGTGCAAGTGACATTCAACTTTAAGGTAATAAAGAAATTATGAAGTCGACTAATACAATGTACAAAATTTATCATTAGTGGAGTTAATGGGTTTACTGTTAATTTCATTGTACTAAGACAGATACCTTTTTCACACAATCCGATTCCGATAGCAGTATTTGGTTACTAAGAATACATTATTTTCGCTTCTTGTAATCGCCGGCGATAAATGTAAGTCACAAGATAAAAATATTAAGTTTGTAGTGAGAACAGTATCATCAAAAAATTATACAAAGTTCGCAATTGTAATATTCTATTTGAAATCACTTTTGAAAATGAAAAATAATCCTGGGCTGAGAATACTGCCTTGAAGCACACCGCTACTAATTAGGAGCTCATCATCACGACTCTTACTTAGTGCGATAAAGATTGATAAGAATATGGGGTTCTTATCATTCTTTATTGCATTTCCAATTCCAACGGAGACTTAATCAGAAAATTTATAAATTGTAAAAAGCTTATCTTAAACTGACCTTGGGAAAAGTTTAGGAGGGGACATAAAATACTGACTGGCAATTTTCCTTATAGGAAATAATGGCTACCACAACTACATACAAACTCACGAACACAAAAACGAACACGAATACTCATGTTTCCACAAATAAATGTTTGAATCCTGAAAATAAGCTTACCTATACCCACAAGCAATAAATTCAATTGTAAACCAATTAATAACGACGTTCAGTAATTTAATTTATCGATAATAATTGAATTTGATAGATATTGTTCCTAGGTAATTTCATGCCTCACTAAGGGGGTTCCGGATTGGTCTATTAAGAGGTAACGGGATCCCCTTCATGTGCTGATGGTGATCACCGGGGTGGTTTTAGTGAGGTAAGAATCCCACACTCCCTGGTCTTTTTCCCCAAAGTCCAGGTGCCTTTTGAAGGTATCCCACGAAAAAAAAAAAAAAGAAAAAAAAAAGGTAATTTCATGCCTATCGGTAATGAATCAATATTGATGATTTAATATTCAATTATTCGGTGACATGGTTGATGGCTATTGAAGTATAATAGATTTAAGTACTTACCTACCAAACAAGGTCACGTTCTTCTTAATGAAATCTGTCATTGCTGCATTTTTAATTCTTTTTACCTATTGTGATTTAGTAATTTTATTCTAGGTGCAAGTTCTTCACTTAAAATTAAATATTAATGTATGCAAAATATTTGAAAACATTTTTAAAGAGTAGCGTAGTAGTGGAGTTTCTTGCCCATTATTTTCCATAAGAAACTACCTTTTGGCACGGGCAACTAATATAGAATCAGTTCTATTTTTGAAAGTGCCTATGGTTCACTGTTGGAATCAACCACAAACAGGAGCTACAATGTAAGCTTAGATGTACGAGTATGAAGCAGCAAACACCATGTGAACCATGCCGTAGGAATGTACTGCATGGGGCCATAATATGAATTCTTATTTCCCAGGCAGTTAACGGCGTACACGGAACTGCTATGCAATTTCGTATTATGAACTCGTCAAACAAGACAGTCAGCGGGCACGTGACACCCTGGCCGACTTCTGCCCGAATATTGCCTGGCAATACCGTATTACGAACGTTCGTTTGACGTTTCTTTTCATACTAGAACTGTCAAAACCTCACAATCCATTCAATTTACGCTGCTTCAGAGCTTTGATGAGCTGAGATGAGCTTTTAATTAATTGTTTCGGGTATAATTTATTGGCGAAAATATTTGAGTGTTATTTAAATAAAAAATGATAATATCATGACTGACGAATATGAACTGTTTGAGTTCCTGGAAAGAGACTTTTCTCATCTATATTTAGTATTCACTATTTAGATGAGAAAAGTCACTTTCCAGGACAAACCGACGCGACGTAGCAAAACGCGCTGCCATCATTTTCATGACAGCCATCACTCAAGTCTTATTTACAATCTAATTCGAAATCCAAAATCATTTGTTTAATTCGGCTTTGAATCAGCTCTTATTGAAATCAAAAGTTAGTGTGTTTTTGCTGAGAAGAAGAAGTATAACAAACTTCCAAGTAATGCATCTGTCTGTATAATTATTATTGTAGAAATTATTTTGTATTATTCTATAGCAATCTCACAATAGCAAGTACCTATTCACGTAAAAAGTAAAAAAAATATAATAAAAAATAAATCAATTGCTTTGTTTTGCAGTGCCCTTACAGGGTGCATGTTTGAAACTTATAATCTTATTCCGACCTCTTTATAACATATTTGCAATAAACTGATTTGATTTGATTTATAAAGTCTATACTTATCTTTTTATACTAGTACGTTTGCCTTTTTCTCTGTTTATCGCTCGTTCTCATAGTTTGCTTTTCAATCATTTAAAAGTAACCTATTTATTTAAGTATTTTTATTTTCTTTTGTATTTTAATTTTTTTACATTCAATGGAAGTGCGGAATCTACTAACACAAGCAATTCTTGCTTAAAAGGAGATCTTCAAATCATGTAAGAGTAAATGCACATTGTAATTGAAATAAACATTTTTATTTTTAACCGACTTCCAAAAAGGAGGAGGTTATAATGTTCGGCTGTAAGTTTTTTATTTTTTAATGTTTGTACACCGATATATCCATCAATTAGGGACCGATTTTGAAAATTATTTTTTTATATTGAAAGGGTATGCTCCCGAAGTGGTCCCATTGCCACCAAATCGAAACGAAA
Source organism: Tiliacea aurago (assembly GCA_948098905.1). NCBI lineage: Eukaryota > Metazoa > Arthropoda > Insecta > Lepidoptera > Noctuidae > Tiliacea > Tiliacea aurago. Next base: position 3,642,785 of record OX402583.1, on the reverse strand, counting down.
ATCACCATTTGGTGAAGTGGAACTGATGATGGAGACCACAGATGGCCACCGGAACAACATAATAATAAGTATTTAGTACGGGTAGCAATTCGATTAGGTACTTTAATATGGTTGCTAAGCAATTTATGCTCGTCACAATGCATATGGTGAGTGGCAGTTCTCCTGGTTCTTACCAGGAGAACTCCTCAACAATTAACGTCCCAGCATCGGGAAATTAAAACAATATTTTGTAAAAGGTGATGAGCAGTTGACTTTAGGCTATTGTAACTTAGATAAATTAAAAACTGAGCCACTAAAAAGTGAAAAATAAGAAACTTTTCGTAAAAAAAAAAAGACTACTTCCTAAAAAACACTACAAAGTGAAAAATAACTTTAATTTCGGAAGTCGGTGGCAAAAAACTCAAATACAGATCCAAAGACACCGACTTCCGAAATTAAAGTTATTTTTCACTTTGTAGTGTTTTTTAGGAAGTCGGTTTTTTTTTTTTACAAAAAGTTTTTTTAATAATATTAAAGAGGTAAAATTTGTGGGTGTGTATGAAGGGGGTAATCTTCGGAACTACTGATCCGATTCCGAAAGTTCTTTCACTAATGGGAAGGTACAGAATTGCCGAGTATCATAGGATATATTTTAAGGAAGTCGTGGGCGCTAGTGTACTAAAAACCCGACAAAAATTTTCACGACAATAGATTTTCACTGGCTTACTTACCCATGATCCATTTTACAAAGACTATAAAATTATAACTCGCGACCCATCTCAAGCGGCGTCAACGTGACACGGGGCGTTTTATGGGGTATATTAAAACCCCCATTGTGACACCATCGTTTTAGAAACGTGGAAGTTTATTTGGTAGTTTTCATGGAAAAAATGCCCATGCAAAAAATAAATTGTTTATTACATTGCACCTTAATTTTGATATTTAAGCGAGGTTTGAACTTGTCTTGCTTTTCTTGGTTTGCGCGATGCTCACTTCCCGTAAAGATAACGCTCTGTCGAGCCTATTGTACGTATTTTTACACGAGTAGTCTGTGGGCTAGATATACGCAAAGATCACGTAGGGTGTGGGGCAGCTCCAACAGTATCCTAAGCATGATTTCAAGTCATCTAGACTGTGTTTTCGTGGGTCGCTGTAGTGCCATCTCACATGGGTTGCCACAACGGTGATCCACTACCATTTGTTTGTTCTTGTGAAGTGTCAGTTCTTACTAATATAGTTGTAAGTCTTACTAATCATTTTTGAGTCTAAGATACTTCAATAAAGATAATTATATTCTATTAAAAGAATGTTCCAATTGAGAATGTCCTCATTTTTACCATTAGTTAACTTCATGACAATTTATTAGTTTCTTAGAGCTAAGGAAAATATGCCTTGCAAACAGGCAGAAAAGTATAAACCTTTGAGTGACACGAATTTCTGTAGCGGATACAGCAAGGTTCTGGACGTTCGTTGCGATTAAAAGAATGGCAAAATGTCAGTGTACTATATTCTCTGCCTAACCCTTTGGAGATTACAGGCGTGATGCTATGTTATCTAAATTGATCATATACTTGTATTCTTGTAAATAAATAATATTCTATTCTATTCTCGAGAGTTGTAATGCTAATTCTAATGATTATAATTCTGTAAAGCTATAATTGATAAGGCCGCGAATCATATTTAGACCAACATACCTACAACCTGTTACTGACCTGCAAATTGCAAAAACTTAAGAAAAATTGAATTTTGCGGGCTACCTTAACGCATCCTCCTTAAGTAAATAAGTACTTAAGTATAAAGTAAATATTGTTATTTAAACTTAACGACTACGATCCTCGTTAAGTCATTTTACTCGGATTTAAGTTTTTTTATAATTCTATGATATTACATAGCAATACGTAAAAATACTATAGGCAAACGGTTCTTAAGTTTATTGAAAAGTTGTTTATTTATTTGTGAACTTTTGTAACAAATATTACAGAATAAAGTTGGAAAGATGACCATAATTATATTGAAAAACATGAAAACTACGGAGGAAGTGAAACTACAATCATATTCATTTCAAGCAATCTTAGAACCTCTGATCTAACTGGACAGATACTTAACGAGTCTTAAATTCTTCTGTATCGTGGCATTTTTGTTAAAAAAAAAACAAAAATCTGATAAGCAGTTATGTCGGATTTGAACTTGCGTGTCTTTTGCTGGGGTATCTAATTGAGTGGCTAAGTATGAATAGCAGCTCGGGTCGATCGATCAGGTGCTACGCTTGCCGCGGTTGGTCCGCGGATGGGTGACCATCTTCACATACCCTCTGTATGTAAAGATGGTCACCCATTCACGGACCCCCGTACCCTTTCTTGCACCCCCGTGTCTCGGAAATCACGGTAAGCCATTGGTCTCGGCTGTCATTCGTGAATCTTTGACAGTTGTTACCGATCGTCAGAAGCCCGAAAGTCTGACAACCAGTCTTATCAAGGGGTATGGTATTACCCAGTAACTGCTTATAAGCAACATTGCTTAATAAGCACACACCCATCTCCATGCTTGCACGAATACTTCTATCCTCGCATCCATATATACTCTCGTACATACAACTCCCCTATTCACTTACTCACCAACACCACATCACCTACTTATCCACACTCACATACAAACACCTACACACCTACATTTACACTCATTCCCCCTCACCCACACTCTCACATACTCATACATAATTTAATTATTAAAATAAACTATAACTTTTTTCCCTTCTGAAGGTAAATCGACACAGTCCACTCATACGTAATTATCAATTATTGGAACCTCATTGTGATAGGCTGTCTCTTAAGATACAGGATAACCCTAGTTTAAGAGAGGGTTTAATCTATTGTGTACAGATTTCTGCAGCATCCAAATTTTTTATGTTTTTTTGAATGTTCGCTTCCATAATCTCAAAATTTTAAACCTAAAGTACAATTATCTGTATGCATGTGCTTTTGGGAAATAAAGAAATTTATTATTATTTCCTATAATTAATGATTTGCATATAAATTATATATTTAAATATTAGAATATAAAAAAAGTATATAAAAACATTTAAAAATATAAAAAATAGTTGTCCGCCGGTAGCGGGAGCAGGGTCCAAGCTACCGGTGGTTAGGGCTCCAGAGATAGGAACCTCCTCACGATGCGAGCCGTATCGAGGAGTACTGCCTTCTGAATCAGGCCCTTGATCCAACCACCTAACGAGAGCCTCGAGAGATGTTGATCGAGGCTCTCGGCCATCAGGCCATTGGCCGATACGACAATCGGCACAATGATAGCCGAGCTCACATTCCACATGTCAACAACCTCGTGTGCTAAGTCGAGATATTTAATTTGTTTCTCTTTCTCAGCTTTCACGAGGTTCTCGTCATGTTATTATTATTATTATTACTGAGTTGTGGAGGTCAGATAGGCATTTGCTACATGTAAAATCCGGTTAGTCTGGAAGCCAACCCCAACATAATTAATAAAATGATTGGCAGATGATGATCTAATTAATGACGCTGTGTGTACATTTTCGTGTCGCCACTCTGGAGTGCTGCTGTTTACGAGTAAAACCAAATAAAAACTACATTAATAATCATCATCATCATTTCAGCCGAAAGACGTCCACTGCTGGACATAGGCCTCCCCCAAGCACCTCCACTTCAACCGGTTCTGTGTTTCCCGCATCCAGCGGATACCTGCAGCCTTCACAAGGTCATCGGTCCACCTTCTAGGAGGCCTTCCCTTCCGTCTTCCAGTACGCGGTCGCCACTCCAGAACCTTTCGGCCCCATCGGCCATCAGTTCTGCAAGCAATCTGCCCTGCCCACTGCCTAAGTGGCAATTCATCGGGTTATGTCGGTTACCTTGGTTCGCCTGCGGATCTCTTCATTTCTGATTCGATCACAAATAATAAAACCATCTATATATATTATAATATATCGTATATTATAATCATCATCATTTCAGCCGAAAGACGTCCACTGCTGGACATAGACCTCCCCCAAAGGGGGGTTTCTATAATCGCCACGCTTGGCAGGCGGGTTGGCGATCGCAGTATGGGGTTAAAATGGATAGAGAACGCTGCTGCCCATTCTCTAGTAAGTCCCTTAGTCGCCTTTTACGATACCCACGGGAAGAAATGGGATGGAGCTATTCTTTACGTCCGGCACAGCACGCAACCAAACCTCGGTAACGTCTATTAACCAACCAACCAAACGGACATCCGGCACCAAAGACAAAATCATCATCATCATTCCAGCCGAAAGACGTCCACTGCTGGATATAGCCCCCCCCCCCCAAAGAAGGGGGGGGTGCCATAATCGCCACGCTTGGCAGGCGGGTTGGCGATCGCATTATGGTGTTAAAATGCATAGTGAACGCTGCTGCCCATTCTCTAGTAAGTCCCTTAGTCGCCTTTTACGACACCCACGGGAAGAAATGGGGTGGTGCTATTCTTTACGTCCGGCACCACACAGATGACGACGTATAAATATTATCTGTGTGTAAATAAATAAAAACCGTTTAAAAAGATGCACCAATCAATTCGCTCATAGCTACTGATTTGTCCATATCAGTGGGAGCTATACACTGAATACTAATATGGGATACGACCCCACCGCAATAGTACGGAACTCAAACTTTGCCCACTCTCAGATAATATTTGCCGAACGTGATTAGTTCCCTATTCCGACATACTAGTTATCGGTGTATTGAACCTAGATTATAGTGTAAAACTTACTAGGTACTAACTTTGGTTAGAAAGCCGAATCGAGTCTCTAATCTGATGTCACATCGGATGTTAACTGTTGTGATCGGTTATCAAAAGAACATTTTCATTGGTAGAGCTTTTAATTCAGCAGCTTTTAGTTTTTAACAACTGGGTGGAACTCTTTTTATTATATTTTATTTTTACTGTTTCATTAAGAGCGTTCACGACTTACGGCATTTCTTACAAACTTTCAAGCCCTTGTTTTTCGAAATTACTGAACCGATTTTAATGAAACTTCATACGCTTAAGCAATCCTGCTTATTTAAAAAAAAAAACGAAAAATAGTGTAGTGAAACAGAGATTCCCAGTTATCTGTTTTTAAATAAGACATTTCGAAAATGTTCTTAACTAACTTTTTAGACCTTTGTATCCTGCTTATGCGTATGAAGTTTCATTAAAATCGGTTTAGTCATTTCGAAAAACCAGGTCTTGAAAGTTTATATGAAATGTCGTACTTCATAAACGCTTTAAACTTCAAATTATTTTATTAATTGTTTTTTTTTTATGTGAAACATGTATAGGCGCAAGTAAAACCGATTGCTGGCGGGGCGACGCATGCCGCGTGGCGATCGGTCACTATACAGTCTATAAGTTTAGTGTGTGTTTTATAAGTATGTTCTTCTTTTTTTTGCCTATTGTTTTTTTTTTTATTCTTTTAAGTTGAATTATTATAATTATGGCATAATTTTTTTGTGCTATTGTATGTTGTGCTATGTATGTGTTTTGTGTGCACTGAATAAATGTTTTATCTATCTATCTAAATGTGTGTGTAGTGCGATGTTTCACGTCTGCCAGTCGTCCCGTGACGGCTCAATTTTTTTAATTAGAATTGTAATTGTCATCGCCAAAAACATCCGCTGCATCCTAGAACACCGACCAAAATCAATCATTAAAAATGTCCGTAAAGCATGTTGCATGGACGGACTGGAACGCACATTACCTAGGTATATTGCTAAGTATATTTATGTCGTGTTGTATTAGGATCTAACCATTAGATATAATCCTCTTATCCATCCAACGATTGAGGGACGGTCTGCATTATTTACCAGCAACCACCCAACGAGCTTAGTTTTAACGAAAATCACTAGTTGGATCACAAAACAGCCCTTCAGCACGCGTGCTCACTCAATGAGGGTGAATTTAATTCACAGGAACGGTGGTAGTATTCTGTAATGAGTTCAAAGTGAATAGAGTTCCTTAAAATCACTTTAAATGTATTCATAAATCGTAGCAGGTCGTTCTATAGCGTTTCTGCCTACCCCCAGAAACGGATGGGGAAAGCAAAGATTTAAATCGTGAGATATGTTCGTAATACAGAACGATCCTCAAGTCCAGTTTGATCGTCAATCAGTCGATCATTGTTTCAGTATTTCTTTATTTAGGATATCTAGCAAAGGATACATAAATACCTACAATATAAATCACAATAATAAAAACCGGTCAAGAGCGAGTCGGACGCGCACACCGAGGGTTCCGTATTTATACATATATGATATTGATGATTTCGGAAAAACTGTGCTGATGACATTGACCGGGGGCCGTTGTTGGGAAACATTTGTGAATTTTTTACAGTAATAGCGGTGTTCGTTCCGATTTTGACTACGCGCCATAGTAATTATCCCTGTAGCGTTGTATTTTTTGTAGATTGTTTTTTATGTTCATGTTTATTACTTAAATAAAGCTGATTATTGTTATATAAAAAAGTAGATTTTTTAAATTATTGTTTTTTAAATAAAAATATTGAAATAAAAACCTATATCTTTTGAAAGTTTTCACAATTATAGGGGTCTGTCTATCTCTTTAATATCTGAGAGGAACACTAAAGTTCAACCTTCTATTTGAATCATCGATTAATAATGATCTTTTTTTATTTTTATTTTTTTATTTTATTGAAAGGAACAGAACTGATGAATGATTGTAATAATCTACTTCTCCAAATAGTACTCGTAATGCCATCCATGCATGCTCCATTTTTATAGTAATGCTTCAATTCCACAACAATATTAAAAAAAACCGGTCAAGTGCGAATCGGACTCGTGCACGAAGGGTTCCGTACCATTATCTATAAAAACGTCACGAAAAAAATCACGTTTGTTGTATTTTTTAAAGTGAATATACCTATAATTAAAGATTCTGTGAATATTTCAAGCGTCTACCTGTTGCCGTTATCAATATCAAGCAAAAAAATCACGTTTGTTGTATGTAAGCCCCCTTAAATAATTATTTTATTCTGCTTTTTAGTATTTTTTGTTATAGCGGCAACAGAAATACAACATCTGTGAAAATTTCAACTGTCTAACTATCAAGGTTTATGAGATACAGCCTGGTGACAGATGGACAGACAGACAGACAGACGGCGGGACCTTAGTAATAGGGTTCCCGTTTTACCCTTTGGGTACAGAACCCTAAAAAACAACAACGCAGATAAACATGAAAATAACAAAAATGTACATGACAATCTACGCTCAAGCGCAGTCTCGACCACACTTGGGTGATAGATAACGCAATAAATCATTGCTTGGGTTCGCTTCATGAACTGAATAACGTTCTAAAATAAAGCCAAACTCAGCTAAATCAATGAATCTATGCTTGAGGAACGTTTTAAAATTAGAACTAGACTAAAAAAACTACTTTTAAACAGAGGCTAATGCTTGAGTTTCCTTCTGTAATACGAACCTAAGACGAGCTGAGCGTGAGCTTAAAATATAATAGTGGCTAGTGCTTTATTGTTAAATTATAACAATATTAGTGGCATTTCATTCGAGTTACTGCGTCTTTGTGTGTGTCAGAGCTTTAAAAGACGCGATTCTGTTTTGTTTTTATAAAACAGAATCGCGTCTTTTAAGGCCCTGACAAGAGGCAAATGATCAAAAAACTTGCGAAATCTATATAGTTTGTGGTAGCAAAAAAATATACATTATTCTTGAACATATTTCTCAGAACTTGGTTGTTACCAAAACATGTTTAGAAAAAAAATAAGATACAAATAAACGGTAAACTAACCCGTTACTTTGAGTTTCAATACAAAATAACTGTATTAAATATCAACGTATGGTTGGTATTTAACAAGAACGTCTTATTTGTATGCAGAACTTGGTTGTTTTTTTCATTTTCGATTACTCAACTCATTTATGAGTAAATAAATAATTGCTTCATATTTTGCAATAAATTACAAGCGTTGTGTCATCGCGCTTCTCTTTATTTTGTATGCAGTCTGACAGTGACAGCGGTTTACCCGTTGTCAGTGTCTTAACGCGTCAGCGTTTGGCGAAAAGGCGTGCGTTTAAGCGTGCATCACGTTCTGGCTTACTTTGTTATCGTAAGGCCTGTTATACACTGCTCGAGTTTGGTGCGCTAGCCGCACCGTAGATTTTTTTTTTTTTTTTTTTTTTTTTTTTTTTTTTTTTTTTTTTTTTTTTTTTTTTTTTTTTTTTTTTATGAATGGCATCTCGTAGCAGACCTAGAGAGGTCGTTGCTACTTAACCGGATATTGCCGCACCGTAGAATAATCGTGTGAGCTTGTATACACGTATTACACGGCTAAACACCGGACGATGCATGCGACGACGGCGCGGCGTTATGCCGTAGTGCCACCGTGTCTGTCAACAAGCTTTCATAGTGATCAATACAACACTATAATAACAACCGTGCTTAAATACGGCGAATTAACCGTAGTTTTTCACGGCAAAAAAAGTGTCTGTATAACAGCCCTTGCTTTAAGTTTCACCTGATTTTAAACAATTATAAACATTTGCTACACCGGACAATGTGACTTTAAAGGTGCGAAAGTAATGACGTTTTAAGAGCGTTTACATCCTACGGCATTTCATACAAACTTTCAAGGCCTTGGTTTTAGAAATGACTGAACCGATTTTAATGAAACTTCATACGCATAAGCAGGATGCAAAGGTCTAAAAAGTTAATTAAGAATATTTTCGAAAAATAGTGTTACAGCCAAATTATAACGATTTTAAATTTTCCATAGAATTAGAGATTTCCATTTATCTGTTTTTAAATAAGACATTTCGAAAATGTTCTTAACTAACTTTTTAGACCTTTATATCCTGCTTGTGCGTAAGAAGTTTCATTAAAATCGGTTCAGTCATTTCGAAAAACAAGGGCTTGAAAGTTTGTATGAAATGCCGTACTTCGTAAACGCTCTTAAAACGTCATTACTTTCGCACCTTTAAAGTCACATTGTCCGGTGTAGCAAATGTTTATAATTGTTTAAAATCAGGTGAAACTTAAAGCAAGGGCTGTTATACAGACACTTTTTTTGCCGTGAAAAACTACGGTTAATTCGCCGTATTTAAGCACGGTTGTTATTATAGTGTTGTATTGATCACTATGAAAGCTTGTTGACAGACACGGTGGCACTACGGCATAACGCCGCGCCGTCGTCGCATGCATCGTCCGGTCGCCAAACATCATCATAGACGTAAAGAGCAACACTCGTAAACTTTTTAATTAAAAAAAAACATATGATAGAAAGTACATTTATTTAGCAAATACTAAAAGGCACAAAACATTTACTGCAAATAAACAAAATCAATTATAAAGTGTAATGTGAGATGAGTAAGAACATACCTTATTCGTATCATATAATTAGTTAGTGAAAATATCAAGCCAAATTCTAAAACGTTGCAAAACCTTCAACAATAATTCATTAATGTCAGGAAAATTATTACTCATCACATCCAATAATATATTAAAACCAGAATAAGGATGAAATTTTCAAATGGATGCGTTGGATACCGCTTCAGCTGGTCTACAATGTTCATGACATTCCATTTGCTATGAAAATCTGTTAGGACGAACGAGTTAAGCCGGGAGCAGACATGAATATAAAGTTAGAAACTAATGTCAGAGCTGCTCGAATGAATGAATATTGTATTACACACCTACGTTTGCGGATGTATGTTGAATGATGACAGAATTCATATTTCAGAATTCGAACGCTGTTTTTTGGAAGTACCTACCTAATTTTTATTTTTTTATTTTGGCTAATTCTGATAATATTGTTTTTAATGATTATATTTTATTGTATCGAATTACTATGTTATTTATCACCACTTTTTTATGTTTACAAAATGTTAGCATTTCTACTTTACTACAGTTATTAGATGGGTTTGGCGCTGATAGCCAAAATATACAGGCTTTCGCCTAGTTCGGCAAATTTATTTGTAACAGGAAACTAATATAGTTTATATACATGGTGTATCATTGTAAACAATTATTGAAATAAACTTATATAATTATTAATTTCGTTTAGCGTAATGGCTATCATTCTTCATCCATACTATCTCTACGGTTCATATTTATACAGCGTGCCGCTTCAGTGGCGACATTAATTTCACACACTGGTAGGGCTAGTGGTCAGTATTTTTTTTTAAATATCTTATAGTATTAAGATAAATAATAATAAATTGAAAAAAAAAACAAGCAAACTAAATAATAAAGCTCTCTATTCCCTTCAATTCGCCTACTCCTTGTACATTATTTATTTTAATTTAATTGATTCGATGTTATGATCCGTGACCTCGGCTAATTACCTATGTGCTACAGTTCTTTAAGTACAGGTCGCTCCAAAATGGTATTTTAGAAAATTGTAAATAAATTAATAAATAATAATGTTTAATGAAATTAAAATATTTTCATAAAACGTAAAGGCGAAATTGTATACGTGTGTTAAATTAATGTCGCCACTGTAGCGGCACGCTGTATACGGGGTCAAATTAAATTAGCTAGCGAAACTCTGCATACGTGATGGGTGTAAATATCTAAACACGATAAAGAAAAATAAAAAGATTTAAAGTTTTTGAAGTCAATGACAGTTGGTGATGTTGTTACTCGAAGTATGAGGTGAGAAAATCTGTTTTCTTTTGTTTTATCGTGTTTAAGTATCGATAACAATCACATCTGTGAAGATTAAACAAAAAAAAAACTTATTTTTTGAATTGATATTTCAAATGGTTACCCCAAAAAAAAACTCATAAAATTAATTTATTTTATGTTTTATCATGCTTAGTTAAACCATCACATGTGAGGAGTTTTGCTTCCACATTTACTTTAATATTTTAAAGGCGAATTAAAGTAACTGTGGTCTCTGTGGTCTGTCTATCTGTCTGTCTATTACTTTTTCACACCTTAACGCAGAACAGATTTAGATGAAATTTGACACATGGATAGCCCTGGTGACCGAATTACTTGGTATACTATAGGTTACTTTTCATCCATCAGCATACGATCCCGTAGGATGATTTCCGACCTCCACACGGGCGATGCCGTGGGCAAAAGCTAGTTATTTATAATTAAAATTACTGTTGAAGTGTTTAATGATTTGATAATTGATAGATTGACTCCACAGATTCTGTAAAAACATACGGCTTTTGCAGAATGAAGGTATCAGGCAGAGTATAATGCTTAACTTTATTCAAATTAAAATAAAATATTAAAGTGGGTTCTTAGATAGTTTACACACTCAGTAACATAAAAACCTGTTTCTAATACTGTGCGTTCACAGCTTTATTCCAACTAATTGGTAGGTACTCAAAACAAGTTGAATTATTAACGCACCAATTGATACCAAATTAGCGTTTCAATGGTGCTGAATTTGGGCAATTTTAAATAGCTCGACATTTACGAAATTCATTGGAAAATTAAATCATCACACTAATATTATAAAGGCGAAAGTTTGTGAGTGTGTGTGTTTGTTACTTATTCACGCTCAAACGGCTAGACCAATTATGATAAATTTTGTATGGAGGTAACTGACACCCTTTTTTTTTTGGGTGGGAAATTATCAAATAACTTTTCCCGCTCTGGGCTGAGCTGGAGGGCGTGTCAGAATTTTACTGACTAAAACCCACCCGTGTTCCTTCCGTTGCCTGTGTGCCGGGGCCATGATATCCCTTTCGAACAAACTCGCAACCCTGGCAGGCATTGGTCCTCACGGACCCCGTCAGTTGCTGCTGACATCTCTTTGAGGAGCGCGTGAAACACAACGCGCCGTCGACCTGGGCCTGGTCCTTATCGGACGCCGGCGAGCTACCCATCGCTCACCGTCCGTAGGCCCGCGCCTACGGTGGCCGGAAATCAGCTTGCGACTCCCGACGCCCGGGGCGTCTCCTGCGGCGGCTAAACCCTGGATTAACATAGAGGCTATTTATTTTTATTCTGATATTCGCACGGGATCGAGACTTGCGCAGGTAAAACCGCGTGGCGCAGCTAGTGATTTTCATAAAGTGAAGGCAACTAATCAATGAAATCTGTGGTGAATTTTATGTTTAATTTAAAACACATAATTATTGTCCGTTTGGTGCCAGACGTAAAGAATAGCACCATCCTATTTCTTCCCGTGGGTGTCGTAAAAGGCGACTAAGGGACTTACTAGAGAATGGGCAGCAGCGTTCTCTATGCATTTTAACACCATACTGTGATCGCCAACCCGCCTGCCAAGCGTGGCGATTATGGCAAACCCCTCCCTTAGGGGAGGCCTATGTCCAGCAGTGGACGTCTTTCGGCTAAAGTGATGATAATGATGATATCATTATTTACAAAACAGTGAGAAGTGGTTGTCCAGTGGTATCGGCCCCGACTTACGAGTTGTAGGTCGTGAGTTCGAACCCAGGCAAGCGCAATTTTATCACCACTACTCTCAAAAACCGGCCAAGTACGTGTCGGACCACGCACAATGAAGGGTTCCGTACTAGGGATGAATTTATCCCAAGAACAAACTTAATATTGTGGTTGAAAAACATGATCCCCATACATTCCAACTGCAAATGTAAGTTTGTACGCGCAATATTGAGAGATTTACCATGTTATTTTAAGATCACAGACTTTTTATAGGTTTTCCAGTAATATATGAGTAAAGAACTATTTTCTATATTTTTATCAAAATTTTAGGGTCAGTAGTTTCGGAGATAAGGGGGGGGAATGGTCATTTTTTTATCTATTTTCTTAAATAATTTCAAAAGTATGTGTTTTAAAAATATAAAAAAATATATAAAATCTTTTAAACAAGTCCTTTCATTTGATATGTCACACAGTACAGGCAGCAAAACTTTTTTTTTAATATTTTCTAATTTACTCCCCAAAAGTGACCTCCATATTCAAAATTAATTTATTTACGTATCACTTCCGTGTTTGGGTCACAGATGTTCATATGTGTACCAAATTTCAACTTAATCGGTCCAGTAGGTTCGAAGCAAATCAGCTGTGACAGACGGACAGACAGACAGACAGACAGTCACACGAGTGATCCTATAAGTGTTTCTTTTTCCTTTTGAGGTACGGAACCCTAAAACTAGAACAAACGTAACGTTTTCGAAGGGAAACATCGTGAGGAGCCAATCATTCAAAGACATCTGACATCTACCAACCCGCACAGGGCCCGCGTGTTGGATTACAGTCTACTGCCTCTCAAAGAGAGGAGGCATGTGTCCCAGCAGTGGGAACATTATAGGCTGGTTATGCTTATGCTATTTACAAGACCGTTGTCGCTGTATTGAGGCTTCTACAGACCGGCGCGACACGCGACGTGACACAAAGGCCCCGCGGCTCGCGCGACGAGTGGTGCATTTGTGTCGCATCGTGAGTCTGTAGTATGTAGAAGCCTTTGACCTGTAGGTAATTATCAGTACACCGGGCGAAGAAGGCTTTTTTACTGTCGCAGCTAATACGACAAGTAACCAAGGGATCACGTAAACAAATTTGGCAGCAGCATTCAAACTACGAATGTCAAAAACCCCAAGTTTGAATAATTTATTTATTTATATAATATACAAAACGTCCCAGAATTAACGCACAACCTCTTAAGGGGTCATTGTACTCATCATTATGAACACGTTTTACTATGGGACCAAACCTGTTATGGCAAAAAAAAATCAGCTGTTCCCTACATTTTACCGAGTTATTCGAACATAAATGTAGGGAAGAGCTGATTTTTTTATTCGCTATTTCAGGTTTGGTCCCATAGTAAAAGTTGTTCATAATGATGAGTACAATGACCCATTAAGAGGTTGTGCGTTAATTCTGGGACATGCAGTATATGAAGACGCTTACAAATTTCCGTACACGATAAAGTTACAATGATAGTATCGTTACGTTAGAAATTATAGAAGCGCATGTATGGTTCAAGATTAATTAATAATAAAGCGAGCTATATTTTTTCTCCTAAATCCTTTACTCGCCATAACGAAGCATAAAGAGGCGAGGTAATGAAAATCCAATAAAAGTAATCAAACCAATTTCTTTTCACATCCGTTTCTCCCCAGAATAACAGACGTTTCTCAAATAATTGTCCTGTTTGAAGACATAGAACGACTTAAGTTTGTGGCTTTCATGGACTTTACGAGATTCGACTCACTGCGACCGACAGCGAGATACCTAATGGTACAAAGTGCTTTTGAAAGAAACCCTTTTACGTTCTTTGAAGAATCTTCAGCGTTCCAGTTAATACGGGTTTGCGTGTGAGAATAAATATAAAGGATTTTTTGGGAATATTTTTTAAGCAGGTATCGAGTAGGATACCAATTTCTTTCAGAAATATTACCTTAGTAATTGTATTAGGTAATGTTAGATTTACGCACTTTTTCGTACATTTCTAACTTAAAAGCTTTAAATTAAAACAATTTTATTATTTATTTATTAACTCATCATCAATATCTTTACAGGGATTTCCTAATTCAATAGTGTGGCCAAAATTACAATTTTATTATTTACTATAACATAATATATTTTAAACATTGTGGTTTTTGTGAACACACTCAGAGAACAAGTAAAAATATCTATGATTTCAACAATCCCAAAGTTCATATTCGTTGTTTGATTATGCCGGAATAAAGCAGTTCGTAGCGGTGACATCAGGGTGTGATTACAAGGTTTTTTTTTTTAACTGACATTTACTTTATAAAGACTTGAGACATCTTAATTTTTTAGATTCCTAACTGACACTTTTAATGGTCAGTTTGGTGGAAAGAGTATAAAGTCAACTAAACAACAACATCATCATTACATAATACAGTTCCCTGCTCTTGTTTCATGTGTATTATTGTATTTAAGTATATATTTATTAGATAAGTGTATGCTTTGTGTATTTGTATATGTTAATGGTACACCACTGACTACCTGAAGTATTGTCTCTCCTGCTCCCTTTAATCCATCCAAAGGTTTTCTGTAAAAGATCGCTTTTAACGATAAGACCGCCCATTGTGTCACCCTATGTAAAATTTAAACATTTATATCTGTAACTTTTATGGTGTACATATCAAAGAGTATTCTATTCTATTTTAAAATTGCTGAACCACTTTTGAGAACAATTCCCAAAAAAAGAAACTTCCCCTAAGTTGTAACTACCTATCACATAACTAAATAAGCCTCATGGTTTTATGAAGTGCAAGAAACAGACAACGTTAGTACGTTTATCCACCGCAGTCGTCATCAGGACGTCGGCTTTTTAATAAAAATGCATTGTAATACTATTTTTTATTTATTCACAATTAGGTCTTTCATAAAAAAAAAACTATGATATGTATTTTTTTTAAGTAATAGGTACGAGTACACTAGATACCTCTTATCAAAGAAAATAATAGATACCTTTTATCAAAATAGACTCTCATAAATGTCAAATCCGCAATCTCATTTATTTCCTATTGTACGCCTTTTTCGGCCATATTTAAAAGTAATTTATTCCTTGAGGCACACATTTTTAAGAATAACTGAAGGCCATCATATTTTAAGGATTAATAATGCGTTACACAGTGTCAATTCCAAATTTAAGCACGAAAACCCAGTACACTAGAATTTGACAAGTGACTGATGTCTTTGTTGACGTTTCAATCGTCAGTCAATGCTCCGAAGTAAAGGCGGGCAAATTCAAATGTCCGTTTCTACTGCGATGTTTTTTTTAAATTGAGTGTACATGATTGTCTTCATTTAGGTACGTGCCAGATTTTCTTCATTATTTTGAAATTATTTTAATGCATACTTTTACGTAGATAAGGTTGATATAAGCTCATTTTAGTAAAAAAAAGCATTTGCGCAAAAATGTAGATGTCTGTATCTACTTTGCTGCCATCGACATAATCTTGATGCCAGACAATGTCATAGGGTCATAAATGTTACTTTACACAAAGTGGTTTTGGCTTAAGAGATAGTACCTGATTCGCATAAACATAATTACTATTTATTATTTATGTTTCATTAAGTGTATAATTTGAAATACACTATACTGATACAGCAACCCGCACTGGGCCCGCGTGGATTACGGCCCACTCCCTCTCATAGAGAGGAGGCTTGTACCCTAGCAGTGGGAAAATTAAGAGACTGACAACAGCTAAACCGCGGTCACTGTCAGACTGCATACAAAAGAAAGAGATGCGCGATGACACAACGCTTGCAATTTATTGCAAAATATGAAGCAATTATCTATTTACTCAAAAATGGGATGAGTAATCGAAAATAAAAAACAACCAAGTTCTGCATACAAATAAGACGTTCTTGTTATTTAGTAAATACCAACCATAGGTTAATATTTAATACAGATATTTTGGATTGAAACTCAATGTAAAAGGTTAGTTTACCGTTCATTTGTATCGAGATTTTTTTTTCTAAACGGGTTTTCGAGTCCAAGTTCTGAGAAATATGTTCAAGAATTACATATATTTTTTCCGCTACCACAAACTACATAAATTTGCCAATTTTTTTGTTTAAGACAAGCCTACTTTTATCATTTGTCTCTTGTCAGCGCCTTAAGCGCTGATTATGTTATGTTAATACTAATTGTTAGACACATATTTAGTAGCATTGTATTATTTTAACTAACACAATTAAGTGGATGTTTGAAGATGGGCGTCACCGACAAATAAAGTAACACTTACGAGATGATGTGGACTCATTCCTGATCGATTGGCCGGAGAAGGCAAAAGAGATAAAGAGCAGCTTAGGAGAAGTATGGAAGAGATATAGGTATCAGTAAGAAACTTAAGTTAATTTAGTTCGGCCCCATAGAGCCCTGGGGGTCTACTCTGAAGCGATAATCCGGAGTATCGGCCGAATGTTCGGCCGTTTTTGAACTTCCAAAGTTTCCTTTTTTGACTTTGAGTCCTTACCCGACTTCAAGTCACATTCTTGACTTTGGTTTATCTCTTTGACTGACGGTTTTAGGGTTCCGTACCAAAATAGTAAAAAGGAACCCTTATGGTGAGACTAAGTCTGTCTGTCTGTCTGTCACACCTGGATAATTATGTCAAGAACTACTAATGCTATCTACTTGAAATTTAGAATAATTTTAAATGACGTTTGCCCAACTATTTTGCAAAAAAGAAAGAAATTAAAAAAAAAATATTTTTGGCAAAAGGAACTGAAAGGGGGTCTTAAAAATTTGAAGTGGGGATACTAGGGCATGTGGAGTATAATATGAAAGAACGCTATTTGCACATTCTCGTACCTTTTTTTTTTAAGTAGCATAGTTTCTGACTTTTGATGAAAAATGTAAAAAAAATACCGTTCGGCCCTTATTTCCGAAGTTTGCATAGATAAAAATCTGAAATTATTCTATGTGATAGAAGTTTATGTAAAGATTACAGGAAAAATAAAACGATGTCTCTAAATAGCGCAGTTTTTCAGAAATCATACGTACGGAACCCTCGTTGCGCGAGTCCGACTCGCTCTTGACCGGTTTTTTGTCTCTAGCCGTAGTCAAAAAACGGCCGAATATTCAGCCGAAACTTCGGATTTATGTTAGAAGTGCCCAGTTTGAGATCAACTGTTCAACATTCTGATGTAGGTACAAGCTTAATTGTGTTAAATGTAAGCCACCCACCACCACCACCTCACCACTTTGTATTATTGCCAATAAACCTTTTTGTACTTAAATTGTAATTATTTTAAAGATAAATATATAGGTATGTAGCGGCATCAACATCGCCACATGCGAACTACGCGTCACACTGACGTCACGCAAAATCCTGCATCGCGCAAGCAGAGTTTACCGCGTAACTAGCAAAAATATACAACATCCCGAAAATTTAAAAATCATATTAAAAGTAAACTTTGTAAACAAGCTTATTACAAATTAGAGGATTACATCCAAGATAAGAACGCTTGGAAACATGCTGGTCCAGCTCCATAGGACAATCCAGAGTCTAGACAAAAACTGATTGCTATTTTAACTGTATATTTTATTACTTTTATGACATTTATTTTACATACTGTGATTACCATAAATTCACACACTGATATTATTTTTTATTTTTTTTAGGAAAACGTTTTTTTTTTTTTTACAATGTTTGTAAATATGTGAGCACCATGTACTCGTATCTATCACATAATTAATTTATCTATCATTGCTTCATTATTAGTTCTTTTTAACTATTGTTAGTAATTTTATTCTAGGTGCATCGTCTTCACATAATTATAATTATATAATTGATGTACCTATACAAAATATTGTAAAACATTTTTAAAAGAGTAACGGTGGAGTTTCTTGCCCATTCTTCTCCATACGAAGCTACCTTTTGGAAGGGGCGACTAGAATACATTCTATTTTATTTGTAATTTTTGACGTTCAAAAGTGCCATTTATGTGCCTATTTGAAATAAATAATTTGACTTTGACTTTTGACTTTGACATCAACCGTCGGGCAGTTGCGCACCAGACACAACACCCTTCTGGTCGGAGGATCCTCCCTTTTCTATGGAGGATGACTGAACTTTACACCCGTTCCTCATGCCTTTAAAGGTACTCACATTGAACGCCTTATGTAAATAGCAGTGCAACATTTAACATAATTGCAAAATGCTATTTTGAAGTGAAAACTGATGGGGAAAAAGCACAGAACTTGAGTGACCGTCACGCTTATCATTTCAGCCGAAAGACGTCCACTGTTGGACATAGGCCTCCCCCAAGGGGGCGCCATAACCGCCACGTTTGGCAGGCGGGTTGGCGATCGCAGTATGGTGTTAAAATGCTGAGAAGACGCTGCTGCCCATCTTCTAGTAAGTCCTTTATTCGCCTAACGTAAACAGATGTTTACAAGTTTGTGAAGCTAAGAAGTTTTTACTTCTGACGTGTAGTCCAAGACTGACAGTTTTTTATTTTTTTTTATTTAATATTACTAAGTGTATTAATTTTAGTTTATTACAAGCAAGAAACATTATCTTACACTCACCAAAAATAGCCGTTAAACTTATGTGAATTTAGCCTAACATAGATAGATAGGCTATCGCAATATGGTACTCGTAGATGGGACGTCCCTCCCTATTTTGGATATTCTATAGAAACGCGGTCATCATTGTTTAAGAGGTTCTAAATGTAAGGAAGATTATAATTAGAAATCTTAATGGGATCAGGTGAAATACTGTTAATTTATACAGTGGTATTGCTTTTCATCCTGATAAAGCTAAAAGCGTTTTGTTTATGACATCTCAGAGGCAATTCTTGTATTTTTAGGTACAGTTGCCAGCACATCAAGTTACCATAAATTGTCAAATTTCTTCATTGGATTTTGAACTTAACCATCAACATTTTAAGGTTGTAAAGGAGAAATTTGACAGGTTGGTTTAAACTGATGTGCTGGCGTCTGTACGTTCGTATTATGTCACAAATACTTCCTCACTGCTTTAGCATCACCACTAATTTCCATAAATTTCTGGCAAGTTTTTGATTTATTTATATTGTCGATGAGACTGCGACTAACATAAAATAGGACGCGACTTACTTCGAGAACAAAATCAATTTTTGGATAGACATGGCTGAAGACCGAGATAAGATCAGGAAGGCTGCCAGCGAGATTTACGAGACATCTGAAACGGATACTAGTGAGACCTCAGACGAAGACTTTGGAAACAGCAGCGTGTGACACAGGATAGCATGCATAATCAGCCTATAACGTTCCCACGGCTGGGACATAATCCTCCTCTTACTGTGAGAGGGAGTGGGCCGTAACCCACCACGCGGGCCCAGTGTGGGTTGGTACATGTCACATATCGTAGAATTTTTAGGTCCTAGGACATGCCGGTTTTCTCACGATTTTTCCTTCACCGTTTTTGAGAGCAGTGGTAATGAAATAATTTATACAAAGTAAAGTGCCTGGTTGGGTAAAAACCCACGACCTAGAACTCGTAAGTCGCGGCCTTTACCACTAGACCAACACTGCTCACACACAGCATAGCAGTGACTCTGAAAAGATTCGAGAAAACAGCTGGAAATGAACCAACCTGGCGGTGACGTCGTTAAGAGATCATCCTCGTTGTTAGAAGCCCTCTCATTGATAAAAAACTGGTCAAGAGCGAGTCGGACTCATGCACCGAGGGTTCCGTACGTATATATGATGTTGATGATTTCTGAAAAACTGTGCTATTAAAAGACATCGTTTTATTTTTCCTGTAATCTTTACATAAACTTCTATCACATAGAATAATTTCAGATTTTTATCTATGCAAACTTCGGAGAAAAGGGGTTGAACGGTATTTTTTTTTACATTTATCATCAAAAGTCGGAAACTATGCTGCCTAAAAAATAAACAATAAATGTTTGAGAATGTGCAAACAGCGTTCTTTCATATGATATCCCACATGCCTTAGTAGCTCCACTTAAAATTTGTAAGACCCCCTTTCAGTCCCTTTTGTAAAAAAAGATATATTTTTTTCTTTTTTGCAAAATAGGTGGGCAAATGTCATCTAAAGCTATTCTAAATTTCAAGTTGATAGCATTAGTAGTTCTTGAGATATCCAGGTGTGACAGACAGACAGTCAGACTTAGTCATAAGGGTTCCTTTTTACCATTTTGGTACGGAACCCTAATATCACCCGTTTGTCCACAATTCCAATGGCCTACTCTAGGGTGCATATCAGGTACAGTACGACTCACGAAAGATGACCACAAATGGCGGCCGTCTGCGCTCGCTACACTCATGAAGAAAAGACTTAAGACAGAATAATATTTAAGGTTGGTTGCGCACCAATGGCGTCGCTCCGGTCTTGACGCATTCCGCCCGCGCCTCACCTCGCACCTCCAAAGGGACCTAAATATGCCTTCTGCACCGTGGTCATCTTTCGTGAATCTTACTGTACGGCTCTAATAATCTTTCTATATCCTAAGGGCAAGTCTTTGCCCCCATACCGCTCCCCCCAGTCTACTCTTTGATATGCAATGGGCTCTGTAGTCCCATGAGACATGAGGCTCCAGGGGCTAGCTCAGCAGACCTCCTCTACGTCTTTGAAACACCTAGTCCTCAAACAACAGGCACGCTTATGATATTTTTTTTCCTTATAAATTAATATTGTTGTTGTATAAAGTTTGTTGTTTTACTCAATAGTCAAGAAATATAATTAAATAAAACATTGCCTTTTTATTAATTCATGGATGAACTTCTTTTTTTTTTTTTCACTGCGTTATGGTTTTTCCTACCTACCTACCTAACATTTATTTCGCCTTTCCATTACACCTAGAGATATAAAAAGGTACTTAATAAAAACTTCTACAGAATACCTACGACCACCCCCCGCATATTTGGCATCTCAAATAGACGAAGGTCTGACCTCCATGTTGATGGAATAAATATCATGTTACCTAGTAACTAATGAATATTTTATACTATTAATACATCAGAGTTTGCATATATTGTTACTAAGTACAATACATAAACTGATGCCCTTTACCTCAGTTAATGACTATCTCTTGACAAGGCTGAACGCAACATAAATCATAATGTATGTTCTAATAGAGTCACTCCAAACATAATAGAATAGAATATTCTATAATATATGCGATATTTTTAGTATATGCGAAACCAGATTAACAGTTTGTTCAGAATAAGGAACTGAATCGATTTCATAATTTTTTACACCATGCAAAATTTTGTCCTAAAAATATTTAAGTGTGATGGAAAATGTTATCACCATTTAATTACTTACAATCTTACAATAAAATCGCCGTACAGTTAGGTACCTACTGCCAAATTATTATCGATGAGCGCAAGACGACCCTGGAGGCGCGGGGGCGCCGTTAGCGTGTTTTTGTACGGACAACCCGATAACTTAACAACCTTATAACTTTGTGATTTTTCATGATACAGTTCTGAAATTTTGTACATAGATTCTTTACATAAAAATACTAGATACGTGTTTCAGGTTTCGCATATACTAAAACTAATATTGTATATGTTGAAACTTTACATAGGGTGATACAATGGGCGGTCTTATCGCTAAAATCGATCTTTTACAGCTAACCTTTGGATGGAATAAAGGGAGAAGGAGAGACAATATTGCAGGTCAGTGGTGTACCACACAGAGCACAGTTCTTGCGCTAATATACAAGGCGGCAGGGATATTGACGCGCAATTTACCTACCACATTACCATGGATTCGGTACATGATGCTGTACCCCCAGGCTTAAAGTTTTCAGTCGGTTATAAAAAAAAAATGCTGTTCCATACATTTTGACCGCGTAGTTATTGCATTTTTCTAAGAAACAGCAGATTTTTTAGGATTCCGAAATCAACACGGAAACCTTATAGTTTCGCCATGTCCAACTGTCTGTCTGTCTGCGGCTTAGCTCAGAGACTTAGTACTAGAAAGCTGTAATATGCTGTAATCACGCAAAGTAGTAGATTAAAACGTTGAAAAAAAAATTTGTAGGGTACCCCTTTTTCTCGTCTATCCCATGGTGTGTTCGGGCGTTCAAAAATATTGTGGGTTTGTGAAAACTATTTTTCGATTCAGGAATCCGTTTGCGTAATATTAAGCTTTAAAGTGTAAATATTTGTTAGAGTCAAGCCAGCGAAATGTTTTTGGTTATGCGAAAAAAATCGTGGCAGTAGTTTAAAAAATGAAATTAAAAGTAAAACTATCACAGCTAAGTAGGCTTTTAAAGTTAACGAATAATAGTCGCCCGACTTACATTTTCAGTTGGAGAATATTTATTGGCGTATGTTTTACTAAAATATTTACATAATTTAAAAACTAATAGACTTAAAATAATAATATGTACAAGTATATAAATAACCCTTCCTTGGCAGTCGGGTAAAAAGGAAGGGCATAATCATAGGACATCGAAAAATTCTTCCGCATTGCTGTCAACAGGATTGACCATAACATATATCGATTTATCCTCTCTTTCGCCGAGCGGCCTTAATAAGGCCGATGAGGCCGATTTCAATTATGCGGGATTCGCCAATCGGTCTGATTCAGTCCGACTGAGTCAGTTCGTTCGTGGCGCACATCCATTTTCGCGCCAAATAGGCTGGTTCAGAAGAGGTTACCCTCTCATCTGTCAATTGACCTACATTAGGCCGATGTCAATTATGCCGGATTCACCATCCGATCTGGTTCAGTTGATCCCCCCCCCCCCAATGGGTTTGGTTGATTCCATGAAAAACTATTAAAGGATCGTACTTAAATAATGTTTCATCATCATCATTTTAGCCGAAAGACGTCCACTGCTAGACATAGGCCTCCCCCAAAGGGGGGTTTGCCATAATCGCCACGCATGGCAGGCGGGTTGGCGATCGCAGTACGGTGTTAAAATGCAAAGAACGCTGCTGCCCATTCTCTAAGTCCCTTCGTCGCCTTTTACGATACCCGCGGGAAGAAATAGGGCGGTGCTATCCCCGGTTGGTTGATTCCATAGTTGTTTATGAAATCAATCATACCTCGGATCACCATGAACATAATCCAGTTTCTTAGGCTCACTATTTGAATTTTTATAAAGAAAAATTACCAGGGAAAATAAAACTACAATATGTACGTTTAAGGCTCGTATAGACTGGCGCGAATAATTTATATGAACATTTCATGGAAATTGTTCTACCGGTCACGGTGTCGTATCACGCAACAAGTCACGCCGCCGCCGGTCTGCACGAGCCTTTACTGCCAAGTGCCATAAATCGAAAGGTGTAAACTAAGCTTAAAACAGTCTGAATTGTAAATTACAGAGTCGCTCCCTTAATCCAGTGTGAAATATATTATCGGTGTCATCTGACGTTAAGGCATCGTTTGAAAATGTCACGCCGAAGTCTTTAGCTTCGTAGACGGGGAGTGTAAAATATTGCTTGGGCATCGAGAAATAAGTGATCTCCTTCGGAATGTTTTAAATCTGTTTTCGAACACCTTTGAGTGGAATCAAAATCAAAAATCAAAAGTCATTTATTTAAACTAGATTCAGAACAGCACATTTCTAGCGTCAAAATAACATAAGACAGTCCCCCAAAAACGCCCGCCTTTACTACTTCCTAGTGCTTTAGCTGGGAAGAAATGACAAAAAGATAATTATAACGTATAAAAATTGTTTTGATACTTCAGATCTCAGTTGCTAATTTATTTGATTGTATGTTTGCCTATTTCCGAAAGTGAAAGTCTTTCGTCTAGATGAGGACGGGGTCGCATTAGTGCGGACACTTAATTTTTACTTGTTGCACTTATAAAGTAACTAACAATAACTATGAAACAATATTAGTTTTAGTATAAAAAAAACCCGAAACAACAACAACAACAAGAATCTATGTACAAAATTTGAAAACTGTATCATGAAAAATCACAAAGTTATAAGGTTGTTATGTTACCGGGTTGTCCGTAAATAACATGCTAACGGCGCCCACATGAGTGGCGTCGCGTCGTCTTGCGCTCATTGTAAAATACCGCAGTAGGTAAAATACCGCAATAATATGTAGTAGGTACCTAACCGTACGGCGATTATATTGTAAGTAATTAAATGGTGATAAAATTTTCCATCACACTTAAATATATTTGGGACAAATATAACATGGTGTAAAAATTATTGAAATCGATTCAGTTCCTTATTCTGAACAACCTATATTCAGGTATCGCATATACCAAAAATAATGTTGTATACAGCGTCCCGACATCAATAGTCGGGCAGTTGTCCACCAGACACGACACCCGTCTGGTCGGAAGATCCTCCCTTTTCTATGCGAGATGAGTGAACTTTACACCCTGTCCCTCATACCACTATGTCCATGCCACGCCAACCTATTTTTAACCGACTTTCAAAAAGGAGGAGGTTATTATGTTCGGCTGTATGTTTTGTTTGTTCACCTATATCTCCGTCAATTATGAACCGATTGCAAAAAATATTTTTTGTTTGAAAGGGACGCTCTTGAGGTGGTCCCATTGCCACCAAATCAGAATCTGATGAGGGGATCTCATGGAAATCTAGGGAAACCCTCGAATTTTATAGGCAAACCTATAGCAATTTGGGTATTTTTTATAGTAATTCGTTGCTTTTGCTCCCGAAAATCATCATTTGGTGAAGTGAAACTGATGATGGAGACCACAAATGGCCACCGGAACAACATAATAATAAGTATTTAATGGGTTGCGATTCGATTAGGTACTTTAATATGGTTGCTAAGCAATTTATGCTCGTCACAATGCATATGGTGAGTGGCAGTTCTTCTGGTTCTTACCAGGAGAACTTCTCAACAATTAACGTCCCAGCATCGGCAAAAGCAATATTTTGTAAAAGGTGATGAGTTGACTTAGGGCTATTGTAACTTAGATAAATTAAAACTGACCCACTAAAAAGCGAAAAATAAAAACTTTTTGTAAAAAAAAATAACCGACTTCCAAAAAAAGTTTTTTCACACAACTTTTCAGTCACCGGTGTCACTTTCAGACTTCCGACTTTTAGAATTTGTATACAAAAGTATATTTTGTAATTAAAACCTCTTGGGTAATCTCAGATTGTAGAAGCCAAGTTTATATCTTATTTTAAAAACTAATTTAGGCCCAGACGAAACGATTAGGAATCCTAACTTTGGAGCGAGATAGCCTGAGATAGCAATTTGTTTAAGAAAAGTCTTTAAGAAAACTCATTAGTTATAGATAACCAGATAATTCTGTATTATGTATAATGAAAATGTTCTTAACTAACTTTTTAGACCTTTGTATCCTGCTTATGCGAATGAAGTTTCAATAAAATCTGTTCAGTCATTTCGAAAAACAAGGGCCTGAATGTTTGTATGAAATGCCGTACGTCGTAAACGCAAAGTAGTTATACTTGTCACAGATTATAAAATTTGAGCGGTACTAGTGTCTCAATTGATTATTGCAGTACTCAAGAAGCTTAAAGATAAAAATGGAGACATCACTATATATCTAAGCGAAGACGATTGTGGTAGGACTCTCTTTTTCTAAATAAAGAAAGAAAAATAAGTTTATTTGTCAGAGAATCACGTGCTTATGAAAACATAAACTCGAGTAGGTAAACATTAAGACACAAACAATAAATTATACATACATAAAACACTTAATGGTATTACTAAAGCCGGGTCTGCTGCGCCCATAGTTGCGTGTTTCAAACAGTTACAAACACGATTGGGGGCGTGACCTAAATCATAATCATACAAATCGTATTTGAAACACGCAACTATGGGCGCATCAGACCCGGCTCAAGATGACAGTAAACGCCGTGATGCGCCCGCTAGAGGCAGCCTGCACGTGTGCAGCCGACCTCCACTTTGACGTTAATAGAATTGTACTGTGTTAATTAATGTTAAAGTAAAAATAATAACTGATTTGCTGTATCATCGTGTTTGATTTTAAATCTGCATTGGATTTCGTACCACTGAATCGAGATGATGACGGCACTATCGCTCCGCCATCGCTGACGCCGTCATACTTATAACTACACAGGATCGCAAAAATTCCGGGTCGCTAATAAATGGCGTGATAGTTTCTTAAATACATAAGACTACATAACACCCACACCACCCACGACACACACACACACATACCCACTTCACGATTAAAAATGCACTCTTCTAGTACATTTGTTATGTCCATTAAAATATACAATAAGCTACCTGAATATATCAAAAACAAAAATAATATCTTTATCAATAAATCAAAACAATTTCTTATAATCCAAAGCTACTACACTATTGACGAATATTTGAGCGATAAATTTCAACAACAATAAAAACTCCTTCTTACATAATACCTATAATTAATTATAAACTTTACATTGAATATAAATTTATTTTAAAACACTAAAATATTGTTAATTTAAAAATGAATATGCTAAACAGTGCACAACTAATTAATAATAATAACATTCTACAAGACTAAATAAATTCTTAATAATTATTTTATTTTATTGTAATTAAGATAAGATAAGATAAGATAATATTTATTTTGTAAAACATAAGTACATTAAGAAGGTCTTATAATTAATATGAGGTGGCTACATGTTTTGCCATTTATGGCGTACAAAATTAGATGCACTAGGCAAACAATACATTAAAAAAAAAAAATACAATGTCAAACTTTAAATCAAATTGAAATTAAAATGTAAAAATTTACTAATTTTTTAATTTCATTCAAAGTTACAATGTCTAAATTTAAATTAAATTCAAAATAACAGTCAAAATTTAAATTCAGAAGACATAATTATATAAAAATTAAAAATAAAAAAAACAAAATAGCACGCACAAACAGAATTCTATACAAGCAAAATATCATTTAAAAATACAAATGTAAATGAATTCAAATTATATATGTCACTAAATTATTCAATGAAATTACAATTGCAATACAAACTAATGATAGAAAAGTCAATAAATTAAATCACAAAGAAGCAGCATACACACCATTAACATAAAGTTTTGTCATTAAAAAATCATTAATTTCGTAGTAACACATGTCCAGTAGCAGTTTTGTTAACTTTTTTAAAAAAACTTAATAATATTAATAATGTAAATCGTGCAATGTTTAATAAAAAATATGTACTTAGAACTCGAAACCAACTATACAAATATATAAATACTTATATAAAATATAAATACCATAAAAGCAAATGATACTATTTTAATGATACAATTTTAATTTAATTTTTTTTTTTTTTCATCCTCTCTCCTATTAAAAAATAACTTTGCTGTGCCCGACAGGGTCCATAATTGATTCTATGTTTTAACATACCAACTTTTTTATGAACACATTATGGAATGCAATAAAGTATTGAGTATTGAGACTAATTTGCGAAACTATAGTATATTGTAGATGACTGATAACATATAAAAAAATGTGTAAGACGTTTTGTACACTATATAACTTTAATCGGAAAACATAACCTTGGACCAATCTTCATCTGTCCACCGGATGTATTCTCGAGCAAACCGTAACCTGGCAACTCGATGTTCTCTGAGCAGTTTGGGGCCGTTTGCTGGTATATGAGGCTTTATATCAGCTTCACGAAGAATCGCAGAATCATATCAGAGCTCACATTATTGTGGTGAATTTCTTGAAGACTGTTTCGGACCTGAACAGCCGTGAGATGCCGATTTCTTAACATAGTGCTCACGATGAATTGGTCTTCTTGTGTAGTTGTGCACCTTGGCCTGCCATTTCTTGGTCTCCTGATGTTCATGCCGGTCTCTTGAAATCGCTGGAGTACTCTTTGGACCGTTGATAAAGATACTCTTACTAGCAGTGCTACGCTGACTTCTTCCTTCTTGTACCATGGTAATAATCCGTGTACATTCTTCAGGTATTAAGGACATGATATTGCACTCAACACTCTGATCAATCCAAGGAACCATTTATGATGACAGCTCGGTTTGAAACAATTTCAGAAAAAATATTATTTCTTCATTAAAAATTTTAAAATTTTTCAGAATGCAGTATATTTTTTTGTTAATCTGTAACTTGTACAAATGAAACCTCTTTAGAAATTTAGAACAAGCATTAGTAACCTGTTTACTACATATTATTTATTCTAGCGATCTAGTTATATAATTTATGGAGATATCACGGTTTTTATTAGCGACCCAGAATTTTTGCGATCCAGTTTATTTAGAGCTTTTTGAGAGACCTCGACAAGCGAAAGTTAACTTACGCTTGCCGAAATCGGTCCGTGGATGGGTGACCATGCATAACATATCGAGCCCCCTCCGTGCCTCGGAAAGCATGTTAAACCGTTGGTCCCAGCCCGTCTTTGACAGTTGTTACGGTAGCCAGAGAGAGACCTGGGGCCCAAGTCTGTTATTTTTATAAATTCAGTCATTCCAACACGATCCCATTGTCATGCCATTGTCATTTTGCTAAAAGTTCGTAATCTGCTAAATTCTTAATGGTAGATCATTGGTCGGTCAATGTTCTCGTAATAGAATTGTGTTATTATAATGGCATTGTCGTATTGCCATTATTATAAAACCCATTAGTAGAAATGTCATTCATTTGTTATTATTTACGAGATTACCAATAAATACAATTTCATTCAATGTAGTGTCAGTGGCCGACCATTGGAAAGTCATAATGACGCCATTATAATAGTAGATTACCAAACTTGTCAAAATCAACAATGATGAAATCAATGATCGACCATTCTGACACTATTCAAAATCAAAAGTCATTTATTCAAACTAGGCTGAGAATCAGCACTTTTCGAACGTCAAAATTACATGAGACAGTCCCCCAAAAACGCCCACACTTCACCACTTCCTAGTGCTTTAGCTGGGAAGAAGAAGTGGCGCGCGACAAACTCCCCAGCAGCACAGCTGTCTGTTCATTTAAAAACTTGAATCTATACAATAAAATGTAAAATGCATGCATGCAATATACTCAAGCACATATAACGTAAACTAAACGTATCTAAATAAAATCCTCCAGGCATAATGGGCGTGCCCGCTTAAATAAAGCTATATCTATAATATATTGTAATAGCAGACTTGAGGCCCTGAAAGTCTGACAACCAATGTTATCAAGGGGTATCGTGTTACCCAGTTGCTGGGTTATGGAGGTCAGATAGGCAGTCACTGCATGTATAATACTGGTATTCAGCTGCATGCGGTTAAACTTGAAGCCGACCCTATCAAAACTGGGAAAAGGGTTTGCAGATTTATTTATTTATTTAGGATCTCCAACAAAGGATACACATATACAATATAAATCACAATAACAATAAAGGTTCTCCTAAAGGTGCTCCTTCAATTACAGGAGACCACAGAGTGCACATATAACTAGGTTTATACAGGATAAAAATAAAATAGATTAAATTAAATTAATGACGAAATTTGAGGAAATAAAATAAAATTAAAATTAACATATCATGATTGAGCATTCATATTACAATATTGTTTGGTATAATAGTAATTCTTACACATTTGTTAACTATTGGAAGAAAGAAACGTAATAGAATACTTAGTTATCTTGCAATCGTTAAATTATTTGTGTATTTTGAAATGGGGAGGGTTATGTCCAGGTTAAAAGATTGATTATGTAGAGCTTTTTTCAGTAATTTACTCAATCAATTATAGAATCAGAATACCAGTGTTTTACATGGAGCGACTGCCTATAATTATGACCTCCACAACCCAGTCCCTGGGTAATACGATACCCCTTGGTAAGACTGGTTGTCAGACTTTCGGGATTCTGACGACCCGCAACGACTGTCAAAGATCCGCGAATGACAGCCGCACTGAAAAAAAAAGTGTTTGCTTTAACAAAAATCTTGTTTAATGTGATCACGCATCTTGACTAACAAGCCTACGAGCCTAACAAGATCTTGACTTCTGAAGCTAGAGGAACTTTGTTAAATTATCATAGTTCCATCTACTATGTTAGTAATTAATTAGTTTGATTATGGGTAGTTATTTAATTTAATTAAAATGTTAAATAAATAAATAAATCATTTATTTTGGACCAAACACTTGTACACATTTTATAAACCTGCCAAACTGCGTGACAGTTTGTCGGCAGTTGATCAGTTTAAGAATGATATAATGCTAACAAGTTGCTTGTTACCATCAACTAAAATTAATATTTGATTTAAAAAAGTGAAGAAGTAAAATCAAACAAAACATGTATGATGTAACAAAGACCGGTGATTATTCTGTACATGTCATATTGTCGATATAAATAAAATGAATTTGTTCTGGCAAATATGCTATCTCGTTTATAGTAAATAAATAAATATTGATTCCAAACATTTTAATGCCAACTAAGAGAAAATGTATCTTAGCTCGCATTTTTTTCAGTGCGGAACCAACTTCTTAACGTGCTTTCCGAGGCACGGAGGAGTCTCGGTATGTAAAGATGGTCACCCATCCACGGACTGACCCCAGCAAGCTTAGCTTAACCTGATGGATCAAATCTTACGACTATTATAACTAAGCCACGAGCTCCTCACTTTTTTCAGTAATTTACTACGTTGATAAAATCTGAATTCCTGTTTTCGTATCCTGTATGTACAGAGGGTTAGTTATTTTTCTTCTGATGTAAAGGCTTCTACATACCGGGGCGACTTGTCGCGCGACGCGACGCGACACAAAGGCACCGCTCGTCCTGCGACACGCGGGGCCTTTGTGCCGTGTCGCGTTATGTAGAAGCCTTATGGTGTGATCTACTTTTGTTGGACCCTGAAGTGATTTGTATAAAATTTCAACCAGAAAACGCTCGTATTAAAAAGAAAATCCTCTTTATTCCAGATTAAAGGATTTGTTTAGAAAACCAATCTGCATTAAGGTTATTGTGCAAACGTATAAGCTGCAGCTACGTCAAACCTTAACTCGAAGGCGTAAGGTCGTATTTTGAATAAATATTTGTAGGATATGTTAAACTGATCTCATTTCAGGCATTAGCTTACGAGCTGTTTTATAAATTGAGGGGAATATTCTTATAAAGACTAAGCCTGTTTTTTCAGTCAAAGAGGTGTTGGTACCGGATGCTTTACTTTTAATCCGATGACTTGGGGTAATTTGATTCATAACTTTCCCTTTTTTCAGTTACTATTAGTAAAGTTATTGTAGGCACTAATTGAGGTTTTAGAACGATTGGGGAATTGTCATCTTGAGCCCGCTTGTAGATGTCCGTTGTTTTCACCAAACAACAGACCGTTTATTTTGCCGGAGTTGCAGTGTTGTATAGCTTATAATGAATGTGTGTACATGCACAGGACCGGTGTCCAACTCATACAAATATAAAAAACACGGTCCGTCATTTGATGTAAAAACCGGTCAAGAGCGAGTCGGACTCGCACACCGAGGGTTCCGTACGTATACATAATATGATGTTGAGGATTTCTGAAAAACTGCTATTTAGAGACATCGTTTTATTTTTCTTGTAATCTATAAACTTCTATCACATAGAATAATTTCGGATTTTTATCTATGCAAACTTCGAAGATAAGGCGGGGTGGGGGGGGGGACGGACGGTATTTGTTTTTAAATTTTTCAAGTCGGAAATAATACTGGAAAAAAAAAATGTTTGATAATGTGCAAACAGCGTTCTTTCATGATACCCCACATGCCTTAGTAGCCCCAATTCAAAATTTTAAGACCCCTTTTCAGTCCCTTTTGCAAAAAAGGTATATATTTTAAAATTTATTTCTTGTTTGAAATCGTCATCTAAAACTATTCTAAATTTCAAGTTGATAGCATTAGTAGTTCTTGAGATAGCCAGGTGTGACAGACAGACAGATGGACAGACTTAGTCTCACCATAAGGGTTCCTTTTTACCAATTTGGTACGGTACCCTAAAAACGGGCGTCTTCAAGTTAGACGGCCACCGCTATGTTAAGAAGTATGTGATAATGTCTTCAAACTATTTTCTTATTTTGTGTATTGGCACGCACGGTGTAAGTATTTTCTTATATTTTCATGGCATTTGTTATTTTTTAATCATGCTTTTGCATGTTGCGCTATGTCTTTTGCATGCACCAAATAAACGATTTATCTACCTATCTTTTAAAAATCTCAAACGCCTTTCACTAAATGTCAGAAATTTCTCGTATTCACGTCCATGTCTTGCAAAGGTGCAATTTTGCCATCCCTTCGTCATATAAACTTATGCAGAGAAAGATACGGTTATCACAGCGTCTTTTACAGATGCCCGTTTTCACTGCCACTAGATGACACCTAAATTAAACAGAAACGCGCTTTTAGATTTTCAACTTTCGGTGCTATGCCGAGCGTTGAAAATCCAACAGCGCGTTTTTATTTAAGCATTCATTTGGGTATCGCCTGGTGTAAAGGAGCATTAACATTCTTATAGGCCTCTTGAGATCGTCCCGTGTCAAACTTGACTCGGTATCGAGACCCTAGTTTGAATAATTCATTTAGGAAATCTTATGAGAAAAAACCTGTGAAGTTCGTGTCGGACCACGGACAACAAAGGGTTCCGTAGTGGGGATTAATTATCGTAGGACCAAACTTAAAATAGTAGATTAATTAAAATTAATAATTAAATTAAATTAAATAAATAAGGAAACCGGCATGTCTTAGAAACAAAAATTCGAAGACATGTGACGTGTAACATTGTAGTTAAAAAAAAAACCCTCATACATTCCAACTGCAAATCTAAGTGATTTACTATGTTATTTTAAGATCACCTGTCTGTGTGGTGCCGGACGTAAAGAATAGCACTCCCCTATTTCTTCCCGTGGGTGTCGTAAAAGGCGACTAAGGGACTTACTAGAGAATGGGCAGCACCGTTCTCTATGCATTTTAACACCATACTGCGATCGCCAACCCGCCTGCCAAGCGTGGCGATTATGACAAACCCCCCCTTTGGGGGAGGCCTATGTCCAGCAGTGGACGTCTTTCAAATCATAGACATCTCATCGGTTTTCCTGTAATCTATAAGCATTGATCAATTTTCTGTATTTAAAAAAAATAGGCTCAGTAGCTTCGGATATAAGAGAGATTATTTTCTTAAAAAAATTAAAAGTTTTTATTTTATAATTATAAAAATAATTATATAGGTTTCTGAAATCCTTACAATGTTGTAAGGATTTCAGAAAGAATAGCACTCCCCTATTTCTTCCCGTGGGTGTCGTAAAAGGCGACTAAGGGACTTACTAGAGAATGGGCAGCACCGTTCTCTATGCATTTTAACACCATACTGCGATCGCCAACCCGCCTGCCAAGCGTGGCGATTATGACAAACCCCCCCTTTGGGGGAGGCCTATGTCCAGCAGTGGACGTCTTTCAAATCATAGACATCTCATCGGTTTTCCTGTAATCTATAAGCATTGATCAATTTTCTGTATTTAAAAAAAATAGGCTCAGTAGCTTCGGATATAAGAGAGATTATTTTCTTAAAAACTTTACTCATTTAATATGTTGCACGGTACTGTTTGCAAAACTTTACATTTAATTTTCTAATTTGCCTCCCAAAAGTGACCCCTTATTTTTATTTATTTTTTATTTAGAAATCATTTATTTACGTTACATGTCCGTGTTTGAGTCACAGAAATTCATTATGTGTATCAAATTTAAACATAATCGGTCCAGTAGATTCGGAGCAAATCGGATGTGACAGACGGACTGACAGACAGCCAGACAAACAGACACATGAGTGATCCTATAAGGGTTCCATTTTTTCCTTTTGAGGTACGGAACCCTAAAAATGTGTTGGACTTGCCGAGTTAGACCATTACTTAATTTTTATTTCAGTGAGGCTGTGATGGCCCAGTGGTTAAGGCCTCGCGTTTCATGCACGAGGTTGTGGATTCAAATTCGGGCAAGGACCAATGTGACTTTTTCAATTCTTTATGACGTACTTTCTGAGTTTATTTTTGAAAACGGTAAAGGAAAACATCGTGAGAAAACTTGGACTTATATGAGTATCTGTACAAATACATTAAATTTAATTATCAGCTGTATCTAATGTGCAGGAAAAACACACAGCAGGGGTACAAGAGAAATTCCTAGTGTGGCAACGTTAAAAAAAAAAAAATAACAACTATTTACTAAATGCTAAAAAATTATAAAACGTTATACTGTACTTTTAACAAAAAAACTATTTTTAAAATATTTGTCCGTCTCTCTGCCCGTCTGTTTGTTCCGGTTAATCTCCAAAATGGCTGAACCGATTTGGACGGGACTTTCACTGGCAGATATATGTTATAAGGAGTAATTTAGGCTACTTTAATTTTAGAAAAAGCCACGCAGGCAACAGCTAGTCCATCATCATTTCAGCCAAAAGACGTCCACTGCTGGACATAGGCTTCCCCCAAAAGCCCGGTTTGCCATAATCGCCACGATTGGCAAGCGGGTTGGCGATCGCAGTATGGTTTTAAAAATGCATAGAGAATGCTGCTGCCCATTCTCTAGTAAGTCCCTTAGTCGCCTTATACGACACCCACGGGAAAAAATGGGATGGTGCTATTCTTTACGTCCGGCACGACACGGAACCGGCTAGTCCATCATATAGAATAGAATAGAATACTCTTTATTATGTACACCATAAAAGTTACACATATAAATGTTTAAATTTTACATAGGGTGACACAATGGGCGGTCTTATCGCTAAAGGCGATCTTTTACAGACAACCTTTGGATGGATTAAAGGGAGCAGGAGAGACAATACTGCAGGTAGTCAGTGGTGTACCATTAACATATACAATAAATACATTAAAGCATACACTTATCTAATAAATATATACATAATATATACAATAATAGACATGAAACAAGAGCAAGGAACTGTATTATGTAAGGAGAGAGGAAGTGTTTTTTTACCTGAATCTTAAAAGTGGACAAAGATTGAGCACGCCTTTAATACGCATATAGTATTATAATTATTAAATAAATCAGTCTGTAGGTATTTGTTGTATAACGTTACACAATTTAGTACTTGACCTCGTCTGTTAGCACGTATCTTGGTAGGGTCAATGAAATTAGATAATGAATACTTCCAGTGCTGGGTAGCTGCCATATACTATGCCGCGATTACGTGCATTTTTCCATGGTAATTCCCCAGTTAATTAAATAATAGTACATTTTGATACAAGTGGAAAATGTTTGTAAATGCATTCGAGGCGGAATTAACACGCGAGCCGTAGGCGAGGTTGTTTTTGAGCCGAGAACTGCAATAACAAAATGTCCTCGTGTATCAAACGACGTTTTTCAATACACTTTTGAAGAAACAAAATAAAATAACGAAAAATATTTTTGTCATGAAATAATAGGAAACTATGATTTAATTTTCATTTTTTTCCGCGCTTTGCTTTCGCCAGGTTGAAGGAGAAGCAAAGATATAAAGCCGATAAACAGCCTAATATGAAAAATAGAAAATACAAATATTTTTGAGTTTAGAACACAAATAAATATTAATTTGTTTACTAACGTTTTTTTTTATTGTAATAATCATGGTAATCTATTTATAAACATTATTTAAATATTCCAAAAATATTAACGCCTTAAAGACGCATATATTAAAAAAAAAATCACCTCCAAATAGAGAGGACCGTCTCTGGCGCGAGACTTTTTTTGGACTAAGTATAGGTATAAGTTATCTGTGGCAATTTTTATTCCCGCATACGTCTTGGAAAATAAAAAATCGCACGCGTGTGAAATACATTGCATTGTGAACCTAATCGTAGTGCGATATGAACCAGTTTTCGAGGAAGTGTATTGAAAAAGTATTTGTGGGCGTCTAACCAAAAAGGGTCAAGGGGCCCTAAAATGGACGCTTTAGCAGAATCATAGTAGGATCTGCGTACAATTCATTCATCCCGCAATTCATCTATATATATAAATGAATTGTACGCATATCATTTATTATGATTCTGCCAAAGCGTCCATTTTAGGGCCCCAGTAATGGGGTATTGAGTTAAGACTTTTTTTTTTGAGCGGGAGGGCGTGTCAGACTTTTACTGACTAAAACCCACCCGTATTCCTTCATTTGCCTGTGTGCCAGGGCCACGATATCCCTTTCGGATACCTACCTATGCATAGGTAGCCACTTATCTGTTTAAAAGTGGTTTTAGAAGCAAACATTTTTGCGTCCAAACAAAAAGGGTCCAGCACCCTAATTGCATAACACACTGTTTAAAAGTGATTTACCAATGACTGAATTATTTCGATTAGGTGCTTATTTAAACTTGGAAGAAATTCAGTCTTACTTAGAAAAATGTTTGACCTTTATCGTTTGCACTCGAAATGCTAAGGTCAAACTTTTATGCATTCCCTTACAAAAGATGTTTTAAATAGCAGTTATAAGTGCGGAAGTAATGCTGAAATATGATAATGTTTTGACAGCTAGAAGTAGTCCAAGTCAAAATTAGTTGATACGAGGAGCAAACATCGCTGTTAAGTCATATTTGGAAATCAGAAGTCAATCTTCTGCCTCGTTGGTCTAGTGGTCGTAAGCGCTACTGCTGAGCAATGAGGTCCTGAGTTCGATTTCAGGGTCGGGCAAAGCGTATGGCACTCGTGGGTTGCTGAAAATCAGTGTCATGTGGTACACATTATGTTGTCATCAAACATTATGCTGAGCTGAGGCCCTTTTGGCTTTATAATAATTGTTTTCTGTTTTTGTTGTTATTTAAGGTGTATTTTTTGCTGTAATGCCAATAAACGCATTTTTCTTTCTTTCTTTTCTTTCGAAGTATTATTTACATATTTTATTATTTATGTACACACATTATTGGGTTTTGCCTTATGGAATTTCTCAGTAGCAGCTCTGAGTCTAGATTTGTGCTCGGTTGATGGCAATAGGCTCGCCCACTGTTAACATAACTGGCGTAATGTGGGTGTAATATAGATGCACATCTGCCTAACCCTTCGTCCAGGCGTGATCTTATTTTAAGTCAATAAGTATCAATTTTTGACGCGTATATTATGGCCGCGCCCTCACATTTCCGAGCGTCAATTGTTTTAAGCAATATAATTTAGCAAGCTTTAAGGAAGATCTCAAACGAAAGCAGTGCAAAACAATGTGGAGCTGCACGATATAGCAATGTTCACCAAATTATTGTGTCTCGCGGTGATTATAAGTGCTTGTGTTGGTGATTATGTGACCGAAGACGAATACGTTGATGCTGTATTGGATATGCTGCTGAATGGCGTCAGCAGAGAGTTTGAGCAGTCCGGTGAAGATGATAATGGTATTTTGTTATTGTTTTTAGGGCTATGTCCAAAATTGAAAATGGTCTACAAATCCAGTGATCTTGAGTGGTTAGCTTGCGTGTACTGAGCTCACGCAACACGTCGTACGTTCAGCCAGTAATAGGTCTCGCCCATCAAGGAGCGCTGTCCCCAATTAGACGCATTATTAATTTATTATACACAAAACAAAAGGTATTTTAATAAGACGCGTAAAAAATAAAACGCGGAAAAGATCAATAATTCAATCTTTAAATTGGTGAAGGAAAAATACGCTTGGTAGATTTTGCGCCATTCTCAGTTTTTTAACCGCGTTAGACATAAATTTACAAATTAATTTTACTATGTAATATCAATAATTAATAATCTAAAATATTCACATATTAAGTTATTAAGAAAGTGCTGTAATTTAACATATATTTTTGCGAGCGTTAACGACTTACGGCATTTCATACAAACTTTCAAGACCTTGTTTTTTCGAAATGACTAAACCGATTTAAATTAAACTTTATACGCATAAGCAGGATACAAAGTTCTAAAAAGGAACATTTTTAAAAATTGTGTTA
This sequence comes from Tiliacea aurago, assembly GCA_948098905.1. NCBI lineage: Eukaryota > Metazoa > Arthropoda > Insecta > Lepidoptera > Noctuidae > Tiliacea > Tiliacea aurago. Next base: position 3,604,610 of record OX402583.1, on the reverse strand, counting down.
CAGCCAAATCAGACCAATTTTAATTTTTCTATGGAAACAGAGATTTCCAGCAATCTTTTTTTAAAGACATTTCGAAAATATTGAACTTTTTAGACCCTTTTAATCTGCTTATGCGTATAAAGTTTCATTTAAATCGGTTCAGTCATTTCGAAAAACAAGGGCTTGAAAATTTGTATGAAATGCCGTACGTCGTAAACGCTCTTAAGCGTTCTCATATTCACAAAACCACACTAATATTATAAAGGCGAAAGTTTGTGAGTGTGTTTGATACTTCATCTCAAACGGGTGAACCAATTTTGATAAAAAAAAATTTTTTTTTCTTTACGCTGAGAAATGCGTTACGCATCCGCTCGTGGGGGACGAGACGGGGTATGTGGGACTCCTGTCGGTAATGACGACAGTATACCCACTAAAACTCAGCGGTGTTCCCGCATCGCCGTGTTGGGAGGGCCATGGGATAACGGTTGAACCTTTTCTTCCACAACCCTCCCGGCGCATGCCCGCCTAGCTGGCGGGCCCCGCATGCCCCCCCGTTACTGGGGGGCTACGGGAATGGCCGGGAACACCTGGCCATTCCCGTCCGACACTGGTGGAGGCCTGTGCAATACAGACAAGGGTGCCCCCGCACCCGTTGCCTGCTGGCCTCCACCTGGGAGGAGTCGGAGATGACGTTCAAAGTGACGTCTTCTTCGACCCCTCCTCCAGGTAGCTGACACCCTGGATTAACATATAAGCTTCGGGGCGGGTTTAGTCTTAATTATAAATACATGAACCAAGTTTGTTCCTATATCAAAATAAGTATTTTCAAAATGATCTACTTTTTTACAGGTGATGAGCCAGTTTTGACGGGTGGTGTTTGGAAATGTGGCAGCTGTGGCAGTATTGATGAGACCAAACTCATTTATTCCGAAGTTAATAACGTGGAAGCTGATATGATGACTGATGCGTCCTTGGATATACAGGTACCTATTGGTATTCATGCTGGTCCAGCTCCATAGGACAATCTAGAGTCCAGACAAAATCAAACTGGTTGCTATTTTAATTGTATACTTTTTTATTTTAATGACATTGATTTTTGAGAGAGAGATCTTATGTCATATGGGGTTCTTCTCTGGGGAGCCTGTGCGGACATTAATAATATCTTTGTTTTACAGAAAAGGGCTGTTCAAGCCATTTACAATCTAGGTCCAAGAGATTCACTTCGTGAAATATTCAAAGAAATAGATATTCTGACTGTAGCCTCTCAATATATACTTGAAATATATACCACCATCACCATATCTACACAAAAATAAATCAAGTTTTAAGAAAATGTCCGATATTCATAGTTTAAATACCAGGAATAAACACAATCTTGCTGTACATCGCACTCGCCTCCACAGAGTAGGCAACTCGTTTATGGGTCAATGTATACGCTTTTACAAAAAACTTCCTACTTACATTCGGAACTTACCCATTAAACGATTTAAAATCTGCATTAAAACCAAACTTTGTAAAAAAGGGTACTATAAAATTTCTGATTATTTAGCGGACAAAAAAGCTTGGGATTGAGCTGCTCGCTCTGCTAGCCTTGTGATAAAACTGGAAAACTTGACATTTTAATTATTATGCATGATTTTATATACATATTGACATTGCAGAATATTGTATACCATTTTACATGAATGTTTATTTTGAAAAGTATTATATTTACTGCTTTAATTTATAGTGAATGTGAGAACTATGTGGGTCATTTTTCTTTTTCTTTAATTATTTTGCTTTTTTCTTTTTCTCAGTTTAGTTTTAATGATGGTCTGGCATTTTGAGCGCTTTATGCGGCCTACCCAAATGTCCTTTCTTTGGTATTGTTCGTCGAGTCGTTGAGCTCCTTAAGTTTTGAGTTGAGCTGCACGAAAAATGCTTACACTGATTGGACAGGTCCGCTCAAATTTGTGTGGTTCTTTCCTCAAAAGACCATTTTAGTCACGGATCTACATGGTCCTCTCATGATCTGACCAAGATTATGTCTGGACTTTAAAAGAGACTTTGAACTCTGAGTTTGTTTCGCCATTTCTTCTCAGGAGTAGTCAGATAGGAAATGTCGGCTATATCTAGGTTATTTTTTTATATGACGTGTAAAAGTGATTTTAATATCCTATTTACAGAATAAACGATTTCATTTCGATTTCATTTCATTTCATTTAAATTATGTGATTACCTAAACTCACACACTGACTTATTATAATTTTTTCTTTTTTTAGGGAAACATATTTTTACGATGTTTGTAAATATGTGAATCGATCAATTTTCATTGCTTCATTTTTAAATCTTTTTACCTATTGTGGTATAGTAATTTTATTCTAGGTGCATCGTCTATTAGCTATTCTATATGCTGAAAAACGTGATGTATGATGAATGAAAGGCTACTAACAAAAGGTATTTACAAGGCAGATGTGAGTGGAAACGCCGGGAGGGGACGCCCTAGAAGGACATAATATAGTGACCTAATTGGTGATGTTCTTCAGAAAGGACAGGCGTGCAGTACTCGGAACAGGCGTGCGTATATGACCAGATGTATGAACGTAAACGAAGCAAAAGGAGTATGCAAGTAGCGTATAGTAGGTGGGGTTATATAGTTTCTGCCTACCCCCATGGGAAGTAGGCGTGAGTTTATGTATGTATTTATATTTTATAAAAATAACATAGCATTACGTCTGTATTCCCCAAAGGGTTATGTAGAGGTACCTACCTATAGTACACCCACATTCAATTTCGCCAGTTATGTTTAGTTCCCATGTAATAGGGGGCGAGCTTATTGCCACTAACCGGACACAAATTCAGACTTCAGACTTTAACTTTTAAAGTAGTGTATCTCTTAAACCGTAAATAATTTTTCCAAAACAAAAACAGTACCTATGATATTTTCAAGTCTTTTGTGCATACGGTGATGGAATCCAAAACATAATTTAATAGATAGAAAAAATCTTCAAAAATAATCAGCGTCAGGTGGTACACCTTGTGTTGTCATCTGACATTATGCTGAGCTGAGGCCCTTTTGGCATTATAATAATTATTGTTTTTATAGTTTTATGGTGTATTTTTTGCTGTAATGCCAATAAACGCATTTTTCTTTCTTTTTTTCTTCAAAGACAACTCTTAATTATTTTTAAAAGCAGTTTATCCCTTCGTTAACAGTTATAATATAATTAAAAGTATACCATAAAATTCCAAAGGCCAAATTGCGTCCGGTGATGGATTATTTTTTATTAATTAGCTAATATCTAATTTCATACGAATTTATTTGCATTTTTACGCCATACGTTGTGTCATCGCGCATCTCTTTCTTTTGTGTGCAATCTGACAGCGACAGCGGTTTACCTGTTGTGAGCGTCTTAAACCGGTTTATACAATCGGTCTGAGGCGCGGTGCGTCCCTGGCGCGACGCAACTCCGCTGCGCAACTTCGACACTTCACCTCTTGTACCGTAATCACTCACACAAATGCAAAGCTCAGCTTAGACCCCGCGGACTGTACCAGCTTATTATTGCCCACTGCTGGGCAAAGGGCTCTTCTTATACAAAGAAGGCACGACCATTGATCATTACGCTCAAGACGGGTTTGCATATTTAGGCTTATAATAAGTATAAGTCTAAATTTCCTGACGATGTTTTCCTTCACCTTTATAATTTTCTTTTATTCTCAGTTAGTGTTAATCATGGTCTGGCATTTTGAGTCATATAAGCGGCCTACCCAAACGTCCTTTCTTTGGTATTGATCGTCGCATCGTTGAGCTCCAGTTCTAAGTAGAGCTGCACGATTACTGACAAATGCGTGCACTGACTGGTCAGGTCCTCTCAATCTGTGTGGTTCTTTCCTCAAAAGACCATTTCAGACACCAATCTACATAGCCTTCACATGATCTGACCAAGATTATGTCTGACCTTAAAAAGAGACTGTGACCTCTGAGTTTGTTTCGGCCTTTCTTCTCAGAGTAGTCAGTTACGAAACGCCGACCTCATCTAGTTTTTAAAATATGATTGACGTGTAAAAGTGTTTGTACAAACCTACTTACAGAAACAAAAATCATTTATCATTTACCGATGTTAATAATGTCCAAGATATACTCAGATAGTACTTATGAATTGGCAAATTTAAATTGGTACTTGCCCGTAGCTCAACTACGTGCTTGATAGGCGAGGCCTTAACCATCGGGCCATCACGACATTGCCTCATTTACATACATAAACTCAAGCCTTCTTCCCATGGGGGCAGACAGAAACTATAGAACGCCACCAGCTACGCTTCTTAGATACTCCTTTTGCTTCATTTACGTCCATACATCTGGTCATACACGCACACCGGTTGCGAGTACTACGCACCTGACCTTTCTGAAGAACATCACCAATTAGGTCACTATAATTAATTATGTCTTCCCAGCGTTTCCACTCACTTCTGCCTTGTAAATTTTGTTAGTCGCCTTTCATTCATCCTCTCAACATGACCAAGCCAACTATGCATACTTACTCTTTTCAATTTTTGTCACTAAATCTTTTAAAGCACACCGTTACCTTATCACATCATTTTTGCCTCATTTAATTGTGTATAAATAATTTTTGTTATGTTTTTTTTTTATTGTTCCAGATAGGAATATCCCTTCCGGACATCAAGTGCGTGACAGTGAACTCGAGCGTGGCGGGTGTGGTGCGCCGCGTCGCAGGCACCTGTACTGGTGATACTGTCACGCTTAGCGTGGCGCCCGCGCAGCATTTTACTATAAAAGTTTATAATTAGACGTAGTTAATGTTAAGGGTTAAAATTAAATCGAAGTTTTGATATTAAAATATTGTTTTACTGAGAGTATCGCCGTTGTTTCGGCGGAAAATTAATTGTTTATCACTGCCAACTTATATTGTCCCTCACATACCGGTACATAGACCAATAACGACTGTCATTCTTTGACAGTTGTATGAAATAGTTATAACAGGGCCAATTGTCGTATTGTGGTCAATTTGATACACGATTAATTTCCCTGGCCTGGCTAAAATAATTAACGTGTTTTTTTTTTTCAGCCTGTATATTTTCTTATGTGTCAAGATAATAATGATTCTTTAAATATGCAGAGATATTAAGATAAGATAAGATAAGATAAGATAAGATTTCTTTATTTGTTAAACATTGTATACATACAAGAGCATGCAAGATATTACAGTCATCGTTTGAGTCCAATCATGTTTAGCCGTAATTATCGGCATACAAATATTTCCTTAGCATTAAAAATAATTAACAATAACAAAATCGAAAATTTACCTAGAACTAACAAAGTTTATAATTAGAAACTTAATAAATTAGAAATTATTTTGTTATAATGTCAAAATTCCATATTCATATTTTAATATTAGTGTCATATAAATTATTAGTAATTAGTATTATTAGTGTCAGGAAAAAGCTAAAATTATTCACTCAAAAAAAAAAAAATATCCTTTTCGGTCAAAAATTCGGAGACACTATAATATTATGCTTTTTGCAAAAGGAGCATTAATTTTTAATTGTTGCTTGAATGCCTTACATTTAGCTCCTTCCAATGTTTAGGCAATATGTTATATATAGTAGGCGCCATGCAGACGATACTTTTGCGCATGAGTGCCGTTTTTGCTGGATAGACTCGAAGAATGGTCATATCCCGTCTTTTACGCGGTACAACGTCCTGTAGACGTGGAAACAAATTGGGGTTTGTTTTAACAAAAATTGTGGTTTCGAGGATATACATTCAAGGAAGAGTTAATATATTGTACTTTTTAAAATATGGTGTTCATGTATCAACCGTTTTTAGCCCAAACATAGATCTAATGCATCTATTTTGAGCCTTAAATGCCGTGTTAGCGTCGGTAGAATTTCCCCAAAATATGATGCCGTATCTTAGGTGAGACGCAACTAAGCCATGGTAGGCCGCAATCAGGGTATCTACATTCATAACTGCAGCTAGAGAGTGCAATGCAAATGCAGAACTACAATTTTTTTTGCAGAGTTTCTCGATTTGTGCTTTCCAGTCAAGTCTTTTGTCAATTATTAGTCCAAGGAATTTTGTAGTATTTACGATTTCAACAATTTTATTATCTATATTTATGTCCATATTTTCTATAGTCAAGCGTTGGCTAAAATGTATGATTTTAGTTTTATCTAAATTAATCATTAAATTATTATTATTTAACCATTCTATTATAGATGTCAAGGTATTGTGAATGTCAAGTTTATATTGGATCATGTCATTGCTATTACTAGAAATTGTCACCGTGCTATCATCTGCAAATAAAGTCATAGGGTGTGGAATTGGTTTTGGCAAGTCATACACTACCTTGTGGAACACCAAAAGTAGTTTGACGTTCATATGATAAGTATATCTCTTCCTTTTTAGTAGTTATATTAATTCTAGTGATTTCTGTCTTCTGCTTTCTATTGTCTAAATAGGATTTAATTAAATTCAGAACATTACCTCTTATACCATAAGCGTCAAGTTTGTTTATTAAAATGTCATGATTTACATAGTCAAATGCTTGAGTCATATCGCAGAAGATAGCACATACAGGTGTTTTTTTGACAATTTTTATCAATACAGTGTATAAAAAGTCGTAAATCGCCATATTTATAGTCTTATTTTCGCGAAATCCCTTTTGCAATTTACATAATATTTTTTTTTTCTAAGTAACCGTTTAATTCCTTTTGAATGAATTTCTCAAATATTTTCGAGAAGATAGGTATCAGAGAAATAGACCTGTAGAATTCCATGAGCTATCTTCTTTCTTAAATAATGACTTAACGATTGCTATCTTTAGTGCCTCAGGAAACGTACCAGCTACAACACATAGATTTATAATATGAGACAAATGGTCGCATATTTCAGATGCTACAGCTTTTATTACTTTGGTTGATATGCCATCGTAACCCACGCTATTTGTGTTTTTTAAGGCCATAGTAATTTTCTGTGCCTGTTGTGGTGTACAGGGTGCCATAAACATCGAGTTTTTGCTGTTTAAGATGGGCCGTGTAGTTTTATCACTGGACTGGAGGGGTTGTATTTTATTAATAAAATAGTCATTAAATTGATTAGCAATTTGTTTCGCATCCGTAATTTTGACATTATTGATTTTAATTTTTAAAATATAATTTTTAGGTACATTAAATTTACCTTGATTTATTATTTGCCAGCCGTTTTTACATTTATTGTGTGATGTTTTGATTTTATGGTTATTTTGTGAACGCTGTGTCAGAGTCATAATTTTTCTAAAAAGCTTAGAGTATTCTTTAAAGCGAGTTCTATTTAATTCATTTGATTTTAATCTGTAGGTCCACAGAAGTTGTCGTTTTTTCTTACTACAGGATTGAATACCTTTAGATATCCACCTTGGCTTTGTTATTACATTTATTATAATCATAGTCTTAAGAAAACAGAGGTACACCTCTGTTTTCCTAAGACTGAAGAAAAAAGAAAATATTTCATGAAATTTATTGTACGCGATGTTCGGGTCTTCCGTTTCATATACTTAGGCGAAATACATTTTGCTCATACAATATTTAAATTTAGATGTATTTTCCTTGCTGTAATTACGTCTAATAGCACCGTATAATAGTACCGTATTTACATACGTAAAACGAAACTTTTACAACACAAACATTTCAGGCTAGAAAACTTATGTAAACTAAATTAAAATCCGTCCAACATAGAATAATATAACAAATTGAAAAACTTAAAAGTTTTAGTTTCTCTTTTCGGGACTTTCGTTGCACAAATTGCTTCAACTTGAACTTTTCTGCGTAGTTCAATAAAGTTTATTTTATATCCGAATCTTTCAGCTTATATTAGGAGAGAATCATTCTTAAATGAACAAAGGACATCGTCATAAGCCTAAACTGCTGATTGTTATGGAACAATTTTTTTACAATCGATCCTTCAACGCAACCTCTCGCAGTCCTCTGCTGGGGGTGTAGGCCTCTACTTACTTACTTAATCGCCCTCGACGAGAAAACTGCAGGCTATTTGCAAAAAGTAAGTGGGAGGAACCACAGAAAATACAAATACCTATTACAAATCTAATAAAGTGGATTGGATGAAAGTAAAAATAGTAAAAATCAACTACAGCTTCGCGTAGTTAGCGAAGAAAATGGTTTAAAGCAGTGACTACATTAGCAAGAGGGATTTTTTCCACTTATTATTTTTACTAGAGTAGGAAAAGAATAAAGAAACAATAGATGAATTGTAAAAAATTGTATGAAAGAAAATATGACTAGACAGAGATGATATGACTACAAAGATAATAATTAGAAAGAGGTTAAGAGTAGAAACGACTTAGATGGCGTTAAATGAGATATTTAGGTATGGAAGAAGAAGATACGGAAAATACATGCAGGTGGAACATGATGCTTACCCAAAGTTTAAAACAAAAGAAGATAGACAAAACACGGAGTATGGCTCAGTAGACATTGAAATACCAATAAAATAGAATAGAATACTCTTTATTATGTACACCATAAAAGTTACAGATATAAATGTTAAAATTTTACATAGGGTGACACAATGAGCGGTCTTATCGCTAAAGGCGATCTTTTACAGACAACCTTTGGATGGATTAAAGGGAGCAGGTGAGACAATACTGCAGGTAGTCAGTGGTGTACCATTAACATATACAATACAATAATTAACATAAACATATACATACATACACAAAGCATACACTTATCTAATAAATATATACAATAACACACATGAAACATGAGCAGGGAACTGTATTATGTAATGATGATGTTTAAGGAGAGAGGAAATGTTTTTGTATTATCCATTTTGAAGCAAACTTTATATAATGCAGTGGAAGTACGGTAAAGGAGATTTCGTGATTCGATTAATATCTGTTATATATTTTATATTATAGGTAAGTACAGTAGTTAGGGCGGTTAAAACTTATAACGGTTAAAAATTAAACTTATAACGGTTATAACATCCTCGCTACTTCTGCACTAACTAACCCTCTACCTTATATTATAATTAGGTCCTTTCACCACAAGTTAAGACGAGTTCATTTAATTAAGTCGTGTAAAACATGCACAGGTTTTTTTTTTACTTGAACTAATTGCGTAGGTTTCTGTGGAATTCAAAAGTCATAAATTTTTTGAAAAAAGTATGTTTATTGTAAAATAGAGCATACAGGCAGAAATACAAGCGTGATTTTATTTGATTGGTAGCAAACTTTGTAATCATTGTTTCTAGATTATATTTCTTCCAATTATCTAATCTATTATTATCTACAGTAATTTCTGCTGATTGACATTCATGATTCATCAGACATTGACTTCCAATAAAGGTTCATGCACACATATCAGTGACGTCACAGTAAACTTCTCCTCCTTCAGTCATTTTTCCACTGCTAAGCATCGTGATGTGCCCCACTAGACTTCTTGACAATCTCTCTCTAACTGAGACGATCTTAGGTCTGATTTAGTGCGCCGGATATCTTCGTGTTTAATTGAATCTACGAATCCTACTTGGTTATATTTTTGACGTGACTGGTTAGTGACTTGACCTTGACGTGCCTGATGTGTGTGCATGAACTTTAACACGATGGTTCTGTCATGGGTTCAGTATAATCACCCGCGTCTTCATCACTAACTTAAATCATTCTTTCTCCAGCAAACACAGGTATTTCAATAACCGCATTTGAATGTGGCGTTGGCAACTTTAAAGTGACTCGAATCATATACTCTCTGCTTATTGTCTTCGAGTGTCTTACTGTGTACAGGTCCTGTCCCACGGGTATTATATCAAACATATTTGATACACAATAAATGATATCTTTCTTCCACAAGAAGGAGTCAAATATTCTTTATCAAGTTCAACTTTTAATTCTATTTCATGTTTCTTCGAAGAAAACAGTTTCGTTAATGTTTTTTCTAGTGAAGCAATTACTGGTTTCTCTGTTAATGAAGAATCGACTCTCGGATATATCGTTAGTTTTTTTATAAAATAATCACTCGTACTAAAAAAATCAGGCTTTTTAAATTTCAGTATTAAAAAATATCTTATTCCTGCAAAAGTCCTTCTCTGGTGGATTGTTTTTGCTGACGGAGGTGTATTTTCTGGTATTATCATTTCGAAGGGGTATTCGTATGATCTGGCTTTCAATACTAAATCTTCATCCGTATTCTCGTTTAAAAAGTTAATCTTCACTACTTTGCGCGTTTGATAGTTACTAAGATCACTGGCTTTTATTGGTACGGTTGAGTAGTTAGGAAGACATTTATGATCGTATATATACCTAGAACAGGTCTTCTCTACGAGCGCCAGACTAACGTTCGTGTACACTGTGTCTTTGACCAGATGGAACTTCACTATTCCCCTAAGAGGTTCTCCAGTTATATGCTTCACTACATCAGGAATTTGTATTAATATTTGACTGAACACTGTCATTATTGATCTATCACTGTACACGTCGTTCTTATGGTATGAATTGTATCGTACTAAATTATCAGATAAATAGCGGTTTGTACTAATAATGTTCTAGATTTTGGAACTGATAAAAGGTAAGTAAAATGTAATCAAGCTTTTTTACACGTCATAATCACGATATCTAATCAAATAGTATTAACATATCTTGACATCTTAATGACCACTATTTATGCAAAATCAGTGGTTTTCCCAATTCGATTTAATTAAAAAGCAATCGCAACTTGCTGTTTCAATAAGTAATTTATACGTCACTGTACAAAAATAAAAGGAGCTAAGTATGTTTTAGATATAACACACAGCCAACAACACACAGCACAACACACACAGCACAGCACAGCGCAGCACAGCTAATAAAGGACAAGACTTTTTTCTATAGAACTACTGGTGAATATTTTCAAAGAAAAATAGGTAAGAAGCAAAGCTGCGCTCCGCTTTCGCAATCACGTAGAAATCATCGGACAGTAAAAACAAGATAATTATCCAATTTATTATAATTCACAATAAATACTGCATGAGTTATAATTTACTGTTCAATTTATTTTTCTTCACATAATATAATATAACGGCCCCCCACGGTGGTTCTTTTATTGGATTTACTGGACGCACCTGATTCTTGATCACTACATTCATTAAATTTCTCTATTAGTCTTTCTCCAACAAGCAGGTAAATCAACAAAAGAATTTACGCGCGGTGAAGGTAACTTCAAAGTCACTTTTATCTTATATACCTTTTGTGTCGTACTTGAGTGTACGCCGCAAGTAGTTCTGGTCACACTGGTATTACATTGAACATATTTCATCCGGTATACTTGGAGTTTCCACTTTTTCAATCACTTCTCTCTTCTATTTTGGATTATCGAAGAATAGTTTAATCTGCCCAGACGAGCCAAGCGAAGCGCAAGGGCAACTACCTACCTTTTCTCGAAGTGTTTCGTCATTTTTTTGAACCCTCATAGAGTTGGTTTCCGATGTACCAGATAGTTTATATTATTAGGATATGATGTCAATAATAGACTTATTAAACATACAAAGTCTCAATTGAATAGCTCTAATACTTTAGATTTTATTGATATCTAAAATACACCGATTTCGTCACTGACACACTGATGATCATCAAAATGTTTGGTTACTTTCTGAAGTGCTAGAAAGCTGAAATTTGGTATGTAATCTAAGTTTAGTATACAACCAACAAAAAAATTCATAAACTTATAACTTTCGCCCCTCATCTCCTAAAATGGGAGGGTGGAAGTTTGTATGAGACTTCAAAATGTTAGGGTACTTCCTGAAGTGCTAGAAAGCCGAAATTTGGTATGTAAAACTGAGACAGTGAATGGGCTATGAAAACCGGCACTGCTGATGTGCAAGAAATACACCCCAAAAAAGAAGAAAAAAATAAACACTAAAAATACTGCCTAGCAACTTACAAAAAGAACTGAAATCCCACCAAAAACATTTCATGTAAAGTTTTGCCAAGACGACCACATAAGGTTTTCCCTGTGAAAAAGATATCAGATCTCACGTAGAGCCAAGCTTCTGAATCTACACGGCCTAACTCTACCGACTCTAACTTCACAAATCCTACTTATCAGTAAAATTGTATGGCTTGGCTTCAGAAGATTCAGAAGCTTGGCTCTACATGAGATCTGATATCTTTTTCACAGGGCAAACCATAAGTGGTCGTCTTGGCAACATTTTACATGAAATATTTTTGGTGGGATCATTGTTTTACAAATCAATTCTGTTTGAATATTAAAAATAACATCACTATTGTTGGCCACTACAAATGATGTATTTATTTCATTAGGAGTGAAATATCCTTTGTCAAGTACAGCTTTTAATTAAATTTCATGCTCCTTCGAAGAAAACATTTTTACCAGAATTTATTGAAGAATCAAACCTGCTATATATTGTTATTTTTGTTTTGAAATAAGTATTCCAATAAAACTTACAGGGTTTTTAATTTTTTTAATTATATAATATTCTATTCCTGCAATGGGTCTGTAGTTGTGGGTTACCGTTACTGAAGGAGTTTTATTTTCTGGTATTATCATTTCGAACGGCTTTGATTGTTATATTTTCGTCTGTTTGTTTGTTTAATAAGTATCTGTCCATCTGTGTTTATTTTGACGCCTTTGTATTGAATATGATTACCCACCCTTATTCTTTTGGTCTAGTCTAGTCTGTGTAGTGCCGGACGTAAAGAATAGCACCGCCTTATTTATTCCCGTGGGTGTCGTAAAAGGTGACTAAGGGACTTACTAGAGAATGGGATGCAGCGTTCTCTATGCATTTTAACACCATACTGCAATCGCAAACCCGCCTGCCTAGCGTGGTGGTTATAGCAAACCCTCACCTTTGGGGGAGGCCTATATCCAGCAGTGGACGTCTTTCGGCTGAAATGATGATGATGATTCTTTTGGTACTGTAATCGTCTTTATTAACACATTCAAGATCGTTCCAAGATAATTTCATCTCAACGAGCGACAGACTAATCTTCTTATACGTCTTTTTCCGGATGATACTTCACTGTTGTCTTAACAGGTTCTCCCGTTATGTGCTTTTCTTTAGGAATTGGTATTAATATATCATAGGATAGGCTACTCCCATTATTGTGTAGTTACATTCTTACAAAATGATTCGTTTCGTACTAAATTATCAGATAAATAATCTTTGGTATTATCTCCGATGCTGTATTTGGTGTTAATAAAAATAAGAGGTAATACTTGGGGGAGGCCTATATCCAACAGTGGACGTCTTTCGGCTGAAATGATGACGATGAAATGAGTTAGGGATCTGATAATAATATAAATTATTAAGCGGAACGATGCCCAGATGGTGCAGGATACGTGCGCTAGGCGGTAGGTCTGGGGGCCGGGGCGGGGGATGTTATGTTATGTTATATGTATGTGATATGTGTATATGTGCTAAATTTATAAATTATAATTAATAAATTTAAATAGATGAGCTTAGTGGCCATTACATAACATGTAACAACACATTAATGGGAGGAGCAAAATCAAAAATCAAAATCAAAAATATTTTTATTTCACATAAGCCTACATGGGCACTTATGAAACGTCAGAAGCTAGGTGCACGGTTCCAATTGGTCGTTTCCTATGAGAAGAGCTGGCAAGAAACTCCACGGTTACTCTTTAAAAAAAAAAAATGTGTTTACAATATTTTCAAAGTATGAGAGGACAGCGTAGGCCCGTCAAAAGTACCAGGTACTTAACAAAATAGAAAATGGTCTACAGATCTACAGTATATTAAGCCTACAACGTCCTCACATTAACAAAAAACTATATAAAATATGATTAAAATAATAAAAGTTAGAGCCTTGTTGAAATCAAAAAACATCGATTATGTCAAGGAAGTATGTAAAAAATAAATAACATAAACATCGCAACTTGGGAGCAGTTAATAGACATTTACATATTTTTGCCGTTAATGAGGTACCAGGGAAGCCACATGTGCTGGAATTAATTCCAAACTTCTGGCCAAACTTCGAGCCTATGATATATTAATACAAATTCCTAAAGAAAAGCACATAACGGGAGAACCTGTTAAGACAACAGTGAAGTTTCATACGGAAAAAGACGTATGCGAAGATTAGTCTGTCGCTCGTAGCTACAAACCGCCATTGTTTTGTTTATGTTTACTTTTGTGACGAGCACAAATTAAACGAAAACTAAATAAATATTTATTATGCGACTTGTAGTACCACTATTAAAAGACGAGCTGAGGATAGGGGAAGCCTCTACCTCTGAGAAAAAAGCAGCTGCCGTGGAAAAGTCAATAAATTATGATAAGTTTTATAATTTATAGGTTCTTATGCGTTTTTTGACTTTAGTTTTTTTTAGTTAGTTGAAGACTGGAGCACCAATGCTTTCGATACTCTGCCCTGGAGTTGCATTAGGCAGGCAATCCGGTATCACCGGATGCCAACCTACCTCTGTCGAGTGGTCGAGGCCTATTTGACGGACAAGGCCGTCAGCTACCCCGGTCACCACGGAGAGTGGAACCTGCGAGAGATGTCGTGCGGTGTCCCACAGGGATCGGTCCTGGGGCCTCATCTGTGGGACATTGGCTACGACTGGGTGCTTCGTGCCGACCTCTCTAGCGGCGTCAGCGTAGTTTGCTACGCTGACAACACGCTGGTCCTGGCGTAGTGGAGGACGCGACAATCGTCGATAGGATCCGGCAATTGGGACTCGAGGTAGCTATGCACAAGTCCGAGGCCAGGTGTTTTTATGCTCCTCGGAACACGCCACTGTCGAGTTCCCAGATAACGGCAAGAGGGGTTCACATCAGCGTCGAGTCGACGATGAAGTACCTAGGACTCGTCCTCGACGGCCGGTGGAACTTTGTGGAGAATTTTCGACGTTTGGCTCCCAGACTGGAGCGGGCTGGGGCTGCCTTCAAGCGGCTCCTGTCGAATCTAGGGGGTCCAAACGCCTCCTACCGGAGGCTCTACGTGGGGATCATGGGGTCCATGGCTCTTTACGGGGTACCGGTGTGGGCGCGTACCTTAAGGCTGCGACAAGCCTGCCGATTGAACGCGTTCCAAAAGGTCATGGCCATCAGGCTGGTACGGGGTTACCGCACGGTCTCCTGTGAAGCGGCGAGCCTCCTTGCCGGACTACTGCCATGAAATCTGGAGGCAAAAGTCCTCGCGCACATTTGGGAGTGGCGCGAGGAGGCGAAACGCTGGGGTTAAACTCCACTGCCGCGAGAAATCACGGCACAGCGGACAGAGCTCCAGCGGGACCTCATAGCGGCATGGAGAGTGTGATTGTCGCAACCCAGCGCTAATTGATGATGTTTACCAGGTTTGTTGCTGATGCATATTTTTTTCACATCAGCGAATGCTGATGCTGATTTTTAGGGTTCCGTACCCAAAGGGTAAAACGGGAACCCTATTACTAAGGCTCCGCCGTCTGTCTGTCTGTCTGTCTTATTGTCTGTCTGTCTGTCTGTCTGTCCGTCTGTCCGTCTGTCACCAGGCTGTATCTCATGAACCGTGATAGCTAGACAGTTGAAATTTTCACAGATGATGTATTTCTGTTGCCGCTATAACAACAAATACAAAAAAATAGAATAAAATAAATATTTAAGGGGGCTCCCATACAACAAACGTGATTTATTTTGCTCGTTTTTGCTCTATATTGATAACGGAAACAGGTAGACGCTTGAAATATTCACAGAATATGTAGATATATGTTGACTTAAAAAATAAATAATTAAATTAAAATAAATCAAATATTTAAGGGGGGCTCCCATACAACAAACGTGTTTTTTTGCCATTTTTATAGATAATACGGAACCCTTCGTGCGCGAGTGCCACTTGCACTTGTTTATCATTGACATCAGCGGATGCAGATGCTGATGCTGATTTTAATTATTTTCTTAAAAAAGCAGCGAAAAGGTAGTGAACATTATGAATTTATACCTAAAAGTTGCACAGTTTTCCTTGGTATTGAAATAAAATATTGTTTTAATAGTTTTGTGAATTTTAATAGAAAATAGGATCAAACTAAGTACCTAGTTTAGTAATAATTAGTACTAGATTAGTAATTAAGTAACTAGACTAATAGATAGCAGGTTATGTAAATAAGCTGTTATATATTAGTCTGGGACCTATGATCCTATTAGATGGTCATAGTAGATCCTTCGTTTCTAATAAACTCAAACTCAAAGCATTTATTTCAATTAAACCATTGACAGGCACTTTTGAATTGCCAAGAAGTCGGTCAGTTACAAATATGAAGCTAGTTGCCCATTCCAAATAGTAGGTTCCTATGGAGAAGAACGGGCAAGAAACTCCACGGACACTCTTTTAAATTAAAATATTGATACAAAATATTGGTTACATCATTCATATTGAAGTTAAACATGTGAGAACGATGCAATACGTTAGAAGCGTCCGTGGTAAAAAGATATAAAAAACAATTCAAAACTAAAATAATTAAAAATAAACCGTGGCAGCTAAGAGATGACCAGTCCCAACTGACAGCGCCCGTTCACGAACAGACGCATGGATCAGCACCATTCAGCTCATGCAATGGACTTGCTCTTTGGAAATTTTCCATTCTGTTAACATTGTCTTGTATTTCCGGGCAATGTGATGTTATTGCCGGGAAATACGAGACAATGTTAGCATTAATAATCAGCATCGATCAATGCGGATGCTGATGCTGATGTTGGAAATGATGCTGAAGTTCCGCGGATGCTGATGCTGATGCTGATGTTTGCAACAACCCTGATGTGTACCTATTCATCGATTCCAAAATAACTTGAGCTTGGATTCAAACCGAACTTACTAAACTACAGGTTTATGTATCAAACAGAGTGGGGGTAATTCTGGAAAAACCAATAGGTGGAGTTGGTTGTATGTACCATCCTCAGAGAACCCTGCTGATTTATTTAGTAGGGGCCCTCAGGAGCTCCCAACCTGCGCCCTCTGTTGGGAGGGACCGAGGTTTCTGCTATCAAGGTACAGCTTTGATACTGAAAACTTAGTCTTATCTGAAATGAAGGCGAAGTCCGCGTCCACTCTGCCGGCTAAAGTTGCGTTGACTGCAGGCATACAGCATGATATATTTCAAAAAATAAATAAGTATTCATAGATAGGAATGATGAAGAGGCTTATTGCATAATTATGTGCTAAGATTTTGTTGAAACTTAAAAGTGAATATAAAGCTTAAAGGCATTCTCAGTCCTAATGAGCTACAACGCGCGTTGCATTCAATAATAAACAAGAGCGAGACAGACTCGCGCACTGAGGGTTCTCTACGTTTATAATGATGTTGATGACTTCTGAAAAACTGTGCTATTTAGAGACATCGTTTTATTTTCCCTGTAATTTTTACATAAACTTCTATCACATAGAATAATTTCAGATTTTTATCAATGCAAACTTCGGAGATAAGGGGTATTTTTTTTTAATTTTCATCAAATGTCGGAAACAATGCAGCCTAAAAAAAAAATTTTGAGAATGTGCAAACAGCGCTCTTTCATATGATACCCCGCATACCCTAGAAGCCCCACTTCAAATTTTTAAGACCCCTTTTGCAAAAAAGATATATTTATTTAAATTTCTTTCTTGTTTGCAAAATAGTTTGACAAACGTCATCTAAAACTATTCTAAATTTCAAGTTGATAGCATAAGCAGTTTTTGAGATATACAGGTATGACAGACAGACAGACAGTCTCACCATAAGGGTTCCTTTTTACCATTTTGGTACGGAACCCTAAAAAAGAGCAATCAATACATTATTTTGAAGAGATAAACGCGTTGCGGAAAGTTAACTCCGTGCGAGGGCCACTACAAACCCTACATCCATTCATGGATACAGATGGCCTGATTAGGGTAGGGGGTCATTTAGTCAATTCGGAGATACCGATTGCACAAAAACATCCTATCATTCTACCTCGAGAATCTCGAATAACTGAACTTATCATACAGAGTAAGTTGTTACATGCTGGACCTAAGTCACGCCTAGCTTACTTAAATCAAAAATACGGGCTAATTAATGGCATGCGACAAGTCAAAGAAGTTACTCATAAATTCTTGGTTTGTTTTAGGCTGAAAGCTGGTGCAGCGAAGCAGTTAATGGGATTCTTGCCTCAGCACCGCGTGACATCATGCAGACTATTTCAAAAAGTAGGCATGGTCCTCGCTGCGCCAGTCCAAGTTCAGAATTCGCGTGTAATAAAAGCTATAATCGGTAAAGATTACGTATGTATTTATGTATGTCATGTATGCTTTGACACGAAGGCAATTCACTTAGAACTGACTTCAGTTTTGTCAACTGATGCAATCCTGGCGTCTCTCAAAAGGTTTATAAGTAGGCGTGGCTTGCCCAGCGATGTATTTTGCGATAATGGTTTTTGTTTTCGTGGGTCAAGGAACCAACTAGCTGAGCTGTACCTTAACAGTTCTGATGATCACCAGACGCTTGTGCAAGCTTATGCTGCTAAAGAAGGCATTAAGTCTCTCTGAAGATGTCAATGATTACTGTTACCTGACTCCAGGCCACTTTCTTATAGGTAAAGTTCTATGTACCCTGAAGTAAATATTTCTGAATCCAAAACAAATAGACTGGGATTTTGGCAACAATGTATACAATTACAACAAAGATTTTGGAAAGCTTAGTATAAAACTATTTATATACTTTACAGAATATAAATAAATGGTGACAATCTATGCCTAATGTAACTGCAGGTGCACTTCTACTTTAGAGAGCCCAATGCTCCTCCTTTGTCGTGGCCCATGGCACGTGTAGTGAATGTATATTTCCTAGAAATGACTGCAAGGTTCGAGTCTTGCAGCTAATGGTAAATTATACAGGGTGTTTGGTGCATCGTGTGCCAAATTGAAATGGTCGACTGAAGGAGTCATCCGCTAGCCTTTTAGACCCTTTAACACCCCTCATGCTCTGTGGATTTTTTTTTATCGACTTTTTATTGTTTTCCAAAAAAAAGACCCAAATTTTACATTCAAATACAGATTTAAAAAAAAATATAAGGCGTAGCCTCAGAATTTTATTTTTATTTCGATGTGTATCGTTTAAGAATACTTTTAAATACAAAATTAGTGATATTAGTAACCTAGTTCTTTTTTAATTCACTCGCAAAGGTAAAACTTAAATTAAAGCTGTACATGTTACAGCTGTTTATAAGGCTACAAAAAAAAATCAAAAGCGACCGAGATCTTCCAACTCCCTCATTAATTCTCCAGTCTATCCTCTTTCTAATGATGTGCCACATGCCATAAAAGTATTTTAACAACTTTGTGAATTCGCTAGAGTTGTGAATCGAGTCACCTAAGGCTAATATTCAAAATTATGATTTAAAAAAAAATCTCTTAAATGTTACCTGTCAAACCTATAAATCTGCTATCTCATTCTTATGGTTAGGTAAATTCGTGTCTCATATCTGTATCTTTCGTGGGATTTACTTGAAATAAAAAAACAAAATTGCATTTTTAACATTTATTTAATCATTGTTACAAATCTTGCTCAAATTGTTGGCCTCTGTTGCGAATGCAGGCCCGACACCTGTTTCGTATTTCAACAGTTGTTGTACGAAGTCGTATTTCCTCCTTAATAGTATTGAATGCCGCTTCTATGCGTTGGACTAATACCTCCCTAGTTGGAACCTCCGTGGCATATACCAACTCTTTGGCACGTCCCCAGACATAAAAGTCTAACGGAGTTAGATCTGGGGAACGTGGCGGCCATGGAATAGGGCCATCGCGTCCAATCCATGCATTGGGGAACACATTGTCGAGATATTCCCTCACAGTCAATCGCCAATGCGCGGGACAGCCGTCATTTTGAAATACAATGGGCACACGTTCATTACATACGGACACATCGGTCACTAATTCGGGCAGGTCATTTTGTAGGAATTCCAGGTAGTCTTCGCCATTGAGATTATCGGGCAGGTAATGCAGTCCAATTACCTGATTCCCAATCACTCCTGCCCAAACGTTTACACTAAACCTTCTTTGAGAAGATTTCTTCTCAAAGAAGGTTTAGTGTCTTTTAACACGTGGGTTTCGTTGTCCAGTGGTGCAAATTGTGTAAATTGAGGATCCCATCCTTGGTAAATTTGGATTCATCCGTCCACAGTATTCTTTTTAAAAAATCAGGATCATCCACATCCGTGTGTAAAAGAAACCGACAAAAAGCCACTCGTCTCTCAAAGTCGCCACCCTCAAGACCTGCAACAAACAAAAAACTCTTTTAAATTTCTCTTGGGCAATAAGTAATTGCACAAGAAAGGACCCGCTGTTCGTGCTAATAGATTCACTACCTGGAAGTGACGCCATACCAAACCCATTACCTGCTAAACAAAGGCAAGGTCAAACAAAGCTTGCACGGGTTTAAAGTTAGTTTAAAATTACGTACCTTGCACCGGAGTGTAGTGGAATGGATGCTTTTTGTTTTGACGAAGTACTTTCCACACTTTCCATATTGAAATATCAAGATGTGATGCCACATTTCTAATGCTTCTTGTAGGGTCTTCCTCAAAAAGTGCCAGTATTCTCTCGTCTACTTCAACATTATGTCGCACAATATGGCCCCTTGGTTCATTAAAAGTAACACTGCCAGTCTCGCGTATGCGTCGGTATGTGTCTTGGAAGACTCTGCGGCCAGGTAATCGTCTACCAGGAAAGCGTTCCTGGTAAAGTCGTTGCGCTGCACGAGCGACGCCATTAGCGGCTCCGTAAGCCATCATGATGTCCGCATATTCTTCGTTAGAGAATGTCGCCATTGCAATAACAAAAACCTCAAAGTTTAACAATAACAACAAAAATTAAACAAATGTAACAAGAACCAGCAAAACTTAACGATAACAAAGTAATAAAAGAATCGCGGAGTATGGTGAACTAGCACACACGTTAGGTAGCAGAGGCAGTCATGTCTCGACTAAAAAAATGGCGGGTCGGGCGGCGCGATTTGTTCAAACCGATTTAAGGTATGCAAGAAAGAGATAGAAGATAGATTTTACTGTGAAAGAGTGAGAAAACAAATTTTACCTCTTTCTCAAGTAACAGTTCCGCAATAAATATTTTTTCATTAGAATTTGGAATGTAGTTTTATGTGACTTGATTCACAATTCTAGCGAATTCACAAAGTTGTTAAAATACTTTTATGGCATGTGGCACATCATTAGAAAGAAGATAGACTAATAATAAATAATAATAATAATAATAAGTTTATTGATTCAAAATATACATAGACACGGGTTGTATACTAGTTACATGCTAAGGCTTAAACAACTAACAATGGACACAAGTGGAAAAAAAATCAAATAAAATAATTGTCTTTATAAACAAAAATTTAAATCCTGTCTCCTAAACTAGGGATGGCCTGTATCTTAGGAGACAGTGATTCGACCAAGCTGAAGTGCAAATGATGGATCTTAGGTTTCGAGTGTCGATGCTAATTCTACCATGAAACAAAAATGTGAGTTAGCTGAGTAAGTAATTAATTTTAGATTTATTTCAGCATGAAAGGATGAATGCAGGTGTGGAGAAAAAAAGTGGGGGTGTGAATGGGAGAGTGGTGTGTGTGTGTGTTCGTGTTCGTGAGTGTAATGTTAGTTGTGTTGTATATTGGTGTGTGTGTTGTGTGTTATGAGGTGTTTGTTTGTGTGTAGTGTTTTGTGTTCCTATTTAATAGTGATTTGTTAAACGATGTATGCCAGAAGAGATTCGGTGTTATTGTAGTCCTGTTGTAAGAGCCAGTCTGTAATTTTACATTTGATATTAAATTTATTTAAGTTTATTATGGATTGGATTATTAGGGAGTTGGAAGATCCCGGTCGCTTTTGGTTTTTTTTTTGTAGCCTTATAAATAGCTGTAACATGTACAGCTTTAATTTAAGTTTTACCTTTGCGAGTGAATTAAAAAAAAAACTAGGTGACTAATATCACTAATTTTGTATTTAAAAGTATTCTTAAACAATACACATCGAAATAAAAATAAAATTCAGAGTCTACGCCTTATATTTTTTTTTAAATCTGTATTTGAATGTAAAATTTGGGTCTTTTTTTTGGAAAACAATAAAAAGTCGATAAAAAAAAATCCACAGAGCATGAGGGGTGTTAAGGGGTCTGAAAGGCTAGCGGATGACCCCTTCAGTCGACCATTTTAATTTGGCACACGATGCACCAAACACCCTGTATACTACCTAGGTTGCAACGCATTAGTGTATTACTTATTGAAACATAATTTTCTAATTAAGATGTTAATTTTAGCGATATAAAAACTAGTTTGCTCAGTCAACAAATGTATAATATTTATTACATATCTGTTATTATAATTGTCTAATTAAGATGTTAATTTCAGCTACCTATAAACTAGTTTGCTCAGTCAACAAATTTATAATACAGAATACATACCTGATAATATAGTCTTAGGGATCAGAAGCCTATTTGACGTTTGGCTCCCAGACTGGAGTGGGCCGGGGCTGCCATAAAGCGGCTCCTGCCTAATCTAGAGGACGGTGTGGGTGCGTTCTATAAGGTTGCGACCAGCCTGTGGTTGAACGCGTCCGAAAGGGTCATGGCCATCAGGCTGGTCCGATGATACCGCACGGTCTCCCACGAGGCGGCGAGCCTCCTTGCTGGACTACCGCCATGACATTTGAAGGCAAAAGTCCTCACGCACATCTGGGAGTGGCGCGAGGAGGCGAAACGTAGGGGTGAAACTCCGCTGCCGCGAGAAATCACGATACAGCGGACAAAGCTCTCTCAGGTATCTCATGGCGGCATGGAGAGTGCGATTGGCACGCCACAATTGTTTCAATAAGTCCCCTCTTTGAGGAGTGGCTAGAGACGCGCCACGGCGTCTTCACCTTCCGCCTGACGCATGTCCTCACCGGACATGGTTGTTGCGGGTGGTGGGTGGGGGGCATGGGTGTTCAGGATAAAGCGGGAGGAAACGCCCAGGTGTCACTCTGTGTGGATCGCCCGGAGGACACGGTGGAGTATACGGTGCAGGTCTGCCCTGCTTGGCCGGAGCACCGCTTTGTCCTCACGGAGGCTATCGGCGGCGGGGATCTCTCGCGTCCAGCCCTGGTTCAGGCCAAGCAGTATTGCTCGCGAAGGAGGAAGCGGAACGTGTGAGGGAGAGGCAAGGTTCACGCCATCGCGCCCCTAGTCGCCGCAGGAGACGCCCCGGGCGTCGAGAGTCGCAAGCTGATTTCCGGCCACCGTAGGCGCGGACTTGCGGACGGTGAGCGATGGGTAGCTCGCCGTCTGATAAGGATCAGGCTTGGGTCGACAACGCGTTGTGTTCCACGCACGCCTCTAAGAAATGTCAGCACCAACTGACGGAGTCCGTTAGAACCAATGCCTGCCAGGGTTGCTTGTTTGTCCGTAAGGGATATCGTGGCCCTGGCACACAGGCAACGGAAGGAACACGGGTGGGTTTTAGTCAGTAAAAGTCTGACACGCCCTCCCGCTCCGCCCAGAGCGGGAGAAGTTATTTAATAATTACCCAACAAAAAAAAAAAAGGAATTAGAAGCCTAGTCAATTTTTTTAAAAGAAAATACAAAACACCTACAGTTATTTATTTAAATTAGAAAAACTATTACAAGAAAATATTTCAATATGATCACTAGTACTTGTCCGTCGCATCCGAGCTCCGTAGCAAAAGTGACCGAGGCGAGTGAGCACACGGCTCATGGTGTGTCACCCCTTCCACTGACAGCGTCATCGCAGCGACCGGATGGCCCCGCCCTGTCTGCTGTCAACTCCTCTAATACGGCCTCTCCTGGCAGCTGAACGTCCTCGTCAGCTTGGCTTCCTGGCTTCAACTCCTCGTCCGTCTAGCCACCATTGGATGGGTTCTCCAATGGTAGACTTCCTTGCGCTTGGTCATCATCGTTTGACTCGTCACCTAAAACATAACAACATAGGAAAATCAACACAGCATTCTGAAAGCTTAACTTGGAGTCACTCATTGCAATGAAACTACAAGCATTTTACTAGAACTTCAAGCAGTAACATCAAAATGGGAAGCAGATAGTTGCGGACCTCAATCATTATTGAAACCACATTGAAACAATAATAGAATCACCTGGCAACCTCTATCAGGGTTCCAGTAGTCAGAATCACCTGGCAACCACTATCTGGGTTCCAGTAATCAAAATCACCTGGCAACCACTATTTAGGTTCCAGTAATCAAAATAACCTGGCAACCACTATCTGGGTTCCAGTAGGTAATCAAAATCAGCTGGCAACCACTATCTGGGTTCCAGTAATCAAAATCACCTGGCAACCACTATCTGGGTTCCAGTAATCAAAATCACCTGGCAACCACTATCTGGGTTCCAGTAATCAAAATCACCTGGCAACCACTATCTGGGTTCCAGTAGGTAATCAAAATCAGCTGGCAACCACTATCTGGGTTCCAGTGACCACTGCCACTTGGCCATGAGTAAAAAGCTGCCACAATGCTGCTTTTACTCACCACCACCGAGATGATCGAAGAATGAAATCAGAATGAGATCAGACAGAATTTGTTTCTAATCCGTGCAAGCAGAAGTTTCAATGAACTTTCTCGGGAACATGATTTGGAAATATTCAATACGAGCGTTTCTCGGCTTAAGCATTTGTTGGTAAAAAAAAAAAAGTATTTATTCAGATTATTAATTTATAGACATAATATTTACTTCTGCCAGACTGCACAGCAGTTTGTTGGCAGACGTAGCTCTTTTTTTAAAGCTTCTTTTAGACCCAAAACAACCGACCGACCGATATTTTAGTGATATTTATTTTTAACCGACTTCCAAAAAAGAGGAGGTTCTCAATTCGGCTGTATGTATTTTTTTTTTGTATGTTTGTTACGCGATTACTCCGTCAATTATGAACCGATTTTTAAAATTCATTTTTTGTTTGAAAGGGTATACTCTCGAGGTGGTCACATCCCATTGCCACCATATCAAAATCTGATGAGGGGATCCCATGGAAATCGAGGGAAACCCTCAAACTTTATATGCAAACCTTTAGCGATTTGGGTATTTTTTATAGTAACTCGTAAATTTGCTCTCCGAAACCACCATTTGGTGAAGTGGAACTGATGATGGAGACCACAGATGGCCACCGGAACAATATAATAATGAGTACCTATTTAACGGGTTGCGATTAAGCAATTTATGCTCATCACTATGCATATGGTGCGTGGCAGTTCTCCTGGTTCTTACCAGGAGAACTCCTCAACAATCAACTTCCAAGCATCGAGAAAAGCAATTTTTTGTAAAAGGTGATGAGCAATTAATATTAGGCTATTGTAACTTAGATAAATTCAAAACTGACCCTCTAAAAAGTGAAAAATAAAAATATTTTTACAAAAAAATAGTAACCGACTACCAAAAATAACACTACAAAGTGAAAAATAATTTTAATTTCGGAAGTCGGTGTCTTTGGATCTGTATTTGAGTTTTTTGCCACCGACTTCCAAAATAAAGTTATTTTTCACTTTGTAGTGTTATTTTTGGTAGTCGGTTACTATTTTTTTGTAAAAAGATTTTTATTTTTCACTTTTTAGTGGGTCAGTTTTGAATTTATCTAAGTTACAATAGCCTAATATTAATTCCTCATCACTTTTTACAAAAAATTGCTTTTCTCGATGCTGGGAAGTTTTTATAGAAGTAGGTATGTATTTAAGTATATTCTCTTATTGTGTGTTTATTTTTTTAGTGATTAGTATAGTAATAATATTAGTCCGTTTTTATTTTGATTTTATATATTATGTTTTCTTATCTTCGTCTACTTTCCTTGTCGCAGACATGCTGGAAGAGATTTCTTTAGAAATAAGTATCACCTTTGTACGTATTTTTCTGTTCCTTTTTTCTTGTCTGTATATATGTGAGTATATAAACTGTTAAACAAATAAATAAAACAAGCACTAAACACGTCGTCATCATCATTACACCCGACAGACGTCCACTGCTGGACATAGGCCTCCCCACAATATTTGGGGGGGTGCCATAATCGCCACGCTTGGCAGGCGGGTTGGCGATCGCAGTATGGTGTTAAAATGCATAGAGAACGTGCTGCCCATTCTCTAGTAAGTCCCTTTTATGACACCCACGGGAAGAAATAGGGTGGTGCTATTCTTTACGTCCGGCACCACATGGAACACTCTACTAAACACGTTTCCCGCTAGCGTATTTACGACTCAGCAGCGTTCTTTTAAACGTAGTAGGCTTTTAGGCTGTGCTATGATAATTTATTGTCAGTAGGCATCATTTACCTAGCCTTGATAGATTCAAAATTATTTTAATTTAAATATTTGAAGTTTAACAATATAATATGATTAGTGTCGTCCTTAAAGTATTAATATAACATTCGTATGAAATGGTCTTTGTAGTTGTTTACGTCCGTTAGCAAGTTAAATCAAGGCCAATTTATTTATGAAATTAAATTAATGGTTTATTTATTACATGACAACATCACGCCTGTAATCCCCTGAAGGGTTTGTACAGAGTTGTACCTATAGTAGTTACATCCACATTTTGCCAGTTATATTTAAGTCCCATAGGGTCCTGTATGGACTTACGGTATTCAGCTGTGGGGCGGCACCTGCCCAAGCAATCGTCAAATTATACAACGATTCCAAAACAAAGTACTCAGGGATATAGTCAACGCGCCCTGGTACATTAGTAACAGCGACCTCCACCGGGACCTCAAGATGGATGTCGTAAATAGTAATTAAAAAATATGCAGAAGCTCACGAACACAGACTTCATCATCACGTGAATGACGAGGCGATCTAGCTCCTTGACATCACTGAATTAGTGCGAAGACTATAAAGGACAAACAAACACAAAAACAAAAAAACCCTTAGTTAGTTTGAGTTAGTTTAGTGCAGTGTGAGTGAACTTAAACTGCAGTGCAAGTGCTGACTAAAGAACACGTGAGTTTTTCCCCTTAAGATAAAGTGAATAAGATAGACGTAATTGGACGATTACTTAATTTTATACTTAGCAGTTTAAGTTATATTGAAATTACTTAATAGCAAATAGGCTATCTAGCATATTAGCCTATACAATCTTGTAATATCAATAAAGTATCACCAGCCGTGATACTTTATAAAAGGAAAAAAAAATGTAATAGGGGGCGGGCCTATTGCCATCAACCGGGCACAAATCCCGACTCCGAGCTGTTACTGAGAAATTCCTGATGGAAAAACCCAATAACACTTTGCGTGACCCAGGATTTGAACCCAGGACCTCAGCGCTTGCAACCACTAGACCAGCGAGGCCAAAATGGCAAGGATTATTCTAATTTCGACAATTCAACTCTATATTAGTGGCGTTTGTGGACAGGATATTAATTATTAAGCATTCTGAAAATTATCGCTGCCAGAGCGGAGAAATGGCAACAAAAGCTGGAGAATGTTGGCTTGAGAATCAGCAGAACAAAAACTGAACATAAATTACATTTAGACACCCATATCGACAGTATAATTAACAAAGCCTTTAAGATGTATGGTTTTGTTATGCGGTCTTGTAAAGACTTCAAAAAGCCTTCTACTTTTCTCTTCTTATACAAAACACTAGTCCGTTCTCAGTTGGAATACGCGGTACCCATCTGGTGCCCGTATTATGATAAATATAAGCAAGCAATAGAAATGGTTCAGAAAAAATTTCTTCGTGCGACGCATTACAGGTGCTTCCGTGCAAGGATTCCCTATGCAGATTTGCTAAAGCATTATAAGATATTGAGCTTGGATTCCAGACGTTTACTAATCATGGTTGTGATGCTGTACGGTATATGCAATGACAAATTTAATTGTACTGAGCTCTCCAATAGACTATGTTACGTAGTACCTAGAACTGTTATTCGGCGGGAGGTGCGCGCACCTCAACTATTCTACACTGCACGATGTAGAACGAAGGCTGGGGTGCGAGCCCCTCTCCGCCGACTTTTAGAAACCTATAACACACATTTCATTGATTTTGATATTTTCGCGCTATCGCAATCTAACTTCAAAAAAATGGTTTCCCAATCTCTTGCAAGTCGCCTTTAAGATGGATGCTCTTGTCATTCGCTTCTTTCAATTCGCAGGTTTTTCTTCTAAATTATGCAAAAAAAAAAAAAAAAATGGTTTTAAACATGCGTTCGTTTTCATACACCGATATCATTTCGTGGACAATAGTGTGGGTTATACGTTTATTCGACTGTACTAAAACGACTTTTTGTAAATGCTGTAATGTATAACTGTTTTTTGTCCCAAATAAATAAAATAAAAAAAAATAAAATAAAATAAATGTTCTGCGATTTTGGCGGTCTCTCCAGTTCTGGAGCCATCTGTGGAGGTTCCCTGTATTATGTATTTATTAATTTACTGAGAAACAGAAAATAAATAGGCATTTATGATTCATAAATTCATAACATACCAAAATAATATTTAACCCGATCTTAGGTCTAGTCTAGATTAGGGTTGTAACGTTACATCGCCTCCGCCTCCGCAAATGCGGACTTTCCGCATGAATTCGTACTTCTACATCCAAATCCGCAAATTTATAACGGAGTTGTAATGGACGTCTAATAAACAAAATCGGCTCCAGCTTAAAGGGTAAACAAATAAATGGTCTACGAAAGAAGACCTTTACTCCTCCTCTACCTGAAGGGCTCTACTCCTCCGCATCCCCTAAAATGGCCTCCGTTACATACCTTGTCTAGATAGTAAGCAGTTACAAGCGTAACTGCTGAGCATGGGGCCTAGGTTCGATTCCCAGGTTGCGCAATTTAATTCGGTTATTCAGTCAAAATCTAAACAAAATCTTACTGGTTGCTATTTTAATTGTATAATTTGTTATTTTTCTGACATTGATTTTACATTCTTTGATTACCTAGTAGACTCATGCTCTGACTTATTATTAATTTTTTTTTAGGAAAACATATACTTTTACGATGTTTGTAAATATGTGAGCACCAAGTGTCTATCTCATAATTAAGTTATTTTTCATTGCTTCATTTTTAATTATTTTTACCTATTGTGGTATAGTAATTTTATTTTATTCTAGGTCCATCGTCTTCACAAATAATCTTATAATTAATGTACTTAAACAAAATAGGTATTGTAAAACATTTTTTAAAGAGTAACGGTTGTGTTTCTTGCCCATTGTTCTCCATACAAAACTATCTTTTGGATGGGGCAACTAGAATCAATACTATTTATTTTTTGTAAATGTTGACGTTCAAAAGTGCCTTCTATGTGCCTATTTGAAATAAATAATTTGACTTTGACTTTGACAGTCAAGAATGGGCAGGCAAAAATCCAGGATACTGCATCCCCCCGCCCATGCTCGCCCGCTTCCACATGGCAAATAAACAAAGTGAATGACTAAGGATGTACTAGAAATACCCTCTACTTATCCCGTCGGAAAATACAGCCGTGACAGTAGTAACCTGATTTGAATCGAATGAGCCAAAAAAACGCACATTATTGATACATACATTTTAAAAACGATCATACATTTATAATTACTGCCTTGATAAATGGTGATTTTGCGACAAGCCTGATTTTGCAACAATACCGCGACATTTACCTGTAAATCAGTATTGTATAAATTAATACTACTCAAGCTTCAGACCTCTCATTATTGCATCGAACGTTTTGATATCCAGATGTGTCTAAATCTGGTCCTTGTCGTCGTAAATTTTGAGAAATTATAATCTACCTTCTGAAACTTTTTCCAAAAAATATTTTTTAAAAGTGTAGTGCTTTATTATCAAAATGGTTGTATTGGCACCAAGTGAAGCGAAAAAACCGTCAGTAGCTGAATTCTACGCGGGAAAATCTGTATTTATTACAGGCGGGACTGGCTTTCTTGGCAAGGTATTAAATATATTACATGTTAATTAAATCCACACAAAAGTAATGTTTTAAATACTTATTACCAGTATCTTTGCTAAATGTGGTGATTACGAAAATGGTTCGTCGAGTTACATTTCTTTAAAGAACACGTGCCTATTTTTCCGTTTCTATAATCTAACTCGCAGAGAATGTGCGCAATAATTTCTATCGTGACTATGTTATTGTTATTTTGTTGTAATGTGTGTTTTGTTTGTGCAGAATTTCGATCAATAATAGTACATCATAAACAATTTTTCGTTCTTTCTTTATTTTATATTAACGTAGACGTGCACGTCCTTATAATGTATACAAATACGTACACGTTGTTACCGGAGTTACCGACATAGCATGCAGAGTAAGCAAGCTTGAGTGGCAGTGGGCTGGCCATGTTTGTCGAAGGACCGATAGCCGGTGGAGCAGACGAGTCCTGGAGTGGAGACCGCGTATCGGCAAGCGTAGTGTGGGACGCCCCCCAGCTAGATGGACCGACGACCTTAAAAAGGTGGCTGGGACAGACTGGATGCGGAAGGCGGAGGACAGGGTGTTGTGGCGCAGCCTGGGAGAGGCCTATGTCCAGCAGTGGACTGCTATAGGCTGAGTTGATTGACGTACACGTTGTAACGTTATCGTTGACGGAAATTTAAAAGCGTCTTCTTATGTTTCCATACATTTTACTTCCCTGTGTCATCGTGATGCCGTGACGTGGACCTGAATGTCCATGTCGCACATAAGGATGCTAAATTGCTAAGATGATACTTAAGGGGACGATAACCGACTTTTAATGATTTTATACTGAAGATCACGTCTAAACGAGTAGTGTTAATGATTTGAAAAAAATATAAGTTAAATTAGAGCATTTTCTCAATAACTTAATATGTGAATATTTTAGATTATGTTTATATTACATAATGAAATTAATTTGTAAAGTTATGTCTAACGCGGATAAAAAACTGAGAATGTCGCAAAATCTATAAAGAGTATTTTTCTGAAACCTTCACTAATTTAAAGAAACCTTCACTTTATTAAAATTATTGATCTTTTAGTATACGCATTTTATTAAAATTCCTTTTGTTTTGCGTATAATAAATTAATACTGGGTCAAATTGGGGACAGCGCTCCTTGAGGGGCGAGTCCTATTACTGGCTGAACGTACGACGCGTTGTGTGACCTCAGTACAGAACACGCAAGCTAACCACTCAAGGTCACTGGCATATATCTGCATTTTAATTAAGACGTCAAGAAGTTTGTTTACAGTGGTATACAAAGATAGGCAGAGCTTATTTACCTAAAATTTGAGGAAGGAACTAACATAGAGTGGACAATGGATATGATTAGAATAGGATAGGATAGGATAGGATAGGCCGTTGAAAAATATTGCAGGTCTGTCAAAACCGTAATATTAAGATTTAAAGTGCAATTTGTTGTTAGAGTCAAATGTCCCGCCCCTGCCAACTGATAAAAATGGTTGTATTTGGATATGTGAAAAAAATCATGGCAGTAGTATTATTAGTAGGCGAAATTAAAAGAAAACTATTATAGCCAAGTAGGCTTTACAAGTTAAAAAGGAATAGTCGACCTACTTACATTTGCAGTTGGAGAATTGATCGTGACGTAATTATATCGATGTATGGGAGAAAATGTTTTTCAACTTAACATTGCAGATGATAAGTTGGTTTTTGGGATAAATTCGTACCACTTACGGAACCCTTCATTGTGCGTGGTCTGACAGTTTTTTTGTTTATTGGCAGCGATACAAATAAAACATTACTTCTTGCTTCAGATGAACAAAGTGGAATTATCCGGTACAAGCCTTAAGTTCTGCTGATTTATATAAAGAAAGAAAGAATAAAGTTTATTTGGACACATTTATATCGATATGTTTTGTTTGATAATCCCTTGAACAAAAATATACACGCCATCACTAAAAAAATATTTTACATAGGTGCCGTTCGGGGACTGAAAATAATATTAATAAACTATTCCACCGAACCGCACTGATCAAAATTTTGTTGTGTTTTCGGTTAGTGGAAGTGCTCAGGTGCAGTTCGGTCAAGTGCTGTTGAAATCAGTGCTCTGAGTGGAATACCTCAGAACTCGTGGCTAAGTAAAAACAGCCGCATGGCTCGATCCATCAGGTTAAGCTACGCTTGTCAGGGTCGGTCCGTGGATGGGTGACCATCTTTACAAACCGAGACTCCTCCGTGCCTCGGAAAGCACATTAAACCGCTGTTCCCGGCTGTCATTCGTGGATCTTTGACAGTCGTTACGGGTCGTCAGAAGCCCAAAAGTCTGACAACCAGTCTTACCAAGGGGTATCGTATTACCCAGTAACTGGGTGGTGGAGGTTAGGTAGGCAGTCGCTCCATGTGAAATACTTAGTTAGACTGGAAGCCGACCCCGAAATAGTTGGGAAAAGGCAGGTAGGTTTATTGATATAATTATAATATTGTAATACTGTAATCTTATGGGTAACTACAGTTTTGAGCCGTTTGGGGTCGAAACGCTCGGGTCATGGGGCCCGAGTGCGCGTCTCCTTTTTAAGGAAATTTCTCGCCGACTGATCGACACTTCACGTGACCAGAGGGCTGGCTCGTTCTTCGGCCAAAGAATTAGCATTGCCTTTCAACGTGGCAATGCTGCCAGTCTTCTGGGCACGTTTCCGGATGACAGCGATGCGGACGAGTACTTCGACGCTTAAGTGTCTTTTTTATTTTTTATATTTTTCATGTTGTAATTTTTTTTTTCGTAGTTAGTATCTTCTTAGTGTAAATAATTATCTGTGTATTTGTAATTAGTAAATAATAAAATATATTAAATCATGATAATATTTGAATTTCGCGGGCTACCCCAGCGCATCCCCCTTAATCCTACTATCAAATGTGAAAGTTTGGATGTTTGAATCTTTGATACTCAATCACGCAAAAACGGCCGAATGTATTTGGATGAAATTTGGGACACAGATAGTTTATAATTTTAATTTAGATAGTACGTCCCAGTGGGATAATATCTGACATCCAAGCCGGTGAATCCGCTGGTAAAAGCTAGTATTTATATTAAGTGTGTCGTACTTTGAAGATGCTCAACGCCCTTCTGACTGCCAACCCTGAATGTGATGTGTTTGCGGATGAATGGAGAAAAATTATGCGTATATGACTGGTGTTCTGTGAGAGAAAGTATGCAAGGGAGTCAGTCTACTTTTCCATGTTAGTTTTAAAAATGCAAAATTAAATTAAATTGAATTGAATCTGTATAACATTTATACAAAATATTTATATTTTGTATGCTTCTATGTTAGTTAATGTAATTGGTGTTGTACAGTTTTGATTAACTATAAATAAATAAATAGAGTAATAATTATTCAAATTAATTTGACTTCCAGGTATTTATAGAAAAGCTTCTGTACAGCTGTCCTGATATCGACAAAATCTACATGCTTATACGAGAAAAGAAAGGTATTTCTATTAGTGAGAGGATGAATCAATTTCTTAATGACCCGGTGAGGAAACATTTCTATTATTTTTTTTAATTATATACAAAGATTTAATAGATTTTTTTTTATTTTTATTAAAATAGAATTCAATAGTCGGTTTAATCAACAAAAAAACGACCGAGCCTTAAATTAGTCGCACATGAAGTGTAACATCTATTCTGACATCTCACTTTGGTAATAAGCAACTGAGCAGCGGCAAAAAAGACCCCCTCAATTAAAAAAAAAAAAAGAAAGTTTATTGCATCAACTTAAATAACTTATTCTATATTTACAATGGGAAGAATCCTTTTAAGCAAGTAGTTTGCTTGTGTTAGGATTCTCCGCCCTTCCCCAGGTTATATAATTGCTATTGCGCCTGTTCAAGGTATATTAACTCATACAAATAAAAATAAAGGAAAGAAATGGAAACACAGCATTGTATAAAGTTAAAAACAAACTTATTAATTCCAGTACACTAATTCCATGCTATTAAAAAGTACTTAATTATCCCATGCTCAACTGTCGTTTCCTGTTACACACTTCCGTCCCTTTTCAAGAAAAAACTCCCGCAAAAAGCGAGACAAAAAATGTTATGCACACCAAAAAAATTACATTCTTATTTTAAATGTTTTAAGCTCTTCAACCGCCTCAAAGACAAAGGGCCAACAGCTCTAGAGAAGATAGTCCTAATACCAGGCGATATTAATGTTCCTAACTTGGGAATTTCTAAAGAAAATGAAAACATATTGTTGGAAAAGGTAAGTAAGACAATTTTTTTTTTCTCGAAAGTATTATTCAAATTAAAATTTATTTACTTTGGAACAATATTAGATTTTGAAACTATTGTTTAATTTACAAAGGACAACACTCATCATATACATAAATAATTCTATACACAAATGCCCCTGTGCTGAGACCCCCCCCCCCGTCAAGATA
Source organism: Tiliacea aurago (assembly GCA_948098905.1). Classification (NCBI taxonomy): domain Eukaryota; kingdom Metazoa; phylum Arthropoda; class Insecta; order Lepidoptera; family Noctuidae; genus Tiliacea; species Tiliacea aurago. The sequence continues at coordinate 3,570,348 of OX402583.1, read as the reverse complement.
ACCCATAGGGAGACACCTCCCTAAAATATCACCAGACGAACGAAATGCCTCAACACGTGCACGTACATCTTCAGCTATAGTTTTATTTATAGTTTGCTTATAAAGTTTTCTATTATATTATAAAGTTCGTTATTTAATTTGTGTAATAACGGTGTGGGGTTGCATAGGGTGTACTCTTTTAAATACTTGGTCACTTGGTGACGGACGATTTGAAAGACGACGAAGATATGGAGAGGGAACGCAGAGCATTGTCGGTTCGGGCTAATATGCTGACCCGCGGGTTCTTCCGATGTACAGCCGCGGTCAAAATAACTTTATTCAAAGCATATTGTATGACACTGTACTCAGGGAGCCTGTGGTTCAGGTACACTCAAAAGACCTACAATGCTCTGCGGATCCAGTATAACAACGCATTTAGAGTGCTGTTGCGTTTGCCTCGGTTCTGTAGCGCATCATCGATGTTCGCTGAGGCACGTACCGACTGCTTCAATGCTGTACAGCGTAAGATAGCGGCTTCGTTGCTAAACAGACTCCGTGGCAGCCCCAACAGCATTCTACGCGCTATAGCCGGGAGACATGACAGCCCGTTGGTGTGGTCACTTGTCACCTGTACAATGTCTGTGTTATTAGTTAGTACTCACATAGGCTAAGACTATTGTTACTAACCCAAAGGATTTTTGTTATCTGTAATAAATGAATTATGAATATGAATTAATCCCAGATAGTATTCTATTTTATTTTTCTCTCTGGCAATGGTGCTTCTTTCTTTTCTTTTAATCACAACATAACATGTAAAAATGATGTAGTGTGTCAAACTGTCAATCTTGGGCAGATTGACAATTTGACAAACTAAATCACAATCAAGGTTTCTGAATGTACATGTATGTTACAGATATCCGTGATAATCCATTTGGCTGCCACTGTGAAGTTAAACGAGCCTCTCCCCACTGCATGGCAAATCAACGTAGAAGGTACTCGCATGGTACTGACGCTGAGTAGGAAGATGAAACGGATTGAGGTACAGTCCGTCCCAAACGTATCTAATAAAAGTGTAAATAACCCCGTTAAATTATTACGCAATCTCTCACTAAAGCGATTTAGTAACATTCATCTGTATTTAGAAGGTTTCAACTTTATATCTCGCCACTTTTTCCAACAATAATTATTGTTTGAATAACATTATTAAATTATAATTGAAAAATCTTCAATGAAAGTTGAGAAAAAACATCTCTATGGTGATTTTAAAATTGGGATTCCTTTAAATTATTCAAATAATCAAATCAAAGCACTCAATTTGTAAGTGGCACTACAAGTAATCAAATCAAAGCACTCAATTTGTAAGTGGCACTACAAATAATCAAATCAAAGCACTCAATTTGTAAGTGCCATTACAAATAATCAAATCAAAGCACTCAATTTGTTAGTGGCACTACAAGTAATCAAATCAAAGCACTCAATTTGTAAGTGGTACTACAAATAATCAAATCAAAGCACTCAATTTGGAAGTGGCATTACAAATAATCAAATCAAAGCACTCAATTTGTAAGTGGCATTACAAATAATCAAATCAAAGCACTCAATTTGTTAGTGGCACTACAAATAAACAAATCAAAGCACTCAATTTGTTAGTGGCACTACAAATAATCAAATCAAAGCACACTTAAATGGTTGAACGGATTTGGATGAAATTTGGCACATTGATAGACCATGACCTGGAGAAGAAAATAAGCTACTATTCATTCTGCATAGCAGACGAAGTCGTGGGCAACAGCTAGTTACTGAATAAATGCTCCAGGTCTTCATACACATATCGACGGCATACACGAACACAAACAGGGAAGTGGTGGAAGAGATCCTGTACCCTCCACCGGCTGACATCAAAGAAGTATACCAGCTCATTAAATATGGTGTCACTGAGGAGGATACTGAGAGATTACTGAGTAAGTGCCTTCATAAATGTAATGTAGGTGCTTCTGATTGCATATTCAGGTTTTTAACGTTGTTCCAAAGAATCTGCACAAGGATCTTTTGGCACGAGGCCAAAATCGGAACTGATGCCGCTTTGTTGTGTTTTCAAGACATTTCACAATACAATGAGGGTTTTCATGGAAATTCACGCCACCAGTTGGCGCCAGTTTGACAAGAGGTCTTCCATTTCGACAATAAATATAAAATATATGATGACGTCCATCATTCGTTTCATTCATTTGTTCATCCTTCAGGTATGACTAAAGAAAATACAGGCGCTTTGACAATTTTGACAGGTGCCCGGACCTAGTGAAACGTCATTTTAGAAAGCCCTCATTGTACTAAATGTGATCCCATGTGAAGATGGACCCTTATGTACGAATAAAGTCTTAAGACTACGTAAATATTATGTGCGAATTTTTTATGTTAAAATCGTTCGAATTAACGTAAAATTTTTTTTTTGTTACATTTCCTACGTGATAGAATCAGAAATGAAGAGATCCGCAGGCGAACCAAGGTAGCCGACATAGCCCGAAGAATCGCCAAACTTAAGTGGTAGTAGGCAGGGCACATTGCTCGCAGAACAGATGGTCGATGGGGCCGAAAGGTTCTGGAATGGTGACCGCGTACCAGAAGACGTAGCATTGGAAGTCCTCGTACAAGGTGGACCTCTGACCTTGTGAAGGCCGCAGGAATCCGCTGGATGCGGGAAGCACAGAGGTCAAAGCGGTCGAAGTGTCGATGCTTGGGGAGGCCGATGTCCAGCAGTGGACGTCTTTCGGCTGAAATGAATGATAATGCTACATTTACTCCTGCTTAATATTCCTTCAGAAAAACTTGAAAATACCTGAAACTATGTTATTGGTTGCTTTACAGATGGGACTCCAAATACGTATACATTTACAAAATCGTTGGCCGAACACCTAGTGGCTGAGAACCAAGCTTACGTACCCACAATCATCGTCAGGCCTTCAATTGGTGAGCATTTCTTAATTTTACTTTTCGTCCGAAAAATATCAGAGCTGGTGGACCAAATTGTATACAATTAATACATTAATTATTTTAATGGCAAAGACGAAGTTATTTTAGGACACAGGCGGTGATTGAAAACTCCGTTCGGAAAGTGAACTTCATAGTTTGAAAGAATTATCCTTTTATCGTATGTATTAATGGTGCAGTTACAATAATATTTTTTTTATTGTTTAATAAAATACCCAAAACATTTGCAACCCCCCATTTGGATTTGCGTTTGCACAATTTATCTACAAACGAATCAAGTTTTCAGTAAAATAATGTGGCTGTAGTAAATGATAAATGATTTTTATTTCTGTAAGTAGGTTTGTACAAACACTTTTACACGTCAATCATATTTAAAAAAAACTAGATGAGGTCGGCGTTTCCTATCTGACTACTCTGAGAAGAAAGGCCGAAACAAACTCAGAGGTCACAGTCTCTTTTAAAGTCCAGACATAATCTTGGTCAGATCATGTGAAGACCATGCAGATTGGTGTCTAAAATGGTCTTTTGAGGGTAGAACCACACAGATTGAGTGGACCTGACCAATCAGTGCACGCATTTGGCAGTAATCGTGCAGCTCAACTCAGAATTTAAGGAGCTCAACGAGTACGAGTAAAGAACTACACACCTTTTTATACTAGAGCCACATTTTTTCTTGATTCGTGAAACTTGATACTTTCCTTTTCTTGAGTTTTTCCTGAAATCCAAGGTATAAAATCATGCAAACAATATCCTAGCACTTCCTTTATTTACAACTATCATAAACATTTTTATGGTTTAGATGGAAAATTATTATTTTTTTATATCCTCCTCGCAGTTTATTAACTCGTAAAATCTAAAAAGATTTATCGCGGTCGTTTGACTTGTCGACAATTGATTTATTGTTTACTTAGAATGTATCAATATTATATTATTTTATGAATGTATAAATCTCTGGTGATCTACTATATTATAGGTTATCCTAGTGCAGACACTGGTGTCTGCACTAGGATAACCTATAATATAGTAGTAAAGTTTGTGAGAGACTGGTCTCTCACAAACTTTGTCACGTACGTCCTAACCTTGTTTTAATTAAATATCATGTTTTTGTTGGCTTTTTTATTTAGTCGTAAGTTTTATTACGTATGAGTATTTTTTACAGTCTCATTATCAGCCTTTGCAGTGCTGTTAAATTTTACTATTCAATACTATTAAAAAACATTGATGACTACTGTGTTTTCTATCCGAATACTCTGAAAAGAAATACCGAAACTCTGTTAAAGTTTCGGTATTTCTTTCCAGACATAATCTTCGTCAGATTATGTTAGAAAAAAAAAAACGCTTTTCGCATCTGTCTGTGTTACCCCTTTGTTCTTCTAAACTATGCAACGGATTTCGATGCAGTTTTCACCATAATTTAGATAATCTAATCTTGAAGGTTAGATAGCAATGTGTTTAACACATTTTTATTAAATTTACAATTAATAATAAAGAAAATTTGATGTTTTGTAAAGTCTAACAAGCCGTGCGAAGCAGGGACGGGTAGCTAGCTAGTTGCTAATAAAACTGTCAATATAATTATATACATGCTAGTGGATACAGTTATTTTATATCAATACAGTACTGTGACATGACATCTTCATGCATCCTGTTACCATGGATTCACTACTTACAAGATTCTGGACAACCCCTAAATAATTAGCCGATGCTTTTCCATACAATTTGACCGCATAGGTATTGCAATTTTGTAGAAAACAGCTATTTCCCTATTTCTTCCCGTGGGTGTCGTAAAAGGCGACTAAGGGACTTACTAGAGAATGGGCAGCAGCGGTCTCTATGCATTTTAACACCTTACTGCGATCGCGAACCCGCCTGCCAAGCGTGGCGATTATGGAAATCCCCCCCTATTGGGGAAGGCCTATGTCCAGCAGTGGACGTCTTTCGGCTGGAATGATGATGATGAGGAAACAGCTCAATCAATCAATAATCTTTATTTGTATACATAGGTTACAACAATGTGCAAGATGTTACAAGTCTTAATATAAAGTTTCTCTATGTTTTGCCATTTGGCGTACAAACATATTATACAATTATTAGGCTTGGGCCATTAAGTAAATTAATTTATAATAATTCAGGAGTGAAATTGATGTCAATTTAAAAAAATAAATGTAATTTAATAGAAGGCAATAGGTAGGATAGGTAGCTGATTATTTTTTGAATAACCGACGAAAATTGTTGACGCTGAGTTTGATTATTTATGTCTAGATCGAGTCTCGCGTTGCAAAAGAACTGAAACAAACAGGCCAACGTTGATAGGCTGGCGAGCGTGACAGTTACGTCTTACTCTCGCGCCACGTCATTGTACTGTCGTTGTGTTATTCTAGTGTGCGTACATTTTGCGGCCAACAGTTGGACGCAATTGTTATCGACGAGTTCACAGCTTTGACTGTCTAGACATATTAAAATCTTTGTCTCTACTAGTAGGCAGTTGTTCATAGAAAAAAATGTTTTGAAGAAACACATCGAACTCGTTTATGACCCAATACTGACCAACAAGCGTCGAAAGCACGAGGTATGTACACGATCCTATGAGCCCAAAACATCTTTCATAAGGAGATTTTACACAGTTATTGCTCCTTTTCTTTACAATAAAATAAATAAAGTACTCAACATATATCCGCTCAACAAATCGTTATGTAAGAAGAAGGTGCATAACTACCTAATTGACTTTTCATATGAGGAAACAGAGAACCTGCTCATTGTTTCGAGCTAATGGTTTTGTCATTTAATCAATTTTTATTTTATTTTTCGGGTTTTTTACTCTTCCCAACACCCCAACACCTTCCACTACTCTACATCTACACAAAATTACGAGCACATACACACAGCCACACACATTCATTTTTGTATGGTTTTAGTTTTTCTTTTTCTTGTTTAATATCATTCAATGATGCATCTATATGCATGTCTTTTGGGCTAATATTTATTATTGTCTGTTTTGAGTGGTCTGGCGCTATATGCCGAGATGTAGGACTCGTCCTAGTTCGGCTACAGATGCTCCTATGTTATAAACTCCCTATTACTAGCCTATAAGTTTGTGTAATCCGCTGTATTATTTTTGGTGAAATAAATTAAATTATTATTATTATTTGGTCCAGAATCATGTACTGAATCCACGGTAAAAGGTTCTGTGTGTGGTTGTGTGGTCATTGTCGATGCCCCATCGACCGATCGATGTATACATAACAATAGCTACATAACATCACGCCTGTAATCCCCGAATGGTTCGGCAGAGGTGTACCCAAAGTACACCCACATTTCGCTAGTTATGACTAAGTCCCATGTAATAATAATATACGTTATATTAATAGACTGTAGATCAGTAAACCATTTTCTATTTTGTTAAGTACCTGGTACTTTTGATGGGCCTACGCTGTCCTCTCATACCTATTAACACTGTAATTTGAAAATATTGTAAAAGCCATTTTTTTTTAAAGAGTAACGGTGGAGTTTTTTGCCAGCTTTTCTCCATAGGAAATGACCAGTTGGAACCGTGCACCTAGCTTCTGACGTTTCATAAGTGCCCATGTAGGCCTATGTGAAATGAAAATATTTTTGATTTTGATTTGATTTTGATTATACATCTTGTATTACTGTGTGACTTTTTAATACGATCAAAGCCTAGCCCGCAATTATATCAACATTCGAAGACGAAAAGATTCAATACGTAAATTACGATTACAAAAAAAAAAATCTAAAATATTTATTTTCCGATTGTTTCCATATAATAATAAATTACGATTATATTTCATAATTTGAATGCTATGTATAAGCCGTGGAAATTAAATATATGTATACAACGTGTAAATTAAAAACAAATACAATTAAATAAAAAATGGTTATTACTATAAGTGGGAACAATAGTACGCGAGCTTCCGGACTACAGTCCTCCTAGAAAAAGCTGAATCCGCTAGATGGCATTTCGATTCAATAGTGAGGTCGTAGTAAACGTGTATTCCGGAAGATGGAGCTAAATGGTTTTAGTATTAGCAAGGACCGGTAGATGGCGAATTTAACGTAAATACAGAGAGGGGCAGGAAAGGCCGGTGGGGTAAGAAACTGTTCGCCGGTCGAGGTCATTGAGACTATGGACGACCTTAATATTGTGGACTTGGCTTGTATGTTGGCTTGTGATAATTGATTGAACAGTGTAACGATTGTAGATAGACCAATAAATAAATAGGCGAAAGCCTATTGCCCTAAACCGGGCACAAATCCAGATTCTGGGCTGCTACTGAGAAATTGCTAATGGAAAAACCCAATGACACTGCCCGACCTGGAAATCGAACCCACGACCTCATGCTCAGCAGTTGCACTTGCGACCACTAGAACAACGAGGCAGTATATCATTATCATAATCTTTTTAGCCAAAAGACGTCCACTGCTGGACATAGGCCTCCCCAAAAATTGGGGGGATTTACCATGATCGCCATGCTTGGCAGGCGGGTTGGCGATCGCAGTATGGTTTGATGGTATGGTTTTAAAAATGCGTAGAGAACGCTGCTGCCCATTCTCTAGTAAATCCCTTAGTCGCCTTTTACGACACCCACGGGAAGAAATGGGATGGTGCTATTCTTTACGTCCGGCACCAAACATAACACGTCCAGCACCAAACGGAACGTATATCATTATAGGATTAGCATTATCTGCCTATAATGATCGCACTGCTGGGACGCAGACTCTTCTCTGGGAGAGGAAGTGGGCCATCATCCAGCACGCGGGCCCAGTGCGGGTTGGTGGATGTTACATATCTTCAAATTTTTAGTTATAGGACATACCGGTTTCCCCACGATATTTTCCTTCACCGTTTTGAGAGCAGTGGTGATGAAATTATTTCACAGTAATTTAAAAATACTGACTAAGGTTTTCAACCAGTACATCCTGCCCACCATGACATACAGTGCCGAACGTGGACACTGACAGTCGGCCTGGTCCACAAATTCAAGGTCACCAAGTGTGCTATGGAGCGGGCTATGCTCGGAGTCTCTATGAAAGATAAAATCAGGAATTAAATTATCCAGAAAAGAACCGGAGTTACCGACATAGCTTGCAGAGTAAGCAAACTGAAGTGGCAGTGGGCTGGCCATGTTTGTCGAAGGACCGATGGCCGATGGAGCAGACAAGTCTTGGAGTGGAGACCGCGTGTCGGCAAGCGTAGTGTGGGACACCCCCCAGCTAGAGCAAGATAATTTGGCTTTGACTTTTCTCTCGCTGACTCTAAATAAATAAATTATTTCCAGTGGCTTCAGTAAAGGACGATCCAATAAGAGGATGGCTAAGCAACTGGTTCGGAGCTACTGGTTTATCCGTGTTCACCGCCAAAGGTTTAAACCGGGTCGTCTATGGACACGGCAGCAATCTCGTTGACCTGATACCCGTGGATTATGTGGCAAATTTGGCGATTGTCGCTGGTGCGAAGAATGGAGAAGAGAAGTAAGTATTTTGTGGTTGAGAAAAAAGTATGACTGGTGATTTTTTTTTGTGGTCGACGACCGCTGCATTTGTCGCATTGTTACTGGAAGTATGAGATAAGAAAAAATATTTTTAAGAAAAAAAAATACCGACTTCCAAAAAAACTACAAAGTGAAAAATAACTTTAATTTCGAAAGTCGGTGTCTTTGGATCTGTATTTTAGTAATTTGCCACCGACTTCCGAAATTAAAGTTATTTTTCACTTTGTAGTGTTTTATTGGAAGTCGGTAAGTCGGCAAAAAAGTTTTTTATTTTTCACTGTTTAGTGGGTCGGGTTTTATTTTATCTATTTACAATAGCCTAATGTCAACTGCTCATCACCTTTTACAAAATATTGCTTTTCCCGATGGGGACGTTAATTGTTGAGGAGTTCTCCTGGTACTTCACCATCAGCTCCACTTAACCATATGCATGCATTGTGACGAGCATAAACTGCTAAGCAATTTTATTAAGGTAATCGAATCGCGACCCGTTAAATACTATTATTGAGTAGTTCCGGTGCCCATCTGTGGTCTTCATCATCAGTTCCACTTTACTAAATTGTGCTTTTTGAGAGCAAATGCAAGTGTTACTATAAAAAAATACCCAAATCGCTATAAGTGTGCCTATAATATTTGAAGAGTTCCCTCGATTTCTCCAGGATCCCATCATCAGATCCTGACGTGATTACAATGGGACCAACTGTAAAGTATACCCTTTCAGACAAAAAAGTTCTAACGAATTGAGACCCTCCTCCTTTTTTTGAACTCGGTTAAAAAATCTGTTTTATTTTATTTTATCTGTTTGGTTATCGATACATCTGTAAAGTTTACACACAAAAAAAAACAGATTTTTAAACTAATATTTCAAGAGGCGCGATTTGACTTATTATGTGGGGCTTGTGGCTCAGGAATAACAGCTACACGTGTTGATAAATCAGATAAAGCTATGCTTGTCGCGGTTGATCCATGGATGGGTGACCATTTTTACATATCAAAACCATTCCATGATAAATTTTGAATTTTATTGTTGATTTAATTTTATTATAATATATAATATTGACGTATTTTACTTGTAATTAATATTGACTACATTTTGTACTGATTCTGATTGTAAATTTAATTATTATTGACTACCTATATTTTGCACTAACTTTAATTTTATAAATGAAACTGCCATTAGTAATGAATTTAATTATTAAAATGTTAACATTGTACGCCTAGTGAGGCAAAATATGTTGGTCCGGTAAAACTATGTCTCCATCTATATGTGCATAATCATGTATCATGTTAAACATCTTTGAACAAATCAATTTATCTTTATCTTTGTTTTCCGTACCTCGGAAAGCACGTTAAGCCGTTGGTCCTAGCGTGGATCTTTGACAGTTTTACATATCATATCAAGACCCGTTCATGCCTCGAAAAGCACTTTAAGCCGTTGGTCCCGGCTGTCATTCGTGGATCTTTGACAGTCGTCCTCTCGTGATGTTAACCTGACACTGCCTAAAGAATTCTGAAGAGACCGAAACAGGTAGAAATCTGAAGGTGCAAGGTCAGGACTATACGGCGGATGCATTAACACCTCCCAGCCAAACTCTCTTATTTTTTTCTGAGTGGCTAAAGATATGTGAGGTCTAGCGTTATCATGATGAAAAATCACGCCCCTTCTGTTGATTAATTCCGGCCGCTTTCTATCAACTTCTTGCTTTAATCTCATCAGTTGTTCGCAGTAGAGTTCAGAATCGATGGTCCTGCCTGGTGGTAACAGCTCATCACCTTGTTGCGAGTTATCCCGGGTTTCGCCACAGTCTGTGAAACCTGACCGGCCTTTGACCACGACCTTCTTCGCACGTTCTTGTCGTACGTGATCCACTTTTCATCACCAGTTATCAGCTTCATCAAAAATGGTTCGGTTTCATTACGTCGTAATAAAGAATCACAAATGAGTACACGGTTCATTAGGTTTCTTTCAGTGAGCTCGTGAGGTACCCAAATATCGAGCTTTTTTGTGTACCTAGTTTTTTTTAAATGTGCCAAAACTGTTTTGTGGTCAATTCCCAGTTCTTAAGCTACGTCGTAACTACTGATATGCTACTGATCTTGCTCCACTTTTTCAAAAATGGCATCCATTTTATCCGTAATAGGGCGACCAGAGCGACGTGCATCTTTGACATCAAAATTTCCGGATTGAAAACGCTTAAACCAAATTTGTGCTATCTCACAGACACTGCACTAGGTCCATAAACATCGCAAATTTTTCTCGCGGCATGCGTTGCGTTTTTACCTTTTTTGTAGTAAAATTTTAAAATGTATCGAATTTATTCATTAGATTCACTCATCTTGACAGTGCGAAAAACAAATGAAAATCACACATTTTCCAAATTTGAATTTGGAATTATGTTCCTTAAAATTTAAACTTTCAATGATACCAAAACCAGCCAGATACAAATAGTATAGCCAAAGAGATTTTATTACAAGTTCATACGAGAACATACTATAATGCGAAAAGTCTTTTTCCCCAACCTAATATTAATAAAAATAGACATACTCGTACATGCTATGAGTATATCATCCTCCTTAAACGTTTTACGCTTTATGTATTGGCAACATTTCGAAAGTTCACATCTCCGTTAGGAGTTTATGTGTTCTGTGCATTTGACGAGTACTACGTATGACGTAAGTACGATCTCCGTTAGGCATTACGCAGTAACTGGTTCCTGGAGGTCAGATAAGCAGTTGCTACATGTAAAATACTGGTAGTCAGCTGCGACCGGCTAGACTGGAAGCCAACCCCTACCTGGTTGGGAAAAGGTTAGGCAGTTGATGATGACTTTGACTTATTATTTCCAGGTCAAGTGAGTTGAAGGTCTACAATTGCTGCAGCAGTTCCTGCAACCCCATCACAATTGCGAGACTAATGGAGCTGTTCACCGAGGATGCTATCAAACATCCGTCTTGTAAGTTTATCCTGAAGGATTTTTCACAAAATACAGGGTTATTTTTAAAACGTCAATAACCTCTTAAGAGGTCATTGTATTCATCATTATGAACAACTTTTACTATGGGACCAAAACTGAAATCGCGAAAAAAAAACCAGCTGCTCCCTACGTTTATGTTCGAATAATTCGTTAAAATGTAGGGAACAGCTGATTTTTTATTCGCGATTTCAGGTTTGGTTGGTCCCATAGTAAAAGTTGTTTAAAATGATGAGTACAATGACCCCTTAAGAAGTTATTGACGTTTTTTAAAATAACCCTGTATAGGTCACCTTATTACTTCCTGTTGGTTTTGTATAAACAGTCTAACGATCTAACTAATCTAAATATATATAATTCTTCTGTACGTGTGTTTGTCACCTAACTCCTCCTAAACTGCTGGATCGATGTGGTTGAAATTTTGTATTTATATTTAAATGGGTTCCTGGATGGTTTAAAAACACAATTAGACACGGTAGGTGGCGCTGCTGTCGGTATAAGACGGTACGAAGTTCGCCGGATCAGGTAGTAATTTAGAGGTATATTTTTTTAAATACCTTCTTTGAACAGAAAAGTTCAAACTACAAAACTTGTGAAAACAAGAACTTTAATATTTTCCTAAAGGCTTGAGGCTGTGTATGAAGGACGTTCACGCCTCAAGATTTTAACAAAATATTAAAGCCGTGGTACCATGACGAGTGTAAAAAGTTTCTTAAAGAAGCCGAGAGTCACTCCCTGTATTAAAAAAAATAAAAAATAATTTGTCTTTACTCTCCCACTGCTAAGCAAAGACCTCAAATCCTTTCAGGCATCCTTTTCCAGAGCCACTGCGATCCAATCCTTGCAGTGCGCGTCTAGGTCGTTTCTCCATCTCTTCCTCGGCTGGCCTCAGCTTTGCCGTCCATCCTCGCCGTCATTTATGGCCATTTTTTTTTGTGCTGGGAACCTTCTGGTTACGGGGCGCCATATAGAAGGTCAAAGTTCCACCTTTTATTCCTATTTTTTTTCGAAAACAAGTTTTAAATGTTATAACATAAATTTAAATACCCCTTAAGGCCCGGACTCCACCAAAGCGGAGAGGTGAGGAGATGTTTGTAAACGACCAATAAGATACCGATAAGATTACATTACCGTACCATCGCATCGATATCTTATTGGTCGTTTACGAACATCTCTCCTCTCCGCTTTGGTGTCCGGGCGGTTTAGTGTTGGAGTCCGGGCGTAACTCCTGTACCCGTTACATGCACCCAAAAGAACAATGCTTTGCGTACGTTGTTACCTCACGGGCTGCCGTTTAAAGTTATTTATTATATTAGTGCGGTAAGTTGTTTTTTACAAACTCGTCTCGGGCTTACCATAGTCACGAGTTTGTAAATACCAATTTTCGCGCGTCTGTCATTATAGAACGTTTTTCAACACATTTGCGAGAACACAGTACAATAGATAATAAAATAAGCCATCAAAACATTTTAAGAGAATGATTGAGTATTTCTTCGAGTCTTCCATGATATAAAATTATTGTAAATCATTAAATAACACTCACGATTTTGGCGGCTCATTCAATATATCAGGTGCAGTAGATTCCATATTAATATCGGATTCCTCGCTTGAACTCATATTATTATTTTGTAAATATCAGTCGGAAAGTCGCAACAATCTTTGAAATGTCTAATAAGAAAATGGCGCGAATTTGCAAATGGCGCCACGTGCACATGGTGAAAATTAGTAATACATCTTTCGTCTCATTTTCTCTTTAATAATAAAGTGAGATAAACATATTGAGCAAAAGCGCTTCCAAGGAGGTTCGATCATTCAGCTTATTTATTCTCGTAATTTAAAACTACTTGGTGAAATATTTTAAATTTTTTATAGTAATTAAAAAAAACCGTAAAGAGTACGTACGGCGCTATACAACGAAGGGGGCGGTAAAACATGTACTTAGGTGAGAGTAGGTCTATTTTACCGCCCGTTCTGTTGTAGGTATGGTGCGTAATTTTTAACATTCGAACAATGTATACAAGCTTCGTAAATGCATTTTTGAGCAAATGTGTTGAAAAGGTTTTTTTTAACACCAAAAATAAAAGCCTTTTCCCAGAAATATTTTTTGCTCAAAGTTACTTATTTACCTACCTTAGTTTCATTTACAGAATGCGTAGCGGCTATGTAGGTTCTGTTCCACCCTGTATTTGCCTGTAGAGTAAAATTATGAACTGATTAATTTAACAATTAATCTTTTTTGCAGATGATGTGTTGTTACCTGGTTGGTACATGTTTACTAGATACAAATGGTTGATGATACTACTGACGATACTATTTCAAGTGATACCAGCGTATTTAGCAGATACTTATAGGCTACTAATTGGGAAGAATCCAAGGTAAGAATTTAGTTGGTCGTTTTATCTTTCTTTGTGATTAATTAATGACATAATAATAAATAATACTAGCCTACAACTGGCTCACTGTAGGACAATGGCCTATTCTCATACAAATAATTAGAGAATAGACTTATATATTGAAGTTTTGTAAATCATAGTCACCATGTCCGTCTCTCTGTCCGCGGCTTAGCTCAGAGACTCTTAGTACTAGAAAGCTATCATTTAGCATGAGTTAGATACATATTATATATAACAATCACACCGAGGGTCGTAAAAAAATTAAAAAACATGTAGTGCCCTTGTACATACGTAAAGTGGGGACGTTTTTTTTTTCTCTCATCTATCACATGGCGTGGGGTATCGTAATATAGGCCGTTCAAAAATATTGTGAGTCTGTGAAAACCATTGTCCGATTCAGTGATTCATTTGCGAAATATTAAGCTTTAAAGTGCTTATTTTTGTTAGAGACAAATGGCCCTCCCAGGCACAGCTAAATGATTGTTTTTGAATAAAAATAAACTATCACAGATAGAGGCTTTACAAGTAACGAGTAATAGTCCACAAACTAACGTTTGCAGTTGGAATATAAGGGAGAACGTATTTTTCAACTACAATATTAAGTTTGATCTTGGGAGAAATTCCTTCCAACTGCGGAACCCTTTGTTGTTCATTGTGTTGTATTGTTGTGTTGTTCTTTGTTGTTCATTGTTCTGTCACGCTCTTAGCCGGTTTTTTTTAAGTGAAGAAGAAGAAGTGTCAATTTCCCTGAAGTGGGACAATAATAGGCTTGTATTATTATTATTTTCTCAAACATGCTGGGAAATTCGAGCATTATTTTGACAACCGTCTTCGAGATAAATCGAAATTGCTGTACTGGCTAAATACAGCAGAGCAGCAGCCACCCTAAGTTGTATGAAAATCCACGTGTCGTGGTTTAGTGGCCAAATAAATTACTTACTAGGCTCATATCTATCGTGTAATTTAAAAATGGAACGATCTTTTACTACGAAACATGGCAACCAAGGCTTTTTACTTCTTGGCGGGAAAGTGAAGCGTCATGTTCAGCAGTTTGTTTAATTTTCCAAAATTTGTGTTTAGCCGAATATTAATGTGTAATAATGGTGGATTATTAACCATTAAGTGTTTGTGAACGTGCATTAGTGTAGGCAAATGAAACAAAACAGTGCAACTTCGCTTCAAGTTCTCTCAAGAAGTCCGCGTGAGGTCTCAGTAAAGTGCCACATCTTTACTGAAACTCAAGGGGAGTGGGCGGGGATACTCGTATCATCATCATGCATTTCATCAATATTAAACAAGAACTAAAACGTGACATTGGCTAAATGCACAAACCGTGCGAAGCCAGAAAGAAAGAAAAAAAAAACAAAAACCAAGGCTTTAAAAGCTTTTATTTAAATTTCGAACTGGCTTGCAAATAGAAAGCTGTATAGTGCAAAATAATGAATGAACACATTGGCGCGTGAAAAATTATCGTCGTTCGTCATTGAATCTGGAATTTATAAATAATTTACTTAGTTTGAATTGCCGCGCATTATTTGAGAAAAGCACTATACAAGCCTTGGCCGCAACCAGGCATTGATGGACTCACGTAACTATGAGTGCGCCGGCTTCGCCTCGGCCCACATTTTCACGTTCGTGCATCAATGCCCCTGTTGCACGCCGCTGCAGTAATGTACTATTATTTTTTATTTTCTAGTATTCGTAGCAATGGTTTTTTTTATTGATCGCAAACGCTACTCCTGAGCATGAGGTCGTGGGTTCGATTCCCGCGTCGGGCTAAGTGTACCTTATTGAGTTTCTCCATCTGGATTTTCTCAGTAGCATTCCGGAGTCTGGATTTATGCCAGCTTGATGGGAATAGGCTCGTTCCCTTTTACATGGGACTTAAATATAACGTGAGCGTACTATAGGTACATCAATACCATTCATGTTAACTCTCATAAAACCGCATTTTTCGCCAAAAGTGTGCTAGGTATGGCCCCAAAAATATATAATATTATACCAGCAGCTATTCGAAATAAAGAGTGTCTGGGATCCTTTATTAGGTCTTTGTTTAAATTCCTTTTAGATAGATGTTACTACTCCATCACTGAGTTTACTACTGATAAACAGGATAAACAGAGGTATGACGAATTGACGATCCCGACTTGCTAATTAGCCACTTATGATTTTATTTATTGATTATGTATGAATGTGTTTATTGATCTAAAATTGTAATGACCTGTAATTTATAATTGTAATATCAAACTGACATAATATTTTAAATTTAATTATTTTTTAATGTAATCTATTGTCATCCCACCTTAATTGTAATTGCTTGTTTATGTTAATTTTGTACGCCATATATATTGGCAATACATAGTACCAATATTTTTGACCATAATTATGACAATATACTATATATTATCTGTAACCATACCTATTTTTAACAAAATAAATGATTGATTGATTGATCTCTGCCTAACCTTTCGAGTTATACAGGCGTTATATTATGTAATGTTATAATTATAATATTCTTATCCCTCAACAGACACGTCAAGCTTCAGTATCTGGTCGCCCGAACGCATACAGTAGTAGACTTCTTCACATTACACTCGTGGGTGATAAAGGCAGACAGAGTAAGAGAGCTGTTTGCTTCTCTTTCCCCCGCTGACAAAAACATATTTTCTTGTGATCCTGCCAGGATAAATTGGACAGACTATATCAGAGATTACTGTTGGGGCGTTCGACAGTTTTTGGAGAAGGGAAAATGATTTAAAAGTTTTTTTTTTTTTATATTATTGGTGGTGGTGAATAAAATCATTACGTCATTTATGTGTGTAGAGTTAGAGAAATTAATTGTTAAACTAATTCAATATTATCTTAAACTTCCTTGCATGGAATGGCTTTAACACGACAAATTGAAGAGGGGTGACAATGTGAACAGGATATTAATTCAGCTTTGTTCAATGATGTATCATGTACCTTTAGATGCGTTACCTACGCTCAATAATGGCAAAGTAAATGCCAGGCAATTGCCTAAAATTTACAATAATAATAATTATTATAACGTACGCGCCAATGAACATGCAGCAGCTTGTGACGTAATTAAATATGTATGTTCATCTCTTTCTAACAACAGATATCGGTATAGGTCTTTCCTTTTCTTCACGCGCTATATGATTGTACGCAAGTATGTAGCTACAATCATGGCTTCCGCTGTTTTTGAGTGCACTAATGTTCGCGTCTATTTATAATACGTCATTGGCTTTGTTACAGTTGTAATAGAAAGAAAGAAAGAAAGAAAGAAAAATAATTTTATTCGTCACAGAAACACGTGCCTAGGAAAACACAAACTCGAGCAAGTAAACATTAAAAAAAAAAAAACCTATCTACATTATAATCACGAGCACAAAAATAACAAATAGTCGGCAACTGCACGTCATGACTGTGACAAAAAGGCTTGCACTCAGCATGATGCTGTGCTATGGGGGACCCACAACACAGCGCTGATTTTCAGTGGTTACCCGAAAAAAAAAACGTACGGAACTCAAGTCAGGTTTAATGAGTTGAACAACAAAATAAAATAAAATAAACAGTATTCATAATATAATGCCTGTACAACCAATTATAATAATAAATATGATTAAATTACATAAAAAAATATCCGCATGCATAAATAAAGTAGGTATCTATCTAAAACATTTTTATTACACGGGAATATCAAGTGTTTTGTCTCGCTTCCACCCCAACCACCGCGCCCCGCGCGCCCGCACACAATATAAATAAATAAAGTACAGACAGACTACAGTTGCATTTCCCGTTTGCGTCTATGAGCGTGATGACGTACTGTGTGTGACTGTAGTCATCGAGCCGGGCTGTAGTAATGGCAATCCTTCATTTGGTTTAAATATGTCTTTATTTTAATTATTTTATTAATATTTTATAAACATTATTTAATATTTTGTGAATGTGGCATAATATATACCCTAGATTTGTATACCATTGCCTATTTTGTTAAGTACCTAGTTCTTGTTGACAGGCCTACCACTGTCCTCCCATACTTATCAGATGTAATTTGAAAACATTGTAAAAACCAATTATTTTTAAAAGAGTAACCGTGATGTTTCTTACCGACTCCATAGGAAACGACCAATATAACCGCGCACCCAGCTTCTGACGTTTTATAAGTCCTCATGTAGGTTTACATGTTTATTTAGCTCCTCCGTGTGTTCTTTCCAGTCCAATTTTTTGTCAATCGTTAATCCTAGGAATTTGGATGTATCTACCTGTGTTATAATTTTATTGGTATAGCATACTGTCATATTGCTATTCGCACGTTGGCTAAACATCATTAATTTCGTCTTATCAATATGTATTTTCAGATGATTATTATTATCTAACCATTTCACTATGGAGGTTATTGTCTGAGTAACAATGTCGTTGTGGTTTTGATCATCAGTTCTCTTAATGGTCACAGTGCTGTAATCAGCAAACAGTGACATAGAATGACTTGTTACTTTTGGCAGACCATTTATGTACAATATAAACAGTCTTCTTCTTTGTGTTTTTGTAACTTGAATATTTTGTCTTCACTGTATCATTGACCTAGGTAATCTATAGAAACGTCCTGGATTTTACCCACCTCTAATGTAATCTTAGATGTAATATATAATGTAAAATGGTTTGATTTCCCTAACAATATAAATATATATTTTTATATTAAAAAAAAATAGTTTCGTGACTTACAAGGAATATGCATTATATTTGTAATTTGACATTTTAGTAGATATTTTTTTTTATTTTGAATTATCTTCTTTATATTTTTTTTTTCGTTTTCTATTTTGTCGTTAATTAATGTATGTTCTTGAATTTTAATATTTTTTAATCGCATTGTGTCAATCACCTTTTATTAATAAATTAAATGTTAATATGACATATTTGCACACCTTATGTAATGGTAGAATGTAATTGGGCCACGATATTCTTAAGTTCTTGATTTGTACCTACATTCTAGCAAATAAATGAATTTGAATTTGAATTTGAACAACAATCATTTGAAAAACTAAATTTTACAAGATTTTATACAATTCAGTCAATTAGCTAGATAAAAACAAACATGACGAAAACAAACATAATACAATTTCAGACATTTAACGCTCACATACTCGTACATAATCTAGACATTCTAACTAATATTATAAATGTGAAAGTAAGTTTGTTTGTTTGTTTGTTACCTTTTCACGCCTAAACCACTGAGCCGCTGATCCTGAAATTTTGCATACACGTTGTCAGTTGTACAGAAACGGACAAAGGGTAGGTACCTTTCATCCCAAAAACAGTACTGTTCCCGAGGAAAACAACAATAACGTTCTTATGATAATAGATGGCGCCACGTGTCTTTCGAATCATGATTGAATTATATTATTATATAAATTTTAGTAGTGTTTTTTTTTAAATTTAAGTACCTAATACGTAAATATATTAATAACAGAGAGAGAGAGAGTGGAGTAGCAAAGTTCAACCCGAATTGATTGTCAAATTCTAAATTAACGCGAGCGAAGCCGCGGGCAAAAGCTAGTTCAATATAAAGGCTCCCTTTAAACTACTGTAAATGAATGTATATTCTTAGGGGTACGTATTGGTAGGCTTTGGGATGGGTATTCTTATACACGACCTATAGACAGACTACGGTTGCCACCAATTTATTTATTTTTATTAAGAGTTATGCCTACTACATATATAATATAACTACTTACCAAATTCTATTCAAGATTTACAATTGACATTGTTAAAAAAATACTGATTAAAGTTTTTACTACATACAAAATATTACAGTATTATGGAATATTTAGAGGATAAGTCGATATAACCTATATTTAATGTACATTTGAAATAATCATAATGACTTACTTTGTCACTGTCATGAAATGTTTTTGCGCGCCCTATCATGGCAGAATAATAAAATTATGCTGTAACCAAAACTTGTTTATTATCTATAGTAACATATCGTGGTATATAAATATATTTGATGTGACTTCTACCCCACCTAAATTGTTTATACTATATTTTTTTTTATATAAATTTATAAAAAATATCTCTTAGTAGCAAAATAGATAGCTGATTTTTATAATGTTTATGATAGCAGATCATTATAACGTTTGTATCTTTTAATTCATTTTCTAATAACATTATTATTGTTAACCAACAACTTTTCAAATTAAAGATGTTATTAAACATATCCGTTTTTATGGTTATTTCCTCGTACCTTACTGGACCATGGGCGGCTTTACTGCTCACCCACCCCATTAGGATAACCCCGTGTCCTAATAGAAAGTGATTTTCGCGCGAATACAAAATAATCGTCGCGTTCTTATGTCGGTCTTTTGTTCGGAAAACCGGAAGGCTGACAGCGCATTGACGCATTCGAGTTCGTAGGTTTCTGTGGCGATAAAATAATACATAAACTCAGGCCTTCTTCCCATGGGGGTAGGCAGAAACTATAGAACGCCACCTGCTACGCTCCTTACATACTCCTTTTGCTTCGCCTACGTTCATACATCTGATCATACACGCACGCCGGTTGCAAGTACTACGCAACTGACATTCCTGAAGAACATCACCTAATTGGTCACTATATTATGTCCTCCTAGGGTGTCCTTCTGGCGTTTTCACTCACCTCTGCTTTAAAATATTATTAAAAAGTACATAATACATAAAGATATTGCGATAAAATAATGTTTCTTTCTTTCCGAATGAAATTAACGCGACGATCGCTTTGGTTAGGACGAGGCCGTGGGGTTTAGGACTCGGAATAATGCGTATCCTCAAAGCATTTTCCAATGATTCTTAGGAGCCCGCAATGTGTCAAGATCAACACTCATTGTATTTTAATTTAATAATAATGGAGTTCATTAAGACAAAAAGGTGTTATAAATCAAAGAAACCATGTACAAAGATGATGTTGCGAACCAAGCATTATTATTTTCTATATGTACGTATCGGTACAAATCGTAGGAAAGTCAAAACTGCACAGAATATTTTTGAAAAAAAAGTGATAGCAACATTTGGTTTTTTGGGTGGGAAATTATCAATTAACTTCTCCCTCTCTGGGCGGAGCGGGGCATGTCAGACTTTTACTGACTACAACCCGTGTTCTTTCAGTTGCTTATGTGCCAAGGCCACGATATCCCTTTCGAACAAACTCGCAACCCTGGCAGGCATTGGCCCTAATGGACCCCGTCAGTTGGTGCTGACATCTCTTTGAGGTGCACGTGAAACACAGTTGAACCGGGCCTGGTCCTTATCGGACGGCGAGCTACCCATCGCTCACCATCCACAAGTCCGCGCCTACGGTGGCCGGGAATCGGCCTGCGACTTCTGGAGCGACGCCTGGAGCGTCTCCTGCAGCGACAAGGGGCGTGAGGACGCGAATTTTGCCACTCCCTCACGCGTTTTGCATCCTCCTTCGCAAGCATTACGGCTTCGCAAAAAGAGGTGATGGCCTCCCATGCACTCTCGCTCTGAACCATGGCCTGAACCAGGGCCGGTTGCGAGGGATTGCCGTCGCCGATCGCCTCCGCAAGGATACGGCGGTGCTCCGCTCAAGCTGGGCAAACCTCCTCCGTATGCTCCACCGTGTATTCCAGGCGATCCACACAGTGGTAACACCCGAATGTTTCCTCCCGCTTTATCCTGAACAGGAACCTCCCGAAACAACTGTGTCCGGTGAGGACCTACGTCAGGCGGAAAGTGACGACGCCTTGGCGCGTCTCTAGCAACTTCTTAAAGAGGGGATCAATCGATCTAGCTGCAACCAGCCCCCCTGCGAAGATCGTCACTCCACCTAGCCTGAGGGCGTCCTACCTTACGTTTGCCGATTCGCGGTCTGCACTCAAGAACATGTCTACCCCAACGGTCATCGGTTCTACGGGTAATATGGCTGGCTCAATGCCACTTCAGCTTGCTTATTCTGTGAGTTATGTCGACATCTTTGGTTCTCTGCCAGATCACCTTTTTCCGGATTCGATCTCTCAGAGAGACTCCAAGCATAGCCCGTTCTACAGCTCGACGACCGACCTTGAATTTACAGACCAGCCGTTCCGTGAATGTGCACATTTCGGTTCCGTAAGTCATAACGGCCAGGACGCACTGATTGAAGACCTTCGTCTTCAGGCTCTGTGGAATCCGAGACGAAGCTTCTCCAACGCTGCCCAACCCAGTTGAATTCTTCCGTTTATTTATTAGTTAAGTTATTATTTTCATTTATTACTTAAACATACATATTGATTATATTTTTAAATATTTTTTATAAAAAACATTAAAAAAGAAAAACATTTAAAAATACAAAAAACAGTAGTCCATCGGCATCAGGAACAAGGTCCAAGCTGCCGGTGGTTAGGGCTCTAGAGAGAGGAACCTCCTCACTATGCGTGCCGTGTCGAGGAGTACTGCTTTCTGAATCAAGCCCTTGACCCAGCCGCGTAATGAGAGCCTCCTGAGGTGTTGGTCGAGGCTCTTCGCTATTAGGCCATTGACCGTAATGATTATCGGTACAATGATTGCAGAGTCCACATCCCACATGTCGACAACCTCGTGTGCTAAGTCAAGATACTTTATCTTTTTATCATTCACAGCTTTCACGAGATTCTCGTCATGAGGGACAGCGATATCAACAATCATTGCACGGCGCTCTCGTCGATCTATCACCACAATATCAGGTTTATTGGCTACAATAGTCCTGTCAGTGATGATAGATCGATCCCAGTACAATGTGGCATGCCCATTCTCGAGAACTGGGTCGGGCACATACCTGTAGTATGGTACTTCGATTTCCACAAGGTTGTACTGCAAGGCAAGTTGCTGGTGGATAATCCTAGCCACTAGATTCTGTCTGTTAGTTAAGTTATTCTTACCACACTGCAGAGTTTGGCCGAGGTAAATGTGTTCTCGGACAACCTCAAGAGCACCGCCTTTGACACCAATCGGTCCAGGAGTCGTCACTCTTAGACCGATTGCTGTCAACGGCGGACACGTTTACAACTCCATACAATTGTAAAAAAGAATCAAATGTTATAGAAATACCTTATGAACTTGGAAGTACATGCCCAAAAAACATACTGACAATGAAATACTTGCCCACAAAGCTATCGTCCTGCGTTGAGCGGCATTGTATGAACTCGTTCCGACCCACTTTGAAGAAGAACCGGTAATAAAATAATGGTTCTTAGAGGTTCCAATTTAAGTTCCTGTTCCGGTTCGGATTCTAGTAACGGAACCACTAAATACCGGTATTTTATCGGTATTTTAGGAACCTTTTCAATCCCTGGTGGGGTAACACTGTGGCGTGAAGTTCGTGCTTATTCGGAAACACGAAGATTACCGATGCGCATACCCTTTCTGTGTCTATCACAAAATTAAATTAAATTCAAGCGGATGTGTATTTTGACATTTTTTCACTTTTGTTCTTCAAACGGCTGATCAAGCTCATAAAGAAGTGAAATAAATTACAACTAAGGTATATTTGAATTGGAACGATTTTAACAGTCGGAAACTCGGGACCCAGGAGAAATCATGACAGTCAATTATTTACTAACGTTATTATACTCAAAACAGTCACGCGAGCGAAGCTGCGCAAACAGCTAGTTAAAATATGAATTAATCAATAGGATTGGTGTTTAAAAATATGAAAAAATATCAATGTTTTTTATTTAAATTGATGAATGATTTTTTAAAGTGTCTGAGATATAGGCTTGCCATACGTCCGGATTCAGTCCGTATTGTCCAGATTTGGCAACCAATACCAAGTCCAGACTTCCGTCCAAACTCGTAATTACGTCCGGATTTTTAATATTTGCTCGCATAAATCTATTAAAAAACACCCCGCAAAAGGAGATGGATAACAGTCCCGTACAAGCTTGGCCCAGAAATAAACACAAATAAAACAAAATGTATTATGAAGCTATGATATTGTTTCTGTTCACCCTGTATATTTTTGATTGTCATAAAACTTTGTAAAGGGACATATATGATCCTTCTCAAATCGAATGACTTCAAAAAATAAATTCAAACATGTCGATCGCGGAGTAATCCACTGTCTTTCAGCAGATTGAATTTCACTCAAATCTAACGACTGTATCCCGTATGATTCATTTGCTATGCCCTAGTTTATAGAAAGTTGGATCTCCGTTAGAAACCAGGCAAAATAAGAGTAATCGGAGATGTGAGTTATTGTTATACAATAACTCCCTTGTTAACTGTGATACGAAGTCCAATAAAGGCGAAGTCACACAGAAATGCAAAAAAGATAATCAGAAACACAGCCAATGATATTTTTGAACAAAATACAAGAAGTTACAACAAAAGATTCATGATGCTATCATAACACAGCACCACAGAGTTATACAAAAAATTTAAACCGTTAAAGACAGACCTGGCTGACAAGAAGGGTTATTTATTTGGCGCATGTATTTGTATGGTATCTAAATAGTTATCCCCTATGTATCAAGGATTCCTTATTCTCTGGTAGCATCCAGACGTTTGGATGCATTTGAATGATTTACATGTTGTTAAGTTTGTGGTGACTTCTCGTTCAATCATGAAGGATTGTTCTAATCCAATTAAAGCTGAAAGGTGACGTTTCACAAAAATCCTCATGATGGACTTTGGAAACCAATAAGTAAAGTCGTGAAAATAAGTTTTTGGTGCGCCAAAATAAAGGGCTTTATGAGACGATTCCACAAATATGTTGCGGGAGGTTCCTGTTCAGGATAAAGCGGGAGGAAACGCCCGGGTGTCACCACTGTGTGGACCGCCCGGAGGACACGGTGGAGCATACGGTGGAGGTTGCCCGTCTTAAGTGGAGCACCGCCGTGTCCTCACGGAGGCGATTGGCGGCAGCGATCTCTTGCGTCCGGCCCTGGTTCAGCCCATGGTTCGGAGCGAGAGTGCATGGGAGGCCGTCACCTCCTTCTGCGAAGCAGTAATGCTTGCGAAGGAGGAGGCGGAACGCGTGAGGGAGAGTCAAGGTTCGCGCTTTCACGCCCCTAGTCACCGCAAGAGACGCCTCGGGCGTCGGGAGTCAAAAGCCGATTTCCGGCCACCGTAGGCGCGGGCTTGCGGACAGTGAGCGATGGGTAGCTCACCGTCCGATAAGGACCAGGCCCGGGTCGACGGCGCGTTGTATTCCACGCGCGCCTCAAAGAGTTGTCAGCACCAACTGACGGGGTCCGTTAAGGCCAATGCCTGCCAGGGTTGCGAGTTTGTCCGAAAGGGATATCGTAGCCCTGGCACACAGGCAAATGAAGGAATACGGGTGGGTTTCAGTCAGTAAAAATCTGACACGCCCAGAGCGGGAAAAGTTATTTGATAATGTCCCTACCAAAAAAAAAAAAAAAGTGTGCACACACGAATTCAATCAAATATATCCAATAGTGAAGTCACTACATTATACCTAGTCGCTGATTGCGACAATAGGTCTTAGTGGAGCAAAATGAAAGATGAGTGGACTGTATAACATGTAATATAATGAATTAGGAAAATTTGAAATTACAACTGTGTCGGTTGACAAGCAAACAAGAGAATAAGTATTAGGACGTTACAAATGCGTAAGAGCAGCCGTGCATGAAGGCGTGCAACAGCTGACTGGCGTGGCGCGGGGGCCCGCGTCAGCCGTGCGGCCGTCTTGCTCGCCGCTGCCCCCGCACCCCTCGTTCCCTGCCGCCAGCGCGCGGCGATGTTGAGAAGGCTGGTCTCAACAATCGCATAACGGCAAAACCCAATGTCGACTCATCAATCAATCAACTCGGCCTATCGCAGTCCACTGCTGGACAATGATCTCTCCCAGGCTGCGCCACAACACAATATAATATAATAGAATACAATACTCTTTATTATACAGGGACAAATTTAATTAGCCAGCGAAACTCCGTGGACGTGTTGGGTATCGATATCTAAATGACGGCACGGTTGGCGCAGTTAGTTAAGCAATTGACAGCTGTGCTGCGTGTCGCGGGTTCGATTCCCGCACGGAACAAATATTTGTATGACCTACAAGTAGTTGTTCCGGGTCTGGCTGCTTGTGTATGTGAATTTAAATGTTTGTAAACGTACCCACAATACAGGAGAAGTTCCTAGTGTGGGGCAACGTTTTTAAAAAAAAAGAAAGAAAGAAAAGAAAAAATACGATAAATCGAAAAAAAAAAAGATTTGATGTTTTTTTTTCTGGTGTCAATGACCACTGGCAGTGAAGTTACTTGAAGTAGTTAAGTTGTTATTTTATCTTGTTTAGTTATCGATACACATCACATCTGTGAAGTTGACACGAAAAAAATTCAAACTCATATTTCAAGTAAATAGTCATTGACCCCAAAAAATACAATGTTTTTTTTTATTTTTTTCTCTTTATCGTATTTAGATATCGATACCCAACACATCTGCGGAGTTTCGCTAGTTAATTTAATTTGACCCTGTATACACCATAAAAGTTACAGATATAAATGTAGAAATTTTACCTATGGTGACACAAGGGGCGGTCTTATTGCTAAAAGCTATATTTTAAAGACAACCTTTGGTTGGATTTAGGGGGAAGGAGTGACAATACTGCAGGTATTCTGTGGTGTGGTGTGGTGTACAATGTCCTCCGCCTTCCACATAACAGTCTGTCCCAGTCACCTTTTTAAGGTCGTATCCATCTAGCTGGGGGGCGTCCCACACTACGCTTGCCGTTACGCTGTCTCCACTCCAGGACTCGTCTGCTCCATAGTTCATTGGTCCTTCGACAAACATGGCCAGTCCACTGCCACTTCAGCTTGCTTGCTCTGCAAGCTATGTCGGTAACTCCGGTCGACCCATCACTAGGTTCAATTAGTTTGTTTGAAAAAAACTACTTTCTACCTTCATGTAAAAAAACTACTTTCTGTTCCGAAATACTCTTACTCATCATAATTGCTATTGTTTTAATTTAGTATCGTACTAGTAGCTTTTGCCCGCAGCTTCGCACGCGTTGTTCTCGTAAAATACCGGGAACGAACTACCGGGAATAAAATAATCCTTTGTGTTAAGACTCAGATATATGCCAGTGACCTTGAGTGGTTAGTAATAGGACTCGCCCATCAAGGAGCGCTGTCCCCAGTTTGACGCATTATTAATTTATTATACACAAAACAATAAATATTTTAATAAAACGCGTCGTTAATTAAATTATCTTTAAATTGGTGAAGGTTTTAGAAAAATACGCTTGGTAGATTTTGCGCCATTCTCAGTTTTTTATCCGCGTTAGACATAACTTTACAAATTAATTTCACTATGTAATATCAACATAATCTAAAATATTCACATATTAAGTTATTGAGAAAATGCTCTAATTTAATTATTATTATTATATATATATATATATTATATATTATTTATTTTTTTCAAATCATTATCACTACTCGTTTAGACGTGATCTTCAGTATAAAATCATTAGAAGTCGGATAACGTCGCCTTAATCCAGGTTATAAACTGTCTGTGTGCCAAATTTCATCCTAATCCGTCAGCTGTTTTTGCGTGATTGAGTAATAAACATCTAAACATATAAAATTTCACATTAAGTGGGACCGAATAGGCACTAGGCAGTCGCTAAAACTTCAAGAGGCTTAATACCTACGAGTATATATTATAATTATACTGTAATCGGTTTAGTCAAGTAAATGTCATAAATAAAAAGTCTTGATTAATTTAATAATGCTTACGTAGGAACCTGTATTAAGTTACGTAGCAGTTAAAGTAATGATTACGTTCATTCGAAATAATCCAACTGAATATTTATTGCAGCAATATTTTTTTTCTAAGCCTATCGAAAATTAAATATAATTGGTATTTTTAGGTAATTTTTTACAAGTTTTCAGCTCACAGGTTTAATAGTTATTGCTAATCAGAAGCTAAGCAATACCTACAGAGGTAACCAGCCGATTTATTTTCTAAAATTCTCACCGTGAAAGCTTAGGTGAAGCTTGAAGTGAGTGGTGAATAATAAATAATAATAAAAAAAACAATGTTTTATTGACATTAATTAAGGAGTAACATTTTAATTTGAAGCCCTGACTCGTGAGCTAGGTGGTACCTGTGTTACAGGAGTCAGTGTCTATTCCCCTGTTTTTGGAACAATAACAATAAGTTAACAAAAAAATAAATAAATTAATTAACGTAAAATTAAAATTATTAATTAAGGAATTTAGTGCATGCATGCTCTTGAGTAGTTTTTGTGCGCGTGTGTGTGTATTTTTGTTGTGTTTTGTGTGTATGTGTGAGTGTTTAGTATTATGTTAGTGTGTGTGAGTGATTGTGTTTGGTGGGTGGACTTTGGGTTATAATATCTGAGAGTTTGTTTGCCTACATTACTAATTAACTATCACGAGTATTGTTATTTGCTTAAGTTTTCTGTCTGTGGGTAATCCAGTGTTTGAAGCCATGTATTTAGTTTAATCTTAGTTTTATTTTTTGTAAGTGGGTTGATGTTGAGAATTTTGTTTACTTTATTATAAATATAAGTAGCTAGGTAAAGGCGTTGCCGTCGAGCGGATGCTGTCTTACATTTGTGTGTGAATATGTTCGGACAACAGCTAGGACCGAGTGCGCACGTCTCTATAAAATCTCTGTAAATATAAATATATCTATCTCTGTATCTCGGATATAAATCGATTTATTTATTGTTATTTCGTTCAAGCACGCTTCTCATAAGTTTTCACGGTACAATATTAATACAATTAAATAGACCGACAGATATCATATTTGGTGTATGTAAAATAGGGTTCTTTCCTTCAGCGTCAGTGCTAAAAAAGTAAGTGTGGTACCTCCGCATTTTTACCCAAAATTCATCAACACAAACTCCTTTTTAACCGACTTCCAGAAAGGATGGGTTATAACCTCAACCTAATTTAGTACTTACTAACATAAAATAGCAATCGTTTAGAATTCAAATTAATTTATTTGACGGTCCTAAGCCCGTTAAAGAGCGAAAAGACTTTTTTTTTGTTTAAATTTTTTTTTATGTATAATTTGTGTTCAATGACATCATTAATAAAACGATAATTCTTTTCTTAAAGTATAACGCGACAAATCGGTGTAAGAATCCTAACTACTAACTAATATTATTAATGTGAAAGTAAGTTTGTTTGTTTGTTTGTTACCTCTTCACGCCTAAACCACTGACCCGATCATCCTGAAATTTTGCATGTATGTTTTCAGGTATACAGAAACGGACATAGGGTACCTTTCATCCCGAAAAAAAGTGTTGTTCCCGAGGAAAAAAACAATAACGTTCTTATGATAATAGATGGCGCCACGTGTCTTTCGAATCATGATTGAATTATTTATTAGAAACTTTAATAGTGCGTAAAGAGTTTTTTGCCGCCAAACGTCAAACAACAAGCAGTGTACAACCCAAATTGATTGTCAAATTCTAAATTAACGCCAGCGAAGCCGCGGGCAAAAGCTAGTAACTTATTAAAAAGCAACAACTTTGTTTTTGTACAAACCAATAACACCATATAATTATGTTTTTTCTACCATGGAGCAGTCGTAAATAAATTAGTTTTATTTTAAATTGTATTATAATAAAATAATAATTGTAATATATAAAGTAAATAAAATAATTCAGTAATCGTTACTGTAACGTCAGGCCCAACTTTCTAAGAACTTTCGCCCGTCTCCAAGAGCGACTGGTATTTTTACAAAATACCAATTTGCTTACTTTACTTCGACACACGACATGTGTAATACAAAATGTTTGTATATAAAGTAACGACGATGTTTTTATTAACCTGTTATAATACAAACGTCTCCGAAAGAGATCAAACTTTACAACTACTTTACCTATTAGCATTAAACATTCTGTTTCTATTTTGTTTTTAATTGATGTGCTACGTGTAATCTTTACTGGTATGCTTTTTTATACAAAAAAAAAAGTAATTTGTGCAAAATGTTGAGAATTTTAATATTGAGAAATAGAGACAGTTTGGTGCTTAGCAAAAGAGTAAAAAGCAAATACATCCGAGGATATTCCAGTTTTTCGTGGTAAGTGAACTCAGTCCTCAACATTAGTGATTTAAATTAAAAAAGAAACGACTTGTTTTGGTCGATTAATTTTCGGTCCAGGTTCCTTTTCGGCTTTGCATTTCATCCCAGGTTACAAAACACCCGGAAGAGGAAACCTACTCAAATTTGTCCTAATGCATAGTAATTTTTTATTCGATAATTTTCGTTGATAATATATATAATGATTAAAATGAAAAAAAAAAATCTGTTTTTCTAACTTAAGACTCGAATCTATGATCTTTAAAAGTTTGAAGTACCAAATAAATGATGTAGTTTTTGTTAAAATATATAACGGCTCAGTGTAGCCTTTACCAGAAGTGATCATCGTGTTAGTGATTCAGCAGCTTCAATATCATCAGGATTGGGCCGGAATATAGCAGTTCGTCTTGGACGTGGTACAAACAGCGACTCCCGGCAAGATGGGAAATCTTCACATCTTCTTCTGTCGTCCGAAGACAGCCGCCACATAAGCATCGATAAGGGTGATTCCCGATGTCCCCAAGTTCCCCAAACCTTATATTATTAGATAAAAGTTGTATGACTTTGTCTTGACTGAAATCGTGAATGGTACAGTCGCCGAATCAATGGTTACGTACGCATCGTTTAATGTTATTTGTTATTAGTACTTGAGAGAACCAATACGGTTAAAAACGTTATTTGTCATTGCAATTTATGCTTAATATTAACATCAATCAATACTAATAAGTGATAGATTACAAACGACGTTGTTCTGTACGTACTTAATTACCAAATAGGCACTCATCAATAAAAAAAAAAAAAAAAAAACTTTATTGTCATAAAAAATGTGGACTCCTGCGCTAGGTAAAAAACCTGTGTTACAGGCATCCAATAGAGATGTGAATGAATGTGAATGAATGCGAATGAGAGGGAAATACTGTTTACTTACAATTTTCTTGAGCAAAAGAATTGCTTGGTGGATGCACCTCCAACACACCCTTAATTATTCCCTTACACTACATTTTTCCCTATAACAACCTGGATACATTCCTGACTCACCCCCTGGATACTTCCCTAACACACCCTGGATATATCTCGAAAACATTTAAAAACACATATCACTAATATTAGTTACATAGTGAAAATATATCTTCCAAAATAAGGTAAATTTTAACTAGGTACTGATTTTATTTTATTCTAACACTTTTGGACACGTCAAGTAAAATGGTCATTGGTCAAGTGTGAACTTTACAAATAATTTAATTTTATATTTTGGGGACGTTGGGAATGAATGTATTATATGAAAAATAATTTTGGGGAACTTGGAACTTGGGGACATCGGGCATCACCCATCGATAATACGACGCTCTGCTAGAGTGACTGTCACCAGCCAGTATCACTCTTATCCGACCTTTTCGGTGATTCCAGGAACATCGTAACAAAAATAGACAACGTCACTTGCTGCGCCGTCATGTACATAGGTACAGTAGTACCCAACTGATATGGCTTACCGATGTACCTGCGCAGAAGGTGAATTTTAAAAGTGCGGGGAATGCTATTGACCAATCGGCACGCTCCACGCACCGCGGTTCTTTTTCCTGTACCGCTATTGGTCGGCAGCTGCCGCCATGTTAGCGCGCGCCGCGTGGCATGTTTGTCAGCCGCCATACTTCTGATCGAGTGCACGCTAACAGCTCCAGTGTATTATGAACCTTATAATAGTAACCTAAGGTTGATTGTAAGTTTTAAGCATTCTTTCGTTAATCTTCGGGGCCATACTTTCTTTTCTGTGCGAACGAAGATTCACGACGCGCTTTATCAATTGGGTACCACTGTACGATTACGTGATGGATTACGTCATTATAACTTAGAATAGAAAGAAAATTTGTTGTAATTATACGCAAATCTATGTTTTTAAATACATTAGTAATGCTCAGTAAATTATTTATAATAAATAATTATTTACTTACGTTATTAACCTTGAGATGCTACGCACTTCGTAATAGTACCTACCTCAATGGTTACCAAGAGCTTAATTATATTTATAAGTATGTATAATATATTATAGTCACACAAGCACATTATGTTACCACAAACTGTCAAATTTTCTCATCCGATTTTGAATTTAACCATGAATATTTTAAGGTTTAAAATCATCTTTAGTTGACAGTTTGGTATAATCTAATGTGCTGGTGACTTTCATCATCGTCATCATCATCAGCCCATAGCAGTCTGGTGACTTTACTTACCATAATTTTTATTTCAATTGTAAGTACATAATTTATAACAGTTAGATTATAACAGAGATATCTGCTAATCTAAAACATGTACGATACAGTATTTGTTTTCTTATAACATCTACCTACCTTTTTTAGGGTTCCGTACCCAAAGGGTAAAACGGGAACCCTATTACTAAGGCTCCGCTGTCCGTCCGTCTGTCTGTCTGTCTGTCTTTCTGTCACCAGGCTGTTTCTCATGAACCGTGATAGTTAGACAGTTGAAATTTTAACAGATGATGTATTTCTGTTGCCGCTATAACAACAAATACTAAAAAATTGAATAAAATAGTTAAGGGGGCTCCCATACAACAAACGTGATTTTTTTGCCATTTTTTATAGATAATAGTACGGAACCCTTCGTGCGCGAGTCCGACTCGCACTTGGCCGGTTTTTGTTTTTGAAAAAATAATGGTAAGACGGGTCGCGGTGTACTTAGGCGAGTTTAGAAGTGTTGTAATAATATTTATTATTATTATTTATTTATGTACTATTTTATTTATTTATTTACAAATTTGTTTTTACAGGTGGGAACCCAATACAACAATGTAGTCAGTTTCTACCGTATGATTATGAACATCGTCAGTTTATAATATATGTGGCGAGATTATAAACTATCGAAAAATTGTGAACTGCAACAAACCATTTACAATAACGCATTATTTTTAGATACTTTATAATCTATACATGCCAAACCGACAATTTATGTATGTCCACCCTCAACAAACGTCACATAAGGCCGGAATATTGGTAAGGGTGTGACAGTACATGAAAATATAATTATGATATGTTAAGGGAACCTACACAGACCTACAATCCTAACAGTCCCTACGACCCTAAGCCCTATAAGCCCTACAGCTCTAACTTATCATATACCTAGTATGTGATAAATAAATAAATAAATAAGTTCAGGATGTCTGCACCATGCGACCTAAGGTTACTGACGGATAGTAGACAGGACTTCCAGGTTTGGGAAGGTTAAACTCACTGCCAGTCGCGCAGACTCACGAGACTGATCAGAGATGGCTAAAGGTGTCTTAGCCACAGCGAGGGGTAATGAGACTAGAATATAAAATTCAAATCTGATTTATTTACAAAATGATACAACTTATATACTACTTTTTATTAACACACACTATTATACAAAATCTTTGTGTCCTATGCGTGTGAGATGCAACCAAATCAATATTTTTAACTGGGCCGTTCAACAAATTGTGAACTGGTAGCAAACTTGCGTGCAACGAACGTACCTTGCGCCGCTATTAAATAGCCAAGTAACGGCGACTAACTTGGAAGAAGCGCTCGCCGGCCGCTTCGCTCGCTTGGCTCGCGCGTGGTTGGTTACAGTTCGAACCTTACCCATTTGGGTGGGGTGCCCTGACCTAGTTACTGCGAACAATTCGGCTACCATCAAAACCTACCTGTCAGGGACGGTTTATAATTTTACGGGTGATAAAATCGGACAGTTTGAAGATTTGATATTGATAGATACCGAAAATGAATGCGTTATATTGTAACATATATGTTGTAATATATATGTTCAGAAGGGTATTGTTCAGACTGTTATTAGAAAAAAATTATTACAGTGTTCAAGAGTACTTGGAGGATAAATCATTAATAATATAATAAAGTAATAAAATTGCCTTTAAAATCCATGACATGCAAAAACTACTTAATTCATTATTTATAATTATTATTATTACTACAATAAAATCTTAATCGGTATTAATTAACTATTATTCATATTTTATTCTCTAATTCATTATTATTCATAATTTTATATAGGTTATTAAATGATGGGCTTTGCTTTTGTGTATAAATATTTGTACGCCATACTATGGCAGGGTATGCTGGAAACACTATTGTAACATCTATTGTACCATATCCTACCGAATAAACATATTTGATTTGATTTGATTTAACAGTTAACAATTTTTCGATAATTTATATCACAATCTTACAGTGACATAATAATTATGTATAAGTTGTTTTGCTGGACGAATGCGAGCTGGACTGAAAAAATGTGTAACATTTCTACCGTCATGACACTTTTGTTAAATTGTTTTTTTGTCGTAACTTCCTTCTATCATTTCAGTGAGAACTCAACAAATGCTAACAATAACTGCTATACAACTTATCAGCCAATTGCAGATTTTTATTCTGGGAAGTCTGTGTTTATTACTGGAGGTACTGGCTTCTTAGGAAAGGTTTGTTATAATGTCTTGTTTTAAAGAAAAATGCTCAAAAATGTATGGGCAAATAAACTTTTTACAAAAAAATAATAACCGACTAGCAAAAATAACACTACAAAGAGAAAAATAACTTTAATTTTGGAAGTCAGTGTCTTTGGATCTGTATTTGAGTTTTTTGCCACCGACTTCCGAAATTAAAGTTATTTTTCACTTTGTAGTGTTATTTTTGGTAGTCGATTATTATTTATTTGTAAAAAGTTTTTTATTTTTCACTTTTTAGTGCGTCAGTTTTGAATTTATCTAAGTTACAATAGCCTAATGTTAACTGCTCATCACTTTTTACAAAATATTGCTTTTCCCGATGCTGGGACGTTGATTGTTGAAGAGTTCTTCTGGTAAGAACCAGGAGAACTGCCACTCACCATATGCATAGTGACGAATATAAATTGCTTAATAGCAACCCGTTAAATAGGTACTCAGGTGGCCATCTGTGGTCTCCATCATCAGTTCCACTTCACCAAATGGTGCTTTCCGAGAACAAATGCATGAGTTACTATAAAAAATACACAAATCGCTATAGATTTGCCTAAAAAATTTGAAGGTCCGATTTCCATAGATCCCTTCATCAGATTCTAATTTGGTGGCAATGGGACCACCTCGGGAGTATACCCTTTAAAAAAAAAAAAAATTAAATAGGTCCATAATTGACGGAGTAACCGTGTAACAAAAATACAAAAAAAAAACATACCGCCGAATTGAGAACCTCCTCGTTTTGGAAGTCGGATAAAAACCACAGAGTCGATTGAAAAAATCATGTGTGGGGTAAAAGGGCATTATTTGTAGATATCGAATGTGAAATTACTTTCTTTAAAAATCATGTGTGGGGTAAAAGAGTATTATTTGTAGATATCGAATGTGAAATTACTTTCTTTAAAAATAATCCCCATGATTGGCTATGTATTGTTTTATTTTTAATAATAGGTAATGATTTTCTTGCTTTCTTCAAGTAAATAATAAATAAATAAAGTTGGTAAGCAGTTTATAGTATAGAAAAAGACATGTAAAAAAGCGTAGGTTGATATTTATTACCAAAAATACATCGCTGCTATATATTTTCGTGATCAACTAAGCATCAACAGTACAATAAGTAGTAGTATATGATGTATGTTTGTCTGGGTATCACAGTAAAAATGCTGCATTTACACCTCTTAACAAAACTCACATCGGAAAAGTAAGGAAGAGCCCTATTATAAAGCCCTGGCCAAACTGAAGTGAATCCCGCGCAGGATGCGGGACGAAATGCGCTCGCACCGATTGTGTCAACTAACTTTTATGGAGGTATACAAACGGGTGTCGCGTGACGTCCTAATCATTGAAAATATTGACGCGCGCAGTATTTGCCTCAGTTTGGCGAGGGCTTAACTATTTGGTCATTTGGGAAACCTAAATAATCAATATGAGAAAACACACTAAAACTACATCCATCAATATTAAATGTAATTTTCCAGGTCTACCTTGAGAAACTCCTGTATTCGTGCAATAAATTAGAAAAAGTCTACCTCTTGGTGCGACCAAAGAAAGGCGTAAATATCAACAAACGAATTGAAGACTTGTTTGCAAATCCAGTAAGTTGAAATTCATAATCAAATTTTTTAAATATGTTTTATGGTTTTTACTCATCTTCAACTATTGTTACTTTGAACAGAGTAGGTTGCTTGGTCTCTTTAAACTATTTTTGTTCTGTATGCGTGAAACCTGGGCCCCAAGGCTGCTATTTTTATAAATTCAGTCATTCCGACACGATCCCAGTACTACAATTGTGTTATAATGGCATTGTCGTATCGCCATTATTATAAAACCCATTAGTAGAAATGTCATTATGTAGGTACAAAATTACCGATAAATGCAATTTCTTTCAATGTAGTGTCAGTGACCGACCATTGGAAAGTCATAATGACGCCATTATAATAGTAGATTACCAAACTTGTCAAAATCAACCATTATGAAATCAATGATCGACCATTCTGACACTATTGTAATAGCAGACTTGAGGCTTTGATGGATCGACCCTCGCGGCTTATACAATATGACAGCCGCATAGGTCGATCCATCAGGTTAAGCTTCGCTTACCAGGGTTGGTCCGAGGATAGGTGACCATCTTTACATACCAAGACTCCTCCGTTCGTCGAAAAGCACGTTAAACCGTTGGTCCTGGCTATCATTCGTGGATCTTTGACAACCAGTCTTACCAAGGGGTATCGTATTACCCAGTTACTGGGTTGTGGAGGTCAGATAGGCAGCTGCTCCATGTAAAATACTGGTATTCAGCTGCAAGCCGACCCTAACATAGTTGAGAAAAGGCTGGGAAGATGATGATGAAGGGCAAAATCGGAATCGCGGATATCCGGCCATAAGTCTGCTAGGTTGAAGTTGAATTGGGCAGGCAATATATGTAGGTTTCATCGGGACAGATATCGGCCCTGTTATGACAAAACACTGCAACCCGGGTTGCATTGTTTTATCTGTAAGTAGTTAGATGTGTGATAGTAAGTGATTAACAATGCCGAAATATGAACGCATCAAAAAGATATGCAGTTTTGCTGTGCTTGGAAATAATCCTCACAGTAAGTGTGTGTTTAAATTTATATCTCAGGTAGGTTTAATAGGTAAACATAATTATAATACTTGATGACAAGTAGGCTGAGTCAATAAACCAGTTAAGTTTATCACTTAAAAATGCAGTAATCAAGGATTACATCGTTATGTCATAACAAAGACGAATATTGGCTAGCTACATGTTGTTGTAACAAAACATGTTTATTTAATATTTTGAGGTCTCTTTGAAAAATACGATAAACAGAAGTTAAAATGAAAAAAAGTAAATAATACGACAAATTAGTTAAAAAACAACTGAACGTTTATCTATACGAGATAAAATTTGGTAACGAGCTAAGCTAAAACTTTTAAACCCGTTTTTCTCAAATTGACGTTTCACAGATTACAGCGTTTTGTCCTGACAGGGCCGATATGCCATAGTCGTTACGCAGTGTGAGCCAGAAGACGGGCGTCGGGTCGTTGCCGAGGGCACCTAGGAAACGCTGGCGTGACGACTTATAAACGACATAAGAGATCAAGACCGGAGAAAGCAACGTACATTCAAGGAATTAAGGAAACCTATGGGAATATAGGTTTAATAGAAAGCATGATAAAAAAAACCGGTCAAGAGAGAGTCGGACTCGCGCACCGAGGGTTCATAGTCATAGTCATTTCCGTACGAATATATGATGTTGATGATTTCTGAAAAACTGTGCTATTCAGAGACATCGTCTTATTTTTTCTGTAATCTTTACAAAAGCTTCTATCATATAGAATAATTTCAGATTTTTATCTCTGCAAACTTTGGAGATAAGGGGGGGACTGTATTTTTTTTTACATTTTTCATCAAAAGTCGGAAACTATACTGCCTAAAAAAAAAATGTTTGAGAATGTGCAAACAACGTTCTTTCATATGATACCCCACATGCCCTAGTAGCCCTACTTCAAATTTTTAAGACCCCCTTTCAGTCCCTTTTGCAAAAAATATTTTTTTTTTTAAATTTCTCTCTTGCTTGCAAAATAGTTGGGCAAAAGTCATCTAAAACTATTCTAAATTTAAAGTTGATAGCATGAGTCGTTCTTGATATATCCAGGTGTGACAGACAGACAGACTTAGTCTTACCATAAGGGTTCATTTTTACCATTTTGGTACGGAACCCTAAAAACGCAAAAAATTAGACAATGAAATGTTTTTAAATTTTCAGTTTTTTTCGAGGTTGAAGAAAAGCAATCCTGACTGCTTCAAGAAGGTGGTACCAGTCGCTGGTGACTTAGCATTACCGAGCTTAGGACTCAGCCCAAAAGATGAACAGACTTTGATTGAGGAGGTAACATTCACAATAGAATAAAATCATAATACATACACTACATTTTTATTATTATTATTGGTTTATTCAATTAGTTATACTGATTGTAGGAGAAAATTGTGGTCACATTACAAATCTACGCACGCACACAGTCGCACACTATAAGGGACTAACGTAGTAGGTACTTCGTCAATTTTGGTATATTTTGACTGTCTAATGGATGTGACTAAAATTTTCGCAATTTTATTAATTTTGGGATAAAATAACTAACCCGTTATTCCGGATTATAATCATTATGACCTTGACCTACGCATGTTCTTGAGCTGGTTATATTTTTATGATAATTACTATTAAAATATACCTAGTTCTTAAACATGCGTAGGTTAACACATTACCATAACCATTAATGTTAATAGTTCGTTAATTTTAAGTGTTATTGGGGTTTTCCATCTGGAATTGCTCTATAGCAGCGGTGTCTGGATTTGTGATAAATTTCTGTAAGTAGGTTTGAACAAACACTTTTACACGTCAATCATATTTTAAAAACTAGATGAGGTCGGCGTTTCCTATCTTACTACTCTGAGAAGAAAGGCCGAAACAAACTCAGAGGTCTCCTTTAAAGTCCAGACAAAATCTTGGTCAGATCATATGAAGGCCATGTAGATTGGTGTCTCCAATGGTCTTTTGAGGAAAGAACCACACATATTGAGTGGACCCTACCAGTCAGTGCACGCATTTGTCAGTAATCGTGCAGCTCTACTCAGAACATAAGGAGCTCAACGATGCGACGACATTATCAAAGAAAGGACTTTTGAGTAGGTCGCATAAATGACTCAAACGGCCAGATCATGACTAACCCTTTGGGGAATATAGCTGTAATGTTATGTTATTAATTTTAGGTGTCGGTAGTATACCACGGGGCAGCAACGATTCGGTTTGACGAACCGTTACCGGTGGCTATGAACATAAATTTTTAAGGCTCGCAGAGGATTCTGGAGCTCAGTCAGCGCATGAAGAATATCGAGATAATTAAGATATCTAAGTATCTGTTATTATTGAATATGTTTCTGGGTCAATTAAAAGCTTTTTGAGAAAGAATAGAGACCAAAATTATCTTTCAAATATAATATACTAGCTGTTACCCGGGACTTCGGCTGCGATCCACAGTGAAAAGGAGCCTATGTTCTTATCCAGGTCATGGTCTATCTGTCGCAGGCCATTTGTATGATTCCGCTTTTTACAAACAGCGTCGTCCGTTTACAAACGCTCGCAGTATGGAAATGTGCCGAAGGCAAAATATAATCAATTTCTAAAAGCGCTCGCTCGGCTCACGCGCGATTTGTCACAGTACTAGCCTTTTCTTTTTTTTTCACGGGGTGGAAAATCCTCATGGATGTCCTCCGCCCTAGGGCGGGCGGCGGGGTCTGTCAGGATCTTACTGACTAAAAACCACCTCAGTGTTTCCATCCCACACTTGCACCGGGGATCTTGGGAGCTAGTATTACTTCCGTGATCCTCGGCCTGCTGCGGGCGGGGTGAGTGGACGAGATCTACCGCTACCTTTCCGCAGCCTCTCTGTGATACGACTGTTTCGCAGAAGGACACCATCGCGTCCCAGGAGTGAGGAGTCACTACCGAAAATCGACTCGACCATGGCCGGCCGCGATAGGTCACTGCCTACTCCTGAGATGAGGGCGCGGCGTGGCTTCTCCCACTCTGCCAGCGTATGCCGTGCCGTGTTCTCCCGGCAGTCGACGCAGTGGTAACACCGGGCGTCCGGCTCCCTATTTATGCGGCACGGGTACTTACCGAAGCAGCCATGCTCCAAGAGCAGCTGCGTCACCCGAAACGACAGGGAGCCGTCACAGTTCTAACCTAACCTAACCCATTTGGCCTGGATGTAAAATTATAATAATTGCACGAGTTGCCAATTTACCTTCCACATATTTCAAAACTGCGAGCGTT
Source organism: Tiliacea aurago (assembly GCA_948098905.1). Lineage (NCBI taxonomy): Eukaryota > Metazoa > Arthropoda > Insecta > Lepidoptera > Noctuidae > Tiliacea > Tiliacea aurago. The sequence goes on along the minus strand of OX402583.1, from coordinate 3,530,157 downwards.
TGTAATCGGACGACGCCGTATGTATAATGACGAATCATACAATCTGCCTGCGATGTATGTATGTGCCCAATTTTATGCAAATTCATTCAGCTGTTTTATCGTGAAAGCGTTACGAACAAAGTCACTTTCACATTTTTAGGATTCAGAGCAGTGGTGGCACATTGGGAACGGCCCCGACTTCGTGTCGTAGGTCGTGGGTTTAACACCAGGCAGGCATTTCATTTGGTGTCATTTATTTCATCACCGCGGCTCTCAAAACATCGAGAAAGAAATTTTCGAAGACTTAATAATTATGACATCCACCAACCCGCACTGAAACCGCGTGCTGGGTTATGGTTCACTCCCTTATACAGTGAGGAGCCTAGCAGTGGGAACGTTACAGGCTGATTAGTTATATTATATTCCGAAATATAGGTATAGCTAAGCAGATGTGGGATTATTCGGCTTAGGACAGATTCTGGTTTGGGCAGATTCTTGTTACGGCAGATTCGTTTTACGGCAGAAGTAACATGACCAACATAAACTATACAATTTATGTAATGTTATATTTAAAGTCAATTTCAAACTAAAAACCTCAGGCATCAAATCAGAGGGGCAATTCCCTTATTTTTAACAACATTCGCGATCTCATCTCAATCTGAAAAATTTTATACTTACTTACATTTTTGAAATTTGATTGTTGCTGGCATGAGATTGCGACTTGAATTTAAATGTTTTTAGGTACGAGAATTGGCCTTCAGGTCGTGTTTAGTACCTTCTAATCACAAAAAATATTTTTCCAATCAATGCAAACTTCTGAATATAATCACTACATAATACTTCTGTAGATGACTGTAAAATATCTGTTTTATCAAGAAACTGCTTAAAAAAGAATCTGCCGTAACAAGAATCTGCCCAAATCAGAATCTGTCCTAAGCCGAATAATCCCAAGTGACGTTCTGTAGTTTCTGCATGCCCCCATGGAAAAAGGCGTAAGTTTATGTATGCTGAATTGTCAAGGAGTTCGTCAGTTAGTCAGTAAGATAAAGCTAGTTGCCATACAGTGCTTTTGATTTCAGTTGCTCATCCAGTAAATCCAGTAACTTAACAATTTTCAGGCTTTGGTCTACATATCAACGGCTTTCATACAAACTCAGAGGAAGGTACTACTAGAGACGGTCTACCCTCCGCCAGCCAAAGTGGAAGATGTCAGAAAATTCATCAAAGAGTATGGACACGATACTGAATAAACAAAGAAGTATATAAGTACGTATTTTATTTCAATAATATTATTTGCTTTACTTCAGTTGACATTTGGCCTATATACAACATTAGTTTTTGTTTATACTAATATTGTATATACATTAACAAAAACTAATGTTGTATAATTTCTTCTAATAAACATGGAAAATGTTTTCTATTACTCCTAGTTACAACATATTGTCTCTCCTAAATACAGATTACTCAGTAATCTAGCTAGGAGAGCAGCGATTCACCCAACGATTATATGTACCTACACCATCTTACAATAATGCATACTTTTTAATTAAGTCTCTCATGTACATCAAAATCTTTATTTACCTCAATAAATTATTAAAAAAAATATTATTAAACATAAATTGGACCACTTTTCTATAGCGTCCAGAACTTTTTCACGACGTCACCAAATAATACACTACCAACATCCTAATCTACAGGCTGAAATTTTAATGGTTGTTTTCCCGCGGCAGAACAATTTTCCCTCAGTAGTACTATCGATTCATAGTGTTACGTAAAAATGTTTTTTTTTTTAAATAGTAAAAAAATATGCATCAACTCGAAAGCGTGAGAAACAATAGTTGATACACATAGCGTAGGTATTACACGAAGTTTCCACCGCACATGCGTACGTGCCGCCGTTGTAGATAAAAAAGTATTTATGACGGTCCTAAGCCCGTAAAAGTATGAAATAACTTTTAGGTAAGTATTGTATGTATTTCATTAACTCAGGAGTAGGTAGCTATCAGCTGTAGCGCGACGGTGAACGACCCGCTAGGTCGCTTTCGAGTTTTGTTTTTCACAATTGTAAATTTGCCATTTATTAATATATACTTTATTTTTTTTTATAAATTGATTGTACTACCAAAACCAAATCATATCGCTGCGGAAAAACAACCATTAAAATTTCAGCTTGTATACAAGCTGCATACACATTGTTGAAATGAAATGAATGCGCTCACCCAATCAATCTGCCCACCTTTTTCCAACTTAGTTGGAGTCAGCTTCCACTACAATCATAACTACCTGGATGCAGCTGAATACCAGTAATTCTCATGGAGCGACTCCTGTCTGACCCCCACAACCCCTACCCCCCAACCCATTGGGTAACAAGATACAGCTTGGTAAGACTGGTTGTCAGACTTTTGGGCGTCTATTTACCCGTAACGACTGCGCTCACCCAATGCTGCTAACATAAAGCCCACCAACCAGCCCCCAGCGTAATACTTGACCATTTTTTTTTTTGTAACTTTTTAGAAATCCTCATGAATTGAAGCCCTGGGGTGAACGGAGGGGTCTGTCAGACTGCTACTGACTAAATCCACCCCATGTTCCCTCGCACCGTTGCACCGGAGGCTACGTGGGCACTTAAGCACTCTTCAACGCAGCCCCCGACTGGCCCCCGCCTCTGAGAACCCCGTTAGAGCGTAATACTTGACCAGATCTCACTCAGAACTCATAGAGCCATGCCCAGATCCAACCCAAAAACACGCACAAATATCCTTTCAGGTAAAACATAAAAACTACATTTTCCAAACGACAAGGCAAGGTGCTAACAAATTAAGTACCAATATTTTAAGAGGTGTTACATTACATCAAAACAATTAACTTTAAATAGAAATTAAGAAAACTTATTATATGATATTTTTGTTTAATTTATTTATTTACGGAACAAAATAAATAAATTAAAATTTCGCCCAACCATAATCATCCTGTGCTTTTAACTGACAAGACACACTTTCTGTCAATGTTCATTTATTTTTATGTTTATTTAAGTGAAGTGGCCATTGACTCATGACAGTCAAGAGGTTTCATAAGATAATCAAAGAGGACTTAGTCACGGATTGTTGACTATCTATTAACAGGGTGTTTTTACGCAGTAACGTTGTTTCCCTAATTATCTCCAAAAAGTAACATAAACTTTTCAATGTTTCATACTTAAGTCTACTCCTAGAGACGAGTACTATCAGCGCTAAAAGTATTGGTACCTAATTTGTTAGCACCTTATATAAGAAACTACACAAAATACTAATCATACTTGATTTAAACAGACACACGCTAAAACACAAAATCACTCGATGGCTACTACAACAGGACTACCTCACGACGGAGAGTCTTCTAACATACATCTCGTAAAAATATAATCACAAAATCCACGCATATAAACACACACATGCACGCACAGACACACACATCCACACGCACATATACGAACTCTCACTCACATACACAACACACCAAGTTACAACATAAACACTTATTTCATAGAATAACTTTGGCTTATGTGACATCGACACTGTTTCACTTGTTACTGAAATTCAATTATTTACTGTACCCTTATAACTGAACCCTATCTCTTAAGATGCAGATATATACCAGTGACTTTGAATGGTTAGCTTGCGTGTACTGTACTGAGCTCACGCAACGCTTCGTACGTTCAGCCAGTAATAGGACTCGCCCATCAAGGAGCGCTGTCTCCAATTTGACGCATTATTAATTTATTATACACAAACCAATAGGTATTTTAATAAAAAGCGTATACTAAAAAATCAATAATTAAATTATCTTTAAATTAGTGAAAGTTTCAGAAAAATACGCTTGGTAGATTTTGCGCCATTCTCAGTTTTTTATCCGCGTTAGACATAACTTTACAAATTAATTTCACTATGTAATATAAACATAATCTAAAATATTCACATATTAAGTTTTTTTTTAAATGCTCTTATTTAACATATATTTTTTTTAAATCATTAACACTACTCATTTAGACGTGATATTCAGTATAAAATCATTAAAAGTCAGTTATCGTCGCCTTAAGATACAGGCTAGACGTAGTTTAAGGGATAGTCTTATATATTGTGCTTATATTGTGACAAATGTAAATGTATAATCTCCAATGTATACAGTGCAATATGATCATGTTTTATGAAATAAATATTTTTATTATTATTTAGCTCCCGACTCTCGGGGCTCCACAGTGAGCATATCCTTGCCGGATTCGGCTAGGCTGGCTTCGGCCTTAGAGGCGTTCAGGCATAATCCCGCAGATGGTAGCTATAAGATGCAACATAATTTATTGGGATTAATGTTTTGTTACAGGTGACCATGACAAGCCCAACACTTATACGTTCACTAAGGCATTATCGGAGAACTACATCGCGAGGAATCATGGCGATGTGCCCACTGTTATCATTAGGCCTTCTTTAGGTAAAATTTATCATATTTTAATGTCTTTTCTAGAAACGTGTTTTCTTAGCTTGTAAGAAAACTGAATATCCTACTTAATAACAAAAAACTGGCCAAGTTCGTGTCGGATGTGTTGATTTTATACAGCTTCATGGGACCGCAGATTTACGTATTTGATATAAATTTCAACTTGATACCGCCACGCGTTCCTGAGAAAAAGTGTCTTGACAGACAAACGGACGGACAACGAAGTGATTCTATACGGGTTCCATTTTTTACCTTTGAGGTACAGACCCCTTAAAAGAAAGGTAGTACGTAGGTACCTATTAATAATTAGTTATATGCACAAATGTCCATAAATAACGGTATGAAATAGCGAAATTTAAGTATTACCTATTCACACTGGTATAATAATAATTGGAACCTAATATATCGAATAGCAACATCACCAGTTGTACGTAAGCCGATAACCAATCTGATACTTCTTAAAGAAAAACAAGAATATTGCAATAACATCTTGTTTTCTTTCCCAGTTGCAGCAACAAAAGACGAACCTATAAAAGGGTGGTTGGACAATTGGTTTGGCGGCACTTACCTATTATTCTACACTGCCAAAGGCTGGAACCGCTTTCATCTGGGTAGCGGCAGTCACGCCTTCGACTTCATCCCTGTTGATTACGTTTCTAACATCAGTATTATTGCTGGTGCTAGAGCCAAGTAAGAGTGTTTATTAGATTTTGTAGAATTACTCGTGCTGCGAGCTATACGCTCAAGCGACACGCGTCGAGTGAGCTGACACTCGACGCGTGTCACTTGAGCGTTTAGCTATGGAGAAAACAAATGAAAGAAGTTGTTTAAAGCTCGCCAGTAGACGCTCAAGCGTCACGCGTCGAGAGCCAGCGACTGCGGAAAAAACAAATGAAAGAAGTTGTTTAGAGCATGCTAGTAGTCACCGCGACGTGACTTGGGGAGCGGTAGGCGGAAACAGGTGACGCGCTAAATAAAGAGCTAGTTTTGCTCCGTGTCTCACAAACTTTCAAGCCCATGTTTTCGAAATGACCGAACCGACCTTTACTGAAACTTCATACGCATAAGCAGGATACAAAGGTCTAAAAAGTTAGTTATGAACATTTTCGAAAAATAGTATTACAATCAAATTAGACCAATTTTAAATGTTCCATAGAAACAGAGATTTTCAGTTATCTGTTTTTAAATAAGACATTTCGAAAATGTTCATAACTAACTTTTTAGACCTTTGTATCCTGCTTATGCGTATGAAGTTTCATTAAAATCGGTTCAGTCATTTCGAAAAAAAAGGGCTTGAAAGTTTGTATGAAATGCCGTACGTCATAAACGCTCTTAAGACGCAGATATATGCCAGTGACCTTGAGTGGTTATCTTGCGTGTTCTGTACTGAGCTCACGCTACGCATCGTACGTCAGCCAGTAATAGGACTCGCCCATCAAGGAGCGCTGTCCCCAATTTGACGCATTATTAATTTATTATACACAAAACAAAATGTATTTTAATAAAACGCGTATACTAAAAGATCAATAATTAAATTATCTTAAAATTGGTGAAGGTTTCAGAAAAATACGCTTGGTAGATTTTGCTCCATTCTCAGTTTTTTATCCGCATTAGAAATATCTTTACAAATTAATTTCACTATGTATTATAAACATAATCTAAAATATTTACATAAGCTGTTGAGAAAATGCTCTAATTTATCATATATTTTTTTCAAATAATTAACACTACTCGTTTAGACGTGATATCATTAAAACTCGGTTATGGTCCGCTTAAGCCGTCGGTCCCAGACGGCAGTAATTCGTAAACCTTTAACCATTTTCACGCGGTCAGAGCCCGAAAATCTGACAGTCAGTCTTACCAATCTGTATCGATATCAGTCTGTTAAGTTTGTTGGAAGGTTAGTATACACATGATAGTCATTTACGCATTGACGCTTTATTTAAAACGTAGACAGCTGTCTACGTAAAACCTCAAATTGACAACAGGGTGGTTGCTTATGTCATCTTGACAGTTGTGACACATTATTAACCAATCGCAGATATGGCTGCGTTCAGACATTATCTATACCATAGATTTAGTATATACTAAATCCATACATATTATATCTATAGATTTAATATATACTAAATCTATGATATATACGAAAAATTAAATAGTAACGAAGTCAAAAACGCACATTTAATATTTTTTGAAAAAGTAATTGTTACGAGGTGAGTCGGATGCCAACCATATACTTAGTTTTTAAAAAAATTGTCCGTTATGTCTGTTTGTCTGGGTATGTTCCGGATTGGCTAAAAACGGCTAAACGGATATAGATAAAATTTGGCACACAGATAGTTTATAACCTGGATTTCCTTGGTACTTTTGACCCCGGTAGTACGGAAACGTTCCCGTGGAATATTTTGCGACATCCACGCGGGCGAAGCCGCGACCAAAACTAGTGACTTCACATTTGATACAAACAGTATAAAAATTTATGAATTCTTGTTCTAGATCACGTGAAGTACATGTTTTTAATAGTACCACTTCTTCAGAGAACCCTGTCCCGTGGTCGGATGTTTATAAATACTTCAATCAAGAAATGATTTCGCAGGGTAAAAGTAAGTGTCAAATTACTTATTGGAATATCCAAAATAATATCGATGATAAACAATCGACTTTTTGTATTAGATCCCGTCTCTCCACTGTTCCAATCCTTCCATATGGGCACGTCTTCCCTATCATTATCGCGCCCCCCGGTGTACTCTTTGATATACAATGGTCTCTGTAGTTTAGTCGTATGAAACATGAGGCTGCAGGGGCTAGTGTGAATCTTTGGGTTCATTCAAGTAACCGAGTTTGATTTAACCACGCAGGGGTCAGTGCTTTTCATTAATTAATTCATTCATCCATTCATGAAAATTTTTTTTTTTTTTTTGATCTTATACAGCGTGTATCAGAAATATGTGGTCATATTTAAAAATCACCAAACACACACACCACAGACCATCAAATTGCACAATTTTCTCCATGGGATCAACATCGTAATCGCGAAAAATATACAGCTGTCCCCTAAGATTTCTTTACTTTATGTTAGTTTAATATTATAGTTGTCAAAAAAAATAGGCCTGTTTTGACACTTAACTTGAATCGATTTATCGTGAGTATCGAGTACCGAGTTGAATCGTTACTTCACTAGTTACGTCGCCATTGACCATCGCGACGTAACTAGTGAAGTAACCATACGACTTTAATGCTACACATAAACGCTCCGGAATAAATTCCATAAATAATGGTGAAAACTGGTATAAAAATCTGTTGCACAGTTTATAGGAACAATGAAGAAACGAAGAAAGCGCTCCCCCCACCGAATATTATGGTAATCGATAAATCTACATTTTACAGGAAAAATAAAAAAAAACTGTTTTATGCGTATATCTCAGCACGGGTAGATCGTAAGATAGACATTTATACGGCAAAACAAAGCAATTTTTTTACAATCTATTTCATGGATTTTGTTTGTAATAGTTTAACAAAAATAAGTTATTGACAAAAATTAAGTTACTGAATTAAAGGGCAGAAGTATAGTATGCAACGCATCATTACCATATCCAAGATAAGAAGGCTTAGAAACATGCTAGTCCAGCTCCATAGGACAATCTAGAGTCTGGACAAAATCAAACGTGATGGCTGACTTTAAAGAATGATATAAAAAAATAAAAATAATTTATTTTAGGTACCACATAACCTATATTAAAAAATATCTTTAAATTATTAAATAATAAACATAAAATCGCACATAAATAAATACAAACGAATAATACATCATAAATACAACATCAATACACAGATTAGATCTCCTGTGTTGAGTCCCAATAGATAATTTTTCTTTTCTTTCATTAAAAATCAAATTCATATTCAATCATAATTATTATTAGCTCATATTCATTACAGTAGACTCTTACGTAAGACACTTTATGTAACTTGTCTGTCACAGGAGTGTCGCACATAAGGACAGTATTTGCTATCATATTCAGAATTATGTTGGAGCTGGCCCGCACTCTGCGCACAAGAGACGCACAGCGCTTCCGCATGGTCGGATGAAAACATCCGTGCACGCCGAAGCGTTGCAGTAGCAACGCAGACCCAACGTCGCTCTGAAAGCTTTGTTAAATTGAACGCGGAGGGTGCTGTGTAGCTTTTCATATTAATATGTTTCTCATGACTTCCGAACCTGCTTTAACAAATAAAATATTATTATTAATTGTTCCAGATGAAATGCCCTATCCGAGCATGTTATTTGTCAAATCAAAAGCAATAGTTAATATTGGGACATTCTTATTTCAAACAACTCCTGCGCATGTAGCTGACTTGTGGCTGAAAATGACGGGTAGAGAACCGAGGTAAGCAATTTTATTCGAATTCAGTTCAAATCAAACACAAATCGCTGACGTCACCCGAAAAGCAGCCAAGCCAGGACTAGGCCGGACACGTTTGCCACATGTTGGATACATTGTTGGCTAAAACCACGAAACCACGAAAACGTCCAACGGCACTGTAAAAGATCCTAGCGTAGATGGCCGAACTTGATGCCTATAGGCGGTATTGGTCCATATTGGCTCTGGATTGAGTTGAGTGGAAAAAAGAAAGGTATGTCTTTGCACTGCGATGTGACAATACAGGCTAATTATATTATATAATATCATTTTAATCTGTCTGTGTGGTGCCGGACGTAAAGATTAGCACCACCCTGTTTCTTCCCGTGGGTGTCGTAAAAGGCATCTAAAGGACTTACTAGAGAATGGGCAGCAGCGTTCTCTATGCATTTTAACACCATACTGCGATTGCCAACCCACCTGACAAGCGTGGCGGTTTTGGCCCATGTCCAGCAGTGGACGTCTTTCGGCTGAAATAAATATTAATCTCGGTAGGATTGGGTCAAGAGGCTTGGATTATAAAGTCTTGGGTAAATATTCCAAATAGATGTAATTTTTTTTTTCTATCAATATGCATAATACTGCGCATCAAAGTTAATATTAGGTATAAACCTAATAATTAATAGCATTGATGCGCAGTATTGGGCTGTCACTGTCAGTTGTAAATCTTTACCATAGACATAGACATGCTGTTGTATTGTACAGACCTAAAATTACACAGTAGCAGTAGCTACTTGGCCGATTAGTTCATTCACATTCAAACGATTTATTTCTTCTAAACCAAACTACTACTTCTAAATTGTTGAACATGCAAAGCTCAATGTGAGATTTGGGTAATCAGGGATTCTTATTCAAGTCAAGGCAGAACAATATTTCACAGGTGCTCTAATCACTTTAATATAGGCACTATAAAGGCGAAAGTTTGTGAGTGTGTGTGTGTGTGTGTTTGTTACTTCTTCACGTTAAAATGAATGGATCAATTTTGATAAAAAATTTATGGAGGTAGCTGACAGCCGTAATCAACATATCGGCTACTTTTTATCTCGATATTCTTACGGGATCGAGACTTACTAATATTTAAATAATAATCTAATTGTGTAACAACTCATCCCTCTATGAATAGTAATAGCAAAACATGTGAGAGGTATAACGACTAAATGTACGCTTACCGAAGCCGAGAATCACTTATTTTTACCGTTATTCTGATAATTTTTTTAATGAACCATCCCCGGGAACCTTCTGATTACGGAGATATTGAATGTCAGAGTTCCAACTGTTTTTGACGTCTTTTTACGAAAATTTGTTTGTGTTAAAACTGTTTTAAGTGCTGTAATAACCCTTCATCATCACCAGGTACGCAAAACTCGTCTCGTCAGTCGTCACAAAGAGAAATGCCACTGAGGAAATCACGTCCAAGTCCCATGTGATGAGGGCAGAGCGAGCGAGAGAGCTTTACTCCTCACTGTCCCCCGAAGATCAGCAGACGTTCCCCTGTGACCCCACCCAGATAGAGTGGTCAGAATATTTCAGAAATTACTGTAAAGGTGTGCATAGGTATTTGAAGCCTGGGTACACGGTGAAGACAATGAAAATTCCGATGTTTAAGTTTAGTAATAAAGTTTAGTTTTGAAATTAGTTTTTTATTCTTGGTAGAGGGTTTTTGAGCAAGCATATGCACGGAAAATGAAAATAAAGAAAGAAAAATAATTTTATTCGTCACAGAAACACGTGCATACGAAAAACTCAAACTCGAATAGGTAAACATTACATAAAACACATCTAAAATATAATTACGAGCACAAAAAAAACAAATAGTCGACTGCTGCACGTCATGACTGTGACAAAAAGGCTTGCACTCAGCATGATGCTGTGCTATGGGGGACCTACAACACAGCGCTGATTTTCAGTGGTTACCCGAAAAATACGTACGGAACTCAAGTCAGGACAGCAAGCCGATCCCAAAATAGTTGGGAAAAGGCTAGGCAGATGATGAATAGTGACGTCACTAACCATCAAACAAGTACCGCCGCGTCGAAGAGCAAGTTAGCTGTAACATATGCAGGCAAATATTATTATTATTCACGTTCTCTGTACCTTAGTGAGCGGCTTACCTAATGTGTCATAATTGATTTCATTTAAACACAAGAGTTAATATTTTTCTTGGACGTGGTATAAATCATTTGAAGAGAATTTTGGTACTTGAAACGCGGTGATATGAAGAAAGTTTAGTTAGGTAGTCAATTTTAACCGTAGGCATTAAGGCCAAACCGCTATGCTTTTTTTTGGTGGCAAATTATCAAATAACTTCCCCCACTCTGGGCGGAGCGGGAGTTAACCCATCCGTGTTCCTTCATTTGCCTGTGTGCCAGGGTCACGGTATCCCTTTCGGACAAACTTGCAACCCTGGCAGGGCAGTAATACCCCTCTGGTCTACCAATATTGACTGCGATCATAAGCTAAACTTATTGGTGATGGTTATCCTATTTGAAAGTTTGTTATAGTTGTTTTTAGAAGGCCTATTTTCAGTATAAAATAATGATATTATTATATAATTTATAACACACACACAGGGGGCGAGCCTTATTGATGTGAAACATCTTTATACGCAAGTAAAACCGATTGCTGGCGGGGCGACGCAAGCCGCGTGGCGATCGGCCACTATACAAGTATTTACTTATACAGTCTATAAATGTAGTAGTGTGTAAATATTGCGATGTTTCACATCTGCGATTATCCCGTGACGGCTCAATATTTTGCATCAGCCGGACACTTTCATTCACACCGGACTTAAACCCATACTTCCCATGTATTACGGAGTGTAGGGGGTTGAACATAATCAGCCTATAATGTTCCAACTGCTGTGACACAGGCCTCCTCTCGGTGAGAGGGAGTGGTCCGTAATCCACCACGCAGGCCCAGCGCGATTTGGTAGATGTCACATGTCTTCGAATTTTTGATTCTAGTACAAGCCGGTTTCCTCACGATGTTTTCCTTCACCGTTTTTGAGAGCAGTGGTGATGAAACAATTTACACCTGCCTGAGTTCAAACCTATGACCTAAAACTCGTAAGTCATGGCCTTTACCACTGAGCCACCACTGCTCAATGGAGTTGAGCAATAACTTATAAATATTAGCATCATTTAATTTCATCGTCTGTGGGGTTCCGAACGTAAAGAATAGCACTGCCCTATTTCTTCCCGTGGGTGTCGTAAAAGGCGACTAAGGGACTTACTAGAGAATGGAGAGCAGCGTTCTCTATGCATTTTAACACAAGCGTGGGGATTATGGCAAACCCTCCCTTTGGGGGAGGCCTAGTGGAAGTCTCTCGGCTGAAATGGTGATGATGCATGATGATTAGCATCATTGTAATCTACCTTATCCACAGAATTCCAGGTTTACTAAATCCTAGCAAAACGTATAACATGTAGGCAGAGAACCCTGAATTAAATTCAAACCATTAGGGAGGCTACACTCACATGCCTACATAACATTAACAATATAGATTTATCATTCTGAAGGTCACCTGTGCAAACAAGGGCTTATAACCGTGGGTAGGTAACAATTTGGTACTACACGAGAACTTGGTTTTTTTAGATAGAAGAGATCCAATATCGGAATTTCTTAGTAGCAGCTCTAGGGTACGTAAATGGGATAAAAAAATCCTATTTAAAAAATGTCAGAAATCTATTCAGTAAACGATTCTGGACAAAGTACTTTCAGAATGTGCATTAAATCAGTGATACCATGTTAGTAGGGCTTCCAAACCCGCCACCAGTATTCAATCTCAGTTTTGCGGAACTAGGAATGAATTTTCAATCCCGCGGGATCTCGGTATTTGCGGAATCCCGCACATAATATTTATTTAGGAAATATTTATAAACATTATTGTTCTTTTTTTAAACAAATAAAACTATGAATTGATCAACATAACTCCACACTTATTTAAGTTTTAGCATGAGATCAATCGAATTACATCGAAAACGGAAACAAATACTGAAATAACAAAAAATCTGTCAACTAAAAAATATTTCATAATTATAATAAATTTATTCCCAAAATATAACATGATTATTTACATTATCTATAACTAAAAATATATAGTTTTTTTTTTTTTTTAATATCTTAAATATATTATTAAAAGGAGTCCCTTTAGGCAAGGTTCTGAAGATACTGGCAGCGTTCCCCCTTTGAATAGCTAGACTAATTCTTTGTCCGAGGTAGCTGCCAGCTCTTCGGTCTCCTGTGATGTCGACTAACCTTTTTGTTATTTCGTTAAAAAGCCTTATAGTGCTAGGACCCCACGGACCGGGTCTTGACACCGAATGGGACAAAATCATATTCGGAGCCTAGACCCCTGTATTTGGATGCTTTAGCTTTTTCAGCCGCTTCACAAGCCGCACCAGCTCTGTTGCTGGTTCCATGCAGATGGGAAGGGGCCAGCGTGTCTGAACAGGTTGCATCCCATACCAGCATCCGGCCCATCTTCCATGGAATCAAACTCATACCATCCGGTCTCTTGCCATCGTCTCTTGCAATACCAGTCAAGGTGGCAAGGGACCGGCGTATGATATCGTTAAGTGCGGCATGTCTCGATAAGCGGCCTGCACTTTTTTGGCATGACAGTCCGTGATGTCCTAGCTTGTCGACATCACTGCCACAGGGACATTTATGAGGAGCGCAGACCGGAACCCCAGTTTAAATTTATTTTGGCTAGTGGCCAACCAATCGTAACAGACATTATGAGCTCAGATTACCAAATAAATAAACACGAAATATCACCGAATTATTAAAAAAAAACTTTGTTAACAGTTTTTGTACGAAACCTAAAAACAACTCAATGAGCTTTTGATGTGACGATTTAGATGTTATTACTTTGACATCCTGCTTAATGTTGCCATAAATCAAGTTACGCTATTTAGAGCAATGTGTTGCCAGCTTGAAATGTCAGATTGAATTATATCGAAATAGGCGACGATGAAAATATTTTAAGGTCTCTTTTTATTGAATTCAGAGTATTAGACAGCTGGTCAAATTCAATTAACTGTATCAGCTTGTGGAAAATGATTTGTATTTTGATGTTAAAGTCAACGAGTATAATAGTAATTAAATAAACTAGTAAACAAAGTCTTGGGAATGCCAACTAAAGTTTAACTGGAGTAAGTGTCATCTAGCACATTCATCATTCATTCAGTCAGATGAATGATGAATTTGCTAGATGTCACTTTGTATAATAAAAGGGTCATAGTATTTATTATAATGGTGATCGTTTAGTTTAATCGATTACTCGTATTTTTTTTTTTTTTTTCTAGTTTTTTTTTTTTTTTTAAGTTTTAAGATGATTCGTATTTTATATAAGTGTAAAATAACTATATAATAATAAGTGTAAAGTCTAGAATACAACAAATATGACCATTTTATTACATAAAGTGACAGCAATCATGTCAGATTACTCCAGTAATAATTCGAATTATAAATCAACTTATTTAAGAATTATTTAAGAAAACACTTTAGAAGAAGTACTGGCCACAAAAAAATGTAAATGTGAACCTGCATCACTGCTAATATACAACTTGTATAATATAGGGGTCACCAGTTTGGTGGTATGAGGAACAGGGTGTAAAGTTCACTCATCCACCATAGAAAAGGGAGGATCGTCCGACCAGACGGGTGTTGTGTCTGGTGGGCAACTGCCCGACGGTTGATGTCGGGACGTTGTATATAAGCTAGTCGCGCGGTAAACTGTAATTGCGCGATGCAGGATTTTGCGTGACGTCAGTGTGACGCGTAGTTCGTATGTGGCGATGTTGATGCCGCTACACCTGAACATAATTGTAAGAAATTGACAAAAAAAAAGCATTTTTGAATAAGGATACATCATTTGGTCGCAACGTACGGCGTTTTAAAACGGAGATTAGTTTCCTTATTCGTTCTTTTTAGGGTTCCGTACCAAAATGGTAAAAAGGAACCCTTATGGTGAGACTAAGTCTGTATGTCTGTCTGTCACACCCGGATATCTCAAGAACTACTAATGCTATCAACTTGAAATTTAGAATAGTTTTAGTTGACGTTTGTCCAACTATTTTACAAATAGGAAAGAAATTGAAAAATATATATCTTTTTTGCAAAAGAGATTGAAAGGGGGTCTTAATAATTTGAAGTGGGGCTACTAGGGCATGTGGGGTATCATATGAAAGAACCGAATCTCAAGCATTTTTATTTTTTATTTTAGGCAGCATAGTTTACGACTTTTGATGAAAAATTTAAAAAAATTCCGTTCCATTACCTTTTGTCAGACATAAAGTACTCAATCAATATAATGAATCCATCATCGCATAAAATTTTAATGCTATTTAGTGCATTTAAAATCCTCAGAAAAACGATGTGATAAGGCAACGATGTGGTTTCAAAGAAGATGTAGGGATAAAAATTGAAAAGAGTATGCTTAGATGGTTTGGTCAAGTTGGGACGATGAATGAAAGGCGATTAACAAGGCAGATGTGAGTGGTAACGCCGAAAGGGAACCCTCTAGGAGGACATAATTATAGTGACCTGATTGGAGATGCTCTTCAGAAAGGTCAGTTGCAACTTGTAAGTGATGGTTGCGAGTAATATCCCAACCAACGTGCGTGTATGACCACATGTATGAACGTAAATGAAGCAAAAGGAGTATGTAAGGAGCGCAGCAGGTGGCGTCCTATAGTTTTTGCCTACCCCCATGGGAAGAAGGCGTGGGTTTATAATAAAAATAATAATAAACCGTTTATTGTCAGGTTACAAAGACCCATAGATGAATACCTTAACCTAAATATATATAATATATTAACAATTGCGTTAGTAAATAAAACTTAAAGCTATGTTAGTATCATTTAGATGTACTAAGTCTTTGTGTACGTGTGTGTCGGATCCGGTCATTAGTACGGACACGTCACGAATCAAGCGCACTACTGGCGGACATCGCGTTATCTACCCACACCTCTGGCGCGCTTCTACAGGCGTGATGTTTTGGCCCGATGGGCGAGGAGGAAACTCAAACTCAAACTCAAACTCAAAGCATTTATTTCAAATAAACCTATTATAGGCACTTTTGAATTGTCAAGGGGTCAGTCAGTCAGATGAAACTAGTTGCCCATTCCAAAGCGTAGTAGGTTCCTATGGAGAAGAACGGGCAAGAAACTCCACGGACACTCTTTTAAATCAAAATATTGTTACATAGTATTGGTTACATAATTTATGTTGAAATTATACATATGAGAACAATGTAGAAAGACGTGCACGTTAAAAGCGTCCGTAATAAACATATAAAAAACAACTAAAATACTAAGTTAAAATAAGCCGTGGCAGCTAAGAAATGACCAGTCCCTACTGACGGCGCCCGTTCACGAACATGACGCATGGATCAGCACCATTTAGCTCAACCATTTTGAAGGGAACTTAATGATCCAACACATACGCCACCATCAGCTAGACATTTTAGTGAGCATGACACTCTCAGCCGCCATGGCACATTCAAGTCAAGACATTCAAGATTCAGTGTCTGGTTAGATCGCATGGGAGTTAGGACGTCGCGGAACTGTACTCAATTCGTTGTGCTCAGTTATTGTGGTAGTTTTAATTTGTAGTGATTGTGTCAATTTGTGATTTTAATAAACGCTGTGTATCGCACCCAGTGTCTTTTCGTTGCACGAAACCCAACTTCTGCCCACATGATGTCCGAATCTAACTAAGTAAATCCTAACGATCCGACATAATGTTTGTAAAATCCTCTATAATTACAAGTTTGCAATATTTTCCTTAACTTCAATTGCCTACAGGATACACGAACTGTATAAACAAAACTGTTTATATGTGTGAAGCTAAATTAAAGGTACCTTTTTACGTTAGCCAGTTAAAAGGTTAACCAAGACCACAGCGTTCCAAAAGATAAATGATGAGTAGCATCGTCTCTCATTTGCATGGTAATCACTACGCTTCTTTAGTAGACAATTTACACCTAAATCATCCCTCAAAAACGCCCTTAGTGGTGGCGGG
Source organism: Tiliacea aurago (assembly GCA_948098905.1). Lineage (NCBI taxonomy): Eukaryota > Metazoa > Arthropoda > Insecta > Lepidoptera > Noctuidae > Tiliacea > Tiliacea aurago. The sequence continues at coordinate 3,513,262 of OX402583.1, read as the reverse complement.
AACTGTATATTAGCTAATCGGGAATATAAATCAGAAATATATTTTAAATAAAGTACTTTATTTAAATTAAAAATAAATTATCATCAAAAGACGGATGTGAAGGATACCTACGGCGTTGCCAGATTTTTTTCAGGCAAAGCGGTATTTAGCAACGTTTTAAGTAAAAAAGCGTGATTCTTTCGTTGAAAGCGCGTCATCTTATGATACGTAAATAATCAGTATTATTATTTATTTATTTAATAGTTTAAGCACACAAATGTACAGAGGCGGACTTCAGAAGAATTGGAATTGGATCAGTAGTATTTTATTTATTACAACTTATTCTTTTTGGGATTTAAATTAAGTTTACTATGATAATAGATAGCCATAAAAAATAACGTAAAGTAGTAATAACAATATTTGTCTGGTTTGCCCTGTAAGGCAGGTAAGTCTTCAGAAGGACATCATTATCATCATTTCAGCCGAAAGACGTCCACTGCTGGATATAGGCCTCCCCCAAGGGAGGGGGGGTTTGTTGCAGAATGGTTTTAAAAATGCATAGAGAACGCTGCTGCCCATTCTCTAGTAAGTCCCTTAGTCGCCTTTTACGACACCCACGATAATAAATGGGATGCTGCTATTCTTTACGTCCGACACCAAACGGAACTTTTTCAATGTTAAGGGAATGTTATTATTAAAATATATTAATAATAATAACTCAAACTACAAATTATTTATTTTAAACCATTTACAGGCGCATTTGAATTGTCAAGGAGTCTAAATTCAACACTAAAGATAAGTGAAAATGTGAGGACGATGTAAATAAAACGCTCAATAACTTTCTTGTAACATAATATTTCAAAGAATTTACTGATAAGGGTTTACCAAAACAATTTTAATCAAAAGTTCTTATCAGATGCTGAAAGGTAGACAGTAAAATTTAATACATAAACATAAATTTATTTTAAAACACGAACAAAAGCTAACTATGTATTTGGTATGGTATCACCGTGTCAATGGAAACACCGCAGCATTTAAAAATCCAATCAGGCTGTTCCAGCGGGCCGAGCATGGGCGTGCCAAGACGTTTGTGACAAGACATGATGAATTATGTCATGTCAATTTGTACCTACTAGCATTTTATGACAAAACAGTTTTATCGCCCAAACTGTGATAAAATGTGTGACTCAAGTCATGTCACAGTAGGCCGTACTCGCCTCGCTGCTTAGGGGCATGCAGGTGGCTTTTACTTTACGCGCCGTGGACGCGCTCGAAACGCAACTACGTGCTGCTTTTTGGGGTTCCGTAGCCTACATGGAACCCTTATAGTTTCGCTATGCCCGTATATCTGTCTCTGTCCCCGGCTTAGCTCAAAGATTCTTAGAACTAGAACGCTGTAATTTGGCATGGGTGTACTTATTAATCAAGCCGACAAAAAAAAAATATATATATAAATATTTTAGGGTTCCTTTCTTACATGTAAAGTGAGGATGATATTTTTCTTCTCGCCTATGCCTTAGTGTGGGGTGTCGTTGGATAGGGCGTTCAAAAATATTGCGGGTTTGGGAAAACCATTTTTCGATTCAGGGATCCATTTGCGTAATAATATTAAGCTTTAAAGTGCTCATTTTTATTAAAGTCAAGTATCCTCCCCCCCGCCCCTGCTAGCTAAATGGTTGTTTTATTAAATGTGAAAAAATTCATGGCAGTAGTACTAAAACTAAATTAAAGCGCGACCAACTTACATTTGCAGTTGGAGAATTTACCGTGACGATAATTATTTATATTATTTATCTTTGTATGGGAGAGCATATATTATTTTTGATCTACAATTTTAAGTTTGTTTTTAGGACAAATTCATATCAACTACGGAACTGATCTGGTCTACGGATTTTTTTTTTTAAACGCTGCCCAACACTAGGAATTTCTCCTGTATTGTGGTTGCGTTTACAAACATTGAAACTCACATACACAAACAGCCAGACCCGGAACAAATACTTGTACTCGTAGGTCATACAAATATTTGTTCCGTGCGGGAATCGAACCCGCGACACGCAGCGCAGCAGTCAATCACTTAACCACTGCGCCAACCGTGCCGTCGATTGTGCGTGGTCCGACACGCACTTGGCCGGTTTTTTAAGATTAGCGACGCAGATTTCCCACCATCGACGCATTATAATATATACCCCGATCATGGCCTCGAGCGATGCGACTTGCGTCAAGGGTCACGCGCGTGTGTCTACCATTTATTCATCTCCCAGCTTCTCAAGACGGGTCGTGGTAACTCATGGCACGCTTTAAAAAACTTCTTTGATTTCGTTCTCCGCAGTCGCTGCCGCAAGACGCGTGTCACTTGAGCATGTAGCTCACGGTCACGGGGTTACACAGAACGCGAGTCGTCAGGGTGTTTTAAAATCGTCGGGTGGATAAGCCCTTATTGAGTTGTATAGGTTAATATCCAACAAGAATCAGATTTCGTTTGTATAGAGCGAGATAGCAACAAGAATCAGATTTCGTTTGTATAGAGCGAGATAGCAACAAAGTGATCTCAACATTAATCTTTTTGAACGTTTTATACTTGTTAGAGCAAGCACGAATGATTCAAGTTATTAAGCTGATGCCTGCATGTGAAATGTTATTTTTCATCAAAATGCAAATGCTTCTTCATGAATGCTTCTAAAGAAATTACTTATGTTTTCCCGTTACGCGATGTAATCGTAGCTTTTCAAATAAGTTTTGAGTAATGTTTTTAACGGACTTCAAAAAAGGAGGTTTCGTAGGGGAAAATGTTCTTCACTAACTTTTTAGACCTTTGTATGAATTTTCATTAAAATCGGTTCAGTCGTTTCGAAAAACAAGGGCTTGTAAGTTTGTATGAAACGCTCGTAAGTTGGATTGGGTAGTTCTTTACGTATTTTAAAAAAATACTATGTTTTGCAATGCTGAATAAAGTTTTTTTATTATATAAACTTACTTATACAAGGTCCGAAAGTTTGTATGGATTTTTGTGATTTTTGCCGAGATTTTTTGAGATTTCCCATGAGGGTACACTGCTTGTCATAAATAAAATAGAACGTCATTCTTTAATTTTTTTTAATGCCGATCGGTCATAAGGTGTCCGTGTGGTGCCGGACGTAAAGAATAGCACCATCCTATTTCTTCCCGTGGGTGTTGTAAAAGGCGAATAAGGGACTTATTAGAAAATAGGCAGCAGCGTTGTCTATGCATTTTAACACCATACTGCGATCGCCAACCTGCCTGCTAAGCGTGGCGATTATGGCAAACCCCCCTTGGGGAAGGCCTATGTCCAGCAGTGGACGTCTTTCGGCTGACATGATGATAAATGATTGGTCATAAAACATAACTAGGTTTAACTTTGGTTTAATCCATTGAGCCATTTTTGAATTTCGAACTCAAAATAAAAAATAAAACTGGCGTCAAACCCGTATCGTAGGTTGTCATTTTTAGAATTCCGTACCTCAAAAGGAAAAAAATAGAACCCTTAAAGGATCACTTCGTCGTCCGTATGTCTGTCTGTCAAGACGCTTTTTCTCAGGAATGCACAGAGGTAACTAGTTAGTTATAATTAATTAAAATACGTAGGTTTACGGTACCTTAGAGCTCTAAAAAAATCGAACTTCTAAGTCAACGTAATAAAAAATACGGCTTTTTGGGCGACATATTTTGATACTAGCAAATAAATCAACACAAAACTTCCCGTTGACCTGGAATCATGAACGTTGGCAAGAAGCAAGGTCTCACAGCACAAGTAAAGGAAAAACAAAATCCAATCGTTATTTTTGGTTTTATAAATGTTTTTTTGCTGTTACCAACTTACATTTCCAGTTGAAGAATTGACCGTGACATATACGGTATGTAACAAAAACCCTGTTGTTCCTTTTAGGGACGATACATTTATCTACAAGCACAACATTGGTGGAATTAAATTTAAAAAAATTAAGCATTGGCTAGTCGAGAAGTCAAAATCAAAGTATGGAAAAGGTGAGAAACATTACAAATATTAATAATGAAATATTTATTTTAATTATTTTTATTGAACAGTTTTTATAAATGACTTGCTTTATTACGTAGGTATGTACATACCGATTCTTAAAATGTAGGTAGAAGGAACAACAGGGTGTTTGTTACATATTGTATAGATAGGGAGAATATTTTTTCAATTTCAAAGTAAAGCTTGTTTTTGGTCAAAATTCACCCCAACTACGGAACCCTTCATTGCGCGTGGTCCGACACGCACTTGGCCGGTTTTCTTATGAAGTTTCCTTGCTCTGAATAAACTTTGTAAAACAGCAACGAGCTCGAAGGATTGGGAGTGAACTAAACCAAGAAAGAAAAATTGTTTATTCTGCACAAACAAAACGCAAATAACAATGAAATAACATAAATTGCACGCAAAAAAAGTTGCCAAAAGCCTCGTATTCAAACAATAACGGCCTTATTACAAAACGAGGTTTATCTTTAGATCCAGGTTTAAACCATGGAGCCATTATTGAATTTCGAACTTTATTCCGTCTAAGGTAAAGTTCCTAATTCAAAACTGACAACTTAGTGCCGAACTAAGTTTTCGGTTTTGTATAAAGAAGTATATCAATCACAGTTACGTTCCTATTACAAAAACTGGCTCCATGGTTAAAGCCATGTTAAAATATAAATCTCATTTTCTAATAAGGCGGTATAAGTTTGACAATCTTGTCCATTCCTTGATGTCAGGGCCAGATACCAAAGACAATTTACATTGCGTAATTATTACTCTGTGTTGCGACATTAGCAAATGACAACAAACAAACACTAATGACAAACTAAGAATATCTTCCGTCTTATTACAAAATGACTGCCTCATTGGTTTAATGTTCGCAAGCGCTACTACAGAACATGTGGTCCTTGGTTCGATTCCCGGGTCGGGAAAAGTGTTATTTTCTATTTTCATCTGGAATTTTTCTGTAGCAGCTCGGAGTCTTGATTTGTGACCGGTTGATGGCAATAGGCTCGCCCCATGTTACATGGGACTCAAAACATAACTGGCTAAATGTGGGTGTACTAATTAATAAAACATTATTTTTGGTATATGCGAAACTTGATTAAAACTATATTCAGGTTTCGCATATACTAAAAATAATGTTCAGAATAAGGAACTGAATCGATTTAAATAATTTTTACACCATGTTATATTTTGTCCCAAAAATATTTATGTGAGATGGAAAATTTTACCACCATCTAATTACTTACAATACAATCGCCGTACGGTTAGGTACCTACTACCAAATTATTATCAATGAGCGCAAGACGACCCTGGAGGCGCGGGGGCGCCGTTAGCATGATTTTGTACGGACAATCCGGTAACAAAACAACCTTATAACTTTGTGATTCTTCATGATACAGTTTTGAAATTTTGAACATAGATTCTTTATATAAAAATACTTGACATGTGTTTCAGGTTTCGCATTATACTAAAAATAATGTTGTATACGTGCACGTCTGTCCAACCCTTCGGGGCATACAGGCGTGATGTTGTGGTAAGACTTCTATCGTTTTGTATTGAGACGGTAGATGATGATCAGCTATCCCTCTGCCAGGCAGGCTGATTAGGTATACAATATTTTTTTTCTATTTGACCATTCCTTGTGGGTAATGGCCATTCGGATGGCAAAGTTCAGCAGTAATGATAGTTTAATGAGGAAAAAGAGACAAGTCAAGTATATCTTATTTATTTTAGAACATGGGGGACTTACAGCTAATAAAATCCGACAAAAAAAGGAAACCATAGTCACCAGAAAGCCAATTACAATTCCTCACCACAACCTCATCGTAACTTCCTAACTAATATTATAAATATGAAAGTAAGTTTGTTTGTTTGTTTGTTACCTTTTCACGCGTAAACCACTGAACCGATCATCCTGAAATTTTGTATATATGTTCTCCGGTGCACAGAAACGGACATAGGGTACCTTTCATCCCGAAAAAAAGTACTGTTCCCGAGGAAAATAACAATAACGTTCTTATGATAATAGATGGCGCCACGTGTCTTTCGAATCATGATTGAATTATATTATTACAAGCAGAGTACAACCCGAATTGATTGTCAAATTCTAAATTAACGCGAGCGAAGCCGTGGGCAAAAGCTAGTCTTTAATAATTCTAGTCTTGATTCTATTTGTAGACTTCATTGAATTCGAAATTGCTTTTATATAGATTCGATTCTTCGAAATGACGAAAATTTAAAGAATTTTCTTCGCCATTGAACCCTTTTCTTGGAAACAGCTAGATTTACATTTAATTGAGTTTTTTGAATTATTTAAGCCAGAAGCAGTTGCTACACAACAGTTTAAAAAGAAGTCAATTTATTTTATTTATTCCTTTTTAAGCTTTACGTAAGCAAAATATAACGGCCTAGTCATCATTATCATTCTGGCGTTGTCCCATGTTAAGGCTCCTATAGACTGATGCGATACAGCAGTCTGTAGAAGCCTTTACTTGAGGTCGGCGCAACATGTTTTGTACTTCCATTCTCCTTTGTCAATAACAATCAGCCGATAGACGTCCACTGCTGGAGATATATTATGTCTGCCCAAAGGATAAATCACTGGATAAATAAATACATCTTGACTAGAGAATGGGCAGCAGCGTTCTCTATGCATTTTAACACTATACTGCGATCACCAACCCGCCTCCCAAGCGTGGCGATTATGACAAACCTCCGCTTTGGGGGAGGCTTATGTCCATCAGTCGACGTCTTTCGGCTGAAATAATGATGATGATTATACGAGATACGCTAATAAATAAACAAAAATTACACCTTGCTTGATCCGGGGTCGAACCCAGAACCTCCCACTAGGCTCCAGTGCCGCGCTTGGAATAGACCAATGGGCCAGTTGACTATTTAAAATAATTGGTTTAAATAGTATTAACATCATTAATGACCTAATAGAATAATTTAGATACAGCTATCAGTAATCAAATTTTATTAATACTGTTTATGAACAGATTTAACAAACAAATCATTTTATAACATAACATAATATCATCCGTTATGTTATAAAGTGGATCACTGATAGCTGTATCTAGATTATCATCATCATCATCATTTCAGGCGGAAGACGTCAACTGCTGGACATAGGCCTCCCCCAAGCACCGCCACTTCGACCGTTCTGTGCTTCCCGCATCCAGCAGATACTTGCGGCCTTCACAAGGTCATCGGTCCACCTTGTAGGAGGCCTTTCAATGCTACGTCTTCCGGTACGCGGTCGTCACTCCAGAACCTTTCGGCCCCATCAGCCATCAGTTCTGCGAGCAATGTGCCCTGCCCACTGCCACTTAAGCTTGGCAATTCTTCTTGACCTGACTTGTTTGTTAAATCTTTCCATAATCTGTCCATAAAATTGGATTACTGATCTAGGTTATTCTACACTGAAAAAAATGCGAGCTAACTAAGATACATTTTCTCTTAGCATTCAAATGTTTGTAATCATTATTTATCTATTTACTATAAACAAGATAGTATATTTGCCAGAACAAATTCATTTTATTTATATCGACAATATGACATGTACAGAATATATAATCACCGGTCTTTGTTACATCATACATGCTTTGTTTGATTTTACTTCTTCACTTTTGTATATCAAATAATAATTTAAGTTGATGGTAACAAGCAACTTGTTAGCGTTATATCGTTCTTAAACTGGCCAACATTTGAGTTAGGCTCGTATGGAGTCAAGATGCGTGATCACGTTAAACAATTTTTGTTAAAGCAAATTTTTTTTTTGGCGGTGTGATACCTAAATAGATCATTTCAGGCACTAATCTACATGGTTTTCACATGATCTGACTAAGATTATGTCTGGACTTTAAAAGAGACTGTGGCCTCTGAGTTTGTTTCGGCTTTTCTTCTCAGAGTAGTCAGATACGAAACGCCAACCTCATCTAGTTTTTTTTGTTATAATATGATTGACGTGTAAAAGTGTTTGTACAAACCTACTTACAGAAAATAAATGATTTATCATTTATCAAAAGTCTATACCTAATTTGCGCCCTCCATGTTTCAACGTGTCTTCCCTGTCACGCCGACAACGGAACTACTAGCGCGAGTGCCAAGAGTGGGGAACGTGCGGGTGGGTGGCTCCGCCGCCACGCGCTGATAATCTGAACAGCGCTATACTTGCCAGTACCCCAATATTATGTCCGATCCGACAGAAATCGTGACTGAACGTCGGGTAAATGTGTCGTCTCCGTTAGTTTTATCGGGTCGCCTTAATGTGAACGGCGCTATTGAAATACATTTATGCTAATATGCATCCGACACGTTTGTCGGTCCGATAAAACTGCCGGTCCGACCTAATTTGAATCAGCTGGATTATTCGGCTTAGGACAGATTCTGGTGTGGGCTGATTATTGTTACGGCAGATTCTTTTTTTGGCAGATTCGTTTTACGGTAGAAGTAACATGACCAACATAAACCATAAAATTTATGTAATGGTATATTTAAAGTCAATTTCAAACTAAAAACCTCAGGCATCGGATCAGAGGGGCAATTCCCGTATTTTTAATAACGTTCGCGATCTCATCTCAGTCTCAACAATTTTATACATACCTACATTTTTTAAATTTGATTGTTGCTGGCATGAGATTGTGAATTGAATTTGAACGTTTTTAGGTACGAGAATTGGCCTTCAGGTCGTGTTTAGGACCTTTTAATCACAAAAAAAGTTTTCCAATCAATGCACACTTCTGAATCTGACTTAACAAGAAACTGCGAAAAAAAGAATCCGCCGTAACAAGAATCTGCCGAAACCAGAATCTGTCCTAAGCCCAATAATCCAACCAGCTCTGAGGGAATATAAAGTGCACGCAGGGACATATTATCGTGCACGAGTCTGTGCGCAGGCACAGGGGCACAGACTCGTGCAGGATAATATCTCCCGCGCCGAAGGCTGGTCTCCGTTGAGCTTGGTCGCAATGGCTGAAATTCGGTCAGGAAGACTATTATTACACTCTGGGCAGAAGTAGTGGGTACATCGCAACCTGACTAATACTTTTAACAAAACGTAGCAGGTTTCCAACAAATCCTACAGCCCAAGAACTCCATAACCCATTTCATTGTACCCGAAACCAATTTAAATAATTATTTACGTCAAAAACAAAAGTTTTAAAAGAACCAACATCCACACAGCTCATTGAAAAAATCTAAAACATTTAAATAATTCACAACAAAAGTATCTGAGTTTCTATCTGAATTATTAATAAGTTCAGAGGGTAAATAACGAACTGTTTTTATTATGAAAAAGATTGGCTTTAATATCGAGAATTAATATTGATTTTTGTAGTTAAAAGATTATTTTACAATTCTATGATCGTACGTTTTAGTAGAAAACTTGTATTACTGCTACAAATAGAGAACAAACTACATACTTTATGTACTTCAAAGCCTCTAAACTAGATACTCTTATTTGAAATTAAAATCAATAAACATGTTAAATAAGATCGCGCCCGTAGAATTACCTGAAAGATTGGTGTGATATCGCGGGCGCGACAGGCAGCGACAGAGAAATTGTGCGTCGCGCCCGCAGTATCGCGCCAGTCTGCACAAGCTTTTATCATCTATTATGTTTATGTCCCATTTTTATTTTATTTACTCATAAACAATTCACATTGCGTTCGTATATAATCCAGCATTAAACCTAAGTATTTGATGTACAACATTATTTTTAGTATATGCGAAAACCGAAACACGTGTCTACTATTTTTATGTAAAAAATTTATGTCCAACATTTAAAAACTGTATCATGAAAAATCACAAAGTTATAAGGTTATGTTACCGGGTTGTCCGTACAAAAACATGCTAATGGCGCCCCCGCGCCTCCAGGGTCGTCATGCGCTCATTGATAATAGTTTGGCAGTAGGTACCTAACCGTACGGCCATTATATTGTAAGTAATTAAATGGTGATAATATTGATATATATAAAAATATTGAAATCGATTCAGTTCCTTATTCTGAACAAACTGTATTCAGGTTTTGCATATACTAAAAATAATGTTGTATATTTGTACTTCTAATATTTAGGTAGGTATGTTAAACATGTTTTTCAACTACAACTTTAAGTTTGTTTTTGGAATAAATTCCTCCCAACTACGGAACCCTTCATTTTGCGTGGTCCGACATGTACTTGGCCGGTTTTTTTTTATTTAGATTTCAAGATCAACCCTAAGTGTACCGACACAGATGCCGAAAAGTACAAGACTTAGTATCGCATGAAGACCAATTCCCATATTTAAAATGTTCAAAAACTAGTCTCTATCCCATGTCCAATCAAACTCAAACTCAAAGCAATTATTTCAAATAAACCTACAGGCACTTTTGAATTGTCAAGGGGTCGGTCAGTCAGAGAGATGAAGCTAGTTGCCCATTCCAAAGCGTAGTGGGTTCCTATGGTGATGAACGGGCAAGAAACTCCACGGACACTCTTTTAAATCAAAATAGTGTTACATAGTATTGGTTACATCATTTATGTTGAAATTATACATGTGGGAGCAATGTAGAAAGACGTGCACCTTAAAAGCGTCCGTAATAAAAATATAAAAAACAAAAAACAATTAAAATACCTTAGTTAAAATAATCAAAGTGCCTTGTCGAAAATGTAGATAAATTAGAGGTATTTGGAATTTAGAATGCGTAAATTCTTAAAGATACGGAAATGGCCCCTTTGAAGTGCCTGCTGTCTGTTTCCAGTGCGTCTGTTTCCAAACGCATACAACCCTAATCTCCTCAAAGTGAACAGGCTTCTTCTGGGTAAGCTCACTCCATCGTCGACTTTGTCTTTGTCACCTCTGACCTAGACTAAGGTCAAGAGCAAACCCATCCCAAAACAAAAAGTGGGATAGGTAATTTCAAAATTATTGTAGACTTAAACTAGCTGAACTTTTGTGTCAATAATTATTAATAATTACACTAAGGTATGATTCATCCATTAAGCATCACCTCCAAAGTCACCTTGAAATACACTAGGGAAGAAACGACGTAACTCATCTCCATTGAGATCATACGGTTTATTTATTCATCAGAGACTTTATCCCGAATACATTCGGGAGGAACTACCGGATAGCGTTCACCTCAGTCGTTTCGTAGACCTCGTAGCGGACGATCGCTACGCGAGCCTACGCGCTACGGGCTACGCGAAAACTTTCGAGTCTCGGTAGAATTTTCAAAGAGTTTTTTATTGTGAGTTTATTTTATGATAACTGTTATCATTATCAAGGTTTTGTGATTTTATTTTATTAAAACAGTAGTTACTTTTAAATTCCGTTTTGAGTGATTTGTTTTACTAAATACCTGATTATAAACTTCTAGTATGTGTAACTTTAAAACTGATTACTTTTTAGCAGTATTTTGAATAAAATGTGATATTGAAGTGTTTATAAAATGACTGAAACAGTGTGATCTGCTTTTACTGTGGGAGGAATGGTAAGTAATTTATATTAATTGCACCATGAGTTTGATAAAATTGTACTGAATATTTTAAAATGGACTATCTTTTTTTTAATCGTATTAAGACGAAACACGCCTTAAGATGCTGATACTTACTATTTATTTATCTTTTTATCGATAAGATTAAAACATTGACATTGTGCTTTCGTTTTAAAAATATTGTGTAATTCCCAGTCCAGTTGAAGTTTATTTTTAAGAAATTTATTTTTCAATAAGAAATTACAAGGATTCCACTTACTTGAGAACATTTTTAGAACTTAAAAATATAGTATTAAGTTATGAACTTTGACATACAAACTAAGTAGGTATTGTTTCTCTTTATAACAAATCATTAATTTACTAAATCAAATTTAATTTCGTACGCAGATAACATTAACAAAACACAAAAACTTAATACTTTTCAATCCACCCGCAAAATAAATAATTGCCGTGGTCGCAAATATCAATTACAGATATGGAATGCGAACCCAGTTCCACCACCCTTCGATCTCCTTAATCTTTAAACTGCGAGATATTCAAAGACTGGGTCATCATTTAATTACTTACAGATCATATCTTAATCATAAGCACGAATGTTTTACCAACTTTATTCCAACCAGTTTGTCGCATAGGAATGTCTTTAAGGAAACTTTTGTATTGAAAGTGTTTTTAGAATATTAATCCTGACGCTTTTTACAAGTAAATAGTCAAAATACCTTCCCTTCATACTGATATATTTTTGTTAAACTTGAGTTAACATTAAGCGACTTACCTAAGATATAACATTGAGAAAATGTCTGTAACGAGTATCAGCTACTTGTTGAACTATACCTGGTTCCTGACTAGATAGGTACCTGTGAACAAAACGAATGGTCTGTTACAATGGAGATTTTGTCCCTCTAGTTGAAAGAACAAAAGCTTTGATGTAAGGGTGGGTTAGTATCTGCACACAAGGAAACTACAAAATTTATCAAACAATAAATATTTTTATAACAAATATAAGTAGCCTAACTTAGATTAGGTAGGTGACAATAAAACCTAAGGTATGCCACCCAGCTTAGATTCCCGTTAATAAGAACTAGGGTCGTGGGGGGTTGGTGATAAACCGAGTACTGTTCCGTTTAGTAGTTTAATTATATTAAATATTAAAGAATAAATCTGATTTATAAGGTATAACCTTCCGGTTAATTTAAGTGCAAGTACAAAGTTATAAACAGCATTAATTTGATAATGGTATTTAGAAAAGAATCGAAGGTGAGTAGTTAAAAAGCCTGCATTAATAAACTTATTTAAATAAAAACACATTAAAAAATATATTTTACAGCACCTGCTTTATAGTGTAAAATTGTGTGCCTTGGTATCTTCTCCTTGCCACCCTGTCTCGCTTGCTCGCGTGACCGCCAGCAGTAGTGTGTATGCGAGATAAAGATAAAGAGTGTGGTGGCGCCCCCGTGGTCAGATACATTAGGTGTCAGCCTATTACGGTTCTTAATATAAAGCCTTATGTCAAACGGATGAACAGTGGAACCTTAGTAATTCACGGAGGCGATCGGCGGCAGCGATCTGTCGCGTCCGGCCCTGGTTCAGGCCATGGTTCGGAGCGAGAGTGCATGGGAGGCCGTCACCTCCTTCTGCGAAGCAGTAATGCTTGCGAAGGAGCAGGCGAAACGCGTGAGGGAGAGGCAAGGTTCGCGCCCTCGCGCCCCTAGTCGCCGCAGGAGACGCCCCGGGCGTCGGGAGTCGCAAGCCGATTTCCGGCCACCGTAGGCGCGGGCTTGCGGACGGTGAGCGATGGGTAGCTCACCGTCCGATAAGGACCAGGCCCGGGTCGAACGGCGCGTTGTATTCCACGCGCTCCTTAAACAGCTGTCAGCACCAACTGACGGGGTCCGTTAGGGCCAATGCCTGCCAGGGTTGCGAGTTTTTCCGAAAGGGATATCGTGGCCCTGGCACACAGGCAAATGAAGGAATACGGGTGGGTTTTAGCCAGTAAAATCTCGCTCCGCCCAGAGCGGGAGAAGTTATTTGATAATTTCCCACCCAAAACAAAAAAAAAAGCCTTAGTAATAGGGCACATCCATTTGGCATCCTTTGGGTACGGAATCCTAAAAATCGATACATATCTACCGTACCGAACAGCCGCACAAGTCAATCCATCAGGTTAAGCTACAGCTGCTGCGGTTGTTCCGTGGATGGGTGACCGTCTTTACATACCGTGACTCCTCCAACAAAGGGAAAAGGCTAGGCAGACGATGATGACTTTATAAATGATAAATGATGATAAATGATTTTTATTTTTGTAAGTATGTTTGTACAAACACTGTAAAATAAAATTGGGAATCAAACGAGCTTACCTGGTAAGCGAAGTCTTGATTCTAATTTTATGAACGGCGATCTGAAATATAATCACCCACCCGCCACTAGCTAATAACCCCAACGCTGCAATGATCAGTCTACCTAATTCACTTATCCTTTCAGGAAACCCTAGTGAATGTAAGTATGCGGAACTACTCTGTACAGAAAACAGAGCTTGTTCCTTACTTGAGGATCTCTAAAATAAGTGAAGTTTCTGTGTTGCCACTTGCCAACACTGAGATAATAATCCAACTTAAAAAATATATACATTTTATCTCTAAAAATGCGATGTAAATGCGTGTGTGTAAGGAACACTAACACTTAGAAAGAAAAAACGTTTATTCGCGGCGATAAAACTTACACGTCAATCATATTTTAAAAACTAGATGAGGTCGGCGTTTCCTATCTGACTACTCTGAGAAGAAAGGCCGAAACAAACTCAGAGGTCACAGTCTCTTTTAAACTCCAGACATAATCTTGGTCAGATCATGTGAAGGCCATGCAGATTGGTGTCTTAAATGGTCTTTGAGGAAATAACCACACAGATTGAGTGGACCTGACCAGTCAGTGCACGTGTCAGTAATCGTGCAGCTCTACTCAGAACTTAAGGAGTTCAACGATGCGACGATCAATACCAAAGAAAGGACATTTGGGTAGGCCGTATACATAGTATAATAAGATTGCAATTTGGCTACTTTATATTAGAGTGTGTATTTTGTCAATTTTTATTTTATTTTTGTATTGTGTGTCTTGTTTGTGCAGAATAAATAATTTTCTTTCTTTCTTTCTTTATTTACGTCGCTCCACACATCTATCTCAACATTCTCATCACCGCTACAAGCAAACTTTGTTAATCCGTCTTCTTCACGGCCCAGTATTTGTAGAAATATGAAAAGCTTTAAAAGCGTTTACCAATTGTCTAGGCCTGCAAGTTTTACCCAAGATGGCAACATAAAAAATAAAATTAATAATATTTAAATTTATAACGAGTTTTTTTATTTAGTATGGGTTTGCTCTTGACCTTAGTTTAGGGCACAGGTGACAGAGACAACAGAGAGTGAGCTTACCTAGAAAATGCATGTGCACTCTAACTTTTAAGAGATTAGGGTTGTATGCGTTCGGAAACACAGACGCAGGCAGAGAGTTCCACTCTTTTGCTGTGCGCATTATAAAAGTCATTTGGAAACGCTTAGTGCGATCCTCCTAATTTCATTTTTCCGTTGCAACATGTCCCTATCTCATCATCATCATTACAGCCGAAAAACGTCACCTGCTGGACAAAGGCCTCTCCCAAAAAAAAAGGGGGGGGATTTGCCATAATCGCCACGCTTGGCAGGCGGGATGGCGATCGCAGTATGGTTTTAAAAATGCATAGAGAATGCTGCCGCCCATTCTCTAGTTAGTCCCTTAGTCGCCTTTTACGGCACCCACTGGAAGAAATCGGATGGTGGTATTCTTTACGTCCGGCACCAAACGGAAAATAATGTCCCTATCTAATAACGCACAACATCAGTAATATTTGTTGTATTATAATCTCACATGTCTAGTGTTCACTATTACAGCAATTTCCTATTGTTACAACGTTAGTACTATCATCAATTAACACTTAAGACTTCGAGTGCAAAGTTTATGTACGAGTATATATGTAGGTAATCCAGCGTGTTTATTGTTTCATCGTTGTACCACTAGCAAACAAACACCTACCGTCTTATTACAAAACGAGATTTATATTTTGACATGGCTTAAACAATGGAGCCAGTTTTTGTAATAAGAACGTAACTCTGATTGAAATACCGTTCTTTATACAAAACTGAAAACTTAGTTCGGTACTAAGTTGTCAGTTTTGTGTTAGGAACTTTACTATATACGGAATATAGTTCGAAATTCAATAATAGCTCCATGGTTTACACCTGGGTCTGAGGATAAACCTTGTTTTGTAATAAGATGGAAACAGTTTAATTATACTATAAAAACAGTATATACTGTATGTATATGTGAGTTTAAATGTTTGTAAACGCACCCACTTAAAGGACAGGATACAGGAGATATTCCTATTGTAGGGCAACGTTTAAAAAAAAAAACCGGACAACTGCGTGTCGGACCACGCACAATGAAGGATTCCGTAGTTGGGATGAATTTCTCCCAACTACAAACTTAACATTGTAGTTGCAAAACATGATCCCCCATACATTCTAACTGAAAATGTAAGTTTGTACGCACAATATTGAGTGATTTACCATGTTATTTTAAGATCACAGACTTATTATAGGTTTTCCTGTAATCTATAAGTCAAGAACTATTTTCCCCCGTAACCCCGTACCAGCCTGATGGCCATGACCCTTTGGGACGCGTTCAACCGCTGGGCTGGTCGAAGTCTCAGAGAACGCGCCCACACCGGTGCCCCGTAAAGGGTCATGGACCGCACGATCCCCGAGTAGAGGCAGGAGGCGTTTGGACCCCCTAGATTGGGTAGAAGCCGCTTCAAAGCAGCTCCGGCCCTCCCAGACTGGAGAGCCAAACGTCGGAAGTGCTCCACGAAGTTCCACCGGCTGTCGAGGACGAGTCCCAGGTACTTCATCGTCGACTCGACACCAATGTGAACCCCTCCCGCCGTTATCTGGGAACCCGACAGTAGTGCGTTCCGAGGACTATAAAAACACATGGCCTCGGACTTGTGCAAAGCCACCTCGAGTCCGAATTGCCGGATCCTTTCAACGATTGTCGCAACCCCGCGTGTCGCCAGTTCGGCCGCCGCCTGATGCGACCTCCCCTGCGCCAGGACCAGCGTGTCGTCAGCGTAGCAGATTACGCTGACGCCGCTAGGGAGGTCAACGCGCAGCATCCAGTCGTACCCGATGTCCCACAGATGCGGCCCCAGGGCAGGGTATTGAAGGCATTGGCGATGTCAAGAGACACCACCGAGACGACCCCACCCCGGGCCACTGCGTCCCCCGTCGTGAGGGCTCGAACTCGCATATGGCATCCACCGTAGAGTGATCTATATGCTGCTAAACCATTCAGAAGGTTTTAGATGCAAATAAGTTTGACAACTTAATTGAAAATTCCTTCTATACTATAAAAAAATCCTTCAGTATAAATTAAAATAATCTAATTGTATGCCAAAAATTTGCATGTCATTATGTTAAGAT
Source organism: Tiliacea aurago (assembly GCA_948098905.1). Lineage (NCBI taxonomy): Eukaryota > Metazoa > Arthropoda > Insecta > Lepidoptera > Noctuidae > Tiliacea > Tiliacea aurago. The sequence goes on along the minus strand of OX402583.1, from coordinate 3,496,299 downwards.
TAAATATAATAAGCTACTATTATACTACCATTGTAAGCACTTTTGTAACCATATATTTATCTGCAAATAAATCTTTGACTTTGACTTTGAACTCTAAATTGATTTAATCTCATTCAGCTATATTGCCACTTTCTTCATCCTAATATTTTAACACACTTCAATGGCAATGCGTTTTTCGAGTAAACAAATTTCTCAAACATATAAATATAAAGCAATAGGATAGAAATTAAAGTGCTGGTTTAGGCTGAGCAACCTACTAACGTCTGTCTAGTGTTCTTCTGTAATCCTCAAGGGAATGAGAGATTAAGCACGTGTACATATGAAATTACCCGTATGGAAGATAATCTATTTACGGTACAGTCAACAAAAGAGGAATGTAAGCGCGTGTGTTCAAACTCAAAGCATTTATTTCAATTAAACCAATTACAGGCACTTTTGAACTGTCCAAAGTGTCGGTCAGTTAGTCAGAAAGTTGAAGCCTATTCCAAAACGTAGATCTCTATGGAGAAGAATAGGCAAGAAACTCAAAGAAAAATATTCTAGTCGCTTCTTTATGTGAGAACAATGTAATAAAATAAATTATTTATAAACAATTCAAAATATAAGATTAAATAGGTAATACAAATAAGCCCTAAGTTAATTAGTAAAACATAAATTAATTGTATAGATGAATAGTGTATAAAACATCCATGTTTTGCCAGTTATTATGTAATAAGGGATGAGCTTACTGCCATTGTAGTATATTAAATTAAATGTATAATTAAAGTATACAAAATATTGTAAAACATTTTAAAAGAGTACCTAACTATAGAGTTCTTTGCCCATTCTTCTCCATACGAAACTAAAAAACTTTTTGGAAAGGGCAACTAGAATGAATTCAATTTTCTTATAAATGTCGACGTTCAAAAGTGGATTCTAATGGCCTACTTCAAATAAATGATTAAGTACCTTTCACTTTGACATCAACCCAGACTTTTAACAAAATCTCGGATAGTTTTAAAATATTGTCTAAAAATATTGAGTAAAAGTGTCATAAAAGATCTTTTTACAGAAATAAACATCATATAATTTCATTTAACATTTTTTGTCAGAGTAAGTTATTCCGCACGCAAACATTTTCCGTATCTGATGTTGATTTCTTGGCTCTTTTTTTGGTGATTGTACTTGCTTATTATGTATAAGTTAGTATACCCATATGATAAGTAAGTACCTCTCAATAGATATTCCGAGGAATGTCAAGTAAAACGTTATTCAAATATAAATAGTCAATATACATACTAATGTAAAGTAAAGTACTTCGATATCAGTCATCATCAAAGCATAATTATGTATTACTGATAATAATAATTTATGTCCCAATAAAGTAAAATAAAATAAAACAATAATGAGCCTGATAGAGATTTCTTAGTGTCCGTCTCCTGGCTACGTTTTGGGGAAACCAAAGGTTTTGTCTGTGCAATTATGAAATTATGTCCCGTTTGGTGCCGGACGTAAAGAATAGCACCATCCCATTTTTTCCCGCGGGTGTCGTAAAATGGGCAGCAACGTTCTCTATGCATTTTTAAAACAATACTGCAATCGCCAACCCGCCTCGCCAAGCGTGGCGATTATGGCAAACCCCCCCTTTTTGGGGGAGGCCTATGTCCAGCAGTGGACGTCTTTCGGCTGAAATGAATTATGAACGAGGTTATCTTGACGAATAACTACCGGAGATATAATATGAAGGACGGGACGGTTGACGTGTGTGACATGCCACCTTTTGGATGAGTCCATCAGATATTTTATTATCTCTGGTTATTTTTTCTGGCTAACGGCGAGTACTTGCACAGGCATAACCAAGTGGCCAGAAATTATTCACCAGCAACTTGCTTTGTAAATATAAACTTGTAGACTCTCAGGTTCCGTATTACAAGTATGTGCCCGACCTAGTTATATTAATATAGAAATATTTAAATTGGCAAAAAATGTAATAAACGAAATAATAATAATAATGTTACCATGATATTGTATTGACTGTTATTTGCGAAATAACAATGCTGATGCCAGACCAAATCAAATCATCTTTTAGTGCAAATTTAGCTTCAGATTTACCATTTGAAAATTTTAACTGTATTATTCATAAAAAACTTTTTACAAAAACAAATAACCGACTTCCAAAAAAACACTACAAAGTGAAAAATAACTTTAATTTCGGAAGTCGGTGTCTTTGGATCTGTATTTTAGTATTTTTTTTTTGTAAAACGTTTTTTATTTTTCACTTTTTAGTGCCAAAAAGGATTGTCCGAATCGGTTCGTAAATGACGGGAGTTATGCGCGAACAAAAAACGCAATGCAGAGTAAACGAAAAGATCGTTAATATAGACATCGTAGATACATTTTTAGATTTTTGTTGATTTTTCAAAAACCGTTTGTCAGATTTCGATAAAACTTTGATGGGACCATTTGGAAAGTATACGAGTACCCTTTCCAACAAAAAAATAATTTTTCAAATCGGTTAGCAAGCGACGGAGTTATGCGTGAACAAACATAAGAAAAATAAATACAAACATCCGAATTGAGAACCTCCTCCTTTTTTAGAAGTCGGTTAAAAATAGCTTTTAACCATATTATTTTGGTATCATTCAACCAGTCATCGTAAGCCAACTACCAAACCATGACGAGTCTAATATAATACCAAATCAACCAAATATCAACCGACCCAGAATTTAGTGCTAGCACTAAATTCTACAGATTATTAGTATGGACGTGTGGGCTTGTGGCTAAGTAATAACTGCCACACGGGTCGATCAATCAGGTTAAGCTACGCTTACCGCGGTAGGTCCGCGGATGGGTGACCATCTTTACATACCGAGACCTCTCCGTGCCTCGGAAAGCACGTTAAGCCGGTGGTCCCGGCTGTTATTTGTAGATCTTTGACAGTCGTCGTTACGAGTAGTTAGAAGCCCGAAAAGTGAACAACCAATCTTACCAAGGGGTATCGTGTTACCCAGTAACTGGTTTCTGGAAGTCAGATAGGCAGTCGCTTCATGTAAAACGCTGGTAACCACCTGCATCCGGTTCATTTTTTTTTGTTTTTTTAATCATCATCATTCATAATTTCAGTCGAAAAACGTCCACTGCTGGACATAGGCCTCCCCTGAAGGGGAGTTGCCGTAATCGCCACGCTTGGCAGGCGGGTTGGCGATCGCAGTATGGTGTTAAAAATGCATAGAGAACGCTGCTGCCCATTCTCTAATAAGTCCTTTAGTCGCCTTTTACGACACTTACTGGAAGAAATAGGGCGGTGCTATTCTTTACGTCCGGCACCACCCTTTTTTTCATAATAAATTGTAATCATTTTTACTAAATACATCGTGACATACACAACTAGATGTTCTGTCAGCACGTACGCGTAAAATTATGTGGATTTTTAGAAAGCTCGGAAACGTACTCAAATTGAAGATGTTAAAAACGGTTTACTTTGCCTTGGTTCAATCAATTTTAGGTTATTGTATTCCGGTATGGGGTGGGACCTGCAAGACAAATCCTTCTAAAATTCCTCTCCTTACCTAAAATCATAAAAGTTGAACGCGCACAAAAGTCTTTACTCAAAGTAATGCTTAGAAAACCCTTTCGTTATCCTACAATGAGCCTATATAAAGACTGCAATGTCTTGACAGTGAGGCAACTATTCATCCTTCACACTACACTTCGCAAGCATAAAGAACTAACTTACGATGCTAAGTTAACATATCCTGCACGAAGAAATAACAGAATATGCAATATTCATCAATATCTCAATCAATATATAATAAACTGATCTCTATTTTAAATATATTCCCTTAAATCTCGCATGAATGTAAATCTATTATCCAAAAATATCTTCTAAATTTAAATTATAATGACACGGAATCCTTACTTAAAATTTCTAAATAACTTCTCTGTTCTGTCTGCAGTTAATCAAGAGCAGTCAAAGCTCACTCATCAATAACCACGCATACATATATACATACTCCCACAAACACAGATGCGTGCAACTGTACTCATACTCATCACAAACACAACAAACACACACGAACACACTCACAACACGCACACGCACACGCACACTCACACAGCACACGCAATAAATTTATATATATTAATTAATTATACCTCTAGTTGTCATTCAGTTATAAATTGTACCAACTTACTCGCCGCGGGAGGAAGACCTGGAGTCCTGAAATACAGGGCTGCCCTAATTTAAGGCTTCAGTCCACTCCAATTATTTTAATAATATCGGTTCTGTGTTTTGTGTATTGTGGAAAAAAATAAAGATATTATATTATATCTAGAACCATATTCCCCAGAGAAGTACACAGCCTGTATTAATTATTCCGTTTAATGGGAGAGGCGATAAACCAATTATTGTATCGAAGCCGTAAAATTGCTTTACGTGTAGTAAATTGAGTCTAGCCTATAACCCGGTGCTGGGGCTTAAGACGATTATCTAGATCGATGACCCGGTGTAATGGTGATTTAAATGCTTATTGCATCGTTGTGGGTATCGAGATTTCTCCGATGCACTATCGCTAACAATTATTATATAATAAGTTATGTTAAGGGGACGATAACGGACTTTTAATGATTTTATACTGAAGATCACGTCTAAAGGAGTAAAGTTAATGATTTGAAAAAAAAAACGATAAATTAGAGCATTTTCTCAATAACTTAATATGTGAATATTTTAGATTATGGTTATATTACATAGTGAAACTAATTTGTAAAGGGTATACATAGTCTAACGTAGATAAAAAAACTGAGAATGGCGCAAAATCTACCTAGCGTATTTTTCTGAAACTTTCACCAATTTAAAGATAATTTATTTATTGATCTTTTAATATCCGTGTTTTGTTAAAATACCTTTTATTTTGTGTATAATAAATAAATAACGCGTCAAATTGGGGACAGCGCTCCTTGATAAGCGAGTCCTATTACTGGCTGAACGTACGACGCGTTGCGTGAGCTCAGTACAGAACACGCAAGCTAACCACTCAAGGTCACTGGCATATATATGCGTATTAAGAGGAGGCTCACTATTTTATGTTAATTTGCATGAATACTCTGAAACAGTCACACATACAATCAAAATGAAACTTTAGTTTATGATTTATTGGATCTTTTTCTTTATATGTTGAAGACGTAATTGTAATATTTTCGCTCGATACATTTTTTATTCGAAAATCATGTCTTTTATAAGGATAATTATAAAAACAAACTAGAGTGTTCGGCTTTTTTTTATGTCTTAAATAAATATTCATAGCAAGAAAATATAGAGTTATTATCCAGCCACCAGATATTTTTTCTGTAGATCAATTATTACTTAAATTATAACGCAATAAGAATTGAGATTTACGCAATTTAGTTTCGTGCTCGAACACGAGCTAAGAGCGCACGCGGTATTCAACTTTATTACTGATGGGTTAGCGCTTAGCACGTAACGGAGTGGCGGGGAGCATGGGGCGGAGCTTGCGTGGAAATTTGATTTAGACTGCCTGGTTTATGGCGAAAGCTACTCAAATTCTCTTATGTTATTAACAAATTTTCAGGTCAAATCAGGTTGTATGTTGATTAAAATAAGATTCGCAACCGTAACAAATTGGATTTACTTATCATGCATAATCAGCCTATAATGTCCCCACTGCTGGGACACAGGCCTCCTCTCGGTAAGAGGGAGTAGGCTGTATCCACCACGGATCCACCACGCGGGCCCAGTGCTGGTTGGTAGATGTCACATGCCTTCGAATTGTTGGATCTAGGACATGCCGGTTTCCTCACGATGTTTTCCTTTACCGTTTTGAGAGCAGTGGTGATGAAATAATTTACACAAAGTTAAGCACCTCTCTGGGTTCAAACCTACGACCGTAAGTCGTAAGTCATGGTTGTTACCACTAGGCCACCACTGCTCACCTCTACACAGTCATGCCTATTATAAAATAAAGTCGCATTTCGTATCTGTCTGTGTGGCCACGTTATTTTTCTCAAACTTAAAGCATTTGTTTCAAATAAACCAATTCTATTTGAATTGTCAAGGGTCGGTCAGTCAGAAATATGCTTATGGAGAAGAGACAACTCAGAAAAAAAAAGTGTTTCCTTTAACAAAAATCTTGTTTAATTAGATCACGCATCTTGGCTCCATACGAGCTTAACAAGATCTTGACTTCTGAAGCTTTTTTTTATTTTTTCAAGGGGTTGGAAAATCCTCATGGATGTCCTCCGCCCTGGGGCTGGTGGAGGGGTCTGTCAGACTCTTACTGACTAAAAACCACCCCAGTGTTCCCCTCCAACACTTGCACTGGGGATCTTGGGATCTATTATTACTTCCGCAATCCCCGGCTAGTGCCGGCTCGCCTCAGCGGGCCACCTCAAGTCTGGGGGGGTGAGGTGTTTGATCCCCCCCGTGACGTCTCAAAGGGGCGCGCGTGGAACACTACGCGCCGCCACCTCGGGTCCAGTGTGATAGGGGGCGGCGGACGTCCCCAAGTCCGCCGTCCCTGGACCCATTTAGGGGGGCCGGAAGAGAGCGTTGTCAGCCCTCCGCCGACGCCCGGTGCGCCTGCTGCGGGCCGGGTGAGCGGACGAGATCTCCCGCACCCTTTCCGCAGCCTCCTTCTGCGACACGACTGTTTCGCAGAAGGACACCACCGCTGACTTCTGAAGCTAGGACAACTTTGTTAAATTATCATAGTTCCGTCTACTAAGTAATGAATTAGTTTAATTACGGGTAGTTATTTCATTTAGCTCAAATTTTGACCAGTTTAAAAATGATATAATGTTAACAAGTTGCTTGTTACCATGAACTTAAATTATTATTTGATAAACAAAAGTGAAGAAGTAAAATCAAACAAAGGTATGATGTAACAAAGACCAGTGATTATTCTGTACATGTCACATTGTCGATATAAATAAAATGAATTTGTTCTGGCATTTTATGCTATCTTGTTTATAGTAAATAGATAAATAATGATTCCAAACATTTTAATGCTAACTAAGAGAAAATGTATCTTAGTTAGTCTGCATTTTTTTCAGTGCATGAAACTCTGAAAACTTCTAAACTACGAAACGGATTTTGATGCAATTTTCCATCATTTAGAGTTTTTTTCCGGGAGTTTCGAAAAGGCCTAATCAATCATAATTAGCCTTCGATCAATCAAAACAGCTTATTTCAGAATACTGCTAACCTTCTCTCTAGATGAAAATATTATGAGATTTTAAGTATACAGAGCATTGTATTTTCGACTTAAATGAATATAACATTAAGTGACAATTTTTTAATGGTCTCAAAACTATTATCAGAAGAATTGATAATTATCATGGCTGTTTGACATAATATATTTTCTACACAAAAGCTGTTAAACCACAATTTTTATTTCTCAAATAAAAGTTATCTGAAGATTGAAAAATAGGCCCTTATTCTTGTGAAGATCTCAATAATTTTTTCTTTTAATCCACATCATAATATAATTGCGTTTCCTCTTTGAGGATTTTGAATTGCATAATTGCAAGAACAGTAGATTTTTAGAAATGTAATTTTAATCCACAATTGAATAATATCATTGGGCATTTTCTTTGTTTTATAAGAAAGAAAATGCCCAAGAAATGTAATTTTAATCCACAATTGAATAATATCATTGGGCATTTTCTTTGTTTTATGAGAAAGAATATGCCCAATGATATTAAATTGGGCATTTTCTTTCTCATAAAACAAACAAATTTATCTATTTACGAAAGCAACGCGCAACGCATAGATATAAATATGTATAGATAGAAAGTCAAAGCTGTGAACTCGTCAAAAAAAAAAATGCGTCCAACTGTTGGCCGTAAAATGCACGGACTCTAGAATATTACAATGACAGCTCAATGACGTGGCGCGAGTGGAAGCTGTCACGCACACCAGCCTATCAAAGTTGGCCGTTTGTTTTAGTGTTTTTGCAGTACGACACTCTATCTAGACTTGAATAATCAAAGGCGCCACGTTATGCGCAGTGCTAAAGCTAATATTTCAAAATGTATTTCACCAATTTAATAGTAATCCGTCCCCGACTCTAATTACTTGGCACGTCGTTGATTAGGCAGGTTCTACCTTCGGCGAATAGTCGAGTATATTAGGTAGGTACGGTGAAACCAATAGAATAGAATAAAATGCATTTCTTTGTCAGAATATTGTACAAAGTTGTTATGTGCATTAAGTATTACGATCATAATATTCTGCCGTTTCCGGCGTACAAATATTGTTTGTAAAAGGGTAATTACTACATTAAAATTAAATTATGAATCATTAGAATTTAATTTTAATGCCCATTCCAAAGCTTAGTAGGTACCTATGGAAAAGAACGGGCAAGAAACTCCACGGACACTATTTTAAATTAGCATAAGTGTGATACAAAGTTTAAAAAAGTGTGATAATCACAGTTCTTGTTTGGTTAGTTGTTGGTTTAATATTATAAAGGCGAAAGTTTTGTGAGTGAGTGTGTGTGTTTGTAACTTCTTCACGCTCAAACGGCTGAACCAATGTTGATAATATTTAGGTACATTTTTCATTCATAAAATCTTCAGTCGAGTAGTAACATTTGCTTAATAGAAAGTTAAATAATTTACATTTAAATGTTCTGAGGCTGAGAGTTTTGAAGCAATCAGGTAATTTGTTATAAACAGTAATGGACATGCAGTATACATTATTAGACAAAAAATAATACTACGCCTAGGTACTCACTTTGCGGTCTCATGTCTTCATGTCTGTTTAGGTGTACAAAGATACAAATTTCAAAAATGTATAGTGCTGGAAGTGACAGTATTTTAAGTTTTTTAAATAGTGGCACACAACTGTCTAGTGGGTGCGCTCCACATATTGAGCGTACGCATTTTTTCTGTTCTCGACACACTCAGTAAAATCACACACGTGCTTCGGTAATCTTCATGTTTCCGAATTATCACGAACGTCACACCACAGAATAACGCCCCGCAGACGCAATGCTTGACGTTTTGAACTGTTGCGCTTTGCTATTATCATTGCACGTTTGTATGAATCTTTTTACTAGTCTGTCGAGCTATTAGGTAACCCGACAGTGAAAAAACTTCATACAAACGTCGCGGGTTGCAGATCGTCATTTGACACAGTGGTGTTTCTTGCCCATTCTTCTCCATACAAAACTTACCTTTTGGAAGGGGCAACTAGAATCAGTTCTTCTAATTCAGTTCAGTTGTTTTCCTGTACATTTTGACGTTCAAAAGTGCCTTTTCTGTGCCTCATCATCATCATCATCATTCCAGCCGAAATACGTCCACTGCTGGACATAGGCCTCCCCAAATGGGGGGTTTGCCATAATCGCTACGCTTGGCAGGCGGGTTGGCGATCGCAGTATAGTGTTAAAGTGCATAGAGAACGCTGCTGCCCATTCTCTAGTAAGTCCCTCCACCCACGGGAAGAAATAGGGAGGTGGTATTCTTTACGTCCGGCACCACACGGACTTCTTTCTGTACCTGCTTGAAATAAATGACTTGAATTTGACACTCCAAAGTTTTGAATAGTTTTTGCTGTACCAGCTCTATATTAGATCTAATCACCACGCGTTCGTATTTCCGAGCTGAAAACAAAGTTCGAGTAGTCTGACAACTGATGCTACTGCCTCAGACCAAAAGAAAATTGGCAAACCTACCTCAAGTTTTGGTAATTCTTAACTCAAACAATTTGGTAATTCCTCCTTTAACCGTTTACTGTGACACGTGGATTGTGGAAGCCTACCTCCATTTCATGACATTTTATTTCAATTCAACAATGTGTCCAGTGCCTTTGCCGACAATAATCAAGAAACAATTACTAGACTAAGTTTTAATTTAATACATTTTAATTTAATTTAAGTTTTAATTTTTTTATGTTATCATTTTATTTATACTAATAAAATTAGATCTGAATAAAAGGTTAATTATTATTTTTATATCTTTACATATCTTGAGACCATGGAGTCCCGAAGAAGTTGGAAGGCGTACGAAAGGCCGAAGCCAACTCGTAGAGGCCTCTTAGACAATTTTAAATGGAATAAGGCACAAATCGACAATTACCCCTGATGCACTATGCAAGTGCACTCAAGGACAACCCCCGGTTGATGCAGGACTATTGCAGAACCTGGAAACAAAACCCTGTATATTATTATATTAAAAAGGTTTATTCCTTAAGATGCAATAGTTCATTACTTACCTAATTATGTCAAAACCAGTACAGTTGGCCAGTTAATTACATTTTCTCTGCATGTTAGATTCAAGTTCTTAATAAACTGGAACAATACAAGTTACTTGAAATGACACGTATACATTCTACCTGTCACTCGTAGTCCGCCATTGTAAAATATAATTTATTACTCATTAATATACAAATATGTACATAAATTACAATACATTTCAATCAGAATCTATGAGCTTTGAGATGTTGTGGATTAAAACTGTTATATTTGTTTGTATACTGTTCAGGTGACCGCATTTTTTAAAGTAGATTCTATTAGTTGTATGGCACCTTGTAGCAATTTTTTAGTATTCATATGTAATTAGTTATTATTTAATCGTGCTTTTGTATGTTGAGCTATGTCTTTTGTGTGCACCAAATAAACGATACCTAAGTATAACCATCTATATTATAACTACTTGACATAATATCGAGATTGCTAAAGTTTATTTTTTAAACGAACTCAGTTTGAGTTTGTTTAAAAAATAGAATAGAATAGAATACTCTTTATTATGTACACCATAAAAGTTACAGATATAAATGTTTGTTTAAAAATAAACTTTAACAATCTCAAACTTTAACAATCAAAGCATTTATTTCAAATAAATCAATTACAGACACTTTTAAATTGACAAGGCACTTTTAAATTCCAAAACTTAGTAGGAACCTATGGAGAACAACGGGCAAGAAACTCCACCGACACTATTTTAAATTAACATAACTGTGATACAAAGTTTAAAAAAAAAGTGTGATAATCAGAGTTCTTGTTTGGTTAGTTGTTGGTTTAATATTATAAAGGCGAAAGTTTTGTGAGTGAGTGAGTGTGTTTGTTACTTCTTCACGCTCAAACGGCTGGACCAATTTTCATAAAATTTGTTTGTATGTATGTATGTATGGAGGCAGCTGATACCCTGGATTAACATAAAGGCTACTTTTTATCCCGATATTCGGACAGAATCAAGACTTACGCTGGCGAAACCGTGGGGAGCAGCTAGTATTTTGTAAAAGGATTGTATGTTACGCATAAATAAAAATATTATATTTTGTAATTTTTAAATAAGATCTAACAGCTAAGTTTCATCCACTTCTGAACCTATCATCATCATTCTCTTGCCGTTATTCCAATTTATTTTGGGTTGCCACAACACGTCGTTTTCTTCCATAGTTCTTTAATAGTCATCATCACAGTCATCCCAAAGAGATTTAAGATAGATACTGTAACTATAAAGAGGCTATCAGAAGTAATGTCATAGCAAAATTGTGATCCCATGTCTCAGTGACGCCATCTAGCATAGAGCAAAATTACATACCTAATAGCTAAGTTTGACACGTTTCAGTTTTACCGACACCAATCTGTAATTACCAAACGTCAGATAGTTTGAAACATCTACGAAAATCATTTATTTAATTTAAATACTGGATAAATTACAAAATACTAACGAAAATAAACCGTGGTTAAGTCTAGTCGTTTTATCACTACGTGATTTGCAATACCATAATCCACAATTCAGCATATATACTTCGAAAATTATTTTCTTTTGGTGGACACGAATGCGACTTGACATGTAGGCGTACCACACTAGACTGAGTGACTTTTGCCCACTAGGACAAATGTATCGGATTACGATTTTGTTCGCTATGTCCCGTCTATTGTTAAGTAAAAAATTTAATGTCTTTGAGTCACCCTCTTCCTTGCCATAATTATCATCTTTGACACAGTTTGACATTATAGTTTCTTTGGTCCTCCCATAATCTTAATAACCATTCACATTCTATTTTCCATCAACATGTTCTAAATCATTTATGTCCAGATAAAATCCTCGATTCGTTAACATCTCATGGAATAATTGACGTCCATTTATTACTAGGTAATGGAAGCGGGGACAGACTGTGTCGGAACTCAGTTAGCGCCATCTATTGGCTTGTTAAGTTAACTATATTACTGCCCAATCGGGCCGGAAATTAATTATAATAGGTTGGTTATATTGTACATCTTTGGCATAGTCCATTATAGTTTATTTGGTATTTCCCTAGTCTTATAACTATTCATATTACATTTTCCATGAACATGTTCTAAATAATTTATGTCCGGACAATATCGTCGATTCGTTGACTCCTCATGGAATAATTTAATGACGTCCATTTACATGAGGTAATGGAATCGGGGACAGGCTGTCGGAACTCAGTTAGCGCCATCTATTGGCTTATTAAGTTAACTATATTGCTGTATAATCGGTCCGGGAATTACCCCGGTTAAGGGTTAAGCCTTTCGAAGGGGTAACCCATTCAATGGGTTACCTTTATCATGGTGTAACCCATTGAAAGGGTTTTATACTAGATACCCATGGGAAGGGTTACATGATAACCCATTGAATGGGTTTTATACTTGAAACCCAGTGAAAGGGTTACCTTATAACCAATTTCAATGGGTTCTATACCTACTTGAAACCCAGTAACATGAAAAAATCATAATTTTATGTTATTTCGATATATCCGCCCAGCGCGCGTAGCAGGACCAATTCTATCTCTATTCTACCCAGGGACCATTTTGGTTACCATTTTAGAAAAACCCTATCGAAACCCCTTTCAATGGGTAACCAAAATGGTCCCTGGTTTTAATAGGTTGGATATAGTGTACGTAGAGGAGTCATGTCGTGAGCGATTTTCCGCTACAGCCTCTATGAAAAATGTTAGTAGGTTGGTAGGTGTACCTATAATTCAGGCAAGGGCTTCTAAAAAAACCAGCCAAGTACGTGTTGGACCACGCACAATGAAGGGTTCCGTAGTGGGGATTAATTTATCTTCAGAGCAAACTTAACATTGTAGTTGAATCAAATGTTCGTTATCGTAAGTTTGTACGCACAATATTATTAAGATCATGAATTTTTATAGGTTTTCCTATAATCTATTATTATGTTATGTACAATTATTTTTTTGGCTCATTATTTCGGAGACAAGAGGGAAATTTCATAATTTTTTTTAAAAATAATTAAAAAAAAATCTTATAAATTAAAAAAAAACTGGAATCCTTACAGCAAGACCTTTTATTGATATGTCACACGATACAGTATGCAAAATTATATTTTTTTTCTAGATTTGCCAAATTTATTATTATTCAATTCATTATTCAAAATTCATTTATTTACCTACGTAACACTCACCGTATTTGGGACACAGACAGATTAAGTTGAATTTTGGTACACATATGAATCAAAATAAATATCAACTTAATCGGTCCAGTAGATTCAGAGCAAATCGGCTATGACAAACGGACGGACAGGCAGAAAGACACACGAGTGATTAAAGGGGTTCCGTTTTTACCTTTCGAGTCACGGAACCCTAAAAATGCGGCGAAGCGGCACTTCTGTCAGTAGTCATTCATGGCTGCCAATGTTTTTTTTATTTTTCAGAATATTTATGTTGGTTGCCTTTTAGTCTGTGCAAATGAATTTTCTTTCTTTTTATAAGTCTGCTTATCTAGGTATACCTAATGTTCTTTGCTAGGAATTATTTTTTCCGATCTTCGAAATCTTATAAACAAAGTTGAAATCCGAAAAAAGTAAGTTCAAAAACTAATACCCGCTACTAAAAAATCACGATCTAAAAAATATGAATCAAGAAAATATTCTCATCTGAAATTATCATGTACAAGCTATGTATTATTTATCGTCTATAAACAACTTACACGTAATATATTTTAATCTATTTAATCCATATTCATAGTAATGACCAGAAGATAGCCGTGGTCGTATGCCACCTACGCTAACAAAACAATACATTCTAACAGTAGTAAGCGATCATAAGCTGTAGGGCATAGTAAATATGACCACAATCAAGACGCTTCCAACGATACCTCATTTGTCAAATTATATTAAGTAGATAAGAAGTTATGAAGGAACAGATGAACATACATACATACAGATCCACATACAGATTAATCAAAATCATAATCCTCCTTTTTTCTTCGCCGTAGTCGAGTAAAAATGATATAATTAATTTCTTTATCTTTTAGTATTATATCTTCAGTTAGATAGAAAGGTATTTTCCCCGCGGTGATGTCATTATTTATTTTTATAATTATCAGTGATTGTCATGCCAGTCACGAATAAAATAACTGATAAAAATTGATTAAAACATGTTATGTATTCAGAGGCAAACGTATAATTATGGAGTTTTGGTATTTTCCTTTTCAATATATCTTCAATTTGATTTTATGACTGGATGCAGATATACCTATCTACATTATATCATTTTGGATTTGAATTATCAAACAGAACATTTTAGCCACACACAGTTATCTAAAACCATAATTGGCACGGAAGTATGTCTATATTAAAATATTAAAAGCTAACTAAAAATAATAAATAATAAAATCCTTAAAAAAACAATATAATCAATAAAATATTTAATTGTGATCTAAACAGAACCACAAAATATCTCGTCACTATTTGTCCGTAGACAAATATAAAAAAAATATAAGTCTGTTTTAAATCTCGTATAATAATTACATCATAATTATTTAAAAAAAAACAAAAGATGCAATGTAATTATCACATACACTTATTTTATAATTATGGTTTAAAAGTAACTAGCTTCATATTTGTAACTGACCGACTTGACAATTCAAAAGTGCCTGTAAATGGTTTAATTAAAATAAATGCTTTGAGTTTGAGTTTTGAGTTCGAGTAATATAATTATGACCTGAAACCAATCAGCATAATTCAGCCGTACTTAACACTTCTACTGCTGGCAGGCAAGCATCTCCCCATCTTAATTATATCTAGACTGTCCCTTGCTTCCCCCAGCGATGCCCTAAGCCGAAACCGTCCCACACAGGGATTGCCCTTAGCGTGCAGTCACTTAGTTTTTTTAAGTTATATGACCTGGCTGGAGGCCTTAATTTATTGCGGCACCCACAGGCAAGCCCGGTTTAGCAGCCGACAACCTCCTAGGTTGCCCTGCGAGACGCCATATATAAAAAAGCAAACAAGCATTGCCACATCGACCGGTCCCGTGTTTCTCGCATCCAGCAAATGTCTACGATAGGTACATTTACACGGCACAATTTTATCATCTTTGTCTTTAGCTTCTTGCATAGCCTCCCAACAAGACGGCGGGTCTTCCATGGGCTCACTGGACTCACCTGCGTCTCTACCATTTACTATAACACTTTCTCATACAGGTATTTCAACAAAATAATTTACATGAGGCAGTGGTAACTTCAAAGTCACTCTGAACTCATACTCTCTGTTTATTAAGTTAGAGTGTCTTATCCGGTGCCACTGGTATTATATTAGACATATTTGATACACTGTTACCAGGTACATTTTGAGTCTCCGCGGTGCTGGAATGAATTACTTTTTCCTTAGATTCTGATTTATCATACTTGGGTATTGTTTACTTACTTTTGGATATTAATTCTGTTTTAACCGAAAAAATAACATCGCTACTGTTATTGATATCGATGATATTTTATTTCGCCAATACTTGTATTTACTGATGGTGGCACATTTTCAGGTATTATGATTTCGAACCGGTGTTCATGTGATCCAGAACTTAATGTTATATTTCTATCCGTAATATTGTTCAGCAAATACATCTTCTCTACCACGATCGTTTCAAGGGTCTGAACTACAGTGTCACTCGTTGCGTCCTACTGACAACATCCCTTCTCCACGAGCGACAGACTGATGTTCTTGTATACTGTGTCTTTATCCAGGTGAAACTTCACTAATCCTGCTATACGTTCTCCAGTTATATGCTTTCTTTCTCTAGGAATGTGTATTAAGATTTCACTGGATTTATTGATTCGTATAGACGTCGTGCATTTATGATTCGTTTTGTACTAAATTGTAAGATAAAATAATGGTGGATTTTATGTAGTCATTATTGGTGTTGATAAAAGATAAGTAAATGTACAATGCATCTGATAGTAGAAGTTTTCATTATCTGTCGGATTTAATTTTAACCGACATCAAAAATAAGGGAGTTATCAATTCACATGTGACATTAATGCACCGATTTTGATGATTCTTTTTTTGTTTGAAAACCACTACCTCCAAGTTGGTCCCGTTCAATTTGGGTAAAATAATAATAACAATTTATTTTCAAAACTTCAGTGACGTTACATAAAATACAAATTGCGGTCTCGATCCCTGAACTACGGCATCCAGTATGACACGTATCGAGGTTTCTCCTGTTACTTGAAATTTCAGTATATAATTTTAATATATAATTATAGTCTGGAGATAGATCGCTACGCTTGGCAGGCGGGTTGGCGATCGCAACTTGGTGTTAAAATGCATAGAGAACGCTGCTGCCCATTCTCTGTAAGTCCCTTAGTCGCCTTTTACGACACCCACGAGCAGAAATAGGGAAGTGCTATTCTTAACGCCCGGCACCACACAGACACCTCACCCCACAGATAGACAATGGAACTCCTCATAGGATGATAGCAAATAAATCACTATTGGTACATTCGCCCACTTCCTCTCACAGAGAGGAGGCCTGTGGCCAGCTGGGAACATTATGGGCTGATTATGCTACAATCACTAGTCTTTTGTTGCGCCACTTCTTCTTCCCAGCTAAAGCACTAAGAAGTGGTGAAGGGTGGGCGTTTTTGGGGGACTGGCTCATGTAATTTTTGACGTTCGAAAATTGCTGATTCTCAGTCTAGTTTGAATAAATGACTTTTGATTTTGATTTTCTACATGTTGTTTCTGCCACTCAATAAGGAAAAATAAAATACAATTTTAAAAAGTTACGACTTCGCCAATAACTTTATGACAACGGATTACATCCACTGCCTGGGTACCTCTGCACAAGTTCTCTGGATATCTGACATGGCTTTTTGCTTCTCAGCTGGCGATGTATACTGTAGACTGAATCGAAGCCACACTGCGCGTGGCTTCAATTCAGTCATGCGCGAAAAATAGTCGTAGCCTTAAATTAACTTTCCGAAAAATTACGTGTTTTGATAGAAAATTAAGTGGATTTAATGCAACTTGTGGTGTTGGTTACACCACAAGTTGCATTAAATCCACTTGCAGGAATAGCTCTCTGAAGCTTCGAAGTGAAGAGGCCTATGCTAATGAAAAACTAAAGCAAGATACCGACAAACGACAGCTACTGTATGGTATAACGAAGTCAAGAGAATGACTGCAGAGCTGCAACAGTTTGCCACAAGTCGACCAACCCACTAAAAATGGCAGCTCTAGTGCAGCACAAATAAATATGTGGCTCAGACATCCCTCTCCAGCTGTTTATGTTGAGCCTGCAGAAGAACTCCTAGCAGGCCACCAACTGCCATGACCCACGTAGCCAGGAGGGCTTCCATCACTGTGGTACCATCATAAACGAAAACCTATTTCCTGTCCTGCTCTTTATGCAATTCCATCTGCACTTTGAGGGACTTTACTGCTCAACGCTGTCGATGTAGGCAAGTTCTGGTCAAAGCTCATTTAAATTGTTGGAATTATCGACACGATGATGAAGAAGTTCTGTAGTTTTGTAAACTTGGTTAGTGGTTAGAGAACAATGTTTTTTTTTTAAAGAGATAGAAGACATAAGTATAGTAACCTATTAGCTACTAACTATGAACATTATTGGCGCGTGAAAAATTATCATTATTCGTCATTGAATCTGGAATTTATAAATAATATACTTAGTTTGAATTTCCGCGCATTATTTAAAAGCACTTAGCCTTGGCCGCAACCAGGCATTGATGAACTCACGTATGAAGGCTTCTACAGACACATTTCACGTTCGTCCATCAATGCCCCTTCTGCAGGCCGCTGCAGTAATGTACTATTCTGTAACAGTTCTTCTCCATAGGTACCTACTACGCTTTTGAATGTGCATCTACGTTCATATTTATAACTGACCGACTCCTTGACAATTCAAAAGTATCTGTAAATGGTTTTAATTGAAATAAATGCTTTGAGTTTGAATTTGGTTACAATAACTTCAAAAGGTTACTTACAATCTTTTCCCTTGAAAACGAATCTTTTCCTGTTGATAAATTATCAACCAAACAAAATACACAAGAAGTTGTATCAATATTATTAGGTATTTCTTTTCTAATATTCCGGTATTTATCATTATTTACTACTGACATTATTAGGTATTACCAGAATTAACCGGTGTTTTTGCTGTAAATAACATGATTTTGGCAACCGTTATCAAAGATTCATGCTATCAATGTGTATTACAAGAACGTGTAACCCAGTAATCGAATAATACAAACATGATACATAAAAGTTAGGTATTAGTTATTTAGTTCCGCATGTATGCATTTATGTATCTTTATTTATCTGGTCGATGAGACCAATGATCTGGTGAAAGTCGCGGGAATCCACTGGATGCGACTAGCACAAGACTGGTCGGTGTGGCTTGGGGAAGACATTATGATCTAAGATGAACGTCTTTCGGCTGAATGACGATGTTCATTTGTTTTTGTTTCATTAAAAAAAGAGTTTCACGACTAACTGACAAACAGCGTACATCCTAAACGTGAAAAAAATTACAACATTTTTTAAATTTAAAAATGTATATTAATTTTGATTAGATGAGGGGGGAAACTTGGTGTACTTTTACATTAAAAACCTGTAAACTGAAAATCATATTTTCTTTGTGTATCTACTTAAAACTTGGTAAAATACCAATCATTATTGGTTTAAAAATGTCACCGTCTCGGCAGGAAAAACTATCGATTTCAAATTAAAATCGTGGGTAAAAACTAGTGTTTTCTTAATACAGTTAATGTCACTTTCAACTTGGATCACTTACCTACGTCACTTTTAAACTTATCTTCCATCAATCACAACAGCATAGGTTTTATACTAAACATTATCAGCATGATACTACCACCTATCACGCTGATAATGTTTAGTATAAAACCAATCATACTATGTGAGCGACGCGGAAAAACAGCGAATCAATAATGGCAGTAGCCACTGATATATTAATACAAATTCCTAAAGGAAGAAAGAATATAACTGGAGAGCCCTTAACTGGAATAATAAAGTATCATCTGGAAGAAGAAACTGTGTACAAAGAGGTAAATCTTTCACTTGTACAGAAAAAATCCGGTACGTGGTATGAATATGAGCACAACTATCGGGTCAACCAGGGTCACCAAGGTCGCGAACGAACAAAGGTGGGTAATCGTCACAAGCTTGAAGACCACAAGACATATGTGTTAATGAACGTGAAAATGCTGAACAAGAATCCAGTTGACAATGGAACATCAAGTACCGGATCACTCGAACCAGAAAAAGTAACACCACCAGGAGAGACAGACATCGAAGATATAAAGAGATATCACGTAGAAATCAAATTCAAAAAGCCTACAGGCATATTTTGTTTGAACAAAAAGTTTAAAGCAATCATAAAGATCTATCCCACAGTCGCTTCGCCGTTTCCAGATGACCCATTCATGTCAGCACTGGACAAAACTCTTACGCAACTCTTTTCTTCGAAAAAACATGAAATTAATGTGAAAGCAGAACTAGAAAAAGGATGTTTTACACCATCAAGAGAGATTAAAGTATCATTTGTTGTAGCTAACAATACTGATGTTATTATTTCTCTTAAGACTGTGAGTAAAATAAAAGCTTAATAACGATTGATGAAGAAAGTATTGGGGAAAGAACCGAGGACAAGGAAAAAGATTCAACTTGGGATAGGAAGTAGAAATTATAGTGGACTGGTCTTATCTGCTGAAGGACTGATAGCGACTTTAGCAGATAAACCTTAAGTGAAGGCAGCGAATCAGTAATCGCAGCAAGGGCTTCCCCTGACTTAACACTTTGGAACCATAAGCGTAATAACAATAAAACCTTAATTGTTTATTGATGACCAAAATAATGCAGGAAGAGTACACTAGATGCGGAAGGTGAAGAACGGTTTACTTCTACCTTACTTAAGTGCATTTGGTGAAGTGTCTGTGTTTGATATAATATTCAATAAAAATAGTAATGAAAAAGTGGCAAGTGAGTCATGTGATGGAAAAGCCGCAAAAGACTTATTTTAAGAACCTAAAAAATAAATAATTAAGCAGTATTTTTATTGTGCAATAAATGTAGATAATTTGAGATGTCATTATTAATACAGATGTGTTTATTTATATTGAAAATAAATTAAATGCCCTTTAAATAACGTCTGATATAATAAATAATTGTAAGTATCTACTAATCAATGTTTTTACATGGTTATAAATCTGAATATTAATTATTTCGGTCCTGTTAAACACCAAAGCACTTAATAGTGAAGATAGTATCAATGTAATTATAACCTTTTAATATTTAACTAAAGTTTACCTATACAATATACATAGTACACCCACGTTTCGCCGGTTACTTTAAAGTTCTATGTAATGAGGGGCTAACATGTCGCCATCAATCGGGAACATATCCAGTCTCCGGGCTGAACTGAGAAATTCCTGATGGAAAAAAACAAAAACACTTCACCTAGGAAACGAACCCAGGACCATGCTCAGTAGCAACATAGAATAGAATAGAATACTCTTTATTATGTACACCATAAAATTTACAGATATAAATGTTTAAATTTAACATAGGGTAACACAATTCCGGGTGTCTGAAAATACGTCGCTTAAGGCGATGATAGCCGACTTTTATACTGAAGATCACGTCTAAACGAGTAGTGTTAATGATTTGAAAAAAATATATGTTAAATAAGAGCATTTTCTCAATAATTTAATAAGTGAATATTTTAGATTATTTTTATATTACATATTGAAATTAATTTTTAAAATGATTTCTAACGCGGATAAAAAACGGAGGATGGCGCAAAATCTACCAAGCGTATTTTTCTGAAACCTTCACCAATTAAACGTTAATACGCGTTTTATTAAAATGCCTTTTGTTTTGTGTATAATAAATTAATAATGCATCAAATTGGGGACAGCGCTCCTTGATGGGCGAATCCTATTACTGGCTTAACGTACGACGCGTTGCGTGAGCTCAGTACAGAACACGTAAGCTAACCACTCAAGGTCACTGGCATATATCTGCGTCTTAAGGTCACTACGCATAATTGTGTTGGTGTTAATTATAATATCGAAACAAAAAAGTCATCGACTTTTGCTCTTGACAATACTTATTCAATTTTTATCAGTTTTATCCGTGACTTTGCAATCATAATTTGCTGATAATTTTATGTTGATTGATTAGAAAATCATAATTATAACGTCACCAAGAGGGGAGTACCTATCTTTATAACTGAAGATAACATACCAATAGATAAAGACATTGTTTATATTTATAATACAAGTACTTTATTGTACACCACAAAAATTCATTACAAATAAAATGTTATTGAAAACGCATTTTTTAGGGCAGATTCATAACATTTAGATACATGAGTAAGTTAAGATTAAGACTAGTCAAGGGTAAATCCTGCGTATAAAAGCATTTTCAACTCAAGAATTACTCTAGCGACAGAGCAAATAGTAAAACGTAAAAAAAAAAAATAGTAAATTGTAATTGTAAAGGGGCTAAAATTACCCATTATTTACGAGGTAGTAAATAGAAACCGAGTTATAATGGGTTTTTATCACCGTGTTACACTATACTTTTCACTACGATTGCGAGAAAATAAAATAATCCAATACAAGGATCCTTTGACATCGGTAGTTTAATTATAAGAGACTGTACTTGACTAAGTTGAGTATGCAACCGTTCAAACGACATTGTCCTGTAAATTTCGGATCACAGAGTGCGTATATTTACCCCTTGACCACAACCTACATGCTCAAGCGACACGCGTTTTGCAATAACGAGTGCGGCGAAAATAAATGAATGAAGTTGTTTAGAGCAAGCTACGAGAGTCACCGCGATGTGACTTGCAGAGCAAGACAGAAGGAAACAGGAGACGCCTGACGCAACTTGCATCGCAAGATCACCACTGCAAGCACACACACATCACACACACACTGCATCACTTCTGCAAGTTTTCGAATGTCATCTAATGATGTCGGTTGATACAGTAAATGATAAATGATTATGATAAATGATTTTGATTTCTGTAAGTGGTTTGTACAACCACCAATTTGCACTAAGCGTTTCCAAATGTCTTTTACAATGCGCACAGCAAAAGAGTGGAACTCTCTACCTGCGTCTGTGTTTCCGAACGCATACAACCCTAATCTCTTCAAAGTTAGAGTGAACAGGCTTCTTCTGGGTAACCTCACTCCATCGTCGACTTTGTCTCTGTCACCTCTGCCCTAGACTAAGGTCAAGAGCAAACCCATCCTAAATAATAAAAAAAAACACCTTTACACGTCAATCATATTTTAAAAACTAGATGAGGTTTGAAGAAAAAGAAAAAAAAACAATAACCCACATATTCTTCACATTCACAATAATTTAAATAATAAATAATACTTTACAATTAAATTAACATATTATAAAAAAAAAAAAAATTGTATGCAAAAATTGGAGCAGCTCAATCCTTTTTTCCTCAATAAAATCTTTAACGGTATAAAGGCTTTCTGGCACAACTTACGTTTAATGAATGATTTGAATTTATTAAGGCTTACATCTTGAACGTGGCTTGGAAGTTTATTATAAAAGCATACATGCATATACATTGACATCAGCGGGGCGAGCACGGCCTACTGTGACATGACTTGAGTCACACACTTTATCATAGTTTGAGCGATAAAACTCTTTTGTCATAAAATGCTAGTACAAATTGACAAGACATAATTTATCATGTCTTGTCACAAACGTCTTGGGCAGCCCGTGCTCGGCCCGCAGTACATAACGCGCTCTTCTTAACAGCCATCTTAATAGCGTTGCTTTTACATTTTATTGAGGTTCAAGGTGCAAGGGCTCCCGTGACCGAGAGGCTTATCTCCGGATTTACTTTTTTTTTATCAGAAGCGATAATTCTTAAATACACGATTACGATAATGTCATGGCTGCGTATTTACAAATGCTCTTTCATGTCAACGCTTGTACGGGTTTGTATTAAAAAAGCTTTTGGGCAGACAAATTGTAACTACTACCTACCAAACCTTCTTAAACACAGCACATGAGTTCCGTCATGGTCTGGTATTTTAGTCAGAATATCCCATACAAAGAACCTAGTATGAACTTTAAGTCATCAGCTTAAAACAGATAGCTAGATATCTGTTTTAAGCTGATGACTTAAAGTTCATACTAGTACATACTATGATAAAGAACTTGGGGAAGATTATTTACCATTGAGATTTTTATAGAATAGGCTGGCAGATATTGCCGAACGAAAATTGGGCGGTAATTCGATTTTATTTTTTGTTCTTTGACTTATAAAGTACACAGGGTGACACTTAAACGTGGAAATAGCCTGGTACAAAATAAATGTTCTATGCCAGAAAAACCCTGTGTTACAGGGGTCAGCCATTATGTATATACAGGGTTATTTTTAAACCGTCAATAACCTCTTAAGGGTTCACTGTACTCATCATTATGAACAACTTTTACTATAGGAAACCTTAAATCGCGAAAAAAAACCAGCTGTTCCCTACATTTATGTTCGAATAATTCGTTAAAATGTAGGGAACAGCTGTTTTTATTTCAGTACAGTAACCCCTTAAGAGGTTATTGACGTTTTAAAAATAACCCTGTATATTATTTACAAATAAATAATGTCTTATTTTGTCAATAGCCTAATACAAACGGGTTGAAATGAATTAATAGCAAGGAAAAGGGAGTACGTATTTATGTGCCAGGCATGTGTTGTTTGTGTGAGTGTAGCTGTGTATGTATGAGTGTAGATATGTGTAGGTGAGTGTAGATGTGTATGCGTGAGTGGGTGCTTGATTTGTCTTCCGTCATAATTTAGGTTGAGCCGATATTCTTATATTTGTTAGCATTGGAATTTGTTCAAACAATGGAAGTTTATTGTGTTGTGCAGTTTATTGTATAGTAATGTGCTGAAATAACGGCTATGCCGTCGTGCAAAGGTGGTATTTGTACAAACTTTGGGACAAACGGGTTTGGGTCTTCTTCTGAGCGTAGGGTTTTTACATATAATTGGGAGAGAATTGACTCTTAGCACGATACTTAACAACTCCCTCACGGATCGGACAGGGTTTATTTATATAATTGTTGTAGATGTCACCACAAATCTTTTTATAATTACCATCAGCATTTGCCCGCATGGAGGTCGGTTAAAGACACCATTCGAAACCAGTACAACCAGGATAAAAAGGTTATTGTCTATAAATTTGCATCCAATGTCCGTGGTGGGATTAATTACCAACATTCAGACATTCCGTTCTTAAATGCTCTTGCACCTCACTGTAGATAATTAATACTTACCTGGCGTAGGGGATACAAAGCTTAGGTCGACGGTTTTTCCAGGGCGAGACCATCCCATTGGATTGTGATTGAATCGACCTTTTCTTAATTTTATTGATTGTCCTTAATATGAATAACTTGATGAATTACATATAAATCAATCTTCTACCGTAATATTCGAAAAGTTGTTGATATTATAGTGTTTCTAATAAATAACAAATTGAGATAAAATTAAAAATAAACAACAAAGTCCGAAAAATGTGATACGTAATCTGTGCATTCTTGGAATACGAGATAGTTTGTGATACTATTTCATAACATTTTATATTTATCAACGATACGCTGATGACAAAGCCGTTTAAAGTCCACTCTTGGTGGCGTTTGTTTATAAAAACTTGATCCGGTAGATAATCTGATGGAAAGTTATATTATCAGATAGGTGCCTACCTTGCACATTAACTTATCTTTTACGATAAAAACAAACATTTATCGAATAATCTAGTACGAAACGAAACATACCACAAGAACGACGTAAACACAAATCAATAATGGGAGTGTTCAGTGAAATATTAATATTTATTCCTAAAGAAAGAAAGCATATAACTGGAGAACCTATAAACGGAATAGTGAAGTTTCGTTTGGACAAAGACACAGAGTATAAGAACATCGCTTTGTCACTCGTCGAGGAAGGTGAATGTCAATGGCGTGAAACTCAAAACCTCAACGGACGATTATCGAATAAAACTTTATTTCGAGGCTATGAAAGGAATGTGATAGAAAAAATGTACTTGCTGAACAAGCTTACGGATGAAAATATAACGCTGAGTGCCGGAACATATGAACACTCGTTTAAAATCGTAATACCAGAAAATACACCACCAACAGTGAAGACAAGTATTGGAGAAATAAGATACAAGTTGGTACTAAAATTTAAAAAGCCTGGAAATTTCAGTTGGAATAAAACATTCAAAAGAACAATCACAATATGTCCCAGAATTGATTCATTACTTTCAGACGAACCAATAATTGCTACGAGAAACAAAAGTCTGGTAAAACTGTTTTCATCGAAGAAACATGAAATTGACATGAAAGTTGAACTTGAAAAAGGATACTTGAATCCGTATGGTGAAAGAAATATATCATTTGTTGTGAATAATAATAGTGGCGTTATTTTTTCGGTTATAACAGAATTGATTAGCAAGACCAAATATACAGCTAACTATAACACGATTTCTAAGACAAAAGTGATTCATTCGAGTACGGTACATACCCCAAAAATACCCGATAACAGTATATCAAATATGTTCAATATAATACCAGTGGCGCCGGAAATATGTACGGTAAGACACTCGAACGTAATAGGGAGAGAATATAAGTTAAGAATAACTATGAAGTTACCATTGCCACATGTAAATTCGTCTATTGAAATACCTGTGTTTGTTGGAGAAAGTTCTGTAACATTTGATGTAGTAAATGATGGAGAAGCAGGTGAGACTAGTGAGCCTGTGGAAAACCCACCCTCTTATTGGGAAGCCATGCAAGAAGATGATAAAAAAAATGATGATTAAATTGTATTTAATTTTTTCTTACCTATTGCGAGAGTTCACTGGATGTAAGAAGCACAAGACCACCCGATGCTTCGAGGGGGACTAGGTCTAGCAGTTGACGTCTTTCGGCTGAACAATGATGATGGTGAAGGCTTGGCTTAAATTAGGGCAAATAATAAATACGATAGATCCTGTTACTCGATGACACACAAACTCATAAGGTTTCTGATAATTTGTTATTTTTTAATTATTATTTCATTTCGTTTATAATGTTATTAGATCTAAAATACTTAGATTTTTTTTATTTGTATAATAAAGTTATTTTTAATGTAATTTAATTTAATTATTAAAACGAAATATGTTATTGTATGCTGTATGTAGGTTCCCAAGTTGTAGCTACGTCACTATATGCTGGCGACAGTTTCTAGGAGCCCATTAAAGCGTGTGAAAGTCACCTGCAATTTTGTCCGTGTCTGTATAAAACTTTGATCAGGCAGGGGCCATAGTCCTTCCATAGTTCTAGGTAACCAGTCCACTTTAGCCACCCAAACCCATTTAATAAATAAATTACTGTCCAATATCTTTGCTTACACATCCTGCAGTGGTATAAGTACTTGCATAGTGCATGATACCACGGTAATCGTCGGTTTGTGCCTCATTTAATTAAAAACATCTAACGGCGCTCCGCGTGTTGCCTTTGGCCCCTCGTACGCTTTCCTAAGGTCTGGGACCCCTGGGTCCCGAGAAATGTCAAAGCTTAATGAAGATGCTATAGTGTAAATCTACAATATAGCGTCTTCATTAAGCATTGGCAGCTACTACTTGTATAGATCTAATAAAATTTGTTTTTCATTTTCTATCTTTTTTGGCTATCATCATAATCATAAATTACTTGTCTTCTTAACAAATTCAAACAATCCTTGCTTTCGATAAAGTGCATACATCAACACCATCATCACCTACAAACGATACAAGGGTCTTTTGGCACGTGGATAAAATCGGAACTAACGCCGCCAACAACTCACCTGTATTTTCAGGTGCCATAAGAGTCTTTTAGCGTGCTTGTAGAATTACCTGGTACTTGATACCACTTGAAGACATATTGAACAAAATCAGATTCTATATTATTGAAATGAAAACTACTTTAACGCGTTGAGCGATTTTCGGAAAAACTAATGGGTTCGCAACTTCGCATCACCAACATGCCCGCTCTCGACATGTTGTAGTAAGTGAAGTGAAATTAACCACGTGAAAAGTTTTTTTTTTTTTTCTTCTTTAGGTAAGTTTTTCTGTTGGCACTCCCCATGACTGCATATATTTTTTTCCTATAAAAAAATGTACTGAAACTTTACAAAGGCCATTTTAGTTCCAATTTCCTCGACAGATGGCGTTATTCTTAAGGTTCAAAGTTATTTCTGAATAGCGAGGTAACAGAGGGCCTAAAATGGACGCTTTGGCAGAATCATAAGTACAATTCATATCCCGCAATTCATCTGTTGAATGAATTTGAATGTATGAATTGTACGCAGATCCTATTATGATTCTGCCAAAGCGTCCATTTTAGGCCTACAGAACGTCCCGCTGTTGAACAACCCACGTGCCGAACTGTAGAGTGCGTTTCATCAAATAGTTCCTATGCCGTAATATTGGCTCCACTGATATTGAATGAAGTCAAGACCACGAATATGCTACCTAATAGGTCCTTTGTTAAACTAGCCAACATTACGGCATAGGAACTATTTGATGAAACGCACTATCAATTCCAATTTTATATAGACTTACGTACATAGCGTAAGGGACATAGTGTATTGTGTTAGTACCAGCTAAAACTAGGTAAGAAAGGAGTAGTGTTACACTTATTATTTAAATAAAGTGCTTTTTCCACTCATTAATACACAATTATAATTATTTTTATTAAGTTGACAACTTACTATACACACATTGTTTTTTCTTCTACTCTGTACCTATGAATAATAAATATAATACAATGAAAAGCTTAACGTTT
This sequence comes from Tiliacea aurago, assembly GCA_948098905.1. Classification (NCBI taxonomy): domain Eukaryota; kingdom Metazoa; phylum Arthropoda; class Insecta; order Lepidoptera; family Noctuidae; genus Tiliacea; species Tiliacea aurago. The sequence continues at coordinate 3,468,204 of OX402583.1, read as the reverse complement.
CCGTTTTACCTCGCTGCTAACGAATAAGAAATAAGAACTCATTTGATCTAGCTGCTAAAATATTTTGCACAAGAATTATCACTTTTTCAATGACATACAATTAATAACATTCCTTTGTTTGCTTTTATAAATGTGAGATTAGGAAAATGTGTTGCTTAAAAATTCACCTGATGTCTGACAAATAATATTAAGTACCTTTATTCGAGATGCAATTTATCTGATTAGTATGTACAATAAGTTTTAACTTCTTAACTCCTAGTTTGTAAGTATTAACTTCCGATGCACGGACGCGCCTATTGAAGCTTTTTACAGCAAAATAACGGTGATACGTAAGCTGTATTTATATTATTTTTAGGAGCACATCTGCTACTACGCCTTCCGCTTAGATTGTACCTACGCCTAATATCTAATTGATCCTTTGCACATAAGCTTATCTTTTATCAACACCGAATACTGCACATTGTCACTGATAATATGAATACATGTATCTGATAATTTAGTACGAAACGAATTATACTATAAGAACGACGTAAATATAAACAAACGAATTATGGGAGTAACCAGTGATATATTGATACAAATTCCTGAAAAAAGAAAGCACATAACTGGAGAACCTATTAAAGGACTAGTAAAGTTTCATCTGGACAAAGACACAGCTTACGAGAATATAAGTCTGTCACTCGTTGAGAAAGGATACTGTCAGTGGTACGAATATGAACGCAGCTACCGTGCCCGCCACGGACAACAAGCTCGTCGACGAAGGAAAGAAGGTAACAGGTTCGTATTTGCAGGACACGAAACAAAAGTAGTAAAGAAAATTCACTTGCTAAACAAAACTACTGATGAAAATCAAACATTGACCGCTGGATCATATGAGCACGCATTTGAAATGATAATCCCAGAAAATATACCGCCATCGATGAAGACAGATATTGGGGAAATAAAATATTATTTAATCTTGAAATTTAAAAAGCCCAGGATTTTCAGTTGGAATAAGAAGTTCAAGGCAAAAATAACAATATATCCAAGTATTAATTCTTTATTAATAGATAAACCATTAAGTTTCACTCTGTACAAAACTCTTAACAAATTATTTAGTTCTCACAAGCATGAGATCAATTTAAAAGCAGAACTTGACAAAGGATACCTAAATCCTTCTGGTGAGAGACAAATTTCATTCGTTGCGACTAACAATAGTAATGTAAGTTTCTCAGTAAAAACTGAATTAATAAGCAAAACAAAGTATAATGATGACTTTATTGTAAAAAAGCGTATGTTTGATGATCCAAAAACTGTAAGAGAAGTGATTTATTCTTGTGCAGTGAGAACTTCAAGTGTTCCCGATATCATTGTATCAAGTATGTTTATTATAATACCAGTAGCTCCGGAACTGTGCACGGTAAGATATTCGAAGATAATACATAGGGAGTACAAGTTAAGAGTGACTTTGACGGTACCACTGCCATATATAAATTCGTCTGTTGAAGTTCCTGTGTTTGTAGGAGAAAGACTTAAAGGTAATACAGAAACCGTTGACTCAAATGCGCCCATGGAAGAGCCACCTTGGGACACCATGTTTAAAGAAAAATCAAAAGCATAAATTTATTGGTCTGTTTCATTATATAGTCATCTATCATAAGAATGATCGTATTGATCATAATCATCAAAAACTTTTTTAAGTTTTCGTTTACTTGATTTGTTATTGTGTGTTCTGTTGATTTAATACTTTTTGTGTACAATTTAATTTTAAAAATGTTATTTTCTAAAAAAATGTTTATAAAATAGTGTAACAAGTGTTTTTTAGTGCGTTTGTGCCTAATCATCGTGCTTTACAGTGCATTATGTGTTTAACGTAAGTAATATGATACCTCTGATTCATAACAACTAAGAAATTAGAAGCATTACATCATTGTTTAAGTAAATGTTGTTTAAAGGTGCCATAGTCTGCACAAAACACCCAATCATATTTTTAATGCTTTTAGAATAATATCTGAGTGTCATTTATCTGTTATGTTTATGTTAAAAATAAAGAAATTTCAATAAAAAATATATTTTTGTTGTTTGTTCTTAGACAGAAAAGAGAATGTGTTTTTTATTTGTTTACAAAAATGAAAGCATCAGATAATTTTGCTGTAAGCGTTATCTACCAAACTGATAAGATAACTTAGATAAGAGGAATTATTTTGCAGATTTGTATTGATCTTATTACACATACATAAGTCGCCATTCATATGTAAGCTTAAGTAAATAATTTAACAATAATTACTAAGTAAGCCATTTCGAAATATTATTATATTTCACTTTGTAGAACGTCAGGCACTTAAGTACCATAAAAATAAGCTTTCCCACTTTCAAAGGGGAGAAATTGCTTATTTTCGAACGAATTCCGTATTATACTAAGAGACTCTTGAATGCTGTTATCCCATGATTTACTTACAGAATGCGAAGACAAAAATATTACATTTTACGAACGTAAAATGATAAAAAATATTTCAATTATTTAGCTTTTACAAGTTTTGAGGTTAATGCTGTCGCAGCTCAGTTGCTTATTACCAAGGTGAGATGACAGAAGTTACACATCGTAAGGGCCGCTCTTTTTTTTTGTTTTGTCAGCAGGCTTAGTAAGTTAGCATGGCGTTTTCTGTCTCTACTAATTTGAGGAATTCCCTCGATTTCCATGAGATCCCCTCATTAGAATCTGACTTGGTGACAATGGGACCACCTCGAGAGTATCTCTTTTGAACAAAAATTAAATTTTGCAAATCCGTTTATTTAGGACGGAGTTATGCCCGAACATAAAAAAAAACATGAAAAAAAATATAAACATCCGAAGTGATAACCTCCTCCTTTTGGAAGTCGGTTAAAATTGACCATTCTACACCTTATCCCCGAAACTATTTTTTTTTTTTGTACAGAGTTTTTAGTTCTACACATAAAGATTACAAGAAAACATATAAGAAATCTATGGTCTTAAAAAACTTCCAAAAAAACACTAGAAAGTGAAAAATAACTTTAATTTCGGAAGTCGGTGTCTTTCGATCTGAATTTTAGTTTTTTGCCACTGACTTCCGAAATTAAAGTTATTTTTCACTTTAAAGTGATTTTTTGGAAGTCGATTATTTTTTTTTAATAAAAAGTTATTTATTTTTTACTTTATAGTGGGTCAGTTTTTAATTTATCTAAGTTACAATAGCCTAATGTCAACTGCTCATGACCTTTTACAAAATATTGCTTTTCCCGATGCTGGGACGTACATTGTTGTCCTCAACAATGTACGTCCCAGCATCGGAACTCCTGTTCTCCTTGTAAGAACCAGGAGAACTGCCACTCACCATATGCATTGTGACGAGCATATACTGCTTAGCAACCATATTAAAGTACCTAATCGAATCGCAACCCGTTCAATACTTATTATTATGTTCTTTCGGTGGCCATTTCTGGTCTCCATCATAAGTTCCACTTCCACTTCACCAAATGGTGCAAGGGAGCAAATGCACGAGTTACTATAAAAAATACGCAAAATTTGAGGGTTTCTCTAGATTTCCATGGGATCATCAGATTCTGACTTGGTGGTAATGGGACCACCTCGGGAGCATACCCTTTTAGACACAAGAAGAATTCAAAATCAGTCCATAATCGACGGAGAAATCAGTGAACGAATATAAACAAAAAAAAAAAAAACGTACAGCCGAACATTTTATAACCTCCTCCTTTTTGGAAGTCGGTTAAAAATGACATGGTTAATCACTCAATATCGTGCGTACATACTTACATTTTCAGTTGCAATGTCTATGTTGTTTTGGAGATAAATTTATCCCATTTACGGAACCCACCGTTGTGCGTGGTCCGATTCCGTACCCAAAGGGTAAAACGGCAACCCTATTACTAAGGCTCCGCCGTCTGTCAGTCTGTCTGCCTGTCTGTCGGTCTGTCTGTTTCTCTGTCTGTCTGTCTGTCCGTCTGTCACCAGGCTGTATCTCATGAGCCATAATAGCTAGACAGTTGAAATTTTCACAGATGATGTATTTCTTTTGCCGCTATAACAACAAATACTAAAAAATCGAATAATATTAATATTTAAGGGGGCTCCCATACAACAATCGTGATTTTTTTGCTCGTTTTTACTCTATATTTATAACGGCAACAGGTAGATACTTGAAATATTCACAGAATATTTAGTTATATATTCACTTAAAAAATAAATTATTAAATTAAAATAAAACAAATATTTAGGGGGGCTCCCATACAACAAACGTGATTTTTTTGCATTTTTTATAGATAATGGTACGGAACCCTTAGTGCGCGTGTCCAACTCGCACGTGGCCGGGTTTTTTCTAACATTCCCGTAATTTGACCTATACAGTCAAGAATGCAGAATGTATATGACACAGGTGTATACGTAATTCACACATTAATGCCGTCGTCGTCACCTAGAAGCGATATCTCAAGAAAAAACTAAAATTCTGTTTTTTTGCATCTGAAAGCTTGCAAAACTTCGCATCACATGGTTTAGTCAAAACACACATACATAAATACATAAACTCACGCCTTCTTCCCACGGGGGTAATCAGAAACTATAGAAAGCCACTTGCTACGCTCCTTACATACTCCTTTTGCTTCGTTTACGTTCATACATCTGGTCATATACGCACGCCTGTTCAGAGTACTACGCACTTACCCTTTCTGAAGAACATCACTAATTAGGTCAATATATGTCCTTCTAGGGCATTTCCACTCACATCTGCCTTGTAAATAGATTTTGTTAGTCGCCTTTCATTCATCCTTTCAACATGACCAAACCATAAAAGCATAATTTTTTAAAATTTTGCCACTACATCTTTTAAACCGCATCGTTGCGTTATCACATAATTTGTTAGCCTATCATTCATAGTCACGCCACACATGCTTCGCATGGAACACATTTCCACAGCTTTGATTCTACTTTCATGCTTCTTTTGCCACACCCAACACTCACTTCTATACAAGCGTGGGTACCAGCAGACCATTGTGAACAACTAGTCGAGCCTTTTTGGGCATCGACTGGTTGGTCACAATCGCATGTATAGCACAATTCACTTTATTTCCCGCATTTGCTCTTTATAAAACTTCCCTGTATACTACGTTTGTAATTATGGCCTCAACAGTCAAAATATACACAGATTCAAGACTGGTGACGCGTGAGCAAGTGACTTACAGTTGTCCGTGTAAGAAGCAGTTAATTCCGAGGTCGACTCCGCAGTCTTCAGTAGTAATTTCCCATTGCTTTCGAAGCTTTTCGTTTTTAGTGAATTAATGAAAGCTTGCGTTCCGGCTTATACTACCTATTGTCACAAAACTGATACACTGACTGATGCATTCTTCCAGATTATTTCTGACGAACGACTATCACTAAAAGAATATAAAAGTAGGCTATGCAGAACACATGGCCGATTGTGCCGAAAGTTTCTGGAGTGGCGACCTCGTAGCCGGAAGGCTCACAAGGTGGACCGATGACTTTGTGAAGGTTGCAGGAATCCGCTGGATTCGGGAAGCATAGAACCGGCCGAAGTGGTGATTTTTGGGGAAGGCTTATGTCCAACAGTGGATGTCTTTCGGCTGAAATGATGATGATGTGATAATACTACAAATTAACTATTTTCGTACTTTTTCCTTTACTTGTGCTGTGAAACTTTGCATTTTGCCATAATTATGATTATAGGTCAACGGGAAGTATCCTATAAGTTTTGATTAATTTGCGAGAATCAAAATATGTCGCGTAGACGGACGATTTTTTTAAATGCCTTTACTTAGAAGTTTGTTTTTTTTGAGCTCCAGGGAACCGTACACCAGATATTTGAATTTAATTTCAACTTGATACCTCCATGCGTTCCTGAGAAAAAGGGTCTTCACTGACAGACAGTCAGACAGACAGACAGACGGACGGGCGGCCAACGAAGTGATCCTATAAGGGTTCCGTTTTTTTCAATTCGAGGTACGGAACCCAAAAAAGTAAGTTGGAATTTTATTTCACACGATAGGTATGGGAAAACGTTTTTGCGATTTCTGACTCATCTAATACTCAAGCCTCAGTTGATCTAATAGAGTTTTTGATCCTTATATGAAACATGATCTATTGGCACCAAATTAATTTTTTTATGAAAATTGCCCATTTTTTTCTGACTACATTTTAATCAAAATCTATGTCTACAGATCGAAATGTCTCAAAAAGTTATATATAGTCTCGTAAGACCGATTTCATGTAGCTACATCGGTTAAGGTACCCTTACTGCCCCATCTCAATAATCCACTAAGTATGTCATGATGATTGACAGCTCGACCCCTTAAAGATATAGTGTAATGATAAAATTTATAAATGTTCTAACCATTTGGCTCGTTTTTTACAACTTACTGTAACAATATAAATAAATGAAAATCGTTTAATTCAGGTATTAAATCCATAGTAAAATTACAAAAAGAAAAAGAAAATTACAATCCATTAATTAGTAATTTATAGAGGTATACAAACATAATGCAATACTGTTCACTGCTCATCCCATCAGGCTACATTATAATCGCGCTATTTACTATGTAAATAGCGTGATTATAATGTTGCCGACCGACTGACCAGACTTATAGGGAATATCTATGCAAAATTTGAACAGAATCTATCCGGTAGAATTTGCGTGATGCTGGAACGTGCATTTAAAAGGATAACAATGCAATATTGCCTATGCCCCATGGCAAATAGCGTGATAATATAATTAGCCTACCAATTGAACAGCCTTTTAAGGAATAATGTATGCAAAATTTGAACAGAATCCATGAAGTAGAAATTGCGTGATGCTCTAACATACATTCAGACAAACAGACAAAAATTCTAAAAACTATATTTTTGGCATTGGAATCGACCAGACCTCATAGCAATTACTTTTTTTCAAAAATATTCAATTTACATTTTTGACTTCGCTACGATTTTATTATACCTAGTTTATAGATTTTCACCATTCACTAATACCCGATTTCACTAACACTGAGCGACCTTCATACGTAATACCTAAGTATTTGACACTATTGGAATCTCAACTGTCGGAACAGGTTTTTTAGAACATAACAACAGGTTTGTCTAGTAATCTTAGTTTGCGGCTCAAACTAGTTATTTTTAATATTATTTTTGACTTACAAGGGCACGATACGGCTTCCCACATTGCAATTATCCAATGACGTGCAACCTACTCAGCCACTTATGACAAAACGCTATTCCACAAGGTTCACTTTTCCTTGTAGTAAAACATGTTTTATAAAGTGACTGATGGATTTCGTCATTCTAAAATATACTTAGTTCTGAGGCTAATAAAGTTAATATTCTACTAGAAGCTATAATTGTATACATATTGTAAGTAAGTCTGCCCACATCAGTACTTCGTGGGTAGTGCTTTTGAGCGGTTGTTTACTTTAGACGTCTAAACCTCAGTTGCTTTTTGCAAAATGGGAATGAAGTGCCTCATATTACTTCAAAGAACAAAAGATGGTATCTTCAGAGCTGGACATCCTGTAGCAGGAACAGTGAAGTATTATATAGACAAACCAACGAAGTTCGTAAGTATAGACGTCTGTCTTGTGGGCAAAGGAAAGCGTCGATGGTTACGTTCGCATTCACATAGCAATTCATACTTTTACAACCACGAAGAATATGTTAATACAAGCATGAATTTATTAAAATCAGGGGGAGATAACCAAAAAACTCTAGCAGGAACTTACGAACACCCATTTGAATTATTTTTGCCAGATGATATATCAACATCATTCAAAAATAAAAACTGTTCTGTAGAGTACAATGTGAAAGCTACATTTGTGAAGGACAATTTCCTTACTACAAGTAAAAAAAAATATGTAAAAGTACCTATTTACGGCTTTGTAAGCCCATGTTCTCCAGAGCCTGTAATATTTAGCTTACATAAAGATCTCTTTTCTCTCTCTCCCAACAACATCATTCATGTACAGGGCGAAATAGATTAAACTTTTTTGACTCCAGGAGAAAACATTAAACTGATGCTTAAGATAAGCAATGACACAGGTGTCCCAATAACTATTAAAACAGAGCTTATTGAACATTTTACTTATGTATCAGATTCTAAAAGGAAAATGATTGATAAAGAGCCCGTGAAAACTACAACGGGATATTCTCCAACTATAAAAGAGAAGAGTGTGTCGAATCTTACATGTATTGTCCCAACGTTACCGAGTTTGTACTCGATACAACATACGAAGATCATGATAGGAGAATACAAAGTGAGAGTGACAGCTAAAATTCCTTTTCCTCACATCAATGCTGCAGTGGAGGTACCAGTGGTTATTGGAGGGAGAAGAGATCATCTCGGAGCTGCAACCATGAGTAATGATGACGGGAATCTTTCATGTTCAAAAATGCCAGAAAAAGAAGATGAAACGAACAATGATGAAGAAGAACTAACTATTGAGGACTATTTAGAAAAACATGATAACCTTATGAAGCACATCCGAGAAAAAATAATTCATTTTCGACAATAATATTGACAACGATTAAATATTACATAACGTACATTACCATAGTATCATCATCATCATCATTTCAGCCGAAAGACGTCCACTGCTGGACTTAGGCCTCCCCAAGCACCGCCACTTCGACCGGATACCTGCGGCCTTCACAAGATCATCGGTCCATCTTGTAGGAGGCCTTCCAACGCTACGTCTTCCGGTATGCGGTCGCCACTCTAGAACCTTTCGGCCCCATCGGCCATCAGTTCTGCGAGGAATGTGCCCTGCCCACTGCCACTTAAGCTTGGCAATTCTATGGGCTATGTCGGTTACCTTGGTTCGCCTGCGGATCACTTCATTTCTGATTCGATCACGTAGGGAAACTCCAAGCATAGCCCACTCCATTGCCTTTTAGGTGACTTTTAACCTTCTGATAAGGCCCATTGTGAGCGACCACGTTCCAGTGCCATAGGTCATCACTGGCAACACGCACTGGTCAAAGACTTTCGTCTTGAGACACTGCGGTATGTGGGACGAGTAGATATTGCGAAGCTTTCCGAACGCTGCCCAGCCGAGTCGGATTCGACGATTGACCTCTTTCTCGAAGTTGGACCTACCTAACTGGACAGTTTGTCCGAGGTAAACATACTCGTCCACAACTTCGAGTTTACCGCCTCTGATACACTCGAATACACACCATAGTATAATATCATACTATTTATAATAAGTTTTCCTATTTATAGTTCTTCTAGATTGATTGGAGATTTATAAACGGTATTACAGTGCTTTTGAAATAATTGCGGAGGCATACATTGATGATTTCTTCGCCGTAATAAGGAAAATAACTGCATCAATGATGACTTGATGAGCAAACGTTTTAACGTTCTGGGAACAGTTGAGCCAAAACTGTTCCCAGAACGTTAGCTTAACAAGTCGATAATCCTCTTGCTGTGTACTGGGCAGGTTTAAACCTACAGGGAAATATGACTGTTAACTAAATTATTTTGTAACATCTCTTCATTCATCAATCTTTTTATTTTTGTGTGTATTATTAACAACCCTAGATACTAATGCCTTCTTTGTAGCAATTTTATGGACTGTGTGTCTGAAAATTTTTTTTTTATATTATTAGTAATTATTTTGACATTATTAGTAATTATTTTGACATTATTAGTAATTATTTTGACATTATTAGTAATTATTTGCCAAATGTATGTACTAACACTAGTGTTTATGATGTGTACGTAATTAATTACTAACAAACTGGATTTTATGATCTGGAAAATAAATGATTTGATTTGAAAACAGCATCAAAATCCGTTGCATAGTTTAGAAGAACAACGCGCTCACACAGAACTAATTATCAATTACCCTGTCACCTTAATTAAACATGCTAAATTCTAAATGTCAGTTTATTCAATTCAGAAACCCAATCCAACGTATTAAAACATGTGATGTATAGACAACTCACAAGGGTTAGTCGAGATTACATTTAAATTCGTGGTACATGAGGCCCCAAGTAGCACATAAATTGGACTCCACTCGCCGTGAACTGTGTAGGGTTAACCCACAAATCAACCCTGTTTGGAAATTAAGGTAAATGTAAATAAGATGGCACAAACGAGAGGACGCCTACACTCAGCAGTGGCTGGAGGCTGGGGTGCTAATGGTGGTGATGAACTAATATGACGTAGGACACCATGGGTCTTATGAAATTATTCCGATATTTTATATTCGAGCTTTTTTTTTGTTCTTGGATTGAAAATCCTCATGGAGGTCTTCCGCCCTGGGACGGGCGGCGGGGTTTGTCAGACTCTTACTGACTACAAACCACCCCGGTGTTCCCTTTCCAGACTTGCACTGGGGGTCATAGGATCTTGTGCGAATTCGCGTTGATAGCGCCCCAGCCGCGCCCAACAACTTGGGCGCCAGCCGCTGGAAGTGGGGGCCAAGGTATACTGGAATGTATAGCTTGATGTGTAGCCGTGTGTACTAATGTTTTTACTTCAATTTTGTAAACGGCGTTTGAACACCCAGTTTGTTGTTTATGCCATGGACGTTTGACTGATTGAAGTGTTTGAAGTGTTGGGTGTATGTGAGTTCGAAGTATGATTTTGTGTGGATAATTTTGTTCTAGTAATATGGTCGCGACCTGAATTCAGCGGTAAAACTTGTTTCGTTCCGGATTTTGATTTGTAAACTCGATTGTACAAAAACCCTGCCAAACTTATGCAAGACTTAAAATTGCCAGCTTCTACCGAGGCACTGATGTTACTATCACATAATTATGTTCCCTAAAATTATCGAAATAATATCATCTTCCGAGAAATTCAGACATAACAACAACATATCAACTTTCGATTTTTGTTCGAAATATAACACATCAAGGACTGTTTTTCTGTTGGTTTACCGTCCACTCTATGAATAACTATAATTATTTTTATTGTATTTCTTTTTTGAACTAAATATATCTAATGGTTTATATTATTATTTGTTACACATATCTATCTAATTTTATTTAAATATTTACACATTATAGAACTGATTTACATCCCTAAGACGTCCTCGTAACATAAGTCCAGTTGAAAACTAGCGTCAGGCACTAGTTGTCTGGCATTAATGCTGAACTGGGCTTATTTGGCTCAGCCGTGAGGCACTCAATATACTATTTTAAGCGTTTGTTGTGTTTTTTGTGTGAATATTGTGTGTTAACCTGTGTCAAATAAATTTATTTTCTTTCTTTCTTTCTTCTTCTTTCCATAATATCCGTATGCAACCCAAACATAATATTACATTTTTTTTTTGGGTGGGAAATTATCAAATAACTTCTCCCGTTCTGGGCGGAGCGGGAGGGCGTGTCAGACTTTTACTGACTGTGTGCCAGGGCCACGATCCGAGTCCCTTTCGGACAAACTCGCAACCCTGGCAAGCATTGGCCCTGACGGACCCCGTCAGTTGGTGCTGCCGTCTCTTTGAGGCGTATGTTTTACTTGGAACGTTGATTTCGTTGATTTAATTTTATCCCTCCAATCCTTCCACCTCCACGTGGTCCACGAAATGGTTATGAAGTAACAGTGAATCGTACCACGTTTTTGCATAGCCTGACAATTTAATGAGAGCCTGATAACAGATCCTAAACGGTAACTCTTTCTATTATTTTGAGCCATGCAGTAATATTATCTTAGAACGGGTCAAATGTAGGAATCATAATTATGAAAAGTAATGGTGCTTGTACTCACAGTCAGTTGATATTTTTTGCGAAATACCTTTCATCCCTTCTTTGTCTTTTAGTGCGCGATGTTGACGGAGTACACACCCTACTGCTGCTGCTGCCACTGGAGCTAGAAGAATTTTATGACGTGGATGCTCACTTCTGATTTTATTTAATTAAACTGAAGCCAGGTTTTGAAGAACACGTTGATATAAAAAGTAAACTAGGCCTTCCAAACAATACTTTAATTAATTCTAAACACTGATTCACAAGTTGATGTGTGTCGAACGGCAACTTTCGGCGATTCCAGGAGGCTGGCACTGTCATTCAGTAGGGGGCACTGCGTAGCTGCTACCCGTCGTATACCCCAACAAATACAAAACAGATATATTTAAGTCAGTATTTTTTGTCTTTTGTCCTATAATGTAGCCCGGCTCCGTCGTAGTGTACATGAATGACTAGAAAACTTGATTTTAAATGTTTCTATTGGTGTTTTACTACTCACCACCGTGCTAAAGTAAATTTATAGGGTACTTATAAGCTGATAAGGAAAGATATAATTAAATAATTACCTTTTTATACAATACAAAGTTTATTGTAATACACTGAATTTAAGGTACACATACAATTAATAATGTGGCTACCCACATACCTTCCCCAAATACTTGGATACTCGTATTTACACCAATACAACCATTCTCTGAATCAAGTTGTATCGGTGTAACACCTGCAATAAGACTTTATCAATAACTCAGAATCGCTATAGTGAGTCCGTTAGATGAACGAATTAACAGCTTCTAGCTCAATCATACAAGTACGACCTATTTATGCTCATAAAGAGAACATTATATAGATTATGCAGAGCAACCCGAGACACAACAATGTATCACAACTGGTCTTATTACCAAGTCCGTACAAGGCCTAACTCTCTCACAAGTTAAGAGCGTTTACGACGTACGGCATTTCATACAAACTTTCAAGCCCTTGTTTTTCGAAATGACTAAACCGATTTTAATGAAACCTCATACGCATAAGCAGAATACAAAGGTCTAAAAAGTTAGTTTAGAACATTTTCGAAAAATAGTGTTACAGCTAAATTAGACCGATAATTAATTTTCCATAGAAACAGAGATTTCCAGTTATCTGTTTTTAAATAAGACATTTCGAAAATGTTCTTAACTAACTTTTTAGACCTTTGTATTCTGCTTATGCGTAATGAGGTTTCATTAAAATCGGTTCAGTCATTTCGAAAAACAAGGGCTTGAAAGTTTGTATGAAATGCCGTAAGTCGTATACGCTCGTAAATTATGACAATTCACATAAACTCAATTTTCTCTCAGTATAATCCTTTCATTTGACGGGACTACGACCCTTGGCTTCAAATACAGGATAAATCTGTGTTCACACGTTAAACGTGACCTACGGGTAGTGTATTCCCGTTGTCCCCATATGCCATATCCCAGTCACGGGGACAGCGGGACGTGATTTAATTTATTTCCCATTGTCCCCATAACGTACGAAGTAAACCTTTTTTAAATCGAAACAGCTAGGTTAGGTTAGGTTAAAACTGTGACCACACAACGCACGAGCGAAGCGAGCGGCGCCGCGGCAGCGGCCGGCGAGTGCCAAAAACATATTTTTGAGTGTAAAACCAAACCACGGGGACAACGGGAAGTATTTTTAAATATTTAATTGAAGTCCCCGTAGGACGGGCTAGCATAAACAGCCAGACCTTTTTTTTTTCTTGGTCACGGGGTGGAAAATCCTTATGGATATCCTCCGCCCTGGGGTGGGCGGAGGGATCTGTCAGACTCTTACTGACTAAAAACCACCCCAGTGTTCCCTTCCCACACTTGTACCGGGGATCTTGGGATCTGTTATTATTTCCGCAATCCCCGGCTAGTGCCGGATCGATGTCCCCCGTTCCTGGACCCATTTAGGAAGGCTGGAAGAGGGCCAGACCTGTAATAACATACTCGTGTCAAAAACGCACATGCGAGACCCTAGGTTATCAAGCATGAACAAAGAATATGGTTGAATACTCACAGGATCCAGCTTCCATTGGACTTATTGACACCCCATCGGGTTATTTGGGCACGGTCTGGTCTTCCTAGAACTAAGTCCCAATTTCAAAACCTATTGGTTCGGGTCCCGCCACGTTCCTTCTTTTCGAGACCAATCTGTCAGGCATGTTCTCTACGCTTCCACTACAGACCAAATATAATTCTTATCTATTAGATCGACACTTCACGTGACCAGAGGGCTGGCTCGTTCTTCGGCCAAAGAATTAGCATTGCCATTCAACGTGGCAATGCTGCCAATCTTCTGGGCACGTTTCCGGATGACTGCGATGCGGACGAGTACTTCGACGCTTAAGTGTCTTTTTTATTTATTTTTTTCATGTTGTAATTTTTTTTCGTAGTTAATATCTTCTTAGTGTAAATAATTAGCTGTGTATTTGTAATTAGTAAATGTACATTATATTTTATCTCTTCTCAATTATTATTAAATAGGCACTACTCTATTAGTTAGTTTGAATTTAATAAGCATTGTTTTAGATGAAATGTGCAGAATTATGTCTGAATGTTTATTTATTTCTTTTAACTAATAAACATGTATATAATTTACAGTACTTTACTTTCTCTAGCGCCATCTAGTTTTGCAGAGACTACTGTTTAACAGTCATGAGCCATGAGCCTGTCTGTCCTGATGCAAGATGTCGCCATTAGTTGCGTTAATTATTGATTTTGCAACGTCACAATATAATTGGATGTCTTAATGCGTATATTTATTTAGGATCTCCAACAAAGGATACACATATACAATATAAATCACAATAGTAATAAAGGTTCTAGTACGTGTGCTCCTTCAATTACAGGAGACCACAGCATGCACATATAACTAGGATTATACGGGATAAAAATAAAATAGATTATATTAATGACGAAATTTGAGAAAATAAAATAAAAATTAACATGTCATGATTGAGCATTGATATTACAATTGTATGGTATAATATTATTGCTTACACATTTGTTAACTATTGGAAGAAAGAAACATATTATACTTGGTTATCTTGCAATCGTTAAATTATTTTTGTATTTTGAAATGGGGAGGGTTATGTCCAGGTTACAATGCTTTGACAAATCATTGTATTGCCCACAGTCTTGGGAGGGCGGTGAAATGTCCCAGATTAGTTTTATTGTAGCTGTTTTTCCGTGGCAGACGAGATGGTGCGTTCATAAGTAGTTTTTTCATTCATTTCAGTCATACTGGTATGGAATTATGAAAAGAAGGGAATTTTAATAATATAGCTAATAAGTTTAATAAGCAAGATGGTTTTTAATATTTTAGGAAAGTTCTCACTTGACGTCAGACTTTTTTATTTTTCTCTTTCAATGTCGCATTTTTAAAATATTTTTATTATAATTTATTTCCTTAAATTACGGTTTGCGATCGATAAAAAATACTACCTATCTGTCTAAACATCACCCAAAGTGACTACAATTTCAGCTTAATCAGATGCAAGAAGAGAGAAGCAAGGTCTCACAGCACAAGTAAAAAAGAAAGTCCATAAAGCATTAATTTGTAGCTTCATCACATAAAACAAATGCTATTACAAACTTACATTTGCAGTTGGAAAATTGACCGTGGCGTATATCTATAATGGGAGAACATGTTTTTCAACTACAATGTTAAGTTTTTTTTGGGATTATTTCATCCCAACTACGGAACCATTAAATTGTGCGTAGTCTGACACGCTTTTGGCCATTTTTGTCTAACATTCCCGTATAAGACTTAAACAGTCAAGAATGCAGAATGTAGATGACACAGATATAAATATAATTCACATATTAGTGCCGTCATCAGGTAAAAAGCGGTATCTCAAGAAAAAACGAAAATTAGTTTTTTTTGCATCTGATAGCTTGCAAAACTTCGCATCGCATGGTTTAGTCAAAATAACTGTATTTTTATGGGCAAATTTATTTATTTATTGAAAAAAGCACAAACAATATGAATAACTGATTGTGATTACCCTAAATTATTATGTATTTGTTTTTTTTTTTGTTGATGTGTTATTGCTGTTTTTAACTACGAATATCTGATTACCATAAATTATTATGTTTTGTTTTGTTTGTTTGTATTATACCCGTTTTCACTAACACTAAGCGACCTTCATAAGTAATACCTAAATATTGTGGCACTGTTGGAATTTCAACTCTTGGAACAGGTTTTTTTGTAAACAACATGGTATATCTTAATATGTTTAGTTTGCGGCTCAAACTTTTAGTAATTTACGAGTACAACAGAAATAAGATAGACATGTTGTGAGTGTTTTTTTCATATTCCAATAAAGATACGGACTTTCCGATGCAAATAAAAACAGAATGTTCGTTTTCTTGAGTTACCGGTTTTTAGCTTACGAGGGCACCATAGGGCTTCCCACATTGCAATTATCCAATGACGTGCAACCTACTCAGGCACATACGACAAAACGCTTTAATTCTATTCCACAAGGTACACTTTTCCTTGTAGTAAAAAATGTTTTTTAAAGTGACCGATGGATTTCGTCATTCTAAAATAAACTTAGTTCTGAGGAGAATAAAGATAATATTCTCTAGCTATAATTGTATACACTTTGTAAATAAGTCAGACAACATTAGTATGTCGCGGGCAGTGCTTTTGAGCGGTTGTTTACTTTGTACAGTTGTTCAGACATCTAAACCTCTGTTGCTTTTTGCCAAAATGGGAGTGAAGTGTCTCATATTACTTCAAAGAACAAAAGATGGTATCTTCAGATCCGGACATCCTGTGGCAGGAACACTGAAGTATTCCATAGACAAACCAACGAAGTTCGTAAGGATAGACATCTGTCTGGTGGGCAAAGGAAAGTGTCGATGGTTACATTCAGATTCAGATGACACAACACACTATGGCAACCAGGAAGAGTATGTGAAAACAAGCATGAATTTGTTAAAATCAGGGAGAGATAACCAAAAAACTCAAGCAGGAACTTACGAACACCCATTCGAACTATTTTTGCCAGATGATATACCAACATCATTCAAAAATAAAATCTGTACTATAGAGTACAAAGTTAAAGCTACATTTGTGAAAGACAATTTCTTTAATACAAGTAAAAAATTTGATGTAACAGTACCTATTTACGGCTTTGTAATCCCGTGTTCTCCAGAGCCTGTAATATTTAGCTTACATAAAGATCTCTTTTCTCTCACATCCAACAATATCATTAATATAAAGGGCGAAATAGATAAAACATTTTTGACTCCAGGAGAAAACATTAAACTGATGCTTAAGATAAACAATGACACAGATGTCCCAATAACTATTAAAACAGAGCTTATTGAACATTTAACTTATGTATCAAATTCTAAAATGAAAAAGATTGATAAAGGGCCCGTGAAAACTACAACAGCATATTCTCCAACTATAAAAGAGAAGAGTGTGTCGAATCTTACATGTATTGTCCCAACGTTACCGAGTTTGTACTCGATACAACAAACGAAGATCTTGATAGGAGAATACAAAGTGAAAGTGACAGCTAAACTTCCTTTTCCTCACATCAATGCTGCAGTGAAGGTACCAGTGGTTATTGGAGGGAGAAGAGATCATCTCGGAGCTGCAGTCGTGGGATATGATGACGAAAATCCTTCGTGTTCAAAAATGCCAGATAAAGAAGTTAAAACGAACAATGATGAAGAAGAACAAACTGTTCAGGACTATTTTGAAAAGCATGATAACCTTATGAAGCACATCCAAGAAAAGACGTTTAATTGACAATGGTATTGAGGAAAATTTAACTTTCCATAATAATGTATGCGCAAATGTTTTACTTAGGCGCCATAGTCTGCACAAAACACCGTCTAATCATAATATTTAATGCTTTTAGAGTAAGATCTGAATGTCTTTTATTCGTTTTGTTTATTTTAAAATAAAGTAATTTCAAATCAATCAATCATTGACAAAGATTGATAGTCGTTGCTTTAAAAAAAATCTGTGTCTGTGATTTTGAAGTGCCTTAGTACTTACAACACTAGGCTGAGTTAATGTTGTATCTATGCGTAATAAGGTTATAGGTACCTACTGCTGTGTTTCCTCAATGTTTGCGGAGGCATTCATTGATGATTTCTTCACCGTAATAAGGAAAATAATTGCATCAATGATGAACGGGGTCCGTGGTAGCGACAAAACTTATTGACGATAGTCATTTTACTGTGTACTGGTCAGGTGTACACCTGCAGGGAAATAGGAAATAGACTACAAGTAAATTATTATCTAACTTATTTTGTTTATTAGACACGCAACCATTCTATACGCGTACTTATGTACCTACTTATTAATTAAATAATTATTTTTTTAATTAATAATTCATGAAAAATATACGAAAGAGTTTGTATAAGTACTATTTTTTTCCAAGCTCGTTTTTGTTGCGAGTATCGATTAGGCTGAATGCGACTTTTGAATCCAAATTATTAAATTGGGTAGACGGTCAGCACTAAGAAGTGTCACGTCAACTTACGTCGCAACTCAAATTTTACAATTTTTTGTCAAGATTGATCGTGCTTTTTTATGTACTTTAAGTAAGAATGCGTATACAGCGTGCCGCTACAGTGGCCACATTAATTTGACATTCTGGTAGGGCTAGTGGCCAGTAATCATATTTTTTTTTATGTATTTTTTTTTATTATGTTGATAAATAATTATAAATTGAAAAAAAAAAACAATCAAACTAAATAATAAAGCTCTCTCTATCCTTCAATTCGCCTAGTCCTTGCACGTTATTTGCTTTAATTTCATTGATTCAATGCGGGTAATTACTTCTGTGCTACAGTTGTTTAGGTCAGGTTGCTCCAAGATGCTATTTTAGAAAAATGTATATAAATCAATAAATAAATAATAATGTTTAATGAAATTAAAACATTATCATAAAACATAAAGGCTGTATATAATGTGTTTTAAATTAATGTCGCCAGTGTAACGGCACGCTGCAGAAAGATAATATTTTATTTTATTATTATATTGTATTTTTCCCTTTTGCATATTTTCAGCAAAATAGAAAGCTGTTTATGTACATAATTATTTTTAGTGAAACTAAATTTCCTACCTTTTGGATAGGTGTAGTAATACCTATACACAACTATCGATGAGACTGACGCGGTTTGAACGTCCTGAACATATAACTTTAAAGATATTTGACACATACTATTGTATAAAAGAGTGGCTGTAATATTTGTTTTTTAATAAATTCAATTTTGAAACATTCGCCGTGTGTGGTCTAGAGTAATTATTGATATTGTAAATCCAAGCGTATCATAGTTAGTAGTCCGATATCTATTTTAATTTGATTTGTATACTACAGGTAATTTTTAGCTATTCTCAATTAGCCTGTCACCTTATTAAACCTGCTTAATCCTTCAGTTTATTCAATTAAGAAACCCAAACCAACGTATTAAAACATGTGATGTATAGACAACTCACAAGGGTTAGTCGAGATTACATTTAAATTCGTGGTACATGAGGCCCCAGGCAGCACATAAATTGGACTCCACTCGCCGTGAACTGTGTAGGGTTAACCCACAAATCAACCCTGTTTGGAAAATAAGGTAAATGTAATTAAGATGGCACAAACGGGAGGACGCCTACACTCAGCAGTGGGTGGAACAAGGGCGCTAATGGTGATGATGAACTACTATGACTTAAGAAACTCGGGTCTTGTAAATTTAGATAAATAGGGAACATTTTTTTTTTATTGTTCCGGCGTATGGATGTCCTCCGCCCTGGGGTGGGCGGAAGGGTCTGTCAGACTCTTACTGACTAAAAACCACCCCGGTGTTCCCTTCCCACACTTTCACTGGGAGTCATGGGATCTTGTGCGACTTCCGCGATCCCCAGCTGGTGCCGCTACCTCGGGTCCTGCTGCTGGCGACGGACGTCCCCAAGTCCGTTGCCCCTGGACCCATTTAGGAGGTCTGGAATAGGGTGTAGTCCGCCTTCGGCCGATGCCCAGTGCACTTGCTGCGGGCCGGGTGAGTGGGAGAGTTCTCCCGCTCCCTTTCCGCAGCCTCATTCTGCGATATGACTGTTTCGCAGAAGGATATCATCTCGTCCCAGAACTCCTCGCTGCCGACCATCGAGTCAACCGCGACTGGCACCGACAGGTCACTGTCTACTCCTGGAATGAGGGCACGGTGCGGCTCCTCCCAAGTGGCACACTCTGCCAGCGTATGCCGCGCCGTGTCTTCCACCGGCAGTCAACGCAGTGGTGACACCGGGCGTCCGGCTCCCTGTTTATGCGACACAGATACTTCCCGAAGCAACCATGCCCCGAGAGCACCTGCGTTACCCGAAATGACAGGGACTCAATAACGCTATGCCCGACCTGGGAATTGAACTCAGGACCTCTTGCGTTTGCGACCACTAGCCCCGCTAGATGTGAATTGGGGCTTATTACATTACAGGCAGAAAGTGGGTTTACTGTTATATATATATTATTTAGAGGTGCATCTCTGCACCTCTAAATATATTTGAGGCAAAACTTCATGTGTCTTTGAGTCATACTTCCCTCTAATGTACGTACGAGTATTTTCAAGCGCTTTATTTTTGCTTAACCCTCGGTATGCCTGGTGGCAAAAGTTACACGGTTTGCCTGGTGGATATGTCAGACCCGGATTTTTGACTTATTCACAAATATTTTTTGATATACAACGTGTTTTTTTTTATATCCCATAACTCTAGGGTATGATTGAGGCCATATCAAAAAATCAACTGGCATATGAGTTATGTTCCAATCCTTCGTTATTTTTTTTTTCATTTTTCATACAAAATAATTCGGCAAAGTCACGATTATTAATGTAAAACACCCTTACGTGAAATATGACAACGTTGACAAGGTAGCTTTCCCTTCACTAGCTGCCGCCGCCCGGGAAGCCCCGATACCAACATACCTACATATTTTATTTTACTATTAATTTTACTACACTACAGCGAAGTTTGTCAACCTCGCAAAAGTAAAGATTCGTCATACTGGTGACAATTTTTGACCTAATTTAATTATGATTGATGATATCTCCGAAACGGTGCATTTTTGGACCACCTATTCTAGGAGTTTTAGTATTATTTTTATCTACAGAATATAACCCTAGAGTTACGGGATATCAAAAAAAACAGGTTGTATAAGTTATTATAATGTACTACATTTTTTACTAGGGGTGCCGAAAAAATAGTTGAGCTGCACGATTACTGACAAATGCTTGCACTGATTGGACAGGTCCACTCGTGTGGTTCTTTCCTCAAAAGACCATTTCAGACACGGATCTACATGGTCCTCACATGATCTGACCAAGATTATGTCTGGACTTTAAAAAGAGACTGACCCCCGAGTTTGTTTCGCCATTTCTTCTCAGGGGTAGTCAGATAGGAAATGTCGGCTACATCTAGATTATTTTTTTTATATTTTATATGACGTGTAAAAGTGATTCTAATATCCTATTTACAGAATAAACGATTCCATTTCATTTCAATAGACTAAATACATTTTCCGCGGCATTTTGTAAACGGCGTTTGAATTGTGGTCTAGGTATTATAGTGACGAGGCAATTTACATTTTGTCTTCGGCATATGTTATAACCGCGAGGGTTTTAAAAATGGACGGCGCCGCGCCGCTTGTAAAAAGCCGAATCATACAAATTGCCTGTGACAGACGCAATTTGCACGTGAGAAATTTTAAATTTCGCGGGCCATGAAATATAAAAGAAACAACAGCAATGTATCAAAACAGTCAAGTGAATGTCAAGGTCACGCGTGTTAAATTCCGAACGGGCGAGACAGAGATAGCACGTCGACAGAGCGAGATATCGACTACTAATAATTTGTGGGGTCAATCAACTAATACCAATTGCAGATTTGGAGCTTAAGTGGTATATATATATGGTTGTTTTCTGTTTAATTTTTGTATATATATAACCTCTAACCACTTATTATTCTGTCTCCGATAAATTTTTAGAACAGTAGGTTGTATACATGTGATACTCATATTAAACTGCATTATTAAACACTAGCTTCTGCCCGCGACTTCGTTCGCGTGGAAGTCGTAAGACACTACAATATATTATATAACAGCCATATTTTTTATATAAAATGGCCTCGTTGGTCTAGTGGTCGCAAGCGCTACTGTTGAGCATGAGGTCCTGTGTTCGATTCTCTGGTCAGGCAGTGTTATTAGGTTTCCAACTGGAAAATTTCTGAAAATAATCAAATAAAATTACGATACCTGCTCAATAATTAATACGTACTTGTTTTTTTAGTTTCAGAATACACCACGTTTTTCAAATGATATTTTGATGTAATGAAATGTTGTTTTTCAATTATTTGTCAAATGAGTTATTTACAGAAATAATAGTTTGTAAAGTGATAAGTTTATCAAGTATTTTACCTATTTTTAAAATGAAAAGTTATTCGTTTTTTGTCAAATGACAGGACACCGGAACATACATTCAGACAAACAGACAAAAGTTCTGAAAACTATATTTTCGGCATTAGGTTCGATCCCCGACCTGATAGCATTTCCTTTTTTTTTAATATATAATGTACAATTTTGACTTCGCTACGATTTTATTCTAATATATAGATGAGGGCATCAGACAAAATGAATTTCTATCAGATCACTAAGATTGATAACAACATCGTTGGGAAGCGAGGAAAAATGATTTTAAGAGATCCCAGGGAAAACCAGAACGTAGATGATAGAAATAAAAAAGCATTAACCAAGACTAAAGTTCAAAGTAAAAACTATATTATAGTACTGAAATCAATAAAAATAATTGTTTTAACATTTATTTAAAGACTAGAGTAACCAGGATAATCATCAATTTTATAATTTGCATAGATACAATCTAAACCTACGTTGTAAGTGCACTGTCACCACAATCACAGATTAGTAAAATTTAAAAAAAGCTGTCCACTTTCTATCTTCATCAATACTAATGTAAAATGAATCGTAAATCGTTTAATTTGCTGTCTCATTTTTCAAAAGAGTCCCACATTCTCCCTGTTCATATTTCAATCAACTTCTTTGATCAGTTCTGAATACGGAGGACACCTATCATCAATGCCCACGGCTGCCACTCCAAGATGATCTCTTCTCTCTCCAATAACCACTGGTACCTCCACGGCAGCATTTATGTGAGGAAATGGAACTTTGACTGTCACTCTCACTTTGTACTCTCCTACGAAAATCTTCGTATGTTGTATCGAGTACAAACTCGGCAACGTTGGGACAATACATGTCAGTCTGAACTCACTCTTTTCTTTTAAAATCGGTGAATATCTCTTTGTAGTTTCCACGGCCTCTGTGTTAATCTTTTTTGTTAGACTAGCTGTGCCTGATATGTAAGTAAAATATTTTATAAGCTCAGTTTTAATAGTTATGGGGACATCTGAGTCATTGTTTATCGTAAGCTTCAGTGTGATGTTTTCTCCTGGAGTCAAAAATGTTTTATCTATTTCTGCTTTTACATTAATGTTGTTGTTGGATTTGAGAGTGAAAAGATCTTTCTGTAAGCCAAATATCAGAGGTTCTGGGGAACACGGATTTACAAAGCCGTAAACAGGTACGTCTGCATCAAATGTTTGTTTAGTTTCAAAGAAGTTTTCCTCCACGAACGTGACGATAACTTTGTACTCTATAGTACAGGTGAAATTTTTCATTGATGTCGGTATATCATCTGGCAGTAAGAATTCAAATGGGTATTCGAAAGTTCCTGACAGAAGAACTTCTTCATAATCTCTAGCTAAAAACAAATTCTTGCATATATTTACATACTCTTCTTCGTTGCTGTAGGTTGTTGTCTTATTATCTGAATCTGACTCTGACCATTGACATCTTCCTTTGCCAACAAAATTGATGTCTATGCTTCCAAATTTTGTTGGTTTATCGATGAAATAATTCACTGTTCCTACCACAAGTTGTTTGGGTCTGTAGACACCTTCTTTTGCTTTTTTGAGTAATATTTGACACATCACACCCATTTCGGTAGAAAAACAGACATTAAAAAGTGCAATTGACTTTATTGACTACACGAGAGCGTTGCTCGCGAAATACTAGCGTAATTAAATAAAACTTGAATACAAAACATTGATAACACCTTTAACCGAGAAATTACTTTAAACTCATGAGAAGTAAGTTGATTTCAGAATAACAAATTAAAGCGCTATCGGACACGTAACAGGGCATGATTTGTAGTAATAAAACGTGAACTTCGTGCTATAGAATTAAGGTCTGTAATCGTTTGTGGCTAAGTAGATTACGTCATCGCTACGTGGAACTTCGTTTGGATTGCAAGCGTGTATTATATAAATGTACATACACAAGTAGAATGGTAGACGATGGCTAGACGTTATACTACGCAAATGGTGTAAAATTCTTTAAGCCCTATGTCAGAATTATTCATTTGTTTAACATATGTAATAATAATGGTATAACTTGATAACAAAAAAAACGTGCGCTATGTTATGCCAGAGGGCGAACAAACATTAAGGTAATAAAAAATTAAAAAAAACAATTACAAATAATGACACATTTCATAATACAAATAAATTAATAATAAATAGCCTAAGTCAATAAACAAAAAAAAGAGAAAAAAATGTCCAATGTCATAGACTGAAATAAACCTATTTCGGTCGTTATTACCTACTAAGAAAGTAGTAAGCTCTCAGTAAGACAGTGTAGTCTTGCACACTGCATACAAATCATTTATACTTAGTCAGAAACCTTTTGTACTGTCTTATTTTTTTTAATAAACTTGGTCAACTTTGCCTTTGAAGTTTATAATAAATAATATAATAATAATACAAAGTTTATTTCTTAAACAAAATACAGATTTAACATATTATATATCAAGACACTTAACTTAGCTTTGGTAGTATCAAAATTAATAATATCAATAGTAACAATGCAATAAAAATCTAACAACTGTAATCTGTACAAAATATGGGAAACCCTGCCTCTCAAACTAGGTAACCTGTATCTTGAGAGACAGTGATTCAGCTAAAGTAAAAAAAGTGGTGCTTTATGTATAAAGTAGACTGTGTCGGTCTACCTGAGTGATTATAGATAATAAAGCTTATTTGTGTGTGTGTGTGTGTGTGTGTATGTGTGTGTGTGTGTGTGTGTGGGTAGGGTGCGTGTGGGTGTGTTGTGTGTGATTGGAGATATGTAGGTAGTTTTATTATTCTTTATCATTGTTTTGATCGAGCAATAGTCTTTCTAGAAAGACATTCTGCGCACAGCCTAGGATTTATCTTTGGAAGATAAGTCAAGTTACAGCAGTTATAATAGACAGACGGATGGACAGACCAATTTTGAATAAGGTCACATTCAACCTGTAGAATGTTTCAAACAAGATTACTGCAGTAACAATTCTGACCATATCATTACTGAACTAAATCGCGAAAAAAAAAACCAGCTGTTCCCTACATTTATGTTCGAATAATTCGTTAAAATGTAGGGAACAGCTGATTTTTTTTTCGCGATTTCAGGTTTGGTCCCATAGTAAAAGTTGTTCGTAATGATGAGTACAATAACCCCTAAGAGGTTATTGACGTTTTAAAAATAACCCTGTATACATACAGGCTAGGCTAACTTTGAGAACATGTGACAAAATTGAAGGGAGTGTTCTACCCATCAATATGAACAACTTTTACTATGGGACCAAATTAGAATTCGCAAAAAAATAGTCGACCTTCCTTTAAAGGTACATAACCGATTGGACCATTTTGTGTAAGAAGCCCGACTTTTTGTTTGTGAATTCTAATTTGGTCCCATAGTAAAAGTTGTTCATGGGTAGAACTCCCTTAAATTTTGTCGCAAGTTTTCAAAGTCTGCCTGTATAAAACCAACATTAAAAAACCTGTGTTTCCTGCTGCTTTTGTATTTCTCAACATAGAGTAAAAAGAAAAAATACTAAAACATGGTTGTGCCCTTCGCGGCAGTCAGTCGTTCAATACGAGTATCAGACGTATGGCAACAGAGCCGACAGAAGTGTCTTTGTATCGGCGTGCAAAACGCTTCCACGCGCCGTATCCTTGTTGCGGCGGCAACTGTGTATAAAATAAAAACTAAGAAAAAAACAATGTAACCATACAAATCGCGGATTTTTCTGTTCCTTTCTTCTTGTATGTTTATACAACCTGTTTTTTTTTATATCCCATAACTCTAGGGTTATATTCTGTAGGTAAAAATAATACTAAAACTCCTAGAATAGGTGGTCCGAAAATGCATAGTTTCGGAGATATCATCAATCATAATTAAATTAGGTCAAAAATTGTCACCAGTATGACGAATCTTTACTTTTGCGAGGTTGCCAAACTTAGCAGTAGTGTAGTAAAATAAAATATGTAGGTATGTTGGTATCGGGGCTTCCTGGCGGCAGCTAGTGAAGGGAAAGCTACCTTGTCGACATGTAATATTTCACGTAAGGGTGTTTTACATTAATAATCGTGACTTTGCCGAATTATTTTGTATGAAAAAAAATAACGAAGGATTGGAACATAACTCATATGCCAGTTGATTCTTTGATATGGCCTCAATCATACCCTAGAGTTATGGGATATCAAAAAAAACACGTTGTATATACAGGGTCAAATAAAATTAGCTATCAAAACTTCGCATACGTGATGGGTATCGATATCTAAACATGATAAAACAAAAAATAAATTAATTTGATGACGTTTTTTTGGAGTCTTCAACCACCGGTAGTGTAGTCATTAGAAAAATATCAGTTTTTTTTAACACCATTAATTAAATAAATTATAAACCACAGACTAAAAATAATCGATTACAACTTTTAGAAAGTGTTAAAATAAATCGACTAAATCATCGCGCGTCGTCACATACAACAAGATCATGAGAATTAATAAGGAACCTTAACTTGCAATAGTTCATAAACTACAGTTTCAAATTGAATATAATTTAGGAATATTATGGTCACTGACAATTCAGGCTTCTAGCCTGCACCACAACGAAGTTACAAGGGATCGAAATGTCCTGAATGGCTTGAAGAAAAGGATGGTACGGCCTTTGTTTATTTGTTTTTGGTCGACTTGGCGGGGGCACTCCCATGCCCCCAGATTGATTTAATCAAGAAAAAAACATGTTTATTTATTCGTTTATTGTTGATCGTCAATATTATAAACATTGCTAGATTAATAAAGCATTACTGCAACAACAATTTTGATCGAGAAACAATTGTGGTGACAGTAGTAACAGTTGTCTGACCACATCAATTATAAAAAAAACATTAACAAGAGGTAAATTACAATAAAATCTAATAAAATAAACAGCATGTAACTAAAATTAACAAAACTTATTACGCATTCACACAATCTTTACCCAGCCGTGAGTTGAAGTAAGCCTTCATAATCAAGTGCACTACGAGTACACACAATGAAGGATTTGGAAAATTTCGAAAAGCAATCCACTTCAAAACTTCATCAATATTAATGTCGACTAAACTAATACGTAAATCATTCAAACTGAAAAAAAAAAAAAAACTGTTATCGTTTGTAGGGTTCCATACCTCAAAAAGAAAAAAGGAACCCTTATAGGATCACTCGTGTGTCTGTCTGTCCGTCTGTCACAGCTGATTTGCTCCGAATCTACTGGACCGATTAAGTTGAAATTTGGTACACATATGAACTTCTGTGACCCAAACACGGACGTGTTACGTAAATAAATTAATTTTGATTATGGAGGTCCCTTTTGGAGGGCAAATTAAAAAATAAAAAAAAAGTATTGCAGACTGTACCGTGTGACATATCAAATAAAAGGGCTTATTTTAAGGGATTTTATAAAAAAAAAATGTATAATTTTAAAACTTACTTTTGAAATTATTTAAGAAATAAGATGAAAATAACCATTCCCCCCCTTATCTCCGAAACTACTGAGCCTAAAATTTTGATAAAAATACAGAAAATAGTTTATTATTTATAGATTACAGGAAAATCTATAAGAAGTCTGTGGTCTTAAAATTGCATGATAAATCACTCAATATTGTGCGTACAAACTTACATTTGCAGTTGGAATGTATGGGGATCATGTTTTTCAACTACAATGTTAAGTTTGTTTGAATACATTCATCCCAACTACGGAACCCTTCATTGTGCGTGTTCCGACACGCACTTGGCCGGTTTTTAAAGGTATTGTTAAAATCACTCATTTGGAACATCTTTTTGAACTTGTAGTAAATACAACATTACCTACAGATCGATCAAATTTCTATCATTCTTTTCTGTTTTTGAAGACGAAGGATTCCCGTCATCATATCCCACGACTGTAGCTCCGAGATGATCTCTTCTCTCTCCAATAACCACTGGTACTTGCACTTCAGCATCGGTGTGAGGAAATGGAAGTTTAACAGTCACTTTCACTTTAAATTCTCCTACCATAATCTTCGCATGCTGTATCGAGTACAAACTCGGCATAGTTGGGATAATGCAGGTTATTATTGACATACTCCTTTCCACTATTCTTGTAGACTCCGTTTTTGTAGTTTCGACTGACTTGCTTACAACATGTGTCCTGTTACAATCTGATACATACGTAAAATATTCAAAAAGCTCTGTTTTAATAATTACTGGGAAATCTGTGTTATTGTTAATTGTAAGCTTCAGTCTAATGGGTTCTCCTGGGGTCAAAAATGTTTTATCTATTTCTGCTTTTACATCAAAGCTATTGTTGGATGAATGAGAGAAAATATATTTATTTAAACCAAATATCAGAAGCTCTGGAGAGCACGGACTTACATAGCCGTAAACAGGTACTTCTTTACTAAACTCGTTTATAGTTCTAAAGCCTTTTGTCTTCACAAATATAACGATAACTTTGTATTCTATTTTATTACCACCTGTTTTACTTTTTAATGACGATGGTATATCTTCTGGCAGTAGGAACTCGAAATGGTATTCAAAAGTTCCTGATAAAAGTACGTCTTGGTCATTTGTGGCTATGAACAAATTCCTGTTCGCCTTTACATACTCTTCTTTATTATTATATTCGAATGATGACTT
Organism: Tiliacea aurago; assembly: GCA_948098905.1. Lineage (NCBI taxonomy): Eukaryota > Metazoa > Arthropoda > Insecta > Lepidoptera > Noctuidae > Tiliacea > Tiliacea aurago. The sequence continues at coordinate 3,439,415 of OX402583.1, read as the reverse complement.
GTCTGGACCCACTTCTGACCAATGACACGTTCCTTTGCCCAGAAAAGAGATATCTATAGATCTAAATTTCGTTGGTTTGTCTATGAAATACTTCACAGTTCCTACCACAGTTTTTCCGGGTCTGAAAACACCATTAGTTGGCGTTTTTATAAATATTTGACACTCCACACCCATATTGGTAAATCTTAGATTAAAACAACCTAACGACTGAACTTAAGTACTGTCCGCCAATTACTAGCCTTGTTCAAATAAAGCATGACTGTATACGCACTGAAGAGAGGTAGGTAGTAAGGATAATTATGTTACCTTCAATGCGTATAATTCAGACATTAAATGTAATGCCTCGTCACACAGAAAACCAGACACAAAGAAAGAAATTAAAGAACAAAGGAAATAGGTTCAATCTTTAAAGAAATCTCTTTTTGCATGCCTCCGATAAGATAATCGAATAAAAAGAGACAACACACACACATAACACAATACAATAAAATTAAATAAAACCTCAACTCAATATGAATTACATTTCAACAGGATTAACCTTATCTATTTGTAAATTTTATGAGATATTTGTAAATTTTATTGATTATCATTATTATTCCGTGTATTAATAACTTGTAATTAATTGTAACTTTTATTGATTATTATTATTGTATTAATCCTGTATTCGACACAAATGTATTTTTGTTCAGAATAAAAAAATAAAAAATAAATAAATATCAGAAAAAATATGAATGAGTGAGTAGGTACATATTTCTGTTTTATTTCAGAACGCACAGATAATTTATATAGGGTCAAATTAAATTAGCTAGCGAAACTCCACAGACGTGATTCGTATCGATATCTAAACATTAACAAACTAAAAATAAATGAATTTCAAGAAAACAAATTTTGGGTCTGCAACTGCAGTTAGTGTAGTCACTTGAAATATCAGTTTTTTTTTTGTGTATACTTCACAGACATGATGGGTACCGATATCTAAACATGATAAAACAAAAGAAAACAGATTTTATTTTTACTTTGTCGTGTTTAAATATCGATAGCCATCACGTCTACGGAGTTCCGCTAACTAATTTACTATGACCCGCTCCTGCTAAACACGATTTTTACGACTTGGCGCAACGTCGAGATTTTTTTATTCAATGTAAGTTTAATATACATGTATTGTACAATGTATTGTTTAATGAGATCCGCTGGAGAACCAACCCCCATAGCCCGAAGAATTTCCAAACTTAAGTTGCAGTGGACTGGGTATATTGCTCGCAGAACCAATGGCCGCTGGGGCCGAAAGGTTCTGGAGTGGCGACCGTGTAGAAAGACGAAGCGTAAGAAGGCCTCCCACAAGGTGACCCGATGACTTTGTAAAATCCACAGGATATAAATATGTCGGAGTCGGTCATTAGTACGGACACGTAACGAATCAAGTGCGCCACTGGTGACATCGCGTGATCTACCCACACCTCTGGCGCGCTTCTACAGAGTCGTGATGTTTGGAGCCGATGGCGAGGAGGATATTCAAGATTCAGTGTCTCGTCTGATCGCATCGGAGTTAAGATGTACTCGATTCGTTATGCTCGGTTTTAGTGGTGATTATAATTTGTAGTCATGGTGTCAATTTGTGATTTCAATAAACGCTGTGTATCTCACCCAGTGTGTGATTGCACCAAACCCAACTTCTGCCCACATGATGACCGAAACTATCGGAGTAAAATCTTGACGATCCGACAAATAAATAAATAAATTCTTTATTGGTATAAAAATAGATATATATCCAGGTGTCTATATCCAGGTATATAGAGAGATATCCAGGTGTAACAGACAGACAGACAAGACAGACTTAGTCTCACCATATGGGTTCCTTTTTACCATTTTGGTACGGAACCCTAAAAATGAAGTGATACCGAAAACTGACATTTAGGTGTGGATTATTAAAGTAATTATTCCACATTTTTCATTATAAATAGCTAAAAACGTTTGTTTGAATATTGTTGTTATCAGGTACTTACGAGTACTTATTATAAGTGTTTATTACGTGCTATATATAAATCATGCGGAGGAGGATAGGGTGTTGTGGCGCAGCCTGTGAGAGGCCTGTCTAGCAGTTGACTGCGATAGGCTGAGTTGATTGATATAAAACATCAATATCGTAGAATAGAATACTCTTTTTAGTGAACACCATAATTTGCGGGCACGAAACTTGCGACGGCCGAGCGATGGCGGGGCGGCACGACGGCGATGTATACAAAAGCATTGCACATTACAGCGTCGCGCATGAAGGCTGCGGTTCCACTGAGGCGGAGAGGGGCAGAGCGGAGACGAGCTGTGCCGCGATTCACCAATCACATGGCTTGAAATCCACAACTCTTCTTTGCAGCATTGGCGGAGAGGAGCGGAATTGTTTAAAATATCGGGAAAACAGGCTAGATTAGGCTAGCGCCGAGAGAGGAGCGACGCGGAGCGGAGACGGGCGGGGCGGGGCAGTGCGGAGCGGGGCGGCTCACTCTCGTGCATATTCATTCATTTTAGTTAGCGTCTGGCAGCCAATGCTAATTTCTCTTCTTCCAAATCTTCCTCCTCCAGTAGAGAAAGATACAATTTTTTTTTTTTTTACCGACAACATGACCAGTGATCTGACTGAGATAACGCATGTCGAACGATGCGAATAGGCAAAGCAGCTCCGCTCTACCTAGCTCAACTCCGCTCCACCCCGCTCCGCTTCAGTGGAAACACCTACCTCTTTTCATAGCTCAGCCCCGCTCCGCACCGCTCCACTCCGCCTCAGTGGAACCGCAGCCGAAATGGGTGACGGCGGAGCGGGGCGATCGAGCGATGCATGGGCGGCGGTGGAGCGACGGCGACGCGGAAGCGACGAGAACAAACTAGTTTGGTTTCGTCGCTTGCGCGGGTACAGAGTGTTGTATTGAATTATTATTTTAGTAATGGAAATTAATAATGAAGAATTCATATTTTGTATTTTATCAAAGCCTTTGAAATGGTTGTAAATGACACCTAAGCTACCTAGTAATAAAGCGTAGAAAATTCTCCCAAATTGCGTCTTCGTTGATTTATTGGATGAACACTATCTCTAGGTAATAATAATTCCCTCATTAGGAGACTAGGCTGCAATAGTTCTCTTCGACGTAAGCTCATGTTTCTCACAACACTACTCGAGCGCGACTGCCCGCCAGTTTGTTTCATGCCCGCGCGAGATATCGCTGCCTGATCGCCCCGCGTCGCGTCGCCCCGCTGCCGCTGCCGCCATCGCTCGGCCGCCCGGCCGTCGCAAGTTTCGTGCCCGCAGACTTAAAGTTACAGATATAAACGTTAAAATTTTACATAGGGCGACACAAAGAGTGTCCGTGGAGTTTCTTGCCCGTTCTTCTCCATAGGAACCTACTACGCTTTGGAATGGGCAACTAGCTTCATGCTGAACAATGTATAAGTACAGACTTCGTAAATGCATTTTTTGAGCAAATGTATTGATAATGTTTTTTTTTATCCATTTATTAAATATTTCATATTAGCAATATCTTTGATAAGATAAATTTGCCCGTACTGCCACAAAAGAGAAACAAGCATCATTTACGTGATAAGGAATCAGTCCATCCCAGCTGGCCACAAACACAGGTTGTTTTCAAATGATCGCTAATTTAAATGAAAATGGGAGTGACGTGTCAAATTTTACAAGCGAACAACACAAAAGGTGTCTACAGAGCTGGACAGTTAGTGCAAGGATCAGTGAAATATGTTATAGATGAACCAACGGAGTTCACTAGTGTCACTCTCTCGTTAAGAGGTAAAGGATTATGTTGGTGGGTGCCCCTTATTGCCGGGTATTGGGACTATATACACTGGTTCCGAAGACTATGTTTATCAGTGCATGGATTTACTTCAAGCTAGAGAAAATGATACAGCGGCAATTGCAGCAGGAACTTATGAAAAGGAATTCTGTTTTGTACTTCCAGAAGTGATTCCATCTTCTTATAAAGACTCGAGATGCTTTATTGCGTACTTTGTCGAACTAAAATTCGTAAAACCAAACTTTATGAGATTTTCTAAGAGATTTAACTTAGACATTATGGTTCAGGGTGGCATAAAACCATGTCTCGTACAGCCAATGATATACGAAACGAAAAAAGAGTTTTTCTCGTCAAAGAAAACCATAACTTTAAGTGTAGAAATTGAAAAGATGTTTTTGTATGCGGGAGAGACTATAAAACTCAAATTTAATATAAAAAACGAATCAGAACTGGGTGTTACTTCCAGAAGAGCAGAATTACTTGAGTATATCACTTATAAATCTAACTGTAATCATCAAAAGCAAAAATCTAAGACAGTTAACGGAGTAGAAATGAATTTAATCGGTAATGCAAGACTGAGAGCTGAGTATTATGGCTTGGATAAGATTTCAACAACACCAGAAATGTTCTCAATACATACCAATATTTTAGCAAAAGAATATAAAGTGAAAGTTGCTCTAAAGTTTCCTTTCCCGCATAGAGAACTTTGCTTAGAGATTCCAGTGGTCATCGCAGAGAAAATTGATGACTCTGAGGAAGTCAAGTTAGACGAACAACCGCCTTCATATTGGCAAGCTATGAATGAGAAAAAAGGGAAGGAGGAATAGCCGAAACGGAAAACAAACCATTTAGGAAACCGTAGATAACATATTATGTCATTTGTATAATAATTTAGTTTAACGTTGGTGCTAATACTGATGCATGTATTTAAGAGTGCATAATTATGGTACTGTGAATGACCGAAGCGCAGTGCATCATATGATCTCTGGTTCGGTCAATCACCAGTGAATATTATCATACACCACGACGACTTAGTGAATCTTCATTATCTTCATTATGAGCGAAATAATAATAATTATTCTAAAATTATTCAAAGAAAACTATAAGTATAACAGCTTATATTAAAAAGCCGTTTCTGTATGCGGGGCAAGATATAGAAGTGATATTTGGAATTACAAAAAACTACTCGGATGTGCCTCTTATTTCTTCAAAAATTGAGTTAATGCAGTGTGTCACGTATGAGTCTAATATTACAAAGCGATATTTAACGATCTTAAAAGGGATAGAAGTAAAATATCTTGGGATGAATAGTTCGAAGACTGAGCTGAAACATACCCAACTTATATCTACAACACCTGACATGTTCACTGTACATTCTCATGTGTTAAGAATAGAATATAGAGTAAGAATATTGCTTAAGTTTCCTTGCCCGCATTCAGACATTTTCACTACTATTCCAGTGGCGATTGCAGAAAAAATTTACAACTTTGAAGACGAGAAGTTAGATATTGAACAACATTCAAGTGGGCAGGCAAGCTATGAATGAAAAAGTGTAATGTAGGAACAGACAAAAACAAAAATGAGAAAGGCAGTTAATAAAGAATTGTGTGTGGCAATGATGTATTACCTTTAGATGCGTTACCTGCGCTCAATAATGGCAATACTATGATAATAATTATTATTACGTATGCACCAATGAACATGCAGCAGCTAGTGACGTAACTACATATCGACGGCGAAGAGCCAATAACTTCTAACTGTCAAAATCAACACGAGTCCCATGGAATTTGGGAGGTAATGCCAATTGGGCCGGTGGTTTAGCTAACACGTATTTCAACATCTTGATTTATGCTATTGCAATACCTGCAATTAAAAATGTAGATAAGAGATTTTGCTAGAACATGCGAATTCGACTTTTAAATTCGAAACCATAAAAAGTAATTTTCCCGAAAATTTTCGCATAGGAGGTATTGACACTTCGCCGTCGATATGTATGTTCATCTCTTTCTAACAACAGATATCGGTATAGGTCTTTCCTTTTCTTCACGCGCTGTATGATTGTATGCAAGTACATACTTGCATACAATCATACAGCGCGTGAAGAAAAGGTGATTGTAGCTACATAGCTACAATCATGGCATGGCATGTTTTTGAGTGCACTAATGTTCGTGTATGACGCGTCTATTTATAATACGTCATTGGTGTGTGGACGTTTATAGTCTGATGACTAAAATATAATAATTGATTACGTACAAAAAGTATTTATTCCGTGATACTATCATAATAATAAATGATAAAATGTTTGTCTGATATTCATTATTGTAGATTGCTTTAATGTTTCTTCAATAAGCATATTTTTTTAGCGCAGACTAAGTATAATAACACGGTGTTACAATATTTTGCATTTTATGTTGCAATTTTGTACATAAGTATAATTTAAACATTGTAAGCAATTTGGGATTTATTAGAATTAGGGTGAACGGGTTTATGCAATAAACAGATTTCTTTGTATAAATACTGTCTTTTTCTTTCTCGCTTTTACTTATAAACCTCCCAAATCAGATTACAAATTTAAGTAATTTGTGTCTGATCTCTAAATCAAACCTACCGCCAATTAGATCCGCCAATGGATCAAAGTTAGGGGATCAGTAGCCTAATACACGTTATTTCACGACGCACCGATCAAGTTGCGCTACAGTTGTTGTTAATCTCAAGTGTAAGTGCTAAACTGATGCTAAGATTGAAGACTATACTCGGAATTTTAATTCGATTCCAGATTTGACATTAGCTACTGTCATTTTGTGAAATAATGATACCACATATAATAGTGTAGTGATGAACACAAAAATCGATAAACAATCAGTGTGTGTGCCATCAGTGTGCCAATTAAAGACTAAACTATTGATTTTTATTTAAATAAATACATAATTATTCATAATAATTATTTATTAATTAGTAATCGCTGCTCTATTTTATAAAAAGTTAATATTTTTGTTTTTATATTATAAACAAAACTTATAATAAAAGAGCCTAGATAGTTTTCAGTATTGGCAACCCGTGCGCGCTCGTGCAGCTATCGCCATTTTGTTTATCGTGTCATTCGGCTTCATTCTCCCAGTCTGACTGCACTTATTTCATTGCGAATCGATATTTTGTTATTTTGTTGGGTTTTTGTTAAAGTGTTGTTACGTTGTGTTTGTTGTTACGTTTATAGTTTTTTGTGAACTTTGAGTGAGGCAGCACAACATGGGATCACAGTTTTAAGACTGCCCCCTTACCATTGCGAGCTAAACCCTATCGAATTGATATGGGCGCAGGTAAAGGGGCATGTAGCTCAAAATAATAAAACCTTCAAATTGACAGACGTGAGAAATTTATTTCAGGAAGGCATTAAAAAAATTACGGCTACCGAATGGTCTAAATGCGTATCCCATGTTGTCAAAGAAGAGCAAAAAATGAGTAGGCTAGATATGTTAATTGACAATATCACAGACACATTTATAATAAATGTTACAGAAAGTGACAGCGATAGCGATAGCGATGACGGCGACAATTTATAAAATAAATTATTACCATAATCCATCTATCTGTTTTATTTGTCATGTTCCTTCATGATCACATTTTTTTATTTATTTCACACACAATTATAAAAGAAAAGTCTCAGATCGTTAATTAATCGTCAAAACTAAATTATCGGTTCAGAAATATTTAATTTCCTGATATACTTAGTTTACGAGAGTAAAATTATAAACGAGAAGAATCGATCTGGAAATATTCCATTTCCATATCGAATAATTTCGCAACGTCACTATTTAGTACTTGTCATAACGTTGCAACACTGAAATTGTCAAATCTGGAATCGAATTAAAATTCCGAGTTTAGATAAATAGTCGCCCTAAATGTTTCACTTATATGAAATGACTACAGTACCTGCTAAGCTTAAAACATAATTCCTGTTGTGTCTCGAAAGTATATTCTGGGTATGCCAAAGGACGGAAAATCACTGAGCGTGCGCAACCACCCGGTTGCGCACGCTCAGTGATTTTCCGTCCTTTGCTGCCTAAATTGTCCCCGACTCGTTGACGCTGCTGCTCGTTGATAGTTCACGTTCTCCGGATAGGTAATAAATTAACTTTGTATGTCAATATGATCTACTTTGATAAAATGAACTATTTATGTCAATATAAATATGTATTATAATATATATAATATATATTTTTTTAACATAGTTTCTATTATTATTATTGTATTATTGGTTTTGTAATTATATTTGTTAGATGTATATATATATATATATATATGTATATATATATATATATATATATATATATTTTAATCTATTAAGTATAAAAAATATGTATTAGGTAAGTATGTTGAAACTGTTGTACTTTCGGTCACTTGTCCCTAAAGGTTCATTAGAAAACCAGCGTCAGACAGCATCTGTCTGGCATTATTGCTGCAATGAACCTTTTTGGCGCAGCCGTGAGGCACATAATTATCATTGTTGTTAAAAAATTATTTTCACTGTTTTTAGGGTTCCGTACCCAAAGAGTATTCATGTAATTTTTGAACTACAAGGAGCAGTAGAATGCGCTCTAAGCTGCTTCGTCCACTATGTGACATGTGACTGCGACAGCTCGACGACTAGACGCAACGACAAACTGCGACCGACAATTTTCAGATACTTTATTCAAAGCTTCGCATAAATACTTCGCGTCGAGTTGCTTAGTCCAGGATAGGGGAGTACCACGCTGTCGCTGCAAGTCGCAACGACTAGACGCACGGTGCACGCGCACTCCCGACGACAGACGCATGCGATAGGTCAGCGTCAGTCTTGCTGTAAGCGCTGCGGACGTGTGTTTGTATTGCGAATCTCAACATGGATACGTTCGATATCGATGTTTTCAAACCGCACATCGAAGTGCGTCGAATACTTAAAGAAAATAATGGCTTTCTGCACGACGCGTGACGGCTGTCGTAATGACAAGACTCACGACTCTACACGATAGCTGTCGGCCTCTTATTGCGCTCGCGTAACGAGAACTAGACGCGAGCAAATGTGACAGCGGTCGAGATGATATCTTCTGCAGCTACAAATGATATAGCTAACACACGCGTGAGATTTAATAATAATAAAATGAGAACTAAAAGACAGTAGTAATACAAATAAGTCTGTTTATTGCTAAAACCTGCCAACCCCTATTGTTATAATCTCAAAGTACTAGGAAGGTTTAAATCGTACTTAAATAAAAAAATTAAACATGAATCTACAAATATAGTTGGATACACGAATTAATATGTAGCTAATCAAATATTATATTTTAATCATCATTCCACAAGTGCTCTTCATCTTCTACGAGTATTATCATTTTTCTTATTGGCTATTCCTGTATTACATTTTTCTCATTCATGGCTTGCCAGCATGAAGTGTCTTGAAGGTCAAACTTTTCTTCTTCTAAGTCTTCAATCTTCTCTGCGATGACCACTGGAATCTCTAGGCAAAGTTTTCTATGCGGGAACGGAAACTTAAGGGTAACTTTAACACCATATTCTTTTCTTAGCATATTAGAATGCATTGAGAACAGATGCGGTGTTGTTGAAAAATGATGGATTTGTGAATGCTCAGTTTTAAATCTTGTTAAACCAAGAAATTTAAGTTCTACCCCTTTCAGTATCTTTGGTTTTTGCTTCACTTGCTTCTCGTTAGATTTATAAGTCACAAACTCAATTAATTCAGTTTTTGAAGCAACTAGGGGCATTTCTGCGTTGTTACTAATATCCAAAATAACCGTTATATCTTCTCCTGCATACAAACATGACTTTTCAATTTCTGCTATTAAGGTTATGGTTTTTTTTGACAACATAAACTCTTTTTTAATTTCGTATGCAATATATCTTCTATCTTGACGTCGTGGTTTTACGCCACCTTGAACTTGAATGTCTAAGTAAAAAATCTTAGGTACACTCATTGAGTTCGTTTCTACGAATTTCACTTGAATAAAGAATGAAATTAAACATTTGAAGTCTTTGTAAGAAGATGGTATTTCTTCTGGAAGGGCAAAACAGAATGGTTTTTTATAAGTTCCTGCTGGAATAGTCACTGTTTCATTTTCTTTAGCTTGAAGTAAGTTCATGCGCTGATCAACATAGTTTTCGGACTCTGTGTATTTAGTCTTGGGAGTGATGGGTACCCAAAAGCATAATCCTTTACCTTTTAAAGAGATAGTAACACTAGTGAACTCCGTTGTTTTGTCTATATCATATTTCACTGCCCCTTCCACTGAGTCTCCAACTTTGTAGATATATTTTGTATTCCTTAGTAAAATTTCACACGTCACTCTCATTTTTATTTTAAGTTGCTATAATCTTGATAACACCCTTTCTTTGTGTTCAATAGCGATATACTGATGACGAAAGTGATGCTGATGTGTGATCTGTGATCTTATCTATATTAATCTGTACCATATTATTATAATAATAATATTATAAAGAGATAACATTTGTGAGTTCGTATGTAGGGGTAATCTTCGGAACTACTGATCCGATTCCGAAAACTATTTCACAAATGGGTACTTATAGTTTTGCCTAGTGTCATAGGAAAAGAAAGAAAGCAAAATAATTTTAGGAATATAGTTTATGCGTTAAACAATGAATTTTACGCGGACGAAGTACAATGAAGATGGTGGGCTACTGCCCAACTATTAATGCTGAACTGAATGGTGCTGATCAATGCAGTATGTTCGTGAATGAGCGCTGTCAGTTGGGACTGGTCATCTCTTAGCTGCTACGGCTTATTTTTAATTATTTTAGTTTTTAATTGTCTTTTTTTGTTTTTAATCTTTTTATCACGGACGCTTCTGACGTTTTGCATCGTTCTCACATTTATAATTTCAATATGAATGATGTAACCAAGATTTTGTATCAATATTTTTAATTTAAAAGAGTGTCCGTGGATTTTCTTGCCCGTTCTTCTCCATAGGAACCTACTATTTGGAATGGGCAACTAGCTTCATATTTGTAACTGACCGACTTCTTGACAATTCAAAATTGAAATAAATGCTTTGAGTTTGAGTTTGGATGTCAGGACGTTGTATAAATGCTAGTCACGCGTAAACTCTGCATGTGCCATGCAGGATATTTCGTGACGTCAGTGTGATCCGTAGTTTGCATGCTGCTGATTTAGATGCTGACACAATAATAAGTAGATATCAATTAAAATAGTGACACAAGATAGAGGATCAAAGAACCTCTCATACAAATTCAAGGCCATGATAAGTTAAGTTATCATTGTTATTAAAGAAACACTCCACAATAAGAGTGTTATTAAAGATCCCTAACACGTGAGAGACAAATTGTGATAGTACGTGCGTTGATTAGACCAAATTACACATGTAAGTAGTGTGTGTAGCAAATTAAATCAGTTCTCTTATGCCCTATACATGCTCAAAAAGTATCTAATCAAACCACACTACTAAGTGCTTATTATGCCTATGTGGGATCCACTTTATCTTATGGGGTACTATATTGGGGATACTCCACTGATAAAGAAATTGTGTTCAAGGCACAAAAAAAGTGTATTAGATCTATATATGGGATACGTCAAACAGACTCATGTAAACCTCATTTTATAAACCTGAAGATATTAACTCTGCCTGCTCTTTAGATCTACGCGGCCTCAATTTTAGTTAAATCAAACATCAGTAGCTATGACACATTAATACGCTGAATAGTATGTGATAATATGTAATAATTAATATAATGATAATATAAAATATATGAATAATGATAATTAATATAATATAATGTTAAGTCTGTAATATTGAGTATGTATTTTTTTTTTCCTCTTATATTTTATAACCATTTAGATTGCAATGCCTTAACATGCAACTAAGTTCTAGAACCTACCTATTGTAAACATCTACAAAATCCTGTACACTTAGTTCGCAATAAATAATTTGAATTTGAAAGTTTTCGGCATTTTATTAGGCACCTGTTCCACCACCGATTAACTAGAAGCGAGTAGAGCTAGCAACGACCAACGAGCAGCGAGTGCACGATGACGACGAGCACGTACTCGCTGGTATGCATAGTACTGAGCAGTGTTGGCCCAGTGGTAACGGTCCTCGCTGTCGGCCGTGGTCGAGTCGATGGTCGGCAGTGAGAAGTCCTGGAACGCGGTGGTGTCCTTCTGCGAAACAGTCGTGTCGCAGAAGGAGGCTGCGAAAAGAGTGCGGAAGATCTCGTCCGCTCACCCGGCCCGCAGCAGGCGCACTGGCCGTCGGCAAAGGGCTGACAACGCCCTCTTCCGGCCCCCCTAAATGGGTCCAGGGACGGTGGACTTGGGGACGGCCGCCGCCCCCTATCACACTGGACCCGAGGTGGCGGCGCGTAGTGTTCCACGCGCGCCGCTTTCAGACGTCGCGGGGGGGGTGGCAAACACCCCCAGACATGAAGTGGCCCGCAGAGCCGGGGATTGCGGAAGTAATAATAGGTAGATCCCAAGATCCCCAGTGCAAGTGTGGGAGGGGAACACTGGGGTGGTTTTTAGTCAATAAGAGTCTAACAGACCCCTCCGCCCGCCTAAGATATGTGACATCTAGCAACCCGCACTGGGCCTGCGTGGTGGATTGCAGCCCACTTCCTCTCGAAAAGAGGAAGCCTGTGTCCCAGCAGTGGGACCATTACAAGGTTGATTATGCTATGCGTAGTACTCAATCTTGGTGCGTGAGTCTCGAAGCGAGTGCTCTGCCCGCCCAGCGAGCGTCACTGAGAGAGTTCTCTCTTAGATAGCTTTTGTCGCTGCAACAAACGACTACTCGCCCGCGGTGATTTGAATAGTCAACGATTGACTATTCATCATCATTTCAGCCGAAAGACGTCCACTGCTGAACTTAGGCCTCCCCCAAAAACGGGAGAGATTTGCCATAATCGCCACGCTTGGCAGGTATGGTTTTAAAATGCATAGAGAACGGTGCTGCCCATTCTCTAGTTTAGTTGCCTTTTACGACACCCACGGGAAGAAATAGGTTAGTGCTATTCTTTACGTCCGGCACCGCACGGACGAATATCCCATACATAATACCACTGTAATTTGAAAACATGGTAAAATCCCATTATTGTTAAAAGAGTTACCATGGAGTTTCTTGCCGGCTCTTTTCCATAGGAAACCCAATTGGAACCGTGCACCTAGCTTCTGACGTTTCATAAGTGCCCATGTAAATTTATGTTAACTAAAATATTGAAGAAATGGGATCAACTATTAATATAATAATATGTATATCTTTTACTTACACGGCACCTCCAATATATTTGTAAGTTTCTTGAACGAGAAAATCGTTGACATCTAGTCGCTTCCTCGTCGGCAATAGGACAGGTGCTCTAAGGTTATAGCGGAACCCTCCTCCGCCTAATTTTTTTCTTAGAATGTCAGAAATCACAAGCAATGTATTATCTAAATTCTGTTCTCAAAGCAAATAAAATTATATCACGTACCTAGTCGTTCGAAATTTAAAATGTTTGGTAATTTTCAGCAATAGCGGCCAGTCTATAATTATAAATGTTAGATGACTATTAATGAGAACTGGTGACAGCCGTTCTTCAGGAACAACCTGTAAGAATGCATCAATTAATGTATGAGTGTTGCGACATAAGGTAGTATAACTATGCAGGAACGCAGGGCGTTCGTAAATTCACAAAAAAACTGCATAAGCAACGGGGAATTGCTACTGAAGACTGCGGAGTCGACCTCACCACTAACTGCTGCTCACACGGACAACTGTACATCACTTTGCCCTCGCGTCACCAGTCCAGGCACTGTATATTTTGTGGCTGCTGAGACTATAACTACAAACGTAGTATACGGATGATTTTTTTAAAAAATAACATAAAATCACACCTGTGACCCGAAGGGTTAAATAGGGTGTACCTATTTATAGTACATCCACATTTCGTCAATTATGTTTAGGTCCCATGTATAAGGGGGCGAGCCTATTACCACTAACCGGACACAAAGGCAGACTTTGGACTGTTACTGCGAAATTTTAGATGGAAAACACAATATAACTTGCTCTGCTACTCAACAGTAGCGCTTCCGACCACTAGACCAACGAGGCCGTTTTCTATAAAAATGTAGCTATTATTTTAGTATATTGTGGTATCTTACGACTTCCACGCGACCGAAGTCACGGGCAGAAGCTACTAATAGCGAGTAATAAATGTTAAATGAAACAAGACTACTGAAACAATCAGTCATAATTATTTAACACACATAATTTTACAAAAAACAGATATAGTTTGAATCTTAGGACGTAAAAAATATGTACAAAGATCGATGGAAAAATTCAGTACTTGGTTTGGCAAGACTAGAAGACAACATATCTCCAAGATCAACAGTTACACACACTACACACATTAATTTATATTTCACATTTATATAACATTTTTATGACTACTCCTAATTTTAACTATCATCATAATTTTAGTATCTTCCATATTTTGAACACTATTATTACTGCAATTATTATAGATAACACATACTATTCTTAACTCTTTGTTTTAAAAAGTACATTGGTACTAACATTCCAATAGATCCATAGTATTTAAAAAAAATCCAATTCTTAGATTTAGAATATGAATGTTATAGGTACTATGGTTTGAAACATTCCACACTATTCCCCCTTTTCATCCCCACCAGCTTCGTCGTCAGTTGCATCTTCATCATCTTTCTTTGCTTCGCCCATAGCTTCCCAATATGTTGGCGGAGGATCATAAATTTCGTCTCGTTGCACGTTATCTCCTATCTGCACAGGTATCTCCAACACAACATTTCTATGAGGCATCGGCAATTCAGCTGTTATTCTAACTAAATAATCTCTCGACACTATCTTTGAGTTATCTAAAGAAACTATATCCGAGGGAACGATGATATCTATTGGCATATTTTGGGTAGCGCCACTTTGGATAGACCCTGTTTTAGTATCACAATTCGATATATCTTCGTAAGCCTTCACGTCAGAGTGCCCTGCTGCTTTGAACGCATACATTTCTATCAGTTTAATTTCAACACTTTTTATATTTACATGAGTATCATTCTGAATTTCTGATTGGATTTCTATTTTACCTCCGTTTGTAATTACAGAGTTAAGAATGTTTGCTTTCATGATAATGGTGCTAGTTTTTCTGGAGAATAACTGTAGTAAATTGCTTCTTTTTCCAAACATGACGGGCTCTATTGATAGTTTTGGCGTTATGGTAGACGCTACAGTAATTTCTTTTCGAAAATGTTTGGCGAAAGCGAACCAGCCCGGTCTATCGAATTTTATACGCACGTAATATTTTATCTTACAGTTGACACCGTATCTTGGGATGTGTTTATAGTACTCAAATGACGGAGGTAAGTTCTGAGGCAATCTAAAATTGAATTTCAAGTCGTAAGACCCTGGAAATACTTTTTGTTTTCCTTCTTGCATGACCTCATCAGTATCAACATATACTTCGCTACTGCCATAGGTATGTCTTCTGTTTTTTTTATTGGTTCTCTCTGTTAGTCTCAAATGACCCATTCCTTTTAAGGAGACCGTTATCTTTTCTATTTCCATTTGTTCATCAAGAGCATATTTGATCATTCCAGAAACGACTTCACCACAATAAAAAGCACCGTCTGGTGGTTTGTTTAAGTTAATTTGACAAAATATTCCCATTTTGCAGTAAACGGTTTTTGCGGGAATTCAACAGATTTTATCACAGTTCACTGACTTACTTATTTTTATTTGTTTACTATTTAGTTCGTTAGGTCTACGCACTCTTAAAATTTTCAACGAAGTAACAGCTCCCATGAATGATTTATTTTATCGGAAATACGACATCATAATGTTATCAATATCAAACGATCACAGCCAATAATAATGTGTTGCATATGAATCCCGAAGACAGAAACACTGCAAGAACGCCCAACACAACAAATGATAAATATCAAAGTTTTCACTGATTGTTTATAGCATAGATCTTGTTTTCCAACTATTCAACACTGTGTCCACATATAAATAAGCCAATTGATAGTATTGTAACACACTTCCTGCCTTATTATCACTACTTGAAAACAATTAATTTTATAATCACAACAAAAAGAGCGTGAGCCCTGTTATCTTTCTGACAGAATTATGATGTCATAAAAGTTTGTTCGGAAACACATCGCGGTGAAGAATCTAGAACTTACAGTAGAAAACACTCCTTTATCAATAAATAAAACGTTATTTACAGCTTATAAAATACCAAAAGATAATCATTCTATCAGAAAATCAAAAAACCAAGATAGGTTAACATTTATATAAAATCATTTAAACAAGTTGTACATCAGACCAAAGCTGCCATACCAATCGATGTATCCGAAATCCGAATGAAAATATCAGTAGAGAGGCAGACGGTCCCTATCGCTATCGCTCGATGGGTGTAAAAGAGACAGACCTATTTCTCTCTCTTCGTCCGCCTACGTCACTGATTGATTACTTATGTCTATGACGTCACGACGGCTGCACAGCGAGACATTCAACAGGCCAAAATAGTAAACATTTTTTTATAAGATAGTGTTGTTGTTGTGTTTCTTCGTTTCGATAATTAATCTTTCGATTCTTCTTTACATCACTATCAAAATATCACTTACGATGTGGGTTTCCCGATACTACAGTAACATTTTCTGTACACCCCTCCAAGTAAGCTAAAATCTATCTATATATATAAAATTCAAAGTCCTGACTGACTGACTGACTGATATATCAACGCACAGCCTAAACCGCTGGTCCTAGAAACATGAAATTTGAAGAGTAGGTATTCATTAAGAAAGGGTTTTTCGAAATTCTACCCCTAAGAGGGTGAAATAGGGGATGGAAGTTTATATGAAAGTCCGTCAGTTTTGAAGTTAGAATATTCAAATTTTGTGTTTAGGCTGACGATTGAAAATTAATTGATACATGTCTCAGCGTTTTTGATAATTCCACCCCCGAAGGGTTAAAAAGGGGGATGATGTTGTGTATGGAAAGTCCTTAATTTTCGAAGTAAAATCACTAAATTTATTATCTAGGCTTATGGTTGGAAGCTAACGCAACGGTGTTGTTAGAATTTTAACCCATAAGGGATGAAAAAGGGGATAAAATTTTCTTTTTAATGAAATTTCGTTTTAAGTAAAATCACTAATATTTCGGCTTATTGTTGGAAACTATAGGCATCCGCTAAAAAGGGATTTTTCGAAATTCAACCTTTAAGGGGTGAACAAGGGGGGGATAAATCTTATTCCTTGAGTTAATAAAACTGAAACTTGGCACGAATACTAACCTAAATAAATTATAAAGTGTGACATTTTTGTTTTTTTTTAAACTATACTCCATAATGGGGGATTTGCGGATGACAAAGTTTGTATGGAAGAATTTTAACGCGCGGTCCGATTAACTCGAAACTCAGTATTTATACTGTAAACCAAAATAAATAAAAGAATTGATCAGTTTTTCGAAAATTTACCCTTTTTTTTGCGTGGGAAATTATCAAATAACTTCTCCCGCTCTGGGCGGAGCGGAAGGGCGTGTCAGACTACTGACTAAAACCCACCCGTGTTCCTTCCGTTGCCTGTGTGCCAGGGCCATGATATCCTTTCGGACAAACATCACAACCCTGGCAGGCCCTAACGGACCCCGTCAGTTGGTGCTGACATCTCTTTGAGGCGCGCGTGGAACACAACGCGCAGTCGAACCGGGCCTGGTCCTTATCGGAGAGCGAGCTACCCATCGCTCACCGTACGCAAGCCCGCGCCTACGGTGGCCGGAAGATAGCTTGCTACTCCCGACGCCCGGGCCGTCACCTGCGGTGACTAGGGGCGCGAGGGTGTGAACCTTGCCTCTCTCTCACGCGTTCTGCCTCCTCCTTCGCGAGCATTATTGTTTCCCAGAAGGAGGTAATGGCTTCCCATGCACTCTCGCTCCGAACCATAGCCTGAACCAGGGCCGGACGCGAGAGATCGCTGCCGCCGTGAGGACACAGCGGTGCTCCGCCAAAGCCGGACGTGGGCAAAGAAGAGCTAAGAAGGGGTTTTTGGAAATTCAATCTTTAAGGGGGTGAAAAGGGGATTTTGTTTGTATGAAAAATCTTATTCCTTGAGTTAATAAACCTGAAACTTGACACGAATACTAACCTAAGTAAAATATAAAGTTTGTCATTTTTTGTTTTTTTAAAGTAAAGGGGGTTTGGGGGATATCAAAACTTTTAAATTTTAACGCGCGGTCCGATTAACTTGAAACTCAGGATTTATACTGAAAACAAAAAATAAAGAATAACTTTTATCCGGTTTTTTTTAAATCTGCCCCTTTTAATGGGGTGAAAAGGGATAGTTAATTTACAAGGGAGGATTCTACTGTGTGGCTTGATTAACTTGAAAATTGGTATAAATAACCTATAAATCCAATAATAATCCAATCCTTTTGAGGGGTAGTTTTTTCAAAACTACCCCTCAAAAGGATTTTAAGGAGTGTTATGGTTTGTATTTAAAGAATCTTAACGCGCGGTCCGATTAACTCGAATCTCAGACCTTATATTGAGTTTTCGAGAATCGGAAAAAGGGGTAGGTACATAGTTTTCGGGAGAATTTTACTGCGTACCTTGAATAACTCAAAAGTTGGTACATCAATTATTATTTAAGAACAAAAACGTAGACATAATAAACAATACAAAATTTCTTACAAATAGACTTAGACATGAAATGGACGAGGACACGTAGGTATATTGAACAAGTATGTACAAAACGAAGTATGTATTTATATGCTATATATATCCTCCGTAAAGTCGTAAATGAAACTGCACTCCTATCTGCTTACCACGCTTACGTTGGTTCCAACTAAGATATGGTATAATATTTTGGGGGAATGTTGCTGATAGAGAAGCTGCTTTTTTTTCGACATCCACGCGGGCGAAGCCGCGGGCGAAAGCTAGTATAATATATTTTGATTCTTTTTTTTGTTCTCGCGCAATTACCTAATGAGGTTTAAACTCACGATCTCACACTCACCAGTTCGACACCATCCATTGGACTATTTCGCTTACCTATACGTTGTTTTTAGGGTTAGGGTACCAAAATGGTAAAAAGGAACCCTTATGGTGAGACTAAGTCTGTCTATCTGTCACACCTGGATATCTCAAGAACTACTAATGCTATCAACTTGAAATTTAGAATAGTTTTAGATGACGTTTGCCCAACTATTTTGCAAACAAGAAAGAAATTAAAAGAAATATATCTTTAAAGTTTGTCTATTTAAAAGTAAAGTTAACGGCGTAAATCAATGGCGAAACAAGCTATATTTTTGAAAGCGCAAAAGTCATGAAACTATTAACGGGTGCTCAGACTGACACGAATGGTTTATCACCACGAAAACTATACTTTTTATAGTTACACAGACTTAATGTTTCGATTATTTCACGCTTTCTCACAATTAGATAAGAAATTGATGAAAAAAGTTTTTTTTGTGATAGCACCCTTAACTATACTCCATTTGAAATAAGATAAGACATTTCAATACACTTGTTTACAGTCCGTTCATCCGATTTTGACTTCTAATGCGTTGGTGGCATGACAAATGGCAGCTGTAATAAACAGTTGGTATTGTAACCACGTTTTTGCTTTTAATGCCATCTATTATGTCTACGGAATAGAAGTCAAAATCAGTTGAACGGACTGTAAACAAGTTTATATAAATGTCTAATCTTATTTCAAATGGAGTATAGTTCCATATTATTATTGAGATAGGTTAAGTTTTCATCATTTAGATGAAAACTAAAAAGCTTGTGGCTCCTTTGACTATATGCTCTTATAGTTTCGGACTTCGCCTTGAAGTCTCAGATTTTGCATTGCAGCTTGCATGAGAATTACGGACATTATGCAAATATGAATTTACATATTACTAAGCTCTATGAAAATCTTGCTTGACAATAACGTTTTGCTAAAAGATCCTGTTGGGTAATTGCGTAACACATTTCTAATGGCAACGCCATTTTCAACAACATTCAGTGCGTTATTTAGGTTTTTGACAAGACGAATTTTTCAAACCTATGATTTTTTTTATTTAGGATGGGTTCTTGACCTTAGTCTAGGGCAGAGGTGACAGAGACAAAGTCGACGATGGAGTGAGCTTACCCAGAAGATGCCTGTTTACTCTAACTTTGAAGAGGTTAGGGTTGTATGCGTTCGGAAACACAGACGCAGGCAGAGAGTTCCATTATACAATTCATTTGGAAACGCTTAGTGCGAATTGGTGGAATAGCAACAAGGAATGGATGGTAACCTGCAGTGCGTCTAGATTTCAGATAATAGAAGGGGGCCGGTGGAATGAGGGCGTGGAGTTCTTGGGCAAACATGAAATTGATTAGAAATTTTCTTCAGAATCCTTCGGATTGTGATACAAAGTTTGTTTGTGTTTAGAATTTGTGCTGCTACGTAGCTTGTACGATTACTTAACTTTGATTATTTTTGAACTATGTCGTCTTAAACTCCTTGTTTTGTTTGTCGAATGTGAAGGTGAAGACATTGACTCTTGTAACACAGGTACCACTTTTCTTGAAAAGCCAGGCCAGTCAGCCAGGGCTTCAAATGAAAATGTTACACCTTTTTGAAGTAAAACTTCTTTAGGCACGCTTGACTTGGGGAGTAAGCTGGTGCATGCATGACGAGAGCGTTACGGAAGTGACGAGAGCGTTACGGAAGCATAATTAGTATTACTATTTGTAAGTTTTACTTCAGTCGTGTGGTCTAAAGCACACTCGTATTTTTTATGACAATAATTTATTTGTATTATTTCCATAAGAATCGATTTTCATAAAAGGCCCCCTCGGTATGGAAATTTTATGAGGAGTGAAATTAATACAAGCGTTACGTTTTTCTGCGCAACGTATCTTGAGCACCTTGCAAGAAGTGATCTCCAGTATTGCATCGGAGCTGACACACACACACTTGCATTTTAATATTGTTATTCCGTTTATTTTTCCATATAAACTACATTTTTAAATATTTAAACATATAAAACATTTATAAATATAAAAAAATAGTGGTCCGCCCGTACCGTCCGTATCGGGAGCAGAGTCCAAGTTACCGGAGGCTCCAGAGCCAGGAACGTCCTCCCGATGCGAGCCGTATCGAAGAGTACTGCCTTCTGAATCAGGCCTTTGATCCAAGCGCCTAACGAGAGCCTCGAGAGATGTTGGTCGAGGCTTTTGGCACGACAATCGGCACAATGACAGCCGAGCTCATTTTCCACATATCAACAACCTCGTGTGCTAAATCGAGATATTTTATTTGTTTCTCTTTCTCAGCTTTCACGAAGATCTCATTATGTGGAAAGTTAACATCGTTATCATTGAAAGCTAATCAATAAAAAAAACTGCTGTTTCCTACATTTTGATGACTTATGGGAACATAAATGTAGGGAACCGTTGTTCCTATAGTAAAAGTTTTTCACTCCAGCAGGTCAATAAATGTAATCCAGTGATGAGGAACAAGACTTTGTCCGGGAGATAGGGTCCATGGGGTCACTATTACCCAATAGCTCGCCACATGCTGCCCTGAGGGATTATGCAGGGCTTGGAAACCGGTTAATTTTCTATGTAACCTTAACCGTTATTATAAGAAGCCCTGTTCTCGTAACCTGTGCGGTACCGCACCGAGTGGACCCAACATGCTGCTGCGCCCTGCTGTGCCTACGACGCAGCTGTACATTTTACGTCTGCACCACTTCACGACGATCGAGGAGGTCATGCAGTATGTGAAAGTGAAGACCAACTGGATTCTGAGGGTCGAAAGGTTGGAATCGCGCCACAACATCAACTTTAAGTCATTTGTGGTACGAATCCCAACCAACCATCCACAGACCTGCTTGAAAGAGGACTTTTGGCCGAAAGGTGTCGTATATCGACGTTGCCAAGGACGGTGACGCGACACCACGCAGCGAGACACGTCGCCGACAACGTGTGTTTAGTTATAGCTTAATTTGGTTTTAGAATATGTATTAGTTTATTATTGTTGTAAAATCTAATTTTGTGTATTTTATCTATGAGAAAAAACAAACAAAAAAAAAAAAAGAGAAAAAAAAAAAAAAAAAAAAAACTAAACATTTTATTGTCAGGCCCCAGATGCCTGACAATAAAAAAAAAATTGTTTTTTTTTTGTTTTTTAAAAAACTTTGCCCCACACTAGGAATTTCTCCTGTATCGTGGGTGCGTTTACAAACATTTAAATTCACATACACAAACAGCCAGACCCGATACAACTACTTGTAGGTCATACAAATATTTGTTCCGTGCGGGAATCGAACCCGCGACACGCAGCGCAGCAGTCAATCGCTTAACTAACTGCGCCAACCGTGTCGTCAAATTATTATTATTATAAAGGTTTTCGAATATATTTCGTTAATTATTTAATATTTTGTTACAAAATCAATGCTGAACTTAATGTGATGAAGCAATGTTTGAAACTAATATCAATTGTAACAAAAATTATTTTCATCTTCGGAAATAAAAACTAACCGGTTTCAAGCCCTGGGGTTATGTATGTCTCTTGGTCTGGCTCCGCACCCAAGACCAGTTTTGGCAAAGTAAACTCTACCGACCTAGAGTTTGGAGCGCGCAAGCCTCAACGTGAACCTAGAGATACGGGCTATTGTAAATGTCAATTTATTTATTGATTTAATACACACAAACCACTCATTAAAGAAAAATAAATAAAGAAAGAATGAAGAACGCAAAGGTACTGCTTGTTTCATTAGAAATTTCATCCAGCAGACCTGCGACAGGAGAGTTGGATGAGAGATGATAGACACGGTGTGTAAAAAGACAATACAGGAAAACTTTAATTAGACTCCATAGTCTAATTAAAGTTTTCCTGTATTGCCTTAACTTAAAACAATACAATATAGGTTTAAAATAAACAGAAATACAAATACCATACATAAATAAAGCAATAATACATATATTATAATAATATATACCATTCTATATTACATTTATTGGTCTAATTTGACGTCGCTATTTTCAGTAGATATATCGTCGGTTATTAATACAAAATCTGCTGTTTCCATTGATGTATTAAATAGGAAGATAGGCCACTCTCTAACATCACGTAATTATGAAATGGACCCGATGTCGTGCGTCATGTGCTCGACAACCGAAATAGAGAGACATATTACGCGGGCTATAGCGGGAACGAGATAGCAATAATTGTCACTGTTACGTACCCATAACAACTCGGAAACAAACTACGATTCGGGTATTCCCCACAAACTGAGAGTAATGTAGGTCGATTGTGTTCTTTCCCCTAATTTATGCGGTCCTATTTAATACATCAATGACTGTTTCATACAAAATTGCAAAAGCTATACTATCAAAATGTATAGATCAGCAGTTTTTTTTTTATTTTGCCTTGTTTGACACAAATCTAAGTACGGGTAAGATATTCGTAAGTCAACCGTACCAATTAATTTGGGTACTAATTAGGGCAAAAAAAAAATACGAGTATATTTACTCAATACCTTAAGAGGAAATCAGTATTCTCTCCAAGATTATTGAGTAATTAGGGTTTCGTAGCCAAATGGCAAAAAACTACGGAACCCTTATGGATTCGTTATGTCTGTCTGTCCGTCCGTCCGTATGTCACTTTTTTCCGAAACTATAAGAACTATACTGTTGAAAATTGGTAAGTAGATGTATTCTGTGAACCGCATTAAGATTTTCACACATAAATAGAAAAAAAACAATAAATTTTGGGGATTCCCCACACTTAGAACTCAAAAATGATATTGAGGTTTCTAATATCACTTTTTTTCTTAACTGAATAGTTTGCGCGAGTGACACTCCAAGTTTCTCTCCAAGATTATTGAGTAATTAGGGTTTCGTAGCCAAATGGCAAAAAACTACGGAACCCTTATGGATTCGTTATGTCTGTCTGTCCGTCCGTCCGTATGTCACTTTTTTCCGAAACTATAAGAACTATACTGTTGAAAATTGGTAAGTAGATGTATTCTGTGAACCGCATTAAGATTTTCACACATAAATAGAAAAAAAACAATAAATTTTGGGGATTCCCCACACTTAGAACTCAAAAATGATATTGAGGTTTCTAATATCACTTTTTTTCTTAACTGAATAGTTTGCGCGAGTGACACTCCAAGTTTCTCTCCAAGATTATTGAGTAATTAGGGTTTCGTAGCCAAATGGCAAAAAACTACGGAACCCTTATGGATTCGTTATGTCTGTCTGTCCGTCCGTCCGTATGTCACTTTTTTCCGAAACTATAAGAACTATACTGTTGAAAATTGGTAAGTAGATGTATTCTGTGAACCGCTTTAAGATTTTCACACATAAATAGAAAAAAAACAATAAATTTTGGGGATTCCCCACACTTAGAACTCAAAAATTATATTGAGGTTTCTAATATCACTTTTTTTCTTAACTGAATAGTTTGCGCGAGTGACACTTCCAAAGTGGTAAAATAGAATATAGAATAGAAACTTTATTTTCAGACACATAGTCCATAAATTACACAACATTACAATATAAAAACACAAAACACATCAAATAAAATAACATGCACGTTAAATAAAATAAACACAAATATAAATAAAATTATTTAAGGCACTGGAATGACGCTCTGTGAGTCGTCATCCAATGCCACATTATGGGGCTGTCCATCCTGCTGGCCACAGTAGCCAAAAGACTGTTGGGACTATCGCGCACTCGCCGCATCAGGGACGCTATACGCAGACGCATCAGCGCCTAAAAATCCGGCACGCCGGTTTCCGCGAACATCCCCGACGCACTGCAAAAGCGCGGTAGTCCCAACATCACCCTGAAGGCATTGTTATATTGGACTCGCAGAGCACTGTACGAGTTTTTTGTATAACTGACCCATAGGGTGCACGTGTACAGAGACTGGCAATATTCCCGTCTATAAAGAGTGTAATTTTTACCTCTTCTGTACATCGAGCAAACCTACGGGCCAGCATGTTACATCTAACTGCCAATGCTCTGCGTTCCCTCTCCAAATCCATATCATCGGACAAAGCGTCAGTCACCCAGTTTCCCAGGTACTTGAACCGTGTCACTCTGGTAAGCGGGACGTCCCCTAAGGTGATCGATGGGACTGTGTCATAACATTTGTTACCCGCCTAAAAGACCAAGAGCTCACTCTTGGTTGCATTGTACCTGAGACCATGGGCCACCGCATAGTCCGCACAGATACGGAGAAGCCTTCTCAGGGCACTGATCGATGGGCTCAGCAATACCATATCGTCCGCGTAGCTGATGTTATTAATACTGTGTCCATCGATGGAGCATCCGATATTGGTGTTGCTGAGCTCACATATCAGTTGGTTTACATACAGGTTGAAAAGCTTGGGTGAGCTGAGTCCCCGTGAAAATGTGTGTCCCGCCCCTGTAACTTCTAAAATAAGAGAATGATAAAACTAAAAAAAAAATATAATGTACTATCATTACCATGTAAATCTCCACCGAAAATTAGTTTGAACGAGATCTAGTATGCGTCTGCATCAGCGCCTAAAAATCCGGCACGCCGGTTTCCGCGAACATCCCCGACGCACTGCAAAAGCGCGGTAGTCCCAACATCACCCTGAAGGCATTGTTATATTGGACTCGCAGAGCACTGTACGAGTTTTTTGTATAACTGACCCATAGGGTGCACGTGTACAGAGACTGGCAATATTCCCGTCTATAAAGAGTGTAATTTTTACCTCTTCTGTACATCGAGCAAACCTACGGGCCAGCATGTTACATCTAACTGCCAATGCTCTGCGTTCCCTCTCCAAATCCATATCATCGGACAAAGCGTCAGTCACCCAGTTTCCCAGGTACTTGAACCGTGTCACTCTGGTAAGCGGGACGTCCCCTAAGGTGACCGATGGGACTGTGTCATAACATTTGTTACCCGCCTAAAAGACCAAGAGCTCACTCTTGGTTGCATTGTACCTGAGACCATGGGCCACCGCATAGTCCTCACAGATACGGAGAAGCCTTCTCAGGGCACTGATCGATGGGCTCAGCAATACCATATCGTCCGCGTAGCTGATGTTATTAATACTGTGTCCATCGATGGAGCATCCGATATTGGTGTTGCTGAGCTCACATATCAGTTGGTTTACATACAGGTTGAAAAGCTTGGGTGAGCTGAGTCCCCGTGAAAATGTGTGTCCCGCCCCTGTAACTTCTAAAATAAGAGAATGATAAAACTAAAAAAAAAATATAATGTACTATCATTACCATGTAAATCTCCACCGAAAATTAGTTTGAACGAGATCTAGTAAGAAGTTTTTTTTTAATACGTCATAAATCGTAAACCGCAATTTACCTTTTTATAGATAATGGATAACCCTTCGTGCGCGAGTCCGACTCACACTTGGCGTGTTTTTTTTTTAATTGCTGTACTAATAGCCACTGGCGGACTAAGAGTATTGTGATTCTATAGTATCTTTGCACCCACAATTTTGTGAACAATACCACATTTGAACAACTGTACTGATTATCTACGAGAAACTCGCTTTAAAATACTGATAAAAACAGACGTTGTTTACCACAAGTTATTCTATCTTTAATCGATATTTTATATGTACCATGCTATATCTAATCTATGCAAATTCCAGGGGCTCGTCCAGATTATTATTGCAGTTTCCTTCTTTTTTTTTTCAGGTGTTTTTATTGATTATGATCAAAGGCTTAATTCGTACGTGAATGTATGAATCATTCCGAATAAAGCCGATCTATAGCCGGATATAATTCGATAGTTTTGATAAATGATAACCAAAGGGTAATTAATTACCCTGCTTTTTACGCGCAAAAAACTGTGTGACGTCAACACTGAAAGTATGCTTTCTCATATGTCCTATTTAGGTAGGTATTAAAAAGTGTGATGATAGTATAAATGAGGATCATGATATAAAGTTCACTCATCCTCCATAGAAAAGGGAAGATCCTCCGACCAGACGGGTGTTGTGTCTGGCGGGCAACTGCCCGGCGGTTGTTTTTTTATTTTTTTTGTGTATGGCATCTCGTAGGTGGCCTTGAGAGGCCGTGGCTACTTAACCGGACTTTTCTGTGACTGCCTTAAGGTGTGAGCTTAAAGCCTCAAGGCAGGGCGTAAGATATATATTATAACTAAACGACTGCGCACTAAGGGCACCCCCTGTGGGGTACGGACCTCGGCTTAGGGCGTCGTTGGGTGATCACAAATTGATGACGGGCTGGGCCCGGCGGTTGATGTCAGGATGTTGTATAAATGCTAGTTGCGCGGTAAACTCTGATTTTACGTGACGTCAGTGTGATGCGTAGTTCGCAAGTGGCAATGTAGATGCCGCCACAACAGTGTCTAGCACAAAAACTTGCACTGACGCAAGCTGCTGCAGTTGTTGCTTGCTTGCTGGTGCTGGTGGTGCTGCTTAAGATGTCTACACACCAAAGCCACCGGTTGCCGGCGGTTTATCTCGGGCTTCAGAACGTTGCAAGTCGGACATTACTTTTGTTTAAAATAAGCCGGCCGTTTTGGTGTGTCGATACCCTGACTCGCTTGTAGTAATTGAATCTGAGAAGTTAGTGAACTTAATTCAGAAAGTGGTGTACACTTTGGCTGTTTGATTTCGATGGCATTAGTCCTTGGCATATTTATTTGTTATCCCCAAATATAAGACAAAAATACATATACAGGGTTATTTTTAAAACGTCAATAACCACTTAAGGGGTCATTGTACTCATCATTATGAACAACTTTTACTATGGGACCAAAACTGAAATCGCGAAAAAAAAACCAGCTGTTCCCTACATTTATGTTCGAATATAGAGTTCGTTAAATGTATGGAACAGCTGATATTTATTTCGCGATTTCAAGGTTGGTCCCATAGAAGAAATTGTTCAAAATGATGAGTACAATGACCCCTTAAGAGGTTAGCGACGTTTTAAAAATAACCCTGTATAATTGTATATGATGAAATTTTTTGAATTGTATTTAGGTACATACTACATAAGTCATATAAGCAGTCGCTCCATGTAAAATACTGGTTGGTATTCAGCTGTATCCGGAGACTGGAAATCGACCCCAACATAGAAAAAGGCTAGCCAGATTAATTGATTTTTTTTTTGTAGGTACCACAGCGGCAGTATGTGCTAACCCTTCAAGTTTTAAAATGTTACACTGCTACAACATTGAATTCGTTACGATTAATCTAAAGAATACTTCAAAAAGAGTTCATTGTTTCGTTGTAGTCGAACCATCGTATCACCGACCGACTCATATCGGCAGATTAACAAACTAGCCAGCGAGCCCATATGAATTGCGATGAAATTGATAGCTACTATCGTCCGAGTAACTTCATCTTTAGGTCTCTGTCTAATCGATAGATGCTATAATTTGAGTTTTCTTTATCAAATTAATCCATACCCTCAAGTTATAACTACAACGTTGGTTTCACACTCGTTTGTGTCAGTTGGTAAAATATCATCTATTATGTTAACTGTAAATTATCAAATCAAATTTAAAATATAATTCTTTGTAGTAAAATAAGATCAGTTTTTTTTAAATAATTGATCGCAGATATGTTTTGGGGGGGTAACCACTTACTGGAGCTGTGCGTACATAGGTATGTGCTCATTTTTTTAAACTAAGTTCTCTACTTTAATTAAGCATGGTATGTCGTGAAAATGTTTAAAATCAAGTTCACTCGTCTAATATACAGTATATTCGAGAAGTTAATCTTGTATCACGATACACAAATTATGAGGTAATATAATTATACTTGACGGCGCAGCAAGTGGCGCCATCTAGTTTTGTTACGAAGTTACTAGAATCACCGAAAAGAGTGACACTGGCTGGTGACAATTACTCTAGCAGAGCCTCGCATTGATGGTTGCGTGGCGGCTGTATTCTGATGATAGAAGAGGATGTCAGGGGAGCTGCTGTCATACCACGACTAACTGCTATATTCCGGCACAATCCTGATGAAATTGAAGCTGCTGAACCACTAATACGATGATCACTTCTGGTAAAGGCTATCCTCCACCGATAGACTTTTAATCTACGATTTTGCCGCTGTGCCGAATCATGCTGATCCGAACAAACCGTCTAGCACCCCTTACTTTATCATTTTAAACTCTCAATGTGAAAAAAACATTTTCTTCAATCTCACGAGTTCATTTATTAAAACGTGTGTAAGTAGCGACCCCAAGTTGTCTCTACGATGCCTATCTTTCTAAAAGTAGAACTTAATGTATTGAATTTCTTCTGATTATTCTTTTGTAATCTTTTCAGCAAAGGTTCCAGAAAGCAATTTGTGAAAACACTGGATTATCTACTTACGTCTTATGCTTATTCGTTAACATGGCAAGCAGTGGTTTAGGTTTAGCATTCATGTTAAAAAAGAGAATATTTTTCTTTGACCTTATTCTTTGTTTTTAAAAAGAGGATTACATGTACGATAAATATACAACGTGTTTTTTTTGATATCCCATAACTCTAGGGTATGATTGAGGCCATATCAAAGAATCAACTGGCCTATGAGTTATGTTCCAATCCTTCGTTATTTTTTTTTTTTCATTTTTCATACAAAATAATTCGGCAAAGTCACGATTATTAATGTAAAACACCCTTACGTGAAATATGACAACGTCGACAAGGTAGCTTTCCCTTCACTAGCTGCCGCCGGGAAGCCCCGATACCAACATACCTACATATTTTATTTTAATATTTATTTTACTACACTACTGCGAAGTTTGGCAACCTCGCAAAAGTAAAGATTCGTCATACTGGTGACAATTTTTGACCTAATTTAATTATGATTCATGATATCTCCGAAACGATGCATTTTTGGACCACCTATTCTAGGAGTTTTAGTATTATTTTTACCTACAGAATATAACCCTAGAGTTATGGGATATCAAAAAAAACAGGTTGTATATACATCTATCAGTGAATGAATGATGTATTTGCCAGAACATGATAACTAAAAGATTACACTTCAAAAATCAATAGCCTATCTCATTTCAACTAAATTCTAACACTATTTAAGACGATGCTTCATGTTGCTTCCAAGTTACAGTATTCCACAGGCATTTTAGTTGCTTGTGTTGCTTCATGTAGTATCAACATGTTTAAGTATATCAATTTGCAGATGGTTTCACTGTATTCGACTTTTCAATTTTAAGTTATTATGCTTAAGGCGCAACTAGTCGATACTTTTTCCATACAAATTTCGGGGGGTTTTACTTCACTGTTACACATTGTACATCTAAAGTAAAACATGATATCGTTTTGTCTTATTATTAATTTTGTCTGTACAGAAGCAGAATAGTGAAAAACAAAAGCATTAAAAAGTTATGAGCCAACAAAGATTCGTTTTTCCTGCTAATTTTAACGCAACTTTGGGCGTAAATAAGTAATAAAAGACGTATAAAATCTCAAAAACAAAGCTCGTTTCGACAAAGCTCAATTGTCGAAGATTATAATAAACTTTATTCGTAATTGATTTATGCAGTAGTTTTTTCATAAAACCCCACCTTCCAAAGGAGTTTTCGTATATTTTTACGCGCGCGGTTTAGTATGAATCGTCGTGCACTGTGTTTGTGTGCGTGCGGCTAGACTTTATGCGTGTAGACTAGCTTCTAACTGCTCATCACTGATGCTATCTCTGTCGGACACGATGCTAGGTGAGACAGCGTGCTTTTTGGCCGCGCCCGCCAGTGAGTTCGAGCCCGCGACTAGTTGGCTCTTAATACAATTGAATGCAGTCACTACGAGTATCTAAAATTACATTTATCTTGTAAGCTCTGCTTATTCTGCATTAAAAGAGCGAAACTCACTAAATATGTCATTGATTTATCTTCGCTAAATTTTAAATCCCTTCTTTTATAGGCCCTACTTTCTATTCAACATCTTAAGCAACTAAAATATCTTTCATATATTCTGAAAAGAAAAAGGCTCTCGATTATCTTTTCGAAGATATTATATTGTATCCAGCAAAGATTACCTTCGTATCCGAACTTGTATTTATGATATTAGTTTCTATGTTTTTAGCTTCTACTGCGGTTTTCATAAATAATTCTTTTGATATATTTGGACAGATTATTACCCAGTTTTACTGCTGAAATAGTACTGACCTTATGACCTAACAAATCTTGTGTCTTACTGTAGGGTAAAGTTTTTTCATACAGAGTAACAACGAGCATAAATTACCATTATTGCGTGTTTTGACGTTAGATCATTATTAAAAATTAAATTAAAAATATTTAATTTATTTCAATGAAAAAACAAATGACAGTCTCGCAAATTAAGAAGTAACATCTTCCCAGAGAGTTCCATTTTCAAATTCCGTAACTGCTTTTTTATTTTATTTATTGTAAGTGGCTAATTCCAGAAACTTTCAGTATGCCCCACGTATTATGTATGGGAGGACAGTGTAGGCCTGTGAACAAGTACCAGGTACTTAACAAAATAGAAAATGGTCTACAAATCTACAGTATATTAAACCTACAACGTTCTCACATTCATAAAATATAAAAGAATCTTTATAAAATATTAATTTAAAAAAACGAGCGAGCCTTACAGTAAATAGTCGTCGCATATGATGTGTAACATCTACCGTGAAGTGAGATACTTTGGTAATAAGCAACTGAGCTGCGACAGAAATAACCCCCTCTACTTAAAATTATATATATATACAGGGTGTTTGGTGCATCGTGTGCCAAATTAAAATGGTCGACTGAAGGGGTCATCCGCTAGCCTTTCAGACCCCTTAACACCCCTCATGCTCTGTGGATTTTTTTTTATCGACTTTTTATTGTTTTCCAAAAATATGACCCAAATTTTACATTCAAATACAGATTTAAAAAAAAATATAAGGCATAGACTCTGAATTTTAATTTTATTTCGATGTGTATTGTTTAAGAATACTTTTAAATACAAAATTAGTGATATTAGTCACCTAGTTTTTTTTTTAATTCACTCGCAAAGGTAAAACTTAAATTAAAGCTGTACATGTTACAGCTATTTATAAGGCTACAAAAAAAAAACCAAAAGCGACCGGGATCTTCCAACTCCCTCATTAATTCTCCAGTCTATCTTCTTTCTAATGATGTACCACATGCCATAAAAGTATTTTAACAACTTTGTGAATTCGCTAGAATTGTGAATCAAGTCACATAAAACTACATTCCAAATTCTAATGAAAAAATATTTATTGCGGAATTGTTACTTGAGAAAGAGGTAAAATTTGTTTTCTCACTCTTTCACAGTAAAATCTATCTTCTATCTCTTTCTTGCATACCTTAAATCGGTTTGAACAAATCGCGCCGCCCGACCCGCCATTTTTTTAGTCGAGACATGACTGCCTCTGCTACCTAACGTGTGTGCTAGTTCACCATACTCCGCGATTCTTTTATTACTTTGTTATCGTTAAGTTTTGCTGGTTCTTGTTACATTTTTTTAATTTTTGTTGTTATTGTTAAACTTTGAGTTTTTTGTTATTGCAATGGCGACATTCTCTAACGAAGAATATGCGGACATCATGATGGATTACAGAGCCGCTAATGGCGTCGCTCGTGCAGCGCAACGACTTTACCAGGAACGCTTTCCTGGTAGACGATTACCTGGCCGCAGAGTCTTCCAAGACACATACCGACGCATACCCGAGACTGGCAGTGTTACTTTTAATGAACCAAGGGGCCATATTGTGCGACATAATGTTGAAGTAGACGAGAGAATACTGGCACTTTTTGAGGAAGACCCTACAAGAAGCATTAGAAATGTGGCATCACATCTTGATATTTCAATATGGAAAGTGTGGAAAGTACTTCGTCAAAACAAAAAGCATCAATTCCACTACACTCCGGTGCAAGGTACGTAATTTTAAACTAACTTTAAACCCGTGCAAGCTTTGTTTGACCTTGCCTTTGTTTAGCAGGTAATGGGTATGGTATTGCGTCACTTCCAGGTAGTGAATCTATTAGCACGAACAGCGGGTCCTTTCTTGTGCAATTACTTATTGCCCAAGAGAAATTTAAAAGAGTTTTTTGTTTGTTGCAGGTCTTGAGGGTGGCGACTTTGAGAGACGAGTGGCTTTTTGTCGGTTTCTTTTACACACTTTTGGATGATCCTGATTTTTTAAAAAGAATACTGTGTACGGATGAATCCAAATTTACCAAGGATGGGATCCTTAATTTACACAATTTGCACCACTGGACAACGAAAACGCAAAACCCACGTGTTAAAAGACAGAAATGTTCTCAAAGAAGGTTTAGTGTAAACGTTTGGGCAGGAGTGATTGGGAATCAGGTAATTGGACCGCATTACCTGCCCGATAATCTCAATGGCGAAGACTACTTGGAATTCCTACAAAATGACCTGCCCGAATTAGTGACCGATGTGCCCGTATTTAATGAACGTGTGCCCATTGTATTTCAAAATGACGGCTGTCCCGCGCATGGGCGATTGACTGTGAGGGAATATCTCGACAATGTGTTCCCCAATGCATGGATTGGACGCGATGGCCCTATTCCATGGCCGCCACGTTCCCCAGATCTAACTCCGTTAGACTTTTATGTCTGGGGACGTGCGAAAGAGTTGGTATATGCCACGAAGGTTCCAACTAGGGAGGTATTAGTCCAACGCATAGAAGCGGCATTCAATACTATTAAGGAGGAAATACGACTTCGTACAACAACTGTTGAAATACGAAACAGGTGTCGGGCCTGCATTCGCAACAGAGGCCAACAATTTGAGCAAGATTTGTAACAATGATTAAATAAATGTTAAAAATGCAATTTTGTTTTTTTATTTCAAGTAAATCCCACGAAAGATACAGATATGAGACACAAATTTACCTAACCATAAGAATGAGATAGCAGATTTATAGGTTTGAAAGGTATCATTTAAGAGATTTTTTTTAAGTCATAATTTTTCAATAAATAATTATTGCCTTAGGTGACTCGATTCACAATTCTAGCGAATTCACAAAGTTGTTAAAATACTTTTATAGCATGTGGCACATCATTAGAAAGAGGATAGACTGGAGAATTAATGAGGGAGTTGGAAGATCCCGGTCGCTTTTGATTTTTTTTTGTAGCCTTATAAACAGCTGTAACATGTACAGCTTTAATTTAAGTTTTACCTTTGCGAGTGAATTAAAATAGAACTAGGTGACTAATATCACTAATTTTGTATTTAAAAGTATTCTTAAACAATACACATCGAAATAAAAATAAAATTCAGAGTCTACGGCTTATATTTTTTTTTAAATCTGTATTTGAATGTAAAATTTGGGTCTTTTTTTTGGAAAACAATAAAAAGTCGATAAAAAAAATCACAGAGTATGAGGGGTGTTAAGGGGTCTAAAAGGCTAGCGGATGACCCCTTCAGTCGACCATTTTAATTTGGCACACGATGCACCAAACACCCTGTATATTATGATATGATTATGATAGTACTTACTAATTCCATCAGTACACTAATTCCATGCTACTATAAAATACTTACTAATTCCATGCTATTAAAAAGTACTTACTTATTGCATGCTCAAGCTGTCACTTCATGTTACACACTTCCGTCCCTTTTCACGAAATCACTCCCACACGTCAATAATAAAAATAAAAACCTATTGAAACCTAATGACATGATTGCCATTACAACTGTAACAAATCTAAATGAATATCCTGTCTAAAATAAAGCCACTACTATATATTTTATACATTGGCAGCCTTGTTCCAAGTTCCAACTACTGCACAGTGCACACTGCTGGGTATCGGGCTCCTCTCCTTTGTGCCATGTTTCCCTAGTCTGTGCGAGTCCCATCCAGCGAGGTAATGGCATAAAATGATGAAAAATACCTGTAATTTCTTCTTTTTTAGGGTTCTCTTTCTTTCATTTCTTTTCTTTTAAAAAAAAAACGTTGCCCCACACTAGGAATTTCTCCTGTATCGTGGGTGCGTTTACAAACATTTAAACTCACATACACAAACAGCCAGACCCGGAACAACTACTTGTAGGTCATACAAATATTTGTTCCGTGCGGGAATCGAACCCGCGACACGCAGCGCAGCAGTCAATCGCTTAAATAACTGCGCCAACCGTGCCGTCGCCGTCGTCCCGTTCGTCCCGGTCGTGTCGTTCTGTACCTCAATAGGAAAAACGGAACCCATATAGAAAGAAAGAAAGAAAAATATTTTATTAGGGCACGCACAAGAAATACAAAAAGAAGATAAAGGAGCATTTAAAGAATATTATCATAGAGGATGACTCGTATGCGTCTGTCACAGCCGAGTTGCTCCGAATCTACTAGAACGATTAAGCTGAAATTGGGTACACATTATGAATTTCTGTGACCCAAACACGAACGTGTGAAAAATTTAATACAAAAACAAATAATTAATAATCGTAAATAAAAATTAATTTTGAAAATGCGGTTCTTTTTTGGGGGCAAAATTAGAAAATATAAAAAGAGTTTTACAAACTGTACCGTGTGACACACCAAATGAAAAGACTTGTTATGAGGATGACAAAAAATATTTTTTTATAATAAATTTTAAAATAACGAAACTGCTGAGCCTGAATCTTTGAAAAAAATACAGAGAATAGTTTTATACTTATAGATTACAGGAAAACCTACAAGAGGTCTTAAAATATAATGGTAAATCTGAGTGCGTACAAACTTACATTTGCAGTTGGAATGTATGGGAAAACACGTTTTTCAACTACAATTAAGTTTGTTATTGGAATAAATTAATCCCAACTATGGAACCCTTCATTGTGCGTGGTCCGACACGCACTTGGCCGGTTTTTTTTCTTTTATTTT
Source organism: Tiliacea aurago (assembly GCA_948098905.1). Lineage (NCBI taxonomy): Eukaryota > Metazoa > Arthropoda > Insecta > Lepidoptera > Noctuidae > Tiliacea > Tiliacea aurago. The sequence continues at coordinate 3,403,759 of OX402583.1, read as the reverse complement.
GCTTAACAATAAATTTCCCTGACTTTACATAATTGGCAATAATGATCTCCTACTAATATTTAATTCCAAAATGTGAATGGCAATATCGAGAACCTACGCTACTACACCCACCAAAAAGTATACAGGCAAAAAGACAATGGATAGATATTTTCATTACAATATAAATTCAGTAAATCGATTATGAACGTGTCGGGTGTTAAGGACTATCAGTTCGGAACCGACAAAAAAAAACCATAAAATTTTATACATTTTAATCAAGCCTGACCTTTTTGATAGCGTATTTATAACGAACCAAATAGCCCAGAAATAATTGTTCGGTTTTTTTTTATATTTAAAAGTTATTGTTACTGCTACACACTGACTACAATGGCTGCTCGTGGTGTTGTGATCCTACCCGGAAGTTAATTTAAACCATTGCAATTGTTACAAACAAAAACAAAAATAAACTGAAAACTTAAAAATCTCGGATCAAGCAAAAATAACTACCCAATAAAAACGTTTATAACAGGACCGGTGTTTTTTATTTGCCATTTCTGAGGTGGTTCCATAGAAACCCCGTGTCCTAATATAAATGACCATCGCGCAACTACGCCACCGCCACCGCCTCGTTGCGCCAACATTGGGCGCATTAAGGCGACGATAACCGACTTTTAATGATTTTATACTGAAGATCACGTCTAAACGAGTAGTGTTAATGATTTGAAAAAAAAAATATGTTAAATAAGAGCATTTTCTCAATAATTTAATAAGTGAATATTTTAGATTATGTTTATATTACACAGTGAAATTAATTTGTAAAGTTATGTCTAACGTGGATAAAAAACTGAGAATGGCGCAAAATCTACCAAGCGTATTTTTCTGAAACCTTCACCAATTTAAATATAATTTAATTATTGATATTTAAGTATACGCGTTTTTATTAAAATACCTTTTGTTTTGTGTATAATAAATTATGAATGCGTCAAATTGGGGACAGCGCTCCTTGATGGGCGAGTCCTATTACTGGCTGAATGGACGACGCGTTGCGTGAGCTCAGTACAGAACACGCAAGCTAACTACTCAAGGTCACTGGCATATATCTCTGTCTTAAGGCTTAGTACGCACTGCCGTGCGTTCTTTGAAGTGAAAGCTTCGTTAAACTCAAACTCAAAGCACTTTATTTCAAATAAACCAATTACAGGCACTTTTGAGTTGTCAAGGGGTCGGTCAGTCAGAGAGATGAAGCTAATTGCCCTTCCAAAGCGTAGAAGTTCCTATGGTGAAGGACCCGCACTGAGCTCGCGTGGTGGATTACGCGGCCCACTCCCTCTCGAAGGGAGGACGCCTGTGTTCCAGACTAGGAATTTCTCCTGTATTGTGGGTGCGTTTAAAAACACTTAAACTCACATACACAAACAGCCAGAACCGGAACAACTACTTGTACAACATACAAATATTTGTTCCGTTTATATTTTTATTTTTTTATTTAATATGGTTTGCTCTTGACCTAAGCCTAGGGCAGAGATGACAGAGACAAAGTCGACGATGGAGTGAGCTTACCCAGAAGAAGCCTGTTCACTCTAACTTTGAAGAGATTAGGTTTGTATGCGTTCGGAAACACAGACGCAGGTAGAGAGTTCCACTCTTTTGCTGTGCGCATTATAAAAGACATTTGGAAACGCTTAGTGCGAATTGGTGGAATAGCAACAAGGAAGGGATGGTAACCTGCAGTGCGTCTAGATTTCCGAAAATAGAAGGGGGCCAGTGGAATGAGGTCGTGGAGTTCTTGGGCACACTCACCGAAGTACAATCTGTAGAAGACCGACAAGCAGGCAAACTTGCGGCGATGGGCCAAGCTGTGAAGATAGTTTTACGTCGCCAATGAGCCTCTTAGCTCTGCGTTCCACCGAGTCAAGCGCGGTGGAACGTCCGGGAATTGAACCCGCGATACGCAGCGTAGCAGTCAAGCGCTTAACCACTGCGCCAACCGTGCTGTCAAACAGTGGCAGTGGGAACATTATCCCCCTTATTACAAAACAAGGTTTATCTTCAGACGCAGGTTTAAAACATGGAGCCATTATTGAATTTCGAACTTTATTCCGACTATGGTAAAGTTCCTAAACACAAAACAGACAACTTAGTGCCGAACTAAGTTTTCAGTTTTGTATAAAGAACGTTATTTCAATCACAGTTACGTTCTTATTACAAAAACTGGCTCCGTGGTTTAACCCATGTCAAAATATAAATCTTGTTTTATAATAAGGCGGTATAGGTTTATTATATATACATGTTTATGGAACACGGAAGTAAACCGAAAAATCCATTCCATTCAACGAAATTACCTAAATACTCACGAATTCCCCAAAGTAAAGTAAGTTTATTTTCATGGATGCAATAAAAGACATTAGGTACGCTTCCCACTATGTTTCCCGAAACACTGCTTCTGAGAATATACAGAATAGCGGAGGTTTGTAAATTGCTCTCAATCGTACTAAATGTAGGATTCTTTACTTTTGTATTGCCATATTGGTCTAGTGGTGGCAAGCGGTACTGCTGTACATGAGGTCCTGGGTTTCGATTCCCGGATTGGGAAAATGTTAATGGGTTTTTCCATCAGGGATTTCCCAATAATAACCTGAAGTTTGGATTTGTACCTGGATGATGGCAATAGTCTCGCCCCCTATGACATACATGAGAGTTAAACGTTGCTGGCGAAATGTGGGAACACTATGTACCACCGCGAAAGTTCCCGGTCGACCACTTTTCAACCTTATTACTATGGGCATAAGGGCGAAAAGAGGTCGACCGGGAATGGTCACGGTGGTACATCTCTGCCTAACCCTTGGGGGAAAAGAGGCGTGATATTATATGTTACAATGAGAATGGGCAGCAGCGTTCTCTATGCATTTTTAAAACCATACTGCGATCGCCAACCCGCCTGCCAAGCGTGGCGATTACGGCAAATCCCCCCCTTTTGGGGGAAGCCTAAGTCCAGCAGTGGACGTCATTCGGCTGAAATTATGATGATGATGATTATTATGTTATGTTATTTTGTAATAATGGACTGCCCCGTTGGTCTCGTGGTCGCAAACTCGACTAGTGAGCGTGGGATCCTGTATTTGGTTTTTCCAGTAGGATTTTTTTAGTTACTGCCCGGAGTTTGGGAGTTGGCGGTGTGGTATCCCGTGCCTCGGAAGGCACGTTAAGCCGTTGGCCCTACACCTGATCTCTCTCCGGTCGTGTCGGATTGCCGTACCATCGGACTATTAGACTGAGGGAAGAGAAAGTGTACCTGCGTCTGCGCACACACTTGTGCCCTATAATATCTCCCGCGCCGAAGGTCCGCAGAGATTGGTCACCATTTCCGAAATTCGGTCTGGATGATTATTAATAATGGAGATCAATTCTTATTATATCTTAGGTACATTAGCTGTTGCCCTCAACTATGGCCTGCTTTTTATGCCTATAGACTCAAGTACAAATCCTAGATGAGACTCGAACAGACCAGGAAAGCATGGCACAAAAGAAAGTACAGATACTCAACAGTGGATGGATTGGGTTTTTGGAATGGCATCTAAAATTTACAATAAAAAACCTGTGGGCATTTTAAACACCAAGGATCTCCCACTATTCATATATAAATTGCGTATTTTTTTAATTGACAAAGCTTACATATATGATTCAAGATTTTCTTAATAAAAAAAAATATTAATTTTAAATTTTCTTAATTTTTTTTTATTTTTCTTTACCTACTGTAATCTGTCACCATATAATAGAATGGAATAGAATAGAATAACTTTATTTTTGCAAATATGGGTAGATACATCAATAGGTGTTAGTAGGTACAGTACAAAGATCAGCCATATTTTGCCATTTAGCATTTTAATCTATTATTAGTAAGTGATTTATTATTAAATTATTCACTAAAGAAAAAAATATTGTCTGTGTCAATGTATCCGTATACGGTGAAGATTACTGTATCATTAGAAATAATATTTAGAGCTGTGGAAGATCCTTAAAAATACCATTATAGATAATTAACTTTAAGGTTATATTTTCAATAACACAGATTGTATCGCACATTTTTTTTTGGGAAAAAGCCTCAGAGCCTAGTAAGGATCAAGTTACAATAGGTACCAACTTTACTTAAAATTCTACACCACCTCCCAAAACTACCAGCCATTATTAAAATTATTAAAAGCTTGTAAAAAATAACCGGTTAAAGTGGATCAGCAGCTGTAGCCCGCAAAATTCAAATTTTCTTAGGTTTTTTGCAATTTACAGGTAAGTGTCAGGTTTTACCTTGATCAAAATACAGTTACAGAATTATAATCATTCATTCATTTATTTTTATTATTATTATTATTTCTCTAAGTTAGAATTGGTGTCAAATGTCAGAGTTCATGAAAAAGTCATTCAATACACCAAATTATGTGTTAATTAGTATATAAAAGGCACGGTCCAGCTAAAGCGTTCAACGTTGCGTTCACGATGGCATGCAAATATGTGTTCATTGAAATTTGTTATGATCGCACTAATTACAGGACTCGCCCCATAAGAAGGGACACTCTATTCATATATTTCGGACATAAAAATGGGATTATTTGGGGTTCGATTAAACACTAACCATTAATCTATATTTAAGTGTCCTTATAATCAGCCTATATTGTTCCCACTGCTGGGATACACGCCTCCTTACTGTAAGAGGGAGTGGGGCGTAATCTACCACGTGGGCCCAGTGTGGGCTGATAGATGTTACATGTCTTCGAAATGTTGGTTCTAGGACATGCGTGAAGGAAAACATCGTGAGGAAACCCTCACGATGTTTTCCTTCACGCCTTGGCTTTGCTAAAATTATATTTGAATTAAAGTAGGTTTTGTGCTTGCTCAAGCAAAAACAGGGTGGTCAATATTATTGAAAGTCAAAAACAGAACGCATATTGAACGTATTTTACGCCCAGAAACTGTGGGCCTAGCACGAACGTACGGAGTAAACAAAATGTAAATTTATACGATTTTAAAATTTAAAATAGGTACTCGTCTTGTAAGTATGAGTTTATTCATATCTAAGGGTGACACTTACTAGAGTGAGGCCACACGGGCGTTGCCGGTGCGTTGCGTCGTCGCACTGCTATGATTTTAATGCTCCGAGTGCCACACGGGCAATGCGGTGTAGCAACGCAACGTCACTTACTACGACGTCGCAGCGTCTCGGTGTTTTGGGTGTGTCATTTTTCTTTAGCACATGCAACACTGCGCTGCACTACGATGCCACTCCGACGCTCGGCATCGCACCGCAACAGCCTTTCCCGCTTCGTTTCTCTGGTCACCTTGTCCGTTAAGCGTGCGTTGCGTTGTTGCACGTGGTCGCAACGCAAAGTGTGGTATGACACTGTGATTTGTATGTACGATCATACGATGATGCACCGTCACCGCTCAGGCATCGCAACGCACCGGCAACGCATCGTGTGGCTTCGGTCTTATTGTGCTCGTCGCAAAATTTTATCGAAAATGCTATGTGATCGTTGTATATTTTATTCAAAACACGTTCGAATTTACATTACGTTTACGTAGCGCGTTCGTGCTAGGGCTTCTGTAAACATTTAAAACTAGCTGCTAGCCGCGGCTTCGCTCGCGTGGTTTTTTCTAAAATAAGTAAACCTAAGTTACTCCTTATGACATCAGCTATCTGTCAGTGAAAGTCCGGTCAAAATAGGTACGGCCGTTTCGAAACAAACAAGCAGACAGAAAAACATTTTACCTATTTTTATTTTTAAAAGTACCGTACAATCTTTACCGTAAAAAGCTGTTATTTTGACATTAAAAATAGACACTTAAATTTTATATTTATTTGTATCTAATGAGGAATAGTGGGAGTTGCTTCCATGCGTTCTTGTTCTACGAGCTAGGGACCAGAGACAATTAATGCTTTGAGTTTTATTTTAACGGAATAGGTTGGCTGATATTCCATAAATTAAAGGCTACTTATATAAATACTGTACCTAAGATTGACCAAAGACAAGCAAGCGTGCAATTAGTCCACCGCATCATCGAACACACGAACGAACACATAAACACACGGTGGCACGTGGTTTAATGACGGGTGTAGTACTCTTCAACATAGCGAAAGCGTTTGACAAAGTCTGGCACAACGGCTCATTATATAAGCTCTACAAACTCGGTGTGCCAGACCGTCTCGTGCTCATCTTGCGAGACTTTTTATCTAACCGTACCTTCCGCTATCTCTTTGAACGAACGCTATCCTCCCCCCATCACATCCTCGCAGGTGTCTCTCAGGGCTCTGTGATTGCTCCCCTCATATTCACGCTGTTCACCAGCCATATCCCAAAGAGTAAAAGGGCACAGTTGGCTCTGTTCACGACACGACCATTTACTACATCTCGTACTCTCCAAACCGAAGTCGATAAATTTTGTACCTGGTTTAGAAAGTGGAGAATTGAATTCAATCCCGACAAGTCCCAAGCGGTTCTCTTCTCTAAGTAATGCTGAGTCAGTAAAGCAGATTCTATCGTGGCAATGAGCAGAAACAAGTAACCCTTAGGGTGACAAACATATTTTGGTTGTGCTGTACATTTGTTTGCCAGCCATGCATGCGTGGCCGTGAGTCACAGTGGGCGATTCAGCCTACCCTTTCCTCCTGCCAGGGTTGCGAGTTTGTCCGAAAGGGATATCGTGGCCCTGGCACACAGGCAAAGGAAGGAACACGGGTGGGTTTTAGTCAGTAAAAGTCTGACACGGCCTCCCGCTCCGCCCAGGCAGGAGAAGCGCAATAAAGAATTGAGATGTTGAGATGTGAAGTTATTTGATGATTTCCCACCCAAAAAAAAAAACAAAGTCTACACTTTCCTTGTATAAATATTGTAGAATTTATTGTCACAGAATCTAGCTTCTGCCCGCGACTTCGTGCGCGTAAAATTTATTGTTCCTCGACCCACTGCGTCGCATTGCATCGCCCGCCTTTGCTATTACTTCGCGCTTTTCAACTAGCGGTCTTTCTTTCTTTTTGCTCGGTTCCTTTGGGTCGTAGCGTGGTGTTAAATAGCTTAGAACACTCCTCGACAATTGGGCTATCAAATTCAAAAATATGTTTTCAAATCCACCTGGTAGTTCCAGAGATTACCCCTACATACAAACTTATAACCAAAAAAAATTTACCTCTACATAATAAAAAAAATAAGGTTTTAAATTTCAGAAACTTGTACAACTTTTACAGTAAATCTTACATAGGGACCTCCATTTAAGTAAAAGATTATATACCTGTGCTAGGAGATCCCGCTCTCCAATGACAAAATAATGAATTGGTAAAAGTGGTGTACAATAAGAAAATAGAATTTAAACAGCATAAAGAAAAAACAAACTCAAACAAGTAAAATCCCAAATTAAACAAGACAAGACTTGAACTATAACTAAAACTAAATAAAAATAATAATAATATTAGTAAATATTTTTTCTTTCTTATTACAATCTACCATTCTTGCAGATATTCAGCAATATGTTTGATTAATTAGTGTAGATAAAATAATTTATAAATAAAAAAAAAATTGCGTAGTTTAGCCGTGGGCTACTGTGAAACGGTGCCTAGACCGGAAGTTTGGCATTAATTCCTTCTGCAAATGTGGCTTCCCTGGTACCTCATTAACGGCAAAAATATGTAAATGTCTATTAACTGCTCCTAAGTTGCGATGTTTATGTTATTTTTTTTTACATACTTCTTTGACATACTTAATCTTCTTTTTTTTGACATTATAAACTTACCTACAATTTTAATTTAAACAAGCTTTTAAATTATATTATTTTAATAATATATTTATACTTTTCGTTTTTTTTTTTGTAATGTTTTGTTAATGTGAGAACGTTGTAGGCTTAATAGACTGTAGATCTGGAGACCATTTTCTATTTTGTTTAGTACCTGGTACTTTGTCGGGCCTACGCTGTCCTCTCATACCTATTAACACTGTAATTTGAATACATTGTAAAAGCCAATTTTTTTTAAAAGAGTGACCATGGATTTTCTGGCCGGCTCTTCTCCATAGGAAACGACCAATTGGAACCGTGCACCTAGCTTCTGACGTTTCATAAGTGCCCATGTAGGCTTATGTGAAATAAAAATTATTTTTGATTAGATTTTTGAGGCCTATTTTGTTTATTTGTAACATCTTTCCTCTCGCTTTCTGTGGGAGTGATTTCATGAAAAGGGACGGAAGTGTGTAACAGGAAGTGACAGCTTGAGCATGAAATAAGTACTTTTTAATATCATGGAATTAGTAAATACTTTATAATAGTGTGTTTATGGAATTAGTAAGTACTATATAGATTGTCGATGTCTCGACCGCACGATTGGCGCAGTGGTTAAGCCATTGGCTGCTGCACTGCGGGTCGCGGGTTCGATTCCCGCACGGAACAAATATTGTATGACCTACAATTAGTTGTTCCGGGTCTGGCTGTTTGTGTATGTGAGTTTAAATGTTTGTAAACGCACCCACAATACAGGAGAAATTCCTAGAGTGAGGCAAAGTTAAAAAAAAAAATGTAAGTGGAGGGGGGTCGAATTTCGAACAATTATTTGAATAAAGCTTTTTTAAATATTAAGATTAATTTCTGTCGCTCGTCAGTTGCTTAATACCAAGGTGAGATTTCAGATGTTACACATCTTACGTGACTATTAAGGCTTCTACATACACGGCACAAAGGCCCCGCGTGTCGCGGGACGAGCGGTGCCTTTGTGTCGCATCGCGTCGCGCGACAAGTCGCCCCGGTATGTAGAAGCCTTTATAAGGCTCGCTAAGTTTTAAAGAACCTACTCTATCTTGTGTAATAATATTACAGGGAAGCACTGGTTCCTGTAATCCTGAAACATACTTCGTTATCGCAGAGATAAAAAAAAAGTCTAAAGGGCGACAGACGTGCGTGATGATAGCCGTTTGCAGTCGGAATATTTAATTTTTTACTTAATTTTTACGTTTACAAATGCGAATGGCTATGCTCCGCTTGGGAAATACAATGAGGGTAATATTTAGTCTTCTAAGGCTCTTTAAAAAAATACTAAGGCAGAAAAAGTGTGAAAAACTTCATCCTACAGCGGGGCGAGCACAGCCTACTGTGACATGACTGAGTCACACATTTTATCACAGTTTGAGCGATAAAACTGTTTTGTCATAAAATGCTAGTACAAATTGACATGACATAATTCATCATGTCTTGTCACAAATGTCTTGGCACGCCCATGCTCGGCCCGCTGATGTTGCAAGTGTGCTAAGGTAGCCCGTAAAATTCATAATTCTTACGTTTTTTGCAATTATTAGGTCAGTGTCAGGTCGATCAAAATATGATTCGCCACCGTAAAAAATCTGTATTTATAGAATTATAGTAATTAGAATCATCAATACAACTCTCTAATCTATCTCGGTGTTAACGACAAAACAAAATTTAAAAATAAACAGAAATAAAATACGTTTATTTGCGGTAAACATGACGCATGAAAGTACAAGTAGGGGAAAATATGCGTCACATCCACGCAAACCAGCCACCACTCAGCATAATGCTGCGACCCTATGCGAGACAGAGCCCCAGCGCTGGTTTTCAGCGACAACCGGCGTTGACGTGATGACGTCGACCGGTGTAGCATACAATGAGATATAAATAAGAAATAAAAAATGAAATATATACACAATACCTAAATATTTAAATACATATAATATTTAAAATGGAAACATTCCGTTCAGTGGGCAACGACCAACGACTCAAGCACCGGCGCCGCGCCGAAGCGAATTTTGTATGAAGCTAGTATGAAAAAGTTAATTATCTCGTAAATAGCAAAGAAACCCCTAATATCCTTACAGGTGGTTATAGTACTAATTATTTATGATTTTTTGACATAATATAACATAATTATGTCATAAAACGGTTATCGCTGCTACTTAAAAAAACAAAATCGTTAATTTATTTTAACATATGAAAGAAGGCTCTCTTTAGTGTTTTTAATTTGAGGAACACAGACTCTTAACAACACGTAACATAAAATAGCATCACCCCTATATTCTCGAAGGAGTAGTCAGAGGTTTATAGTACATCCACACTTAGACAACTATGTTTTAGCTAGATATTTATCAATACAAAATGAGTTTTAAAACTTTACATACAACTAAAATACCAAATAACAAATTGTTTAGCCTTCTAGTGAGTCTGAACACCCGTTTGGCCGGATAATCCTCCCTTTTCTATGGAGGATGAGTGAACTATACACCCTATTCCTCATGCCTCTATACGATATGTATACGCATAAATAAATAAGTTATTAATTTTTTTTACAGAGAAGACCTGTATATCGTACCACCCTGTATATGATTTAAAGAATATTTACCTCTCTATCCACGTCTGAAAGATAACAGTCGTAACGTCAAATTAATACGTCTCTTTGTTTTACGAGACAATTCTGCCGGTACCCGTCGGTTGTGTTGTCGTAAAAATAATTCGCTCCTGAATTTTTTGTGAGAAACACACGGTTACATCAAGCTATAAATTTCCAGTATATGCTGATCTCGCATTGTATAGGATTTCCGTGCAATGAGAGGTCAGCGTGTACTGGAAATGTATAGCTTGATGTGTAGCCGTGTGTACGTTGTATGAAATGTTTGTTAAAATGTGCTGTTGCTAAGACAATATGTTTTCATGGATATTATTTTCTTGTTATGATAAGTATTTAGTATTTATTTTCTCATTATTTTTCTTCCATCGCGTTATAATGAGGAATCAATTAGTGATTACGAGAAATCGTCTCCAAGAGATATATGATAATGTTGTTCGGGTAAGATAGAATCCATTACCTACCCTGAAAATAATATTGTTTTTCTTACATAATTATTCGGATTCTAAGAATTTGGACTATTTAGGATTCTGTTCGGGCGGCCACGGGTTTGTAGTGCGTCTGCAATGTTCGCTGAGGCAAGAACTGATGATTTCTACGGTATAATTAGAAAAAGGAGAGCGTCACTTCTGCGCCGTGGCCGTGGCAGCTCAAACGGGCTCCTGAGTGTGTTGTCCGAGGGGCCGGACTCGTCTTTTTTGCGGAGGTGGCTGGCCAGCGGCTGCGTTTATTATTTAATGTAATATGTGTATTAATTTTTTATTTTAATTTTAACTTTTATGAAAATTTTGTTTTTAAATTGCTGTTTTTAATTTTGATCTTATTTTTGATTTTAATTTTGTTTTTAATTATGATTTCAATTGTATAAGTTTGCGATTTTATTTTATTTTATTTTGTATTATGACATGAAAATTTTTACTATGGACATTTATCTGAAATAAATTATTTGATTTGATGATTATGTTTCCCAGACTTACGCTTAGTGCCTGCTTAAAACTTATGCGGCCTTATTAAAAAACAAGGTTTTTATTTACACACCGATAAACTTTAAAATCTCTTTAAAAACCATAGAGTTATTTTTGAATTTAGAACTTTGTTACGACGGACGTTAAGTTCTAAATACAAAAACTGAGTTTAAGTTGTATGAACGTAGACGAAGCTAAAGGAGGAGGTATGTAAGGATCGTAGCTGGCTTTCTGTAGTTTCTGCTTTGCCCCACGAGAAAATGGCGTGAGTTTATCTTGAAATGTGAATTTGTATTAAGGCGCAGATATATGATTTTAAGACTTTTAAATCTTTTATTACGCCTTCATTTATTACAAGTAAGGTATGCAAAAAAAATTATGTTACACTAGAACACATACACATCAATTCTATATGTGAATATTTAAGTATTGTAGTAAAATACTTTATGAAATAAATTCAGGAAGTAATGTCTACCCAAAGCATAAGAAACGATATTACTTTCAAAATCAGCCTATAATGTTCCCACTGTTGGGACTCAGACCTCCTCTTTCTGTGAGAGGGAGCTTTCAAACTACTTACAGATATTTTCATGCTTTTATTTGTATGAATATACTGTTTCATTATCTATATTTCTATCTCTGATTTTTTTCAAATATTCATATTTTCGTTACTAAAAATAAATATTGCGAATGAAAGTTCCCTGGTGGCGCGGCGTGGGCGCAACGCGCATTTGTATGGCCAAGGTCAACAGCGACTATCTGACCCTTAAGAACTTTACTTAAGTCTCAATAAAGTTCAAAATACTCGAAGGTTTCGGCTTGACCTAAAATAAGAACTCGTTTTTTAATACTACCGATGATGAAAAAATACTTAAAAAAAAACTGAAGTGAATAAAACAGTAGGTATAGTAACTACCATCAAATTAAAAGACCAACAAAACCAACTAAAACTTAAACGCCTTAATTTTTACTCTAATTAAACAGAAGCGCTCAACATTTTTCACTTCCTTACATTCAGACTTGCTTAACAAACTCACTCACGAGCCACTGCGATACAAACTCTATGTTTCCGAAATAAGGTAGGAAATCGATTGGGAGGTGTATCGTCTAATAAAATAGGCCAGGGCTCGAGAACACTTGGGCAGTGTAAGAGGCTGCTAACATCGAGTTGGGATGAAGGGGGTACTCTATACAAGCGAGTCATGGGTTTTTGTCAAGCAAGCAAGTTGTTGAGCACTATTCAAGCTCCATTGACAGGCGTCAGTTTTAAAGATGACATACTTTTTCTGATTAAATTACAACAAACAAGTTGCGAATAAAACTTAGCAAAATAGGTGAAAGATTTTAAAGAAGGACCTACGAGTTTTGTATCGTAAATTACTTAAGAAAACCCGTCTTAATACAGGTGATTTCTAAAACCTACTTCAGGCACCAGCTCTCACAATGTGATTTTTAGGGTTCCGTAGCCAAATGGCCAAAAACGGAACACTTATGGATTCGTCATGTCTGTCCGTCCGTATGTCACAGCCCCTTTTTTCCGAAACTATAAGAACTATACTGTTGAAATTTGGTAAGTAGATTTATTCTGTGAACCGCATTAAGATTTTCACACAAAAATAGAAAAAAAACAAAAAAAATTGAGGGTTCCCCATAGGTAGGTACTTAGAACTGAAACTCAATTTTTTTTATGGATTCTTTTATCTATGGATAGGTCTTCAAAAATGATATTGAGGTTTCTAATATAATTTTTTTCTAAACTGAATAGTTTGCGCGAGAGACACTTCCAAACTTCTAAAATAAGAGAATGATAAAACAAAAAAAAAGCATATTATGATGTACATTGCCATGTAAATTTCTACCAAAAATTGGTTTGAACGAGATCTAGTAAGTAGTTTTTTTTAATACGTCATAAATCGTATACTTAATTAAAAAATAAATACACTATTATTAAAACATCAATCAAAGTTACAACGAACTGCAATAACTTTTATATTATGTTACTTGCTGCTACCCTTCATGGGCGAGTCCGACTCGCACTTGGCCGTTTTTTTATAGTTCAAAACTGTTGAGTGCTACAAAACCATTGTCAGAGGAAATAAATAAACTTATTATTATTATTAACTTTACACATGAACGCACGCTTTTCTCATAAGGAGGTAAGCAGAAACTATAGAACTCCTTCTTAAGACGCCGACAACAGGTAAACCGCTGTCACTGTCAGATTGCATAGAAAAGAAAGAGATGCGCGATGACACAACGTATGACATAAAAATATAAAATCGTATAAAATTAGATATTAACTAATTAATAAAAAAAAATCCATCACCAGATGCAGTTTTGGCATTTGCAATTTTATGGTATCATCATCATCATCATCATTCCAGCCGAAAGACGTCCACTGCTGGACATAGGCCTCCCACAAAGAAGGGGGGGTTTGCCATAATCGCCACGCTTGGCAGACGGGTTGGCGATCGCAGTATGGTGTTAAAATGCATAGAGAACGCTGCTGCTCATTATCTAGTAAGTCCCTTAGTCGCCTTTTACGACACCCACGGGAAGAAATAGGGTGGTGCTATTCTTTACGTCTGGCATTACACGGATTCATTATTATGGTATACTTAACTATAATTATAATTTTAACTGTTAACGAAGGGATAAACTGCTTTTAAAAATAATTTAGAGTTGTCTTTCAAGATTTTTTTGATATATTCAATTATGTTTAATTATGTTTTGAGTTACATCACATGGTATGTACAAAAGACTTGAAAATATCTTACTGTTTTTGTTTTGGAAAAAATATTTACGGTTTAAGAGATACACTGCATTAAAAAACACATTTATGACCATTTTCATAAATCTCCGCCATAATGCTTTATTATTATCAAAGAGATACGTATTTTTGACCTAGTTTTTGAATTAGGTACTGAAAACATTCATAATGCGCGTTTTTTATCCAAATTACACGAATAAACTCAGAACTGATGTTTCAATAGATAGTCATTTAACTGTAATATAAGATAAAAACTACAATTACTTCACAAAAGTTTTAGAATGAACAATTTTTATTCGAAATTCCGTGCGACTGAATTTAAAATAGTTATTTATGATATTAGTGCGGTAAGTTGGTCTTTACCAACGAGTACACGAAAGTAAGCCTGAGACGAAGTCAAGGGGTTACCATAGTCACGAGTTTGTAAATACCAATTACCGCGCGTGTGTCATACAACGTTTTTCAACACATTTGCGAGAAAACAGTACAATAGGTAATAAAATAAGCCATTAGGCTTCTACATACCGGCCCGACTCGCGACGCGACACAAAGGCACCGCTCGTCGCACGACACGCGGGGCCTTTGTGTCGCGACGCGTGTCGCGCCGGTATGTAGAAGCCTTCAAAACATTTTAACAGAATGATTGAGTATTTCTTCGAATCTTCCATGATATAGAATTATTGTAAATCATTAAATAGCACTCACGATTTTGGCGGCTCATTCAAGATATCAGGTGCAGTAGATTCCATATTAATATCGGATTCCTCGATTGAACTCATATTATTATTTTGTATTTATATCAGTCCGAAAGTGCAACAATATTTGACCTTTTTAATAACAAAATGGCGCGAATTTTCAACTACATCTTTCGTCTCATTTTCTCTTTAATAATAAAGTGAGATAAACGTATTGAGCAAAAGCGCTTCCAAGGAGGTTCGACCATTCAGATTATTTATTCTCGTAATTTGAAACTCCTTGGTGGAATTCTTATAACTAATTTTAATGGTAAGTAATTAAAAAAAAAACCGTAAAGGATACACACGGCGCTAAACAACGAAGGGGGTGGTAAAACATGTACTTAGGTGAGAGTACCTATTTTACCGCCCGCTCCGTTGTATGGTGCGTAATTTTTAACTTTCGAACAATGTATTCGGGCTTTGTAAATGCATTTTTTGAGCAAATGTGTTGAAAAGTTTTTAATATATTCCCGCATCACTTGTATACGTCAAAAATCAATCTGCCCAGCCTTTTCCCAACTATGTTGGGTTGGCTTCCAGTCTTACCGGATGCAACTGAATACCAGTATATTACATGGAGCGTCTGCCTATCTGACCTCCACAATCCAGTTACTGGATAACACGAAACCCGGTTGTCTGACTATTGGGCTTCTGGCTACCCGTAACGACTGTCAAAGATCTACTAATGACAGCCGGGACCAACGGCTTAACGTGCTTGCCAAGGCATGGAGCGATGTCGATATGTAATGGATCCCATCAACGAACCGACCGCTGCAAGAATAGCTTAACCTTTGATCGGCTGTTATTACTTAGCCACGAGCCCCTCACTTTTATACGTAAATTGTGAGTAAAAAATAATTATAGAGAACTGACAAAAGTATGTCTGACTGTAGCGTTCCAAACTCAAACTCAAAGCATTTATTTCAAATAAACCAATTACAGGCACTTTTGAATTGTTAAGGGGTCGGTCAGTCATAAAAATGAAGGTAGTTGCCCATTCCAAAGCTTAGTAGGTACCTATGGAAAAGAACGGGCAAGAAACTCCACGGACACTCTTTTAAATTAACATATGGTAACAAAATATTGGTTATATCATTCGTGTCGAAATTATACATGTGAGAACGATGCAAAACGTCCAAAGCGTACGTAATAAAAATATAAACAAAAACAATTCCAAAATTAAATTAAATTAAAATAAGCCATGGCCGCTAAGAGAATATGACCAGGGGTCCTAAAATGGACGCTTTGGCAGAATCATAATATGATCTGCGTACAATTAATATCCCGCGATTCATCTGTTCGACAGTTTTGTATGCAGTTTTGTAAAATGGTCCACAAATTATGAATTGCTTTATTGAAGTCTAATGTCAAATAGCAGCTGTCAAACAGAAGAATTGCGGGATGTATTGAATTGTACGCAGATCATATTATGATTCTGCCAAAGCGTCCATTTTAGGCCCCCAGTCCCTACTGATGGCGCCCGTTCACGAACATGACAAGTTCCAATAATAATAATAATAATAATAGAACTGAAAGAAGAAACTGACTAGAATTTGGAGGCGGGAAAAAGTCTAGTTAGTACCCGTTGTTGTCTCCACGACGGGTGTCATACGCAATCACCTCCACCACAGCCTTAAACATATAGACCTGAAAGACTTAATTTACATAAACTCCAAAAAGCCACAATTTTAAACACCTGCATAATAGTAAGAAATTTCATGGCAATAGAGGAAAATTAAATAAATCCTCATAACAATAATTTTATTCTTCAAAAAAAACACCACACACACGCTATATTGCTACGACATATTGATACGCTATATTGCTTGGACATATTGCTACGACATATTGATACGCTATATTGCTTGGACCCGTTAATGTAGCTTAAACTAGCCAAAGAGCTAAGAAACAAAACTTGTTTACCAAAATAATAATAATAAAAACGTTTATTACAGACACAATCCCTAAAGCATAATAGTAATAAAATAAAATAGCGTACAAATATAAAATTAATAAAATAAAATAATTAAATCAATATCGTAGGTATTTACAATAAAAATGAAGTTAAATAACAAAAAATGAAGTTACTTAACTTAGAAATTGTACATACTCAATATACATTAGAATAAAATAAAATAATATGTCAGTATTGTCCATTAGATATACAATGTTTTGTCGAAAGATTTCCTAGTGTTGATTTTTACCTTTTCATTTCAGGATTTTTCATTTCCATTAAAAGTTTATAAAAATAATAAATATTTTTTTTTATTTGACGTTCGTTATTTGGCTCCTCAATAGCTCAAAGCTTTCAGGTTAAATTAAATAAACGTTTTATTTTGAAAAGTAATTGGCATTCTTTTTAATTCTATTATACTTTTTATGTATGTTTGTGAAAAAGCTTTTCGATTTTTTTGTGAAGTTTTCCTTATAGATTTAACTGTAGATTATCTTTTAAATATAATTGACGTCTAGAAGTGTTTGTACAAACCTACTTACAGAAAATAAATCATTCATCATTGACTTCAAAAAAGGCGGAGATTCTCACTTCATCGGAAGCTTTTTGATTTTTATTTAAGTTCCCCGATTACTCGAAGACGATTTGGAAAATTCTTTTTTTGTTTGATAAGTTATAACTTCCTATGTGGTCCCACTGTTACCAGGTTAGTTTCTGATGATGGGATTCTAGAGAAATAGAGGAAACTCTTCACACGTGATTTTGATATTTATTATGGTAACTCGTACATTTGCTGTCGGAAAACACCATTTGATGAAGTAGATCTTTTGATGAAGACCACAGATGGCCACCGAAACTACTCAATGATGAGTATATTTCACGGGTTGCAATTCGATCACTTTAATATGGTTGCTAATCAATTTATTCTCTACACAGTGCATATGGTGAAGGGGAGCAGATGGTGAAGTACCAGGAGAATTCCTCAACAATTAACTTACCTGCATCGGGATAAGCAAGACTTTGTAAAAGGAGATGAGCAGTTGACATTACGCTATTGTAACTTAGATAAATTACAAACTGATCCACTAAAAACCCACTTATTATTTTCCCACTTATTATGGGTGATGATAAAGTAACTTCCTGTAACTGTTATTTACATTATCAGGTAGCGGTATTCGAACTTGTGTAAAAAAAAAACATATCAGCCCATAATTAAATATGTGGCGAATAGTTAAACCTCTCTTAGAAGAGATAGAAAATATTAATTGTATGTCGAGTTTATACATTCAAAAATAATATTTTTTTCATCTCAAACATTGTAATCACACATAGATTGAGGCAGCAGTGCTATTCTATATCCATCTCACCGTGAAACTTAGGTGAAGTGAGCGTGTGTCATCCCATTTGATGCTAGGGATGGACCAAGTAAGCTACAGTAGCACCTACTTGTATTGGAGCTGTCTCGTTCTTCTCTTACCTATTAGCGGGTAAGAATTATGAGACCAGTTACCGTTACACATCATACCGATCCTGTATCAGTATGATGTGTAACTGTCAACTTTCCTCCCGCTTACGGTGGAAGTGATTTCGTGAAAATGAATGGAAGTGTGTAACACGAAGTGACAGCTTGAGCATGGAATAAGTACGTACGTAATAGCATGGAATGAGTGTACTCATGAAGTGCTATATTGATTTTAAGGCTACGATAACTGACTTTTAATGACTTTATACTAAATATCACGTCTAAACGAGCAGTGTTAATGGTTTGAAAAAAATATACGTTATGTTAAAGCATTTTCTCAATAACTTAGTATGTGATATTTTAGATTATGTTTATATTACATAGTGAAATAAATTTTTAAAGTTATGTCTAACGCGGATAAAAAACTGAGAATGACGTAAAATCTACCAAGCGTATTTTTCTGAAACCTTCACCAATTTAAATTATTTATAATATAATTTAATTATTGATCTTTAAGTATACGAGTTTTATTAAAACACCTTTTGTTTTGTATATAATAAATTAATGATGCGTCCAATTGGGGACAGCGCTCTTTGATGGGTGAGTCCTATGACTGGCTGAACGTACGACGCGTTGCGTGAGCTCAGTACAGAACACGCAAGCTAACCACTCAAGGTCACTGGCATGTATCTGCGTTTTAAGTAGGGAGGGTCATTTCTGTCGCTGCTCAGTTAATACCAAGATGTCAGATGTTACACATCATATACGACTACTGTGAGGCTCGCTCGTTTTTCAATTTATTGTACAGTCGCCAGCACATCAGGCTAGACCAAACTGTCAAATTTCCCCAAATTATTTTAAACCTTAAAATGTTGAGTAGTTAAGTTCAAAATCCAATGAGAAAATTTGACAGTTTGTGGTAACTTGATATGCTAGCGACTGAACTTAGTTTTAATTTTATGTTTATGTTCTAACTCCAAATAAAAAGTAAGGGAAATAATTTAAATATCTACACACACGGTAACATACCTTAAAAATAACTCACATTCCTACTGCAAATAAAAACAATGTATTCTTCACCAAACATCTTTTTCGACGGCTTGATAAATGTACATAAGCTATTCAAAAAAGGGACTTAGCTTAGTGAAAAATACACAATACGGTACCGACAGACGAGTGATGATGCCATTGTGACGCCAATAGGGCTGCCACAGTTTTTTTTTTTTTTTTTGTGTGTGGCATTTCGTAGGTGGTCTTGAGAGGCCGTGACTACTTAACCGGACTTTCCTGAGTGTACCTTAAGGTGTGAGCTTAAAGCCTCCAGCCAGGGCGTAAAATCATATTATAACTAAACGACTGCGCACTAAGGGCACCCCCTGTGGGGTACGGACCTCGGCTTAGGGCGTCCTTGGGGGATCACAAATTGGGGACGGGTTGGATCAAAGTTTAGATCATGATTATTATCAGGGGTTACTATTAGCTACGGCGCACTCAGTCTCGGCGCGGGCGGCTGGTGATACGACGTGCAAGGGACGGAGACCACAGTTACAATTATTTGAACATTTATATACCCACTTACAGTGGTAAAGAAGAACATCGTGAAAACCGGCCAGAGTTTTCGTATCATCATTTCAGCCGAAATGCGTCCACTGCTGGACATAGGCCTGCCCAAAAGGGGGGGGGGTGCCATAATCCGCTCGCAAAAGATTGCCTAACATACAAAGTCCATTAAAATTATACATAGGGCTCTCCCTCTCACTTGTATACACACTACACTTTGTAACTACTATTGATACGTCACTTTTATACCTTTTCGTTTAATCGTTCAACACAATTATACATAGCACATAATAATGTACTCAGCACACTTATTTTTTTTTTTTCTAAAACACAGCCTATTACAATTTGTTTATAGCCACACAACGAAAACCTCACAGGGTTTATCTGTGTGCCGGCGAGCCGTTCCTTTTATGTTTAACATGTTATTTTTAAATGTTAATTACTACAATGATATATTTTATAATGATTATAATAATTTAAATATACTCTATGACATACATACATTAGGAGTCATTTGGCAATAAATTATTTTTATTTTTAGGTCTACTAGTACTAGAATCAAAAACACGAAGAAAAGACGAATTGTAAGAATATTGGTGCGGGTTTGACTGTACCATGTTCTGCTTTGGACTATTTAAAAAAAAAACCTGTGCGGTCGGGGGAGTCCCGTCAGGAACGAAGTTCCTTACATCCACTCGTACTTATATTATACATAGAAAGAGACATAGAGAGAGAAAAAGTAGCATGGATAGCATAACATTTTATCCTAACGTGACGATTTATTTATCAGTTTATGTCCACACATATAAACAGACAAGAAGAAAAGAACAGCAATATACGTACAAAGGTAATGCTTATTTCTAAAGAAATCTCTTCAAGCATAATTGGGTTTTAATTTTTATATAATGTATGGACTATGTCTGAAATAAATGAATTAATAATACCTTTCTTTTTCTTTTTCTCTGGGTGGGAAATTATCAAATAACTTCTCCCACTCTCCTTCATTTGCCTGTGTGCCAGGACCACGATATCCCTTTCGGACAAACTCGCAACCCTGGCAGGCTTTGGCTTTAATGGACCCTGTCAATTCGTGCTGACATCTCTTTGAGGCGCGCGTGGAACACAACGCGCTGTCGACCCGGGCCTGGTCCTTATCGGACGGTGAGTTACCCATCGCTCACCATCCGCAAGCCCGCGCCTACGGTGGCCGGAAATCGGCTTGCGACTCCCGACGCCCGGGGTGTCTCCTACGGCGACTTGGGGCGTGAGCGCGCAAACCCTGCCTCACCCTCACGCGTTCCGCCTCCTCCTTTGCGAGCATTTTTGCTTCGCAGAACGAGGTGACGGCCTCCCATGCACTCTCGCTCCGAACCATGGCCTGAACCAGGGCCGGACGCTTCCAGCATACCTGCGATAGGAAAGTAGACAACGTTCTACCAGTCATCTCCTACCGCAAGCCGCGTTAAGGAACTTCGCTCCAAAAACATTTCAAATCTAATCAACATTTAAGAATCCACAAAGCTTTTCTGATGCTATCGATCAATTTTCATATATATTTGTAGCTTTGTAAAGCGCTTGTATAATATAGTAACTAATAATTATTATGGAATACATTGAACATAACATAGGTATGTTAGAGGTGGGTAAGAGCCCACAACAATTTATTAGTACCTAGATTACAAAACTTCAAACATGTGTTCAAAACTTTTGACAAGGGTCAGAAACACAACATATCTTCATATCTTCTCTAAATTATACAACACTAGCGACCCGCCCCGGCCTCGCACGGGTTCAATGCTGATGTGCAGTGTTTCTGTATTATATTATGCATGTATTATACATATAAACCTTCCTCTTGATTCACTCTATCTATTAAAAAAAACCGCATCAAAATCCGTTGCGTAGTTTTAAAGATCTAAGCATACATAGGGACACACAGACAGCGGGAAGCGACTTTGTTTTATAAGTAATGCTTAAACATTAAGCAGTTACTTAGCGCAAAAACCAACAATTCAGCAGCCACCATGCCGACTGAATTCAAAGATGCGTTATGTTAACTGTAACGGGTTGCCTAGCAACAGATTTCTAACAATATTGACGCACAAAAAACTTGCCTTAAAAAAACACAGACAAGGGTAAAAAAATTAGATTTCGAAGCTTACGAGTTGCTTACTGAGATACGAATAGTGAAATGGAAGATTGTTTCGTAGGGTAGTTTATTATTATTATTTATTTATTTATTAAAAAAGTTTACAAAAAATCATTTACATAAGGAATTTGACCCGCAAAACCGTTTTCACGGTTTGTCTGTGGGAACAGAACACAGTTTTACAATTTTTGGTTTATTAGTGCGGACACTTAAACACTAATT
Organism: Tiliacea aurago; assembly: GCA_948098905.1. Classification (NCBI taxonomy): domain Eukaryota; kingdom Metazoa; phylum Arthropoda; class Insecta; order Lepidoptera; family Noctuidae; genus Tiliacea; species Tiliacea aurago. The sequence goes on along the minus strand of OX402583.1, from coordinate 3,381,577 downwards.
GCACCTATAAAGTTACTAACAATTATCTAATCTTATGAATTACATCTTATAAAATATACCTAATTACTTATCTGCTCTGCCCCAACAATCTGCAAACCATTTTCCTAAGAACATCGTTTACAAACTCCTGAAAAAGAACTGCTTAAGTAACTTGGCAAAACCTTTTATTTCCTGACTTCTTATATCAGTAGGCAATTGGTTGAGAAGGTATATATCATTTATCAAGCGTTCGGTCACCAAAATATTTCCCTATTCTAAGTACATCAAATTTACCTGCGGATACCATCCTAGTTGCGTGGTTATGGGTAACTAGCAAGTGACCTCCCCAGCTGCCATGACTGTTAACCAGAAGTATGTAATTATCTTTAAAGCTGATAGGAAGAATTTTGCAAATTTTAAATAACCCATTATAATTATCTTTACATTTGTTTTTAGTTTTGTTACTTACTAATAGTTTTAAAAATCTTATTTGTTGTGTTTCTCATGTTTCTAAGTTACTTTTGAATGTGAGTCCATAGCAGTCGAGGGCGTAACTTAATATTGGGTCAACTAATTGTAGATAAAGGCACTTAAGGGTAATACTTGGTACTTTAAAGCTTAGATGGTGGAACAATATTCGGTCAAGCAACGGTTGAGCAATATTCTAAGTTTATTACACAAGTTGAAGTACTATTACTTATTCTGTGCACAAGTATTCAATATGGTTTGACCACGAAAAGTTCTCGTCAACTCCGAGGTATGTTACACATTTATCGCGTACAATTGGCTTACAATTAGGTACAGTCAACATAGTTTTTATGAATACACGTAAACTCATGTGCGTATATCGGTAGTGGTTCGCCAGGTGGTAGTAAATATGGTGAGCGTATCAAAACTAGCTTAGTTTTTTCCGCGTTTAGGATTATCCCGTTGTCGTGCGACCATTCAACAACTCCGTCTGCGCCATGCTGCACGAGTCGACAAGTTTTGGCGAGGTCGGTGCCGCCGGCGCGCAGCACGCACAGGTCATCCGCGAACATGTACGCTGGGCCCCAAGTCTGCTAATTTTATAAATTCACTCATTCCAACACGATCCCATTGTCATTTTGCAAAAGTTCGTAATCTGCTAAATTCATAATGGTCGATCATTGGTCGGTCAATGTTCTCGTAATAGAATTGTGTTACTTACTTATAATGGCATGGTCGTATTGCCATTATTTCTTTATTTAGTAAGAATTAAAATATTATGTACATAAATAACAACTTATAACTAATTCATTTATAAAAATAACAAAATTATATACTAACTAAACTAAAACTATAAAACATTAAAATATAGCGTCGAAAAATTCCTCCGCATCGCTGTCGACTGTTAATGTACCCAAGAGACTGGCGGCATTGCCACGTTGTATGGCAATGCTTAACCTCTGGCCAAGGTAAAAGCCAGCCCTTGGGTCACGGGAAGTGTCAATCAGCCGTTTGGAGATATCTTTGAACAAATCATGAGCACTCGGACCCCACGGCCCTCTAAGGTTTCAACCCCAAACGGCTCGAAAATATAATTACCGATAAGTTTATTATACTTTCGCCGCTTGAGATTTTCCGCAGACGCAACAGCAGCGCCAGCACAGCACGCGGAGTCAGGAAGATGGGATGGCGCAAGAGTATCGACACACGTTGCGTCCCACACTAAAGACCTACCCACCATCCATGGAAATAAAGACATGCCGTCCGGTCTCTTGCCATCGTCACGTGCCAAGCCATTTGGTTCTAATACAGCTGGAACGCCGACGGTGACAAGAGCTCGTCGGATAATGTCATTAATATTCGCGTGCCGCGCTAAGCGACCTGCACTACGGCTGCAAGACAGGCCGTGGTGTCCGAGGCTGTTGACAACTTCGCCACAGTGACAGCGATGAGGAGAACAACAAGGAGCTCCTAGTCGAAGGGAAGCAGCGAGGCGGAAAGTAGTGTCATTATAATAAAACCGATGAAAAAATAATGACATTTCTACTAATAGAAATGTCATTAATTTGTCATTATGTACGAGATTACCAATAAATGCAATTTATTTTAATGTCGTGTCAGTGGCTGACCATTGGAAAATCGTAATGACGCCATTATAATAGTAGATTACCAAACTTGTCAAAATCAACAATTATGAAATCAATGATGGACCATTCTGACACTATTGTAATAGCAGACTTGAGGCTTGAGCAGTTGCGTAAAACGCCGCACAAGCTGTTGACGTGCATTAGGTAGCATACAGGCCCGCATCCCGCGCCCTGCGGCACCCCACGCCTCACCTCCCCGCGTCACTTAGCTTGATAATATTGAAAACGGGCAGTTTTACAGTTACGAGAGCAGAGCATACGATGTTGCATCGCTGTCAAATCAAAATGATCTTTATTCTCATTCCGATAACGTTGCTGGTAGGGGAAAAAAGGTATGCAAAAGTTTGTAAAACATTTTGAAAGAGTAACCATGGAGTTTCTTGCCCATTCCTTTCCATACGAAACTACCTTATGGAACCCTGAAACTAGAATCGATTCAATTTTTTTTGTATTGTTTTGTTGTATGTATTTTTTAAGTAAAACTTCTTTAGGCACGCTTGACTTGGGGAGTAAGCTGGTGCATGCATGACGAGAGCGTTACGGAAGTGACGAGAGCGTTACGGAAGTGACGAGAGCGTTACGGAAGTATAATTAGTATTACTAATTGGAAGTTTCACTACAGTCGTGTGGTCTAAAGCACACTCATATTTTTAGTAGTTAGTAAAGTGTAAATAGTGGCGTGATCTATTCTATATAATGATTTGAATGTATTTGTAGCGTAGCAGGTGGCGTTCTATAGATTCTGCCTACCCCCATGGGAAGAAGGCTTGAGTTTATGTATGTAAGATATAGAAAATATAACAATTTCTTGTAAATTTTACATTCAAAACTGCCTTTATAGCGCTACCCACACATTTCCGGGTACCCGGCCCTGCCGTGTTCCGTCAGGGACGGGGAAAAAATCGGTTACGTACAACTTGTATGAGCTTGTTCACATAGATCTTCAGTGTCCCGGAGCACGCTCGGACGCACGGACGCCCTGACTGCTATCCGATTTTTATCTAGACCTCACATATCCAAATACGTTTTGCCTGCTGATAGTCTTCTTGGTGATCTGCTTCTTCTTCATCTAGCGCTATTGCAATCATTTCTAATTCTTCATTGTTAATTTAAGGACATCGTGTTGTGTGCGTATCAGCTAAAGAAACAGATTACACTGATACCGATTTCCCTGATATGTGTGAACACGGGTGACGGATCGCACGTCCCTGACGGGAACACTGAAACGAAAAACTCGGAACACGGATAGCCCTGACCCGGAAATGTGTGGATAGCGCTTTATGTGCCTAATTGAAATAAATGTTTGCCTTTCTTTTTTGTCCCTAAAGGTTAAGCTCTTGACCTTCATCTCACCTGATGGCAAGTGATGACAGAGCCGAAGGTGGAAGCGAGCTTCACCCGGCATCCTCAATCACAGAGGAACTGGCTATCTTACCTCTAACTGCCGAAACAGAACATTGCTGTTAACATTGTTTTTATGGCGACAGACTTAGATAAGATGGTAGTAGCTAGTCAGGCGGACTTAGAACAAGCCCTACCACCAACCAAACCGAGTAGAATTTTTTTCCCCCGCTGGGAATCGAACCCGGGACTTCAACTTTGACTTTGGTTGCTGCTTGAGTTGTTGTCAGAGGTTAAATAAAATAACTGTGGCTATAGTCGACAGTCAGCCCTAGTCGTGAGACCCCTAAAACCGATCACAGCTGACAATACAGATTACTTGGTGCACAATAATGGGGGCAGATATTTTTGGAAGAAAACAAGTTCCATTAAGATTGGTTTACATTACGATATAGACAAAACAGAGAGTGTCTTTTAAGACACATGTCAATCTCGTTATTAAGAAAATCTTTATATTTTTGTTGGAAGCACAAAATAGTCTTGTATAGTAATTAGAGTCGTTGTCCAATTGTTACAGTCATTTTTCTTAATTCAAATAGAATCTCACTAATTAAGTGAAAACTTCTTTGGGCGTGTTGAGCTATATTATATTTTTTACTATTATAAGTATTATATTTATTACTTTAATTTATTGTGAATGTGGGTAATTTTAATTTAATTTAAAAAAAAAATTGCTTTTTTACTATCTTTATCAGTTAGTTTTAATAATGATCTGCAATTTTATACCATGTGTTATTTTGTCCCAAAATATTTAAGTGTGATGGAAAATGTTATCATCATTAAATTACTTACAATACAATCGCCGTGCGGTTAGGTATCTACTGCCAAATTATTATCAATGAGCGCAAGACGACCCTGGAGGCGCGGGGGCGCCGTTACCATGTTTTTGTACGGACAACCCGGTAACATAATTGTGATTTTTCATGATACAGTTTTCAAAATAATAATAAAAAAAATCTTTACATAAAAATACTAGACACGTGTTTCGGGTTTCGCATATACTAAAACTATATATAATATAAAACATTTATTCAGTGCACACAAATGACATTACACAACACCCAATGACACATCTATTAAATAACAAATAGGAATATTTATATAAAAACAAAGTGCCGATATACAGAAACGAAAAACAACAAAAGAAATAGTGTCACTATGACATACATCAAATCAATTATCGAATAAACAACATGCGGTGTGCGTCTCAAGGTCGCACCAAATGGGAGTCCAGGTAAATATTATGTTTACAATAAAAAAAAAATAGAATGCGCGAAGTGTAGTTCGCGTTATTGCGACGATCTAGCCGTTGCATTAGGGGAGTTCTTAGTTAGGGACTGATGTGGTCAATTATCCTTTATAACGAAGGGACAAATAAGTAAGCAGATTTTATTTTTGGGATTCTCTCAATTAAAAGTTTTGGACGTAAAATATGTACGTAGCGTTTATCTACCCTGAATATGCTATTACTTATACTCCCACATACATAAAATTCATCACTGACATTGTGAACAGCTCCATCGTCTCAGCAACATTCCCTGACATATTTTGGAAAATTAGTATCATTCAGTGGCGAAAGCACCATATAACACGATTCCTACCGGCTTCCCTTCGGAAATTCGCATCAACAATTCTTCCGCTATTGAAAAATGCCAGTTTTTTTTTTTTTTAGCTTTGAATTGAAATAACAGTAAGTTTGTAGTTAAGTAAGTTTTGTCTGTGTAGTGATGCGTCTTTTTGGTTCTGCTACTTGACGATAGATGGTGTTAAATTCAGTAAAGGAAAGACTTACAAGTAAATTAATTAGTTTTTACTTTACTGATAAGAAAGTAAGCTAAAATCGGCTTTGCTTCGGCTTCTCTCATTCAAAAATTGACAGGTCGCCGCTGGTATCGTTAGTTAGGCCATTGCCTAAAAACCAAATCCGACTGCCTTGTAAGACTAGGTCTATTAGTATTCTCTCTTGCCTTTCTAAAATTGCTGAAAAGAAACCGCCTTATCAGCATTTTTTTTTTGTCAGCAACTTTAAAAATATCACGAAGATAAACACAATCAGGATACAACAGCGTGGTAGTCCACGCTGTTTGCGAAAGCCTGAATTTACCTATAACTATATATTTTTTTTAAAACGGCAATAAGTTTCAATTGAAACCTTAATTAAAATATACTTGTTGTTTTATTTCAAACTTTTACATACTATATATATTTTAGTGTTACCATGTATATTTAAATAAAAAAAAAAAAACTGCCAATTTTCAATAGCGGAAGAATTGTCGATGCGAATTTCCGAAGGGAAGCCGGTAGGAATCGTGTTATATGGTGCTTTCGCCACTGAACGATACTAATTTTCCAAAATATGTCAGGGAATGTTGCTGAGACGATGGAGCTGTTCACAATGTCAGTGATGAATTTTATGTATGTGGGAGAATAAGCAATAGCATATTCAGGGTAGATAAAAGCTACGTACATATTTTCCGTCCAAAACTTTTAATTGAGAGAATCCCAAAAATAAAATCTGCTTATTTATTCGTCCCTTCGTTTTAAAGGATAATTGACCACATCAGTCCCTAACTAAGAACTGCCCTAATGCTACGGCTGCATTGTCGCAATAACGCGAGCATGAAAGACCGCGCGAAGCGTAGTTCGCTTTATCGCGACAATGTAGCCGTAGCATTGCAATGTGATCACCATCTTAGATAACATTTCGTCGTCATTCAGTAAAAACCTCCTAAATAAAGAACAAACTTAACATTGTAGTTGAAAGACATGTTGGGATCATAGATGCCAACTGTAAATGTAAGTTTGTACACACAATGTGATTTACCAAGTTATTTTAAGACCATAAACTTCCTATAGGTTTTCTTGTATTCTATAAGAAAAATAACATTTTTTTTTTATAATTTCCGTGTTATGGGAGAATTTTTATCGATTTTCTTAAATAAAGTCTCTGAGCTAATGTTGAAACTAAACATGGAACGTGTTGAAGCGAAACATGGGTTCCGTGTTGATCACGGAACCCTAAAAATCAATGTTTTTTCTTTTTATTTATTTGTTAGGTTAAAAACCTCTTAATACTTAATTAGAACAAAAACGCTCTATGACGCTTCCAATACCTTTTATTGATTTTAATGAGAGCTTCAGGAAACGTCATTGACGGCCATTTTTAACCGACTTCAAAAGAGGAGGTGGTTCTACGTTCGTCTGTATGTATTTTTTTTCATTTATGTTCATCGATATTTTCGTCAATTGTGGGCTGATTTTTGTTTATTTTTTTCATTTGGTACAGGAAGCTTGCGCGGTGGTCTCATATAAATGTTATTAAGTATTCTTGGTTAGTATTTGAGTTAGCATAAATAATTCGTATTTTTCCAACTTAGTCTATGTGGATGATGTTATAATAACTTCCTGTCACTGTTATTTACATTAAGACTCAGATGTATGCCGATGACCTTGAGTGGTTAGCTTGCGTGTTCTGTACTGAGCTCACGCAACCCGTCGCACGTTGAGCCAGTAATTTATTTTATTTATTTATAAGTTTAGTTCAGAACATAAATTCCATAAAAATTGTTAGTAAAGCTTAAAACTATGTTAGTACTTAAACCCAAGTAGGTTTAAGTACTAACATAGTTTAATTATATCAATCTATTTATTTCACATTAAAAAGGACACCACCAGAGCTGTGTACCTTATTCCAGTGCCCCACAATAGGACACTTAACCCTTTCCGTTATCGTGTTTAGAAGGTTGTTGGAGCTGCCCCGCACACGACGCATCAAGGAGCCACTCTCTTACACACTATTGCTCTAAAGCAGTCGGTGTTGGCCTCCGCAAACATCCCTGATGCACTACAGTGTAGCGGCAACCCCATCAATGTCCTAAACCCATTATTGTAGAGGATCCGTAGGGCATTGTAAGCCTTCTGCGTATAGCGAACCCACAGGCTGCAGGTGTACAATTCTGGCAGTACGCCTTAAACAGAGTAATTTTATCATTTTTTGTGCACTTGCAAACCTGCGCGCCAGCATATAACATCTCACTGCCAATGCCCTACGTTCCCTCTCAATATTCAAATCATCAGAGAGGTCCTCAGTGACCCAGTGCCCCAGGTACTTGAATTTGGTGACCCTACTTATCGGAATCCCTCCAAAGCTGACCGGTAGAATGGTAATGGGAGTTTATTGCCCGCCTTAAAATCAAGTAGTTCCGTTTTTTGGAGTTGTACCTGAGGCAATGTGATACTGCGTACCTTTCACATATGCCTAGAGCATATTGAGGGCTTTAACAGATGGGCTCAGCAGTACCATATCGTCGGCGTAGCTAATGTTGTTCACACAAGTGCCATGCATTGAACAGCCGATCCCGGCCCTGCTGAGCTCATCTATCCGTCCATTCACATACAGGTTGAAGAGCCGTGGTGACGTCAGGCCTCCCTGTCTCACCCCACACTCCAACCTGTACTCTGTGGAACATGAGCCCGCCCACTTAACATTATTGGTTTGGTTGCCATACCAATATCTCAGCATGCTGATTATGTACCTGTGTGCTAGTTTCCTCCCGAAGCTTATCCCACAGCACATTATAAGATACAAGGTCAAATGCCCTCGACAGGTCCAAAAAACAGCCGAAAATAGGCGTTTTCCTTGTCACGTAGTACTGGATAGTATGCTTGAGTCGCAGTATTGCAGCTTCCGTCGAAAGCCCAGCTCTAAATCCGAACTGGGCATCATGCAGATGTAAACAGGGTGTAAGGGACCGCCCTCCGCAAATTAATAGGGTGCATTCAGCTCCTTATTTTGAATCATATTCCACTGAAAATTTTCTCAGGAAATTGTATTTTTTTTATCGTAATTTCAGTTACTATTCCTTTATTTCAATGTAAAATCACATTCTCTGTACGCAGTACTTCTTAATGTAAATAACACAGCTAAAATAAAAAAATCTGCAATGGATGTTGAAATTCTCTAACGAACGACGCCTGAAATCAGCGAGCGCGGCCGTCCACCCCACCGCGACAAATCAGGTTCATTGGATTCCCATAACGTTCCTGAAATAATTTCATGTACCGGTCATCTTAGTACGATATACTGAATTCACCCCATTAGTCTGCGGAGGGCTGTCCCTTACACCCTGTAGGCTTGCTAAGGTGAAAATCAAGCAAACCATCCAGCACCTTGGCGATCACTGTAGCTAATGAGATGGTTCTGTAGTTGTTCCCGTCGGAGGCATCACCCGTCTTATTTTTAATAATTGGAATTACTGTGGTCTTCATAAGGTCCTGGGGTAATACGAATGTCCCAAGCACAAATTGTAGAACATAACCAACACCCTGGGCAAATGAGCCCCCGCGTGCTGCAAGTGTTCGATGCTGAGGTCATCGTGCCCTGGAGACTTTCCTCGAGTCATGCTCTTAATAACCTGAGCGACTGCTTTTATTTTGAACCTGAACCGCTCTCCATCCTCGACCTCCGCATCAAGCACCCGCCGCACACCTAGTAAGGGAGACTCAACCTTAAAACGTTCCCTAAACAGGTCGGCAATCTGCTGGGGCTCACTTCTACCCTCAACACACGCAGGCACACACAAACCAGCTTCCAGTTTCCTGGTATGCTTCCAAAAACGCTTGAAGTCCTTAGCCTTGTGGTGTGTGAGGCTAAGATGTCCATTTTAATGTGCTTACAGCTTAGACTTAAAGCGCTTTCTGGTTTCGCACTTTGTATCATAAATATCACCAGACTTGGGTTTACCATACAGCATCCAGATCTGAAAGCTGCTTCGTGCTTCCAGATGAGCCTTTTGTACATGTCTATTCCATCCAATAACATTATTCTGCTGCTACTCGCAGCTACTAACAATAGTGTTATACAAATCAATTATTGCGTAATGACAATCGTTACTGCACACCTTATCAGCACACAGACCAAGTTCCACCGGAAAATCAATGTCCCTTAGTTTGCTGTTACAGAGTTCAAGTAATAGGTCTCGCCCATCAAGGAGCGCGCTGTCCCCAATTAGGCCCATTATTAATTTATTATACACAAAACAAAAGGTATCTATTTTAATAAAACGCCTATACTAAAAGATCAATAATTAAATTATCTTTAAATTGGTGAAGGTTTCAGAAAAATACGCTCGGTAGATTTTGCGCCATTATGAGTTTTTTATCCACGTTAGACATAACTTTACAAATTAATTTCACTATGTAAGTAATAAGCATAATCTAAAATATTCACATATTAAGAATTGAAAAAATGCTCTAATTTAACATATGTTTTTTTCAAATCATTTACACTACTTGTTTAGACGTGATCTTCAGTATAAAATCATTAAAAGTTATAGGCGCCTTAATAGCAGGTAGTGGTTATTCAAATTTGTGAGGTGCAGGTAACCTAAAATGTAAATTAATCTTTTCCTGCAAAATAACGTTTATTGCAATCACGGGGTTTTCACTGTACGGCGACGATTTATTTTCAAGTTAACACAAAAGTACTCAAGTACCTAACACACAGAAGGGCATAAAAACTCATACTCTTGATGTGGCAGTAAGAGTAGTTCTAATTCCTTTGTACGTCTTCAGTACAATTTGGTGGCTAACAAGGGTGCGGATCAAAGGTTCGGTCGAGTGTACTTTATTCCTTTGGTACGGACGCGCAGAAAATGTTCTGAACTTCTGGGATTATTTTTGGCTGACTGGTTTGTGTAGTCGTGTGGTTTTCAGTAGTTTTTTGTGAAGATATCTAAACTCATTATAGAAAAAGTTCGCTTGTGTCTGTCTGTGTGACCGTTTAGAAGATCAATTTCTAAACTACACAATTATTATTCATCATCATCACTTCAGCCGAAAGACGTCCACTGCTGGAGATAGGCCTCCTCCAAGCACCGCCACTTCAACCGGTTCTGTGCTTCCCGCATCCAGCGGATACCTGCAGCCTTCACAAGGTCCTCGGTCCACCTTGTAGGAGGCCTTCCAATGTTACGTCTTCCGATACGCGGTCGCCACTCTAGAACCTTTCGGCCCCATCGGCCATCAGTTCTGCGAGCAATGTGCCCTGCCCACTGCCACTTAAGCTTGGCAATTCTTCGGGGTAGGTCGGTTACTTTTGTTCGCCTGCGGATCTTTTCATTTCTGATTCGATCACGTAAGGAAACTCCAATCATAGCCCTCTCCATTACCCTTTGGGTGACTTTAGCCTTCTGATAAGGCCCATTGTGAGCGACCACGATTCAGTGCCATAGGTCATCACTGGCAACACGCACTGGTCAAAGACTTTCGTCTTGATACACTGCGGTATGTGGGACGAGTAGATATTGCGAAGCTTCCCGAACGCTGCCCAGCCGACTCGTATTCGACGATTGACCTCTTTCTCGAAGTTAGACCTACCTAACTCGTCCACAACTTCGAGTGTAGCACCTCCGATCTTCATGAGTCAATTATTATTATTATTTATTCATTATCAAGTAACAATAAGTCGAATCATATTAATTATTAGGCATACAGTTTCAATTGTTGATTGAATACCAATACCTACAAACAAATGCAAAAAAAATAAAAATTATTAAAACTCATTACAAAGGATTCAGCCATTTAGAGCATTTATAATAAGCGAATGAAACATTCATAATAACCTTAGAAAAAGCATAGAAATCTGTCTGGTTTGACATATTGTGAAATATGCCTATTTTGTGACAGCCTATTTATTGAAATACATTTTGCTCATATTACTTGTCCATGTTTATTGCTAAATAATTATTTTTTATTATTCGTCCATTTACAATCTAATTTCAAAATTAAATTCCATTAATCGTATTATTTGTAAGTTGTGTTGTCCTGTTCAGTGTTTCTATTCGTGACTGATTTCCATTTTTTTTCATACCTTCCTGTTTTTGGAGCTCTTAAGCTCTTCATAGTGTTCGGCATGTCGGGTCTCCCTCCAGTTTCCAAGGTTTTGTCATTATATTGGGTCCATCTTATCTTTCACATTCACTCATAAACGTATAAAGCACTGACAAATAACTTTTGCATAATAACAACTTTTAGTATTATATCATTGGCCATTTTGTAATTCCTTACATCATAATTATTATGTAGGAAGTACTTAGGTCAAATCACAGATTACGTAGTACTCGTCAAATGCACAGAACACATAAACTCCTAACGGAGATGTGAACTTTCGAAATGTTGCCACTACATAAAGCGTAAAACGTTTAAGGAGGATGATATTCTCATAGCATGTATGTCTATTTTTATTAATATTTCTGTTTAGTTTATTCTACCACTTATTTTTATTATTATATTATTTTTCTTTATCTATGATCCTATTAATTGTTTGCTGCACCGTACGACGTCATACGTCGGCGCCGGCTGTCGCTGAAAACCAGCGCTGGGGCTCTGTCTTGCATAGGGTCGCAGTATAATGCTGAGCGATAGCCGTTTTGCGTGGATGTGACGCATGTTTCCCCCAACCTTTTCTTATTTTTGTGTTTATGTTCTTTGTTGCGTCATGTTTACCGCAAATAAACGTATTTTCTTTTTTTCTTTCTTTCTTCTTTCAAATAGGGGCAGGTCGCTAGTTTTGTATAAAATACAGACACATCATTTAACACCTGAAGCAAGATTTTTTATTAAATTAATTTGTTTTATATGCTGAGATTTACTCAGCATATAAAACAAACTGAAAAAATAAATGCTCCAGATAAATGTTCCGTGTGGTGCCGGACGTAAAGAATAGCACCATCCCATTTCTTCCCGTAGGTGTCGTAAAAGGCGACTAAGGGACTTACAAGAGAATGGACAGCAGCGTTCTCTATGCATTTTAATTAACACCATACTGCGATCACCAACCCGCCACTATGGCAAACCCCCTCTTTGGAGGAAGCCTATGTCCAGCAGTGGACGTCTTTCGGCTGAAATGAAGATGTTGATATAAAAAAAATATTACCAACAAATAACACTATTGGTGGGGGGTGGTTTATTCACAAAGAACCATTTCATTCCGTTTCATTAAATAGGTATACTTACTCGAATGTTTGTCACATTTTGTAACATAAAAAAAAAAACGTTGTTATTAAAATATAGATGCCGATGGCAAGATATTGGAATTCTGACACAGCTGTTGCGATATTATGTACACAAGGACTCAGCGCAAAAAATGACATGAAATTCGTCAACGTTGGGATAAGCTGCGTGAGAGAGAGTGTTAAGGGTCGGGTAATCGCCGTTGACCTTGGCCATACAAAATATGAGCGTTGAGCTCAACCTGCGCCGCGCCGTTTCCGTTCGGTTTCATAAGAAATATTTATTTTTAGTAACGATAATATGAATATTTGAAAAAAAATCATGGAAATATCATAGGTAGTTTGAAAGTAATACGTTTTTGAAAATAATATCGTTTTTTTAGGGTTCCGTACCCAAAGGGTAAAACGGGAAACCTATTACTAAGGCTCCGCCGTCTGTCTGTCTGTTTGTCTGTCGGTCTGTCTGTCTGTCTGTTTGTCTGTCTGTCTGTCTGTCCGTCTGTCACCAGGCTATACGTCACGTCTCATGAACCGTGGTAGTTAGACAGTTTAAATTTTTACAAAATATGATGTATTTCTGTTGCCGCTATCAACACTAAATAACAGAATATAATAAATATTATATTTAAGGAGGTTCCGATACAACGAACGTGGTTTTTTTTGCTCGTTTTTGCTCTATATTGACAATGATAACAGGTAGACGCTTAAAATATTCACAGAATATTTAGTTACATTAACATTAAAAATAAATAATTAAATTAAAATGAAACAAATATTTAAGGGGGCTCCCATACAACAAACGTGATTTTTTTTGCCATTTTTATAGATAATGTTACGTAACCCTTCGTGCGCGAGTCCGACTCGCACTTGGCCGGTTTTTAGGGTTCCGTACCAAAAGGGTAAAACGGGAACCCTATTACTAAGGCTCCACCATTTGTCTGTCTGTCTGTCCGTCTGTCTGTCCGTCTGTCACCAGGCTGTATCTCATGAACCGTGATAGCTAGACAGTTGAAATTTTCACAGATGATGTATTTCTGTTGCCGCTATAACAGCACTACTAAAAACAAAAACACAGAATAAAATAATTATTTAAGGGACAAAACGAGCAAAAAAATCACGTTTCTTGTATGGAAGCACATACAAGAAACGTGATTTTTTTGCTCGTTTTTGCTCGATATTGATAACGGCAACAGGTAGACGCTTGAAATATTCACAGAATCTTTAGTTATGTATTAACTTTAAAAATAAATAATTAAATAAAAATAAAACAAATATTTAAGGGGGGCTCCCATACAACAAACGTGATTTTTTTACTGTATTTATAGATAATGGTACGGAACCCTTCGTGCGCGAGTCCGACTTGCACCTGGCCGGTTATTTCTATTACGGACGCTTTTAACGTGCACGTCTTTCTACATTGTTCTCAGATGTACTTATAATTTCAACATGAACGATGTAACCTGTACGGTGAACCCGCACATTTCATAATAACATTAAATAGGTCAATTACATCAGCGTTTGCATACGCGCGATCATTTAGTGAACTGGCTAAGTAAAATAAATCAGTAATTTTACCATACTCAACACGGGTGGTTTAATTCATTATCCCCGGGTTTCCCTCATCACAAGTGTACAGAAGAATCATCGTACGCTTGTACAAAGTGTATAGACCAATGATGTATAAAACTATCGATACGTTGTCCGCACTCTAAAATGGCAACATGAAATGAAGCCAATTGGCCACATTGCGCTCAGTCACGCACTAACCTGTCGCGCGACGGTATGTTTGTTTTTAATTTATATCGTGTGTGAAAACTTGTGCAAAACATAAAGAAAACATGCCGTCGTGTGTTGTCAGAGGATGTTCAAATTATACCCCAAAAGTTAAAGACAAAAATGTGTCATTTCACGCGTAAGTTTACAAAACTACATTATTTTATTTTATTTTGTACGACGCTGCGTCTAATGGCGGCCGGCGCATGAAGTTAGTAGTCACGTGACGTTATTATCCTGTGACGTAACTGAAGATGTTTATTTATCTCCCTCTAGCAACAGGCATCCCGCCGTACGGTGTCATATTTTCTTTCCCTTTCTTTACGCGTATAAGTAGGTAGTTATCTAGTATTTTCGCCGTTTTTAAGCGCCGAGATGTTGGTTGATAACGTGTCTATATATAATACGTCATTGGTATAGACTGTCGTCGTACATTTTTTTGGTCCTTCGAGCCGGAGGGCGAGCGAGCCCCGGTGGTGGAGGCGCAAGCTGACCTCACAGGTCCGGGATCTACTGAGTGCGCGCGTGAAACAGTGCCAGTGCCAGTGATCAGTGAGTTCAGTGATATAAGTAAGACAACCGAAAGTGTAAATAAAGGGACCTCTCCTATGTTGCACTCCAAAGCATAAAAACCGGCCAAGTGCGAGTACTTCATGACATGACACAAAGTAATGCGCCTGTCTGGGTTCGAACCTGCGACCTACACAAATCGTAAGTCGCGGGCGTTACCACTGAGCCATTACTGCTCTCGGATAATATGTATTGACAAGTGCTATTACAATAGGTTGTGTTCAGGGTCTCATAATGAAGCTGGAAGGTGACCACAGGAACTCCTCAACGAACCAAGATAGCACCATGGTGTTTGGACTTATTGGATGTGTACTGACATGAAAGCTTATTTTTTACTTATTCGACAACATCATTCATCATTTTTCATAATTTCTTTTCATTTTTAAAATCATTCTGCGATCGCTAACCCGCCTGCCAAGCGTGGCGATTATGGCAAATCCCCCCTTTTTGGGGGACGCCTATGTCCAGCAGTGGACGACTTTTGGCCTAAATGATGATGATGATGACTTATTCGAAAACGAGACCTTTTTTGTTAGACTTTTTCCATCACACTCTAAAAGAAAGAAAAATGATTTATTGGACTCACACAGGAGATCACAAATAAAACTAAAACATACTCACACACACACACTCTGTGTGAGTGTGTGTGTGTGTGAGTAAAAATCTCATTTATTTTCATGACTATCGATGTGCATCACTTCTCGATCTGCCTTTAACTTCCATTCTTACGAAATCCATCCAAATAAAGGTTCTACAACCAATTAACAAAACATTCTGACTGGTAGCTATAATTAGCAAAGGTATTTTCACCCTGAAAAATTAATGACTTATATACCCGGGTGCAGTCAGGGGTACCGCCACTGTTATGAATAAAACTTTGTTTATAAATCAGGTGACAAGCAATGATATTATATTAAACAGATAATATGTTGTGTTTTCGTGAAGACTCGAAAACGTCCTAATTGGGACGTATTTGTTAGTTTGTGATGCCAACATTCGGTGATTGGTGGCCAGAATAATGTTTGTTTACATTCACGCGCAATTGACAACACTTGCTGTCTCTTTTTTTTTTGTTGTTTTTATCAAGCCATCGCTTTTTAACTTGTTTACTTGACTACAAGTAAAAACACACACACACATTCCCCGCATCACCATCAGCATCATTCATTACACTAGAAATATAAAATGAATGAAAAGTGGGTATGTGTGCTTGCGCTGCTGCGCGGGACACTTTTTTCGGTTGTTTTGTGAGTGTATAACATATCTGTTTAATATAATATCATTGGTGCCAAGGGAATCCATTCGCCCGTAACGTGGAAGTTACTAACAGTTAGAAAACTATTCGATTTTACATAAATAGAAAATAGAGCTCCTAAAACCTGTAATGTGAAAGTGTTTTGCTTTGAGTAAATATTGTGATATTTTATTCTTCTTCGTTTTAACTAACGTTTCGTTTCTCTTTTAAGTATCTTAGAAATTGTGTAGACCGTATACAAATTCACAATTCTCTCTTCACAAACAATGATATCATATTATTTTAAACAAGCGTATAATATAGCGTCTCTATTAATGTTCTGTATTCATAAGTATAAATCTGTTTGGTTTTTTATTATTCGAGTTATCTTATCTTTTCTGAACGTACGTGTTTCTGTGACAAATAAATCTAATTTTCTTTCTTTCTTCTATACGATATACAACATTATTTTTAGTATATGCGAAACTCGAAACACGTGTCTAGTATTTTTACGTAAAGAATCTATGTACAAAATTTCAAAACTGTATCATGAATAATCACAAAGTTACAAGGTCGTTATGATACCGGGTTGTCCGTACAAAAACATGCTAATGGCGCCCCCGCGCCTCCAGGGTCGTCTTGCGCTCATTGATAATAATTTGGCAGTATGTACCTAACCGTACGGCCATTGTATTGTAAGTAATTAAATGGTGATAACATTTTCCATTACACTTAAATATTTTTGGAACAAAATATAACATGGTGTAAAAATTATTTAAATCGATTCAGTTCCTTACTCTGAACAAACTATATTCAGGTTTCGCATGTACTAAAAATAATGCTGTATATTATTATGTTCCGCTCGAAGAACGAAAACGCTCATTGAGCGAAGAAACAGCTCACAAAACGCGTTGTGGTCACTGTAAAACATCCACATGGCGAAATTCGTGTCGTGGCTCTTATGTAAACGCTGACACGTTGTGGGAATCACAGGAAGACCACATAGTGAAATTCGTGTCGTGGCTGTCATGTTATACGACCACAACGCATTGGGGCAATGAAGATAAGCCAGTTTAAGTCCCAGGCAGGGCAGGGGGCGAGCCTATTGCCATCAACCGTGCACAAATCCAGACTCCGGGCTGCTACTGAGAAATTGGAAAAACCCAATAACACTTTGCCCGACTTGGGAATTTAAGCCAAGACCTCATGCTCAGTAGTAGCTTGCGACCAACGAGGCGGTTGTTTAGTTGTTTCATGTTATATTATATAATACATTTACCATTTTATTACAAAACAAGGTTTATCTTCAGACCCAGGTTCAAACCATGGCCAGCCATTATTGAATTTCGAACTTTATTCCGTTTATGGTAAAGGTGCTAATACAAAACTGACAATTTAGTACCGAACTAAGTTTCCAGTTTTGTATAAAGAACGGTATTTCAATCACTGTTCCGTTCTTATTACAGAAACTGGCTCCTTGGGTTAAGCCGTGTCAAAATATAAAATTTGTTTTGTAATAAGACGGATTAAGTTTAACTAACAAACTTTACCCTCACACAGACTTTTCAACTCCAAATTTCAAGATAAAATAATGTGTGATAATCGCACCTTTACACCAAACATAAAATTAAACTTTACCTCATCAAACCCAAAATTATACCTTCACAAAAGCCGCTGCTAAAATTATACAAAATAAGCTTCATATCCTTTAATAAAATTATCTTGATATTAAAATGTAACATTACCGGGATTAGAGCGGAAGCCGGATGTCCCGGGATCCTTGTCCCGGACCAGCAATGACGTTAAGTGAATAATTTAAATTTGAACGCGTGACTTCAAAAGGTTTTTATTTTTTATCACGCTGTTGTTATTTACGTTAAGGATAATGTTATTAGGGATGGTAAATGCTTATTATCTCTCACTTTTTCTGAAGTAAAAAACGCATTTTTTTTACTGATGTTAGTACCTCTGAAGGCGACGATAACTGACTTTTAATGATTTTATTCTGAAGATCACGTCTAAACGAGTAGTGTTGATGATTTGAAAAAAATATATGATAAATTAGAGCATTTTCTCAATAATTTAATATGTAAATATTTTAGATTATGTTTATATTACATAGTGAAATTATTTTGGAAAAGTTATGTCTAACGCGGATAAAAAACTGAGAATGGCGCAAAATCTAACAAGCGTATTTTTTCTGAAACCTTCGCCAATTTAAAGATAATGTAATTACTGAACTTTTACTATACGCGTTTTATTAAAATACCTTTTCTTTTGTGTATAATAAATTAATAATGCGTCAAATTGGGGACAGCGCTCCTTGATGGGCGAGTCCTATTACTGGCTGAACGTACGACGCGTTGCGTGAGCTCAGTACAGAACACGCAAGCTAACCACTCAAGGTCACTGGCATATATCTGCGTCTTAAAGCGATATAGCCTCGTACTATGTATACACGACAGTTGAATTTATAAGAGGTTACCTTAAAATCACCTTTTATATCTTAAAAATAATCGTTCGAATTTTTGTCCAAAAGGAACCTTTCATTGAAATCAAAAGAACCATTCAATTAAAAAAAAACCGAGGACTAAAAGAACGTGTCGACAAAATGAGCTGTTGCCGAAACGATTCAACAGCAAAAAATGTGTTCAACAAAAAGATGACAGCAAAACGTCACCTGTATCGCAAAGGCTTTCACTAAACGCTTTTTCCGTCCAATTTGATCTGAATACCTTCTTTGCTCAGACTTAAATATAAAATAAGCTGCCTTATCTACCTTATAACAGTTTTGTTCGTCGGAGAGAACGTAGTCGAGGCCTAGCGAGCCGTCATTTTGATTTATAGCAAGCCTTTTAAACCTAAGTTATGACTGTGCGTGTTGTTAGCAAACGAATATGTAGAAGACTAAAAAAATATTAATGTTACGACTTCGTTCTGGCTGTTATTTAGTTGTATGTAACCTCTAAAATTATCAACCTTTCAACGCTTAAAAATCAGGTGAAATGAGGTTAATAGCAGCTCCGTTATAGTTAAATCTATTTGTAAAGGCTCTTACAGACTCACGCGTTACACGCAGGAGCGACAGGCAGTGACATAGAAATTGTGTTACTAGTGTGGCGTCACGCCCGCGACATCGCACCAGTCTGTACAAGCCTTAAATTAAAAAAAAAGTTATACATATATCAATACCGATTGACTTCACTTTAATTTCTGTTTTGTTTTGTTGACATATTTTTTTTGTATTCATATTTTAATGTATGTTATAATTTGCACGCCGTAAGGTATACTAGTCAATCCCATTAATTTATGTACAACAACTTCATTCATAGCAAATAAAGTTCTGATTCGATATTATACTTTGCACATACACCTTAATATATTTTTAATGTTTGAATCAAAATATATACAACATGTTTTTTTTGATATCCCATAACTCTAGAGTATGATTGAGGCCATATCAAAGAATCAACTGGCATATGAGTTATGTTCCAATCCTTCGTTATTTTTTTTTTCATTTTTCATACAAAATAATTCGGCAGTCACGATTATTAATGTAAAACACCCTTACGTGAAATATGACAACCAGGGAAAAATGTAATTCTAACTGTAATGTAGACCTGCCTGAACTAGGTTTATGAAAAACCTGTGTTTCAGGCCATCGATTTACATCAAACATTTAAAATGAAGACAACAATAGGTTTATTACTAAGTTAAATTAAAAATGAGACATAATATTTTCAATGACTTAAAGAGTAACTCTTTGGGTATATTATTTTTAAAACTAGATTATGTAAGATAATATTATTTTTAAATAAATTAACAAATAATATTATCTATATATATAAAATTCAAAGACTCCTGACTGACTGACTGACTGACTGACTGATATATCAACGCACAGCCTAAACCGCTGGTCCTAGAGACATGAAATTTGGAGGGTGTGTTCTTTGTGAAGAGTAGGTATCCATTAAGAAAGGGTTTTTTGAAATTCCAACCCTAAGAAGGTGAAATAGGGGATGGAAGTTTATATGAAAGTCCGTCAGTTTTGAAGTTAGGATCTTCAAATTTGGTGTATAGGCTGACGATTAAAAATTAATTTATACGTGTGTCAGCGTTTTTGATAATTCCACCCCTGAAGGGTTAAAAAGGGGTTTGATTATGTTGTGTATCGAAAGTCCTTAATTTTCGAAGTAAAATAACACTAAATTTATTATCTAGGCTTATGGTTGGAAGCTAACGCAACGGTGTTGTTAGAATTTGAACCCATAAGGGGTGAAAAAGAGGATAAAATTTTATTTTTAATGAAATTTCTTTTTAAGTTAAAATCACTAATATTTCGGCTTATTGTTGGAAACTATAGGCATCCGCTAAGAAGGGATTATTCGAAATTCAACCTTTAAGGGGTGAACAAGGGGGATAAATCTTATTCCTTGAGTTAATAAACCTGAAACATGGCACGAATACTAACCTAAGTAAATTATAAAGTGTGACATTTTTGTTTTTTTTTTAAACTACTCCTTATTGGGGTATTTGCGGATGACAAAGTTTGTATGGAAGAATTTTAACGCGCGGTCCGATTAACTCGAAACTCAGTATTTGTACTGTAAACCAAAATAAATAAAATAATTTATCAGTTTTTCGAAAATTGACCCCTTTTTTTTGCGTGGGAAATTATCAAATAACTTTTTCCGCTCTGGGCGGAGCGGGAGGGCGTGTCAGACTTTTACCCTTAAAACCCACCCGTGTTCCTTCTGTTGCCTGTGTGCTAGGGCTATGATATCCTTTCGGACAAACATCACAACCCTGGCAGGCCCTAACGGACCCCGGCAGTTGGTGCTGACATCTCTTTGAGGCGCGCGTGGAACACAACGTGCTGTCGAACCGGGCTTGGTCCTTATCGGATGGCGAGCTACCCATCGCTCACCGTACGCAAGCCCGCGCCTACGGTGGCCGGAAGACGGCTTGCTACTCCCGACGCCCGGGGCGTCTCCTGCGGCGACTAGGGGCGCGAGGGCGTGAACCTTGCCTCTCCCTCACGAGTTCTGCCTCCTCCTTCCTCCTGCTCCGAACCATAGCCTGAACCAGGGCCAGACGGATCCGGCCGGAGAGATCACCGCCGCCGTGAGGACACAGCGGTGCTCCACCCAAGCCGGGCAGACCTCCACCGTATGCTCTACCGTGTCATCCGGGCGATCCACACAGTGGTGACACCCGGGCGTTTCCCCCCCCCGCTTTATCCTGAACAGGAACCTCCCGAAACAACCGTGTCCGGTGAGGATGCCGTGGCGCCTCTCTAGCCACTCCTCAAAGAGGGGACTTATCGCCGGCTTGTGGCGTGCCCAGCGCTGTATTGCAACAATCACACTCTCCATGCCACCATGAGATCCCGCCGGAGCTCCGTCCGCTGTGCCGTGATTTCTCGCGGCAGCGGAGTTTAGACCCAGCGTTTCGCCTCCTCGCACCACTCCCAGTTGTGCGCGAGGACTTTTGCCTCCAGATCCTACGGCGGCAGTCCGGCAAGGAGGCTCGCCGCCTCACGGGAGACCGTGTGGTAATGACCCTTAACAGGGTGAAAAGGGGTAGTCAATTTTACAATAGAGGATTCCACTGTGTGGCTTGATTAACCCCAAATTATGAAGTGGGCATCAGCTAAGGGGTTTTTGGAAATTCAACCTTTAAGGGGGTGAAAAGGGGGATTTTGTTTGTATGAAAAATCTTATTCCTTGAGTTAATAAACCTGAAACTTGGCACGGATACTAACCCAAGTAAAATATAAAGTTTGTCATTTTTTGTTTTTTTAAACTACCCCCTAAAGGGGGATTGGGGGATATCAAAACTTTTATGGAATAATTTTAACGCGCGGTCTGATTAACTTGAAACTCAGGATTTATACTGAAAACAAAAAATAAAGAATAACTTTAATCCGGTTTTTTTTTTAAATCTGCCCCTTTACATGGGGTGAAAAGGGATAGTCAATTTACAAGGGAGGATTCTACTGTGTGGCGTGATTAACTTGAAAATTGGTATAAATAACCTATAAATCCAATAATAAAAACGTCAAAAACGATGTTTCAACAATTTACCCCTTTGAGTGCGTAAAAAGGGGCGATATAGTTTGTGTGAACAGAATCTTATTTCTTTTGACATATAAACTTGGAATTTGGCCTGAGTACTTATTTACATAACATCACGCCTGCAATCCCCAAAGGGTTAGGTAGAGGTGTATCTTTAGTACACCCACATTTCGACAGTTTTGTTTAAGTCCCATGTAATAGGGGGCGAGCCTATTGCCATCAACCGGGCATAAATGCAGACTTCGGGCTGCTACTAATAAATTCCTAATGGAAAATCTAATAACACTGCCCGACCTGGGAATCAAACCCACCCCTCATTCTCAGCAGTCGCGCCTGTGACCACTAGATTAACGAGGCAGTCATTACTTAAATAACAAAGTTTGTCATAACTTTTGCGTTTTTCAAAACTACCCCTCAAAGGGGTACATAGTTTTCGAGAGAATTTTACTGCGTACCTTGAATAACTCAAAAGTTGGTACATCAATTATTATTTAAGAACAAAAACGTAGAAAAAATAAACAATACAAAATGACTTACAAATAGACTTAGACAAGAAATGGAGGAGGACACGTAGGTATATTGAACAAGTATGTACAAAACGAAGTATGTATTTATATGCTATATATATCCTCCGTAAAGTCGTAAATGAAACTGCACTCTTATCTGCTTACCACGCTTACGTTGGTTCCAACTAAGATATGGTATAATATTTTGGGGGAATGCTGCTGATAGAGAAGCTGCTTTTTTTTCGACATCCACGCGGGCGAAGCCGCGGGTGAAAGGTAGTTTTTAAATAAATTAACAAATAATATTAAAGTAGATAAAGTAGACACTATTATTAATTAGCTAAAGGAATATACTTATATTAGAGTAGGTCGACAGAGCTATTATTTTAAAATGTCTAGTAGTTTTTCCGTGTCTGCGTAATTCAATTTTGACAAATATTCTTGTACTAGTAAGTTACACCTATTATAACTTAAACTATAAATCTTAAGCACTCTGTTAAACTTTTTATACAAGTAGGGCCCTAAAAATAAATAAAATCGATTAGTAAAAGCATGATTAGTCTGAGAGTTAGCACATACCAAATCTTTTCTTCTCCTATCTGAAGGTACTGGGTTAAAGTAGAGTTCAGTGTGTTGGAATAAAACTACATTAAAAACAAATAATTGACGTACTGTTAGCACCTTACATGCCATATAAAGCTGGTCTGTAGGAAATCTAAATGGACGAAAAGTAGCAACCTTTAAAACTGCTCTTTGGGCGCGTTCTAGGTGCAGTAAAATTGATTTAGCGGCACCACCCCAGGACGTTATGCAGTAGGTGGTAATAGATTGACATAACGCCAAATAAACCTGTCTAATTAATTTAAAGTCGGCAATGTTACGTAAATTTTTAAACATGTATATTAGTTTACGCACTCTGGTGCATAACAAATCGATGTGTTTGCGGAAATTCAGGTTTGTGTCAATCGTGACGCCTAGATATTTGATATGATCGGTTTTAGCTAAAGTGGGACAAGTGCATGCAATGTCAGCATAATGTAAATTACAATTGTTATGCGCTTGAATGTTTAGATTAGTAAGCGTTGGATTAGTGTTTCTCATTGCAAATATTAGGTAGTTGGTTTTATCTGCATTTAAAGTTAAGAGATTTTTATGAAGCCAATTAGACACAGTATTAAAACCATTCTGTGCTACCTCAAAGACCTCGGCCATTGATTTAGCTGTGAACAGTAGCGCAGTGTCATCCGCATATGACATAATTACACCCTTTTGGAGTGTCAAATTCCAAAGGTCATTTATATAGACTAAAAACAATGTAGGACCCAAAATACTGCCTTGTGGGATTCCATAACAGCTATTTTTAAGTTCAGAACTCATGTATTGACCTATTTTTACACACTGATGGCGGTCGGTGAGGTAATCAGATAATAGTTGCAATTGTATTCCCCGTATTCCCAGCATTTCCAGCTTGTATAAGAGTAAATTAGAAGAAATTGTGTCAAAAGCCTTGGCAAGGTCTAAAAATATCCCTATGGTATGCATGCCGTTATCCAAGTTTGTGCTTATAAAATTTGTCAGATGGTGAACAGCTTGGCTTGTTGATCTTTTAGGCCTAAAACCAAATTGATGCTCAGAGATTAAATTACTACTTTCAAGATAGTTTACTAATCTACTGTTTATATTTTTTTCCAAAATCTTTGAGAGTCCTGTTAAAATTGAAATTGGCCTGTAGTTATTTAAACAACTTTTGTCTCCAGCTTTAAACACATGGGTGACTACGGCTTTTTTAAGCAATTTAGGAAATATTCCTTTTGTTAAACATAACTGAAAAATGTGAGTCAAGGGAAGGGCAATGACGTATTTAAATCTTTTTAGTATGCTATTAGGTATGTCGTCACATCCTACGGCACACATTTCCTTTAATCCATCTATTATACTTACAACCTCATTAACATCAGTATCTAATAAGACAAAAGAGTTTCGAGCTGCATTTGTCATGGTATGGCTTTGAAAGGAAAAACATCTATTAGATAATAAGTTTTTTTCTGCTAAGTTTTTTTCTACGTTAATGAAGAAGTTGTTAGCTTTATTTGCTGCTTCGGTAGGGATTAACTCAGAAGATAAAAGATCAAGCGGAGTTTCGGTATTTTTTGACCTAAAAGTGTTAGTTTTTATGAATTTCCATATAAGTTTACTGTTTTTACCTGCTTTCTGAAGTTGACTTTGATCATATTGGTTTTTCAGCTTTTTCAACAGATTATTACAAAAATTCCTATATCGTTTGTAAGTAATTGACAATAGTTCATTATCCGGAGCGTTTTTTTATTTTTTGTGAAGTTTGTCTCTATGTCTGATACGAGTACAGCGAACAAGTCCTGGTGTAATCCATGGTTTAATATTACTATACTTTCTAGGAATTACTTTAGTAAATGTATTTTTCCTTATCGCAGATTGTAACAAATCGACAAAATATTGTATAGAAATATTTGGATCATGTGTATTGTAAACGGGGTCAAAATTAATACCGCGTAAGTCAGTTTCAAGACTCGTCATATTGAGTTTAGTATAGCTGCGCATGCAATTATTTCTAGGTGAGGATATTTGTAATGTTAGTAAAACAGCTTGATGATCGGTTAGTGACGAATTAGTAACCAATGTTTTGGATGGACATTTCGATTTTATAAGGATATGGTCTAGACACGAGCCGCTCTGGTGGGTTGGGTGATAATGAGCTGGTAATAGTCCATGAAATGAGCAGATATTGAGGTAATTATGAGAATGAGTATCGATTTTTTCAGCAGCAATGTTTATGTTGATATCACCTATCACTATGATATTTTTAAACGAAGATAATGTTCCTAAGTTACTGTTAAGCGAATCCAAAAACCCATCAATACTTTGGGATGGAGGCCTATAAATAGCCATAATTACTGTATCAGGAATAATTTTAATTACTAAGCAGTTGCAGTCTTGAAAAAGGGGTTCGACTACTAATGTTCTTAAATTATTTTTAATATAAACCACTATGCCATCATTCTGGTTGAATGTTCTAACGCTTTTGTGAAGATTATATCCATCGAGAGATGGTATAATGGCCGTTTGTTTGGATAACCAACATTCTGTTAGAACGATAATGTCGCAGCCTATATCAAGATTTTGTAACAAAACTTGGAAACCGTTAATATTGCGAGTTATACTGCGTATATTTTGTGTAAGTAGGGTCAATGTTTTATCTCCAGTAAAGACTATGGTTTTGCACTCCTCAACATTACAGATTTTAGCTTTAGACACGGAAAACCCATCCAGATCACAGATTAGCTGATTGGTCATTATAAAAAGTAAAAATATATGTAGAAGTTTACCTACTATCTATGTGCTTAATTGAAAAGGTAGTCTGTGGCGCTCCTAGGCGCCTTCATAGTCAATGGAATTAGTGTAATTGTTTTCTGCATATTTACGTGCTGGGCAATTTACATCACCAGTAGGATGATCATCTTTCCTCTTAAAACGTTTACAGGTCTGCGCACATTGAGGCAGAGGACCTTTATTATTGCAGTCCTTGAAAGAGTGTCCTGTTTCGCCACAGAGGTTGCAGGTAGAGTTCGTTTCTCTGCAAAATTTGGCTGCGTGTCCGAACTGCTGGCAGTTAAAACACCTGGTCACAATAGTGAAATCTCTCACTGGACATGATGTCCAATTAATAAAAATTCGACCTTGGTCCATCATAATTTTCCTGATATTAGCAGGCACTTCCAATATATAATTACAAGTCGGACGATCTTTCTTTCCTGACTTATGGCTCAATTTGATACTTTCTAAAAAGGACTCACGAGTAATGTTCGGCAATTTATCTGTCAAGTTTTGGACGTAAATACAATCAAATACCTCTTTTTCAGTTAGGGCTACGGGGACACCAACGACAGCAATCCTAGGACGGCGTTTGGATGGTTCTTCAACTGTAAGGCCTGAGGCAACCAGCTTCTGTGAGCATTTTAATTTATTAATGTCGTCTTTGTTATCCGTCCGAATGATGACACCTCCATTTCTAATTTTCCTTGAAACGAACATGGAGTTTTAATTCTTCAGGCAAAATAATTTGTTGTACCAATGATTTGGTGTCGTCACTGGTTTTGGTTTTATCGCTGGGATATATAGCGACCGAACTGAGATTTGCTGGGCGAATAAATTTATCAGAGCCGGTCTTCACCATGTTAGCGTAGGAAGTACCTTCTGGTTCGGTTCGGGTCATCTTCGTTTCCACGACTTCTTTGAATTGGCAAAGGGATGCCGCAACATTCTGCTGCACTTGAAGGTGTTGGATGGTTGTGTGCGCCTGGATGGACTTCTGCTTCAGGGATTGGTACAGCACGGCCATCTGAGACGTCCCATGGTTGACTTTTCGACAGAGATTGGTGACACGGAGTTTTTGGTCGGCATTCATTTTTCCTTCCGCCACAATTGAGCAAATTTCGGTCAAAATTGTGTCGATGGACCCAAGCCATCTCTGAAGCTCCGTCGTAGAGACGACTTCAGTCGGTAATTCGTTCTCCGTGGCGGCTGGCGGCTCTGGTTCCCTTGTCTGATTTTGATGGCCAGGCGATGGCGTCGGTGGGGGACTTCGTCGTACTATTTGACTGCGGCCAAAGGGGCTATCTCCTGGGTTAGACATACTAACACCGAAAACGTTGATTGTCTATAAACTATTTAGTTCATCTTTCACAACGAAAAAAGTTGTTAGTCACTCTCGACACTTACACAATATACTGACTCCGCAAATTATTGCAATAACATTATTCGTAATTACTTAAATCAATATCGTTATAATCAAAACAAAAAACACGTCTGCTTAGTCTCGCGGCTAGCGACAACGTCGACAAGGTAGCTTTCCCTTCACTAGCTGCCGCCGGGAAGCCCCGATACCAACATACCTACCTATTTATTTTACTACACTACTGCGAAGTTTGGCAACCTCGCAAAAGTAAAGATTCGTCATACTGGTGACAATTTTTGACCTAATTTAATTATGATTGATGATATCTCCGAAACGATGCATTTTTGGACCACCTATTCTAGGAGTTTTAGTATTATTTTTACCTACAGAATATAACCCAAGAGTTATGGGATATCAAAAAAAAACAGGTTGTATATATTCAGGGTGTTAAAGTAACTGCGTGCCATAGCATAGGGGTAGGTTCAGTATCGATGAAGGGAACCAGGAAAAAAAAAAAACAAAAACTTTAATTACACTATAAAAAAAGGACCGTCAAATAAAATAATTTTAATTCTAAACGATTGCTATTTTAAGTTAGTAGGTACTAAATTAGGTTGATCTTGCAATTTTATTTTTGTCTTTTCTTTTTTGTTTTTTCTTTTCCTTTGGTTCCTTTATCGATACTGAACCTACCCTTAAGCTATGGCACGCAGTTAATTTAACACCCTGTATAAATGGATGTCCACCGGTGTCCAGAACAGCAATGTGTGCTGTATCGAAGAGAATTGAGTTCAGATATATTATAGATATTCTTTATAAAAATATGCGGTAGTTTTCAGATAAGTATGTGCTTCTAATTGACTGAAACCCACTACTACCCACCCACACTACTTTGTAACCCACAACTTACCTTTGAACCTAAATAATACTCCTACGAAGGACTCGATCTACCCTCTCGACTAACGGTGACTAGGTATGAGTATAATGTCATTTCAAAACCTTGGTAGTACTCGAGCAAGATTGGGTTTTGATAATAAAAGGATACCTACTTTGTTGTCATGATCCATGATCTTATAAGATCTTTGCTTATCTACACCGCTAAGAAGATGTTTTCTCGGACGAAAACCGGGTCAAAAAACCACTGAACCCGTATCAATACCACTTGAATTTTAGTCAACCCTTTGCTTCTTGTGCAGGGTACGTAAATTTACAGCAAAGAGGAATAATCTAACGGGTTGTTTGAATAAAAAATACTGTTAAAGAGGCTACCGACTGTACCGTTGTGTTAGTTGCTTTCCTATTTTAACTCGCATTTGTCCGGTTTTTAGGGTTCCGTCCCAAAATGGTAACAAGGAAACCTTAGATGAGACTAAGTCTGTCTGTCTGGCATACCTGGATATCTCAAGAACTACTAATGCTATCAACTTGAAATTTAGAATAGTTTTAGATGACGTTTGCCCAATTATTTTGCAAATAAGAAAGAAAATAAAAATAAAATATCTTTTTTACAAAAGGGACTGAAAGGGGTTCTAAAAAATTTGAAGTGAGTACTAGGGCATGTGGGGTATCATATGAAAGAGCACTCTTTGCACGTTCTGAAACATTTTTTTTTTATTCAGCATAGTTTCCGACTTTTGATGAAAAGTTTAATAAAAAATACCGTCTTCGTCCCCCTCTTATCTCCGAAGTTTGCATAGATAAAAATCTGAAATTATTCTATGTGATAGAATTTTATGTAATATGGACAAATGTCTCTAAATAGCACAGTTTTTCAGAAATCATCAACATCGTACATACGTACGGAACCCTCGGTGCACGAGTCCGACTCGCTCTTGTTTCAATACATTTCACAAAATAATTAGACAAAAATGTTTATCAACAGCGCCCCCTACCAACGTCATTTGAGCGCTAAAAGATCCTTGTTGCAGTGTAGGTACACCTTCGTTCATCTCTTTGAATTTTTATTACTCACCCAGTGTGTGTGACCCTCAAATCAGAAAAACCCTATGCCTCTCCAGATCGTTTTTACTGAAACAAATAAAGTCTCCTGATTTAAGCTCCCTTATCGCTATACACCGACCACACAATGTGATAGTGCGGTTTAATCCTAGTCATAGTATTCTACCTTGCTGTAATTATCCCGGCATTACATTCTAGTTGAGACCACAAAGCTTCTTATTGCACTATCGCTGTGGAACCGTTGCCATGTGTGTGGCTTAATTGTGCTTGTGAATTGTGTGATTATCTGTACTAATATTCTGAACAATGGTCAAAGCTCTATCTGACTGTTTTGTTTAATTTGTTAGAGTAAAACTAGTGCACTTTAGAGGTCTGAGGATCGGAGTGTAAAGTTCACTCATACTCTATAGAAACGGGAGGATCCTCCGACCAGACGGGTGTTGTGTCTGGTGGGCAACTGCCCGACGGTTGATGTCGGGACGTTGTATATATGCTAGTCGCGTGGTAAACTCTGCTTGCGCGATGCAGGATTTTGCGTGACGTCAGTGTGACGCGTAGTTCGCATGTGGTGATGTTGATGCCGCTACAGCACTTAAGGATGAAAAGAAAGTAATAGTTTCATTTTTCAAAAAAATCATCAAAATTCAAGGTCAGTCTTCGTATGAACTACATTTGTTTTTCATAGGTAACTAATAATGTTTGTAGTACTCTCGCGATTAAACCAATTCATCATCACCATTTAACATAGGCCTCCCCAAGCACCGCCACTTCGACCGGTTCTGTGATTCCCGCTTCCAGCGGATACCTGCAGCCTTCACAAAGTCATCGGTCTACCTGAATCGGTCCCAATTAAACCACTTAATTTAAGTATTTATTGAGGAGTATTTAAGGATCGTAGCAGGTGGCGTTCTATAGTTACTGCCTACCCCCATGGGAAGATGGCGTGAGTTTACGTATGTATGTTGATTGAAATTTACCTGCCATTGTATTTGGAGTCGATTTTATAGTAGTTTTTTAATACAAAAACACTCTTACACACGTGCTGATGCAGCTTTTTTAGGGTTCCGTACCAAATGGTAAAAAGGAACCCATAAGGTGAGACTAAGTCTGTCTGTCTGTCTGTCACACCTAGATATCTCAAGAACTAATAATGCTATCAACTTGAAATTTAGAATAGTTTTAGATGACGTTTGCCCAACTATTTTGCAAACCAGAAAGAAATAAAATAATATATCTTTTTTGCAAAAGGAACTGAAAGGGGGTCTTAAAAATTTGAAGTGGGGCTACTAGGGCATGTAGAGTATCATATGAAAAAACGATGATTGCACATTCTCATACATTTTTTTTTAGGCACCTCAATTAATAGGCAATAGTTTCCGACTTTTGAACAAAAATGTAAAAAAAATACCGTTCCCCCACGATAGAAGTTTATGTAAAGATTACTGTGCTATTTATAGCACAGTTTTTCAAGAATCATCAACATAATATTATTATATACGTACGGAACCCTCGGTGCGCGAGTCCTACTCGCTCTTGACCGGTTTTTTTTTATCTGACCTCGTAAGAAGGCTATTCATACACATTGCACAAGGCACCGTGCACCTGAAAAATACCTGCTACTGTATGGGTCATAAAAACAACCCTTCTTGTATTAAGAAGCTTCTGCTCAGCATAATATCTCTACTACGAGAAGGTGAATACCTGCTTTTGTTTTAGTCATGTGAGGCTTACAGTGAATCCGGTTGTGTGATATACGCCGCTGTGCCACGAGTATTAGCGAAGAGGATGCTATAAACGTGCAGGGCCGGGCTTGGGCCAACAAGTACCTCCCTAAATTTAATGGCGTTAATATACTACACTTGTAGGCACTTCATCGGAAGGCAAACATGCTCATCATCATCATCTGCTGGACATAGGCCTCCCCCAATGGGGGGGTTTGCCATAATCTAAACGCGCTTAGCAGGCGGGTTGGCAATCGCAGTATGGTGTTAAAATGCATAGAGAACGCTGCTGCCCATTCTCTAGTAAGGCCCTTAGTCGCCTTTTACGACACCCATAGGAAGAAATGGGATGGTGCTATACTTTACGTCCGGCACCAAACGGAACTGAACGGAATAGTCATTTATTAGTCATAATCAAACATAATCATAGTCTTATGGAAAATGTTGTCACATTGCATGCAAGTGAAATTGAATTCTCTAGCTTCAAGGATACAGTTAATTTTGTAATTGACGTGTTGCATGGGAATGCTGTAATATTGCTTAGATTCTAATTTCTGGAAAAAAATCTCTGTAATTTTTTGTTTTTTTTTAATTATCAAAAGGAACACGTACTGTTTATTACTGGAACATCAATGTTTCTTTTGCAACCTAAAATCATGAATTATTTTTATGACGTCATAAAAAGCAACTACGTAAAAACATAACATTACGCGTGTATTCCCCGTAGTGTTAGGCAGCAAAGGTACCTGTAGTCCACCCCCTTTTCAACGGTTAGGTATAAACGAAAACTACATAAAGAGTTTCCGCTAAATCCGTCCCTGTAGCCGCGTGTTATCCATCCATTCACAGCCGCGGCGGAGTATCGCTGAGACTGTAGGTGGGTCGTACTGTGCAGATTAACCTGACCTTGTACGCTGTAGCAAAGAGCTTGCCCTTAAGTACTGGTTAACTGGCTGTTAAATGGAAAGGAAATGCTTTTTTACGGATACGGATGTTCATGTGTTTACTTAGCGTTTGGATTTATTTACAAAATAAATACTTATAAGCAGATTATGTAATACTAAATGTAAGTGTACCTACTGAGGGTTTGTATATATATAACTAGCTGCACCCCGCGGTTTCACTCGCGTAAGTCTCGATCCCGTAGGAATATCGGGATAAAAAGCAGCCTATGTCTTAATCCCGGTTTCAGCTACTTGCATTCAATTTTTTTTATCAAAATTGGTCCAGCCGTTTGAGCGTGAAGAAGTAACAAACACACACACACTCACATACTTTTGCCTTTGTAATATTCGTGTGATTTATTTAAAAAATATGATATCTCTATATGATTAAGATGTCAAGGGCTATTTTGTTCAAAATGAAATACTTGGATGAACAACGTATTTATTTGGATAAGGATTAATATCATGTTTATAAAAACACCTTCGCAAATAATGCATTATTTTAGAACAAATTTGATTACCATAAAAAGGTTATAGTGAACCTTAAAAGTCAACCTTAAAAGATAGACGTATGCCGTCGCCGACTTTTTTTTAGAACTTTTGTCGGGGAACAATTTTATTCTGTTAAACATGATTTGCGTAACTTTAATCGTTTACGCAGCGTACGCAACGGAAGCTCCCAAAAGGATTTTCTTTCTCGTTTTCGCAACTTTTTTCATTGATGCTCCGCTCCTCTAAGTTGTAGCGTAATGTTATATAGCCTATATCCTTCCTCGAATGGACTATCCAACACAAAAATATTTTTTCAATTCGATCTAGGAGTTCCTGAGATTAGCGCGTTCAACGAAACAAACTCTTCAGCTTTATAATATTAGTATTAGTATAGATAAATAATTAAATCTAAAATCATAATCTAAATATTGAAGACTGGATGACAGATTTTCGGGTTTCTGACTACCCGCGACTCAAAGATCTACAAATGACCGAGACCTTAACGCGCTTTCTGAGGCACGGTGGGTGGGGTTTAGATAAGTTGTATAGAAATTATTCTGGGCTGATTACAGCATATAACGTTCCCACTGCTGGGACACACGCCTCCTCTCTGTGAGAGGGCGTGGGCTGTAATCAACCACGACGGCCCAGTGCGGCTTGGTAGATGTCACATGACTTTGAATTTTTGGTTCTAGGGCATGCCGGTGTCGTCACGATGTTTTCCTTCACCGTTTTGAGAGCAGTGGTGATAAAATAATTTAGACGTAAGTACGATAAGTTGAACATTGGGAACAAATCCAGAGGTGGTAAACCAAGACATTATAATATTATAATTATGTTTTTGTTGACAATATTCAATCTTGATAATTATTGATCTCATTTAGAAGTCATTAATCACATTTTAAATCATTAAACTTTAACAATGTGATAAGTATGTGCCATAGTAACTTTTAAAAATAACAATAATATTTTTTTTATATTTCAAGAGAAAATTGTGAAAGAAAATTCTGTTTTTTTTTTTTCTTACGCTGCGTCCGTCTGCTGGAGATTGCCAATCTTTCCTCTTTTAGTACCACCTAATGCACGGATTATTCATCTAATAGGTTAAGTTTTTAAGTTTTGAACATTAGAATAGAATAGAATAGAATGCTCTTTATTATGTACACCATAAAAGTTACAGATATAAATGTTTAAATTATATATAGGGTGACACAATGGGCGGTCTTATCGCTAAAAGTGATCTTTCACAGACAACCTTTGGATGGATAAAAGAGAGCAGGAGAGACAATACTAACATTTTGCTGTATCTTGTGTTAAATGTTGTGTTTATATTTTATAAATTAACATAACTTAGATTATGTATGTATGTTACACTGCTCGTGGCTAAATATTGAAGACTGGATGACAGACTTTCGGGCTTCTGACTACCCGTGACTCAAAGATCTACAAATGACCGAGAAAATAACGCGCTTTCTGAAGCACGTTTAGATATGTAATAGATGATCACCCATCCATTACGTATCACGATAATTTTATTAATTCGATCGACGCATGATATAAACCATGATATAAATTATCAGCTATATAATAACAGCTGCGTTATTATATAGCTGATAATTTATATCATGGTTCTTAAAATTACATCACCCAAACCAGCCACAGATATAAGAAAAATCCCGGTTAACTTATGGAGGTATGAGGAACAGGGTGTAAAGTTGACTAATCCACCATAGAAAAGGAAGGATCCTCCGACCAGACGGGTGTTGTGTCTGGTGGGCAACGGCCCGACTATTGATGTCGAGACATTATATATGCTAGTCGTGCGGTAAACTCTGCTTGCGCGATGCAGGATTTTGCGTGATGCGCAGTTCTCATGTGGCGATGTAGGGCCGCCAGAAACTTATTTGAGAGAACAAAGTTAGCAGATACAGAACCGGTCTGTGAGTTTAAAATAACTTACATACGGTTATCTGAAAGTCGTAAATATTCGTTTGAATTATTAGCGCTAGAACGTGTCTAGATTTCAGCCTAGACTGCTTATTAAAGTGTTAAACTTTGGATAACTATCACTTCGTTTAGTTAGCCGTTTTCAATTAGAATAGGTACAGTCACGTGTTTGAAATTGTATGTGATTAGCAAAGTTATAAAGTAATTTTCTCCAACGATACTTAGCTATAACCTGAAAATGTTTGAAAAAAGTAAATAATAACCCTTTTTTTTGGTGTGAAATTATAAAATAACTTCTCCCGATCTGGGTGGAGTGGGAGGGAGTGTCAGACTTTTACTGATTATTGGCATTGGCGATAAGGGACCCAGTCAGTTGGTGCTGACAACTCTTTGAGGCGGGCGTGGAATACAACGCGCCGTCGACCTTTGCTTGGTCCTTATCGGACGGCGAGCTACCCATTAGGTGGCCGCAAATCGGCTTGCGACTCCCGACGCCTGGGGCGTCTCCTGCGGCGACTAGTGGCGCGAGGGCGCGAACCTTGCCTCTCTCTCACGCGTTCCGCCTCTTCTTTCGCAAGCATTACTGCTTCGCAGAAGGAGGTGACGGCCTCCCATGCACTCTCGCTCTGAACCATGGCATGAACCAGGACCGGACGTGAGAGATCGCCGCCGCTGATGACCTAGTAACCCTGTGTTTTTTATTATCCACTAGTGACCCGCCCCTACTTTGCACAGGTTTTACGGCATGATATAACACAGAGATTTATTTATTATGTGTAAGTCATCATTTCAGCCAAATAACGTCCACTGCTGAACATAGGCCTTCCCCAAAGGGGGGCGGGTGCCATAATCGCCACGCTTGGCAGGTGGGTTGGCGATCACAGTTTGGTGTTAAAATGCATAGAGAACGCTGCTGCCCATTCTCTAGTAAGTCCCTTAGTCACATATAACGACACCCACGGGATGAAATAGGATGGTGCTATTCTTAACATCCGGCACCACACAGACCGCATGTGTTAGTAAATAATATTAATGTGTTAAACACAACATAATCATATTCTTCTCTTCTTGATTTCATACACTCTTTACTACATTTCTTTTTTATTTGTCCTTGCGAAATTACCCAAGAAATACTCAGTACCTTTGTACACAAAAATTATAGTTATATCATTTCTTCATATATTTCATTGTGTTTAAATCCTAACTAATATTATAAATGTGAAAGCGAGCTCGTTTGTGTTTGTTACGGTTTCACGTTAAAAGACCTGTACACTGTACAGATTTGGATGAAATTTGGCACATTGGTAGACCATGACGTGGAGAAGGAAATAGGCTACTTTTCATCCTGGATCACAGACAAAGTTGTGGGCAACAGTTAGTAAAAAATAAAATTCAAAAATAAACCTTTTGGAATCGTTTTTGAAGTTAAAGCTTCTTTAGGCACGTTGAGCACTTTTTGTGTGAACAAAAATCATGGAACTCACGTCTTCGTCACCGAACTCTTTCCATGAGCTATAT
Organism: Tiliacea aurago; assembly: GCA_948098905.1. NCBI lineage: Eukaryota > Metazoa > Arthropoda > Insecta > Lepidoptera > Noctuidae > Tiliacea > Tiliacea aurago. The sequence goes on along the minus strand of OX402583.1, from coordinate 3,345,620 downwards.
GTGTACTGTTTTTACTTCTATCGGCAGTCCCCAAAGACTGCATGTTTTTACCTGACTGCGGCGAAGCTAAAAAAGGTGTATGTGGTATGTCTTTGACCTGTATGTATGTATGTATGTATGTTTGTACGTATGTATGTCTGTCCCTATTTTCCCTCGTAACTAGTAAACGGCTGTACTGATTTTGATGAGTGATATGTAGCTAGATTCGTCTTTATTGCGCGAGTGTCATGGGGTATATTAAAATTATTAAAAATCAAAATGGTGGATTTTTGGCGGCAAAAGGTTTGTTTTCGAAAAAAATATATCTTTGAAGCCCTATCGAGTTGAATATCAAAATGAAGGGTTTTAAAAGGTGATTACAAAAATATATACTTATTATATGTTTAAAAGTAATTTAAATGAGAAATGATAAAAAAAATATCCCGAACTTTTGGAGTGAGTGAGTAAGAGGTCGTTATCACCCCATTATAATATTTATATATAAGCTAATTTACCGTTTTATAATCCTAACTAAAAAGTATTAAAAAAAGTTACAAAAAAAAAGTTACAAAGTACAACTTTAAATCGCATAAAAATCCGTTGGGTAGTTTAGAAGAACCACGCTGTATTACAGATAGACACGAAAAGCGGCTTTAATTTACAATAGAAGAAGAAGATATAGACTGAACAAAAAATAATGACGACCAAACACCCACAAACATTTCTAAATAAAAGATCGTACTTCATCGTACAAATTACAAACAAGAAAGTAACGTCGAATTGCTTCTTCTATTCTTACGAAAAATACTTATTTCTAACAAAAGACTTCCAGCAATACATCGATACCTTTCCTTATAAAACATAAAAAGAATAATATTTATTTCAATTTAAAAATACACTTCGAAACGCTAAACGAAACGACAGGAACAAGCGAGAAATAAATTGCCTATTTCATGCGAAGACCGAATTTAAGGCACACAATTTGTTTTTTCCTGAAAAAGGCTTAAACATGTTTTTTGTGACAACACACAATTTTCCTTGAAATTATTTGAAAATAAGCAAATTATGAGTTTTTCGGTAAGTGATTGTTTTTGGTCTCATCATCATTTTAACCGAAAGACGTCCACTGCTGGACATAGGCCTCCCCCAAGCACCGTCACTTCGACCATTTCTGTGTTTCCCGCATCCAGCGGGTACCTGCGGCCTTCACAAGGTCATCACTCCACCTTGTAGGAGGCCTTCCAACGCTACGTCTTCCAGTACGCGGTCGCCACTCCAGAGCCTTTCGGCCCCATCGGCCATCACTTCTGCGAGCAATGTGCTCTGCCCACTGCCACTTAAGCTTGACAATTCTTCGGGCTATGTCGGTTACCTTGGTCCTCCTGCGGATCTCTTCGTTTTTGATCTATTATAATTGTAATTAAATTTTAAGATATAATAGAATAGCAGTTTGTATACATTAATTTATATTTGTATGACCTTCAGGCCGCGTCCTAACCGAAAGCGATTTTATTATAAAGTCTATATCATAATCCGTGTGTTTGCCTTAAAATAACAAACATTATTGCACTGAAGATAATGGTTTTCGCGATATATTTTTAAATGTACTTTTATCTTACTTATAAATAATTATAATAAAAAGATGTACATTATCTTAACAGATAAATTACAGCGACAGATTGTGTTTGTCTCTAGAGATGATACGAATATCTGTGAGGACTAGGCGACTCGCGTAGGCGGCTACGTGCGTACCAGAAGCTTGCGGCACGTAGATATTACGTAGCATGCCTACGCACGTAGCACTTTGCCACACGGCTACGCACGTAGCGCTTTGCCACTCGGCTACGCACGTAGCACTTTGCCACTCGGCTACGCACGTAGCACTTTGCCACTAGGCTACGCACGTAGCACTTTGCCACACGGCTACGCACGTAGCGCTTTGTCGCAGGGCTACGCATTCATTGCTACGACTATTTGCGTATACGGAATAAATCGTTCGGGTGTAATTAATCATGCATAGATTAGTATATTATATACTTATTCGTCCTGTATGTCTGTTTGTTTTGACTGTTTATATAGTTAATTTAATTTCTTCTTTGTGAATACTCGTTGGTGCCTTGAGAAACTTTTCGTATTACTATATTTCGGACCTGTTTCTTCCCGTGGGTGGCGTAAACGGCGACTAAGGGACTTACTAGAGAATGGGCAGCAGCGTTCTCTATGCATTTCAACACCATACTGCGATCGCCAACCCGCCTGCTAAGCGTGGGGTTATGGCACCCCCCCCCCCTTTTGGGGGAGGCCTACGTCCAGCAGTGGACGTCTTTCGGCTGAGATGATATTTAGACAAGAAATAGTAGATTGTTGCACCGAGCGCAAAGTGAGTTGTTAATGCACGAGTGCATTAATTAATCACTTTAGCAAGGTGCGTAATCTACTTTTCTTTCAACTACCAATCTACCTACCGTGATAAAATATACCTACTCAAAATAAGAACTCAAGTTAATGACAACAAAGTTTTTCACCAAGTTGGTTTTATTCAGCCGATTTTTTGCACTGTTTTGGTTCTAAGCAAAAAATACGTGCTGTGTGATCGGTTTGTTCGGGTTGCGGTGTGATTAATGATAACATTACTGTACTACGTAGTTGAAAGAAAATTATATTAACAACTAGCTGGTACCCAGCGCGTTGCTGCCGCAGAAGAAATAATTGTGTAAAAATCGTTTTAAATTTGATAGAGTACTATGCCTATATCCTTCGTGCAAGTGCTAACAATAAGTTGACAGAGTGGTATCGCAATCGGTTAAGGTAGCGCATAAAATACGATAGAAATAAACATTGAGTTGTATAAATAAGATACAACAAGGTTGTCGAGCTGTCAACTATGACTAATTACCTATTTCTTACACAAATTGTGAGTACGCTGAATGTTCAAACTTTAATCAATGTTCGCCTGAATGTGTCTTACCATTAATGCCTAGTTTCTGAGTCAAAGTCAAAATAATTAATTCATTCGACTTATCAAATTAATCAAAACATCCTTAACTGAGTGTTCAGAAACAAGATACCGAACTAATAGCAGGATCGAATGGAAATCGGGTGAAAGGCAAAATTTGTTTTCATACCGGCGATCCAAACCCTTTTGTGGACTGTACCTACACTGTACCACTGCTGAGCCCCCCCAACTCCTTCCAGGCATCCTTTTTATACCTAAATCTTTCCAGGCATACTTCTCTACTTAAATCCTTCCAGGCATCCTTCTCTACTTAAATCCCTCCAGGCATCCTTTTCTACCTAAATCCTTCCAAGCATCCTTCTCTACCCAAATCCTTCCAGGCATACTTCTCTACTTAAATCCTTCCAGGCATCCTTCTCTACTTAAATCCTTCCAGGCATCCTTTTCTACCTAAATCCTTCCAAGTATCCTTTTCTACCCAAATACTTCCAGGCATCCTTTTCTACCCAAATCCTTCCAGGCATCCTTTTCTATCTAAATCCTTCCAGGCATCCTTTTCTACCCAAATACTTCCAGGCATCCTTTTCTACCCAAATCCTTCCAGGCATCATTTTCTACCCAAATCCTTCCAGGCAACCTTTTCAACACAAATCCTTCCAGGCATCCTTTTCTAAAACCACTTCGATCCAATCCTTGCGATACATGTCTAGGTTACCTCCCCACCTCTTCCTTGGCCGGCCTTGGCGGCGCCGTCCATCCTCAGCACTGACTTCTACTATACAAATACTTGTATATTAGAGGTCAGTGATCCTCAGGCACCCACCGTGTGGAAACTGTTGCCCAGCGGTCACTATGCGGCTGACGTGTCCCGCACAATCCCATTTTAGCTTGGCAACCTTTTTGCCTAGTACTCGTACCCCATTTTGGACCTACATGTAAAATATAAATATTTCTTTTTGGTCATTTTTCAATGTAAACAAAATTACTTTAAGCCCAGTTATTACAGTTTTAGATCAATTCATAGTTTTACGGCGTTAAAGCCTTCCGTACAATTTGTAGGCTCTTCCAATAATTTCCCGCGAGACTGTCGAGAATAACCGCTAGGCTATTGTTTTGAAGCAAGAGATTCTATCGAGGACATGGATGGATGCTGGATGTAAGCTTAGCTTTGTGATAGACGAAGAATGACATTACATAACTAAGAAAAATAGACCATAGTAATGTAAAGTTTTTATTTTTTGACAGTTGTATGAAATCATTATTCATCATTTCAGCCGAAAGACGACCACTGCTGGACATAGGCCTCCCTCAAAAAGGAGGGGGTTTGCCATAATCGCCACGCTTGGCAGGCGGGTTGGTGATCGCAGTATAGTTTTAAAAATGCATAGAGAACGCTGCTGCCCATTCTCTAGTAAGTCCCTTAGTCGCCTTTTACGACACCCATGGGAAGAAACGGGATGGTGTTATTCGTTAAGTCCGACACCAAACGGAACATTGCATGAAATGGCATACGGCAAAATGACGTAGAATGTCAATATGCTTAACAATTAATTTCCCTGCCTGTACCATTTCTAAGCTTAGACTAAACATGATATAATTATTCCTAAAAGATGATAGTGGTATGGGATTGACCTAACCTTATGCACTTTCTAATAGAAAAAAATGCACTATCACTATGCTTGCCACATTGGTTATTATGTGATAAAACATTTTTCTTAGGCTAAATTTACGTTGACATAAAGTTCAATAAGCTTTACAAAATTTAATTACAGAAATTCGCTTCCATTCCGTTCCGCGGCAATATAAATTGAACCTTATATGCTTGTATGCCCATACAAGAGCTTCTTACTCCATCTTGTAACCATTATCTCTCAAGCTGTTTTTCATAAGCCACAACATATTGACTTTACCATCAATTTATATTTTGTAAATCGCGATATTTGTTAATACAAATCCGAATCTATTTCCCCGCATGGCGGACCGGTTTCCTAGAAATAGACGTGATAACAGTCAACTCTGTCAACAAAGGTCTCGGACTGCACTTATGCGCAGGAGTGTTTTTTGTATGGCTCCCATTATTTACAATAATCTTCCCAATAGCTGGAAAGAGCTACGCGTAGAAGCATTTAAAAGGTCTTTAAAATCTTTTTTAGCCGGTACAGCATATTATGATGTGAATATTTTTTTAAGGGAATCATTTTAAATTGACATGCCATTGCATATACATATTGCCATGACATAACTTTTATTTATAAATTAATTTAATCTGAAATGTATGTAATGATTTTGATTATGATGTTTATTGAATATTTTGGACCTAGCTACGTTGACATTATATTATTATGTTTTTTTATTATTGGTAATTAAATATTTGACAATTTTGTATGTAACTCCTATCTATTCCCTTATGAATTAATTATGTAATCAATCAATTTAATTTTTTTATTTATTTATGTCAGCATTGTAAATATTAATAAATGTTGTATATATTCTTTTTAAATTCTAAACTATATTAATATTTGCACACCATGACAATATGGTAAACATGTTAGCACGACTCCATGTACTTATAATAACTGGCATGCATTTATTTTATAATTGTATGTACACACATGTTTGCGCAAATAAAGTTATCTGAATCTGAATATCTGAATCTTAAGCAGCGTATTCACGACCTTGAATGACGTGAAACCATTAAGTAAGTCTAGATGACTACTACGAGGTTGATTACTAATGGTTTTTATACATAATTCAATCAATCATTATAATTTATACCTTACCTAACCAAGATTTTAGCTTTTTTTTTAATTTTATTTATTAAAGAGTTACATAGCAATGACTCCTGAATGTCCTACCTTATTGAAAAAAATAAATGCAATAAAATTGTTTTACAAGATTAAAACGTCTGCTGAAAACGTGCTGAAACCATTCGACCGCGACCACAATAGCTGCAAAGAGACAGAAAATTCTCGACCAATACAATTGTAAATAAAATTCCGACAAACGGTTTGAATTTCTGCACCAAAAAGCTGTTAAAGATAAATATACATAAATAAACTACAGATTTCGTACAGGCCCACTCCCTCTCACAGAGGGGCCTGTGTCCCAGCAGTGGGAACATTATAGGTTGTATGTAAACTGCAGGGGGCCTAAATGGACGCTTTGGCAGATTCATAATATGATCTGCGTACAATTCATACATTTCGCAATTCATCTGTTGACAGCTGCTATTTGACATTATACTTCACTATAGTAATTCTTATTTTGTGGACCATTTTACGAAACTCCATACAAAACTGTCAAACAAGTGAATTGCGGGATATCGGGGGGTCCCTTAGTCGCGCTTTACGACACCCACGGGAAGAAATAGGGTGGTGCTATTCTTTACGTCCGGCACCACATGAAAGGAGGCTAAAATGAATGAATCGCCTTTAATAATTCGATTACTAACGTAACCGGCATACTTTCGGGAAGGGTTTAGTTATCTTCTATATCCCGCGACTTCGTAAGGGTAGGCCACCACGCGAACGAAGTCGCTCCGGGCAGCTAGTTGTTCATAAAACTGGTTGAATTATCTTGATTCAAATCGAAGAGCTTGGAGTGGGTCCATTTGTATACAGTGTGAGTCAGTGTGAGTCTTGATAATGTGCTTATATCAAAATTAAGAAAATTTTGCTTAATTTCATCGACGAGAAAAAAATTAACATTTAAAAAAAAATATATATAGCATTTTTTAAATTCTTGTTCGCTGCTGTGACCCCTGTGTAAAAAAGTCGGTATAACTTTTAAACTAAATGATCTATCACTATGAAACAAACTCAGTAATGACTGGAAATAATAGGGTGTCATCATTAAATAAAAACTAAAGAAAAACTTGCCCTCAATTGATAATTAGGGTGATACTCGTATTATAACAAAAATCTGATATTTTTTCATAATTTTTTACAATAATTGTAATATATCTCAATAAAAGTCCGTAAATTATCTACCCTTTTTTATTACTTTAAATTATTTTCTATTGTATCAGCTTTTTAAAATTTAAAACATCATGTTTATAAGTCAATCACAACGTTTCCTATCAACTGTTAAAGAAAGGCCTTGCATTCAGCTATGTACTTTAATTTAGCAGTTTGAAAACCTTTTATTGTATTTTTTTCTAGATTTTAAACTTACAAAACAATTTTATAATATTAGTAAACATGACAAAATACATAGTTTTAGCTGCAGTCGGGTAAAAAATAACTGGCTCATCTATCACCTGCGTTTCGTCTTGACTCATCATTCCACAAATCCCTTAAATTCTGCCACCACCACGAAGTAAAAAAGCGTGAAAATAAATGACGATCAGAATAGAATCGATATCTCTATTGAGCTGTAAAATTACCTTTGTACATCGCCGTTTGTCAAACGAATCAATTTAGACTTAATCCCTTTAAGATAAGATTCCATTTTCTTTGGTGACGAGTTTTCTGTGGCCTTTTATTTTGCATTTGGGTTGAATCAGATGTAAACTTAGATATTAGTCAACGGAGAGTTTTCTGTGAGGAAACGGGGAGAAATGTGTTGATTTTTATTTAGGGAAAATCTTCAAGAGTAGAATAGAATAGAATAAAATGCTCTCTATTATGTATACCATAAAAATTACGGATCAAAATGTTGAAATTTTAAGGTCTAAAGGTTGTTTTTAAAAGATCGATTTTAACGCTAAGACTGCCCATTGTGTCACCCTATGTAAAATTTCTACATTAATTATATCTGTGATTTTTATGGTGTTCATAAAAAAGTAAAGTTTTTTTTTTTTTTTCTTCAACAAAGTTTTCTATTCATAATATTAAAACTAACCAAAATAATTCACATTTAAGCCACAAATAGTAAATACATAAAACCATTCAAACGTTTTTTACCATTTCACGCCGCTTTTACTACCTTTTACTGCTCGGCACAGGTTTGTGCTGAGTCGTGCCATTAGGAAACTCTCATTATCGGCCAGTTGATGTTAAGGCGCCGCCGCGCCGCCGCCCCACAGCAGCCCACGGCTAAGCTACCCACGTGTAATGTCTGTTTCAAAAGTAACTCATAAAAGTATCAACAAACTCTGTTCAGGTTGAATACTTACGCAATCACAAACTAAAGAAATAAGTAATTTATTCATCATTGTATTTAGAAGGTTTCAACTTTATTTATCACAATTTTTTTCCAACTATTATAATTATTATATTTGAATAACATTTATTACATTACAATTAAAATATCATCGACGATAAAATTAAGGTTCTAAAATTAACCTCATTTATCAAATGAAAAACGAGGAGCTCGTGGCTAAGTTATAACAGCCCCATGGCTCGATCCGTCAGGTTGAGTTTCGCTGTTCGGGGTTGGTCCGTGGAAGGGTGACCATCTCTACATACCGAGACACCTCCGTGCCCCGGAAAGCACGTTAAGCGGTTGGTACCGGCTGTCATTCGTGGATCTTTAATAGTAGAGGGTCGTCAGAAGTCCGAAAATCTGACAACCAGTCTCTACCAAGGGATATCGTATTACCCAGTTCCTGGATTTTGGAGGTCAGATACGCAGTCGCTCCATGTAAAATACTGGTACTCAGCTATATTTGGTTAGACTGGAAGCCGACCCCAACATGAAGGGAAAAGATGTACGCGTACGTTTGCTTCCGGCCCTGGTTCAGGCCATGGTTCGGAGCGAGAGTGCATGGGAGGCCGTCACCTCCTTCTACGAAGCAGTAATGCTTGCGAAGGAGAAGGCGGAACGCGTGAGGGAGAGGCAAGGTTCGCGCCCTCGCGCCCTTAGTCGCCGCAGGAGACGCCCCGGGCGTCGGGAGTCGCAAGCCGATTTCCAGCCACCGTAGGCGTGGGCCTGCGGACGGTGAGCGATGGGTAGCTCGCCATCCAATAAGGACCAGGTCCGGGTCGACGGCGCGTTGTATTCCACGCGCGCCTCAAAGAGTTATCAGCACCAACTGACGGGGTCCGTTAGGGCGAATGCCTGCCAGGGTTGCGAGTTTGTCCGAAAGGGATATCGTGGCCCTGGCACACAGGCAAATGAAGGAATACGGGTTAGTATTGGTCAGTAAAAATCTGACACGCCCTCCCGCTCCGCCCAGAGGAGCGAGAGAAGTTATTTGATAATTTCCCAACTAAAAAAAATCGGGTACGTTTGCTGATCTTTTTGTTTACATTATCATTAAATAGTTTTGAAACAGACCATCGACACAGGCCAATGGGTGGGATCGTCCACTGCAACCCACCCACGCTACGCACGTATAAACTGAATGGCTGGCATACAAATGAACCGCGCAGATAACGTGGCAAGCCTCTCCGTGCACACCCTAAATAGCAGTGGACGGTCGAATTTAAACAAGTTCCAGCAGCATTTAAACTGCTGACTGGAGTTTCATTATCTCATAGTCAAAGTCAAAGTCAAATTATTTACTTCAAATAGGCACTTTTGAACGTCAAAATGTACAAAAAAATTGAATTGATTCTAGTCGCCCCTTCCAAAAGGTCGTTTCGTATGGAGAAGAATGAGCAAGAAACTCCACCGTTACTCTTTAAATGTTAAAATGTTTTTAAAATGTTTTACAATATTTTGTATAGGTACATTAAATATAATTATGTATTTATAAAGACGATGCACCTAAAATAAAATTGTATAGTAATTTTATTACACATTATGTAAAAATAATTAAAAATTAAGCAATGACAGATAAATTATGTGATATTACATGGTGCTCACATATTTATAAATATTGTAAAAAATACCCCAATACCTAAAAGTAGTTGTTCCGGGTCTGGCTGTGTGTGAGTTAAGGCAATCAGTATCACAGAATGTAAAATAAATTACATAAAAATAATAACTTATACAATTAAAATAGCAACCAGTTTGATTTTATCTGGTAATTTAAGTACATTATACCTACTAAGACTATTTTTCAGACCTTCCTCGTTGTTCCTCGGGACTGCCTCGTTGGTCTAGTCCCCCTATTACATGGTACTTAAACATAACTGGCAAAATGTGGGTGTACTACAGGCTACAGGTACACCTCTGCCTAACTCTTCGGGGAAGCAAGGCGCGATTTTATGTTATGTTATTAGAACTTTGCAGTTGGATACAAGTTTTTATCAATCTAAATATACTTTTTGTGAACTACCTGTTAGCTGTGTCTACTTAAAGCACGAATAAATAGATGGATAACACTTTAATCACTTTTATTTCACAACTAATTAATAATTAATCACAATAAGACAGTATTTAACAATAGAGATGTTATTTCTATGGTGAGCGCGAGTGAACTAACCCCCAGCCTGCTTGCACGGGGTTTTTAAAGACTTTGTATCCCCACCGAAGTCACGTCAGCCGATGCAGGTAGCCGGTGATTCGCCGGCAATATCCCAACGTCCGATGCGACGCAGGTACCCACGGTGCGTCGGTTGACTCGCGATACTGGCGCTATCTATGTTTGGTCGCCGGAAACAGTGGCGCCAACATACCTGTTTGTAAATATTCCCGTTTTCTTTAAGTCTGAGGTTTTAATTGACAAACTGAAAACCATTTCTTAAAAGATCATTTGTACATTAATCAAGGAGGTTGCTACAGTCACTTAAAGGATTGGTGTGAGGTTAGTTACAATCACTTTTCAATTCTTCTACAAAAGAAAGGCTTCTACAGACTGACGCAACTCGCGAAGCGACTCAAAAGCACCGCTCGTCGCGCGACACGCGGGTCCTTTGTGTCGCGTATCACGCCGGTCTTTAGAAGCCTTAACTCTGCCCAACCTAAGAATCGAAGACCATGGTGTTCGATTCTTAGGTTGGGCAGAGTTAGAGACTTACTCGAGTCTGCAGACCAACGCGGCAGTCTTCCTACTTCATTAATTCTTCATGAATTCAATTACCTACTTCACCACAAAATCTAAAATTAAAGTTTAACTACATTAAAGCGAAATCACTCCGAAATGGATCCGAGAGGAATTACAGTAATTAATATTGGAAGCGTGTCTGCAGTCCACTGTAGAATGTTTAGTCGCTTTTTAAATTCTCGACCATACATTCCAGCGAACCTTCATTTTTCAAACCAAAACAGCATGGAGAGAAATGAGGCGTACGAACTTTTATAAAATTCATTGAGATTCAAGAATAATAATACTTACCTACTTTTATTATAGTCAAACAAGATAATTCTTTTTACACGACTGCCTTTGTGAGTTTCTTTATTCCACGATAACTTCTAAACGGCTTAACCGATTTTAATGTACCTATGTGGTATTGTTAGAAGCGTTGAACTATTCCGGGTAACATAGGCTAGTGAACATTTAGTTGGTTTATGGAAGTCGGGGGGACCTGTAAAGAATTATTCCAAGGATCCGTCCCGATTGATTTTCAGTTTTCCACTTTTGGGCACAATGGCGTTTTAAATGCACAGTAAATATTATAACTTATTTAGTACCTACCTTGTGGCCATTCAACACTAAAATCATGTAACTTGTTTTTTATTTTTAGTTCATTTTTAGGGTTCCGAACCAAAATGGTAAAAAGGAACCCTTATGGTGAGACTAAGTCTGTCTGTCTGTCTGTCTGTCACACCTGGATATCTCAAGAACTACTAATGCTATCAACTTGAAATTTAGAATAGTTTTAGATGACGTTTGCCCAACTATTTTGCAAGCAAGAAAAAAAAAAATTTTTTTGCAAAAGGGACTGAAAGGGGGTCTTCCCCTCTCAATCAATCAATCAACTCAGCCTATAGCAGTCCACTGCTGGACATAGGCCTCTCCCAGGCTGCGCCACAACACCCTGTCCTCCGCCTTCCGCATCCAGTCTGTCCCAGCCACCTTTTTAAGGTCGTCGTAGCTGGGGGGCGTCCCACACTACGCTTGCCGATACGCGGTCTCCATTCCAGGACTTGTCTGCTCCACCGGCCATTGGTTCTTCGACAAACATGGCCAGCCCACTGCCACTTCAGCTTGCTTACTCTGCAGGCTATGTCGGTAACTCCGGTTCTCTTCCGGATAACTTCATTTCTTCCCCTCTATTGTTGGTAAATTCAGTTACCAAAAAAAAAAAATATTGATGCCAGTTTAAATTAAAACAAAACTTCAAATTTTTAAGACTTGTCTTAAAAATTTGAAGTGGGGCTACTAGGGCAAGTGGGGTATCATATGAAAGAACGCTGTTTGCACATTCTCAAAAAATTTTTTTTTAGGCAGCATATTTCCGACTTTTGATGAAAAATTAAAAAAAAAAACCGTTCCCCCGCCCTTATCTCCGAAGTTTGCAGATATAAAAATCTGAAATTATTCTATATAATAGAAGCTTATGTAAAGATTACAGGAAAAATAAAACGATGTCTCTAAATAGCACAGTTTTTCAGAAATCTTCAACATCATATATTCGTACGGAACCCTCGGTGCGCGAGTCCGACTCGCTCTTGACCGGTTTTTTTTATATGGCAGGCGTGTTTTTTAAATTTTTTAATTATGTGTTTTTTTATTATTTTACCTATTGTGGTAAAGTAATTTTATTCTGACAAGCAGAGAGCTCTGGTGGCCCTGTGTGGTAACGGCCCCGACTTACGAATCTCTTACGGTCTCTTTGAATCCAGGCAGGCGCCTTGACTTTGTGTAAATAATTTCATCGCAACTGCTCTCGAAACTGTGAATGAAAACATCGTGAGGAAACCGGCATGTCCTAGAACCAAAAAAATCGAACACATGTGACATCTACCAACCCACACGTGGGCCCGCGTGGTGGATTACAGCCCGCTCCCTCTCAAAGAGAGGAGGCCTGTGTCCCAGACAGCAGTGAGAATAATTATTTATTTATTTATTATAGGCTGATTATGACGATTTTTATGTGCCTATTTGAAATAAATAATTTCACTTTGACTTTGATAATATTCACACAGGTAATATAATATTATGTATAGAGTGTACGACTAAACGCCGACAGACACTACGCCGACAGACTGAACACCGACAAGACTTTACTACGACGGGAATCTTCGCCGACAGGATACTTCGCCGACAGGACACTTCGCCGACAGGATACTTCGCCGACAGGACTCTTCGCCGACAGGGCTCATCAGCGACGCAACTTATCTCCGATAATAATTCGTACACTCAGCTTCAATCAGTTGTTAGTTTTGTTTTAATTTAAACTAGCATCAAGTTTTTTTTTTGGTGACTGAATTTACCAACAATAGAGGGGATTTGGCACTCGGTGGCCGCTGACGCGGCACGCTCATTTCGCTCGCTCGCCTTCGTGCGTTAGTGGTCACTGTTCTAACCTAACCCGATTTGTGTCGCTGATGAGCCCTGTCGGCGAAGAGTCCTGTCGGCAAAGAGTCCCGTCGAAGTAAAGTCTTGAAGGTGTTCAGTATGTCGGCGTTTAGTCGTACACTGAATATATAAGCTAACAATCTTAAAATAATAATAAAATAAAAAAACCGGCCAAGTACGTGTCGGACCACGCACAATGAAGAGTTCCGTAGGTGGGGTGAATTTATCCCAAGAACAAACTTAACATTGTAGTTGAAAAACGTGATACCATTCCACCTGCAAATGTAAGTTTGTACGCACAATATTGAGTGCTTTACGTACCATGTTATTTTAAGATCCCAGACTTCTTATAGTTTTCCTGTAAGCTACCGTACCTAATAAACTATTTTCTGTATTTTATTCAACATTTTAGTCTGAGTAGTTTCGGAGATAAGGGATGGTGGATGGATGGTAATTTTTCATCTAATTATTTTCTAAAATAACTTCAAAAGTATTTATTTTAAAATTATAAAAAAATATATATATAAAATTTGTAAAACAAGCACTTTCATTTGATAAGTCACAGGGTACAGTCAGCAAAACTGTTTTTTTTTTAATTAATTTCTAATTTGCCCCCAAAAGTCACCTCCATATTCAAAATTAATTTATTTACGTAACACGTCCGTGTTTGGGTCACAGAAATTCATATGTGTACCAAATTTCAACTTAATCGGTCCAGTAGATTCGGAGCTAATCAGCTGTGACAGACGGACTGACAGACAGACAGACACACGAGTGATCCTATAAGGGTTCCTTTTTTCCTTTAGAAGTACGGAACCCTAAAAAAGGAGGTGAAATAATCATAGGGCATAAAAAAAGTCGTCCGCATCGCTGTCAACAGGAAAGTGCCCAAAAGGCTGGCAGCATTGCCACGTTGTATGGCTACCTACCTTTAAATTACGAACATAACATCGCGTCTGTATTCCCCGAAGGGAAACGGTTATACGCTGAGCGCTGAGGTGTGCGGTACACCTTTATTTCGCCTGTTATGTTGAAGTGCCATGCAAGCAAACTCAAAGCAAGTATTTCAAATTTACCAATTAGAGGCATTTTTGTATTTTGAAAGGCTCGGTCAATCAGAAAGATGAAGCTAGTTAGTAGTAGTAGTAGTAGTATAGTTAGTAGTAGTTAGTAGTAGCCCATTCCAAAGCGTAGTAGCTATGGAGGCGAACGGAATGAACTTTATTCCGACTATGGTAAAGTTCCTAAACACAAAACTGGCAACTTAGTACCGAACTAAGTTTTCAGTTTTGTATAAAGAACGGTATTTCAATCATAGTTACGTTCCTATTACAAAAACTGGCTCCATGGTTTAAGCCATGTCAAAATATAAATCTTGTTTTGTAATAAGACGCAGCATATCTAAATACAATAAAAATGATGACTTAGGATAAATGATACAATTTTTCGTTGAAAACTGATACATGGTGATTTCAACAATATCTACTCTAAGTGCTATGTATACCTAACACTAAATTGTCTGATTTTGTTCTAGTTAATATTTCAACATAGGAGAGGTCCCTTTATTTACACTTTCGGTTGTCTTACTTATATCACTGAACTCACTGATCACTGGCACTGGCACTGTTTCACGCGCGCACTCAGTAGATCCCGGACCTGTGAGGTCAGCTTGCGCCTCCACCACCGGGGCTCGCTCGCCCTCCGGCTCGAAGGACCAAAAAAATGTACGACGACAGTCTATACCAATGACGTATTATATATAGACACGTTATCAACCAACGTCTCGGCGCCTAAAAACGGCGAAAATACTAGATAACTACCTACTTATACGCGTAAAGAAAGGGAAAGAAAATATGACACCGTACGGCGGGATGCCTGTTGCTAGAGGGAGATAAATAAACATCTTCAGTTACGTCACAGGATAATAACGTCACGTGACTACTAACTTCATGCGCCGGCCGCCATTAGACGCAGCGTCGTACAAAATAAAATAAAATAATGTAGTTTTGTAAACTTACGCGTGAAATGACACATTTTTGTCTTTAACTTTTGGGGTATAATTTGTACATCCTCTGAAAACACACGACGGCATGTTTTCTTTATGTTTTGCACAAGTTTTCACACACGATATAAATTAAAAACAAACATACCGTCGCGCGACAGGTTAGTGCGTGACTGAGCGCAATGTGGCCAATTGGCTTCATTTCATGTTGCCATTTTAGAGTGCGGACAACGTATCGATAGTTTTATACATCATTGGTCTATACACTTTGTACAAGCGTACGATGATTCTTCTGTACACTTGTGATGAGGGAAACCTGGGGATAATGAATTAAACCACCCGTGTTGAGTATGGTAAAATTACTGATTTATTTTACTTAGCCAGTTCAATAAATGATCGCGCGTATGCAAATGCTGATGTAATTGACCTATTTAATGTTATTATGAAATGTGCGGGTTCACCGTACAGGTTACGTCGTTCATGTTGAAATTATAAGTACATCTGAGAACAATGTAGAAAGACGTGCACGTTAAAAGCGTCCGTAATAGAAATAACCGGCCAAGTGCAAGTTGGACTCGCGCACGAAGGGTTCCGTACCATTATCTATAAATACAGTAAAAAAATCACGTTTGTTGTATGGGAGCCCCCCTTAAATATTTGTTTTATTTTTATTTAATTATTTATTTTTAAAGTTAATACATAACTAAAGATTCTGTGAATATTTCAAGCGTCTACCTGTTGCCGTTATCAATATCGAGCAAAAACGAGCAAAAAAATCACGTTTCTTGTATGTGCTTCCATACAAGAAACGTGATTTTTTTGCTCGTTTTGTCCCTTAAATAATTATTTTATTCTGTGTTTTTGTTTTTAGTAGTGCTGTTATAGTGGCAACAGAAATACATCATCTGTGAAAATTTCAACTGTCTAGCTATCACGGTTCATGAGATACAGCCTGGTGACAGACGGACAGACAGACGGACAGACAGACAGACAAATGGTGGAGCCTTAGTAATAGGGTTCCCGTTTTACCCTTTTGGTACGGAACCCTAAAAACCGGCCAAGTGCGAGTCGGACTCGCGCACGAAGGGTTCCGTACCATTATCTATAAAAACTGAAAAAAAAATACGTTTGTTGTATGGGAGCCCCCCTTAAATATTTGTTTTATTTTAATTTAATTATTTATTTTTAGTGAATATATAACTAAATATTCTGTGAATATTTCAAGCGTCTACCTGTTGCCGTTATCAATATAGAGCAAAAACGAGCAAAAAAATCACGTTTGTTGTATGGGAGCCCCCTTAAATATTTTTTTTTTCAGTTTTTTAGTATTTGTTGTTATAGCGGCAACAGAACTACATCATCTGTGAAAATTTAAACTGTCTAACTATCACGGTTCATGAGATACAGCCTGACAGACAGACAGACGGCAGAGCCTTAGTAACAGGGTTCCCGTTTTACCCTTTGGGTACGGAACCCTAAAAAGCATAAAAACAAAAAACAATTGAAAAATGAAATTAAGTTGAAATAAGACGTGAAGGAAATGACCAGTAACTACTGACGGCGGGCGGCACCCGTTCACAAGCGTGACGCACGGATCAGCACCATTCAGCTCAACCATTTTGAAGGGAGCTAAACGATTCAACACACACGCCACCAACAGCGAGACATGAGGGAGCATGACATACTCTCAGCCGCCAGAGTCTATGAAAGACATAGTGCTCACACAATCATGTGCTATGCAATTATGCATAGCACATGATTGTGTATAGATAGTTTTTACACTACTACTATTATATATATACATATATAATATCTATATATAATAACTATTAATTTTAAGTTTGACGGTATAAAATTGGAATGCGTGGATACTTTTACTTTGTTGGGTCTAGACTTAGATATCCACATGACCTGGAAAGCGCACATACAGAGAATTAAATCAAAACTATCTAGCTTTATATACGCATTACGTGAGCTCAAAAAAGCTACAGATTTAAAAACTGCCCTATCCACTTACTATGCTTATGCATACGCATGGCTTAAGTACGGTATAATTCTTTGGGGAAATAGTGTAGATAGCAACGACTTGTTTGTGCTACAGAAAAAATGTATTAGGATTTTAGATTAGGAGATTAGTTTATATTGACAATGACGTAAGCTGCAGACCGTATTTTAAGAAACTAGACCTTTTAACTTTAACATCCATTTATATTTTAGAAATCTGTAAATTCGTTAGACAATATCCACACTTCTACCTTAAAATTACTGACCAACCAAGCCGATATGCACCGCGTTTACGTTTTGTAAACACGCTCGTAGTCGCTCGTAGTACCACAATCTAGGCTCTCGTAGTACCACAATCTAGGCTAAAATTACACAGCACAAGTCCTCATGTAACATCAATTAAAATATATAATAAAATACCTAACGACATAAAAATGGAACAAAATGATAAAATATTTATTAAACGGCTCAGAAAACTACTGGTGGATAAATGCTACACATTGAATGATTTTTTTAATGATGACATCAAAATGGGATGACTTTACTATTTTAGACATTTATTTGATTTTTATTACTTGTATTAATTTAATTCATTTTTTAATATTATTTTAATCTGTGACATTATTATTTATTTCTTATTTTTATTGAATTTTGAATGATGCCAATTATTGTTATGTTATGTATTATATTCAAATCAGGTAATTGAATTGATAATGGTATAATTTAATTGATTTTTTTAATTCTACAATTTGTAATGACGTATATTACTACAATGTGATATTATTTATTTATTTGAATTGATTAAGTTTTAAATGTTAGCCAAATACTTATAACCTATTATTTTATTATGACGCACGTACAAATTTATTTCCATTTACTTAATGATTTTAAAGCATGCCACTTTCATATTGTGTATTATTGTGTAAAATTGTTGTGCCCGACATGCCTGCCATGTGAACTATATAATTATTTTTAAGATCTTGTACACACATGTGATAAGCAATAAAGATTTGAATTTGAATTTGAATATATATACTAGACAAATAAAAAAAAAATATGCCATTAAGGATTTTTTAGAAGAGAAATCAATAGAATCTGTAATTAATTTGTATGTTGTTTGCCATGTTATGGCAGGATATGCTGAAACAATTTTAATGTAACTTGTTTATTTGATTTAATTTGATTTACAATCTTCAGCATAATAGGGGGCGAGCCTTTTGCAATCAACCGAGCATAAATTCAGACTCCGGGCTACTACTGAGAAAATCATAATGGAAAATCCAAACAACAAGACGTGGAACGAAGTTATGTTTATTCGTGCATGTAATCACTAGACCTAGGCGGGATTGATTTCAATTATAAACCTTTTTTAACCCTAAATTCACAACCTACCTTGGCCATGGGACAAAGGTAGGTTAGTTATACTGAAACATTAACATTTCATTATTCATTTGAACACCTCAAGCTGAGTGAAACCACATTGAAATAATAAATAATGTTTGATTAGTCTGGAACTGTGTTAAAAACTAAAGTTCAACAAGTGAAATTCAACTCGTACCTCTTGATATCCTAATAATTTATTTTGAGCTATTGTTTGATATTGTATAACAGAAAAGGTATATGCGTATCGTACTAGATGCTTTAGTTCTACACATGTTATAAATTAATGTGGTTCTCGTGGCAAATTAATAAGAGCCACACGGCTCGATCTTCAAGGTTAAGCAACGCTTGCCGCGGTTGGTCCGCGGATGGGTGACCATCTTTACATCGAGACTCCTCCGTGCCTCAGAAAGCACGTTAAACCGTTGGTCCCGGCTGTCATTCGTGGATGATTGGCCGTTACGGGTCGTCAGAAGCCCGAAAGTCAGGTCTGCATCAGGTTAAACTGGCATGTTTGTCAAAGGACCGATGGCCGGTGGAGCAGACGAGTCCTGGAGTGGAGACCGCGAATCGGCAAGAGTAGTGTGGGACGCCCTCCAGCTAGATGGACCGACGAACTTAAAAAGGTGGCTGGGACAGACTGGATGCGGAAGGCGGAGGACAGGGTGTTGTGGCGCAGCCTGGGAGAGGCCTATGTCCAGCAGTGGACTGCTATAGGCTGAGTTGATTGAGGTCAGACTGGAAGCTGACCCCAACATAGTTGGGAAAAGGCTAGGCAGATGATGTTTTATTAATTAAGGTCGTCTGTCTGTGTGACCGCGGAGAAGCACAGCGTCTAAACTCCGCTACGGATTTTCATGCAATTTTTATCATTATTTAGACAATTTATCCCGGAAGGTTAATGTGTAAGTATAATACAATAGTTTAGTAAAATAATAATACAATAGTAAGACAATAGTATAATAATTTCACTCTTAGATAATTCAAATAAAAAAGTGATTCCCAATTTGAAATAAACAAAATCTTAAATTAAAGTCAATCTTATAAAAAAAAGAAGTGTATTACATTAAATTAAAATAACAAAAAAATCTCGATGTTTCGTTGAAATTTTCACAGATGATGTATTTCTGTTGCCGCTATAACAAAAAAACAAAATAGAATAAATATTTAAGGGGGCTCCCATACAAGAAACTTGATTTTTTTTGCTCGTTTTTGCTCTATAATGATAACTGCAACAGGTAGACGCTTGAAATATTCACAGAATATTTAGTTATATATTCACTATAAAAATAAATAATTAAATTAAAATAAAACAAATATTTAAGGGGGGCTCCCATACAACAAACGGGATTTGTTTGCCACTTTTATAGATAATAGTACGGAACCCTTCGTGCGCGAGTTCGACTCACACTTGGCCGGTTTTTATCAGATAATTTTTTTTTGTTGAATTGTTATGTTTTGTGAATCATAATATAAATGTTTGCATGCCGAATGTCATAAGGCTGAGTTTTAAATCATTACACCCATTATGTATTACCCATATTTGCAAAATAAATGTATGCTATTCTATTCTATGTTAGAAAGTTTGGTTTCCGCACTTATGGCCATGGTGGCCGTCGGTGGTTATTCCAACCAGCCCACCTCCCTCCAGAAGTTGATCACGTCTCCTGGTCCGATTAGAACGTCTGTGAAGGATCTGAGTGCCCCGAGGGCTTCCGTTTTAATCTGGGTGACGCCTGTGCATTCAAAGAGCACATGTGCAACGGTTTCCTCAGCCTCCATGAAAGCCCTTTTTTGTATGTGTTCATTTATCACAGTTATTATAATATAGTCATTTGAAATATCAATTTAAAAAATCTGTTTTTTTTTGGAAACTTCACAGACATGATGGGTATCAGTATCTAAACACGATAAAACATAATAAAACAGGTTTTCTCAACTCGTACTTCAAGTATCAAAACTAACAGCGGTCGTTGACCTCTTAAAAAAAAACATCAAATTTTTTTTTTTTTTTTTGTGTTAGCGAATTTAAAATAACCCTGTATCGTAGAACTCATCTATCGCTTTTTAAGGCGTGATCGAGGTCTAGAACTATCACTTGATTAAAATTATAATTTTAATAAAACTACTACTAATACAAGCATAAACCGTCATAGCGTGATGTCAGTTATAAACGAATTCTATCTTTAAACTTTTCAAGCATTATAAAGTTCTTAATACAAAAACTGACTTTAAAACCAAGTCTCAGTTGTTAGAACTTCAGTTTAGTCAAATGAAGTTCGACATTCAAAAAGTGGGACAAAAGTTTCAGCTTGGACTAAAGAATTTGGTACTGGATATAAAAGTTTTTTTCAAACAAAAAATACATTTTAATATCGGTCCACAATTGACGGAGAAATCAGACAACATTAAAAAAAAAACTCATACAGATGAACATATTAAATTTAATAAAACTACTACTAATACAAGCATAAACCGTCATAGCGAAACCGTCAACCTCTTCCATTTTGGAAGACAGTTAAAAAAACAAACAAGAAGTTTAGCTACGTATCTTCACCTAATCTTAATTACGAGTACTTCTGGGCCTCCTAAAAGGAACCGATCAAAATTGACTCACGATATCCTATCCTGATAGGCCACTATCGGGATCCGAATCGCAATCAACATCGGAATCGGAGTATTATTATGAATGGTCAGTCCGCCAGGACAGGTCTCTAAGTTATTCGTATGACGTTAGCAGGGTGACATGATGTAGAAGTTACACTACGGACAAACGACCAATTGGAACCGTGCATCTAGCTTGGGTGCACGGTTCCAATTGGTCATTTCCTGTGGAGAACAGCTGGCAAGAAACTCCACGGTTAACCGTTTTAAAAATAATGCTGTTTTTACAATGTTTTCAAATTACAGTCTTAACAGGTATGGAAGAACAGTGTAGGCCGGTCAACAAGTACCTACCAGGTACGTAAAAAAATGGAAAATGGTGGTGGTGGTGGTGGTGGTGGTGGTGGTGGTGGTGGGGTGGTGGGGTGGGTGGGGGGATGGTGGGATGGTGGTGGTGGTGGGTGGTGGTGGTGGCATTCATAAATTAAAAAATAATCTATATAAAATATTACTAAAATAATAAAAATAAAAACTTATTTAAAACCAAATGACATGATCGCCATTACAACTGTAATAATGCTGAATTAATATCCTGTCCACAAACGCCACTCATTAATATTTTACATTATAATTGTAGGTATTTAGCGTCAAATTATGAAAAGATTATGTCAAAAAAGAAGGTAAAAAAAAAAACTTCGTAGTTTGGGAGCACAGATCCCTAAGATTAATGAGTGATGAATTAGAGAATAGATGATTGTTCAGATAGTTATAGATAAAATAGAAAATATATAATAAATATGTGAATATTTTAGATTATGTTTATATTACATAGTGAAATTAATTTGTAAAGTTATGTCTAACGCGGATAAAAAACTGAGAATGGTGCAAAATCTACCAAGCGTATTTTTCGGAAATCTTCAGCAATTTAAAGATAATTTAATTATTGATATTTTAGTATACGCGTTTTATTAAAATACCTTTTGTTTTGTGTATAATAAATTAATAATGCATCAAAT
Source organism: Tiliacea aurago (assembly GCA_948098905.1). NCBI lineage: Eukaryota > Metazoa > Arthropoda > Insecta > Lepidoptera > Noctuidae > Tiliacea > Tiliacea aurago. The sequence continues at coordinate 3,323,388 of OX402583.1, read as the reverse complement.
TGGGGACAGTGCTCCTTGATGTGCGAGTCCTATTACTGGCTGAACGTACGACGCGTTGCGTGAGCTCAGTACAGACCACGCAAGCTAACTCAAGGTCACTGGAATATATCTGTGTGTTAAGGCAATTTGTGTAACACTGGACTAATTTCCCGGAATTTGTAGCCGTGGACGTCTTTGCGCTGATATGATGATGATGAATGCATGGTCCTTGGATCGTTTCCTAGGTTCGGAAAAGCGGTACTTGGTAGCATCCCGGAATTTAGATTTGTGTCCTGTTGATTTCAAAAGGGCCCGATTTTTTCGAGATTACATGGGACTTAAACATAACTGGCGAAATGTGGGTGTACTATAGGTAGGTACACCTTTGCCTAACCTTTCGGGGATTATAGGCGTGATGTTAACTGTTATGAAACGCCTTTTCTGTATGAATATTTCTGTATTTATATTCTTGCACACATACAAACTTGGTATTAGCAATATTTAACGAACTATTTAATTAGGTACTCAATTTATTAGTAGTATAGACTTTACACTTGAAGACAACCTTTAAGTTCCAGGCTCGAGGAGAATTAACTTAGCAACTACACGACGCCCCAAATAATAAGCATGTTTCCGCGATCTCCACTCAAGAACACGTCTACCCCAACGGTCATCGATTCTACGGCTAATATGGCCGGCCCATTGCCACTTCAGCTTGCTTATTCTGTGGGCTATGTCGACAACTTTGGTTCTCTGCCGGATCACTTCGTTCTTCGTTCTTATTAATATTTGGAAATCATGACAGAACTAATAAATGTATTCCTATTTGTGAATTTTTTTTATAAAATTGAATTGAAAAAGTAAGATGGCGGCTTTTGTTCAGATATTGGCCACGCGCCAAAATAACCTTGTACCACTATTAATACAAGGGTATTTTTTTAGAGGAAGATATTTTGTTATTTTTTTTGTTATGTTGTGGAACGTCATTATAATGTTATGGTAGGTTAGAGTGTCGCTTCAAAGGGTGAGTCTTTGCATACTACTATTTTTTCCTAGCAAGTAATTACCCGCAAACATGATTTTTGTCTCTACTAGCTTGCAATCTACCGAAACAGCAACTAAAATTATTTTTCATTTATATACAGGTGGTAGGGACGCGCAACAAGTTACCGTGGATTCAGTACATGATTCTGGACCCCCTGCGTTTAAATTTTTCACCGGTTTAAAAAAAACACAAAACGACGTGGACGATAAATTTCAACGCAGGGGGCTGTTTAATCACTTGATAGTCTTGGGCGGCCCGCATTTTAAGAATGTTCCTTACTCTTGACCATAACCATTATACATTTTTTTGTTAACAAATATTATAATCTTAAGACAAACTGTGGCCCCAAATAGCACAGAATTGGTGCCTTGAGACAGTGAGACGGGGTCGCGGCAGAACACGACGAACTGGATAGGTTCCGTCAAAACTGAAAGGCGGACGCGCGGGCTTGCGAAAGATGGAAGGAGTGGGGGGAGGACTTTGCTTAGGAGTGGGACAGCGCAGGTTAGAAAACAAAAAAGTAATATTATTCAAAAATATGGCATCTAAGGCGCCGAATAGGGCTGGTAATGATGAGGGTTTTGTGACGGTGCAAAGGAGGAAGCGCTGAGCGCAAACTAACAGAAACCTCTGTGGCAAAGCTCCTACGGGGCTCGAAGTGAGCCTGCGTGCAACAAAGCCGAACACACCGGTGTACATCTCCCGCCTGCACTACACCACTAAGGCGGAGGATATCGTGGAGTACGTGCGCCAGAAGACGAGGTACACGCCGAGGGTGCAGTTACTGGAGTCGCGCCGCAACGTCAAGTTTAAGGCGTTTGTGGTGCGCGTACCTAATTGTTATATGCCCCTCGTCATGAAAGAAGACTTTTGGCCGCAGGATGTTGTGTTCCATCGCTTCCGCGGACAAGTACCACAGGGCAGCACATAGTCAAGCTAATGAAAAGTGAAGTTCTACTAACATAGTATTAAGTTTATTTTATTAACAAAAGTTTTATTTTGTTAACAATAATAATATGTATGTTTAGGTTAAGGTCAACTATGGGCCTGTTTTGCCTGAAAATAAATGGATTTATTATTGTTATTTCAAGACATTGGCTGACAAAAACAAAATATTACCCGCTTTCTGAGGCAGTCGGATAAAAATCCATGAAAACACTGAAACTAAAATTATTATTTCTACATGAAATACCTTCAGCCATATTATATACAAGTCTGTGTAACATTTTACTACGCAAAAGGGCATAAATATGTAAATATCACCTGACCCTACTCAATGGAAGCTATGTTTGATATAAAAAATATTTTTACAAGCGGCTTTTCTAGACAATTTATATGTTTGTACTACATAGCTGTACCCGCGGCTTCGGTCACGTAACTATGTTTTATATTGTCGTTAGGTATATTGTATAAGTTAATGGGAACGTGAAGTCATAGTATACTCGGGGAGCCTGTGGTTCAGCTAAACCCAAAAGGCCTAAAATGCTCTGCGGATCCAGTATAATAACGCATTTAGAGTGCTGTTGCGTTTGCTTCGGTTCTGTAGCGCATCATCGATGTTCGCTGAGGCACGTACTGACTGCTTCAATGCTGTACGGCGCAAGAGAGCGGCCTCGTTGCTAAACAGACTCCGTGGCAGCCCCAACAGCATTCTACGTGCTATAGCCGGGAGACATGACAGCCCGTTGGTGAGGTCACTTGTCACCTGTACACTGTCTGTGTTATTAGTTAAGTACTAACATAGGCTAAGACTATTGTTACTAACCTTTTTTTGATTATTTAGGTATTTTTTTTTCTTTTCGAGTTCCGTCAAAGAGAAAATTTCGGCTTGGGAGGAAACGAATGTTAGTAATGTTACTAGTTTGATACTGGTACCGTTTAACTGTTATCAAGTGACACTGGATCGATACTTAACAATGTAAACACTTTTGAATCTAGCCCAGCATCCAGTATCCGTTAATTGGTCAAATTTCGATCCAGTGCTATTGTACAAACACTTTAGATTGAAATACTGGATCAATGTACTTTTATTATTACTATATAGCTGCGCCCCGCGGTTTCACCCACGTAAGTCTCGATCCCGTGGGAATATAGGGATAAAAAGTAGCCTATATGTTAATCCAGGGTGTCAGCTACCTCGATACAAATTTTTATCAAAATTGGTCCAGCCGTTTTTACGTGAAAGAGTAACAAACATCCATCCATCCATCCATACTTACAAACTTTCGCGTTTATACGAATATTAGTAGGATACTTTGTAACCTAGCTGTAGGTAATATTTTAAGCTACAGATGTCGTCTCAACCTGAGTCAAACTGTGAACCGGCTTACTGCATTGCCTGGACAGTAAACTTTTTCTATTTCCATCTTGCAACTTTGCGCTCGTGTCGAACTGTCCGACCTCTCCGAAACTAGATTTGGCAATTACGTGTATATCGGTCCCAATGGTATCCGACTTCGTTTGAAACAGTCTCGGGGTCCCATCCACGTTTGACTTCCAAATATAAGACATAAAGTCGTTTGATAGCCGACTTGTCGAGGAAACGTGACCTAATACTGTCTTTGAATTGAGTGTTGCATCTGCACTGAAAAAAATGCGAGCTAACTAAGATACATTTTCTCTTAGTTGGCATTAAAATGTTTAGAATCACTATTTATTTATTTACTTTAAACAAGATAGCATATTTGGCAGAACAAATTAATTTTATTTATATCGACAATGTGACATGTACAGAATAATCACCGGTCTTTGTTACATCATACATGCTTTGTTTGATTTTACTTCTTCACTTTTTTAAATCAAATAATAATTTTAGTTGATGGTAACAAGCAACTTGTTAGCATTACATCATTCTTAAACTGACCAACATTTGAGTTAAATCAAATAACTACCCGTAATTAAACTAACTAATTACTTAGTTGACGGAACTATGATAATTTAACAAAGTTCTCCTAGCTTCAGAAGTCAAGATCTTGTTAGGCTCGTATGGAGTCAAGATACGTGATTACATTAAACAAGATGTTTGTTAAAGCAAACCTTTTTTTTTTTCAGTGTGGGTAATCTGGATATGGCCGTATTGATGTAAATTCATTGGGAAGGTAAATTGGTTGATCGCACTATCGGTAATATTTGAGAGAAAAGATGTAGGTTACGTACTCTTGACTAAATAATAACAGCCGCAAGAGTCGATCTTTATGGTTAAGCAACGCTTGCCGAGGTCGGTCTGTGGATGGGTAACCATCCATTACAGCTTTCCGAGCTGATCCTCTACTCTTTCTTCTTTAACACAAAATAAGAAAAAAAAAATCTAAATTCTATTCTAGATTTCTACATTTATATCTGTAATTTTTATGTTTTACTTACATAATAAAGAGTATTCTATTCTATTCTATGAAATAGTATTTATCTCATTAAACCTATGTACATATATGCCATCAACTTCAAAAACAGACGATTGCATGGCCTACCTACATTTTCTTTCCAGAAAAATCTATTCCCATACAACTATCTCATTAAACTCTGTCTACCGTGTCTATCTATTTGGCTTAATTAAATAGATTTTTATTTTTATTATTTTAGTAACAAAGGCACGGATTCTATTGGTTATAACAAACTACATGGCATATTTTTTTTAATAATACCTACATAATCAAAAAGTTAAGAAACATTTAACTAGTAAAAATCAAATGTTTCCAATTGAATTCTACACATCACTAGACCAAGTCAGCTGATCGGTACACGTTTTAATCCATTCTTTTGATTCCGCCGCCAATCGTACCACCCGCGCCGCCGCGCCCGTGTCGGTGCGGCGCCGTGTCGCAGAGCTGTGGTAGGTGTGTGTGTGTACTAGGCGCACAGACACGATAATGGATAATGACCCTCGTAGTCCGGTGACACGTTTTGTATTATTTATATTTAAAAAACTATAGAAATAAAAAAAAAACAAACATTTTCAAGATTACTCTTTTTGAGCTGAAATTTTGTACAGAGCTTCTGAACCAGATGCACTGTTCACCCTTTTTGTATGGATATACCCTTTCCGTAACACGCTGTAGATTTTTTTGTAAAATTTGTGAATGTGAAAACGCTTACTGTAGCTTTGTAAACTATGTTCTATTTTGTTAAGTACCTGGTACTTGTTGAAGGCCTACACTATCTCCCATACTAACCGTGGAGTTTCTTGCCGACTCTTCTCCCTATGAAACGACCAATTGGAACAGTGCACCTAGCTTCTGACGTTTCATAATAGCGTCCATGTAGGTTTATATGAAATAATATATTTTGATTTTGATTTTACTCCGCCGTGAAATAGCGTGAGGTTATATCTCATTATTTAGAATGCCAAATTTATTTACCTCAACTTTTTAGTTATAAAATCTTGGTAGGAATACTTTCAGTATCTATGAACCTATAAAGCAAGGTTTATTCGATTCAAAATATAAACCACAATTCAATATTACTTTATACTTTATCAAATCACATAACACGAATACATTTTCATTAATACACATTTTCATACATCTTAAGGGGACGATAACCGACTTTTAATGATTTTATACTGAAGATCACGTCTAAACGAGTAGTGTTAATGATTTGAAAAAAATATATAATATGATAAATTAGAGTATTTTCTCAATAACTTCATATGTGGATATTTTACATTAAATTAATTTGTAAAGTTATGTCTAACGCAGACAAAAAACTGAGAATACTGCACAATCTACCAAGCTTATTTTTCAGAAACCTTCACCAATTTAAAGATAATTTATTTATTGATATTTTAGTATACGCCTTTTATTAAAATACCTTTTGTTTTGTGTATAATAAATTAATAATGCGTCAAATTAGGGACTGCGCTCCTTGATGGGCGAGTCCTATTACTGGCTGAACGTACGACGCGTTGCTCAGTACAGAACACGCAAGCTAACCACTCAAGGTCACTGGCATATATCTGCGTCTTAAATCAAGAATGACCCATTTTTTTCGCACACAAACATGTCGAATGGAACCAGTGGTTTGGAAACATGTGCTAACAGTCGTAAGACGCACGAGGTTCATTGGATGCCCTAAACTGTCCACCCTCTACGATTAGATCACTCATGCGCGAATTCATTCATGTTTACTGTTATTACCCGACTACGGCAAAGCAAAAAGGAGGGTTATGGTTATGTCTGTGCTGGAAGAGGCCTTTATTTTATTTTATTCATTTATTTAAGGAAAAACTAACAGTAGCACAATACGATACAGTCATTTATATCTATCTTAAATATTACAATTTAAACAATTATGCTACCCACTACGTTCTCCACAGATTACAATGGAAAGTATTTAAAAAAAAACCGGTCATGTGCGAGTCGGATTCGCGCACGAAGGGTTCCGTACCTTTATCTATAAAAATGGCAAAAAACCGGTTTGTTGTATGGGAGCCCCCTTTAAATATTTGTTTTATTTTAATTTAATTGTTTATTTTTAAAGTCAATATATATCTACATATTCTGTGAATATTTCAAGCGTCTACCTGTTGCCGTTATCAATATAGAGCAAAAACGAGCAAAAAAAATCACGTTTGTTGTATGGGAGCTCCCTTAAATATTTATTTTATTCTATTTTTTTGTATTTGTTGTTATAGCGTCTACAGAAATACATCATCTGTGAAAATTTCAACTGTCTAGCTATCACGGTTCATGAGATACAGCCTGGTGACAAACGGACAGACGGACAGACAGACGGCGAAGCCTTAGTTATAGGGTTCCCGTTTTACCCTTTGGGTACGGAACCCTAAAAACTAGCTAGTAACACAGATACAATACAGTAATAATTACTAAAATGTTCAGTTCAGTTGTTTTTTAGTTACAATAAAATTTATTTATTTTATATTTATTTATTAACCTAAAAATTATATCTGGATTTTTAAATTAAAAAAAAAGAAGAAAAGAAGGGAAGAAAATGTAGGTAAATTGTGTGCGTACATTATTAAACATTACGTCATTATAACATACTTTGCTGATCCTTTAGGGTTGCTTGGATTTGCTTCCTAAATGCATTTTTACGAAGAAAAAGTATGTCGATTAAATTAAATTCAATGTTATATGTCTAAACATGTCTTTAGTGCCCCTAAAACGAATATCTACTAGTGTTCAACAATTTTTGTATAGTTTCATGAGAGAATTTGAAACTGAACAGTACTTTGACAGAATATTTGGTTTCAATATCATAACGTGAAGTGTTCCATAATACCAATGCAATATCATGAGCTTTGCGAACCACTGAGCTTCGTGAGCCATTTGAGCTCAATTTTATATTTCTGTTTATAATCTCAGCGCTTTATAGCGTTCACATCGTTAACCGTCGCGTAATGTTTAATTTTTTCGTTAACGATTAATATCGGAGATAAAGTACGGTTTAAGAGCTGTGTGAGCTGAAGTTCTTTTATTAATTTTTAATATTTCAGGCCCGTGATTATTGTGACAGACTTTGTTTTTATTGATTGTAGTGCCTTATAAATATATAGCATATATCAAACAGTTGATAGGTTTGTTGCTACGGTAGGTACTTACTTAACTACTTATAGGCTTGGGACCCGTTTTCACTGAAAAAGCACATTTCAGATAATTTCCAAAAAGGCAACTTTCAAACAACAATAAAGTTGCCTCTTTGGGCTAGTAGTCGCAAGCGCTATAACTGCTGAGCGTATTGTCCTTGGTGCCGTGTGGTGCCGGACGCAAAGAATAGCACCACCCCATTTCTTCCCGTGGGTGTCGTCAAAGGCGACTATAGGGACTTACTATATATTGGGCAGCAGCGTTCTCTATGCATTTTAACACCATACTGGGATCGCCAACCTGCCTGCCAAGCGTGGCTGTTATGGCAAACTCCCCTTTGGGGGAGGCCTATGTACAGCAGTGGACCTTTGCGCTGAAATGATGATGATTATTATTTATTTATTTCAAAATTACGTAAATAACACCATAAAGCTATAAGTACCAATGCGCAGTGCAATAAAACTTACATCATACTTATACTAAATTAACAAAAATTACCTCTAAAAGTTTTCAATGCACTTTAGTGCTCTTCAGTGAATTTGTTCCTGATATATAAATATAATATAATGATATATAAAGAAATATATCTACCTCCATAGAAATAATATTTAATAATCTTATGGCTCGTGACAAGGGGGGCAAACTTGTTCAGGTTTGTCCTAGAGCAAGGCCCCAGTAGCAAGCTACAAAGTGTGACGTCCCTCCGCACCGCCAGCCTACTGTACCCTACCATCCCAATTACGGATAGACTCTGGTACAAAAGTGGGAAAAAGGGATAGACGCCGTACTGCTTGAAATACAGAAACCGAGTGAATTTTTGATGACGAATGCATGGTCCTTGGATCGTTTCCTAGGTCAGGAAAAGTGGTACTCGGTAGCATTCTGAAGTTTAGATATGTGCCTGTTGATGTCAAAAGGGCCTCTATTACATGGCACTTAAGCATAAATAGCGAAATGTGGGTACTAGGGTAAGTCCAGGATAGCTGCCCCACTTTTTGATAAAGAGCCATAACTTATTAATTAATAACCTATTGGCAATACGTCTTTTGCATAAGGTAACTTCGATCTTTAATCTATGATTATATCCCTTTTGTTTGTACATAAGTTTCATAGATTTTGAGGAAATTATGTCTTTTTTACCCTCTCAAAAGTCTCACGGTAGGCATCTATCCTAGATGCCTACCGTGAGGGATAGAAGACTCGTAGTAAAAATGCGTGTAGGGATAGATGCCTACCGTGAGGGAAAGAAGACTCGCTGTAGGAATATATAGTTTCTGTGTAATCAGTTTGTATTCAATATTTTAACATTAATTTATGACATCTTTTATAATGATATAATCTATAAAGAAGCATTTTTTTTCATTATTGTGAAATAATAATCATCTTATACCTACATCTACTTAACGCAATCAATATACTTTTCACAACTAACAATAGATAATTCTATCAGCCTTATTCTTCTCCTTCTTGAGTCTTCTCAATTCTTCTTCTTCTAAAGTCTTCTTCTACTATAGTATTTTTTCTTATTCTTCTTAATTATCTTACCACGCCCAGTTTTCTTTTATATTTCAGAGGCGTTTCTTCCATCTGCGATATGAAAACATTAATCGAAATAGTTAGGGGTAGATGCCCCTAACTATTTAGGGGCATCTACCCCTAACTAGTTGGGGCATCTATGGCACAAACAGTTGGGGCAACTATACTTTTGGCACAGAATAGATGCCTTTTTAAATTAAAATACAATAAAAAGAAAACTAAAATTTAAAGCATTATTCCGCGTACTTTAAACTGTAGTATAGGCAAATAAATAAAAAAAAATAAAAAAATATAACGGAGTAAAAAGATATTCGATAGTAAGTACTTACGATTATAATTTCAACGCTTGCTGAGGGCTCGCCGCGGAAGATTCATACACTCACGGACTAAACGCGTGCATTTTCCCCTACGGTTTTCGTGGCATTGGGGTCTGCGGGGGGACGCTTTCTATTGTATAGTACGATTTTGGCCTACGATATTTCTAACATTGAGTATTCAAAGTCGCGGCACCTATCCCATTCGGGCACCTATCCTGGAATTACCCTATAGACCCTAAACCTTCTGGAAACATAGGAGTGAAGGTTTGATATAAAGCTATAACTTATAATCAAAATCCATGCCACTTCTCTTGTTTGATAACTTGTAACCTTAAATAAATAAAAATATAAATCACCCGTACATAGGGTCCATCCGTCCGGATTAGTCTGACATCTGGCTTTTTGGGCTCCCGTTGGGACTTTGTCCAGCCTTGTCATTTGCCCGGAGTATTCGGCTTAAGTGGATTAAATAAAAAAATTAGAAAGTTAAATGAGTACTGAAAAAAACCGGCAAAGTGCGAGTCGGACTCACGCACGAGGGTTTCCGTACCATTATTTATAAAAACGGGAAAAAAATCACGTTTGTTGTATGGGAGCCCCCCTTAAATATTTGTTTTATTTTAATTCAATTATTTATTTTTAAATCTAAATATATAAAAGAAGAAACTGACTGACTGACATCGCACAGCCCAAACCGCTGGGTCTAGAAGTTCCAATTTTGGCACGCAGGTTCCATATGAGGTCTAAGGGTGCACTAATAAAGGATTTTTGCGAATTTCACCCCTAAAGGGGTCAAATAGGGGATGGAAATTTATATGAAAATGAAGGTAGGATCTTGAAATTATGTGTTTAGGCTGACGTTTCTAAATTAATTTACAGGTGTCTCAGCGTTTTTGTTAATTCCACCCCCAAAAGGTTAAAAAAGGGGATGAAGTTGTGTATGGAAAGTCCTTAATTTTCGAAGTAAATCACAAAATTTATTATCTAGGCTTATGGTTGGAAACTAACGCAACGATGTTGTTAGAATTTCAACCCATAAAGGCCCGGTCCCACTTGACAGACCGTCTGTTTTTTTTCACTAAGACGGTCCGTCTAAATGTGAACATTGTCATATAAATTGTACTGCCACTGGCATATCCGTCTCTTTAGACGGACCGAACAGACGAGACGGCCCATATGGGAACGGGCCCTAGGGTAAAGCGGAGGATGAAATTTTGTTTGTAATAAAGTTATATATTTCTTAAGTTAAAAATCACCAATATTTCGGCTTATGGTTGGAAACTATAGGCATCCGCTAAGAAGGGATTTTTTTTAAATTCAACCTTTAGGGGGGTGAAAAAGGCGGATTGTGTTTGTATGAAAAAAAATATCACTTGAGAATAAATCTGAAACTTGGTACGAATACTAAGTAAATGATAAAGTTTGTTTTTATTTAAACTACGCCCTAAAGGGGGATATGGGGATGTTAAAGTTTGTATGGAAGAATTTTAACGCGCGGTCTGATTAACCCGAAACTCGGTATTTTACATACAATACCTAATTGCCATTTGCCGCTTAATTGAGGAATTTACCGGCGAACGTCGAAGAGCGGTGGCCGCCACATAGCATTGCCCGTCAAATAGCGGAAGCCGCCACATAGGGTCAGCCGTCACATAGCGGTGGCCGCCAAATACTGGAGGCCACCACATAGCGGTGGCCACCAAATAGAGGTGGCCGCCACACAGCGGTGGCCTTCAAAATATAGCGGAGGCCGCTATATAGGGTTGGCTGCCACATAGCGTTGGCCGACAAATAGAGGAGGCCGCTACATTGTGATGACCGCCACATGGCGGTGGCCGCCAAATAGCGGAGGCCGCTACATAGAGATGACCACCACATAGCGGTGGCCACCATATAGCGGAGACCACTACATAGCGCAGACCACCAAATAGCAGTGGCCGCCTCGTAGCGGTGGCCACCACATAGCATCTGAAATTTAGTGGTGGCCGCAACATAGCGGTGGCCACCACATAGCGTCCGAAATTTAGCGGTGGCCACCACATAGCGGTGGCCGTCAATAGCGGTGGCCATCAAATAGCGGAGGCCGCGACATAGCGGTGGCCGCTACATAGCGGTGGCCGTCAAGTAGCGGAGTCCGCTACATAGCGGTGGCCGCTACATAGTGGTGGCCGGTACATAGCGGTGGCCGCCAAGTAGCGGAGTCCGCTACATAGCGGTGGACGCTACATAGCGGTGGCCGCTACATAGCGGTGGCCGCCACATAGCGGTGGCCGCTATATACCGGTGGCCGCTACATACCGGTGGCCGCTACATAGTGGTGGCCGTTACATAGCGGTGGCCGTTACATAGCGGTAGCCGTCAAGTAGCGGAGTCCGCTACATAGCGGTGGCCGCCAAATACTGGAGGCCACCACATAGCGGTGGCCACCAAATAGAGGTGGCCGCCACACAGCGGTGGCCTTCAAAATATAGCGGAGGCCGCTATATAGGGTTGGCTGCCACATAGCGTTGGCCGACAAATAGAGGAGGCCGCTACATTGTGATGACCGCCACATGGCGGTGGCCGCCAAATAGCAGAGGCCGCTACATAGAGATGACCACCACATAGCGGTGGCCACCATATAGCGGAGACCACTACATAGCGCAGACCACCAAATAGCAGTGGCCGCCTCGTAGCGGTGGCCACCACATAGCATCCGAAATTTAGTGGTGGCCGCAACATAGCGGTGGCCACCACATAGCGTCCGAAATTTAGCGGTGGCCACCACATAGCGGTGGCCGTCAATAGCGGTGGCCATCAAATAGCGGAGGCCGCGACATAGCGGTGGCCGCTACATAGCGGTGGCCGTCAAGTAGCGGAGTCCGCTACATAGCGGTGGCCGCTACATAGTGGTGGCCGGTACATAGCGGTGGCCGCCAAGTAGCGGAGTCCGCTACATAGCGGTGGCCGTTACATAGCGGTGGCCGCTATATAGCGGTGGCCTCTACATAGCGGTGGCCGCTACATAGCGGTGGCCGTTACATAGCGGTGGCCGTCAAGTAGCGGAGTCCGCTACATAGCGGTGGACGCTACATAGCGGTGGCCGCTACATAGCGGTGGCCGCCACATAGCGGTGGCCGCTATATACCGGTGGCCGCTACATACCGGTGGCCGCTACATAGTGGTGGCCGTTACATAGCGGTGGCCGTTACATAGCGGTAGCCGTCAAGTAGCGGAGTCCGCTACATAGCGGTGGCCGCCAAATACTGGAGGCCACCACATAGCGGTGGCCACCAAATAGAGGTGGCCGCCACACAGCGGTGGCCTTCAAAATATAGCGGAGGCCGCTATATAGGGTTGGCTGCCACATAGCGTTGGCCGACAAATAGAGGAGGCCGCTACATTGTGATGACCGCCACATGGCGGTGGCCGCCAAATAGCGGAGGCCACTACATAGAGGTGACCACCACATAGCGGTGGCCGCCATATAGCGGAGACCACTACATAGCGCAGACCACCAAATAGCAATGGCCGCCTCGTAGCGGTGGCCACCACATAGCATCCGAAATTTAGTGGTGGCCGCAACATAGCGGTGGCCACCACATAGCGTCCGAAATTCAGCGGTGGCCACCACATAGCGGTGGCCGTCAATAGCGGTGGCCATCAAATAGCGGAGGCCGCTACATAGCGGTGGCCGCTACATAGCGGTGGCCGCTACATAGCGGTGGCCGTCAAGTAGCGGAGTCCGCTACATAGCGGTGGCCGCTACATAGTGGTGGCCGGTACATAGCGGTAGCCGTCAAGTAGCGGAGTCCGCTACATAGCGGTGGCCACTACATAGCGGTGGCCGCTACATAGCGGTGGCCGCTACATAGCGGTGACCGCCATATAGCGTCCGCAATTTAGCATCATGGTAGTACGTTCCCGTGATATTTTTTCCGACATTTACGCGGGCGAAACCGCGGGCAAAAGCTAGTTGAATATATAACTAAAGATTCTGTGAATATTTCAACCGTCTACCTGTTGCCGTTATCAAAATCGAGCATAAACAAGCAAAAAAATCACTTTTGTTGTATGGAAGCCCCCTTAAATATTGATTTTATTCTGTTTTTTAGTATTTGTTGTTATTGCGGCAACAGAAATACATCATATGTGAAAAATTTCAACCGTCTAACTATCACGGTTCATGAGATACAGCCTGGTGACAGACGGACAGACAGACAGACAGACGGCGGAGCCTCAGTAATAGGGTTCCCGTTTTACCCTTTGGGTACGGGACCCTAAAAAAAGAAAGATTAAAAAGTATAACGTCTCGATTTTTTTACATATGCCCGGATTTTGTCAGGAATTTTCAAATTTCAAAACGGTAACCTACCCGTGCCATGCATACGTACAAAATCATATAAAATACGCAATTTATGACGCCCACACTGACAGTTACTTTATTAGTTTTGTGCACAATTGAAAAATACCGAACCATCATAAATAAGCTACCCAATTCACATAATCCCTTATTCGTCATAAATGAGACCCACGAGATATTATGATGTAGTGTAAGGCATTTTAGCATGGGACAGAAACATTACATACAATCATGGGAATTAGTATTTGTAAACCTCTGCACTTCAAATGCGTAGCACAATTTTGCAATCACGATCGGAAGGATTTTGAAGGAAATTGCTACGAGTACACACATTGCTTCTTATGTTTGAACATTTTTCCTGCCCAAAAACGTAGATTAGGAATAAGAATAATTTATTTTCAATACACTTCCTCGAAAACTGGTTCATATCGCACTACGATTAGGTTCACAATGCAATGTATTTCACACGCGTGCGATCTTTTATTTTCCAACACGTGTGCGGGAATAAAAATTGCCAGATAACTTATACCTATACTTAGTCCAAATTTGTTCAATGCCTCTCTATTCACACCATCTCGCACCGGAGTCGGGCCTCTCTATTCGGAGGTGATTTTTTTTTTAAATCTCGGCAAAGATGCATCTTTACGGCGTTAATATTATTGGAATATTAAAATAATGTTTATTTATAGAATACCATGATTATTACAATAAAAAAACGTTTATGAACAAATTAACATTTATTAGTGTTCTAAACTCAAAAATATTTGAATTTTCTTAATTTTTATAATCTTTCTAATTAGAAATTAAATTATAGTTTCTTAGTAATTAATGACAAAAATATTTTTCTTATTTCTTCAGAAGTGTATTGAAAAACGTCGTTTAATACACGTGGACATTTTGTTATTGCAGTTCTCGGCCCCAAAACAACCTCGCCTACGGTTCGGGTCTTAATTCCGCCTCGAATGCAATAACAAACATTCTCCACTAGTATCAAAATGTACTATTGTGAAACATAGGTAATTACAGAAAAAAAAAACTGATTTATCAAGTGACTGTCAAGTGAGTTTTTTTCTTGGTGTCTTCAACCGCAATTAGTGTAATTGCGGTTGAAGACACCAAGAAAAAAACTTAAAAATTAGGGAGTACGCTATGTTTTGCCAATATTGACATACAAATGATTGATATGATTATAACCAATTAAAATCAATACTATTCAATTTCAATGATAATTTATTACAATACAGTATTTCAGTACCTAATTTTATTAACACATGCATGCAAATGAAATTTTATTACAATTTATTCAGAGTCAATTTCATTTTATGTCAAAATTTTAAGTCGATTAAATTCAAAAGATTAGTATTAATGTACAATATCAAAATTTATGTCAGCATTATAATTATATAGATTTGTCATTAAGAAACTCATCTAAAGTATAATAACATCTTTCAAGTAGTAACCCGTTAAGTGTTATTTTAAACTTTTGCAGTGGCATACATTTTATTTCATCAGGTATTTTCTTATATAATTGTGGAGCAACACCAAAGAAGCTTTTCTTACGTAAGAACGCAATTAATGTTGTTGAACTATCAGAAGGCAAGAAAGCTTACCTGATGCAGCTGAATGCCAGTATTTTACATGGAGCGGCTGCTTTTCTTACCTCTACGACAGTTACTGGGTAAAACTTCCTTTAAAGTCTGACAACCAGTCTTACTTGTCAGACTTTTAGGCTTCTGACTGTAACAACTGTCAGATCTACGAATGACAGCCGGATCAACGGCTTATCGTGCTTTCTGAGGCACGGAAGGTTCTCGGTATGGATAGAAACGAAAACTTAAAGAAACGTCTCTTGTCTACACGTCATCATCATAATTTTAGCCGAAAGATGCCCACTGCTGGACTTAGGCCTTCGCCAAGCACCACCACTTCGATCGATTCTGTGCTTCCCACATCCAGTGGATTTCTGCAACCTTCACAAGGTCATCAGTCCACCTTGTAGGAGGCCTTCCTACGCAGTACGCGATCGCCACTCCAGAAGCTTTCGGCTCCAACGGCCACCTGTTCTGCGAGCTGCCAATTAAGTTTGGCCATTTTTCGGGCTATGTCAGTTACCTTGGTTCGCCTGCGCATCCCTTCGTTTCTGATTGGAGCACGTAGGGAAACTCCAAGCATAGCCCTCTCCATTGCACTTTGGGTGAGGTTTTTTTTTTTTCTTGTCTATACGTAACCAAAAATATTGCGCAAGCCTATGTAGTTCAGCCGCCGAAGTTTAACGCATTATGATAACTGCTGTCGGTTACATTGGTTCACCTGCGCATCCGTTCGTTTCTGATTCGATCACGTAGGGAAACTCCAAGCATAGCCCTCTCCATTGCCCTTTGGGTGAGGTTTTTTTTTTATTGCCTACACGTAACCAAAAATATTGCGCAAGCCTATGTAATTCAGCCCTCGAAGTTTAACGTATTATGATAACTGCTGTCTCATGGAAAAATCAAACTGATCTACTGTCCAACGAGCCAGTTTTAAGAGTTCTTGACGACTCCTAATCGTGTTCTACTAGTCCCGTAATCGCGTCTTTGAGGGTTGCTAATCCTCGTGGGCAGAACGCAATAAAAGGTATATCGTTCAGGGAATTACGTGAATGGACTGAGATATAGGCGTTAGCGGGAATAGGAGGCAAGCATAGAAGCCAGAGGGAGTCTAAGTGTCTCATAGTATAATCAGCACAATATTCCCACTGCTGGGACAGAGGTCTCCTCTCTGTCAGAGGGAGTGGGCCATAATCCACCACGCGGGCCCAGTGCGGGTTGGCGGATGTCACATGCCTGTCTTATCTGCTAGCATTAGCATAATCAGCCTGAATTGCTTCAACTGCTGGGTCACAGGCCTCGTCTCTATGAGAGGGAGTCGGCAGTAATCCACCACGTGGTCCCAGTGCGGACTGGCAGATAACTAAGACCTAGAGATGGAGTCATATCGTTATGGTTTTTCTAATTTTTACTTATGTGTTAATTTTTTTCTTATTTACAAAAACTTGCGTTACCAACAAGCCATTGTTTAAATCGCTTCTACTGATGGACGGACAGCGGGGCCTTCGGGGGGATATCGGTACCCATCACGTCTGTGAAGTTTTGCTAGCTAATTTAATTTGACCCTGTATACAACATCACGACATCAACCGTTGGGGACTAGCCCACCAAATACAACACTCTTCTGCTCGGAGGATCCTCCTTTTTCTATAGAGGATGAGTGAACTTTACACACTGTTCCTTATACCTTTATAATCTTTTAACTTGCACCAATCGTCCGCAGTGACCACGTTGTTGCGGCTCAGTTAACCACGTCTCGGACGCAATCCTTTTTGTTTTGAACAAGTTACTTATACAACATTAGTTTTTGTTTATACTAAACCTCTTAAGGGGTCATTGTATTCATCATTATGAACAACTTTTACTATGGGACCAAAGTTGAAATCGCGAAAAAAATATCAGCTGTTCCCTACATTTTGACGAGTTCAGCGAACTTAAATGTAGGGAACAGCTGATTTTTTTTCGCGATTTCAAGGTTGGTCCTATAGCAAAAGTTGTTCATAATGATGAGTACAATGACCCCTTAAGAGGTTTAGTATAAACAAAAACTAATGTTGTATATCCATTACAGAGTTGGGATCACAGTTTACTGATTTGTTTTGAGTGCAAACGTTATGTTCTTGTTTGATATAATCATCATCATCATTTCAGCTAGAAGACGTCCACTGCTGGACATAGGCCTCCCCCAAAGGTTGTGTGCGTTACGATTGCTCCGCCAAGTTACCCAAACAGAATAAAACTTCGCCAAAAAAATTGTCGAAATTTGTCAAAATCGAAGGGAACAATTCAAAAATTTGTCAAAGTAAAAATAAAAAAGTTATAAGGGTTTTAAGTTGGCCGCGCGAACGTAACGTGGAGGATTGCGCGGCCATGGAGATCTCAGCAACTACTTGGGTTAGAGATCTAATTCTTTTTGGCAATTGAAGACTGAATTTGTCAAAAATTGTCGAAAAAACAATTATAAGCTCTAGATCAATATTTTACGAAATATTCACCTTGGAAGTTATGGCCGCGCAATCGTGCACTTGTCATTTCTTTAATGTTGATTATTTCTTTAAAACTTAGGACTTATACAGTAAAACTGTTACAAGAA
Source organism: Tiliacea aurago (assembly GCA_948098905.1). Classification (NCBI taxonomy): domain Eukaryota; kingdom Metazoa; phylum Arthropoda; class Insecta; order Lepidoptera; family Noctuidae; genus Tiliacea; species Tiliacea aurago. The sequence goes on along the minus strand of OX402583.1, from coordinate 3,305,445 downwards.
GAATGGTTTTAATTTGTCGAAACTAACGAAAGCAATAAATACTACAAAAGTTTAGTTAAACAGATGAAATCAGTCCAAAACGAAAAGCACGTGGCCGCGCGGTCGAAACGTTACTTTGTACGCTGATATCACATTATCTATAATTGCTAGGATTTCGGTGTGAACATCCAATTTTTCGACATATTTACCTCATTAGAATTACATATCGTTTTACCCTCAGAACAGTTTTTAACGCGTGTACTCGTAATCTCAAAAATGATGTTATCTCATACAATGTTCGAGCACGGTAACCATAATTTCGATTTGATTCGAGAATACCTTTAACTGGAGACTAGCAATTATTTTGGACAACAAATAGCTCAATAATCTGTAAAATGTATTATTAATATTAAATAAAAAACTTGTATATTACAATAATTCGATTTATGTTTTTTTTTTGGTTACTTGAAAGTAATCCTTATTGACAATGCAGATGCAATAAAGCGGACCTATAATTTAACAGTTGCGTCATGCTTAACTGTGGTACGAAGTTCAGTTTAAAATTGTATTTATTCGTTATATTGTAATTTCTCGTTTGTAGGTACATATTTATGTGTGATTTTGCGTGTATCGTTTAATAATATAAGGGTGTTTTAAATATGGGTTATGCTGGTACCTGAATTAAATGAATTTTATTTTTATTTATTTTTAAAATATAAATCGGAATACAACATTGTAGCTGCACTAAAGGCTGTACCATAATTATAATATAAATATTAACCAGAAATAGTATTAGAAAGTCAAGACCAGAAAAATGACTGGGATCGAACAATAATAATAGATAAAAAAACTATTCATTACAATAGACCTGACATTACCGTTCACGACAAAACCAATAAAACAGTTTATCTGATAGATAAAGCAATACCTAACTCACACAATATTAAAACCACAATATCCGAAAAATTCAGTAAGTATCAAGATCTCGCCATAGAAATTAAAACTCAATGGAAAACATAAACCGTGCACATTGTCCCCATTTTTCTTTTATCTACTGGTGTAATACCAAAATCTCTCTCACAAAGCCTTAACACCTTACAGATGCCTACTTACACACTTTACATGCTCCAAAAAGCGACACATCCTGAACACTTGTCGCATCACCCGAAAGTTCCTGACTTCTTCAACACTGCCATCCACCTTCTCTATCTAAAGTTTGCCTTACATACTTGGTCCCAGCCCATGTGTAAGGTTTCTTACCTCTCTTAAACGAGAAGAAACATAAAGAACCAATAATAATAATAATAATATCATTCATTTCAGGCGACACAGGCCCATAGAAAAATACCTTAACTTAAACATACATATTGTATAAACAAAAACTTGTGGCTTAAGACTATGTTAGTAGCACTGTACTTTGCACTAGATTGTGCTGTCCTGTAGAATTTGTCCGCGGAAGCGACGGAACACCACGGCCACCAGAGGCAGATAACAGTTCAGAACACGCACGACGAATGCTCTGAAGTTGACGTTCCGGCGCGATACATAATATGGAGAGGTGCACATTCATTGTGCAGACGGACTATTTTACCCAGCGCCCGCGCATCTAAACTGTAATTTTATCATTATTTTTTCGTTGTTTTTAAATATACTCTACTGCCCTTTTCATTAAGTATGTAGCTAGTGAATTGAAATTCTATAGTTTACGAAAACTTAAAACTAATATTCACTATCATTCAGCCGGGGGTCCACTAGCCAGCAGTTGTACGAGTGAGAAAGAGTGAGAGCGCAAAATTGTGTAAGCTTTGATGAATAAACATAAATCGAAATATTGAAATATACAAGTTTTTTATTTAATATTAACAATAAATTTTACAGATTGAGCTATTTGTTGTCCAATATAATTGCTAGTCTCTAGTTAGAGGTATTTATTTATTTTATTAGGTTCACCAACAATTGATTACACTGATACAATCACATAATACATTTAAAAAATTAAAATAACAGTGCATCAGTTACTTATAGGTAAACACCACATGCATAAAACAATGGATTAGAGAAATAAGCTAACTTACTTAGTAATAAGCGCACTAGAAAATTGGTAACATTGGTAAAAAGTTACATTTAAATGAAAATAAATTTATGAAATTCTGATTAAAAAATATTAATTTGGTAAAAAGGTAAAAATAAAAAATAAAATATTCTTTGACATTATAACTTTGGTAAAATTGATAAGAATTAAATAAACAACGAAAATTATAAAAATTGATAATTTATCGATAAATCAAAAATTAAACCAAGCAAATTCATAAAGATTATAAACATGATGAAAACAATATTAATAAATGATAAACAAAAAATTAAAATCGAATAAATTAAATTGATAATTATAAATTGATAACATCTGTAAAACTAAAAGGTAAAATTAAAAGTATAAATTGATAACCTCTGTAAAAATAAAAGATAAATTTAAAAGAAAAAATTAAAAGATAAAATTGATAAATTGATTACCCGAATCAAATTGAAATTATGGTTATTGTGCTCGAACATTGTATGAGATAATATAATTTTTGAGATTACACGCGTTGATAACTGTTCTGAGAGTAAAACGATATGTAATTCTAATGAGGTAAATATGTCGAAAAATTGGATGTTCACACCGAAATCCTAGCAATTATAGATAATGAGATATCAGCGTACAAAGTAATGTTTCGACCGCGCGGCCACATGGTTTTCGTTTTGGACTGATTTCGTCTGTTTAACTAAACTTTTGTAGTATTTATTGCTTTTGTTAGTTTCGACAAATTAAAACCATTCTTCTTGTAACAGTTTTACTGTATAAGTCTTAAGTTTTAAAGAAATAATCAACATTAAAGAAATGACAAGTGCACGATTGCGCGGCCATAATTTCCAAGGTGAATATTTCGTAAAATATTGATCTAGAGCTTATAATTGTTTTTTCGACAATTTTTGACAAATTCAGTCTTTAATTGACAAAAAGAATTAGATCTCTAACTCAAGTAGTTGCTGAGATCTCCATGGCCGCGCAATCCTCCACGTTACGTTCGCGCGGCCAACTTAAAACCCTTATAACTTTTTTATTTTTACTTTGACAAATTTTTGGTTTGTTCCCTTCGATTTTGACAAATTTCGACAATTTTTTTGGCGAAGTTTTATTCTGTTTGGGTAACTTGGCGGAGCAATCGTAACGCACACCCAAAGGTTGCCACAATTGCCACGCTTGGCAAGCGGGTAGGCCATCGCAGTATGGTGTTAAAATGCATAGAGAACGCTGCTGCTCATTCTCTAGTAAGTCCTTTAGTCGCCTTTTACGACATCCACGGGAAGAAATAGTCAAAGTCAAATTATTTATTTCAAATAGGTACTGAGGCACTTTTGAACGTCAAAATTTACAAAAAAGTATAATTGATTCTAGTTGCCCCTTCCAAAATGTAGTTTCGTATGGAGAAGAATGGGCAAGAAACTCCACCGTAAGTCTTTTAAAAATGTTTTACAATATTCTGTTTGAGTACATTAATTCGAATAATTCGCTTATGTCAAGACGCACCTAGAATAAAATTACTATACCATAATAGGTACTCAATGAATAGTAAAAACATAAAGCATAAGCTGAAAGAACATTACATCAACTCGATTATAACTTAATAGTTAATAGCGCGTTGATCAAATCTCAGGTCATGGCATGCTACGACAGACCTCAGAGGTCTAATTGTGTGCTTTGTTTCAGTGTTGTAACTTTTTATAATAAATTAAATTAATAAATAATAATAATAATAGGTAAAATGAATTAAAAATTAAGCAATGAAAAATAACTTAACTATGAGACGTAAAAGTATATGTTTTAGGATACCTAATAATTATGATGGTAATAGGGTGCTATACTTTATTAATAATTATGATGGTAATAGGCTGGTGCTATACTTTACGTCTGGCACCACACGGAACTATATACACCGTGGCATTTTAATCGTCTTACAACGGCACACTTCATTTATCTACTACTAATCATTCATAAAAGTAAAAAAAATATTTATGACCACTGGGCAGTGGGCCATCACGACGCCTTGTTTGAGAGGCTATTGTTTTAGTTTTCTTTAAGAACTCTGTCGGCAAATTGATTAAAATGCAGTTTGTATATTGTAACAAGTCTACTGCAACTATTTAAAAATAAAAGGGAAAGTAGACTAGTTAACTATATAATTAAGAAGAATTTAAAAAAATACAGAAAAAATAATTTAAAAATTTAAGGGAGGTTATAAAAAGATGGTACGAAACGGTGTCCAGGTTCGATACGTCAGGCCTCGTTAGCTCTGAAGCATCCAGATCCGCTTCCAGTTATTTCGGTAGGTTCAACAGGCAGTGTAGAAGTCGCCAGGCCTCGTTAGCTTAGAGGCCGGAAGATCCGCTTCCCAGTTTCACTGCCAGTCCAGTCCAGGTCTCATAAATAGTGGATGGTCCTCTTGGCAAGTATGTAGTTCCGAGAAGACTCAGTATGTTGCAAGCATTGACATAGATAGTAAGGACCAGGCTAACCGCGCGACGAAATGGCACCAGCGCGCTGGCCCTAAAATTACAGTTTAGGGCCATTGCGACTCAGTCGAACGCGGTCCACGCGCGGAGGAGTTAATCAGTACAGTTCAGTCATTAAAATGCCTAGTTGCGTAGTAAAAGGCCGCAAAAATTATAATACAAAGGTTAAAAAGGAACATGGGATGTCATAACATCGATAAGTAACCTTAAATTGCCTTTGTTCCAATAAAATTATTCAATAAACACATTTGAATCCACATTCGAAATCCACAATGGCGGCCATGTCACGCGCTGCCGCCAGCGCCCGCGACGGTAACGAAGTAACCTTGTACGGACGTCATTTTTTATTTGTGTTTTATTTAATAATTAATAAATTAATAATAATTATTATTAAATTGTTTTCAATTTCAAATAAAGCTGATTGAGATTAATTTGTTTTATTACGTTTTCTGTCAAATTAAGGACGCCTCAGTGGTTAACTTATTTCCGATAAAATGTGATTAAAATAACATTTACGCACGTACATGTCGTACGTACAAGGTTACGTCGTCGACCTATGCAACGTGACACTCACGTAGTTCATGTGAGTTGTCACAGATGGCGCTACTTTTTGCTTGTATGAAAAAGTTGTATGTAAAATGTTCTGATGGGCGTATCCTTCCTTTTGAAATCATTGGTTGCAAGACTTTTGTAGAGATGATTCCTTCAGCGCTACCAGATCAGATCTGTTTTCGGGAATGTGTCAGAAATCCCTTTTATATCCGAGTCTCGGGTGTTTTTTTCACATCATCTGTTTTTTCTGTTCTTTACAGAATTTAATTTCAAATTCAGTGTTCGAAAAGGCCAGACATATTCGTACCACATATTCGTACCAAAAACCTCTTTGATGAATTTTGAGAGCGTTTCAATTATTATTATAAATGTAAGTTAGGATACAAATATTATACAGCAAACAATTATAATTATCTATAAAATACAATATTTGAGCTAAACATATTGATAAAAATAATTTAAATTATATAAATCAAAAGTAACCTTCATGGACTACGCCAGTAAGAAAACTATGAGAGAAAATTTGAAGAAAAAAATAATGATAGCTTGACAGCCTGACGTAAGTGTCATTACATTGAATAATATGAAAATTAAAGAAAACTAATCGTTTTAGAACGATTCGCAAAATAATATTGCAAAACCAATAGAAGAGTATAATAATATTAATGAATGCAAAGTGTAAGTATAAGATGTATGATGTAGTGTCTGTAGTATGTAGATACTATAATATCCCAATTAATCGTTCGGTTGACCAACGGATAGTTTATAGGTTATTGACAAAGTTAAGCAAATCACCTTTCTTTTGGCATTGCATCAAATTACTACAGTATTCTGGGATCCCAGGCATAATCGCTAAGTTGGGTAAAGTAGAAGGTTATTCTCAACCAGCCGCCAGGGAACAGTTTAGGGAGACCGTTATTGTTTCCAACAACAGTTTTATTTGTGGATCTTTAAAAACTCCCGAGTCAGAATTAAGAAAAAAACATCGTTTCCCTATGTTTTATTAATATAGCTTGTTTTTAATCTAACCTCTAATTTTAATTTTACACTGCTAAAAATATTATTGAATACTAATATAATGATTGCGCGTCTTTTAGTGAACATCAAACTATTCATATCCCCCTCCTAGACCTAAAAATACTAAATAGCCAAGTAACTGAGATCAACTTGGTTGTAGCGCTCGCATCGCTCGCTCAGCTCGCGCGTGGTTGATTACAGTTCCAACCTAACTAACCCGTTTGGTCGGGGTAGTAGAAACCGAGGAGGGTTGGAACAATTTTCAGGCCAATGGATATAAAAAAAATATGCTTGTTTCAGAATAATGTCACATAACCTCGAGACATACAGTGAAGCTAAGAAATTAATATCATGAATTGAAACTTAGATATTCAATGCATAAAAAGGTTACTAAAAATACCTAATCCCAAGTAAGTTATTTTTTTTATGTATAAATTATTTTCTTAATTTATTTACGCCATCGACGTCGCAGCGTCACTTCCATTCCCCGTAAGCCACCGCGACAAACTGCCGCACATCAATACTTTTTTTTTTTATTAATTCCTACTCATGACCATAGATACAAGTCCAACCCATTTATGACCCCCATTTATGTATGCGACTGAAAGACTTGTATCTAAAGAACTTGTTTAAATAATGATGAAATTAATTATAAACAATGCATGATAGATGACATCCCCGCCCGCACGCTCCCCTTAAGTTTTAGTAAAGATGTGGCACTTTACTGAGCCCTCACGCAGACTTCTTGAGGGAACGTAAAGTGATGTTCAGCACTGTTTTGTTTCATTAGCCTACACTCATGCACGTTCATGAACACTTAATGATTAATAATCCACCATTTATTACACATTAATAGTCGGCTAAACACAAATTTTAGAAAATAAAACAAAACCGCTAAACATGACGCTTCACTTTCACGCCAAGCACATCAATATACATAACGCGATGTTGCCAGCCCGCTAACGTTTATAGAATCCGAGAAATGGCCTTAGTAACAACTGTCCTCTGTCACAAATCTCCTCGCTCTCCCACTACCCTAGCTTAGTTACTGCGACCAACTGTGAGAAAAGGTTCTGACCTTTTCTCACAGATAAAAATAGGCTCAATTATTAAAAAAGTGTGCATATTTAGAAGCGCAAGTAGTTTTTTAGAGTAAAAGTTAAATATTTCCCTATTAAAATTATCATCATCGGCCTAGCCTTTTCCCAATTATGATAGTGTAGCGGCATCAACATCGCCACATGCGAACGACGCGTCACACTGACGTCACGGAAAATCCTGCATCGCGCAAGCAGAGTTTACCGCGCAACTAGCATATATACAACGTCCCGACATCAACCGTCGGGCAGTTGCCCACCAGACACAACACCCGTCTAGTCGGAGGATCCTCCCTTTTCTATAGAGGATGATTGAACTTTACACCCTGTTCCTCATACCTCTAAAATAGGATGGGCTTCCAGCCTCACCAGATGCAGCTTTATACCAGTATTATACAAGGAGCGACTGCCTAACTGACTTCCACGATCCCGTTACCGATTTTATTGACGTGTGTACATAAATAATAAAAATAATAAAATCCGGAACAAATTGTCTAATGGTGGAAACTGCATCAAAATCCGTTGCGTAGTTTAGAAGAACAACGCGGTCACACAGACATGAAAAGCGACATTAATTTATAATAATATTATTATGTACGCTGTGTGAAATCTAGATATTTAAATTTAGATTTCACACAACGCTCTGGGGACGCCAGTTCCCGCGTTTGTTTATATTTTTTTATAAAGAGAACACTTTTATTTTTGTACAGAATAAAAAAGATTAAAATTCTACAATTTCGAATAAAAGTAGGTACTTTTTCTTGATTCTGTACAATTTATTATGTAATTTCATTTATGATAACACAAGTATCTTGAAAATATGAAACATAACGAAAAAACAAATTTAAGTTTTACACTAAATTATTGTTAAAGCATCTGTAGTAGAAGTAACGCGATAAAACGGAGTCCAGGGGGCCTAAAATGGACGCAGACCCAGGTTTAAAACATGGAGCCATTATTGAATTTCGAACTTTATTCCGACTATGGTAAAGTTGCTAAACATGAAACTGACAACTTAGTAGCGAACTAAGTTTTCAGTTTTGTACGGTATTTCAATCACTGTTACGTTCTTATTACAAAAACTGGCTGCATGGTTTAAGCCATGTCAAAATATAAATCTTGTTTTGTAATAAATCTGATTGACAAAACAGATATACTGCGGGATATGAATTGTACGCAGATCATATTATGATTCTGCCAAAGCGTCCATTTTAATTCAAATTCAAATTCAAATATTTTATTTCAGATAAAATCCATATAATGTTAGTAGTAGTCTTAGCCTAATGTTAGTATTAAATTAAATTAAATAGACAGCCAATTATTTGGATAAGTGTGTCTGAACACTTACCCACCTTCGTAAGAGAGGAGAGTCCCACCGGTCTGAAAACACATTCAGGATGCCATTGGAGGAGGAGCGCAAGCGCGCCACCATGGAAGCGCATCGCTTCCGCATAATCGCGGCGAACCCGTCGACGCACGCTTCCGCGAACATCCCTGACGCGCTACACCGCCACGGCAACCCCAAAAGCACCCTGAATGCGTTATTGTACTGAACGCGCAGGTCGCTGTATGCCCGCTGGGTATACTTGGTCCACAGGGTGCACGTGTAAAACGACTGGCAGAAGGCCTTAAAAAGCGTCATCTTTACAGAATCAGTACAGCGTGCAAACCTGCGGGCCAGCATGTTACCACGGACAGCCAGCGACCTGCGCTCCCTCTCTATGTCTGCATTGTCTTTTAAGTCATCAGTGACCCAGTGACCCAAATACTTAAATTTCGAAACCCGACCTAAAGGGGACCCAGAGAGTGTGAGTTCAGGCAGCTGTTTATAACTTAAAGTACCCGATTTGAAAACCAACCATTCACTCTTATCGGTATTGTATTTGAGCCCGTGAGCCACCACATAACTTTCACAAATTATAAGAAGCCTTCTCATAGCACCGATGGATGGGCTCAGCAGCACCATGTCATCAGCGTAGCTGATGTTGTTTAAGCAAACACCGTCCACGTGACAACCAATTTTAGTGCTACCGAGCTCACCCATCAGTTTGTTTATGTATAGGTTAAAAAGACGGGGGGAGCTCAGACCCCCCTGCCTCACCCCACAATCCAGCCCATACATATCAGAATATGAGCCTGTCCACTTAACTGTATTCTTTTGACTACTGTACCAATATCTAAACAGTGATATCACATCAGCCGAGACAGTAGTGTCGTGAGTGAGCTTATGCCAGAGCAGGTCATAATTTACCAGGTCGAAAGCCTTCGATAAATCCAAGAAACATGCTATTACAGGAGTCTTTCTGTCTGTATAATATTGGACAGTCTGCTTAAGGCATAAAATAGCACTATCCGTTGACAAGTTCGGTCTAAAACCAAACTGACTATCCTCGAGAACAATATGTTTAGCTAGAATCTTATCAAGCAGACTATCCAATACCTTAGCACAGACAGTAGCAAGCGATATCGGCCTATAATTGGAGATATCGGAGGCATCACCAGTCTTATTCTTTATTACTGGCACAACGATCGTATTACTAAGTTCCACAGGTAAGTAACTATGACTTAGACATGTTAAAAATCATAGCAAGTACTCGCGGTAAGTGTACCCCAGCGTATGTAAGATGTTTAACGCTGAGGCCATCGTGACCTGGGGACTTTCCCCTCACCATGCTCTGTATAAATCTCGCGACTTCTTTAGCGGAGAACCTGACAGGGAGAGTCCCGGTCACAGCCACCCCAGCGCCACCATTTGACGGCCTGCTATAGCTACACGACCGCGAGTTTACAATAAAATGATTTTGAAAAGCATTAGCTATATCAGTGGGGTCGCTCACGCCCGCGACGCTCACCGGCGTACCCGACCTATGTTTTAATTTATTTGTTAATTTCCAAAACTTATTAAATTGTTTACTTTCATGACAAGATGCTAGCATATCCATTTTAATTTGCTCTTGATTGTTTTGACAGTATTTTAATTTAGATTTAAAAAGATTGCGCGATGTACACATATTTTCATAAATAAATCCAGAAGTCGGTTTGTTGTATAACAGCCACATTTGATAACACAGTCGGGCATCTCGGTGAGCTTCGCGAACGTGTTTGTTCCACCCTACTACATAATTTCCTTTATGACGCTTTTTAACAGGACCTGCATGAGTGAGTTCAGCTCCCTTTTTCAAAATACAAATTAATTTATTATACAACCTATCTATCACCAACCGATGCTCAGGTTTGTGACACATATTATCAGCACATTTACAAAATTCTGGGGCAAACTCTATTTGTTTTAAGTTGCTATTACAGTATTCATAATACTTATTTATTTGTTCTGAATCCCTCTCACCCCATACAACTTTGTTACAAGAAATGTTAGATCCAGTAATTTTAGGTTTAATTAGATTAACGTTACACTCTATGAATAACGGAATATGGTCCGACACATAAACGCCGTACAAAATATACGCACTAATCACTAAATGTCTGGCGGCCTCAGTGACAACACAGTGATCTAGCCAGCGAAGGAAACCGTTGGCGGAGCTAGTAAAAGTATGCGAGTCTTGCGGCAAAAGTTCTGTATCAATGCAAGACCAAGATTGATCAGTACAGGTTAAAAGTAACTCACGTGAGAATCGTGTCCCTGAGTGCGCGTTAAAGTCTCCCAACACAAAAACCGACTCCACTTCACTGCTCTCAATCACTGAGATAATCTCACTTAGACAACTCGTAAACTCAGTACGATTTTCGGCACAGTCAGTGGGCATGTAGACACTAAATATTAGCAAAGACCGCTCGCCCTGCGCTATTTTAATACACACGACCCGATCACTAGCACACTTTATAACCGATACCGATGCGAATAACGACTTCCTCCACAACAGCGCCACTCCTCCGTATGGTCTACCAACCAGAACACCGGCAGAGATATCTATGGCTGATTTCCCCGAGTACGCGAAGTCTCCATCAATGGTCGCTGGGAAGGGCACGTCGTGGGGCAGCAGCCATGTCTCCTGTAACGCTATCACGTCGGCTCGTGCACATAATTGACGAACGCAATCAGCTGATCGAGTTATATTCTTACAGTTGAATGTACATAGTTTAATGTTCGACATGCAACCCATTTATGTGTTTGTTATATTTTCAACACTGTTCTGCTTATTTACTTTTATTGTATTTTTCTTAAAGTAAATAAACTGTCTAAACCGTATACCCTCGGGCCACATTTTGTCATCTAAAAATTGATTTAATTTGTATTTTGAGACAAACAATTTAAAGGCACTATACGGTCTTTCAGATTTCATACTGATTTTATGAAGCTGTACTATTTCTTGCGTCTTATTTTGTATATAATCACAAATATCTTTTTCAGTAGTCTCTTTGTCAACATTAGTAATAAAAAGAGGAATTTTTGAATCTGCAGCCCTAAAATTAAAATTCGCATTAGGGCTTGCAGTTCCCGTTTTTCCCTCGAACCGATTCTTTGACTTTTTATTTTGAACCAGAGTCCAATCGTCTTTAGAACGACTTTTAGGCCATTCACCTTGCATTAATACTTCCACCATAGTTTTATTACCCTGTATTGATTCTATTAGATTTGTATTCGTGACATCCGTGTTTTCTAAGAATGTCGAGTTAAGGTCGATTCACACATATCAGTGAACCCACAGTTCCGGCACAGTACCGTTACAGTTCCGTATCCGTGCTACAGTGGTACGTCAGTGCTTCAATTCACACATATCAGGCACAGTACAGTTCTCTGCGGGACTTCGTGCACGACGTTCCCTTCAGACTAGCGTTGACGTCGATTGTTTTGATGGCACTCTTCAATAACACAGAATTAGCTATGATAGCCATTGCTTTAGACGAAGAAGAAGAAGAGAATCGAGGAAAAAAAAGAAAATGGGTACATGAAGCATGGAAGTTAAGAGAATCTGAAGGAGAATTCGTGACATTATACAAAGAATTAATTAAAGACGAAAGAAAGTATTTTGAATATTTTAAAATGTCGGAAAGCTGTTTTAATATTCTCCTTCAGAAGCTAGGAAATAAATTAGTAAAGAAAGATACTCGCTGGAGGAAGGCTATATCTCCTAGAGAGCGGCTAGCAATTTGTCTAAGGTAGGTAAACAGGACAGGACAGGTATGTTAAGGATAACTTTTTAATTAAAATTCTGAAAAAATGTATTTAAATCAGTTTTATTACTTCGTATGTGGCACATAAACACATTATACTTTTAACACTTTGTTAAGTTCTAGAGCATTATCATTCGTTAACTGTATAGTTCATAACAAATTGCTGCACATCACTATGTTGAAGGTATGATTGTGTGGGATCTACTGTATTAGCCAATCCAGTAGAGTCAAGAATAGATTGCGATGTGAGATTTGTATTTGTTGGTTCAGTTGCAATATCTCTTGGATATAATGGTACATTTTGCTCTGTCATCATCTTCATCTCATATTTTTGCACAGTAGTAAATATTTCCGTCTTAGCCAAATTTAAGTAATATTGATTCAAATTCTTTAGTGTGGGTGCAATACCATTTAAAAAAGCATCAACTGGGTGCTCGACGCGTTCAGCTTTTTCTTGATTTTTTTGAAGAACATATTCCATTAATGAAGATGCTGAGGATGGCATGCATTTTGTCGAACCTTTTCTCTTTCTTAAAGTAGATGTAGTAGATGGAGACGACAGTGATGGTGGTGATGGAGTGGATACATGCTTTGGTGATGGTGTGGGTGTGCGGACGTACAGTGGTGATGCAGTAGACACATGGCTTGGTGATGGTGTGGGAGTGCGGACGCACTGTGGTGATGGAGTGGATACGTAGCTTGGTGATGGAATGGATGCTTCGCTACTAGCGACAATGGGTATATCAGGTGAAATGGATACGGTATTTCGAGGCTCGTTGGTTTCGGAGTCAGAATTTTCTTTTTCTGGTTCTACACTTTGTACTGTCGGTCGTTCATTGAAATATTTTTTCAAAAAATGTAATTGTTCATAGTACTTGTATAATTTAACATTGGTCTTCTTTTGTCCACTTTTAGTTTCCGTTTTCTTCAACGATTTTCGATAGTTGTCTCTTATGTTATTCCACCGTGATTTGCATGTTGAACCTGCAATGAAAATAATATTATACATAGATTTATTTGTTCCAGGTATCTAACAACAGGGGATTCTCTGAAGACAATTTCATTTAGTTACCGCTTGGGCCACAGCACAGCATATTCCATAGTTATGGAAACATGCAAGATAATAAAGGAAACTCTGATGAGTGAAATGCTACCTTTGCCTACAGAAGATAAATGGAAAATTATTGCCAATGACTTTAAATTGTTGTGGAATTTCCCTAACTGTGTCGGAGCACTGGATGGTAAGCACATAACAATTCAGGCTCCTTCGAACAGTGGATCTCTATAATTTAATTACAAGAAAACATTTTCAATTGTTTTGATGGCCCTTGTGGACGCGAACTATAACTTTATTGCCGTTGATGTTGGGTCTTATGGCAAAAACAGTGATGGTGGCATTTTTGCAAATTCCAACCTAGGAAAAAGACTACAGCAAGGAACTTTAGGTATACCTGGAAATTCTACGTTGCCAGGAACATCAATAGAAACACCACACGTGATTGTGGGAGATGAAGCATTTCCTCTCAAAACATATTTAATGCGACCTTATCCAGGGCAAAATTTGAATGTCGACAAGCGCATTTTTAATTATCGTTTATCAAGAGCAAGAAGAGTTGTTGAAAATACTTTCGGTATATTAACACAAAAGTTTAGAATATACAATAGACGGATCCAAGCTAACCCAGAAAATGTAGATAATATAGTACTCGCTACTTGTATTTTACATAACTTCATAAAATATTTCAATCCAAATACAACACATACATCAGATTATGAGTTTAATCAACCTCATACAAGCAGTTTACTGGAAACTGTGCAACCTCAAGGCGGAAACGCCACAGCGGGCGCATTTCACGTTAGAGAAGTATTCAAAAATTATTTTATTTCTGAGGCAGGATCAGTACCGTGGCAAGAAGATAAAATATGATTTGTACTTTGTCTATTAAAATAAAGCAACTTACTTACACTGTATTATTTTATTTTAAAACTAGCGGCCCATCTCGACTTCTCACATGTTGTAAATGCAACAACAATTTAATCTTTTTGCGTCGGATTACTATAAAATCTACTATCTTTTAAAATCGGTCCAGTAGTTTGTAGGTTCAAACACATAGACAAAAATCTAATCTTTCCTCTTTACAATAGTACTGTAGATAAGTAAATTTTGACTAACCGTCTACATTCATTTGTGTTCCTATTTTGTTCCACAAATTGTTTTTGTATTTTGTATCCATATACTTTGCATGAGATAAATCATACAAAACAGTATTCTCACGAACTAATTCAATCAACATCTCGTCCTCCATTTTAAAATATCGTCGTCGCCGATCACGTCCGTGATGGCCGGTGCCGGCACTGACACTGACGGTACTGAGACGACACTGACACTGACAAGTGTGAATACATCCATAGAGAATGTTTGAAAGAATAATTATCACTGATGCGGTACTGTGCCGGAACTGTGGGTTCACTGATATGTGTGAATCGACCTTTAATCGGCGTGGTAGCAGACTCACCGACAGCCGGTAGCACCTGTGCATGAGAGTGAACGAGAGAGCGATACTTCAGACTGTCATCGTCACTTGTTAGCTGCGTTTGCGCATGTGACTCAGAATCGATCCGCTGTGAATGTTGTGAAGGTAGGTGCGGCGACAATCCAAACGGTTCACTGTTCAAGTTATACTTATACCCTCCACCTCTAATTTTGTTTACATTAGAGTTAAATATCGGATTTACTAACTGATTAGCAGATGATTGTATGATATTATTCTCTTTCAGGGCCACTTCTAGGTCGTTCTTAGTGACAAAGTTATCTTTAATATCATTTAATTCCGCACGCAAAATTAACAGGTCCTTTAGTACTTTCGTGACGTCTACATGGTCGAAACACACGGGCGGCAGTTTATGTAGCTCGTAGGCGACAAAAATCGGCAATTGGTCAGGGTCTATAGTTTTGAAAACCTATAGACCCTGACCAATTGCCAAAGCTATAGGTCGTGGGTTCGAACCGAGGCAGGCACTTCTAACGTAAATAAATGAATTTTGAATATGGGGTAATATCTCTAGTGGGGGCAAATCAGAAAAAAAAAAGTTTTGCTAACTGTACCGTGTGACATATTAAATGAAAGAGATTGTTGTAAAGATTTCAGATATATTTTTTTTATAATTTTAAAATAAAAACTTTTAAAATGATTAAAGAAAAAACTTTTTTACAAAAAAAACAACCGACTTCCAACAAAAACACTAAAAAGTGAAAAATTACTTTAATTTCGGAAGCACATAACATAACCTCACGCCTTGTTTCCTCGAAGGGTAGGGCAGAGGTGTACCTGTAGTACACCCACATTTAATATAATATTTAATTTAATTTCAGAAGTCGGTGTCTTTTGTTTTGTATTTTCGTTTATGGCCACCGACTTCCGAAATTCGAGTGCATCTCATGAAAATTCCAATAAGACCAAACACGGGTAGGCTACATAGTTTTTTAACGGAGTACCAGTGCCTACCATCCGGCTTCATCATCAGATCAGTTTGATGGTACCATTTTGATCAGAACTATTTATTTAAATTTGCTTCGCTTAACTATCTTAGTCCAGATATCTCATCGCCATCTGTGGCCTTCTTCATCTGTTCCACTTCACCAAATTATACTTTCTGAATGCAAATGATTGACTTGTTGATGAAAATATAAAAATTGCAATAGGTATGCCTATAATATTTGAGGAGTTCCCTCACTACTCCTCAATTACTCATGGATCCCAACATCAGAACTGGATTTTGAAAAAAATGGGACCAATCTGGAATATATCCTTTCAATTAAAAAAATAACTTTCCAAATCGGTTCATGAACGATGGAGTTCTGAGGTAACAAACATTAAAAAAAAAAATACAGACGACTTGAGAACCTCCTCCTTTTTGTGAAGTCGGTTAAAAATAGATGAAAATTGACCATTTGACCCTTTTATCTCCGAAACTTCTGAGCCTAAAATTTTGAAAAAAATGCAGAAAATAGTTCTTTATTACACAAGTAAAGAACAAGAAGTTTACTGAGTTTTAGTAAATTCTCATATTATTTGTTTTAATTAGTTTATTTTTTTTGATTTTATGTAATTATTCTATATATTTTATGTAATTATTATATATTACCCATATTTGCAAAATAAATGTCCATTTCTGCCATGACTCGCGGAGGTTGTATGCAAGTTATCATACTCTTTGGTTGTATGCTAAAATGATGTCAGGTTAAACCCTCTACAGTATGTAGTTTTTACTTATTGTTATCTCGTTGGGGGGGATAAGCTGAAGTGACAGTAGAAGACACAACAATTTCCAAATCCTTGGGAGAGTTGTTCGTTAGAAAAACACTCCCAAAAAAAGTCTTAGTAAGAGTGAAAAAAAGGGTGTCAGTTACCTCCATACGAAATTTTATCAAAATTGGTCCAGCCGTTTGAGCGTGAAGAAGTAACAAACACACACAAACTGTCGCCTTCATAATATTAGTGTAATGTGATTTGTAGGCTGGGAACTTCGTAAATCTAAGTAATTATACTTAGATTTACGAAGTTTAATTTTATTTATTTATTTATTTGCTCTCTTTCATTTGTTTATTGATTTATTGTCGTATCATCCTATATAATAATACTAGCTGTTGCCCGTATGTAGGTTTACAATGTAAATGTAGGTTTACAATGTACGATCTTAAAAACTACAATGGCCTCTTTACATTCTACCATTTTATATGGTGTGCAAATGTTTAATTTTATTCTACAGTATGTTATTATTTTAATTAAATATAAGACCGCAACAACAAATAAGAGCTCACGCATTAAGATTTTTATGGAACAAATTAATTGATGTCAAAGTTATACCTAACTATATAATGTCAGTTCAAGAGATAAAGTTGAATAAAATGTCACTTTAAGAATGTATAAATAATTGTATTTTTTATTGTCATAATTATTATAGTTTCAAATATCCTATGTCCTAACCCAGGTCATAATAGTAGAAAGTTATACATTTAATTATGTTTGTTGTATAATCTGTACTAACATTTTGGACACCTTGTCTCCCAAACTAGGTTATAACCTGTATTTTGAGAAACAGAGTAAGGCCACAAAATTCTTATACACTATTACTGTTACAACAATTAACGAACGGTGTCGTTCTACCGCTGCAATAATTTATGTGATTATATGTTTATATGTGTGTGGGTGTATGTGCATGTAATGGAAGGTAAGTATTGTGTGGGAGTGTGTGTATGTGTGATAAGGTGGGGTGGAAGGAGGGTGCGTGCGCGCATGTTATATTTGTGTGTATGTTATCGAAATCGGGGTGCGTGAAAGATTAGGTGATCAGGTCTATATGTGCCAAATTTCATCCAAATCCGTTTTAGCTTCAAACCGTAATAAACAAACAAACAAACGCACTTTCGCGTTTATAATATTAATTTAAGATGATAATATAAATGTGAATAATAAACAGCCGAGCACATAATTGTGATTTACTTTTATTTCCCGATTACATTCACAGCAACACACCCTGTAATGCCTGCTTGATCATGTAACCTAAACGAGTGACGGTCGCAAAGTAATTGCACGATTATTTTAGATTGCTTTCGCGTGAGACGTTGGGATTGAAGATAACGAAGTTTTAGGAGTGGCAATTAGGAAGCCATTGTTTTGGGCTTTAGGGTAAAAAGGGGCCTTTTGGAAAGGTTCAATGATTTTTCTATCATGCAAAAAAGATGATAAAATATTGACGTGGCGTCTGTGACGTAAAAGCGTTCTTTTGCAGAGGCCTTTTTTAGGGTTCCGTAGTAAACAAGGAACCCTTATAGTTTCGCCATGTCCGTCTGTCTGTCTATCTGTCTGTCTGTCGGTCTGTCCGTCCGTCCGTCTGTCACCGGCTTAGCTCAGAGACGCTTAGTCCTAGAAAGCTGTAATTTGGC
This sequence comes from Tiliacea aurago, assembly GCA_948098905.1. Classification (NCBI taxonomy): domain Eukaryota; kingdom Metazoa; phylum Arthropoda; class Insecta; order Lepidoptera; family Noctuidae; genus Tiliacea; species Tiliacea aurago. The sequence continues at coordinate 3,287,169 of OX402583.1, read as the reverse complement.
ATGGGTATACATATTAATCATGCCGAAAAAGTCATCAAATAAAACCATGAAAAACAATTTTTAGGGTACCTCCCTTACACGTGAAATGGGGATGATATTTTTTTTTCTCGTCTATTCCATGTTGTGGGATATCGTTGGATAGGCCGTTTAAAAATATTGTGGGTTTGTCGGAATCCAATCCGAACCGTTATTCAATTAAGGGGTCCGTTTGCGTAATTTTAAGCATTAAAGTGCTATTTTTTGTTAGCAAGTGTCCCCCCCCCCCTCTGCCAGCTAAATGGTTGGTTTTGGATATGTGAAAAAAATCATGGCATTAGTATATATAACGAAATTAAAAGGAAAACTATCGCAGCTAAGTAGGCTTCACTAGTTAACGAGTAATAGTCGACCAACTTAAAGTTGCAGTTGGAGAATTGACCGTAACGTATATCGATGTATGGGAGAGCATGTTTTTCAACTACAATGTTAAGTTTGTTTTCGGGATTAATTCATTCCAACTACGGAACCCTTCATTGTGCGTGGTCCGACATGCACTTGGCCGGTTTTTTACTGAAAGAAATTTATTGAACTTACACAAACTGGCTCATCGGTTAATCAATCAGCCCAGCTTTTCCCCAACTATTTTAAAGTCGACTTCCAGTCTAACCAAATGCAGTTGAATACCAGTATTTTACATTGAGCGACTGCCTATTTGACCTGCATAACCCAATAACTGGGTAATACGATATACAATATGTAACAAAAACCCTGTTGCTCCTTTTACCTACGTTTTAAGAATCGGTATACATACGTAATAAAGCAAGTCATTTGTAAAAACTGTTCAACAAAAATAATTACAATAAATATTTAATTATTAATATTTGTAATGTTTAACTGATTTCTTACCTCTTTAGTTCTTTGATTTTGACTTCTCGGCTAGCCAATACTTAATTTTTTTTAATTATAATTCCACTAATGTTGTGCTTGTAGGTTAATGTATACGTCCCTAAAAGGAACAACAGGGTTTTTGTTACATACTGTATAACCCCATTGGTAAGACGGGTTGTCAGACTTTCGGGCTTCTAAAAAAAAACAGTTAAAACTCATATGAAAAATGTGAGCCAGTTTTTACCGGTGGTAACACTACGCTGACTCACAATTTTTCAAAAAAGTTATAATTGTTAACAAACAGCTGAATTTCAACTTAGCAAAGTAGACGAGGGTAGTGCCAAGCATAATATACTCTGAAAACCATAATTCAGTAATTGAAACCACGATTCACGATATTAAAATCCACGATTGCCTAAATCGGACAATTCACTTAATCCGACCTCAAAAAGTAATGATCTCATCAGAAAAAAACGTTCTCCTCATCGCAGAGAATCAATTCAACGCCAGCAATCAGTTGCTAATTGACATTTTACATAATGGAGGCACTTATTAAAACTCGTTTTGGACTGATAGGTATTCTTGGAACTCTCATTTAGGCGTCAAAACGATGGCCTTTTAACTTGAGTATTAATTTTTTTTATTATTAAGATTTTGTATCTAAGTCAGATATTAGACGCTTCAGTTTTTGTTTATTTTTGTCTTTCATTCGTCATATTTCTCTCGAAGTGAAAGGTTTGAACACAAAATGAAATAAAAGTGAAAAATGAATTAACAAGTGAATCGATCCAACGTTTTTGGATTTCAACACTCGGCTTCTTTCACTCGCTTACAGAATGATCGAAAATTTTTATAAAATGGATATATTATAGTAAATATGTATGTATGTGTATTATAAGTTTATAACCTATTTATTTACTTGTGCACCCATTGATGTATTAAATAGGAAGATATGGTACGCGCTCCTCGATGTGAACCGCATAAAGGAAGGAAAGGACACAATCGACCTACATTACTCTCGGTTTGCGGGGAATACCCGAATCGTAGTTTGTTTGCGAGTTGTCATGGGTACGTAACAGTGACAATTATTGCTATGTCGTTCCCGCTATAGCCCGCGTAATATCTCTCTCTATTTCGGTTATCGAGCACATGACGCACGACATCGGGTCCATTTAATATTTACGTGATGTTAGAGAGTGGCCTATCTTCTTATTTAATACATCAATGTTGTGCACCTATTTTATTTATAATTAATTATTTTATATTTTAATATTTTTTATTATTATTATTTTCTCTCCATCAGAGCACCCGCCATCTTATCTCTTCACCACCCTTGGTTGGCTGGTAGAGAATGCCTAAGGCATTAAGTCCGCCTTTGTACCTGTACGGCATTTCATACAAACTTTCAAGCCCTTGTTTTTCGAAATGACTGAACTGATTTTAATGAAACTTCATACGCTTAAGCAAGATACAAAGGTCTAAAAAATTGTAAAGAACATTTTCGAAATGTCTTATTTAAAAACAGATAACTCTGTTTCTATGGAAAATTTAAAATCGGTATAATTTGGCTGTAACACTATTTTTAGAAAGTGTTCTTTACTAACTTTTTAGCCCTTTGTATTCTGCTTATGCGTATGAAATTTCATTAAAATCGGTTCAGTCATTTAGAAAAACAAGGGCTTGAAAGTTTGTATGAAATGCTGTAAGGTGTAAACGCTCTTAAGTAAATAAATAAAACGAGCTGATGTACGTATGATCCTATGTAATTTTGTCGACGTCGTGCTAACGTGGAATAAAACAAAAATTAAAATTCACTCGAGTGTAGCGTCTGATATCAGCTTAATCTCGTGGAGGGGCTTCTGTCTCGACCTAGACAGCAGGAGTGCAGCCTCCATACAACCCGATTCCTATCGGCTTTCCTTCGGAACAAACAGTCTTCTTACACCTGTGTGCATCACATCACATTACAAATATTTAATACCAGTTTACATCATAGTTATAAGATTAAAAACATTACAAAAATGCCATTTTTTTTTTACTAAACGAAGATTTCCGACCAAAGCTGCCGTTAGTATATAATAAAAGTAAAAAAAAATATACATGTTTGAGTTAATTAATGTTGATGTTATATGGTTTATGAAAACTGAACAACTTTTTCTTCGGCTTACCTCTAATAAAAATTATAGCTTCGCTACTGATAGACAGCGATCGCTTTACGACCGAATTCGGTCGCAAAGTCTTATTGGGGTCTCTAGACGGTCAAAGTTTCTTGACAAGATTGTGATTTTATCGTGCTTGTCAAGCAATTTTGACTATCTTCGTCTTCGACCGAATTTGGTCGTAAAGCGATTACTATCTATGTCGCGACTGCAAGCCCAGGAACGCTAAACGCCCATAGACGTCATGCAAAAAAACTTCCTATTGTGTATCGTTCAGTGTCCTTGAGCTGCTACAGCTGTAATTTAGAGGGTGCGGCAGTGGACCAGTTAAGTTCTACCAGTGTGAAAATGGCTACATAACCACTTGTTTCAGTCGAATTGCTTCGGATAATAAAGTCAGAAAAAAAATGAAAAAAAAACCAGCCAAGTGCAAGTCGGACCCGAGTTCCGTAACATATTATGACCGAGCAAAAAACGCCGAAAAATACATGTTTATTGTATGAACCCCTTTAATTTATTAACATAAATATTATGTAAAAAGGTTAAAAGATTATTATGATAAAAGTTAAATCTCGTATAAGTGAACTGTATCATGTTCTTATGAGAAATAAAGATTCTTCTTTAAACCTAACATAATTCAATTTTAATTTTTTGTTGCAATAGTGGCGGCAATCTCTGAAAATGTAAACTGTCTACCTATTACGGTTCATGAGATACAGCCCGCTGACAGACAGCCTGACGGACGGACGGATGGACAGCGGAGGCTTAGTAATAGGGTTCCGTTTGGCACCCTTCGGGCACGAACCCAAAAAAGACATGCCTTACAGACGAGATAAATTAGTGCATAAAATAATCCACCTATAGATCCGAGGCTTAACCAGATTGTTCCAGAAGTCACGTTAGTTGTTAAAAAAGTGAAGATATCATTTTATGTAAGAATTCAAGTCACGTCAAGTAAGAGTTCAAGAAGTCAAGTGTTTGTAAATGACTACTTCACCAGTTTACTTGAAGACAGTGGATCTTGGCGATGAGCCAGAAAACCTCTTAATTGAACAAGCTAACTAAATCCCACTTGTAGTAAATATGGTCTCTTGTTTCATTTATTATTACGATTATATTTTCTATCCTAGAATATAGTACTAAGACCTTTAAAGAAGCCACATATTGTAACGTTTTTATTCTCTCTAATTCGAGACAGCGCTACTAAAATAAAAGCACTTTACGTAATGCCACTTTATATCCAGGGGCAACCCTAAAAAAAATTGCGTTCGAAATCAGTGTTACCGCAGTATGTCATGCGAAATTCCATATTTAAAATTCAAATAATTCACGAGCGCGACGAGTCCATTAACTTTCGTATGTAAATCTGTATTTTAACATACTTTTGAGAATTGGCAACATTTTTAGACCGAATCTTGTTTTTACCGTAGAATTTTAATAGTGCTGATGTAGGGCCTTTTTTCCTTCGCAGTTAAATCCTTTGACTGAGGACCGTAACCGTCAATTTAGCAGAAATTGTAACCTGAAAATCAAGGTCATAATGCCGTACCACACTTTGTAGGCGGATTCTAAATATGGAAGTGTGCTGTTACCTACTTTTAATACCCTTTAATGAACTCTTTAGAAAACAGTATATATGCCTATTCATTTCATCTAAGTGCTAAAAATTATAACAACTTTGATAACTTATTTTATGAAATAAATTTAGTATTACTATTAGAATATTAATGAGTGCTGATAATCTAAATAGTAATAATTAAAGACAGAACTTTTTTATTTGGGACACGCACAAGAAGTACGAAAATTAAAAAGGAGCATTTAAACGAACAAAATACAAAATAAAAAAACAATCAAGACTTGTGCGACGCCAAAAAGGCTCCTGTCGCAGCATAATGCTGCGATATTTAAAAATAAATACCGCAGCGCTGGAATTCCGATGAGCCGCGAAAAAAAATTTACTGCTAACTGATAACCAAAATTGCACAAGAACTCGACGAGCTCCAGCCGAACAAAAAGTTTCAAAATTAGTCGGCCGCCATTACCTGTTTCTGACAGCTTTACCAAAAAAAACACACAAATTGAATCGTTTCGGTGTTGCCAACACAATTAGTCGATTATAAGTCATCATCATTTCAGCCGAAAGACGTCCACTGCTGGACATAGGCCTCCCCAAAGCACCTCCACTTCGACCGGTTCTGTGCTTCCCGCATCCAGCGGATACCTGCAGCCTTCACAAGGTCATCGGTTCACCTTGTGGGAGGCCTTCCAACGCTACGTCTACAAATAATCGAAAACAAAAATAAAATAAATTCAAAACTAGATTACAATAAATTACGTCATATAGACAAATTTCATATAGAAAGATTTAGTTCAGTAGGTTCCTATGAAACGCTAAGGTACCTACTACTAAACAGCTTGATACAACGATTGATAGATAGGTAGATAATAGTGTCGTGATTTCTTTGAAATAATTTAAAAAAAAATATTATTTTAATACCGAAAAAAAAACATGCGGGGCATTCTTTGGGGACTCTCGATAGAAGTTAACACAGTATACATATAGCTCATGGAAAGAATTCGGTGACGATGACGCGAGATCCATGATTTTTGTTCACGCAAAAAGTGCTCAACGCGTCTAAAGAAGCTTTCACTTCAAAAAAATAAAAAACAGACCGTGTCAACATCATTTGAGCGCCAAAATATCCTTGTAGCAGTATAATTTTATGCACAATCATTTAATTTAAAATAATACGAATCGCAATAGCGTGTTATCGAAACTGCAATCATCGTAGTAAAGAACTTTCGCGACAACGTACGTCGCAATGGTAAACTTTCGCAGTAACGTACATCGCAGTATAGAACTTTCGCGACAACGTACGTCGCAATGGTAAACTTTCGCAGTAACGTACATCGCAGTAAAGAACTTTCGCGACAACGTACGTCGCAATGGTAAAGTTTCGCAGTAACGTACATTGCAGTATAGAACTTTCGTGACAACGTACGTCGCAATGGTAAACTTTCGCAGAAACGCACATCGCAGTAAAGAACTTTCGCAACAACGAACGTCGCGATAGTAAACTTTCGCAGTAACGTACATCGGAGTAAAGAACATTCGCAACAACGAACGTCGCGATAGTAAACTTTCGCAGTAACGTACATCGCGGTAATGAACTTCACAACTATAATTTACACTCTATTTTACTGTACGATTTTCTACCACCATCTTTCTAGAAAAGAGATAAAACGAAGTGAATGTATGTATTAACGCTAAACGTGAAAGGAGATGAACAGCCAACTAATTTCCGCTTCTGGAGCGAACAGCGAACATTCCAGAACACCACTCCTGTAAGGAACGTGAGCAAAAATCCCATTTGCAAAGTAAAAACGAAAACTGTCTTTTACTTTGAAAGTGGTCTTACAGAATTTCCTTCAAGTGAACATTTAATGTGTAAGTAGCCTTGTAGGTTTTTTCTGGACTACAAAGCACTTAAGTCTGACACAGAACTTTCGCTAAAACTCTGGCCTATCCTTTAGATAACGTTCCTGAATATATATACATTTTAAAAATCCGTTTTCAAATATTTAAATGGGGTATTAATCCTTTAATACCCCATTTTCTGGAAACGAGACTATTGCACTAGATAACAAAAAGGAAAGTTCTTAATAATTTTAAATTGTAAACAATTTTAATAATAAATGCATTTAATGAGACTGTACTGTATTGCATTAGGTAATGGAACTTGTAATGATAGTTATAAGGGGGATAAATAAATGAATAACGGAAACAGGAAAACATGGAGTTTTGGCCTCTTCTGTCCCAATTCATTTTACTTTGTACGCCATTAGAGATAGCAAAACATGAAGGCCATTATTTACAACTTAACATTTTACCTTACAAAGTCCAATTTGTACTGTGCACTCATGTTTTTACAAATAAATTATCTTTTATCTTTTTCTATCTTTTACCATTTCTTAAACATTTTCCTGTTCTTCATTAGGTACACGTTGCGAGACAGGTCCCGGTCCCCAATCTCATTTAGTGACGTTTTAAGAACCGAGTGCTCGGCTCCTGACTTTTTATAAATTCATGCGATCCTGGTAGGTACCTCGGCGAAATTCTAAGCGAAGGAATTTTTAGGATAGGTTTTTTTGGGTTTTTAAAAAGTGTGAACATTTGTGAATTTAGTGACGGATAAAACTAGAGTTTAAGATTAATCTTTTAAGTAAGTGATAAATGATGTGTTTTGTCTTTGTCTGGTATTAAAATTATGTCTATCACTTATCTTATTAAAAATATGTAGATTTAGACATACATAATATTTTCATAAAATTACGCACAGGTCTAAAGCAACCCACCCGTGCAATTTAGGTAGCTTGCACTTAGCGTATAAGTGCACCGTTCATTGCTCTCTTGCTAGGCGGGCATAACGAGCATCTTTTTCTTTAATTCCTCTCCAGTTTCAGGGTATCGTCACTGTTTGGTGCTAGCGCTAGTGGTACTATCAGAACCGTGGCAATGCTTGACTTGAGTTGTGTGGGAAGCCTGTTTTTCACATTCAACTATTGCTCCAACAACTCCTTTTGGTTCCTAAAACCTCTGCTATGGTTTGCCATCTCAAATACCTGCAATAAAACAGAAATGCTAAATAAATAATTACATAAAAAAGTAACGTATCTTTAGTGGTGGGTCCATCGGACCCACACGTATGACGATACTGACCTTATGAGTAGCGAGCGAAACATGTCCTTTTTACTTTGCGTTCTTCGGCTTACTGCAGGAAGGTACCTAGAAGCGGGGGGCACTGCAGTGTCTGCGGATATTTTTAAACACGTTCAAAGATTGCACATGAGTCCAATGGACCCAGGACTACATTTAAGGGTTAACACACATATTTAATTTCTCTCTGGACTCAATCCTGAAGTCCATGCAGACAAAGTCATGGGCAGAAGCTAGTAAATTGATAATCCTTACACGTGTTTTAACTATGCACCAAAACTGTAGTCCTAATATAGGTAGCTAAATAATAGAGGTGTAGGTATCTGTTAAAACATTGTTTTTCAACAAACCCCTAATACATCAACATCTATTTTCGGAAATATCTCAAGTTACATGTGCTTCCAAAAGTTCCGAGGGTCGCTAACATTAATATTCTTGTCCGAACCGTATTGTCCTTCATTTTGACACTAAAGAATTGGAACATGTTACGTAAAACTTTATTAAGGCCCACGTTTTATGCGTTCTCGAGTAAGTTTCCAAAAATGTCTAAAAATATGTAAGTACCTATGTGTTTTTTCTCAAAAATGCTTGGAAATTCGAGCATTATTTTTTTAAACCTTCTTCGAGATAATTCAAAAATACTGTACTGGTCAAATAGATGCGAGTAGCGGCCGGCAATATTAGTCTGAAAATCCTATCGTGTTCAGCGGCCGAATAAATTATTATAAAAACCAATGTCTGCCGTATAATTAAAAATGGAACGAACATTTTACTTCGACACAATGACAAACAAGGAGGTAACCTATCAATGATATTATTTTTTCGAACTGGCCCAATTAGAGCTGTTTAAAATAAAAAAGAAACAAATGAACATAGTGGCGCGTGAAAAAATATTGTTATACATCATTGATTCTGGAATTTATAATTAGTTTACTTATTTAAAATTTCCGCGCATTATTTGAGAAAACGACTATACAAGCTTTGGCCGCAAATGTTCTATGGTCTACACGGAACGACAGAAATGACTACTTACAATCTATACAATATTAGTTTTAGTATATTATGCGAAACCCGAAACACTTGTCTAGTCATGTATATGTTAATCTATGTAATTTCAAAACTGTATCATGAAAAATCACAAAGTTATAAGGTCGTTATGTTACCGGGTTGTCCGTACAAAAACATGCTAACAGCGCCCCCGCGCCTCCAGGGTCATCTTGCGCTCATTGATAATAATTTCGCAGTAGGTACCTTCAAACTAAAACTATTTATTATATAATTTTTTTTTATTATAATTTTCTTTTTTTGTATATATTTTTTATTTTTTTCTTTCTTTCTTTTTTTTTTCTAACCGTACGGCGTTAAGTAATTAAATGGTGATTACATTTTCCATCACACTTAAATATTTTTGGGACAATATATTATTATAACATGGTGTAAAAACTATCGAAATCGATTCAATTCCTTATTCTGAACAAACTATATTCAGGTTTCACTTATAATAAAAATAATGTTATATACAGAATGACTTGGAAAACATGCGACAAAATTTAAGGGAGTGTTCTACCCATCAATATGAACAACTTTTACTATGGGACCAAATTAGAATTCGCAAAAAAAAAAGTCGACTTTCCTTTAAAGGTACATAACCAAATGGACCATTTCGTATAAGAAGGTTGACTTTTTTTTTGCGAATTCTTATTTGGTCCCATAATAAAAGTTGTTCATATTGATGGCTAGAACACTCACTCAAATTTTGTCGCATGTTTTCAAAGTCAGCCTGTATGTATAGTACTTAATAATTCCATGCTATTATAAACTACTTACTAATTCCATGCTATTCAAAAGTACTTACTTATTCCATGCTCAAGCTGTCACTTTCTGTTACCCACTTCTGTTGTCCCTTTTCACGAAATCACTCCCATGAAAGCGAAAGGAAGGATGTTATAATATACATGAAAAAGTTTATGGTTTAAAAAAATGCACCTTATACATTAAGTAGCTGCGCCCCACGGTGCCACCCGCGTAAGTCTCGATCCCGTGAGAATATCGGGATAAAAAGTAGCCTATATGTTAATCCAGGGTATCAGCTACCTCCATACAAAATTCCAGTCCAGCTGTTGTAGCGTGAAAAAATAAAAAACACACACAAACTTTCGCCTTTATAATATCAGTGTGATGTGTTACACTGGTCCTCGGATTCCCTGTGTCCTAGGATCTTCCATTACACTATCAAAATAATTAAACAAAACTAACATAAGTTTTGTCAGTACAATTTCTGTGACATTTTCGCAAAATGTTTTTTGTCATGCCCTGTAAATGTCATTCAGGCGTTAGAAGTTCCATGTAGCAATTTAAATGTGGTTTGTTGTAATTTTTGTTTTAGTCTTGTATGTAAGTACGTATCTGTAACTGTATTTTCACAAAGGGAGTGAAAATACAGTTACACACACGTACTTACATACAAGACTAAAACAAAAATAATTTGTCAAAAAAACCTATACAGGTCAAGCGAGTCTGTAATAAACATACTCTAATCAACAATATCAATTCCAAGTTTTTCCTCAATAAAAAAAATAAAAACAAAATCATTTTATTTCAGGCATTGTAGGTACATACAATATAAAACATTCGTTTTTGTTTATTATAAACCCGAAAAAAAAAATCAGCTGTTCCCTACATTTGTGTTCACTTAAATCGTCAAAATGTATGGAACAGCTGATTTTTATTTCGCGATTTCAAGGTTGGTCCCATAGAAAAAAATGTTCAAAATGATGAATACAATGACCCCTTTTCGGGTTTAGTATAACCGAAAACTAATGTTGTATACACATTTCACCCATAGTGACTACATCTCATACATAAACATTATGTATTTTAGTATTCATTATTCATTACTTAAATTTAATTTTAAAATTTTAAGATTTTAAGTATTTAATTATTCTAAAATAAATAGATTAAATGTAATTATTGAAATGATTCAAACTCAAACTCAAAGCATTTATTTCAATTAAACCAATTACAGGCACTTTTGACGGGGTCCGCTAGGGCCAATGCCTGCCAGGGTTGCGAGTTTGTCCGAAAGGGATATCGTGGCCCTGGCACACAGGCAAATGAAGGAATACGGGTGGGTTTTAGTCAGTAAAAGTCTGACACGCCCTCCCGCTCGGCCCAGAGCGGGAGAAGTTATTTGATAATTTCCCACCCAAAAAAAAAAAAAAAGGCACTTTTGAACTGTCAAAGAGTCGGTCAGTTAGTCAGAAAGTTGAAGCTATTTGCCCATTCCAAAACGTAGATCTCTATGGAGAAGAATAGGCAATAAACTCCAAGGACACTCTTTTAAATCAAGATATTACAAAATCCTGGGTACATTATTCTTGTCGCTTCTATAAGTGAGAACAATGTAAAAATATAAATTATTTAAAAAAAACAATATAAAATATTGCAAATAAGCCCTGGCAGATTGAAATTGAAATTATTGAGATTATTAAATAGTTTTAGTTATTACAAATTATATTAATTAAATTAATACATTCATAGTTTTTCTTACTAAGTAAGTAAATTATCCATACGTACACGTAATGTCACAACATCTACCCAAGGTACGGTAATCAATGAAGACACATTTCACATCAAAGTTCCCTTTACGCCAAAATTTGCTTTTCATATTACTCGAATCACCAACAAAACCTATTCATATATCAGCTTAAGCATGAATTTTCCGCCTTATCGCTTCAGCAAACACTTATACGACCAAAGAACTCCTTTCATTCCTCTGTTAGGCGATAGACACATCGTATTGAAACAAGCGAACGGTATTCCGCTCGAGTGTGTTTTGTGTACTCCCCTTTACCAATATTATTTATCTGTTCAGTTGATTTTGATGTAGGATGTAAGAAGTGCTACACACTTGTACGATTGGGCGGTATTTGATGAACATCAAACGGACCTATATTTTCGGCTTTCGTCTCGTGCCGATCGGCAAACTCAGTTCGACATCTACCCTGGCTGAATCATGTTTGTTTCGACTCGGCAACTTCGGCACAATTCGAGCTAAGCCGAGCGGCTTTTTCCCGAACACATCATCATCAACATTCATAATTTCAGCCGAAAGACGTCCACTGCTGGACATAGGCCTCCCCCAAAGAGGGGGTTTTGCCTTAATCGCCACGCTTGGCAGGCGGGTTGGCGTTCGCAGTATGTTGTTAAAATGCATAGAGAACGCTGCTGCCCATTCTCTAGTAAGTCCCTTAGTCGCCTTTTACGACACCCACGGGAAGAAATAGGGGAGTGCTACTCTTTACGTCCGGCACCTCACGGAACCCGAACACATATCTATTTATTATCATACTAGCTTTTGCTCGCGGTTTCGCTCGCATTAATTTAGAATTTGGCAATAATTTCGGGTTGTACTCTGCTTGTCCCATAATATAATTCAATAATGATTCGAAAGACACGTGGCGCCATCTATTATCGTAAGAACGTTATTTTTGTTTTCCTCGGGAACAGTACTTTTTTTCGGGATGAAAGGTACCCTATGTCCGTTTCTGTACACCTGACAACATATATGCAAAATTTCACGATGATCGGTTCAGTGGTTTTTTTTTTATTATAATATTAAGTTAGGATTAGGATTCGATTTTGCCGCCTGGCTGTGCCGACTCATGCCGACCCGAACAAGAGTATAACAAGCTTAGTTCCTAGAGCTTTCGATTATAATACAAAGTGTGAAAATTACCAATTAACCTGCCAAGCTTAAAATTCCGTCCCTAAAGACACATAGAGAATCCTGTAACCTTTACTCGTACGAAAAGGCTTTGTAATCTAAGCGATATACATACGTTGTTAAAATCACAAGACAATTAGAGAATGTGTTTGATGACATTATGAATTACAATTTACAATTATTTATACATCTTAAAGCGACTAACAAAAAGTATTTTCAAAGCAGAAGTGAGTGGAAACGCAGGGAGGACTAGCCGCCCTAGGAGGACATATAGTGGCCTAATTGGTGATGTGCTTCAGAAAGGTCAGGTGCGTAGTACTCGCAACGGGCGTGCGTGTCACGTATGACCAGATGCAAAAGGAGTATGTAAGGAGCGTAGCAGGTGGCGTTCAATAGTTTCTGCCTTTTCATGGATGTCGTAAAAGGCGACTAAGGGACTTACTAGAGAATGGGCAGCAGTATTCTCTATGCATTTTTAAAACCATACTGCGATCGCAAACCCGCCTGCCAAGCGTGGCAATTATGGCAAATCCCCCCCTTTTTGGGGGAGGCTTAAGTTCAGCAGCGGACGTCTTTCGGCTGAAAGGATGATGATGATGACCTCCATGGGAAGTAAGTAAGTAAGTTTATTTATTTGTGTAAACATGGTGTACATACATTGCATGCAAGATATTAAATACAGAGAGAAATGTTCGATCATGTTCAGCCGCTTATCGTGCCGTACAAATTGGTAAGCAGAGATGGCGCACAAACCGCGACTATATTTATCAAAATCACATTATAAAATTACTTATTAAATCATAATTACTTATACGTTATTAATTTATTATACAATTCAATGTCCATACATATTATTGATTAAGTCATTGCAAATTTTAATTTCATCAACAATAAAAACAATACACTATATAATACGGAGTAATCTTATAACACTGTGGACAAAAGAACATTAAATAAAAGAGAACATCATCATTTCAAAAAACTAAGAAAATTGTCCTCATTCATAAATTCCGAAATACTATAATATGTCCTTTCAATCAATAATGTCCTTAATTTGCATTTAAGAGCAGATAAACTCAAAGTTCTCCATGACTTGGGCAACTTATTAAATATGGTTGGAGCCATGTAAAAGATGCTCTTGCGCATAAGAGTTGTTTTAGCGCCGTGAACACAAAGTTTGGAATTATCACGTCTATTCCTTGGAACAACCTCAGACAAACGCTGAAATAAATTAGGATGAGTTTTAATGAACATTATTGTTTCCAAAATGTATAATGAGGGTAATGTCAATACGTTATGCTCTTTAAAATAAGTTTTACAGCTATCTGTTGTTTGCAGTCTAAACATTGATCTAAGGCATCTTTTCTGAGCCCTAAACGCTATATCATTGTCTGTGCTATTCCCCCAGAAAATAACTCCGTACCTAAGAATTGATTCAGCTAATCCATAGTAAGCAGTAATCATTGCATCTTTGTTGAGAACCGCTGCGAGTTGTTTTAAAGCATAGGCTGCACTACTTAATTTTTTGCTAAGTGCTTCTATTTGAGGTTTCCAATTCAACTTATCATCTATAATCAGTCCCAGAAATTTTGTTGTGGCAGTTTCATTAATATTAATATTATTAAGTTGAACATTAGGATTTTTAGCTGTACGTGTACGTTGTCTAAAATGCATTACATTAGTCTTTTTTAGATTAATTATTAAATTATTATTATTTAACCAGTTTGTGATAGATATAAGCGAATTATTAATGTCATGTTCATATGTGTCATTGTTATTACAAGATATTGTCACAGTGCAATCGTCAGCAAAAAGATCGAAGAAAACGTGAGTTTATGTAAGTATGTATAGAATAAGTATTCATAATCTGACAGTAAATTAAACTTTATCTCTTGAACTGACAACATAGGTATAACTTTGACATCAATTAATTAATAAAATAAATAATAATAAAATTACGTTTATTTATCTCCACAAATTACATCTTATACTAGTTCAGATATTTTGAAAATATTTTGTGATTTGTGGGAGATCTGGAGTCTAAACTAAGCCTAGGCCTGTATTTGAGAACTCCAGGACCGCCATTTTATCACGTAGTAAAGGTTGTCAACGTGCTACAATTGCGAGTGACTGATGGTGTGTGTGTGTGACAGTTTGTGGGGGTGTGTGTGAGTGTATGTGTGTGGGGGGGAGTGTGTGTGTGTGGGGGGGGTGTGTGTGAGTTTATGTGTGTGTGGGGGTGTGTGCGTGCATGTTTTTTATGCCTATATTCATTTTCTATATTCATTGTACATACAATATTTCATAAATATATAATAAAATTATGTAGATGTGCATAGAAAATGCAATAAAATATTATACGTAGAAAACTACCAAGCACTTGCACCACCACTGCCAAGTAGCTTCCCGTTGGTAGAAGCCACTCTGACAATGCGGAACAAGTCCCATGAATATAATAAATAAAAAGAATAAAAATAAAATTACAATAAATATACTGTTACTTTACTATCTCAAGGAGTTTTTCCGTTTCAGCGTAACTTCGATTTAGTAACCATTTGTTAATTTTGTTTTTACATTCAATTTTACGACAATTAGCTATATCTATGACTTTATTTACGTTATTGAATAATTAAAAAAATATTTTGATTCATAAAAATCCTAATGCATGAGATCATAATTAACTATCTCTTTTTAAAATTTAATTAAAATAATAACATGGTGCAGGATAAAATTAAATATTTGCACACCATAATGGAATATATAGGGTAGAATATAAAGGGGCCATTATAATTTTAAAATCATACATTCTACACCTACGTTCTGGCAAATAAGGCGTGACGCGACGGCGCGACGCGATATCACCTGAACGATATCCGTGAAGTTGTCATAGAAATTGTTCCACCAGTGTCACGTCGCGCCGTCGTCGCCGCCGCCGTCGTGCTGTTTGAACGCCTTAATTAAATGGATATGATTGGACAAAGTTAAAAACAACGATAATTCATACGTTTTGATAACGAGCAACATGGCTAACAACAGGGTCTCTTCTCACTAAGACGAGGCCTGTGTTCCAGAGTGGAAAAATTATAGGCCGATTATGGGAAAATTATATAATGAAAAAATTATAGGCCAATTATGGGAAAATTATATAATGGAAAAAATATATGCTGATTATGGGAAAATTATATAATGGGGACATTATAAGCCAATTATGGGGAAATTAGAAAATGTAAAAATTGTAGGCCGATTATGGGAAAATTATATAATGGGAAAAATATAGGCCGATTATGCTAATTCTATGCTGTGTTTATTATACACTAAATTTAACCGCGGCTTCACCCATAGAGGGCAGAAACTTTCCCACGGGAGCGTAGGTACCACCGGGATAAAAAGCTAAAGCATGAAAAGTTACTTTAGTTTTTACCCGACTAGGGCGAAATCAAAAAAGTTTGTTTGACCTGTATGTATGTATGTCCGTCCCTATGTTCACTCGTAACTACTAAACGGCTGAACCGATTTTGATAAATGATATATCGTTAGATTTGTCTTTATTGCGCGAGTGTCATAGAGAGTATCATATATATATTAAAATTATAATAAAAATCAAAATGGCGGAAATTTGGCGCCAAAATGTCTTAATTTTTTTTAAATAATATTTGTAGTATGAAAGTACCTATGGATTCTAAATATGAAAACTAGTCATCCGCCTAGCAACAACTCTTTCAAAATCCAGGTGAAATAAACCTCCTAAACCTGAAATAAAATGCTGGCACGCGTGGCGTCTACTCATTCCATTAGGACTAATATCAAACCGATAATTAAATAAGGCGGGCCTTTATATTTAACCTAATTAGTGAGGTGAGGAAAGTGCTAACTGGGTAGGCAGTTACGTCCTACGAGTTCATGTTCCAAACGTGTATACCTACTGAATTAATAATTCTGAACATATTCAAACTCAAACTCATTTCAAAGCATTTATTTCAATTAGACCAATGACAGGCTCTTTTGTTGCCAAGGAGACGGTCAGTTAGGAAAATGCAAGAAAGATGAGCTCTTTTAAATCAAAACATACATAAATCATAAACTCACACCTTGTTCCCATGGGGGTAGGCAGAAACTATAGAACGCTACTTGCTACGCTCCTTAGCTACTCCTTATGCTTCGTTTACGTTCATATATCTGGTCATACACGCAGATGTTTCCTCTGCTATTCGTGGGAACTAAATGAGTCATTCAAATACTAAATCAAAACATTGTTCAAAATATGGTTAACATCATCTCATCATTACCAATTAGATACCTAAGCTTCCATTTTGAGCGATTTCTTTTGACAAGTAGCGGAATTTCTAATGCTTAAGAATGCTGATTGTATATAACTTTCCAACATGGTATAGGCAAGTTTAAATAAATACATTATAATAGACGTAACTCCATTTGAAATAAAATTAGAAATTTAAATAAACCTTTTTTACAGTCCGTTCAACCGATTTTGTATTGCGTTGGTGGCATGACAAATGGCAGCTGTAATAAATTGCTGGTATTGTAAACACATTTGCTTTTAATGTCATCCTTATGCCTACGGAATAGAAGTCAAAATGGGTTGAACGGACTGTAAAATATTTTGTAAAAACAGAACCTAAGTTAAAAATGTAACTTTTTCGTAGTCATAGTACCTATTCTCGTCAAATACTCACGGAAAGTGAACGAAAAGAAGAATGTTACAATAAAATTATAAAACGCGTAACATATCATCACGCCTTGATTCCCCGAAGGTTTAGGCAGAGGTGTAGCCATAGTAAGTACACCCACATTTCGCCAGTTATGTTAAGTCCCATGTAATAGGGGGCGAGCCTATTGCCATCAACCAGGCACAAAGCCAGACTCCGAGCTGCTTCTGAGATATTCTAGACTAGTACCTAATAGTAATTTTATTGTAGCAGGTCGGGTGTTATTGAGGTGTACCTTTATTACACCCACTTAGAAAATTCCTAATGCTATAATAATTACGAATTATAATAATTACGTGATGTTATGATGACAAAGAATCCATAGAGTGTTAGTAACATAATTATTAAAACAACTTATTATCACGTCGCGGTCACCAGTTTAGAGGTATGAGGAACAGGGTGTAAAGTTCACTCATCCTCCATAAAAAGAGGAGGATCCGACCAGACGGGTGTCGGGTCTGGTGGGCAACTGCGCGACGGTTGATGTCGGGACGTTGTATATATGCTAGTTGCGCGATAAACTCTGCTTGCACGATGCAGGATTTTGCGTAACGTCAGAGTGACGCGTAGTTCGCATGTGGCGATGTTGATGCCGCTACATCCCTATAAGCCTCCGCACAAACTGTTTGACAATTGGACATCTGAAACTCTCCGCTGCAGTTCTCAGGATGCTGTTGGGACTGCCTCTCAGTCTCCTCAGTAGTGAAGCTGTTTTCTTGCGCACAATTGCGTGAAACCCGTCGGTACGAGGAAGTCTCAACAACATTCTGAAACCATTATTATACTGATATTGTTACGATAGATTTCAAATACCAAAGGGTATAAATTTAACCAGCTGAATCTCTGCCTCTCGAAAACATCGTAAAATAATCATCAACATGGAATCGAAATTCGAAAATAACCACATTAAATCGAATCGCGTTCTAAATCGAATAATTTACCGGGGGGGTTTAACACCCAATCGTAAGGGTAAGCACACATCATAACGTGTAATTCCTTCAATTTCCCCACTCCCCCGAATAATTAACAAGGTGCGAAACGAGACGATTGAATCCGACATGTAAATATTTTATTGGTCGACTGCGTGTCTGTGCGTGGATTTAAAAAAAAAATTGCTGAAGGACGCGTGTAGGGTTGTGATCTGACAAATACCATTTTACGTAAGAATATGTTTGTGTGTGTGAGTTTTATTAAACAGGGTGTTTGTAATCATCTCAAATATTTAAAGAACAGTGTTTACTGTCTGTTTTTAAGGTTCCGTACCAAAATGGTAAAAAGGAACCCTTATGGTGAGACTAAGTCTGTCTGTCTGTCTGTCTGTCACACCTGGATATCTCAAGAACAGCTAATGCTATCAACTTGAAATTTAGAACAGTTTAGAGTGAGTTTAGATGACGTTTGTTCAACTATTTTGCAAACAAGAAAGAAATTATAAAAAAAATATCTTGTTTGTAAAAGGGACTGAAAGGGGGTCTTAAAAATTTGAAGTGGGGCTACTAGGGCATGTGGGGTATCATATATATGAAAGAGCGCTGTTTGCTGATTCTCAAACATTTTTTTTTGGCAGCATAGTTTTCGACTTTTGATGAAAAATGTAAAAAAAATACCGTTCTCTCCGAAGTTTGCATAGGTAAAAATCTGAAATTATTCTGTGTGATAGAAGTTTATGTAAAGATTACAGGAAAAATAAAACGATGTCTCTAAATAGCACGGCTTTTCAGAAATCATCAACATCATATATACGTACGGAACCCTCGGTGCGCGAGTCCGACTCGCTCTAGACCGGTTTTTTACTCCTGTGGGTTGGAAAACTATGAAACTTGAGTAGAATCTTGAGGAAAGTGGATGTTCATAGACGGTGTAGACCAGTGGCGAAGGGCGATTTTATGAGAAAGGTAAGGTGGAGCAAAAAATAATCCTGTCTACCTATATAAAATAAACTCGTCATGACGTTGAAGAAATTGAACTCACGGCAAGCCGGACACGCGTACGAGTTATTTTAGAGCAAAATGTTTTGTTGTTGGGATATAAGGACAAAAAATGTAATGTTTTCGTTTTGTAATATTTTAATTTTACGGTGTATTAAATACCTATAGTGTGATGATATTATTTGGCATTATTAACCCATCAACATTTCGACTATGCCATTTTGCAATGACGATAGAGTGGTTGTGTTCCGAATTTCCGAAGGGAAGGTGGAATCGAGTTATACGGTGGTTTTGCCCCTGGTGTAGACCACTTACCGTGAGCTGGGCTACCTGTCTGTTTGCCACAATCATTATTCTCTGCCTGCTAACCGGATGAAACTGAATACCAGCATTTTACATGGAGTGACTGCCTATCTGATGAAGATGTAGTGACAAAGATTGAAAAGAGTATGTTTAGATGGTTTGGTCATGTGGAGAGGATGAATGAAAGGCGACTAACAAAAGGTATTTATAAAGCAGAGGTGAGTGGAAACGCCGGGAGGGGACGCCCTAGAAGGACATACAGTGACCAAATTGGTGATGTTCTTCAGAAAGGTCAGGTGCGTAGTACTCGCAACCGGCGTGCGTGTATGACCAGATGTATGAACGTAGGCGAAGGAGAGTAGCAGGTGGCGTTCTATAGTTTTCTATAGTTTCTGCCTACCCCCATGGGAAGAAGTATATGTATAACTGCCTATCTGACGTCCACAACCCAGTAACTGGGTAATACGATACCCCTTGGTAAGATTGGTTGTCAGACTTTCGGGCTTCTAACGACCCGTATCGGCTGTCAAAGATCCACGAATGACACCCAAGACCAACGGCTTAACGTACTTTTCGAAGTACGGTGGAGTTTTAGTATGTAAAAATGGTCACCCATCCAAGAAACAACCCCGGCAAGCGTAGCTTAACCTGATGGATTGACCCGTGCGGCTGTTATTATTTAGCCACGAGCCCCACTAAATCCATTAAATAATAAACTTAATTACTTATACGATTTAATTATTAGATTTTTAAATTAAAACAGCACATTGCCTAAACGGGCTATACATCCAGTGCAAAGTTATAATTAATATATTGTAGAAGATAGGAAGACAAGGAGGGGGAAGACCTATATAAGGCGGTGCAACGCCGGCACCGCTCTCTTTTCACTTCGAGACATCGCAAGCGTAAGACTGTTAGGACGTCACTCTGTCGGTTATATTTTTTATTTATTATTTCATTGATTGTGTTGTGTCATTATCTGTATTTTACGTGTTCGCTATTTTTTTTTATTAGGATCTAATAAAGGTTTTGTTATTAGGTAAAATTGTTGTCAGATTGATTCATTTTAAGTTTATTTTTTGTAGGTATTTGCATAAATCTTTTTAAAAAAAACACTTCTGGTTTTAATTTCCAAAATCAGAAGTGGGATAGTTCCTATTTCTATCTGCCCACTTTTCTATTTGTTATTTTTTCTGTCTTTTTTTTTACTCTTGTCACGATTCATTTTGCTGTTGTACTTTTAGTAGGTAGTGATTTATTTTACTTTTTGCGTTAAGCGTTATTATTAGTGATAGGTTTGACTGTTCATTGTTTGATTAGTTTGGTTTAGTTGTTGATTTATCTATTTGTGTTGTTTTTATTTGGTGGCGGTACGTAGGATCGTTCGTTAGTCGATTGATTTATTGTTTTCAGTTGTCTTGTGTTTGGGACGTTAGTATGGCAGACTGCAATCAAGATCATAGTCGTATGCGATGCGACAACCGCGATAATAGCCCGCGTCGCGACCAAAGTTCTAATCGCGATCGTCGCAATAGTCAGGGGCGCCAAAATAGTCGATACCGCGAGCGATCTGCTAATGTAAACGACATGTTAAGGCACGAGATACAAGCAATGATGTCTCGCCTTAAGACACTAGAAGATAAAACGAGGGCTTCACCCTTGCCAGTACGTTCGTGTAATCGTGATAAAACTTTAGTGAATGATAGTGTATGTGATCGAAGGTCATTGCGGCGTACGCGAACACCGTCGCTTGAACAAAATACGTCACGATCCCCAGGCTGTATAGAATCGCGTAATAGCGTGCGTCGTTCGTCACTGCCGGAGCGTCGCCGCCGTTTGGTTTCACCTTTGCCTAGAGAAGTTATGTCTCAACGTATGTCACTGACTCGCGAATATAACCGCCATCGTCAATCGCGTTCTCGCTCTAGAACACCACTACGTGCGTCGGACCGTTTGACTAGGGATGTGAATGAGCCTTCAAATTCAGCACAAGCTACGATAACTGATCGGATTGTGGATGCTATTCGGTCAATTAATACTGCTAGTAGATCTCAACATTTTTATATTTCAAACTTCGATCCTACCCTACATAATATTGACGATTGGTGTGCGGAGGTTGATCGCGCCAAAGTACTAAACAATTGGAGTGATTTCGAATCCTTGTCGCGTATCGGTAATTGCCTGAAGGGTGATGCTCAGTCGTGGCTTAACGAATGGGTAACTAATGACCGTTCGTGGAGCAACTTTAAAAAAGAATTTAAGCCTTTGTGTCCTAGGGTACCAGACGTCGCGAATATTTTATATGACGTAATGACCAAAAATTCCGATAACTATTCTACTTATGCGGATTACGTACGTCGTTCATTACTTCGTCTACGAATAGTGCGGGGACTTAGTGCCGAGCTGATTTCGGCGATAATAGTCCGCGGTATCACTGATCCTAACATAAGAGCGTCGGCGACTAACGCTAAGTTATTGCCTAATGATCTAGTTCAATACTTTTCAATTTATGTTAAACCGAGTAGTAGTAATACATCAAAAAGTGCCGCGTTTCGTTCTGTGAGAGATAAACAAACTACAGATTTTTCTCGTAAACGTAATCTCAACGATATTAAATGTTTTTGTTGCAGTGAATTAGGACATAAACAGGCTTCATGTAATAAGAAACCGAGGATTGATCAACCGCCAAGCGGTTCGTCAAATAATTCTATGCCAAATTCTAAGTCTGTTTTAGTACCGACTAGGTCCGAACCTTGTACTTTTTGTAAGAAACAGGGTCACAAAGCTGAGTATTGTTTTGCTAAGCAAAGATCGGAAGCAGCAAACAAAAGTACCTAGTGTTAATTTCTGTAACGAGTTTGTAAATACCAAAAATAGAGACTTTATTGTAGCAGTTATACAGGACATAGCGGTCGATGTTTTGATTGATACTCGTAGCGGGTCTACTATATTCTTAATTTCGTCTTCGTTGCTTAAGCATTTTAATTGTTCACATAAACCAGCGTTTCGTATTCTGAAGGGATTAAGCACACAGGAAGTAGAGAGTACAAGTTATGTGACGTTACCTATTGAATTTAATGGCTTAACCCTTGAAGTAGATTGTTTGTAGTGTCTGCCGAATATATGAACACGCCGGTCATAGTAGGAACAGATGTTCTTAATAGGGACGGTGTTAGGTATGTTCTCACCAAAAATTTTCAATCACTTACAAGAAGCGTAAATAACTCGCTTAAGGTAATGAACATACAGTTTGCAATTCCAATCAATACGCCTCTAATTGGCGGTCACTTGGATAAGTTGTTAGAAATAATTAATAATTTTTCTCACTATTTTATTTCTGGTACTGCAACATCAACTGTAAAAACAGGGTGTATGTCCATTAGACTAAACACTAACACTCCTGTTTACTATAATTGCCAAAACACTTCCCGATCTGGTTGAGTCTGGTGATATCCTCATCCATATCGATGATATCTTGATTATGAGTCAAAGTATCAATCAGGGCCTTATTTTGCTACAAAGGGTTCTTGACATACTGACTAAGCTGGCTTTTCCATTAATATGAAAAAGTGTTCGTTCTTGGCCACCGAGATCGAATACTTGGGTAGAACAATTTGTGAAGGTCAGGTCAGGCCGAGTCATGAGAAAGTGAAGGCTTTGATAGACTCAGCCGAACCGCAAAATGTAAAGCAGGTTCGCCAATTCATGGGCTTAGGTAGCTATTTCAGGCGGTATATGGCTGGCTTTGCACAGAAAAGTGCATGTATTTCAGGACTTACTAAAAAGGGAGTAATTTTAATTGGGGAGTTGAACAACGGGCTGCTCGTAAGTACATTGTGGAATGTCTAACTGAACTTGCAATTTATAACCCGTTGTTATCCATAGAAGTTCACACAGACGCGAGTTCTATTGGGTATGGAGCAGTCTTAATGCAGGTGCATGAAGGCAATCGTAGGCGAGTGGTGTCTTACTTCAGTAGGCTTACTCAGGGACCCCGAGCTCCTTTACAGCCCATTCACTCCTGGGAAAAACCAGATTCACCTTCTTGAAACCAATGGCTATCGCTATGTTCTTATAATTGTAGACGCCTTTTCTAAATTCTGTTTGTTATACCCTATGTACCGACAAGACGCTGACGAACTAAAGCGCCATTTCACTAATATGATCTCCCTCTTTGGAACTCCTAAGCTAATAGTAGCCGACAGACGTCGCTTGATTCAGAGTACTGTTTTTCTAAATTGGGTCAAAGACATGGGTTGTGACACTCACCCTAAAACTCCTGAAGTGCACCAGTCCAACGGGCAGGTGGACGATATTGTCGCACTGGTCTCAACATGGTGCGTATTGAGTGCAACCATCGACAGCAAAAGTGGCCCAGTGTAATGTGGAAACTGCAGTTGATTCTTAACATCACAAAACACAGAACAACTCAGTATTCAGCTTTGAACCTATTGATAGGTATCGATGCTGCAACGCCACTCATTCGCAGCTTGGTTCGCGATGTGGCCTTTGAAGGTTTGAGCCCTAATCGGGAAGCTCTTCGCGAAATGAGAGCACTAACGTCTCCATTCAAATCAAGGACAACAGGACGCCTATGTCAATCAGGGGCAAAAGCCATCTCGTGTCTTTGAACTGAATTCTTTTGTGTTTGTGAGAAAACAGGCACAATCAACTGGAAAGCTGGATTCATGTATGCGAGGGCCGTATCGTGTGATGAAGGTACTACCACACGGACGTTACGAGTTGCAGCTCTTGGCTGGCTTGTACGGAAAAACAACACAAGCAGCTGCCGAGTACATGATCCCGTGGCAAGGGGAATGGACTCCCGACGTATGTTCTGCTTTCTTTAATGGTGAGTGATTTGTTTTTGCAAAAGTGTAATGAGCTTTGCTATGTGTTGTAAGCTATACACTTTACTGAAGCTGACCAATTTGATAATCATTGCTTGTACATTATTAGAGATCTCTATTAACTTAATTAGTGTTTTCTTGTCACTATTGATATTCTGAACGATGTTAAAGGGAAGTCGAGTCTTGCAATTTGAGATGGGCCTCTGTCTTGGAGCGCATCGGACATGCCATCTCAAGTTGACGGATACACTTCAAGTGAGGTACGGTTTCATGTTATTGGATGGGCCTGTCTTGGAGCGCATCGGACACGCTATCCTAGTACATAAAACATACCTCGGGCAGAGCTCGTGAAGGGAAACTGTCTTGGAGTAGCCTGATCGGACGTGTGGTCTTGGAGTGGTGTTCTCAGACATGTTATCCTAGAGCTGTGGTACACGTAGGCATAGGTTGGCCTCTGACGTATCGTGTTCAGTGGGAAGTTATGCTTGTTGATAAGCATCGTATGTACCTACTATGATATATATCTAAGATTGGTTTGAAACATGCTTTTATGTGAACTGATACACACACGCAAAGTTATGCCTCACGTAGGTCTCTAACGAGTCGTGAGGAGGCGGTCTTCCGACAAGTCCCGCCCCGGGTGGTTGGTTTGGATATTTGTATGTTTCACACCTATTGTGCGTAGGTTATGCTAGATTAGCCTAACTGAGAGTTGTAATTATGTCGTTGAAGTGAGTTTTACGCCAACAACCACTGTTTTGTTGTTTTTACAAAACTAGTATTGTCCGAGATATTTGTTTCCTTTGCAGAGTCAGACAACGGAAACGAGGAGTCTGCCCCTTGTGTTGACCGACCGGTGCAACCCGAGCAAGCTACTGACGAAGTTGAGCCACTTGATGAAGCCGAACCAGAACCCTGCACCTCTGGCACGCCGACGCAGAGAGAGATGCCCATCAGCACTTTATCTGCATGCAGTGGAGACTCAGGGTCTTCCATGCCAATACTAGAGACAGACCTTCAAAGCTAGAAGACAAAGGAGTCCGAGGACGGCCTCCTGTCAGGAAAGGCCGTGTAGAAGATAGGAAGACAAGGAGGGGGAAGACCTATATAAGGCGGTGCAACGCCGGCACCGCTCTCTTTTCACTTCGAGACATCGCAAGCGTAAGACTGTTAGGACGTCACTCTGTCGGTTATATTTTTTATTTATTATTTCATTGATTGTGTTGTGTCATTATCTGTATTTTACGTGTTCGCTATTTTTTTTTATTAGGATCTAATAAAGGTTTTGTTATTAGGTAAAATTGTTGTCAGATTGATTCATTTTAAGTTTATTTTTTGTAGGTATTTGCATAAATCTTTTTAAAAAAAACACTTCTGGTTTTAATTTCCAAAAATATTATGTCTAGATAAGCAGTCAAAGCCGTGAACTCATTGAAAAAACATGCGGGGCACTCTTTGGGGACTGCCGATAGAAGTGAAAACACTATACATATAGCTCATGGAAAGCGTTCGGTGACGAAGACGCGAGTTCCATGATTTTTGTTCACCCGAAAAGTGCCCAACGCGCCTAAAGGAATTTTCACTTCAAAAAATTTAGTCCAACTGTCGGCCACAAAATGCACGACGCACTCTTGAAGAACACAATGACGAGAAAAGCGGAGAGGGGAGGAGATGTTTGTAAATGACCAATAAGATACCGTTACCGTACCATCGCATCGAAATAACGAGATCTTATTGGTCGTTTATAAACATCTTCTCTCCTCTCCGCTTTGGTGGAAACCGGGCCTAACACGAATAACAACTGGCACGCATACCAGCCTAGCAAACGTGGCCTGTTTGTTAGAGTTCATTTTCAGCGCGACACTCTAAATTCTAGACATATAAATAATCCAAGATCCAGTGCTTATATTTCTATTACTTATTCAAACAAAACGCGACGTAGGTAGCAACCCTAGTGCTCAGACAGACAGAATAACGTATTTTTTCGTGCGCATATTAGCTTCGTACTCGTAGTTTATTTGTCACGAATTGACAGCTACATGTTTGGGACATGATTGTATGCCAAAGAAAAGTCTAAACTGACAACTTAGTACCGAACTAAGTTTTCAGTTTTGTAAAAAGAACTTTATTTCAATCACTGTTACGTTCTTAGTACAAAAACTGGCTCCATGGTTTAGGCCATGTCAAATATAAATCTTGTTTTGTAATAAGGCGGTTATGTTTGCTTTACATTTTATGATGCCGTAGCTGGGGAAAGATATAGTGACATATTCAATCCTCGTAAGGCATAAAATAGGTCAACAAACTACTCTTGGTACTTGTAATCTACAGGTTGTCGGATTTTGACGCAAACTGTTGCTATAGTAAGTACAGTATTCTAGATACACCAATATAGTAAATATCATCGGTTAATCTTTTTAACTGTCAGTGTGCACGTTTCGGCCCTCGGCGTTTGTACACTGATAGTTGGGCTGGTCTACAAATTCAAAGTCACTCAGCGTGCTATGGAGCGGGCTATGCTCAGAGTTTCTCTGAAGGATAAGATCTGAAATGAAGTTATCCGGAAGAGAACCGGAGTTACCGACATAGCCTGCAGAGTAAGCAAGCTGAAGTGGCAGTGGGCTGGCCATGTTAGTCGAAGGACCGATGGCCGGTGGAGCAGACGAGTCCTGGAGTGGAGACCGCGTAGTGTGGGACGCCCCCCAGCTAGATGGACCGATGACCTTAAAAAGGTGGCTGAGTCAGACTGGATGCGGAAGGCGGAGGACAGGGTGTTGTGGCGCAGCCCGGGAGAGGCTTATGTCGAGCAGCGGACTGCTATAGGCTGAGTTGATTGAATCTTTTTAAATATAAAAGGAAAACGTGACTTACTGGTCTATCGACACACAGCTCAAACCGCTGAACAGATTGTGCTGAAATTTGGCCACATATAGTTATTATGACGTAGGCATCCGCTAATAAAAGGTTTTTGGAAATTCGACCTTTAAGGGGGTAAAAAAGGTTGTTTGTATGAAAAGTCTTATTCCTTGAGTGAATAAACATAAAACTTGGCACGAGTATTCACCTAAGTAAATTATAAATTTTCACATTTTTGTTTTTCTAAACTATCCCCTGAAGGTGATTCAGAGATGTCAGAGTTTGTATAGAAAAATTTTAACGCGCAGTCCGAATAACTTGAAACTCGGTATTTATACTTAAAACCAAAAAATGAACAATAACATGTACTTATCAGCGTTTCGAAAATCTGCCCATAACGGGTGAAAATGGGTAGTCAATTTCACAAGAGAGGATTTAACTGTGTGCCTTGAATAACTCTAAAGTTGGTAAGTATACATAAATTAATGTTTAATAAAAAAACGTAGAAAAAAACAGTACAAATTTTTAAAGTACAGTTACAAAAGTCGTCGTAAGTTTGTATTCATATCCATATGCCATAGATCTATATCCTTCGTAAAGTTGTAAATCAAAGTGCAATCAAAGTGTAGTGTGTTGTGCAGTGCAATTTTGTGATCTGTTTTGTTTTTTATTAGAATTAAATTACCTGTCTTTTTATATGCATGTCGGGATAGGTTCAGACATCAGAAGTAATACTCAGATATGGCAATACAGAATTATATTTCAATCGAACAATCAGTTATTTTAAATCGAGAGAATATAGAAATTAAATAGAATTAATTAAATAACTATCTAATAATGGTAGTGGCGGTCACATAGGGCAGTACTGACTGTCAGGGACAGTGGTCCATGCACCCACCGCAATAAGGATAGTACTAATTTGTCGGAGACAGCGTTCCATATCCAATAACCGGGCAGTAATGACTATCGAGAGACAGTGGTCCGTGCACCAAGACGCATCCGTTCAAAATGCGTACCGACTCAACAGCGTAGCTCCTTATAAAGCCGATCCGCTAGTGGGGGGTAACGTTACAATATTTCACTCAATTGACTTCAAGTGTTTTAAGTAAAATGACCGATAGAATGGACCGATGACGACGCTTGACTCTAACAAAAAATAGCACTTTAAAGCTTAATATTACGCAAACGGATCTCAGAATTGAAAAATGTTTTTCACAGACCCACAATATTTTTGAACGGCCTATTCAACGATACCCTACACCATGTAGGGTAAAATGAATAGTAAAAACATAAAGCATAAGCTGAAAGAACATTACATCAACTCGATTATAACTTAATAGTTAATAGCGCGTTGATCAAATCTCAGGTCATGGCATGCTACGACAGACCTTAGAGGTCTAATTGTGTGCTTTGTTTCAGTGTTGTAACTTGTAATTTATAATAAATTAAATAAATAAATAAATAATGTAATAGATGAGAAAAAAAAATATCATCCCCGTTTTACGTGCAAGGGAGTTATGTACCCTAAAACAATTGTTTTTCATGGTTTTATTTTACGATTTTCTTGGCGTGATTAATATGTACACCCATGCCAAATTACAGATTCTAGGATTTAGTGTCTCTGAGCTAAGCCGGGGACAGACGGACGGACGGACAGACAGACAAAAACATGGAGAAACCATAGGGTTCCTTGTTTACTACGGAACCCTAACAAGCAAATGTAATCCTAATTGTTAGAAAAAAGAAAAAAATAAAGATGTTATTTATTTAAGTTTAATTTTTGTAAAGTCTCAATATTGTTAACTATCAACGAGATAACCCCAACACAAGTCTTATTAATCACTTACTGGGGCACAATAAACATATTTTTTTCAAATACCAGGCCCAAACAATATTATTATTTCATCATCTGTCCCAAAATACAATATTGGGCTAAGCTTTCAGTCTAACCGTGGATCGCGGAAGTAATACTAGATCCCAAGATCCGCGATGCAAGTGTGGGAAGGGAACACTGGGGTTGCTTTTAGTCAGTAAGAGTCTGACAGACCTCTCCGCCCGCCCCAGGATGGAGGATATCCATGAGGATTTTCCAGACCGGAAAAAAAAAAAGTCTAACTGGATACAGCTACGTTACACAGACGTCTTTCATAAGTTCATAACCCAGCTACTGAGTAATACGAAACCCCTTAAGACTGTTTTTGTCAGACTTTTGGGACTACCCGTAATTAGTTCCAAAAAAATCTTCTGATGATAGCCGGAACCGACGGCTTAACGTGCTTTCCGAGGCACGGAGTGGTCTCGATATGCAATGGTTGTTCACCCATCCATGGACCGGTCTCGGCTAGCGTATAGCCTTAAGACGATGACAAGAAACAAATGATCTAAGTACTAAGGAAACAAATGGTCATAAAAAAAAATTGCCAAATCTATATAGTTTGTGGTAGCGGAAAAAATATATGTTATTCTTGGACATTTTCTCAGAACTTGGTTGTTACCAAAATACGTTTAGAAAAAAATATCTCGATACAAATTAATGGTAAACTAACCTTTTACTTTAAGTTCTAGTCCAAAATATCTGTATTAAATATTAACGTACGGTTGGTATTTCATTAATAACAAGAACATCTTATTTGAATACAGAACTTGATTGTTTTTATTTTCAATTATTCAACTCGTTTTTGAGTTAATAGATAATTCCTTCATGTTTTGCAATTAATTACGAGCGAAAAGACGAAAGAGAAGCGTGATGAGTTAATGACATAACTGTCATCACGCTTCTCTTTCTTTTGTATGCATTCTGACAGTGACCGCGCTTTAGCTATTGTCAGCGTCTTAACGTTCATCGATCGACCCGTTCAGCAGTAACTTACCCACGAGCCCCAATTCTCGTCTATCAAAAACTTAGAACACATCATCCCTTTCATCTCCACGATCGCACACCGCCAAACACAATGATTGGATCTGATAATGAACGGATTGAATAACAAAGGAATGATTGACAAAATTAATTAATCCTTCACTCATTCTTCCATTCAGTTCGTTTATTGTGCATCTCTTGCTGTTATTTATTTTTAAAATTTAATTCTGGCATGAATGAATTTGCAGATTTATTGTTTTGTGTTTTATGCAGTCGAAATGATAGACGGATGATTTCATTGGTTTTTCAGAATGGTGATGTTTTTAAAGTAGAGCCTCGAAAATATAAAGCATCTACGAAGAGCTTCACAGTAAGTTAATGCAGAAAACAAGTTTTTGAAAACTGTTATTCCCGAATAGAAAAGACCACTTTAGATAAAGTGACTACTGGATTATTTTAGCAAACTTTTTATTCAAAAACAACTTAAACCAATCCGGTCACAAGGCATGGTGATGCGAGCAACTTTCCAATAATGTTTTGACATGATAATGTATTTTCAATTGGCCAAGAGAGAGAGTAGAGTTTGTGTGGTGCCGGACGTAAAGAATAAATAGCACTCCACTATTTCTTCCCGTGGGTGTCGTAAAATGCGACTAAGGGACTTATTAGAGCATGGGCAGCAGCTTTCTCTATGCATTTTAACACCTTAGTGCGATCGCCAACCCGCCTGCCAAGCGTGGCGATTATGGCAAACCCCCCCTTTACGGGAGGCCTATGTCCAGCAGTGGACGTCTTTCGGCTGAAATTAAGAAAATATTGCTAAGTAGGTAGACCTAAAAAAAAACGCCACATTTCGCATTATTTCATGAAGCAACGGACGAGTCCCGGGAATCCCGTAACAATAAATAAACAATATCATTTCTCATTACTTTCGTCTTGTTCGTATCGTTAGTGACTTAACCTGATGACATAGTTTTTATGCCACTCATGGGCCTCTGACTTGGCTTAACACGCTGTCGAGAAATATTTCTAAGGCACGTCTCCTCACGATGTTTTCCTTCACCGTTTTTTAAACAATTGATAATTATACAATAGACAGAATCATAAACACCGATCTCCGTACCAAAACCAAACTGACTGATGGCAAGAATAGACCAACAGAAATGGAGTTGGACAGGGCACATAATGGGCACAGGGCAATAACAAGTTTGATTGTATTGACTTAACAAACAAATTGTGTTACAAGGTACCCAGAAGTGTTATTCGTAAGGGGGTTCGCGTCCCTCAACTATTCCATACAGACATATGCAGGACTAACGCTAGGAAACGTGCACCTCTTCGATGCCTTGTTGATTCTTACAACACGCGTTTTATTGATCTGGATATATTTTGTCTATTCAGGCAATCATTTAAGAAAATGGATCTAGATATTTTATTTAGCGAGTATTTTAGTTAAATGAAGCTAACCTAAGTAACACAGCAATATTGTGGAAGCGACTATTGTTTTATTTTTCTCTTTAGCACGCCTTTTGTAAATGTTTTTACTAAATAAAATTATTATTATTATTGTTTTTTTTTTTTTTTTTACTTTTAACCTTTAGTTAAATCGTGGACAATGGTGGTGGGTTACATGTTTGTTAAATCTTAGTTTAAGTATTTCTTTGTATTTTTAGCATGTAAGTGTTTTTTGTCCCTAATAAATAAATAAATAATGCGAGATACAAAGTCAAAATGGAGCC
Organism: Tiliacea aurago; assembly: GCA_948098905.1. Taxonomy (NCBI): domain Eukaryota; kingdom Metazoa; phylum Arthropoda; class Insecta; order Lepidoptera; family Noctuidae; genus Tiliacea; species Tiliacea aurago. Next base: position 3,255,443 of record OX402583.1, on the reverse strand, counting down.
AAGCAATGACGGAGTGGTATCCAAGGATTGGCAAGCAAAATCGCTGAAGGCAGTTTACCAGATGGGAGGATGAAATCAAACTAACAGCAGGTCCGAACTGGAGAAGGAGATAGGAAGCAATGGAAGCAAGTTAGAGGAGGCCTTTGCCAACAGGCACGCCGAGATCAGGGATATCTTGTCAATCTAGTTATAGAAAGCCCTTTATTCCGAAATTAGGTTCACATTAGTGAACCTAATTTCGGAATAAAGGGCTTATTATCTATACTTATTAATATTATATAGCGGTAAAATTTGTTTGTAAGTTTGTTTGTATGTAGGGGGTAATCTCCGGAACTAGCGATCCAATTTTAAAACTTTTTCACTGGTAGAAAGTTACATTATTCCTGAGTGCTATAGGCTATAAACTCTATTTATATCAAGCATATTAGCCGAGCTATCACATTTTTTGTCTTGCAAGTCGGAAAGAAATACCTCATAAAACATAATTCACGCAAATTCTACCGGATAGAGTCTGTTCTATTTTGCATATTATATTCCCTATAAGTCTGGTCAGCCGGTAGGCTATATACAGGGTGTTTGGTGCATCGTGTGCCAAATTGAAATGGTCGACTGAAGGAGTCATCCGCTAGCCTTTTAGACCCTTTAACACCCCTCATGCTCTGTGGATTTTTTTTTATCGACTTTTTATTGTTTTCCAAAAAAAGACCCAAATTTTACATTCAAATACAGATTTTAAAAAAAATATAAGGCGTTGACTCTGAATTTTATTTTTATTTCGATGTGTATTGTTTAAAAATACTTTTAAATACAAAATTAGTGATATTAGTCACCTAGTTCTTTTTTAATTCACTCGCAAAGGTAAAACTTAAATTAAAGCTGTACATGTTACAGCTGTTTATAAGTCTACAAAAAAAAAATCAAAAGCGACCGGGATCTTCCAACTCCCTCATTAATTCTCCAGTCTATCCTCTTTCTAATGATGTGCCACATGCCATAAAAGTATTTTAACAACTTTGTGAATTCGCTAGAATTGTGAATCGAGTCACCTAAGGCTAATATACAAAAATATGATTTTAAAAAAAATCTCTTAAATGATACCTGTCAAACCTATAAATCTGCTATCTCATTCTTATGGTTAGGTAAATTCGTGTCTCATATCTGTATCTTTCGTGGGATTTACTTGAAATAAAAAAACAAAATTGCATTTTTAACATTTATTTAATCATTGTTACAAATCTTGCTCAAATTGTTGGCCTCTGTTGCGAATGCAGGCCCGACACCTGTTTCGTATTTCAACAGTTGTTGTACGAAGTCGTATTTCCTCCTTAATAGTATTGAATGCCGCTTCTATGCGTTGGACTAATACCTCCCTAGTTGGAACCTCCGTGGCATATACCAACTCTTTGGCACGTCCCCAGACATAAGTCTAACGGAGTTAGATCTGGGGAACGTGGCGGCCATGGAATAGGGCCATCGCGTCCAATCCATGCATTGGGGAACACATTGTCGAGATATTCCCTCACAGTCAATCGCCAATGCGCGGGACAGCCGTCATTTTGAAATACAATGGGCACACGTTCATTAAATACGGGCACATCGGTCACTAATTCGGGAAGGTCATTTTGTAGGAATTCCAGGTAGTCTTCGCCATTGAGATTATCGGGCAGGTAATGCGGTCCAATTACCTGATTCCCAATCACTCCTGCCCAAACGTTTACACTAAACCTTCTTTGAGAAGATTTCTGTCTTTTAACACGTGGGTTTTGCGTTTTCGTTGTCCAGTGGTGCAAATTGTGTAAATTGAGGATCCCATCCTTGGTAAATTTGGATTCAGCCGTCCACAGTATTCTTTTTAAAAAATCAGGATCATCCACATCCGTGTGTAAAAGAAACCGACAAAAAGCCACTCGTCTCTCAAAGTCGCCACCCTCAAGACCTGCAACAAACAAAAAACTCTTTTAAATTTCTCTTGGGCAATAAGTAATTGCACAAGAAAGTACCCGCTGTTCGTGCTAATAGATTCACTACCTGGAAGTGACGCCATACCATACCCATTACCTGCTAAACAAAGGCAAGGTCAAACAAAGCTTGCACGGGTTTAAAGTTAGTTTAAAATTACGTACCTTGCACCGGAGTGTAGTGGAATGGATGCTTTTTGTTTTGACGAAGTACTTTCCACACTTTCCATATTGAAATATCAAGATGTGATGCCACATTTCTAATGCTTCTTGTAGGGTCTTCCTCAAAAAGTGCCAGTATTCTCTCGTCTACTTCAACATTATGTCGCACAATATGGCCCCTTGGTTCATTAAAAGTAACACTGCCAGTCTCGCGTATGCGTCGGTATGTGTCTTGGAAGACTCTGCGGCCAGGTAATCGTCTACCAGGAAAGCGTTCCTGGTAAAGTCGTTGCGCTGCACGAGCGACGCCATTAGCGGCTCCGTAAGCCATCATGATGTCCGCATATTATTCGTTAGAGAATGTCGCCATTGCAATATCAAAAAACTCAAAGTTTAACAATAACAACAAAAATTAAACAAATGTAACAAGAACCAGCAAAACTTAACGATAACAAAGTAATAAAAGAATCGCGGAGTATGGTGAACTAGCACACACGTTAGGTAGCAGAGGCAGTCATGTCTCGACTAAAAAAATGGCGGGTCGGGCGGCGCGATTTGTTCAAACCGATTTAAGGTATGCAAGAAAGAGATAGAAGATAGATTTTACTGTGAAAGAGTGAGAAAACAAATTTTACCTCTTTCTCAAGTAACAGTTCCGCAATAAATATTTTTTCATTAGAATTTGGAATGTAGTTTTATGTGACTTGATTCACAATTCTAGCGAATTCACAAAGTTGTTAAAATACTTTTATGACATGTGGCACATCATTAGAAAGAAGATAGACTGGAGAATTAATGAGAGAGTTGGAAGATCCCGGTCGCTTTTGGTTTTTTTTTTGTAGCCTTATAAATAGCTGTAACATGTACAGCTTTAATTTAAGTTTTACCTTTGCGAGTGAATTAAAAAAAAAACTAGGTGACTAATATCACTAATTTTGTATTTAAAAGTATTCTTAAACAATACACATCGAAATAAAATTAAAATTCAGAGTCTATGCCTTATATTTTTTTTAAAATCTGTATTTGAATGTAAAATTTGGGTCTTTTTTTTGGAAAACAATAAAAAGTCGATAAAAAAAAATCCACAGAGCATGAGGGGTGTTAAGGGGTCTGAAAGGCTAGCGGATGACCCCTTCAGTCGACCATTTTAATTTGGCACACGATGCACCAAACACCCTGTATAATATTATCACGCTATATACTATGGGGCAATATTGCATTATGTTTGCTCTATGGTTTACAGCTATTGTAAATAGCCGAGCCAAACAGTTAGAACATTGCAGATAGTTGCCGGAAAATATTTATTATCATCACGCTATATCTTTATGGGACTAAGCAGTCAATCATCATGATATATACAGGCTGGATGTTTGAGATGGGAAAGTAAGGGTATCTATACCGTTGTAGCTACAGGAAATCAGTCTACGGAGACTCCTTAACTTTTTGAGACATTTTAATCTGAATACACAGATTTTAAAAAGTATGTTTCCAAGAAAATGGGCAATTTTCACAAAAAATATTTTTGATGCCGAGAATCGAATCGAACTCAGGACCTCATGGCCAATAGACCAACGAGGCAGTTTTTTTTTTTTTATGTGGCTGTTATTTGTATATTGTGGTTCTTACAACTTACACGCGAACGAAGTCGCGGGCAGAAGCTAGTTATTATTATAATTATACAATACACACATGAATCCGAAACGTCAGAGGTGCGTGCCTTGAGTTCGAACTCGAGACCTATGACTTGCCAGTCCGACGGTCACACCACTAGGTTATCACGGCTGCTGGAGTACGTGCGCCAAAAGACGAGGTACACGCCGAGGGTGCAGTTACTGGGCTCGCGCCGGAACGTCAACTTCAAAGCGTTCGTCGTGCGTGTTCCGAACTGTTATCTGTCCCTCGTCATGGAAGAAGACTTTTGGCCGCAGGACGTGGTGTTCCGTCGCTTCCGCGGACAAGTTCCACAGGACAGAACAATCTAGTGCAAAGTGAAGTGCTACTAACATAGTCTAAGCCTTTTTATTAACACAAGTTTTTGTTTATATACAGTATGTATGTTTAGGTTAAGGTATTTTTCTATGGGCCTATGTCGCCTGAAATAATGGTATTTTTATTATTATTATTACTTGATAAGTTAATAGTTCATCTCAACCTAAAACTATTACCAACTGATTGCGTTGTTAACAGAATATGCGGTCTGACGTTCAAACACGAAAACTTGTAGCATCGCACCCTGCTTCAGGAAATTAACTGATCCCAATCGATCAGCCGACATGTTTATGCTGTAATAGCTAGACGGTTGAGGAAAGATAGAACTAAAATTGGTGAAGTTGGACGTGGACGGTCGATTGAATGAGTTAATTAGGTACCTACCTACATGTTCAATACAACATTAGTTTTTGTTTATACTAAACCTCTTAAGGGGTCATTGTACTCATCATTATGAACAACTTTTACTATGGGACCAACCTCGAAATCGCGAAATAAAAATCAGCTGTTCCCTACGTTTAAGTTCGGTCCCATAGTAAAAGTTGTTCATAATGATGAATACAATGACCCCTTAAGAGGTTTAGTATAAACAAAAACTAATGTTGTATACAGGGTCAAATTTAATTAGCTAACGAAACTACGTGGACTTGTTGGGTAGCGATATCTAAATACGATAAAACGAAAAAAAGAAAGAATAAATGTTTTTTTTTCTGGTGTCAATATGACCACTGTCAGTGAAGTTATTTGAAGTAGTATGGTTTTTGTTTTATCGTGTTTCTGTAAAGTTTACACAGAAAAAAAACCGATTTTGTCATAATCATATTTCAAGTAACTAGCCGTTGACCCCAAAAAATACAATGTTTTTTTTTCCTTTTTTTCGTTTTATCGTATTTACGTATACCCAACACGTCTGCGGAGTTTCGCCAGCTATTTTAATTTGACCCTGTATATATGAATTCTGCTCAACGTTTGAGGGAGAAACGTATAAATATAACACAATATTACGCTTTTAATCTCCGAAGGGTTAGGCAGAATTATACGTGTACGCCAACATTTCGTTATATTTAAGTCCCATGTAAAGGGGCGAGCCTACTTCGATCATCTGGGCATGAATCCAGACTCCGGGCTGCTAATGAGAAATTCCTGCAAGAAAAAATCCAATAACGCTTTGCCCGACCTGGGAATCGAACCCAGGTCCTCATGCTTAGCAGTAGCGCTTGCGAGCACTAGACTAAAGAGGCAGTCTTCAATAGACAAAAAATATTGTATGTGGTTCCGTACCAAAATGGTAAAAAGTAACCCTTATGGTGAGACTAAGTCTGTCTGTCACACATGGATAACTCAAGAACTACTAATGCTATCAACCTGAAATTTAGAATAGTTTTAGATAAAGTTTGCCTAACTATTTTGCAAACAAGAAAGAAATACATCTTTTTTTCAAAAGGGACTAAAAGGTTACTTGCATAGCCAAAAGAAAAATGTGATAATCTGCTCTAACCCTGTTTCTTAGCCCACAGCACTTCATTTTGAATTACTTAGCGACATCGTTAGTCCCACGATAACTTATCCCAAACTTAATTTTACAATCTTTAGCCGCGAACGTGTCTAAAAATTAAAATTGAAAATCCATTAAGGCTGATTCATAAAGCGCCTTAAATATTCTCTACATCCATTTTCTTATTACGTTCTGACAATAAATTGTATTCTTAAACTTATAATAGACTTGAACACACTCAAAAGAATCCCAATATAAAATTATGTAAAGGTTATCTTAGATATTGTTATTTTAACATCAACAAAATCTCTTGAAAAAATCAGACAAGAATTCACTGCCTACATAAATGCTTAAATCAAGCGAGGGGGAGTTTCTTAACTTTCAATGAAAATTTCTATTCGGGCTCTATTAATCAAATTTGAGCCTTCAGTATTGGCAGAAAAGGTTTCATTTTATACAGTTCACAATCTGAAAGCTTTGCAAATGATTGTTACTTTTGTCAGCAAGGAATAGGAGACAGTTAATTGTGATTGAGATGACAATGGACCAAACTTGATTTCAGATTGTAAGAGATGAGTTTTTTGAAAGGGATGAATGGGATAATTGTGTAGGTAGCGGAAGATACTAGGGATGTAAAAAAAAAGGTAATCCTGTATTTTGTAGACTGAACAAAATGCAGTCTAACTAAGATACATTTTCTCTTAGTTGGCATTTAAATGTTTGGATCATTATTGTTTGTATTGATGGGGCTGCCCCGTTTCTGCAGTGAATCAGGTATGTTTTCACAAGCACACGTCGATGGCTTCCACGACATCGTCAGACAGGAATCTGCCTCTTTGCTCTGCAGAGTGCGGGAAGGCTCCACCTCCATCCTGAAGACCATAGCGGGGAGGTACAACTCTCCTTTGTTAGGTGATGTTGTTCAAAGATGCATTTTGAACAACAACCTTGTGTCAAAATAGAAAATAAGTTTACTTACATAGGTATAAGTTATCTTTTTGTTTACTAACCCCTAAGGATGATTCATAACCGAAATAAACATTATTTTATTTTATTTATTATTATTTATCTATTTACTATAAACAAGATAGCATATTTGTCAGAACAAATTCATTTTATTTTTATCGACAATGTGACATGTACAGAATAATCACCGGTCTTTGGAGGTATGAGGAACAGGGTGTAAAGTTCACTCATCCACCATAGAAAAGGGAGGATCCTCCGACCAGACGGGTGTCGTGTCTGGTGGGCAACTGCCCGACGGTTGATGTCGGGATGTTGTATATATGCTAGTTGCGTGGTAAACTCTGCTTGCGCGATGCAGGATTTGCGTGACGTCAGTGTGACGCGTAGTTCGCATAATTATGGCGATGTTGATGCCGGTACAGTTACATCATACATGCTTTGTTTAATTTTACTTCTTCACTTTTGAATAGCAAATAATAATTTATGTTCATGGTGAGAAGCAACTTGTTAGCATTATTATCATTCTTCTGGCCAACATTTGAACTAAATTACCTGTAATACGTAACTACCCGTAATTAAACTAATTCATTACTTAGTAGACGGAACTATGATAATTTAACAAAGTTCTCCTAGCTTCAGAAGTCAAGATCTTGTTAGGCTCGTATGGAGTCACGGTGCGTGAACACAATAAACAAGATTTTTGTTAAAGAAAACACTTTATTTTTTCAGTGTATACGGCTTTATTTTGTTACTAGCTGTTGCCGCGACTGCGTCTGTGATTAAGGATGAAAAGTAGTCTAAGCTGTTCTCCATGGTCTATCCATGTGACCAATTCAACAATCAATTTTATGTGCCTATTTGAAATAAATAATTTGACTTTGACTAAGACTTTCATTAAAATCCAATTAGCCTTTTTAGCGTGGAAGCGTAACAAACTCATTTTCGCATTTATAATATTAGTACTATTATTTATCCTGTGATATTAGTTAGGATAAACTAGCAGTTTACGTTAAAATATTACTAAGGCCTTATAAAACAAAATCCCTCCGCCGCGTCTGTCTGTCTGTCTGAACGCGATAAACTCAAAAACTACCGAACGGATTTTCATACGGTTTAGCCAACGGATGGAGAGATTCATGAAGAAGGTTTAAGTGTATAATTCATTAAGGACGCATTCACAAAATTTGACAAAAATTAGAAGATTTTCGGTACATTTTGCGGCAAAATTAAACTAAACCAAATGTAACTAGTAATTGCCACAGATAGACTACTCCTTCATCTCAAATAGTAACAATTTTTTATTCGAAAATATTGGTTCTTAATTATGTAAAAAAAATATTTCCGTTGCCTCTTCACACAAAATTGACGATATCGTGTTGAATTTAGGAACAGTTTTCTTCAATATAATAACATAAATTTAGTTTTTAAAAATATTTTATGTAAGCAGACATGTTTAACTAAAAAAGTTAGCAAAAAGAACTATCAAAATATTACAAATAGTCTCAGAAAATAATGTTGAAAAAACTTATGTTATTTTTAAAAACACTCTCGGTAATGTTTTTCTTCCTATTATTTAACAAACCTTATCAAGAAATTTAAAAATCACACACTGGGTTTCAGCTATCCATGTGATAAAATCAAAATTTTATTTTATTATTTTACGATATCTTCATTAAGTAAATCAACTGCGAAATAAGCTATATTTTCGAGAGCGCAAAAGTGATGAAACTATTAACAGGTGCTGAGACTGACACGAATGGTTTATCACCACGAAAACTGTACTTTTGTAGTTACACAGACTTAATGTTTCAACTATTTGAAGCTTTCTCACAATTAGATAAGAAATGGACGAAAAACGTTTTATTTGTGATAGCACCGTAAGGTTTTGTGTACGATGTTTTATCGTGCGAAACAAGGGCGAGTCACTAGTTTTTTAATAAAAATGGGCTAATTTTACAATTAATGCAAGTAAGACCCTTCTGAAAATCCTTTATAAGCGTTTCCAAGTTCTATTTTCTTGGTATCGTCAATGAACCATTGACAGTTGTTTAAAAGAACCTTGTTTTTAAAGGAGGAAGTCCTTTAAAAACAAGGTTGTTTGAGTTTTAGAGGATTTTTAGCCGCGAGAGGAATATACAAAAATCCTAAAAATAACATGTCATGATAGATTGTCAACCATCTAAGACCCTCAAACTACTTTAAAAAAAAATAACTTTCTAAAGCTTTTAAACTTTACTGGCAAAGTCTAAACGATAGAGCAGTTCAAAACAATTACTATTATTAAAGAATGGCAGAATCTACTTTTCTCCCAAAAAATTGGTTGTAAAAAGTAGAACCAACTTTCAAACTAAATTTTTCTAAATTATGTTACGAAAATATTTTAAGTTTTAGTCTAGAACTTCCAACTAGTCTAAAACTTCCAAAGTCGGTTAATAGATTCCGACAAGCTTTAGTGAAATTATATTTTACGTCATTTGGCGTGGATATTTTCTCGCCTAGCTTGATAGTTTTCTCTCTATTAGAGAATTGTTCGTAGAATTGTTGCTATATGTTGCAAAGTTCACAGTAGCAACCTTAAATCAGTAGTAATTGCCACTGGATAGAAATAAGCTAGACAAAAAAAAACAAAACATTCTTAGGTCTGTAGCTTTATTTCAACGTTGATTAAAATACTTACCTATCATTATTTATAATTCTATTTTTCTTTTACAGGATAGTCGGCGTTGACGCTGGCCTGGCATGACGCGTCAACTACGTCCCGCCTCGCCCCTACACCTCTACTTACCCCTCTACGATCCAACCTTGAACATAATATCTACTGTCCTATCCCTTTCCTTCCTACTACTGCCAATAGCCAACACACAAATGATTCCCACAAACATAACAAACAAACACAAAAATATCTCAAACGAAATTAATCTTAATTATACTAAAGTAGAAGAATATACAATAACCCCAAACAAAAATGAAGAAAACGAGCTTATTAATACAGTAAGTAGCAAAAACTACCAAATACTAATAGACAGGTTTAGAAGAAAAGATAATTACACAACAGATAAAACAGAAATAGGGAATAGCACAGTTGATATTGAAGATGACTATCAAATAGATCTTGAATTAGAAGATGATAATGACAAAGGTGGTCTAGACAACAATTCTATGGAGAAACTCCGAGTAGACGATGTCACAAGAACAAAAATATTCAATGATTTCTCGAAGACAGTTAAAATTTATAAGAACCAATCTAAAATGTATGTTGTAAATGAAACTAATGAGATACAAGATAAAGTTGAGATTAGAGGAGAGGTATTTCGTGAAGACATCAAAAGGCTCTCCAATGAATCATTAGGATTCCCCACACGGGCTCCCACATCCTATCACGTTCCATCAATTACGGATGTACACCACACGCCGCGGCCCAGCTTTCTAGATGGTAAGTGAATTTAAACTTTATATCTACTACATTAAGACTGGATTATGGAACTTGTTGAATAATTTAAGGTCTTAAATGGATTTGTGTACAGTATTGCTTCAAAATCAAAGGTTACGTTCCAGACATGCTTGTTAGGGTCTTAAGTAATTTTATTTTGACTTAATTGACCTTGTTAAGAGCTTGAATCATATTTACTAGTGCTTTAAAATAGTAAATTATTCACTAAGGGGGTATTGGATAAAGCAGTGTCTAAGTCACGGGCGCTACGCAACGATGGATTCTAGGGCTTCCGAGCGCAACGAAGGAGATCTAAGTTAACTCCTGAGCGAAGCGAGGGAGTTAAGAATAGAATCCTGAGTGCACCAAGGGATTGAAGCTCGCCCAAGATGAAGACACCTTTATCTCCGAGGAGAATACTCTACTTTTCGCAGCTACTACGTGATAATAAAAACCAATTTATGAAACTGTTAAATAACCGGGAAATACCTAGGTACGAGTATGTCCAGTTTCATACACTATTTCAGCTAAACTCATGCAATTTCATGAAAAACACAGATTTATGTACGCGCCACAGCAACCGATCAGCTGTTGCGATGACCTGCCGCCATTACCACCACAGATAATATAGAAACAGCGGTTGAGCGAGTCTAATATGCTCAATAATCATTAATTGTGGAATTGGCCATAAATAGAATACAATTGTTTTTATTTATTGTAACTATTCTTGTTTTATCTATTACATTAATATTATTATTGTCACTATAATAATATATCTGTATTCAGTTGCAAAATTAAATTATTTTGTTCGTCAGCAGCAACTAAAACCTATGAAGTGGAAGAACTCTTTGGTCGATTAGATGAAGAGTTTTTTTTTTATGTTTCCATATTTTTTTTTCAGTTGTGGAGGCAGATTCAAATCACATTAATGACCAGCGGGTCCTATTCAAATTCAGTACAATTATAATGCCCGGCTAGAGCCTAGTGCTATACGAGTATAGTATATAATTATATAGTATAACTTTCTTTAGGTTAGGTTTGCATGACATATAATTTGACATTAGTAAGTAGGTGCTGTGAAAAGGTTTTTATTGTGAATAGCGGCGTCAATTTTTACAGTATTCCAATTAAAAATTCTCGCCAAGTAAACACTAGTTTTTCTAGTTTTTGAAACAAACAAAAAAGTGGAGTCCAAACATTCTAAAAGCTAACAAATGGCTTTCATCCATATGAATAAAAATAAAATTGGCTGCGCCTATAAAATATGACCCTTTTATCTAAAAACGGTCAAGTGCGTGTCGGATTCGCGCACTGGGGATGCCGTAAAACAAAAAAATTGAGCAGGGACAAAAACATTACAAAATAAAATATACATTATTTTTGCAATTTTTTTGGAAGGGCTAGCGCTAGGTAGGTAACTGTAATTGTGAATTTCCGATTCGATTTTCTCTTAAACAATGCTTTAAAATAATACAGTAGATCCTCCATTCTAAAGTGACCACGACTCAATGGTTCGGATTGGTTTTTCTCTTTACATAATCATGATTTGATCCAAATTATTATTGTAATAAATACAAGTTCATTCTGGAGCGAAGAATGCTGTGGCTGTTGACTTTTATTTTTTTTTGTAATAAAGTAGGTATCTTTTTTTTTTAATTAATCGAAAAAGAAATATCATTTATTCGAGGCGCAAGCCCCAAAATTTCGCCTGAAATTATTTTTATTTCTGTAAGAATAAACAACCCTTACCGGAAGACGTAGCGTTAGAAGGCCTCCTACAAGGTGTGAAGATACTGGATGCGGGAAGCACAGAACCGGTCGAAGTGGCGGTGCTTGGGGGAGGCCTATGTCCAGCAGTGGACGTCTATCAGCTGAAATGATGAAGAATAAACAATGGGATTTGCTCGTCAAGCTGAGAAACTTCATATTATTATTTGCTATGATAACAGGAGTTCATCATCATCATTTTGGCCGAAAGACGTCCACTGCTGGACATAGGCCTCCCCCAAAGTGGGGGTTTGCCATAATCGGCACAGTTGGCAGGCGGGTTGGCGATCGCAGTTTGGTTTTAAAATGCATAGAGAACGCGACTGCCCATTCTCTAGTATGTCCCTTAGTCGCCTTTTACAACACCCACGGGAAGAAATAGGGTGGTGATATTCTTTACGTCCGCACCACACGGAACAGTCGTCTTTATATACGTGACTTAATATCAGTAAAAATTGAGAATCACACAGAAAAAAAAGTCCTAAGACAAAACAAGGAATTCTGAGTCGAATTATGTAAAAGAGTGAATTTCGAAAAAAAATGCAGTTTACTCTATCTACTTTGCAGCCGTCGTACTGTTTACACGGAACGTCATTTTCAAGAATCTTTAGACGCCATCTTGTTTTTCTCAAAACAATACTGGAGAAATGATTACCAACAGCGGCCCGCTGTTAAGGCTTCTACATACTGGCGCGTCAGTGGTAGAACAATTTTCTTGAATTTTTGTTCTACCGGTGTCGCGTCGTGCGACAAGTCGCGGTAGTATGTAGAAGTCTTTAACGACATTTGAGCACCAAAAAATCCCTGTAGTGCTGCAGGGACCTTGGTACTAGTTATATGATTATTCAGAATTATAATACATAAGTACAGTATCTATTTCGCTATATCTATATCTCCTATATCTCCTGACTATGGCTATAATATGTAAATTAAAACTTGTTTTCCAACAACTTAATTATCTCCTATAACAGGGCTTCCTCTCTCGTACCCTTTCGCTGTGGCCTACTGGGTCCATAATGATCTAAATTATATTATAATAATAATATTGTTTTATAAATTCTAATATTTAAAAATATAATTTATATGTACATATCGATAAATAAAGGAAATAATAATAATATAAACTTTATTTTGAGACACATATTCCATAAATTAATTACAAAACACATCAAATAAAATAACATGCACGTTAAATAAAATAAACACAAATATAAATAAAATGATTTAAGGCACTGGAATGACGCTGAAGATAACGCGCGTGATGATATAGTTACCACCTAGATACACATTATGGTAAAGCAATAAAGATATTGAGTATTGAGTACTGGTACCCTTTTGGTACCTACGGAACCCTAAAAACAGTATCTCGTTCAACAAAGCAATACTAACGCCAGTCAAATGCCAGTATGTTATTAGATTTGTTGTCAAAACACACAATATGGACGGATTCCGAATCATTTATGCGTTTTCGTTGAAATCTGACGTTTATATGGGTTCCGCATCAATTGTTTAGGATGATGGAGATAAATTGAGTTTAATATTAAATGTTTATTTGAAAATAAATGTAGTTTGGCTTTTTGAGAGTAATTTTGTGTTACGTTGAGTTTTTGAAATGAATGGGGTAATTCCAATTCAGTTTTAATTCCTTTGTATTTGTATTTTGTTCCCAAAATACTCCCAGAATTATACAGACGTTAGTAATCTGGTTATTGTGACCACTTCAATCAATCTGCCAAGCCTTTTCCCTATATAAAAGGTGTTACAAAATTAACCCCACAAACAAATTCATATAAACCAGTTTTATTTCACTGTAAAACATTTGTATCAGCGTCAGTCATTTCAATGCAGCCTGTAACGTGCATACACGCGAACTGCATGAAAAGCGATATCCTAGTTCTTCAGAACAAGAAATAATAACACTGCTAGGGTTACCATTCCGATAAAAAAAAGTCCTGACAAAAGACTGGACATTTCCAAAAAAATATAATATCACGCCTATTTTCCTCGTAGGATTAGACTAGGCAGAGGTATACCTATAGTACTCACATTTCGTTATGTTTAAGTCCCATGTAATAGGGGCGAGCCTATTGCCATCAACCAGACTCCGACCCGCTGCTACTGAGAAATTCGAGATGGAAAACCCCAATATCACTTTGCCCGACCCTGGAAATGAACCCAGGACCTCATATTCAGCAGTAGCGCTTGCGACCACTAGACCAACGAGTCAAAAAAGTCCGGACATTTTACTGTTAAAATTTTTTTTCGGATTGCGTATGCTCGAATTAAAACCCTTATAGGATCGTTCGTATGGCTGTCTGTCTAACCGTCTGTCACAGCCAATTTGCTCCGAAACTAATGGACCGATTAAATTTAATTTACACATATAAATTTCCAAACACGTGTTACGTAAATAAATGAATTTTGAATATGGGGGTCACTTTTGTAAGACAAATAAGAAAAAAAAGTTTGGCACATTGTACCATGCGACATATTAAATGAAAGGGCTTACTGTGAGGGTTTCAAGTATATATTTTGTAGAATCTAATTTTTTTTTTTTTTATATACGTTGCCCCACACTAGGAATTTCTCCTGTATTGTGGGTGCGTTTACAAACGTTTAAACTCACATACACAAACAGCCAGACCCGGAACAACTACTTGTAGGTCATACAAATATTTGTTCCGTGCGGGAATCGAACCCGCGACACGCAGCGCAGCAGTCAATCGCTTAACCACTGTGCCAACCGTGCCGTTTTAAAGTTAAAGAACTTTAACATTAATAGTTTTAAAGTTCTTTAACAAAATAGATGCAAATTGACCATGAAAATTGACCTCTCCATATCTCCAAAACTACAGAACCTACAATTTTGGAAAAAAAATGTTTAAAATAGTTGTATACTTACTTGTAAATTACAACAAATCCTATAAAAAGTCCGGTCTTATATTAACATGGTAAATCTCCCAATATTGCGCGTACAAACTTACATTTTCAGTTGGAATGTATTCAACTACAATGTTAAGTTGGTTCTTGAGATAAATTCCTTGAACTCTTTATATTTCCTAAATAAATCCTCTCAAGTAGAAAACTCCAGACAAATGACAAGGCCGGATACAGCCCGGACGAAGTGCGAAAACGCCGGATATACATGCCCGGAGATATCCGGTCGGATGGTAACCCTAAACACAGCTGTACGTTGTACACGTCACCCATTCAGGAAAACGTCTGAGAATTTAATCTTCTACTGTGTACGCTTCCCGTCTGTATCTAACGTAACCAAGAATGGATGAAATTACATGTTATTTGGAGAACACATTGCGAATTTAATAGTAGTTCGAATTTTCTTCCATCCCTCGCGTCTTACGGCAGAATGAAAAAAAAAGAGAGTCAAAAACATCAACTTATGAACCTACTTAAGAAGCTCAGCGCAGAAATGAAATAAAATTGTTTATTCTGTAAATAGGATATCGGAATCACTTATGAAACGTCAGAAGGTCACGGTTCCAATTGGTCGTTTCTTATGGAGAAGAGCCGGCAAGAAACTCCACGGTCACTCTTTAAAAAAAATAAAATTGATTTTACAATGTTTTCAAATGACAGTGTTAATAGGTATGAGAGGACAGCGTAGGCCCGTCAAAAGTACCAGGTACTTAACAAAATAGAAAATGGTCTACAGATCTACAGTCTAATAAGCCTACAACGTCCTCACATTGACAAAAAAAAACAATATAAAATTGATTCTAGTTTCCCCTTCCAAAAGGTTGAGGTAAGAACCACACAAATTTGAGTGAGCCTGTTCTAGTCAGTACAAGCATTTGTCAGTAATCGTGCAGCTCAACTCAAGACTTAAGGAGCTCTACGACTCGACGAACAATACCAAAGAAAGGACATTTGGGTAGGCCGCATAAAGTGCTCAAAATGCCAGACCATTATTAAAACTAACTGAGAAAAAGAAAAAAAAATTGAACCACATAGTGCTTCGCATTCACAATAAATTAAAGTAACAAATATAATACTTTTATTTTTAGCATTAATGACCACGTGTTGAATCTAAACTGTAATAAAATTATGTAAAGTTAATAAATGCTGTACCTGTCCGTATAATAGTATTATTATTGCAAAGCACATGTGTGAGCACTATGTACTTACTATAAAGCTACCATTTACTGGGTACATCTTTCATTGACTTGAATGTGCCCTGTCGGCTGAGAGTATGTCATGCTCACTCAAATGTCTCGCTGGTGGTTGCGCGTGTGTTGGATCATCTAGCTCCCTTCAAAATGGTTGAGCTAAATGGTGCTAATCCAATGTTCGTGAACGGGCACCGTCAGTAGGGACTGGGCATCTCTTAGCTGCCACGACTTATTTTTACGGACGCTTTCAACGTGCACGTATTTGTACTTTGTTCTTACATGTATAATTTTAACGTAAATGATGTAAACAATATTTTGATTGAAAAGAGTGTCCGTGGAGTTTCTTGTCCGTTCTTCTCCATAGGAACCTACTAAGCTTTGGAATGGGCAACTAACTTCATTCACCCGCGTGGAGGTCGGAAATAATATCACAGAAACATACTACCGCGATAAAAAAACATCTACCCATGCACCAAATTGCACCCAAATCCGTACAGCCGTTTTATCGTGAAAGCGTAACAAACAAACAAACAAACTCATTTTCGCAATGATAATATTAGTTAGGAAAAGGGTCTGCTAAGCCATTTACCTTTGGCACAGCTTTCCACTTCTATCATATTTTATTTGCACTCTAAAAAGACATGAGAATCATTTATTATTTGTTATAGCACTTGTGTGCATAAGATATAATATTACGCCAAACCCTACTTCACATTGCCTCCTCTGCTAAAAATACGGAACCGGTAGTGTCGTGAGATCTGATTAAGGTATTATATCGGGACGTCAGGGTAGTATCGATTTTGTAAATTACTATCACTACGTGTTATAAAACAAAACATCGCGTCTGTTTGTCTGTCTGAACGGGAAAAACTCAAAAACATCTGAACGGATTTTCATACGGATTTTACAAATGGACGGAGTGATTGATGAGAATAATAATAATAATAATCAGGATAATAATAATAATAAGCTGGCAACACCAACGTCAACAAACGTCATATTTCGCTTATCCCATATTTTCTTTATTTATTAATTCCTCATCCACATTTTAGTACCAGAAAGTTAAAAAAATACATTAAAACCTTTAAAAAATACATACAAGAAAAACAAAACAACAAGAAAATGAAAAACCAAAAAATATACCGAAAAACAAGAAGACGGCTGTCAAAGCCCTACAATAAAATGTAAAATGTGTTATGGAAACCAAGAAACGGAATGTTGACGAGATCAGCAGCTCGCCGCGCACGCCTACCACCTCCGGACTCGTCGCTCAGCTCCGCCTCACCGCCGCCGGTACCCAGCCCCACTGTGAACGCTGTGACAACATCGGCGGCGGCAGTTGCGTCGAGCTCGAGCGACGAGTATTTCTCTCCGCCCACGACGCCACCACCTGTTCGTCGACGGGGAGGACGCCGGCCGTCGGACGGCTTAGGACCTCGAGGCCCACCGGCCTCTGATAGGGTCCCAGCTCCCGGCGGAAGTGTGCAGCGCATGAGATGGACACAATCCATCAATGAGAATGTCATGCGCTCATACTATGGGGCTACAGATGGAGGAAACAATCTGACCGCGTACCGTGTTCGGATCCTCTCTCTTTTTCAGGTGCTTGAGCCAGCTGTCAACGTTTCGGCACAACGACTATCGGATCAGGTGCGGGTCATCCAGCGTAATCATATGTTGGATGACACTGTACTTGATCGCCTGCGAAATGAAATGCAGAGTAGCCATGTCATCGCCCCCCTATCGCGGGCTGCTGTAGTACCACCACAGTCTAACACAAGCCAAGCTGACCGGGGGAGTGATGACAGGGCTACAAACGTAAGTACCCAGTGCAATGAAAAATTGAGGAGTGCTTTGGAGGGTGCGATTCGGGAATATCGGTTTATGTCGCCCGAACTTAGACCACGCTTACCCCGTTTGCCCATGCACAACAAAAATAGGGCGCTGGTGGCGGCTCTGGATTCGCAGTTGTCAAACTATTTTGATGACTGCAAAGACCTCACTGATACTCATTCGATTCTGTACTGCGCGGCTGTAGCGGCATGTCGTTTAGCTAACGTAAAATTTTCTAATGTCTCTATAGCTACACGACCAAAACCAGTCGTACCAGCTTGGCAGTGCACAATTGAGCGTCGTATTGGTGGGGCCAGAGCGCTCATCGGCAAACTAATCTGCTTCAGGGAGGGCAATACTCGCCCAAGAGTGATGCGCTTTGTGAGACGAGCGTTCTTAGGGACTGATACCAGCCCTCAGGACTATATGTCTCGTGTCACAGAGCGCATAGACTTCCTGAAGCAGAAAGTGTATGCCTGGGCAAACCGTATTCGTAGGTATAAGCGGCGGGTGGACCGATACCCCAGAATCGCACCTTCCAGAGCGATGAAAGGTGGGTTTATAGGGCTTGGGAGGGACCGAACCAAGTTGTGGCTGACACGCGCCTGCCGGATAATGATGCCGTGTGTTCTTTCTGGCGCAGTATCTGGTCGGTGCCTGTCAGTCACACTGAAGGTGATTGGGCTCGGCAAGTCGAGCGAGCCTGCGATCCAATACCAGAAATGGGGGCTATTACCATCTGCCCCCAAGATGTAGCTCGTGCAGTCCGTCCGTTGCCTAATTGGAAGTCTCCAGGACCGGACGGGCTGCACAACTTCTGGATTAAATGGTTTGTTGGGTCGCACGCTCGCTTGGCAGCTCAGTACCAGACTGCTTTGGAGTCTGGTTCGCTACCCCAGTTCCTAACGACAGGAATAACCCACCTGCTCCATAAATCAGGTAGCACCGTGGAACCCAAAAATTATAGGCCGATCACGTGTTTACCGACGGTCTATAAAGTTCTTACATCCATTTTGAGAGCTAAAATTAACAAACATATAGACACCAACTTCATCATGTCTGCCTCTCAAAATGGATGTAGGAACGGGTCCCGCGGTGCTAAGGAGTTACTCTTCATTGATATGGCCATTAGCCAACAGGTTCGTCGTTCCCGAAAGGATCTGTCGACATACTGGATAGATTATAAGAAGGCCTATGACTCGGTGCCACATACATGGCTCATGAGGGTGCTGGAGCTGTATAAAGTAGATGCAACTCTGCGCACCTTCCTGGCGTCATGTATGGGGCAATGGAGGACGGTTCTTCGCTATCCAGGATGTCGAAATATCCAGAGGAATAGCGAGCCGATAAGGATCGAGCGAGGCATGTTTCAGGGCGATAGTTTGAGTCCGCTTTGGTTCTGCTTAGCCTTGAATCCTCTAAGCACACTGCTGGAGGATTCAGGTCTAGGCTATCGGTTGAGGAGAGGAGGTCAGGTTATATCTCACCTCCTCTACATGGATGACCTAAAACTCTTTGCCCCCAACAATTTGCAACTGATGGAGCTACTGAAAGTAACTGAAACTTTCAGTAGCGCCATCAGGATGGAATTTGGTGTGGACAAATGTGCTGTCATGCATGTAAAGCGAGGGAAGATTGTGGAATCCGTGGGAATCCAACTCTCGGATTCCATAAACCTTAGAACCCTCTCCACATCTGAAACCTATAAGTATTTGGGTATGTCGGAAGCGTTGGGCATCAATTCTACTGACATGAAGCAATCGTTGAAGGAGCGCTTCTTTGGCCGCCTGAAGAAAGTATTTAATAGTCTTCTATCAGGCGGAAACAAGGTGCGCGCCTTCAATGGTTGGATCATGCCGGTTTTGATGTACTCTTTCGGCATACTCAAATGGACTCAGACCGAACTCGACACCCTGGATAGGAGGGTCCGTACGCTGCTGACTGCATATCGAATGCATCACCCACGCTCTTCGGTAATGAGACTGTATATCCCGCGAAAGTGTGGAGGTCGAGGCTTTTTAAACGCTAAGACCCTCCACAACCGCGAGATATGCAGTCTCAGGGAATATTTCCTAGAAGCCGACGTGGGGATGCATCGAGATGTGGTCGCGGTGGACAAGGGCCTCACCCCGCTCTCCTTGGCTACAGAGAACTGGCGCAAACCTGTAGTGCTTGACACTAACGATCGCAGGGAGGTATGGCAAAGTAAGGAGCTTCACGGACGCTTTTTCCGGGCCCTACATGAACCCGATGTAGACTTTTTAGCGTCCGTAGCCTGGCTGCGTTTCGGTGACCTCTTTGGGGAAACCGAAGGTTTTGTCTGTGCAATTATGGACGAAGTTATCATGACGAAGAATTACCGGAGATTTATTGTGAAGGACGGCACGGTTGACGTGTGTCGGGCATGCCACTGTCCGGGAGAAACAATCCGACACATTATCTCCGGGTGTTCTCGTCTAGCTAACGAAGAGTACTTGCATAGACACAACCTTGTAGCCAGGATTATCTATCAGCAACTTGCTCTGAAATACAGCCTTGTGGAATCAGAGGTGCCGTACTACAGGTATGTGCCCGACCCAGTTCTCGAGAATGGAAATATCACATTGTTCTGGGACCGATCCATCATCACTGACAGGACTATTGCTGCCAATAAACCTGATATAGTGGTGGTGGATCGAATAGAGCGGCGCACAATGATTGTTGATATAACGGTCCCTCATGACGGGAACCTCGTGAAAGCCGAGAAAGATAAACAAATCAAGTATCTTGACTTGGCTCGCGAGGTTGTCGACATGTGGGATGTGGACTCAGCAATCATTGTGCCGATAGTTGTATCAGCCAATGGCTTAATTGCCAAGAGCCTCGACCAACACCTAAGGAGGCTCGCGTTGGGCGGCTGGATTAAGGGCCTGATTCAGAGAGCGGTACTTCTGGACACGGCTCGCATTGTCAGGAGGTTCCTCTCTCTGGAGCCCTGACCGCCGGTAGCTTGGACCCTGTTCCCGATACCGGTGGGCTACTATTTTTTATATTTTTAAATGTTTTTATATTCTTTTTCTATATTCTAATATTTAAAAATATAATTTATATGTATATATAGTGAAATAAAAGAAAATAATAATTATATTTTTTATATTCTAATATTTAAAAATATAATTTGTATGTACTTAAGTGAAATAAAGATAATAATAATCACTCCGTCCATTTGCGACACGTAAATCGGAAGATTTAGGTGTCCCTATAATTCATTAAAGTTTTGTGTAAATTGGCTGAAATATAACGATGTAAATACTCCACGGAAAGACGTCCACTGCTGGACATAGGCCTCCCCCAAAGGTTTGCCATAATCGCCACTCTTGGAAGGCGGGTTGGCGATCGCAGTATGGTGTTAAAATGCATAGAGAACGCTGCTGCCCATTCTCTAGTAAGCCCATTAGTCGCTTTTACGACATCCACGGGAAGAAATAGGATGGTGCTATTCTTTACGTCCGGCACCACACGGAACTTTCTTGAAATATCGTTATTTTTTTTGTGTGGACCACACAGTCGTGATGGGTTTCAATATTTAATACGATAAAAAAACAACAGATTTTCAATTCAACTCATATTTCAAGTAACATCACAACAAGCGGTCGTTGAACCCAAAAAAACTTCATCAAATCTTTTTTATTTTATCGTGTTTAGATATCCCCACATACCCATCATGCCTGCGGAGTTTTGCTAGCTAATTAAATTTGACCCTGTACAGACATAGGAGTTTTCCAAGTTACAAAGTCAAAAAATATTTTAAATTTGACCCCGTACAGACATAGGAGAGTTCCAAGTTACAAAGTCAAAAAATATTTTAAATTTGACCCCGTACAGACATAGGAGATTTCCAAGTTACAAAGGTCTAGGGCTATTATTGATCGAATTACAAAGTCGAAAAATATTTTAAATTTAAAACTATACCTACTAACAATTCCGCACGTTTCTGTCCACCATAATTCTTTAATAATAAGTAGATAATAAATACTTTACCCGCCCGCCAAGCGTGGCGAATATGGCAACCCTCCCCCCCCCTTGGGGGAGGCCTATGTCCAGCAGTGAACGTCTTTCGGCTGAAATGATGATGATAAGTACTTTTAGAAGTGAATTAAAAAAAACGGATCCCTTATAGGATCACTTCGTTGTCCGTCTGTTAGTCTGTCAAGACCCTTTTTCTCAGGAACGCGTGTAGGTATCAAGTTGAAATGAATATCAAATACGTAACTCCAAGGTCCCTTGGAGCTCTAGCTCAAGCTTCTAAGTTAACGCAATAAAAAAATACGGCCATTTACGCGACATTATTGCGACATATTTCGATACTCGCACAGGTATGTAGAAGCCTTTAAACTCACATACACGAAGGAAGCCTGTTACATCGAAATAATTAGCGAGGAAAAATGTTTTAATAACATAAAACAGTCAAAAAGATTTTCGTTCGTGAACCTACTGTTGACTCGACCGTCATGATGAAAACACGGTAATGCGCTGTTTGATCTACAATGCACTTCGGAAAATGTTCTAGACTTCCAGAAAAGCACTAACTAATGAGACGTACAATCAGGCAAATTAATTGTTTACCAAATTGACACATTTCACCAATTTGTCGTGTTATAGCCATTTTATATACCTAACAGTTTAAGAATAACACTGTTGTGATTTAAATCGGACAATTTAAGTTGATAGTCAATTTGCTAGACAATTGATTTTCCTGATTTTACATAAAGGCGTGAACATTTTAACACAAAATCATTGGTGCAATGTACAATGTTTTTTATCGGAACTGATACACACACACACACACACACGCCCCCACATACACGCACACACACACTCAAACACAACACAAACACAAGACTTTTGGTAGCGAAATATAGAGGTTATCGGACGTCTGGTGTGTAAAGTCCATTTCACGAAAGAAGTCCCGCAGACGTGGCGCTGCAGGCATGGGTTATTTTAGGAATGTTGCTAACTTAGCGTATAATAATAATTAGTTCCACTTATTTCCGCGGGACTTCTTTCGTGAAATGGACTTTAGCGGCATCAACATCGCCACATGCCAACTACGCGTTACACTGACGTCACGCAAAATCCTGCATCGCGCAAGCGGAGTTTACCGCGCGACTAGCATATATACAACGTCCCGACATCAACTGTCGGGCAGTTGCCCACCAGACACAACGCCCGTCTGGTCGGAGGATCCTCCCTTTTCTATAGAGTATGAGTGAACTTTACAGCCTGTTCCTCATGCCTCTAAAGGTGTATGCCTGAGTTGATGTTAGGCCTCTTTTGCATACCACCTTTATCGGACAATTTATTACCATGTCTGACTGACCATGTGTCCATGTCAGACTTGCATTTTGCCTAACAATGTTTTGAAGTTACACAAAATTGGCCAATTAACGAGCCAGCCCTCTGGACATGGAAAGTGTCGCCTAGCCTCCGGTAAAGTCATCTGACTTTAACATCAAATTACCCTGCACATCTGTTTTCCACAGACCACACAAAATGTCTCGTACCAATAAAGTTACCTACGTAAAGAAGAAACATTTTGATACAAGTTGAGAATGTTTGTTATTGCATTCGAGGCGGAATAAACACCCGAGCCGTAGGCGAGGTTTATTTTTGAGCCGAGAACTGCAATAACAAATGTCCACGTGTATCAAACGACGTTTTTCAATACACTTTTGAAGAAATAAAATAAAATAACGAAAAATATTTTTGTCATGAGTTATTATGAAACTATGATTTAATTTGCTTTTATTTTCCGCGCTTTGCTTTTTCCAGGTTGAAGGAGAAGCAAAGGCCGATAAACAGCCTAATATGAAAAATAGTAAATTTAAATATTTTTGAGTTTAGAACACAAATAAATATTAGTTTGATCATAAATGTTTTTTTATGGTAATAATCATGGTATTCTATTTATAAACATTATTTAAATATTCCTTCTATGTCTTATGATGCAACTGAGCAACTTTTAGTATCTTAAATAAACTCTCATACTAGCATCCTCTCATAATAGACTAATTGCACATCTTACTCACACTCACACACACACTCACAAACACTCTCGCCCTCACTTCCACTCTACATCATTACATAATTACAAACTTTTGAGTGAATTTTTCTTTTGTAGTGTATTGAAAACATAATTATTTCCGTATATGTTTGTTCAACACCCAGTCTTACAAAAGCTTGAAGTCAACTGTACACAAATATTTACGTCACATAACCCAGTTCCCAGTGTTGCCACCAAATAATAACGGCTCTGTAGTTTTGTACAACTTTCAAACATTTTAACGAGGCCGAAACTTTCCGGTATTATTTCATTGTTACTGTAACTCCCGAGTTTTGCTACAACAAAACAAATCATTATTTCCGACATGTACGGCTTGATTTTCCGCGCTAGCCACCTCGGCACATATGAAATTAAATGCATGGAGTATATGATAATGATGTTGTAGGCTATTATACAGTTTACAAAAAAACCTTATACAGCTGTGGCTTGCGACTCAGCCCTTTTTTTTTTGGGTGGGATATTATCAAATAACTTCTCCCGCTCTGGGTGGAGCGAGAGATGTCAGACTTTTCCTTCCGTTGCCTGTGTGCCAGGGCCACGATATCCCTTTCGGACAAACTCGCAACCCTGGCAGGCATTGCACAGTGGAGTGGAGTCCCGTAGGAGGTCATAGGCCTCCGATGGCGATGATTGAGCTAAGCCGTGATATCTGGTTCAGTTACCCACTAGTTGTCATACTATCTGATGGTATAAATGGTTTTGCAATCTATTGTTCGGAACATTATTTTTTCGGCATCGGAAGTAAACACATGCATTTGTCATCAACCGTGTTATCACCAAGCGCTAACTTGCTTGTGAGCTGTTATTTTGTAATGGACATTCAAGTTACAGGTATGTATTATTAATTTACTTTACTATTTTTTATTTTCAATCCACCATTTTTATTTAAATAGAGTGCTACGCCACAGCATTACTTACGTATTTATTTCTGCATTTTTTTTTTATATGGAAGCTTTTACTTATATTCTTAACTCCTCGTCCCATTGAATTAGGTGTAAAAATGTCGCTTAAAACCTCTACTACTAGACTTAAAAAAATGTATTTGCAACCTGTTGCAACTGTAAGGTGCAGCCAGGGTCTACGCCGAGCGCCTGGGCGCGTAGCACTTGCTACCAAATATGTATTGTTTTTGATCGGCATTTAACTGTTTTCTGTTTTGTTTTAGGTGCTATTATTGAGTATTCTTTCAAAATAATGCTTTTACTAGATACTTGGCTATCTATTAAGGACAGAAATTCCTAACTGGAACGGTGGCGTCGAGTTTTTCAAGCCCTGATACATGTAACTATTAACATGTAAATAATATATTTCTTGTCCATTTCTGTGTTTGTAGTTAGGTAATAATTAGGTATTCAATTTATTTTTACTATAAAAATGTATATATTTAAGTTTATTAGGTATTAAGTTTCATATTTTTTCTTGTATAGTATAATAAATGCATAATTTTTTTGAACGAAGCGATGCTGAAACAGTTTGGATGTGGTCACCACAAGTCGCTCCGATTATGGTTAACTTTCGAACCTTGCCACAATCTCTGCTCTTGTCTCTTGTTGTGTTCTAGATCTCAACCTAATAATTTGGTAGGTATTACTGATTAGGATATCACCTGTGACCATAACGAAAAGGTACCCATATTATATTTATTATGTATTAGAAACTCCGGAAACGATTAAGTAAAAAATGAGGCACTGTATTAAAGAAAATAATTACATAAACATTACACATTATATAGTGGCATGATTAAATAACTTTAGAAAAGATTACCTATACTAGAATAGAATAATCTTTATTATTTACATCATAAACATTACAGATACAAATTATATACAATACAAAAAGTCATTTTACATAGGGTGACACAATGGGCGATCTTATCGCTAAAAGCGACCTTATATAGACAACCTTTGGATGGATTAAGGGGGAAGGACATATATAAAAAACGCAACGTTCCACACGATACACCTTTGCAACCAGCAAAGGTGTATCGTGTGGAACGTTGCTCTCGTTCTCTACAAACCTTGTTTGCTTTGAATCTCCTAACAGTTTTAGAGTTACACCCCGAAGTCGGTCATTGGGGCGGACGAACACAGACCTTTTCCGTGCTTTCAGGAAATTCTGATATCCCTTTCCTGATTGTAGATGCAACTTAGAGTGTGCTTTTATCGCTCCCTTTGTTGAACGCATCTTCAGAGCAGATACCAAAGCCATTTACCAGACAAATCCGATTGTTCCTCCAAAAACCCAAACATGGTTTTGGTCGACTTTGAATTTAAACATGCTCTACTCAGCCCAGGTAGCTTTTGTTCAGTCTATCGTACGTTCTAAACTGTAATTAAAATACTTTTACTAATAATATTATAAGCCCGCAATATTAACTCACCAAAAAATCGAAGTAACGGTGGCACGTTCACACCAACCAGTACTGTGCCCGCGCGGTGAATCATGGCCCGCTCCCTCTCACTGAGAGAAGATCTGTATCCTAGTGTTAAAATACAACCTAATGCCTGTAATTTTACCATTGCTAGGACAATAAACATTATCGTATTTCTTCCCGTGGGTGTCGAAAAAGGCGACTGAGGGATTTACTAGAGAATGGGCAGCAGCGTTATCTTGAATTTTAACACCGTATTGCGATCGCCAACCCGTCTGCCAAGCGTGGCGATTATGGCAAACCCCCCGCCCTTTGGGGGAAGCCTATAACCGGCAGTGGACGTATTTCAGCTGAAATGATACATTAGGCAAATCAATCAAATCAAATCAAAAATATTTTTATTTCACATAAGCCTACATGGGCACTTATGAAACGTCAGAAGCTAGGTGCACGGTTCTAATTGGTCGTTTCCTATGGAGAAGAGCCGGCAAGAAACTCGACGGTTACTATTTAAAAAAAAAAAATTGGCTTTTACAATATTTTCGAAGTATGAGAGGACAGCGTAGGCCCGTCAAAAGTACCAGGTACTTAACAAAATAGAAAATGGTCTACAGATCTACAGTATATTAAGCCTACAACGTCCTCACATTAACAAAAAAACTATATAAAATATGATTAAAATAATAAAAGTTAGAGCCTTGTTGAAATCAAAAAACATCGATTATGTCAAGGAAGTATGTAAAAAATAAATAACATAAACATCGCATGCAAAAGAAAAGAAAATAAAGAAATGTGTTTAATGTGCACAAACAAGACGCACATTACAAAAAAAAGACCTAAAATACACACACTAATTCAATGTAGCCAAAAGCCTCGTATTCAACACATCAAATTAAAAGTTAAACATATTATATAAAGCCGATAATATTATGCCCGTTTTAACTAACACTAGGCGACACCTAAATGAATGAAATTAAATTCCTAAATAAGCACACTGTTTTTATTTAGGCATTCATTTAGGTGTTACTTAGTGTTAGTAGAACTAAAACTTCGAAGGCATGTGACATCTACCAACCCTCACTGGGCCCGCGTGGTGGATTACGGCCCAATCCCTCTCACAGAGAGTAGGCCTGTGTCCCAGCAGTGGGAACATTAAAGGCTGATTATGCTTATTATGCTAGTGTTAGTAAAAGCACAAAGTGACACTTCATTTATAGTTATTAGGTAATAGATAAATGTACCGTATGATCACCCACCCGTCGTCGGTCGTCGTCGGTCGTCGTCGTCGTGGTCGTATGTGTGGTATGGTGTATGTGTGTGTGTGTATGTGTGTATATCTTTATATTTAAACTAGCTTCTGCCCGCGACTTCGTTCGCGTGGAAGTCGTAAGACACTACAATAATACTAATCACAGTCACATTTTTATAAAAAAACTGCCTCGTTGGTCTATTGGTCGCAAGCGCTACTTTTGGGGCATGAGGTCCAGGGTTCGATTCTCGGGTCAGGCAAAGTGTTATTGGGTTTACCGTCTGGAATTTCTCAGTTACAATCCGAAGTCTGAATTTGTGCCCGGTTAGTGGCAATTGGTTCTCGCTATTGCACCTACCACTGTTTGTCTCTGCATCGCCCGAAGGTTGACTGGTAGAAATTGCATTTAAGTCCGCCTCTGTACATTTGTGTACTTAGAGAATTAAATAAGTAAATAAATAATGCCTATAAGCCCGCAGGCAACGCAAACCAAACGTGAACAGTATTGAACTTGAGCAATCGAAAATAATAAACCTATCTAGCTTAGACTATTTTGTCTTAGATGCCCAAATCGAGCCCTAAAACCCTTTTACTAAAATAATAGTAAGTACATCAAAGGCCGTGAAATATGCAATTGCAGGTCGAGTATGCTTCACTAATACGAGACAGTTGCCATTTTCGCCGAGGCATATAATAATATGGTGCTTTTCTTAAAAGAATACAGGGAAATTAAATTATTTATACTTCAATAACGAACAACGATTATTTTTCACGCTCCAAGGTGTTCATTTGTTTTTTTTTTTTTTCAATATACAGATTTCTATTTGCAAGCCAGTTCGAAATTTTAATAAAACCTTTGATAAGTTACCTCCTTGGTTGCCATGTTTCGGAGTAAAAGATCGTTCCATTTTTAAATTACACGGTGGTTAAGAGTTTACTATTGTAATTTATTTGGCCGCTAAACCACGACACATAAGGATTTTTGTTATGAGTAGATCACGTCACTATTGTGACAGGACATCACTGCTCGACAAGCTGCCAAGATGGCGTCCTGAAGGCTAATTCACGTAATTTCATGACGCGCCGATCAAGTTGCAGTGCAGGTGCAATGAAGTTTAAGTTTGAGTGATAAACGGTATTCTTGTAATCTTTGAACTGCGCGTAAGCTGCGCGTGAACTGCACGTCAACTGCACGACAACCAAACTCTACCAAACTTACCTACGGTGTGGCCACACGATAGAAAAATTATTACACACTAAATAATCGACTAGAATCGATTACATTTCAATGAATATAACGTTATGTTAATATTAAAATCATATGTTTATAAGGGAAGAAAAAGCAGTACTGGGGGTACTGCTTTTTCTTCCCTTATAAACAAACAATTATGTTTTGATTCACAATCAAAGTTATATTTTGCTAAAATTTGGCTGGATGATGGTCTAACAGTGCCGTATAAAACTAAGACTGTCAAAAGTGTCAAAATAAGAGGATCACTCCAATGTCAAGGAGCGCGAAAGTTCAAACTTGGTGCAAATTAAATACAAAACTTGCTAAACTTTGATGGTAAGTATGTATTATATTATAATAAAATGATATTTAAGGAGGCAAGGCAGTGAAGTTTACGAAGATTTTCATCCTGATTTTTCAGTAGGTATGACTTTACGCAAACGCGTTTCTGTGCGGCATATAGAACTGCTGGTGGAATATTTGGAGGGCCATAGGGACCTTGCCCGTGGCCGACTCAAATCTAGAGAAGGGAGTGCCCTCACATCACGCCTTTGGTCAGAGTGCGCCAATATATTAAATGCCGAGGCAGACTGGTATCAAAGAACTCCCAAACAGTGGAGCAAGGTTTGTTAGATTCCATCAATATATTACTCATGTGGTGTATCGGTACAATATACTTGGGTAAATAACTAGATTTGTAATATTTTTAGTGGTATACCGACTATAAATGCCGCTTGCTCAATCGAATCAAGCAGATTCGGCAGAATCAACGCGGTACAGGTGGAGAGCCAAGCGTGAACACTTCTTTATCCTCTTTAGAAGAAAGACTCGCTGCTCTGCTTGGTGCAGGCAGTGAGGTTGTGGGAAGGAGTGGTACGCCCCAAAATGAGGTGCAAATTAATCCCGTATCTGTATGTTATGGAATACCTTTTTTTTTATCTTTATTGTATTTATGCTTGGTAATAGTGACAGTGGTATTTTTCTTTTTGCTTTGCTAGCCTGCACCCCACGCCGTTTCTCTATCGCCTGCACTTCGCAATTCTCCATTGCCTGCACTTCCCACATTTTTCTCCGATGATATAGAACATGCACCTACACCCAACAATATTTTTAATAGGTAAGTTTTAATATCGGAAATAGGCAGTTCTTGGGCGAGGTCATACCAACACGATAGAAGAAGATTTGATGATTTATTTAGTTACTAACCAGTTAATATTCATGAATGTTTTATTTTTTTCTGAAACTGATGATACTCCCGCAACAACACAACACATCACACATATTACTGAAAGGTATGAATAACAATCATCATCATCATCAGCATAATATTTAGGAAATAAATAATAGTCTGAAAACCATAACATAATATATTTTTATTTTGTTTTAGTGAGCAAGAGGCCACTACAGCCAGGCAGCGTCGCAGCAATAACCCACGTCGCCGTCGTAGACAATGTACATATTGTAATTTTATTATTATATACTTAATCCACTATAATGAAATGGAAAATTAAAACATAACACAAAACAAACACACGCGACTTTACACTGATTATAGGTGTACCTACATTTTGTTGAAATACCTAATAGAAACTATACTGCAGTCATTTTCTTTTTATGCAAAACGGCAGAGGCGGCTTCTTCAGATGACGATTAAAACAAGCGGATTCTATAATAACTGTTTGAGAAGTGTGAGAACAATGTAAAAAAGATGTGCATCATCATTATGAATATAAAAATAAATAATTAAGTTTTATTCTGACTACTTATTCCCTATGTAGCCACAGGCGATTAATAAGAGCCTGTTGTACAGCCCGACCTTCCAACAAGTCTCTGTTTGGCCGCCTATTGCCTTGAGCAAGAATACTCAGGCTTTCCGCCCGCACTTCACATGCATTCTCTCTTCTTGCTCACGCTCTTGATGTGTCAGTTGGGGCACTGGTAATCGTGCCTTGTTTGCTATATTGGCCTGCTTTGGCCCACCAGAGTCTGATAAGATCCGCTTGACAAGAAAGCTAGTGTTATGAGAACCTGAAAGTCACCCAATTATTAATAGACTACCTACCTACTGTCAAATATAATGTATTTTGCATTAGGTATTTAATTCCAATACTAGGTGTGCCCGGCGGTTTCACCCGCGCTCGACTTGTAAGTCATAGCATGATTTGAATAATTTATAATTATATTAATTTGAATTGACTGGTAGTTTCAGAGATTAGCGCGTTCAAACAAACAAACTCTAAATTACTATAGTTAAACAGGTTTGACTAACCTTTGCCTGTACACTCAAACCATCTTTCCTTCTCTCCTTTGGATACCCAATATATTACTTTCCTCTATGCCTTAGGAATACATGTTGACATTTTAGTACCTAATCAACTGGCGAGTCAAGTTTTTGCTCAGACGATAGGTTTTCTGGAATTCCCGATCCAAAATACGGAATGGATCCACAGAAAACCTATGTCTTCCTAGAGCTTGACGGCGTTCTCGGTCATTTATTTCGGCTGCGAGTTATAAAATCCTCAAACCAAGTTGGAAACTCATATTCACTGAAAAGGTAAAAAAAATTTTTAGAATACAACTGAAAACGATTAAACATACAAAATTGAATTTTAAACACTTACATTCACAAAAAATACAATTTGATGCCAACAAAAGTAAATAATGAGGAACTTATGTTGTGCGTAACCGAAACTGCACGTTGATCGAATTAAAACTTAAAAGCTGTCATTTTGAGACGTCAAATGAATAGTAGAATACCGATCAAGTTGCGTTCAGAATCACGCGCTAATGACGCGCAGCAGTAGAATGCCGATAATGCGCTCGCGTGACGCGAACTTGACGCGAGCGTATCTGACAGCCGTAGAGAATAGTAGAATACGAAATGCGTTGTTTTGATCGAAACTTCATTGCAACTGCACTGCTACTGCACTTCTTTAGTTACGTGAATTAGCCTACTGATCATGGCTAATTCTCTTACATTGAATACTTGTTGTATAACGTAATAAAACCAAGTTTGCTTAAATCCAGTATTATCATTTATGTAATACACCAACCCAAACATGGTGTCAGAAGTTGGTTCGTGATCTATGTGTCGTTTATTCATTGTGAAATTCTCGTGTGAAAAGTCGGCGTCATGTCTGATGAAAATCAAAAGCCCACGAAATTTTCTGGAATGTCTAGTCCGCAGCCCATGGTCATGAATGGTAACTTGGCTCAACAATGGAAAAAATGGGTGCAGTCATTTAAGTTTTATTTACGTGCGTCTGGCTTGGATGAAGAGAGTGATGGCAGAAAAGTTGCTTTATTTCTACATGTCATTGGTGAAAAAGGCGTAGATGTATTTAATACATTTGGAAAAGACGAGGATAATATTACATACGACCAGGTTATAGAGTTATTTCAAAAACACTTTGCCCCAAAAGCTAACCTCACTTATGAATGTCATAATTTTCATTTCACATATAAACAAGGTGAAAATGAAACCTTAGACGATTTTGCTTGCACATTAAAATTAAGGTCGCAAAACTGTGAGCTAGGACAGCTGCAAGAACGCCTAATCAAAATAATGTTTATATGTAACATGCATCAAAAATACAACTTTATCAGAGAAAAATGATTGCTTGAAGATAAGCTAGATCTTGATAAGGCTGTAGAGATGGCAAAGGCCATGCTTGCTTCCAGACATCAAACAGATGAATTGACAGCAGAACAAAGTTCAGTTTTGTATAATACGAGTCAGTCACGCTCAAGATCAAAGCCTAACTCAAGAAACGATAATCAGCAGTCAAGACAGGAAGTTTGTACAAGGTGTGGTCAGGTGCATCGTTATAAGTGTCCAGCATTAAGTGCAAAGTGCAAAAAATGTGAAAAAATCCGTCATTTTGCAGTCTGTTGTCGGTCATTTCAGTCAAAGTCAATAAGATATGTACAGTCAGATAGTAATATGCAACAGGTACAGTCAGAACAAGATGAATTGTTTATAGGTCATATTCAGTCATCCAAGTCATTGTCAAGTGAATGGACAATTAATTTACACATAAATAATTCACAAATACATTGTATTATTGATACGGGCAGTGATGTCAATATTATGTCAAAAAGTGTATATGATTCACATAATACTAAAAACGTATTGTCTAAAACTGATGTAAAAATTAAGTCATACACTGGTAATAGTCTAAAGGTACTAGGTCAACAAAACTTAGAGTGTAAATTTCAATTTAATGACCTCTATATGATAAAACAAATTAATTTTATAATTGCAAATGTGAATTCTCCAACTGTATTAGGTAAACTTACTTGCTCAGAAATGGGACTAATTAAAAGAGTTTTCTGTGTAGACACTACAAGCATGCAAACGTTAGAAAGTGATACAATTCAATTGTTTTCTGAAATAAGCCAAAATGAGTCAAATTCAAGTCAAGTAATATGTCCTAAAGTCACAAAAAGTCAATCACAGTCATTTACATTACAGTCAAGTCAGTCACAAAATATAAATTTAAATAAACTTGTTGAATGTAATAATTCTGTTTTTGCCGGTCTTTGTTGTCTTCCTGGTGAGTGTCACATTAGTATAAATCCAGAGGTCCAGCCAAAAGTTGATGTTCCGAGGAAGGTACCATTTGCATTAAATCATAGACTTCAACAAGAACTTGAGAAGATGGAAAAAATGGATGTCATTACCAAAGTGACAGAGCCTACTGAATGGGTAAGTTCTTTAATCTTAATAGAAAAGAAAAATGGTCAATTAAGGGTATGTCTAGACCCCCGTAATTTAAATCAGGCAATAAAGAGGACTCATTATCCTATTCCATCTGTAGATGTTGTCCGTGCCAAGGTGGCTGGTGCAAGATTTTTCTCCACCTTGGATGCAAGCAGTGGATTTTGGATGTGTAAATTGAGTGAGAAGAGTTCTTACCTCACAACTTTTAATACACCTTTTGGCCGATACCGCTTCAAACGTCTTCCATATGGAATCAGCTGTGCTCCTGAATATTTTCACAGAATTATGACTGAAATGTTTGATGACATACAAGGGGTGGCAGTATACAGCGATGATATTTTAGTAAGCGGACAAACACTACAAGAGCATAATGAGCATCTTAATATAGTATTTAAGAGAGCAAAGGACTATAATGACAAGTTTAATAAAGAAAAATGTTCATTCACCAAGGAGAGTATTAAATATCTGGGTCATATTTTTGCAGCGGATGGAATCACAGTTGATCCGGACAAAGTCAGAGCAATCAAAGAGATGCCCTCTCCTACATGTCTAAAGGATTTACAAAGATTTCTAGGCATACTTAATTATTTAAGTCCTTTTATTAAAAATATGGCAAGCGAGACAGAAATTCTACGCCAACTATTAAAAAAATCGACTGATTGGCAGTGGACTGCCAATCATGAAACAACATTTTGTCGTCTAAAGCAATTAATATGTCAAGTTCCAGTGTTGTCACATTTTAATGTTCATGAGCCTATTGTCCTTCAAAGTGATGCTAGTAAGAGTGCTGTCGGAGCGGTGTTGTTACAAAATCACCAATCAATCAACACAACAGAAAATGGCTCAGATAGAGAAAGAACTCTATTCAATAGTTTTTGCCTGCATCAAGTTTCATCAATTTATATATGGACAAACTGTAACTGTAGAGACAGACCATGCTCCTTTAATAACATTGTTTAAAAAGCCTTTAGTTGAGGTTCCAACACGTCTCCAAAGAATGATGTTGAAAATACAACCCTATAGTCTAAATGTAGTTTACAAGAAAGGTAGTCACATGTACATTGTTGATGCCTTGTCAAGAGCAGCACTATCTGAAACAAGTTCAGATGAATTAGATGATGATGTCATTGTTCATGTAAATTTACTGATTAAGTCATTACCAGTCTCATCAGAAAGTCTACAGTGGTTAATCACAGGCACTAATGAAGATGAATGTCTGCAGATTTTGAAAAAATACTGTAAAAAAAGGATGGCCGTCAAGTAAAACCCAAATTCACAAAGATCTGCATGAGTATTGGCAGTATAGATTTGATTTACATACAGAAAATGATTTAGTCTTCAGAAGTAACAGTATAGTCATACCTAAAAAATTAAGGCCAGAGATTTTGAAAATAATACACAGTGGTCATCTGGGAATTGAAAGGTCAAAAGCGTTTGCTAGAGGACATGTTTTCTGGCCATTTATGTCAACTGATATTAAAAACATTGTTCAGTCGTGTCATATTTGCTTATCTCATAGAAGCTCAAATGCTCCAGAACCACTTCTTCCACATGATGTTACATTACTTCCGTGGATAAAAGTTGGTGTTGATTTTATGGATTATAAATCTAAAAAATACATAGTAGTACAAGATTATTACTCAAACTATATTGAATTAATGACAGTGGCAAGTACTAACGCCAAAACAGTAATTACTTGTCTTAAAAGTATCTTCAGCAGACATGGTATTCCAGTTGAGTTATTCTCTGACAATGGGCCACCATTTCATTCGGCAGAGTTTAAGAATTTTATTTGGGAATGGGGATTACATCATAATACATCTAGTCCCTACATACCAAGGTCAAATGGGTTGGTAGAGTCGGCAGTAAAGATATGTAAACGTTTTCTTACTAAGTCAGAGGAGTCAGGCACAGATCCATATCTGGCGT
The DNA here is from genome assembly GCA_948098905.1 of Tiliacea aurago. Taxonomy (NCBI): domain Eukaryota; kingdom Metazoa; phylum Arthropoda; class Insecta; order Lepidoptera; family Noctuidae; genus Tiliacea; species Tiliacea aurago. The sequence goes on along the minus strand of OX402583.1, from coordinate 3,220,107 downwards.
TGCTTCAGTTCAGGAATACACCTAGAGGAAATCTACCATCTCCAGCACAATTATTAATGTCACGTTCACTTAGAACACAATTACCAACAGTCACAAAAAACTTAATACCAAGAACAGTAAATTTTCAAGAATATGTAAAAACTAAGAAAGAAAATAAAAATAAAATGAAGGATTACTATGACAAAAATACTAAATCATTACCAGAACTACAAGAAGGAGATGAAGTCTATTTTAAGAAAATGCCAGATACTCCATGGATTACAGGCACAGTAAAGTCCAAATGTGATCAGCCTAGGTCTTATACTGTTGAAGGGTCAGATGGATTTATAGGAAGGAGAAACAGACAGCATATTTTGAAGCCTCCGCAGTCACCTCAAACGGTATCTCAAGATATGTTACGAAAAAGTCCAAATATCAAGACCTCTCCTAATTCTCATACAGTAGCACCGTCTATTGAAGAGCGTACAACTTCAGTTGAAATGCGCACTAGGTGTGGAAGAGCCATAAGACCACCAAGACGGTTAGATTTGTAAGAGTTAATATTTTGGTAACTGAGCAAACATTTTAGAAATGACTGTGAAGAACTGATTGATTTAGTTAAGTCTAGAATATGTATAGATAGAGATTTAGTTTAACAAACTGTCTTATTTTGAGTTAAGTACTTAACCAGTTTCAATTGTCAAAAGTAATTGTTAAGAATTTAGTTAATTTTTGTAAACTGTCTCAAGCTGTAAAATTATAATAATTTAACTTTTCCTAATAAGGAGGATGTTATGAGTAGATCACGTCACTATTGTGACGGGACATCACTGGTCGACAAGCTGCCAAGATGGCGTCCTGATCATGGCTAACTCTCTTACATTGAATACTTGTTGTATAACGTAATAAAACCAAGTTTGCTTAAATCCAGTATTATCATTTATGTAATACACCAACCCAAACAATTTTCATACAACTTTTGGTGGCCGCTGCTCGCATGTATTTGGCCAGTACAGCAATTTCGATTTATCTCGAAGAAGGTTGTCAAAATAATGCTTGAGTTTCCAAGCATGTTTGAAAAGAGAGTATTAAATAACCCCAGCACGCCGTTTCATACAACATTGCTGGAGCGTTATAATGTTCCAAATTAAAAAAACGCTCCTGCAATGGATTTGATTTTCTTTGACCGTAAATTCGAGACTTCGCGTGTTCTTTTATCGAAAATAATGACAATATTTCCATGCATGTTTGAGAAAAAGTCCATTTCAAATCCTATCTTTTACTATAGTCCCAGTTTTTGACTAAGAGATCAAAATTTCTCAAAAAGTTAAGGACAGTCTCCTAAGACCTGGTGTAGCTAGTATTAGCTAGTATTCCTGTAGCTACAACGGTTAAGGTACCTGCCCTTACTGCCCCATCTCAAAAATCCACCTTGTATATGAAACTGTAATGTTCATAAAAGCAAACCCAAACTTGTTTGAATTTTGCACTAGGGCCAGACACAAAGACAAGCTACGCACCATAGTCAGTAAAACAAAGCTTATGCACCAAAGCATCTTTTGTTTTGGGCCCACGTATCTATAATAATCTTCCACTTTTTCTCAGAACTGTGAGCGATATAAATACCTACATTTAAAAAAAACTACGAGAATTATTGATAAGTAAATGTTATTACTATAAAGGAGAATTTCTAAGTGACAATACATTGAATCACACTATTTTGTAAAATGACTAATTTGTAATTTGACATAAGTATTAAACGAGTATCTACTAATTTAATCTTAATGTATTGCATGATAATTTGATGTATTGTATTTGATATATGTACCATGAATTTTGTATGGCTCAATGGCCTATGCAAAATACCTGTAACAACATCTTATGAACCTATTAAAGTTGCCCCACACTAGGAATTTCTCCTGTATTGTGGGTGCGTTTACAAACATTTAAACTCACATACACAAACAGCCAGACCCGGAACAACTACTTGTAGGTCAAACAAATATTTTTTGTTCCGAGCGGGAATCGAACCCGCGACACGCAGCGCAGCAGTCAATCGCTTAACTAACTGCGCCAACCGTGTCGTCAAATTTGAATAGTAATAGTGACATTTTTAAGATGTGTCCAAACATAGCGCGGCATTTTAGCGCGGCTGCCGCGCTATGTTCGGACGACTGCCGCGCGCGATCGCTTCTGTCAACTTGCCGCGCACAAACATTTGCAGTGAACATTCGTCAGTAGTTGTGTTTGGACGTATATCTGATGCGTATAAAAATGGACAACGAAACATCGATTCGTTTGATTGAAATGTATGGATCTTTTAATGTGTTTAGGGATCCTAGACAAACAGAATACCATAATAAAAACAAACGTGAAGACATATGAGATGAAATAGCCAAAACTATAAAAACTAAAACTCCATTCAAACTCCTCCAAGGATAATCTTAAAAACTGTGATGTTCGGCAATTAATTTCGTAATTTATTGATTCAAAATTCTGTAACCTCCGCTAATAACCACTTTATTTCATCCAGCATTTTCTTATTTTAATAGGTTTTTTCTTATTGCTTCTTCGTAATTTTCGAATAATAAGCAGACTACGACACACGCAACCGCTTTCAATTTAGTTCTGATGCCAACTGAAGCAACTGAAGTGCGCGGCGTGTCTCGGATGTGCCGCGCAGTACTGCCGCGCAAACATTCGTCGGTTTAGTCCTAACTAGAGCGCGGCAGAATGTGTCCTGCGAACGCCGCGTGTTGCTGCCGCGCTCTTGCCGCTCAATGTTTGGACACACCTTTAGGGATGGTTCTTTTTTATGCTTGATTTATTATTAAACAAAGTTTGAAGGACCTGCTTCTCGAGCCTGAGGTTGCGGGTGCGAACTATGCAAGTAAAGAAAGAAAGAATGAAAAAAAAATAAGTTTATTTCTCACAGAAACACGTGCATACAAAAAGATAATTAGCTCGTAAAACAAAATATGTATAGATCTATATTATAATCACGAGCACAAAACAGAAATATCGGCAGCTGCTGGAGAAATTCTTGACGGAAAACCCCAATAACACTTTGTCCGACCTGGGACTCGAACCCAGAGCCTCATGCTCAGCAGCATTGATGCTTCATGGACCAATTGAAATTTGACCAGTTGGTCTATGGGGAAAATTACATGTTTCCATCGTCCAATTACCAACTGGGCTATGGAGAATACTTGACGTAAACAAAAACGATGTTCCATTGTAACATTATAACCCTGAGTTCACACCAGTCTATACGTTAGGTTCAAAAAAGCTTTTGCTATACTTTATTATTAATTTAATTTAATCATTTAATTCAAGCAACAAGACTCTCCATATACCTACTTACAAACTATGTTGGTAAAACATTAACACAGAAACAATTTGTGGCATCACTGCTGCAAGGTGGCCCGGCCGATACCTTGCAGCAGTGGTTCACAAACGCACAATCTAAAAAAATTATGACAAATTATTTTTTAATATGGACAAGTCTTTACTGTACAAAGAAGAACTATTAAACTGGCCAGCGGAACATTTCTCAATTATCCATAGCCCAGTTGGTAATTGGACGATGGAAACATGTAATTTTCCCCAGAGACCAACTGGTCAAATTTCAATTGGTCCATGGAGCACCGACGATCACTACAAAGAACGTATTTTTTGTTTAGAACCAAAACAGTGCAGAAATGTTAATATGAAATGTCATTGTTGCAGTTTTTCATTAATGCACTGTTTTTTATTTTTTATTTAGATATAAATTTACCACAGACACCGCACCATCCCTATCCCAGCCTATGTCCAGCAGTGGACGTCTTTCAGCTGAATGATGAAGTTTAATATAAAATGTATGTATTAGATCAAAAAAATACTGGCTGAAAATAAAAATCGGTTGAAAAAAAAATCCTCCGAATAGAGAGCACCGCCTTTGGCGCGAGACGGTGTGAATAAATGCATTGAACCAATTAGGACTAAGTATAAGTGTGGCAATTTTTATTCCCGCACTCGTGTTGGAAAATAAAAAATCGCACGCGTGTGAAATGCATTGCAATGTGAACCTAATCGTAGTGCAATATGAACCAGTTTTCGAGGAAGTGTATTGAAAATATATTTACTTTTGTAATGAGCAATAGAGTACAAAATACGTGAATAATTGGACTTTTATTTGACTACACCATTTTTTAAATACATAAATAATTTCTACATTTATAATTATATTTTTTTTTTTATAATTTTGTACATTATAAAGAGTATTATTTTATATTATATAACTCCAGTAATTCCTAAGTTCATAGCCAATCATCCCGAAACCTACTGAAAGCAATTCTTTGTCCAACTAATTTCGCATTGCGGATCCAAACAACAAAAATTTCCCGAATTTTTCAGGAATTAAATTAGCTAAGTTTGAAGTACCCTGGATAACTAAAGTTAAATGATTTCCGTTGGTTTTGACAACAAAAGAAACGTAATCGAGTGAACGACTGACGTGCTTAACCTTTAAACTTGAACTTAATGGCTTCAAGATTCTTTTGTAAGTTTAGTAAACCGTACTGAAATTGGGAAAACGGAATACTTGTGTTAGGAGGGTAGGTAGGTATGTCTTGGAAACCTGTCAGTCAGCCAGACGTTTTTCCTTTCTTACAAAATTTTAACCACCTCGATTTAATATTTCGTCGTGTTTTCCTCTTCAAGATTGATCCACTGCAGGAGGTTTGTTGTGTTTAGCAGGACAAAGGATGCTTCCCATTCATTTAAACTTTAAAGTAACCTGTAATGTTACCTTAGTACACACGGCTACACATCAAGCTATATTTATCCAGTTTAGGCTGATCTCGCATTGTATAGGATTTCCGTACAATGAGAGGTCAGCTTATACTGGAAATGTATAGCTTGATGTGTAGCCGTGTGTACCTAACTAATTATAATTGTATATTTTTTTTTAATTCTCTAGTTTTATTTTTGTTATTTTACTTAGTTAAATTCTGTTATTAACAGGCTTTGTATGTTGTACCATAGCTATAAAAGAGGGAGGTCTTCTGCTACAAGTATCTTTATAATTAAAAGAAGGCATCTACGACTCATTTGTTAAAACCTGTTGATTATTAAACCCATAGTAAAATTACAAAAATAAAACAAAATTACAATCCATTATAAATTTAAATTGAATTACATGCATCAAAATTAAATTAAATTACAATATATATTAAAAATTAAATTAACTACATTAAATTAAAATACAGCGTCTTAGCATGTACACACAGCGAAGTGTTAGAGACACTATTTGGTTCGTACATGCACATAGTCGAGTCAGGAAGGATGCCTTGAGTTTCCTCAAGAGCCCGTAAAAATCGGTAACTCGGTTCTCAACGAACGTGCCGGACGCACTACACCACCAAGGCAGCTCTTAATATAGCTCTAAAGGCGTTATTATATTGTACACGAAGAGTCTTATAAGCACTCTTCGTGTACGTGTACCAGAGCTGACTGGTGTAGAACGACTGACAGTAAGCCGTCTAGCCAACATGTTGCTTCCACATGCGATACTACGCCTCTGTCGTTCCAGATCAGCATCATCTGCTAAATCATCCCTAATTATGTGTCCAAGATATTTAAATTTACTAACAATGTTTAGGGCAGTTCCACACAACTTTCCAAAAAAACCTTTACTCAGCATCATTCGCCTAACCTTTGCCCAACTATATCGGGGGTGGCTTCCAGTCGAACCAGATGCAGTTGAATACCAGTATTTTTAACCGATTTCCAAAAAGGAGGAGGTGATATGTTCGGCTGTTTGTTTGCTTTTTGTTTTTTTATTTTTTTTTTTATGTTTATTCACCGATTTCTCCGTCAATTATGGAGCATCAATTATTTTTTGTTTGGAAGGGTATACTCCCGAGGTGGTCCCATTGTCACTAAATCAGAATTTGATGAGGGGATCCTATGGAAATCGAGGGAAACCCTCAAATTGTATAGGCAAATATATAGCGATTTGGGTATTTTTATAGTAACTTGTGCATTTGCTCTCGGAAAGCACCATTTCGTAAAGTGGAACGGATGATGGAGACCACAGATGGCCACTGGAACAATATAATAATAAGTATTTAACGGGTTGCGATTCGATTAGGTACTTTAATGTGGTTGCTAAGCAATTTATGTTCGTCACTATGCATAGGGTGAGTGGCAGTTCTCCTGGTTCTTACCAGAAGAACTCCTCAACAATCAACGTCCCAGCATCGAGAAAAGCAATATTTTGTAAAAGGTGATGAGCAGTTAACATTAGGCTATTGTAACATAGATAAACTAAAAACTGGCACACTAAAAAGTGAAAAATAAAAAACTTTTTACAAAAAAAAAGTAACCGACTTCCTAAAAAACATTACAAAGTGAAAAATAACTTTAATTTCGGAAGTCGGTGGCAAAAAACTAAAATAACGATTCAAAGACACCGACTTCCGAAATTAAAGTTATTTTTCACTTTGTAGTGTTTTTTTAGGAAGTCAGTTATTTTTTTTTTTTGTAAAAAGTTTTTACATGGAGCGGCTGCCTATCTGACCTCCACCAACCCAGTATTAATATAACACACTTTCCCTCCACCGATTCCCTTTGGCAAGACTACCCCATCTTGACTGGAAATAATGCAGCCACCGTCCTTATTTACTTACCTGGTATAAAATTGTCAGAAGTAAAGTGATGCAAACAAGAAAAAAGTTCTGTTAGACACCTGACGGGGCTGAGCCCTCCAGATGTCCCCGAGCGCTAAACTGTCTTATTAACACAATAAATTGGATTTCCAAGTTATGAAAGTCCTAAGGGACGACAGTTTGTAGATAATTCTGAAAATAAAAGATCAAAGAGAACGTCTTACTCGTGTGTTAAGAAATGATATCGGTAGCACCTGGATAGTAGGATTCCAACTGAAGTTTTATTTTTATTTTTTTATCTTTTATTAAAAAGAACCAGGTTCTTCATAATTAATTACAATCTAGCCTATAAGATTAATAAGTCATTTTAATCTTACTTATTTTTTTACGTGGTAATTATTTTAAAACTTATAATAGTGTTGATTTTACTTTACACAAGTTTGTTCCACTTCTTAGAGTCTGATGATATCCTGTCCTAACTAAATTATATATGTATATATATTATTATATATATACATATATAATAATATTATAAATGCAAAAGTAAGTTTGTTTGTTTGTTTGTTACCTTTCACGCCTAAACCACGGAACCGATCATCCTGAAATTTTGCATATACGTTGTCAGGTATACAGAGACGGACATAGGGTACCTTTCATCCCGAAAAAAAGGACTGTTCCCGAGGAAAACAACAATAATGTTCTTATGATAATAGATGGCGCTACGTGTCTTTCGAATCTTGATTGAATTATATTATGGCACTTGAAGAGTACAACCCGAAATGATTGTCCAGTTCTAAATTAATGCGAGCGAAGCCGGTAGCAAAAGCTGTGTGACATTGTCATTATTATTTCTACAATTTTACACTACACTAACTCAAAAGAGTTTAGTTTGTTTTAGTCTTCGCACTATATTTGTGTTGTCTAACAGTTGAATTGCCTCGATGTTCACATGTCGATGGAGTCGGTGTTCATGGGCCTCACCAAGATTTTGGATTATGTTGGTGACTGATTCCATTTTTAGGTCACAATGGAGGTCTTATACACCACGGCGCATTTACAATACTCGTGAGTACCTTATTCTGGAATGTTTGTATAATTTTGATATTGGTCGGTTTAGTACAGCCCCACAGTTGGATGCCATAAGTCCTTATTAGCTTATGAATATACTTATACAAAAATTTTTTAGTGTATGCGAAACCCGAAACACGTGTCTTGTATTTTTATGTAAAGAATCTATGTACAAAATTCCAAAACTGTATCATGAAAAATCACAAAGTTATAAGGTTGTTATGTTACCGGGTTCTCCGTACAAGAACATGCTAACGGCGCCCCCGCGCCTCCAGGGATATCTTGCGCTCATTGATAATAATTTGGCAGTAGGTACCTAACCGTACGGCGATTGTATTATAAGTAATTAAATGGGGATAAAATTTTCCATCACACTTAAATATTTTTGAGACAAAATATAACATCGTGTAAAAATTATTGAAATCGATTCAGTTCCTTCTTCTGAACAAACTATATTCTGGTTTCGCTTATACTAAAAATAATGTTGTATAATATGATTTTGTTATGTATCGTTTGATAGAAATCCCGTCCAATCAACCAATACATGTTTTAAAAACGCATGTCTAGTTCCTGTCTTTTCTTTTTAACGTGCGCTTTCCAGCGCAGTTTTGCGTCCAGCGTTTTGCCAAGGTATTTGTGTATGGCACTTGTTGACCATTTATGAAGACTGAGTGGTAATCACAATTCCTGTTGGTGAAATCAATGTGAAGTGACTTCGATTAATTAAATTTAATCATATACTATTGCAACCCATGCCGACGAAACCGCTATTATGGCTACAGGGTCATGCCGTGTGTGCATGTGGCGTCTGCAAAGATTGCAATAGTATTATTTTCCAGCTCTGGTGTATCATACGTGTACAACAGGTAGAGGACGGGACCCAGCATACTACCTTGAGGCACGTCAACTTTAATAATGTTTAACTCGGAAAAGGCATCCTCGTACGTTACTCGAAACATTTTATCTGTAATGTATGATTGCAAGATATCGGCAAAATCATTGGGCAGCATAAGTCTCAGCTTGTATATCAAACCCTTATGCCAAACTGCTATCAAAAGCGTGTGCCACATAAGTGGATGTATTCTGTGAACCGCATTAAGATTTTCTCACAAAAATAGAAAAAAAAACAATAAATTTTGGGTAAAATTTTGAGTTTCAGTTCTAAGTATGGGGAATACTTAGAACTGAAACTCAAAATTATTTATTAATACATACATAATTGGATAGGTCTTCAAAAATTATATTGAGGTTTCTATATTTCTTTTCTAAACTGAATAGTTTGCGCGAGACACACTTCCAAAGTGATAAAATGTGTCGTCGTCGTTTTACAGTTACCCTGTAACTTCTAAAATAAGAGAATTATGAAACTAAAAAAATAGATGATGTACATTAACATGTAAAGTTCCACCGAAAATTGGTTTGAACGAGATCTAGTAAGTAGTTTTTTAGGGTTACATACCAAAATGGTAAAAATGAACCCTTATGGTGAGACTAAGTCTGTCTGTCTGTCTGTCACACCTTAATATCTCGAGAACTACTAACGTTATCAACTTGAAATTTAGAATAGTTTTAGATGACGTTAGTCCAACTACTTTGAAAATAAGAAAGAAATTAAAAAAAATATATCTTTTTTGCAAAAGGGACTGAAAGAGGGTCTTAAAAATTTGAAGTGGTGCTACTAAGGCATGTGGGGTATCATATGAAAGAACGCTGTTTGCACATTCTCAAACATTTTTTATTTTTTTTAGGCAGCACAGTTTCCGACTTTTGATGAAAATATAAAAAAAATACCGTTTACCATATACGTTTACCCCCTTATCTCCGAAGTTTGCATAGATAAAAATCTGAAATTATTCTATGTGATAGAAGTTTATGTAAAGATTACAGGAAAATAAAACGATGTCTCTAAATAGCACAGTTTTTCAGAAATCATCAACATCATATATACGTACGGAACCCTCGGTGCGTGAGTCCGACTCGCTCTTGACCGGTTTTTTTTTAATACGTGACAAATCGTAAACCGCAATTTACCTTTCATTCAATCAACTGAAATATAAAAATAAAAAACAGGGACATGATTTTTTTGCCGTTTTTATAGATTCGTTTTTATTTTATTTATTTTCATGATTTTTATTCGATTCCGTACGGAACTACGAGTATTCATGGGCGAGTCCGACTCGCACTTGGCCGCTTTTTTATCTTCAAGCGTTTCTCTCAATGATGTTCGTCTAAAATTCTACGTATTTGGTCTATTGAGTGATTCTCTCTGAAACGAAATTGATGGTCAGGGACTACTGATACGGGATAAACTGAAGTTTATGAATCTCCTTTTTACCCGACTACGGCAAAGCCACAAGGAAGAAGGGTTATGATTTTAGACGTCGTATCTAGTCCGTATGTTTGTATTAACGTGTGTTCCACCGTAGCGCCTAAACTACTGAACCGATTTTGATGAATGAGGTATCTATTGATAACTCATTTACTCTTAGTCGTTTTAAATAATTTAAGTGAATGTATGTTCACTTAAAACAACGAAGAGTAAACGATTAGGATTTACGCATTACTATTGATTCCAAAATTATTTCTAATTTTATCCTATTTTATCGTTTGCATTAATAGGATATCACTTGTCTAGGGACCCGTTTCAGTTGGCAAAATATGTATATATTATGATTACTGTAATTTATCAAATCAAATTGTAAAATATAAATCAAATAAGATCAAAGTTTTGTTAAATAATAGCAATAATAAATATTATTAAATGATTATTAAAATATTTTATTTTTCTAGATTTTTAAATTCTTTATTTAAAATATTACTAAAACAAAATAGAAAAATACTTTATATTCAAAAAAATATAGTGCATGACTAAAAGCACATATCGTGGCTAGGATTTAAACCTCCAATCTTATGCACGGCAATAGGTCTTGAAACCTCTGGTCTATTTAAACGTTGAATGACTGATCTTAAAAGGATAAATGTTTTATTGAAAAAAAAAAAGTAACAACAGTAATATTATAAATTCTAACTTAAACTTATTTATTCACTAAAACAATACATTAATTATAATAAAATGTTTTTGCAAAATACAAAAACCAACTTGGGCCTATCACGGATTTGAACATACGTATCTTTGGGGGGGGGGGGGGTAACCAGTTAATGGAACTGTGTGTATGAGCGATTGTATGAAAAGTATGATGGGTTGGCCGCTCTTAACAACACAAGTGTGATAAAAAGTCCGGGTCCACACCCGGCACTCCCGGCAGGCGTCATGTTCCGCTACTCGCATCCGAATACTCCCACGACTCCTGTACCATGCATGCACTCATAAGCACAATATTCTGCATGCGTTACATTGCGCACTACCATATGCAGCGAATTTTCATACCAAGAAATAAAAACCGCTTCCCAGCAATTATCTCCGCACATAGTTACGTTTGATGAGAGAATGTGTATGCCGTACTCTATTTACGGTCCCGGCTCCGTGCCGTGTCGGGTCCCGTGACGTTGTGGTTGCGGTGCCGTGTACCCGAGATGACAGACCACTATTTATTATTAAAGAGGTCTAAAAGCTCGTCGAAATTACGTGTAATCCGTATTCGAATGTCGTTGTGGTTTTAATTTATTTGCGGTGGATGACAATGGTGGAAGAAGAATGGTCTTTAAAATTAATTGACTTAAAGGTTATTTACGATTTGAGAGGAAATCAACAGGTTCTTCGTTGAGCAGTGATGGCCCAGTGGTAACGGCCTGACTTACGACTTGTAGGTCGTTGGTTCGAACCCAGGCAGGCGCTTTCAAAATCAAAATCAAAAATATTTTTATTTCATATAAGCCTACATGGGCACTTATGAAAAACATTATGTCAGTGAAATTTGTAAAAAAAAAGACCATTAAGCCTACAACGTTCTCACATTAACAAAACATTACAAAAAAAAAACAATATAAAATATTTTAAAATAATAAAATTTAGAACCTTGTTTAAATTAAAATTGTAGGTATATAATGTCAAGGAAGTATGTAAAAAATAAATAACATAAACATCGCTACTTGGGAGCAGTTAATAGACATTTATATATTTATGCCGTTAATGAGGTACCCTTTACTTTGTGTAAATAATTTCATCACCACTGCTCTCAAATTGGAGAAGGAAAACCTCGTGAGCAAACCAGCATGTCCTAAAACCAAAAATTCGAAGACATGTGTCATCTACCAGCACGGGCCCGCGTGGAAGATTACAGCCTACTCCCTCACTAAGAGAGGAGGCCTGTGTCCCAGCAGTGGGGACATTATAGGCTATGCTTATGCAACACGTTCTTTTGGAAATAGGTCCCGCGTGAAGCGATATATTGGCTAAGGAGAATGCACAAACAATGACGCAGTGACTTTCTTCGCTGTACGGCTGATTTTGTTAATAGTAGATTGTTGCACCGAGCGCAAAGTGAGTTATTTATGCACTCGTGCATTAATTACTCACTTTAGCAAGGTGCGTAATCTACTTTTCTTTCAACTACCAATCTACCTACCGTTATAAAATATACCTAGGTACTTAAAATAAAAACTGAAGTTAATGAAAACAAAGTTTTTCACCAAGTCTGTTTTATTCAGCCGATGTTTATTTTCAGCCAGTATTTTTTTGTTCTAATGCATACATTTTATATTAAACTTAATGGGAGACATTAAACCTCTGTGGTAAATTTATATCTAAATAAAAAATAAAAGCAGTGCAGAAATGTTGTATCAAAATGAGATTTCATACAACATTTCTGCACTGTTTCAGTTCTAAGCAAAAAATACGTGCTTTGTGATCGATTTTGTAGAGATTAATGATAACATTACTACGTAGTTGAAAGAAAAAGTAATTATGTCATGGACGATGTGCAGCAATACTCTCCTGTCTGCTAATCACCAAGCAACCAGAAAAGATGACTAGTTGGTTATGTTGGCGACGACAAGAAGACCGCTTGTAACAAATAAAATGATTAGTTCTATACCTTTAATTATGAGCCATATTGTAAACTGAATAACACGATAATCAATAAAATACACGAAGTCATTACCCTAGAAACATCTCATGGCCAAGTAAGCACACAGACTCAATTATGATCATTCATCCATACACACATAGACAGGAATAGATCAGCCCGGGAGCAGGTTGCAACCTGTCGGGTGCAAGTTCAGACTTGACCAAAGTATCCGAGCGTCACCATTACACCATTGGTCGAAACCTTACAAACATTTTGTAATAACACTAGGACCACACGCTACTTGCGCTATGGTAATTTACTATATAAGTAGGGCCAAAATGTGGCCAGGACACAGTTCAGTACGCGGCTCAATAATTAATAGTTATAAGTGACAAGTAATAAATCTACAAGTGTAAATCAACCAGGAGTTTTAATAAAGTCCCCTACAAGAATTGGTCCTACGAACCGAATGGAAGAACCGAAGCCTGAGTCTGAAGATGTGAGTATAAATCATGTTCTACGAAATAATGTGTGTGTACTATGTAATCTGTGTGAAATAGTGAAGATACGTCGTCACGGAAGATTATTCTACGAGCTGCGTACGACTGTCATTCGACCACCAGGCCCTCTGTGGAGGACCTGTTGATGAGCACGCAATCCAGCTGGGTGAGTATAATATCGCTGGGAGGGACGACCACGGACGTGCCGCCCTCTCGAAGCCAAGTATCACTCGAAGCCCTGTGTGCGTTAGTGAAGTTATTACCGCTGGAAATAAGCGGCGAGTGAAAAATCGCTTGTTCCCGAAGCCAGGCCCTCCGCGGAGGACCTGTTGATGAACACGCAATCCAGCTGGGTGAGTATAGATATCGCTGGGAGGGACGACCACGGACGCGCCGCCCTCTCGAAGCCAAGTACCACTCGAAGCCCTGCGTGCGTTAGTGAAGCAACTACAGCTGGAAATAAGCGGCGATTGAAAGATCGCTTAATCCAGAGTTCAGGCCCTCTGCGGAGGACCTGTCGATGAGCACGCTACCACTTGTGAGTATTAATAAACATTATATTATAGTGAAAATAGACATCGTCTAAAGTGCTAAATAAACATTATATAGTGAAAGTAGATATAGTCTGAAGTACTAATAAACATTATATAGTGAAAATAGACATTGTCTGAAGTGCTAATAAACATTATAATATAGTGAAAAATAGACATTGTCCGAATTACCAAGTGAAATAGTGTCGTCACTCAGAGCATTGTGAACGTTGTTAGGAACATTATCAACATAAGCTTGCTGAGTGACTGCTACCGGCTACCACTGGTGAGTAATAAGTGTATATTATATAAGTGAAAATAGACATAGTCTGAAGTGCTAATAAACATTATATAGTGAAAATAGACATAGTCTGAAGTGCTAATAAACATTATAATATAGTGAAAAATAGACATTGTCCGAATTATCAAGTGAAATAGTGTCGTCACTCAAAGCATTGTGAACATTGTTAGGAACATTAGCAACATAAGCTTGCTGAGTGACTCTACCGGCTACCACTGTGAAAAATAGACATTGTCTGAAGTGTTACGCGAACTTTATTTAATAAACACAGACATTATCCAAAGTATTAAGTGAACATTTTATAGTGAAGAGAGACATTGACTCGAAACGGTGAAGCGGTTATTGAAACCAGTGTATCGAAGGGTGTGTACATCACCTGACACACCCTCCGCCGAGTAAAACATTATAAATAAATACTGGCGAGATACCATAGCCGTAAAGGAGATAGCACGTGCTCGACCATGGGAGAAGAGACTGCCACTGAAACCACGGATGCATCAGCTACAACCTCCGAGGAAAACAGCGCACGTACTGACGACAGGACCCTGGTCGAGAACGCCAATGCTACCATAATAGAAAAGAAAACGGCAAAGCCAAGTTCAAACAAAGCAATCAATAAAAGGAAAGAACTAGAAGCCAGATTGGAATTGGAAAAACTGAAATTAGAAGAAATCGAGATGAAAACCAAGATGGCAAATACTAAGTTGGAATTAGCACGCGTCAACGAAAACGATACAGACTTAAGTGAGAATGAAGAGGACGCCGAAACCAAAGCCGCTGCAGAGAAAGCCACTGCAGCTTGGGTGTCCAAGTCAAAGGACGCAGAGCTCTACGAAGTGAAGAAAAGCCACGAAGCTCTGCGCACTACAGAAAAACTGCCACCCACAATGACTCACACCAATCAGCTAGCTGAAGCAATATTAGAAGCAGTCAAGCCCGCCACAGACAGCAAAGCAGCAGCGACCATGCAGCGCGCACCGAAGTATGTCAGCGAGCTACATCAGTTCGATGGCGACGCAAGAGACTGGATGGCCTTTAAAGCAACGTATAAAGATTCACAGGCTCTCTTCAGCGCTATTGAAAACATGGGAAGACTGAGAAGAGCAATCAGAGGAAAGGCCAAGGAAGCAGTGAAATCCCTTCTCTATACACAAGTGGAACCGGAAGTAGTAATATCTGCATTAGAACGTCGATTCGGAAGACCCGCTTACCTGATAAGAAGTGAGATAGAAAATATAGAGAAACTCCCTTCCATGTCTGAAGACGCGCGAGAGCTGGTGCGATACGCTGGAGCTGTGGCTAATACGGTCAGTGTTGTGAAGCAAATAAAGAAACAAAGCTATTTGCACTCGAGTGACATATCGAATCGAATAATTGAAAAGATGTGTATCATAGTGCGATTCAAGTGGTACGAGTACAGAGCATCTAAAGAAGACGATGATGAACCAATCCTCATCAGCCTCATGAACTTCTTTAACCAGATGGTCGATCAGTTCGAGATGCACGAGTTCATGGGGACCAAAGTAAAGAAAGAAGGATTCAGGATGCGACCAATTGGTTCTCGCGGCGTGCACACCACTCAAGTCACACAGCACAGCGAAGAAGATTGCTCAACGAACGAAGAAAGTTCGGATGAAGAGCGACCCGAATCACACACAGCGACAGTTTGTTCATGCAAAGACAACGCGAAGAAACCAGAGAAAATGTCAGGGTACACAGTGAAGAACCTCAATCTGACCCCCCAGGAAGTCAGCGATAAAGACCTGGAGGACTGCCGTCATCTAGACGAGATAGCGGATCGACTGAAATATTGTAATGCTCGTCCCACCGTACTCATAGGACAAGACATTTGGCATCTCATCGTGTCTCAAGAAATAAAAGCGGGCAACCGTAACAAGCCGGTGGCATCCAGAACCCAGTTGGGATGGGTCTTGCACGGGACCAAAACAAGCAACAACGACCCGGTACGAATGGTCAATCACCTGGTAACACAGCCTAAAAGAAAAGACGACTACCTTGAGAAGATGATTAGAGACCACTTCGACATCGAAGCACTGGGGATTGCCGCAAAGAGACCATCTAGTGACATCGACCAACGAGCTCTCGACGTATTGAACTCAACAACGAAAAGATTGCCTGACGGCAGATTCAGTACGGGTTTGATTTGGAAGACAGACGATGAACGCCTACCTGAAAGTAGAAAAGCTGCAGCGCGACGACTTGAGATTGAGAAGGGGTTTCCGAGGAATAAAGTAACTCCGTGGGAGGGTGAGTAGTTTTAGTTGTGTTTGTGACACGCTTGATGTATCCCACAACATCTTTGTATTACGACCAGCTTTGGCAATTTCGTTCGAATCAAACTGTCTTTTAACTTTCTTTAGAATTTTATTACAAAAATTTCTGTATCTTGTGTAGGTAGCTTTAAGGACTTCGTTATCAGGAAACTGTTTGTATTTTTTGTGCAAAATGTCTCTGTTTCTCATGCACCGCAGTAGACCTGGAGTAATCCATGGTTTTAGGATTCTCTTGCGTTTAGCTGTACGCTTCAATGTTGAGTGATTATTTATCTCCTGCGAAAGAGTTTGGATCAGACAGTCTGTAGCAGCGTTTGGGTCATTTATGGAAAAAATATGCGTGAATTCAAGATTTTGCATAGACTCATCGAGTGAGACGAAGTCGGTCTTTAGGATTGAGGTATTAGAAAAATTACGGGGTGGCTTCAATTTTAAACAAAAGAGGGTTGAGAAGTGATCAGTAATAGTGG
Organism: Tiliacea aurago; assembly: GCA_948098905.1. NCBI lineage: Eukaryota > Metazoa > Arthropoda > Insecta > Lepidoptera > Noctuidae > Tiliacea > Tiliacea aurago. Next base: position 3,203,345 of record OX402583.1, on the reverse strand, counting down.
AATCGAAAATGAAGGTAGAAGAGGGTAATTTGGTTTGAAGAATTGTGTGGTCAAGGCAATTATTACCTCTTGTGGGTAGTTGGTGGGAAGGTAAAAACCCGTGATAGGAGAGACAGTTAAGGTATTCGTGCGACCAATGGTATATTTATGTCACCTGTTATCACTACAGTTTGAAAGGCAGTCAAGGAAGATAGTATTTCGTTTAAGGATTTGAGAAAGACTTCAATACTCTCGTTAGAGGGGGTCTATAAACGCAGAGGATAGCAACATTAGACGCAAGTTCAATTATTAAACCAGAAGCAGAGTGATGAAATTCTGGTTCATGTACTTTGAATGCAAGATTTGAATTGATGTACACGACTACTCCGTCACCCTGATTACGGTGTTTGGTAGTGTGGAGGGAAGAGTAACACTGGAGTTGGGGTAGAGTGGTATTACTTAGACAAGGAAGCCAACATTCTGTTAGAACAGCCACATCACACTCAAGAGAAAGACGTGAAAGAAGTGTTTCAAAATCATTAAAGTTTCTATTAATTGATCTGATATTTTGGGAAAGAACTTTCAGGTAATTATCAGGGGACTTAATATTAGATAAACAGTCTTCTGGTGTGCACTGATAAACTTTAGATACAGAGAATTCGTCTAGGTTATCATTTAATATGTTTATGTGATCGAATGTTAAGGTATATAGTTAAAAAAGGTTTAAGGGACAGTTCGAAAAGTGTATCTTTGTTATCGGGTAAAAGACGCATTATTATGGGTTTACAGTAAGGCGTGATTTGTTTATAATTATTATGAGATGTAGTGGTGAGTGATAGGATATTGTTTGAGTTGTTGTGTGTATAGATTAGTATGTGTGAACTGAAGTGTACAGAAAAGTTTTTCCTTATTTTACTGTAGTAATTAACATGCAAATTTAAAATTGATATTCTTAGGAGGTATTTTACACAGATTATAAATTTACTTAATCTACAAAAAAGTTTATTACAAAAAAGATAAACTCGTGCAAGAAATGCTAATGGAAATAGTCATACTTCAGGTAATTTAGATAACTGTTGCAATTGAACTTCATTTTTAATAACAATGTATGGTGATTCTTTAACCCTTTTCATCAGAATACGGCCATTTGAAATCCAACAATAATCGTATTTATGCGCTTTGGCAAAGTTTCTGGCCAGGTAAAACAGTTTTCTAGACTGAGCAGTCAGCTGTTCTGCTATATATACAGGTACCGCTTTTGCTGTGAATCCTAAGTTGGCTGAATTAAGCTTTTGATTGGGGTATCGCTTATTGTAGCTTTTCACTGAGTCCAGAAACCTGCTTTTGGTAAGAGTGTTAGTAAATTCCATGATCACCGCGGAGGAATTATTTATAGGTACTACAGTACAGTGTGTGTACTCCAGATGCTTAAATCTGAGTGTAGGCAGTCCGTGACTTGAGGTCGTGATTAGTGGCGCGAAATATAGAGTTAGAAAATATTTTGGGTGAAATTATTATGATGAAATAGAGTACTATCACGATATTTTATGGCCTTTGCGATATCGTTTACCTACCAAATATCTATTTATGGTATGCCTCGAATCCTTTTGAATTACCAAGGGAAAATGTAAAAAAACGATTTAGATTTCTTCAAGAGTCATTGTTGTATATATTAACATTAATAAAAGACTCATTGCTGAAATACAGTATCAGAGGTCTTCCAATTTCCCCAGAAAATGCCGTCCTATTAACTGTAAGGTTTTATGCTACAGCATCATTTCAGGTGAGTAACCTACCTAGATAGATACGTCAATATTGTAGTTAAATACATTTAATAATTTATTCAATTACTACTTTTATGTATAACGTACATAATATTATTTACTTCTTTAGTTGCATAAAGTTTAATAAATAAACTTTAAAAGTAGGTATCTTATAAATCCAATAAAATTACCTAATATACAGGGTGTAAGGGACAGCCCTCCGCAAATTAACAGGGTGCATTCAGCTCCTTATTTTGAATCATATTCCACTGAAAATTTTCTCAGGAAAATTATTTTTTATCGTAATTTCAGTTACTATTCCTTTATTTCAATGTAAAATGTCTCTGTACGCAGTACTTCATTAATGTAAATAACACAGCAAAAAAAAAAAATCTGCAATGGATGTTGAAATTCTCTAACGAAAGACGCCTGAAATCAGCGAGCGCGGCCGTCCATCCCACCGCGACAAATCAGGTTCATTGGATTCCCATAACGTTCCTGAAATAATTTCATGTACCGGTCGTCTTAGTACGATATACTGAATTCACCCCATCAGTCTGCGGAGGGCTGTCCCTTACACCCTGTATTAATAGTGTTCTTCTAGTTTTAACAAAATAAAAGTATTTCAATAAATCTTACGACATATCAAGAACGAAATGTGCTGAATGTCATTCTAAACTTCGGTCACTGTGACGTTATCGTTCATCAAGTACAGTTCCTTGAGGAGCTGATCGTGGTAAATGAGATACTGTTTTCATGTATTTATTAATTAGTTATAATCTTGAGATGCTGATATCGTAATAATGGCGTATCAAATAAATACGCACTTGAGTACGTCATCCCCAGAACGTTTATTAATACGGGCCTTAGTAAAAAAATAAAGAGCGAGCCTTACCGTAGTCGCATCTGACACCTATGTCCATGCTATTATAAGGTAGTTACTAATTCCATGCTAGTGCTGTCACTTCCTGTTACACACTTCCGTCTCTTTTTGCGAAATCACTCCCACAAAAAAGCGAAAGCACATAAACAATCTATAAAACTGCGTCGCATTAAAAGAGGAGCGAGGACCGAGCACAAGCGATTATAGTTCAAGACATAACTCCTACGTCAACCCTTTACCGTCAACCATCAACTGACATAACCACACCGAAACCATAAAAAGAAAAACAAACATTATTACCACAACTACAACAAAGTCCGCCGTGTCTGTCTGTCTGAACGTGATAAACTCAAAAACTACCACACGGGTTTTCATACGATGTTTACCAATGAACGGAGTGATTTTGACATTTTGAAATTAAGGTTTTCATAACATTAAGGTTTTGTGTAAAGGCTCTTACAAACCTACGTGATATCGCGGGCGCGACGCGTCACTAGTAGCACAATTTCTAGGTCGTTTCCTGTCGCGCCCGCGATATCGCGAAAGAGCCTTCAATTGGCTGAAATATGATGAAGATGTCGGAAAAAATCATGCTGACTGGGATATTTACTGGCGTGAGCCGCGTAAAGAGTTATACGAAAACAATGTATTACGGAATGAATACACTATTTACCTGAATTAACACATAGGGTACCCCTCTACACCTTCTGCAAAGCAGTAATGCTCGCGAAGGAGCAGGGTTCGCGCCTTCACGCCCCTAGTCGCCACAGGAGACGTCCCGGGCGTCGGGAGTCGCAAGCCGATTTCCGGCCACCGTAGGCGCGGGCCTGCGTATGGTGAGCGATGGGTAGCTCGCCGTCCGATAGAACCAGGCCCGGGTCGACGGCGCGTTGTGTGCCACGCGCGCTTCAAAAAGATGTCAGCACCAACTGACGGGGTCCGCTAGGACCAATGCCTGCCAGGGTTGCGAGTTTGTCCGAAAGGGATATAGTGGCCCTGGCACACAGGCAACGGAAGGAACACGGGTGGGTTTTAGTCACTAAAATCTGACACGCCCTCCCGCTCCTCCCAGAGTGGGAGAAGTTATTTGATAATTTCCCATCCAAAAAAAAAAAAAAAAGGGTACACCTCTAACGAAGACGAAGAGGGAAAGAGGTGAAAGAGGTCGGGTTATGCAGAGCACTGACTGTACTACGTGGATTAAAAGTACCCTATGAGTTTCAGGTAAATCTTTGTACGTTCCCGTGGGATATTTTCCCGAAACCCACGCGAGCGAAGCCACGGGCAAAAGCTAGTTTCCTATAAAAATCCAACCATTAACAATACCCCCACCCGTTTCCCTCCTTCACCCCCTCTGTGACCCATTCTTTACACCCTGGTCGTAACAGAAAGAAACCTATTGCCTTCATCCAGTGTATGAGATTGGAAACCATTGTATTGGATACAGCTCTTTAAACGGAACTGGCTATTTCATTCGTGACTTGAAGTAATATTGCTTGGTTATACCGGTACCGTTATTTAGTTTTATCTGGTTCTATGGGGATTTATGTTAAAAACGGTAGCGTTTAAAGTTTTCTGGAAGAAATATTCAGTAGTTAAGCAGGTAGTGTTGCAAGGTAGGCAATCTGGGCCCCAAGTCTGCTATTTTTATAAATTCAGTCATTCCAACGCGATCCCATTGTCATTTTGCTTAAAGTTCGTAATCTGCTTAATTCATAATGGTCAATCATTGGTCAAGGGTCGCTTCTCGAAGTTGTGAAGAAGTACGTCTACCTAGGGCAAGTTTTCCAGCTTGGTAGGCACAACTTTGAGAAAGAAGCCGACAGAAGGATCCGGTTGGGTTGGGCAGCGTTTGGAAAACTTCGTTAAGTCTTCTCGTCGCCAATCCCGCAGTGTTTGAAGACTAAGGTCTTCAACCAGTGCGTCCTGCCCGTTATGACATACGGTGCCGAAATGTGGACACTGACAGTCGGGCTGGTTCACAAATTCAAGGTCACTCAGCGTGCTATGGAGCGGGCTTTGCTCGGAGTTTCTCTGAAGGATAAGATCAGAAATGAAGTTATTCGGAAGAGAACCGGAGTTACCGACATAGCCTGCAGAGTAAGCAAGCTGAAGTGGCAGTGGGCTGGCCATGTTTGTCGAAGGACCGATGGCCGGTGGAGCAGACAAGTCCTGGAGTGGAGACCGCGTTATCGGCAAGCGTAGTGTGGGACGCCCCCCAGCTAGATGGACCGACGACCTTAAAAAGGTGGCTGGGACAGACTGGAAAATAATTTCCTTTTTAATACATTTTTATGTGCAACAATTACTTACAGGCACAACATGCACCATTTATGGTTTTACATAATATTATAAAGCAAAAAATTCGCAGCTGTATCCAAGTCACAATTCACCAACTTGCGGACGTACTATTTATTGATCAAGACGTATTACGGGTTTAATCATCTACAAAATTCAAACAATTTGGTTTCCAGTCAACAGGAAACTTAAGAAACTTTGCATAGAGATTATAAAATAAATTCCTACTTACGTACTCACTCAAGTTCTCAAAGTTCGTATAGTTAGCATAAGGCCGCGGTTTCTTCGCCGCGGTCGGTAGCAGACGCGTCAGTGGCGTAACTTTATTATTTACTTAGTAAGCTCAGGTGGCGAAGCTAATAGTTTGTTCCGTACTGTTTTTCTCGTTAAGTTAGTTAGTTCGTTTAGAAATAATCTTTATTAACATAAAAATATACATAGCTGTAGTATTTAAGACGCAGATATTTTATATGCCAGTGACCTTGAGTGGTTAGCTTCCGTGTTCTGTACTGAGCTCACGCAACGCGTCGTACGTTCAGCCAGTAATAGGACTCGCCCATCAAGGAGCGGTGTCCCCAATTTGACGCATTATTAATTTATTATACACAAAACAAAAAGTATTTTAATAAAACGCGTATACTAAAAGATCAATAATTAAATTATCTATAAATTGCTGAAGGTTTCAGAAAAATACGCTTGGTAAATTTTGCGCCATTCTCAGTTTTTTATCCGCGTTAGACATAACTTTACAAATTAATTTCCCTATGTAATATAAACATAATCTAAAATATTCACATATTAAGCTATTGAGAAAATGCTCTAATATATTATATATTTTTTTTAAATCATTAACACCACTCGTTTAGACGTGATCTTCAGTATAAAATCATTAAAAGTCGGTTATCGTCCCCTTAAATAAATAAAGTTACAGTTACACAACACTTTTACAGGCTAGGAGAACCCTTATAAGTATAAAATAATAATGTTTACTAAACTTATTATAGCATGAGGCATATCTTAATTAAACATTTATCATTATCATTATGAAATTATTGTAATAATTTTAATTATTGTAAAAATTAGGGGGTAGCAGCAAATACTTAACTACGCGCTTAGCGTAAGTGCGACCGGTGGAAGCGGTAGCTCAGGTGATCGCGCGTGGCCACCAGCGACGCACGAGCTACCGCGACTCCCGCGCTCGATAATTTTGTGTTATTTCTTATTCTGTAGCATTTTTTGAATGGCATCTAAAATTAACAATAAAATACCTGTGGACATTTTAAACACCAAGGAACTCCCACTATTCAAATATAAATTGCGTAATTTTTTCATTGACAAAGCTTACCACACGATCCAAGATTTTCTTAATAATTAGTACCTACTACAATCTGTCACCATACACCTATTCTTATTGTCTTTAGTCTTTTTTTTTTTTTTTTTTCCTTATTAGTAAGAACCAAGTTCTTACTAGTTAATTGCAATCTAGCCTAAGAAGACTAATAAACAATTTAAATCTAACTTATTATGCTACGTTATAAATTATGTTAATGCTAAGAATAGTGTCCATAATTAGGTATGCACTTTTACACACGTTCGTAACACTTCCTTAGAGTCTGGTAAAATTGATAAAACACTTTGTTCATGTGTTATATAAATAGCACAACATTGTTACTATTATTGATTCACTTACACTACACTAATTCAAATGGTTTAGTTCTCTTTAGTCTACGCACTATGCCTGTGTTGTCTAACAGCTGGATTGCCTCAACATTCACGTGTCGATGGAGTCTGTGTTCGTGGGCTTCAGCAAATTTTTGTGTGATGGTGGTGACGAATTCCATGTCGAGGTCACGGTGGAGGTCATCGTTTCTTATGTACCAGGGTGCATTTACAGCAGCCCTGAGTACTTTATTTTGGAACTGTTGAATTATTTTGACGTTGGTTGGCTTAGTACAGCCCCAAAGTTGGATACCATACGTCCAAATTGGCATCAGAATATGCTTGTATATTATCAGCTTATTATGTATTGATAAACAGGATTTCCTTCCCAGTAACCAATGCAAACGTTTATAACGAATATCGAGTTCCTGTTTTTTCTTTTTGATATGGGCTTTCCAACGCAGCTTGGCGTCGAGAGTTATGCCAAGGTATTTGGCTGTATTAGCATAAGGTATTTGCATACCATTTATGTAGAGTGGGTGGTAGTCACTGTGTTTGTTTGTGAAGTTAATGTGAACTGATTTTGACTCATTCAGATTGATCTTCCACTTTTGTGTCCAGTCGTAAACTTTGTTCACAGCTAGTTGAACTTTCTCTACCGCTTCTCTGTGGCTTGATCCGGTGGCCATAATAGCAGTATCATCTGCAAAGGTCGCTATGGTGCTGTTTTCCAGCTCTGGGATGTCACAAGTGTATAACAAGTACAAAATTGGGCCAAGCACACTTCCTTGAGGCACCCCAGCTTTTATGGTTTTTAGCTCGGAATATGCGTCCTCTTGGCGTATTCTAAACATTCTTTTAGTTAAATACGACTCTAGGATATCTACAAATTCTGGTAGCATGCGTCTGAGCTTAAATATGAGACCCTCATGCCAAACTTTGTCAAAAGCTTGCGCGACGTCTAAGAACACGGTAGCACAGACTTCTTTATTTTCTAGCGTTTTTTCAATAACATTAGTTATTCTATGTACCTGGTCTAACGTTGAGTGTTTTTCTCTGAAGCCAAACTGGTGATCTGGAACTAGGTTTTTATCTTCTATTACTGGTTTTATCCGTTTTAATAACAGTTTTTCAAATAACTTTGATAGTACGGGTAACAGAGAAATGGGTCTGTATGATGATGCTTCGTGGGGAGGTTTCCCAGGCTTCGCAATCATAATGACTTCAGCAACCTTCCATGGCTCAGGTACATATTTTAAGATAAATGAAGCATTTATTAGTTTGGTCAGCTTTACTATGGCTTTGCGTGGGAGGCGTTTTAGAATTTCCCCTGTGATGAGGTCGTAACCGGGAGACTTTTTTGAGCTAATGTTGTTTTGAATTTCTCTCATTACTTCCTTAGGAGTCACAAGCTTGATTCTTTGGTTTTGTGATAAATTTACACTCTCATGTATTTCTACAGAGCTTTCGTTGGGTTGAAAGGTTTCTTCTAAATGTTGAGCAAATCGGAACGCCTTTTGGTCATTGCTTATTGCCCATTTTCCGTTGCTATCTCTGATGGGCGGTATTTGTATAATCTGCCTTTTTAGATTTCTCGTTGCTTTCCAAAGTGAGTAATCCGTTGATTTGTCATTGGTAAGCTGAAGAAGGTTGGTATTCAGAGATTCATCCTCAAATTGTAGAATTTTTCTCTTTAGTCGTTTAGTTAGGTTATTTAGTGTTGTTTTATGACGCGGGAACCTTGTTTGCTGCCACAACTTCCTTTGTTTTCTTTTCTCTGATAGTAAATCCACAATTTCTTTAGGATGGATAAATCCCTTATATTTGCGTTTTAGCTGAGGTGTATTGCTCCACGCACATTGTTGAATATTAATAATAAATTTGTTTACTTCTGAGTCAAGCTGATCTTGCGATTTTATCGGAGTTTTAAGGTCGATAATATTATCTAGATCAAGAGCAAAACTGTCCCAATCTGTGGACTTATTAACCAAGGTTAAGTGGCTTTCTTTTAATAGGATTTTTTGACTTAGCATTAATATAATCGGAGAATGGTCAGAGTTCATAGTAAAACTTTCCTCCAAACTGATGTAATTGGTGGATATATTTTTGCAGATGAAAAAATCTATAAGATCCGGTATTTTCTGGTGGTCAGTGGGCCAGTATGTAGGTTTGCCTGTACTCATTACTTCACAATGTGTTTCTTTAACTGCACTTAAGAGCTGTCTTCCTTTAGTTGTAGTAAGTCTTGAACCCCAATGCGTATGCTTAGCATTAAAATCGCCGCCTAGGATAAATCGCTGGCCTAATAATTCAAAAAGATGTAAGTATCGCTCTTTTCTTATCATGTGCCTAGGAGGCGAGTATATGGCTGCAATGGACACTTGACAAAACTTAGTTTTAACAGATACTGCCACTGCTTGAATGTCTTCTTCTTCATATTTACACTGCACGTAGTGACTAATGTTTTCTTTAATTATAACCGCACTACCCCCCCTGGCAGAGTTGCTAGGGTGGAGGGAATTATATATCATGTATCCTCTAAATTTGATAAAAGATTGCTTTGTGAAATGCGTTTCGGAGATTAAACACACGTCTATATTTTCTGTATCTAGGACCGCCTGCAACTCATGCTGATGTTTGAGGAGTCCATTGGAGTTCCACGCCATTATTTTGAGTGTGTTATTCATTTTTGATTATTCAAGACAGCTGTTTTAGTGCTGGATTCTAGCTTCTCTAATCTCTTATCAAATGAGGTAATGCACTTCAAGATCTGGTTAATCTTATCCTCTAAGTTCAGAGGTTGAGATCCTTGTTTTGCAATTTGTGCGTAAGTACCAATGTTGGTTACTTGCATGGCTGGTTGTTTTGCAGTTGACTGGACACTTGCTTTCTGCGCCTGTTTACCAGGGTGTGTTATAGGAGGAAACTGTTGGGTATTAGGCACCGTAGGTTTCTTTTTTAAAACTTTATTTTTCATAATTTGCATCTGTTTGGCTACTTCACACCCTCTATAATTGGCAGGGTGAGGTAGGCCGCAGTGGATACATTTTGGTTTCTCTTGCGGAGATTTGGTACAATTGGCTGTAAGATGCTTGCCAGTGCATTTCACACACCTTGGCTCTTTTTGACAATATTTATGTGTATGCCCATAAGCTTGGCATCTCTTGCATTGGGGAATGAGTGCTGGATTTTTGAGTGGATGTATTTCAATTTTACACCCTAATATGTACTTAATGCCGTAGATATATACTGCATGTTGACATAATTTATTATTGTAGATAGGCACCAGGCAGGACATAATGGATCTGTAATTTAGCTGTAGCTGGTCTGTATAACCTATGCCCACAAACAAAAATTGTTTATTTGTTACACCTTTGAGTTGTATCTTTTGTAAATGTAGGTACTTAAGTAGGTACACTAAGAAAGAGTTTCATCATCATCATCATTCATCACCATGCACCAGGGGGTTTGTCAAAATCTAAGATCATCGTAGTTATGTTACTGAAAAAGTCGCTCTGCTAAGCTTGAACGGTGCCAAACTGACCCTCACATGATTTAGCGAGGGTAAATATCGAACGAAGTTAGTCGATCTGCACGAGCCGAATGAAATCCGAGTATCTATGTGTAGTAATTGGTCGGCTTTGTTGTTCAACAAATACTGCCGAATCGCAGTGCCGACCCGAATAAATCAAAATCAAAATATTTGATTTTTCATTAAACTCCATAGGCACTTATGAAACGTCAGAATCTAGGTGCACGGTTCCAATTGGTCGTTTCCTATTTAGAAGAGCCGGCAAGAAACACCACGGTTATTCTTTTAGAAATAATTGTTTTTTACAAAGTTTTCAAATTACAGTGTTAATAATGTGTATATGTAGGTAGCATCCCTTAGACTAGCAAGGGAAGACAAGCCATGAATACTTTATTCTAGGTTTTACGAGTAAATAATAACGATTGATTGCACATTAGGAATCGGATACAAAAGAACAATATAAATGTTATTTTCCGTAAGAACCCAGTATTTCTTCTTTCTGGCCTTATTGTCCGAGGGTAATGTAACAATAATTAATTGTCCCTAATAACTACGTTCATGAAGGAAAGGCAGCAAGACGTTCATTATCTATGCTTTGAGGTCGAGAAAAGTTATGAATAAAATTTTAGTGTTGGAACAGGAAACACGAACTTTTTCCTCTAGAAGAAAGTTGACATTTAGCGCCGTATTTTCTTATATTTCTAGGCAGACGCCTGACCATAGTATAATCAAACTATGGCGGCATCTTCATCGCTACATGCAAACTACGCAGCACACTGACGTCACGCAAAATCCTGCATCTCGCAAGCAGAGTTTACCGCACGACTAGCATAGATAATATCCCGACATTAATCGTCGGGCAGTAGCCCCGCAGACACAACACCCGACTGGTTTGAAGATCCACCCTTTTCTATGGAAGATGAGTGAACTTTACACCCAGTTCCTCATACCTAAAAACTGTTACTAGCTGGTGTTAATAGCTATTATGCAGGGTCAAATTAAATTAGCTAGCGAAACTCCGCAGAAGTGTTGGGTATCGATATCTAAATACGACAAAACGAAAAAAAGAAAAAAATACAGTATTTTTTTCTGTGTAAACTTCACAGATGTGATGGGTATCGATAACTAAACACGATAAAACAAAAACCTAACTACTTCAAGTAACTACTGCCAGTGGTCATTGCCACCAGAAAAAAAAACATCAAATCTTTCTTTTTTTCGTTTTATCGTATTTGGATATCGATACCCAACACGTCCACGGAGTTTCGCTAGCTAATTAAATTTGACCCTGTATAATAAGGGCAACAAAAGCCCTGAAACTGTCGCCAAATTCAGCTTTAAAAAAAAAACTAAATGTTTTTTATTTTTTATTTGACTTAATTATGACACCTATGTACTTCAAACTGGAACACAGTAATGATTGGTTGCAAGAATAAAGCTTTGGCCTAACTGAAGCAAATCCCGAGACGGATGCGGGACGAAATTGGTTTGCACCGATTGTGTTAACTAACTTTTCGAAGTGTTCAAACTGGCGCGAATGTGTGGCCAGAGCTAGAATATGACTCTGGAAGCGATTGCCGCGCGAGATCACGATCGTTTGTATTAATTATGACGTAACGAAAAGTGGCTTAATTGATCGCGCGAGTATGTCTTATTATTATTCACAAGAGCTTGTTGACAAGATCGCGGCGATCGCTTTCGTTTAAGACGAAGCCTGAGGGCTTAGACAAATTGCATTCGTTTCGGAGCGATTCTATTTCTACAATCGCAATCGTAATTTTACTTTTTGACAAGCGTCATCGCTAGTTATCGATTCGATTTCCTTTATACAAATCGAAAACTAGCGATAACGCTTGTCCAAAAGTGCCACTTGGCTACGCATCTCTATGGAAGTTATCGTTCGACGCTGTCGATTCGTTTCATGGAATCGAATGATGATAACATTGTCTAACTAATTTCTATTCGTTGACCTATGGTCACGTGACATTTCGATAGCTTATGTCAACCCCATACATTTTGTGGCTTTTCTACTAGAGTTATCGCTAATCGAATGTTACTTACTATTTCGAGCAGTGTTATTGTGGCCCTGGCACACAGGCAACGGAAGGAACATGGGTGGGTTTTAGGCAGTAAAAGTCTGACACGCTCTCCTGCTCCGCCCAGAGCGGGAGCAGTTATTTGATAATTTGGCAACCAAAAAAAAAAAAAAGGCCCTCTGAGCTTAATTATTTTCCGGACTAACTATTACAAAAGAAGAACAACTACCAAAAACCATTATTTTTCTTTAACACTCGAACAACTCTCCGTGTAAGTACAAACTAATAATAAGCGATGACACTTAGAAGTAGTCGGAAAAGTTTTTGTGAACTACCCTAATATGTCTTGGGAGAAGGAATAAACTTTGTAAGACAGAACCGATCTGTAGAACTTATACTTTGACCTTTAACAAGACGTTCAGTTAAAGTGACCATGATTAGGGAGAGATCTCAGGACAACTATAATGTACATAGTATTAAAGTTGTCCTGAAATCTCTCTGATTTCAGGACAACTTTAATAAACTTTAAACACTTTAAAAACTTGTGTTGCTGTTACCGCACTCCTAATGATAAGAATTTCGAACATTTCATGATAAATATGGAGAAGTTGTTGGAATATTTGTTCAATAGGAAAAGCATTGTTTTGTGGAGATTTTAATGTGGACTTAATGCTACAGAGCAGAACCCGGACTGAGTCCATAAGTTTACTGGCATGTTATAACTTCCGACTGCTTATTGATACACCTACGTTTATTCGCAACAATTGCGCATCTTGCATAGATAACGTTATAACTAATCTGCCAGATGATTATGTGGAACAATGTGAAGTAGACCACAATGGCTTGGCAGACGGACACGGTGCTCTATTGGGAGACTTTTTATTAGATAATGTAATTGATAATACAAATAAAAATAAATATATAATTGTAAATAAAAGTGTTTTTAACACTAAAAATCACCTAGCTTTTAGACAAAGAATTCTTGAAATTGACTGGAGAGGTATGGCAATGAACACGTTCTTGAGGACATTTATTACAATTTTCAGAAAATGTTACAGAAAGAGAGAACAAAAAATTAAAATCAAAAATGGTTTCAAATTAAAGTGGATTACAAAAGGCATTAAAACATCAAGCCAAATGAAACGTTTGTTGTGTGCTGGTAGTACTAATAAGCTGGAAGACAGTGTTCAGAATTATAAAAATAATTATGTAAGAATATACAGAAGAGTACTATCTAAGTCCAAAAAAATAACAATAACAGAAACTATTAACAATTCTTGTAATTTAAGTAAAGAGGTTTGGAAAGTTATAAATAAATACACAAATAAAATAAAAGCACCGCATTCTGAAATTCTCTTGCTTAAATGTGACGGTAACATTCTAGAAAATCCCTCCCCCACCCTCCCCCCCCCCCTCCTCCCTTGGATGTTGCAAACGTATTAATAAATCAATTAAGCTACAAATGTTTTTTGAGTAATATTAAGAATCCAGATCCCTATATTTTTCTTGAACAAAGCACTAAACGAGTTCAAAATGACATGGTTATTGCGCCTGTTACTCCAAACGAGATAGTAAAAATAGTTAATGGTATGGAAAATAAGAAATCATGTGGCTATGACGACATTCCAATAGCAGTTATTAAAGAAAATTTAGATATATTAGCTGAACCTTTGACAATATTTTACAATAAATGCATTTTAGAGGGTATCTTCCCGGAACAGTCAAAAATAGCAAAAGTTATCCCACTCCACAAAATGGGGTCTAAAACAAATTCAAAAAACCTTAGACCTATCTCTATCCAAAATTTTTGAAAATATTATTAAGAGTAGACTTGTGGTTCATCTAAATTTAAACAAGGTTTTGCACTTGAGACAATTTGGATACCAAAAAAATGTCGGAACAGGGGACGCTATTTTATTTTTTATTTTATTTATTCGGGAAAACAAACAATTACACATTAAGAATTACAAAGAGATAGGATACAGAAATTATATAAATGTGAAATCAACCACGTTCTCCACAGATACACAATGAGACAATTTGGTAAATTATTAGACTAGCGTTGTAAACAATAAAAAAAGGAATATTAAAAAGAGGAATACAAAAAAAAAGGAATATTAATAGCATAGTATCATCATAACTTAGTTGCCAATAGTGCCGCGTAAGTGGAACAACAGTGTCACATTATTTTCTCAATATGTTAAGCAACATGAGTCTAAACTTTCCTTGCGATAAAGCAAACAGATCCAAACTGCTGAAATTCTTATTAAAATTGCTTGTCAGGCGACGAAGAGGCGCACGCAAGCCGGCATTTGTACGACTGGTAGTAGTGGCGAATACAGGTCGTGCACGCACCTCGCGTCCCTGGCATGTTCTGGGAACTATACACAACTTGTTACCAATGTCTGAACAATCATACAAGTTATTGCATAAGTCATACAAAAATGTAGTTTCAAGAAAAGTACGCCTTGAACTCAAAGAAAGCAGATTATATTTTATAAGTAACTCACTATAAGAGAGATAACAACTTTTTAAGCAGCGATAATGCATAGATTTCAAAAATTTACGTTGTATACTTTCTATAAACTCAATGTATTTATTGTAGTAGGGGTTCCACACAGGTACTGCATATTCTAATTGAGCTTAACTAGTGATCGATAGAGATTTAAATATGTAATAGGGTGCTTAAATTCCGTGGCTGATCTCATCACAAAGCCGTACATGCGATAAGCATTATTAACAATTTTAGTAACATGTGCGTCTAAGTGCAGTTTATCGTCAAGTAATATTCCCAGGTCACGGATCAAACTCTCCCTTGACAGAGTTTCACTGTGTATTGCATAGGTATATTTAAATGTATTTTTATTTTTAGTGAAGCTAATACAACAACATTTAGAGATACTGAGTTGGAGTTTGTTTTTAGTGCAATAATCTGCAAGACGAGTGAGGTCTTGTTGAAGCAGTTGACAGTCAAGCATAGTTTTGATTGGGGTAAAGACTTTAAGGTCATCCGCATACAGTAAGAATTTAGAATTAAGAAAGCACATGTCAATATCATTGATAAATATAATAAATAACAAAGGGCCCAATATCGAGCCTTGAGGCACCCCGGATGACACAGTTATGGATTTGGAATGGAAACCATTAACTACCACCTTTTGCGTTCTATTTGTAACATAGGAAGTAAACCAACGAAACAAATCCCCACGAATGCCGTTAAATGCTAATTTGTCCAAAAGTAATCTGTGATCGACCTTGTCAAAAGCCTTACGGAAATCAGTATAAATGGAGTCTACCTGTACACGTGTGTCTAAATTATTGAATAAATAATCAGTATATTCAATCAAATTAGTAGTTGTAGATCTTTTCTTGACGAATCCATGCTGTTGCTTAATAATCTGATCATGAATTATCGGATATAGCTGATTGTGGACCAGCCTCTCGAAAAGCTTTGACAAGATCGACAGAATGGAAATAGGACGATAGTTCTCAACTTCACTATGTATACATTAGTGGAAGATATTATTAGTAAATTGAATAAGAAAAAGAGGGTAGCTGGTATTTTCCTTGATTTAAGCTCAGCCTTTGATACAATTGACCACAAATTACTCATTGCAAAGTTGGAGCATTATGGTGTGAGAGGCAAAACTTTGCAACTTTTCTTATCATATTTAAAAAACAGGAAAATGTATGTTGCTATTAGTAATTTGCAAGCTAATGGTAACAGCAATTGTAATAAATCTTCTATGCGAGACATAGTAGCAGGCGTACCCCAAGGATCGATTTTAGGGCCTATTTTATTTATATTATTTACAAATGATTTAATAAATTACATTAATTTAGTATTTCCCGACACACAGCTGACAGTCTTTGCAGATGACACCAACGCAATAGTTGAAGCTTATGTGAAGTTAATGCAGTGCTGACAGTTTTTAATTCTTGGTTTGAAAGTAACAAGCTCATAATTAACACGGAAAAAACCAAAGTAATGTTATTTAGTACAACAGCTCGTAATAAAGACAAAATGACGATCGCACTTAATGAAGTTAAAATTGACATAGTTAATGAGGTAAAGTTTCTAGGGGTATACATTGACAAATATTTAAATTGGAAAAGGGAATTGCAAGCCATTGATTCGTATATTTCTTCAGCGTGTTATGCCTTATGCAGTCTTAGGGATGAAATAGACATAAAACACGTTAAAATGGTATACTATGCTCTAATAGAATCAAGGTTGAGATATAGTGTTCAGTTTTGGGGGAATAGATTTAAATATAACTGCCAGAGAGCCTTTGTACTCCAAAAGAGAGCCATACGAACCATGGTCTGGATATCACAAATAGAGAGCTGTCAGCCACACTTTATAAATTTAAAAATTCTTACTGTGCCCAGCCTCTATGTTTTAGTATTGCTGGTGAATTTAAAAAAATATCTATTTCACTATGAAACAGATGAGGAGAGACAGTTGAGGGAAAGTACGCGCAGGAAATATAAAGACACGGGAATGTTTATAACTGGAACTGTTGAAAATGTGGCTTACAGCTTTCTGTGTGTTGTATGCCATGCATTGCCTTATGCATTGTTTCTGGGCTTTGAACGCCATTTCTTTCACAAAGAAGTAACAGGTGGCATAAGTCACAACGCTTGCTTAATGCAGTTTCGCAGTTTCAGGATAATAAACAGGGTGGCAGGGACATCGACGGGTAAACCGACCGTTAGATCGCTTTTAGCGATCAGTACCCCGAGTGTAAGTTTGCAAGTGAGTAAACGTAACTAGCGCGTTTGCGTTAAGATTTTTATTCTAGCTCTTACACTCTTATCATTATGATCTATCGGTCAAATTTTAACGCAAACGAAATAGTTACGTTTACTCTCTTGCTACTGCTTAACTTACACTTGGGGTAAAGACCGCTCATTGTGTCACCCTTTGTAAAATTTCAACATTTATATCTGAAGTTTTATGGTGTACATAATGAAGAGTATTATCTACTTACTCTATTCTATTCTAAACTGTAAAAATGAATTCAGCATATGATTCTAGATCCCCCTAGCGTAGACATTTTTCGTCGGTTAACGAAAAAATAAAAACCGGCCAAGTGCGTGTCGGACCACACACAATGAAGTGTTCCGTAGTTGGGATGAATTTATCCCAAGAACAAACTTAACATTGTAGTAAAAAAAAACATGATCCCCCATACATTCCAGCTGCAAATGTAAGTTTGTACGCACAATATTGAGTGACCATGTTATTTTACGATCACAGACTTCTTATAGGTTTTCCTGTAATCTATAAAAAAGTAAGTAAAGTACTATTTTCTGTATTTTTTTCAACATTTTAGTCTGAGTTGTTTCTGAGATAAGGGGGAGAATGGTATTTTTCATCTATTCTCTTAAATAATTTCAAAAGTATTTATTTTAAAATTATAAAAAAATAAATGTAAAACTGCATATATTATATGCATTATTCTGAAACTATTTGTTTTTCTAGTAGTCACTAAGTCAAGATTGTTGCTTAGCACCTCACGGCCACATTAAATATTTATTTGGAACGTAAATGTAAAGAGGTTCGCCATCCCTGATAGTCTGTCAATTCACAATAATAACCATTTGATTAACGTATTAAATAACAGAGATTTTTATTATTTACAATTTCTGTCATCTCTAATTAGATCATGCAGAAACTGATAGTTTTTCAGTGGGTTTGAAAATAAGCAAATATATTTAATTATTGCGACAAAAAATCCGTATAAATGTGACAGTTTTATAATATAATCTGTAGGTACATAAATGTTCAAACTATAGAAAACTCAAGTTTTAAACATGTTTGTCCGTTTTGGTTTTTGTGCTGTAGAATAAAGTGTTAAATAAAAAAAAATAAAAAAAAAATAATAAAAAAAAAAATTATTGTGTCAAATAATTGGTCTTACAAATTGTTGTGTTCGGAATCTTCTTTTAGACAAATAATGCCTGTAGTAGAAGACTCCGCCCCTCCCTATTTTGTATAGCGTGATAATTAACACAATATTTTTAAAATGTAAAAGAATATTAAGTCTAGGCTAACCAAAGTAAGAAATTAAAAAGAAAAAAAAAAATTAAAGAATGTACTTAAAGGTTGTGAGTGTGCGTGTTTGTGTTGTATGTTTGTGTGTGTGTGTAAGGGTGTGTGTGTGTGTATGAGCGTGTCTGTCAGAGTAAGTGGGTGTGTGTGTCTGTGAGTATGTTAATAATTCCGTGTTATAACAATGCTTCTGTGTCTTCATACGTAAGTGGTTTTATCCACTTAATTAGTGTTTCTTTACAGTCATATTTATTTTTCGAGTGTATATTTATCTTTTTATTTATTATATTATACAATTGAGCTGATCGTTTACGATATTGATTACATGCAAATTTGGTCTTTGTTGATGGTATATTTGCTATGCTGAACTTCCTTCTTTTCGGGGTAATACCCACATTAAGGGGCAAAGAGTTATGCTTTTTTAATATTGTTTGGACTATGTACAGCTTTCTGACAGAGAGTACATCACCAATGTGATAAAGGTCTACAGTAGGGAATCTAAGTATTTTAAAATGCATAATCTTTAGGAGTGCGCGTTGTGCTCGTTCTAGTTGTATCAATTTGGTCTTTGCTGTACCTCCCCAAACCGGAATACAGTATCCTAGCACAGATTGTACAAGTGCAAGGTAAACTTGTGTGAGTAAATTTTTAGACGGGCAGTTTTTGTTTGCTTTTACCATTGGCGCAACATGTCTTAGGGTTTTGAACAACCAACTTAACTTTCTAATTCTGGCGGTAACTTGTTCTACATGAGGGTACCAGGATAGCCTATTATCCACTACTACACCCAAATACTTAATTTCGGTAACTTTTCGAATACTTGGGCAGTTACAATTATTGCCGTATTCACCCTTACATGTATGTATAACGATACCAAAATCATCAGTTGGTTCATTACGCTTAGAAATGCTAAAACATATGAAATTAGTTTTGGAGGCATTTAGCGTTAGGAGGTTGAATTTTAGCCAATCAGCGACACGAGAAATACCTGTCTCAGCATGATGCTTGACATCGTACCAAGAGCTCCCATAGAAGACAACGGCTGTATCATCAGCGTAGGAGAAAACTTCAGCATTGGGTATAATCATACTGCAGAGGTCATTTATATATATTAAAAAAAGGGTTGGACCCAATACACTCCCCTGAGGGACTCCGTACAATACAGCCGCGTAGCCACTGATGTGCTGGCCAATCTTCGCTCTTTGTGTCCTGTTTGAAAGGTAGTCCTTTAAAAGGTCAAGAGCTATTCCCCGAATACCAATCTTTTCCAGTTTGTTTACAAGGATAGTGGTAGAGACGGTATCAAACGCCTTTTTGATAAAGCAGTTAAGACTGAAATTGGTCTATAATTACTGATATCGTCTCTATCTCCACCCTTGTGCACTGGTGTGATTATAGCTTCTTTTAACGGGGCCGGGAAAATTCCTTTCGAAAAGCACAGATTTGCAAGGTGTGTGATGATGGGGACCACTACAATGCTGGTGTGTTTTAAAAACTTTGTGGATATGTTATCCCAGCCCGAAGCGCTGTTGGACCTAAGATTCATTAGAGTTCTATGTACCTCATCACAGTCAGTTTCGAGAAGCACAAAAGAATTAGCTTGTGTGAGTGCATCACTGAGTGGAGTAGGGCAATTCGTAGTTTCAGGTTGAATTTGCTTAGCTAGCTTACAGTCTATATTAGCAAAATAATTATTGATGAAATTTATAGATTCGGAGGGGGATGACTTTAAGTTTAGCAATTCTGTATTTTGATTATCTGTTTTATTAGTGTATGTTATAGATTTAATATTTTTCCAGAGTTGTTTTGAATTTTTTATTGAATTTGAAAGAAGCTCTTTTTCGTATTTTCTTTCTAACCTTTTTAGTAAATTGTTACAATAATTTCTATATCGTGTGTAAGTTATTTTTAGTATTACATTATCTGGGTCAAGACGAAGCTTCCTTTGAAGTTTATTACGATTCTGTATGCAGCGCAAGATACCTGTAGTGATCCATGGTTTGATAATGCGTTTGCTGCTAGGAATATTGATAGTAGTAGTGTTAGAGTTAATAGTATCGGTAAGAGATTGCAACAAGAGTTTACATAAATAATCTGGATCATTACAAAAAAGCAAATCGCTTATGTTCTTTTCTTGCAAATGTGTTAGAGCCTGTTCATAGTTAAGTAAAGTAGTCGTTTTAGGTATAGCCTGTTTATATTTTTGCTTAGACAATACTAGAAGCGTTGTGAAATGATCTGTGATGGTAGAGTGTAGGACAGCAATGGTAGCGGAAAACTTTTTCTTATTTATTTTTAACATGAAGTGATCTAGGCATGTTTTATCTCTAGTCGGTAACAAATGCCCAGGCAGGATACCATGAAGAGATAGCATATTGAGATAGTTTGTTCTATTTCTTTGTTCATGAGACTGCTCGGTCGGCTTCGTTATAATATTGATATTTATGTCACCCGCAATAACAATACTTTTTTGTGACGTTATGGATTCTAAATGTGTACTTAGTGAGTCTATGAAACTGTCAGTATTTGTATTTGATGGAGATCGATAGATACATAGGATAGTGTTATTTAATACGTCCAGCTGTAGGCAAGAGCCTTGTGATAGTGATATTTCTTTAACCCGGGGTTTTAGTGTATTTTTAACATAAACTACGACTCCATCATTTTGGTTCAGCTGCCGTGTAGTCATGTACGACTGGTAGTTTCTTAACTGTGGAATAGGTTTATTTGTGCTCAACTTGCACTCTGTTAAAATAATGATATCCACTTCAAATTTAATTATAGATAATGTCAACAAGAAATCATCAAAATTACAATATATGCTTCTTATGTTTTGAGATAAAATGGTTAAGTCCTTTTTGTTTACATAAATGTTTTTATTGAGCTCTACGCAGTCACATTCAATAGCTCGTGCAATCTCTATTTTATCTATCTCAGTAATATTTTGTAATGAATCAGTCATTTTAAGGGAATGCAAGTGTACAACGTCAATTCAGAGCGCATGTGTCCAATGTTATTAACCATGCCATACTTGGGATTAGAAGCAAATATTATACTTTCTGAGAGATCTTGACCTCTTGTTTTTTTTATATGTTTAGTGTACAATATGGTATTTAGAGTATAGAAGTGTACGTGATTTGTGTATGTAGTGTATATACATTGTGTGAAAGGTGACAGTGTGTCGTATGGATGTATATTGTGAGTATATGTATGCATATATGAATTGTATGTGTGACAGTGAGATATAAAGATGTCAGACAACAATACATCAAACATATTTTTAACTAGATCAACTACTTTAGCAAATAGCGCAAATACAATACAAAAATACAGGCATCTTATATAGAAAGAACAGTTATGCATTTTAACGACACAAGATAAGACTAGTGCGCTTGCATTATATAGTACATGAAAAAAATAGTAATAATAGCTATAATTTACACATAGTCATTTAGCTAGTGTTAGTTTGTGGACTTGCTCCTCACTTTTAATAATGATAGTTGGTGCTTGATCCTCCTTTTTTACATACACGTTGCCATATGACGTCCAGCAGTACTTATAGGATCCAGATTTAACTAAATCTCGTGCCAGAAAGTGCAGACGGGAACCCTTGGAAGAAATAAATAAATAAAACTCCGTTTATATCTGACTGGTCCTGAGAACCAGATTGCTACTAGTTATCAAGTTGAAGCACCACTTGTGACCACTGAACACTCAACAGGGTATTGAATCTGATCCTCGACTGTCTGCCAGCATTCAAGACGTCTGTGCTCAAGTGGCTTCAAAAGTGTGTAATCTTTAAATCTTTCGTTATAAGGAGACCTTATCTACAGTTGTTTTGTTTGAAAAAACTACGACGTAAATATTGACTTTATTTTGCTACCAGCGGACACTGAGCCCGCGTTGACGGCCCAATCCCTCTCGAGAGTTGGAATGTGTCCCAGAATCGATGATCTCGTTCGATCCCTGATCATATCCATGGCTTAAAAGACAGATGTCTAAATGCCGTTTTTGTACATTTTTAGGACAGCAATTTAAAAAAGTTTTGATGTATTTTTTACTTTTCTTGTGGCTTCTTAATTACTACCGCTGAAATCAAGGTCTAAATTCAAATTCAAATTCAAATTCATTTATTCGCTAGAATGTAGGTACAAATCAAGAACTTAAGAATATCGTGGCCCAATACATTCTACCATTACATATGGTATGCAAATATGTCATATTAACATTTAATTTATTAATAAAAGGTGATTGACACAATGCGATTAAAAAATATTAAATTTCAGGAACATACATTAATTAACGACAAAATAGAAAACGAAAAAAAAAATATAAAGAAGATAATTCAAAATTAAAAAAAAAAAATCTACTAAAATGTCAAATTACAAATATAATGCAAAGTCCATATTCCTTGTAAGTCACGATTCAATAATATTAAACATTAAAATGGTCCTGGTTGGACCTTATATTGGCCCGCAAATACCACGCTTCGCACACGATTTTGTGAAAACTGTGTGCTATTAGCAGATAGGAGAACACTGATAGAGTCAAACCCTCGGGCTTGGTGAGGGTATGGGGGTAGCTCGCTCACCTTGCGAGCTGGTATTCGCTGAAAAGCGACAGGTCATGTGAACCCGCGAGCTTTGTGAGGGTCACAATGACACTATCGGAATAGTTCCCTACGTTTCTAAGAACTAAAAGTTTATTCCACTTTCTTGGTTACATTAATAAAATGTTTATTTTGACCCTTATAACATAAATGCTGTATGTAATCGGCGGAGATTCTCAACACCGCGATCTAGCTTTTGGACCCAAATAAAAAGCGCCATCAGTTAGTCCCGATGATAACTAATTTTACAAACACCTAGTAAATTATACATACAGTTGGAGAGCGACATTGATTTGCGAGCGATGTTGCTACTGGGCGATAGATGGCTGCACAGATAGTTTAAAGCCACAAAAAGGCACCATCCTATGAAGATCATAAAAATAATATCATCAAACTTTCTCCTCATATAAAAGTGAAATGATCGATCATCTTTAGAAAAATATGGGAAAAATCCTGATCATTCTACATGAATGGTTACCCTATTATCCGTGCAAAGTTCAGACGTCAATCGTTGCAAGGATATCGAATATTGTCACGGCTCCCTACAGCACAGATACGTTCCAGTCTACGGCATATAATGACGTCAGCAATCCGTTTTATGCGGAGAATAAAGGATTTTCTCGGAATTGAATAATCTGTTGGGATAGTATAGAATATGATGTGTATTTATTTTATACAATAGATCACAATCCAAATGCTATAAGTTTTTAGGTTTTAGGAATGAAAGTTCCCCAAAGTCTTTCGTAATAATAATAATTTTTATATTGTAATATTTAAAAATGTAATTTATATGTTTGTATTGAAATAAAAGAAATAATAATAAAAGCCATTTAATCAGGAGGCCTAAACCGGACGCTTTGGCAGAAACATAATATGATCTGCGTACAATTCATATCCCGCGATTCATCTGTTTGACAGTTTTGTATGGTGTTTCGTAAAATGGTCCACAAATTATGAATTGCTTTATTGAAGTCTAATGTCAAATAGCAGCTATCAAACAGATGAATTGCGGGATGTACGAATTGTACGGAGATCATATTATGATTCTGCGAAAGCGTCCATTTTAGGCCCCAGACCATTTAAAACTAATGCTACTAAAAAAACTATTATTGACAAGTTGTAAAAAAATAAAGTTGCTAATAAAATAAAAAATAAATTATTTTACTGACATCGGTTGATTTGGTCTGTGTGCCCATGGGCAATGGCCTCCTCCATGTCCTTTCATTTTTCTCTATCGACTACTATTTCGAGTCTATGATTTTACTGCTGTGATTTCCATCTCGTCGCTCCAGCGTTTTCTCTGCCTTCC
This sequence comes from Tiliacea aurago, assembly GCA_948098905.1. Lineage (NCBI taxonomy): Eukaryota > Metazoa > Arthropoda > Insecta > Lepidoptera > Noctuidae > Tiliacea > Tiliacea aurago. The sequence goes on along the minus strand of OX402583.1, from coordinate 3,179,219 downwards.
TCTATGTCGTTTGCCATTTCTCGGATACCAGACGGTTACTCTTTTGCTCCATTTGTCTGAGCCTTTGAGGCTGTGACCAGCCCATTTCCATTTGAGTTTTCCATGCGACGTCAGTCACCATCGTAACCTGTCTTAGATAAGAAGTCTTTCTTATCGTATCATAAACTCATAACCACAATATTATAGTGTTCCTTAATTATTTAAGCAGTGAAGACGTAAACAAACTTTCGATTATTAGTGGTTTCGTATTTACGTTCTTTATACGTGAGAAAACTTCCTGTTACATTAATCTATAATAATGTAACAGGTAGTTTTTAACAATTAAGGAGGTTAACACATTTTGAACTCGCTCAAGTTTAGGTATCAGGGGGCCTAAAATGGACGCTTTCGCTTCTGCGAAAGCGTCCATAATATGATTCTTCATATTATGATCTGCGTTCAATTCATATCCCGCAATTCATCTGTTTGACAGTTGTGTATGGAGTTTCGTAAAATGGTCCACAAATTAAGAATTAATATAGTGAAGTCTAATGTTAAATAGCAGCTGTTAAACAGATGAATTGCGGGCTGTATGAATTACACGCATGATTCTGCCAAAGCGTCCATTTTAGGCTCCCTGAATCGCAACACAACAACATTACGCGCACGCACACATTGAAACCACTGACCGCTCGATTTTATACATAACTTAACTAATCTTGGTACAGACGGCTACACATCATGCTATACATTTCCAGTATAAGCTAATCTCGCATTGTATAGGATTTCCGGACAATGAGAGGTCAGCATAAACTGGAAATGTATAGCTTGATGTGTAGCCGTGTGTACTTGAAGGTATATTTTTTTAATTTTACTGGTATTGATTGAGTAAAGTTAGTTGTTAGTTTGCAATCGAATTTTAGTAACTGTGACTTAGTACTATCTGCGTGATAATTATGTTTTTAGTATTTTTAAAATTCATCAGCCATTACGTAGGTAGGTACCCAAAAAATTTAAGCGCTGGCCATATTATGGGTTAAATACCATATCCTTACCTAAACTGTACAGCTAACAACCTAACAGTACTGAACTATACTCCGTTTGAAATAAGATAAGACATTTAAATAAACCTTTTTTACAGTCCGTTCAATCGATTCTGACTTCTATTGCGTTCGTGGCATGACCAATGACAGCTGTAATAAACAGTTGGTATTGTAACCACGTTTTTGCTTTTAATGCCATCCTTATGCCTACAGAATAGAAGTCAAAATCGGTTGAACGGACCGTAAACAAGTTTATTTAAATGTCTAATCTTATTTCAAATGGAGTATAGGTATGACATAACAATAACTTACCTTCATTTTGCATAAAAGCGATTATACTAAGACCTCGGAAAGATTTTTCGGCATGAGGGGTTATAATTTACTGCAACTTATAATGATTAGTGTATGCAAGTGTATGCTTTATGTATGTATGTATTTTTTGTATATGTAATTGGTACACCACTGACTACGTGCAGGGGGCATAAAATGGACGCTTTGGCAGAATCATAACATGATCTGCGTACAATTCATACATCTCGCAATTCATCTGTTTCACAGCTGCTATTTGACATTAGACGACATTAAAGCAATTCTTAATTTGTGGACCATTTTACGAAACTCCTTAATAAACTGTCAAACAGATGAATTGCGGGATATGAATTGTACGCAGATCGTATTATGATTCTGCCAAAGCGTTCATTATTTACCATACAAAATAGTCAAGCCTGAATAATATATTTATGGAATAAAATCTGGTTATTTTTTTTGTAATAAAAAAGAGGATGTGTGCTTATGAACACACGATAGAACTGAAAATGTATATGAGCCGAGTAAACGCGAGTCAGCGCTGAGTATACGCGATTCAGCGCCGAGTGTACGCGATTCAACGCCTAATATATGCGATTCAGCGCCGAGTGTCAGCGATTCAGCGTCGAGTATACGCGAGTCAGCGCCGAGTATACGCGATTCAGCGCCGAGTATACGCGATTCAGCGCTGAGTATACGCGATAAAGCGCCAAGTATATGCGATTCAGCGCCGAGTGTCAGCGATTCAGCGTCGAGTATACGCGAGTCAGCGCTGAGTATACGCGATTCAGCGCCGAGTGTACGCGATTCAACGCCTAATATATGCGATTCAGCGCCGAGTGTCAGCGATTCAGCGTCGAGTATACGCGAGTCAGCGCCGAGTATACGCGATTCAGCGCCGAGTATACGCGATTCAGCGCTGAGTATACGCGATAAAGCGCCAAGTATACGTGATTCAGTGCCGAGTATACGTGATTCAACGCCTAATATATGCGATTCAGCGCCGAGTGTAAGCGATTCAGCGTCGAGTATACGCGATTCAGCGCCAAGTATACGTGATTCAGCGCCGAGTATACGTGATTCAGCGCCGAGTATACGTGATTCAGCGCCGAGTATACGTGATTCAGCGCCGAGTGTACACGATTCAGCGCCGAGTGTACACGATTCAACGCCTAATATATGCGATTCAGCGCCGAGTGTACGCGATTCAGCGTCGAGTATACGCGATTCAGCACCGAGTATACGTGATTCAGAGCCGAGTGTACGCGATTCAGCGTCGAGTATACGCGAGTCAGCGCCGAGTATACGCGATTCAGCGCCGAGTATACGCGATTCAGCGCTGAGTATACGCGAATCAGCACCGAGTGTACGCGATTCAGTGTCGAGTAGACGCGATTCCGCGCTGAGTATACGCGATAAAGCGCCAAGTATACGCGATTCAGTGCCGAGTATACGCGATTCAACGCCTAATATATGCGATTCAGCGCCGAGTGTAAGCGATTCAGCGTCGAGTATACGCGATTCAGCGCCAAGTATACGTGATTCAGCGCCGAGTATACGTGATTCAGCGCCGAGTGTACGCAATTCAACGAATAATATATGCGATTCAGCGCCGAGTGTACGCGATTCAGCATCGAGTATACGCGATTCAGAACCGAGTATACGTGATTCAGCGCCGATTGTACGCGATTCAACGCCTAATATATGCGATTCAGAGCTGAGTGTACGCGATTCAGCGTCGAGTATACGCGATTCAGCGCCGAGTATACGTGATTCAGCGCCGAGTGTACGCAATTCAACGCCTAATATATGCGATTCAGCGCCGAGTGTACGCGATTCAGCGTCGAGTATACGCGATTCAGCGCCGAGTATACGTGATTCAGCGCCGAGTGTACGCGATTCAACGCCTAATATATGCGATTCAGCGCCGAGTATACGCCATTCAGCGCTGAGTGTACGCGATTCAGCGCCGAGTATACGCGATTCAGCGTCGAGTATACGCGATTCAGCGCCGAGTATACGTGATTCAGCGCCGAGTGTACGCAATTCAACGCCTAATATATGCGATTCAGCGCCGAGTGTACGCGATTCAGCGTCGAGTATACGCGATTCAGCGCCGAGTATACGTGATTCAGCGCCGAGTGTACGCGATTCAACGCCTAATATATGCAATTCAGCGCCGAGTATACGCCATTCAGCGCTGAGTGTACGCGATTCAGCGCCGAGTATACGCGATTCAGCGCCGAGTATGCGCGATTCAGCGCCGAGTATACGTGATTCAGCGTCAGCGACCCGAGCGTGACGGTTCAGTTTTTTTTTCACTGTTCAGAAAGAGCGCAAAGTACGTCTAAAGAAGTTTTCACTTCAATACTCTGTAAAGTTTAAAATCAAAATCAAAATCTCGTAAATTGGAGCGAGTTCAAAAACGCTTTCTATACCAACTATCTTATGTTAATAATCAATGTAGAAACCTCAAATCGTATGGATCAAAGTTAGAATACTTCAATATGACCGCTTTATGCTCTAGAAGAAAAGCTGCGGATATCGTGTACTTATTTAAGTTGATCAATGCCCACGTAGATTGTGAAGGTTTGCTGGAGAGAATTCAACTTGCTGTTCTACGCCAGAGCAGTCGTTTATGCAATAGGTGCACATTTGTGCTGCCTCATTGCAGAACAAATATAAAACAACATGCTCCATTTTATAGAATGTTTTCCAGCTACAACGGTGTGAGACAGCAATTTGATATTTTCTCCGGGACCTTAGCATCAGCCAAAATTAAAATTAGAATGAGCCTGTGCAACGATTCGACTAATAATAATTAGTCCAATGGCATTGACTGCATTTATTTTCATTATTTATAAGCTTATTTATAGTTATTTACTTTGAACTAGCTCATACATTGTGCATGCTGTGTTCACTATTTTAGGGCATGCATTGTGATGTCTCTTTAAGTTTGCCTTGTATATCTAAGTAATATTGTATTGCCTGATATGTTGTGAACCATTAAATAAATATATTAAAAAAATATTTCACATCAACCTACATGGGCACTTATGAAACGTTAGATGCTAGGTGCACGGTTCCAATTGGTCGTTTCCTATGGAGAAGAGCCGGCAAGAAACTCCACGGTTACTCTTTTAAAAATAATTGATTTATACAAAGTTTTAAAATAACAGTTTTAATACGCATGGAAGGACAGTGTAGGCCTGTCAACAAATACCAGGTACTTTACATAATAGATAATGGTCACAAAATCTAGTCAATTTTTTTATTTTTTTTATTTAATGGTTCACAAATCGGGCAATACAATATTACTTAGATATACAAGGCAAACTTAAAGAGACACATCACAATGCATGTCCTAACCCCCCCCCCTGCCCCCTGCCTGGCTTATTAAGCCAACAACGTTCTCACATTCACGTAAATATACGTGAATACAACGTAGAAATATTAATAAAAATAAAAACCTAATTATACCAAATGACATGATTGCCATTACAACTGTAACAAGAAATCCTGTCCACAAAACCCATAAATAAATAGTTGAAACTAATATTGTTGTTGTTTATAATTATACATCCGAGTTGCCTACGTTGTATAAGCACCGCGCAGTTGGAAGTCTCTCTGATAGTCTGCTAATTGACGCACTTCTTCAATAAAACGATTACCCGAGACAACAACGTTAAATTACTCGTTGGATCCAATTAGGTGCAGACTTCAGGAGCATGTGCTTTTTAGTTTTTGGGCTTGCGATTTTATTTTAGTTTATATCAGTGTTCTTTAAACTAGAGTTTCTTAAACTTAACATTTTCAACGATGTTTCGACGTATCGATCGGGGATAAAATGTTCTTCTTCTCAGTTTTTTGACTTTTTGGACAAAAACTTAATATTACCACACAATCGATAATTTCTGCTAAGTTTGTGCTCAATTACTAACTAAAAACCCAAGATGCTTCTCTCGTAATACGCAACCCACACTAAATATTTAACTTGTATAAATATCACAAAATTAAAACGTTTCACACTGAAAGCACTAGATTTCAGTTCACACAGAAGGTAATCTTATAATGGAGTAACATTGAATGCCATTTAGTCCATTTCATGAGTTGGATCAAATGAATGCATTCTTGCCACACGACCGCATGATATCTAGTGTCGCGGTCGCACCGCAGTGCAATGGAGAATTTTGTCTAAGGCCCGTCATCCACGACTCTACTCAAAAGTAACGTGTTACAAACTCAAATCGCCAATGATTAGCCAGAATGTCAACCCACAGCACTATTATTTCAATGGCGGTCCCTACAGGACTCTCTCACATTTTTTTTATTGGTTTAAAAAAAAAAAAAAAAAAAAAATAAGCTAGTTGTAATCGACTACCCCTGAGAACAAATGGCGAAACAAACTCAGGGGTTAAACTCTTATACCTCTTTCAGCTCACTAAAGCGATCTTAGACCGGATTCGATAGTGTGGCTATCAACTATTTATTATTTACTAGCTGCGCCCCGCGGTTTCACCCACATAAGTCTCGATCCCATGGGAATATCGTGATAAAAAGTATTTTATGTCCTAACCCAGGCCACGGTCTACCTATGTGCCAAATTTCATGCAAATCCATTCAGCCGTCTTAGCGTGAAAACGTAACAAACTCACTTCCACATGTATAATATTAGTTAGGATATCAGACAGATTTGAAACGAAATATTTGCATTATGAATCTAGGTACTACTTAAACAGCAATACCTACTCAACTATTTATACATAAACTCACGCCTTTTTCCCATGGGGTAGGCAGAAACTACAGAACGCCACCTGCTCCTGGAACAATCCTATAATACTCCTTTTGCTTCGTTTACGATCACACATCTGGGTCATACTCGTACACGCACGCCGGTTCGCAACACAAACATCTATAATACTAATCAAATAGTGTTTGTAATACTTCGCTGTGTGTACATGCTAAGACGCTGATGTATTTTTTATTTAATTTAATGTCATTAATTTAATTTGTATTGTAATTTAATTTAATTTTGATGCACGTAATTTTTTTTTTTTTGTAATTTTAATATGGGTATAATACCTGAATTAAACGATTTTTATTTATATAGCGTCGTGAATGATGGGTCTTAATCCACATGTGACTGCATTTTCACGCGTTGAATTCCAACAGCACAATGCTGGGTAAAATGCCGCATTGTAACGCTGGAAATCCTCTAACACTGTAAGGGGCGAATAAACATTTTTACTTTTAGGATTCTGAAGCCAAATGGAAAAAACGGAACCCTTATTTCGCCATGCCCGCCATGAGTACCTTTGTCCATCTGTCCGTCCGTTCTGATGTCGCACAGCCATTTCACTCGGAGACTCAATCAACAATTAACTCCCTACAATTAACTGAATATTGCAAATATTCTCTGAGTCTCATGGATGCGGAAGGCGGAGGATAGATTGTTGTGGCGCAGCCTGGGAGAGGCCTATGTCCAGCAGTGGACTGCGATAGGCTGAATTGATTGCTTATAAATTAAATACCAATTGTTGAGTCAACCTCAAAAATACAAGAATCCATTTGATTGTCCACAGTTTGTGTTCCAATTACGTCCACAATGGCTATACATTGGTGCAATATTATGGAATTGTTATCATTGGTTTTAATTTAAATAAACCGTTGTTTTGAGCTACCTGGAGTTTTTCCTGAAGATCCCCACACCACATGTATGTTAGTTTTAGTGTTTTAATGGAACCTCGCCTACACCTCCGCAAGTGCCGAACTTCCGCAAGAAATCGTACCTCCGCCTCCGTAAGTTTTTTGCGGAATTATAGCGGACGTTTGATTATTATTATTATATTTTTTATTTTCGGACAATAGTGATCCACCGTGTTAGTAAACAATAATACAACTTATTACTAGTGTTAGTAGTTATAAAAAATACAATAGAGAAGAAGACAGTTTAAATAGTATTGTGAAAAGGACATGCCCAAATTAATATAGAGTGATTGTCCTTCTTACAAAACTTTTTATAATCGGAGAGTCGATACTCTCCGCCAAAGTTTTTAGAATGCTGCCACTCGCCCGCAACCTTGACAACAGCGACGCGGTTTTCTTGCGAATGACGGCATGGAAGCCGTCAGTACGGTTTTGCGCAAACATAGTAGAAGCGCTGCACCATCGTGGCAGTCCTAAAAATATTATTATACTGAATGCGTAGGTCATCCAGCGTTCTTTTGGTATAGTTGAAATAAAGATTCCCCGTGTAAAAGCACTTTATGTTACGTCGTGAGGAGCTATGCTGGGCGACGCGCCGCCGCGCGGTTTAGTCTTGCGCACGAAACTTAGAGCACAATGCTCTAAAGCACGAAATGGTCAGATTTGTGTTTGTGCAGCGGGTAGGAGTGGACTAGGAACTTAACTAGTAATGTACTATGATGTACCTATGTTGAATAAAAACTTTTTGAATATGATTAGGTACATTCATTGATGTATTAAATAGTAAGATAGGCCACTCTCTAACATCACGTAAATATTAAATGGACCCGATGTCGTGCGTCATGTGCTCGACAACCGAACAAAAACTCGATAGAAATTAACGGTAAACTAACCCTTTACTTTGAGTTTCAATCCAAAATATCTGTAATAAATATTAACGTACGGTTGGTATTTAATTAATAAAAATAATGTCTTATTTGTATGCAGAACTTGGTTGTTTTTTATTTTCGATTACTCAACACATTTTTGAGTAAATAATTATTTGCTTCATATTTTGCAATCAATTACAAGCGTTGTATCGCGCTTTATTTTGTATGCAGTCTGACAGTGACAGCGGTTTACCAGTTGTCAGTGTCTTAGTAAAAATATTACCCTCCTTCTGAAGCAGTCGGGTAATATTAATGATTATTGATCTTTCTCCCCACTTCCGCTTCCACCTTCGTTTACCTCCGCTTCCGCGGAGGCCAAGATCTTCACCCCCGCATCCACCTCTTCTTCCGCTAAAAGACCTCCGCTACAACTCTAGTTACTTCTTCTAATATTTGCAACTTGTACAGACTGACATCCAGCTCACATAATGTCTAAGTAACTCAGCTGATATCGAGATGCAATATTTCAAGAGCACAGAAAATGAAGAGGGTAACAATGTAATTACCTATCTCCTCTCCAGTGCACTAAAAAGAAATGAGGTTGTCTCCTTAGCTAGGGATCTTAGGTCTAGCGCCATGTTTTTTCCACAATTTCCCCATTTAGTTTTATAAGTCTCGATAATTAATCTTTTAAGCCATATTGCGAACTATATCATAAAGTTAATTAACCTCTAAAAGGCAGGCGTCTTAGATTCGTATCTTTGCTTTTATCCTTTCAAAAGATAAGCTTTCTTTCTACTTTAGAGGGTTGAATCTAAAGCCTAAGTTAATTATTTTGGTCTTAGGCTGCGAATGAAACACTTAAATCTATACTCCATTTGAAATAAGATTAGATATTTAAATAAACTTGTTTAGAGTCCGTTCAACCAATTTTGAGTTCTATTCCTAAGGTATAAGGATGGCATTGAAAGCAAAAAAGTAGTTACAATACCAACTGTTTATTACAGCTGCCATAAGTAATGCCACCAACGCAATAGAAGTCAAAATCGGTTAAACGGACTGTAAAAAAATTAAATTCAATTAAATTTAAATGTCTAATCTTATTTCAAACGGAGTATAGGTTAGTTCTTAACATTAAATAACATCACGCCTTGTTTCCCCGAAGGGTTAGGCAGAGCTGTACCTATAGTACACCCACATTTGGCCACTTATGTTTAAGTCCCATAAAATAAGCGGCGAGCCTATTGCCACCAACCGGGTGCAAATCCAAACTCTGGCATGCTAGTGAGAAATTCCTGATGGAAAATCCAATTACAGTTTTTCCGACCCGGGAATCGAACCCAGGACCTCATGCTCAGCAGTACCGCTTGCGACCACTAGACCAACGAGGCAGTAAAGTGATCTTATCCTATCGTTAATTCAGTATAAGGATCTAGGTATCTATCTTATGCATTTGATGAATGAATAAATGGTTGTTATTGATATTGATTAGGCCTTTACCTGAGAGTATAAAATAAATAAATTATAATATTATAACTATCGATAGTATCATCATTTCAGCCGAAAGACCACTGCTGGACATAGACCACCCCCAAAGGGGGGTGTTAGCCATAATCGCCGCGCTTGGCAGGCGGGTTGGCGATCGCAGTATGGTGTTAAAATGCATAAAGAAAGGTGTTGCCCATTCTCTAGTAAGTCCCTTAGCCACTTTTTACGACACCCACGGGAAGAAATAGGGTGGGGCTATTCTTTATGACAGGCACACGGTAGTATCGATAGTATAATAATTATGAAATAAAATTATACAAAACGGTTAATATAAATATTACGAGGTGTATAAAATTATAAATAAATAATAAAAAATAAGCGTATTAACAATAATGAAATATACCGAAATAAAATTCAAATTATAATAATACTTGTTTAACTTATTATTACATAAGCATACATACCTAAATTAATTAATGTAAAAAAAATGTTTTTATTTATTACCTATTTAACAAAATTCCAAAACAAAGCTAATTATTTGTTTAAAATGAATTGTTGCATAGTATTTCAAAGTTGAAAAAACAGTATTTATCCTCCGCTAGAAAAGAGCAGGATAAAACCTTACAATAGTATAATATTGGGGTGGCGCAAAAGTCACGACGGGGTTTTAAAAATAAAATATGACATTTTCATTGACATTCAGTACTCTTTTGTTTTAATAAATTATTAAAAACATTTTGGAGATTTATCGTGGATAATTTCACTGCAATCCAACGTACCAAAATAATAGATTTTTTATTTGAACATCATCGGTCGATTATTTAAACCCAGCGAGCATATCGCCGCCAAAATAATCTTGACGCAATAATCTGATAATTTTATCTGGGGTTATTTAAAAGGCAAGGTGTGTAAACCCAGGACGATCGACCAGCTGAAGGTCGATCGTCCTGGGTGAAATCCGCTTGCTAAATCCTCATGTTCTGAAGAAAGTAATGAGAAGTGCTCTCGAAAGAGCCCGTCTTTGTGAGGCTGTAAATGGTGGTCAGTTTCCCATACCATTTTCAGAAATTGCGCCTGAATTTCATAACTAACGCCATTAGTACACCTACGCGTTCGTATGCGGCAGCGAAACAACGAAAAAACTGTAAGTAGTATGGCAGAATTTCGCATACGCTATGTCTCACTCTAGCACTAACTACATGAAATAGTTGCGTCCTTGTCGGTATTGTTTCGCAAGGAACTGCGAAATCATCGTTACACAGACGCAGAAGTTTCGCTAGTGGTGTTTCGCATCGCAAGGTGTCCGCATGCGTTCTGTCGGTGGGGACAGATATTCGCAACATGGAAGCCGAAAATGTTGAAATATTTTTGAATCCAATTCGAAATTATCCCGAATTATATATGCAGTTGGTCACGCAGATTATAAAAATACGTACAAAAAAGAGGTGGAAGATTGTGTAAATGTTCAAAAGTTTCTGGCTTCATTCTGAAATAGGTATAGAAGCGATCTTCGTGTGATTGAAGTTCTATGCATAGTTTATTTTCTCCGAGTTTCCTTCGTAGCTGGTTTATTTCGTGCACCATATTCTACGTTTTCTCCTAAACACCGACGCCAGCACCAACAATTCTTCCTCTTCAGACTTTGAAAGCGATGACAGGGATGACTCGGACCACATTCTGAAATGACGTCTGCACCTGCAGTTCACGAAAATTACAATGACATTTATTTGCGAAAAAATTGCAGTGTACGAACGCTCCGTAGATATTTTACTAACGCAGTAGTTCCACAGAGATTCGCTGCCACATACGAACGCGTAGGTGTACTAAAGGCGTAATAATTAATAGCAATTATAAGCGCTGGATGAATACTCGTAGTAATGATAAAAATGCTATGTTAAGATTAGCTCGCATCTTTCCTTATGCAAACAGTAAAAACAGCATTCCATCAGTCGATAACTAAAACTTTATAACACACAACCCCTCAACAAGCGATCGATACAAACAAGATAAATTTAACAAAGTTAGCCTTTAATCGGTCGCCTCGAATCAGCGGTTAAGGGTTAAATTAGAGCTGCCTGAGATATTGCGTTCCTGCGTCAAGCTTTAACTTTAGCATTTGCGGGTTAGTTGTCAATGCGGTTAAGGGGAAATCTGTGAACATTTTGCGGTTGATAATCGTGCCATTAAAGTCGGTTACAGTTTGAAATTGAATTAGTATTCGGTGGATTTTACTGTCAAATAACGTGGCTGAATTTGGGGAATGAAATGCTTGTGTTTATGTTGCATTTATAGATGGACTAGCTGCGCCCCGCGGTTTCTCCTGGATAAGTATCCATCCCGTGAGAATATTGAATAAAAAGTATTCTATGTCCTAACCCTGGTCCCGTCTACCTACCTGCCAAATTTCATCCAAATCCGTTCAGCCGTTTTAGCGTGAAAGCGTAACAAACAAACTCACTTTCGCATTTACAATATTAGTTAGGATTTACTTTTGTGTGGTGTAAAGTTCGTTTTTTAATCCCATGTACTAATTTGACAGGACCTATGTCAAACTCCAAATTTAAAAAAAAGAACAACAGTAATTTTAAATGTCAAATTAGTCTCTAGAATTTTAATCCTAGAGACTAATTGATTGATGATGCGTCACGAAGTCAATGTTCTTTTTTTTAAAAGAACATTAATTTCGTGACGCGTCATCAATGGTGATTTAGATTTAGATTTATTTATTTCTCAGTATATGGTACCTCCTTCTGCGAAGCAGTAATGCTTGCGAAGGAGGAGGCGGAACGCGTGAGGGTGAGGCAAGGTTCGCGCCCTCGCGCCCCTAGTCGCCGCAGGAGGCGCCCCGGGCGTCGGGAGTCGCAAGCCGATTTCCGGCCACCGTAGGCGCAGGCTTGCGGACGGTGAGCGATGGGTAGTTCACCGTCCGATAAGAACCAGGCCCGGGTCGACGGCGCGTTGTATTCCACGCGCGCCTCAAAGAGTTGTCAGCAACAAGTGACGGGGTCCGTTAGGGCCAATGCCTGCCACGGTTGCGAGTTTGTCCGAAAGGGATATCGTGGCCCTGGCACACAGGCAAATGAAGGAATACGGGTGGGTTTTAGTCAGTAAAAGTCTGACACGCCCTCCCGCTCCGCCCAGAGCGGGAGGGCGTTTGCTGGTGTAGAAATATTGCTACATTGCTGGTGTAGAAATATTAAATAATAAGCTAGGTACAACATGCAAGTCAGAACTACACATTATAAGAATATTATATAAAGTTATGAAATTTTGTAGACTTACTCAATATTTCTTCTTTATTTGAATTTATCGCGGAAATCTCTGTTTATTAGGTCCTATTTTAAACATAACTTTGCAGCCACTTCAGTGCCAGGCCGCGAAAACCGCACATTTCCCATTTAATGAGCAAAAAATCATCCCCACTTCACAAAAAAATAAAACGAGATTTAATGTTACCGCTTTTTCGGCATTTTATATTTGAGTTGATTGAATGAAAGGTATTTCATTCAATCAACTCAAATATAAAAATAAAATAATGGTACGGAACCTTTTGTTTTGTTTTTTTTGGTAATTGCGGTTTACGATTTATGACGTATTAAAAAAAACTACTTACTAGATCTCGTTCAAACCAATTTTCTGTGGAAGTTTACATGGTAATGTAAATCATATAATTTTTTTTTAGTTTTATCATTCTCTTATTTTAGAAGTAACAGGGGGGGGGGGGGGAGCGGGACTCATTTTACCACTTTGGAAGTGTCTCTCGCGCAAACTATTCAGTTTAGAAAAAAATGATAATAGAAACCTCAATATAATTTTTGAAGACCTATCCATAAATATCCCACTCGTATGGGTTTGATGAAAAAAAAAATTGAGTTTCAGGTGTAAGTATGGGGAACCCCCAAAATTTATTCTTTTTTTTTCTATTTTTGTATGAAAATATTAATGCGGTTCACAGAATACATCCACTTACCAAGTTTCAGCAGTATAGTTCTTATAGTTTCGGAAAAAGTGGCTGTGACATACGGACGGACAGACATGACGAATCCATAAGGGTTCTGTTTTTTGCCATTTGGCTACGGAACGCTAACTAGATGAGGTCGGCGTTTCGTATCTCACTACTCTTAGAAGAAAGGCTGAAACAAACACAGGTCACAGTCTCTCAGTTTTTCTCTTATTTTGCCATTTTATTAATAATAATTAACTTTTGCCCATACCACAACGTTTGAATCCAACCATTAACAGCTATTCCATACAAATATCAGCACATTTTCTTACATTTATTACACAAGAGATCTTCCATTCATCTTCATTAGTAGTCCTTCACACAACACATTAGTCCTAATGCTCTAGTGGTTGTGAGTGCCTTTTGAGGTCGTGGTTCAGGTTCAGTTTCGAGTAAAACAAATGTTAGGGGAAATATACAGATTGGTAGAGTTTTTGGTTGAATTTGTGCTAATTATACGTGCCTTTTTCTTAAGGAGGAACCATGTGGGGACGACAATCCTATTTAATATATTACATCATTTCATTATATTAAATTATTATATTATATTATTATAAATGCAAAAGTGAGTTTGTTTGTTTATTTGTTACGCTTCCACGCTAAAACCGCTGAACCGTTTTGTATGAAATTTGGCACATGAGTAGACCATTTCCTGGAACAGGACATAGGCTACTTTTCATCCTGGATCGCAGACGAAGACCGGGCAACAGCTAGTATTATTATAAAAATGAATGCGAAAGTGAACTGGTTTTTTTTGTTGGTTACGCTTTCACGCTAAAACGGCGGAATCTATTCAGATGAAATTTGGCACAGGGGTAACCGATGAACTGGATTAGGACAGAGAATTCTTTATATCCCGAGATTTTATTATGTATATAATTATATGATTTATGTTTGTATGTATTTATTTATGGTAAATGGTACACCACAGACTACCTGCAGTATTGTCTCTCCTTCTCCCTTTAAATCCATTCAAAGGCTGTCTTTAAAAGATCACTTTTAGCGATAATAGCAGCTGAATGGATTTGGATGAACACGCACACACACTCAGCACACAGCACATTGGTAGATCCCCCTTTTTTTTAGGTGCGAAATTATCAAATAACTTCTCCCACTCTGGGCGGAGCGGGAGTCAGACTTGTGCCAGGGCCACGATATCCCTTTCGGACAAACTCGAAACCCTGGCGGCATTGTCCCTAACGGATCCCGTCAGTTGGTGCTGAGAACTCTTTGAGGCGCGCGTGGAACACAACGTGCCGTCGACCCGGACCTGGTCCTTATCGAACGGCGAGCTACCCATCGCTCACCGCCCGCAGGCCCGCCCCTACGGTGGCCGGAAAGCGGCTTGCGACTCCCGACGGCCGGGGCGTCTCCTGCGGTGACTAGGGGTGCGAGGGCGCGAACCTTGCCTCTACCTCACGCGTTCTGCCTCCTCCTTCGCAAGCATTACTGCTTCGCAGAAGGAGGTGATGGCCTCCCATGCACTCTCGCTTCGAACCATGGCCTGAACCAGGGCCGGACGCCATTCGAGAGATCGCCTCCGCCGATCGCCTCCGTGCGGACACGGCGGGGCTCCTACCAAGCCGGGCAGACCTTCACCGTATGCTCCACCGTGTCCTCCGGGCGATTGGTAGACCCCTGGGTTAAGACATAGGATACTTTGTATCCCGATATTTTCTCGGGTTCGAAACTTATGCGGTTGAAACCGCGGGGTGCCGGTAGTCTAGAAATAAGCAAGATATTGCGAGATGCCTACTAATGAAGTCAGTGTGTCAAACTCAAACTCAAACTCAATGCATTTATTTCAATTAAACCAATTACAGGCACTTTTGAATTGTCAAAGAGTCGGTCAGTTAGTCAGAAAGTTGAAGCTATTTGCCCATTCCGAAACGTAGATCTCTATGGAGAAGAATAGGCAAGAAACTCCAAGGACACTCTTTTAAATCAAGATATTACAAAATCCTGGGTACATTATTCTTGTCGCTTCTATATGTGAGAACAATGTAAAAATATAAATTATTTAAAAAACAATATAAAATATTACAAATAAGCCCTGGCAGATAGGAGAAGACCAGTCACAACTGACGGCGCCCGTTCACGTGCATGACGCGTGGATCAGCACCATCCAGCTCAACCATTTTGTAGGGAACCGAATGATCCAACACACGCGCCACCATCAGCGAGACATTTAAGTGAGCATACTCTTAACTGCCAAACTTTTTTAAGTCAACATACGTCATAACATAATAAACGGCTCCATGGTACTCACATTTACAAAAATTGAAAAAATGCTTTTAAATTATACAAAACTATAGCTTGCAATGCATTTCAAAGATAAATAAAATTTCACTAGCAAAAAGATAAACATAATTACCTATTGAAGTATTCAACAACTAAAACTTGATTAAGTACATTTTATATAATAAATATGATTGTAATGTCAGAACATAAAAAAGGGGGGAAGCATCTCTTCCAAATATTATAATTTTAACAAGTGAGCCCAAGTGGTTGTGGAGCAGGACCAGCATTAAGCCAAGCATTTTTATCTACGTTATAATCATCCAACCTAAAATATGCTTGTCTACATAGTGTGCGTTTAATGCATGTTTTAAATTTCTTCTCATTTAGTTGAATAATATCGAGTGGTATTTTATTATAACATTTTACACAATACCCCATAAAAGAAGTGTGTACTTTTGACAATCTGAAACGTGGTTGATCTAATTTGTTCCTATTTCTAGTATTAAAATTATGCCTGTCACTTATCTTACTGAAAAGATGTAGGTTTTTTCTAACATACATAATATTTTCATAAATATATTGGCAAGGTACCGTCATGATGTTAATTTCTTTAAACAGTTCCCTTAGAGAGTCGCGTCTGCGGAGGTTGTAGATGGCTCTGATAGCCCTCTTTTGCAGAACAAAGATAGAAACAATATCTGTCGAGCCCCTTAGATCCTCCAATCCATCTAGATTCATCGCCCTTCACCCTATATTACATTATGACGTCACAGCCACACATTAACTCCATGTTATTACTAACGACAATAACAAATACATCCACTAATTCACACTGCGACATGATTCAAGATTGAAATCAGTGGACACAAGCTAAAACCAACCCTATAGCGAAGTAATAGGGCTGGTTGTTGAGTGAGGAAGTGTAACGAGAAAATCATATTATTCGGCCGAACTTAAGATGTGATAAATCAATGTTAGTGCTTGTTAAATTGGGAATTGATGTTGTGCTATCATTATAATCTTTCATGCGATGATGAACCATGTGTTAACTGTCCCCTTGACCTGTCCTGCACAGCATCTGCCCTTCAAAAGACTATGGGCATTTAAAACCAAGACCTATTACAAACGTTTTCTAACTTGGGCCAAGCTTAAAGTTTTCAGCAAGTTTTTCTTTTTTTTTGGGTGGGAAATTATCAAGTAACTACTCCCACTCTGGGCGAACACAACGCGCCGTCGACCTGGACCTGGTCCTTATCGAACGGCGAGCTACCCATCGCTCACCGTCCGCAAGCCCGTGCCTACGGTGGCCGGGAATCGGCTTGCGACTCCCGACGCCCGGGGCGTCTCCCGCGGCGACTAGGGGCGTGAGAGCGCGAACTTTGCCTCTCCCTCACGCGTTCCGCTCCTCCTTTGCAAGCATTACTGCTTTGCAGAAGGAGGGTAATTACACCTCTGGTTTTGTTATACGATCGAAAGCTACTGTTTGAGACAATAAAACCTTTTCTTTCATTATCACTATTTTTATAACATTTATCAAAAAACCGGCCAAGTGCGTGTCAGGCACAGAGAAGGGTTCTGTAGTCGGGATAAATATATACGCATACACAGTATTGAGTTTACCAGTCGCAAACATGAGTTTGTATTTCATAGTATTTGTCCAAAAAAAACTATGAAAAACAGCTATTTCTTCAGTTGCGACCGAAAATATCCCATATCTCAAAAACTATCGACTTTAGCCAAGTCACTTAGAAACATCATAATCTGTTTGATTATGGAATCAAAGCCCACACGCTTATGTGTGTCGTAGATGGAATGTCGAATACGTTCAATACGGTCAATTTTATATGACCGCTAGTGGTTCTACAAAACAGCTGTACAACATACACAGCTATTTCAGCAGATTGTCATTGCGTTACGTCTAACAGAACTGCTATCCATGTTAAGATGTAACGCAGCGGGCCGAGCAAGACGTTTTTTCTTATTCATCTGTCAAAATGTGACATTTGTGAAAAAAATGGTTGCACCCTTATTAGCAAATAAGATATAATGAATCCCAACTAAACGTCAAGAAATTATGTCACATGTCGAGAAATCACGCCACGCGCCGCCGTGCAAAATGGTTTATGACAAAACGGTTTTATCGCCCAAACTGTGTGACTCAAGCCATGTCACAGTTGGCCATGCCCGCCCCGCTGAATGGCTTATCAGCAGTCAGGATAAGGGTTTGATGTGACTTATAATGCCGAATTGGTTACAATAACTAAGTTAGGGCACCGTGACCACGTCGTTCAGCTGTTTTACATAACGGAGCTGTTTTTTAAAACAGCGGATTCGACAATCCATCTGCGACATGTGCATAAAACATTCTGTTTCTTCCTTCAATTGTTCAGCGATGCACAGAATACACCTTTCCAATTTTAATCGTTATAGTGGCATAACCACCGAGTAAAATGACTGTGTAAACTCAAGACGGACTGATAGATGTACATGACAAAATTATAAAGGTTTAGTTTTTTGCCTTTAGGCTGCGGAACCCTAAAATTTGGTACAGATTACTAGCGTTATTATAAACTTCAATAAATCATGAAAGCTTCAGAGGCAATCTCTTGCGAGTCTTAGCACGGACAGACAAGAACCAGAGATGGGTCATAAATATGTGGATGTACCAACCAACAGTGAGAAAAGGTATTGTTAGATCGCCTGGAAGACTAAGGACATTATGTCTTTTTATTTTATTTTCATTTTCATTTGACGGCACGGTTGGCGCAGTGGTTAAGCGATTGACTGCTGCGCTGCGTGTCGCGGGTTCGATTCCCACACGGAACAAATATTTGTATGACCTACAAGTAGTTGTTCCGGGTCTGGCTGTTTGTATATGTGAGTTTAAATGTTTGTGAACGCACCCACAATACAGGAGAAATTCCTAGTGTGGGACGTTTTTTAAAAGAAATATAAAAAATAATAATGTAATTTTGTGAAGTTTATTTTTGGCGATGAGCTTAAACACACATAAAATGACAATTGATGCAATTTCTTTCGTATTTTTTTCACCCACTTTCATTGCTTTATTTACGTTGTTAGCAGAAGAATTTATTAAAAATATGAAGAAATGGATTAGAAACATCCTTCAAAATTCTCGGATTGTGAACGAAACTGTGTTACGTAATTAGGCTGCAGGTCCGCGCGCCTCTCGACGACCCTTTATTACTCCCTTCCCTTTTTTGTCCCGATATTTCCACGGGAGACTTGTGCGTGCAAAACCAGGGGCGCAGCTTAGTAAATAAATAAATGATCTATATCTCATAATGGTGAAACCCGCAACAAAATCATGAAGAAAAACGCGGTCTTTCAATTTATCATAGATGAATTTCATAAACAGTTCAAATAAACGAACTACCTACATATCAAACATTTTGTTACCAAGAACCAAGCCAACCCGCAGAAAACTTCAATTGCTTGAGTTTTATTTGTACGAGAAGCAATTTAGCTTAGTTGGCAACTTCACAAGGAGGTAACATGCATTACTTAGCGTCAAGCTTCAGTCTTGTGAAAATGAGAAACTTTATCTCAAGTAGGATTGCAAGTCGGTTTGACAGGAAACCAACCACGACTTTAGAAAAAGAGAGTTAATGAAGGCAAGTGGAAAAGCCGTCATCTGTTGCCACTTTCTTTTTAGGGTTCCGTACCTCAAAAGGAAAAAACGGAACCGTTATAGGATCATATCGCTATCCATCCGTCCACCTGTGTGTCTGTCAAGACACTTTTTCTCAGGAACACTTTGAGGTATCAAGTTGAAATTAATTTCAAATGCGTAGATAAAATCGATTTGAAGGTTTATCAATTAAAACGAAAATGATTTTGGCGAACATTT
This sequence comes from Tiliacea aurago, assembly GCA_948098905.1. Classification (NCBI taxonomy): domain Eukaryota; kingdom Metazoa; phylum Arthropoda; class Insecta; order Lepidoptera; family Noctuidae; genus Tiliacea; species Tiliacea aurago. The sequence goes on along the minus strand of OX402583.1, from coordinate 3,159,713 downwards.
GCAGTTGGAGAATTGATCGTTACGTATATCGATGTATTGGAGAACATCACCACGCACAATGAAGGGTTTCGTAGTTGGGATGAATTTATCCCAAAAACAAACTTAACATTGTAGTTGAAAAACATGTTCTCCCATAATTCTCCAACTGCAAATGTAAGTTGTTCGACTATTACTCGTTAACTTGTAAAGCCTACTAAGCTGTGATAGTTTTCCTTTTCATTTATTTATATATATATTACTGCCATGATTTTTTCAGATTTCCTGAATCAACCATTTAGCTGGCGGGGACACTTGACTGTAACAAAAAATAGCACTTTCAAGCTTAATATTACGCAAATCGATCCCTGAATCGAAAAATGTTTTTTACAGACCAGCAATATTTTTAAACGGCCTATCCGACGATACCCCATACCATGGGATAGACGAGAAAAAAATATCATCGCCACTACGTGCAAGAGGGGCCACCCTAAAAATTGTTTTTCTTTCAACTACGTAGTAATGTTATCATTAATCACTACAAAACCGATCACAAAGCACGTATTTTTTACTTAGAACCAAAACAGTGGAGAAATGTTGTATGAAATATCATTGTTGCACCGAAAAATAGTGCAACAATGAGATTTCATACAACATTTCTGCACTGTTTTTATTTTTTATTCAGATATAAATTTACCACACTGGTTTAATGTTTCCCATTAAGTTTAATATAAAATGCATTGAGGTAGGAAAACTATGGAGATGCCCTATTCTACTATATGGAGAATATTTATACAAAAATCTATCATATTGACACACACATGTCATAAAGCGTTTTGATTCTTTTTAACTAGTCAAGAACTGCATAGGAAAAGAGAGACATTGTAATCATCTTGAGACATCTAAATGTTTGTCAAGGACTTAATTTGTCAAAAATTTTTGTTACGCCAAAATCATCAAGCGTGACCGGTCGCCATGTTTATTGCCAAGTTTTGTGGTACAAAAATCTGCAATGTGCTGTCAAACGGTTGCTTGCTTTCTCTCTCGCACTCGCAGTACCCTACAATAGGCGGCCATTTTAAGTGCTTGATTTTTGTAGGTAGTCACGCTAATTTTGTAGGTATGGCAAATCCATAGGTTTATAAGTCAATGATAAAATGTATGCATTAGATCAAAAAAATACTGGCTGAAAATAAAAATCGGCTGAATAAAACCGACTTGGTGAAAAACTTTGTTTTCATTAACTTGAGTTTTTATTTTGAGTAGGTATATTTTATCACGGTAGGTATGATTGATAGTTGAAAGAAAAGTAGATTACGCATCTTGCTAAAGTGAGTAATTAATGCACTCATGCTAATTTAGTGCTCTATCGCATGCGCAACACTCGTGCATTAATAACTCACTTTGCGCTCGGTGCAACAATCTACTATTAAAGATTTAATTTTACTCCTTTGTCGGCGTGATTAATATGTACACCCATGTCAAATTACAGCTTTTTAGTTCTAAGAGCTGTCCTCAGCTTAGCTCAGAGACTCTTAGTACTAGAAATGTCCGTGTCGATCTGTCTGTCTGTCTGTCTGTATATACAGACAGGACAGATTTTAAAATTAGAGCAGTACAATGCGAAACTTGCAAGGTTATAAGATTATCAATTATTTTAACCCATTTTTATGCTGCCTATATATTTAATGTCCTCAATACTTTACATTTAGTGCGTGCATATATTTTACGGAATTAGCCGCGTGTGACGTCACTACTATTAGCGTACACAAAGAAACAATCTACTTAGCCTTTTCCCTACTATTTTGGGGTTGACTTCCAATCTTACCATGGATGCAGATGCATACCAGAAGGCCAATTCTCGTAATTTAAAACGTTCAAAATCTAGTCGCAATCTCATCTTGGCGACAAACAAACGTCAAAAAATTGTCAAAATGTAGGGAAATAAGAGGTATTTTTGACAGATTGAGACTGAGATCAGACTGTGAACGTTCTTAAAATTAGTAGAATTGCCCCTCAGAATTCCATTAGCGTACACAATAACTTCCGTTTGGTTCCGGATGTAAAGAATAGCACCATCCCATTTCTTTCCGTGGGTCTCGTAAAAGGCGACTAAGGGACTTACTAGAGAATGGGCAGCAGCGTTCTCTATGCATTTTTAAAACCATACTGCTATCGCCCACCCGCTTGCCAAGCGTGGCGATTATGGCAAATCCCCCCCTTTTTGGGGGAGGCCTTAGTCCAGCAGTGGACGTCTTTCGGTTGAAATGATGATGATGACACAATAACTATTTATTAACTATTATTTATTTAAAACCCTAATTATTAACTATTATTTATTCTGTACCCCAATTCGATGGACTGTGCACACAGAGTAATGGTTACATAGTTTTTGTTTTAACAAGTCTATACGTTTTGATTTCAGCCCAAAAGTAAAAGTTATTCTTAGCTGGTGAGAAATTGATACTAAGGAGATTGACGACAGAAGTGATTAATTATATAAATTGAAATAAGAGAGTCCCGTCTCACAAGTTACGCTAGAGAAAATGAAATAGTAACAGAACTATATTCAAAACATTTTGAAATGATAATAAAAGTTTTAAGTATTTTTTTTTTTATAATAATTTATTTATTTCAAAAAAGTGTGCTACAGTCTGTTGCAATAAATATAATTTTACAATATAGGGATAAATTGTAAAAAGAGTAAAATGTATTTTTTTACTCTCTTTACAATTTATCCCTATCTCCAATAAATTATTTATGAATTTTATAAATTATATAATTTTATTATTATTACTTAACTTACTTCTCCTATCCATATTTCATTTGTAAATGAATGAATAATGTAAGAAATATTTCCATTATAGTAGATATTTGCACACTCCTGTTTTGGTAGGATTTTGTTTAAAGAACTTTTTTGTATGTATCACTTAAAACCAATATTCAAGAAAGAGAAATTGATACTAATGAGATTGACGACAGAAGTGATTAATCATACAAATTGAAATAAGAGAGTAAAAGTTATATTATTATATTCAAGCAAATAAATAATTTGGTTTGATTTAAACTTAAAAAAATCAAAATGGCGGATATTTGGAGCAATAAAGTATGTTTAAAAAAAACTCCCATACCTATCGAGTGGGGTATCATAATGAAGGGTTTTAAAAGTTGATTACAATCATATTTACAATCAATTATGTGTTTAAATGTAATTTGGAATGAGAAATTATAAAAAAGACTATCCCGAACTTAGGAGTGAGTGAGTAAGAGGCCGTTATCACCCGATTATAAGTGGGTAAATAACCTTAACCGTCTATCGTAACCGTATAATCCTAACTAAAAAGTGTAAAATAAAAGGTAAATAAAAAATCAAAAAATCCGAATGTAATAGTAATAAGCTATTTATGTATAAATCTTGTTTCCATCTTTTTTTATAGTTCACTTTTTACGCAGTCGTGTTTTTAGATTTTTTTACTCTTTTGTTTTACCTAGATCAAAGGTTAGGTAGAGCATTGGTCGGAAAATAGCAATCTTAAGAATGGCTCTCTGACCCACTTCCAGAGGTTTGAGTGTAGTTTCCGCAGCTCCACCCCCAACTATTAATACAGTACGAGATGACTGACTGACACATGGCGAGATACACGGTGCTTATTACATAAGTATTCACAATGTGTCTTAAGTGTTTGGAAACATATATGAGTTTACGAACATGAGCAGTAACGTGGGTGATATGTGCTTTGAAGTTAAGGTGTTTATCTAGGATGATACCAAGGTATTTAGTTACAAGTAATTGCAAGAGGCCGAATTGACTTGGCAGGTGTGAGATTTGCGTGATGGAGTTTAGGGAGAATGTTATGAGTTTACTTTTATTAGTGTTTAGCGTGAGTGAGCCACACATAGCTTAGGTGAATGTTGCACATTTCAAATATATATACACCAGGAACAAGCATGGTCCAAAAAACTGCCTTGAGGCACTCCATATGAAATAGGCAACTCGTCGATTTTATCGATCTGCCTACGGTCTGAGGGATATGAATTAAAAAGCTGGAGTTGTATACCACGTACGCCTAGACATTCGAGTTTAGATAAAAGGCAGGGGAGAGCAACGGTATCAAATGCCTTCGCAAGATCCAAGAACGCTGTGAGACATTTTTTGCGTTGATTATTGAATTTGTATTTGAATTTGAATTGATTGATTATCAACGATTCCATTTTTTTATTTTTAAGGTTGCATAAAATAATAGTATATCATTGTTTAGGGTCATCAAATACATGACGTATATTTTAGCGACAAAGCATTCAATCAAAATAATTACTGGTCTGCAGTTTATATGGACTCAGCACTTTTCAATTATTACCAAATTAAGTCAATATTGTTACAAACATGCTATCACCAAACTTTTTATGTACAGACGCCAGCACATCAAGCTACTACAAACTGTCAAATTTCTTTAAAAGATTTTCAACTTTATCTATATAGCATAAGGTTCAAGGTTGATTGGGAAAACTTGACAGTTTCGGGTAGCTTGACCTGCTGGCGTCTGTACCTACCATTGAGACTGTTTCTTTCAGAGACTTGTTTAACATAATTCACCGATTCATCGTGTTCTTAACTTTTTGTCTAGGTAAAATAAAACTCTAACAAGACATTTCTATAAACATCCTAAAATAAATTTGTAATAAACTCAAACAATGAAAATTTATTTCAAATGAAAACAATGTAAATATGCCACGTACCTTACAAACTTAAGCTTAGCCTGTCTGCCTCCAACCCTTAGTCCACAGAAAAATAATCTCACGCTCAAAAAGAAAAAAATATTGCTTAAGTATTCACAATTTTGTATACGAGAAGCCTGGATTTTCTGAGTGCTAAATAGAAATTCATTCTGACTTTATGGTTTAGGAGCTCGTGTTTGTGAAAATATACCTACAAGGTAAAATCAGTAAAAAAAAAAACATTTTTATTTTGTGTAAACTTCACAGACGTAATGGGTATATCTAAAACCAAAAAAAACAAAATAAAACTGATTTTTTAAACTCGTACTTCAAGGAGCAACACTACCAGAGCGGTCGATCTACAAAAAAAAACATAAAATCTTTTTTTTATATTTATTTTAACGTGTCTGTATACCAGTACCCATCACTTCTGCAGAGTTTCGTTAGCTCTTTTAATTTAACCCTGTGTATATGTCTCATATTATTATGAGATACAAAGTTACAACTATAATATTTATACAGATAGACAGAAAATAAAAAATGTAGAAATTAAAATGAAATTGGTGTGAATATTTATTTGGTTTTATTAGTTGCTTTGTATTTTTACATTGCTTTTGATTAGTGCAAATTGCTTGTTAACATCTTTTATTTATTTCTAGGTTTTTATAAAGTAGCATTGGTTATCATAAAGGTTCTTAAAGTTTATTTATCTTCATCATGAGATGAAGAGAAACAAATCAGTTTTTGCAAAGTAACAATGTCTTCAAGTTTTCCACATTAAAGGTATAATTAAGTATTTTCTCTACATTAAAAAAAACTCATTTTTTTTTTCCTTCGCGTTAAAATAATCCATCCATATTATTGTTTCGTTCTGAAAAACCAATAACATGCTTTTTCCTCACCAGCTCCGGGACTACATTTAGTTTTTTCTTTTCCATCGTGTACCGCGTTTGGTCGTAGGACGGACGGTATGCCCTTTTCTTTTTTTTCTTTTAAACATGGCTGCCGGACGTAATTGTTGATGCTGAACCAACTTTACAAGGCTTGGTTCGTTAGTGAGAAACAAGCATGGTATGATGGGAATATTTTGTGAAAACGACAACCAAAAAAATAAACGACGTCTCTAAATAGCACAGTTTTTCAGAAATCATCAACATCATATATACGTACGGAACCCTCGGTGCGGTGCGCGAGTCCGACTCGATCTTGACCGGTTTTTTTATTTTTAGTATTTCTCAATTTGTTGCCATATAAATGTTATTATTTCCTTAGGGTTTTTCCCCCGTGTATTGTCTTAGTTACGTAGCTCCTGATTACGATGAATAAAAGCATGGTGCGGTATCTAACAAATTTTTGTCCACTTTTGGACAAACTACCCATTGCTTCCACTTGTCTCAATATTGGGCTACCTTCGGCCAATTCCTGAGAAAGGCATCGAAGTGTTCCGACCATTTTCATTGCAGTCTCCTCCGATACTGTCCGGCTGTGTAAATATATTATTTATTATTTGTTGGCTTATTACGGTGATCAATGTTCGTTCCTTCTCGATATAAAACCCTGCAGTGGCAGAAAACAACCCAATATTATCTAAATTACTATTCAAAACTCAATTAACTTGTCTAGCCTGTTCCCAACTATGTTGGGAAGATTGTCACCCATCCACGGACCAACCCCGGAAAGCGTAGCTTAACCTGATGGATATTCAAAACTATGTATACAAAAACTTCTTACCTATCAAATTTTAAAGCCAACGGCATGGAACTCCACATTAGCAGGCTGTTATTCTCAGCAAAACTAGTTTCACAGTCGGCTTCCCCCGCTATGCGATATAATAAGCCCTCGCATGTACTTTAGCGTATGACCCGGTAATGCTTAGTTAGTACTCCTGAACGTGGAATTTGCGAGTTAACGTGTGGGGAATAAATATAGGGATGTGTGGAATTGGCGCGTAGACTTTGAAATATCAGATTTTTTTAACTTGTTTTTGTAAAAATTATGGAATCTTTGGATAATAAAATAACTTCATCGTAACATCACGCCTGTAATCCCCAAAGGGTTAGGCAGAGGTGTACCCCCATTTCACCAGTTGTGTTTAAGTCCCATGTAATAGCGGGCGAGCCTATTGCCGTCAACGGAGCACAAATCCTGACTCCGGACTGCTACTGATAAATTCCTGATAAAAAGCCTAATAACACTTTGCCTGACCCGGGAATCGAACCCAAGACCTCATTCCCAACAGCAGTTTTTTTATAAAAATGTGGCTGTTATTTAATTGTATATTGTAGTGTCTTACTACTACCACGCGAACGAAGTCGCGGGCAGAAGCTAGTTACCTTGTTGGAATTAAAATTGTAGGTATATAATGTCAAAAGTTGTAGGTATATAATGTCATAAACTGTAGGTATATAATGTCAAAAAATTTAGGTATATAATGTCATAAATTGTAGGTATATAATGTCAAAAATTGTAGGTATATAATGTCAAAAAATTTAAGTATATGATGTCATAAATTGTAGGTATATAATGCCAAAACTTGTAGGTATATAATGTCATAAATTCTAGGTATATAATGTCAAAAATTGTAGGTATATAATGTCAAAAACAACACATGTTCCTAAACAAGACTCCAGACCCGTGATTTCCAGAGACTTGTCTGTCGCAAGCCAGGCCGCGTAAATACAAAGGCGGATGCAACACAGACACCCATTAGTCCCCTGCTTTATCTTGCGAATGACTTAAAGCAGTAATAGTCCGTCCGAATTTCCGAACTCAGCTGCAACAAAGCAGTTTGTAACGCAGCTGCATTTGTTTGATGAAGGCAATGAAAAGACGGATTCAACGCAGACATCCATAGTATTATTTTCGTTAGATTACAAAATTTCGAAAAGTTGTGAACTGGATGAGATGGGTTAGGTTAGGTTAGAACTGTGCCCCCCCCCCCCCCCCCCAAACTTGAGGTGGCCCGCAGATGTGGGCCGGCACTAACCGGGGATTGCGAAAGTACCTAATACTAGATCCCAAGATCCCAGGTCAAGTGTGGGAAGGGAACACTGTGGTGGGTTTTAGTCAGTAAGAGTCTGACAGACCCCTCCGACCACCCCAGGGCGGAGGACATCCATGAGGATTTCCACCCCGTGTAAAAAAAAAAGTTTAGTACTGTGGCCAACCGCGCGCGAGCCGAGCGAGTGCTACTTCCAAGTTGCTCGCAGCTAGGCAAGCTATTTACTATGAGCGCAAAGTTGCATGCGGTGCGGACTTACGTCGACGTAGCAAGCAATTTTTATACCTGCAGTGTAGACAGAGAGAGTACCTACCATAAGCTGTATTGCAGTAGATTTTGTTAAAACAATGTCTTGCGGAGCCGGTCACATTGCAAACAGTATTCAAATGTCTGTGGTGTAATAGTGTTTGTATATCGGTCACGGCTGCGTTACAGAACATCTACTGTCTGTGTTGCATCCGCCTTTGTATTTACGCAGCCAGGCCACCATCTTGTCCCGAGTATACCCTCGTGCGGTCCACCACAAGCCCGCTTTGCTATGTCAGGACACTACAGATCTCAATTGTAGAAACACAAATACTATAGTGAAATTAAATTAAATGAAATCGTTTATTCTGTAAATAGGATATTATAATCACTTTTGCACATCATATAAAAAACAAAAAAATATAATCTAGATGTAGCCGACATTTCCTATCTGACTACCCACCCCTGAGATGAAATGGCGAAGCAAACTCAGGGGCCAAAGTCTCTTTCAGTCAGATCATGTGAGGCCTATGTAGATCCGCGTCTGAAATGGTATTTTGAGGAAAGAACCACCATTGGACCTGTCCAACCAGTGCAAGCATTTGTCAGTAATCGTGCAGCTCAACTGGACTGGAAGCTGGACATATGCATCCCCCAAGCACCGCCACGTCGATCGGTTCTGTGCTTCCCGTATCCAATATCCAATAAAGATTATAATAAATAATAATAATCTTTATTGGAATAAAAATACATTTTACAAATAGATTGCGTACGTAAATAGCTACATTAATTATAAAACTGTGTCGCAGCTATTAACCTCACACACTATTATAGGTCATCGGTCCACCTTGTGGAAGGCCTTGCAACACTACGTCTTCCGGTACGCGGTCGCCACTCCAGAACCTTTTGGCCCCATCGGCCATCTGTTCTGCGAACAATGTGTCCTGCCCAGTGCCACTTAAGTTTGGCAATTCTTCGGACTATGTCAGTTACCTTGGTTCTCCTGCGGATCTGTTCATTTCTGATTCGATCACGTAGGGAAACTCCAAGCATAGCCCTCTCCATTGCCCTTTGGGTGACTTTTAGCCTTCTAATAATGCCCATTGTGAGCGATCACGTTTCAGTGCCATATGTCATCAATGGTCAAAAAGTTTCATCTTGAGAATAAATTAATTAAAATAATGGCTCGTAAAAACAAACCACTGAACGCAAGTGCATCCATTGTCTATTTCAAATTACTCAGTGAGTAGTGTGTGTAAATACAAAAAATACACACATCACAGCATCTAGCTTCGAGCTAGGTTTTAATACAAAGCTTGCATTCATCGGGCAAAGGAAAAATAAAGCGATCGAAATTAAACTAGTTTTTTCAGATTACTTTGCGGTTCACCCAGATTTTTTGCAATTCTCTTTTAAACTCAGTTTGTATAACTACGAATCGGGTCAGCAAACTAAGTTTGATGTTCTACTTCCATGTTCCTATGCAATAACACATCTATATCTTTATATACAGGGTGTTTGGTGCATCCTGTGCCAAATTAAAATGGTCGACTGAAGGGGTCATCCGCTAGCCTTTCAGACCCCTTAACACCCCTCATGCTCTGTGGATTATTTTTTATCGACTTTTTATTGTTTTCCAAAAAAAAGACCTAAATTTTACATTCAAATACAGATTTGAAAAAAAATATAAGGCGTAGACTCTGAATTTTATTTTTATTTCGATGTGTATTGTTTAAGAATACTTTTAAATACAAAATTAGTGATATTAGTCACCTAGTTTTTTTTTTAATTCACTCGCAAAGGTAAAACTTAAATTAAAGCTGTACATGTTACAGCTATTTATAAGGCTACAAAAAAAAAACCAAAAGCGACCGGGATCTTCCAACTCCCTCATTAATTCTCCAGTCTATCTTCTTTCTAATGATGTGCCACATGCCATAAAAGTATTTTAACAACTTTGTGAATTTGCTATAACTGTGAATCAAGTCACATAAAACTACATTCCAAATTCTAATGAAAAAATATTTATTGCGGAACTGTTACTTGAAAAAGAGGTAAAATTTGTTTTCTCACTCTTTCAAAGAAAAATCTATCTTCTATCTCTTTCTTGCATACCTTAAATCGGTTTGAACAAATCGCGCCGCCCGACCCGCCATGTTTTTAGTCGAGACATGACTGCCTCTGCTACCTAACGTGTGTGCTAGTTCACCATACTCCGCGATTCTTTTATTACTTTGTTATCGTTAAGTTTTGCTGGTTCTTGTTACATTTGTTTAATTTTTGTTGTTATTGTTAAACTTTGAGTTTTTTGTTATTGCAATGGCGACATTCTCTAACGAAGAATATGCGGACATCATGATGGCTTACGGAGCCGCTAATGGCGTCGCTCATGCAGCGCAACGACTTTACCAGGAACGCTTTCCTGGTAGACGATTACCTGGCCGCAGAGTCTTCCAAGACACATACCGACGCATACGCGAGACTGGCAGTGTTACTTTTAATGAACCAAGGGGCCATATTGTACGACATAATGTTGAAGTAGACGAGAGAATACTGGCACTTTTTGAGGAAGACCCTACAAGAAGCATTAGAAATGTGGCATCACATCTTGATATTTCAATATGGAAAGTGTGGAAAGTACTTCGTCAAAACAAAAAGCATCCATTCCACTACACTCCGGTGCAAGGTACGTAATTTTAAACTAACTTTAAACCCGTGCAAGCTTTGTTTGACCTTGCCTTTGTTTAGCAGGTAATGGGTATGGTATGGCGTCACTTCCAGGTAGTGAATCTATTAGCACGAACAGCGGGTCCTTTCTTGAGCAATTACTTATTGCCCAAGAGAAATTTAAAAGAGTTTTTTGTTTGTTGCAGGTCTTGAGGGTGGCGACTTTGAGAGACGAGTGGCTTTTTGTCGGTTTCTTTTACACACGGATGTGGATGATCCTGATTTTTTTAAAAGAATACTGTGGACGGATGAATCTAAATTTACCAAGGATCCTCAATTTACACAATTTGCACCACTGGACAACGAAAACGCAAAACCCACGTGTTAAAAGACAGAAATCTTCTCAAAGAAGGTTTAGTGTAAACGTTTGGGCAGGAGTGATTGGGAATCAGGTAATTGGACCGCATTACCTGCCCGATAATCTCAATGGCGAAGACTACCTGGAATTCCTACAAAATGACCTGCCCGAATTAGTGACCGATGTGCCCGTATTTAATGAACGTGTGCCCATTGTATTTCAAAATGACGGCTGTCCCGCGCATTGGCGATTGACTGTGAGGGAATATCTCGACAATGTGTTCCCCAATGCATGGATTGGACGCGATGGCCCTATTCCATGGCCGCCACGTTCCCCAGATCTAACTCCGTTAGACTTTTATGTCTGGGGACGTGCCAAAGAATTGGTATATGCCACGGAGGTTCCAACTAGGGAGGTATTAGTCCAACGCATAGAAGCGGCATTCAATACTATTAAGGAGGAAATACGACTTCGTACAAGAACTGTTGAAATACGAAACAGGTGTCGGGCCTGCATTCGCAACAGAGGCCAACAATTTGAGCAAGATTTGTAACAATGATTAAATAAATGTTAAAAATGCAATTTTGTTTTTTTATTTCAAGTAAATCCCACGAAAGATACAGATATGAGACACGAATTTACCTAACCATAAGAATGAGATAGCAGATTTATAGGTTTGACAGGTATCATTTAAGAGATTTTTTTTTAAATCATAATTTTGAATATTAGCCTTAGGTGACTCGATTCACAATTCTAGCGAATTCACAAAGTTGTTAAAATACTTTTACGGCATGTGGCACATCATTAGAAAGAGAATAGACTGGAGAATTAATGAGGGAGTTGGAAGACCCCGGTCGCTTTTGATTTTTTTTTTTGTAGCCTTATAAACAGCTGTAACATATACAGCTTTAATTTAAGTTTTAAATTTAATTTTAAATCCACAGAGCATGAGGGGTGTTAAAGGGTCTAAAAGGCTAGCGGATGACTCCTTCAGTCGACCATTTCAATTTGGCACACGATGCACCAAACACCCTGTATAATATATATTACAAATTGAAGTCGTTTTTAGGGTTCCGTACCTCAAAAAGAAAAAACGGAATCCTTATGAGATCACTCGTGTTTAGTCTGTCTGTCTGTCACAGCTGATTTGCCCCGAACCTACTGGACGGATTAAGTTTATGAATTTCTGTGGCCCAAAAATGGTTAACATAAATTAATTAATTTTGAATATGGAGGTCACTTTTAGGGAAAAACTATAAAGTTTTGAAAACTCGACTGTGTGGCATATCAAATGAAAGGAATTAATATGAGAATTTCAAATTGTTTGTAATTTTAAAATAATTCGTATTAAAGTTATTAAAGAAAGTAGATGAAAAATTACAATTCCCTTTAACTCCAAACTGATGAACAAAAATAATCTGTATTTTTTTTTTAATTAGGGAATAAAATATATAGTTTTTTCAGTAATCTATAAGTATAGAACTATATTTATAGATTACAGGAAAAACTATAAGAAGTCATGGTCTTAAAATAACATGGTAAATCTCTCAAAGTTGTGCGTACAAACTTATATTTGCTAACATGCGTCAAGGTAATGAGAGAGAGAAGTAGAAAGAACCGCGTCGTGTCCTCACACGAAACCCGTCCGTGTAATCCCATCCAACACATCACGTTAATAAGTTAATCTCAGCGTCGAACATAAATAACGTTAAATTAGTGAAACCGCGGCTTGTAATAGAAAATTTAAGCTGATCTACCATCTAATTTCATTTCCTAATAGAATTGTTTGAAAATTTATGAAACTCGCTGGGTAATTAAATGGGAAACATACAAGAGAAAATGATCATTAAGACGCTGACAACAGCTAAATACATGCAATTGCCTTTCACTCATCCCTTTTGTGGCCCAACATTCTGCTCCATACAAAACAGCAGGTCTAACCATTGTTCTATATATCTTCCCCTTAAGTTTAATGGGAATGCGGGAATCGCGGATTTTTCTCGTGACCTGCCGCCATTTCATCCATCCAGTGTTAATTCCGGTTCCGTGTGGTGCGCGATGCACCGCCCTATTTCTTCCCGTGGGTGTCGTAAAGGGCGACTAAGGGACTTACTAGAGAATGGGCAGCAGATTCCTCTATGCATTTTAACACCATACTGCGATCGCCAACCCGCCTGCCAAGCGTGGCGATTATGGCAAACCCCTCTCTTTGGGGGAGGCCTATGTCCAGCAGTTGACGGCTGAAATGATGATGATGATGAGTGTTAATTCTGTGCTTAACCGTCCGATCTACTTCGCCATCGGTTTGTACGAGTGAACCGAGATACTGAAAGTCGGAGCAGACATCTTCAAATCACAGCATATCGAGCGACTATAACGATCGTAAAAATGGAGCAAGTCTGTGGGTATCTATAAGATAGGTAGGTATTGCAGAATGATACTTCACTTGTTTCGTTCATATTCATCCATCTTGTCTGTCCAACATACAATCGACCTTTTGAACCGACTTCCAAACAGGAGAAGGTTATATGTTCGGCTGTATGCTTTTTGTACCCATATGCGCAAATTAATAAATGATTATGATTATGATGTATGTTTTTTTTTTTTTTGTATGTTTGATCACCGATATATCCGGCAAGTATGGACCGATCTTGAAAATATTTTTTTTGTTTGAAAGGGTATGCTCCCGAGATGGTTTTTATTTTTAACGTCCCAGCATCGGGAAAAGCAATATTTTGTAAAAGGTGATGAGCAGTTGACTTTAGGCTATTGTAACTTAGATAAATTAGAACATGACCCACTAAAAAGTGAAAAATAAAAAACTTTTTGTAAAAAAAAAAATTACCGACGAAAAAGTTTTTTTTATTAATTTATTCTCAAGGCAACTACAACGGGAAACAATTACAATATATCAGTGGGATCACAATATAGGTTTTGAGCTGATTGTCACCCAAAGCGTAATCGCACAACATGACCAGCAACAACAATATTATTGATGACAACTAAAATAGTAAAAAGAAAATTACACAGTAAAGTAGAACTAGTTTGAAGTAAATCATCCATCCCTTCTTTAACATATTCTATGTTCTATGTTAGGTTTAGTTTCCGCACTTAGTCCTTCATGTGGACCACAATGGCGTGTCTTTAACATAATATATTAATAAGTAGTATAAACAGATACAAAAAAAGCTGTGAAACCGCTATTATATGTCATAATAATATGTTTCTGTGAAATAAAATATTTTGATTTTCAATATTTATTAATTCTCTGATAAAAGTTATGTGACTATTGAAAAATCAGCCCTAAAGGCTTCTACATACTGGCGCGACTTGTCGCGCGACGCGACACCAGTAGAACAATTTCTGTGCATAACGCACCTTCTTGAGTTTTGTCTATGTTTTTGATATTATTTTGTCTATTGATTTTTGCATTATCTTTTGTTTTACCAGTTAAAACAGGAAGTACATAATTTTAAAAAGCGCCTTTCTTTTAATAATTTAATATATTTTTCCAGACCATTCTCACATTAACAATTTCCTTGAATTTTTCATAGCAATTGTTCTACCGGTGTCCCGACGCGCGACAAGTCGCACCAGTATGTAGAAGCCTTTATTCGTTACAAACGTTATACAAAATATACAAAAGTTAACTCAAACATTTCCCACAAGAGGGCGTACCTAAGACCTACAGTGCTTGAGCACAGCACCTGAACGCTTGCTCGCGACGACGCCTCAACAACTTATTTCCTTTTTACTGCACTAAAAAGCTGCAATATTTTTTGCTCTGTAATTATATCAGTACGAAACAAACTGTGCAGTCTGTCCAACGTTCTGTCGGTTCGTTTGTAGCCAGCCTTTGAATACTACTTGTTATTGTTGACTTAGCGTTTGTTTTTGTACTGAATGGTTTGTTCTGCTTTTGTTGCTTCATTGGGTCTGCAAGTTTCTGCTAACTATGAGGTTGGCTTCGGTTCTCGACTCAGGCTGACCTTATTGTGTTCCCCTATAATAAATACAGACGCCTTCCAAAGGTCTGGGACTCCAGGATCTCGGGATATGTCCACGACACTTAAATTCAAAAACAGCCTTTTATTTCATGCATTAAAATGTGTTTTTTTTTTCAATCAACAAATTCAATGACACAAATGGCGCAGATATTATGATGTTAGTGATTTATAAATCTGTTATTATGCATGCATATAATGCGAGTAACTTATGCAAAAAATGTATGTTAAACTATAACGCATACACATCAATTATATGTAAATACTTAAGGATTGTAGTAAAATACTATATGAAATAAATTCAGGAAGTAATGTCTACCCAAAGCATAAAAAACGATATTACTTTCAAAGTACGTCATTCAATAATTTTCATGATTTTTCAATATTTTCATGAGGCCGCACCATGTCAATCGCGTAGCTAATATTATCAACGCAGTCTTTATGACATCCTATCCCAGTGCCGCTCAGGAAGTTTTCAGTAACTTTGAGTTTGGAGTTATGTCCGATTAAGAGTCTATAATACCTCTCACTCTTTACCTTGCTCGCAGACTACTGCTGGTGGTCACGCGAGCAAGCGAGACAGGGTGGCAGGGATAAGACTCCAAGACACCGATAGATAGTTTATTCTTTTTACGGTGAAAATAATGGTAATTAAAAAAAAAACATAAGACCTGCTTTATAGTTAGTTCAGTTAATATTCAAAGTTTCATTATCTGATTTGAAGTATTTTTTTAATACTAGCGGTTTGGAACCGAACAATAAACCGCTGTATAGGTTGGTTTTTTTTTTCTATCAAGAAAATTTTATGGAATCGTGTTTTGGTTAAACATAGTATACTAGACATGGGTTATTGTACATTCGCCACAAATTAAGTTCGCCACGGAAAAAAGTATGTGTAAATTTCCTACAGTTCTATTTTTATGAAGTAAATTCGTCACAGTATATTAATTTTGATTATTGTAAATCCGTAAAATTGTTTATTTCCGCACTGACAGCAGAAAAATCAAAGACTAAGTGGAATATAAAAGTTATTTATTTATTTCAAAACCAATAACTTTGCTTGCTACCAGTATTTTATGCAAAAATGATGTGATCCTAAAATGAAGACTTGTGGGTGTGACGAATTTACACATATTTTTAATGCAAGTGGCGAATACACTATCAATGTATGGATTGTACATAAATGTGACGAATTTACTATGTGGTGAATGTACAATAACCCCTTGACATTAATCCTCAACTTTACCATTATATTTATTTCACAATATTTTAATGCTGCAGTATTTTCGACATAACGGAGGATCATGCTAAGCCATTTGAAGTAGTATAGGCTATCACGCTTTTTTCCCTGGAGGGTTAGGCAGAAGTTAACGTATAATACACCTAGTTATAACAAAAACCTAACAATATATTCCGTATTTTTAGTGGTCCTTTTGTTTGAAAGTCGGTGTCTTTGGATCTGCATTTGAGTTTTTTGCCACCGACTTCCGAAAATAAATTTATTTTTCACTTTGTAGTGTTATTTTTGGTAGTCGTTTTTTTTTGTACAAAGTTTTTTATTTTCACTTTTTAGTGGGTCAGTTTTGAATTTATCTAAGTTACAATAGCCTAATGTTAATTGCTCATCACCTTTTACCAAATATTGCTTTTTTCGATGCTGGGAGTCTGGGACGTTGATTGTTGACGAGTTCTCCTGGTAAAAACCAGGAGAACTGCCACTCACCATATGCATAGTGACGAGCATAAATTACTTAATCGCAACCCGTTAAATAGGTACTCATTATTATATTGTTCCAGTGGCCATCTGTGGTCTCCATCATCAGTTCCACTTCACCAAATGGTGCTTTCCGAGAGCAAATGCACGAGTTACTATAAAAAATACCCAAATCGTTATAGGTTTGCCTATATAATTTGAGGGTTTCTCTCGATTTCCATAGGATCCCCTCATAAGATTCTAATTTGGTGGCAATGGGACTACCTTGGAAGTATACCGTTTCAAACAAAAAAATAATTTTCAAAATCTGTCCATAATTGACGGAATAATCGCGTAACAAACACACAAAAAAAAAAAAACATACCGCCGAATTGAGAAACTACTCCTTTTTGGAAATCGGTTAAAAATGGTCACCCATCCACGCACCAATCACGGCAAGCGTAGCCCGTGCGGCTGTTACTTAGTCATTTAATAGTTAATTTAATGTTATACTTAATTAATGTTATGCTTAAAGAATAAAGTAGATAAAGAAGTAAACGGGGAGGTTCTTCTCCATAGGAAACGACCAATTGGAACCGTGCACCTAGCTTCTGACGTTTCATAAGTGCCCATGTAGGTTTATGTGAAATAAAATATTTTGATTTTGAATAGTTTTTCAATTTTTAAAACTTGTACAAAAATACTCTATTGCTTACTGTGGAGGCTTGTAAATGGCTTGTCGTGATTGACCTCATTATTACTTCTGTATTGATAGCTGTAAACCACCCAAACACAATAAAATAAAACCGTTTATTAAATAGTCTACTTATTTCAAACATGGAAACTGCTTACAACGCATTACGGGGCATTGCAGCATTTGTTTGCAGTTTATTTACAAATAGTTTACAGCTCGCTCGGTTGTTTGTTTACAATGAATACTGAACAGTACGCTACGTGTGTATTGTTGCAAGCTTTTCATATTCCTACGTCGAGGTAAAAGGTGTTTCACTGACTGTTTGTTTTGTATGAACCGGGCATTTTTTTTTTTTGGGTGGGAAATTATCAAATAACTTCTCCCGCTCTGGGCGGAGCGGGTGGGCGTGTCAGACTTTTACTGACTAAAATCCACCCGTATTTGCCTGTGTGCCAGGGCCACGATATCCCTTTTGGACAAACTCGCAACCCTGGCAGGCATTGGCCCTAACGGACCCCGTCAGTTGGTGCTGACAACTCTTTGAGGCGCGCGTGGAATACGACGCGCCGTCGACCCGGGCCTGTGGGCTAATTGCGTAACACACTATCAGTAGGAATCGGTTTCAATTTGACAGTTTAACAACATTCATTGCATTATTTACGTTGTTGAGCAGATACATTTTTCTAACATATGAAGCAATGAATTAGCAATATACTTCAAAATCATTCCGATTCCGATTCAAACTGTGTTACGCAATTAGGGTGCTGGTCCTTATCGGATGGTGAGCTACCCATCGCTTACCGTCCGCAGGCCCGCGCCTACGGTGGCCGGAAATCGGCTTGCTACTCCCGACGCCCGGGGCGTCTCCTGCAGCGACTAGGGGCGCGAGGGCGCGAACCTTGCCTCTCCCTCACGCGTTCCGCCTCCTCCTTCGCAAGCATTATGCATTAGCAGTATGAACCGGGGTGGTGGTGTAGTTACTATTGGAGATGACGAGCGGAAGCTCACAAGTTTCTAGGTTCAGCAAATCTTTTTTTATATGATACTAGCTGACTGTGCAGAAATTGTCATGTGCTTTTAATAACTCACACAAAAACCGCATGGTAAAAGGACGTTCAGTTTTTGCAATTTGAATTTTTTCCGGGAAACTTATTTCCATAAAAACTGAATTCAGACTTAAGAACATTTTAAAACAAAAAATTGTCAAAACGGTCCAGCCGTTCTCAAGTGAGGCGCTTACCAATGAACAGCATTTCATTTTTAGGGTTCCGTACCAAAATGGTAAAAAGGAACCCTTATGGTGAGATTAAGTCTGTCTGTCTGTCTTTCTGTCACACCTGAAAATCTCAAAAGCTACTAATGCTATCAACTTGATATTTAGAAATAGTTTTAGATGACGTTTGCCCAACTATTTTGCAAACAAAAAAGTAATTTAAACAAATAATATATTTTTTGCAAAAGGGACTGAAAGGGGGTCTTAAAAATTTGAAGTGGGGCTACTAGGGCATGTGGGGTATCATATGAAAGAACGCTGTTTGCACATTCTCAATTTTTTTTTTTTTAGTCAGTGTAGTTTCAGACTTTTGATGAAAAATTAAAAAAAAAAATACCGTTCCCCCCCCCTTATCTCCGAAGTTTGCACAGATAAAAATCTGATTTTTTTTTATGTGATAGAAGTTTATGTAAAGATTACAAGAAAAATAAAACGATGTATCTAAATAGCACAGTTTTTCAGAAATCATCAACATTATATATACGTACGGAACCCTCGGTGCGCGAGTCCGACTCGCTCTCGACCGGTTTTTAAATACACAGGACTATTTTAAATTAGCTAGCTAAACTCTGCAGATGCGATAGATATTGGGGGGTAACGGGTATTCCTCAGTAATACTAAGGAATGACTAGTAATTAGACCCATATAAGTAATGCAATTTTCCGTTTGGTGCTGGACGTAAAGAATAGCACCATCCCATTTCTTCCCGTGGGTGTCGTAAAAGGCGACTAAGGGATTTACTAGAGAATGGGCAACAGCGTTCTCTATGCATTTTTAAAACCATACTGCGATCGCCAACCCGTCTGCCAAGCGTGGTAATTTCGGCAAATCCCCCCCCTTTTTGGGGGAGACCTATGTCCAGCAGTGGACGTCTTTCGGCTGAAATGAAGTAATGCAGGCGAATCCGCAGCTGTAGTTCGCGCAATCCAAAGATTCATTACGTTTTTTGCAATTTGCAGGTCAGGGTCACGTTGTATCTCGATCAACGTATCATTCGCAACATTAACAGATATATATTTACAGAATTATAATCATTAGACTCATTAATATCTCGATCAACGTATAATTCGCAACATTAACAAAAAAATTATACGTTTTGCTTTTTATATAACACGTTTTGCTATGGAAGAGCGGACTCTCCTAATACAGGCACTATCTGCCTAAAAGGAGGATCCAATCATAAAATTGTTTATACCTAAACTTGTTTTACTAATAAACTTTTTTTTTTTTTTTTTTTTTTTTTTTTTTTTATTTATTTACAGAATTATAATCATTAGACTCATTAATACATCTCTAAGTTAGATTTGATTTTCGCGGGCTACTGCTGCTGTGGATCCATTTTAAGGCGACCATAACCGACTTTTGATGATTTTATACTGAAGATCACGTCTAAACGAGTAGTGTTAATAATTTGAAAAAAATATATGTTAAATAAGAGCATTTCCCCAATAACTTAATATGTGAATATTTTAGATTATGTTTATATTACATAGTGAAATTAATTTGTAAAGTTATGTCTAACACGGATAAAAAACTAAGAATGGCGCAAAATCTACCAAGCGTATTTTTCTGAAACCTTCACCAATTTAAAGATAATTTAATTATTGATCTTTTAGTATACGCGTTTTATTAAAATACCTTTTGGTTTGTGTATATTAAATTAATAATGCGTCAAATTGGAGACAGCGCTCCTTGACGGGCGAGTCCTATTACTGGCTGAACGTACGACGCGTTGCGTGAGCTCAGTATAGAACACGCAAGCTAACAACTCAAGGTCACTGGCACATATCTCCGTCTTAAGACATCATCATCATCATTTCAGGCCAAAAGACGTCCACTGCTGGACATACGCCCCCGGCTCCCCTAAAAAAAAAGGGGGGTTTTGCCATAATCGCCATGCTTGGCAGACGGGTTGGCGTTCGCAGTAAAAATGGTTTTAAAAATGCATAGAGAACGCTGCTGCCCATCCTCTAGTAAGTCCCTTAATCGCCTTTTACGACACCCACGAGAAGAAATGGGATGGTGCTATTCTTTACGTCCGGCACCAAACGGAATACAGAGTGTTATTCCAAGTCATCTGTTCCGTTTAGCGTCAGTATCCCTCCCCTACTTGGCAATATATCAAGTGCTCGTAGTTTATCGTGTCATAGCGCTGAAGATGAAATCACAGATTATGTTTATTCTTATATTTTATCGCAAAGAAAAAATATAGATCAGAAAAACAGAGGCGATGGCGACATCATTGCGCATAAAATAAAATATAGACGGATGTAATTTTATGGCACCGATCAAATGATTTGTCACAGATGATGTATTTCTGT
Source organism: Tiliacea aurago (assembly GCA_948098905.1). Lineage (NCBI taxonomy): Eukaryota > Metazoa > Arthropoda > Insecta > Lepidoptera > Noctuidae > Tiliacea > Tiliacea aurago. The sequence continues at coordinate 3,138,764 of OX402583.1, read as the reverse complement.
TGCCGCTATAACACCAAATACAAAAAAAAACAGAATAAAATAAATATTTAAGGAGGCTCCCATACAACAAACGTGATTATTGCCGTTTTTATAGATAATGGTACGGAACCCTTCGTGCGCGAGTCCAAATTCAAATTCAAATTCATTTATTTCGTTTCCGACTCGCACTTGAACGGTTTTTTATATCATACTAGCTGACTGTACCGACATTTTCCTGTGCTTTTAATAACTCATAGCAAAACCCAATAACACTTTGCCCAACCCGGGAATCGAACCTAGGACCTCATGCTCAGCAGTAGCGCTTGCGACCACTAGACCAACGAAGCAGTATTTTTCATCATAAGTCAATTTAAATAATGGTCTATCATTAATAACTTTTTTTACATACAACTTCAAAGCTACCTTAATAAAAATGATGTTATAAACATGATTAACTCATATAGATAATAATTATCTAATATCACAATTTCTTCTCAGGTCCACAATATATTAGTTTTGAGATATTAACACACAGTAATTACAGTAGTTTTAAGCCAAAAGCGTCATTCACTGGTTCGCAAAAAATGAAGTATGCCTAATGACAATTTCATCATCATCATTGTCATTTCAGCCGAAAGACGTCCACTGCTCGACATAGGCCTCCCCCAATGAGGGGGTGCCATAATCGCCACGCTTGGCGGAGGGCTTGGCGATCGCAATATGGTGTTAAAATGCATAGAGAATGCTGCTGCCCATTCTCTAGTAAGTCCCTTAGTCGCCTTTTACGACACCCACGGGAAAAAGTAGGATGGTGCTATTCTTTACTTCCAGCACCACACGGAGCAACAGAATTTGATCACATACATTGATTTAACTTTTAGCTGATACAGCATTCAAACGCAGTATCATAGAATCGAATCACAAATACAAAGAGGTTGGCAACCCCGGTGAATCGTAAAACGATATTATGTGTTGCACTGTGTGCGCTGAACCGACCCACACCGACTGAGTGCACTTGCGTTCAACCGAGGTATGCGGACCTATCGAAATTTTGTGACACAGCTGGAATTAATGGATAGCATGCAGAGGGGGCTTGTGGCTAAGTTATAACAGCCAAACGGGTCGATCGATCACGTAAAGCTACGCTTGCCGCGGTGGGTCCGTGGATGGGTGACCATCTTTACATACCAAGATTCCTCCTTGCCTCGGAAAGCACGTTAAGCCGTTGTTCCCGGCTGTCATTCTCGGATCCTTGAGAATCATTAGCGGTAGTCAGAAGCCTGAAAGTCTGATATCCAGTCTTACCAAGGGGTATCGTACCCAGTTACTGGGGCTCGGTGCGTCGGAAAGCACGCTAAGCTGTTCGTCCCGGCTGATACTCGTATTTGTAAATCTTTGACAGTTGTTCCGGGTCGTCAGAAGCCCGAAAGTCTGACTACCAGTCTTACCAAGGGGTATCGTGTTACCCAGTAACTGGCTTGTGGAGGTCAGATAGGCAGTCGCTCCATGTAAAATACCGGTATTTAGCTGCATCCGGTTATAATGGAATTCAACCCCAACTTTTTTGGGAAAAGGCTGTGTAGATGATAGTAGATGATGAGCTGTAAGGAATGGATGATTGTTCCGTGTTGTTACACTACTAGAATCTTTTGGCGCTCGAATTACCTGGATAGGGTGGCGCTGTTACTAATTATATGTACAATTGTTTTGTAAAACGTATTGAAAAACAAGATGGTGGCGTTAGTTCTTACTCAATACTCAATATATTAATTGCTTACAGATGTGAAATTAGGTGGTACTTGTTTTCCCCACGCCAAAAGGACCTTGCAGTGCTATATCAATGTAAGCAATACCCAACTTTATTGGGGTAATAGAAAGTTTGGTTAGGGTAGGTACGAATCGTTTCCCGTCGTGGTCCGAGCCGCGCCACAGTCTGAACGCAGTGATCGGACCGGATCTCTCACTCCCCGACTTGGTTAACGCCATGCTGAGGGATGAGGGGTCCTGGGCGGCAGTCGCCTCCTTCTGCGAACACGTCATGTCACAGAAGGAGGAGGCGGAGCGCGTGCGGGAGGACGATCCTGCCGCGGCGCCGCTCCGAAGGCGGAGGAGGGGTCGAAGAAGACGTCACTTTGAACTTCATCTCCAACTCCTCCCAGGTGGAGGCCAGCAGGTGACGGGTGCGGGGGCACCCTTGCCTGTATTGCACAGCCCTCCACCAGTGTCGGACGGGAATAGCCAGGTGTTCCCGGCCATTCCCGTAGCCCCCCGGTAACGGGGGGGCATGCGGGGCCCGCCAGCTAGGCGGGCATGCGCCGGGAGGGTTGTGGAAGAAAAGGTTCAACCGTTATCCCATGGCCCTCCCAACACGGCGATGTGGGAACACCGCTGAGTTTTAGTGGGTATACTGTCGTCATTACCGACAGGAGTCCCACATACCCCGACTCGTCCCCCACGAGCGGGGATGCGTAATTGCATTTCTCAGCGAATAAAAAAAAAGGTATGATTCGTTTCACTCCCGGGAGGACACGGCGTGGCATACGCTTGCAGAGTGTGCAGCTTGGGAGGAGCCGCGCCGTGCCCTCGTTTCAGAAGTGGGAAGCGACCCGTCGCTGCCGGCTGTGATTCGTTCTAACCGGTGGCGCAGCGACATGGGACGTGGTGATCTCACTGAGGCAGCGGAAAGGGAGAGGGAGATTTCGAGTGCTCCTTCATCGCGCAGCAGGCGCACCGGGCGTTGGCAGAGGGCAGATAATGCCCTCTTCCAGCCCCCCTAAGGGGGTCCAGGGAAGGTGGACTCGGGGAGGTCCGCCGCCCCCTATTATACAAGACCCGGGGTGGTGGCGCGTAATGTTCCACGCGCGCCCTTCTTAGACGTCGCGTGGGCAGTTAAACACCTCACACCCCCCGCTTGACCAGTCGGGGGCTGCATGGAAGATAGCCCCCGTAGCCTCCGGTGCATGTGTGAGAAATAAAAAGGTACGAGTCGCTGAAAGACTTTCTAAAGCATTCCTGAGGAAAACCTCTAGGTGCGAAGGTCGAGGGCGCTTGTTTGCCAAAGAATCCTCGGGAGACAATTCTTCATCAAATATTTTGAAGCAGAAGTATGATGACCCACTTTGGTCATCTTAATTACACACTCCTGATTACTGCCTACTTATGACTCATCTTGCCTTTAAACGTCCACTTCAAAAGGTCAAAGAGGAAACCGTTGTATATCACTTAGCAGGGGGATTGGTGATCCAATCCGTATAACATTTCAATCCATTCTCGTTCAGATATGGTCTAGGATTCTAATTCAGGGACAGAGCGACCACTAGCTAAACCACAAGACAACAGACAGGACCGAATCCGACGCAGTAATTAAACGAGTCAGCGCCACACAAAGCAGCATTGTGTACTCACTACGGTCACAAAGACTTTGAACTAAATTCTGAGTTCAAAGACTTTGAAACGTTGCAAGTCTTTAATTGATTTTCGACGGCACTAACCACTGCTCAGTTCCAACAAGGAAAAGTTGCAGACAATCAACTGTAGCTTGTTAGTTGGTAATTAAAGATCTTACTTACAATGAGCTTTTCGAGGGTTCCATTGAAATTAACAGTTTCAAAAGATAGTATTGTTATGTTAGACTCCGGTGCATTCATTATTCGTTCGATTGAACGATCTCGATAGTTTTCAAAACCAGTTTCAGTAGTCAGATTTCAACGAAAACTGGAGGACAAAATAAGTATCTACATTCAAAATTAAAAACCTTTACGCACGACAAGTTGTATTACTCCAAGTCCGTTCTAGGATCTTATGTACCGCGGGTGGTTAGACAGAAATAATCATTGCACAGCCCCCGTTTCCCTGTGTGTAGTGCTCCCAACCTAAATAAATAATCATTGCTCAGTCCCCATTGCCCTGTGTGCAGTGCACCCAACCGAAATAAATAATCATTGTTCCGTCCCCGTTGCCCTGTGTGCAATACACCCAACCTAAATAAATAATCATTGCTCAGTCCCCATAGCCCTGTATGCAGTGCACCCAATCGAAATAAATAATCATTGCTCAGTCCCCGTTGCCCTGTGTGCAATACACCCAACCTAAATAAATAATCATTGCTCAGTCCCCGTTGTCCTGTGTGCAGTGCACCCAACCTAAATAAATAACCTTTGCACAGTCCCCGTTGCCTTGTGTGCAGTGCACCCAACCGAAATAAATAATCATTGCTCAGTCCCCGTTGCCCTGTGTGCAGTGCACCCAACTTACATAAATAATTATTGCACAGTCCCCGTTGCCCTGTGTGCAGTACACCCAACCTAAAGAAAAAGCAATTCAATAGGCTCGCATTTGACGTACCTATCTTAGAGATGTTACACACATGCTTGGGACGTGATTCGGTGGTATTTGTTCAACAACAAAGCTCACCCGAAGCAATTACTACACAAAGTCAGCTTTCATTCAGCTCGTGCCAATCGGCAAACTCCGTTCGGCATGTAGTCTGGTGTAAGTTGACGTGGCATTCGAAGGACCAATACGCGGGGATGTATTTTTTTAATTATTTTTTGCGGGGTTGGAAATATTAGACGACACACAGAATTGAGCAAAAGGGAATATGAGGTATATGAGGTTATGAGTGAGAAAATAGGGATGGATGGACTTACTTGAGAACCTTCTGGACGAAACACGTTGACTCAAGGACAGGCTTCGCAGACGTCCCACGTGTTCACTGACTTTCTTCTTCTGACTGTGATGCACTATCACCTGGTTTTTAAATGTCAAACTTGTGTCGGCCAACACTTATAAATAGAGTTTTAGAATTTTTGATACAGTAGTAGATTATTTGCGGTGCGGTGCGATGCGGTGCGGTTGCGGTAGACCTCTGATCCATTGCGAGAGTAATTTCTCAAATCACAGTGGATGTATGCGGCGATTGGCTGCAGCGGAAGCACCTCTGATTCGGCGCGTGCGATGAGCATCCCTCTCATTCTATTGTATATGAATTGGGAGGGAAGGAAATATAGCTCAAAACTGCGGTCGACAATATTATAGTAATCTTATTACTAATGCTTGCGCGAGCATATTCTCATTGGATCATCTCGAGTCTGCACTATTTGAACTAAAAAGAGTGGCTATTTTCTGAACGTAAGTCGACATATTTATGTTCCGGCTGTGCTGAATCATGCCAACTCGAATATGTTGTTGTTTACTTTACCGGATAAGCGATGATAACAATCGACGATTTATATTCTCGCTTAGAAGTAACCTATTCGCTCAAGTTCTATTCACTGGTGTACAGCAATGCCTTATCTGCACCGGTAATTCATGCTCAAGAAGATAGGTCTCGCCATTAGGAGTGAAGTCGTGTGGAAGCAATCCGATGCAGATGCGTTGAGCCGCGAAGCCCTGCCGTGATATCGTGTACCCAAAGTTTTATTACATAGCACATACACCTGCATGTTTGAAATTAATTAATTTAGATTTAAAGCTCTTACGCACTCACGCGATATCGCGGGCGCGACAGGCACCGACAAAGACAATTTATTTGTCGGTGCCTGTCGCGCCCGCGATATCGCGTGAGTGTGTAAGAGCCTTTACTCTACTAACTGTGATAATATTATTATTAAGTAAACAATAATTTATGGTTTTATTGGAATTGAATAGAAATGTATTTTATTTTTATTAATAATATTATTGTAAGGAATAAATAAAAGCTTTTTATTTACTTTTACATTGCACCTGAACTAAAAAAGACATTGAGGAGGATCCCGTGCGGGATTCGGGACAAAATTCGCTCACGTCGATTGTGTCAACTAAATTGTATGAAAATGTTAAAACAGGCGCGAATAGTCGCGTGACTTATTTTAATTATTAAAAAATGGACTTGCGCAGTCGCGTCCCGGATCCCGCGCGGGCTCGCCTCAGTGTGGCCAAAGCTTTAACGTCCTTACGATAATGTTATGTTCTTTTAATGGTTATTATTTAGTTTTGGACTTACCCGGTTATTTTACAAGCATGTGTAAGTAAAATCATTTTCTCAAACATGCTTGGAAATTCGAGCATTATTTTAACAACCGTTTTCGAGATAAATCGAAAATTCTGTACTGGTCAAATACAATAATTACGCGAGCAGGCGGCCGGCAATGTTAGTATGGAAATCCACATCATATCGTGTTAAGCGGCCGAATAAATGACTATGAAAACTCTTATGTGTCGTGTTATTTAAAAAAACTTTTTACAAAAAATAATAACTGACTCCCAAAAATAACACTACAAAGTGAAAAATAACTTTAATTTCGGAAGTCGGTGTCTTTGGATCTGTATTTTAGTTTATTGCCACCGACTTCCGAAATTAAAGTTATTTTTCACTTTGTAATGTTATTTTTGGGAGACGCTTATTTTTTTTTGTTAAAAGTTTTTTATTTTTCACTTTTTAGTGGGTCAGTTTTTAATTTATCTAAGTTACAATATCCTAATGTTAACTACTCATCACCTTTTACAAAATATTTCTCTACCCGAGAACTGCCACTCACCATATGCATAGTGATATAAATTGCTTAGCAACCACATTAACGTACCTAATCGAATCGAAACCCGTTAGTGGCCATCTGTGGTCTCCATAATCAGTTCCACTTCACCAAATGGTGCTTTTCGAGAGCAAATGCACGAGTTCCTATAAAAAATATCCAAATCGTTATAGGTTTGCCTATAAAATTTTAGGGTTCCCCTCGATTTCCATGGCATCCCGTCATCAGATTCTGATTTGGTGGCAATGGGACCACCTCGGGAGTATAACCTTTCCAAAAAAAAAGAATCATCAAAATCGGTTTATAAACGCCGAAGTTAGGCGCGAACAAACATAAAATAAAAGCATAATTATATACGGTCGAATTGAGTAGGTAACCTCCTTTTTTAGAAGTCGGTTAAAAAGTAAAAAAATGGAATGAAATTTTTACTTCGTTACATGGCAACCAAGCAGGTAAAATATTAAGGTTAAAGAATGTTAATTAAGATTTTATTTAAAGAAAGATAAGAGAGAAAGAGAGAGAGAGATTAGAGATTTTTTTTTTTTAGTTATCTTTTTTTTTATTTGTCTTGCGAAAGGGGCTGTGTACAGTAAAAATGAAACAAATGAACATATTGGTGCGTAAAAAAAAAATCTGGAATTTATAATTAATTTACTAACTTAGTTTTAATTGCCGCGCATTATTTGCGAAATGTACTTTACAAGCCTTTTGTAGCCCGCGGCAGTAATGTACTCGTACTATATTATGTGTCTAACGAAAGATGAGATTTCGAGTTTTCTTAAAGAAGCGAAGCAAAGTAAAATGCTTGGACATCGAATAGCTCATTTACACTCACGCCTCGCGGCTCGTCTCGCGGCTCGTCTCGTGTGTCGTCCACAGCTCGTTCGCTCGTCAAGTTAATCAATTTCCCCCTTATTCCAAAACAAGGTTTATCTTCAGACCCAGGTTTAAAACATGGAGCCATTATTGAATTTCGAACTTTATTCCGACCATGGTAAAGTTCCTAAACACAAAACTGACAACTTAGTACCGAACTAAGTTTTCAGTTTTGTATAAAGAACGGTATTTCAATCACAGTTACGTTCTTATTACAAAAACATGCTCCATGGTTTAAGCCATGTCAAATAGAAATCTTGTTTTGTAATAAGGCGGTTTATGTTCACACTCTCGCGGCGCGTTCAGTTGTTTTCCAACTATAAACTATGCAGGACGTCGAATTATTAGCGGCATCAACTCTATCTTTACTTAGATAAAAAAAAAACAATGTTATTCTATTTCTTTCTACTTTTAGGCAAAGTATGGAACAGATGTTTCAAGAAATGTTGAATGAAGATTGTAGAGAATTCAACAAGTTTTGCAGAATGTCACCAACTGATTTCTGAGTTTTTACTAAGCGAAATTGAACCGTTGATGTATGATAATGATAGTTTTTCGTTTTTTTAAAAACGTTGGCCCACACTAGGTATTTCTCCTGTATTGTGGGTGCGTTTACAAACATTTAAACTCACATACCACAAACAGCCAGACCCGGAACAACTACTTGTAGGTCATACAAATATTTGTTCCGTGCGGGAAACGAACCCGCGACACGCAGCGCAGCAGTCAATCGCTTACCCACTGCGCCAACCATGCCGTAATGATAAATGTTGTTACATGTATAGTTGATTGAATTGCACAAAATGAACTGAAAACCGAAGATTCCGAAACGTTTCCATGAGTGTTTTTTTTTTGCTTTAATTTCTGTGATAGGTAGACATTTCATTACACAATCTGGACCATGCATCATTTACTTTTTGTTGATTTTTGTGATATTTGTTCATAGGATCCCAAATTATCCGCTCCTTTTCAAATAGGTCTATGAATCATAACGTATCTTCTTGAGACAAATCCATTGCATTAAAATTTAACATTAAAATTACGGCAAAACGTTTGTAACTAAATGAAGCCTGAACGCGTGTGTAAACACTACGCGCACTTCCCCCGCGAGCCCCTTTGACTCGTGCTCGTGAAAAAACCGCTTCCGACGCGAGCGCTGCGAATGGCGTGAACGAACTGCGAGGCGAGCCATGAGCGCACCGATTACATACGCATCTCATGGTTCGCCTCGCGCCTCGTCTCTTCCCGCTCGTGCGAGAGTGTAAATGAGGTATAACAATATCAAAAGCCTTTACCACCTTTTATTAAAACTTTAACCTTGTAACATCGACACCAAAAAGTATCAATTAACATTTTGGGAAAAAGCAAGCTTTTTTTTTCATCTATCACCCTGTTTTTACGTCACCAAAATTTCGCCAGCACTGTTGTTTAAAAACTTTTCAACTCAACATTATCGTAGGTTCAGACTTCAGATCCTCTGACGAAAATTTCCGCATGGGACTTTTAATTAAAATTTTATGATAAAAAGTGGGAGTTTCGGCGAAACAATTAATTGCTCGATAAAATTCAGTTTTAAAAGGAAGTTCATTCCTTAATTGTCTTTTGTTGGAGAGGTTAGATTGTTTTTTTTTTATATTGGAATGAAGTTCCTTATCGCATAATATACAGCGTGGAGCTTTAGTGGCGACATTAATTTTACACACGTATACAGTTTCGCCTTTACGTTTTATGAAAATATTTTAATTTTATTAAACATTATTATTTATTGATTTATTTACAATTTACTAAAATAGCTTCTTGGAGCAACGTACAGGTTGCTCCAAGATGCTATTTTAGAAAATTGTGATGCTATTTTATAGAACTGTCATCAATCAACTCAGCCTATCAGCAGTCCACTGCTGGACATAGGCTTCTCCCAGACTGCGCCACAACACCCTGTCCTCCGCCTTCCGCAGACAGTCTGACCAAGCCACCTTCTTAACGTCATCGGTCCATCTAGCTGAAAGAACTGTAGCCGGGGTCATGGATCATAACATCGAATCAATGAAATTAAAACAAATAACGTGCAAGGAGTAGGCGAATTGAAGGAAAGAGCTTTATTATTTATTTTGTTTGATTTTTTTTTTACAGTTTATAGTTATTTATCTTACTAAAATATATTAAAAAACTGTTTATTTAAATTAAGTATTTTGATAACATTAAAAGTTAGCCATCGCCATCCAACGTGGCAATGCAGCAAGCGTTATGGGGCACCTTTGCGCCGGGAACAGTTAGGGGCGGGTTATTTGATTAAGTTTTTTGACGTGTTGTGAGTTTGTGACTTATGCATGTATTTCAATTAATGTATTTGTATTTTATATAGCTTTTAATGTTATTTTTTTTTAATTATATCATTTAACTTATTTAATTTGTTTTATTATTATTATTACTAGCCACTAGCCGTACCAGTGCGTCAAATTAATGGCGCCACTGTAGCGACACGCTGTATATTATAATCGGCAATCTTGGCGAATGAGCACGGTAGCTCTCGTTCGCGAAAGAAACTTTATTTCAACCTAATTGCGTAACACACTATCTGTAGCGATGGGTTTAATTTTTACTTTTGAACAACATTCATTGCGTTATTTACTTTGCTGGGGCAGACAATTTTTTCGAACATATAAGTCATTTCTGAATATGAAGCAATGGATTAGCAATATACTTCAAAATCAATTAAATTGTGATTCAAACTGTGTTACGCAATTTAGGGTGGTGTCCCACGATACATCTCAATAGTTTTTCATTCTTTTTAGAGTTCCGTACCTCAAAAGGAAAAAACGGAACCCTTATATGATCACTCGTGTGTCTGTCTGTCTGGCTGGCTGGCGGTCTGTCTGTTTTTCTGTCTGTCCGTCTGTCACAGCCGATTTGCTCTGAATCTACTGGACCGATTAAGTTTAAATTTGGTACAGATGTGGACTTTTGTTACCCAAACACGGACGTTTAACGTAAATAAATGCATTTTGAACATGAGGGTCACTTTCGGGGGGCTAATTAGAAAATAAAAATAAACGTTTTGCAAACTGTACCTTGCGACATGACATATCAAATGAAAGGGCTTGTGGTAAGGATTTCAAATATATTTTTTTATTTTAAAATAAATACTATTAAATTATTTACAAAAATAGATGAAAATTTACCATACCCCCCCCCTTATCTCCGAAATTACTGAGCCTAAAATTAAAAAAAAAAAACAGAAAATAGTTCTTTACTTATGGATTACAGGAAAACCTATGAACCTATGATCTTATAATAAACATAGTAAATCTCTCAATATTTTGTAAGTAGATATCTTCTGTTTAGCGAATACTATTGAAAATGAGTACCTAAAGATTTAAAACAACTATGAGACGTAAAAGTTTATATTAGTAGTTAAATGTTTGAAACAGAAATATCTATTACTAGCGACATTGTGTTACCAACTTTTATGAACCACTTTTTTATACCATTTACAGAAAATATGTATTTTTTAAACTTTAACACACAAAACAAAGTTTTTTTTGTATTTTAAAGTTACCATAGCCACTACCAATCTGCCTAGCCTTTTCCCGTATTGGGGTCAGCTTCCAATCTAACCGGATGCAGCTGACTACCAGTATTTTACATGGAGCGACCTATCTGACCTCCAAAACCCAGTAACTGGGTAGTACGATACCCCTTGGTAAGACTGGTTATCAGACTTTCGGGCTTCTGACTACCGCTAATGATTGTCAAAGATCCAAGAATGACAGCCGGGACCAACTGCTTAACGTGCTTTCCGAGGCACGGTGGAGTCTCGGTATGTAAATATGGTCACCCATCCACAGACCAACCCTGGCAAGCGTAGCTTAACCTGATCAATAGACCCGTGTGGCTGTTATTATTAATCCACAAGCTCCTCACTATCCGCTAACATAAAAATGATTTATCCCTTAAACTTCAAAACCTTTTTAACCTTAATAAATTGACCTGAATCCGGCCGCTCATTTATCTGAAACATTACCGCTTACAATGCCTATATTCACCCATTGTCCAAATAGAGGCACATTGGGCCTGCCGTATGTTGTGTTGGCCTTGTAAACAGGTCTGAATTGTCGTGGATTTAGTATGTTTGAATGAGAAAGGTAAAAGGGCGAGGGTATTCACAGAACTTGCCTTCAGTATCTTTTGGCAGAAAAATTCGTAATAAAAAAAACAAAAAATTTTAGCAAAGGCAACGTATACTTAAAGCACTTTATGAAAAAAATCGTGAACTAGTAATGTACGGTCAGCAACAAAAGTCGATTACCACTTCAGTTTTTTTAACATAATTTTTGGGCACAAATTAAAAAAGGTTTAATTCAGCTAACACAAACTCATAGCTATTACATGAACTGCTGAAGAGTACTGTATCAAATAGTTATGGCCTATTTACTACACAATAAGTAAAAGTAACACTTATTCTACTTCTGTTGATGACCGTACCTACACAACATGAAAAAAGGATAATGATAATTTAACAACCTCTCAAAGATAGGGTAATACCATATACAGATAAACGGCAATACCTTTAGAGAGCAATAAAATAAACAACTGAATTTTAAAAAGCTTTCAATTCAACTTGATTCACATTGAATGACCGGTGGAATCTAATATGGAACGAGAAAAAGCTAAAAATAAACCCTCAAAGCAATTTGCTTCGCGGTACCTTCACAGTAAGGGTGTTAATTGAACAGCCAGGACCCCGCAGTAAGTGCATTTAGACCCAAAGGTCGGAAGAGAAAGGTCAACAAGTTAGTTAGGGAGAACCGTCGGGGAGGGGCTTTATATTGTTAAATTAAAATATTATATACTAGGCAGTAATGGTGGGCTGGGGTTTCGGTTGAAACAATGTATTACGCGTTTGTAGCGTGAGGTTCTCAGTAATGATAAGGGTAGGTTCCTCACTGTTGTAGGTTTAGTAAAATACGGCTAAAATATATCAAGTCAAAGTCAAAGATTTATTTGCAAACTAAGTGTCCATTTTGGTGTTATTTTATAATTTAGGCACTTACAACTTAGCGGAATTTTCCAGGCATCGCAAACTGGGGTTTATTTAACATTAAAAATTAAAATAACTATGCTATTCTCCCGATTTTACATTAATAATTTCAATAATTTACTTATTCAAATATACTTATTATACTACTTACTTATACTATCTATTTTTAATATACTTTTTCAATTAGCAGTAGGACTAATTATGCTTGCAATCAAGCTTGAGGAACATGATTTGATAACGTTTATTTATTTTATTTTTTTGTTAAGAAATACTGTAAATCTCCAGACCATGGCATACACTGATTTGAAGAGGTGAAGAAAAAACCTCACTTTTCCACTTTTAAAACTTTCTTTTTTTTTGTCTATGTGCAAAAAAATTTAATTGATTGAAGCAAATACCCAAACCTGATAACCTTATCAAAAACAACTCTTTTCTTAAATAAATTTTCATTTTTAATCGAGAGTTTCGATCTAAATCACACTTTACCGTCAAAAAAAATCAGTCTGCCCGCATTTATTTCAAAGGCTCACTTTATTGGAGTAATTTTCAATTACTAAGACTTCATCAAAACCACACAAAAACATTAAGTTTATTATAAAGGTAAAGGCTTCTACATACCAGCGCGACTTGTCGCGCGACGCGACAAGGCACAAAGGTCCCGCGTGTCGCGGGACGAGCGGTGCCTTTGTGTCGTGTCGCGTCGCGCGACAAGTCGCCCCGGTATGTAGAAGCCTTAATACTAATGCCTGTCTTTTTGATTATTTGATCTAGATTTTGATTGTGATAAAAAAATAAAAGTAAGGTTATCATAGCAGTAATTTTCAAAACCACGCCCTTTTTTGGTAATTATCAAAACTTAGCTTTTCCAGAAGTCTTTCACACATTTCCAAATTTCTTTTTAAAATATTGGCAAAGATTCTTATCATTTTTGTCAGCCATTTGGTACATCAGATCGGCTGGAACTCTAGTTTAATATGACACAATTAAAACAAATGCAGCATGTGTATTGCAGTCGGTTAGTTAGGTATTCACATTTTACTGTTTTCTCCAAAATTAGAAAAAGTGAGGTTTTGTTCTTTACCTCCTCAATTGTCTTCGTATCATTCACACTTAGAGAACCTCCAAGCATTCACGACACACGACACAACAAAATAATGGTTAGCCAAAATAAGTTCAAACTCTGTCCGCGCCTCCCATTAACCACAAATTAAATCATAATCCGTCAATTACATTTCCAGACACAACGGAAAGAAAGAAATCCAATCAAAAAGCCACAAAAATTTGATTGAAGTCCTTCCGAGCACTTAGCGCGGGAAATCTCAGTCGCCATTTTGAAACTTTTAAAGAAATTAACTTTTTAAGCGATCTTACAATGTCTGAGTGGATGAAACGCATTTTATTAAATTTATAAGAAAGGCCCGAGGATTTACGAGAGTCCAATAAAATTGTAATTTAGAATTTATCGCTTAAATTTAAGGACAAACCATAGGCGCTAAAGGAATTCCGGATGCCTTAATATTTCCGGATGCTAATTTTGTCTTGGTATTATTTGAAATAGCGGCCAGTTTGGAGATTTATCGCGTTGTAAAAATGCTATTATACTTAAATTAAAGCTTGGTTTTCCTTGTGGTTTCGCTCGCGTGGCTTTTACAATATTCACTAAGCCTCGATATATTGATTACTAATGTTAGTATTAAATATATTATGTATAAAAAGTACCGAAGTAAAACTCAAATCAGGGCAGCCTTCGTCGAAGGAAAACTACATGTTATATCCTTCCCTTAAGCTACCTTACCCAACTTACCTATTTAAGGGGGATGCGCTAAGGTAGCCGGCCGCGAAATACAAATTTTATTACGTTTTTATCAATTTGCAGGTCAGTAACACGTTGTATGTAGATCTAATTATGATTCACGGCCATAACCAATATGGTTTTACAGAATTATAATCATTCGAATCAGCATTACAACTCCCAAAGTTCAAAGAATCCTACTGAATGATTATTTCAGAAATAATCATTTAGTAGGATTTTTTGAAGAGAGTTAGTTGAATTGCCGATTCTAATGATTATAATTCTGTAAAGCCATATTGGTTACGGCCGCGAATCATAATTAGATCAACATACAACGTGTAACTGACCTGAAAATTGCAATAAACGTTGGAAAATTTGAATTTCGCGGGCTACCTTAGTGCATCCCCCTTAAATAGGTAAGTTGGGTAAATAAAACCTGACAAGTGCGAATTAAACTCGCGTGGTGAGGGTTCCGTACGTGTTTTTATCCTAAGAGCAACTGCAAAAGTATGTTTTTACGCACAATATTGAGAGATTTATCCTAGATGCGTTACCTGCGCTCAATAATGGCAAAGTAAATGCCAGGCAATTGCTTGACATTTACAATAATTTTTATTTATATTATGTACGCGCCAATGAACATGCAGCAGCTAGTGACGTAACTAAATATGTATGTTCATCTCTTTCTAACAACAGACATCGGTATAGGTCTTTCCTTTTCTTCACGCGCTGTATGATTGTATGCAAGTATGTAGCTACAATCATGGCTTACGCTGTTTTTGAGTGCACTAATGTTTGTGTATGACGGATTTACCATGTTATTTTAACACCAACTTCTTATAGGTTTCCCTAGGTTCTCCTGTAACCTATAGGTATGTAAAGAAGTGTTTTCTGTTTTTTTTTTCATAATTTTATACATAGTAGTTCGGACCTATAGGGGAATGGTCAATTTTTATAAATTTTCTTAAATAACATTAAAAAGTAAAAAATTATTTTAAAGTTATAAAAATAATATCTTGTATGCTTTTACCAAATTCTTTCATTTGATATGTCACACGGTTACAGTTAACAAAACCACACGAGTGATCCTATAAGAGTTCAGTTTTTTCCTTCGGAGGTACGGAACGCTAAAAAGCACCAATTCTTAAGACGTTAGGAAACCCAATTTTAGTGAGATTACTTTCGACAGAAAAGTCAAAAACTTAAGCTATTATCATTAAGAATTTTTCAAGACTTGAGGAAAACGAATATTCGCGAACTAAAACATTTAACGTACATTTAGAAGTGAAAGAAAAATACGAGTAGGTCGGTACGTCCTAATTATCCCTCGCGAGTCGTTCTAAATTCAATTTTGAGGGTAAATAAAAGTTTTACGAAAGCTGTTTACGAAGTTAACCTTTTCAGACTAAAATTTTCTTAGCTCTTCCATGAAACGTTGATTTTGTATTAAATAATGGCGCAACAATAATTATAAATTCCACTTAAAGTACAAACTGAGCGTCAATACGAACGGCTTTATGTTAACCAGACCATTCTTAGAAGATGTTGTTTATAAGTAATTATAACTAATAACCAAAGTTTAAGTAATTGAAGTCTGCTGGGGGTTATTCAAGTGTATTTGACGGCCTGTAATGAAATGGTTTCCGTGCAGACCGATCGAGGTTCAGTTTTTTGATGTGCGACTGTTCTTTAGGTATAATTATTTATAATTTATTTATTTCAGTTTATTTATTTAAAATTCTAGTCCATAGTTTACACTCATACATTTAAATTATCATCATCATCATTTCAGCCCAAAGACGTCCACTGACCGGTTCTGTGCTTCCCGCATCCAGCGGATACCTGTGGCCTTCACAAGGTCATCGGTCCACCTTGTAGGAGGCCTTCCAACGCCACTCCAGAACCTTTCGGCCTTATCGGCCATCAATTCTGCGAGCAATGTGCGCTGCCCACTGCCACTTAAGTTTGGCAATTCTTCGGGCTATTTCGGTTACCTTGGTTCGCCTGCGGATCTTTTCATTTCTGATTCGATCACGTAGGGGATTTAAATTCTAAAAAGATAAAATAATAAAATTGTGATTAATAAAATTTAAATATTCAACAACTCGTAATTTAATTATAAAAATGTCAGAATCGTATAAAAAATAAAATGTCAAATAAGTTCTTTCTTTACTCATCGAGATTCTGCATTACCTGGAAACTGAAATTGTGTCGGTAAGTTTGTGCAGTCACAGTTAAGGGAAAAGCTGAAGGAAAAGCCAGGGAAAATAATTGTTCACCAAGCAATAAAACATTTACTAATTTTGTTTTTTTTTATATTCAAATCACAATTGTCATTCTTTGACAGTTGTATGATTTAATGGCTATAACATGGCAAATTGATGTAGGTTGTCAATTTGTTTAACAATTAATTTCCCTGACTGTAATAGGTTTAATAATTAGCCTGCATTAGTGAAATATATATAGCCGATTCTAACGTACCTATATTATTTAAAAAATCGTATAATTTTTAAATTTCAAGTGTCTACCTATCTCTGTATCTTTTGAACCGTAGTAGTTCAAAAGATATAACAGACTGACGGACAGCGGAGACTTAGTAATAGGGTCCCGTTAGCACCCTTTGGGTACGGAACCCTAAAATGCTTGACAATGTTAATAAAATACATAAGATGAAATCATTAAATTGCAAGAATTGACTACAATGACTGACATTTAAATCAATCCCTTTTACTACGGGTATTCTAAGACGGATCTCAATATAATAATAGGGGTTACGGCCCGGAATAAATCCGGTAAGGAATATAATCGTTAAAGTACATATCCCGTAAAAGGGATCTGTGTGATGACCTTTTAATATCCATCGCCATAAATCCGCATTGGTCCTAATGTCCGGATGGGAATTATATGCGATCTTTACTGGCTCGTTGCTTTTGATGGATGTCTGCGGGATAATTGCGCAACATCCATAAAATGACAATCGATCGCAATTGGTTCCATTTTGACAGTTCACCCGTCTGCTCAACAACGTAAATAACTCAATGAACGTTGATTGAGTTATTTACGTTGTTGAGCACACGAATTTTTCAAACCAATTAGGGTGCTGGTCCTTAAGGCGACGATAACCGACTTTTAATGAGTTTATACTGAAGATCACATCTAAAGGAGTAGTGTTAATGATTTGAAAAATATATATGGTAAATTAGAGCATTTTCTAAATAACTTAATATGTGAATATTTTAGAGTATGTTTATATTACATAGTGAAATTAATTTGTAAAGTTATGTCTAACGCGGATAAAAAACTGAGAATGGCGAAAAATCTACCAAGCGTATTTTTTTGAAACCTTCACCAATTCAAAGATAATTTAATTATTGATCTTTTAGTATACGCGTTTTGTTAAAATACCTTTTTTTTGTGTATAATAAATTAATAATGCGTCGAATTGGGGACAGCGCTCCTTGATGGGCGAGTCCTAATACTGGCTGAACGTACGACGCGTTGCGTGAGCTCAGTATAGAACACGCAAGCTAACCACTCAAGGTCACTGGCATATATCTGCGTCTTAAGTGCGTAGGTACGATTTAGGGTTAATACATTTTTAAAGGGATTATTTAACAAACTACCTATGAAGCTTGAGAAATTCGTCAAGTAATTTTACTTTAAGTTAAAGTACATAATATCTAAAGACTGGAGTTTTAATGACTCGTTACGAATCCTAAAACCTGGTTAAGGATCCCATAACCTGACAAGTCAAAATGTGTTTGTATTACAATAGTTAATTATGATACTAGTGCGGTAAGTTGTTTTTTACGAACGAGTAGAGTCGAGGGCTTACCAGAGTTTTGTAAATAACAATTTAATGAAAAAAAAAAAATACATAACTTTTGTTAATTTAGATTTAAAAATAATATTTAATCACTGCCAAGTTATTATTTTAGTAGCAAGTAGTTATTCGCTCTTTAAGTACTAAGCTGGATGTTAGTCGCCAAGAAAATGATTAGCCATAAAAAAATGTTGTAAATCATTCAATAACGCTCTCGCGATTTTGGCGGCAAAAGAGATCATGGAGGTGGAGTAGATTCTATATTAATATCGGATTCCTCACTTGAATTTATATAATAAAAATGAGTCGGAAAGTCGCAACAATCTTTGACGTTTCTAATATGAAAATGGCGCGAATTTGGAAATGGCACCCCGTGCGCGCGGTGAAAATTGGCACTACATCTTTCGTCTCATTTTCTCTTTAATAGTAAAGTGAGATAAACTTATTGAGCAAAAGCGCTTCCAAAGAGGTTCGATCATTCAGCTTATTATATTCTCGTAATGTGAAACTCCTTGGTGGAATTCTTATATTATATATTTTGTATGGAAATTAAAAAGAAACCGTAAAGGATACGCACGGCGCTATACAACGGAGTATGCGGTAAAACATGTACTTAGATGAGAGTACCCTTTTTACCATACATTCCGTTGTATGGTAGCAAGTAGCTCGGTCACATCTGACCTTTTGAAGCGCTCGTGTATCTGGCAAATGTCATACGATCATGAAAGTGACGCGGACGAGCTTTCATCCGGTTTACGTTACCTTTTAATTTAAACGTGTTCGTTGTTGTATTTGCAGTAGTTTGTACCACCAGCGTCCTCCTGCCATTAACATAATTTATCTTGTGCAGTAAGTATGTTTCTTTAAATCGTTTGTTTCAGCAGCTGCCGACTACTCGTATTTCGTGCTCGTGATTATTTAAATATTTATTTTGTTTTATTTTTCTGTTAAGGGGATTACATCGCTCAAATCCCAAAAACACCGTATCTTTAAAGAAGTTTGTAGATGAATGCTGTTGTGCGATTTCCCTATAAAAAATATATGTTGTACTTAAGGTCATAACAAATAAATTGTATTATTTAAAATTGTAATAAACTTTCCCAAATTTTGAAAAAAAATCGTAGTAGAAAGGTCCTTTTTCAACCTAAATTGTTAATGTTCTCTGTAACGGCAGAATAGTTTGGCATGAATTTTATACCAAAAAATATATAATGACGTATTTAACAATATGTATTGTTTTTTTTTTCTTATTTCTTTTACAATTTTTTTATAATAAATAAAAACCTGAAATATCACCAGTACCCCGCGCGAAGCACCCCCGCCAGGCCTGTGACACGTACTCAGGATGCGACACATCAGTGTCTCGATGACTCTTGTGACGGGTGGACTATACGCGTGTTATTTTTTTTAAATAAAACCCAAAAAGTTCACCTTTTGAAAGATTTTTGAATGAAATCATATTGTAAATAGTACAAATATAAATATTTCGTAAAATTATAATAGAAATTAAGGTTGTAAATATATATAAAATAGATTGTAATTTCGTTTTGTTGTTTGAACCTGTCATAGAGTAAGCCTGACTATGCCTAAATACAAGAATAAATCTAAAGTGAAGCGTGGCCGAGCTCTCCAAAACTATTTGTAAGTACCTATTCACTTAGTAAATACATTATTTCTATGCTGTTTTTTTTATCGTTTTCGCTATAGCTATCTTGAGAATTTCGTTTGACGGAGGATGGTGACTGATGATGACGTCTACCTGATGGTGGACCCCGAAGGTGGGTATAGGATCTCAGTGACGGCACTACGTAGAACTATCGTGTTTGGACTCATTTGAAAGAGCTCATGGAGACCTTGGTGACTGATGATGTCGTCTACCTGATGGTGGACTCCGAAGGTGGGTATAGGATCTCAGTGACGGCACTACGTAGAACCATCGTGTTTGGACTCATTTGAAAGAGCTCATGGAGACCTTGGTGACTGATGATGTCGTCTACCTGATGGTGGACTCCGAAGGTGGGTATAGGATCTCAGTGATGACACTACGTAGAACCATCGTGTTTGGACTCATTTAAAAGAGCTCATGGAGACTAAGGTGACTGTGAAAATGTCAGTCTTTATTTTATGAAAAAATACCTAGTTTAAATACTATTTAGTCTTCTGTGGTGTGGCTTATTACCAGACTGTAAAAGCAAATACAGTACCTACCTTATCTTACTTAAGTTGTTATTTTTCAGGCAATTAAGAAAGCAGCAACCCTCAGATTTACAAAATCAGGAACTACAGCAGTCAACAGAAACAGATGATTTGACTAGTATGACAGTTGATGAGGAGGCAGTGCAAATTATACCGGTAACTTATTCTGTTTGCTTTCAATCCAGAAACTGTTTCTTCAATTGATACAGGTTATTGCTCTTAGGTCCAGAACCACTTGAAAATTATCTTGTATATATTATTAAATATTTGTTTTAGCTTGAACAAGATGAAGAAGATTTACCAGATTTAATTATTGAAGAAACGCAATCACAAGCAGAGACAAACAATATATGTGGAAGACGAGTTATTGATATAGCTTACTTTTTTTTCCAAAATACAAGAAATTGGTGGTCATGGTGCTTTAAACTGTGGTATACAAAGTTTGACACTTATAAGAGAGAAACGTGTAGGACTTGCATCTAAGTTTACAGTAGAATGTAAGATGTGCAAAGAGAATTTTTCTCTTTGTAATGTGACTGGCGACTTACATATTAATACAGCAGCGGACGCGGGTGCAGTTTCAGTTGGTATAGGGTATTCACAGTTGGAGGAACTGTTATCAGCATTTGACTTGCCCGTGATGACTGAGCCTGTATACCAGAAACGGCACGATATTGTTTCCAACACCTGGGATAAAGCACTAACCAAATCCATGAATGAAGCTGCTGAAGAAGAAAAAAGAAATGCTTTAGAAAAAGGTCGCGTCAGCAAAGATGGAATACCTATAATAGATGTGGTTGTAGACGGATGCTGGAGTAAAAGGTCTTACAAAAAAAACTACTCAGCACTATCAGGAGCTGCTGCCATAATTGGAAGACACACAAAAAAAAATTTGTTTCTTGGCATTAAAAATAAATACTGTAGCATATGTGCACAGGACATTAATAAAAATAAAAGTCCAAGAATACACCAGTGCTTTAAAAATTATACGGGTTCATCAACTGCCATGGAGTCAACAATAATTGTAGAAGGCTTTAAAGCATCTGTCGAAATGTATGGCCTGATTTATGGTCGTCTCATTTCTGACGGGGACTCTAGCACGTATTCGAAAATTTTGGAAGCAAGACCTTATGCTCAATTTACTGTTGAAAAGGTAGAATGCAGGAACCACCTTCTAAGAAACTTGTGCAACAAAATAGAAAATCTAAGCACTGATACGAAATATCCTATAAGTCTCGGAAAATTAATAACAAAAAAACGCATCATGAGCATAAGGTCAGCTATACGAAAATGTAGCAAAAAATACCACGACTCGTTAGAGAATTTAGATTTTAGCACTCAAAAACTTTTTGAGGATATCCAGACTGTACATTTACATGCCTTTGGTAACCATACCAAATGTAAAAGCCATTTCTGTAACAGTCCACAGAATATTGAAATCTTGCCGCAAACATTTTTTACAAGTTCCTTATGGCAGAAAATATGTTTTTTTATTAATACAATTGCAGGACATTCCAGAAGCCTCGTTCATAATGTTGACAGTAACATCGTGGAAAGTTTTCATAGCGTGGTGGCCAAATTTGTGGGTGGTAAAAGAGTGAATTACTCGTGCCGGCGTGGATACCAAACTCGATGCTCAGCGTCTGCAGTTAACATTAACACCAAAAGGAAACCTGTTTCTATATTATATAAAACAATTGTTGGGCAAAGTCCTAAGGGCAAAATGAGCACCTTAGATAACAAGTATCGCAGAAAGAGAAATGCGTTAAAACGTACGCATTATAAAAAACGACAGACACATGGCACTGATGGCAACGTAAATAAAGATTATGGAGAGCAAAGCCTCACACCCGATGTGAGCGATGCGATGCTAGAACAAATGAAGGAAAACTTTCTCTCCAACTTGGGTAAAAGTGAGGAAGAAAGAAGGAAAATTGAAAGGGAAACGATTTTGCAGCGGCGCTCCTTATTGACGGCCTCAAACTTTGGAAGAGTTATTAAAATGAGGCCGGATACTAGTTGTGCCAGCATAGTAAAGCAACTGCTCTATAAAATCAACATAGATGCTGCACCTGTACGGCATGGAAGAGAACACGAGCAAAAAGCGCTAGATCAGCTGTCTAGGCAAGAAAAAATTGAAATTACACCATGCGGCCTTTTTATTGATCCCGAGATCTCATTTTTAGGAGCTACACCAGATGGGCTTATTGGAGAAGAAACTATAGTAGAGGTGAAATGTCCAATCTCGGCGCACAAGATAGGACTAGACGAAGCCATAGCTCAGAAAAAAGTAAATTTTTGGGTTCAAGATAATTCGGGCGTTTTGCAGGTTAATAAAACCCACAATTGGTACTACCAAGTACAAGGGCAATTGCATGTGACACGAAGAGAAACATGTTTATTTGGAGTATGGTTCGATGAGACAAAGCCTCTGAAAATAGAAAGAATTTTTAGAGACGATGATTTTTTTGAAAATAAAATGAGATTAAAATTATGTCAATTTTTATTTTTTTTAAATTTTTATTTAATTATGTATATTTTTATTTTATTTTGCCGGAACTTTTGGATCCGCGGCATAGTCGAAATATGGAAATAAGAAATCCGCCATATATTTTACAAGCAATAAAGAGCAAGGAATACCGGAAAAAAGCGCATCACTTACAAAAACCAGACGACGAACTTCAAGAAAGCCCTCATGTATTATCACCACCAACAGAAATCCCGATACATGACCAACCGACCTGTTCACGGTATTTAGATTTCAATGACTTTTAACGGCAATCAATTTTAGATTTTGTAAATGGTAACATTTTGTACATAACGGAGAAACATTAAAACAAGATTCTTTTACCTTTAACAAGAGTCTTTCCTTTAGTGTCCAACCTTTAACCCTATCCAACTTTATTACTAGATGGTGGGACATACATGGTCAAATTAAGTTAGCTGGCGATACCCATTACGTATATGAAGTTTATTTAATAAATGCAATTAAATAAATGTAAAAGCGCAATTAGATAAATGTTGAAAGCTAGGTCATGCTAACTATTTCTGTTACTGAGAACCGATATGCATTTCCCTGGTCATCATCAGACCTTCAGATTGTATCATGTAGTAGCACCCGTGCTTAATTAGATAATTGTTGAAAGCTAGGTCATGCTAAGTATTTCTGTTATTGAGAACCGATATGCATTTCCCTGGTCATCATCAGACCTTCAGATTGTATCATGTAGTAGCACCCGTACTCAATTATATAATTGTTGAAAGCTAGGTCATCCTAAGTATTTCTGTTACTGAGAACCGATATGCATTTCCCTGGTCATCATCAGACCTTCAGATTGTATCATGTAGTAGCACCCGTGCTTAATTAGATAATTGTTGAAAGCTAGGTCATGCTAACTATTTCTGTTACTGAGAACTGTTAAGCATTTCCCTGGTCATCATCAGACCTTCAGATTGTATCATGTAGTAGCACCCGTACTCAATTAGATAATTGTTGAAAGCTAGGTCATCCTAAGTATTTCTGTTACTGAGAACCGATATGCATTTCCCTGGTCATCATCAGACCTTCAGATTGTATCATGTAGTAGCACCCGTACTCAATTAGATAATTGTTGAAAGCTAGGTCATGCTAAGTATTTCTGTTACTGAGAACCGATATGCATTTTCCTGGTCATCATCAGACCTTCAGATTGTATCATGTAGTAGCACCCGTACTCAATTAGATAATTGTTGAAAGCTAGGTCATCCTAAGTATTTCTGTTACTGAGAACCGATATGCATTTCCCTGGTCATCATCAGACCTTCAGATTGTATCATGTAGTAGCACCCGTACTCAATTAGATAATTGTTGAAAGCTAGGTCATCCTAAGTATTTCTGTTACCGAGAACCGATATGCATTTCCCTGGTCATCATCATACCTTCAGATTGTATCACGTAGTAGCACCCGTGCTTAATTAAATAACTTTTTAAACCTAGGTCAGCAGGCAAACTGCATCATTTATATCAAATCATTATCAAATAAATAATTTTATTATAATGTAGCTACTTTGTAAGTTTGTACAGGACTCCTAGAAGAACACAATGTATTAGATCTCTCAGAGAGCGAGTAAAATAGGCAAAAACGCTGAAAACTATGCGACACATCTGTGTTGTTGCATTATCTTCAGTTCGTTTTATTCTTTTAAGGTCGTTTGTCGCCAGATGGCGCCAAACTTACAAGTACTAGTACAGAGGTCAAATCTTCAAAGTCATCGAGCAATGTAATGCCCTTAATCTATTACTATACTCTGTTGGTTTAGGTAGTTAAATAAAGGTAAATAAAAAAAAACCACGTGACGAGAGAGCTGTCAAGTAACCGACTAAACGTAATACCTGTCACATTAGGTTTTTATGCTGCGTCACAGTTGTACACTTCAATTTAGCAACGTTTTATTTCTTTGACGTTTAGAGAATCTGTCTTTTTGGGCTCTTTACAATAGACAAATTACAAAAGACTATAGTATTATTATAAATTTTACACATAAAGTCGTGCTCAAGCAATTACATCTACGAAGAGTAATAAGAATAAATAATAAAAAAAAATTAAAGAAAAGGTAAAATTTAACATACTTACGTAATAAAAGAGGAAATCAAAAATAAAATTTGGTTCAAGTTACAACGTATGTATTTTTAAACAAGAAAGTGTAATCTAAAAAACCCTTTTTTATGATTTGTTAACGTTTATGTAACTACATAAACTAATGGAGTATAAAGTCAATTAAGTATATTTTTGTATGCACGTGTTTCTGTGACAAATAAACTTATTTTTCTTTATTTACATCATATCAGTTAGCCGTCATTTCAATGTGAAATTCCTTTCTTGCCATTCCATTTTTAAGACCCACATTTTGCGGTATACCTACTAGTTCATTTAAAAAAATTGTCTTCATGTTATTTTGTAAAAAAATCGTGACATGACTACGTTTTGCAACAACTTGCTAAAGCGCCCCAAAAACGAAATTTACTTTTCAACACATTTGCTCAAAAAATGCATAAATTTACGAACCCTGTATCATTGTTCGAAAGTTAAAAATTACGCACCATACAATGGAACGGGCGGTAAAATAGGTACTCTCACCTAAGTACATGTTTTACCGCCCCCTTCGTTTCGTTGCATAGCGCCGTGCGTATCCTTTACGGTTTTTTTTGTAAATTACCATTTAATTATATAAGAATTCCACCAAGGAGTTTCAAATTACGAGAATAAATAAGCTGAATGATCGAACCTCCTTGGAAGCGTTTTTGCTCAATACGTTTATCTCACTTTATTATTAAAGAGAATTTTCACCATATCACGTAGCGCCATTTGCAAATTCGCGCCATTTTCTTATTAGAAATGTCAAAGAGTATTGCGACTTTCCGACTGATATTTACAAAATAATATTATGAGTTCAAACGAGGAATCGGATATTAACATGGAATCTACATCACCTGATATCTTGAATGAGCCGCCAAAATACTGAGTGCTTTTTAATGATTTTCAATAATTTTATACCATGGAAACCTCGAAGAAATACTCAATCATTCTCTTAAAATGTTGATGGCTTATTTTATTACCTATTGTACTGTTTTCTGGCAAATGTGTTGAAAAACGTTGTATGACACACGCGCGAAAATTAGTATTTACAAACTTACCGCACTAATATCATAAATAACTATTACACGTTAAAAGTAATTATACTAAAATGAAAGCCCTGGCCTGTCGCATATTTTCAGTTTATATAATGATCTCGAAATCGGGCCCCGTGTATCTAAATGACACACGGATTAAATACAGTAAAAAAAAAAGGAAAAAGGGAGGGGACAAAGAAAAATACGATAATTATGTCATTTTAACACATCCGAACAATAAATGCAAAAATTTAAAGAACGATCACTTATGGTTTGGTGCTGAGAGTGTTTAAGCCCAGACATAATATTGGTCAGTTCATATGAGGACTATGCAGATTAGTGTGTTGGTCTTTGGAGGAAAGAACCTCAGAGATTTGAGTGGACCTGTCTAATCCGTGCAAGCATTTGTCAGTAATCGTGTAGCTCAACTCAGAACTTAAGAAGCTCAACGATTCGACGAACAATATCAAAGAAAGGACAATTAGGTATTTCGTTATCATTTATTTAGTCATGACTCAAATTCTACCTTCTAAATATTCCAGTCAGTGCAAACTAGACATCCAAATATAATGCATTGTGAATTTTATAACAAGATTACAGATACAAGGGTCAAAATGTGGATCTTACGACGGGCCATTACCTTTTGATGGATGCTCTTCGCTATTAAAGTGTAATATTTTATCGCTGAATAGTCCAGGACTATGTATATTTAATGTTTTGAACGATTAGAGGGCCTTTGTGATTCTCTCGCGATTAGGTTGCTAGATGGATGGCATGATTAGTATTACTTAAGAAATTAGGCCCTTAAAAGGAAATCCGGGTGGTGCTTAGCTTTGTGAGCGTCTCGCTTCTTCAATAGCATGGGAGCATCTCGAAATATTTCTAAAACCTATAAAGTCAAAGTCAAAGTCAAATTGTTTATTTCAAATAGGCAATAAAGGCACTTTTGAACGTCAATATTTACAAAAAAATAGAATTGATTCTAGTCGCCCTTTTCAAAAAGGAAGTACTTATGGAGAAGAATGGGCAAGAAACTCCACCGGTATTCTTTTAAAATCTGGTACAATACTTTTATAGGTACATTAATTATATAATTATATGTGAAGACGATGCACCTAGAATAAAATTACTATACCACAATAGGTAATAAAAAGAGTTAAGAATGAAGCAATGACAGATATATAGTTTTGTTACTAAGTATTTTCATTTTAGTCAATGACGTATTATAAATAGACGCGTCATACACGAACATTAGTGCTTGCGTACAATCAAGCAGTGCGCGAAGAAAAGGAAAGACCTATACCCTTCCTATACCGATAACTGTTGTTAGAAAGAGATAAAAATACATATTTAGTTGCGTCACTAGCTGCTGCATGTTCATTGGCGCGTACGCGTCGGTCGTAGCAGTCAAGAAAAATGGCTGACTGGCTGTACAAGTACAAAACAAAACGACGTTTTCATATAATAAAAAAATACAATAAGTACTTATGCATGAAATGAGACGTTTTTCTGTACTCCCACAGTAGCAGTGTAATATGTACATCGTGTATAGACACGGGAAGGCATTTTATTCACAAATAATTGCTGAGAATTGCGAGTGATTGTGACGTGTAGCCGCGTCACTGGATACCGCGCGACTAATTCCTCTTTGGCCAATTGCCTTGCATTTACTTTGCCATTATTGAGCGCGGGTAACGCATCTAAAGGTATTACATCTACATCATTGATTTTAGTTCGATTTTTTGTGTTGTTGTGTACAAATCTGAACGCATCTTCATTCTGTCGTCGCATTCACTCAATGGTGATCGCAGATTGTTGGACAAAAGGACACTGGTGGCCCTATTTAAAAAAATACTTATATAAGTAAAAGAGACTAGCACATTTCTCAAAATATGAACTCAATTTCAAAACTATAAATTATTCATCTTTCCCGCCCATCATAACAACAGGAAAGTTTAAATCTTGAACACGAGTAGTCACAGACTAGATAGGTTCGAGTAGTTCGCTTGAAGCCTTGAAGCCACGGGTAAAAGGCCACAGATAATAAAATTACAAAATACAAAAGAGGTTTTACATTCTGACGTGAGCAAACTTATTGGTTGTGCAGCAAAGTTCGTTACTGCTCATTCAACAGGGCACGTGCTCGGTTTACTAAATAGTTTGTGGCTTTTGTTTATTTTATCAATAAACTATTGGATTAAAAGGAAAATGCTTCATTTAATTTTTGTTTGCTGTAATGAAGCGGTTGGGAAAAGTGATCGATAGTTTGAAGGCTAGGTTGAATAGAAGGTAGGTGGGGAATAGAATTTATTTTCAAGCTCACCAACGAATTTATAAGTACTATTATAATAAAGACATGGTGACCGGGATGGATGAAGCATATAAGAGGAAAGGGATGAATATAAATGTGAATAAGACGAAGGTCATGGTGTTTGAAAGAGACGAGGATGTATCGGTGTGTGATATGAAAATAAATGATAAGAGTGTGGAGCAAGTAGGTGAGTTTATATATTTGGGGAGTCAGTTTACAAGGGATGGAAAAATTGATGAAGATGTGGAAAGGAGAGTAAATGCGGGAAATAAAGTGAATGGTGCTAGACATGCGATTGTGACCAATCAGTCGATGCCCAAAAAGGCTCGACTGGCTGTTCACAATGGTGTGCTGGTGCCTACGCTTATGTAAGGAAGTGAATGTTGGGTGTGGCAAAAGAAGCATGAAAGTAGAATAAATGAAGATGTAGTGACAAAGATTGAAAATAATGGTTTGGTCATGTGGAGAGGATGAGTGAAAGGCGATTAACAAAATGTATTTATAAAGCAGAGGTGACGCACTAGAAGGACACATAGTGACCAAATTGGTGATGTTCTTCAGAAAGGTCAGATACTCGCAACCGGCGTGCATGTATGACCAGATGTATAAACGTAGGCGAAGCAAAAGGAGTATGTAAGGAGCGTAGCAAGTGGCGTTCTATAGTTTCTGCCAACCCCCATGGGAAGACGGCGTGAGTTTATGTTATGTATATATTATAATAAAGCTAAAGAGTTGTTTATTTCTTTGTTTGAACGCGCTAATATCTGAAACTACAAGTCGGATTTCTTTTTGCATTTGATAGCCCAATTCTTGAGGAAGGTTATAGCCTATTTAACATCACGCTACGACCCAGAGCAGGACGGGTGAAACCGCGACAGCTAGTTTCAAATATGTTCAATGTTTGCGTGAGGGAGACGCAAGGTTCGCGCTCTCGCACCCCTAGTCGCCGCAGGAGACGCCCCGGTCGGCGAGAGTCACAGGCTGATTCCCTGCCACCGTAAGCGCGGACTTGGGGACGGTGAGCGATGGGTAGCTCGCCGTCCGATAAGGACCAGGCCCGGATCGACGGCGCGTTCAATTCCACGCGCGCCTCAAAGAGTTGTCAGCACCAACTGATGGGGTCCGTTAGGACTAATGCCTGCCAGGGTTGCGAGTTTGTCCGAAAGGGATATCGTGGCCCTGGCACACAGGCAAATGAAGGAACACGGGTGGGTTTTAATCAGTAAAAGTCTGACTGGCTCCACCCAGAGCGGTAGAAGTTATTTGATAATTTCAAACACAAAAAAAAAAAAACATGAAGCTTTAAGCTAGGAACTATAAGCAAACATTTATCGGAATAGACACTTAAACAGTGCTATAAAGGAATTGCTTAACAACTAAAGTCTAGACTCCAACTGGGAGCAAGAACATAGCATAACATCACGCTTGTGCTTCCCTGAAGGGTTAGTAGAGATAGAACAATATGTGGGCGTCCAAGCAAAAAGGGTCCAGGCCCTGCAGTCTCGACACAGATAGCGATCGCTTTACAACCATATTCGGTCGCAAAGACCTAATGGGGTCTCTAGACGGTCAAAATTGCTTGACGAGATTGTGTTTGTTTTGTGCTGTGCCAGTTCTGGGCATTTAGTTTCCGAGATATAGGTACGCAGTTTTGCAAAGTTGGGTGAAAATATCGGATTTCGCGATTTTAATTGATTATTCATTAATGCTTAATTATCAACAACTTCATATTATTATAGTAAATGACTTTATATGATGTTTCTAAGTACTAGAAATTTTAAGAGAAAAGTTTCAAAGTTTCAAGTGTATTTTACAATGCGCACACCAAAAGAGTGGAACTCTCTACCTGCGTCTGTGTTTCCGAACGCATACAACCCTAATCTCTTCAAAGTTGAACAGGCTTCTTCTGGGTAAGCTCACTCCATCGTCGACTTTGTTTCTGTCACCTCTGCCCTAGACTAAGGTCAAGAGCAAACCCATCCTAAATAAATAAAAAATGTACTGGACTCTTTTGCTTGGACGCCCACTTATTAGTTAATACGTTTTGAGTCCCATCTGTTAATTAGTTTTAATTTGTAAGTGTATCATACCCATCCTAGATTGATCAACATAGACCGTATCACGGTAAGCAATGAGACGCACAATACGTCTTTGACTTTCCATCTGTGACAGACAATAAATTTATTTGAATTCGAGCTAAGGACAGCTGTCAAAAAACCAATAGAAAATTCGACTATGTCGCTCTCTAAACGCATCAAGTTACTCATGCCTCTACTAACACGGCGTACTGACTGACTGACTGACTCACAAAGGCAAGTGAGGGATTGTACAGTTAATGCATCACAGATACTGTAGGATTTGCCGGGAACGTTAGATCCGGCCCGCATTCCATACACTGCGTTTGACAGACTGTGGACCAACATTCCAACTGTTTTTGGGACAAAAAGATAGAAATAAAACTGAGTTTTACAGGGTTTTAGTTAACGAACCAGATTAGTTTATAGAAGCATGAGGAACAGGGTGTAAAGTTCACGTGTGATCAGTGTGAATGGTGGGCTACTGCCTGACGATTGACGAGGGACTTTACACAATATGCTAGTCGCGCGGTAACCTCTGCTTGTGCGATGCAGGATTTTGCGATTTTTTACGCATGTAAATGATAAATGATTTTATTTCTGTAAGTAGGTTTCTACAATCACTTTTAAACGTAAATCATATTTTTGTCTGCGCCGGAAGACTAAGTAATGCTAATTTACGGCTTTCCACTGACACGTGCTATTATAAACAATATATAATATTTGCGTGTTATGCAAATAAATATATGAATATGAATAACCCACACTCATCACCACGATAACTTCACTTCAGACTTAGAATGTAAATATAAAGAGCTAACGCTACAGAGCTTGCAGGATGTCATATATCGAAGAAGCGTGAGTAGGTACTCACTTCAATAGTAAGCTGCAGGTTGATTTCAAGCAAAATAACAAATAAAAGTGCCGTATAGAAATTACTAAATTAGGATACTTGATTGCAGTTAATTAATCACGCACACCGCTGACTCGTGCGCTGCGCACTCTCAACACGGTTGCGGATGCCATAGACCTCTAAATCTAAATCTAGATATTCACCTGTATACTGGGTGAGTTCACAAGGGCCACGTACTGTGTAGCATGTAACTTTGTCGCATTCGATTTATTATCTGTAATGGCAAAGGAAACGTGATTTGATAAATAAATAAGTAAATATCTGTAATTTGATCTTATTTTTCAAAGGACAAAACGGGAACCCTACCTATTACTAAGGCTCCGCCGTCTGTCTGTCTGTCTGACTGTCTTTCTGTCTGTCTGTCTGTCCGTCTGTCACCAGGCTGTATCTCATGAACCGTGATAGTTAGACAGTTCAAATATGTATTTCTGATGCCGCTATAATAACAAATACTAAAAACAGAATACAATAAATATTTAAGGGGGCTCCCATACAACAAACGTGATTTTTTTGCCATTTTTATAGATAATGGTACGGAAACCTTCGTGCGCGAGTCCGATTCGAACTTGGCCGGCTTTTTTAAACTATGAAGCAGGTTGGCTTTGTAGTATATTTGAGTGGGTAGTCGGCCTACCCTCATTATTCAATAGTAATAAATATCAGTGTTCAACCAACTAACATGTGTTTCACTTCATGGTGACAGCGGTGAAATTTATTTTGCTAGTAAAAGTGCATTAACCCATAAAACTCCGCGTAAATCAGTGTGATAGCGTAGTGTGTGTCGGAAAAACCAATTTTTACTATGGAACACGCGCGTCCTCCGGCAGAATTATCGCTCGAAGGCGGTCCGGCCGCGCGCTCTGAGTCGTGGCGCAAATGGCGGAAGCTATTTGAGGTGTTTCTGAAGGCGTCCGGAGTGAGCAAAGAGCCTAAAGAGGTACAGGCTAGTCTGTTGGTGAACCTCATTGGATCGGCGGGATACGAGGTTTTTACCACTTTTAAATTTGATTCGGGTGAAAGTGAAGATGACGTCAACTGTGTTTTGAAAAAGTTTGACAATTATTTCGGAGGAAACCGAATATCACAGTGCGGCGTTACAAGTACTTCACACGAACCCAGGAGGAAGGAGAAAACATCGATCAGTACGTGACCGCGCTGCGGGTGTTGAGTCAACAGTGTGAATTTGGCGAATTGAACGAGAGTTTACTGCGAGATAAGATCGTATGTGGCATCAATAACAACACCGTGAGAGATCGATTACTTCGAACGGATGATTTAACGCTATTGAAAGAGAGTGGACCATCAATTGCTGTTGAGTAAAATTGCCTTTAATGGCATACGTGGCGACCTATTGAGATGGTTTTCTTCTTACGTTCTTAACAGATCTCAGAAAGTTGTGATAAACGGTTTTAATTCTGCGACCCTGAATGTTACTTCCGGTGTTCCTCAGGACTCTATACTGGGTCCTCTTTTGTTTATTATGTTTATTAATGATATAGTTACGTGTTTTCAAAATTCAAAAGTATTACTTTATGCAGATGATCTAAAAAATTTTAAGCCGATTAATAATTTGCGTGACTGTTTACTTTTGCAGGAAGATTTAAATAGATTCTCTGCATATTGTGTAAAGAATAAGCTTAAATTGAGCATATCCAAATGCCATTGCATTAGTTTTACTAAAAATAAAAACGTATTTAAATATGCTTATTCGTTGAACAACATAGATCTGACAAGAGAAACAGTGGTCCGTGATTTTGGTGTATTGTTGGATGATAAACTCCATCTTGATGCTCATGTTGCTAAAATTGTGAACACTGCTTTTCGTATGTACGGTTTTGTGATGAGATCGGCTCGGGAATTTAAACGCCCTGGTACTTATTTATACCTTTATAAAACTTTGGTTAGGTCTCAGTTGGAATATGCGGTCCCGGTGTGTAATCCCTTCTATGAAAAATATTCTAACATGATAGAAAGAGTACAACGCAAATTTTTAAAGGCCATGCATTTCCGTTGTTTTCGTACGTATGCATCTTACAGCGACTTACTTAATAGATATAAGCTTCAAAACCTTAAATCTAGACGTATAATGCTAGAATCGACGTTTCTGTTTGATTTATGTAACAATTCATATGATTGTATAGACTTATGCAATAGAATAAGTTATGTAGTACCCAGAACTACTATGTGTCGAGGTGTGCGCGCGCGGCCGCTGTTTGCTGTAACATCTTGTCGATCAAACGCAGGATCGCGAGCACCCCTACGGCGTATTACTACTCAGTTCAATAGGATTTTCCAGGATATTGAGTTCTTTGCTGTTTCCACTGGAAAATTTAGAAGTATTGCGCTTAAAATCATAGCAGAATTAAGTACACAACAATTCTAAAATCATAATTTCTATTTTAAATACTATATTATATCTTTTTTCTATTATTATTATTTATTCCTGTATATGTTTCAATTTAGTTTTACTTTTTATATTTAATTTTAACCTTTGTGGGTAATTTATATCGCACGCCGTTCGTGTTTGTTTAACTTTTTTTTTATATTATGTGGAAAATGTTGTTGGTTATACATTTATACTCATAACTTAGTTTTAAGTTCTATACCATAACATTGTAATGTGTAACCGTTTATTTTCCCAAATAAAATAAAATAAAATAAAATTGAAAGCGATACAGATCTGCCAAGCGGCAGAAATATCACAAGAGGAAAGTCAATGCATCAGCAGTACATCGCAGATAGTGCAGGTGAACGCGGTGCAAAGCGGCGGCGGTGGCAGGGACCGCGCGCGCGGCGCGGAGCGGCACGGGCGGCGGCCGGCGCCGGCCCGGCGTGTAGTGCCTGCGGCAGCAGTCGCTGCGTTGACGGCGAGCGGTGTCCGGCACGAAATGCGTTGTGTTTTGTTTGTGATCGAAAAGGGCATTTTTCGCGAGTGTGTGTACAAAAGAAAGAGATCAATAAGGTGTTAAATTTAAACGTAGATAATGCGGCTAGTGAATGTGATGAATACGGCGAAGAAATGTTCTACGTGGACATCATCAGTGAGGACACATTACTCCGTAAGTCATGTAAGGAATGGACTGAAACATTTTTATATAATGATGGGAAAAGTATCACTGTTAAAATCGATACTGGATCGATGTTAAACGTTATTTCCAAGAACGAATATTTAAGCTTGGGTTTTTCTATTGAGAACCTTAAGCCGTTTACAAAACGAGTACTTTCTTTTACTGGTGACCCGTTGCCTATATTAGGCACAGATAGCGTTTCGTTCGCATTCAATAAGAAACATTACGACCTACCATTTGTTGTCGCGGATTTAAATTGCCAGAACGTACTCGGTTTGGAAGGCAGCATGTCGCTGGGGTTGTTGAGTTGTATTCATGCAATAAATATTAGCCAGTACGATGATTTGTTTAAAGGTTTAGGTAAATTACCAGGAGAATATAGCATTTCTGTTGATAGATCCGTTCAACCGGTCGTATGTCCGACGAGAAAAATTTCCTTCGGGCTTAAAGATAAACTATTTAATGAGTTATGTAGAATGGAAACATTGGGTGTAGTGCGAAAGGTCACGCACCCGACTGACTGGGTGAATGCGATTGTATTAGTCGCGAAAAAGGATGGCAGCATTCGTGTATGTTTAGACCCTCGACCTCTGAACCTTGCGGTGCGGCGCGCGCACTACTCGCTGCCGACCGTGCCCGAGCTGGCGGTGCGGCTGCGTGGCGCCGCGGTCTTCAGTGTGCTTGATGCGCGCTGTGGCTTCTGGATGGTGAAAATCGATGATCCGAGTGCCGACCTCTGCACTTTCAGTACCCCGTTCGGCAGGTACCAATTTTTGCGTTTACCTTATGGAATTAATTGTGCGCCGGAGGTTTTCCATGCGAGGCTTAGGCAACACCTGGAAGATCTAGAAGGGGTGGAGTCCTTCATTGATGACGTCATCGTGTGGGGATGTAATAAGGCCGAACACGACAAGAGACTGGGTCGATTACTGCAGCGAGCACGGGAAATAGGAATAAAATTTAATCGCGAAAAATGTAAGTTCGGAGTGCCAGAAATCACCTACCTAGGTCACAAGTTTGATGCGGAGGGAATGCGAGTGGATGACTCGAAGGTGAAAGCTATTGTGGAGATGCCGTATCCCAATGACAGGAAATCGCTAGAGAGGTTTCTAGGTATGGTGAAATATTTGTCGAAATTCATTCAGAATTATTCGGAGTGTGTGAACATTTTGCGGTCTTTATTAAAGAAGGATTCGGAGCGGGTGTGGGAACAGCACCACTCCAGGGCGGTGGATGAGCTGAAACGCAAGTTGGTGAGCGCGCCCGTGCTGGCGCTGTACTGCGAGCGCGCGCCGCTTGTGCTGTCTGTGGACGCGTCCAGCGTGGCGCTGGGCGCCGGGCTGCTGCAGGCCGGCCGCCCGGTGGAGTTCGCCTCACTCACGCTCACCGACACTCAGACCAGGTACGCCCAGATAGAAAAAGAGATGCTGGCTATCGTCTTTGCGGTAGAAAGATTTCGGCAGTATATTTACGGTAGGTCTGACGTCACCGTGCAGACGGACCACAAGCCCCTAGAAGCGCTGTTCAATAAGCCGTTGGTTTCCGTGCCGGCGCGGCTGCAGCGAATGATGATGCAAGTTCAAGGATTCGACATCAAGATGGAGTATACGCCGGGCAAGTACATGTATATTGCCGATACGTTGTCGCGGGCGCCCCTGAAAGAATTAATGCATGACCGCGTGACAGACGAGGTGACTGTCCAAACG
This sequence comes from Tiliacea aurago, assembly GCA_948098905.1. NCBI lineage: Eukaryota > Metazoa > Arthropoda > Insecta > Lepidoptera > Noctuidae > Tiliacea > Tiliacea aurago. Next base: position 3,102,825 of record OX402583.1, on the reverse strand, counting down.
TGTTTCATGATGGAAAGCGTCCCGTTTAGCGACCAGAAAATGGAGGCGGTCAGAAAAGAAACCAAGACTGACCGAGACTGCAGGTCATTAATTAGGTATATAACGCAGGGCTGGCCAAAAAACAGGCGTGACGTCAGCATGAACTTAAATGTGTTTTGGCCTTATCGCGAACAGTTGCATTACATAGATGGGATAATTTTTAAAGGCGAGTGTGTACTCATTCCGCTCGCTTTAAGGGATAGTATGGTAGCGCGTGTTCACGAGGGCCACCTCGGAATAGAAAGGTGTAAGCGACGCGCGCGCGAAGTGATGTTTTGGCCGGGGATGGGCGATTCAGTGGAGCGCGTGGTGTGCGAGTGCGCTGCGTGCGCGCTGCACGCGCCCCCCCCGCGCCGCCAGCCGCTCCTGCAGCACGACGTGCCCGCGCTGCCGTGGCACAAACTTGCTTCTGACATTCTCGAGTACAGAAAGAAGAGGTACATTATTTTAGTTGACTATTTCTCCAACTACGTTAAGGTCGGGATGCTATCTAGTATGAGCACCGGGCTGGTAATTAATTTCACACGAGAACAATTTGCGCGTCACGGAATCGTTATCGGTCACCAGCGGAACTCGTGACCGATAACGGAGGTGCTTATGGCTCGCAAGAATTTAAGGTATTTCTGCGTGAATGGGAAGTGAAGCATGTGACGTCATCTCCATATTACCCACAATCGAACGGGAAGAGTGAGAGGACTGTTCAAACAGTCAAGAATTTGATAAAAAAGTGTGTAGACTCGGGGCAGGACATCGCAATAGGATTATTAAATTACAGGGCTACGCCACGAAATGGGTTAGATTCGCCAGCTCAAATTCTAATGGGCAGACGTCTAAATACGAAACTTCGACTCGAGAAAGGGTTGATAACGAGCGAAATTATCGAGCACTGTTGACAAATAGGGAAAAAGTGAAGCTTCACTATGACAGGTCAGCCAGGTCCCTCGAACGACTCTATCCAGGAGATAAGGCGACCTTGATATGTAACGGCTCCCGAAAACCGGTTTCTATTGTTGCGCATGCGCCAGAACCACGCTCATATGTGGTCGAAGACGAAAGTGGTGGTCGGTACAGGCGTAATCGAAGCCAGTTGGTGTCGCGGTCCACGTCGGTCGCGCCAGAAGGGCAGGTTCGGGAACATACCGCTAAAGGAAATGCAGGAGGTTCTATTTGGATGACAGGGGTGCGTCGACACAGACCGAAACCGGTGACCGAAGAGCAGCAGATGATCGAGTCACAATCGCAGGTAGTGCGAGAGAGCACGACGTCAACCGCACAGAGTGTACAGGTGGAGAGCCCACCTGGGAGTCCAGGGGCCACAGAATGCGAGGACGAATGTTTATATGAAAGTCTTTCGGATGAGTACGCTCCACCCGCACCAGTTATTTCGATGACGAGGTCGAGGGAACGAACTAAGCGATTAGGGGGAAACTTAAATTTTCGGCCTAATAAAGAATAGCAGGTTCCCACTTAGGTGACGGATTTCAATTAAAATTTTTAAACTATGCCAGCTATGTTTGTTTTACATATTCAGTTTAAGCAGTCTTACAAAAGAATAGGCACGCATAGAATACATTTCATTTCCTTATATCAATAACACTTATGTACTTGTATAATAGTAGGTATTCGGTCTAGGATACCTGTATTTTTTTTAAAATTAGTAGTTGTTGTAAATTAAGGATACAGGTACTTAATAGCAATCAGTATTGTAAGGTATACATACCTAAATACTTATTAGATGCAGCAAATGTTTTGTTTTAGGATAGTAGTCATATTTTTATATTTTATTTAGATAACTACCTTAGATTAATAATTCATAGATAGGTACTTAGTTTCTTAGACTTAACTTTTATGTTGTTAATTTCTTTCAAAAGGGAAAACATGTAGTATATTTGAGTGGGTAGTCGGCCTACCCTCATTATTCAATAGTAATAAATATCAGTGTTCAACCAACTAACGTGTGTTTCACTTCAGGCTTGAGGACACTGAGTGTTAATGGTTTAAAATACTAATTTCAAATGTCATATTTAAGATATTATAGCCACACTAGTTGCGCCCCGCGGTATCACTCGTTTCACCCACATAAGTCTCAATCCCATGGGAGCATCGGAATAAAAAGTATCTTATTTCTCCACCTTATATCTTATGTAACCCATGTCTACTCGTGCCTATCTGAGTACCTTTATCCAAATCGGTTCAGCCGTTTTAGCATGAAAACGTAACAAACAAACAAACTCACTTTCGCATTTATAATATTAGTTAGGATAGGATGAGACTTCAAATACTAGAACAACAACCAAACGTCTTGACGTTCCAAAGTGTATTTTATGTGCCAAATTGAAATAAATGATTAGACTTGACTTGACAAGTTCTCCAAGGTGTATTTTCTTTTTCATTGGATGCACTGTAATGATGCGAGCCAGCATTGATCTTTAAAAAAAAACTAGTCAAGAGCGAGTCGGACTCGCGCACCGAGTGTTCCATACGAATATATGATGTTGATGATTTCTGAAAAACTGTGCTATTTAGAGACATCGTTTTATTTTTCCTGTAATCTTTACTTAGGCTTCTATCATATAGAATAATTTCAGATTGTTATCTCTGCAAACTTCGGAGATAAGGGGGGAACTTCGAAAACTTAGTAGTAGGGAAGTCGGAAACTTAGTAGCCCCACTTCAAATTTTTAAGACCCCCTTTCAGTCCCTTTTGCAAAAAAAGTTATTTTTTTATTTCTTTTTTGCAAAATAGTTGGGCAAACGTCATGTAAAACTATTCTAAATTTCAAGTTGATAGCATTAGTAGTTCTTGAGATATCCAGGTGTGACAGACAGACAGACTTAGTCTCACCATAAGGGTTCCTTTTTACTATTTTGGTACGGAACCCTAAAAACGAATGTGCTTTAGACCACACGACTGAAGTAAAACTACGATATGCAACTAGCTTATTCATACCACAGAATACCTATCTATATCCTTCAATGAAAACGCTCATCATAGCCAACTAATTACTATTCTCCGTTATTACGGCACGTTCAATTCATACAATAACATAGTAACGGACTGAAGTAAAACAAAACACGCCACTGTATTGAATCTCGGTGACCCGGGAGGCTGAGCACCTACCTATAGTTACCACAGAGTACAACTGTTCAGAAGGACCAACAAAATATTTAATCTTTCAATTGTACGTAAGTAATATTAATAAAGGAAAGAGAGTAGGAAGGCCTTTGCCAAGCAGTGAGACAATATTAGCTAATAAAATATAATATTAATAGGAAGGATACTTAAACATTTATTGTTGTATTGTGAGTAACTAGTGTCGAAAGAAAGAAACATTGTTTTCACTCCTCTTAATCAAAAAGTCCGTCATTGTAGCGTACGAGTAGCAGAGCGGCAGAGGCGGTTTGAAATTATTTAAGAAAATAGATGAAAAATTACCATTCCCCCTCTCCCGCGTAAAATTTTGATAAAAATACAGAAAATAGTTCTTTACTTATAGATTACAAAACTTATGGAAAACCTATAAGAGTATAGTCTTTGGCCTTAAAATAACATGGTAAATCACTCAATATTGTGCTTACAAACTTACATTTGCAGTTGGAATGTAAGGGATCATGTTTTTCAACTACAATGTTAAGTTTATTCTTGGGATAAATTCATCCCAACTACGGAACCCTTCATTGTGCGTGGTCCGACACTCACTTGGCCGGTTTTTTTGTTACCAACGAGCGCACAAAAATGAAAAAGTCTTTATTCAGAAGTAGAATAATCATGAATAAAGACTCGATTTACTGTTACTGTTTCATAAAAAAAGAACATTTTATTTTTGAAAATGGAACTAAAAGCCTCTCAACTCTACCGAAGAGATCGACATCTCTTCGGTAGAATGCATGCATTGCGTTGCGGCTAGAGAAGAAATTAATTTTTTAAATTGGCCCGAAATCATTAGAATTTTTTTCTAATTTATTGCAAATTGAATTGGTGACCGTCATTTATTTTACAATAGTGAAAATATCATCTAGTGAGAATGGATACCCTATTTGTAGATGGAAGAGAAAAGAAAATATTTTTTTTTTCAATCTATTGCCGTCAAGGTCATGCAGCATTTATTTAAATACTTAAGAAAAGTTTATGAAGTTGAGGACAGAAAAACGAGTGGATTCGCTTACGGAAGGAGTTTTTCTTACGTATTTTGATGAACTAACCAAAAAACATCAAAGTTTAATACCTCGTTATAGGCTTCTACATACCGGCGCGACGCGACACAAAGGCACCGCTAGTCCCGCGACACGCGGGGCCTTTGTGCCGCGTCGCGTCGCGCGACATGTCGCGAGCCTTAAATACCCAGAATTGTACAAATTGTTCATAAAATTTTGAATAAAATATATTGTATTGGATTATTTTATTTTCTCGTGGTGTGAAAAGCGCGCGGTAGTGAAAAGTAGAGTGTAACACACAGCGCTAAAAAACCATTTTAACTCGGTGTCTATTTCATTTTAGCCCCTTGTTTAACAATCCACTGTAATAGAATAGAATAGAATCGCTTTATTTCGGACACAATTATCCATATGGTGTTAGTAACATACAAAAAATAACTTATTGCCTAGTGTTAGTAACAATCAACCTCCGCACAAACTGCTGTATAATCGGAGAGCCGTGCGTCTTGTTTGTGCAGAATAATTTTAGCCCCTTGTTTAACAATCCACTATTATTCTGCACAAACAAGACGCACATTACAAAAAAATACATAAAATACACACACTAATACAAAGTAGCCAACAGCCTCGTATTCAACACATAAAAGTTGTTTAATTTAAGTTGTTTTTTTTTTAGTCTAGATATCATTAATTCTCTTAAAAAAATTGTTTTGGTCATATGATTAAAGGTAATGTACCTACAGAGTTTGGTTCAAGTCAACAAAATCGTTTACCGACTGCAGCGAAGCCCAAAAAGAGGGTAGTGTTTTTTTATTGTAAACTTACATATATTTTTTTTAAACTTTGCCTTTGCCACAATACAGGAGGAATTCCTAGGGTGGGGCCCCATAGGAGTTTCTCCTGTATTGTGCTCCAATCTCATGCAGTCCGAGGCAATAGGTCGGTTCTCTATTGTGTTCCCTAACTTTTTTATCCATAATCTGAAGTGCCATATTTTTTTTTCTCCTAATCGTCATTTTTCCGAATGATAACTTGCCCGAACTTAATGTCACATGTTATCACATGCCATAAAATTAAAATTCCTAAATACAATATTCTTTATATTTGTTTGTCATAAATATTACAATCAATATTATACAAAAGACATAAAATCGTTTTCAATAACAGTTTTATGTTCTAAATTAAAATTATTTAATGTTTATTTATCCTAATAATACTTTTGAACATAGGGTTTTTATTTCCCTGTAAGCATGCAAACAAGCATACACTATGCATGCAATGAGCAAGCATGCAAGAGAGCATGCAAGCAAGCATGCAGCATGCAAGCGAGCATGCAACATGCAGCAGGCATGGTTTCTGTCACGGCTCCGGCGCTGCGGGGCTTTGGCGGTTCCACGCCAACGCGATTCTAAATTACACTCTAGGGGTAGGGCATAAAAGACTACGTGGAGTCGGATTTACAGCGATTCGTTTCTGTTCCTAAAACCTATTTTTTAGCAAATACAGCAAACATTTTTGAACATTCGGAATAACACACATTATATAATACAATACTTAGGACTTATGACTTTATTTCATGCAAAATTAGGAGATTCAATTATTATAGTACTCGCTATTATGACAGAATAGTTTTAGAAGTAAAGATAATTATGTAAAACAAAATTTCGAATTTTTGAACATTATGGTTACTGAAGTTTATAGCAAACGTGTTATGGATAATGATTTTCGGACAAAAAATTCTAGGCGAAGAAAGGGAGTACCCAATAGGTCGTTATTGTTAGGAAAATGCCAACGACTGCATGAGATTGTTTATAGTATTAATTTATATAAATCTTGTTTCCATTTTTTTAAAGTTCACTTTTTACGCAGTCGGATTTTTGATGTGACAGACAGACGGACAACGAAGTGATGCTATAAGGGTTCCGTGATGAAGTACGGAACCCTAAAATTAAATAAGTACACAATACTACTAATAATGTACTGTGTCAGCTCCCTCTACCTGCTGTTTTATTGAAGGAATTTGATTGTTCCGCTTAAAAAAAACGGGGCAGTCTTTGGGGTAAGTAATATTTGATATAATTACAAAATCTCTAATATTTACAAGATATAACAACTGAATCTATAATTTTATTTGATATAATGATCAGTTAATATAATAAACGATTGATATCATTTTAAAGCAACTAATTTTTATAAGCATATCATATCATAAAACGTGCAAGCATGCAGCAAGAAAGCATGCAGCAAGCATGCAACATGCAGCAGGCATGTTTTCTGTCACAGCTCCGGCGCTGCAGGGCTCCAGCGGTCCCATGCGAGCTTATTGTCACAGATGTGTTGTTGATGTGTTGTGTGTGTTGTTGTGTTGTGTTTGTGTGGTCAGATGTGTGTTGTGTGTGTGTGTGTGTTTGTGTGTGTGTGGACCTGCTCCTCAGCTCGCGGGCCGCCTCACCCCTACGCGCCTACGTGATTTTAAATAACACTCTAGGGGTAGGGCAGACAAGACTACGTGGAGTCGGTTTTGCTGCGATTCGTTTCTGTCACCGCCGCCGCTCCCGCAGCACGTTCAATCAAATTATCGCAATATTATATATTTTAAACAATAGGCCTAATGATTTTCTATTAAATAAACGTTATATCCAATAACGTTATACGAAATAAGTTGTAGAATAAATAAATGTTAAATCCAAAGAAATTATATCAACAGTTGGTATAACTCACGTTTATTATAATTAGGTATCTTGTGAACGTTATTGAAATGAAAATATACCAAATAACTTTATATGGTATGAGACGCACCCCAGTCTTTGGGGACTGCCGATAGAAGTGAAAACAGTAAGTATACATAATTATAGCTCATGGAAAGCGTTCGATAAGATGACGCGAGTTCCATGGTTTTTGTTCACCCAAATAGTGCTCAACGCGCTTAATAAAGTTTTCACTTGAATAATCTTCGTATTATTGTAGGCTGTGACAATTATGAGATTAGGTAGAGAAGCTAACTGGTTGTTCACATCATTTTTATTAGTCATTGGCAAAAAACGAAAATACAAAACCAAAGAGACCGACTGCTGAAATTAAAGTAATTTTTCAGTTTGAAGTGTTTAAAAAAAAAAAAATTTTTTTTAAACCTAAGTTATTAGAGTTGCGATATTAATTATTGCAATTCATAAACAATATTTTAGGGCAGTATAAAGCGATATTTTATAATTTATTTTTAGCAATATTGATAATACATACCGAAATATTAGACGACTCTTTGCGATATGTTGGGAACTTCCATAATGCACCCTCTTATGCTGCCTTGCAAATGATTAATGGTACGGGCCTTAGCAGTAGATTATTATTTATTTGAACTGGTCCAGAAATAAATAAACATAATATTTCCTGCATCGTGCCGACACGCAATAAAATTCATCATACAATATGGTAGGGCCTACATTTAATATTACATACAATATATGTTATCCCTTCATCTTTTACGCAAAATATTATGATGTACCAGTGTTAAGCCGACGATGGCGTCGGATGTTTGTCTTTTATTCAACATAGAGAGAACCCTTTTCGGTTCATTTTTAGGGTTCCGTACTCGAAGGGTGTTAAGGGGATCATTGAGTGTATGATGTGTTTGGCACAAAGCCCTATTTTCTTGATGGTGAGAGATATATGTATAGTGCAGTTGTATTCATAGTGGTCGAAATAAATTAAGTATATTAGTTTTTTATAATTAGCAATTTATTATAATAATAATACCATTTATTTCAGGCGACACATGCCCGTAGAAAAATATCTTAACCTAAAAATACATATTGTATAAACAAAAACTTGTGTTAAGACTATGTTAGTAGCACTTCACTTTGCACTAGATTGCGCTGTCATGTGGAACTTGTCCGCGGAAGCGACGGAACACCACGTCCTGCGGCCAAAAGTCTTCTTCCATGACGAGGGGCAGATAACAGTTCGGAACACGCATGACAAACGCTTTGAAGTTGACGTTCCGGCGCGACTCCAGTAACTGCACCCTCGGCGTGTAGGTACCTCGTGTTTTGGCGCACGTACTCCACGATGTCCTCCACCTTAGTGGTGTAGTGCAGGTGGGAGATGTACACCGGTGTGTTCGGCTTTGCGGCACGCAGGCTCACTTCGGGCTTCGTAGGAGCTTTGCCGCAGCGGTTCTGGTTAGTTCGCGATCGGCGCTTTCTTCTTTGCACCGTCACGAAACCGTCATCATTATCAGCCCTATTCGGTGCCTTTTCTGGCATGGGCTTGATACTAGGAGCGCCAGGGGCACTCGCGGCGACGCTAGCTTTGTAGGGGTTTCGCCTGGGCTGCAGACACTGGCAGCGAGATGGAACTGCAACAATGGCAACTGGAATGAATATACATCATTCCAGTTGTGTTTTACAAAAACTGCTACTTATTACCATCAAACTGCAAAATAAAGCTCAATTATTGCCCATATTTCTTTTATAAACAACTAGCTGCGCCCCGCGGTTTCACCTGCATAAGTCTCGATCATCACCTCCAGGACATACGATAATTTTTATTCCGATATTGCTATGGGGGAATATCGGAATAAAAATTATCGTATGTCCTTATCCAGGTCATGGTCTACCCATGTGCCATCCAAATCCGATCAGCCGTTTTATCCAGAAAGCGTAACAAACAAACAAACTCACTTTCGCATATATAATACTAGCTGCGCCCCGCGGTTTCACCCACGTAAGTCTCGATCCCGAGGGAATATTGGGATAAAAAGTAGCCTTTATGTTAATCCAGGGTGTCAGCTACTTCCATACAAAATTTTATCGAAATTAGTCAAGCCGTTTGAGCGTGAAGAAGTAACAAACACTCACAGTTACAAACTTTCACCTTTATAATATTAATAATATAATATAAAGTGTGATGTGATTAGTTCGAAGTAATAATCATATTTTTATAATGTTTCGGAATCGTGTACCTTAGGTCTATAATTATGACCTACATGGCCACTTTGTTTTACAAAGAAAATGTTCATGTTGTCCGTTGTAACCATTTTGTATGTTTTTATTTTTTTTTTTTATTTCGACCTGCCATATTCATAATTTTGTCTTCACTATGCTCGTTGTCACAACTAGCCAGAAGGGATTCATATAGTCATTATAAACGACTTCTACTCCAACTACTTCACTGTGCAGGCGGTGTGGTTGTGGAATTCACTTCCGTCTGACATTAGGGACTGCCAAACTATCGCAGTTTTTAAAAGAAGAGTGATTGAACACTACCTTTCCACGTCGTCATAGTTGCTTATGTAGGTATTTATTATTCAAGTAAATAAATACTTATATAAAAAAGGTCATTTCGATACATTTTATTGGAGATCACAATTTAAGCAAGGAGTTAAGAACTTTACGTTCAATAAATTAGGGGGTTTTTTTAGGGGGCTTAGACGGTTTTTTTTTATAGAATATTAAATAAAACAAATAATATGAGAATATGAGAATATACTAACATACATACAGGATGTAAGGGACAGCCCTCCGCAGACTGATGGGATGAATTCATTATATCGTACTAAGATGACCGGTACATGAAATTATTTCAGGAACTCTATGGGAATTTAATGAACCTGATTTATCGCGGCGGGGTGGACGGCCGCGTTCGCCGATTTTAGGCGTGGTTCGTTAGAGAATTTCAACATCCATTGCTGTTTTTTTTTATTTTAGCTGTGTTATTTACATTAATGGAGTACTGCGTATAGAGAATGTGATTTTACATTGAAATAAAGGAATAGTAACTGAAATTACGATAAAAAATATTACAATTTTTCTGAGAAAATTTTCAGTGGAATATGATTCAAAATAAGGAGCTGAATGCACCCTGTTAATTTGCGGAGGGCTGTCCCTTACACCCTGTATATATTATGTAGGTATGTTAGTATATTCTCGTATTATTTGTTTTGTTAGACAAAGAGAGTAGGCAACGTGTGTTAGGGAGAAAATAGAATAGATAAAATAAAATAAAAATATTTCAATAATGATATATTTTTTTGTAGAGAAAATAGAATACATGAAATAAAAAACAATTATTTCAATAAAATATGAAATAATTGTTTTTTATTTTATGTAGGTTTTATGTATTTTCTCTATGCTTTTACACACACGGTGTCTACATCTCTTTATCTACCTTCCTATCGCAGGTACACTGCAAGAGATTTCTTTAGAAATAAGCATCACCTTTGCACGTATATTGCTGTTCTTTTCTTCTTGTCTGTTTATATAATATTCGCGTCTGACAGACAGACTTAGATAACCATAGTGACTTTGTTATTTTATGATTAACTGACTGAAGGATCGCTGGGTCTACTCTCGACATAATTCGCTAGTCCCCGTTCAATAACACAGACTGATGAAAAGGATCACGAGGTACCAAAATGGTAGCTTATACAGGTTGGCGCAATAGAACGTGCATATTTAAAATGCATAATAATAAAATAAAATAAACATCGATATGTGAAGTAGGATTATTCAGCAATATTTATTTATTTATTTAAAACATGGAGGACTTACAGCTACTAAAAACAGACAAAAATAAAGAAACCTTAGTCACTAGAAAGCCAATTACAAATCCTCACTTATAGACTTATAATAATAAATTATGGTGTGAGCAAAACAAAAAAACAACACAAAAAAGCACATCGCCTTAAAATGTAAGAAGCAATATAAAACATACATAATATACATTACTTGGTTACTTGGTTTGCAATTAAATTATATAACAGAGAAAATATTATGAAAAAAAAAAAAAAAATAATAAACAAATAATAAACCTACTGCTACTTGAAAAATTTGAGGCTTAAGCACCTTCTGGCCGAATTCACACTAATTGTGAATGGATCAAAATCATATTCCTTGCATATATCATTGAAATTTCTGCTTGCGCGCACAATATAACTGTTTTGCCTATAATTCGAAGAGGTATGAGGTACACGTATGGGTGGATAAAAACGAAATGCTTTACTTGGCACATTAAAATAAAATTTTGACAATAACTCAGGGTTATCAATATTGTTATTGAGGATTTTCAACAAGAATAAACAGTCTGCAATTTTACGTCGATCTACCAGTGGTAGCAGATGATACTTCTTACAGAGTCCAAGATAATCAGTTGACTGATATGGAATCTTTTGATGAAAGCAAAGATATTTTATGAACCGTCTTTGTATGTTTTCTATGCGGTCAATGTATTTATGATAACGTGGATTCCATATCTGAGACGCATACTCAAGCTGACTTCTTACAAAAGTGCAATACAATATTTTTAGTGTTTTAGCATCAGTAAAACACTTAGACAGACGTATAATAAACCCAAGCAGTTTAGAAGCTTTTTTGACAATTGCATCAATGTGCGTGTCAAAAACTAACTTACTGTCTTGATGAACGCCCAAGTCACGAATAGTATTGCATCCTGACAAGATCTGGCCCGCCAAAGTATAAGTAGTGGCTAGGACTGCACGTTTTCTAGTGTAAGTGATCACCGAACACTTGGATGGGTTGAGATCTAGTTTATTAGCCCGACAATACTCTTCAAGCCGATACAAATCAGCCTGAAGTGCTAGACTATCTTCGAGCGTTGAAATAGTGGCAAATATTTTCATGTCATCGGCAAAGCATAATAGTTTGGATGACTGGAGGCACTGATCGATGTCGTTCACATAGACTACAAATAACAGAGGACCGAGCAACGAACCCTGAGGCACTCCGCTGGGGATGGTTACCCAACTAGACATATAATTATTGAGCACTACTGCTTGTGACCTGTTATCAATGTAAGAAGAGAACCACCTTAAGAGATCCCCACGGATGCTCATGTAGCTTAGCTTCTTTATCAGGGTATCGTGGTCGATCCGATCAAATGCCTTGCTATAATCTGTGTAAACCACATCGACCTGCTTACCATTATCCATAGCATCCGCAATGAAATCATTAAATAAAATCAAGTTAGAAGTGGTAGACCGTCCTTTCAAAAATCCGTGCTGAAAGTAGTTGAACGAGCTAGCAAAGGCGGAATATAACTGGTTATAGACAATCCTCTCAAATATTTTAGCTATAATACACAGCTTGGATATAGGCCTATAATTGGTAATCTCCGTTTTAGACCCCTTCTTATGTACGGGTGTAATAAAAGCAGATTTCCATACTTTGGGGACAACACCTTGAGTCAAAGACTTGGAAAACAAAATTGATATAGGTAGGGCAATAGAAGGCGCGCATTTAATTAGAAATTTAGATGACATATTATCAGGACCAGCACCTTTAGTTGGATCCAAGTTACGAAGCAAACCGGTCACAGCATCAACATTCACTTCTATGTGACAAATATCAGATGAAGTTCTGTTAGTATCAAAAGAGAAGCCAGGAGGTGGGCTGGGAGTATTAGACGAAGTGGGGTTGAGGAAGGTCGACATGAAATAAGATGAAAAACCCTCACAAATTGAGTCTCCAGTGAGTAATGATTCATCGTTATACTTTAATGTATTAGGTATAGAATTAGAGTTGTAGCGATTTTTAACAAAGGTCCAGAAGTGTTTAGGGTTATCTTTAATGGATTTTTCAGTTTGACTAAGATAACATTTATAACAAGAAGCTTCCATAGTCTTGACTCTGTCACGCAAATATTTAAAAGTTAACTCGTCAGATTTATTGCCGTAAATCTTGAATTTTTTTAGATATTTATATTTTTCTTTAATTTGTTTGACGAGCGATGAGCTGAACCATACTGGGTATTTATTATTACATACTAGCTTTTGTGGTATATACTTGTTTTGAAACTGTTTTAAAGTGTCTATAAAGTACTCAACCGACTCATCCAGTGATCGGATTGAAAACTCATGTTCCCAATTAGTGCTAGTAATCTCGTTATTTATAGAATCAAAATCGCCTTTGCTATAGATATATCGCAACCGCGGCGCATGGTCAAGGGGAGGTATTTCAAAGATGTCAATATTGATTAACAACGCAGGATGATAGGGATCAATAGGCACTAGAGGGTCAACACACTCACTAACACAGGCTAACTTATTTGAGAGGACTAAGTCCAACAGTTTTCCGTACCCATTAGCTACCCCATTATACTGTCCAAAGTCCAGCGTACATAGCTCGTCCGCGAACAAACATTCATCACTAGTGGTGGGACTCACTGGGACCAACGAAAGGGTATTCGATGGAGCCCACGTGATTCCACTCATATTAAAGTCACCTAAAACTAAAAACACATCTGAAGTTTTATTCAAAGCTGTATGATTTAATTTGGCCAGGAAGTTATGAAGTTGTTCCGAAAACGAAAACCCTTTGTTTTGTTTACACAAGTAAACAGTGCAAATAAATAGGTTCACGTATTCACGTGACTTCGAATTTTTAATCCGTAAGCTGATCCAGAGATCTTCCGCCGAGGACTGCAGGAATGGTTGCGGAGTGACAGGTAACTCCCTACGCGTCGCTATAAGCACACCACCACCTCTTGATTGACCAGTCATAGCATAGTCCCGGTCACGGCGCCACACCAAGTAACGATCATCAAATAACTCTGAGTTTAACATGCCATCCATTAACCACGTCTCCGTTAACACAATAACATCGTAAGAGTTCTGTAGAACCTGACGGTAGAACGAGTCAGACTTTGTTCGCAATCCCCGTACGTTCTGATAAAAGACAGTAAGACACTGTTCACTGTTGTTAGGCATTGCACTTAAATCCATCAATAATTGAATAAGCATCAACAACAATATAATAAAATAAAATTAGCCAAATCATTTCGACACAGTTACTAGTTACGCATAAAAGAGGTATGAATTTATAATGTGGGTAAAAATAAGTAAAGTTAGCAAGAATGTGTAAATCATACGATGTTAGGCCAGACATGACTGTGCGAGCAAGCCAGCAGCAATATATCACACGCGTATGCGTAAGCGAGACAAATATGTAGTTAAGTATTGGAACTCGAAGATGAACAGCGCGATAAGGAATACAATGGAAGGTCATTAGCAGTGCAGAGGTGCTAAACCTTTTACAAAAACAAAGCAAATAACAATTGATGTGCGAACTTCGATACATTTTAAAAGTAGAAAAGCAATAAATTAAACTTGGATGTAAATAAAAGCGGTTTAGACAATTTTGTTTAAATCAAATTCCTTTCTTATTATAAAGGTTTTGCAATTAACATCCTTGCGCACATGAATTTTACCATGTTTCACCCAGACGAATTCATAGTGTTTCTCTTTAGCGGCGATTTTAGTTAAATTCAGTAGTTTTTTGGATTCCACACTCAGATGGTCGTTGACATAAATACGTTGTGGCGCTCCTTGAAAACCTACGTCAGAGGTGGAAAGCTCCTTATCAGCACGTGCAGCCGCAATAAAGTCTTCTTTTATATACCGGTTGAGGAAGCTCACTATCACTAGTTTTTCCTTGGAATTATGGATAGGCACCCTCGAAATGTAGTTAATCTGGGTCTTAGAACACTTGTAATTGATTTTGCTGCTGATGGCGTCAACGATTGAGAATAAGTTCTCATCCTTCTTTAGTGGGACACCCTTAATCTCCACATTGTTTAACCTGGATCGCTGATCAAACGAAGAAAGCTCAAGCTTAGTTGAAGCTAATTCTGCTTGCAATGAAGAGACAGTGTCCTGAAGCTTCTCAAACTCGGGGGTTTTTTTTTCTAGATCAGCAAGTCTGGTATCGAATTCATCGAGTCTACCACTAGAGAAATCGCAACTTTTCTTAAGCTCGGTCAACTCATCTTTAATCGATCTAATGTCGCTGACTAAGGTTGGTAAGCTCTGCAGCTGCTGCTTCAATTCGCGAATCTCACCAAGTACCGTATCCAATGAAGCAGAAGGTTGCGGTGAAAGCAGAGCAGGCGACGATTTACAAGCAGGACATTTCCATTGCGCTCTTCGGTCGGGTCCCAGTTTTCTCCAACCCGCTTCAGACACACTTGCACAAGAGAAATCCAAGAATTTCTTGCAGTTTCCACATTGCACCCCGTCATTAAACTGATCATTGCAAATTGCACACGTCTTCATCGTGACTAAAATAATTATTAGGAGATATTTATAAATGCAACTTTATGGAATCGAGAAAAAGGTTGACGATCTATTTTTTTTATCGTAAGCGTACTGTGCTAGTGCGTGCTCACACCGTACTGTATATGTAATAAGTTGCAGTTTATTAAAAAAAATACATCATCTAAATCCCTCTCGGTCGCGGCGCTTGGCTATAGTTTTTGAAAAAAAAGTTCTAATAAATCCAAAAAGTTACTTTTGTAGTAAAATAGTAGAGAACGCTTGTGATGGTGATAGTGATTTCAATCAAACATTTCAGGTTAGGGATAAAGAATGTAGATCAGAAGTTATTGTTTAAAATTTAACTGATGTTTTTGTAGTTATTATATTGATACTTAACCATCGATATACGTAGCAAACACTCTTCTCACAGAGAGAACGCATGAGCATTGATCACTACGATTGGCGATTTCAGACTTACGTTAATTATATAAAGTTCGGGTTTGCTCCCGAAGTTATCTTTCACGAATGTCAATGACTTCCAAGATAAACTTAGAAAACACAGTGAATGAAAAAAAAAAAAATTATGTGTGATGATAAAATGAATTGAAATGTCACATTGGTACTTGCCCGGATTTGAACCCACAATCTGACATGAGAAGCGATCACGGGCCATCACGGACAGATGGTAGCTTGAGGCACTATAAATAAAGACAGGTGTTCTAATGGATCGGCTCGATATCCAGACTATGCCTCCAATAATAGATAGCTACTGAATACTTCATCAAAACGTCACACATTGTACACGACAGCTGAATGGCGTCCACATTTTTAGGAAGAACACAGATTTTATCAAAATAAACGGGTATTGCATTCGATACAAAGTTGATGCATTTCTGTATGGTGCCGGATGTCTGTGTGGTGCCGGACGTAAAGAATAGCACCACCCTATTTCTTCTCGTGGGTGTCGTAAAAGGCGACTAAGGGACTTACTAGAGAATGGGCAGCAGCGTTCTCTACAAATTTGAACACCATACTGCGATCGCCAACCCACATGCCAAGCGTGGCGATTATGGCAAACCCCCCTTTAGGAAGGCCTATTCCAGCAGTGGACGTCTTTCGGCTGAAATGATGATTAAGATAAATAATTATAAATTGACAAATATAAAAATTCAAACAAACTAAATAATAAGGCTCTCCCTTTCCTTCAATTCGCCTACTCCTTGCACGTTATTTGTTTTAATTTCATTGATTCGATGTTATGATCCATGACCCCGGCTAATTACCTCTGTGCTACAGTTCTCTAAGTCAGGTTGCTCCAAGATGCTATTTTAGAAAATTGTAAATACATCAATAAATAATAATGTTTAATTAAATTAAAATATTTTCATAAAACGTAATGGCGAAACTGTATACGTGTTTAGAGGGATCAGGGTGTAAAGATCACTCATACTCTATAGAAAAGGGAGGATCCTTCGACCAGACAGGTGTTGTGTCTGGCGGGCAACTGCCCGACGATTGATGTCGGGATGTTGTATATATGCTAGTCGCGTGGTAAACTCTGCTTGCGCGATGCAGGATTTTGCGTGACGTCAGTGTGACGCTAGTTCGCATGTGGCGATGTTGATGCTGCTACACGTGTGTTAAATTAATGTCGCCACTGTAGCGGCACGCTGTATAAGTCAAGTATTTTTAAAGTGTAAACTTATATAAGCGCGTTGAGTGATTTACGGTAAGGGACAACTTATGGGTCTGCGTCACCGACATACCCGCGCCGACATCCTGTAGTAGCAAGTAGTATAAGTTAAGTTACATTTACCACGTGAAACGTTTAATTTGTGTATACAGTGCATTGTTTAAATTGTGTCTTTTAATAGAATAGAATACTCTTTATTACGAGTATGTACACCATAAAAGTTACAGAAATAAATGTGTGTGTGCGTGTGTGCGTGTGAGTGCGTGTGTGTGTGGGGGTGTGTGTGTGGTGTGTGTATGTGTATGGGTGTGTGGTGTGTGTGTGTGGTGTGTGTATGTGTGTGTGTGTATGCATATGTTTTTTTGTTTTTTGCTTGCTTAAATTATATTTAAAATAAATATCAAATCTTTGATATCGCTGGTCTGGGTGTATACACTGTCTACCCAGACGATAACGATATCAAAGATTTGATCACTCATTACCGACTAACGGGCACAGAAGCACCACAAGGCATTAAAATATACGTTATCTTTATGGCTTGGAGGAGCCCTAATTGGGCATAGATACTTAGCCAACAGTCTACAAACCAGGGACCACTTTGGTTACCCATTGAAAGGGTATTCGATAGAGTTTTTCTAAGCGGTTAAACAAAAACCCATACGATAAGGGTAACCCTTATGAACGGCTTAATGTATAGAACCCATTGAATGGGTTATCATGTAACCCTTTTTATGGGTTTCTAGTATAAAACCCTTTCAATGGGTTTGTAGGGTACATACCTAACACCATTTATTTATTTATACATTATAAACTTACACAACACAACACATTTATAAACACAATAATAATATTTATTTACATTTATTTATATTAAATATTTAGTATCATTCACATTCACCTTTTAATCAATTAATATTGTTTGCATCAATCATGAGCCGTGGAACGGCAAATTATATTGATGCTATGTCGGTTGATGACGGGCCACCGGTAACGTAGGCTACTGGACTCGCGCACACCGAGCTACGTCATCGTGACGTAGCCGGTGGGTGCCGAGGTGGGAGCGCGAGGTGTCGAACGATCGTTCACCTTCCGCGACCTTCAGTCGACATTGCGCGCGCGCCTCTCGGCTACGTATGATTTAGTGGAACAACGTTCGCCTATTGTTTATGTTAATACTCCATACTATTGTTACTAACTTCTTGTGCTGTGACTATCGTGATTGTGTGCTGTTTCTCCTTCTGACTGTTTTCTGTGTTGTGTGTGTGTATAGCTCAATAAACTGTGAGTATTAGAATACCAGATTGACTTTTCATAACACCTCTGCCTTCCACACACCCTAAATAACTATATTGGTGACCCCGAGTAGAAGACTATTAAGATGAGTGACAGTGAGTCCGAGCACACCGCGTCGTCGCAGCCGCCGAAACATGTTACGCATAGGGCGCGCCATGCAAAGCGCGTTTCCACTGAACCCGACATTTACCGTGTGCCGATAAAGTTGCCACCATTTTGGCCAGAAAAGCCGGACATCTGGTTCGCTCAAATAGAAGCGCAGTTCGAGAATGCCGGGGTGAGGAATGACGTCACAAAATTTAATTATGTGGTCGGCCACCTCAAACCCCAATTTTCAAAGGAGGTGAAGGACGTCATCATGTCCCCTCCTGCTACCAACCGGTACGGCAAGCTGAAGACCGAACTTGTGAATCGTCTCTCAGCCTCACAGGAGAAGAAGGTGAAGCAGCTGTTGATGCATGAGGAGCTGGGAGACCGGAAGCCGTCGCAGTTTCTTCGACATCTGCAGGGGTTAGCTGGACCAACCGTGCCCGAGGATTTCGTACGCACTATTTGGAGTAGTCGACTCCCCAGCACTATTCAGCCCCTCCTGGCATCGCAACCTCATAGCACTTTGGAGGCATTGGCTGAGCTGGCAGACCGTGTCCAGGATATCGTCACGCCATCAGGCCACGTAGCCTCCACATCGGCAGCAGGACCCACCGTGAGCGAGATGGCAGCGGAAATCGCGGAACTCAAGCGTGCGATGAAATATCTCACAGTGCAGCTGCATGACAGTCGACCGCGAAATCGTTCGCACAGCCGTGATCGAGACACGACACGCAACTCACGCCAACGATCCTCAACCCGCTCCAACTCCAGCTACCGGAAACACCCAGAGTGCTGGTATCACTCAACGCACGGTGAGAAAGCCAAGCGTTGCATCAAACCCTGCGACTATAAAA
Organism: Tiliacea aurago; assembly: GCA_948098905.1. Classification (NCBI taxonomy): domain Eukaryota; kingdom Metazoa; phylum Arthropoda; class Insecta; order Lepidoptera; family Noctuidae; genus Tiliacea; species Tiliacea aurago. The sequence continues at coordinate 3,083,655 of OX402583.1, read as the reverse complement.
AGGGAAACGCCGCGGGCAGTCGGTAATGGTGACAGACGATTGCCCCACTTCTACTGGTCGCCTATTCGTCGCAGACCGAAGCACGAAGACGCAGTTCCTGGTCGATACTGGAAGCGACCTCTGCGTCTACCCTCGTCGTCTGCTCAGCGATCGTCGTGCACCTACGAACTACGAACTCGTGGCCGCCAATGGGACACCCATTCCGACGTTTGGTTTCTGTTATGTCTGGGGACGGACCGGGAGAGAGGAGATGACAGAAACACGTATTCACGGCGATAGCTTGTAATCGACTGACCTTCACTCGTAGGTCGCAGCCTACCTACATCTTACAATACTAACATCCCTCCACCCTTATCCTAAAAATAATCCTTAAAAATGAGCATGTCTCTCAACGGGTTACGACGTGTTGGAGGTGGTGAGGCAGATTCCTCTTGACCAGAGTCACTGCCAGAAATTCCTTGCGGGGAGGGGGAGCATACATTAGTGTCGTCTTCTTGCGGCTCTGCCCTAACTCCCGTAAGTTGACTATCTGAGGTACTCGCCGTAGTAGTCTCCTCAGGTTGTCCATGATGTTGTGGCAACTCCGCTCCCAATACTATCGGTGGCAGCTGTATCTGCTCAAGGTCATCACTTGTAGAATCGTTCCCTAGTTGTGCCGCCTGAGCGTGTTCACCAGCCTCAGTTTGCCCGCTCGCTGTTTCCACCCCTCTGTACTTAAGCAACTGGTTGACATGTTTCTTAATGATTTCATTGCAACCGGTTTCTAATAATCGCACTAGGTAGATTGAATTGCCGGCCTTGTCCACAGTGGACACCTTTGACCCAGTGAGTCTTTTGCTTTTTCCACACTCTTACTAGTACTAGTTCATTTATTGTAAAGTTTATTGAACGCTTTCCATTGTAGTATTCACTCTGTAAACACTGTTTATGTTTTACTGCGCTGTCGAGGTCGGGGTCAAGCGTTGTCGGTGGACGTGTAGTCAAAAAATCTAACCTACTCCTTAACTTGCGACCGAACAATACTTCGGCCGGGGACTTACCGAGAGTACTGTGTTCTGAGTTTCTGTAGTTAAATAGGAATTCATTTAATTTGACATTAAAATATCTGTGATTTATTCCAGAATAAATAAATGATTTCAGAGCCTTTTAAGTTGGGGACGAAATGTGGGTAATTCCGTTTGTACTGCAAAAATGCTCGAACTCAGCTGACACAAACGATGAACCGTTATCAGTTGTTATGGTATTTATTAAACCGAATCTACTCATAACTTCGCATAGTTTGAAAATTACAACCTTACTTCCATAACCTGTCGACACGTCGAAGCATTCAAGCCATTTTGAATAGGCATCTACTACGATCAAATATACTTTATTATTGATTGGCCCTAAAAAGTCCAAATGCACTCGATACCACGGTTCGGGAGGGAACGGCCAGGGCGTGAGGGGAGCGCGCTGCGGGGCCGGCCGCACAACAGTACACACGTTGCACTCACCTACAAATTTCTCAATATCAACTGATAAGCCGGGCCACCAAAACCGGTTCCGTGCGTCATTCTTCATCTTGTTTACGCCTAGATGACCTTTGTGTAGGTCAATAAGCACCCTGCGCCTACAAGACGGAGGAATTACCAATTTGTGACCGCGGAGCACGCACGATCTCTCCTCGGCTAATTCGTGACGACACATAAAGTATGGCTTTAACCCAACGATGTTTACGCGATCGGGCCACCCGTCGCGTACAAACTTAATCACTGTGGAAAGTACGGAGTTCAATTGTGTATGTTTAATTATTTCTTTAATGCTCAGGATGGGCTCAGTACTGTCATAAACGAAACTGACATATGTTGCCCTATCCAGCGCCGCCGCCGTGTCGATATCTCCGGCGTTGCTAACGTTTGTCGCCTCGTTTGGTACCGAGCGACTCAAAAAATCTGCCACATTACGTGAGCTACAGACATATTCTATGGTAAAATTATATGACGTTAGAAATATTGCATATCGCTGGAGACGATTTGCAGTTACCTCCGGTACACCTTTTTCAGGACTGAAAATAGACAATAACGGCTTGTGGTCAGTTCTAAGTATGAAAGGTACCGCTCGACCATATAAATACTGGTGGTACTTCTTTACACCATAAATAATAGCCGTCGCCTCTTTTTGTATCTGACTGTAAGCACGTTCCGCCTGTGTGAGCGAGCGCGAAGCATACGACACGGGCCGTTCGAGTCCGTCCGCCGCAACCTGCGACAACACCGCGCCCAGTCCGCCCGGCCCCGCGTCTACAGTCAGAATGAGTTTGGCCGCCGGGTCGTAATGCGCCAGCGTCACGTCAGACACCAAGTCTTGTTTAATTAGATTTACGGCTGTCTCATGCTTTTCGTCCCATTGCCACTTTGCATTTTTTTGTAACAGTGCATGCAACGGGCTCAGTGTCGACGATGCGTCCCTAATAAAATTTCTATATTAATTTACCATGCCCAGAAAAGATTTTAATTCCGTAACATTCGTGGGCATTCTCGCTTTGATTATTGCATCTATTTTTTTTGGACACTTATGTAAACCGTTTTTATCGATCGTGAAACCTAAATAAGACACCGCATCTTGAAATAGTTTGCATTTGCTCTTTTGCAGTACTAATCCTGCCCGCTCTAGTCTTTTAAAAACTTCATGCAGCGTTGTTATATGATGGCTTTGACTTGGACCTGTCACTAAAATATCGTCTTGGAATACAAGTACATTATCTAAGCCTGATAGAATTTGCTCTAGGGTTCTTTGAAAAATGGCGGCTGAACTCGATAAGCCAAAGATGAGCCTCGTAAATTTAAACAGACCTTTATGTGTATTGATGCAAGTTAACATTTGAGCCTCTTCTGTCAATACCAGTTGGTTATATGCTTGCGAGAGATCTAGTTTGGAGAACTTTTGGCCACCGTGCAATTTTGAGAACAACTCTTCAATCCTCGGCAATGGATATTTATCTATGATGAGTTGTTTATTTAACGACACCGAGTAGTCAGCACAGAGCCGTATCTCGCCATTGGATTTGAGAACGGGAACTACGGGACTAGCATAGTCCGAGCTGCTGACAGGTACTAATATACCAAGCGTAACCAGTCTCTCAAGTTCATATTCTACTGCTTTCCTCAACGCGAATGGTACCGTGCGGGCTTTGAAAAATATTGGCCTGGAACCCGGTTTCACATTTAACCTAACTTTGGACCCCGTGTAGCAACCCAAAGCGCTCGAGAATAAGGTTGGGTACTTAGTGACTGTTTGCTTATAAAAATCTGTGCAATTATTGATTGACGAAATCATAAAATTGAATTTCGATAGAAAGTCCCTGCCCAGCAAACATGGCCCGTCACTTCTTACGACATAAACTGATACTTTTTCACTTTTATTTTTATAAGTGAAGGGTAGACTGATACTCCCCAACGTTGCAATGTTGCTGCCATTGTAACTGTGTAAAATTGTATTGGTTGGTTTTAATTTTACATTTTTGAAGTGTAATTCATATATTTTCTCTGGAATTATCGTTACAGCTGAACCCGTGTCTATTTCAAAGTTAATACTTATTTGATCCACGAACACAGACTCTCGTACAGGCGCATCATTGCTGACTGAGATGTTGCAAATTATATGCTTACCATCATCCCCGATGTCGTCACCCACCTCGACCTCGACAAAGTGTTGCTGTACTTCCTTCCGAGAGCACACTCGACGCAGATGACCACGATCACCACACCGACCGCACTTATAACGCTTGAATTTGCACGCACTAGCCACATGACCGCTGTAGCCGCACACTGAGCAGGATTCTACTGCTGCCACTCGCTCGCGGCCGCCGCCGCCGCCACCGCGGCTGCCGCCGCCGCCGCCACCGCGGCTGCCGCGGCCGCCACGGCCCGCGCCCGTCCGGTACACAGGCAGCTCGAGACACGGCGCACCAGGCGCCGGCGCGGCCCGCGCGGCTCCCAGACGCGCGCTGCGTATGGCCTGCGCAGTCTCCAATGCTTTGCTCAGCGTGAGCTCAGCCATATCCATGGTGAACAGCTTGTCTCGCTCCGGGCCCGTCTGCATGCCCAGTACGAAACGGTCACGTAGTAGTTCGTTGAGGCTCGTCGCCGGGAAGGCACAGTTCACGGCAAGCCCACGCACGCGGGCCGCCCACTCCGCCAGTCCCTCCGATGCCCCTTGAGTCGATGTGTAAAAGCCATTTCTTTCGGCGAAACCACATTTCGCCGGCTCGAAGTGATCATCTAGCAATTTGAGTATGATCTCGTAGTCCAGAGAGGTGATATTGTTTGGTAAAGCAAGATCACGGACTAACTTGTAAGTGTTTTCTGACAAACTGCTCAGCAACACCGCCCGTCGTTTGATTTTTGCTTTGTCATCCGTATTTAAATCGTTGGCCAAAAACCATTGTTCTAGCCGATCTTTGTACACCGACCAATCTTGACCGTCATGGTTAAAACTACACAACGACCCAACGGACACTTTAGCCATAGTGGTTTATTATTTGTATATTGCACACGCGAACAATTTATTTTTATTTTAATAACGAATCCTCGTCGCCAATATTATGTCTGGGGACGGACCGGGAGAGAGGAGATGACAGAAACACGTATTCACGGCGATAGCTTGTAATCGACTGACCTTCACTCGTAGGTCGCAGCCTACCTACATCTTACAATACTAACAGTTTCCTCGATCTCAACCTTAATCTTGGACTTCGTAGAGACTTTAAGTGGCGTTTTGTGGTAGCTGAAGTTACAAAACCGATTATCGGAGTGGACTTTCTGTGTTTTTACTCATTGACTGTTGACTGTAGAAATCAACGTCTAATTGATAGTAGCACCAATGTATTTGCTTTAGCCTCGAATCACTCAGATTCGTCTTTATTTTCTGTAAAGGTAACTTCTGGTGATTCAAGGTATCACAAAATTTTAGAAAGCTTTCCCGACATCACCCGACCCGCCGGTACACTACGCACAACACCACATAACACTGTACACCATATCCGCACGACCCCAGGCCCTCCAGTATCATCTTCATTTCGGCGATTAGCGCCCGATAAATTAAAAATTGCACAGCAGGAGTTCCAGCTGATGTTGGCCAACGGAACAGCCAGACCCTCGGAGAGCCCATGGTCATCCCCACTCCACCTCGCCCCGAAAAAGGACAACGGTTGGCGACCTTGCGGAGATTACCGTATGCTCAACGCACGAACCGTTCCTGACAGGTACCCGATTAGGCACATTCACGATTTTGCACACAGCATTTCAGGCTGCCGAGTTTTCAGCACTATTGACCTCGTGAAAGCCTATAATCAGATACCGGTCAGCCAGGACGACATCCCGAAGACGGCGATCACCACACCGTTCGGCCTGTACGAATTCCCGTACATGACGTTTGGTCTCCGCAATGCAGGCCAGACATTTCAACGTTTTGTCGACGAGATGACGAGAGGACTGGACTTCTGTTACTGTTATTTAGATGACTTCTTGATCTTCTCCAGGACAGAAGCAGAGCACGAAGAGCATCTTCGCAAAATTTTCACCAGGATGAAGGACTTTGGCATGTTGATAAACACGTCCAAGTGTGTTTTCGGTGTCCCGGAAGTAACTTTCTTAGGTTACCATATCTCCGAAAAGGGCACCAAACCACTTGACACTAAGGTCGACGCCATCAAGAACTTCCCCGAGCCTAAAGACGTTCGTCAGTTGCGCCGATTTTTGGGCATGATAAATTTTTACAGGCGTTTCATGCCCCACGCAGCTCAAATACAGGCGCCACTTCATAACCTCTTGATCGGCAACATAAAGGGCTCGCATCCTATATGTCTTGCGGAGAATACTTTGCAGGCATTCGAGGACTGCAAGGAAAGCCTGGCTAATGCAGCTTTATTAGCTCACCCCGATTGCAATGCCAAACTCGCATTGGTCACCGATGCGTCGGATACTGCAATTGGCGCGGTGTTACAGCAGCTTAGCGACGACGGATGGCAGCCATTAGCTTTCTTTTCCCGGAAGCTCATCTCTTCGCAAGCAAAGTATTCTCCCTATGACAGGGAACTGCTGGCCATTTACGAGGCCATCAAATACTTTCGCCACATGCTGGAGGCTAGGCATTTCGTCGTATACACGGACCATAAGCCGATCAGTTTCGCATTCCACGAAAGGAAGAAAAACTGTTCGCCAAGGCAATTCCGGTATCTAGACTTTATTGCCCAATTTACCAGCGATATAAGACATATCGCCGGCAAAGACAATGTCGTGGCCGACCCCTTATCTCGCGTGGAGGAGCTACAAGCTCCAGTCAGTCTCGACACCCTCGCAAAGTCACAAGCCACAGATACAGAACTAAAGAAACTTCTTCAGGATGGATCTTCACTTGTACTGGAGAAAGTGCAAATCCCAGGGGAGCGTTCAACTGTGTACTGCGACGTCAGTACAGCGTCCCCCAGACCATTTGTACCCAAAATGCTGCGCAAACCAATTTTCGACAGCTTGCATTCCCTCAGTCACCCAGGTGTCACAGCGACTGCCAAATTAGTCGCAGAGCGCTTCGTATGGCCAGACGTCAGGAAGGACTGCAGGGAGTGGGCACGAGCTTGTCTCGCATGCCTGCGGGCAAAAGTGAGCCGTCACGTTTCCGCGCCGTTAGGGACGTTTCGTCTCCCACGCGCCAGGTTCACCACGATCCACATCGACCTTGTGGGCCCGCTACCAATTTCGCAAGGCTTTAGATACTGTCTGACGGCAGTCGACCGATTTACCAGGTGGCCAGAGGTCGTACCTATTGTCGACATTACTGCCGAAACAGTAGCTAAGGCATTACTGTCCGGATGGATAGCCCGGTTTGGCTGTCCTACTGACATTGTTACGGACAGAGGTCGTCAGTTCGAGTCGGCCCTGTTCGAACAATTGTCCAAAATCGTTGGTTTCCACCACAAGCGGACAACGGCATACCATCCATCGTGCAATGGCATGGTGGAGCGTTTTCACAGGCAACTCAAGGCGTCCATCATGTGCCATGCCAATGACAAGTGGACAGAGTCCTTGCCGTGGGTATTGCTTGGCATAAGGAGCGCATTCAAAAAGGATGTCCAAGCGTCTTCCGCCGAACTAGTTTATGGCGAACAGCTAAGACTCCCAGGAGAATTTTTCACTCCAACTGATGACGGCACGACCGATATAACGGAATTTATCGCACGCATCCACAAGTTTGCCCAAAAACTACAGCCAACTCCAGCTTCCCGTCACAACAAGACGAGCATTTTTGTTTTTAAGGACCTGCAGACCACTGATCACGTTTTCCTTCGTGAAGACGCGTTACGTGGCTCGCTGGAGCCAGCCTACACAGGTCCTCATAAAGTCCTACACAGGAATGATAAAGTTTTTAAAATATTATTTAAAGGAAAAGAGGTCACGGTCTCAATAGACCGCCTAAAGCCAGCCTACATATTGGCCGACAAAGCTGACCCGGTAGAAGATACTCCAGCCGACGACAAAACAGAGTATACAACTAGATCCGGTCGTCGTGTCAAATTTCCCGATTTTTATCGCCCTTGACGGTCTCTGGAGGGGGGTGGTGTAGGGTACATACCTAACACCATTTATTTATTTATACATTATAAACTTACACAACACAACACATTTATAAACACAATAATAATATTTATTTACATTTATTTATATTAAATATTTAGTATCATTCACATTCACCTTTTAATCAATTAATATTGTTTGCATCAATCATGAGCCGTGGAACGGCAAATTATATTGATGCTATGTCGGTTGATGACGGGCCACCGGTAACGTAGGCTACTGGACTCGCGCACACCGAGCTACGTCATCGTGACGTAGCCGGTGGGTGCCGAGGTGGGAGCGCGAGGTGTCGAACGATCGTTCACCTTCCGCGACCTTCAGTCGTCATTGCGCGCGCGCCTCTCGGCTACGTATGATTTAGTGGAACAACGTTCGCCTATTGTTTATGTTAATACTCCATACTATTGTTACTAACTTCTTGTGCTGTGACTATCGTGATTGTGTGCTGTTTCTCCTTCTGACTGTTTTCTGTGTTGTGTGTGTGTATAGCTCAATAAACTGTGAGTATTAGAATACCAGATTGACTTTTCATAACACCTCTGCCTTCTACACACCCTAAACAACTATAGGTTACATCATGATAAAGGTAACGTTTTGGTAATGGGTTACCCCTTCGAAAGGCTTAACCCTTAACCGGGGTTGTACGGTCCCTGCTACAAACTGACTTCAAACGATCTATGCAAATTACCCACGAGCCCTTCACAACACAACTTGCAATAAGTCACTAAACATTTCATTTTCTCCACAGATCTCCCAAAGAAAAAGTCAAACCGCATAGTCTCAATCCTGGGCCTGTTCGAGCTGTCAGTGGGTGACTCACCAAGAGCTGATGGAGTATCAGAGCTGGCTGCTGCAAGGTTGGCAGTGGATCATGTCAACAAACGAGGCCTATTGCCAGGGTACAAGCTGCATCTCATCACTAATGATACAAAGGTATTTAATTTCACTAATTACTTTGGTTTCGCCACATTGGGCAACGATATTCTTAAGTTCTTGTTTTGTACAGACGGCTACACATCAAGCTATACATTTCCAGTATAAGCTGGTCTCGCATTGTATATGATTTCCGTACAGTGCGAGATCAGCGTAAACTGGATTTGTATAGCTTATAAATTAATAAATTAATTTGAATTTGAATTTCGAATTTGTATTTCGAAAAAATAAATTGGATCAGAAAACCAAAATGGAAGACCAAATCAGGCTTCCGTTTGTAAGAAACAATTTGCGGACAAAATCAAAAGTCATTTATTCAAACTAGGCTGAGAATCAGCACTTTTCAAACGTCAAAAATTACATAAGACAGTTTTTTTTTTAAAACGTTGCCCCATTCTAGGATTTTCTCCTGTATTATGGGTGCGTTTACAAACATTTAAACTATTTATTTATTTAAGCGGGCATGCCAATTATGCCTGGCGGCTTTTATTTAGATACGTTTTTTTACGTTATTTCTGCTTGAGTATAGTTTTCGACGATTATTATATATATATTTTTGTATAATGGTGTGTGCTAGCTAACATTAGGCAAATAATTTAATTTAACGTCTTGTGTTGCGTAATGCAAATTATTTAATATTGTATTGTATAGCTTCAAGTTTTATATGCGAACAGACTGTTGTGCTGCTGGGGAGTTTGTTGCGCCACTTCTTCTTCCCAGCTAAAGCACTAGGAAATGGTGAAGGGTGGGCGTTTTTGGGGACTGTCTCATGTAATTTTTGACGTTCGAAAAGTGCTGATTCTCAGCCTAGTTTGAATAAATGACTTGTGATTTTGATTTTGAAACTCACTTATACAAACAGCCAGACCGGAAGAACTACTTGTAGGTCCTACAAATATTTTTTCCGTGCGGGAATCGAACCGGCGACATGCAGCGCAACAGTCAATTGCTTAACCGCTGCGACAACCGTGCCGTCACATCCCCCAAAAACGCCCGCCCTTCACCACTTCCTAGTGCTTTAGCTGGGGATAACAAGTGGCGCAACAAACTCCCCAGCAGCACAGCTGTCTGTTCAGTTAGAAAACTTGATTATACCTATACGGTCATTATAATACCAATTACATACCTAAGTAATATGAACTTAGGCATATCATCATCTGCCTATCCTTTTTCCAACTATGTTGTGGTCGCTTCCAGTCTATAAAAAAAATAAGCAAGATAATAAAATCAAAATAATACAGCATATACTTATTGACTAGTAGAGTTAGTCTTTTCGTAGCCCTATTTTTTTTACCTACTTATTATTGTTCCACAGCTGGGCCTTTGTCCTTCTCTGTATCAGAAGAAGCCTTTGCCTCTTCTCAAACACAGAAGGCCTGAGAATGATCACCACGCTTGCTCAAGACCGGTTGTCGATTTCAGACTTATATTAACTTTTATGTCCAAGTGTGTTAACGAGGTTTTTCCTTCATCAATGTCCAAGATTAACTCCTAAAGTACATATGAATTGAACCGTAGCCCCTTAACCATAGACGCTTAAGTAGTAATGCTCGCGAAGGAGGAGGCGGAACGCTTGAGGAAGAGGCAAAATTCGCGCTCCCACGCCCCTAGCCACCGCCGGAGACGCACTGGACGTCGGGAGTCACGGGCCGATTCTCGGCCACCGTAGGTGCGGGCTTGCGGACGGTGAGTGATGGGTAGCTCGCCGTCCGAGTACCACGCCCGGGTCGACAGCGCGTTTTGTTCCACGCGCGCCTCAAAGAGATTTCAGCACAAATTGACGGGGTCCGTTAGGGCCAATGCCTGCCAGGGTTGCGAGTTTGTCTGAAAGGGATATCATAGCACACATGGGCAACTGAAGGAACACGGGTGGGTTTTAGTCAGTAAAAGTCTGACACGCCCTCCCACTCCACCCAGAGCGGGAGAAGTTATATGATAATTTCCCAACCCAAAAAAAAAAAACTTAACAAGTGAAAAAAACACCCTTTTAAAAGAATCAATTAGTAAATTATTGTCATCAAGATCCAGTTGGTTCTAAAAGTTAGATAAATGAATGAACTAAAAACTGTTCAGGACATATTACCATATATACCGGTCAGGCTCTACTAGCACCTAAAAGGTGCCGGAAGTAGTTTCCCGTATTAATGCCCTCCTTTAACGTTGAGCGCCGTTGACAGCTGTCAGTTGACGAAACTGACAGTTGGCAGTTGACTTGACGTAACTAAATGCTGTCCACTCGTATCGATAGATGTTATCGACGATGTGATTTAAAAAATATGAAATAGGTTATGATTTCAGGTTTTCGAACCTCTCGATCGACGTGTCTTGATTAGTGAAACCCCTTTATGGTACCCCCAAAAAGTGTTATTTTTGCTCTATCTCGCTTCCTTCACAAGATATAGCGGTTTTTGCGTTTTTTTTGAGGAATCTTGGTACAATTTTTTTATTTTGAAATTGAAACACGTCGTTTTATCGATAACATTATTTAATTGATACGACAAGACAGCATGTATAAATGTCAAGTCAACTGTCACCTGTCAACGGGGTTGACATTATGGGGGAGCACTCTATCAGACTATACCGGTTTAACAGGCCAGGGCCTGAGAGGCTAAACTAGTCGTTCCTGCAGCTTTGCGAGTTGCGTTCTGTTAGTGCTCTAGGTGTAACTTCAGTTGATGACCGGATCCTGTGCAATTCTGTTATAGTCTGAATCAATCTGCCCGCCTTTTCCCAAGTATGTTGGGGTCGGCTTCCAATCTAGCCAGATGCAGTTGAATACCAGTATTTAACATGGAGCGACAGCCTATCTGACCTCGCAACCTAGTTACTGGGTAATACGATACCCTTTGGTAAAATGTATTCCCGTTGTCCCCGTTTGCCATATCCCCTTCACGAGGACAGCGGGACGTGATTAAATTTATTTCCCGTTGTCCCCTTATCGTACGAAGTAAACCTTTTTTAAATCGAAACAGCTAGGTTAGGTTAGAACTGTGAGACTTTTGGGGTTCTGACGACTCCTAACGACTGTCAAAATTCCACGATTGAAGGGTGAAAATCGGAACCCTAAAATTTAAAAAGCTAATTAGAAGATCAATAAGGTTTGAGAGGATCAATTAAATATTACTCCTTTTATATTTTTCCAGTGTGACCCAGGGGTCGGCGTGGACCGTTTCTTCCACGCGCTCTACACGGAGCGAGACTCCCGCATGGTCATGTTACTCGGCACGGCCTGCTCCGAGGTCACAGAGAGCATCGCCAAGATTGTGCCCTACTGGAATATTGTGCAGGTAAGTAGGTAATACATTTCTTCCCCGCATTCTACTGGAAACAGTTGCAGAAGTGTTTGAAATTAAAAGTTCTTGAAGAAGATCTTGTTGCGTTTGTTTTGTGGAAAAACTCATAATTTTGCCATACGTCGGTGTCTTAAAAAGCAATTGTTTGTAAAGTAGGAAACAGAGTCCCTATATACGAGTAGTAGTTTTTTGTTCAGGGTTTGGGTAGGTCCCAAAAGTTGTTCATTACGAGTATAATGAGTATAATGGCCTCTTTTCAGGTTTTAGTTATTTCAATGCCACATAATATGTACCTACTTACAACAAATAAAAACTATTTCGAAATCTAATAGGTCATCTATACGTAAAATTTCTTTATAAAAAAATAAAGTTTAAACACTAAAAAGTGAAAATTTACTTTAATTTTGGAACTCGGTGTATTCGGTTTTCTACCAAAGACACCGAGTTCCGAATTTCTTTACTGTTTTATATTTTTCTCTTCATAATTTTTCGTATACCATACAAATTCGTATACCACTACTTGCTTCGTGAACAAGGCAGGGCCACGATATCCCTTTCGGACAAACGCGCAACCCTGGCAGGCATTGGCCCTATCGGACCCCGTCAGTTGGTGCTGACATCTCTTTGAGGCGCGCGTGGAACACAACTCGCCGTCGACCCGGGCCTGGTCCTTATCGGACAGCGACCTACCCATCGCTCACCGTCCGCAAGTAGTGCGAGCCTTGGGTTCGAACTTGAGGCGTCCGTCAGTCCGACGGTCATACAACGAGGCTATCACTGCTATAAAGTTGTTGTCCAGTAAAGGCTTCTACAGACCGGCGCGACACGCGACGCGACACAAAGGCCCCTCGTGTCGCGCGACGAGCGGTGCCTTTGTGTCGCGTCGCGAGTCGCGCCGGTCTGCAGAAGCCTTAAAGCTGTAATTAATTTTGTTACAATACTATTTCTATATTACTTAACTACTCGAAAATCTGTTTAATGAATTCCTAAGTACCTACAGACTCAACGCAGTCTATGCACTGCCGCATGTGTCCGACAATTTCCAATTTCTCTCTGGATCCGGATAAAATCAGATTCCTTTCAAAGCGTGGAGCGGACACACCAATTTTCACTGCTCACACACGCGCCGTCAAAAACATGGCGTTTTGCAGTTTCCGCTACAGTTTTGAGAAAAACAGATTACGTTCCTAGTTACGGATACTGGCTGAATTTTGGGACTATGCATTTTTTTTATTTTGCTGTATTCTTTGGCCTAGATTGGGTTAGCTTTTTTCTGTTTTCTTATTGCAATTTTCATGCGTGAATAAAGGATTCTTCAAACGCATCTATTTGAAATCGGTTGAGGCAACTATGTTTTTTAATTTAATTTAATTCTTTACAATGTTTACTCGTTAAGAGCCCTCTTACATTTGGGCGCTGTGCTAACTTAGGTATTTTATTTTGTATATATTTATACAACGATAGTATCGACACGACAAAGAGCGCGAAATCAATTGACATAGGTCCGTCCTCGACAAGCGTTCGTGCAATACTCGTATTGAGCACACATCGCCGGCACGGTGAAATATATAGTACTTTTATTATATTTATAAAAAATAAAAATTAAAGAAGCAATGGAAAAAATAAAAAAGTGCCATTGTTTGAGAAAGTGTTGGATAATATTATTATGGTATAAAAACTATTCAAAATGATGTAGAACTTCGGAGATATTCAGATTTGTTTCCAACCCTTTTCAGTCGAAAGTTGAATTAGGTCCAGTCGTTTTTTCTTTTTATAAAAGGCATAAAACAAAAATAAATTATATTATTATAAAATAATAGGATATTTAAAATATGAGAAAAAATATTTTGTTGGATTATATTCAACGGGACCTGCAAATTAGAGCTCTCAAATCAGCTCTCCATGAGTTTTTGCATAAACATGCCTATGGAGAACGATTATTGCTAAATAAGTAAATAAATAATTAAAAAATCGCTTGATTAATATTTTAGAAGAGAATACGGTCTTTTTTTACCAAGTAATTATTATTTATACGAACCAACGAAAAGTATTCCAATTCAACGAGGCAATCATGCATCGACGCGCATTTTTGTAATACTCCTCTTAAGACGGAGATATATGCCAGTGTCCTTGAGTGGTTAGCTTGCGTGTTGTGTACTGAGCTCACGCAACGCGTCGTACGTTCAGCCAGTAATAGGACTCGCCCATCAAGGAGCGCTGTCCCCAATTTGACACATTATTAATTTATTATACACAAAACAAAAGGTATTTTTAAAAAGCGCGTATACTAAAAGATCAATAATTCAATTATCTTTAAATTGGTGAAGGTTTTAGACAAATACGCTTGGTAGATTTTGCGCCATTCTCAGTTTTTTATCCACGTTAGAAATAACTTTACAAATTAATTTCACTATGTAATATAAACATAATCTAAAATATTTACATATTAAATTATTGAAAAAATGCTCTAATTTAACATATATTTTTTTCAAATCATTAACACTACACGTTTAGACGTGATCTTCAGTGTAAAATCATTAAAAGTCGGTTATCGTCGCCTTAAGAGTATGATAATAAAGCCGCTGACATTCAAAATATATTTGTACTTCAAAAACGAGCTGTTCCAGCAATTTACCAGCTGGGTGCCAGAGTTTCTCTAAGATATTTTTTTAAAGATATTGGTATTCTCACGGTGGCATCACAATTTATCTTCGCCAACATCTTATATGTTAGGCAAAATATACACTTATACACTTAAAACAGCGATCTCCACAATATTAATACCAGAAATAAGGACAAATTACGTGCTCCATTTCACCGGCTTCATAAGGTTCATAACTCATTTGTTGGACTTGGTATTACTTTTTATAACAAGCTACCCTCTTCCTTGCTAGATTTGCCTTTTAATGCGTTTAAGGTTAAAGTTAAATCCAATCTTTGTTCAAAGGCATACTATTCTATCAACGACTACTTAAACGATAAGAGCAGTTGGTCGCTGTGATTAACTCAAGACAATGTTCATGTTCTTTCTCCAGATAGATTACCTACTGACAGGTTATATGAGTTCCTATATTTGATTATTTTATTTGACTGTTTAGGTCAATTTATTTTAATTTATTAGTGACAAAATCTACTCATTACAATGTTCTTTTATATGAGTTGTATTGCAATAAGTGGTTAGCTAGCGACCTCAACAAATTGATCACTTTATTCTTGCCTGAGCAACCGGCAGCAAGTTCGTCATGCTCTCATAGATGTCACTGCTTGCGGTAGCGTCGGGGGTCGGGTTGCCTCCTTCCCTCAAAAATTGTGCGGGGGGTGATGGCTGATCTTTGCGTTATGCTCGTGAACGGGTGCTGCTTGTGGTGACTGGTCGTCTTGCTGACCATGGATTTGTTATTGTTATTAATAATTAACTGTTTTTATTTTACTTCGATGGTGCTAGTTTATCATTTGTGACTTCGAGTTATAGCTGTAGCTTTGTTTAAGCGGGCACGCCCATTATGCCTGGAGGGTTTTATTTAGATACGTTTTGTTTACGTTATTTCTGCTTGAGTATAGTTTTCAACGATTATTATATATATATTTTTTTGTATAATGGTGTGTGCTAGCTAACATAAGGCAAATAATTTAATTTAACGTTTTGTGTTGCGAAATGCAAATTATTTTATATTGTATTGTATAGCTTCAAGTTTTATATGCGAACAGACAGCTGCGCTGCTGGGGAGTTTGTTGCGCCACTTTTTCTTCCCAGTTAAAGCACTAGGAAGTGGAAGGGTGGGCGTTTTTGGGGGACTGTCTCATGTAATTTTTGACGTTCGAAAAGTGCTGATTCTCAGCTTATTTTGAATAAATGACTTTTGATTTTGATTTTGATTGACTAGTCAGTCAATCAAAATCAAAATCAAAAGTCATTTATTCCATTTAGCCATTTGACCAGTCGGTCATATCTTCCGAATTGTAGGTGCATCTACAATTACAAATCTAACAGTAGTGGTCCAGTGGTAACGGCCCCGACTTACGAGTTTGTAGGTCGTGGGTTCAACTCAGGCAGGCGTTTCACTTTGTGTAAATTATTTCTTAACCACTGCTCTCAAAACGGTAAAGGAAAACTTAGTGAGGAAACCGGCATGTCCTAGAACCTAAAATTCTAAGACATGTGACTACCAACCCGCACTGGGCCCGCGCGGTAGATTACAGCCCACTCCGTCTCAAAGAGATGAGGCCTGTGTCCCAGCAGTGGGAACATTATAGGCTGATTATGTAATTATTTTATTATTCTAGCAGTGCTTTAATATGTTTTTGATTATAATTTTGATTAAAAAGTCCTTATGTTTTTATATGAATAAATATTATTTCATATTTAAAGTCGTTTATTATAATTCAAAAATATATAAGCAAACACTATAATATTGAAACTTTTAGTGGGTCTTTAAAAACTGGGAAATTTTGTAAATTGTAAGTTTTGGCTCCTTCGTCGCAAAATGTTGCCGACCCCTGCCCTAGATGTATGTTGTAGAGACACATTTTTATTTGTTTAACCGACTTCCAAAAAGGAGGAGGTTATATGTTCGGCTGTATGTTTGTTTTTTTTTTTTTGTTTGTTCACTGATTGCTCTGTCAATTGTGGACCGATTTTGAAAATTCTTTTTTGTTTGAAAGGGTATGCTCCCGAGGTGGTCCCATTGTAACCAAGTCAGAATCTAATGAGATGGATCCCATGGAAATCAAAGGCAATCCTCAAATTTTATAGGCACACCTATATCGATTTCAGTATTTTTTAAAGTAACTCATGCATTTGCACTCGGAAAGCACCATTTGGTGAAGTGGAACTGATGATGAAGACCACAGATGGCCACCGGAACTATTTAATAATAAGTATTTCACTGTTGCGATTCGATTAGACACTTTAATATGGTTTTAATTTATGCTCGTCAGTTCCAGTTCTCCTGGTTCTTACCAGGAGAACTCCTCAACTATTAACGCCCCTGCATCGGGAAAAGCAATATTTTGTAAAAGGTGATGAGTACTTGACATTAGACTATTGTAACTTAGATTAATACATTGCAAACTTCCCCACTAAAAAGTGAAAAATAAAAAAACTTTTTACAAAAAAAAATAACCGACTTCCAAAAAAGAAAACATTACAAAGTGAAAAATAACCTTAATTTCGGAAGTCGGTGGCAAAATACTAAAATAGATCCAGAGACACCGACTTCCGAAATTAAGGTTATTTTTCACTTTGTAGTGTTTTCTTTTTTGGAAGTCGGTTATTTTTTTTGTAAAAAGTTTTTTTTGTTTGACCAACTCTGTTTATTGACCACCTGCAGCAACAATAAAGAATATTCTATTCTAAAAACCAATCTCTCAGCCACAATGCCAATGTTTTTGTCAACGAACAAACAAAACACAACTGTACGTATTTGTAGGTTACAAAAACCTTATTACTTTTTAGCGGTAATTCTCACTAGAATGTCCAATCCTACGGAGGAATGATCCTCGGTGACTCATTCAACTAATCCTTGAGAAATCCTCGGACGCCTTTCTAAAGAATATCCCAAAAAAGGGATATTCCTCTTGTATTTTCTTGTTGTGGTCAGTTTATGTCGCGGCAAATTGACAATATCAGCTCCGGTACCAACGTATAGCGTCTTCATTCGAGGCGGCAATATTCGGACTTTAATTTGGAAAATCCCGAAAAGTTCCCTCTTTGGGAAGAGTTTCTAACAATAGTTTTTGTGAAGGGTTGCGAAACTTTTTTAATTAACTTTTTTTTAGTTTGTAAGGAAAAAACAACAAAGAAACCTCTCGTGATGAATAGAATATACCAACACGCTACAAGGTTCTTTTGGCGCCAAAATCGGAACTAACGCCGCCATCTTGTTTTTTCTGTGCAAAGTACAAACTTTGTGACAATTTCATAAATGTTTAGATAGATAGATCGTTTATTCGGTGCACACAAAAGACTAAAGCACGATTAAAAAATAACTAATTACATGAATATTAGGAAATAGCTGCAAGGCCTACTGGCCAAAGCCTATAAACAAAAAAAAAACCGGTCAAGAGCGAGTCGGACTCGCACACCGAGGGTTCCGTACGTATATATATGATGTTGATGATTTCCAAAAAACTGTGCTATTTAGAGACATCGTTTTATATTTCCTGTAATCTTTACATAGAATAGATATCACATAGAATAATTTCAGATTTTTATCTATGCAAACTTCGGAGATAAGGGGGAGAACGGTTTTTTTTTTACATTTTTCATCAAAAGTCGGAAACTATGTTGCCTAAAATAAAAATAACAAATGTTTGGGAATGTGCAAAAGCGTTCTTTCATAAATTTATGATACCCCACATGCCCTAGTAGCCCCACTTAAAAATTTTGAGACCCTCTTTCAGTCCCTTTTGCAAAAAAGATATATTTTTTTAAATTTCTTTCTTGTTTGCAAAATAGTTGGGCAAACGTCATCTAAAACCATTTTTAAATTTCAAGTTGATAGCATTAGTAGTTCTTGAGATATCGAGGTGTGACAAACAGACAGACAGATTTAGTCTCACCATAAGGGTTCCTTTTTACCATTTTGGTATGGAACCCTAAAAAGACATTGTTATGACACTATTGGCTATGACACACTTTAAAATAATGAAATAACCAACATCCAAAGTGCGGTGTGCGTCTCAGGTTGCACCAAATGAGAGTCCAGCTCAGCATGTGTCAGGCAAATATACCTGACGCTGATATTCAGTGCAGATGAGATACATACGTGTATTATTGGTGTATAATGGGCAGCAGCGCTCTCTATGCATTTTAACACCATACTGCGATTGCCAACCCGCCTGCAAAGCGTGGCGATTATGGCTCCCCCTTCGGAGGAGGCCTTTCGGATGAAATGATGATGATTATTGATGTTCAAAAGTGCCTTTTATGTGCTTATTTGAAATAAACAATTTGACTTTGACTTTGATTATTTCTCGAAAATAAATGGTTTTGTGAAAAGTAATACCCGCAGTTTAAGTTTACCAACAGCGCGCCCCTGTCAATGCCATTCACGTGCCTTAAGATCCACGTAACTCTCTAGGATATCTTCATCGCGTTAGTATTTCCGGAGTACCTCATACACTTTATATCGAGTAAAAATAGTCGACCAATCATTCTGTTCATGAAAACGACACGTGTGATCGACTGCCCGTCACAACAACCCTTAGCTATATCTTTCAAGTGGGTTTGGATGCATTGATGTATTAAATATGAAGATATGGTACGCGCTCTTCGATGTGGACCGCATAAATTAGGGGAAAGGACACAATCGACCTACATTACTCCCGGTTTGCGGGGAATACCCGAATCGTAGTTTGTTTGCGAGTTGTTATGGGTACGTAACAGTGACGATTATTGCTATCTCGTTCCCGCTATAGCCCGCGTAATATGTCTATCTATTTTGATTGTCGAGCACATGACGCACGACATCGGGTCCACTTAATATTTACGTGATGTTAGAGAGTGGCCTATCTTCCTATTTAATTCATCCATGTTTGGATGTAAACATTTATAATATACAGCTTAATATTTCTCATTGTGTATGGGAGATATTCATGGTCGAAAATGGGAATCAGACTAATATTTATATACTTGCTTCTGCCCGTGACTTCATTCGCGTGAAATTTCTTGAAGAAGGTAATATATGCTTTATCATCATGCTCCGATCCACCGCGTCGCATCGCATCGCCCGCCCGCACTATTAGTTCCTTTTTAGGGTTCCGTACCCAGAGGGTAAAACGGGAACCCTATTACTAAGGCTCCGCCGTCTGTCTGTCTGTCCGTCTGTCACCAGGCTGTATCTCATGAACCGTGATAGTTAGACATTTGAAATTTTCACAGATGATGTATTTCTGTTGCCGCTATAACAATAAATACTAAAAAAATAATAAATAAATAACAATAAATATTTAAGGGGTCTCCCATACAACAAACGTGATTTTTTTGCCCGTTTTTGCTCGATATTGATAACGGCAACAGGTAGACGCTTGAAATATTCACAGAGTATTTAGTTATATATTAACTTTAAAAATAAATAACTAAATTAAAATAAAACAAATAATTAAGGGGGGCTCCCATACAACAAACGTGTTTTTTTTTTGCCATTTTTATAGATAATGGTACGGAACCCTTCGTGCGCGAGTCCGACTCGCACTTGGCCGGTCTTTTCACTTAGCGTTCCTTCTAGTTTTTTTTTTAATTTTTCTCGTCTCCCAAGGGTCGTAGCGTGATGAAAAAGCATATATTACCTTCTTCAAGAATTGGGCTAAAATAATTTTTCAAACCCGACTGGTAGTTCCAGAAATTAGGGCATTAAAAAAAAACTCTAGCTTTATTATTAGTTTATCTACGCTTCTAGAAGTTCGAAGCAAAAGGAGGATGTAAGGATCGTAGCCGCGTTTGTAGGTTCTGCTTACCGCGGGCCGTGAGAAGGCGTGAGGTTATGTGTAACAAGTGTAGGTATGTAAGTTAATGCATTTTCACTGTAACCAAAGTTATATCCAGTAGGCAATACCTTTCATGCATAAGACAAGAAAATACCCACATAAATTACCAGTCAAATCAAGTCATCAAAATCAACAACTACCCTCAAATTAGTCACGAACTCACTGTAGCCACTTTAAACCAGTTTGAACCAGTTCTATCCGCTTCAATCCGGTACTTACCTGGCGTCGACGTCAATTCTAACAAACGAACCTAGCCTAGATAGACAACTCGATTTTCCGTCTCTATGGAACACCTGAGACCTGTACTTGGTACAACCAATTTTCAACTTAAGTGCTGTAAAAATAGAGTTCGGTTTTCAGCTGTGGTTGAAGAAGAATTGGTGTGTAGCTCACAAAATCCAATATTTGAATTTTGAGAAGGTTTGTTTTGCTAGTAATCGTATTACTAAGAGGGAAGAAGTGATTCCATTCAACCAAACGTTACAATGGATGGGGAAATTCGCACCGAATTGATGTTTTGTACTCAGTATAACGTCGTCGGTTGTACTACATACCCGTTTATGACTTTACTTCCTTTGTAAGAGGAAATTCTCGATATAATTTAAATCAAAACGGTAATTTATACTTTTTAACTTACCATTTTAACAGAATCGACTTTGAAGACACAACTAAACTGGTTGACGATAGAAATACTTATGAGACAGAACCTGTAGGAGAACTGCCTTTTTTGTTCATGGGGTGGAAAATCCTCAAGGATGTCCTCCACCCTGGAGTGGTTGGAGGGGTCAGTCAGACTCTTACTGACTAAAAACCACCCTAGTGTTCCCTTCCCACACTTGCACCGGGGATCTTGGGATCTGTTATTACTTCCGTGATCCCCGGCTAGTGCCGGCCCGCCTCTGCGGGCCACCTCAAGTCTGGGGGGGGGAGGGGTGATTGACTGTACTTTTTCATGTGTTTTATATTTTTTAAACACTAAAAATTATCCTTATCTCCAAAACTACCGAGCCTAAAATTAAAAAAAAATACAGAAAATAGTTCTTTACTTATAGATTACAGGAAATTCTAAAAGAAGTCTGTGATCGTAAAATAACATGGTAAATCACTCAATATTGTGCGTACAAACTTACATTTGCAGTTGGAATGTATGGGGAATCATGTTTTTCAACTACAATGTTAAATTTGTTTTTGGGATAAATACATCCCAACTACGGAACCCTTCATTGTGCGTGGTCCGACACGCACTTGGCCGGTTTTTGTACTAAACCTTACCTGGGAATCTACTGGTTACGGAGATATTGAAAGTCAAAGTTCTAACCTTTTTTTTAACGAACTCAAGTTTTACTGTCTAGCTTAACTTTAAACACCCCCAGAACTCCTGCACCGTTGCATGCATCCTTAAACACATTGTTTTGTGTGCTTTACATTGCACGTTGCCGTAAACAGCGATGTTACTCGTCAAACCGTTTCCGAGCAATCATTTTTGCTCAATGTTTGGGTCTTTTTAAACCCTGTATATAAATTATTATTTAAGACGGAGACATATGCCAGTGACCTTGAGTGGTTAGCTTGCGTGTTCTGTACTGAGCTCACGCAACGCGTCGCACGTTCAGCCAGTAATAGGACTCGCCCATCAAGGAGCGTTGTCCCCAATTTGACGCATTATTAATTTATTATACACAAACCAAAAATTATTTTAATAAAACGCGTATATTAAAAGATCAATAATTAAATTATCTTTAAATTGATGAAGGTTTCAGAAAAATACGCTGGGTAAATTTTGCGCCATTCTCAGTTTTTTATCCGCGTTAGACATAACTTTACAAATTAATTTCACTATGGAATATAAACATAATCTAAAATATTCACTTATTAAATTATTGAAAAAATGCTCTTATTTAACTTATTTTTTTTTTCAAATCATTAACACTACTCGTTTAGACGTGATCTTCAGTATAAAATCATTAAAAGTCGGTTATCGTCGCCTTAACTAGGTAAACACGCAAATGTTTTACATAGTAATAATAATTTTATTTATTTATCACAATTATTGGTCCTTAATTAAAATACACAAGCTAACTCCAAAATATCAAAGGTCAAGGTCATCATCATCATCATTTCAACCGAAAAGAGAACAGAGCAACAGAGTGAACAGGCTTCTTCTGGGTAAGCTCACTCCATCGTTGACTTTGTCTCTGTCACCTCTGCCATAGACTAAGATCTAGAGCAAACCCATACTAAATAATAAAAAAAAGACCTCCACTGCTGGACATAGGCCTCCCCTAAAGGGGGTTTGCCATAATCGCCACGCTTGGCAGGCGGGTTGCGACCGCAGTATGGTGTTAAAATGCATAGAGAACGCTGCTGCCCATTCTCTAGTAAGTCCCTTAGTCGCCTTTTACGACACCCACGGGAAGAAATGGGACGGTGCTATTCTTTACGTCCGGCACCAAACGGACAATAAATATGTATGATAATAATTGTATTATTTTTCGATCTACTATGATAGTTACTAATAATCAAATTCTGGTAAGCCAAGTCATCCAAAATAATAATAACGAAATAATGTAGGGTCGCCTGGCAACACAAATTAATCAATCTCCATCAGTCATAACCAGTTGTGGTCAAGCGTGACCGCGTAATACTATGTATTAATCTATCGTTCATAATTCTGTGTTATAGGGTTATCACACCATAAGAAAATCAAATTGGCTTATTCCCATATTATGCGCTCCCAACAATATGATTGTACACTCTAATATAATGGATGAGCCTCTTTTTTAGGGTTTCGTAGCCAAATGGCAAAAAACGGAACCCTTATAGATTCGTCATGTCTGTCTGTCTGTCTGTCCATCCGTATGTCACAGCCACTTTTTTCCGAAACTATAAGAACTATACTGTTGAAACTTGGTAAGTAGATGTATTCTGTGAACCGCATTAATAAGATTTTCACACAAAAATAGAAAACAAAACAAAAAAAAATGGGGGTTCCCCACACTTAGAACTGAAACTCACATATTTTTTTCATCAAACTCATACCTGTGGGGTATCTATGGATAGGTCTTTAAAAATGATATTGAGGTTTCCCAAATAATTTTTTTCTAAACTGAATAGTTCGCGCGAGAGACACTTCCAAAGTGGTAAAATGTGTGTGTCCCCGCCTGTAACTTCTAAAATACGAGAATGATATAAAACTAAAAAAAAAATATGATGTACATTACCATGTAAACTTCCATTGAAAATTTGGTTTGAACGAAATCTAGTAAATAGTTTTTTTTTTAATACGTCATAAATCATAAACCGCAATTTACCTTAGATAATAATTGTACGGAACCCTTCGTGTGCGAGTCCGACTCGCATTTGGCCGGTTTTTTGAACCTCTAATAATTCTTATGGAGTCAAAAATATTAACTGCGACAAACTTGGATGTAGCGCTCGCCGGTTCCTATAGCGACACCGCTCGCTTCGCTCGCTCGACTCGCGCGCGGTTGATCACAATTCTAACCTAACCTAACCTATTTCACCCAGTTCACAATGTTTCTACAGTTTATAATCTACTAACGGTTCTAAGAGTTTTACGGTGACATAATAGGTACCTGATTGCTGGAATAAAGTCTGATTTTGTCCAACCTGTATTTTATGATGGTCACCCTACAATAATCAATGTCGGAATTGAATAATTGAACGAGTTGCCAATTTTCCTTTGGCATATTTTAGAACTGCGAGCGTTTGTAAACGGACGGCGCCGTTTTTATAATGACGAATCATACAATCTGCCTGCGATATACAATAATGTTTTACAAATGAATATAATTGTATATAATTTGATTTTTATGAATTGCATTGTAATCTAAATTTAGTTCTTGAAATTGTTACTAGTATTTTAATGTTATTGCTAATTCCTAAATGTGTACTGCATGCTATAAGTATAACCAAGATGTAAAATCTAAATATTTGCACGGCTGGAATGCCGAATATAGTGAAACCCATAGCTATTAAGAATTTATGTATACCTATATTCTTGCAAATAAATATCATTCATTCATTCATTCATTTAGTATATGCAAAACCCGAAACACGTGTCTAGTATTTTTATGTAAAATATCTATGTACAAAATTTCAAAATGGTCTGGCAGTTTGAGTCATATAAGTGGCCTACCCAAATGTCCTTTCTTTGGTATTGATCGTCGCATCGTTCAGCTCCTGAAGTTGTGAGTAGAGCTGCACGATTACTGACAAATGCGTGCACTGACTGGTCAGGTCCTCTCAATCTGTGTGGTTCTTTCCTCAAAAGACCATTTCAGACACCAATCTGCATGGCCTTCACATGATCTGACCAAGATTATGTCTGGACTTTAAAAGAGACTGTGACCTCTGAGTTTGTTTCGGCCTTTCTTCTCAGAGTAGTCAGATAGGAAACGCCGACCTCATCTAGTTTTTAAAATATGATTGACGTGTATAAATGTTTGTACAAACCTACTTACAGAAATAAAAATCATTTATCATCAAAACTGTATCATGACAAATTACAAAGTTATTTATTTATTTATTTAAAACTCCTAAACTATCATTACAGGTTTAGAAACCTAATGCGATAGCTAAGCCTACTTATAATATTATTAACTATTTTAAATAACACTATTACTAACAATTACAAATAACTACACAATACATTAACACCAAATTACTTATAACTAAAACAATACAACCTTATAATTATAACAATGTAATCTTCCCAGAAAACTAACTTATGTATGCTTTACATTAAAAAAATAAAACAATAAAGAAACAATAAACATAAAATTACACTAATTGTTGCTTTCGTAACATATTATATATAAACTTACTCTTGCAAGTTCACTAAAGTAACACGAAAAAATGTCCAACCTATTCTGAATTTCGTTAACAGTACGAATTGCTCGCGTGAGAGGTGCTTTGGCCAGCATGTTGGTTCTGGCAGTTGGCACAGTCAGCAGTGGCGGGCGCCGCGCCGCCGCCTCCACACGTAGCGGTCTGGAACAGAAAACCGCAAGCACTGAAGCACTCCCGGATTGTGCTCCTTGCCCCGGAGTAATTTAATTAAATAGACGACAAGAGTAAACTGTCGTCGCACCCTTAACTCATTGTACCCGACCATGCCCAGTACAAACAGGGTGGGGTACATCAGCGGGTACAATGGATAAACCCCGTACAGTCTGAAGTACAAGTGA
The DNA here is from genome assembly GCA_948098905.1 of Tiliacea aurago. NCBI lineage: Eukaryota > Metazoa > Arthropoda > Insecta > Lepidoptera > Noctuidae > Tiliacea > Tiliacea aurago. The sequence continues at coordinate 3,058,122 of OX402583.1, read as the reverse complement.
CGCGTGAACTTGTTTTGTACGCGCTCCAGCATGATAGAGTACTTGGCTTCATGTGGAGCCCATATGACAGCACCATACTCCAAGTGACTCCTGACTAGAGCGTCGCATAATACCCTTGTACTCGTAATATTAGTGAACCCCTGTGACTGCCCTAAGTACAAAGCCGAGGTTTCTGTACGCTCTCTTGCATATCTTAATGACATGCTCACGAAACGTAAGATCTGGAGTGAGATATACCCCTAGATCCCGCACCTGCGTTACTCGCTGCATGGGTATCGCCTCTGCTACCTCTCCGCTGCTGCTATAAGGTTGTTATGTTACCGGGTTGTCCGTACACAAACATGCTAACGGCGCCCCCGCGCCTCCAGGGTCGTCTTGCGCTCATTGATAATAATTTGGCAGTAGGTACCTAACCGTACGGCGATTGTATTGTAAGCTTCGATCAATATTGTAAGTAATTAAACGGTGATAACATTTTCCTTCACACTTAAATATTTTTGGGACAAAATATAACATGGTTTAAAAATTATTGAAATCGATTCAGTTCCTTATTCTGAACAAACTATAAGTACTCGTATTCAGGTTTCGCATAAACTAAAAATAATGCTGTTTATAAAGAGAAAGTTCACTCATTTACTCGCTGACTAAACATTTTAGTCCGTTTTAGACGAGACAAATTTTGAACATCTTTATTAAACACAAACATAACATACCATCACGCCTCTAATCCCCGAAGGGTTAGGCAGAGCTATGTTCCGTACACCCACATTTCGCCAGTCTGCATGTTTGTGCGGTTTTGTTTATTTTTTGGAACAAGACCTCAAACAACCATTTTTTTGTTTTTTTGGGTGGGAAATAACTTCTCCCGCTCTGGGCGGAGCGGGAGGGCGTGTCAGACTTTTACTGACTAAAACCCACCCGTGTTCCTTCATTTGCCTGTGTTCCAGGGCCACGATATCCCTTTCGGACAAACTCGCAACCCTGGCTGGCATTGGCCCTAATGAACCCCGTCAATTCGTGCTGACATCTCTTTGAGGCGCGCGTGGAACACAATGCGCCGTCGACCTGGGCCGTGAGTACACGGCGGTGCTCCGCCAAGCCGGGCAGATCTCCACCGTATGCTCCACCGTGTGCTGCGGGCGATCCACACAGTGGTGACACCCGGGCGTTTCCTCCCGCTTTATCCTGAACAGGAACCTCCCGAAACAACCGTGTCCTGTGAGGACCTGCGTCAGGCGGAAGGTGAGGACGCCGTGGCGCCTCTCTAGCCACTCCTCTAAGAGGGGACTTATTGCCACAATTTTAGCGCACCCAACCTCAGACAACCCTAACGGACGGATTATCAATCATTGTAATTAATTTCACACACGAGTTAATGTTAATTGTAGTTATCACAACAGAGTGATTATTAATGATAGCAGCTTAATTAGTTAGTTGATTCAGATGCCTACATGCAGAGTTATAATAGGATCCCTGTTACGTGTGGGTAGCGTATAATTAGGGACCCTAATACATAACACGAGGCAAAATTTGGTTCGAAACTTATTTTAATATAATTATATCGTGGACAAGACCTCTGTTATGGAACGTGATTAAGAGATCTAATAATAATTACGCTTGCCATTTTTGTTTACGGAGCTAATCCTACCAATCAAATAAACCATATAAAGCCTGAGCTCTAGTCTAGTCCACTCTAAAACAAAAAAAAAAACGGGTCAAGAGCGAGTCGGACTCGCGCACCGAGGGTGCCGTACGTATATATGATGTTGATGATTTCTGAAAAACTGTGCTATTTAGAAACATGGTTTTATTTTTCCTGTAATCTATACATAAACTTTTATCACATAGAATAATTTCAGATTTGTATCTATGCAAACTTCGGAGATAAGGGGAGAACGGTATTTTTTTTTACATTTTCCATACCAAAGTCGGAAAATATGCTACTTTAAAAACAATTTTGAGAATGTGAAAACAGCGCTCTTTCATATGATATGCGTATGCGTATGACATGCCCTAGTAGCCCCACTGCAATTTTTAAGAGCCTTCAGTACAGTACAGTATTTTTGCAAAAAAGATATTTTTTTTTAAATTTCTTTCTTGTTTGCAAAATAGTTGGGCAAACGTCATCTAAAACTATTCTAAATTTCAAGTTGATAGCATTAGTAGTTCTTGAGATATCCAGGTGTGACAGACAGACAGACAGACTGAGTCTCACCATAAGGGTTCCTTTTTACCATTTTGGAACTCTAAAAACATGTTTCTAATAAAGGGGAACTGTCGGAGCCCCTATTAGAGAACTATAGTTAAATTTTAATGGTTTACTTCAGATATGTTTTAATGACGTGATAAGGCAACGGTGCAGTTTAAAAGAAGATGAAGTGACGTAAATTGACAACAGTATGCTTAGATGGTTCGGTCATGTTGAGAGGATGAGTGAAAGGCGACTCACAAAAGGTATTTATAAAGCAGAGGTGAGTGGAAACCCCGGAAGGGGACGCCCTAGGAGGACATATTATAGTGACCGAATTGCTGATGTTCTTCAGAGTCACGTGCGTAGTACTCGCAACTAGCGTGCGTGTATGACCAGATGTATGAACGTAGGCGAAGCAAAACTGAAAACTCAAAGCATTTTTTTCAATTGAACCTATTACAGGCACTTTTGAATTGTCAAAGAGTCGGTCAGTTAGTCAGAAAGTTGAAGCTATTTGCCCATTCCAAAACGTAGATCTCTATGGAGAAGAATAGGCAAGAAACTCCAAGGACACTCTTATAAATCAAGATATTACATAATCCTAGGTACATTATTCTTGTCGCTTCTATATGTGAGAACAATGTAAAAAAAAAAACAATACAAAATATAAAAGATTACAAATAAGCAGACAGGAGATGACCAGTCACAACTGACGGCGCCCTTTCACGAGCATGACGCGTGGATCAGCACCATCCAACTCAACCATTTTGTAGGGAACCGAATGATCCAACACACGCGCCACCCAAAAGGAGTATGTAAGGTGGCGTTCTATGGTTTCTGCCTACTCCCATGGAAAGAAGGCGTGAGTTTATGTATGTTTTAATAATAAACTTTATTTACAGGTATCTTTCGGCTCCACATCGCCAGCCCTGAGTGACAGGACAGAGTTTCCTCTCTTTTGTCGCACCGTCGCTCCTGACTCCTCACATAATCCTGCCAGAATAGCCTTTATCAGGTAAATCAACATTTTATTGTAATTCAAAGAATTTTTTTTTCGATGCTAAGTATTTAGCGCTAAACGTATTTATATCATCATTCTGTCTTTATTATTTTCAAACGATTACAATAAATAAAACGATGTTTTAAATTCGTGTATCGTTACTATAATTTAGATTATATTTTGATTTGTGGTGTAAGATGACCTACGAATACGCTACGCACTGCGTAGCAGGCTACGCCTTTGCTACGACGTAGCGGCGTTCGCCTACACTAGCTACGCTTTCGTAGCACTTATCTACGTTCTCGTAGACCTTACGAATATGATTGCTCCTCGCGGGAACCGAAGCCCCCAAGTTAAATTCAGGAACCAAGCAATCAGTCACTTTGCAATTTATACATTGTTATTTTAGTTGCAAATGAGTTTGTTGGAAACTAGCGCCTGAACTAAACTGAAGTCTGTATTTCAATTTGTTCCAATATTATCAATGTCAATTTGCAGACTAGTAATTTACAAAAGGTTTTACACAGTGTCAAGACAGGTGCTATCTACCAGATAAATTAAAAATGAATGAAATTATCTGGCACAAGTTAACTGGAACTGCTGAAAAAAACCAAGCAAGTGCGTGTCGGACCACGCACAATAAAGGGTTTTGTAGTTGGATTAAATTTATCCCAAAAACAAAGTTAACATTATATACGAACATCGTTAATTTTCCAACTGCAAATATAAGTTTGTAATCGCATTTTTTTTATTTTTATGTTAAAAAACTACAAACTTAAGGTTTCAGACTATTTCCTTTACTTGTGCTGTGAGACTTTGCTTCTTGCCAAATTTTATGATTCTAGGTCAACGGGAAGTACCCTATAGATTTTGATTTATTTGCGAGTATCAAAATGATCTCGCATAAATCACCGTATTTTTTTATTGCGCTGACTTAGAAGCTTGATTTTTTTAGAGCACCAAGTTGAAATTAATACAACGTGTCTACGGTAGACACGTTGTATTAATTTCAACTTGATACCTTCACGCGTTCCTGAGAAAAAGGGTTGACAGACTGACCGACAGACAGACAGACGGACTACCAAGTGATTCGATTTATTATATGATAAGGGTTCCGTTTTTTTCCTTTTGAGGTACGGAACCCTAAAAATTATCAGCTGTTCCATAGAAAACTTTAATACCTACTCGACCCAAATGTATGGAGCGGCTGATATTTTTTCGTAATTACGATGTTGGTCCCATGAAGAAAGTTGTATAGTTTGATGGTCTCTACCACACCCTTAAATTTGACTATATATTTTTGATACATGCTGTATAAAAGGTTATTTTATAAAAATTAGTTTTTAATTGTCAAGGATGCGTTTTTGATTTAAGAGCGTTTACACCTTACGGCATTTCAAACAAACTTTCAAGCCATTGTTTTTAAAAATGACTGAACCGATTTTAATGAAACTTCATACGCATAAGCAGAATACAAAAATCTAAGAAGTTAGTTAAGAACATTTTCGAAATGTTTTATTTAATAACAGATAACTGGAAATCTCTGTTTCTACGGAAAATTTAAAATCGGTCTAATTTGACTGTAACACAATTTTTAGAAAATGTTCTTAACTAACTTCTTAGATTTTTGTATTCTGCATATGCGTATGAAGTTTCATTAAAATCGGTTCAGTCATTTCAAAAAACAAGGGCTTGAAAGTTTGAATGAACTGCCGTAAGGTGTAAACGGTCTTAACGCTAGACTTATACGCCATTTACTTTCTAATTCTGTAGGAAAGATACCAGCACGTAACACTACTTATATAGCAATGATTATTTACCACAAAATCCTAATTATTTTCCTCTAACGACGGCGTAACCACATCGTCTCGACATTAATAACTTTGTACAGCTTCGAATTTCACGGCTCCGAACTTTATATAATTGGTCTCATTAAATAGTCGAGCGATCTCTTGTACGCTCTAAAAGATATAAAGGCATATGTAACCTACTTTAAAATTAAGAAGGATTATTTTTGAAAAATCTTTTTAGAAGTAGATTTGAGATAAATGCAATAAAATAAACTGCGTAGGTATATCTAATGACGTCCCCAGTCTGCATGCAAAAATTCAATCAAAGATATTCAATAGTTTAGTCACTATAACTAGTCAAAGATTGGCAATACCCATAGTCGGCCCATCACTAGTATTTAGTCACTATTAAATTAATATGTAGTAATTACCCATGTTTGCAAATCACTTATTAATAAACGAATTCATTTGTAGCGGCATCGCCACATATCGTGCAAAATCCTGCATCGCGCAAGCAGAATTTACCGCGCAACTAGCATATAAACAACGTCCCGACATCAACCGTCGGGCAGTTGCCCACCAGACACAATACCCGTCTGGTCAGAGGATCCTCCCTTTTCTATAGAGAATGAGTGAACTTTACACCCTGTTCCTCATACCTCTAAACATTTATTTCAGACATAGTCCATACATTATATAAAAATTAAAATCCAATAAAACACATTACGTTAAAATAATCAACAATAATTAAATTACACATACACATTAGAATTACATAACCAATGTCACAATTAAATTCAAATATATAAAAATTAAAATATTAACAATAAATGATTTGATTTTAGTTCGTTTGAAAAAAAAAACACATTTTTAATTTCAATAATTTTTAATTTATTTGTGAGTTCCAGAGTACTCTTATGTATTGCCAGTGTTTTCATTTACTGTCGTACTACCTTTTTCCCGCGGCTTAGCTCACGTGGGCGTGGGCGTGGGTGATACGTTGCCGTGGGATAATTCCCACGGGAACGTTCTACAGGGATAAAAAGTAACCTAACCAAGATCATGGTCTACCCACGTACCAAATTTCATCCAAATCCGTTCAGTCGTTTTAGCGTGAAAGCGTTCAAACTCAAACTCAAAGCATTTATTTCAATTAAACCATTGACAGGCACTTTTGAATTGGCAAGAAGTCGGTCAGTTACAAGTATGAAGCTAGTTGCCCATTCCAAATAGTAGGTTCCGATGGAGAAGAACGGGCAAGAAACTCCACGGACACTCTTTTAAATTAAAATATTGATACAAAATATTGGTTACATCATTCATATTAAAGTTAAACATGTGAGAACGATGCAATACGTCAGAAGCGTCCGTGATAAAAAGCTAAAAAACAAAAAAAAACAATCCAAAACTAAAATAATTAAAAATAAGCCGTGGCAGCTAAGAGATGACCAGTCCCAACTGACAGCGCCCGTTCACGAACGTAACGCATGGATCAGCACCATTCAGCTCAACCATTTTGAAGGGTGCTAAATGATCCAACACACACGCCACCATCAGCGAGACATCTGAGTGAGCATGACATACTCTCAGCCGCCAGGGCACATTCAAGTCATTGAAAGCGTAACAAACAAAGTCTCTTTCGCATTTTTAATATTACTAGCTGCGTCCTGCGGTTTCACCCGCATAAGTCTCGATCCCGTGGGAATATCGGGATAGAAAGTATTTTATGTCCTAATCCACATCATGGTCTACCCATGGGCCAAATTTCATCCAAATCTGTTTAGGCGTTTTAGTGTGAAATCGTAACAAAAATACTTACTAATGGCCGGTATACACGGCAACGATAAAACTGCGCAAACGAACTGCACAGTTCACTTGCGCAGTTTTATCGAACGTATGTACAAAAATCGGCGCAAATTTTTTGGTTGGTGCAAGCCGTCGGAGCAAGGTTTAAAATCTATTCGATAAATCGTCGTCGATCGCGTTTGCACAGTTTTGTCGTAGTGTGTGTACGGAAGTCGGGCCAAAAAACCTCAGAGTTGCAGACAATCTTTCATGAGGACTTATTGCTTCTCTCATCATCACGGTATTGCTTTTTTGTATTAGCGGTGTAACTAAAAACAGGAGATGTAAGTAAATCTCTTCATTCATCCTCAAATAATTGAGCCAATCTTTCGGGGAAAATTTCAACTCGTTTAATAAATTTATGTGAGAGTATGACTTTCTTTTAAGAAGCCAATCCTTACACCACACACTACGTGATTTTCTTTTCTTTTTGCACAAAACAAGCCAGGCTAGCGCAAGCGCTTCATCGTCTTCCATCACGAATGACGTGTTTTTCTTCAGAGTTTCTGCCGAGAACTGACGATCGACGCAGATATCGTAGACGTGTAGACACACTATGGACGTTCGATAAACTGCACAAACGGACTGCGCAGTCAAATCGTGTGTACCGGGCATTACGCATTTATATTAGTTAGGATATATAATATACAATATTAGTTTTCATCATCATCATTTCAGCTGAAAGACGTCCACTGCTGGACATAGGCCTCCTCCAAAAAGGGGGGGATTTGCCATAATCGCCACGCTTGGCAGGCGGGTTGGCGATCGCAGTATGATTTTAACAATGCATACAGAACGCTGCTGCCAATTCTCTAGTAAGTCCCTTAGTCGCCTTTTACGACACCCACGGGAAGAAATGGGATATTAGTTTTAGTTTATGCGAAACCCGAAACACGTGTCTAGTATTTTTATGTAATGAATTTATGTACAAAATTTCTAAACTGTATCATGAAAAATCACAAAGTTATAAGGTTGTTATGTTACCGGGTTGTCCGTAAAAAACCATGCTAACGGCGCCCCCACGCCTCCAGGGTCGTCTTGCGCTTATTGATAATAATTTGGCAGTAGGTACTAACCGTACGGCGATTGTATTGTAAGTAATTAAATTGTGATAACATTTTCCTTCACACTTAAATATTTTTAATAACCAATTTTTTTTAATTGTGTTTTTTATGGACCATTTGGTCTGCAATGAAGATTTTTATTATTATAAGTGTTTGGTCCAAATTATATGTTCCTTTTTTAAATTAGTATACGCATTTTTAAACTAAAATCCATAAAATAAAAGACAACCACCATCCTACTACACAACCAAGACTGCAACATCTAATTGGCCTCATAATTCAAAATAAACATTATAAATAAAAAGTCAAAGTTACACAAACTTCAAAATCTAATTTGTCTCGCAAAGTTCAGACTGAGAGTTTTATAATAACCGGCCAAGTTCGAGTCGGACTCGCGCGCGAAGGGTCCGTACCATTATCTATAAAAATTGCAAAAAAATCACGTTTGTTGTTTGGGAGCCCCCCTTAAATATTTGCTTTATTTTAATTTAATTATTTATTTTTAACGTGAATATATAAAACTATACAGGACGTCCCACGGATATGCCACATGGAGGGAAAGTACCTTGAATATTTGTATATGGAACATTTTACTGAAAGAAGACATTATTTGAATTTAAAAAACAATTTAAACTGCATTCATAGATATTTAAATAATTACATGGTTGAACCGGAAATCGAACCCGTTACACGAGAAAAATAATCACCCTGTAGCTTTATCATACCGATCGAAACGCTTCATCATAAGGATAATTTTTTGCTAAATAACATAGTGTCACAAATAAAAGGAAGACCATGAATTTTAACATTTTTAATATAAAATTAATCAATTAATCAAATGCTCAAAATGAGTCCCTTCCTGTTGAATACAAAGTCGCACTCTTTTGATTAATTTTGTATTAAAAATGTTAAAATTCATGGTCTTCCTTTTATTTGTACAACAAAAATAGTGGCAACAGAAATACATCATCTGTGAAAATTAAAACTGTCTAACTATCACGGTTCATTAGATACAGCTTGGTGACAGACGGACAGACAGAAAGACGGCGGAGCCTTAGTAATAGGGTTCCCGTTTTACCCTTTGGGTACGGAACCCTAAAAAGTACACCGAATACAGACTGCGCAACGGTTTCTTATTTAGATTTGCACAAGAACAGGTATTTTGTTGAGGGTAGTTTTAATGGAATCACGTTGCTGCTACCTGGTACCGCAACTCAACTGTGCAACTTGCTGCTGTAACTGAATTTATTGCGGAGTTCATTTGATTTGTTCTGACAGTAAAGTGGAGACGGGGAAGTTATTCAAGTTAGTGACGTAGCTAATTTATGGTACCCTGAAAATATTGTCAAATAGTCATTCAAATTGAACTTTAGCGCAGCGACGCGTCAGTCGAAAATTACGCGACCGAAATTGTGCGTGCTTGTTTTTTATGTAATTTAGGCCTAATGTATTGTTGTCACATGTATTTGTTTTAATCATTGCTGGTGTAAACTCTCCGAACTTTCTGTTGAGATTAATAAAAAAAAATACAAAAATTAATATAACATTTTATAAAAAAATATATATTTGTTTTATATTATTTACAAATGTGCGTGTATCCTAAACAAAAACACCACGTTATTTTAAGACCATAGAATTCTTATAGGTTTTTCTGTAATCTATTATATAAGGTGCTAACAAATTAGGTACCAATACTTTTAGCGCTGATAGTACTCGTCTCTAGGAGTAGACTTAAGTATGAAACATTGAAAAGTTTATGTTACTTTTTGGAGATAATTAGGGAAACAACGTTACTGCGTAAAAACACCCTGTTAATAGATAGTCAACAATCCGTGACTAAGTCCTCTTTGATTATCTTATGAAACCTCTTGACTGTCATGAGTCAATGACCACTTCACTTAAATAAACATAAAAATAAATGAACATTGACAGAAAGTGTCTTGTCAGTTAAAGGCACAGATTATGTTTGGGCGAAATTTTAATTTATTTATTTTGTTCCGTAAATTAAAACAAAAATATCATATAAAAAGTTTTCTTAATTTCTATTTAAAGTTAATTGTTTTGATGTAATGTAACACCTCTTAAAATATTGGTACTTAATTTGTTAGCACCTTATATAGTAAAGAACTGTTTTCTGTATTTTTTTCAACATTTTAGTTTCCGTAGTTTCAGAGTTATAGGAATGGTCAATATTCATATATTTTCTTAAATAACTTTAAAACTTTTTATCTTATTTTTTTTTTAATTTAATAGATCCTCACAACATATCTTTTCATTTGATATGTCACACGATTAAACATACATTTATTTACGAGACGTCCCTATTTGAGTCACAGATATTCATATTTGTACCAAAATTCAACTTAATCGGTCCAGTAGATTTGAAGCAAATTGGCGGAAGTGTTCCGTTTTTTCATTCGGACGTACGGAACCCTAAAAATAGGTATAAACTCAACGCTTTGTGAGCGTCAAACGGAGAAAGGCAGTCCTTAAAATGGACTTCAGAAAAAATCATCTATTTTTGTGAATATTTTTAGCCCAAACCGAACACATGAAAAATAGATCTACTCATTTTCTCTTTTTATTTCGCGCCTTTTACTGAGAGAAACGAAATTCTTTCAACCAATATTTTTAAGTTACAAATAATTTCCAGTACATTGTCAAGATGTCTAGAACAGGACAATGTACAGGTGTTTGAGAACAAAATCTTCTAACGTACAAGTACTCGGGTACAGTCAGCAACAAAATTCAAAGAGCATTTCGGAATTTTGATTACTTATTGTTTTTAATCTCCTATGTAAAATGCTAAAATAAATAGTCATCTCGAAATTTTCTCTTAAATCGTTTTTTACAAAAAAATATGTTTGACTAGCTTTTGCCCGAGGTTTCGCTCGCGTTAATTTAGAATTTGAGAATCAATTCGGGTTGTACACTGCTTGTTGTTTGGCGTTTGGTGGCAAAAAACTCTTAACTCACTATTCAAGTTTCTATAATAGTATAATATTCAATCATGATTCGAAAGACACGTGGCACATCTATTATCATAAGTACGTTATTGTTGTTTGCTCGGGAACAGTACTTTTTTTCGGGATGAAAGGTACCCTATGTCCGTTTCTATACACCTGACAACGTATATGCAAAATTTCAGGATAATCGGTTCAGTCGTTTAGGCGTGAAAAGGTAACAAACAAACACACATAGGTATTTACTTTCGCATTTATAATATTAGTTAGGATATAAAAGTCCTCTTCCATAAATCTCTATTGAAACATTCGATATACGTGTAGCGGCATCAACATCGCCACATGCCAACACAACGCAAGCAGAGTTTACCGCGCAACTAGGACATATACAACATCCCGACATCAACCGTCGGGCAGTTGCCAGACACAACACCCGTCTGGTCGGAAGATCCTCCCTTTTCTATAGAGGATGAGTGAACTTTACACCCTGTTCCTCAGTCCTCTAGATACTCATAACCTACTTATATGTTGCTCACGGTACACACAAGTACATCTTGTGTGACTTTGAATTGAACCTTCAAGGAGTTCAACCATAAAGGGTGAAGTATGAATGATACTCGTATTCCGCCTTGGCGTTCTTTTGAGAATTACAAACATTTTATTTTCGGGACATCCTTTGTCACTAAAGATTTTGGTTCGAGGATTTTGGTCCACTTGGGAATTCGCCGCTTCAGTGTATTAGATTTGCTTGTTATGTTAATTTACGTATTCTCTTTTATTTACTTATTTATAAAATCATGTCTTTATCATCATTGACAAATCCATTGTTTCTTGGCGGGAAAGTAAAGCGTCATGTTTAGCAGTTTTGTTTTTAGCAGAATATTAATGTGTAATAATGGTGGATTCCCATTTCTTCCCGGGGGTGTCGTAAAAAGTGACTAAGGGATGGGCAGCAGCGTTCTCTATCACCATAGTGCGATCGCCAACCCGCCTGCCAAGCGTGGCGATAATGGCAAACCCCCCCTTTAGGGGAGACTTATACAAAATACAAAAATTATTTATTGACATAAAACATATATTACAATAAAATAGAATTCTCTGACTCCTGCGCTAGTTAAAACTTTGTTGCAGGAGCCAGCGTCCTCCCGTAATAAAAGACACAATTTTGTTGTTTTATGACAAGACAAAGAAAAACAAATATAATGAAAGGAAACAAAAGAGACTTCACTTTATATGTACTTACATCTAAACTAAAAACAAAAAAAAAAATTTGAAGCACCATAATTAAACAATAATTATGGTGCTTCATTTGCGCGAAAGTATGTTTTTAGTGTATGTGTGTGTGTGTGTGTGTGTATAATTGTATTTGTGTGTGTGTGTATGTGTATTTGTGTTAAAGTGTGAGTTTGCATGCCCCAATTGTTTGTTATGAAGAGGCACCAACTCAGAACAATGGCCTTCATTTCGACAGTTCAACAACATTCATCGCGCTAACAACTTTGTCGAACAGACAAACCTTTAGAACATAATTATGAAGCAATGGATTAGCATTATCCATAAAAATCATTCAAACTGTTACTGAAAGCTTATTACGCAATTACGCCGTCCCATAACAAAACCCGCGAAACTCCGCCCCGTCGACACAGGTAAGCCCCGAAACGACAATGAGTATTATCAATTCGAATCCCACCCATGTCAGCGGCACGAAGTTGCACTTTAGCAACAGATAATGATGTTAAAAATAATTAATTCATTTAAGTCACCACTATTAGTAGACTTTCTACCGCTTCATAGCCAAACGACTTTAGCCAGATGAAGATAACTTCCTTAAATTTGTTATTGCTTAATTTACGTATAGAATTAGTTTTATTGCATTTGTTGTAAACGTAGGGGGCAATGAAGTTAAAGTGCTTTTGTCCAAAGGCTGTTCTTTGGCGAGGCACTGGACAAAGTTCAACTCGCTTGGTTGACACAGGTAGGGTTGGCACATACTTTTTGTGGTATCTACGCAGAATTTCGTATACAAACATTTTCCTTACAGTGAGTACACCAGCCTTTTCGTAAACTTCGACTGTGGAATGCCTGAACGGCAAATGCAGTAGCACCTTTAACACCGCACGCTGTGCCCTTTCTGCTTCCATAAGAAATGTCTTGTTTGAAACGCCCCAAGCGCAGATACAGTATCTAACTATACATTCACATAGTGCTTGATACGTACGAAGTAAGAGCGCTTTTTCTGCAACATTACGCAGCTTTTTGAATATATATATCATTTTCCTGATCCTGGCTGCAGTAGCTACCACGTGCGCTTTCCAAGTAAGTTGGTCATCTATTGTGACACCAAGATATTTTATAGAAGCCACTCTGGAAAGCGGTGAACAATCACAGTTGAGCCGATTTAATGCTCGATTGCAGGGGTAAGAATGTATCTTAAGATTATGCTCAGATGTAGGTTTGCTCACTCTCGTCTTACTAAAACAAATGTACTTGGTTTTGTTGGTATTCAAGGATAGAAGGCTGTCCTCCAACCAGGTGGTAACCTTTGCTAGCCCATCTTCGGCCCTGTCAAAAGTTGCCTTCCAAGTGTTTCCATGAAAGACCAAGACGGTGTCATCCGCAAACATGAGCAAGTCAAGGCCAGAGAGGGTGTGATATAGATGAGGAATAATGTGGGACCAAGCGTACTACCTTGAGGGACGCCATAATTACAGCCAGATCTGACACTTTCACTCCCTGCCACTCTAACAGACTGTGATCTGCCCGATAAATAATCCCTGAACCATTCAAGAGCTACACCTCTTATACCAACGTTCTCCAACCGTGTTAAAAGGATAGGGACAGATACCGTGTCGACAGCTTTTTGGAGATCCAAAAAGACTCCCAAGCACTTGTCACCCTCATCTAGGTAAGACGTCAATTTTGATGTGAGTGTTAGTACTGCATCTTCAGTCGACTTTTTTGATCTAAATCCAAATTGATTATTATTAAGCATGCCATTTTTTTCCAGGTAGTTCATTACTTTTTTATTGACAATTTTTTCTAATATTTTGGATAACGTTGATAAAAGAGAGATAGGACGATAATTTGATGGTTCAGTTTTATCTCCAGATTTAAATATCGGACACACCACAGCCCGCTTGAATTTGGCCGGAAAGACACCTGTTTCCAGACTAAGGTTACATAAGAAAGCGATAGGTGGGGCTAGCGATGTGATATTTTGTTTTAAGACTTCTGCAGTAATTTTGTCCCAGCCGGGAGCACTGTGCGATTTCAGTCCTAAAACAACGTCTCTCACCTCGCACGGATCCGTTGGAATAAATGAAATTGAATGCAAAGGTGCTTTATCAATTTTAGCTCGACGTGCTAGGGCATGCTCACATGTGTTCATTCTATTTAACAAATCATTAGCTAAGGTACCACCAATTGATGTAAAGTACCTATTCACCTTGTCAAGGGATTTTATTGGGGTGTCATCAATCCCCAATAATTCTTCTGAAGGCTCTTTATTACGTTTCATATCGCAAACTTCTTTTAAAACTTTCCAAGTTTCTTTTACATTACCGTCACTCCTGTGTAACTTCTCCTGATAATATTTGTTTTTTAGTGTTTTTATGTCCAGCTGTGGACGTCTTTTCGGTTGAAATCATGATGATGAAGCTGAATGGTGGATTATTAACGTGAACGTGCATTAGTCTAGGCTAATGAAACAAAACAGTGCAACATCACTTCAAGTTCTCTCAAGAAGTCCGCGTGAGGTCTCAGTAAAGTGCGGGAGCGGGCGGGTGGGGATAATATATCATCTATCATGCATTGAATATAATTCATTTCATAATTATTTAAACAAACTTTGTACTTCTTCCCTAATTTTACTTGACATTGGCTAAATGTGAAAACCCCACGAAGCCACAACAAAAAAAAAACTGTTGTTTCTACTTTTTTTTTTAAGATACGCTAAGAAATGAAATGGAACGATTATGAAATATTATTAAGATACTTTAAAATATGTATTTACAGAATTATAATCATTAGAATTATTAAATACATCTTTCTGAGTTAGATTTGTTCCCCAATGTCATGAAAAAGTAATTCAATGGAACAAATCTAACTTAGAGAGTAATTGTTTATCTTAATGTAATATTAAAAAAAAATACACAGGTAATTATTTACACTAAGAAGATACTAACTACAAAAAAAAAAAACTACAACATGAAAATAAAAAAGACATAAGCGTCAAAGTACAGTGCGACTTAAAAGAGTAGAAAACAAATGAGGGCGCCACAAACGCTCAGGTGGCAACCCAGTCAGTGCGACCTACCTGATCTTGATATTTGAATAGTACTATTTATTTATCAGCTTTAAATAATGAGTAAATATTTCAAATAACTCTGTATGTTTATTAATCAATTACTTTCAAGTTATATGCGGAACTTATTGAAAGTAGGTAATGGATTAATAAATATACAGAGTTATTTGAAATCGGGAAGGGATAGATATTAGATTTGTTATGTATAAAGTTGTCAAAAAAAAATAGGCCCGTTTTGACGTTTAACTTGAATCGATTTACCATCGCGACGTAACCAGTGAGGTAACCATACGACTCGGTACTCGATACTCACGATAACTTTGATACTTAGGATAAATCGATTCAAGTTAAACGTCAAAACGGGCCTATTATTATTTGACAAGTAGTAATAAAACAACAACTCCACTAAAATATAAATTATAATTAAGAGTGTTCACTAATCAAATAAATTAAAATCTAAATATTCTACACCTTCAATGGGATCACTTAAGTTCGTATCATCTATTACCAGTTCTGACATTGATTCGTCACTGCTTTCTGAACCAATCTCATCGTCACTGCTGTCTGCACTAACCTAACCACCACTGTGCTTACAGAAACACCTAAAACAAACAAAGCATGGTATTAACATAAAATATTGATACAACTTGAAATTAGTGCTTTTACCTTTACATAATTTATTTCTTTTAATGTTATAATCACTGTGAGTCGGACGAAAGCGGTCCCACGGAAAATATGTTAATAATGTGAAATCATTTCAAAATTATGTTTCTTTACATTTAGTCTGTTTTTTAAACGAGTATGGTATAGCAAAAAATGTATTTCGTAATATACAATAAATCAAATTATTTTTGCTTTACATTCAAGTTTCAAAGTTGTTTAATCGCGCTATAAGTACAATGGTATTTGTTTATGTTAGCATAACCTCAAAACTGGTAGAGAAATCATTTGTAAATAATATCTAGTTCGAAAATGTTCCTCCCTGAATGTATTAAACGTTTGTAATTAACGTTTGGTGCAACTTTCAATAGTTACTTACCAGTAAAATCTGCTGTACGTGTGTAAACATCTTCGAAGTTGGATAGCAGCTTTCCAGCTTGAAATTTTGTCATACACCGCATGAAAACTTTATAAATTATTTCACGGGCACCACCACGAATGACCTTATTCATGTTATATCACTGTTTTCTTGTCCACACTCAGAAATTACACACAAACCAAAATTCTAACGCAAAACGAAACCGATCGAGAAGAACTGACAGCTGAAGTACTCATTTTAGCTGTTGCCAGAGAATGAAAACTTTTTAGTTCCTGTATATTTAATTTCTACTCTTTTATGTTGCACTGTACTCGTCCGCATCGCTGTCATCCGGAAACGTGCCCAGAAGACTGGCAGCATTGCCACGTTGAATGGCAATGCTAATTCTTTGGCCGAAGAACGAGCCAGCCCTCTGGTCACATGAAGTGTCGATCAATCGGCGAGAAATTTATTTAAATTAAATATAATATTAAATGTGGGTGTACTACAGGTACACGTCTGCCCAACCCTTCGAGGAAACACGGCGTGATGTTATGTTATGTGCTTCTGAAATTAAAGTTATTTTTCACTTTTTAGTGTTTTTGTTGGAAGTCGGTTTGTTTTTTTTGTAAAATTTTTTTTTTACAAAGTTAACCTGTCAACTACAATTACATGTGTTCTCCACCAGACAATTCGGCTGGGACACAGTGACAGCCTTCTCCCAGAACGAAGAGATATACTCCTTGGCTGTCAACGAGCTGGTGACCCAGCTGGAAGCCGCCAACATTACCTGCGCGGCTTCCATCACATTCGCGGAGTCGGACTTCAAGGAACAGCTCCAACAGTTGAAGGTATGTGGTGAAGAATCATCATCTTCGTCTGCCTAGAATTTTCTCAACCATGTTGGGATCGGCTTCCAGTCTAACAGCCATACCAGTATTTCACATCGAGCGACTGCCTATCTGACTTCCATAACCCAGTTACCGGCTAACACGATACCCCTTGGTAAGACTGGTTGTCAGACTTTCGGACTTCTGACGACCCGTTTCGACTGTCAAAGATAATGACAGCCGGGACCAACGGATTGAGGGGTTTTTTCGAGGAACGGAGGTGTCTCGGTATGTAAAGATGGTCACCCATCCCCGGACCGCCCTAGGCAAGCGTTAACAGTGGTATGCAGTGCAGTGTCTACCAAAAGTCAAAAGATACAGCCCTGGGACAGACGGACGAACGGACGGAGGGAAGGAGAGCAGAGCCTCAGTAATAGGGTCCCTATTGGCACCCTTTGGGTACTGAACCCAAAAAAACAAATCTTAATTCCAAAAATATATTATTAAAACTATTGTATTTTGATGATAATTGAATAATGGTAATGGATGAACGCAATACAGAGCGTGGAGTTTCTTGCCCATTCATCTTCATACGAAACTACCTTTTCAAAGGGGCGACTATTATTATTATTATTTATCTTTGTTATCCAAGGTAAATACAACTTATAAACTAAGCCCCACAAAACCGTATAGTGGTTTGACTGTGGGGTCGGTGAGCCTCTATTTAAACACTCAATAAACTTTTTACTTAAATTAATTATTATTTTAAGGTAAGTAGCACGTTAACATAACTCTAAATAATGTATTTTTTTATTTATTCTTAAACCTATTTTTATTTATTTCACTCCTTATGTCAGCTGGCAGACTGTTCAATAAATATGGTATTCGTTTTTTTAGGGTTCTGTCACCGTAGTAATTAGTAACTCTGGGTAAAGTCCATTTCACGAAAGAAGTCCCGCGGAAATAAGTGGAACTAATTATTATTATACGCTATGTTAGCAATATTCCTAAAATAACCCATGCCTGCACGCCACGTCTGCGGGACTTCTTTCGTGAAATGGACTTTACATTGAATTTGCCAGCAGCCATAGATGGTGTGTGGTTGTTGCTTACCTACATGAGTTAGGTTATGCTCTTGGGTACCATGGTGATTAACTGCTAAAAGATACTTATGCTTGTAACTGATCGGTAGGATTTTACATACAGAGTGTAAGGGACAGCCCTCCGCAAATTAACAGGGTGCACTCAGCTCCTTATTTTGAATCATATTCCACAAAAAAAAATCTCAGGAAAATTGACATTTTTGTTATCGTAATTTCAGTTACTATTCCTTTATTTCAATGTAAAATTACATTATCTGTACGCAGTACTCCATTAATGTAAATAACACAGCTAAAATAAAAAACACAGCAATGGATATTGAAATTCTCTAACGAACGGCGCCTGAAATCAGCGAGCGCGGCCATCCATCCCGCCGCGACAAATCAAGTTCATTGGATTCCCATAACTTTCCTGAAATAATTTCATGTACCGGTCATCTTAGTACGATATACTGAATTCACCACATCAGTCTGCGGAGGGCTGTCCCTTACACCCTGTATATTATTTTAAATAGTTTCCTATACAACTGTTTCTGGTTTTTTGTGTAACAAGGAGTTTCAAGAATCGAATTTGAAGAGCTTCTAATTTATCCAAGTTAGTATTGAATGTTGTTACTAGAATCAATTCTATTATGTAAATATTGACGTTCAAAAGTGCCTATTTGAAATAAACAATTTGACTTTGACTTTGACATGGAAAACAATGAACTAGGTAATCTTTATAACATCTACGTACCTCTACCTACGTAATTTACTTACCCATTTTTGCAAAGGAATAAATGATTAGATTTGCACTAGTGGTCGCCCACAGGTCGAAATTCGACCCTCTCTACTTACAATATATATACCTAGTACTTACAAGTTCCATGAGTACACTAATTCCATGCTATTATAAAATACTTACTAATTCCATGCTATTAGAAAGTATTTACTTATTCCGTGCTCAAGCTGTCACTTCTGTCACTTAACTATCTTTAAGTCATGAGGCCTTGGTATTATGTGTGTGTGTGTGTGTTAAACGCATGGTTCTGTAATGTTTTTTTTTTTATTAATTTAATTTATTTCTAATGCTAAGTAGATAATAATATTAGCTTTCTGCACTCCTCGTTCATATAAACTTAAACTGTGCCAAATTTCATACTCCTCCGTCCGCGTAATTTTCGTAATATGGGGGTCTTCACGTATTAATATAGATTAGAAACATAATCTTAGCCAAAACAGCATTATTCATGATTCATCATCATTTCAGCCGAAAGACGTCCACTGTTGGACATAGGCCTCCCCCCCCCCTATCGCCACGCTTAGCAGGCGGGTTGGTGATCGCAGTATGGTGTTAATATGCATAGAGAACGCTGCTGCCTTAAGTACCTTAGTCGCCTTTTACGTCACCCACCACGGGAAGAAATAGGATGGTGCTATTCTTTACGTCCGGCACCACACCAAACAATTAATTCATACGTAAGTACATAAACTCACGCCTTCTGCCCATGGAGGTAGGCAGAAGCTACAGTGCTACGATATTTATACAACATTAGTTTTGGTTATACTAAACCAGAAAAGGGGTAATTGTAGGGGTCATAAAAATCAGCTGTTCCATGATACATTTTATCGATTTAAGTGAACAGAAATGGAGAGAACAGCAGATTTTTGTTTTCGCGATTTCAAGGTTGGTCCCATAGAAAAAATTGTTCAAAATGATGAGTACAATTACCCCTTTTCGGGTTTAGTTAAACAAAAACTAATCTTGTATACTCCTTTTGCTTAATTTACGTTCATACGTCATACACGCACGCCGGTTGCCGTTTACAATACATCCAATGTCATCATCACTTCAGCAGAAAGACGTCCACTGCTGGACATAGGCCTCCCCCAAAGGACCCCGGGGTTGCCATAATCGCCACGATTGGCAGGCGGGTTGGCGATCGCAGTATGGTGTCAAAATGCATAAAGAACGCTGCTGCCCATTCTCTAGCAAGTCCCAGAGTCGCCTTTTACGACACCCACGAGAAGAAATAGAATGGTGCTATTCTTTACGTCCGGCACCACACGGAACATCCAATGTAACATACATTAAAACAGGATTAAACCATCAAATCCCACTTCGTCATAATGCAGGCCACAAACAAATCGTTCCCTTGTGAAGTTGTCACAACTCGAGCGCCGCTGAATCAATCAGTTCTGATTGATAGTGACAACACTGCCAGTCGACGGTGATTCGGTTTAGGCCAAACTGGTTCAAACTTGGACTAATTGATTGGGGCAAATGACGACCAAAAGTGTCTTTATACCCACAACACCACACTCTACACTTTCGACTGATTTTGATCGAGTTTTGCATATTAGGTTGTCTTTCAGTAATAATAATAAACATCTTTATTTCTCCAAAAAACAATCATTTACATTATTTAGATCTAAAAAATGGCTTAAGCTAGAGTGAAAAACCCTGACTTCTAAACTAGGTTTATGTACCTGAATCTTAGAAGCCAGTGTCCCTTAATGTGATGAGCATATAGAAAATAGGACACACATTATACACAAAAATCCATTAGGGCAAGTTAAAGAGAAACAAATCAAAAGTAAAAAAAATAAGAAAATACATTAAGACGCTGACAACAGGTAAACCGCTGTCACTGTCAGACTGCATACAAAAGAAAGAGTAGCGCGATGACACAACGCTTGTAATTCATTGCAAAATATGTAGCAATTAATTATTAATTAATTAATTATTTATTATTATTAATTATTTATTTACTCAAAAATGAGTCATCATCATCATCATTGCAGCCGAAAGACGTCCACTGCTGGACACAAGCCTCCCGCAAAGGGGGGGGTTGCCATAACCACCACGCTTGGCAGGCGGCTTGGTGATCGCAGTATGATGTTAAAATGCATAGAGAACGCAGCTGCCCATTCTCTAGTAAGTACCTTAGTCGTCTTTTACGACACCCACGAGTAGAAATAGGGAAGTGCTATTCTTAACGTCCAGCACCACACAGACAAAAATGAGTAGAGTAATCGAAAATAAAAAACAACCAAGTCCTGCATACAAATAAGACGTTCTTGTTATTAATTAAATACCAACCGTAAGTTGATATTTAGTTAGTAAAGGGTTAGTTTACCGTTAATTTGTATCGAGATTTTTTTTCTAAACGTGTTTTGGTAACAACCAAGTTCTGAGAATAATGTTCAAGAATAACATATATTTTTTCCGCTACCACAAACTTTATAAATTTGGCAATTTTTTTGTTTAAGACAAGCCTACTTTTATCATTTGCCTCTTGTCAGCGCCTTAAACATTAATGAAAGTGTTGTGAAAGTCTCTAATTTGTTTGTCTGGAGTTATGTGTGTGTGCGTGTTTGAGGGTTGTGCATGTTTGTAAAAGAGTGTGTGTGACTGTGAGTGTAAGTATGAGTGAGTGTGCGAACGTATGCGAGAGTATGATATTTATCATAATTTTACTTTTAGAAAAACCTTAATTATTAATTTATATTTCCAAAATTACCCAACAAAAGATCAGTATTCGTAGCCAGCTTGACTTTTTCTTCTATAGTTGACATTTTGTGGTGTACACTGAGATGCTTGTGGCTACATGATAAAATCGATCGTTCAAAGGTCGGTTCATCCATTACATATCGAGAACCCTCGTGCCTCGGAAAAGCACGTTAAACCGTTGGTCCCGGCTGACATTCGTAGATCTTTGGCAGTTGTTTCGGGTATTCAGAAGACCAAAAGTCTGACAACTAGTCTTAATACCAAGGGGTATCTTCATCATCATCATTTCAGCCGAAAGACGTCCACTGCTGGACATAGGCCTCACCCAAAAGTGGGGGATTTGCCATAATCGCCACGCTTGGCAGGCGAGTTGGCGATCGCAGTATGGTGTTAAAATGCATAGAGAACGTTGCTGCCCATTCTCTAGTAAGTCCCTCAGTCGCCTTTTACGACACCCACGGGAAGAAATGGGGTAATACTATTCTTTACGTCCGGCACCCCACGGAACAAGGGGTATCTTGTTACCCAGTAATTGATTTGTGGAGGTCAGATAGGCAGTCGCTCAATGTAAAATACTGGTAGTCAGCTGGATCCGCTGAGACTGGGAGCCGACCCCAACATACTTGGGAAAAGACTAGGCTAGTCAGAGTCTACTCCACAGCATCAGCATCTGCTGATGCTGTGGAGTAGACTCTGACTAGCTACTACAGTAAAACAATCCTGTTTAAGGGTCTATACTACCTCAGCGCCACCTCTTTATCTCGCTCGCACGAGTAGCTGGTGGTCACGTGAGCAAGCAAGACAGGGTGGTATAGAGAAGACTCCAAGGCACCGATATTTTAGTTTATTTCTTTTTACGGTGAAAATAATGGTAATTAGTGCTTTAGTGGCTAAATGGTTTATAGTTAGTTCAGTTAATATGCAAAGTTTCATTATCTAATTTGAAGTATTTTTTGAATACCAGCGGTTTATTGTTCGGTTTGGAGGTAACTTTGGAATTTTTATCTATAGAGAAAATTTTATGGAATCGCTTTTTCGTCAAAAAATTAAATAAAAAAATTAATTAGTACTTAAAATTAATCCTCAACTTTACCATATATTTATTTCACAATTATGCTGCAGTATTTTCGACATAACGGAGGATTATGCTAAGCCATTTGAGGTAGTATAGGCTCTTAATGGGATTTTGGTGCAAGGTTAACGGTTTTCTTATAACCTGCGGATCCTACAAACGATAATTGTTTGTTACGATTAGTTATGGCGACTACACTTTTTAGGTTATAACTGAACAGACAGCTTTGCTGTTGGGGAGTCTGTTGCGCCACTTCTTCTCCCCAGCTAAAGCACTAGGAAGTGGTGAAGGGCGGGCGTTTTTGGGGGACTTTCTTATGTAATTTTTGACGTTCAAAAAGTGCTGATTCTCAGCCTATTTTGAATAAATTACTTTTGATTTTGATAACAAATGCAGATGCTGTGTTTATAAGAGAACCAAAGAATAATATAGAAAAGTAAGTATTTAATTACTTCGTACAAAAGACAAAAGTTTCGAGAGTTCAATCAGACACCACCAAATTTTAAACTACCAAAATACAGGCTCAACATAAATTGGCTACCAAAACTCCGCAGGCGTGATGGATATCGATATCTAAACACGGGTTTTTTTTATTATACTTTTCTGAGTCAACAACCATAGGTATTGTAGTTACATGAAATATCCGTTTAAAAACCAGTTATTCTTGTGTAAACTTCACAGACGTGATGGGTTATTTGGGTATGGATATCTAAACACAACAAAAAAAATGTTTTTCTCAACTCATACTTCAAGTCAAACTCAAACTCAAAGCATTTATTTCAAATAAACCAATTACATGCACTTTTAAATTGTCAAGGGGTCGGTCAGTCAGAGAAATGAAGCTAGTTGCCAATTCCAAAGCGTAGTAGGTTCCTATGGAGAATAACGGGCAGAACGGGCAAGAAACTCCACGGACACTCTTTTAAATCAAAATAATGGTTTCATCATTCATGTTGAAATTATACAATGACATGTGAGAACAATGTAGAAAGTCGTGCACATTAAAAGCGTCCGTAATAAAAAGATAAAAACAAAAAAAAAAACGATTAAAATAGGTGAAAAAAAGTAACTACAATACCAACGGGCAATGGCCCCAAAAAAAAAAATATTTCTTTTTACCCATTACGATATCCTGTGGAGTTTGCTAGCTTATTTAACTTGACCCTGTATAAAACAGCACCCAACAAGGAAAATCGAGAGAGAATAAATAAGCTGAATGATCGAAACTCCTTGGAAGCGTTTTTGGTCAATACGTTTATCTCACTTTATTATTAAAGAGAAAATGAGATGAAAGATGTAATACTAATTTTCACCATGTGCACGTGGCGCCATTTGCAAATTCGCGCCATTTTCTTATTAGAAATGTCAAAGATTGTTGCGACTTTCCGACTGTTATTTACAAAATAATAATAATAGTTCAAGCGAGGAATCCGATATTAATATGGACTCTACTGCACCTGATATCTTGAATGAGCCCACCAAAATCGTGAGTGCTATTTTTATACCATGGAAGACTCGAAGAAATACTCAATAATTCTCTTAAAATGTTTTGATGGCTTATTTGATTACCTATTGTACTGTTTTCTCGCAAACGTGTTGAACAACGTTGTATGACACACGCGCGGAAATTGGTATTTACAAACTCGTGACTATGGTACTTACATTCGTCTACTCGTTTTTAAAAACCAACTTACCGCACTAATATCATAAATAACTATTTCAGAACTTTAGGCTCAGTTGTTTCGGGGAATGGTCAATTTTCATCTAATTTCCTAAATAACTTTAAAAGTTTTTATTTTATAATTATAAAAAAAAAAAAACTCAAATCCTTACAACAAGCTTTTTCATTTTGGGCACGCCACAATTGTGGCGATAAGTCCCCTTTTTGAGGAGTGGCTAGAGAGGCGCCACGGCGTCCTCACCTTCCGCCTGACGCAGGTCCTCACCGGACATGGTTGTTTCGGGAGGTTCCTGTTCAGGATAAAGCGGGAGGAAACGCCCGGGTGTCACCACTGTGTGGATCGCCCGGAGGACACGGTGGAGCATACGGTGGAGGTCTGCCCGGCTTGGGCGGAGCACCGCCGTGTCCTCACGGAGGCGATCGGTGACGGCGATCTCTCGTGTACGGCCCTGGTTCGGGCCATGGTTCGGAGCGAGAGTGCATGGGAGGCTGTCACCTCCTTCTGCAAAGCAGTAATGCTTGCGAAGGAGGAGGCGGAACGCGTGAGGGAGAGGCAAGGTTCGCGCCCTCGCACCCCTAGTCGCCGCAGGAGATGCCCCCGGCGTCGGGAGTCGCAAGCCGATTTCCGGCCACCGTAGGCGTGGGCTTGCGGACGGTGAGCGATGGGTAGCTCACCGTCCGATAAGGACCAGGCCCGGGTCGACGGCACGTTGTATTCCACGCGCGCCTCAAAGAGTTGTCAGTAGCAACTGACGGGGTCCGTTAGAGCCAATGCCTGCCAGGGTTGCGAGTTTGTCCGAAAGGGATATCGTGGCCCTGGCACACAGGTAAATGAAGGAATACGGGTGGGTTTTAGTCAGTAAAAGTCTGACACGCCCTCCCGCTCCGCCCAGAGCGGGAGAAGTTATTTGATAATTTCCCACACAAAAAAAACAAAAAAAAAAAGCCCTTTCATTTGATACGTCACACGGTACCGTTTGCAAAACTTTTTTTTTTAATTCTCGTTTGCCCCCCAAAAGTGACCCCCATATTCAAAATTGATTTATTTACGTTAAACGTCCATAATTGGGTCATAGAAGTTCATATGTCTACCAAATTTCAACATAATCGGTCCAGTAGGTTTGGAGCAAATCGGCTGTGGTAGACGGACAGACAGACAGCCAGATAGACAGACACACGACTGATTCTTTATGGGTTCCGTTTTTACTTTTGAGGTACGGAACCCTAAAAAGAACACACCATCCAATATCAGTAAGTTAATCCATACCATAAAAGCTCTTGAAGGATAGTAGAACTCCATTAAAACCCTCAAATGATTGATTCCAACCACAGCCTTCCAACCGCGTAACGAACTAAGTTTGACAAATTATATTGACTTCAAGACGATATTACTTAGACATTGGAAGTCAAGTTTAAAATTGCTTATTTCTGAAGTTCTGAAGTCGCGTAGTTGATCTAAGTGTAATGCTGAAAGTTTAGACCATCGTTGAATAATAAGCAGGCGATACAATGTGTTCCTTGTAAGGGAAAAACTTATGCTAAAAGCGCGGATATAGAAAAAGGCAAATTTTCTGCGTAAAATGAATGAGCAGCTGTGTTTTTGAGCCGCGCATACGCAAACTACTCTCTCATTTATTTGTTCGAAACATGAGTAATGCACACACAAAGCATGCAAGATGTTAAGTATGATGATGATGTGTTGTGTGTGATGTTGTGTGTTGTTAATTATGTTCTTATTAGTTTGTATGTCATTACATTACACCTTACATCAAACGTGACTGTTTAATTGATTTTTTAAGTTAAGAATAGAATAGAATAGAATGCATTTATTTGTGAGAATATTGTACAAAGTTGTTAAGTATGTGCATTATGTATTACGATCATATATTCTGCCATTTCCGGCGTACAAATATTGTTTGAAAAAGTATGGGTCATTATTACATTGAAATTAAATTATGAAACATAAGAATTACAAATAATTTAAATAAATTGAACAATAGTTGTAAACAAGATTAATTATATAAGTCAAAGTGCAATAAGGTCAAGTAGATAAAAATTATGATTTAGAGGCAATAATGTCAAATATTTTGGTACATTTTTCATTCATAAAATCTTCAGTCGAGTAGTAACATTTGCTTAATAGAAAGTTAAATAATTTATATTTAAATGTTCTGAGGCTGAGAGTTTTGAAGCCATCAGGTAATTTGTAAGTAATAATAATAAAATTATATAATTAATAAATTTCATAAATAATTTAACATTAATATTGTAAATGAATGAATAATGTAAGAAATATTTCTATTATAGTAGATATTTACCGTACTGCGATCGCCAACCCGTCTGCCAACCGTGGCGATTATGCCCCCCCCCCTTTTTGGGGGAGGCTTATGTCCAGCAGTGGATGCCTTTGGGCTGAAATGATGACTATGATGATGATGAGTAGATATTTGCACCTGTTTAAGTTGGATATGGTTTAAAGAACTTTTTTGTATGTATCACCTCACGTTCCCATATTCAAGCAAATAAATGATTTGATTTGAATTTTGACAAACAAGGGATGAAAATAAACGGCCACTTAAAATTTATATGCGTTTAATTCAGCCGTTGGAATGTTACATAAAGCACTATATAGTTAACCTGACAATACGACATATTTGTCAAAAAAACACCAGTCACAAGCTGATTTCCGGCCACCGTAGGCGCGGGCCTGCGGACGGTGAGCGATGGGTAGCTCGCCGTCCGATAAGGACCAGGCCCGGGTCGACGGCGCGTTGTGTTTCACTCGCGCCTCAAAGAGATGTCAGCACCAACTGACGGGGTCCGTTAGGGCCAATGCCTGCCGGGGTTGCGAGTTTGTCCGAAAGGGATATCGTGGCCCCGGCACACAGGCAACGGAAGGAACACGGGTGGGTTTTAGTCAGTAAAAGTCTGACACGCCCTCCCGCTCAGCCAGGAGCGGGAGAAGTTATTTGATAATTTCCCACCCAAAAAAAAAAAAAAAAAAAAAGGTACCTACCTAACCTACTGTTAAGGCTTCTACATACCGGGGTGACTGGTCGCGCGACGCGACGCGACACAAAGGCACCGCTCGTCCCGCGACACGCGGGGCCTTTGTGCCGTGTCGCGTCGCGCGACAAGTCGCGCTGGTATGTACTCGTACTCGTAGAAGCCTTTAACTAACAACAGTAACCTACTGTTGCACTAATGCAGGCCACTTACGTTACGATATACTTGCGCAAATTTGGACTTACACAAGTATACATTATTATGTGGGATGAATTTGCACAAGTATCCAAAAAAAAAGGAAAAAAAGGAGCTACGTCTGCCAACAAACGGCTGTGCAGTTTGGCAGAAGTAAATGTTGTGTATTTATATTAATAATCTGAATAAACACTTTTTATTTTTTTTTTTCATTCGGTGTCACGCAGACTTGTGCAATTCTAAACTTGCGCAAGTAACGTATGGCTACCATAAAACTATGAAAAAAACTTGTAAAAATTATCGAATTATCGCCTGTCACCCGTTACCTACAGTTTTGTTAAATAGGCCCCAGATACCGGTCACCCATCCATTTTGTTTGTTTTTGTTTATGAAAATTATGTTTTGTGAGATGATTACGATAAAATTAAATATGCTAAATATGCACTTTGAAGAACAAATACACTATATAGATTTCTTTTTTAACCGGCTGTCTAATAACAGATAACTAAAAATCATTTAAGAACAACCTATTAATGAACTAAAAATTACTACCTAAATAAAACTTACGTAAACATAGAACTTTAATATATTCTTAAGAGCTTAAGACTTACCTATATTTAAGTGTAAGTAGGACGTTCACGCTTCCAGCTTTTAAGAAAATATTAAAGTTCTAAGTTTATCGAATGCCGTTTAGAGGCATGACGAACAGGGGGTAAAGTTAACTCATCCTAGAAAAGGGAGGATCCCCCGACCAGACGGGTGTTGTCTGGTGGGCAACTGCCCGACGGCTGATGTCGGAATGTTGTATTATACTATACTCCATTTGAAATAAGATTAGACATTTAAATAAACTAGTTTACAGTCCGTTCAACCAATTTTGAGTTCTATTCCTTAGGCATAAGGATGGCATTAAAAGCAAAAACATAGTTACAATACCAACTGTTTATTACAGCTGCCATTTGTCATGCCACCAACGCAATAGAAGTCAAAATCGGTTGAACGGACTATAAAAAAGGTTTATTTAAATGTCTAATCTTATTTCAAACGGAGCATAGTTGCGCGGTAATTTCTGCTTGCGCGATGCAGGATTTTACGTGACGTCAGTGTCATGCATAGTTCGCATGTGGCGATGTAGATGCCGCCACACCAGGAAGTGCTTAAAATATGGTCAAAGTCAAAGTCAAAGTCAAATTGTTTATTTCAAATAGGCACATAAAAGGCACTTTTGAACGTCAATATTTACAAAAAAATAGAATTGATTCTAGTCGCCCCTTCCAAGGTAGTTTCGTATGGAGAAGAATGGGCAAGAAACTCCACCGGTACTTTTTTTAAATCTAGTACAATATTTTTATAGGTACATTAATTAAATAAATTATATGTAAAGACGATTCACCTAGAATAAAATGAATAGGTAATAAAAAGAGTTAAGAATGAAGCAATGACAGATATATTTTTTTTTAATGGATAATAAAGAGTGTAACCGGAAACACATACGGGCGAAGCAAGTTAATATAAAGCTTGTAAAAATAAAAAGCAAAAGCGATCCAAAGTTTAGAAAGACACAGAATTGTTACAAGAAAAATACGAAGGTGTTTCAGAAATATTTCACTCGGACTTAATTCATATGCAAATATACTTACAATGAATCAAACGAAAACTCCAACAGTTTTTCTTTGTCAAGCGTTCAAAAGGAATGTTCTTTTATTTAGCCTGGGACTGTTTTGCCATTTTTGAAGTAGATTGAATACCTAATGTTACTTTAAGGTACAATGAAAGGATCTGTGTTGTAATATCGTACCTCACTCTTTCCTTTTTAGGGTTTCGTACCTCAAAAGGAAAAAACGGAACCCTTGTAGGACCACTCGTGTGTCTGTATGTTTGTCTATCCGTCTATTACAGCCGATTTGCTCTTTAAGCCGATTAAGACGCAGTTATATGCCAGTGACCTTGAGTGGTTAGCTTGCGTGTTCTGAACACTGAGCTCACGCAACGCGTCGTACGTTCAGCCAGTAATAGGACTCGCCCTTCAAGGTGCGCTGTCCCCAATTTGACGCATTATTAATTTATTATACACAAAACAAAAGGTATTTTAATAAAACCCGTTTACTAAACGATCAATAATTAAATTATCTTTAAATTGGCGCAGGTTTCAGAAAAATACGCCTGTTAGATTTTGCGCAATCCTCAGTTTTTTATCCGCGTTAGACATAACTTTAAAAATTAATTTCACTATGTATTATAAACATAATCTAAAATATTCACATATTAAGTTAATGAAAAAATGCTCTTATTTATCATATATTTTTTTCAAATCATTAACACTACTCGTTTAGACGTGATCTTCAGTATAAAATCATTAAAAGTCGGTTATTGTCCCCTTGAGTTGAAATTTGGTGCACATATGAATTTCTGTGACCCAAACACGGACGTCTAATGTAAATAAATGAACTTTCAATATCACTTTCAGGAGGCAAATTAGTAAATCTAAAAAAAACAGCTCGTATAAGATAATTATATAATTTTAGTTTTAAAAAATATATGCCAAACTCTAGTTTAACATACATTTTTTGCACAACTTACTTACTCGTACTACATTTATGAAGGCGGATTATTAGATTTAAAAGTCACTAAAATCATATTATATCTGCGCCTTAAGCGAGCTTTCCAATAACCACTACAATTAAATTACAACACAGGAATTACAAACTCACTCAAAAAAGGAGATAATACAAAATTTATCTTGCAGAGGTCGCTCGAAAACCAACATTGTTTAAACCTCAAAGCAAAAGTTGTTACAACTTTGCCTAGCTATTGTTACCAGCAACCACAACACAATACCTACTTTAAAATTACTCCTAAAAGCATTCCCAGGAATTAATAATTCTAAATTAATTAATTAAATGTTGTGGGTTTATAATTTAAGTTCTCTTTGGGGAATGATTTATACGAGTACAAAATTCTAAAGAATTTTATTATGTAAGTAGGTACAGTTTGTTTATTCAAAATGATACAACCGCGCTCTATTTTTGAGGTGCATCAACGCTTTCGAAGCAAGGTCATAGGAAAATTGTTCTTTTTTTAAGCCCAGAGACTAATTTGACATTTTAAATGATTTTTATATGATTATCCATAAAAATTGCAATAAAATCACGTTTGTTGTTTAAATATTTGTTTTATTTTAATTTGATTATTTATTTTTAAAGTGAATAAAAGTCTACCTGTTGCCGTTATCAATATAGAGCAAAAACGAGCAAAAAAAATCACGTTTGTTGTATGGGAGCAAAAAATATTTGTGTTATTCAATTTTTTTGTATTTTTTGTTATAGCGGCCACAGAAATACATCATCTGTGAAAATTTCAACTGTCTAACTATCACGGTTCATGAGATACAGCCTGGTGACAGACGGACAGACTAACAGACAGATGGCGGAGCCTTAGTAATAGGTTTCCCGTTTTACCCTTTGGGTACGGAACCCTAAACAATGATGCCTTTATCATTGCGCTTGAAACAAAATCAAAGACATCCAGGTATGAATATGCCCTAAATGTGTCAAGAAACACAAGTCCAATTGTTATGCATGTATCGATCGTCAGCTTTGTTTACGTAACATAAACGTGATTGTAATTCGTGAACGCGGCTTTGTGTCGCACAATGTACACAGACATACGGCCATGACTATTTACTCTTCGCACTCCGTTAGATATGTAAACGGGGATGTAGAGGAACAGAACAAATTACATGCCTTATGATAAATTAGCCAAAGAAGAAAGTAGAAGCATTCAATTTAAAAAAAGGGTTCTATACCTCATATTGTTTGACGGAATTCCAGCGGCAAGAAAATTACACCCCGTGCAATGAGATCTCAATAACTCGAGTGCAGTTCCTAGGAATACTGTAGATACTCATCTGAATTAAAACCTGCCAGAGGCCCATGCAGAGGCATAGCGGGAGCGTTGAAATCGCGGAATCGACTCTGAAATGTTATTTTAGAACCAGACAACCTAAAGTGCAAATTTCTAAACAACGCACACAGTAAAAGTTATTAGCAAAGATATTTAAATATGTTAATCTCATCGAAAAAGTTGCGTCCAACTGTTGGCCGCAAAATGCACGCTCACTAGAATAACACAATGACACCACAATGACGTGACGCGAGTGTAAGACATAGCTGTCACGCACACCAGCCCATCGAAGTTGGCCTGTTTGTTTTAGTTCCTTTATAGCGCGACACTCTATTTAGACTTAAATAATATGTCGGATCCGGTCATTAGTACGGACAAGAAACGGATCGCAAGCGCGCTACTACTGGCGACATCGCGTGATCTACGCACACCTCTAGCGCGCTTCTACAGAGTCGTGATGTTTTGAGCCGATGGGCGAGGACGACATTCAAGATTCAGTGTCTGATCGCATCGGAGTTAGGACTCAGTTATTGTGGTAATTGTAATTTGTAGTGATTGTGTCAATTTGTGATTTTAATAAACGCTGTGTATCGCACCCAGTGTGTTTTCATTGCACGAAACCCATATTCTGCCCACATGATGACCGAATCTAACAGAGTAAAATCCTGACGATCCGATATATATAAATATCAAAGGTTATTAGTACAGGAGTTTGCACTTTATACAGCTTTCAGGTCGCCAATGCGTGGTTTCAGTACTTTCAGTCATAATAAATTGAAAATAATGATACACTCCACCGTGGTATGAGGTGTTGACATTGAAGGATGTGCTGTGCGATCGTGGCAAGTATTAGATAAGGAAAAGAGTATATTACTGCCGCATAGTATTATTATCACGCTTGTCCACCCCTTACAGGATTAAAATCAACCCTGTGCAACGCATGTCAATACAAAAAAACTCGATGCGGCCCGCCGGTACGGTGCGGTAGTTCATACAAAATGTACGAAAATGATGCAGGAGGATTTTTGCAATGCGGTGCGGCCCGCCCAAATGTGCCTTTTGAAATTTTGTGCGCGGCCGCACGCAGCGCGCACCTTCAGTGTAATCCCGTTGTCCCCGTTTGCCATATCCCCGTCACTGCAGCGGCCGGCGAGTGCCAGAAACATATTTTTGAATGTAAAACCAAACCACGGGGACAACGGAAAGTATTTTGTAATATTTAATTGAACTACCGCTGTCCCCGTAGGACGGGGACACGACGTACGGGGACAACGGGAATACACGGCACCTTCGAGGGCCTGGGGGTCTGCTCCGGACATAAATCCGAAGTATCAGCCGACTGTTCGGCCGCTGCTTGACTACGGCTAACTATGGCTGACTACGCTGAAGGAAAAAAAAAGCGACAGTCAAAGAGATAAGCCAAAGTCAAAAATGTGACTTTTAGTCGGCTAAGGATTCAAAGGCAATAAAAAACTTTTTACAAAAAAAAATAACCGACTTCCAAAAAAAGACTACAAAGTGAAAAATAACTTTAATTTCGGAAGTCGGTGTCTTTGGATCTGTATTTTAGTTTTATGCCACCGACTTCCGAAATTAAAGTTATTTTTCACTTTGTAGTATTTTTTTGGAAGTCGGTTATTTTTTTTTGTAAAAAGTTTTTTATTTTTCACTTTTTAGTGCCGAAAAAGAATTTTCCAAATCGGTTTGTAAATGACGGAGTTATGCGCGAACAAAAAACGCAATGCAGAGTAAACGAAAAGATCGTTAATGTAGACAATGTAGATTTTTTTTTAGATATTTGTTGATTTTTCAAAAATCGCTTGTCCGATTTCGATAAAATTTTCATGGGACCATTTGGGAAGTATACCCTTTCCAACAAAAAAAGAAATTTTCAAATCGGTTGGCAAGCGACGGAGTTATGCGCGAACAAACATAAAAACATCCGAATTGAGAACCTCCTCCTTTTTTAGAAGTCGGTTAAAAAAGGAAACTATGGAAGTTAGAAAACGGCTGAACATTCAGCTGGTACTTTGACGATTAACGCTTCGGAGTAGACCCCAGGTCACCGTGACCTTGCATGGGGGCATCGTGGGAACTGCGACTAGTTTCTCTGGGTTGGTGAGTATTCGGGGATGGAGTTAGAGTTTTATTCCTATAACATTTTGCCAGATATGTTTAAGCCCCACTGCCCCATGTAATAGGGGACGATTGTATTGCTACTAACTCCGGATTCCGGTCTGCTTCTGAGGAAATACTTTATGGAAATAAGTACTAATATAAATAACAATTAGCCCAACCTGGGAATCCCAGGTTTCTGCTCATCAGTCCAATTCCAATTCCAATTTTAAAGTAATGGCTCCATCGTTCTACCGTTGGTTCTGCCAATGTCAAGGTTGAAGGAAACAAAGTGCATTCGCTGAAGTTGACAGGTTGTATTGCCTTTAAGATTAACTTAATTCTGGATCCGTTTGAGTAGCCTGTAAGGACAACACAAAATATTTGTTAGTACATATTGTTAGTAAGCAGACAACACAAATTAACTTTATTATGAGACGAACACTATGAACCACCATTATGAGTTGGTATGTTAAAGCTTGATGTTATTCAATAAAATAATTTTTTGGAGTGTTTTAACTAATGGGGAATCAATTACTGTCAAGAGGAATGGTATATTAATAGGTCTGGGAAAATTAGGGGGGAGCTTATCGTATAGAGGTACCAAAAGATTACGACAAGAGAAAAATATGTGCACAAGAGTACCCTCTTCCACACCACACTCGCAAAGGAAATGATCCTGATCCCGAATGCGTAGTTTAGCCAACTGCTCAGCAGTCACGCTTGCGACATCTAAACAATGACAACTACCATATTATAGCCTGTATACATAGATAGATTAACCTTCTGCCCACGAATTCGACCGCGTAAAATTTCGGTCCCCGACTTACTACTTCATTTGCCAGTAGGGATTTTTTTTTTTCATAAATATTTTCCATTTTTTTTTCTTTTTCTCAGTTAGTTTTAAATATGGCATTTTGAGCACTTTATGCGGCCTACCAAAATGTCCTTTCTTTGATATTGTTCGTCGAGTCGTTGAGATCCTTAAGTCTTGAGTTGAACTGCACGATTACTGACAAATGCTTGCACTTATTGGACAGGTCCACTCAAATTTGTGTGGTTCTTTCCTCATCAGACACGGATCTACATGGTCCTCACATGATCTGACCAAAAATGTCTGGACTCTAAAAGAGAGTTTGACCCCTTTTTTTTTTTTGGGTGGGAAATTATCAAATAACCGAGGGCGAACCTTGCCTCTCCCTCACGCGTTCCGCCTCCTCCTTCGCAAGCATTACTGCTTCGCAGAAGGAGGTGACGGCCTCCCATGCACTCTCGCTCCGAACCATGGCCTGAACCAGGGCCGGACGCGAGAGATCACCGCCGCCGATCGCCTCCGTGAGGACACGGCGGTGCTCCGCCCAAGCTGGGCAGACCTCCACCGTATGCTCCACCGTGTCCTCCGGGCGATCCACACAGTGGTGACACCCGGGCGTTTCCTCCCGCTTTATCCTGAACAGGAACCTCCCGAAACAACCGTGTCCGGTGAGGACCTGCGTCAGGCGGAAGGTGAGGACGCCGTGGCGCCTGAAAGAGGGGACTTATCGCCACAATTGTGGCGTGCCCAGCGCTGGGTTGCGACAATCGCACTCTCCATGCCGCCATAAGATCCCGCCGGAGCTCTGTCCGCTGTGCCGTGATTTCTCGCGGCAGCGGAGTTTCACCCCGGCGTTTTGCCTCCTCGCGCCACTCCCAGACGTGCGCGAGGACTTTAGAGTTTGACCCCTGAGTTTGTTTCGCCATTTTTTCTTAGGGGTAGTCAAATAGGAAATGTCGACTACATCTAGCTTATTTTTTTATTTATTATTATGACGTGTAAAAGTGATTCCGATATCCTATTTACAGAATAAACGATTTCATTTCATTTATAATAGAAAATGTTTTATTTTCAGGAGCTGGACACTCGCATCATCATTGGCAGTTTCTCTCAGGAGATGCTTCCTAAGATATTTTGTGAGGTGAGTCGGCTTCAAGTTATTCATTACAATCCAGTCAAAAGAATGCGTTCTTGACACTAGTCCGTTTCATACACAAACTAAGGTTTCATAACATAATAACGAATAATTATGTGTTTTGCGAAGTTGATCCTTTATTTTTTTCTTTTTGTGTAACTTAGCCGATGTTGACTATTCTGCCAGCGTCAATTTGATCCATAATATAACTAGAAATTGTCCAACTGACAGGTGTCAGTCAAACTAATTACAATGTTTTTTTTTAGGCTCTAATTAATGTTTTTCCTGAAAACTTTTAAAACAAAGATACCTTCGTCGTGTAGTTGGTCCCATAGACTATAGATATCATAGAGAATGGAACTTGAAGTTCTCAGTTCTTTTACAGTTATTTCTGATTTTGCATCACAGAGATATCTTTATTCTCGTTGCTATAAGTTTGCTGACGGGTTGCTTTCGGAGGTAAAATAACTCTAAAAGGACTGTAGTTAGCCTCAGTAACCCCCCCCCCCCCCCCCCCCCGCGATAACTGTACATATGCCCGTAACAAATAAAAAAGCTACTTTAGTTTTATTACGAGTATTAAGGATTCTACAAACCGCCGCGACACGCGACACGACACGAAGGCCCCGCGTGTCGCGCGAAGAGCGGTGCCTTTGTGTCGCGCCGTTCTGTAGAAGCGTTTATTCTGGTGTTAGGCACCTATAATAGTAATTAGTCATCAACCATGCTTTAGTAGTAAGTGTGTGGTGTTTGTGAGATCGCAGGCGTTCAGACTGGGCATGTTCGGCGCGGAGTACGCGTGGCTGGTGTCAGGAATGCCCCCGCGCATCCGCGGCGCCCCGCCCTGTGCGCGGCCGCAGCTGGCGCGCGCACTCGAGGGGCTGGTCACCGTGACCGCGCATAGGGGTATCGTGGGAGATGCGACTAGTTACTCTGGGTTGGTGAGTATTTTGGCATGTTTTTATTTATGCGATAAGCTAAAGCTTCCCTCAATATTTGACAGAAAGTGAAGTGTCAAGCAATTTTGAACCATTGTGACGTAACTTTGCTGTCATATTCCCCTGCTCTGCAAACACGTAAGAAGTAGTATTCTGTCCTAACATGAAAGTAGGAAGAAGCTTTAGATAGAGCTTCTAGTGAAAGATTTTCGGGGGGAACGAAATTAAGAAATCTGATGATTCCTCTAAGTACTTGAGGGAATCCGTTCTTATCTCTATTAATTCTGCAGTAATCGTTTATGAAAAAGTAAAATTCAGACAATGATCCCAATTGTCTGAATTTTACTTTTTCATAAACGATTGCTGCAGCTGTCATTTTAATTTCTACGATAGCTTCATAAATGGTTTGATCGGGCAGATATTCCTATGTGCATTTTGGTGAACCAAAAGCACAAAAGGTTTTGTATTTTGCAGTAAAACACAGCACTTGTTGATTTTTATGAATAAAAACGTAAAGTCCATGTGCAAAGGCGAATTTAATTGGTGGACTGTTTATTATGCATTCGTTCGGAAAGTAGAAACGGAATCGAATAATGAACGTGCAATTCGGAATCGCCCGAGGCTAGCAACTGAGTTTCATACGCCTTGCACACATTGTAATGATAATTTACGAGCTCGTTGTGTATCGACTAAGGACCAGTTTTTGCCTGTTTTAGCATCAATTTTAAATATTCAAATTAGTGTATTTAGGTCCGGAAAAAAAATATATGTCATAGATACATCCTTGTTCTAAAACCACCATTAATAATTACCCTATGGAAATTAATGTTTCAAAACACGATAAATTGTAATTTTTTCGACGAATTAAAAATTCGTAACAGGGTCGATTTCAAAACCTTTTTCGTTTCCTTTCCTAATTAAAGCACAAAATAATAAGAAAATTGCATGTACACACGGCTACATATCAAGCTATATATTTCCAGTTTAGACTGATCTCGCATTGTATAGGATTTCCTTAGAATGAGAGGTCAGCTTATACTGGAAATGTATAGCTTAATATGAAGCCGTGCGTACCATGAGTTAATCGTATTTTAAAGGGAATTACACGGTTGGATTTTTGAGTTTAATACTTTTATTTTTTTTAATAAACAAAATTTGTAAATCGAGCTAAATCGGCTCGCGCTCAGAGTCCTGCCGGACGTCATCGAGGGAGAAAATGTGTCAAAAAAAAAATCTTTGCCTTTATTGACAGCCAACGCACAGCCGCTGGGTCCACAAGCATGATATTTTGCTCAAGAGTTCCTTATAAATAACGAACTAAATTACAACTTTGGTATTTTCTATCAAAATTATATTTTGCGAGAGAGAGATTAACTATGATAATATGGCACGCCCCTCCAAAATTCAAAACGTTTGAAAGTATTTATGAAAATATTTGTACGTATGTGTGCGTAATGAGACGACCGTCAACAAAAACGGCGGATTTGTTGCTCGACTAGTGGCGTCATTAATCCATTATTATTATTAGTATGGCGCTGCACTGACGTACTTTATGAAAACGACACGTGCGTGGTCTTGCGCGATCGGCTAGTTATGACCAACAAATCTGGTAATAAGTGAGATATTATGGGTACTTACAACTACTTAAGTACAAACTCTTTCGTAAGGTACCATTCATTCTAATCTTAAGACCATAAATGTACCATATTCTGACAAATAAATGATTATGATTATGATTATGATTATAAGGATGTGACTACACACAATGAAACAGTAATTTGGAGGGGCGAGCCGTGTTATCGTTGTTTATCTTTACAGCCATTGCAATTTTAAACTTTCATCTTCACAATCAGCCTGTTATGTTCCCACTGCTGGGACACAGGCCTCCTCTCTTCGAGAGGGAGTGGGCCGTAATCCACCACGCGGGCCCAGTACGGGTTGATAGATGTCACGTTTTCGAATGTTTGGTTCTAGGACAAGCCGGTTTCCTCACGATGTTTTCCTTCACCGTTTTGAGAGTACTGGTGATGAAATAATTTACATAAAGGAGCTTCAGCCCCTTCAGGTCCGAAGCTACGACCTACAAACTCGTAAGTCGCAGCCGTTACCACTGGGCCACCACTGCTCTCAACTTTCACCTGACTTCCGCAAAACTATTTTATCTGTTGTTCAGGCTAAACAACTTTTCAACACGATATATAATATCTATGGCTTTTGACGTAAGAATTAAATTAGACACGCGTTGAACAAGTGTCTGTTTTTTGTGCTTTTTGGGCCCTGATTGTTTAGTAAATTTTTATATTTCCGTACAAGAGAGGTCAGCGTATACTGGAACAGTATAGCTTGATGTGTAGTCGTGTGTACGTCGTTGCAAAATACTGACAAATGCGTGCACAGACTGGACGGGTCCACTCAAATGATGGTTCTGTGTGCTCATTTGTGGTTCTTTCCCCAAAAGATCTGACCAAGATTATATCTGGCCTTTAAAGGACACTATGACCTCAGAGTTTGTTTCAGTACTTATTTCGTCTCAGAGTAGTCAGATAGGAAACGCCGACATCATTCAGTTTTATTGACGTGTGAAAGTGTTTGTACAAACCTACTTACACAAATTAAATCATTTATCAATATTTTTCCAAGATGTTTTGAATGAACTAATATTTTTTGTCATATGGATCGCTATTCCAGCACATTTTTATTAAAACTAAAATTAAATAAATAAAAATCTTTATTGCAGATCCATAAAAAAAACACAATAAAACAAAAAAAATATAGTTACATGAGTTACATAATACAAAAAAATACAATAAAATAAGATACCAACATAAACACACATATACACACTAGTAGCTATAAGATCCGTAGCAATGAATAAGGCATCAGCCATCCGCGAGGCGCTCAAGTCAATGTCACTCCGAGATTTATATCTCCGCGATGTACGGCGGCTATAAATAAAAGATGAAAGCTTAGGAAGTTAGGCTGCTATTTTAGGAAACCTATCTACCTATACGAAATTGGGTAGAATCAGATTTCCTTGCAGTATTTTGCGAGATCAGCTTATACTGGAAATGTATAGCTTGATGTGTAGCCGTGTGTACATATTTATCATCATCATCTGCCCGCCTTTTCCCAATTATATTGGGGTCGGCTTGCAGTCTGACCGGATGTAGCTGAATACCAGTATTTTACATGGGGCGACTGCTTATCTGACCTCCAAAACCTACTGGGTAATACGATACCCGTTGGTAGGACTGGTTGTCAGACTTTTAACGCTTCTGAAACTCAAACTCAAAACATTTATTTCAATTAAACCTATTACAGGCACTTTTGAATTGTCAAAGAATCGGTTAGTTAGTCAGAAAGTTGAAGCTATTTGCCCATTCCAAAACGTAGATCTCTATCGAGAAGAACAGACAAGAAACTCCAAGGAGACTCTTTTAAATTAAGATATTACAAAATCCTGGGTACATTAATCTTGTTGCTTCTATACAGGAAAAGTTTTTATCCACTGCGCAAATTTTGACAAGTTAAACTTAAACGAGTTTTATTAAACATATATTTTTTATTTGGATACGTCTTAGTACAAAAAACAAAAAATATCGTTAACGAAAGATGTTTACTTTAAATGTGGTTGTATGGCTACCCGGCGGCGCGCGGCGAAGCGGAACGCGCGAAAGTACCTACCTATCAGCTGTGCGCTAGCTCGATTCGCCGGCGTAGGTATTTACGTGGGTTACAATGTACTGATCGCTAATTTTATCAGGTTCGAACTAGACTTTTTTTATGTTTAGGCCGTGACCTGTAGTTATTTGAAGAGTAATTCCAATTTCTCCTTCATACTTTAATGGGCTTAGGATGGCTTCTTCGATTTCGATCGCCAGTCAGGGTCTGCCAGACCTTCGTGCATGATTCGGGGTTCTGAACTGTCCGTGATCAAGCAGCCTTTGAGTGGCCGCTAAAATGGTCCTTTCATTAGGGACCGCGGGGTTAAGGATTCCATGGGCTCGCATTCGAGGTATGCTGTCCGTCGCATACATTCTGCGAGCTGCTCGCAAACTTTTTATCACTCAGTACATACACTCGCACCATCTTGTAAAACTCGCGGTTACTGAAGTCCAACATCGTGACCGGTAGCACGGCACACGTGCGGCGGCGCGGCGCCGGCGCTTGCGCGGGGAATCGATTAGACGCGACGTCACACGACAGCGCGTGCGATGAGCGAACTGTCGAGTGTCGGCCACAGCGCCCGGCGCGCCCTGCCGCCCGGGAGGGGGTTTCATTCACCCCCGTGCAACACC
The DNA here is from genome assembly GCA_948098905.1 of Tiliacea aurago. Classification (NCBI taxonomy): domain Eukaryota; kingdom Metazoa; phylum Arthropoda; class Insecta; order Lepidoptera; family Noctuidae; genus Tiliacea; species Tiliacea aurago. The sequence goes on along the minus strand of OX402583.1, from coordinate 3,017,368 downwards.
GCCGCTTGCGCCGGCCGCCGCGCGCGCCCATTTATATTATTACGAATAGATTGTGTCCATATTTTGCTGATTTAAAGTAGGATAAAAAAAAAAAAAGTATTGAATAAATAATGGAAATGTGTTCTGTTACTGATATTGAACCACCAAAAAAAATTTGCGCACTGGTTAAAAACTTTTCCTGTATGTGAGAACAATGTAAAAAATTAAATTAGTTATTTAAAAAACAATACAAAATATAAGATCAAAAGATTACAAATAAGCCCTGGCAGTTAAGAGAAGACCAGTCTCAACTGATGACGGCGCCCGTTCACGAACATGACGCGTGGATCAGCACCATCCAACTCAACCATTTTTAGGGAACCGAATGATCCAACACACGCGCCACCATCAGCGAGACATTTAAGTGAGCATGACATACTTTCAACTGCCACGCTTTTTTAAGTCAACATACATCTTACCATGATAAACGGCTCCATGGTAACATTTACAAAATTTTAAAAATGCTTCTAAATTATACGAAACTATAGCTATCAATGTATTTCAAAAATTAATAAAATGTTACTAGCAAAAGGAAAATCAACCTATTGAAGTATTCAACAACTAAAACTTGATTACATTTTATATATTAGATATGATTGTAATGTCAGAACATAAAAAAGGGGGGAAGCATCTCTTCCAAATATTATCATTTTAACAAGTGAGCCCAAGTGGTTGTGGAGCAGGACCAGCATTAAGCCAAGCATTTTTATCTATGATATACCAAATAGACTGACGACCCGTAACGACTGTCAAAGATCCACGAATAACAGCCGGGACCAACGGCTTAACGTGCTTTACGAGGCACGACGTATAATAATGTTAATAATAATACCTACTTGAGAAAAGTTAACATTAATTCGCTTCGAAGCGCAACTTCTGCTTCGAATGCGATCAAAATTGGAAATAAACTTTCATCTTCAGCTTTGAAATTTGTCTGTGTCAGTTAGTAGCAACCAATCGGTAGCGACGTACCTACATATCTTTAAAACTTTTATAAACTCTGTAGTTTATATTGTGCGTGGTCTATTAGTCAGACGAAACTGAGAATTTGTGAGGAGATTTCATGAATTAATTAGGACTAACCTCTGTTTATACGTATAGGTATGTCACGCTCTAATCCGGCCGATAAACCGCAGTTGCTAATTGTAGTGGTTTAGAATATGCTCGGCACCCATTGATGTATTAAATAGGAAGATATGGTACGCGTTCCTCGATGTGGACCACATAAATTAGGGGGAAGAACACAATCGACCTACATTACTCTCAGTTTGCGGGGAATACCTGAATCGTGGTTTGTTTCCAAGTTGTTATGGGTACGTAACAGTGACAATTATTGCTATGTCGTTCCCGCTATAGCCCGCGTAATATGTCTCTCTATTTCGGTTGTCGAGCACATGACGCACGACATCGGGTCCATTTAATATTTACGTGATGTTAGAGAGTGGCCTATCTTCCTATTTAATACATCAATGTGCCGCACCCTAATTCGTTAACACACTATCAATTTATTTTGAAGTATATTGCTAATCCATTGCTACATCATTTTCGAAAAATTTGTCAGCTCAATGTAAATAAAGCAATGAATGTTGTTAAACTGTCAAAATGAAACCCATTGCCACTGTAAAGTATGTTACGCACGTTGACAGACCCATGACGATAATGTTAGACACTTGAAAATAAACTACGGTTAGACACTTGATAAAAAAAAGCCTTTTAATTACTCTTTTTAGGGTTTCATAGCCAAATGCCAAAAAACGGAACCCTTATGGATTCGTCATATCTGTCTGTCTGTCCGTCCGTATGTCACAGCCACTTTTTTCCGAAACTACACTGAACTATACTGTTGAAACTTGGTAAGTAGATGTATTCTGTGAACCGCATTAAGATTTTCACACAAAAATAGAAAAAAAAACAATAAATTTTGGGGGTTCCCCATACTTAGAACTGAAACTCAATTTTATTTTTTTTCATCAAACCCATACGTGTCAATGGATAGGTCTTTAAAAATGATATTGAGGGTTCTAATATAATTTTTTTCTAAACTGAATAGTTTGCGCGAGAGACACTTCCAAAGTGGTAAAATGTGTGTCGTCTCCCCCTGTAACTTCTAAAATAAGAGAATGATAAAACTAAAAAAAATATATGATGTACATTACCATGTAAACTTCCACCGATAATTGGTTTGAACGAGATCTAGTAAGTATGTTTTTTTTTATGGATAATGATACGGAACCCTTCGTGCGCGAGTCCGACTCGCACTTGGCCGGTCTTTTTTAATAATTTTGTTAAAATAATTAGGTTTTAAATAGAAAGGAATCAATTGTTATTGTGTAACAGGAACGCCCCTCTAGGTGAAGGCCTTATATGTAAAGGCGGAGAAAAATGGCAACCTTTGGAAGAGGTCTTCAGATAATAATTGACACCTATTGTAAAGTCAGGGAAATGACTTGTTAAGCAAATTGACTAACAACTTAAATTGTCCACATATTCAAATCACAGCTGTCATTCTGACCTGCCAGGGTTGCGAGTTTGTCCGAAAGGGGTATCGTGGCCCTGGCACATCAGGCAACGGAAGGAACACGGTGGGTTTTAGTCAGTAAAAGTCTGACACGCTCTCCCGCTCCGCCCAGAGCGGGCGAAGTTATGTGATAATTTCCCACCAAAAAAAAAAAAAAGGAGTCAGTCTGACAGTTGTATGAAATAGCTATACACAGTAAATTGAACTAAGGTATCAATTTGCTTAACAATTAATTTCCCTGGATGTAGTAGCATGAAGATAATAGTTACTATTATGTACTACTTCTGGCAATTTTTTATAAGCGGTTTTGATGGATAGTTAGTACCTACTATACCCATGAATCATGATCATCGCTCCAACCGTTCCACAGGATAAAATGCTACCCTTTTTTATTCAGCACAAAGTCTTGGCAACAAAGCCAAGATTTTGTGCTGAATAAATAAGTGTTAATCTTTTAACCACCATTTTATAAAGTCGGTATTGTTATTTAATGAGCAGAAAGGCACTTTAACATGTTGCTTATGCATGTACCCGGCCCGAGTTGGGGAAAAAGCACAATTCTGGTATACATTGTTCTTCTTAACATAAAGGTGGCAATTTAATCTAGGTAAGTTATTATAAGATGTCTGATATATACAACATTATTTGTAGTTTATGCGAAACCTGAATATAGTTTGTTCAGAATAAGGAACTGAATCGATTTCAATAATTTTTACACCATGATATAATTATTTTGTTCCAAAAATATTTAAGTGTAATGGAAAATGTTATCACCATTTAATTACTTACAATACAATCGCCGTACGGTTAGGTACCTACTGCCAAATTATTATCAATGAGCGCAAGACGACCCTGGAGGCGCGGGGGCGCCGTTATCTTGTTTTTGTACGGACAACCCGGTAACATAACAACCTTATAACTTAGTGATTTTTCATGATACAGTTTTGAAATTTTGTACATAGACTGTTTACATAGAAATACTAGACACGTGTTTCGGGTTTCGCATATACTAAACATAATGTTGTATAAGTTGACTCTAGATAATATAAAAAGCGCTATCTACTCAAGCTCTTTTAAAAATCAACTTAAAAGTTTCCTGTTGAATAAGTGTCTAAATGCTGTTAAAGATCTATAACGAAATTCCTATTTATGTTGTATTTATGCATTATTGTAATATTTAACGTGTTTTGTCATTATGTAATTTTATTTTATTTTTTATACCATGTAATTTCAGATACAATTTATTGTTCATGAATAAATTACCTATGACTTATGACTTATTATGTCAGCTCAGAACAGACTTACGAGTTTAGCGATATCAGAAGGCCTCAACCACCTACTAATCTAAGTACTATAACAGAAATAGAGAACTTCTTTCCCATACTGAAGTAAGATTAAGGATGGACCCGCAGTGGTAGCCCGTGAAATTACGTACTTTTTTTGCAATTTGAACATTTCCATAAGAGATTTGTTAAGATGTCTTAATTGTTATGATTCAGTAAATACATATTTGATAAGATCGCAAATCATATTTTGATGAAGATACAACCTGAAACTGACCTGCAAATTGCAAAAAACGTAAGGAATTTTGAATTTCGCGGACAACCTCTGCGGATAAACCTTAAAATAATAATATTAATCATTTTATTGTCAGGCATCTAAGGCCCATAGATAAAATACACAAACTTATATTTTACAACAATAATATACTAATACATATTCTAAAACCAAATTAAACTATAACTAAACACACGTTGGGACTTCTTGGCGGGAAAGTGAAGCGTCATGTTCAGCAGTTTGTTTAATTTTCCAAAATTAGTGTTTAGCCGAATATTAATGTGTAATAATGGTGGATTATTAACCATTAAGTGTTTGTGAACGTGCATTAGTGTAGGCAAATGAAACAAAACAGTGCAACTTCGCTTCAAGTTCTCTCAAGAAGTCCGCGTGAGGACTCAGTAAAGTGCCACATCTTTACTGAAACTCAAGGGGAGTGGGCGGGGATATCATCATCATGCATTTATAATTCATTTAATGAATATTTTAAACAAGAACTAAAACTTAACATTGGCTAAATGCACAAACCGTACGAAGCCAGAAGGAAAAAAAAAAAAAAAAAAAAAAAAAAAACACGTTGTCTCGCTGCGTGGTGTCGCGTAACCGTCCTCGGGAACGTCGATATACGACACCTTTCGGCCATAATTCCATTTATTTATTTACGTATTAACAATTCACGTTGCGTTGAATATAATCCAGTATGAAACGTAAGAATACTGTTATAAGAGGTGGTTCTAGGACCCCTACAACATCCATTCGTTACTATTGACATGATAAAAGTTTAACATTCTCATTATAAAACACCTCATTCTTCCAGACAAACGAAATGTTCCACCGTGAAATGGAAGCAGCTGGTGTCGCCGTCTCCCCATACGCTCCTCAGACGTACGACGCAGTCTGGGCAATTGCCCTGGCCTTGAGCAAGGCGGAGCAGCTATGGAGGTCCTTGGAAAACAGACGGAGTAATGGAACGAACAGCACTAAGCTTGGACTCAGTCATTTTGATTATGATAGACAGGATATGGCGAAGGAATTCCTGGATCAGCTTGCGAATCTTAGTTTTGTTGGAGTTTCGGTAAGTGCTCGATTGTTTTAACAACGTTAGAAACTTATAAAGGAGTTTAAGACGGAGATATATTCCAGTGACCTTGAGTGGTTAGCTTGCATGTTCTGTACTGAGCTCATGCAACGCGTCGTATACGTTCAGCCAGTAATAGGACTCGCCCATGAAGGAGCGCTGTCCCCTGTTTGACGCATTATTAATTTATTATACACAAACCAAAAAGTATTTTAATAAAACGCGTATACTAAAAGATCAATAATTAAATTATCTTTAAATTGGTGAAGGTTTCAGAAAAATACGCTTGGAAGATTTTGCGCCATTCTCAGTTTTTTATCCGCGTTAGACATAACTTTACAAATTAATTTCACTATGTAATATAAACATAATCTAAAATGTTCACATACTAAGTTATTGAGAAAATGCTCTCATTTACCATATATTTTTTTTAAATCATTAACACTACTCGTTTAGACGTGATCTTCAGTATACAATCATTAAAAGTCGGTTATCGTCGCCTTTAGTAAACACAAAGGTACACGCGTAGTGCCCGTTGGGCGTCATTAGTTTTACCTCCAGGGGGCCTAAAATGGACGCTTTGGCAGAATCATAGTATGATCTGCGTACAATTCCTACGTCTCGCAATTCATCTGTTTGACAGCTGCTATTTGACATTAGACTTCAATAGAGCAATTAATAATTTGTGGATAATTTTACTAAACTCCATACAAAACTGTTATACAGATGAATTGCGGGATATGAATTGTACACAGATCATATTATGATTCTGCCAAAGCGTCCATTTTAGGCCCCCTGTAATACAGTGTATACTATCGCAGGAGCTAGGGAATTCATAAAAATGTATGCATAACTTATGTCAATAAAGATTATTATTACCATTTCGCACAAAACACACTCAAAAAAGTCTCAGGCCGCGTCGTTGCACTCTTAGGCTTGAGTGATCGCACGACTCATATCAATTAATCAATCATTTATTTGCAACGAATGTAGGTTACATTAAAATACAGGTGGAGTAGATAGGAGTGAGCCACGTAGGTACGTTCTGCCTGGAAATAGGCACGCAAAAACTATAAAAATTGTTAAGAAGCTATATCTAGAAATAAAATTACAAATTAAAATTTCACAGTTAGAATTATTAAGTACAATAAATATATTATTTTGATATTGAAAAATGTCAAATTAAAATGTTACTATAGAATAAAATTAAAAATAAACCATATGTTCAAGATAATATTAATTATATTAATTATTATACACATTGCAGATTCACAAATTTTGTCTATTAAAAAATCATTAATCGAATAATAACATTTTTCTATTAGGAAAGCCTCATTTTTCATTACAGATGTAATGAAAAATGACAATTTATTGTATATGGTAGGACCCATACAAATAACACTTTTTTTCAATAGCGCTGTGTTACAGGACTCGATTTGTAATAAATTTTTGTATTGGTATATACTTATTCATATAACAAGACGCGCTTGTACTTCAAATTTCATACAAACGATCGCGATGATCGATTAGTCGCGCGATGATTGCTTTTGGTTAGGACGCAGGGTCATGCGAAATAAAGAGATTTCTGAAAAAAAAAACCAGCCAATTCTACCAATCTTCTTCCACACCTTCCGGTGGGCAAACGACAATGGATTTCTGTAATTAACACGAGCAGTACCCACCTTCCTCTTGTGTGCTAATACAAATATGGCATCATACTTATTCAGCCGTTAATTGTACTTACCTACGTACCTATTGATTCAAAAACCCATTTATTTCTCAACAGTTGACATAGAACTAATAGCTCGCATTGCGCTGCTTAATATTCAATTAAGCAATTAAGAAAGCATAAAGACTTATTTAAAAAGGCAGAGGAAGTATATCCTCGAAACCGGCGAGGTCCTCACAGGCTTATATTAAATGACTTACCAAGACGTTTAGTTTAGCCATGTGTGTTCGAATTTATAATAACATTCCAAGTACTTTAAAAACTTTAGATTTTACATTGTTTAAAAAAATATTACTCAAATGGTTAAACAATAATAATTTTTACAGCATGAAAGAATTTACTGACGGGAAACATTTTGTAATGTATCCAATAATATTTTCATTTATATTTTCATATAAGGAAAACATGTATGCTCTTTAATGTATTTGAAAACAACTTTATACACCATGTTTTATGCAAATATATATTATTTCTATTAAGACGCAGATATATGCCAGTGACCTTGAGTGTTTAGCTTGCGTGTTCTGTACTGAGCTCACGCAACGCGTCGTACGTTCAGCCAGTAATAGGACTCGCCCATCAAGGAGCGCTGTCCCCATTTTGACGCAGTATTAATTTATTATACACAAAATAAAAGGTATTTTAATAAAACGCGTATACTAAAAGATCGATAATTAAATTATCTTTAAATTGGTGAAGGTTTCACAAAAATATGCTTGGTAGATTTTGCGCCATTCTCAGTTTTTTATCCGCGTTAGACATAACTTTACAAATTAATTTCACTATGTAATATAAACATAATCTAAAATATTCACATATTAAGTTATTGAGAAAATGCTCTAATTTAACATATATTTTCAAATCATTAACACTACTCGTTTAGACGTGATCTTCAGTATAAAATCATTAAAAGTCGGTTATCGTCCCCTTATTATTTAATTAAGCAGCGCAATGCGAGCTATCGGCAATAAATTATAAAACAATTTGCATCATTCCGACTCTCTAAACTCAACATGGCCGTAGGCTGTTACCGCGTCAAACAAATTATTTACGTGTGTTGTTAAATTTAAATGAACGTACATTTGAATATTCCACCACAGCCGCTCCATACAGTCCGATAATTTAGTTTGATTATGATTAATTATGTGTATTTTAGCAGATTTTACCTGCATAATTAGGTATTATTGTCATATAAATGACGCTCACGACCGTCATACTACCTTTGATTTTAATAAGTAATCGGTTTTCGATTCCTATGGCTCACATGATCTAATACAGATACATAAAACTTAAAACTTTTGCAACTTTTAAAAGCAAATATTTTAATAGTAGTCTGATTCCCATTTTTGACCATGAATATCACCCATACACAATATTACACAATGTGAAGTATTAAGCTGTATCTTTACAAATAAATAAAATTTAAATGTCTGTCCGTTTATTTCGGCTAATCTTCGAAACGGCTGGACCAATTTTGACGGAACGTTCACTGGCAGATAGCTGATATTAGGTATAAGGAGTAACTAAGGCTCGTTTTTTTTTTTTATAAAAAGCCACGTGGGCGAAGCCGCGTTCAGCAATTAGTTCTTAATATGAAGGTTGACTAGCCCACCAATTGATTTTTTATCCTCTATGACTCTTCGTATGACTATTTCAGTTAACACATTCAATTTCTCCACTCCACCACACACACACATCACACACACCACACACACAGACCCACACCACACACACACACACACACACATCACACATCTTTGTCCACTTTTAAGATTCAGGTAAAAAAACACTTCCTCTCTCCTTAAACATCATCATTACATAACACAGTTCCCTGCTCTTGTTTCATGTGTATTATTGTATCTCGTATTTATATATTTATTAGATAAGTGTATGCTTTGTGTATGTATGTACTTATTGTATATGTTAATGGTACACAATCCATCCATCCAAAGGTTGTCTGTAAAAGATCGCTTTTAGCGATAAGACCGCCCATTGTGTTGTAGTGTAGTGAGTATATACTCACTACACTACAGTGTCACCCTATGTAAAATTTAAACATTTATATCTGTAACTTTTACGGTGTACATAATAAAGAGTATTCTATTACATTCTATTCTATTCTAATTTCTTTGTAAAATGTAATTTCAGGGCCCTGTCTCGTTCAATGGAGCAGACAGAATAGGCACGTCGGCTTTTTATCAAATTCAAGGTAAGTGTTCCACCAATATTTTATCAAACCGTAGACTGCGTGTGCTCATCCTTACTTCACTGTTCTATCTCTAAATGATCGTATTATTCTGATGTGGTTTTCAGCAACACTACGTCAAATTCAAATGATTTATTTCAATAAAACGCACATAAAAAGCACTTTTAAACGTCAAACTTTACAAAAAAATTGAATTGATTCTAGTCGCCCCTCCAAAAGGTAGTTTCGTATGGAGAATAATTGGCAAGAAACTTCACCGTTACTCTTTTACCATATTTTGTATAGGTACATTAATTATATGTGAAGACGATGCACCTATATAGTTGCATGTTTCCCCCAACTTTTTCTTATTTTTGTGTTTATGTTCTTTGTTGCGTCATGTTTACCGCAAATAAACGTATTTTCTTTCTTTCTTTTCTTTCTATAATTAAATTACTATACCACAATAGGTAAAAATAATTAAAAATGAACCAATGACAGATAAATTAATTATGTGATAGATACATGGTGCTCACATTTACAAACATTATAAAAGTATAATTATGTTGAAAGTAAGGACACCCGTCCACAGTACCGTCTTTACCATACGGGTACACGGGGCTCGTGCCCAGGGCCCCCGACCTCACGGAGGCCCTGGAAGGCCGATTCAACGCTTGCACTCAATAACGATTTTTTTTTTCTACTTTTAGGTTAATTTAAACCTGCACCATTTTATTTAACAACGTACCTACCAAGTTCGATTTCTTAAAACAGTAAATAACTTTTGTATCTAATTTAATAATTTACATTTATAATTTCAGTTTTTTTTTATAATTTATATACCTACATCATAATAGGAAAGTGTTTTTTTGTCATTCACTTCTTTTTTTTACTTTCTTCAGGGGCCGTAAATAGTTGTGTGCCCAAGCCCCCCCCCCCCCCGGACTGCCCTAAGACGGCTTTGCCCGTCCAACTAGTATTTACCCTATGTCGAATTATATCTTCTAGGTGGCAGACCAAAGACAGTAGCCCTGTACAGCCACGGCCGTGAGATGAGCTGCTCCGAGTGCGCGCGGCCGCAGTGGGCGGGCGGCGTGCCGGCGGCGCGGCGCGTGCTGGTGCTGCGCGTGGACGCCGTGTGGGCGCCCGCGCGGCTGGCCGTGGCGGCCTTGGCGGCGTTGGGCGTCGCGCTGGCGCTCGCGTTCTTAGTGTTTAACTTGCATTATAGTAAACGAAGGTAAATAATAACATAATAATAAAGCCCTTTTATTTCCTTAACAATACATACAAATTAACACTAGATACATTTACATTTAAATTTTTTGTTAAGGCCCCTTTCGGGTATAGGCCTCCTCCAACATTTTCCAGGTTGTCCTGGTCTTCGCTTTCTTTGTCCAGTCTTCTCCAGCAATTTTATTAATGTCGTCTAGCCATCGTTCCCTAGGGCGACCTCTGGCTCTCTTGCCTCTTGGACCTAACCAATTAGTGACCAATTCTGTCCACCTTCCGTCTGTCGATCTTGCCACGTGACCTGCCCACTTCCACTTCAGTCGTTTCATGTGCTGAAGAGCATCTATTATTTTCGTTTTTTTGCGTATATTTTCTGATTTGTGAACGAAGGTAAATACTGTGTTGATATTGGTTTTTGAACTCATTTTTTTAATTTGATATACGAGTATAATGCTGGATCCACATAGCCTGGCGGCATGCGCCGGCCGCCAGCTTTGCGTGTGGCAATCGCAACAAAGTCGGCGACCATTTCGCCGGTGAGGCCGCCGCACCGCGTGGCAATGGGGGGAACTCTGAACAGTACCCAAAGAAAAATATGACCCTCCTGTAGCCAGGTATCGAAGGAACACGGGTGGGTTTTAGTCAGTTAAAGTCTGACACGCCCTCCCGCTCAGCCCAGAGCGGGAGAAGTTATTTGATAATTTCCCACCCAAAAAAAAAAAAACAAATGTATCTCTAAGCTATTGTTAACTGAACTTGAGCTGGTATAGCACTTCTCCAATTAGTATTCGCTTTCGATATTATGGGTCCAGTAGTGTTTCAAAACTTCCACTAGAAACCCTCAAAAACACTTCAAATTTCGAACGAACAGTTTTTCGGTTTATGTCATCAATTCTGAACTGAAACATTCTGGAAACATCACGCCTATTTCGAAGACTTGGTCTCATCCAAAATCTTCTTTAGCAATTTTTTGCTGTTTAAGACAGAGATTATACACCAAAATTGCTTCAGCAATTGCGATGTCATCGTCCATTTTTGTCTCCAGTATCTGCGTACAATTCACTTCACCGAAAGTCACAAGATGACTGAGAATCGTTTCACAGCCACGCTTGCCGGCTTCCGCCGGCGGCTCTTGTCAGCGGCTTTGCTTGTGGTCAAGACGCCGGCAGTGCCGCCGGGCTGTGTGGATCCACCATTATGAGGAGCTCGTGGCTAAATAATAAAAGCCGCACGGGTTGATCCATCAGGTTAAGCTACGCTTGCCCGGGTTGGCCCGTGGATGGGTAAACGAGACTCTTCCGTTCCTAAGAGAGCACGTTAAACCAGGACCCGGCTGTCATTCGTGGATCTTTGACAGTCGTTACGGGTCGTCAGAAGCGCGAAAGTCTGACAACCAGTACGTTACCAAAAGGTATCGTATTACCCAGTTACTGGGTTGTGCAGTCGCTCCATGTAAAATATTCAGGTATTCAGCTACATCCGGTTAGACTGGAAGCTGACCCCAACATAGTTGGGAAAAGGCGGGCAGATTGATTTTGAAACCTAATACCATTTTTTTTTATTCATTACAATTTAAGTATTCGCAATACAACTGTAGGAACAGTACCCCGAGTGTAAGTTTGCATGTGAGTAAACGTAACTAGCGCGTTTGCGTTAAGATTTTTATTCTCACCCGTATATTCTTAGCATTATGATCTATCGGTCAAATTTTAACGCAAACGTTACGTTTAAACAAAAAGTTACGTTTACTCTCTTGCAAACTTATACTTGGGGTACTGATGTAAACATTAATATGTAAGTACCTATGCCCCTGAACTTTGTGAATAGCAAACCAATAGCAACGAAAAAATTTATATCGTGTTCCCTCTAAGAATATGAGCGACAACGTACATTATTGTATGAAACCTGATTAAAGTCAGCACTACGACATCGACATCTCTAACAGATGGATCTAAGCGCCTATCTAATTTATTTAAGCTGGAAGCTCATGACGGTAAAATAACAATAAAAAAAATATATATTACAAAAGAAAAAACAACTGGCTTCCAAAAAGCAACACTACAAAGTGAAAAATTACTTTAATTTCGGCAGTCGGTGTCTTTCGGTTTGTATTTTAGTTATTTGCTGTTTTTAAAAGTTAGATACTTACTATTTTTCATTTCTAGGGTTTCGTACCTCAAGAGGAAAACACAGAACCCTTATAAGATAACTTCGTTGTCCGTCTGTCTATATGTCTGTCAGTCTGTCAAGACCCTTTTTAGTTATTTGCTGTTTTTAAAAGTTAGATACTTACTATTTTTCATTTCTAGGGTTTCGTACCTCAAGAGGAAAACACAGAACCCTTATAAGATAACTTCGTTGTCCGTCTGTCTATATGTCTGTCAGTCTGTCAAGACCCTTTTTAGTTATTTGCTGTTTTTAAAAGTTAGATACTTACTATTTTTCATTTCTAGGGTTTCGTACCTCAAGAGGAAAACACAGAACCCTTATAAGATAACTTCGTTGTCCGTCTGTCTGTATGTCTGTCAGTCTGTCAAGACCCTTTTTCTCAGGAACGCGTGAAGGGATCCAGTTGAAATTAATATCAAAGACGTAAGTCTATGGCCCCTTAAAGCTCTAAAAAAATCTACCTTCCAAGTCAACGCAATAAAAAAGTATGGCGACTTATGCGACATATTTCCATACTCGCAAACAAATCAAAACCTATAGGGAGGGTACTTCTCGTTGACCTAGAATCATGAAATTTGGCAAGAAGCAAGGTCACATAGCACAATTAAAGGGAAAAGTCCGAAAATCTATAATTTATAGTTTTGTCACCAGAATTTTTTTTTTTTTTAATTACATACTTACATTTTCAGTTGGAGAAGCGACCGTATATCGATGTTTGGGAGAACATGTTTTTCAACTACAATGTTAAGTTTGTTTTTGGGATAAACTCATCCGAACTTCGGAACCCTTCGTGCGCGAGTCCGACTCGCACTTGGCCGGTTTTTTTTTTTAATTATTTTATTCACGGCACGGCCGGTTTTTTTTTGTTGTGGTACCTACACAAATAACAGTGACAGGAATCTATTATAACATCATCCACATAGACTAAATGAGAAAAATACGTGTTATTGAAGCTATCTCAAAAACTACCCAAGCAAAGTTAATCAAATTTGTAAAGGACCACCGCGTAAAGTTCCTCTACATAAAAAAAATGTCAACAACGAAAATATCGATGAACATAAATTAAAAAAAAATACATACAGAACATAGAACCTCCGCCTTTTTGAAGTCGGTTAAATTCACCGGGTGCACTTTCATTGCCATGTAAGCTTTAACTCCGTTACAATAAAGTTATAACTACTTATTTCCAGATCAATAAAGCTGTCATCTCCCCGCTTGAACAACATGACGCTGATTGGCTGCGTGCTGGTCTACACAGCTGTCGCTCTGTTGGGCGTGGACAACGCCACACTCCCGTCTTATGTGCCCTTCTCTGCTATGTGCACCGTAAGTAAACTTTATGCGTTGTAATACAACCTTAGCTATGGTACAGAAACGTGGTCGCTCACAATGGGCCTTATCAGAAGGCTAAAAGTCACCCAAAGGGCAATGGAGCGGGCTATGCTTGGAGTTTCCCGACGTGATCAGAAATGAAGAGATCCGCAAGCGAACCAAGGTAATCGACATAGCCCGAAGAATTGCCAAGCTTAAGTGGCAGTGGGCAGGGCACATTGCTCGCAGAACTGATGGCCGATGGGGCCGAAAGGTTCTGGAGTGGCGACCATGTACCGGAAGACGCAGCATTGGAAGGCCTCCCACAAGGTGGACTGATGACCTTGTGAAGGCTGCAGGTATCCGCTGGATGCGGGAAGCACAGAACCGGTCGAAGTGGAGGTGGTTGGGGGAGGCCAATATCCAGCAGTGGACGTCTTTCGGCTAAATTGATGATAATGAATACAACCTTAATTTATGACCCTCGTTTGTTTTAAACCCTAAACCCCTTAACAGGACATTGTACTCATGAACCATTTTTACTATGAGACCAAACCACAATTCGCAAGAAAAATCTGCTGTTCCATACATTTTTGTGTTCACATAAATGAATGAAATGTATGGAACATCTTTTTTTTAAACCCTGCAATTTAAAAATGTGGTTCGGATTTTGTACTTAGCATTTGTTCATTGAATTGAGACCACAGCTGTAGAGATTATGTAATTTAAAATTGCACGGCCCTTCACTGCTTGTTTCATGACACATTTTATAATATGTTTGCAAGCTAAGTTTGCACCTCGCATAGATTACGTCACAGTGACGCTTAGTTACGGTCTGCAAAAAAGGATTAGCCTTTAAAATGACTCTATGACTTTAAAAAGTAAACAAATGTTTGTTAGATTTCACTTTGCATTTATTGTTTTTTTTTTTGGTCTGTTTTCAGGGTAGAGTATACATCTTATCAGCTGGATTCTCATTGGCTTTCGGCTCAATGTTTGCGAAGACCTATCGAGTCCACAGGATATTCATAAGGTAAGCTGTCTTTAGTCCTTCAAAACAAAGCTACTAATACCACAAGCTCCTATATTTGCGAAGCATCTCCTCGATTACAACGCTTGAGTGTTTTTTTGGCATGGGGCCAAAATCAGAACTTATTTTGTTTTGTCATTATAATCAGGCACCAAAAGATCCTTGGAGCACTCTATGGACGAATTTCACCAATGAAAAACAATGTTCAATTCAATCATATTCCCAGTGGCGTAGCAGTATAAGCCCCGGGTATCACCCAGGGCGTATAATTGTGGTGTCACCCAAGAAAAAAAACCTGCCAAGTGTGTGTCGGACCACGCAAAACGAAGGGTGCCGTTGTTGGCATGAGTTTATCCCAAGAACAAACAAACTTAACATTGTAGTTGAATAACATGTTCTCCCATACATTCCAACTGCAAATGTAAGCTGGTCGACTATTACCTACTCTTTAACTTCCCATCCTCTCCCCTCCCCCTCTTCCCTTCTTTCGTCTTCTCTTCTCTTTTCTTTGTTGTGTTGTTTGTTTGTTGTCTCTTTGTACTTGTATTCCTTTTAATTTCGTTATCTATACTACTGCTGTGATTTTTTCCTTCCCTTTTCCTTTTTTGCTATATTTAAAGGATTTAGTTTGGATAACTTGGTTAAAATGGCTTCAAGCTCAAGTAGTTTATCGTTAAAAAACTTGATAGTTTGTGTAATCATTTTTTCTACGGTAGGGTGTCACCCCAAGCCCAGGGGCCCCCAGTGCGACCCCCCCCCCCTTTTAGCTACGCCACTGAATATGTGTAACATGCAACATGTGTCGACACCCTTGCGCCATCCCATCTTCCTAGCACGGCATGTGCTGGGGCGGCTGCTGCAGGTGCAGAAAACCTCAAACGGCGAAAATATTCCAATCTTATTGGGAGCTATATGTTCGAGCCGTTTGGGGTTGAAACACTAGGGCCATGGGGTCTGAGTGCCCGCTTGGTTTTTCAAGATATCGCCAAGCGGTTGGTCGACTCTTCACGTGACCAGAGGGCTGGTCTATTTTTCGGACAAAGAATCAGCATCGCCATACAACGTGGCAATGCTGCCAGCCTTTTGGGCACTTTTTCTGTTGACAGCGATGCGGACGAACTTTTTGATGCCCTATGATTCTATCCTCCTTTTTATTTATATACATGTACATATATTATTATTTTAAGTCTGTCAGCGTATATCTTATATATTATTATTTAAAGCCGTTTAGTTTTTAGATGATGTAAATATACTGAATATTCCATAACAATAATGACAGTAACAGCTCTTGAACGCCGTTTAGATGTGCTGATTGCGTTGAGGTTATTTGGTGAAATTGGTCCTGAATGTTTAGCCCAACATTGTTTTTACAGCAACCGCAGTGGTGTCTGCAAAACCAAGTTACTTCAAGACACGCCGTTAATATCCCTTGTGTGTGCGCTACTGGTCATCGATGGAATGATAGTCACGCTATGGACCATGCTAGACCCCATGGAGAGGCATCTCAAGAACTTGACCACGGAGATCAGCACTACTGATAGAAGTGTCATTTATCAGCCCCAGGTTTGAAACTATTCGTTACGTGTTTTCTGCTGGGGAGTTTGTTGTGTCACTTCTTCCCTGCTAATGCACTAGGGGAAGTGGTGAAGGGTGGGGAAAAAGGTACCGCGACTAGATTGTTAATTGTTTTTTTATTATTTATTGTCAAATACATAAATCTAAATCTAAAATAATTTATTCTAATTACTTAGGTTGGGAATCAGGTCTTCTTGAACCCTCAAAACCTTCAATACTTCCTAGTGTTTAGCATGGGTTTAGCTGTGTAGGCATTTGTGTATATACATAGTGTAGGTACTATGATCAAACAACGTTATGTTGGATATAAGAGTATGTAGCCTGCTGTGTAGGATACGTGGAATCATTTAATGTAATAACCTCATCATCACTCTGTAATATCAGAACTAGTCAAAACGAACTTGAAAGGCTATCGTTTTCGTCGCCTATTTGGTATGGGAGTATCCTGAAACGGAAGGATCAGTTTATTAGACACTGCAACTGACAATCCTGAAACCTTAAAATGTCAAAATATCTCTCGACATTTCCCCATTTAACCATACCAAACTGCCACCATATTAAATTGCCTATTAGTCACATCTGAGATCACTGCATTTTAGCAGAAACCTCGACATTACAAACAAAAAAAGGAAAATACATTTATTTAGCACAGACTTAAATGCTCACAACATATTATTCTGCAAAATAAAATGGATAAATGTATTCCATTGTGAGAAATTAGCACGAATTCTTATAAACAGTATCCGCTTTTATAACAAGTTGCCAGTCTGTTTCAGAACTTAGCGATGGAAAATTCAAAACCCACATCAAACGTGTCCTTATCAAAAACGCATATTATAAGATTAAAGACTACGTTGAAGACAAGGAAGTTTGACATTAATTCCTTCTGCACATGTGGCTTCCCTGGTTTCTCATTAACTTAACGGCAAAAATATATTATGTAAATGTCTATTAACTGCTCCCAAGTTGCGATGTTTATGTTATTTATTTTTTACATACTTCCTTGACATAAAATCCTTTTTTTTTCTTTGACATTATTTACCTACAATTTTGATTTTTGATTCTGATTTAAATGTGTGCTTCACGGCTGTGAACACTTAGGTACTAGAACACTTCAAACATTATCTCCCAATCTCTCTTCCAGATAGAAGTCTGCAAATCCCAAAACACGACGGGATGGCTCTGTGCCCTCTACGCCTACAAGGGCCTACTCCTCATCGTGGGAGTCTACATGGCTTGGGAGACCAGAAACGTGAAGATCTCAGCCCTAAACGACTCTAAATACATCGGCATCAGCGTCTATTCTGTCGTCATCACCAGTGCAAGTGTTGTGGTCATTGGAACTATAATTTCTGAACGAGCAACGTTGGCGTATATTTCGATAACGAGCTTGATTTTGATAACTACCACCTCGACTTTGTGTTTGCTGTTTCTGCCGAAGATTGTTGCTATTAGGAGTAATGGTGAGTGGAACAACAATAAAACAAACACACACAGGTATTAAACAATAAAAAGGGTTGTGTAAGGGAACTCATCTCGACCAAGTTACAGAAATTCTTAAATCTCATGCTTTAAACCTTTATTTATTTACACTTACATTTGTTTTTACAGATACCCAATGCAACAATGTAGTCATAATTTCCACACTCAGAGCCGTCACCCTAAAACCAATCAGACACCACCCCCAACAAAACCATACGAACCATTTATTAATAATTCGTTAAAACTTTAAACTAATAATAAAAAGAGATTAAATTGTTTATTCGTAAAAGAAAATCTCTGGAAGTACAGACGGGGAATTCCCGTATTACTAAGCTCAGTCTGAATCTGTCAAAAATACCTCCAATTTCCCTACATTTTTAACAAGTTCTTGACAATGACTGTCAATGAGATTTTGACCAGATTTTGATCTTTTTAAGGTTTTTATTACGGCCTTCTGATCCGAATACAAAAATTCTGAAACTGAGAGCAAGCTGCCCTATTTTGTCGAGTGCCATCCAATATGTTTTATGGTTTAATTGACTACCACGCGGAAGAAAGTCGCTGGCAGAAGACAGTAATGGATAAATGTGATGGTCTTTAAACTATGTTTAAGAAACATTGCAAAAAACAACTAAATGTTTTTGAAAACAAATAGTCAGTAAATTAACTCTGTGCCAAAAGGGATATTCATTTCTCTTAATCAACTTTACCTCGCACTTGAAACTTTTAAAATTAATCAACGTTCTCTCATCCTTTTACCTACAGCTGAAGAAGACCCCGTAATTCAAAGCATGGGCCTAAGACTAGAATGTAAGACAAGAAGATTCGTGACGGACGAGACACAAGAGCTTCACTTCAGGATAGAGATCCAGAACAGAGTGTATAAGAGAGAAGTGGCGGCATTGGACAAAGAGATAGGCAGGCTCGAGAAACTGTTGGCTGAACCTCTGGACTCGGCGGGTGGGTCGAATGCGTCGTCTTTACATAAAAGAGTGAGTACATATTTATATTCCTTACCTATCGATCTTATCGAATGCGGGAAGGCTATAGTTTGTCAAAAACAGTGAAAAACAATGACGATAGCATCAATAGAACAAAGCTTTTTGTAAACCAAATACCTACGGTTGTTTAGTAGTTATGGTTAGGAACGCGCACATTTTTTCATGCAATTAAACATCATCATTTTCATTTCATTTCAGACTGAACTCAACACAGTAGAAGAGGAGGGGATGGCTCACGCAGACAGCGACAGACGCACCCCGAGCATCAGCGGAGGCCTGCCCATGCTCCTTCTCTCCGTCCTGCCCCCGGTCATACCACGCGCCAGCTGGCCATCCACAGACGCTTTCCGAGGAAGAAACTCTGTCAGCTTCAGCTCACAACCGAAACTCAACTACAGGAAATCTCAACCAGGGATTGACCTATATAACCTCTGCCTAAACAAGAGAGAGGAACACACCGGTCTACTCAGCAGAATAAAGAGCTTCTTTGGAAGCAGTAGACCTACAAGCAGAAAAGCCTCAACCATGTCAATAGCAGACCCAACGGGAGCCAGCATAGCAGCTGCCCTTAAAATGCATGTCGGTATGATAGCAGGGCTTGTTCCTGGCAATAGAAAACACTCTATGGCCCTATCCTGCAACACCCTTCAAGTACCTCATCCTGAACTGAAGTTAAGGAGAGAATCTTACGCGAAAAGTGGTCCTATTATACGCGTTACTGACGATGAACCTTCATGTTCGTATGACCCTGATCCTCCGAGACCTTTACCACAGAAGTATATCGCAGAACCTGAGACCAAGGTCAATTTTGTTCTACCAGCTACGCATCAAAGACCAGTGTCCCATCAGAATTCTTGTGAGAAGATCAAGGGATCTCCAAGATTTCCTCACAGGATAGCACCATCAGCTACCAATAGTCTTACAACTCTTGATACGAGGAGGAAAACGAGTGCTGACAGTGTTTTTAACATAACTGCCAGGGTCTTTGAAGAGCAGCGACGGTACAGCCATCAGAATGTGAACCAGGATGCCAAAGGGAAAGCTATTTTAGAGAGTAGATGGAAGTCTACTGAGGATGCAAGGCCTGGTCCCTCGACCAGGGATTAGTCGCAAATATTGTGCCATTCTATGTGCCAAAGATTTTCATAATGCACATGATATTTGTAGGTTTTTGATGTGTATGAATTTTGGCTAATAAATGTCGGTCAGTCTATTGACTAAACTCACAGTTCATGTACAACATTCTCAAGCCAAAAATAAAAAAACTTTTGTATGTATGATAGTTTGTGTGCTCAAATGTTTAGAACTTTAGATGATATTTTAAGTTGATGAACTTTTTTAGGAGTCCCGTACCTCCAAAAGGAAAAAAAATCGAAACCCTTAAAGGATCACTCGTGTGTATCCACAATGTTAAGTTTGTTCTTGGGATAAATTCATCCCAACTATGGAACCCTTCATTTTGCGTGGTCTGACACGCACTTTATTTTGTTATTCGGAATATTTGTAGTGAACTCTGATTACCTACGATCTTACATTGGCCATACCAATCTATTATTGCCCCACTTACCGCAGGGCTACTTCTCGTTCAGAGAAGGTATGAGCATTATACGCCACGCTTCTCAAGGCGGGTTAACAATTTCAGACATATATTGGTTATAAATCCAAGTTTTCTCACGATGTTTTCTTTCAGTCATGTCCAAGATAAACTTCAGAGAGTACTTAAGAATGGAAAAAGTCACATTCGAACTTGCTCGGATTTGAACCCACAATCTAAACCTTTGTGGGTTCAAAAGTGAGTGAGTTCAACATTTGCTTTATTTCAACTTTTTTTATTATTATTAATGAATTGTATTGTACTGACAATTCCTTTTTTTATAATCCTAATTCTTTGTGATAATAAGGAACATTCTAAATTTTTAATTTTATCCAAAAATATTGGGTTTAAAAGTGAGTGAGTTCAACTTTTGTTTGATTTCAACCTTTTTTTTTATTATTAATGAATTGTATTGTACTGAAATGTACTGACCATTCCAAAATTTTAAATTTAGCCAAAAATATATTTTTTTCTTATTTAAATACTTTTAGATATTATATCTTTATATTAATACTTCGGTAATGTCCGACGTATATGTGTTCTGTTCACTTGTATCGAGGGTGCAGGTTTAATAGAAACGACCAATTACGACTGTAGTTTATTTGCGACTAAAAACTCTCTGTATCACGGGCGCAGCCGTGCGTCACCAATAATATATCGCTGAGTAAGCTTGTACATAAATTGTGTCCCTACAGTAGCCCCCTTCTTAAAAGAAGTACACACTAAATACATGCATATATTTTTCAACAACAATCTTTTCAAAAATTATATCTAATTACATGGTTTTTTTTTAATCTAAACACCATTATACCTTTGCACAATCCAATTTTATCTTGAAGGAGTAAATGACACATGACACAAAATCACTCAACCTTAATACACGTCTGGGTTACGGGGTACAGTCGGCGGCGGCGCTGTTTGCACCTTTACGACTGGCGGACTCCAACCGGCCGCGACTGCTTCCTGGTGAAACCAGCCTCGTACCCGCTTCTTGCATTGGCCTCTGATTAAATACAGAATCAAAATTCCCATTAGAACGGCGCACACAATCACAATGATTTCCAAAGTTCCAACTCTTTGTCCCATCATCTCGTTAGACACCGTTTGTGCTATAGCGACATTGTTCTGTTGTGGTTTACTTTGGCCCCAACCCATTTTTAATTACAGAGATATTTTATTTTAAATAACAGTTGTAGTTCGTAAGGTCTTATTCCAGCAATGGTTAAATTGCGTTTGGTATTTCATTATTATTTGTCTAAACTACTAGAACATTTTGCCTTAACTCTGATTAATCTTAATTAACACTTTTTTATGAAACTTTGCATTTGGCTGGCCTGGATAAACATCATTTCATATGCCAGAATTGCATTAATTCATTGTTTAATAAAGTGCTTCTTTATTGACAATATGCAAAATAATTTAAGTGTTAGCTATTTGCTGATTATTTAATAATATCTAAAACCTATATTTTTCTCTTAATTGCATTAATTAAATCGTAGTGTTGTTTTTAAGCAGGAATCGAACCTGTACCTTTGTAACACTATGGCTTACTGTACTATTAGTTGTAACATACATAGTTTTTATTGTGCAAACCTTATCGGTCGCCTGACCGTTGTACCGCTGTGTGTGGTATAAGTTACACGCTTAGTACTACTAGTATTATTATTAAACAGTTTATTATTAGGATTAGCTACGACACAATCTTTTTCTTGCTGTTTTAGTGGAAGGGTTCCTTCATTAACTACGTATGCCGGTTTTAACCTATCGATTGATATCTTCACACGCTTATTTGCTATTTGTAACAGGAAATACTTTTCTTTTCTCTCCAAAACCTGATATGGACCATCATAGGGAGGTTGTAAGGATCTTTTCACCAGATCTACTCTTACAAAAACATGTGAACATGTCTTCAAATCTGAATGAACAAATATAGTCCTTGCATCTCTCTGTTTAGTTGGTCTTGGCCTAAGGTTTTCGATGATATTCCTAATTTTGTTTACATATTCGTTTGAATCACTGACGCTTATGTTGTTGTCACCGTAAAAATCCCCGGGTAACCGTAATGTCTTCCCGAATGCTAATTCCGCGGCACTGACACCAGTGTCGCTTCGCGGTGTTGCGCGTAACCCAAACATAACTGTCTGCAACTCTTCAACCCACGTGCCACTGTCCCTTCTGGCCATCAGTGCTGCTTTTAACACGCGATGGAACCTTTCTACAGTGCCGTTCGCTTGCGGGTGATACGCTGTAGTTCTTAATTTATTTATTCCTAGACATTTCATTAACTCATTAAACAAGCTGCTTTCGAACTGTCTGCCCTGATCTGTAGTAACCCTTACCGGACAACCGTACCTCGAAATCCAACCTTCGTACAACGTCTTGGCTACCGTACTAGCGTAAATGTCTCTGATTGGAAAAGCTTCCGGCCAGCCTGTAGCCCTATCTACCACCGTAAGGCAATACCTATAATCATCTGGTGACGTAGGTAATGGTCCTACTAGGTCAACATGTATATGCTCGAATCGCCCGCTACTTTCGTATTGTCCTAGTCCTGATACCGTAAGTTTTTATTATTGTGCCGTTAGCGGCATATAATGTAAAGTTAGACCTATTTCTATCGTAATAACTGCGCGAACGATTTCTCTTCACAGGTATTACAGACACGTTAGCTCCCGTATCAATTAAAAATCTCATACCTGTTTCCTTATCACATACTACTAGGCGGTTGTGTATCGTGCAACGTTCCGCCGTCGGCTGCACCGGGTCTAGTTTCCCGCCGACTTCTCCTGCCCCTTGCTCCAATTACACGGCTTCACGCACTTTGTTGCATTCTCCCTGTAACGATAGTGGTAAAAACACAACCAATTAGCACTTTTCCTCTCGGCTCCCTCATCACCATACTTCGATGCCGATCTCGATCGCCGGCTGCCGTTGTCCCAACGCTTTCTGCCTCTGCCACGCTCCAGACCTGCGAGACGCAGGTTGATCTTCGCTAGCTCCCCCAGGATGTGACTGATGTCTGTTGATACATCACTCCTTTTCCCTGTAGTTTTTTCCTGGACCTCCACCGCTTTGATCTCTGCTACTGTTGATGAGCCCTCTCTCGTACTTTCCAGTACCTTGTCTGCTATCGTGGCGAGCACATCCAAATCCTTCGAGTCAGACACTGCCAGCACAGCCCGCACTGATTTCGGCAGGTGTGATTGCCACATCAACTTTAAGGTATCGTCAGGCACTTTTTCTCTGGCTAACTCACGCATTCGTCGCAGCAAATGTGATGGCCGCTGGTCTCCCAACTCCATTTCGCTGATCAACTTCTGCAATTTCCTTGTCTCCGACTCCTCGAACACCTCCAGTAGCCTTTCCTTCAGCGTCTGATACTTCCGAGACTCGGGCGGGGCAAGCAACAAATCGCTCACCTGCTGTATAGCAGCCTTGCTTAATTTAGTAACAACCAGATTCTGTTTGGCTGCATCACTCAGTCTTTGATTTTCTACCGCGGCCTCGAACTGGACAAACCAGAGTCGCGTTTGGTCTGTCCAAAACTCGGGAATACGCGATGAGACAGTTATGCTGGCCAGCGCCTTTTCGTTGGCATCGCCGGACATGTCATCTTTCACACCTTGCGCACGTGGCGTAACACTTTGTTGAGGATTCATTTCCGTTTCAGTTTATCCACGCACCTCGCCAAAACGAAATTTTCACAGGGGTCACCACTTTAGATATTATATCTTTATATTAATACTTCGGTAATGTCCGACGTATATGTGTTCTGTTCACTTGTATCGAGGGTGCAGGTTTAATAGAAACGACCAATTACGACTGTAGTTTATTTGCGACTAAAAACTCTCTGTATCACGGGCGCAGCCGTGCGTCACCAATAATATATCGCTGAGTAAGCTTGTACATAAATTGTGTCCCTACATACTTAAATAATTAATTGTATTGTATTTTAATAGCCTATTTTTTTATTTAATATATCTCAGTAATGCTAATCGAGTGGCACTTTTTACCTTATCTTAATTTTTGTTAACATGCGGTTAATGTAGTAGGCTGCAATTAATTGTTAAAGGCTACAGACCGGCGCGACACGCGACGCTACACAAGGGCCCCGAGTGTCGCGCGACGAGCGGTGCCTTTGTGTCGCGTCGCGAGTCGCGCCGGTCTGTGGAAGCCTTGATACTACATAATTATTATGAGCCGATATTATTGTTATTTGTAAACATTTTATATTGTAGCTGTTTACTGTCCCATAATAAAATAAAAGGCTTCGCTTCTCATTCACGAGTGGTAGCCCTTGTATTCAGGTTGTATCTCGATCAAAATTATTATTCACGACCATAATAAATATGTATTTACAGAATTATAATAATTAAAATCATTATTACATCTCTCTAAGTTATAAGAACTTTTCCATAAGAGATTTAATTTTGTATAAATTTGAATTTTGCAGACCGTCACGATATTCTTACCCACTGGGCCCTGAAGACTTTCGTTAACTTATCATATAAATAATAGAGGCGTAATTTTAACATTGTAAATGTATAGATATCAAATCATGTTAAATCATGATGAAAAAAGGAATATTGACACCAAAGAGTAGATTAGATTGTAAATACACTCAAGGCGGTAGTATCGTCTGAAATATAAGGCCAATATGGCTGAAAATCGCGTGCCAACAAAGCTGGTTTTATGGTCTTTTAAATATTGGGAATAAACCTCTTAATTTAAAGCCATGCAGTCAAAGAGTTAAAATGCGGGTGGGGTTAAATTAGTAATTTATAAAAACATACTAATTTTATTACTTTTACTATTTTGCATCAACAAATAGTTTTCACTCTATATTGGCAATATTATATTATTTATTAATAAAATATTTATACTTTTAGATGCCAGTAAGTATTTAAAAGATTTCTAAACCAGCAATTTTTATCAGTATTGTAAATATTCAAATTATATATGTGTGGAAAATCTGTGTTATTAATCATAGTCTATTTTGTAGAACTTATTAGAAAAACTATTGAATAACTTACCTATTTACTATAGCAATTGGAATTGCCAAATATAAGTAAGAAATAGTATTATTAAATAATATCAAAGTCTTAAATAGGTTACGAGGATAACTATACAAATCACAAAAGGACATTTAAGATTTTAATTAATACATTATCGTAAAACATGAACTATGTATGAAAAATCTCTTTACTTTATAAACTTATTGAGAAAATTCACCGATTCTTTTCTTGGTCATACCAACAAACTAATAATATTGCTGTCCTTTACTAACCAGCAGAGCAAGAAAGAGACACGGCGCGTTTTTTGGCTATTTCTGCAGTATCATCTGAACTTTTAATGCTGGCGCTTCACTTAATTTAATTGTTTGTTGGTCATTCGTTGGTCATTCGCGCTTTTTAGGCAACGCAAAATAAACCGTAAATACATTGAAATAATGTTAATTTTGTATCAGCAAAACGACGCGTATATTTTATTTTTACAAACAAGCCAAGCTTGCCAGCATAATAGATTCAGTTGTTATATTATTAGAAGCTTATATTCCGTGTCTTTCTAGTTCCATCTACTTTGAAAAGACAGCTATAGTTTTAGTTAAGTCCGTGCCCAACTGAATCAGCACCAATATCAAGCATAACTTAGTCTAACTTAATTATAAGAATATACTTATACAGGGTCATATTAAATTAGCTGACGAAACTTCAGAGACGCCAGGTCTGTTTTTGTTTAATTATGATTTGATATAGATTTAAAAAAAAAATGTTTATTTCATCAACATAATTATGTAAATTACATTAATATGTTTGAAGTCACCTTTTAAGCAAAGATTTGCTTGTATTAGGTGGTTCCGCTCTTCCAGTTTACATTAACTATACATGTGTGAGAGAATAAACAATATAATAAAAAAAAAATAGGAATGCGCTCAGTGTTATGTATGTGTGTGTGTGTGGGGGTGAGTACGTGTGAGGTGGTGGTCTAGGGGTGTGAATGTTGGTGTGGAAGGTGTGATTTGTGTACTTTTTGTTTTAGATACTCCTCATGTTTGTGAAGTTTCGCTGAGTATCACCAATTAATTTAATTTGACCATGTATACGAGCGACATCGTCCTCACTAAACAATACTACGTAGTCTTCATTATAAGCAATATTTTAGAACTTTATCATTAAAGACTTTCGTTTTAAGTCAAGACATATTATTTTTAGAGAAGCGTGTATTCTAGCATTTGACCTTGTATTTAAGGACGGTCCCAAAGTGTTCAATTGTGTTTAAAGGGATCTTTTGTGTGTTTATGTAGATTTAGATTGAATATTGTGTGAATATTATGAATACAATTTTATTGTGTTTCAAACTAAAACGTGTCTTATTGCTTTACAGAAAGACACAAGCTCTTGGGAAAATTCACGATTTAAATAAAATAGTCGCATGTCATATCTTTAACAATTTATTGTTTTACTTATACCTACATACTACAAAATATTTTATACAACAGCAGCTGATCCATACCACAATTAGGTACTTAGAAGGTCAATTTACACTTAAAATTATGATTTGGCTTAAATTTATCAATTCAAAATATCCCTAGCAGTTGATACTTGAAGCTACTTGGGCTGGTTCAGTGTCCAGGACTATCTAATTAATAAAAATGGAACAGATTTTTAGGGTTCCGTACCAAAATTATAAAAAGGAACCCTTATGGTGAAACTAAGTCTGTCTGTCTGTCACACCTGGATATCTCGAGAACTACTAATGCATTCAACTTGAAATTTAGAATGATTTTAGATGACGTTTGCCCAACTATTTTGCAAACAAGAAATACATTTTAAAAAATATACCTTTTTTGCAAACGGGACTGAAAGGGGGGTCTAAAAAATTTGAAGTGGGACTACTAGAGCATGTGGGGTATCATATGCAAGAAAGCTGTTTGCACATTCCCAAACACATTTTTTTTTTTAGGCATCTTAGTTTCCGACTTTTGATGAAAAATGTAAAAAAAAATACCGTTCCCACTTCTGATCTGGTTTATCTCCGAAGTTTGCATAGATAAAAATCTGAAATTATACTATATGATAGAAGTGTATGTAAAGTTTACAGGAAAAATAAAACGATGTCTCTAAATAGCACAGTTTATCAGAAAACATCAACATCATATATATGTACGGAACTCTCGGTGTGCGGTTTTTTATAAAACATATGCCAATAAAACCGCGTCATATCGAGCATTTTAGCCAAAACCTTATTTTTTAATTTTATCGTATCAATGGCAAAAAGTTCAAATATGTTAAGTAGATGGCATAGTATTTGGCCACCCTTTCAAAACGATTCAGTGACGTCACCTTTACAAATTCGACACAGTTCTAAAGAGCCTCAGACATCTTAACAATCCTATCCTCAATGATTCTTCTAATATTAGCGTTAACACTGGGCAGGTCACTATGCTTCCGAACAGACAGCTCGATCTTTTGCACCTGAAACAGAAATAGAAAATTCTAGAAATGTATGAAGTTTCGCCGTAAATTTAATTTAATTACAACGTCAAATTTGACCTTGTATGAAAACTAAAGTCAGGTAAAAATATTCCCAAAAATTATTTGAAAATCTAGCTCTCATAAACTATGAATAATAGATAAACATACTGTTGGTTACTGTGTTACTGAGAGTCCATGAAGAGCAAAAGTAAAAAAATAAAAAGTAGGCAAAGTGGGGATGGGAACCGCCGACAAAAATGAAAATTAAAAAATTAAGGTCAAGGCGGTTAAGGCCTTAACTGCCCCATCTAAAAAATCCACATACAGGATGTGTATATATGCACACAGGCCGCTGCACGTCGCCAGTCTGGCACAACACGTCCCATTAGCATGTCGTACTTAGCATGTTGGTGACGCGAACCATATATATTTCCTCTACCCAAAATCGCTCAACGCGCCTAAAGAAGTTGTCACTTCAAAAGTTTTTCGATGTCTATTCTCAGGCCTGTATAACAGGACCCATGGGTTAAATATTATTTTTAGGTTGAATAGGGCTGTTGTATGTGTAATCTATACATACTAATCTGTACATAATATGTTGCATGTCACTAACGCGAACGGGGATTAATCATTCTAATTTATACTTTATTACAATGAAATTAGTGTCACGTGACACGCGCTCGTGGATTGCATAATCTATATGTACAGGTAAACCAGAAATGGTCTGCGTTTCGGTAATCTTCGTGTTTCGGGAAACTGCGTCATAGAGTAACCCCTCACAGAGGCAAAGCTTCTAAGCTTTGTACTGCGGCTTCCTACCTACTCCGGTCGCAGATCATCATGTGTAACTCAAAACTTTTTTTGGAATTGCATAGTTGTTAATGTATAATTTTGTAATCATGGTAATACATAATAGGCATGTACCACCGCGAAAGGTCCCGGTCGACCACTTTTCAACCTTATTACTATGGGCATAAGGGCGAAAAGTGGTCGACCCCACGTTCGCGGTGGTACTTCTGTGGTTGTAACAGCTCTTTATTAGATAGACGATGATTTCAGAAGCGCATACTTTTCCTCGGTGATCTGTAGGTATATTACCTGCTGTATCTCCCTCGGCCACGCGACGAAGTTCGTGATAGTACAGTTGTGAGGGGATCCGATGCGGCCGGTACGACCACAGCGGTGGATGTAATCCGCCGTGTACAGTGGAAAGTCGTAGTTTATTATGTGCTGTGTCTGCAAGTAGAAAGAAAAAGAATTAAACAACGAGTAAAACCTATCATTTAGGCAGCTATTGGTGGGTATTTTGAGACAGAAGCCCCCTCATTACGGAAACAAAGTTTATCGTCAGACCCAGGTTTAAAACATGGAGCCATTATTGAATTTCGAACTTTATTCCGACTATGGTAAAGTTCCTAAACACAAAACTGACAACTTAGTACCGAACTAAGTTTTCAGTTTTGTATAAAGAACGGTATTTCAATCACTGTTACGTTCTTATTACAAAAACTGGCTCCATGGTTTAAGCCATGTCAAAATATAAATCTTGTTTTGTAATAAGGCGGAAGGTGTTTATAGAGCTATGAGGAAAGGGTGTAAATTTCCTCATCCTCCATAGAATACGAAGGGGTGTTATGTCTGGTGGTCTCCTGCGGGACCGTTGTTTTTTTTTTTTATAATGGCATTGCATAGGTCAACCTAGGAGGTTGTTGTCGCCTTAACTGGACTTTCCTGTGGGTGCCTCAATAAGTTAAGGCCTCCAGCCAGGGCATAAACTAAGCGACTACACACTAAGGGCGCCCCCTGTGGGCTGTGGGGTACGGATGGTGCTAGGTTATCATTTGTGACTCCGAGTTACAGTTACAGCTTTATGTAAGCGGGCACGCCTATTATGCCTGGAGGCTTTTATTTAGGTACGTTCTGTTTACGTTTTTAGTTTAATTTTTTTATTTCAGCTTGAGTATATTTTTCGACGATTATATATTTTTTTTTTTGTTTTTGTAATATACGGTTAATCATTTCATTTAATGTTTGCTGTTGCGTAATGTAAATTATTTTACATTATTTTGTATAAAGTTAAGTTTTTCTAACTGAACAGACAGCTGTGCTGCATGGGGAGTTTGTTGCGCCACTTCTTCTTCCCAGCTAAAGCACTAGGAAGTGGTGAAGGGCGGCCGTTTTTGGGGGAAAATCTTGTGTCATTTTGACGTGCGAAAAGTGCTGACTCTCAGCCTAGTTTGAATAAATGACTTTTGATTTTGATTTGATTGTACCTCGGCTTAGGGCGTCACTGGAGGAGGAAAACAAGGGACAGACTGGTTCGGATTAATATTATTATTAGGGGACGAATTTAAAGATACAGGCTCAGCGGCGCGGGCTAGCTCAAAGGTCAGGTGGGGCGCGACGGTTGATGTCGGGACTTTGTATACATGCTAATCGCGCGGATATAACTTTGCTTGCGCGATGCAGAATTTGTGTGGCGTCAAGCCCTTGATGCGTAGTTCGTATGTGGCGTTGAAGATGCCACCGCGCTACAGTGCCAAATCTACTCGGTAGTTTTGGCATTGTAAAGACCACGTATCTCACGGATCATGTATCTATCACATAATTAATTTATCTGTCATTGCTTCATTCTTAACTCTTTTTATTACCTATTGTGGTATAGTAATTTTATTCTAGGTGCATCGTCTTCACATTTTTTTTTCTAGCTTGCGCTGTCCCACTGCTGGGCAAAGGCCTTCACATATAATTAATGTACCTATAAAAAATATAGTACAAGATTTTAAAAGAGTACCGGTGGAGTTTCTTGCCATTTCTTCTCCATACGAAACTACCTTTTGGAAGTGGCGACTAGATTCAATTCTATTTTTTTGTAAATATTGATGTTCAAAAGTGCCTTATACGTGCCTATTTGAAATAAACAATTTGACTTTGACTTTAACACGGTTCTCAGGAAGACAGGAGTGATAATTCTGTTTACTGCACTGCTGATGAATTAGGCTTGATAACAAAGTCATCATATAGGACACACGCGCCATCTCAACAGACGAGAGGATCGCAGCGATAGTCGCGCTGTGCCTTCAAATCATTGCCGCGATGATGTCCCAGCGTGAAGATTGGTTCACAGTAAAAAAAAAGATCTTTATTTGCTAAATCAATAAAACAACCTTGCACAATTCATGTAAGTTACAAATTAATAAGGATTGTTATTAAGATTGTTAAACGGAACTGACTCACTCTGTTCCCCGTACTAGTATAAACTGTACTACGGTGGAACAGTGTTTCTATTGAATTTATTAGCCAACCACCTATTACATTTGGGATCATGACTCATGTTTGTCCTTACCCAGCGGCCACCACCTGTAACTGTGCCCAGATAGAACAGTCTGACAGTATCAAATATCTTGGAGTTATATTGGACAATCTTCTAACTTGGAAGAAAACAGGTTGACTCTATCGTGATTCGTGTCAGAAGACTGATTTATCTATTCAAAAAACTTCGCACGGCTGCCGACTTTCAATGCCTAAAAATGATTTATTTGAGTTCTCGGTAACTGCATAACTACGAGGAGGGGAACCCACAAGACTACCATATTGCGTTTAGAGCAGGGACCATTCAACCCCGGTTAAGCCTTTCGAAGGGGTAACCCATTCAATCGGTTACCTTTATCATGATGTAACCCATTGAAAGGGTTTTATACTAGAAACCCATTGAAAGGGTTACATGATAACCCATTGAATGGATTTTATACTTGAAATCCAGTGAAAGGGTTACATGATAACCCATTTCAATGGGTTCTATACCTACTTGAAACCCAGTAACATGAAAAAATCATAATATTATGTTATTTCGATATCCGCCCAGCACGCGTAGCATGACCAATTCTATCTCTATTCTACCCAGGGACTATTTTGGTTACCATTTTAGAAAAACCCTTTCAATGGAAAGGGTTTTCGATAGGGTTTTTCTAAGCAGTTAATCAAAAACCCATACAGTGTAGGTAATTTTGAATGGCTTAAATTAAGCCGTTCATTTATTTTTACTCACCCTAACTGTGTCCAATCCTCTCGACGCAATATCAGTACAGGACAACGCATTCACCTTCCCGCTTTTATACATCTCAAACTTGCCCATCTTCAGAGCGACAGCCATCTTGCCATTTATATTGACACATTCGATATTGTTCTCGTTCAAGAACATGGAGACGAAATCGCATGTCGACGTCTGGTTGGAGAATATCATCACTGGACGGCTCTGATTCATGTCGGCTTGGACTACTTTAAGGAGCTCTAATGGTTTCTGGGCTTTGCCGATGCGCAGGAACCTGGTGAAAAAAAAACATGATTTTAATTTTATTATATTACTATTTGGCAAAACCAACTACCCCTCCCCTTTATACTGAAATAAAATGAAATTATGTATGCTTCAATTATGATATTTAAATCACTTTTTAGGTTTAAAGAATTTATTTCTCATAATAACTTAGATAACAATTCACTTAAAATGAGATACATACTTAGGGCCGTATTTATAGAGCGGTAGAGCGGCTCAGTACTCAAGCATTACTTAAGAATAGATTCAAGCCATTGGATTGGTTGAAACTAGTCTTAAGTAATGCTTGAGTACTGAGTAACGCTCTATAAATACGGGCCTTAGTGCTTACTTTTAAGTAATTATAATTATAATTTGTACGTTTACTGCCATTGCGAACAAATGCAGAAACAAATTCAGGGTTGAGGTATATCTTCCAGACATTTATGATCAGTCATAAATTTCATGTAACAATTCTGGATAACGTCTGGACTAGTGGAAAGTCCCAGGAGAGTAAGTAAAACTACCGTATTAGCCCAGCACCCTTATTGCATAACACAGTTTGAATCACTATCGGAATGATTTTGAAGTTTATTGCTAATCCATTGCTGCATATGTTAGAAAACTTTGTCTACTCAACAACGTAAATGCCGCATAAAACTCAACTCAAAACATTTATTTCAATTAAACCTATTACCGCCACTTTTGAATTGTCAAAGAATCGGTCAGTTAGTCAGAAAGTTGAAGCTATTTGCCCATTCCAAAACGTATCTCTATGGAGAAGAACAGGCAAGAAACTCCAGGGACACTTTTAAATCAAGATATTACAAACCCCTGGGTACATTATTCTTGTTGCTTCTATATGTGAGAACAATGTAAAACATTAAATTACTTATTTAAAAAACAATACAAAATATAAGATTAAAAGATTACAAATAAGCCCTGGCAGTTAAGAGAAGACCAGTCTCAACTGACGGCGCCCGTTCACGAACATGACGCATGGATCAGCACCATCCAGCTCAACCATTTTGTAGGGAACCGAATGATCCAACACACGCCCTACCATCAGCGAGCCATTTATGTGAGCATGACTGTGAGCATGTGAATGTTATGTATAGTGTGTTACGCTATTAGCCCGCAGGTTCACACGAGCGATTTTTTCGCGCACTGGATATTCAACGCTCTGCTTAGCACCGAGATTTGAAAATCTAACAGTGTTTTTTCGACGCGCTGGGATGCACTGTGTTGGATTCTCAACGCTCGGCTCAACACCGAGAGTTCAAAATTCAGTGCACGATAAAATCCCACCGCGATATTTATACGTCCGTGCAAACGTGGGCTTATAGTAAACGACACGCATGCACCTTCTACCATCGTACCTACCACTACCCTATCTTACAAAGTACAATCAAAATCCGGCCTTATGATAATTTTTATGTAGGAAACTGTTTAGGCGATTTCTTTAATTAAAGTCGTACACATAGCTATATAGGAGACCTCCCCTGTGGGAGAAGGTTGATGCAAAATTCCCCATAGAATTATTAAGGTAAGATTGTGGGAGAAAATGTATAAATAAAGAAATATATTTTTCTTTCAACTACATAGTAATGTTATCATTACAAAACCGATCACAAAGCACGTATTTTTTGCTTAAAACCGTAGTTTTAATTTTTTATTTAGATATAAATTTACCACAGAGGTTTAATGTCTCCCATTAAGTTTAATATAGAATGTATGCATTAGATCAAAAAGATACTGGCTGAAAATAAACATCGGCTGAATAAAACCGACTTGGTGAAAAACTTTGTTTTCATTATCTTGATTTTTTTTTTTTTGAGTAGTTATATTTTATCACGGTAGGTAGATTGGTAGTGGAAAGAAAAATAGATTACGGCCCTTGCTAAAAACTCTCTTAGTGCTCCGTGCAACAATCTACTATTATTAGTTATATGTATGTTGTCCATTTAACACTTGCGTCTCTGTTCTGCACAAAAATCGCGAGAAATTTTATTCACTATGCATTTTAGTTGCAATAGGGTATTTAACTACTATGAAAAATATACAACATTCGTTTTTGTTTATACTAAACCCGAAAAGGGGTCATTTTACTCATCATTTTAAACAATTTTTTCTATGGGACCAACCTTGAAATCGCGAAATAAAAATCAGCTGTTCCCTATATTTGTGTTCACATAAATCGACAAAATGTATGGAACAGCTGATTTTTATTTCGCGATTGATCGCGGTGAGATTTCGCAGTGCGGGCTAAGCCTAAGGGCCTTTGACTTATTATTTTGGCATCCTTTGTTAAAATTTAGGTATGGGTTCGAATTCGGGTCAACAAAGCTTTGATATTGGAAATTTTTGATATTGGAACTTTCCCGCTAATACTCGTATAACCGCCTCAGAGAATACAAGCGTCATCATCATCAGCGCATAGCAGTCCACTGCTGGACATAGGCCTCTCCGATTGCACGCCATTCAGCTCGATTCTCGGCCACTCTCATAATAATAATATTATATTATTTAGACAAGCGTAATGAGCATCAATTAACGTTAATTAATTAAATAAATAAAGGCACGAAAAAATTCTCAAGGATTCACATAAAACTTATCGATTTCTAGTTTTGTGTCTAGTTTTCTTTATATCTTAGAAAGTATTTTATATGTTCGCAAAAACTTTTTAAAATAAGAAGCGATTTCCATAATATAAATACACGTAGTAAACATGAAATTGTGATACCCAAATTAGGATTAACTAAAACAAGCAAGTCATTTCTTATTAGCAGTATCCGTTTTTACTCGTATAACAAGTTGCCAAAGTCTGTTACAGAACTTAGCGATGGAAAATTCAAAACCCACATCAAACGTGTCCTTATCAAAAAAGCATATTATAAGGTTAAAGACTACGTTGAAGACAAGGAAGTTTGGCATTAATTCCTTCTGCACATGTGGCTTCCCTGGTACCTCATTAACGGCAAAAATATGTAAATGTCTATTAACTGCTCCCAAGTTGCGATGTTTATGTTATTTATTTTTTACATACTTGCTTGACATAATCGATGTTTTTTGATTTCAACAAGGCTCTAACTTTTATTCTGTTAATCATATTTTATATAGTTTTTTTTTGTTAATGTGAGGACGTTGTAGGCTTAATATACTGTAGATCTATAGACCATTTTCTATTTTGTTAAGTACCTGGTACTTTTGACGGGCCTACGCTGTCCTCTCATACTTTAAAAAAATTGTAAAAGCCATTTTTTTTTTTTTTAAAGATTAACCGTGGAGTTTCTTGCCGGCTCTTCTCCATAGGAAACGACCAATTGGAACCGTGCTCCTAGCTTCTGACGTTTCATAAGTGCCCGTGTAGGCTTACGTGAATTTTTTTTTTTTTATTTGATTTGTGAACGATTGCACGCCATTCAGCTCGATTCTCGGCAACTCTCTTGATAAGTAGCTGTGTACACATACTATGTAGACCACAAAAATTACGATCCTTTTTACATTTTTGGCAAAAAGATAGACAATGTTAAGTGTTGAATGACAAACATTCATATTTTAAATTTTTAGTTCCTTCAGCCTCGATAGATGGTGTTGTATATTTTTATTTTTTATAAATTTTGCTAAATCAGTGTTAAGTTTCTCCGTGATTTCATGACCACCCTTGTATATTGTAAATCAAATTTTATCTCATTTTGAGCTCAGTGTTTTCTTTGGCCAAGCCATAATTACCTTGCAGGCTCCTAAGAACTTTTTTAAAGGTTAAGGGCCGAAACACATAACTGCGTTGCGGTGCCGCAACGCTAAAATCGGCAGTTTGCGTTGCGGCGTTGCGGCGGCGGCGTCGCGAAAAAGAGCGTTTTATTGTCGTATGGTAGGGTAACCAGTTCGTCCAGACGTGTCTCTGCCATGGAACGTCGTAATAAACTTATTGCTTATTTTTTATTAAAAAGACATTACTCTGTTTTAAATATACGACAAAGAAGATACTGGATACATCCATTTAATCCTGATTTTGACATTTATTTGTATCTTTGGTTCAGGAATTTACTCGCCACATTCCTGAACCAAAGATACAAATAAATCAATGTCAACATCATACATTTTAATTTTAAAACTGCTTCCGGGTTGACGCGTGTTGTTTGCAAGAGTGATAGAAACAAACTGAATCATTGTCAACAAGTATGACGTCATAACGCTGGAATTTGAGCTGCGGTGCGGCGCCGCGCCGCTAAAATCGGCGCTGACGCCTGTGCCAATTTTAGCGTTGCGGTGTCGCAACGCGGTTATGTGTTTCGGCCCTTAGACTTACTTATGTGGCACATGCGGTAGTAGCCTATGGATGTTGCTGGTGGTGACTGACTTCAATGACTCAGGGTCCACAAAGGCACTGACTGCAGCTGGTAACTCGTGAGGCATGGTTGCACTGACCAAAGTTATCTGACAACCAACTGGAGGAGTCTGAATTTCGACTTTGTGTTGCATCTGTAAAAATATATATAACTCTTTAAAAGCATTTTCCTCTCAGGAATTTATTGTCAAATGTTGCAAAATTCTGATTTTAAACATTCTATGATTTTAATAAGTTTCTAGCTTTAGGCTAGTCTAGTATAAACAAATAAAAAAATTTAAGATGTTTTTCTTTCACTAGGAGTGACGTTCAAATTTCAATGCTTGAAATGGAATGTCAATGACAAAAAATTGGTAGTTCAGTTTCCTGAAGTTTGAAGACACTATGCCTCCTGTAACATTCAACACAACTTATACTACCTCCTTAAGTTAAGACAATTAAGTTTTAACTTTTATTAAACACTACACTACAAACTTAATCTATTGACCACTTGGTTTTATATCAATTGCGGTGCCCCCAGCGCCCAGCCCATAAATTGACAAATAAATACCTACGACAAATAGGATCGAGCAATGAACTATACCCACGTTTGCAAAGAAATAAATGATTTGATTTGATTTGAAATAAAAACAAAAAACAAACACAGGACTTACACTCAGTTGCAGAAAGCTCACCATTAACACTTCATTACATAAAGCAACATTATCGCTAATGAATTCATTACTTTAATGAAGTTGCACAAACAAATTTTAGATAGCATTAGACATTTTTAATGCCACTTTAGTTAAAGAAGACTTTAAACAATATTGCCAGGAACAAATTACCATATTGAACGAAAAGAGTGAACATTTGCGTTCTGTTATTATCCGTACGTACAAGTACACCACAATTTTAGAATAAAATAAAGTAAATGTAGTTGATTTATGTGTATTCAGTGTACTCTGTGGTTTAATGTAGTTTAAATAATCTGGTTTAAGGGGGATGCGCTAAGGTAGCCCGCGAAATTCAAATTTACCAACGTTTTTTGCAATTTTTATACTTCTGATTCATATTCTAATGATTATAATTCTGTAAAGCCATATTGGTTATGGCCGCGAATCATAATTAGATCAACATACGTGTTACTGACCTGCAAATTGCAAAAAAACGTAATAAAATTTGAATTTTGCGGGCTACTTTAGCGCATCCCCCTTAATCTAATAATTTTAACATGTGTGCAGTCTAGAGCTCCGGCCACACGTGGAAATCCATCAATTTCATAAAAACCTTCTGCAACTCTACGTAGTTCCGTCCGGTCTGGCATTTTAATATAGAGGTGGCTTAATTTTGCTAGCTCACGGGATACTTTTTGTATAAACAAACTGACAAACAACCCGACCCAACCTGTTTCCGACAAACTGTTGATTTATTTATGTTTATTAAATCACCCAATACCTACTTGCTGGAAAGATCCAGTGGCGAAAAATCTCAAAATAAAAGCTGTGTCAGGCCATTAATGGATTTATTTCTTTGCGTCACTGGTTCTAAATCTTAATCAAATAGGTTACAAATTTGAAGAACTGCCTCCTTGGAAATTCTATACTTTACACGAAACTCTTTTCCATCATGTTTTAAAAATGAATTCACTCGGTCTGGGATTCGACGGCGAGGTAAATCTACTAAATAAGAATCAGATAATGACGAAAGACTGGTTAAAGACATCTTTCAATTACAGAAATGCATTCAAGTACCGTAGAAAACACTAATGTTGCTCTTAATGGATGCTTTTCGGCCCATTAAAATTAAAAAATCTGAAATGTCAAACTTAAAGTTCACCACCTGCTAATGGGCGCTAATGAAGTTACGTGCAACGTAAAAGTGTTTAAAATGGCCGGTTTCATTAGGTTTGACATTTCATTAGTTAAATTTAATGGAGCATTAAAATAAAATAAAAAATGGTTTTGTGCAATGATTTAATGCTACATTAGTGTTTAATGTAGTCTTTAAAATTTAAAGATCGTTTCTGCAACTGAGTGTTAGGGTACAAACATAAAGTACCGATAGGTACCGGTCAAACCACCAATCATAAGTCCGTATGGCTCGGTACAGGCAGTCAGTACAGGTCGGTACCGACAAGTATAAACCTGTTTCTTTAGAACTGAGCGCATAAGATAACACGGGAATATTATACCTGCACCGACCCGTACAGGATCGCCTGCACCGGTAACCTGTTTCTATATGTTGTTGAAATAATATGTATAATACGCTTGAATTATTAGTCCACAGATTATAGAGGATAGTTCTCACTCTTTATAAGGTTTATTATCTGTATCTTCCTCTTGTCAAAACGTCATCATGGGGTGAACAACTTTTTCCTTCCTATTAATGTGAATAATCTTCTTTTATGTTTGATACCATGTAATTAGTATACTTTATGACTAGCTATTCATGACAACTTGATGATCAAGGAATACACGAATAGTTACTTGAAGATGTCGTGTTTTAATCTCACCGCATGCCACCTGTCCACGTGCCAGTAGTAACTCGCACGATTCCACCTTATATTAGCTTCGCTGTCTTGACCACACTCTGTTCAGATAGTTCGTAATAACATATGTAAGCACCCTAAGGTGGCACGGGAACCAAAACATTTGTTATATTGATCCAACTGAGGCAGTAAATAGGTTGACTTTTCTACATGATATGTGCACACATTCAAACGTCCTCCTTTTCTCAAAGGGTTGTCTCGGCATGGGTCCAAAGATTTTCAATAAACTACCAAAAACTTTAAAAAGCTTGACCAACATAAACCATTTTAAATCGCAACTTAAAAAATATTGATTGAAAAGGGTTACTACTCTCTCAATGAGTTTTTGGATGATAGAAGCATAAAATAATAAATGTCCGATTCACTTGAGTTTACGACGTTACTTGTTTGAAACAGTTTTATTTAGTTTGTAGTGTTTTTTTACACCTAATTTGTACTCCTTGCAAGCCAAAACATAGTGACACAACGAAAAAATTTATACCATGTACCATATTAAGTATGTTAAACAAATAAAATACTTTGATTTTGACTTTGAAAACGGTTTTGTGGAGCCTAGTTTAAGTCTATGACTTGTAAACTTTTATAAATAAACCGCATTCCAGATTTCAACAAGATTAGTAGAGATTACATTATCACTAGCAAGAAGACAGGAAATAGTACTTTCAGTATCATTTTTGGATTTTGTATAGACAACCAGAGTTTCCACTTACCGGGAACTTCTTCAACAAATGTGCCAACTTATCAATAAAGCTGTCATCTAACAATGTATCTGCTTCATCCAAGACAACATGATGCACATTATTTATCTTGAAAATACCAGTTGTAACCAGTTTACTGTATGCTCCAAGCGTAGTCACCAATACATCACAGTATTCTATCGGGGGGTTCAACATCTTCTGTTTAGTGTGGCCACCCACAAGAGTGGTCACATTGAGGTTGAGTCGTTGAGCTATGTTTTGAGCTACTTCTCCAACTTGAGTAGCTGGAAACATGGACAAAAAATTGGACAATTACATTTGAACTGATAAGATGTAATAAAAAAGATTATTGGATAATCAGTGGGGGGCGGCAGGGGCGGTCCGTCCCAGGCTCCCGGTCCTGAGGGGCCCCAAATCT
The DNA here is from genome assembly GCA_948098905.1 of Tiliacea aurago. Taxonomy (NCBI): domain Eukaryota; kingdom Metazoa; phylum Arthropoda; class Insecta; order Lepidoptera; family Noctuidae; genus Tiliacea; species Tiliacea aurago. Next base: position 2,977,089 of record OX402583.1, on the reverse strand, counting down.
CTAGAAATACTTTCAGACCAAAGAATGTTCAGTAAGTAAAAGGTAGTTTGTAGTTAGGAGCCACCAAAACATTATATAAACGCAGGGTGCTAAAATTTTCGATTTTGCTCCGCTCGCTCTTGCAACCTACATTCTCTTGTGCTCAGACTTCTCTACGTAAGTTGACAAAAGAAAACCTATTCATGTATGAATTGTCAAAAGAAAACCTTATCTATCCGTGGAAGGGTGCTAAAATTTTGCAAGCTCGAAATGAGCTCGCTCTTGCATTCTACATTTTAAAACTTTTCTGTATATGTTAAAAAAGTAATTCCTATTTAAATAGAAAATTTGAACAATAACTTTGGAGATCCTCTATTTGTCTGATGCTCTAGCTTTAGGAGAGTTTGCGTAGTATCTCCTATTTCTGTATCAATGGTCAAAATACCTAACCTTTTCGAGGTAGCGTGCTAAATATTTCGACGTTCATGACTTGGCTCCATTTAGTTTTGTCGCCCCGGGCCCCCACCTGGCTAAGTCCGCCACTGTGGATAATAGATAGTCTGCACTTCTATAATCAATCTTCCTACACTTTTTCCCTATGTTTGGGTCGGCTTCTGGTCTAACCGGATGAGGCTGAATACCAGTATTTTACATGGAGCGATTGCCTATCTGACCGCCACAACCCAGTTACTGGGTATCACAATACTCCTTGGGAATGGTTGTCAGGCTGCACATAAGTAGTATCACCCTTTTAAACATAATTAGCTCAATAGTATTTGAAGTTAACTTACCTAATTCTCTACTAGGTGTTATAACAACAGCCAAAGGACTGTTAAATTCCTCCTTAATACTAGGCTTCCACTCCAAGATATGTTGGAATATTGGCAACAAATACGCCAACGTTTTCCCACAACCAGTCTCCGCAGTCATTGCAGTGTTGTGACCACCCAGTATGGCAGGAATTCCCTTTGCTTGAATCGCAGTAGGCAGGGAGAAACCTTGCTCTGACATAACCTCAATAAGACTCGGACACACGCCGATTTCTTCAAAACTCTTCTTGTAAACTTGCTTTTCTTCCTTCTTATTCGCATCTCCGTAGATTACGAAGTAGTCCCCCTTAGATTTATTACTCAACCAGCCTTTAGAAGCCAGCGGTATGCCATCGAACTTACTATAACTCTGACCATCAAAATGATTTAATTCTGGCCTTTTACACTTTATTATTGGCAACTTTTTCTTCGCCTGTTTGACGCTGTAATACCGGCAATACGATAAATTCAATATAGGCCGTAATTTCGACATTTTCAGGGCTTTAAAATAAAGTGTCGTAAGATTTACAGAATCTAAACACACAACACATGAGACAAGACTGCTGACATTGACAGGCAGCAAGACAGTTCTAAAATTGACACTGACAGTTTCATTATAGGCTGCATTCCGAATTAAACCATTCTCGCTCACATTCACATAAATAATTTGCGTTCTGATTTAGACAACACGATTAAGACAGCTAAGAGGTGTCAACAATTCAGAACGCTCGTGAACGCGCTTACGGTTGGTTTATAGTATTTCATTGTGTTCATACCATACATGTGGCGATTGTAGCCAGAAGCACAATTTAGAAAACGCCACGTTAGTTAAGATGCTACTCAAAACAAAACAGCACAACTGTCATTTTTGACAGCGCTCATGGTGATTTAATTTAGGGCATGGTTGGTGTTATTGCAAGATGGCACATGTTATGACGTCATCTACAATGTGTACCCTTATACAAAAAATAAATCAAATCCAATGAATATTTTAGCCACAGGAAATTATTTTCCATTTTGTTATTTTTCAACATGATGTAGATCTGAGTCCGTAATAATAGGTAAACATTGTAAGGCGCGCATAACGCGCCGCGCAAGGTCAGTAACTTTTCGTAGATATAGAGTGTTCACTTTTTATGCAGTTGATTCTGCTATTTATTTTGTTTGAAAATTGCAATTTTTAAATTTTCCAAACTGTCGTACATCCAGAGCCAGATTGTATAACGATTCACGAGAAATTGTTTTCGCGCTCACGCTAATTCGGAACGGGTGTAAGCGCGCTCACTGAATATCAATAAAATTACAGTGCAACTCGGAACGCACTCATAGTCACACCTTCAGCAACAAATTATAATAAGACTATTTTATCAACCCAAAAGAAACGAATGAAACTATTTTGCTCTTATTTGGAATCACACACACTAGAAAGTGTTCGGTGCAATGGACTTAAATGTTTGTCATCCACTTAAATGTAGTTTTAATCACAAATGCTTATTGAGTCCGAATACAAACCGGGGGCTGGGGCGGGGGGTGACTGTATATGGCATGAAGCTGGGAGGTTGAGCCTATTGCCATAACCCGGGCACAAATCTAGACTGTTATTCTGCTATAGACATACCAATGGTAAAACTCAATAACACTGCCCGACGTGGGAGATAAACCCTCCGATCGGCAGCTGCGCTAACGACCATTAGACCAACGGCAGTCGATACCTCGACTGCCTCTTTGGTATAGGCCAACCATAGGTAGAGGCACAGAAGTAAGTAAGTACCTAATTAAAATAAACACCATAAAGGACTCGGAATTAATTTGAATGATATAATAAGTAACAAATTATAATCTAAAACACGATCTGCCGAGTTAATCATCATTGGATAAAAATAAGTTTCATAGCGAAAGTTGTTCAGTTTGACGGAAAGAATCACCCCCTTGACGGAAGCAGGTGACTAAATCGCCACCCTGTATTTATATAAGTTGATCAACTGACGCCCAGTCAATAGTTGTTAAAAACAGAAGATTTTAAATTTTCCGTAGAAACAAAGATTTCCAGTTAAGTAGGTATCTGTTTTTAAATAAGACATTTCGTTCATAACTAACTTTTTAGACCTTTTTATCCTGCAAGCGTATGAAGTTTTATTAAAATCGGTTCAGTCATTTCGAAAAACAAGTGCTTGAAAATTTGTATGTAATGCCGCACGTCGTAAGCGCTCTTAAATTAAAATTGTAGGTAAGTATACAATGTCAAATAAAAAAGATTATGTCAAGGAAGTATGTAAAAAAATAATTAAAATAAACATCGTAATTTGTATAGTACATAATAGACATTTACATATTTTTGCCGTTAATGAGGTAAGTACCAGGGAAGCCACATGTGCAGAAGGAATTAAGCCGCTAAGTTCTGTAACAGACTTTGGCAACTTGTTATAAAAGCGGATACTGTTTATAAGAAATGACTTGCTTGTTTTAGTTAATCCAAATTTGAGTATCAGAATTTCATGTTTACTACGTGTATTTATATTATGGAAATCACTTCTTATTTTGAAAAGTCCTAGGTTTTTGCGAACATATAAAATACTTTCTAAGATATAAAGTGAAGGCAAGAGTTAGTAGACAGACAGACGGACGGACAGAGAGACAAGTCGTGCCTTATGTATTATTTCTACCATTTTGGTACACACGGCTACACATCAAGCTATACATTTACAGTTTACGCTGATCTCGCACTGTACGCAAATCCTATACAATGCGAGATCAGCTTATACTAGAAATATATAGCTTGATGTGTAGCCGTGTGTACGAAACACGGCAAAGCCTAGATGTTTAAACTTATCCTCTTGATAAATAAACTCATTTTTTGTTTATAAATAAGTGAATCCGTAAAATGGTTTAGGTACCACCCCTGAAATACGGGCATCATAATAATTCATAACACCAAAGTTAAAAAAAAAAAAAAATGCTTGTATTTGAAAACCAACGAATACAATATTAAATCTTGCTAAAATATACAACGGATTTTATTTTCACAGTGTTTATAATGCTGTTTTCGCTAAGAAAAACATATATTTAAAATGAGCATATGCGGCATCCCATATGCGACTTCAGTGAACCCTCCAGGAGGGCTCCCGGCAATGAAAGTGTCGAGTAATAGTCGACCAACTTACATTTGCAGTTGGAGAATTATTGTCCGTGGCGTATTTCGATTTTCGATGTAAGTATGTGAGAACACCGCCCCCTACGGCGACGATAATCGACTTTTAATGATTTTATAGTTAATGATTTGAAAAAAATATATGTTAAATTAGAGCATTTTCTCATTAACTTAATATGTGAATATTTTAGATTATGTTTATATTACATAGTGAAATTAATTTGTAAAGTTATGTCTAATGCGGATAAAAAACTGAGAATGACGCAAAGTCTACCAAGCGTATGTTTCCGAAACCTTCACCAATTTAAAGATAATTTAATCATTGATCTTTTAGTATACGCTTTTTATTAAAATACCTTTTGGTTTGCGTATAATAAATTAATAATGCGTCAAATTGGGGACAGCGCTCTTTGATGGGCGAGTCCTATTACTGGCTGAACGTACGACGCGTTGCGTGAGCGCAGTACATAACACGCAAGCTAACTACTCAAGGTCACTGGCATATATCTCCGTCTTAAGATGACCCACTGACCCATGTTTTTCAACTAAGTACAATGTTATGTTTGTTTTTGGGATAAATTCATCCCAACATTCCCAACGACGGAACCGTTCATTGTGCGTGCACACGCATTATTTTGGCTGGTTGCGGCCAACGCTACGTGATTATAGCGTTGTAACTCATATTTTTCTGAAATTGTTGAATTAATAGATAATTATAAGTATCTTGTGCACTATAACTATACTCCGTTTGAAATCTTAGCATATCATAATTCATTTAAGTAGTTCAGATAACAAAGATCCATTGGGTTAGTAACAATAGTCTTAACCTACGTTAGTACTTAACTAATAACACAGACAGTGTACAGGTGACAAGCGACCTCACCAACGGGCTGTCATGTCTCCCGGCTATAGCACGTAGAATGCTGTTGGGGCTGCCACGGAGTCTGTTTAGCAACGAGGCCGCTCTCTTGCGCCGTACAGCATTGAAGCAGTCGGTACGTGCCTCAGCGAACATGTCGATGATGCGCTACAGAACCGAGGCAAACGCAACAGCACTCTAAATGCGTTGTTATACTGGATCCGCAGAGCATTGTAGGTCTTTTGGGTTTAGCTGAACCACAGGCTCCCCGAGTACAGTGACATGCAATATGCTTTGAACAAAGTTATCTTAAATAAGATTAGACATTTACTTAAATAAAACTCTTTTACAGTCCGTTCAAACGATTTTGAATTCTATTTCGTTGGTGACATGAGCAATGACAGATGTAATAAACAGTTGGTATTTATATTTTTTTTATTTTTTTTTAAAAACATTGCCCCACACTAGGAATTTCTCCTGTATTGTGGGTGCGTTTACAAACATTTAAATTCACATACACAAACAGCCAGACCCCAAACAACTACTTGTAGGTCATACAAATATTTGTTCCGTGCGGGAATCGAACCCGCGACACGCAGCGCAGCAGTCAATCGCTTAACTAACTGCGCCAACCGTGCCGTTATTACAGTTGGTATTGTAACCACGTTTTTGCTTTTAATGCCATCCTTATGCCTACGGAATAGAAGTCAAAATCGGTTGAACGGACTGTAAACAGGTTTATTTAAATGTCTAATCTTATTTCAAATAGAGTATAGGTTTCTATGAAAGCATAAAATTAAAATTTCGAGAAACAAATTCAGTATATGCCTGCCAGAATCTGCTTTTTTGCACAAATCTTACCTGGCCGTTCATAATGTGCTCATATATTCTAAAAGTAAAGAAAACCTGGCACATGTAATGGAGATTCTAAATGACACATTTATTTCACAAAGTAAGGTTTACTTAAAAACACTTATTTCCTGGATGAAGTTTGATGACATTACCGCACACTATTTTTCGTTCAATATTATTGCGTTATCACTTGCTTGTTAGTTATTCTCTCTTGCGCTGGATGAAACAACAAGCTTTTTGACCAAGCTCGCGTTGACGATAGATGGACCGGGAAAGGCCCTCATAAGGGGACGATAACCGAATTTTAATGATTTTATACTGAAGATCACGTCGAAACGAGTAGTGTACTTAAATGATTTGAAACTTTGAAATATTGCACACGGGGGCCTGCGCTGGCTCGATCACTGCGTAGTAACAGGTGCCGCGTTGCCCGCTATTCTCAATCCGTCTTATTACAAAACAAGGTTTATATTTTGACATGGCTTAAACCATGGAGCCAGTTTTTGTAATAAGAACGCAACTGTGATTGAAATACCGTTCTTTATACAAAACTGAAAACTCAGTTCGGTACTAAGTTGTCAGTTTTGTGTTTAGGAACTGTGCCACAGTCGGAATAAAGGTCAAAACTCAATAATGGCTCCATGTTTTAAACCCGGGTCTGAAGATAAACCTGGTTTAGTAATAAGGGGTTTGTGTCGGTATTGTATGACTCATACTGGTCGGACCACTTACCTATTGTTTTAGAATGTAAGTTTAATAACATCAAAATGCACACTTTGGTGACGAAGCCGTACGCAAATGTAAACAAAGTAGTCTGGGGTGATCGTGATGCTGAACAAATAGCTAAGTATCATGATTGTTGTCATTCTGAATTGAGACGAATTGATTTTCCAAGCCAATTTAGTCAGTGTGCGGACAAGATGTGTAACGATTCCTGCCACTTACCCTTGTTGGATGAAATGTACAATAACATTGAACGTATACTGGTGAACGCTGCTGAATACAGTTGTTATCATAGAAATATAACGAAGCATAAGCATGTAACTGGCTGGAATAAGTATGTTCGGGACACTCACGAGAGGGCGCGACTTTATTATAAGGTTTGGTTAATGTTTGGTAACCCCAGTTCGGGTCCGGTTTATAATGATGTGAGCGAATCCAGAAAAAAATTCAAATGTAAATTGAAGTGGTGTCAAGCCAATCAAATCCAAATTAAAATGGATGTAATTGCTAAACACCACTTAAACAAAGATTTTAGCAAATTCTGGAAATCAACAAACAAAATGAATCATAAGCCGAGTCTTCCCGTGAGCGTCGAAGGTGTACATGACCGGATCTGTTTAGGCAGCATTTTAGAGTACAATCACCCCTAAACAATGAACCGTAGTTGCCTGCGCCCGATTCCGGGATCGTCTGCTCCGACCGAGCGAAGCGTCACTTTTACTGCGAAACAGATTGCTGCTACAATTAAGAACATGGTTAGAGGAAAATCGCCCGGGCATGACGGTCTCAGCATCGAGCACCTGCAGCATGCTGGGATCCACTTGCCACGAGTCTTATGTATGTTTTTTAATTTATGTCTGGGTCATTCTTACTTACCTGAAAAATTAATGCGTGCTACTGTCGTACTGATTATTAAAAATAAAACGGGAGATGCGTCTGCGCTATCAAATTATAGACCTATTTATTTAGCAGCGGTAATTGCTAAGGTGCTGGACAGTCTGCTTGTATGCCAGCTTGTTAAACATCTAAAAATAAACGATGCTCAATTCGGGTTTCGGCCCGCTTTATCTACAGAGAGTGCTATCCTTAGCCTTAAGCAGACTGTGCAGTACTACACGGCAAGGAAGACACCAGTATTTGCGTGCTTAGGTAGCACGCAGATTTGTCAAAAGCGTTTGACCTTGTATCTATGGAAACATGCTGGTCCTGCTCCATAGGACAATCTAGAGTCTAGACAAAATCAAACAGGTTGCTATTTTAATTGTATAATTTATTATTTTTATGACATTTATTTTAAATTCTGTGATTACCTTAACTCACACTGATATTATTGTTATTTTTTAGGAAATCGTATATATTTTTTTACAATTTTTGTAAATATGTGAGCACCATGTTCTATCACCTAATTAATTTATCTGTCATTACTTCATTCTTAACTCTTTTTATTACCTATTGTGGTATAGTAATTTTATTCTAGGTGCATCGTCTTCACATATAATTATATAATTAATGTACCTATAAAAATATTGTACAAGATTTTAAAAGAGTACCGGTGGAGTTTCTTGCCCATTCTTCTCCATACGAAACTACATTTTAGAAGGGGCGACAAGAACCAATTCTATTTTTTTTGTAAATATTGACGTTCAAAAGTGCCTTTTATGTGCCTATTTGAAATAAACAATTTGACTTTGACTTTGACTTTATCATATAATGTGCTTTGGGGTAAACTGCAGCATGAGACGGATGTGCCCCGGGAAGTAATAAATGTATTTAAATTTTGGTACGCTAATCAACGGAACCGTGTCAGATGGGTACACTAGTTTTCAGCTGAGTATAGGCTTTAGTGCGGGGTGAGGCAGGGGGGGTTGTCCTCGCCCGCGTTGTTTAATCTGTACATGAATAAACTGATCGATGAGCTTAGCAGAACCGGAATCGGCTGTCACATTGATGGTGTTTGCATTAATAACAATAAGTTATGCCGACGATATGGTTCTGCTGAGCCCATCGATCGGGGCATTAAGGAGGATTAAACTAGTTAACGTGTGTGAGTTGTATGCTGGGACCCATGGACTCAAATATAATGCAACAAAGAGCGAACTCATGATATTTAAAGCAGGCAGTAAATGCTATAGGACAATTCCACCAGTTATGCTGTGTGGCAGACCTCTAAAGAGAGTTGCAAATTTTAAGTATCTGGGTCACTGGGTCTCAGACGACCTGAAAGATAACGCTGATGTGGAGCGGGAGCGTAGGTCGCTAGCTGTTCGATGTGGGATGTTGACCCACAGGTTTGCACGTTGTACGGCGCAGGTTAAGGTGACGCTTTTCAAAGCCTACTGCCAATCCTTTTACACGTGCAGCCTGTGGGTGAACTTCACGCAAAGGGCATACAGTGGTCTGCGCATACAATACAACAACACGTTTCGGGTGTTGATGGGGCTGCCGCGTTTTTCTAGCGCGTCTGGCATGTTTGCCGACGCGGACGTGGATAGTTTTTCAGCCGTCATGCGCAAGAGGTGCGCATCTCTGCTACGCCGTGTCCGCGACAGCCCACGTTCTGAGAATGGTGTTGCATTCTCAGAACGTTGGCTGATAGGTGGGACTCTCCGATCTTGGGGCGGTGGGTACGACTGCATGCAAGTAGGCATTCCCCAGGATCGGCGTGCCTCACACAGCTTAGAAATATTTGTACTAACACTAGTTTTATAAGTTTACACTGTTACTAACATGTATATGGAGCATGGCTCTGAAATAAAGGATATATTATTATTATGTATTAAAAAATATATGTTAAATTAGAGCATTTTCTCAATAACTTGTTAAGTGAATATTTTAGAATAAGTTTATATTACATAGTGAAATTGATTTGTAAATTTATGTCTAACGCGGATAAAAAACTGAAAATGGCGCAATATCTACCAAGGGTTTTTTCCCGAAACCTTCACCAATTATTGATCTTTTAGTATACGTGTTTTATTAAAATACCTTTTGTTGTGTGTATAATAAATTAATAATACGTCAAATTGGGGACAACGCTCCTTGATGGGCGAGTCCTATTACTGGCTGAACGTACGACGCATTGCGTGAGCACAGTACAGAACACGCAAGCTAACCACTCAAGGTCACTGGCATATATCTGCGTCTTAACTAGCTAGATTAATCACTTTCGTGTTAGAAATTGATTTGTCACTCGCTACACTCGTTGGAAAGAAAGAACTACGACATGAAGGTAATTTTATTTCAGAAAGAGATCCCCCCGACTCACCCACCTATATGAATCAACCCGTAAAAGGAGATACCACATCCAGTTATGCAACAGTTTTTATAGCATCATAGCACATTACCACGTCTTGAATTACTGCCACACTGCCACTTTTGTCCTCTATTAATTATAATGAAATGGCTTTTTGCCTGAAGTAAAACACTCTGAATGTTAAAAAGGCAAACTTTATGTAAGTAGGTAGAATAGATAACACTTAGTGTCAACGTGCATAAATGTAACACGTGTTTATAACATTGTGATGCAACAAACAGGACAAACTAATAAGTTTTATTATTCATCATTCCGTCTTTGTCAGGCTTCAAAAACCGGCATAAATATTTAGCAGTTTTATCTTGTCACCCACGGGACACAGAACAACACGCATCTCACCACAGCCTGAATGAACAAAGTCAGTGCCATAAAATAAAAGTTTAAAAAGTGAAAAATAAAACAAAATGTTATTTATTTTCCCGCGCATAAAATGGAATATACTTGGTGTTGTTTGTGGAATTGTGATAGTTATTATTGGACATCAGCTAAAGTAAGTTATTTTTAGAAAACGTGTAAAGTTATAAAATAGAAAATAAGACACATAATTTATTCTCCAAGAAAAATATTGAACGAGGGGCTTGTGGCTAAGATAACAGCCGCCCATCGTTGGTCCGTGGATAGGTGACCATTTTTACATACCCTCCGTACCTCGGTAAGCAGCATCGTATGCCGTTGGTCCCGACTGTCGTCATTCGTGGATCTTGGATAGTCGTTACGGGGTTTCAAAAGTTAAATGTTAATATTATTCAATTATCTCGTATGTTGCTACTACTCGAATAATAATTTTATGAATGAAAAGTTGACTTATATATTAGGAAATCATTAATATTCTCTTCATATTATCTCTTTGTCTTAATTTTATATTTTTGACATTTTCATCTACCTATTATTTGACTAATTTGCTATTTGAATGTTATCATAATTTCATTAATAAAACATTTAATATTTACATAAATTCCCACGAAACCTGCTCATATATTTAGCTAGATGAGTAATAAGTATATGTAGGTAGTATCATATGTAAGATTAATTTTAATTTAATTGAGGACATAAAAATGACAGCAAAAAGAACATTGTTTCCCAAGAAAACAATGGATATTCCACTTTTTTTTTTAATTTGAAGGTTTTTAAGTATTTATATGCATGAAGAAACATCAGTCATCATGACCAAAAAAAAAAAACAAATCTTTAATTTGCTAGACTAAAATTAAATTTGGTGTCGCCATAAAAATAACGTAGTAAATAGATAATCAGTTACCTAGCTAGTGACTCTCACCAACATCCACTGAATCATTCTCTGCAGGAGGACCTTCACTGTTGTCGAGTTGTCTCTGTAATATTAATTATTGATCGTGATACTTAAAATAAACCGGCCATATGCGTGTCGGACCACGCACAATGACGGGTTCCGTAGTTGGAATGAATCAATGAATTTATCCCCAAAACAAACTTAACATTGTAGTTGAAAAACATGTTCTCCCATACATCGACTTATGCAACGGTCAATTTTCCAACTGAAAATGTAAGTTGGTAGACTATTAGTAGTGTTAATCGTCGTTTGTTGCTGGCTGTACCTATTTATGAATACCTACCTACTGTAGGTACATGCTGTTCCTGCAATAAGCCTTTGCTAACTTTGTTACCAATGTCCACAGTGGCTAAATGATCCTTTAATAGCGCAATACTCAGATTATAATCTGAGGCGCAATAGATATCTAATACAAACATTGATGTAAGTATTAAATAGGAAGATATGGTACGCGCTCCTCGACGTGGACCGCATAAATTAGGGGAAAGAACACAATCGACCTACATTTGAAATTTTCAAAATCACTGTACATTATATATTATTATTTATTATTTTCATTTATTACTTAAACATACATATTGATTATATTTTTAAATATTTTTTATAAAAAACATTAAAAAAGAAAAACATTTAAAAATACAAAAATCAGTAGTCCATCGGCATCAGGAACAAGGTCCAAGCTGCCGGTGGTTAGGGCTCTAGAGAGAGGAACCTCCTCACTATGCGTGCCGTGTCGAGGAGTACTGCTTTCTGAATCAAGCCCTTGACCCAGCCGCGTAATGAGAGCCTCCTGAGGTGTTGGTCGAGGCTCTTCGCTATTAGGCCATTGACCGTAATGATTATCGGTACAATGATTGCAGAGTCCACATCCCACATGTCGACAACCTCGTGTGCTAAGTCAAGATACTTTATCTTTTTATCATTCTCAGCTTTCACGAGATTCTCGTCATGAGGGACAGCGATATCAACAATCATTGCACGGCGCTCTCGTCGATCTATCACCACAATATCAGGTTTATTGGCTACAATAGTCCTGTCAGTGATGATAGATCGATCCCAGTACAATGTGGCATGCCCATTCTCGAGAACTGGGTCGGGCACATACCTGTAGTATGGTACTTCGATTTCCACAAGGTTGTACTGCAAGGCAAGTTGCTGGTGGATAATCCTAGCCACTAGATTGTGTCTGTGCAAGTACTCGCCGTTAGCAAGACGAGAACAACCGGAAACAATATGTCGGATTGATTCACCGGGACGGTGGCATGCCCGACAGATGTCAACCGTACCGTCCTTAACAATGTATTTCCGATAATTATTCGTCATAATAACTTCATCCATAATTGCACAGACAAAACCTTCGGTTTCCCCGAAGAGGTCGCCGAAACGTAGCCAGGATACAGACGCCAAAAAGTCTACATCAGGCCCATGGAGGGCCCGGAAAAAGCGTCCGTGAAGCTCTTTGCCTTGCCATATTTCCTGACGATCGTTGGTATCAAGTACTGCAGGTTTGCGCCAGTTCTCTTTCGCCAAGGAGAGTGGGGTAAGGCCCTTGTCCACTGCGACCACATCTCGATGCATCTCCACGTCAGTTTGAAGAAAATATTCTCTGAGACTGCAAATCTCGCGGTTGTGGAGGGTTTTAGCATTTAAGAAGCCGCGACCCCCACACTTCCGCGAGAGGTACAGTCTCATTACTGATGACCGTGGGTGATGCATCCGATATGCCGTCAGCAATGTACGGACCTTCCTATCCAGAGCGTCAAGTTCCGTCTGAGTCCATTTGAGTATGCCGAAAGAATACATTAAAACCGGCATGACCCAACCGTTGAAGGCACGCACCTTGTTTCCGCCTGATAAAAGACTATTTAACACTTTATTCAGGCGGCCAAAGAAGCGCTCCCTCAACGATTGCTTCATATCGGCAGTATTGATGCCTAATGCTTCCGACATACCCAAATACTTGTAGGTTTCGGTTGATGAGAGGGATCTAAGGTGTATGGAATCCGAGAGTTGGATTCCCACGGATTCCGTAATCCCCCCTCTCTTTACATGCATGACCGCACATTTGTCCACACCAAATTCCATCCTGATGGCGCTACTGAACGTTTCTGTTACTCTCAGTAGCTCCATCAGTCGCAAATTGTTGGGGGCAAAGAGTTTCAAGTCATCCATGTAAAGGAGGTGAGATATCACCTGACCACCTCTTTTCAACCGATAGCCTAGACCTGAATCCTCCAGCAATGTGCTAAGAGGATTCAAGGCTAAGCAAAACCAAAGTGGACTCAAACTATCGCCCTGAAATATTCCCCGCTCAATCCGGATCGGTTCATCGGTCCCCTGGATCCGTCGACATCCTGGATAGAGAAGGACCGTCCTCCATTGCCTCATACACGACATCAAGAAGGTGCGTAGAGTTGCGTCTATCTTGTACAACTCCAGCACCCTAATGAGCCATGTATGTGGCACCGAGTCATAGGCCTTCTTATAATCTATCCAACATGTCGACAAATCCTTACGGGATCTACGAACCTGTTGGCTTATGGCCATGTCTATAAGGAGTAGCTCCTTAGTACCACGGGACCTATTCTTACATCCATTCTGAGACACAGACATAATTGAGTTACAATCAATGTGATGTGCAATTTTAGCTCTATATTTATTATTTATATTATTGATTTTGAAAATCTAAATGTGTCATCAACTTTTGATGCTGACCGTACGCGCTCCTCGACGTGGACCGCATAAATTAGGGGAAAGAACACAATCGACCTACATTACTCTCGGTTTGCGAGGAATACCCGAATCGTAGTTTGTTTCAGAGTTGTTATGGGTACGTAACAGTGACAATTATTGCTATCTCGTTCCCGCTATAGCCCGCGTAATATGTCTCTCTATTTCGGTTGTCAAGCACATGACGCACGACATCGGGTCCATTTAATTTTTACGTGATGTTAGAGAGTGGCCTATCTTCCTATTTAATAGGTACATCAATGAATACAAACTATGAAAATACCGCAAACCGCAGTACACGGTAAATGAAGAACCTAATGATTAGGGTAATTAAAGATATCTAACTAGGTACATACGGTGACTGACTACTCCTATCTCTATTGAATGACATCAACAACTACTGTACTATGTATGCTACTTGAAGTAAGTAATCCGTTTTACCCACGTTCATTGTGTAATTTACGTGGTTGACGTTGAACAGGCGAATTTTTGAAACTTAAGAAGCAATTGATTAGAACTCTCAGATTGTGATTGTGTTCGCGATCGAAATAACATAATACCTATTATTTCATGTTACTGGGTTTCAAGTAGGTATAGAACCCATTGAATGGGTTATAATGTAACCCTTTCACTGGGTTTCAAGTATAAAACCCATTCAATGGGTTATCATGTAACCCTTTCAATGGGTTTCTAGTATAAAACCCTTTCAATGGGTTACATCATGATATAGGTAACCCATTGAATGGGTTACCCCTTCGAAAGGCTTAACTCTTAACCGGGGTTGTACGGTCCCTGCTCAGAACCCCACGTGGCATCATCAGTTACTTGTGTTTAAATTACAGTGGTTTTACTGTTAGAATTTATACACCTACAGTTTCATCACAATTTGTTTGGTAAACTGTAACCACAGTAACTAATTTAAAATTGCACGCCCCTCCACTGCTTGTCTATTCTACTTTTGCTGTGAGTACATAAACAAATTTCAAATGTTTGTATATTACAGAATAGAGGAAGGACGTCCATTTTTAAATTATACGACCTCTACTTCTTCTCGTGTCTGATACTAGGTACTGATTACTTAGATACCTACCTATCTACCAAAGAGGGATACAATACAACACAGTCATGAGGTACTCTTGACGAATTTTTGCAGCTCTTGACTTCATGAAAGCCATAGCGACAGTTATGGCATAGACTTACGGCCGAACCCAATTACTTATTGTCAGTTAAAGACAGATCGCTATTGATGATAGACAGTACAATTATATCTATCCTCGGATAGCGTCTCACAATCATTGATAAAGGCTATCTATTTAACGAAAACAATAAGTAGGTTTCTCTACTTCTCTACTTAAGTGATGTTGGTTGTAATGGAACGCACTCCCTCCGGTCGAAGACCCTGATTGTCCTCTGGCTCCCGTCACCCCAGACGAAGTGCACGACATTATCAAGGGTCTGAAAACCCGTAAATCTCCCGGTTCAGACGGAATCACCAACAGGGTGCTCCAGCTGTTCCCCGCTCACCTGATCATGCTAATGACCACCATCTTCAATGGCGCTCTTAGCAACAACATTTTTCCTCAAGCTTGGAAAAGTGCCACGGTCATCGGTATCCCGAAGCCCGGCAAACCTAAGACCGAACCTTCCAGTTACCGACCCATCAGTCTGCTCAACGTCTTCGGCAAAGTCTATGAGAGGCTTATTTATAAGCGTCTCAGAGACTATGCCGAGACGAAGGGCCTCATCCCAAACGAACAGTTCGGGTTCAGATCCCAACATTCGTGCGTACAACAGGTCCACCGTATCGTCGAGCATGTAAGCGCTGGCTTCCAGCGCGGGCTCATGACGGGTGCTGTGTTCTTCGACATTGCGAAAGCGTTCGACAAAGTCTGGCACAACGGCTTAATATATAAGCTCTACAAACTCGGTGTGCCCGATCGTCTCGTGCTCATCCTACGAGACTTTTTGTCGGACCGCACCTTCCGCTATCGCATCGAGGGTGCGCTATCCTCCCCCCATCCGCTCCGCGCAGGCGTCCCTCAGGGCGCTGTGCTGGCACCGCTGATATTCACTATATTTACTAGTGATATCCCCAAATGTAGAAAGGCGCAGTTAGCTCTGTTCGCAGACGACACGGCCATCTACTACTCCGGCCTCAGGCAAGACAATATCGCCCGCATCCTTCAGGCCGAAGTCAACAGACTCGCGGCCTGGTTCAGGAAGTGGAGGATTGAAGTCAACCCTGATAAGAGCCAGGGGGTCCTATTATGTAGGCCCCGGCGATCACCCGCCCTGCCCCAACCGATCACCATGTTCGGCAAGCCTATCCCTTGGGAGAAGCGAGCCAAATATCTCGGTGTGGTCTTAGACCATCACATGACGTTCGGCGAGCACATAAAACAGGTGCGCTCGCGCGCCAGTTTTGCTCTCGGCCGACTACACTCCGTACTCAACCCGCGCAGCAAGTTGTCCCTTAAGTGCAAATTGCGTATTTACACCGCGTGCATTCGACCGATCATGACTTACGCCTGCGTAGTCTTCGCTCACGCAAAGTCATATCACATTCATAAGATGCAGACGCTTCAAAACCGATTTCTCCGTAGAATTACGAAAGCTCCTTGGTTCGTTCGGAACGAACAACTTCACGTAGACCTTAAGATGCCTACCATCAAACAGTTTATGAAGCGCCTTGCAAAGCGCTTTTTCGAATCCGCGGAACGTCATCGCAACCCCTTGGTTGTGCAGGCCGCTAGTTACAGGCCTTCTGCCATTAGTCAGACTCGCCGACCGAGGCACACTCTCTTAGATCCGGATGACCCCATCACTCTCCTTCAGGAAAGCAATAGGGCCACGAGTACAGTGCACAAATTACACAAACCGACCTTCCGTCCTCGCCGCCGAGGTACCACGCGAACTTCCCGAGTAAATGGTAATAAAAGTCCTCCCCCCCGTCCCTTGAATGTCGATGCGCCAGCCGCCCGGTTAGAGGCTGAGAGCGCCGTAGCAATAAATATAATATCCCCTGATAATAATCATGATCAAAATGTTGATCCAGCCCGTCCCCAAATTGTTAGTAATTTTGTGATCCCCCAACGACGCCCTGAGCCGAGGTCCGTACCCCACAGGGGGTGCCCTTAGTGCGCTGTCGTTTAGTTTTTAATATATACAATTTGCGCCCTGGCTGGAGGCTTTAAGATTAAAAACCTTAGGGCAGCCACAGGAATATCCGGTTAAGTAGCAACGACCTTTCTAGGTCTGCTACGAGATGCCATACAAAAAAAAAAAAAAAAAAAAAATGGAACGCACGGAAGGGGCCCCGTGCGTTCCATTACAACCAACATCACTTTAAAAAACAACATGTGTAATTAGGGTTAAGTATATTAAAACTTCTTTGTTTCTTACTTCTAAATAAGTTACTGGATTAAAGATATAATTCAGTAGAGCCATATTTGTTATGGCCGCGAATCAAAATACAACCTGTTACTGACCTGCAAATTGCAAAAAACGTAAAAAAATTTGAATTTCGCGGGCTACCTTAGCGCAATAATGTTGGTTTTTTTTTAACTTAAATTCATGTTGGAATGGTGCTTGCACGGGAAATGTTAGTAAGGGGGGGGGGGTTAAATTTCTGTTATTTTTTGCCTAGGGCGCACCGTTTTCGAGATATTTGAATTTCAATTTTGTTTTTATTTACTTTAAATATAAAAAGAAACATCTATGATCATTATTGCAAGTACTAAAGAGTTCATTTTAGCTTGGCTACTTTACGTTTATCCCTGCAATTCGGGGAATAGCCAAATCTGCCATCTGTAGTACTCTCCTGTGAAACAAATCGTATAGTGGGACGCATACTTTGGCATTTTCATACAAATAGATATCTGTTGTAGGCGATACACCCTCCCATCAGTAGATAACGTGGGCCGGTAGATTAAGAGATTATTGGGACGTTAAAACCATCGATAGATATATTTTTATATCTCCAGTAGGCCGAAACTGGTGATATATAGGTTATTGGATTCGGCCGTTAATCTTTTAAAACCTGCTTCCCACACGGAGAGGTGGCCTGCGTCCCAGCGGTAGGAACATTATTATGGTATAGGCTGAGTTCAGAGATCTTTGTCACGCGCTCAATTTCTGATAACCATAGACGTCAGATGCCTTCTAATTACTTCGTCTCTGCTCCTGACCTCAACCCCGTCCACCCCGAAGTGAATTCCTGGCTACAGCCGTGTGTGTGTGTAATCTTTTGTATTTTACTCCTCAAAACTGCTCAAAATTTATCTTTCCAGAAACATCTTACATGCTGCATCCGTGGCAGAAGTGAAAGTGCTGTTACCATTGATCAAGCTCATACAGATAGCTGTTGTAAGTCTGTACCGACTGGACAACAGTGCATCGCTGTATCCACCACATGCGATTGTGCAGGGTAAGAAGTGTGATGTACATACCTATTGTATTTATTTTATTTCTTATTTTGTTTATTTTTACCTCATTTAATGCTGCACCGGTTTGACGTCATCACATCAACGCCGGCTGTCACTGAAAACCAGCGCTGGGGCTCTGTCTCGCATGGCGTCGCAGCATTATGCTGAGCGATGGCCGTTTTGCATGAATGTGACGCAAATTTTCCCTCAATTTGTTCTTTCGTGTTTGTGTTTTTTTTTTCCTTGCGTTATGTTTACCGCAAATAAACGTATTTTCTTTCTTTTTTCCTTTTTACGCTTGGTTGGTTTTCTAATTGGAACCATTTAAGAGGAGCCTATCTAGGGAAACGGGATGTAAAGTCAGGTAATTGAAATAAGTACCTATGTTATGCACGTTAAGGTAATTTTTTACTTGCACTATATTATTTTTTCCAATTACGTCATTGCCAACTTGTATCATGCGCCCGCTGTGTGGGAAACGAATTAGTTTGAAAATATTTATCATTAACGCTCCTTGAATTATCCGCTAAGTTTATTCGGCTATCGTATCTAAATAATAGTACATTTTGATACAAGTGGAGAATGTTTATTATTGCATGCGAGGCGAGCCGTAGGCGAGGTTGTTTATGAGCCGAGAACTGCAATAACAAATGTCCACGTGTATCAAACGACGTTTTTCAATACATTTCCTCGAAAACTGGTTCATAACGCACTACGATTAGGTTCACAATGCAATGTAAGTATTTCACACCCGTGCGATTTTTTATTTTCCAACACGTGTTGGGGAATAAAAATGGGTTATTCCCTGGGTACCTCGATCCCCGAGGCCCCCGTCCCAGAGGACCCCGAATACGATAAATATGATTACATTTCTTTTTTTTCTTTTTTCTGTTGTTTTCAACTTGTACGGTCGACATTAAAAGTTCTTAAATGACCACTCATTTAGTAGAGGCATGGAATAACAGATTGCAATGCTATTTAGGTCCAAACCAACTTTTTTATTATTTTTACAAATGATAATGATTGATATAGCAAGCTACGATACGGCACAAAATAGATTACGGTACAAAGCGAAACCCATCACCAAAAAGAAGCGCAGAAGTATTCTCAACGAAAAAGCTATCGCAAAATGACAAAAGACTATGAACAAAGACAAAGTTTTAGAAGACCTTAGTAAAATCGTGCTCATAACGCCTAAAAAAACTGAATAAAAATTGTTAATATTTTGTGTTTTAAATATTATTTTTACTTAAGTTAAGAAAAATGGGTTGTCAATTATAAATAAATAATTATTTTCTATAATTATCAAATTACTGTGAGAAGAATGATTTGACATAATACTGCTTTTGTATCTTTTGAAAAGACTGATTGAACATGTTAATATTTTGATTTTTAAAACTTTTATTACTAAAGTTGATTATTTATAATTGAAAAGACTGATATTTTCATATTATGAGACTATTTTTAAAGTTAATTATTATATCATTTTTATAACGATTTTTTAAATATTAATGTTGTTTTTGTATCTTTTTTGAAAAGACTGATTGAAAATGTATTTATATAACGTTTTAAAAAAAAATATTACTATTGTTGATTATTTTGATAGTTTGTCATATTTTGAGACTTTAAAGTTATCTAATAGATAATCAATTTTTAAAAGCATTTTTGATTTTCAGTATTGTAAAAAAAAAAATTAAATTAGAACTGATTTTGCATGTTAAAAGATTATTTTAGAGTTAACTATTTACTATGTTACGTTATAATAAATAATTCCTGAAGGTGAGACTGATTTTGCGTATTTTTTAATTATCTTAATATTTCACGTAAAGTAGGTATTTCGATTTTCTGTACTGAAAAAGGAACTATTGTGATAATAATTAGAACCTGTGATGACTCTAGGAGACTCTATATTGTATTCTCTAATTATAATATTTACCTTAACCAAACAAGACTATCCAAACAAGACAGGACAGGACTATCAAGACATCCGAGATGTCGACCAGAGCGAGATTAGGGCAGCTCTCGAGCAGCTTAAGAATAACAAGGCACCGGGTGATAACGGAATAACGACAGAGCTCCTTAAAGCGGGCGAGGCTCCAGTCCTCAAAGAGCTAGCGAGTCTCTTTAATTCCGTCATCCAAGAGGGAACAACGCCCGAAGCGTGGAGCAGAGGTGCGGTGGTTCTGTTCTTCAAAAAAGGCGACAAAACCTTGCTGAAGAACTATAGACCCATCTCACTTCTGAGCAACGTATACAAGCTGTTCTCGAGGGTCGTCACGAACCGTCTCGCCGGGAGATTTGACGAGTTCCAGCCGCCAGAACAAGCCGGTTTTCGAAAAGGCTTCAGTACCGTAGACCACATCCATACTGTTCGGCAAATTGTACAGAAGACCGAGGAGTACAACCAGCCGCTGTGTATGGCATTTGTGGACTACGAGAAAGCCTTCGACTCCATCGAAATATGGGCAGTTCTGGCCTCTCTGGAACGATGTCGAATTGACTGGCGCTACATAGAAGTGTTGAGATGTTTGTATGACGCTGCCACGATGACTGTCCAGATCCAAGATCAGAAAACCAGCCCCATCCAACTGCTCAGAGGGGTGAGACAGGGGGATGTGATATCCCCAAAACTGTTCACCAATGCGTTGGAGGACGTCTTCAAGACGCTGGAATGGACTGGACAGGGTATCAACGTTAACGGCGAGTATATCTCACACCTTCGCTTTGCTGATGACATCGTCATAATCGCAGAGACGCTGGAACAGTTAGACCGGATGCTGCACAGCCTAAATGGAGCCTCTCGGCGGGTTGGCCTCGGCATGAATTTGGACAAGACAAAAGTCATGCACAATACGCACGTATTGCCGAGTCCAATCCGCATCGAAGGGTCGCTTCTCGAAGTTGTGAAGGAGTATGTCTACCTAGGACAAGTCATCCAGCTCGGTAGACACAACTTTGAGAAAGAAGCCGACAGAAGGATCCAGTTGGGTTGGGCGGCATTTGGAAAACTGCGTCAAGTCTTCTCGTCGCCTATCCCGCAATGTTTGAAGACTAAGGTCTTTAACCAGTGCGTCCTGCCCGTCATGACATACGGTGCCGAAACGTGGACACTGACAGTCGGGCTGGTCCACAAATTCAAGGTCGCCCAGCGCGCTATGGAGCGGGCTATGCTTGGAGTCTCTTTGAAGGATAAAATCAGGAATGAAATTATCCGGAAAAGAACCGGAGTTACCGACATAGCTTGCAGAGTAAGCAACTGAAGTGGCAGTGGGCTGGCCATGTTTGTCGAAGGACCGATGGCCGATGGATCAGACGAGTCCTGGAGTGGAGACCGCGTATCGGCAAGCGTAGTGTGGGACGCCCCCCAGCTAGATGGACCGACGACCTTAAGAAGATGGCTGGGTCAGACTGGATGCTGAAGGCGGAGGACAGGGTGTTGTGGCGCAGCCTGGGAGAGGCCTATGTCCAGCAGTAGACTGCGATAGGCTGAGTTGAATGATTGATTGAAGCAAGACTATCATTTTTTCCTGATCCTTAAAGTTAAGTATTATCATTTTAGTAAGTAATAAAATTTTATTTAACATATCATCTGCTGACGGTACATTTAAGCTAAACTGACTTAAATTGAGTTTATCAAGATAAAAATAAATCGGGGTCCTCCGGGACGGGGGCCTCGGGGATTGGGGTACTCAGGGAATAACCCATAAAAATTGCCACAGATAACTTATACCTATACTTAGTCCAAATTGGTTCAATGCCTCTATTCACACCGTCTCGCGCCCAGAGACGGTCCTCTCTATTCGGAGGTGAATAATTTAAATAATTAAAGGATATTATTTTAATTGATGGCCAGTGGGATTTGGATCAAAAGTTGTGCCGTTGTCGCGCTGCGATGGCCATAGGGAATGTGTCGCTCTCCGCCAGTAGTGGCAAATGGCAAGCATGAACGACATTAATAGAAAAAACTTTTTAAAACCAAGTTAATCCAGTTAAAATTAGATTATAGGTACCTTCCTAATTTAAAAACACGTAAGTAGGTAGGTTAATCAAAAAAATGTTTACAAAACAATAATAGGTATTTTCTTACAGGTACTTACATGCATAGTGCATACTTACATCTACATAGATAAAAATATCTTAATTATTTACAATAATAAGTAAGTATATTACTTATTATTGTAAATAATTAAGATATTTTATATCTATCGGATCCATTTACATAATTCATGTTTTACAAGAATAAAACAGCATTGAATTTGGTAATAATAGGTAATAAGTTTAAAGAAGAAGCGGGCTTTCACCTTTGACTGACACCATTATTATTGTAATGGTTTATCGACATTTAAATAGTAAATACACTTTGCCTTGACTGTACAACTGGCACTGAATTGGTAGTAAAACATCTGATATAATATTATTCTTCGTCTAAGCGAGTCGAGTGGGTGCGGACCCAATAAATTGGGGCTTTTTCGTAACCATTTATTTCACTATTAAGTACAGCATGTATGGATTTAATTTTTAGATATAATATGTTTATTGACTATTTGATTAATATTCTGACTGAAGGAAAACGCCGAATTTAATTCGGAAAAGACCTCTATACTTTTTTATATTTTTTACTGTAGTAATTTTAAAATCCTAAGTAATTTGATTGCAAAATTGCATTCGAAATGTGCGTATTATGTAATTGAAGACTCTAGCTAAAAATATTTTGGATACATATTTAGCGGCATCAACACCGCCACATGCGAACAACGCGTCACACTGACGTCACGCAAAATCCTGCATCGCGCAAGCAGAGTTTACCGCGCGACTAGCATTATACAACATCCCGACATCAATCGTTGGGCAGTTTGCCTACCAAACACAACACCCGTCTGGTCGGAGGATCCTCCCTTTTCTATAGAGGATGAGTGAACTTTACGCCCTGTTCCTCATCTCATACCTCTAAACATACTTAGGTACTTAGCTTTAGTAGATTGTTGCACCGAGCGCAAAGTGCATTAATTACTCACTTTAGCAAGGTGCGTAATCTACTTTTCTTTCAACTACCAATCCGTGATAAAATATAGGTACCTACTTAAAATAAAAACTCAAGTTAAATGAAAACAAAGTTTTTCACCAAGTCGGTTTTATTCAGCCGATTTTTATTTTCAGCCAGTATCTTTTTGATCTAATGCATACATTTTATCAAACTCAAACTCAAACCACCTCATTACAAAACAAGATTTATATTTTGACATGGGTTAAACCATGGAGCTAGTTTTTGTAATAAGAACGTAACAGTTATTTAAATACCGTTTTTTATACAAAACTGAAAACTTAATCCGGTACTAAGTTGTCGGTTTTGTGTTTAGGAACTTTAACATAGTCGGAATAAAGTTCGAAATTCAATAATGGCTCCAGGTTTTAAACCTGGGTCAAAAGATAAACCTTGTTTTATAATAAGGGGGAAAGCATTTATTTCAAATAAACCTATTACAGGCACTTTTGAATTGTCAAGGGGTCGGTCAGTCAGAGAGATGAAGCTAGTTGCCCATTCCAAAGCGTAGTAGGTTCCTATGGAGGAGAACGGGTAAGAAAGTCCACAGACACTCTTTTAAATCAAAATATATTATATTAAAGTAGCTTTACCCGGCCCGGCGTCGCACGGGTAGTGCTAAGTATCTACCCTACCCTATCTACCTACCCTACCTCCCTACCTACCCTATCTACCTACCTACCTACAACCTACCCTACGTACCTTTTTTTAATACATATATTTTTTTTCTCACCCTTTATATTATATTTGTGGAAGTTCAGAAGGTCCCTAAACTTCTACAAATATTCTAAACCCAAAATTAGCCAAACCGGTCCAGCCGTTCTAGAGTTTTAGCGACGCAAACGAACAGCATGGGAGACATTATACCTCTGTGGTAAATTTATAACTGAATAAAAAATAAAAACAGTGCAGAAATGTCTAATTAAAAATGTCTAATTTCATTGGTGCACTGTAAACAGTGCAACAGTGAAATTTCATACATTTCTGCACTGTTTTGGTTCTAAGCAAAAAATACGTGCTTTGTGGTCGGTTTTGTAGTGATTAATGATAACATGACTAGGTACGTATGTACCTAGTCATGTTATCATTAATCACACAATAAACAGTGCAACAATGAAATTTCATACAACATTTCTGCACTGTTTTGGTTCTAAGCAAAAAATACGTGTTTTGTGGTCTGTTTTGTAGTGATTAATGATAACATGACTAGGTACGTGTGTACCTAGTCATGTTATCATTAATCACACATTAAACAGTGCAACAATGAAATTTCATACAACATTTCTGCACTGTTTTGGTTCTAAGCAAAAAATACGTGCTTTGTGGTCTGTTTTGTAGTGATTAATGATAACATGACTAGGTACACACGGCTACACATCAAGCTATACATTTCCAGTTTACGCTGATCTCGCACTGTACGGAAATCCTATACAATGCGAGATTAGCTTATACTGGAAATGTATAGCTTGATGTGTAGCCGTCTGTACGTAGTTGAAAGAAAAATATATTTTTAAACCATTTTTACTTAGTTTGGCGCCCTTACATTGTTTTATTTTGGTTCCAACGCATAGCGCTCTCTTTTTTCGCATGTGGAAGTAATTGACTCTGTCACTTTCCTATTCCCCAGTTCGCTATGATTTATTTTTTACGTAAAACCTAGGCCATCGCAACACAAATATTATGTTTAGCGCTAAATTAATTTAGAGATTTGTGGTGACAGCGGGTCTAAAATTGCAAACATACATTTTCAATGACAATGAAATCTTAAGTCGTTTCATTGCATGTTCCAGATGGTCAAACCTTTGACTTCATAATAGTGGGTGCGGGGTCGGCAGGATGCGTGTTAGCCAACCGACTGACAGAGATACCGAACTGGAATGTTCTGCTCATTGAGGCTGGAGACGACCCGCCAGGAGTTTCAAACGTGAGTGTAACAGTGTTTGCCGATAAGTGTTTACGTCAGGGTCACCACTTTGCCGATAAGTGTTTTGTTGGTGTGTTGCTCAGAAGGTTGCGGCAAATGAAATGAAAGGGCGTGTTCTCAGTTTAAGGTCTACTAGACTAAGAGGACTTAGTAATATTACAAGCTACGTCATGCATTGCCAAAGACTAAAGATAAGTATATAATTATTTAATATACCTACGCTACAAGTGAATCTGGAATGTCAATCTCACATGTCTGCAAATTCAATTCCAATGCAAACATGCACCTCAGTAAGTTGAGTTAAATCGCATTTCCTTGAATTCATTACACAAAAACTCAACATAAATATCGGCAACCCTTCTGTACCCAAAATGGACAAAAGCTAAACGTACCCCCCTCAGGCCCTTTTTGGCATGTTAGGTTTTGATGATAACACATTACCTCCTCTTCATTACAGATACCAGGTTTATCAGTATTGGTAGCAGCAGCACTACCCGACTGGAACTATTACACTGTCGACGATGGCTTCTCCAGCCAGGGGCTCAAGACGAAGAGCATCCAAAATCGAAGAGGTAAGATGCTTGGAGGATCCAGTGGGGTGAACTTCATGTTTTATGTAAGAGGGAATAAGGTTGACTATGACAGCTGGGCCAAAGATGG
Organism: Tiliacea aurago; assembly: GCA_948098905.1. Lineage (NCBI taxonomy): Eukaryota > Metazoa > Arthropoda > Insecta > Lepidoptera > Noctuidae > Tiliacea > Tiliacea aurago. Next base: position 2,951,318 of record OX402583.1, on the reverse strand, counting down.
AAACCAAGGCTGGGATTGGGACAATGTGATTACATACTTCAAGAAGAGCGAACGATTAAATGATAAATGTATAATGAATAGTGAGTCAGCCGATTTACATAGTACCAAAGGATATTTAGGCATCACACAACCAAACTGGGACCATAAAACAAAAGACTACTTCAATGCTTTCAAAGAACATGGACACAACATTCTTTTAGATATCAATGGATATCAGCAGTTGGGATACGCGCCATCGAGTTTTACTGCAGATAAAAATATTCGCCAGAATACAGCCAATGCTTTCCTTAGTCCGATAAAAGACAGAAAAAATCTGCATGTCCTAAAAAATACACTTGTCAGAAGAATTATATTCAACAAGGATAAAAGAGCGACCAGTGTTGAAGTGAATCTTCCCGAAGGAGGTATTATCAAACTTAATGCAAAGAGTGAAATTGTGCTATCTGCCGGGGCCATCAATACTCCACAATTACTTATGCTGTCTGGCATCGGACCTAAAGACCATTTAGAAAAAAATAACATAGATTTAGTATTAGATTCGCCAAACGTTGGCCAAAATATGCAAGACCATCCTATAGTTCCTGTAATTATTTCTGGAAAGAAGAGTTTTTCTTCAATCTTAGACAACATTGAGCCTTTAGGGAATCTGGATCGGTTTCCTATGCCAACGATTTTGGGATTTGTAGCTCTTAATAAATCTCAAAGGTATCCCGACTATCAGATAACTGCTGTGCCTACACCTACAGCTACAATTCTCCCTCCTTTACTATGTTCTGATACTTTTACACTAAAAGATAAATCTTGTATCGCTTTAGCTGATGCCACACAGCAAAGAGGGTCCTTATTTACTATCATAACTCATCTACACCCAAAATCTAGAGGAAAAATTAGGCTTAAAAGTTCAGACCCTGAAGACAGTCCTCTCATCTATTCTGGTTATTTTAGTCAAAAAGACGATTTAGAGAACTTCGCCAAGTACGTAGAAGATTATGTAAGTGTGTTAAACACGACATATTTTCAGGAAATTAAGTCTGAAATCGTAGATATGAAAGTCAGTCAATGTGAAGGCTTGCATTTTGGGAGTCATGAATACTGGAAATGTTACGTTTTGAACTTGGCGAGTACTCAGTACCATGCTATCGGTACTTGTGCCATGGGGGTCGAAGGCAAGGGGGTGGTGGATGAGAGGTTGAGACTAAGAGGTGTGGCAGGACTCAGGCTTGTGGACGCAAGTGTAATGCCATCCATCACCAGTGGGAATATAAACGCACCGGTCATTATGATTGCGGAGAAAGCCGCTGACATAATCAAAATCGACCATGGAATGCATGTGGAACTGTAATTTTATGTAATTTGCGGGGAACTGAATATAACGCGAAATTGTAATTTGCCTTAGAATTTTTCTTATGAAGTGCTAATAGAAAAAAAAGCGTGCCTTATACAGTAGTCGCATAGGATGTGTAACATCTGACATCTCACCTTGGTAATAAGCAACTGTGCAGCGACAGAAATTAAACTTACGATTTAATAAAGCTAAATACTGAAATATTTATTTGAATAATTATTCATTACTAACTAGCTGACCCGTGCCCACTCCGTTGGGCGGTAAACATTCTTACTCTATGACACTCACAAATAACGAGGCTTTCTATGGGTAAAATAATACCTACCCTACCTGCCTACCTACCTACCTAAAAAAAAAAAAAACTTTCACATAAACCTACTAAATAGTCCGAACATTATAAGGTGTGCATTTGGTGAACATTTATAGGTGAGCCCGTTCTTGAGTTATAAAATTACAACGAAAAGTGGCGTTGATTTTTATAAATATATGGTCGGCGTGGTCGCCCACTGGTCGAAATTCGACACCCTCTACTTATAATCTATACAATATGTACAAAAAACCCTGTTGTTCCTTCTACCTACGTTTTAAGAATCGGTATACTTACATACGTAATATAGCAAGTCATTTATAAAACCTGTTCAAAAAAAAAAAAAAAAAAATAAATATGTAATTATTAATATTTGTAATGTTTAACTGATTTCTGACCTCTTTAGTTCTTTGATTTTGACTTCTCGACTAGCCAATTCTTATTTTTTTTTTTTATTGTAATTCCACCAATGTTGTGCTTGTAGGTTAAAAGGAACAACAGGGTTTTTGTTACATACTGTTTAATTTTAGTACTTACTAATTCCATATTATTAAAAAGTACTTAAGTACTTACTTATTATATGCTCAAGCTGTCGCTTCCTGTTATACACTTTTTCACGAAATCACTCCCACAGAAAGCGAAAGACACATTAAAAACAATTAACGTAGGGACACACGGCTACACATCAAGCTGTACATATCCAGTTTAGGCTGATCTCGCATTGTATAAGATTTCCGTACAAATACAGATCTGGAAACGTATAGCTTGATGTGTAGCCGTGTACAAGAGAATAATTTACGGAGTGCAGTGTAGTGATTAGAATGTCGGTAGATTTAATTATTTAACTAAGTGGTTAATAAAATATTGAATATGTAATTATTTGTTTTCATATGAAATACAGAGACCCATCACGAAGCCGTCATCTACGCATTCTGTAAACCAAAGTAAGTAACTTTATGCAATAATTATTGCTGGGAAACAATTTTGCGTTTTGGTGTGACGAAATTCTGTTTACGGCAACGCGGAATGTAACGCACGCAAAAATAGTGCTTATGGGTACTTGCGACGGTACAAGGATCGTGGGAGTATTTTAACTTAAGTTATAAATTGTTTTCCAGTACAAAAAAAATACCATAAGGCTCCCGGCTTCGCTAAGGATATTTTTACACTCTTTTCCCTTTATTTTTATAAATAAAAGGGGAAAGAGTGTTCAAATAACCATAACTTTGTGTGTCTAAGCAGCTTTAGATATCTAATGATTAGTTTAATGTGTGTTTAACCATACATTTTTGACGTTTAAACATCTCTTAACCTTAATCATCGTATAAAAATAAACCCCCTTATGTATAAATCTAGAGATCCGACACATGATACATTGTTGTTGGAGTCTGTTTTAAGGCAAGGTACATAAGGCAAAAATAGTGCAATAAAAGATATAATTTACTCCCATCATCCTCTTCCACATTTATTTCTTTATTTGAATGCCTTACAACAATTATAGCTTTAACTAACATTTAACGTAAAAATATTTAACATCGTTTATACAGGATATTTACAAAAGTTGTACAAATAAACTTATAAAAATAATCACGAAGGCTTACATATAATCACGTTATCTAAATATGAATTAGATTTAGGTGAAACTATGAATCACAATCTAAGCTCTCGCTTCGGCCTTACGAAGATTACAAATAATCCCATGCACTTTTTGGACCTGAAGTACGGACGACACACAAAAAATCTGGAAGCACAACTTATGTAAAAAAGATACATAAAATCGCGCGCCCCTTCACTAAATTTTCTATACAAATATGTATTTCTAATGTTTACAGGGTATAAAAAGACAATGATCCATCACATCGCCGTTATCTTCGCATTCTGCACATCAAACAAGTAACATTATGGGCCCGGCGTAGCATGCGTAGTTCATAAAAACGTAATACCAGAATAATTTATAAATCAAACATATTCTTAAGGTAGTGTGTCTTTATTCCGATTGGAATACAGAATATCTAGGTTCCCAAATATATGCACTGATTTAAACAAGAGTTTATGAGAAAAATAAGTTAAGTATAGAAATTTTAAATTCCTCTTATCTCGTCTTTCAAAATATATATTTGGGAACATAGAGCCTCTTAAGCAAAAATTATTTCTGGAAAATTACTTTTATTTTTGGTGTAAAAAATCAATGTTTACGTCAGCGCAAATCATTGTGCATATAGGTGCAGGCAACGGTTCAGGAGTTGTGGTGAATTTAAAGTTTTAAGGTATAACATTAAATACTTGACTTCGTGAAAAAAAAGTTGGTAACTTTGACCTACAATATGTCTGTAACCAGAAGGTTCCCGGATATGGTTCAGTACCAAAAACCGGCCAAGTGCGTGTCGGACAATGAAGAATTCCGTAGTTGGGATGAATTTATCGCGAGAATAAACTTAACATTGTAGTTGAAAAACAAATCATGCATTCCAACTGCAAATGTAAGTTTGTACTCACAATATTGAGAGATAGACAGACACACCGAGACTTCTTATAGGTTTTCCTGTAATCTACAAGTAAAGCCCCCTATTACATGTAAAAACCCTTAAACATAACTGGCGAAATGTGGGTGTACTATAGGTACAGCTCTGCCTAACCCTTCGGGGAAACAAGGCGTGATGTTATGTTATGTTTATAAGTAAAGAACTGTTTTCTGTATTTTTTCAAAATTTTAGGCTAAGTCGTTTCGGAGATAAGGGTAAATTAAATGGTAAATTTTCATCTATTTTCTTAAATAACATCAAAAGTATTTATTTTAAAATTATAAAAAAAAAAAATCTGAAATCCTTACAACAAGACCTTTCATTTGATATGTCACACGACACAGTTTACCAATACTTATTTTTTTATTTTTCTAAGTTGTCCCCCAACAACAGTGACCCCATATTCAAAATTCATTTATTTCCGTTACATATCCGTATTTGGGCCACAGAAATTTATATGTGTACCAAACTACAACTTAATCGGTCCAGTAGATTCGGACCAAATTGGCTGTAACAGACGGACGGACAGACAGACACGCGTGATCCTATAAGGGTTCCATTTTTCCTTTTGAGGTACGCAACCCTATAAAATAAGACGAATGACGGGAAGTAGAAGTGACCTTCGGGTTCGTTAAGGGTCCTTTTACACCCGCTATAACAAGCAGTGGAGGGGGCACATCATTTTAAATTAGATGATCCAATACGCCTTGCAGACTTTTACAGACTTTGTGCGTCGTGCCTGGATTGGACAAACAATTTATAGCCTACTTTGGCCCCTTTTTGCGTTGTTGCGATGGAGATGTGTGAAGCATGACATAACCTAAAAGGTGTAACAGAACGGTACTTGCAAGTAAGAACTTTTATATTTTGGATTGCTAAATAGCAGTTTCATACATTTTGTGGAATAGGCATCGATGCTGCCGTTTGTAGTATTTGTCGCTTCAAATACATAATACTTAGATCACGAGTGATGTGATGCGCCAATAAAATTTAGTGATCGATTGATTGAACGCATAAAATTCAAATGTTTGATTTACATCCGAAAAACCATAACAAGATGTGTAGATATTACCTTATTCTTAGGCATGAAATGGTTGACACTGATTCTCTTCGGCTTTAAGTTAAGGCATTAAATAACTTTTTGTATTGAATAAACACAAAAGTTGAATAGAATATTCAGTCGGTAATTTTATTTATCACTGTATCAAACTGATGACTTATGGAATAATGACCAATATTTAAGTATAAGTATTAATTAATTCTTTCCGACAATTACGTATTTGTTTTCCTTTCAATGACTCCTGCACTAAACTGCCTTCGCATCTAGCGTTAGTTGACTTCGCGTTGATGCGGCGTTAACGTCGCACGCGTAGCGAATACGTTCAATGAACGCCTGCGCTGTATGCGAATACGTTCAATGAACGCCTGCGCTGTATGCGAATACGTTCAATGAACGCCTGCGCTGTATGCGAAAGGTGACTTATATTATAATTTATATTTGCATGACTCATAATCATCCTACCGTAACCGTAATACATGCCATCACACTAAATCGATAGTCGTGCGTTTTTAATCAAATAAAAACTGAGGATACTCGACAAAGTACTAAATTCTAAAGTTCGTAAATTAAAAGTGATACTAAAATCAATAAGTTAAGGACTTAAAATTAAAATAAACTAATACTAGTAAGTATCTGGGACGTTAATAAACTAATAAACGAAAATATAAGCGGGTAGTTTTAAATAAGTGCAATCGGTAACTTCCGGCTTTCTTCGAGATTCAAAATTGTGTCTATACAACTTTTTAGATATTTGCAAATTAGACGAAATCGTGATTATGTGGAAGGCACATTTCAAAGACAAAATGTCATTTATGTAATTTCATGATAAAGTATGACATGACATGTTACGATCTTCAAGAAATTTACAAAAATAATACATAAATATTCGCTTACCTATGTGAATATTCAAAGAAAGTTCATACAAGAATCCACTGCTAACTATATTGGAAATGTTAATATTTTATTCTTATTCTAATTCTCTGAAGACTTAACAATAAAAATAAATAAACTTGTTTTAATTATTTCTGTTAATAGAAACAACTTTGCTGGTCATGTATAGTTTAGTTACACAATCTTGAAAGTATACACTTTACTTTTAGAATTGATTTAATTGTTATGTTACTCTCTCAATTACCACAAAAAATTATATTACATGAACGGTAAAGTTGGTTTCATTCAAACAAACATTGCAAAAAGTATCAATATGATAAAGCGCGCATCACACAAAAGGCAAGAAGCTAATCGCGTTAGTTTATAGCGTGCCGCTACAGTGGCGACATTAACACACGTGTACAGTTTCGCCTTTACGTTTTGGGAAAATATTTTATTTTCATAAAAACATTAATATTTACTGATTTATTTAAAATTTTCTAAAATAGCATCTTGGAGCAAACTGTACTTAAACAGCGTAGCACAGAGTTAATTAGCCGGGCCATGGATCATAACATCGAATCAATGAAATTAAAACAAATAATGTGCAAGGAGTAGGCGAATTGAAGGAAAGAGAAAGCTTTATTATTTAATTGATTGTTTTTTTTTATTGTTCCATTTATAATGATTTATCTTAAAATATTTTTATTATTTTATTTTTACAAAAAATATTTAAAAAAAAAATGATTACTGGCCACTAGCCCTACCACTTTGTCAAATTAATGTCACGACTGTAGCGGCACGCTGTATAAGTCTAGTTGAACCATTGTGGTCCCCCTAAGTTATGCTATCTAAAGATCTGCTTTCCGCCTCTTGCATAAGATCCGCTTTGGACTTCTTGTCCACACAAGCTTCCTACGTAAAATCTACGGCTTTATAGGCTGTGTGACAATCATAAGTGTTGTAAGGGTCACTATGGAAGCTTGTTTACACAAATAGAGCACAGATTTTGAGAACGAAATACTTGTGTGAACAGTGTCCGTATGGTGCTTTCAATTTGTTAGAGGGGTTGCAGCGACTACGCAGTAAATAATTACAATTTTATACTCTACTGTTGAGCTGTAATGTCATATAGCTGTTGTGCTACAACATGTCGCTCAGATTGAAAGCGCCCTTTGGGGGCGTCCATTAATTACGTGAGGCGGTTTTGGTGATTTTGCGACCCCCTCCCATGTGACGTGATCTCAGGTGAGATGTCGTGAGATTTGGCTCGACAACCACCCTACCCTAATCTCACGTGAGATTCTACAAAATGCGTATTTTTAGTCTAAATACGTTAATTACTTTTTATAATATTTACCCAGTTTTCTCGCAATTTTATACTGTTTCATGCGGGAAAAAAAATTATGTGATATTTGCCGAGACCCACGTGAGATTGGGTGAGATTCGGTTCGACCCCCTCCCCTGAACGCCTCACGTCATTAATGAACGCCCCCTTATGGTGTTTTGCCTTCATTTGAATAAAGGTGCATATAGATTTGGTCGATATTTGACGATCAACACGAGTGTGATCAAACAAAAACGTGTAAGGATGCGAACAAGTATTGGTCGAGTCTAACCTTGATATTTATCGATCAGGCGACAGTAACGATTGATAAAATCGAATAAATCTGTAAGGTACTGATACTAAGATCTTATTGATCGTCGAAACACAGAATATCGAGCAACAATAAAGATTATCTAAAATCGAACAAATCTGTGGGCACCTTAACAACATGCGTATTCAGTCAATAATTACCAAAACTTTAACTGATTCATGCTGTATGTGTACGATACAATTAACTAAAACAGTAATATTAATTCTAAACGAATTATAACAATATAATAATATTTTTACCTATAAACAGGAAACAAATTAGCTATAAATATAACAATGTGCGCTGAAACAAACACTACCCATTGTATAATATATGAATGTTGAGTAATAGTTTGTCTTGGAACAACTCATTTGTGGCACAGTGGATGTAGATTACAGAAGGCCAATGCCCATATTCAAAAACGTTCAAAATCTATTCATAATATCATCTCAGCGACAATCAATATAAAAAAACTTGACAAAATTCCACAATTTTGACAAGTTCAAAAATACCTCAATCTCTTAAAATTTGGAATCAGTCAGAGGTATTTTTGAGAATTTCAAACTGAGATAACAATGCGAAATTTCTTTAAAATTGAATTGCCCGTTCGGTACTTTGTGAACGAAATAAGAACAGGACTCTCTTCAACTGGGACGGTACAAACTTTATTCCAAAGATGTCATAATTTTTGTAAGATTCAACTAAAGTTAGTGTGACACCTAAATAGTTACAATGATGCCAATAGAGGTTATATCCTTGTTTTGTTAGCATAGGATGTAATAATATATATTTATTTAGATTAATTAATGCGCGTGATTTAACATGTACCCCCTTATTTATAAATGTTGCTTAAAGTTAAGAGACGTGTATATAAACGTCAAAAAATTATAGATTCAACGTTTATAAATATGGGGGGTTGTGTCTTAAAAAATAAAGTCAGTAATTTACCAAGTTTAGTTATTTCTAAAGCTAAGACGAAATAATTATACAGTCGAGCTACTCATAGAGATAATAAGTAGGCAAGCTATAGCCACAACTATTCTCACTGCGTCTCGAAGAGAGAAAGAGATAGCAGACATATATTACTAATATTAAGTCGTCTTCTGTCTCTTACTATCATCGTTGTATTGGCACTGATTCTGCTGTTAATCATCTAAACTTAAATTAAACTATTGCTATCTTTTTCTCTCAAACAAAACAAGAAAGGGACGGCAATAAATAAGAGATGTCAAATTAAGTCCAACTAATACTTCCATCAAGGGGAGAGGCCACTGCCCAGCAGTGGTTTAGCTACAGGCTAGATAAGAATCGACTAGAATACTTTCCAAAGAATACGCTTAATGTAAACAAAACTAGTTTGACAGCCCTAGACCAACACTGTCTCTTTCTCACTCTATCTGTCAGTAGTAGATAGCAATACTCTAACTTCTGTTTAGTTGGTACACACTACAATGAGAATAATCGACTAATTATTCAGCTTACCTACTCTATTTCTCTATGCATTCATCAGCTTCTCGTATCAAAACGTCAAACGGCAATGACAGATGATATTTGACAACGTCAACTAGTGTACACAGATAATATATTTACATATGTAGTTACATAGATACCCGTAACACTGAAAATATTTTTATTTTATAAGAAATCGAACAAAATGTAATAAAGAAATGCTCAATCAGAGGCAAATGTTTTATGTGATGAGTGTAGATGTTAAAAGTTTAATGGTAACCATACACGTTACGATATACTTGCGCAAGTTTAGACTTGCACAAGTCTGCGTGACACCGAATGGTTCGGATACTTGTGCCAATTCATCCCACACACGATAATGTATACTTGTGCAAGTCCAATTTTACGCAAGTAAATCGTAACATGTATCTGTATATACCGAATATACCTACAGATTACATCGAATAATTTATAAAATCTAGTTACTGGTAGTAGGATGCTTGTGCAAAATGCAAGTTTGACTACTGCAGGTTACATGGATTGTATAATAATAATATCCTCCTGACATTTACACTTAACACAATTTAGTAAATGATTCCTACACAGATGAACCCCAAATACAGAAGAATTGCACAACATTTAGATATGTTACTTTTTAGTCATCAATATGCGCTTTTGTAATTTCTAACGTGACGATATTATCGTGGACGTCCACGTCACGGTATCACGATAATACAGGGAAGCGTCTTCATATATTTCCATATATTTTGTATGAAAATATATGAAGACGCTTTTAAATTTCCGTCCACGATAACGTACATTTACGTAAAATGTATGGAATTATCATATATTTTATGGATGGACGGTTTTTTTTTATGGATGTCTCCGACTATTTTGTGACGTTAGTAATTATAAAAGCGCATAGTGTCTTAATAAACGTTTTTAAAACATCAACAAGGTTCAATACGCAGAAAAACACAGGGCAAAAGAAAAAAAAATACATTTTAAAAAAATGTTCAAAATATTATAACGATTAATCAGTCTTGGAAGACACTGAAGTCCCTTTCGTATGAACGAGAAAATATTGCAACCAATGTTTTATGGCTATTGACTATGTTTTAAATCATTGAAATACATAATAATATCTGATTATAAAACAGAAGGTAGATAGTCCGCGCATAATAATAATGTAAGGCACGTTTGTACATGTGTGCATGGCAGCACTATAAGAACACGTGCCTCTGTGTGTGTGCGTCTACGGTTGCCAGGATAGTGAAAAATTACCCATAATATTTCGTTACATTATAGATAATTTATTTTATTGTCTCAGAAGGACATACATAAAGTGAATCTCTGCCATTGACTCAGATTGTATATATTTAATGCAGGTACAGATATTTCAACTCATCTGTGTGCGCGGCGCCATGTGTGCGTATGCTTGTAATTATACAGCTTTAATTTGTGTGGCAGTGACGCGGACGAGCAAAACGTGTCCTTATCGCTTTATACAAGGTTTACCCACACATTTGAACTATCTGTACTTACTTTGGGAATTTATTGATCTCAGATTACAAAACGGAAAATGTTGATTTTAAAGTGGGCAAGTGCGAGCTGGACTCCCGCACCAAGGGTTCCATAGCTCTTTTAAATTTTGTTTTGTCCAGATAAATAAAAATACTATAGTAGGAGAATTTTTGTCTTTAATTTTATCACTCGCAAATATAACTTTGTATTTCATAACAATACTGGGAGTTACAAAGTTATTTATACAGCTGGCAGAGAAACACAGATATTGAAGAAAATTATAGGATTTTCGATTACGTTTTCCTGTAATGGTAATCTATGAATGGTCCTATATTCCACACATTTACAAGATCAAGACCTTCGAAGATAAGGGGGAAAAGCTCAATTTTCGTATATTTTCTTTAATATCTTGAACACTGTCTATATTAAAATTATGAAAAAAAAACAAATATCTGATTTCTCATAAGGACCCCTTTTATTTAATATATCACATACCTAACGCGTTTTACAAAAGTTTTTTTTAAATTATGTAATTTGCCCCCAAAACCAGTTTTTTTTATTTACTCTCTACGTCAAATTAATAACATCCTTAAAAATATCGCAAATGTATCGTGGTAATAAACCATACATTTGCGATATATTTTAATTTGAGACACCAATTTTTTATTGTTTTTTGGTAGCTATATTTACTTTATGCTGACGTCATATAACCCGTGATACTTATGCTTTGGCAAATCGACGGATTTACATAATTATTATTAGAGACAATCCACTAAGTAGTTAAAGTTACGAAGACACATACAAACAGATTCACATACATACTTATTTATACAAACATACCAACAAAAAACGCGATAAGTAAATAAAAAACTACCATCGAAATAAATATTTTTATAAATCGATATTCCTGTATCCTATAATTATTTCTTAATTTAGGGGGTAAATGTTTCAATATAAACTAGCAACACCGAATGATTTTGGTCGAGGTTTTGTGTTTCAAGATGTCACTAATAATAAACACGTAAAATAATATCCAAATAGACAAATAATCAATATTTACCTATGAAAAGATACTCCATCTTCTTTCCTTTGTTTTTGGGAACAGTTTTTACATTGTTTAAAAACACAAAACGGCATTGTTCTCAAAATTATTGAAATTATCTATAAGAGCCCGTGACGTACTAACGGTGCGGCGCTTCGTGCTGTACTGACTCGAGATTGTATTCGCTTTTGAATTTGTATTTACTTTGGTGGCCGCACTCTCGTTGTTCTGCGCGGTCTATCTGATCTGTCTTCTGTTTTATAATCTCAGATACTTATTAATGTTAAAGTTTTAAAAATAACAAGTTGAAAAAAATATAATATTAACGTTAATGACTTTTCTACTGAAATCGTGATGCTGTTATGCCTGTTATGTGATAAGTATATCTATTCACAACCATTCGACAGGCTGCCTTGTCGAAAATGACACATTTTCAGGTACCTGATTTGTTAAGGCAAATCAGGTAGCGGGTAAGCCGCCGAAAGCAAATAGTTGTCGAAATAATAGCGGTCATCTATTTGGTTTGAACGATCAAAATTGTCGAGTCTCCTGTCAACATTGATCGAAAAATGATGATGATAAATGATTTTTAGGGTTCCGTACCAAAATGGTAAAAAGGAACCCTCATGGTGAGACTAAGTCTGTCTGTCTATCTGTATGTCTGTCACATCTGGATATCTCAAGAACTACTAATGCTATCAACTTGAAATTTAGAATAGTTTTAGATGACGTTTGCCCAACTATTTTGCAAGCAAGAAAGAAATTAAAAAATATATCTTTTTTGCAAAAGGGACTGAAAGGGGGTTTTAAAAATTTGAAGTGGGACTACTAGGGCATGTGGGGTATCATATGAAAGACCGCTGTCTGCACATTCTCAAACATTTTTTTTTTAGGCAGCACAGTTTCCGACTTTTGATGAAAAATGTAAAAAAAGAATACCGTTCTCCCCTCTTATTTCCGAAGTTTGCATAGATAAAAATCTGAAATTATTCATGTGATAGAAACTTATGTAAAGATTACAGGAAAAATAAAACGATGTCTCTAAATAGCACAGTTTTTCAGAAATCATCAACATCATATATACGTACGGAACCCTCGGTGCGCGAGTCCGACTCGCTCTTGACCGGTTTTTATTCCTTTAAGTAGGTTTGTACAAACACTTTTACACGTCAATCATATTTTTAAAACTAGATGAGGTCGGTGTTCCCATTCTGACTACTCTGAGAAGAAAAGCCGAAACAAACTCAGAGGTCACAGTCTCTTTTAAAGTTCAGACATAATCTTGGTCAGATCATGTGAAGGCCATGTAGATTGGTGTCTGAAATGGCCTGTTGAGGAAAGAACCACACAGATTGAGTGGACCTGACCAGATTGATGTTCAATTCGGCACGGAAGCGTATCGAATGGCTGTGAATAGCTATGAAGTTCATGATATGGCGCTCTGTTTGAGTCCGTAAGTAGTCGAGATTTCGGAAAGTTCCTAAACTGCACATCAGTAGAATCTTGAACAATTTCATTAATATTGACAAACACGACTTTCATAACCAAAAATAAATGAAAAAACTAAAGTCAAATTCGCAACTTTCAAAAGCAAATGACTGAAACACATTCATTTGAACGAAATGGCTTTATGGGCAATTTCATTTATAATGGGAGACATTTTTTACATCTTAGAAAATCTTATCGATAAAGATTTCAATCACATTTAGAGTCCAATACACATGAAACAATGTATGAAAGGAACTTCTTCATAAAATTTAAAGATAGATCATTTTTTTTAAATCTAATTGGTACACTTTTGTACAGTCCGGACTAGATAGTACAGTCGTGGTCAAAAGCGTTAACTCATGTTTTAATCATTACTAGATTATGTTTACGCGATGTAAATACATTTAAGTCTTAAAAGAAATATTGTGTTCCTATATTTGAAGTACAAAATCAAATGATTAAATAATAATTCTAGGTACACATTGTGGGTTATATTTGATCTACTATACACATTAGACTATTAACACATCACAAGGCTTGTGACCGCGGCTGTACGCTGTATAATGTTTATTGGCGGTCTAGAGTATTTTTACATACTTCGATTAGTTCCATTAATTGTGAGAATTTAATGTACGCCTCCTGTAGCATGTTTCTGGAAATAATAATTGCCTTATTAGATCTGTTCTATGCGCAACGTATTTTATATAACATAGCATAATAATGTTCCCACTGCTGGGACACAGACCTCCTTCACAATGTGGGCCCAGTGCCGGTTAGAGCACCAAGGTATTTAGCGTAGCTTAAACTGATGGGTGTACCCATGCGGCTGTAATTAGTTAGCTACGAGGTCCTGATTTATGTTAAAGTAAAATAAATAAATAAATTAAGACCAGGATAAGATCTGCGGCATAAAAAAAATATAATACATACATAAACTCACAACTACTTCCCATGGGGGTAGGCAGAAACTATAGAGAGCCACCTGCTACATTCCTTACATACTCCCTTTGCTTCGTGAAAATAATAATACTTCGTACAAAAGGGCGTTTCATACGCCCCGTAACTTTTAAGGTAAATACCGCGATTTTGAAAGCGGCTGCGATTCGACGAGTAAGAAACTAATAATCCTACTTAACTAGTGAATCTCCTGGTTTCTGAAAGAAGCTCTACCTATTCCTATTTCTGATTATTAGTCTCAAACTCGCAACCTAAGATTTGTTAACAGATTAAATTCAATAGGCTTCCAGAAACTGGCTCTGAACTGCCCTTATTATGCCTATAGTTCTCATACAATGCGAATTGCAGCATTTAAAACAGTTTTACCTGCACTTGGTACAAAAGACGGCGAGCCTGCTCTTGTTGATATACTCATTGTCCATACAGATGAGTGATAAACTGTCCCGGAACGCCCGCTCGAGGTCTTCTACGCACGCATCCGGAGTATCTGAACTTAACACCCTGTAAAAAACATGAATAAAATGAATACTCAATCTTTTATTGCTTTTTTAGGTGGTAACCTAAAATTTTGTGAGATCTTTATGGACGGTCGGGCACAGCTAAATAGTAGGAGAGAGGAAGCTTTAAAACTAAAATTTTCTATTCTTAATAATTATATCTAATGATATTAGAGTTTTTTTTTTATGTATGAATTATGAAACAGAAACTCATTGCGATCAGTATTAGGACGGTGTACGCAAAATGAGGCCGATAGATGGCACCATCAGCACAAGCAGTAAACAGAACAATAAATGGTTTGCGTATTTGAAATATATTTTATGTATTAAAGAATATTTTTTTAAATTTTATTTGAAACTATTGTGAAGTCATCTTACAGCAATAACAAAAAGGAAAATTAAGAAATCTATTAATAAAACATTTACAAGTTTTCTATTCACCAGAAAACAAATGGTGCGCCTTTGAAATTATTTATTTGGCATTAACTGTGTCATCTATAGCTTTCCATCACCTTCCAAAGGTTCTGGACCCAAGGGTCCCGAGAAATGTCAGACGTATTAACAATATTATACTATTACACAGTCAAATTAAATTAGCTAGCGAGACTCCGCAAATTTGATGGGTATCGATATCTCATAATTTCAGCCGAAAGACGTCCACTGCTGGACATAGGCCTCCCCCAAAAAAGGGGGGGGGGGGATTTGCCATAATCGCCACGCTTGGCAGGCGGGTTGGCGATCGCAGTATGGTTTTAAAAATGCATCTATCATCTAGTAAGTCCCTTAGTCGCCTTTTACGACACCCACGGGAAGAAATGGGATGGTGCTATTCTTTACGTCCGGCACCAAACGGAACGTCGATATCTAAACATGACAAAATAAAAAAAATTATATGTATATTTTTGGGTTCAAATACTTTATTTAGTCTAGTTACTTGAAATATTGGTTTAAATTTTTTTTTTTTTTTTGTAAATTTCAGAGACGTAATGGGTATGTGTGTAGGATGTTAATTCGGAACGCATCAATATGAATGCAACAATATATGAATGAGAGAGTAGGTGTGGGAGAGGGAGGAAAGGAAGATGGCGAGCGAGCTATGAAACGAACAAGACGATGCGTATTGTAAGAAGTTTTAAAATTATTAAAAGCAGTTTTCAAGAAGTGCATATTATTTATTTCGGTCATCCACACCACCCCACCACATGTATAAATACGATAAAACAAGATTAAACTGAATTTCTCAACTCTTACTGCAAATAACTACACTACCAGCGGACGTTGACCCCAAAAACGACAATTCGTTTTTTTTTTGTCTCGAATTCGGTAAAACCCATCGCGTCTGTCGAGTTTTGCTAGCTAATCTAATGGGCCCTGTATAATAATAATACAAGTGATATTTGTATAGTCCAAACCAATGATATTATGTTAAACAGATATGTTAGACACTCACAAAATAACCGAAAAAAGTATTCCGCGCAGCAGCGGCAGCACACATACCCACTTTTCATTAATTTTACATTTTACTACAAGTAAAAATGATGGCTTGATAAAAACAACAAGAAAAAAAGAGACAGCTAGTGTTGTCAATTCCGCGTGAATGTAAACAATCATTATTCTGGCCACCAATCACCGAATGTTGGCATCACAGACGTCTGTAATGCCAACATTCAGTGATTGGTGAAATACGTCCCAATTAGGACGTTTTCGGAGTAGGAGTCTTCACGATTGCGCGCTCACAACATATCTGTTTAATATTATAATATCATTGGTCCAAACCTTATAGAAAAAAACTCACCCTTTAATAGCAAGCGTAAAGGCAGTGATCTGATCGGTGAACAGCATCAGTTTACTGGTCAACGCTTCTAGCGGCTCGTCGCCGGGCCATTTGTCTTCTATGTTGTGGGGCACGCCTATGCGGGTCGATAATTTGGCACTGCAACAAAGGTTGTTTTAAAAACGTTAATATGATTCATTTAACTAATGGTGCTGAACTGGATTTTTGATCTCTAAAATATAAAATCTGTATTTTTGACTTCCGGACAAATCAAATCAAAAATCATTTATTCAAACCAGCCTAAGAATCAGTACTTTTCGAACGCCTAAAATTACATAAGATAGGCCCCCTAAAACGCCCTGCCTTCACCACTTCCTAGTGCTTTAGCTGGGAAGAGGAAATGGAGCTACAAACTGTCCAGCAGCACAGCTGTCTGTTCAGTTAGAAGAACTTGCTCACAGACCCGAGGAACGGACGAACGGTAGTTCATAGGCTTCATACCACGGTCCCCCCGCCCACCGCTGCGTTCACCCAGATTTTTTTATTTTTGCCAGTATTTATTTTTTTCAGGGCCGTACAATGCATCTTAGTTTGGTAGCTTCTGATTAACGGATGGAAGAAAAATATACAGGCACAAGGTCTACGTTATATAATTTTTTATGTGTTGTGTTCCATTTGATGGTGGTCTCGTTAATACCATCCCAAAGATGAAACTGAAATATCTGTACACGTCTTCCTTCAAACCGAAACAACAATGCTGCTTGGCGGTTTAAATAAGTCTGGTTTGGTGAGAGCACTTTCACGAACGAGCACATTCACAAAGCACCTTATTTACTACTACTAAAATATGTTTTTTTATTTCTCCCAAAAACTGGGAAAACTCACCAAAACCTGGACATAACAGTCCACACATTCTCGATGGCGTCTATGACAATCAGTACACCGTGCTTCTCTGCATCAACGGAGCGGTCGTTAATGAGACGATCTACTGTGATTTTGATTAACTCCATGTATTCAGCAAGTCATTAATATTCTAATTCATCATCATCATCATCATTCCAGCCGAAAGACATCCACTGCTGGACATAGGCCTCTCCCAAAAAGGGGGGGATTTGCCATAATCGCCACGCTTGGCAGGCAGGTTGGCGATCGCAGTATGGTTTTAAAAATGCATAGAGAACGCTGGTGCCCATTCTCTAGTACGTCGCTTTTTACGACACCCACGGGAAGAAATAGGGTGGTGCTGTTCCATTTGGTGCCGAACGTAAAGAATAGCACCATCACATTTCTTCCCGTGGGTGTCGTAAAAGGCGACTAAGGGACTTACTAGATATTCTAATTAGTATTATTATTATCTGACAAAACACTTTTTCACTTTTTTTTTTATTATTTGGTGAGATTACTCACCAAGTGAGGGGATCGTGACTAACTAATTATAGCCACACACTTGCCGAGGTCCAACGATGGCTACATACTGAGACCCCTTCGTGCTTCGGAAAACATATAAAGCCGTTAGCCCCAGCTGTCATTTGTGGATCTTTGACAGACTTAAAGGTAGCCAACAACCCCAAAGTCTGACAACGAGTTTACCAAGGACTATCGTGTTCTGAAGGTCAGACAGGCAGTAGCTCCTGGTATTCAGCTGCATCTGATTAGATCCACCCCTGGGAAAGTCCTAGACATATTATGAGATTACTTACCAAAAACTGGACATAACAGTCCACACATTCTCGAAGGCGTCTATGACCATCAGCTCGCCATGCTTCTCGTCCTCTGCATCAACGGAGCGGTCGTTCAGCAGACGGTCTACTGTGATCTTGGCTAGCTCCATATATTCTGGTATTATCTGGCACTTTTTCGCCACTTCTAAGCATAGGTCTTTGAAGTTTGAGACCTCGGATTCTGTTAGGGATTTGGAATCTGAAAGAGAAGGAAAAATTAACATTGAACATGAACATTTTAAACCTGTAACTGTTTTAGGTATATCTAGAACGAGCTGCGCCCTGCGGTTTACCCACATAAGTTTCGCTCCCGTGGGAATATCGGGTTCAAAAGTATCCCATGCCCTAACCAAGGCCAGCCATGTGCATTTTATTGAAATCCGTTCCGCCGGTTTAGAGAAAAAGCGTAACAAACAAAACAAACTCACTTTCACATTTATAATAATACTAGCTGCGCCCCGCGGTTTCACCCGCGTAAGTCTCGATCCCGTAGGAATATCGTGATAAAAAGTAGCCTATTGTAGCGGCATCAACATCACCACATGCGAACTACGCGCCACACTGACGTCACGCAAAATCCTGCATCGCGCAAGCAGAGTTTAGCGCGCGACTAGCATATATACAACGTCCCGACATCAACCGTCGGGCAGTTGCCCACCAGACACAACACCCGTCTGGTCGGAGGAGCAGGAGCCTCCCTTTTCTATAGAGTATGAGTGAACTTTACAGCGTGTTCCTCATGCCTCTAAACTATAATTATTTTAATCCAGGATGTCAGCTAAATATTGTTTTTTATCTAAATTTGTCCAGCGGTTTTAGCGTGAAGAAGTAACAAAAAAAACACACACACACACACACACACCCCCACTCACACTCACACACACATTCACAAACGTTCGCCTTTATAAAATTAGTGTGATAGGATGATACACCTTTTAGGTAAGTTGTAAGATATTGGTGGTGCTTTGCTAACCTACAGATAACATGGCTTGAACCTTTAATTTAGATGAAACTCTAAAACTGGGGCCTGAAGGGTTAGATTTAGAAACAACATTAGTTAATTACATCGTTATAAGTCGCCTTAACAGGGGACAGGCTTATTATAATTAAAAAATACTTTTAGTTACAAATGAACTTCAGAATCAGGTAAAAGTAAACTTCAATTCCCTTTCCAGTATTTTTTTAATTTAAAAGAGTTTCCGTGGAGTTTCTTGCCCGTTCTTCTCCATAGGAACCTACTACTCTTTGGAATGGGCAACTAGCTTCATATTTAATTTTCTAACTGACTTTCAACTTCTTGACAATTCAAAAGTGCTTGTAAATGGTTTAATTGAAATAAATGCTTTGAGTTTGAGTTTATCATCATTTGCTTTTTTTATAAAGCGAGGTGGGAAATTACTGCCAATAATTGTAAATACTTATTGAATAACCTCAATAAAGGATTATATTTAAATCTGGTTCACTGGTGCTTACCGTTATTTTACTGATTTAATTAATATAAAGAATATTCTATCCATCCGAACACTTAATCCTCACCTTTACTATCAACAGACGTCAAAGCGCTCTTCAAGTCAGTGATAAGATGTTCTATCCTCGGGAACACCTCGTTAAACACCGCTATCCAATGTTTGAGCAAACATTGCAACACATCCGCCAACGTCCAAGGAGGCGCCTTGAATAGCACATGCTCCCATAAATTGTTGTACTTTGCGCGCATTTCATTCTGGAATGATAAAATGATGTTTTGTTAATACACATAATTTAGCTATGTAACCGGCTACAAAAGCTAGTTTTTTATTTTGATTGAAACAAAAATCACGCAAATCGAATTAGTAGTTCTCGAGTATAAGCTCACTAACAGACTAAAACAAGGTAATGTAAACTCCACGAACACTTTTAAATTAAAATATTGCTACAAAATATTGGTTTCATCATTCATGTTGAAATTATACATGTGAGAACAATGTAGAGAAAGACGTTCACGTTAAGTGTCCGTAATAAAAAAATAAACCGGTCAAGAGCGAGTCGGACTCGTGCACCGAGGGTTCCGTACGTATATGTTGATGATTTCTGAAAAACTGTGCTATTTAGAGACATCGTTTTATTTTTCCTGTAATCTTTAATAAACTTCTATGACATAGAATAATTTCAGATTTGTATCTATGCAAACTTCGGAGATAAGGGGGGTATATTTTTTTAAATATTTCATCAAGTCAGAAACTATGCCGCCTAAAAAAAAAATGTTTGAGAATGTGCAAACAGCGTTCTTTCATATGATACCCCACATGCCCTAATAGCCCCACTTCAAATTTTTAAGACCCCCTTTCAGTCCCTTTTGCAAAAAAGATATTGTTTTTTGTTTTTCTTGTTTGTAAAATATTAGTTACTCAGTCACTCAGTTATCATTAGTAGTTCTTGAGATATCCAGGTGTGACAGACAGATAAGACAGACTTAGTCTCACCCTAAGGGTTCCTTTTTACCATTTTGGTTCGGAACCCTAAAAACTAAACTAAATAACTTAAAGCCGTGGCAGCTAAGAAATGACCAGTCCCTGCTGACGTCGCCCGTTCACGAACATGATGCATGGAGCAGCACCATTCAGCTCAACCATTTCGAAGTACCTTAGGCACATCAAGTTCTAACTAAATCAAGAGAAGGGTAAGAAACCCCATACCTCCAAAATATTAGCCAGCAGTTGATAAATCGTAGCCTGGTAATGCTTCAGGTTGTCGAACGCGTCAGGATCCGACTCTTGAGGAGTAGACTCCAGTAGACCCTTTAGCTCTGACAGGCCTAAACTCTTGATGCTGTTGATGCTTGCCTTGCTGCATAGGTTCTTGTCGTTTGATAATAGTATCTGGGGAAGAGGGGTTCCTTAGGTGAGATATTTTTGCTTGGGTGACGACAGGCCAGATAATCTGAGACTAAATATAAACTATACTCGATTTGAAATAAGATTAGAAATTTAAACAAACTTTTATACAGTCTGTTCAACCGATTTTGACTTCTATTCCGTAGGCATAAGGATGGCATTTATAGCAAAAAACGTGGTTACAATAACAACTGTTTATTACAGCTGCCATTTGTCATGACACCAACGCAATAGAAGTCACAATCGGTTGAACGGACTGTAAAAAAGGTTTATTTAAATGTCTAATCTTTTTTCAAATGGAGTATACGTAATCTGGCTAGGTTACGTAGTCTATATTTAGTCTCCGATTAAAAAATAAACGATTGTGCTTGGCTAAGCACAATCGTTTATTTTTTTTTGTATCTAGCATTAAAAAGGATGGATAAACTTGGAACAGTACGTTACAAACAAAATCAATCTTTAAATTGTGGTGTTTCGGCCACACCTGTTCGACAGAATACCCCCATACACATGAGTGACATGAACAATAATCGAAATGAATGTTTCTTCCTAAAAAAATGTCGCACTCGAACGAAAACATTCAGTTCGGACAAGGTAGTGTGTTGAAAATAAATTAGAATCATATTTCTGCTTATATACTAGATGCTGCCCACGGCTTGACCTGCGTGGCTTTTTTTAAATAAAAGTAGCCTAAGTTACTCCTTATAACATCAGCTATCTGCCAGTGAAAGTCCTGTCAAAATCAGTCCAGCCGTTTCTGAGATAACCTAACCAAACAAACAGACATACAGACACAACTTTAAAAAATTGTTTTTTTGTTATATGTACCGTATATACTTTCATATGCATTTAGTTATCATCATCATTTCAGCCGAAAGACATCCACTGCTGGACATAGGCCTCCCTCCCCAAAAGGGGGGTTTGCCATAATCGCCACGCTGGGCAGGCGGGTTGGCGATCGCAGTATGGTGTTAAAATGCATAGAGAACGCTGCTGCCCATTCTCTAGTAAGTCCCTTAGTTGCCTTTTACTACACCCACGGGAAGAAAGGGATGGTGCTATTCTTTGCGTCCGGCACCAAACGGAAATATGCTTTTAGTAAAAACCTGTTATTTTGACATTACAAACAAACACTTCAATTTTATTTATTTGTTTGGATAAGTTAAGTACCATTATCCTTCAATCCATCCCAAAACTATTCATAAGAAAATAGGTCTTATACTAATATAACTAGGCCCTATATGGAGTACCTAAAGTTAATTTATTGATCCATTTTCAAGTCCCAAAGTTCAGTCTTCGCTGTCTTCCTAGGCTGGTTTTGTTGACATCAGAGTATGATGACATTCAGGGATGGTGACATCAGAGTATGATAGGATCATCTTACCACTGACTTCCCCCTCTCGGCCTGCTGAAGCGCGCAGTTTAGGATCTCGTCGTCCGGAGACTCGCAAGGATATATGTGCGAGTTTGCATCGCGGAGCGGTTGACCTGCACACAACATTGGTTGATTAGTTTACATAATTATATCTACTTCGTTTTATATATATGTATTTATATTTACATGATATCACCCTGAATAAAAATCTTAAATTCATTCATTCGTTCGTTCGTTCATTCATACATTCATTCATTCACTGACTGACAGACAACGCACAGCCCGTTTGCAGCCGTGGGGCTGTGCGTTGCAAAATTTGCACAAGAGTTCCTAATATTCTGAAAGTGAGCACAAAGGAAGAATTTTGGAAAGTTCATTCCCTAAAAAGGGGTTAAATAGAGGATGGAAATTTCGTATTGAAATTCTTAATTTTTGCTGATCGGAATTCCCATCTGTACACGGCTTGTAAAATCAATAAGAACCTCCAAGACACACCCTGAGCAATCAGCCCAACTGCCAAGCTGCCTACTGGCTTTTCTTACCTTGGCATGAACTAATTGTACCTAGACCTCACCCATGTGATAACCATGTGTACAAACACGCTATCAATGTGTGCGTAAAAGACTAGTAGCGTCAGCACGTAACGCACACACTCATACTTCCGACTTCGCCATTATCTCGGACGGTACCAAGAGCGCCGGCTCCTGTGCTTACACACACATTCACAGCGGGTTTTGAACACTTGGTAACCACAAGTCAGTAAGTCCATTCAATTTTATTCCCCATTAAAAGTAATGTTGTTACTTTCTGATACTTTCCGTTAGAGAAAGACAGCATTACTTTTAATAGGGAATTAAATTTAATGGACTTACGTGCAACTGGCGGTTAGAGAAGACGAACTAAAGATTCAATTTGTATAATCTTAAATTCGTAATAATAATCAATCAAACAGCAGTAACTCTTTTAAAATTGGTCTCACGGCTGAACAAACAAAACGATTTTGAAGAAATTTTGCATACGGAACCTGCAACCTAATTGCATAAGACACTTTCAATCAAAATCTGAATGATTTTGAAGTTTATTGCTAATCCATTGCTTCATATATGGTCGAAAAATTTGTCTGCTAACAACGTAAATAACGCAATGAATGTTATTGAGCTGTCAAAATGAAAGCCATTGCTACTGAAAGTGTGTCACACAATTACCCCAATGAAATTAGTACTTAGTACAGTCAGCCCCAAAAAAATGTTTGCACGGACAAGGAACCATTTCATTGTAAGGTACCTTTGTTCGATAACATTCTATCCACCGTACATGTACAGTCGAGTTCTTTAATATATGAGCATGTTCATTAATCAAAAATATATAAGCAATGGTAAGTTTCATAAAACACTAAACAGCTTTGCCTTACAATAAATTGTAAACAGTCTGTGACATCATAAATATGTGACTACATTATATCAATAATATTGCTACAGACAAAGACTCTAAAAATTGTGCGCAATCCCTTGTTCATATTGTTTAGCGCAAAATTAGGATCACAAATATCTATGCAATTTTTTGATGAAAAATATCTTGACAATTTGACATGATTCGAATTGCTGTCATAAATTCTTTGAACAATCTCTTTACGGAAGTATATCCTATTGTAATCTTGTATCCTATTGTAAGTGGCCACATTTACTCGCCGCTGGCGGGGGGCGCAGGACAATACCCTCCAGCACGGACAACCGGATGTTAAAAGCAGCCAGCTCCTGCCGCACCAGGGTCAAAACCCGGTCCTCCACCGGCAAGGGCAGGCCCTGCCCATGCTGCGCTCCCCCCTGGGGCCAGCTCCTCGAAGCCTGGCCAGGTCCACTCGGAACTCCTCATTCTCCTTTCGGAAAAGCTCCATGGCGGCTGTCAAGCGGCCGTCCTCCGCCCGCATCTCGGATATCGCGTCCGACGGAGGCCCGACTTGAAGGGCCCTCGCTTCCGGCATAATGGAGGCCGTGGCAGCGCGGCGGGTACGACCTTGTCTTTAGAGGACTGAATCCTCTTAAGGCCACACCCCTGATTGCGGCTACCACGACCTCCTCGAAGCTGCAGGCCACCCCTTTCGCCTTGCCAGCGACGTCCGGCTCACCACCCGATGACTCAGAGGGAGCCGCCCTGCGGCTAGTCTCTCCGAGATGGAGCCCCTCCGTGACGAGCTTCTCGGCTCGCTGGGCCGGTTTGGCTGGGCTGGTTCGGCTGGGCTCGCCGGCCTCCTAAGTGGTGCCCTCTACCCCGTCCTTGAACCCCCCCCGCAATTTTTCTCCGGGCCGAGCTCAAACCGGCTATCAGAGGACGACCCCTGGCCGTCCCCTGGCTTGGGGCGCTTCTTCAACTTTTTGGAGTTCTTCCCAGCCCCCACTTCTACGGACTCCGGGCTCTTAAATAAGACCTTCGCACCAGATGCGGCGTCGGACTCCGACCCCGCATCACTCCCCTCTCCTCTTCGCTTTGTTGTTTGTTATTAGGTTTTTCCATATTTAATCCCAAGTGTGGGGGATATAAAAAGTAATCCTAGGGTTACCCCCTGTACCTAGGTAATCAATTATTACAGTTAAATACTACGCAACGTTGTCAGATTGATACAGTCCTATTACGAACGGCAACATTGCATTATTACTCGTACTTCTGCTCCGGCAAGCAAAAATAAATTTAATAGTAAAAGCCATTTAGTTGAATTTTCATAGCTGTATGGATATTTACGAATCCTAGGTTGCACCAAATATATTGAAATCTAGAGTATTTAGATATTTATGTTCCGAAGCGTAGTCAGATATTTTTGAATGCACTAACGTAACATACATAAGAACAGTTTATATGATAACATTTTATTGATGACTAAGTTTGTATAGAACTATAGGATCATTTTAACGCTTACAATATTTTGAAACATTGTCACTGCCAATATATTAGTGAACTCGACTGTACAAAACATAGTATCAGTGGCGAAAGCACCATATAATTCAATTCCTACCGGCTTCCCTTCGGAAGTTCGCATCAACAATTCTACCGCTATTGAAAAATGGCACAGTCAATAGTGTCTACCATTGCCAAAAAATATAGTTACACTACGGGCATTTAATTCACCTTAACATTCAAATAGCCAAAACGCCTATTTTATTAGCTTTGAATTGAAATAACAAACACGAAAGTTTTGTCTGTGTAGTGATGCGTCTTTTTGGTTCTGCTACTTGACGATAGATGGTGTTAAGTTCATTAAAGTAAAGTATTACTTTTAAGTAAATTAATTAATTTTTACTTTATTGGTAAGTAAGATAAAACCGGTTTCACTGCGGCTTCTATCATACAAAACTTGACACCTCGCCGCTGCATAGTATACAATTTATTTTACCAAATCAAAGTAAACTTTCTGCCCCAAAACATTTACTCATCATGTATCTAAAATGGCTCCTTGTCCGTGTGTACATCTTTTTGGGGCTGACTATACAATCATTTTCAAGCTAGAAATTTTTAAATGGCAAAAAGTAAAAAATAACGAGTGTGTTTTAGACCACACGACTGAAGTAAAACTTACGAATAGTAATACTAATTATACTTACAACAATTGGCCTGCACTGTGTCTTAGATATACGAAACGCAACTGGCTATAAGAGAAAGAGAGAAAGAAAATGTGTGCTTTTGCCCCTACAGTAATATACGGAGCGGTACGAAACGTAACTCTCTCTCTTTCCATCTTCACTAACTTACATCTCCTCTCAACTTTCGCTGACCCACTTCCGTAACGCTCTCGTCACGCATTCACCAGCGTACTCCCCAAGTCAAGCGTGCCTAAAGAAGCTTTACTTCAAAAACCTTTACGTAGATCTCACTCACCTCGTATCCTGCTATTCTCGGGTAAGGACTTGTATAAATAGTCCATGGCAGCTTTAGCTCGCTTCCATATCGCGCCGTTGCAGTTGTTGTTGTCTTTCAGTCGATCCAACTCGTTGACTACTCGCCAAGGAACCAGCAAGGTTGGCTGTTCTGCGTATCCTGATAAAGAGCACGTGCTATTATCATGCATACTGATTAAAACGCACCGTATAACAAATCACAGATTCACAGGCTTCAGCACTATATTATGCACTTTTGAATGTCAAAATTTACAAAAAACCGGTCAAGTGCATGTCGGACCACGCACAATGAAGGGTTCCGTAGTTGGGATGAATTTATCCCAAAAACAAACTTAACATTGTAGTTGAAAAACATGCTCTCCCATACATCGATATACGTTACGGTCAATTCTCCAACTGCAAATTTAAGTTGGTCGACTATTACTCGTTAACTTGTGAAGCCTACTTAGCTGTGATAGTTTTTCTTTTAATTTCGTTATATATACTATTGCCATGAATTTTTTCACATATCCAAAACTAACCATTTAGCTGGCAGAGGGGGGGGACACTTGACTCTAACAAAAAATAGCACTTTAAAGCTTAATATTATGCAGACGGATCCCTTAATTGAAAAATGGTTTTGCCAAACCCACAATATTATTGAACGGCCTATCCAACGATACCCCACACCATGGAATAGACGAGAAAAAAAAATATCATCCCCATTTCACGTGTAAGGGAGGTACCCTAAAAAAAAATGTTATTCATAATTCTATTTTACCATTTTTTTGGCATGATTAATATGTATACCCATGCCAAATTACAGCTTTCTAGGACTAAGGGTCTCTGAGCTAAGCTGGGGACAGACGGACGGACGGACAGACAGACAGACAGACAGACGGACATGGCGAAACTATAAGGGTTCCTTGTTTACTACGGAACCCTAAAAATAGAATTGATTCTAGTTGCCCCTTCCAAAAGGTAGTTTTGTATGGAGAAAAAACGGCAAGAACTCCACCGTTACACTTTTAAAAAGTTTTTACAATATGTTTTATAATAAGATGATGCACCTAGAAATAAATTACTATACCACAATAGGTAAAAAGAATTACGAATGAAGCAATGACAGATAAATTAATTATGTGATAGATACTTGGTGCTCACGTATTTACAAAAATCATTGTACAACATATACGTTTTCCTAGAAAAAATTATATCAGTGTGTGAGTTATTGTAATCAAAGAATGTAAAATAAATGTGATATAAATAATATAATTATACAATTAAAATAGCAACCAGTTTGATTTTGTCTAGACTCTAGATTATCCTAAGGAGCTGGACCAGCATCTTTCCAAGAATTCTTATCTTGGATATAATCCTCTAATTTGTAATATGCTTGTTTACAAAGTGTACTTTTAACACGTTCGCTCGGTACATAAACACGTGCTTAACAGCACCATAATCGTCTAGCAGGCCTGTTAGTAGTGTACAACCCAAAAGGACCAACTTTGCTCTGCAGTAGGATAGATAGTTCTGGTTCGTAAGTTTGGCCCATTGATCAGTGTCTATATAGCTAACTTTTTTATATCATACTAGCTTTTGCCCGCGGCTTCACCCGCGTGGAGGTCGGAAATTATCCCACGGGAACATATTACCCGTATAAAAACCAAGTTCATGGTATACCCATGTGCCAAATTTCAATGAAATCCGTTCAACCCTTTAGCGTAAAAGCGTAAGTAACAAACTCTTTCGCATTTCAAAATCAAGTCATTTATTGAAACTAGGCTGAGAATCAGCACTTTTCGAACGTCAAAAATTACATAAGACAGTCCCCCAAAAACGCCCTGCTTTCACCACTTCCTAGTGCTTTAGCTGGGAAGTAAAACTCCCCAGCAGCACAGCTGTCTGTTCAGTTAGAAAACTTGTTCATTTATAATATTAGTTAGGATTTCCAAGATACCCCCGAATGTAAGCCTCATCGCTTCAAGTACAATAAGAGATCTAACTATGAAATACTGTGATGTGCCATTCATTAAATAAATTTAGCAGCTGGACAAAAGCATGATCCATTGTATTGCACAATGCGCTCTGGGATAACCCTCAGTAAAACGATACGACCTCGATAAACGCTATAATCAATCTGCCTAGCCTTTTCCCAACTATATTTTTTTTTAAGGATGTGTTTGCTCTTGACCTTAGTCTAGGGCAGAAGTGACAGAGACAAAGTCGACGATGGAGTGTTAGTGTTAGTTAGTTACCCAGAAGAAGCCTGTTTACTCTACCTTTGAAGAGATTAGGGTTGTATGCGTTCGGAAACACAGACGCAGTTAGAGAGTTCCACTCTTTTGCTGTGCACATTATAAAATACATTTGGAAACGCTTAGTGCGAATTGGTGGAATAGCAACAAGGAAGGGGTGGTAACCTGCAGTGCGTCTAGATGTCCGATAATAGAAGGGGGCCGGTGGAATGAGGTCGTGGAGTTCTTGGGCACACTCACCGAAGTACAATCTGTAGAAAACCGACAAGCAGGCAACCTTGCGGTGATGGGCCAACTTGTGAAGATTGGCATCTACCAGTTTTACGTCGCCAATGAGCCTCTTAGCTCTGCGTTCCACCGAGTCATACTCGGCAAGTTGGATTTTTTTTTTGTATATTGGGTTGACCTCCAGTCTTAACCGGATGGAGCTGAATACCAGTATTTTACATGGAGGTGGAGCAACTGCCCATCTGACCTCCACAACCCAGTTACTGGGTAACTGGTAACTCGATAAACGCCATATAAATCCGAAATGAGGAGCTACTAGCTAGCCTTACATTTTCATGTCTAAAATATGGAATAGAATAGAATACTCTTTATTATGTACACCATAAAAGTTACAGATATAAATGTTTAAATTTTACATAGGGTGACACAATGGGCGGTCTTATCGCTACAAGCGATGTTTTACAGACAATGTCGGTGGTCGGTTTGTGGATTATAGATGTTGAAAAAATGTAAGGCTAGAGTGAACATGGTGACCTACATAGTCTGTTTTAAAATAAAGTGAACATGTTTTATTCAAAAGATTACAAATATTACAATGCACCGACGATCGATGGAGAGTCGTGTGGCCCTAGTGGCTATTATTTATTCAACAAATCGATCGATGTAATATCGATCAGGGTGTTCTAGCAACGAAGCGCTTATCGCGTGACTGCCGTTTATGGCCGAAAGAAAGAACAAATCAAATTATTTACTACAATAGACGATTTTATGCTCTTGGGGCTTTCCAAGTTCGAAAAAATTCTGTGTCAGAGAAATAGGGACATTCGTGTTTTAGCTTTATCCTAGGGATGACATGATGGGAATATTCATGTCATAAGTTTACCGATGAAATTGTCTGAATATTATGCCATTAATGCAAATTATGTCAGAATTTTATGTTGTTCTTTGTGAAGAAATGCTGCCGACCCACGGTAATATCCCCGACTGATTCGTTGAAATGTATGCGACATCCTTAAATTAAATAAATAATTTCATAATTACCTTTAATATTAGAATTTATCACATTCTTTATCATGTCCAACTCGTGTATAAAAATATTCGTATCCACAACTAAAACCAGGTCACTACTAATGTTATCTTTTGTACAATTCACTAGAGGTGCTACTTGCTTTATCTGAAAGAAAAAAGATCAATGATATACAGGGTCTCCAGGAGAACAACAATACCATTATTTTAGGCTCCACACAGTCAGGGGGCCAAAAATGGACGCTTTGGCAGAATCATAATATGATCTGCGTACAATTCATACATCCCGCAATTCATCTGTTTGACAGCTGCTATTTGACATTAGACTTCAATAAAGTAATTCATAATTTGTGGACCATTTTACGAAACTCTCTACAAAACTGTCAGACAGATGAATTGCGGGATATGAATTGTACGCAGATCATATTATGATTCTGCCAAAGCGTCCATTTTAGGGCCCCTGGTTAATATTAAAATTATTTTGGGAATACAAAGCTGATAGTAGTTATGCTTTATTTAGGGCCCCTGGTTAATATTAAAATTATTTTGGGAATACAAAGCTGATAGTAATTATGCTTTATTTTGATAAGAACAACATACACAAATCTCACATCGCAGACCTGAAAAAACTATCAGTAGGACTTCAAAATATTTGACCCGCACGGGAGTCGAACCCGCGATTCGTAGCGCAGCAACCAAAAGAGCAAAAGTCTGCTTCACCATTCAGAGCCTTGATTTCAGAAAATGTATGGTTATTTCATTCCTTACTGGAAATCTTTGTAGTCTTCTTCTTTACGACCTGATACAACATTCATCTGGTTAACTTTTTTATTTATTTAATTATCATTTATACAAAGAAAACTATAGTTGTCGCGTTTTAGCATGACAATAGTAGTCATTGCCCTTTCCCTAATATCTTTCCGTAGGAACCCAAACAATAAACTATGTATGGTTTTTCGTTATTGGAATACGTTGAAGATCACGATAGATATATTGATTCAGGATGTTAAAGTACTTTATTTCAGTTTTTGAAATAAAAAATGTTAGAAAATGTAGGTGGGTCAATGACCGCTATTGCCACGCTAAAACGCGACAACTATAGATACTCTAACCCAGTAGGTGGCCACGTTGATCACGAAACAACATTATCTGCCTTACAATTTAAAGGAAATGTTTTCTTATCAAGTTTCAACAAAGTTTATACGAGAAGGAAATCTTTCTTTGTATGACAATAGGTATTAGAAGCAGGATATCCACAAAAGCAGCTCTAGAGCCTGCTTCCCATGGCGGCACGGCATCACTACATGCAAGCGCATACTGACGGCAACGATTCCGCGGCATCCTTAACCATGCCGCGACGTCCTTAGACATTATCAATGAAATTTCAATTTTATTTTCATACTATTAAGTTATATTCCCATTTGTTGCATAAAAATCCTTTGCCGTGCCGTGACGCCTGTGGGCGCAGGCCCTAAATAGCATCAACCATGTAGCATGTTCATGTTCGTGAACGGGCGCCGTCAGTTGAGACTGGTCTTCTCTTAACTGCCAGGGCTTATTTGTAATCTTTTAATCTTTGAATTGTTTTTAAAATATGCAATTTAATTTTTTTTTACTTTGTTCTCACTTTTATAGAAGCAACAAGAATAATGTACTCAGGATTTTGTAATATCTTGCTTTAGAAGAGTGTCCTTGGAGTTTCTTGCCTATTCTTCTCCATAAGATCTACGTTTTGGAATGGGCAAATAGCTTCAACTTTCTGACTAACTGACCGACTCTTTGACAATTCAAAAGTGCCTGTAATAGGTTTAATTGAAATAAATGTTTTGAGTTTGAGTTTGCATCCTACTCTATTTCTGTTTTGTTTTGTTGACATTATTTTGTTTTTAAAGACTTTTTAAATGATATGAGTTTGTCCAGATTATTATTATTATAATTAAATGCAAATTTGACCATGACACATATACCTGGCTGGCTATATTATTATTAATTGACTTCATTTTAATTCCTGTTTTGTTTTGTTGACATTACTTTGTTTGTATTAATATTTTAATGTATGTAATAATTTGCACGCCGTAAGGTAGACTGTAGCCGATCTCATTAATTTATGTACAACAACTTGTACCTGTACCTACATTCATAGCAAATAAAGTACTGATACTGACTGATACTGATACTATTTTAAGTAACAATCAGCCATTTAAAATTCATACTACCCACAATTAGTCTGTATTTAGTGTTAAGAGCCAACTAGTCGCGGGCTCGAAGTCACTGGCGGGCGCGGCCAAAAAGCACGCTGTCTTACTTAACATCGTGTCCGACAGAGATAGCACCAGTGATGAGCAGTTAGAAGCTAGTCTACACGCATAACGTCTAGTCGCACGCACACAAACACAGTGCACGATCATTCATACTAAACCACGCGCGTAAAAAAATACGAAAACTCCTTTGGAAGGTGGGATTTTATGAAAAAACTGCTGCATAAATCAATTACGAATAAAGTTTATTATAATCTTCGACAATTGAGCTTTGTCGGAACGAGCTTTGTTTTCGACATTTTATACTTCTTTTATTACTTATTTACGCCCAAAGTTGCGTTAAAATTAGCAGGAAAAACGAATCTTTGTTGGCTCATAACTTTTGAATGCCTTTTTTTTTACTATTCTGCTTTTGTACAGACAAAATTAATAATAAGACAAAACGATATCATGTTTTACTTTAGATGTACAATGTGTAACAGTGGAATAAAACCCCCCGAAATTTGTATGGAAAAAGTATCGACTAGTTGCGCCTTAAGGTTACAGGTCAGTTCTGTCTGTTCACTATTCTTTTGTACCATTGAAGAGAACTTTGTTAACAACAAGTCAACTAAATAAGATAATCTTTGAGGATACTACAAAATGTATTATTTTTCGAGTTAACTGATCTTTTTATGTGCATGTGTTTCTGTGACAAATAAAACCTATCCTTTTAAATTAGAAATTAAAATAAATGAAAAGGATTTTCAATGATTCAGTATAATCTACTTCATAATGATGGAATGATTGTGACTACAGTGTGGCCATTAGTGCTGTGCACTCCCTGAGGTATGCGCGGCGAGGTGGGAGGCGGGGAGGCGAAGAAACGGAGGCGAAAGCCACGAGCGTTGACGGCGCACTGACAGAGTGCAGCAGCCGATTCCCCCCCCCGTGTCGCCGCGCGCATACCTCAGGGAGTGCACAGCACTAATGGCCACACTATAGCAGAACTTATGAGTTACTGGTACTTGTTCCCTTGATATCAATCAATCTGCCAGCCTTTTCCCAATTATGTTGGGGTCGGCTTCCAGTCTGGTCAGGTACAGCTGATTATCAGTTTTTTTTTTAATCTTAAAATACGTTGGAATTGCTCCTGTATTGTGGGTGCGTTTACCCGGAACAACTACTTGTAGGTCATACAAATATTTGTTCCGTGCGGGAATTGAACCCGCGATACGCAGCGCAGCAGTCAATCCCTTAACCACTGCGCCAACCGTGCCGTCAATTTTACATTGAGCGACTACGTATCTGACCTCCACAACCCAATAACTGGGTAATACGATACCCTTGGTAAGTGTGGTTGCCAGAGTTTCAGACTCGTCCCCTTGATATACAGGATGGATTTTTGACATGGGGCAGTAACAACAGGTACCTTAACCATTGTAGCTACAGGTAAACAATCTTAGGAGACTGTCCTTAACTTTTTGAGACATTTTGATTTGTATTCTCAGATTTGGAAAAAAGGACAAACAGCAAGACAATGGGTAAAATTCACTTTTTAATGCCAATTAGATTTCTGGCCAACAAAGATGACAACAGATTAAGTTCCATAGGTTCTCGGAAACCAGGGGTTAGCCACCTATTAGAATCCAACAGGAATTTAATCTAAGTATATAATAAGATAAGAAGAAGAAGAAACCTGACATAAGGAGGCCTGGCTGATATAAGAAGTCAGGAAATAAAAGGTAAATTTGCCAAGTTAATTAAGCAGTTCTTTTTCAGGAGTTTGTAAACAATGTTCTTAGGAAAATGGTTTGCAGATTGTTGGGGAAGAGCAGATAAGTGATTAGGTATATTTTAAAAGATGTGATTCATAGATAATAGTTAGTAACTTTATAGGTTCAGTTAGTGAAATTAAAATGTCCACACTAATAAACAAAAATTGTTAAACTGTGTTCTGTTCCCACAGACTAACCGTGAAAACGGTTTTGCGGGGCAAAGTCCTTATGTAAAGTTTTTTTGTAAACTTATTTCGTAAATAAATAAATAATAATAATAAAAAAAATACAATAGATAACAAACCTCCTTACAATCCACATCCATGGCTTCAGTCGCACACTTAATTATTTCTTTGCTTACACTATTGCTTAATACTATGGGTTCACTCTCAGTTTCCATCAAGTCATTCCCCAAACTAGTCCGTAATGCTTCCATCCTGTCACTTGCAGATGCAAAAGTCTTCAGATTCGCTTCCTTAACAGCCACTTTAGTCAATTTAGATTTAATAGCGGACACAAGCTTACTAGCTTCAGAAAACTGAGGCGGTGTAGCAGGATGCTTCATGTATGGATACTCAGAAGTCTGATTGCATATACCGTGCTCAATATCCGCAAATGTGTCTTTTGGTTTTGTTTTATCACAGTATTCTTCAGGCAGTTGAGCCTTCATTGAGGAGATTATTTTGTTTGCTGCAAAGAACTGAGATGGTGAAGGCATTGATTGTAGGCTGTCACTGCTTGGTGACTGAGAGGTTGCACATCTGTTCTCATTCACCGTTGGACTCTTGTTTTCTGTTCTAGTTGTCTTCGTCTCCGTGGTGGCAGGTTTGGGGCTTATTTTCTGTTTTGGTTTGACTGGTGAACTGGTTTTGTCATTGCTGCTGTCATCCTGAGCCTCAGCGGATAACCGTGTTCTCAGCTGTGAAAGTCTTTGATTTGCTGCATTTTTAACTGGTGTTTTATTTTCAGGTGTGACTTTTGAGGCTGTTGCAGGTTTCTGTGGCGATTCGGTTTTAGGTTTCTGCTTAGATGGTGTGGCAATTTCTGTATAAATATTGTAAGTGTTAATGGAATTATTATTATTGCCCTTACAAATATGGGACATTAATAATGTGGTATGTTTTTTAATTATAAAGAGCTATTGCTATAGCTTCTATCTTTGGGATCCTTTAAATTTGAATGCAATGCAACGTTATTAATGTATGCTCATGCATATTACCACTTTTTTGTCTGCCCATGAGCATGGGCAGACAAACGCGGGCGGTGAGTAACTATTAAATGTTCAAGCATAGGTGAGCCTATGCTTGAACATTTAATAGTTACACAGGCATAAACCTATTACTTCATTTGCTATGCACAAAAAATGACAGGGAAGTAAAATTGCATACCAAATATATGATTAATTATGTTATAAAATTTAAACATAGTATTTGAACAGCCTTTTGTGTAACTTACAGAGAATAATAATAACATACAAGCTGCATATCTGCTGCATGCTGCAACAATTCATTTGATAAGCATTGCGGTGCTGACCAGCTGTTTGTAAGCAGTGGTCTATGTTAAAGGGCTGTTATGATGAAAATAGTTAAAATACATAGTTTTATTACATCTAATGGAAATGTGACTGTGTTTATTGTGCCAGAACTACACATATCTCATCACAGTCTTCACATATTTCTACAAAAACAGTACAACCAAGGCCTACATACATTGTAATGTAAAATGTAATCAGGCAAGCAATTTTTGTAATGTATTGGGTTGCACAAAACTCGCCTACCCTTCATATATTTCCAATATTCTCTAGAATATCTAAAAGACGATTTACATCTAATAGAGAGATATGTAAATAACATGACATACCCTTTTTATGTTTTTTCTTAGCAGAGTCTTGCCCCTCATGGTTGTCGCTTTTCCTCTTTAAATTATGTTTCTGTGTGTCTTCTTTTCTGCTCTTTTCTCTGTTTACTTTCTCTTTCCTGTTTTTCTGTTTCCTATCAGACTTTTCTGTAGCCTTGAAATGAAAGAATTAAAAAGTGAAGATTAACATCGAAATATGCTCTAAATAATCCATGGACGCATCCTAAAATTACTCCTAATCGTATTAGAAACCAGTTTTGTAGTAATATTGTATGAATGGCAAAAAAAATACGAAATTCACCTGTGGTTGGGTCCATGACGATTTTCCTGTCCTCTTATTAAAATAATACTTTCTACCGGGATTTGATTTTGATGTGCAAAGCACCCAGCCGTCAGATAATTTGACGACTCCCTTTTTATCAGAACTCATGACGAATTACTGAAGAAAGAAATTAAATAAATATCATTAGCACATCACAAAACGAAAATATAGATATTTATTTGACAAATCAATTTGAGTTTTCTCTATGATTTTACTTGAATACCAAACCTCAACTTAACCAAACAAATTTAGACTGTATTTCGTAGAAGCAAAGTTTATTTTTACTTATTAAAAATGTAAACTAGCATCAACCAGAGACACTTATTTTTATTTTTTTTAAACAGGGTTTGTTAGTTATAATACCTAAATTGTTACAGAAAAAACTAACACACATATACACTATCACAACCAAACAGCCATGTGGCATTTACCATGGGCACGTAACATTATAATAGTGGTGTATGTCTAAGTTTCACACCATGTCACTGTGATGTGCAATGCGGTGAGATGCGACGCAAGACACAAGCGTAGATGGACGGCGAACACTTGCAAAAAAGTCAGTCATGAGCACTGCATTTGAATTAGGAGGTGGATGGATCAGTTTCATCAAAACAAACTCAGTGATTGAGTTTGATGGATCGGTAATACCCCAGTTTCATCAAATCGTATTGTACTTGGGTACGCAAACGAGTTAGTGTATGATTTATAATAATTATTATTGGTGTTTATGAACGGGTGCCATCAGTTGGGGTTGGGAATGCTCATCTCTCTGTCACAGCTTATTTTATTTTTGCTTTTACTCTGGATGTTTTATACGTGCACTTCTTTTCACATCGGTCCACACCATTGACATATAAACCTACCTATCTCAATGGTCCACACCTATATTCATAGATAATACACTAATGTGTAAGTGTGGGAACGTTTATTTTCATCTGAGGTTCAAACTTCGAATGACAGACATTTTGACACTTGACAGTGAAATACTGACAATTTTAAATTATTTGTCTGTGAGTCGCACAACAGCTGACTAACCTCAAATTGCAAATTCGTAAAAATCAATCAACTATGGAAAAAATTATAAAATTACATACCACTATCCGAGCTAATTGGAAGAAGTCCGTTTTGGGAGCCATTGCCTTTTATTATGGATCTATTAAAGCGAAAGAAAAATATGAGTGAGTGCCAATTTTTTCCGTTTTTTATCATTTAAAGTTATCCGTACTATTCACTCAATGATAGTTCTCTAAAAATAATATGATTTCAGAATGTAGTTTATACTCACTTTTCCAGCATTTATTTACTGATGCGGGCAGCATGCAAGGAGGCATCAAAATATGGAGATGGGACAATTGATATGTTACAAAACCCTACCCATGTTACTGTCATACTCAACCCAGTTGCGAATAAGAGGAGCGCAAAGCAGGACTTTGAGAAATACTGTGAACCACTGCTGCACTTAGCCGGGTTGCAGGTGGATGTAATACAGACGACAAGCGAGGGCAATGCTAAGGAGTTGGTGGAGACTTTGAAGGGAACGCAGGCTATTGTTGTTGCAGGAGGGGATGGCACAGTATCTGAAAGTGTTACAGGTAACCAACCTGTCTTCGGCTTTATCCTTCTTTAATTTATATTTTGTTTGTACTTACTGAAACTCGTAACATCATTTGTTTTACATTTTTTTAAATGACTCCAGAGATAATTATAATAATTCTAACTGCTTATCAACCTGTTTCTATTATCATACTTAATTCATTCACAGAACTTAATAGGGCAGTATTTTAAAACCCAATACCTACAAAATAAAAATAATTGTTTCAGGTTTACTACGCAGAAACGATGAAGCTAACCGTTTCCCACTTGGCATTCTACCACTTGGACGCACAAACACTATTGGGAACACCTTATTTCCTAAAGGGGTAGGTGTGTTCAGAGTCAAGCAACTCATTGAAGCATCCATGGCAATAGTCAAGGGCAGTACTGTGTGGAAAGATGTCATGAAAATAGAGCCTTTAGAAGAAGAGGATGCAGTATTTGGTAAGCCAATATTTGCATTGTGCTCTCTAGAATGGGGGGCCTTCAGAGATGTCCTCTCAAAACAACACAAGTACTGGATATATGGATCATTTAAAGAATATGCAGCTTTCATCTTCAATGGGTACAGGGAATCTCTGAACTGGAATTGCAAAGGTACTATGAAATACAGCCCCCCCTGCGATGGATGCAGCAATTGCCTCCAAAAACGGCCCGAAGTGAAGAGGAAATGGTCGTTTTTCATGCCCACTACATCTTACGCTCAAGTCAATGATCCTGCAAATGCAATCAACCCAAACTGCGAAACGAGTGAAGAAATTTGCTTCCAAACTAGTGACTTCAGGATTGTTACTCCAAATGTACAGAATACTCATAGCACCCCTGCTTTGAGTATAGGTATAGGGAAATACAACTATAAATATACTGAATTTATAAATGAAGGCTGGAACCGAGTGAGTAACCAAAGTATAAAAGATGCTATCCTTGCTAGAAGTGTGATGCTCATCCCGCAAGAGCACCACGGTGTGATTGATATTGACAGGGAGGAGTATGAAGCCAAGCCTATCAAAGTAACACTATTACCGAAAGTCATAAAACTATTTTGTAAACACTATGATAAATAAATTACAAGCTCCTTCACATAGTAGTTACTTCAACAAGCCATTGCATTTGCTGCCCAACCTCCTAGATTTAAGCAGCTCACAATTAGTCAAATCTGTCGGTAAAAGTAAAGGTGTCAAAAAAAATATGTTATATTTATTTTTAATGAATTCATTTAATAATAAAAAAATATGTTGCAAAAAACCTTTAACTCTAGTTTTACTATCATTTCATCACATTTGTAAAACGGCCAACTTGTTAGAAGGGGCCTAGGAGGAGGAGCCCCAATTTTGCCCCCAAATCTAACCGATTTGGGGGTGCCAACTGGCCAAATCGGTTAGATAACGATGTTAGATGTTTTTATAACACGAAAACATGGCTCAGCGGACCCGGCTTTAGACAACAGGTTATAACACATTTTGTCTGGCATACTCCCAAACAAAGATGGCGGCTGTGACGTGTACGTTCAGTGATCTAACGTAGCCTTGCTGCGGGATTTCAACGCAGTGGTCCATCAGAGGCAGCAAGTCGCACGGAACGCCTTCTTTCTCGTGGCTGAAATTAAGTTATTCTTCTTAGCGGCAATCCATTATTTACGACACGTTACTAAATGACAGTAAAAACCGCATAAAAAAGGCGCAGTTTATAAGAACAGCACGGTCACACAACCAGATGTAAAGCGACTTTAATTTATAATATGTACAGATTTATGTAGAAGTGATAGCAAGAGGTCTCCTATTACTACCGTATAACTCGAAATGTGGGTGTACTATAGGGAACATCTCTGCCTAACCCTTTGGGCAAAACACGTGATGTTATGTTATGTGAATGCAAAAAAGTTATTTCCTTGCACAGTGAACTGAATGTCGTTGCCGAAATATATTTTTTTTTTTTAATTTGAATATTATCACATAAGCTCTCCCACTCTGGGCGGAGCGGGAGGGCGTGTCAGACCTTTACTGACTAAAACCCACCCGTGTTCCTTCAGATGCCTGTGTGCCAGGGCCACGATATCCCTTTCGGACAAACTCGCAACCCTGGCAGGCAATTGCCCTACCGGACCCCGTCAGTTGGTGCTGACATCTCTATGAGGCGCGCGTGGAACACAACGCGCCGTCGACCCGGGCCTGAGGGCTAATTGCGTAACACACAATCAGTAGGAATCGGTTTCAATTTGACAGTTCAACAACATTCATTGACATAGAAAAAATGTCTGCTCACCAACGTATTTAACGCAATGAATGTTGTTGAACTGTCAAATTGAAACCGATTCCTACTGATAGTGTGTTACGCAATTAGCCCTCTGGTCCTTATCGGACGGCGAGCTACCCATAGCTCACCGTCCGCAGGCCCGCGCCTACGGTGCACGGTGGCCGGGAATCGGCCTGCGACTCCCGACGCCCGGCGCATAATAATTATGATGTAAAAACTAAAGCGTTATTCGACTTTTGTTGTTGCTGATTGTACCTATTCGTAACATGATTTATTAATCTCAAATTCTTACCCAAGCAACAGCAGGGTCTTCTTCGGAAACCTGAAACCCTGAAGCTTGGAGCTGGTGGAGGTCTGTTCCGCGGCCA
Organism: Tiliacea aurago; assembly: GCA_948098905.1. NCBI lineage: Eukaryota > Metazoa > Arthropoda > Insecta > Lepidoptera > Noctuidae > Tiliacea > Tiliacea aurago. Next base: position 2,911,091 of record OX402583.1, on the reverse strand, counting down.
CCACAGCGTACCCCTCTTCTTTCTTCTTCATCAGGTACTCTTTGAGGGGGCGGCCTGGACGGACTTCCTCTACGTTTATCCATCTTTCTGCTGAGACACTACAATGGAATAATTGAATAAGGGCTGTGTAACAATTTTTGTGTACAGTCACGACCAAAAATACGTAACACTTCGAATAGAATAGAATTTATTTTTGAGTATAATATGGTATGTAAGTACATTAAGAATTAAGATCTTATTATTATAAGACAGCTTCACATAATAAACTACCTTTGCAAGATTCAAAAGCGATTTTCTGCAAATATATTGTTACAAATTTGATGGTGTTACGAACATAATTATTATGAAATTGGTCTTTTCTCAAAGTTCAAAACCGACTTTCTCGTGAAACGACTTTACGTTTCACGAGAAAGTCGGTTTTGAATTTTGTGTAAACTGTGTAAGCTGTCTGTCTGATCTGAGCGTAAAATAAGTCCCTGTGTGGAGATTAAAAACTCTTGAATTAGGTAGGTATTGGACCTTTTCAACTAGATAGTGTCTTGGTAGACTGGAATACTGGTTGCGAAAGGCGTAAAAATAATAAACAGTTGTTGCAGTATAAAATGAAGTGGACAAAACAGGACTTTTATCCTGCACAAGATATTTCCCTGCTATTGCCTGATTAGGACCAAGTGTGTCCCTGCTGACTGGCAAGCTGCGTTGAAAGACTCATATTCTAAAAGTGAACGTAAAAAGATGGAAACATGATTTATAAGAATTAATACTATAAACAATATCATGCAGTCGGAGGCAATAGGTCGTTATTGTTAAGAAGATGCCTTCGACTGCATGATATTGTATAAAGTACTTATTAATTCATATATATCTTGTTTCCATCTTTTTAAATTCAGTTTTTATGTAGTCGGGTTTTTGATTTTTTTAATTTACTCTTTTTAGGATTAAGAGACGGTAAATTAGTTTATTTAAAAATTCGGGGTAGGTTTTTTATCATTTGTTACATTTAAACATGTTATAATATGTATATATTTTTGTAGTTGCCTTTTAAAACCCTTCATTGATACTCTACTCGATAGGCTTGGGAGATATTTATTTTTCGAAAACACACATTTTGGCACCAAAAATTCGCCATTTTGATGTTTTAATACTTTGAATATACCCAGTGACACTCGCGCAATAAAGACGAATCTAATGACATATCAACATCGGTTCAGCCGTTTAGTAGTTACGAGGGAATATAGGGCCAAACATATAATCCTCCTTTTTTGGCTTCGCTGCAGTCGGGTAAAAAAAACATCGAAATGTTTTTTCTGTTTTATTGTGTTTAGATATCGATAGCCATCACGTGTGCGGAGTTAATTTGACCCTGTACTGTATACAATATTAGTTTTTGTTTTTCGTGTTTTCAAGGTTGGTCCCATAGAAAAAGTTGTTCAAAATGATGAGTACAATGACCCCTTTTCGGGTTTAGTGTAAACGAAAACTAATGTTGTATATCTTAAATTAATTCACTAACAGACAACGCACAACCTAAGCCACTGGGTCTACTCGTAGAAGCATGACATTTTACACAAGAGTTCCTTTTATAACGGAGCTGAGCACTAACGAAGATTTTTGTAATGCATCTTCAAAAGGAGTTTAATAGGGGATGAAAGTCTGTAGGGAAGTAAGTCAATTGAAGTTCGTCAATTTTGGCGAAGGGAAAACCCAACGGACACACGGCTTGTTGCATGACTAATTACCAACAAATACACACACTAACGCACCCCCCCCCACACACACATACACACCCCTACAAACTCTCTCTCTTACACACACCACACAGTGCACATTGCGCTCAAAATATTATTATAACTAGGTTTTGCCCGCGGCTTCGCCCGCGCGGAGGTCGGAAAAAAAAGCTCTTAACACAATACCTACTAAAGTTTCTATAATAATATTATAATTCAATCATGATTTGAAAGACACGTGGCGCCATCTATTATCATAAGAACATTATTGTTGTTTTCCTCAGGAACTGTACTTTTTTTCGGAATAAAAGGTACCCTATGTCCGTTTCTGTACACCTGACAACGTCTATGCTAAATTTCAGGATGCTCGGATCACTGGTTTAGGCGTGAAAAGGTAATAAACAAACAAACTTACTTTCGCATTTATAATATTAGTTAGGATGTCTTTTTTATTTACCGTAAAACGGGGTGAATAGAAATGCAGGGGTGAATCGAGACGCAACTTTAAAATGGATTTTTACCTTGAAATAATATAGTTTGTTGCTAACAAGGACACTTAATCGTTAATTATAGTACAGGTAACCAATGACGTATTATATATAGACACGTTATCAACCAACATCTCGGCGCTTAAAAACGGCGAAAATACTAGATAACTACTTACTTATACGCGTAAAGAAAGGGAAAGAAAATATGACACCGTACGGCGGGATGCCTGTTGCTAGAGGGAGATAATAATAGTGTCCCAACCTCCCCTAACGTCACGTGACTACTAACTTCATGCACCGGCCGCCATTAGACGCAGCGTCGTACAAAATAAAATAAAATAATGTAGTTTTGTAAACTTACGCGTGAAATGACACATTTTTGTCTTTAACTTTTGGGGTATAATTTGTACATCCTCTGAAAACACACGACGGCATGTTTTCTTTATGTTTTGCACAGGTTTTCACACACGATATAAATTAAAAATAAACATAGCGTCGCGCGACAGGTTAGTGCGTGACTAAGCGCAATGTGGCCAATTGGCTTCATTTCATGTTGCCATTTTAGAGTGCGGACAACGTATCTATAGTTTTATACATCATTGCAGGTAACACATTATAGTCCTTTTTGGCAACAAAAGATATTATTTCAACGTTAAAATCCATTTTAAAGTTGCGTCTCGATTCACCCCGTTTTACCCGGTAACTGTTCTTAGTCTAGACAATGTTCTAATTGTTAGATAATAAAAACACTTTTTCATGTGCTTTTCGATTGTAACAATAAAAATCCATTTTCACATGGCAATACCACCACCCAAGGACTCTATAGACAGGCTCGACCTAGTGTGGAGTTCTTAGGTAAAGTACTTTCATTGCGTCTTATTTAAAAATGTAAACCTAGCTATTAATGTAGGTAGTCTGGGTAGACTATATGGAAATGTAAAGCACTGTTGAGGCTGTGGCCCAGTGGTAACGGCCCCGACGGGCAGGCGCTTTACTTTATGTAAATAATTTCATCACCACTGCTCTCAAAATGGTGAAGGAAAACATCGTGAGGAAACCGGCATGTCCTAGAACCAACAATTCAAAGACATGTGACATCTACCAACCCGCACTGGGCCCGCGTGGTGAATTACAGCCCAGTCTCTCTCGAAGAGAGGAGGCCTGTGTCCCAGCAGTGGGAACATTATAGGCTGATTATGCTTATGCTAAACACTGTTATTGGAAAAATAAACAAACAAACAAATTGTCTAAATACCTGAGCCCTTGGAACTGCTTATCTTGCAAGTGCCTTAAACTGTCTACCACGTATCTCTGAACTCCGAACACTTCACTGGTTCGCGCCATTCCACCCAAGTTCGGCAGCTTGTCTATTAGTGATGCTACCACAATTAGTTGGCTTGAGCTTTCTCTCTGAGTAGAAAATGAAAATAATAGAATACTCTTTAATATGTACACCATATGAATTACAGATATAAATGTAGAAAGGAGAATGCCGTCCATTGCAGGACGAAAAGTCCACTGTCAAAACCACACTTCATGTATTTGGAGGACAATTCAATGCTCTTCATGTAGTGCAAACAATTTGTTACAATCATTTCCGAAAATTAGTGTCTATTTATTTGTCATTATTAAGAAAAATAGAAGTAATTCTATGAACTACATTTGGTTGTGACCCACTCCCCCGCAAGTTGGTACGGCCCAATGGCATTCTCCTTTAAATGATGAGCCATACATTATAATAATAATAAACTTTATTTGATCAGATTACAATAACGTCCACAGTGCCAGGGTTGATAAAAAACATGTTTATTGTAAATTTTTCTTTTTTTACACCGCAAATGGTAGATTTTGATTTTGTTAACTGACAACTCTCTAAGAAAACACTGGTATTCCCCTAAAATGGTCTAAAATTGATAACTCTCTAAGAAAAACTAGTGTATATCCGGGATTCCCCTAAATTGACAATATTTTCATGAGATCGGTCGCCGGATGAATATGGGCTTCTACATACTGGGGGCCTAAAATGGACGCTTTGGCAGAATCATAATATGATCTGCGTACAATTCATATCCCGCAATTCATCTGTTTGACAGTTTTGTATGGAATTTCGTAAAATGGTCCACAAATTAAGAATTGCTCTAATAAAGTCTAATGTCAAATAGCAGCTGTCAAATAGATGAATTGCGGGATGTTTGAATTGTACGCAGATCATATTATGATTCTGCCAAAGCGTCCATTTTAGGCCCCCTGGTCATTGTCGCGGGACGCGACACCGGTAGAACAATTTCCTTGAATTTTTTATAGAAATTGTTTTAACGGTGTCGCGCAAGTATGTAGAAGCCTTATTGCGTCGCGCGTCGTAAAATATTGTGTTATAATTGTGAATTTGTAATTCTCATTTGTGTTGTGGTACGAGAATGACTGGACGAAAAAAAGATCCTATTTGGCAGCATTATACTGAAGTACATGATTTAAATAAAAAGGGATCTACTAGGGCAGTATATGCAATAAATGCCATAAAGAGATGCAGTACAGGGAATACCGCAGCGATTCATCATTTCAGCCGAACGACGTCCACTGCTGGACATAGGCCTCCCCCAAATGGGGGGGGGGTTGCCATAATCGCCACGCTTGGCAGGCGGGTTGGCGATCGCAGTATGGTTTAAAAAATGTATAGAGAACGCTGCTGCCCAATCTCTAGTAAGTCCCTTAGTCGCCTTTTACGACACCCACGGGAACAAATGGGATGGTGCTATTCTTTACGCAGCGATTAAAAGACTATTTTAAATCGCGAAGCACATACAATTCTAAGTACACCGTGAACTTTTATGAAAAAAATAAAGATTGATTTAAAACATAACTTTTATTTAAAAAAAAACTCCCTGCACAGTGCTACTAACAAAATAACGAAAGCCACGAAACTACAGCATATTTTTTGCTACATGCACACCTTTGTTTAAAAAAATATCAACTTTACTTTTAGTGTAAGTAAAGGTGATTTTAGTTTTTGCCGCTCAATGCTCTCTTTTGAAGCGCAGAGCGAAAAACGCAATGAGGTTTCGTTTCGTGGCTCACAGGTTAGCCATGATTGAATGATTAAATTGAAAATTGAACATGCTGTCTCATTAAAAGTGCGACTACCTGGGGGCCTGCCACAGTATTATTATCACCGATTTAGATTAGGCTAGATACCACAAGCCGTCCGACCAAGTGTACCACGAAGTTTGTGCACGGCACAAACTTGTGCACAATCGGGCATTATTGTGACTTCCTATTGCATGTCAAATGAAAAAATGTCACGTCCACTCCTGACGAAGTCTATTAGCTCACAGACGAGCTTAGCGATTGAAACGATTCTGTTTACGTTGAGCACATCACTAAATGGCTGGGGTGAAGTCATCGGTGTAAAAAATATGACACGCTCGGTTTTCATAATTATTTAATGAACATGCGGTATCTAGCCTACTCAAAATCTGTGATTATTATAATCTTACTTCGAGCTATACAAGACGTATAGCTGTATCTGTTTCCCACACTGAAGTAAGAATAAAATAATAGGTGCTGCTATAAGGTCCCTAGTGAGTGAATTTGGGAGTTTGCCCACTAGGTTGCCGATTGCCTAGTGGGCAAGGGCAAGCTCCTACACTAACTCAGGCATAAAGATCACGTCTACCTAACCCTTATTGCCTTTAGATTATTTCCGATTGTTTTTATTCATCGGTTATTTATCTGGAGGTGGTGAAACAGGTCATTGTAAGACTGTAAAAAATATAAGAATACCCTACATACCTTTTTCCCGACATCGTACACATTGACATCGCTCATATTCCTCCAAGGAATGTATTTCTTCTGAATAGTTCCCATTGACTCTGAATCTTCAGTAATCTTGCTATCAACGCCTTTATACATTTGCAATTCAATATACGCATCATCTGGTTTTCTACAAGCCTTCCATTCGCTTTTAAGCTCATCATGAACATCTCTGCTGATACTCTCGTTTATATCTTTCATAATACTTTTAATGAAATGCAAATCAATCTTTTCATTGTTATCAATCTCACAAAATTTTGGCAACAAATAATAAATAAAATAAGGAGTAAGATTGGCGACTATGTCAAAATCGTTGGTGAAATAATCGCACGTGAGTTTAAAAAAGTTCTTGTCACTGTTACTTTCAGCGAACGTTTGTTCAATAATGCCAATCGTGTATTGGTATTTTGTTGTTTTATTTGCCAATTTGTAAATCATTGTTGCTAAGTATTGCGCGTTCAATCGAACATTGAATAACTGGCCCATGGTATGAGATAGTAGGAAATCCATAACAAAGTTATATTCGTTTTCAGTATAAGTATTGTTGGATATTTTATGTTTTAACAGCCAATACAAAATAATGAACTGTGATGTCATTGGCAAATTCTTTGATTTCAAGATCTGTAGCATTTCTTCGTTTAGTGCGGTTTTCTGGAAATAAAAATATAAGGTTTGATTATTTGGTTCAGCTCAACAAAAGTTGATCCTTCTGTGTATCATCCAGCCTATCACAGTCTTCTGGACACAACAGTATTGTTACGAGCTTGGGGTTCGTGACAATAAAAACTGCCGATTTAATAACTAAACAATAGACACTTTAATTAAGAACACCAATTTAAACACACTACTACTTTAAACACAATTAAAACACAATCACTTAATGTCACCCTCAAATATCGTTCAGTTGTTTTCGCTTGTCTCGTTTTCAAAAGTAAACTAACTCCGTCGCGGCCCATACCGGCCTTATATAGGGCCTCGGATAGTTCCCGAAACATCTAGAACATTCGAGTACATACCGGCCCCGACTGACCGGGTGTCGATAGTTCTAGAATCGAACTCTCTAGAATCATCTTGACTCTACTAGTTCCGCCACTCGATACTAGATGGCGCTAGTAGTAGGCTTTTTAGTTGTGCGCGCAACACTGCCCCCTCCTAAGACATGCTCGTCCCGAGCCGCGCCAGTCGATCCACATGGACGATCTTAGGAGTACCACTTGCCCCTTTCTGTATCCGGTAGGTTACGTCATTGATCTTTGTCACAATTCGGTATGGTCCGTCCCATTTAGCTTGAAGCTTAGGAGATTTCCCTTTGCTGCGGACTGGGTTGTGCAACCACACTAGTGAACCTTCGTCGAACCCTTTATGGTTCATTTTGCGGTCATAACGGGTTTTCATCTTTTCAGACATTTGCTGGCCTGATTGTCTGATGTGCTCATAGATGTCATTCATTTTGTTCCGCAAGTCATTCGCATAATCGGTAATACTGCGTGGGGCATCAGGTGGTATTCCGGTGATCAGGTCTGCAGGCAGCCGTAATTCCCTTCCAAAATTTGCGAAAGCTGGTGTCACCGATGTACTTTCGTGAACAGCACTTCGATATGACAACAAAAACGGTTGTATGTGTTTGTCCCAATCTCGTTGCCGATTTTCCACAACTTTTGCCAGGTATCGCTCCAATGTCTGATTAAATCGCTCCACCATTCCATCCGATTGTGGGTGGTAAGAAGTTGTTCTCGTTTTATGAGTACCCATTACTCGGCAAGTTTCCTGAAATATTTGGGCCTCAAAATTCCTTCCCTGATCGCTGTGAATTTCCAAGGGTACTCCAAAACGGCAGAAGACTTCATGAACCAGTTTATCTGCAACTGTTGAAGCTTCTTGGTTTGGAATGGCGAAGACTTCCGGCCACTTAGTGAAGTAATCCATCACAACCATGAAATACTTGTTACCACTTTCACTCTCCGGAAATGGCCCCGCGACGTCAAGGGCTATCCTTTCCCATGGTGCACCAACATTGTACAATTTCAATGCACCTCTACTACGAATCTGAGGTCCCTTTACAGCTGCACAACTTGTACATTTGTGACACCAGTCCTCGACATCGTCCCGACAGTGGACCCAGTAAAACCGCTCCCGTATCTTCAGTAGAGTCCGTTTTACTCCCAGATGACCTCCTGAACAACCATTATGGTACAGCTGTAGAACGTCCGGTACTTGAGCTTTGGGGACAACCATTTGCAAATGACAGCTGTCTCCCCGAGCATTTTCCCATTTACGGCACAGGACTCCATCCTGAATCGCCAAGCTGTCCCATTCGGCCCAATAGCTTTTTGTGATCGAACTCATCGCTGAGACGTCGCTCCACCTGGGCTTGGGAGCTCTGGCCTTTATCCACTCCAGAATCGGCTTGATGTCCGAATCTTCCTGCTGTGCACGTTGTAGGCTTTCCTTCCACTCGTTGCTGAGGTCTGTCCTGAGCATTCTCACAGGTACCACTTCCTTACCCTCTTGCCTAGTACAATGCCTGCAGTCTTCAGGACAAGGTCTTCTTGACAATGCATCCGCGTTGCCATGAGATTTCCTTGGGGCTCTTTAACATCAGCCAGCACCCGCCACGTAGTCCTGGCTATTACTCGTTTCCCTGCTGCTGATGGGTGGTGCTGTTAGCCGCACTACCCTCTGGAGACCGGCCATCTTCCTTTTCTGTAGTTCGCTTAGGGCAACTAGATCGAAGGTGGCCCCTTTCCCCACAGCCGTAGCACCTAAGGATGTATCCTTTACGATCGCGAACTGTAGACGCTGCAACCTCCTTGACGCGATGGGAACGATGATCCTGCCGCACAGCTTCCACCTCCAGTGCATGGGCCAAGGCGTCCTTAAGCGTCCCGTGGTGACCGAGTCTCACAGCAGCTCTAACTTCAAGGTCGCGGATGCCGTCGATGAATGCCAGCACCAGGTTCCCATCAATAAGCGCAGGTACGGACTGGTAAGCTTTATGAACCAGCTTCTCCACTTCAAGAGCCCACTGCTGCAGGTTTTCGTTACTGCGTTGCACACGATCCTTGAGCTGCGCACGAAACACGTGTTCCAGGTGAGCATCGCCATACCGAGCCTCTAATGCCTCAAGGAGCTGCTCGTAAGTCACTTCCTTACCAAGAGCTTCCAGGACAGTTAAGGCCTGGTCGCGCAGGCCTAGGGTGAGGGCAGTCATGGCCTGACTGTTATTCCACCCGTTCGCCTTCATGACAGCCTCGAATTGGATTTTGTAGGCTGACCAGGAAGAAGTTCCGTCGAACGGTGGCACTTTGAATACACGTAGCGAAGGTGTTGTAGCTACGGGAGCTGCGATTCCATCCCCAAGTTTAAGGTTACCCAACTCCCGCTTCACATCAGCAATGACGTTGTTAAACTTGCTGATCTGAGTTTCAGCTTCTGACAGGCGGTTGTCATGCTGGGCAACCTTCTCCTTCACCTCCTTCACGTCTTTCCTGAAGGTTGCGTGAAGGTCCTTTATGAGGAGCATCTGCTCTTGATCTGATCCTCTGATCTGCCTGATCCTCCTGACGGCGGGACTGTTCCTCCTGACGGCGGGATTGCTCCTCCTTATCGAGCTGGAGCTGTTCTTCCAGCCGACGAGCCTGTTCCTCCTGACGGCGGGACTGTTCCTGCAGCATCATCACCAGGGCAGCAAAGTCTGGTGCTGCTGATGCTGGAGCTTCTGCGGACGTCTCGGCCTCCGTGGTCGGTAGCTGGCCCTCCGACCTCTGTGGCGTAGCTCCACCAAAACGTCTCTGGTCCGTCTCCTGTTGGCGTTGACTCCGGGTACGGATACCCTCCGTGTCGTCTTTAGGTATTAAAATCGGCATGATTTTCTTAATCCTAGCTTCTGACACCAATTGTTACGAGCTTGGGGTTCGTGACAATGAAAACTGCCGATTTAATAACTAAACAATAGACACTTTAATTAAGAACACCAATTTAAACACACTACTACTTTAAACACAATTAAAACACAATCACTTAATGTCACTCTCAAATATCGTTCAGTTGTTTTCGCTTGTCTCGTTTTCAAGAGTAAACTAACTCCGTCGCGGCCCATACCGGCCTTATATAGGGCCTCGGATAGTTCCCGAAACATCTAGAACATTCGAGTACATACCGGCCCCGACTGACCGGGTGTCGATAGTTCTAGAATCGAACTCTCTAGAATCATCTTGACTCTACTAGTTCCGCCACTCGATACTAAATGGCGCTAGTAGTAGGCTTTTTAGTTGTGCGCGCAACAGTATTATTAGATGGCACATCTCGGTCTGAACTCTAGCTGGAATCTTGAACTTAATAATATTTGACCCTCATCGACGTTAAAAGTGAATATTTATTTAACATTTTTGGTAGAAGATTGCAATAGGTTGGTACAGACGGCTACACATCAAGCTATACATTTCCAGTATAAGCTGATCTTGCATTGTATTGGATTTCCGTACAACGAGACTTCAGCGTATATTGGAAATGTATAGCTTGATGTGTAGCCGTGTGTACTTATTATCCAAACAAACCTGAATATAAAAATAAAGCGAAATAAACCACTCGAGGCAAATCCGGACACTTGGCTGGTGAGGTAACTTTACCAACATATCCAAACCCCAAATAGAAATATTTTTCAAATCGCCTTTTTTTAACACCAGTACTAAAATATGTTGTAGGGTAGTTTGCAATACTCTGTGCAGTGCCGAGTTACCATGATACCTCTGTTTGTTCTTGAAAGTATTGTCTATGCGAATTGTGATAAAATTGGTGATCATTCGAAGAGTTTCTGTATCATTGATGCTGCATAGAGTAGCTATGGCTAGGTACTGGATTTCGTGGTTGAAATGGACGTCGATACTGAAAATAAAAATTGTTTAATTTAATTTAATTTATAATTTTCTTGAATTTATTTTGGTTTTTTTTTGTCATGATTTTAATTTTATCGAATTTAAAGAAGATGCGGTTTAATTTATTAATTAATTTTATGTACTTCAGTTATGTAATTTAGTTATAATAGTACTATTGTGGTATATCATCTTTAGTTACTAACATAATTTTTAAGTATGGTACCTAGTAGTAAAAAATATGGATCACTGTGTCTGATTTAAATAAATAAAATAAAATAAATTTATAGAAGTTTAAGGGCCGGTGTGCACAACCCCAAAGAGAAGTGCTGCGCGATTTTTAATGCCAAACAAATATCAACATTGCTCACGTTAAAATAAAGGCTAAAATAAAATGTGAGTTTCTTAAAAGGTCTAAAAATACTCATCTCTCACCTTTCTTCAATTATTCCATATTTTGAGTTTTGCAGAACTTCTAGAGTCACGTTATCAACAATCCTGAAATAAAAAGCAATTGAATATCATGAATTAGAACTATTAAAGCAGTCAATCGCTCGTCAGTCGATCGAGACTAGGAAAAGAGTATATTATTAAAAAATCTAGACAGTGTTTTAAATTACCATTGCACAAAATGCACAATGGCAGTCCAAGGAAATAGAAGTAAAAGACTACCTAAGACATTAAGTCCGCCTTTGTACCTTTTAATTAAGTTGCATTAATATAAATAAAATACCTTGGGGGTTGACTACCGAGATGAATGGGAGAAGTATGGGAGATGGGACATGTTGCGCCGGCCACATATTTTTTTTTTTTTTTTTCTTTAATGGGCAGGAGAATGATAGATATGATGACCTAAATAAAATTTTAAAAAACCTACCTCTGATCTTTCCTAGGAACAGGACAGTAAAGCAGAATCTCACATAAAACATAAATCAAATGCCCATAATCTTTAACATCCTTCCTATTCAGGTTCCTTATCAAATAGTACAACGGATTTGTTTTAACAGGCCCATATTCTATGATCTTATTGCAGTAAGATATCACTATGTTGTTATACATTGCATTCTTTAGAAGTGCATCTTGAGTTATGAGGTCTACAAATTGTTCAATGCATGGAGAATATTGGTTGTTAGACTTCACCTCTTCAATTTCTGACCATACTCTATTTATGAATTGAATCATGTTGAAATTACTTTCTTCACCAGTAAGAGGGTTGACAATTTTGTTCACTATTTTTAGGATCCATTTTAAGCAGCCATATCCACCACATTCTAATACATTTTCAATGTAATTTATTACTTCTTTAAGACATGAATCTTCATATTTTTGTTCTTGAATTAAAAGGTAGATTATTTCACAGGATTTTTCGTAAAAGACGTTTTTCGATCTACCCACACTTTCATTTTGAGCATTTCTAAATTCTAAAGTAGAAATCAGTTCTATAAATCTTTGCAAATTGAGCATTTCATGCTTATAACTGCTCAACAACACGGGGTTTTTTAATAACATTTTTAAAATAAAAATGCTTAGAACTGCTTTATCTAAATCTAGATTATCCTTTAGAAATATTGTGGCTGTTTTATAAAGCTGAAGTAAAATCTCTCCCAATTCTTTCTGATCAAATTCAAAATTATGCTTTTCACACAAAGCTGCAGCATCCTCTATGGTCAAATTAACTTCACTCGAAAATAGACTTAAAGCGTATTGTAATATAGTCTTATTTTGTCTAGCAATTACTTTATTTATGTTATGTAGAAAAGAGTCTGTATCTCTTGTTTTGCTCAACAAATCCAATAAAAATAAAACATCATTCAGATAATCCTTTTTATCAGAATATTGCCTGTTTATACCTTCTTGTAATTTGTTTAGTTTTTCATTGATTATACCAATAAATATATTTATATCGTCTTCATAATTACTCAAGTATAATATAATTAAATCTATATTATTGTAATGTTCTGACATTGTTTTTAGATTAATTATTTTATCTTCATCTCTTAATGAAACATGTTTGACTATGGGAGCGAATAGGTTTTCTTGAAAGTCTGTTTCTGTTAAATGTAAGTTAGAATAAATGTTAGTTATTTCTTTCCAATTCAGGTTTTTACAGCAGTTTTGGACAAAATATACCATGTTAATCTGTACCGCTTTTCTTAATACCACATTATTACAAGGTATTTTTAGAATATCTGTAACAGTTTTGGATTTTTTATTACCATGTAGTGATGACAAATCAATTTTCAAATTGGCTAGGATATCAGTTACATGGTACAATGGTACAGGCGACCATTTAATATTGGTTATTGTTTTAAATATTGTCATAAATGAGTGACTATCAGTAAGACATTCTCCTATTTCCTTTTTAAGTACTTCATAACTTGAATTTTGATCATAAATGTTTATGTCATTTAGGGCTTCTAATAATATTTGAGCTTCTGATTGGTATGTTATTGTAGTTTTAAGTTTATACTCAATACATTTTAGCCTCACTTGAGTATTCTCATGTTTCAGACCCATATTAAAGGCAGCGGTCATCCAACAGTCTCCAATTTTTATATTTTCAAATAGTCTGAGAGATGGCAACACTATATTCCCTTGTTTCTCTTCTAAACTGTCTATGAGAACAAAGTAATTATCCCACATGCTTTTTAAAACATTTGCATTATTTTTCTTCCATTGAAATATTATGGTTTGATTAGTAGATTTCACATTGATATCCTTCTTGGTGGCCATAACACAGTCTATAGCTTTTTTAGTAAGATAAACTGATATTTTTCTTATTGCTGTATCATCTGATGTTATACCAAAAATTATAATGTCCCAAAAGTTGCTTTGGAATATGATATCAGACACAAACTTGCTTTCTCCTTTTCCATCTGGTGTGGGTAGGTAGTAATCTGAGAGACAGCTAAGTACTTTCAAAGCATTCTCTTGTTTGTCTGCTTTCAAAGATTGGATAGACATCCATATCCTATCAAGGATGTTGTATCCAACAACTCCATCCACTAATCTTTGGACAGTGTTTGTTAAAAAATATATCTTGAGTGCTTCATCTGTAGAATCAAGTATCTTTTCTAACGGTGTCTCTAGGTACAGTAGAGACACCTTTTCTCTTAAAATCATTGTAGCATTCAGAATACTGTCAGCGACTTTCAAGAATAGTAATGTGCATAAGCTTGTTTCCTTGTCTAATAAGCTTGATGTTGAAGTTTCTGCTCCAAATTCAATGTTAGACAGTATTTGTTGAAGCAAATGTTCAGCTTTACTCACAACTTTGCTTGGTTGAAGACGAAGTACAATGTCGATAATTTTACATACATATTCGACATTTTCACTGCATAGGTCCTTTAACAATTTAACGGCGAACTCAAATTCTTCATCATTTTCACATTCCGTATTTTCTTGAACGTTTACAAGCAGTTTATATTGCAATAATTGTGTCGCACTCCTTAGATGTTTATTCAAATGTTTACCTCTTTCCATCAAATGTTTCAAAGGTCTATCTATGTCTTCCTCGTTTAAATCCAATAGGTCGAGGAAGGATAGTAACTCTTCTTGAGTATCCATTGTGTAAACTACCACTTTATCAGAAATTATTGTTAAAGTTCAGGTTATTTTGTAAAGTTTGATCCAATCAAACATTTCAAATCAGACCACAAGAATTCACAAGATCGACATTCGGTATGCATGCGCACGAATGACTTTGACATTTTGACAATATTTACAGTGCCAACTGCCAAGCCAAACTTTGACAATGTCAGAGCCTGGGGGGGCCTGCTGGGGGTGCGTTCATTTCATTTCAACCTCACATGCACAGACTAGTTAGGTTCTCAAATGGGATGAGGGTCGATTGATCAGTGCCACGCAAGCCTCTAAGGTTGCCGCTGTCAGTCTGTGAATGGGTGTCCATATTGACCATCTGTTTCATACCGAAAATGAGACCTTTCCGTGCCACGGAAACACCTGGAAAACATATCGTCCCAGCCGGCTGTTTACTTCGTAGATCTTTGAAAATGATTACGCGGGTAGATAGAATCCGGTTAATCGGGTAAAATATATTGATATTTAGATACGCCGCGCCGGTTAGACCAGCAAGTAAAACTCTAAGCTGACCCCAATAAAGTTGAAAAAACTGTGCGTACTCCGTACTGGATTGATTTATTCATTAAGTTCCCGGTTAACGGCACCTTCGTTTGTGCGTCGTCGTGCAAACCGTTTCATTTAGAATTTGATTGATTGTGTAAAACAGAAGAAAATATAAAAAACAACGGAAAATAAAATCAATTTTCAAGTATTTTATTCCAAAGTAATTTTTGTATTAACGATTTAAACGCTGAAAGGAATACGGTATTGTTTTTCAGGCTAGCAACATCATTATTTTTGTCCTTGTTCTTGTTGCCAAAATCGCAAATTTAAGGAAAAAAAATCCTCCATTGAGTGCCCAGTACAGTTTTCGTTTCAGTTTATTTATAAAAAATCACTCTTTAGATTAGCTGGAATTCTATTCCGTTGCAAATTTTCCTTTTCCAATTTTTCCATAATTTCATTGTAGAATATAATTTCAACGTAAGCAGCGATGGAAGATATTTCTTCCTCTTCGACCGATGACGAAATTCCTTATTCTCCTACAAGTCCTCAATTTGGTGGAAAAAAACTGAAATTGAATGATGGAAGTTCCCAGGATAGTTTCAAAGAAACAGGTAAAAGTTCGCCTTCGTATCAACTACAAAAAAAATGTGACGTAAAAACTTCGTGTCCATTTTGATGTATTTTTTTAGTTGTGTCGGCGAGTAAAGACGAAAATGTGGACAGTGGAGTGTCTGCGGATAAGTCCGAGAGCACCAGTAGCGAGGACCGTGGTCAGGCAGCGTTGGAGGGGCCTTCCAACGAGGTAGTGAACGCCGCTCCCTCCGGCAGCAATGTTCGTGCGATCCTGTTAAACCTCAGACGTCCTAAATGGGGCAGAAACTACAGGAAACGAAAGACTCCTGACAGGGACACAGACAGTAATGGATCTTCGAGAGATTCCGACGATTTATCTGTAGACGAAACTACTCCAGCTTCAAGAGCAAATGAAACTCATTCTACATCTGAAACAGAGAGTGATGATTTGAGAAGGTTGGCTGATTTTCTTAATCCTGAGACTGATAGCACTTGTAGTGGCGGGTGAGTATCCTTACTTTTTCATATAAACCACTATTAATACAGGGGAATATCATAGCAGACATTTTTAACCACACATACATTTTATGGTGTTTGTTTTTAATAATGTGTGGTTTTGAACACCTCTCCTGACCTGGTTGATAACCTACTGATTGATAATGATGACCCTATCAATCATTTAAATCGTGATTTTAGAGAACTTGACAGGATTATGCATTTAATTACTGTCTGCTTATTCAAATTTCCTAATTGTGTAGTTATTTAAATAATGTAATAAGCTCATAAGCAAACAATGAGGAATGCAGTAGAACATTACATTTCATATATTCATCCTACTAATATTATACACGCGAAAGTTCGTAAGTATGGCTGGATGGATGGATGTTTGTTACTCTTTCACGTAAAAACGGCTGTACCAATTTTGATACAATTTTGTATGGAGGTAGCTGACACCCTGGATTAACATATAGGCATCTTTTTATCCCGATATCCCTACGGGATCGTGATTTACGCGGGTGAAACCGCGGGGCGCAGCTAGTAATTCATAAAAAAAAACTACCAACTTCCAAAAAAAGACTACAATGTGAAAAATAACTTTAATTTCGGAAGTCAGTGTATTAGGATCTGTATTTTAGTTTTTTTTTCACCAAAATGTCTATTTTTTTTCTCTAAGTTACAATAGCCTAATGTCAACTGCTTATCACCTTTTACAAAATATTGCCTTTCTCGATGCAGGTACGTTAATTGTTGAGGAGTTCTCCTGGTAGGAACCAGGAGAACTGCCACTCACCATATGCATTGTGACGAGCATAAATTGCTAAGCAACGTAAAGAACCTAATTGAATCGCCACCCATTAAATACTTATTATTAAGTCGTTGCGGTGGCCATCTGTAGTATCATCAGTTCCACTTCACGAAATGGTGCTTTCCGAGAGCAAATGCATGAGTAAAAAATACTTAAATAGCTATAGGTGTGCCTATAAAATTTGAGGATTTCCCTCGATTTCCATGGGATCCCTGCATCAGGTTCTGACTTGGTGACAATGTGACCACCTCGGGAGAATACACTTTCAAATAAAAAAAAAATAATTTTCAAAATCTGCTCACCATTGACGGAGAATAAAGAAACAAACATACAGACAAACAGATACATATATATATAACCTGCTCCTTTTTTAAAGTCATATCAATATGTTTATCCAATCCATATTCTACTGCATTTGATTTTGGACGAACCTTGGGCCATTCTTCTGCTGTCTCAAGTCTGGGTAAATGTGTGTGTTCAAAATCCGACATCTATTTATAATTGGTATTTTGCATATTAGGAAGGCTATATTACTATTAGGAAACAAAAAGAAATAATCATAAGCAAAGAAATACCCAACCAACTTCAATGTATTTAATATTTAATTCAATGTAAATACAATACATAAAATACAACTTTATTGTTCGGTCAATATGTTCCTAAAATATTATGGGACTAGGTTCTGCCTGAGACTTCGTTCGTGTAAAGTCGTAAGACACCATAATATATAAATAATAGCCACATTTTAATAAAAAACTGGTGTCACAAGCACTACTGTTGAGCATGAGGTCCTGGGTTCGATTCCTGGGTCAGGCAGTGTTATTGGGTTTTCCATCTGGAATTTCTCAGTTACAGTCCGAAGGCTGAATTTGTGCCCGGTTAATAGCAATAGGCTCGCCCCCCTATTACATGGAACCTAAGCTGTGGGTGTACTACAGGTAGGTACACCTATGGAAATACAGACTTATGCTATGTTATTTTTATAAAACATAAATACATACAAAAAACTCTCGCCTTCTTCTCATAGGGGTAGGTAAAAACTATAGAACGCCATCTGCTACGCTACTTACTTACTCCTTTTGCTTCGTCTACCTACATACATCTGGTCATACACGCCTGTTCCGAGTACTACGCACCTGACCTTTCTAAAGAAATTGGTGATCAATTAGGTCACTATAATGTCCTCTTAGGGCGTCTCCTACCCGCTGTGCAAGCAACATCCCGACATGAATTTAAGGAATAAATACTGTTTTTTTCTTCCATCATGAATTTATGGAAAAAATTACCTAAAACTTTTACATCATCTCATGGATGGTTTTCGACTAGAACAACTACATAATTTCTTTCCCACCATTTTCCCCAGTTTTTTTTTTTGTTTTTCTTTTCTGCTTATAGTGCCCCTGAGCATATGCTCCCAACTCCTACAACTCCGCCTCTAACGGCCGAACCCAATAACTTATATATCACCAGTTTCGGCCTACTGGAGATATAAAAATATATCTATCGATGGTTTTAACGTCCCAATAATCTAGGAATCATACCGGCCCACGCTATCTACTGATGGGAGGGTGTATCGCCTACAACAGATATCTCTTTGTATGAAAATGCCCAAAGTATGCGTCCCAATATACGATTTGTTTGACAGGACAGTACTACAGATGGCAGATTTGGCTATTCACCGAATTGCATGAATAAACGTAAAGTAGCCAAGCTAAAACGAACTCTTTAGTACTTGCAATAATGATCATAGATGTTTTTTTTATTTAAAGAATAAAAAAAAATTTAAATTCAAATATCTCGAAAACGGTGCGCCCTAGGCAAAAAATTACAGAAATTTAACCCCCCCCTTACTGACACCCCCCGTGCAAGCACCATTCCAACATGAATTTAAGTAAAAAAAAAAAAATAACATTAATGCGCTAAGGTAGCCTGCGAAATTCAAATTTTATTACGTTATTTGCAATTTGCAGGTCAGTAACAGGTTGTATTTTGATTCGCGGCCATAACAAATATGGCTCTACAGAATTATATCTTAATCCAGTAACTTATTTAGAAGTAAGAAACAAAGAAGTTTTAATATAACCCTAATTACACATGTTGTTTTTTAAAGTGATGTTGGTTGTAATGGAACGCACGGGAGGGCGAAGTAGAGAAACCTACTTATTGTTTTCGTTAGATAGATAGCCTTTATCAATGATTGTGAGACGCCATCCGAACATAGATATAATTATACTGTCTATCATCAATAGCGATCTGTCTTTAACTGAAAATAAGTTATTGGGTTCGGCCGTAAGACGACCCACTGACCATAGTGACCATTGTTCAGTGAGAAGAAAATATAGAATTGAGTATTCAAAATCAATATAGATTTTTGTCTAGGTCCAAAGTGATGTAGACTATTTAACACTTGTTGAGCAGAAATGTTTCTGCCCCCAAGTGTCAAAAGTAGAGAGAAATTGGTCGTCATGCTTGACATTGTAGACTGTCGACTGAATAATAAAAACGTTTCTTCTCTTCAGTTTTAACATCGCCATGCTTAAGACGGTAGAAATCTTTCTACAATCTGTAATTTTGTCTATTCTTCTGTCGACAAAACCTTTTTCTATGGTGGTCATGCTACGCGTGCAGGCCTGTATCGTCCTCGAAGGCTTAGATAGAGTTGCACTTATATACAATATACACACGTTTTAATTATAATAAATGTCTTACACACATCATCCGCGCTTTTATGATGTGTGTTTAATTCGACGATAACCGTCTTTAAATGATTTTATACTGAAGATCACGTCTAAACAAGTAGTGTTAATTATTTGAAAAAAATATATGTCAAATTAGAGCATTTTCTCAATGACTTAAGTGAATATTTTTGATTATGTTTTTATTACATATTGAAATTAATTTGTAAAGTTATGTCTAACGCAGATAAAAAACTGAGAATGGCGCAAAATCTACCAAAGTACCAAGCGTATTTTTCTGAAACCTTCACCAATTTAAATATAATTTAATTATTGATCTTTTAGTATACGCGTTTTATTAAAATACCTTTTTTTTTGTCTATAATAAATTAATAATCCGTCAAATTGGGGACAGCGCTCCTTGATGGGCGAGTCCTATTACTGGCTGAACGTACGACGCGTTGCGTGAGCTCAGTACAGAACACACAAGCTAACCACTCAAGGTCACTGGCATATATCTGAGTCTTAAGACGAAATCTTACAAAAGTAATATTAATATTACTTAATTCAACAGTACATCAGGAAGTACGTCCGCAAGCGTCGGCAGTTACGATTCTGATGACAACTTACTAGACTTTAACGGCGACTCAGACTCTGACGAAGAGTTGCAGATGAACAGGACTACTACCAATACTGAGGAGACGGAGGAGAGTAAGAGCAAGATGCCTCCAGTGCTACTGAAGACGAGGCCTAAACACAGCTATTTGTTGCTTAGAGGTAATTATTTTGTACACATTAACTGCTACTGTCTGTTCCAAAAGTATCTGATGAAACTGTAAACAAACCCTGTTCAGCATTCTAATTGCGTACAGTGGTACCCAATTGATAAGGAGCGTCGTGAATCTTCGTTCGCACAGAAAAGAAAGTATGGCCCCGAAGATTAACGAAAGAATGCTTAAAACTTACAATCAACCTTAGGTCACTATTATAAGGTTCATAATACACTGGAGCTGCTAGCGTGCACTCGATCATAAGTATGGCGGCTGACAAACATGCCACGCAGCGCGCGCTAACATGGCGGCAGCTGCCGACCAATAGCGGTACAGGAAAAAGAACCGCGGTGCGTGGAGCGTGCCGATTGGTCAATAGCATTTCCCGCACTTTTAAAATTCACCTTCTGCGCAGGTACATCGGTAAGCCATATCAATTGGGTACTACTGTAACACACTATCAATCACAATCTGAATAATTTAAAGCATAATGCTTATCCATTACTACTGATAGTGTGTTATGCAATTAACCCGCAGGTTGAATACACAATCACTCACTAAAGGGAATTAGTAACACATTCTTCATATTTAGAAAGGTTTCAACTTTTATGGCTTACCACTTTTTCCAACAATCTTAATAAAATCAAAGACGAACATTGAGGTTATAAAATAAGGCATTAATGCAAAAAAATATATATTTATAATAAAAATAATAAAAAAAATCTGTGAAAAAAAAGTGCCGGACGTAAAGAATAGCATTACCCTATTTCTTCCCGTGGGTGTCATAAAAGGCGACTAAGGGACTTACTAGAGAATGGGCAGCAGCGTTCCCTATGCATTTTAACACCATACTGCGATCGTCAACCCGCCTGCCAAGCGTGGTGATTATGGCAAATCCCCCCTTTTGGGGGAGGCCTATGTCCAGCAGTGGACGTCTTTCGGCTAAAATGATGAAGATGAATAATATAAAAACAGGACAAGAGCTAGTCGGACTTGCGCACCGAGGGTTCCGTACGTATACATGATGTTGATGATTTATGAAACACTGTGCTATTTAGAGACATAGTTTTATTTTTCCTGTAATCTTTACATAAACTTCTATCACATAGAATAATTTCAGTTTTGTATCTATGCAAACTTCGGAGATAGGGGGGGGGGGGTATTTTATTTTACATTTTTATCAAAAGTCTGAAACTATGCTGCATAAAACAAAAAATATGTTTGAGAATGTGCAAACAGCGCCCTTTCATATGATGCCCTATACTAGCCCCACTTCAAATTTTTAAGACCCCTTTTCAGTCCCTTATGCAAAAAAGATATATGTTTTTAAATTTCTTTGTTGTTTGCAAAATAGTTGGGCAAACTAAATTTCAAGTTGAAAGCATTAGTAGTTCTTGAGATATCGAGGTGTGACAGACATACTTATTGTAACCATAAGGGTTCCTTTTTACCATTTTGGTACGGAACCCTAAAAATATATATATAAAATAAAAATAAAATAAAATCATTATAGGTACAGTCGAGTTCATTAATATATTAGCCCTTTCAGGCTTCAAAAATATATGACCGTCAAAAAAAATCAAAATATTGTGACAACTATAAGCATCATTAAATTGTGGTCAAGATTTCGATTCATTAATATGTGACTGGTTTTTCTCAGTAACATGTATACAGCCAAAAGCACATTATTATATGAACAACATTAAGATCATATTATCTGAACATTGTAGGATTCACAATTATGTATGCACACATGAATACAATAATATCTAAACACAAGTAAATGTAATTCAAATTCAACCTTATTACTTACGTCATAAAGATAATTTTAATAGCAATCTTAAAATTGCATGGTCAAGGAGTTTGCAACTGGCTAGATTAACTTCAAATGACGTTATGTTTTTCTAATTACTGGAAGATAGTACTGGAAGCTAGTACTGGGAGCTAGTACTGGAAGATAGCACTGGAAGATAGCACTGGAATATAGTACTGGAAGTTAGAACTGGAAGATAGTGCTGGAAGATAGTATTGGGAGCTAGTACTGGAAGATAGTACTGGAAGATAGCACTGGAATATAGTACTGGAAGTTAGTACTGGAAGATAGTATTGGGAGCTAGTACTGGAAGGTAGCACTGGAAGGTAGCACTGGAAGATAGAACTGGAAGATTGTGCTGGAAGATAGAACTGGAAGATAGTACTGGAAGTTAGTACTGGGAGCAAGTACTGGAAGCTAGTACTGGGAGCTAGTACTGGAAGATAGCACTGGAATATAGTACTGGAAGTTATAACTGGAAGATAGTGCTGGAATATAGTACTGGAAGTTAGTACTGGAAGCTAGTACTGGGAGCAAGTACTGGGAGCTAGTACTGGAAGACAGCACTGGAAGATAGTACTGGAAGATAGCACTGGAATATAGTACTGGAAGTTATAACTGGAAGATAGTGCTGGAAGATAGTATTGGGAGCTAGTACTGGAAGCTAGTACTGGGAGCTAGTACTGGGAGCTAGTACTGGAAGATAGCACTGGAAGTTATAACTGGAAGATAGTGCTGGAATATAGTACTGGAAGTTAGTACTGGAAGCTAGTACTGGGAGCTAGTACTGGAAGATAGCACTGGAAGATAGTACTGGAAGATAGCACTGGAATATAGTACTGGAAGTTAGTACTGGAAGCTAGTACTGGGAGCAAGTACTGGAAGCTAGTACTGGGAGCAAGTACTGGAAGCTAGTACTGGGAGCTAGTACTGGGAGCTAGTACTGGAAGATAGCACTGGAAGATAGTGCTGGAATATAGTACTGGAAGTTAGTACTGGAAGCTAGTACTGGAAGATAGTACTGGAAGATAGTATTGGGAGCTAGTACTGGAAGATAGCCCTGGAAGATAGAACTGGAAGATAGTGCTGATAGTGATAGTGCTACTACTGTACTAATACAGTAAGTGTATTGTTCTATCTTCCAGTACTTGCTCCCAGTACTAGCTTCCAGTACTATCTTCCAGTACTATCTTCCAGTACTAACTTCCAGTACTAGCTCCCAATACTATCTTCCAGCACTATCTTCCAGTTATAACTTCCAGTACTATCTTCCAGTGCTATCTTCCAGTACTATCTTCCAGTACTAGCTCCCAATACTATCTTCCAGCACTATCTTCCAGTTATAACTTCCAGTACTATATTCCAGTGCTATCTTCCAGTATTATCTTCCAGTGCTATCTTCCAGTACTAGCTCCCAGTACTTGCTCCCAGTACTATCTTCCAGTACTAACTTCCAGTACTATATTCCAGTGCTATCTTCCAGTACTATCTTCCAGTGCTATCTTCCAGTACTAGCTCCCAGTACTAGCTTCCAGTACTTGCTCCCAGTACTAACTTCCAGTACTATATTCCAGTGCTATCTTCCAGTACTATCTTCCAGTGCTATCTTCCAGTGCTATCTTCCAGTACTATCTTCCAGTACTAGCTCCCAATACTATCTTCCAGCACTATCTTCCAGTTATAACTTCCAGTACTATATTCCAGTGCTATCTTCCAGTACTATCGTCCAGTGCTATCTACCAGTACTAGCTCCCAGTACTAGCTCCCAGTACTTGCTCCCAGTACTAGCTTCCAGTACTAACTTCCAGTACTATATTCCAGCACTATCTTCCAGTTATAACTTCCAGTACTATATTCCAGTGCTATCTTCCAGTACTATCTTCCAGTACTAGCTCCCAGTACTTGCTCCCAGTACTATCTTCCAGTACTAACTTCCAGTACTATATTCCAGTGCTATCTTCCAGTACTATCTTCCAGTGCTATCTTCCAGTACTAGCTCCCAGTACTAGCTCCCAGTACTAGCTCCCAGTACTAGCTTCCAGTACTTGCTCCCAGTACTAGCTTCCAGTACTAACTTCCAGTACTATATTCCAGTGCTATCTTCCAGTACTATCTTCCAGTGCTATCTTCCAGTGCTATCTTCCAGTACTATCTTCCAGTACTAGCTCCCAATACTATCTTCCAGTTATAACTTCCAGTACTATATTCCAGTGCTATCTTCCAGTACTATCGTCCAGTGCTATCTACCAGTACTAGCTCCCAGTACTAGCTCCCAGTACTTGCTCCCAGTACTAGCTTCCAGTACTAACTTCCAGTACTATATTCCAGCACTATCTTCCAGTTATAACTTCCAGTACTATATTCCAGTGCTATCTTCCAGTACTATCTTCCAGTACTAGCTCCCAGTACTAGCTTCCAGTACTAGCTTCCAGTACTAACTTCCAGTACTATATTCCAGCACTATCTTCCAGTACTATCTTCCAGTACTATCTTCCAGTACTAGCTCCCAGTACTAGCTTCCAGTACTATCTTCCAGTAATTAGAAAAACATAACGTCATTTGAAGTTAATCTAGCCAGTGATAAATAATGTTGCAAACTCCTTGACCATGCAATTTTAAGATTGCTATTAAAATTATCTTTATGACGTAAGTAATAAGGTTGAATTTGAATTACATTTACTTGTGTTTAGATATTATTGTATTCATGTGTGCATACATAATTGTGAATCCTACAATGTTCAGATAATATGATCTTAATGTTGTTCATATAATAATGTGCTTTTGGCTGTATACATGTTACTGAGAAAAACCAGTCACATATTAATGAATCGAAATCTTGACCACAATTTAATGATGCTTATAGTTGTCACAATATTATGATTTTTTTTGACGGTCATATATTTTTGAAGCCTGAAAGGGCTAATATATTAATGAACTCGACTGTACAATTAATTGGCTTCCACAGGTTTCATCCATTTGTTTACATTTTCATCGGATACTTTTGGAACAGGTCATAGAAAGGCATTTCGGTTCCTATTGTCAAAATTACGAATCCCCTCCCTCCTTTAGTCGCCTTTACACAGGGTGAAGTGTGTTAGTTATGCAGGGTGTTATAATACTGCAGTGTAAATTTGCTCTTAAACTTCTCTGGCTTTTCTTTATTTTCATAGTATAATTTTTGGCCCCTGAAGTATCACTGAAAAAACCATTGTATAAACTAGCTCAACTATTTCAATTAACATGGCAAACGACTACAAGTTTATTACATTAATTAAACTGTCAACAGAAATAATAAACCGTGAGATGGGGCTGACATTACCCTGCGGCAAGACCGCGCAAGAGGACCTCATGTTCGAAAGAAGGTTCTACGGATCCCTGCACGCGATCTACAGAATGAAGAAGCTACACACTCTCAACAAGCACAGAGGCTGCGTAAATTCCATAAATTTTCATCCGGAAGGTAAGTCTTTTTTGTACAGGCTGTAAAAAGATCCATCATAGCTGTTATCGATGCATTCTGTACATCAAACGTAACTATACTCCATTTGAAATAAGGTTAGACATTTAAATAAACCTTTTTTACAGTTCGTTAAATCGATTTTGACTTCTATTGCGTTGGTGGCATGACAAATGCCAGCTGTAATAAACAGTTGGTATTGTAACCACGTTTTTGCTTTTAATGCCATCCTTATGCCTACGGAATAGAAGTCAAAATCGGTTGAACAAACTGTAAAAAAGTTTATTTAAATTTCTAATCTTATTTCAAATGGAGTTTAGTTACATACATTGAGCAAAACATCATCCACTGCTGGACATAGGCCTCCCCCAAGCACCGCCACTTCGACCGGTTTTGTGCTTCCCACAACCAGCGGATACCTGCAGCCTTCACAATGTCATCGGTCCACCTTGTAGGAGGCCTTCCAACACTACGTCTTCCATGTCTTCCAGTACGCGGTCGCCACTCCAGAACCTTTCGGCCCCATCGGCCATCAGTTCTGCGAGCAATGTGCCCTGCCCACTGCCACTTAAGCTTGGCAATTCTTCGGGCTATGTCGATTACCTTGGTTCGCTTGCGGATCTCTTCATTTCTGATTCGATCACGTAGGGAAACTCCAGCCCTGATCATTGCCCTTTGGGTGACTTTTAGCCTTCTGATAAGGCCCATAAATTGTGAGCGACCACGTTTCAGTACCATAGGTCATCACTGGCTATTTTAACCGTGGTAAAAGTTGTAAAAAAATTACCAGTTGAGATTCGGGTTTAAAATCAGTTTTTGTTGTAGGTATTTAGAATTTCATCATTGTTGAAATAAAATACGAAATAAAAAAAATGGCTCGATGGTTTAAACCTGCGTGTAAAAACCTTATTTTGTAAAAATACCGTAAAGCAGAGTAAAAAATGTAGTCTAAGGGGAGACCCTCCATAGACTACGACACTTTACTCTGCCTTCTCTGGCCCATCCGTCAAGAATAAATCCAAGTCTTCACACCAGCACTTCCTACATCTCCTAGGTTTGCCTACTACTCTACTCGATATCTGGTGACGCGCAGCGCAGCGCAGTTTTTACTGGTGAACAAATATGAATCTTGCGCAAGTTGAAAATAAATAAACTTCGATTAGCCCGAGAAAGTATCAAACCAAAACCAGATCCAGAGGTCCGCGGTTAATGTTTTTAATTTATTTACGACTTTATTTCTAGAGGCGCATTGTTGATATTTGTTTGCCATCGAAAACCGTGCTTTACTGCGCTTTGCCAGGTCTGCGCCGGGCCTCAGACACGACGTCACTATCCTTAGAGAAGTACTGATGTTCGTCAAAGATCTTTGCGTCAATGCGACGTCAGTTTAAATACAAAAAAAAATTGCAGACATAATAGTCTGCAATTTTTTTTTTTTTGTTTAAGGCATCTCGTAGTTGGCCTTGAGAGGCCGCGACTTCTTAACCGAGCTTTCCTGTGTCTGCCTTAAGTTTGAGCTTAAAGCCTCCAGCCAGGGCGTAAATATATATTATAAACTAAACGACTGCGCACTAAGGCACCCCCTGTGGGGTACGGACGTCGGCTTGGGGCGTCGTTGGGGGATCACAAATTGGGGACGGGCTGGATCAAAGTTTAGATCATGATTATTATCTGGGGCTAATGCTACGCCGCACTCAGCCTCGGCGCGGGCGGCTGGCGATTCGACGTGCAAGGGACGGGGGGGACATTTTAGTCGGGGAGTTCGCGTGGTACCTCGGCGGCGAGGACGGAATGACGGTCTGTGTAATTTGTGCACTGTACTGGTGGCCCTATTGCTTTCCTGGAGGAGGGTAATGGGGTCATCTGTGTCTGAGAGAGTATGCCTCGGACGGCGAGTCTGACTAATAGTGGAAGGCCTATAACTAGCGGCCTGCACAACCAGAGGGTTGCGATGACTATCCGCGGAATCGAAGAAACGCTTTCTAATGCGCTTCATGAACTGCTTGATGGTGGGCATTTTGAAATCTAAGTGGAGAGTTTCGTTCTAAACGAACCAAGGAGCGCCCGTAATTCTCCGGAGAAATCGGTTTTATGTCTGCAATGCTGGTGCAGCATTTATATCAGAAAGACTTCAATATCCAGCGTCCTATTCTACAGTATTGAACTATGTCTTCGAAAGCACGATAAGCTGTTGGTCCGGGTTGTCATTCGTAGATCTTTGAAAGTTGTTACGCGTAGTTAGAAGCCCAAAGTCTGACAACCAGTCTTACCAAGGGGTTTCGTGTTACCCAGTAACTGGGTTGTGGAGGTCAGATAGGCAGTTGCTCCATGTAAAATACTGGTATTCAGCTGCTTCCGGTTAGACTGGAAGCTGACCCCAAAATAGTTGGGAATAGGCTGATTGATTGAATCATTAACGGCCGAACCCAATAACCTATTTTCAGTGAAAGACAGATCGCTATTGATGATAGACAGTATAATTATATCTATCCTCGGATGGCGTCTCACAATCATTGATAAAGGCTATCTATTTAACGAAAACAATAAGTAGGTTTCTCTACTTCGCCCTCCCGTGCGTTCCGTTACAACCAACATCACTTTAAAAAACAACATGTGTAATTGTCTTATATTAAAACTTCTTTGTTTCTTACTTCTAAATAAGTTACTGGATTAAGATATAATTCTGTAGAGCCATATTTGTTATGGCCGCGAATCAAAATACAACCTGTTTTTAACTTAAATTCATTTTGGCATGGTGCTTGCACGGGGGGTGTCACTAAGGGGGGGGGGGGGTTAAATTTCTGATATATTTTGCCTAGGGCGCACCGTTTTCGAGATATTTGTTTTTTTTTCTATTATTTAAATAAATAAAAAGATCTATGATCATTATTGCATGTACTAAAGAGTTCATTTTGGCTTGGCTACTTTACGTTTATGCCTGCAATTCCGGGAATAGACCAATCTGCCATCTGTAGTACAGTCCTGTCAAACAAATCGTATATTGGGACGCATACTTTGGCATTTTTATACAAATAGCTATCTGTTGTAGGTGATACACCCTCCCATCAGTAGAAAGCGTGGGCCGGTAAGATTCCATAAAGTCTCATAGATTATTGGGACGTTAAAACCATCGATAGATATATTTTTCTATCTCCAGTAGGCCAAAACTGGTTATATATAGGTTATTGGGTTCAGCCGTTACTCTCTTGGCACATCTATGCACCTAAGCATGTTTTACGATGTTTTGATTAACATTGAAATGTTTTGATATTTTGGTTCATCGATTCATATTTAAAGAATTGAGGTAAAGAGT
Organism: Tiliacea aurago; assembly: GCA_948098905.1. NCBI lineage: Eukaryota > Metazoa > Arthropoda > Insecta > Lepidoptera > Noctuidae > Tiliacea > Tiliacea aurago. The sequence goes on along the minus strand of OX402583.1, from coordinate 2,882,199 downwards.
AGTACAATCGACTGATTAGGTGAATGTTATATTTAGTTACATCACGCACGCCATTCCCCTAATGTGGAGGTGTAAAGTTAGCTGCATTTTGCCCGTTATGTCCGATAGAGGGATATAGTCTATTGCCATTAACCTCGCACAAATTCGCAGTTTGCCATGAAGAAGAGAGGCAATCGTCATGTTCTAGAACATAAATTCGAAGACATATGACATCCGTCAACCCGCACTGGGCCCGCGTGGTGGATTACGGCCCACTCCCCCTCACAGAGAGGCTCCTATTATAGTCTGTTTCAAAAGTATCTGATGAAAAGGTACACAAACCCTGTTCAGGTTTAAATCGTACGCAGTCACTAAAGGATATTAGTAACACATTCATCTTCATTTAGAAGGTTTAGGGAAGGTTAAAGTTAAAGGAGGAGGTTCTATGTTCGTCTGTAGGTTTTATTTTTTTATGTATTATCAACGATATTTTCGTCAATTATGGACCGATTTTGGGAATTCTGGTGAGACTAAGTCTGTCTGTCACACCTGCATATCTCAAGAACTACTAATGCTATCAACTTGAAATTTAGAATAGTTTTAGATGACGTTTGTCCAAAAATATTTTTTTTTTTCGATAGGGACTGAAAGAGGGTCTTAAAATTTGAAGTGCGGCTACTAGGGCATGTGGGGTATCATATGAAAGAACGCTGTTTGCACATTCTCAAAAAAAGGTAGCATTATTTCCGACTTTTGATGAAAAATTTGAAAAAAATATGGCTCCCCCCCTCATCTCCGAAGTTTGCGTAAATAAAAGTCTGAAATTATTCTATGTGATAGAAGTTTATGTAAAGATTACAGGAAAAATAAAACGATGTCTCTAAATAGCACAGTTTTTCCGAAATTATCAACATCATGTATACGTACGGAACCCTCGGTATGCGAGTCAGACTCGCTCTTGACCGGTTTTTTTTATTGGGAGAAGGAAGTTTGCGCGGTGGTTCCATATAAATTTTATTAACTTTCCTTCGGCAGTTTTTGAGTTTGGTTCAATATTACGTATTTATACCACTCGATGTCTTAACTTCCCGTCACTGTTATTTTCATAGCAGCAGGCTTAGCACGAGAACCCTCTCTACGCGTTTTGTTGACGGAAGAATAGACAAAAATGACGTTTCAGTGTAGACAACAGAAAGTTTTCTACTGTCTGTAGCACGGCGATTACAAAACCAAATGTGAAGAGACTTGTCTTCTCTACCCTAGACAACTGTCTACAACGTCGAGCACGACGTACAATCTTTCTCCGATGTTGACAGCTTGGGATAGAAACCTTTCTTCCGAAATAGTCTACATATAAAATGACCTAGCCAACGATTCGTTAGTTGTTTTTTCGTTAATTCGAGTAATTTTAGGCGGTGCTTTTTTACTTTTATCATATAATAAGCTGAAATTAACATGTTGGGTTCAAATTGCGCTTTTTATTTAAGTTTTTTTATAGAAAAACTTCAGCGAAGATGGGAAAGAAATACTATTAGAGAGCTTGCTTTGCTTGTTTGGGAGCCTTTGATCTCACGGGAAGTGAGTTCTGTAGAACTATAAAATAAGCAAGGAGATAGTGCAATCAATGTTTATGCGAAGAACTCGGCTAGGACCTGTCGCCCAAAATGAATAATAGATTTTTGGAATTAACAATAAAATAAGAACAATAATATGTATCCTACAGTTTTTACACTATGTTGTCCTTTAACTTTGATTTATTAGATACCTACCTACCTCAGATTATATAATCGAGATACCTACATTCACAGGGAATATAGAACATCTGATTATGAGCGAAAATCTCCTCATTGAACACTAAATTATTTATTTATTAAGTACTAGCTGCCCGCCCGCGGCCTCGCCCGCGTTGCATTAAGGCTTCTACATACTGGCGCGACACAAAGGCCCCGCGTGTCGCGTGACGAGCGGTGCCTTTGTGTCGCGTCGCGAGTCGCGCTGGTCTGTAGAAGCCTTTACTATGTAGTGATTATTATTTTCATTGACTAAATCTTACACACTCAGTTTTAAATGGAGCATTTACCTACTAATAAATAAAATATCGATAAACAACAATACAATAACAATGTAAGTACCTAGTAAAAACAAGGGCTCCCGCAGACAGGCGCGACGTGATAGCGCGACACGCCAGTCTGCAGTACCCTTAAAGGATACTTCTTGCGTGCCGCCATCAAAATAGTATAATTATGGCTCGCTATTTAAATAATGCCTGTACATTATATGCAATTACCAATATTATATAGTGCTCTGTGTATGCAATACAAATGAGTTTTAAAACTTAGTGGCGCCACAGCCAATGATGTATTACCTATAATACGTCATTGGCTACAGCCATTTAACAATATTTTTAAAAGGGAGATGCGCTAAGGTAGCCCGTGAAATTCAAATTTTATTACGTTTTTTGCAATTTGCAGGTCAATAACACGTGGTATGTTGATTTAAATATGATTCGCGGCCGTAACAAATATTGCTTTACAGAATTATAATCATTAGAATCGGCAATACAACTAACTCTCTTCGAAAAATCCTTAGAATTCAAAAAACGTTCGAAAATTTGAATTTCGCGGGCTACTCAGCGCATCCCCCTTGACCATTTACGTTTTGTAATTGAAGAAATATTCGTTAAAAACACTGCTTCATAGATTTGTTTGAGAACGAAACGCAAAAGTACGGTAAAATTGGGTAGTAATACACACCACTAGCGAATACCCCGTTGCTATGGACAAGTCACTGTCTACGAAGAAACCCGAGTCTAGGTGTGTCCTCGTGCTCGCGAAGAAGAGATTACGAGAAGTGTAGACCAGCGATGTCTATTCTACAGTAGAGTAGAGATCGAAAACGCCATGCTAAGCCTGCAGGTAGTGGTATTCGAACTTGTGTGGGGTAGGTACCACAACTAACAAGTGAAAAATAAAAACTTTTGAATATCATTACATTGTAATTGAAGAAGTATTGACGGAAACAAAATGTAGGTTATTAAATCTCAAGTGTCATATGAAAAACATCTTTAAGTTCAGGTGATTTAAAATTAGAATTTCGGGTTCAACTATTCAAATTATCCAAACAAAGTACTCAATTTGTAAGTGGCAGACAAATTGGCGTTCAGCGTTCTCTATGAATTTTTAAAACCATACTGCGATCGCCAACCCGCCTGCCAAGCGTGGCGATTATGGCAAACCCCCCCCCCCTCCCCCCTTTTTGGGGAGGCCTATGTCCAGCAGTGGACGTCTTTCGGCTGAAATGATTATGATGATGAGACAAATTGGCATCCACCATACGTTTTCTGATCCATTTGTTTACTTACATTTTCTACGTTTTGAATCGACTATACATACGTGTTGGTGTCGTAAGGCCTCTCTATATCACAAAATTTGTTCGCAGGGCACCTCCTAGCGTCGGGTTCGGACGACACGAATGTAGTGGTGTGGGACTGGGCCCGAAACACTGCCATCCAGACGATCAAGACGGGTCACAAGTCGAATGTGTTCCAGAGCAAATTCCTATTCCTTAACGCTAAGAGCCAGTTGAATATTGTCACGTGTGCCCGAGATGGACAGGTGAGGAACTAATTAATAATGTTTTTTTTTTTTGTCCATTGTAAAGCTTTTGTTCCTGCCTAAGCCTATTTTAGTCTGTGAACTGTGACGTGTTAAAGCTATGATTTTGCCAGAATGAGTGAGAGATGGAGCTATACAAGACGGAAAAGTGCGAAAAGTGCTATCCCTTTTTAAGAACAACACAAACAATGATGGCAGTGACTTTAACCCCTCATTGTACGGATTCAGAAAAAGCTTTAGTTCCTGCCTAAGACTATTTTAGTCTGTGAACTGTGACGCGTTAAAGCCATGATTTTGCCAGAATGAGTGAGAGATGGAGCTATAAAAGACGAAAAGTGCTATCCCTTTTTCAGAACGACGCAAACAATTATGGCAGTGGCTTTAACCCCTCATTGTACATATTCAGAAATAAATGATTTTCAATATTGCAAAATCTTAGCTGGAGGTTATAATTGTGCAATTCAATTTCTTATCATTTTGGTCATCAGAGTTACTTTGTAATAAAACGGATTAATAGTATGGAAGTAAAACAAGCTGAAAGGGAGTCAGGCTGTTGATGATATGATCAATCTTTGTTGATAGTCCCTAACTAATATATTCCCTCTATAGGTACGTCTCCTACAATGCCACCCAAGCGGCGGTTCCACAGTATCTCGACGAAGACTTGCCTCACACTCCAAAGCAGCCCACAAACTACATGTGTGTGCTTCAGAGCCACACGTCGTCATCTCCGCGGGAGAGGACGGGCTGGTGATGCAGTGTGACGTCAGAGCTGAGCATGCGTCTAGGTAATGTTGGTCTTCTGTTTGGACAAGGCCCAACTATAAGGTGTATCTATTCATACACGAAATGTCTTAAGACGGAGATATATGTCAGTGACCTTGAGTGGTTAGCTTGCGTGTTCTGTACTGAGCTCACGCAACGCGTCGTACGTTCAGCCAGTAATAGGACTCGCCCATCAAGGAGCGCTGTCCCCAATTTCACGGATTATTAATTTATTATACACAAAACAAAAGGTATTTTAATAAAATGCGTATACTAAAATATCAATAATTAAATTATCTTTAAATTGGTGAAGGTTTCAGAAAAATACGCTTGGTAGATTTTGCGCCATTCTCAGTTTTTTATCCGCGTTAGACAAAACTTTACAAATTAATTTCACTGTGTAATATAAACATAATCTAAAATATTCACATATTAAATTATTGAGAAAATGCTCTAATTTAACATATATTTTTTTCATATTATTAACACTACTCGTTTAGACGTGATTTTCAGTATAAAATCATTAAAAGTCGGTTATCGTCGCCATAAGTTGAAATCGCGAAAAAAAAAATCTGCTGTTCCCTACATTTTTACGAGTTATGCGTACATAAATGTAGGGAACAGGGGTTTTTTTTTTCGTGATTTCAGGTTTGGTGCCATAGTAAAAGGTTTTCATAATGATGAGCACAATGACCCCTTAAGAGATTTCGTGTATGAATAGATACCAGTAGCGAAGCTACAACTTACATCAGAGGGAAGCCGAAGAAAAAAATTGTTCAGTTGACATAAACTCAAAATAACATCAAAATTGATTACATCAATATTCTTTTTAGTAATTTCTTTACTTTTCTTGATTTAACGCCATCTTAATTCGTCGGAATTCTTAGTTAAAACAAAAATATTTTAACTGCGTTCACGATTTAGGATAGATTATAGATAGGTACGAGTTATTTTTCTTATGATTTACTTATTAAATACTTGTAATGTGACAATGTATTTGTATATTATTTAGTATTAGTAAACTCTACTAGTCGTTGTTCCGAGGGGAAGCCGGTAGGAATGGGGTTGTATGAAGCCGTCGCCTCTGATAGATACACCTTATATTTTCGGGACGGCTTTGCAAGGATGCAGTTGAATACCAGTATATTTTACTTAAAGCAACTGCCTATCTGACCTCCGCAACCCAGTTACTGGGTAATACGACACTACGTAAGGCTGGTTGTCAGAGTTTCGGGCTTCTGACTATCCGTATCGACTGCCAAAGATCTACAGATGGCAGCCGGAACCGTAAACGCTGCCGGGAAGGAAGATGGTTAACAATCCACGGAGCGACCTCGGCACGTGTAGCTTAATCATAGATCGTCCCATCGTGAAAAAAAAGTATGCGGTTGATAAAAATCATGATTGTTTTGTTTATGACAGATTTTTATGAATAAAAAAAAAAAAACAAAAAAAAAGTTGTCACCGTAATTGGAAGATTTTTACTTTCCTAACTGACAACTCTCTAAGAAAAACTAGTGTATTTCCGGGATCTCCTAAATTGTCAATATTGTCATGCGATCGTTCACCGGATAAATATTGCGTCGCGTGTCGTAAAATATTGTGTTATAATTGTAATTCTCTTTTCTGTTGTGGGAATGACTGGACGAAAAAAAACCTATTTGGCAGCAATAAATGTACTGAAATACATGATTTAAATAAAAAGCTTTTTATAAAAAAAAATAATAAACTACCAAAAAAACACTACAAAGTGAAAAATAACTTTAATATCGGAAGTCGGTGTCTTTGGACTGTATTTTAGTTTTTTGCCACCGACTTCCGAAATTAAAGTTATTTTTCACTTTGTAGTGTTTTTTTAGAAGTCTGTTATTTTTTTTTATAAAAAAAAAATATTTTTCACTTTTTAGTGAATTCGTTTTTAATTTATCTATATAAAATAAATTATTGCTATTGTAACTTATTATATATATAATTTATATATATAATAAGTTACAATAGCCTTATGTCAACTGCTCATCACCTTTTACAAAATATAGCTTTTCCCGATACTGGGACGTTCATTGTTGAGGAGTTCTCTTGGTTAGAACCAGGAGAACTGTCACTCACCATATGCATTGTGCCGAGCATAAATTGCTTAGCAACCATATTAAAGTACCTAATCGAATCGCAACCCGTTAAATACATCTTATTATTATATTGTTCCGGTGGCCATCTGTGGTCTCCATCATCAGTTCCACTTCACCAAATAGTGATTTCCAAGAGCAAATGCACGAGTTACTATAAAAAATACCCAAATCGTTATAGGTTTGCCTATAAAATTTGAGGGTTTCCCTCGATTTCCATGGGATCCCCTCATCAGATCCTGATTTGGTGGCAATGGGACCACCTCGAGAGCATACCCTTATAAACAAAAAAAATATTTTCTAAATCGGTTCATCATTGACGGAGATATCGGTGAACAAACACACAGCCGAACATATAACCTCCTCCTTTTTGGAAGTCGGTTAAAAATAAAACGATGTCTCTAAACAGCGCCGTTTTTCAGAAATCATCAACATTATATATACGTACGGAACCATCGGTGCGCGAGTCCGACTCGTTGTCGGTGGTATGCCTATTATCCAGCAGTGCAGTGCTATAGGCTGATGAATTAATGTTGCTGATAAAACACTGAAAACTAAACCTCCCGTGTCGAATTTCCAGATTGTTCCAAGTGAAAGACCGCAGCGTGATCATCCCTCTGTACAGCGTGAGCGGGAACCCGCGGCAGTCGAGCGAGCTCATAGTGGCGGGCCGCGACAAGTACGTGCGTATGTACGACCGCCGCAAGTCCACCAAGCCGCTCGCTATGTACAGCCCCACGGCCTTCCACGAGAGTCCCGTAAGATATAGATTGATATTAAGGTATATTGGGCTTTTATGACCTTTTGTCGTATAATGTAGCAATGGGCAGGTTATGTTAGCTGTAGTATGTAAGGGAGGGGACCTGAGGCTGGAGTTTAACAAAAAAAAACTTAAATTTCCAATAACAAAGGAATTTTATTGGTAAAAATTGTTTGTCTAGAGACAGCTGAAATGTGTCTGTTATAATTAGGGATGCCTCGATACGCCTTTTTGCCGATACGATACCGATACCGATACTCTTATAAATATATCGACGATACCAATCGCTTATTGAATAAAAAAAATGAAGGTAAAATAAATAAAACACAAGTCAGGTTATTTTTTTAAATTATTAGTTATGAAAAATATAGACAGGTTGAGATTAGTTAATAGTTTTAATAATTAAAATTAACATTGATTAGATTTTTGTTAAAAAAACAAAGTATTCTTAAGTATTGCAAGAAAGGCAATTTCGCAAATCTGTTTGAATAAGACCTGCGGTGGAAAATAGTCTCTCGATGCAACAGAACTCATTTGGATACTAAAGTACATCTACGCCATTTTTTTTAAGTTTGGGTATAAGACGTTATTACGCCAGAAAACAAACAGATCTGCGTCTCTCGATATATTAGGAGACCTTACGTATCTCTCGACTAGGCGAGACAACACGCGCGTTTACATTACATTTTTAAAGCGCTCAATTTGAAAAGAATCGTTGAATCGGCAAACCCGAAGTATCGCCGATATATCGGTATCGGATGCATCCCTAGTTATAATACACTGGCACCCATTCCCTTCAAACCGGAACGCTGCACCACTACTTGGCGGCACAATATACAGGGACAAATGAAATTAGTTAGGGCATCTCCGCAGACGTGATGAGTGTCCCCGGACGAGCTCCTTTACAAAGAACTCTACTGCTTTGAGAAAAGCGGCAGTGTCAAGGTTGGCAGCTGGATGAGAACAGCCAAAAGTCGAGGTATATCGTGTGCGATTGGAGGCTTGTGTCCAGCAGTTTAATTTAATTTAATTTTCATTTCAAAAAAGTGTGGTACATATAGTCTGTTACAACAAATATGATTACATGTGCTAGGTTACATGGTAACTTGTATTAAGGTTCGCCAGCCCAGGTTCCCAAAGGAGTACAAAAAATTCAATAGATACTGCTTAGGACTATATGGTGACGGTGATGTCCAGCAGTGGATTGCTATAGGCAGATAAAGAAGACACTTTATTTTTGCAAAGTGCTTATACTAAAGCAAACCACCAGTTTGCTCAGTTTTGACAACTGTAGCGATCAATATTTATGTTATCCAACACGTCCCGGGAGGAGTCCCTCCCGCCCACCGGTGTGCGACGGAACACGGGCTAATTTTAGCCAGTAAAACTCTTGACAGACTCCTCCGTCCGCCCCAAGGCGGAAGTCATCCATGAAGATTTCCAACCCGTTACAAAAAAAAAATGGTAATGAAAAAACTAGCTTAGACAGACAAATTGTTTATATTTCATTTTGTTTGTCATTCATTGTATCGTATAAAACGGCCGATGAATCGCGGCCGGTCCGAACTTTGCGCAGATGTCTGCGCAATAACATTTTTTAGGAACCAAATGGTCTCGTATGCGAATTGAGAACATGCTCGTAAGTTCGGAGAGCCTATGTTCAGACCGGCCGTGATTTATCGGCCGTACTGTACTCAAAAGTTCTCGCTGTTATTTCAGGGCAACGTACAGAAGAAAGTGCGACTGTCTATGATGCATCTTACTTGTGCGGTTTATAATCACGACGGGACAGAGATACTGGGCTCGTACAACGATGAGGATATCTACCTGTTTGATGTAAAGAACGATGTCTATGAAAAGTAAGTTTTTAAGCTGTATATAGCCATCTGGCCCAGTGTTATATCATGACCTTTACTCTCAAAACGGTAAAGAAAAACACCGTGAGGGAACCAGCATATCGGTTCCCTCACGGTGTTTTTCTTTACCGTGGTGGATTACGGCCCAGTCTCTCTCACAGATAGAAGATGTGTCCCACGAATGGGAAAATTAAAGGCACATTATGCTTATGGTATTATGCCACATATTAGATACCGCATGTTCATTAGATAGTATGAAAACCTCGACATCTTTTTAGGTTTCCGTACCAAAATGGTAAAAAGGAACCCTTATGGTGAGATTAAGTCTGTCTGTCTGTCACACCTAGATATCTCAAGAACTACTAATGCTATTAACTTGAAATTTAGAATAGTTTTAGATGACGTTTGCCCAACTATTTTGCAAACAAGAAAGAAATAAACAAAAAATATATTTTTTGCAAAAGAGACTGAAAGGGGGTCTTAAAAATTTGAAGTGGGGCTACTAGGGCATGTGGGGTATCATATGAAAGTGGGGCTACTAGGGCATGTGGGGTATCATATGAAAGTGGGGCTACTAGGGCATGTGGGGTATCATATGAAAGTGGGGCTACTAGGGCATGTGGGGTATCATATGAAAGTGGGGCTACTAGGGCATGTGGGGTATCATATGAAAGTGGGGCTACTAGGGCATGTGGGGTATCATATGAAAGAACGCTGTTAGTACATTCTCAAACATTATTTTTAGGCATAGTTTCCGACTTTTGATGAAAAATGTAAAAAAAATACCGTTCCCCCCTTATCTCCGAAGTTTTCATAGCTAAAAATCTGAAATTATTCTATGTGTTAGAAGTTTATGTAAAGATTACAGGAAAAATAAAACGATGTCTCTAAATAGCACAGTTTATAACTCTAAATATATACGTACGGAATCCTCGGTGCGCGAGTCCGACTCGCTCTTGATCGGTTTTTTATTTATACCTACGATGACTTCACCCCAGCCATTTAGTGATGTGCTCAACGTAAACAGAATCGTTTCAATCGCTAAGCGCGTCTGTGAGCTATAATATAATTCGTCAGGAGTGAACTTTTTCCTTTTACATGCAATAGAAAGTCGCAATAATGCCCTTAGTTTATGCACAGTGCAAACTTCGGGGCACGCTTTGTCGGACGGCTTGTGGTCCTTTAGTCGCCTTTTACGACACCCACGGGAAGAAATAGGATGGTGCTATTCTTTACGTCCGGCACCATACGGAACCTGGCATAATTTCAGAACTACACGCGGGCGAAGCTATGGAAAAAGCTAGTAGTATAATATTGTTATCACAGTTTAACCCCGGTTAAGAGTTAAGCCTTTCGAAGGGGTAACCCATTGAATGGGTTTTATACTTGAACCCCAGTAAAAGGGTTACATGATAACCCATTCAATGGGTTCTATACCTACTTGAAACCCAGTAACATGAAAAAATCATAATATTATGTTATTTCTATATCCGCCATGCAAGCGTAGCATGACCAATTCTATCTCAATTCTACCCAGGGACCATTTTGGTTACTATTTTAGAAAAACCCTATCGAAAGGGGTTTCGATAGGGTTTTCTAAGCAGTTAATCAAAAACCCATACGGTGAGAGTAATTTTGAATGGCTTAAAGTAAGCCGTTCTAAAGGGTTACCCACACCGTATGGGTTTTTATCAAAAAACCCTTTCAATGGGTTACCAAAATCAAATTTAAGCCGTTCATAAGGGTTACCCATATCGTATGGGTTTTTTTTTAACCGCTTAGAAAAACCCTATCGAAAACCCTTTCAATGAGTAACCAAAATGGTCCCTGATCACAATCGTCAATATCGGTTTAAAAATACCTAAATAAACTTTCAGGGACGTCACAAGTGAAAAAGACGGCTACACTCACCGGTACAGCGGCCATCGCAACAGCGCGACGTTCAAAGGCGTCGCGTTCTTCGGCCCCAAGAGCGAGTTTGTAGTATCGGGGTCGGATTGTTCCTACATCTATATGTGGGACAAGAAGTCGGAGGCTATAGTGCAGTGGCTGCAGGGAGATATGAATGGCGTTGTAAGTACTGGACATATTTATGTTTACATACTATCACACCTGTTTTTCCCGAATGTGTAAGCAGAGATCTAATGCCCAGGTTACATTAGGCTCTTTTTTCAGGCAAGGATAGCGAGATAGTACGCAAGTAAATCTAGGTTCGTGTATACAGAACTATCCTCATACACACAAAGCCAGGATAACTAGCTTAAGAGGGCGTACAACGGTCCACTAGCGCCACTCTTAAAAAAATATTGAAATTAATTTTTATTCATTGCAAGAATTGTAGTACATTACAGATGGTCGGGTTTTTTTAAGTTTCTAAAACAATTCGCTAAAACTAGCATGCACAATAATTGATAAAAATATAATTAAATCAATGATAATAAAATTGGAACATAAATCCTAGATAATAAATTAACAATAGGAAAGTCAAACATTTGTCAAATTATAATAGTTAAATGTAAATATTTAATGTTTAGGTACTCATTCATAGAATGGAATGATTTTTCTACAAGCCATTTGAATAGCTCTCTCTCCATTTGAATATTATCTCGTGACTGAGAAGGAATTATGAATAACGGCTAGTAGGGACCCTCAGTGTGTCTAGAAATTTCTAATACCTTTTATGAAGTTTCATATTGAGCCACGAAGCAACAAAATACGATCTAGAGGAATGTGGCCGCTTTTCTTTAGATCGTATTTTGTTGCTTCGTGTCTCAATATGAAACTTTATAAAAGGTATTAGAAAATTCTAGACACACTTACCGAGGGTCCCTACTAGCCGTTGTTTATAATTCCTTCTCAGTCACGAGATAATATTTTTTAAAGGAGTGGCGCTAGTGGACCGTTGTACGCCCTCTTAATAACACTGTCTTGCTATCCTAGCTTGAAAAACTAGCCTCGTGTATCCCAGGTATATTTCACTTGTTATGTATAAGTCCCATGTAATAGGAAACGAGCCTATTGCCATTGAACATGAACAAATCCAGACCCCGGCCGGGTAGTGCAATGAACAAAAAATATCTTAACTCTTTGTAATCGATTTTGTCGACAATCGACAGAACACCTTGAAGCAAGTGTGTTCTCATTGCCTTACGTGGCGTAGATGCTGCACTAGCCGCTAACCGACGTTATTTCAAAACAATCACCTCTACGTGACTAGAGGTGATTGTTTTGAAATAACGTCGGTTTGACGCCGCTGCATGTTTTATACGGCGCATTTGGAATTAAATAAGACAATTGGGTATGTAAAGTAAAGATTAACCTATGCCGATTCCAAAACCATTTCGAGATTTTAAGCTTCTAAGACTTATTTTTCTATTAATAGGTCTTAAAATTATAAGATCGTATTTATTTTCACAAAAATACTTAAAATCACTTGACTTTTATTTGACCTCTAATGCCGTCACAAAGCAGCCTGAATTGAAAACTTTCAGTGCCTCTTGTAATTAAGTTGTTCTTTATGTGTCAAGTGTCATGTCAACGTCAAATTTACATGAAGCACTTAATACTATTCTATTCAGATATATATATACGTAAATAGTGTAGTTTTTTACCAGCGGCGGACAGTACAAGTCGAATCACATCGATGTATCCCCTCAGGCAAACTTAACTTACGTTCAAATGATCTTCACAATAAAACAGACGCCGCCCAGACTTGTACTCAACATTTACTTCCTCGCACCATTTCCCTTTTAAGGTTTCTTTTACTAACAATCAATTTGTGTCGGCTATTTGTTGTGGTGTTTCTTATACTTGACGGTATGAAGCACTTAGCAGAAGTAGTCTTTGAATCCATTCATTTTATTAAGCCATATCTTTAAACTAAAGTACGGAAATCGCTAAAGTATGAAATGTAAACAAATTAATTGACAAATTTGACAGTTTGACTTTACTGAATTTTGGTTTTAAATAAGTGTTAAACGTGGCAAAGATCCTAAGCTATTCAGTTCTACTAGTGACGTCAGTACGAACAATACTTTAAAAAAATATATAAAAATAACTACAGCTTGTAAAAACAAAAAGATGAAATTATGTGTTTCAAATACTCTTATCATTAAAATAAAAATATAAAAAACATACCTGAAAATTACTTTACATACCTAATTACCAATGATTCGCACTGGGAAGACATTGAAGGAAGAATAATAAAAACTTTAGGCGCATGCAGTTATCATAATATTATTCTCAGTGACACATCTCATTGGTCGACAGCGATGCTGCGAAGAGCTATGATTGGTTCATAGCAGCCATACAAAGAACGTATAGTCTGTTCCAAAATTATTTAATTATAATGTAAACAAATGTACCTGTGCATGTCAATTTGTAGTGCCACTTACAAATTGAGTACTTTGATTTGATTCTTTGAATTCATAAACCCAAAATCTGACGTTAAATCACCTTAAATATGTTTTTCATATTTGATAATTGGGGTTAATTTTATAAACTCAATTTTCGTTGAGGATTTTTCAATTACAATTTAATAACGTTGTTCAAACAATAATTATTGGAAAAAGTTGTGAGATATAATAGTTGCAACCTTCTAAATACAGATGAAAGTGTTACTAATTCCCTTTAGTGTAATAATGTAACCTGAACAGGGTTTGTTTACAGACCATAATAGGTTGCCTTAGTTTAGAGTGTTGTCCTTTTGTGTGTGTGTTGAGGGGCTCCCTTTAGTGTAAGAATTTAACCTGAACAGGGTTTGTTTACCCTCTCATTGGTTACTTTTGGAACAGACCATAATAAGTCGCCTTAGTTTAGTGTTTTCCTCTTGTGTGTGTGTTGAGGGGCTTGTGGCTAAGTAAAAACAGCCCCACGGGTTAATCGATCAGGTTAAGCTACGCTTGCCGCGGTTGATCGGTGGATGGGTGACCATCTTTACATACCAAGGCCCCTCCTAACCTCGGTAAGCACGTTAAGCCGTTGGTTCCGGCTGTCATTCGTGGATCTTTGACAGTCGTTACGGGTCGTCAGAAGCCCGAAAGTCTGACTACCAGTGTTACCAAGGGGTATCGTGTTATCCAATAACTGGTTTGTAGAGGTTTTAAATAGGCAATCGCTCTATAAAAAAATAAAAAAAAAACATTTGCAAACTCAAACTGCCTTATTACAAAACAAGATTTATATTTTGACATGGCTAAAACCATGGAGCCAGTTTTTGTAATAAGAACGTAACAGTGATTGAAATACCGTTCTATATACGAAACTGAAAACTTAGTTCGGTACTAAGTTGTCAGTTTTGTGTTTAGGAACTTTACCATAGTCGGAATAAAGTTCGAAATTCAATAATGGCTCCATGTTATAAACCTGGGTCTGAAGATAAACCTTGTTTTGGAATAAGGGGGATAGCATTTATTTCAATTAAACCATTGACAGGCACTTTTGAATTGTCAAGAAGTCGGTCAGTTACAAATATGAAGCTAGTTGCCCATTCCAAATAGTAGGTTCCTATGCAGAAGAACGGGCAAGAAACTCCACGGACACTCTTTTAAATTAAAATATTGATACAAAATATTGGTTACATCATTCATATTGAAGTTAAACATGTGAGAACGATTCAATACGTCAAAAGCGTCCGTGATAAAAAGATATAAAACAAAAAAAAAAGAAACAATTCAAAAGTAAAATAATTAAAAATAAGCCGTGGCAGCTAAGAGATGACCAGTCCCAACTGACAGCGCCCGTTCACGAACAAGTTTTTGCATTTGCTCTATGCAAAATACTGGTATTCACCTGCATCCAATCCAATGATTGTTTAAAAAAGGCTAGATGATGATGAGTTTACGAGCGTTTCCTCATACGTTTTATTATGGTTCCAGGTCAATTGTATAGAGGCGCACCCGCGGTGTCCAGTGCTGGCTACCAGCGGCCTCGACAAAGACATCAAGATCTGGGTTCCTAAGGCCCAAAGCGATCCCAACTACGACGGTTTAGAAAGGGTAAGGAAACCATTTTATTTACAAAATAGTTTTAGTAACTGCCGTGCCAGAAATAAGTGAGACCATAAGAATACGCAGAAAGTACCTGCTTTAAAATAACAGCTTTTTAGGGTTCCGTACCAAAATGGTAAAAAGGAACCCTTATGGTGAGACTAAGTCTTTCTGTCTGTCACACCTGGATATCTCGAGAACTACTAATGCTATCAACTTGGAATTTAGAATAGTTTTAGATGACGTTTGCCCAACTATTTTGCAAACACGAATGAAATTTAAAAAAAAAAATCTTTTTTGCAAAGGGGACTGAAAGAAAAATTTGAAATGGGGCTACTAGGGCATGTGGGGGTATCATAATTATGAAAGAGCGCTGTTTACACTTTACTACACAATTTTTTTTATTTGTTAGCATATCTTCCGACTTTTGATTAAAAAAAATACCGTTATCCCCCTTATCTCCGAAGTTTGCATAGATAAAAATCTGAAATTATTCTATATGATAGAAATTTATGTAAAGATTACAGGAAAAATAAAACGATGTCTCTAAATAGCACAGTTTTTCAGATATCATCAACATCATATATACGTACGGAACCATCGGTGCGCGAATCCGACTCGCTCTTGACCGTTTTTTTTTTTGTACAATGCAGTCGTAAAATGCATCATAGAATATCCAGAATATCCATATAGTACCATCAGACGTAACACTAATAATACACGATGTTCAAAAAAAAAATTTGGGACTAGTTTATAATTATAAGATGTCTTTTTTTTATACGAAGTACAATATGTACCATTAAAGATAAGGGTGTTTTTGATTTAAAAAAAATCTTAGATGAGGGTAACAAATTAAACATCGTACCATCAGCGCCACCTAGTATTCATGTATACACTTTATAGATAGATAAGTAAGCGGCGTCAGGACTCATCGTAATCAGTAAGTTTTAGATAACCCTGCGTCATGATTACATTTATTTATTTTAATATAAAACGGCCAAGGCCAATTACATTAGTTAAAGACACATTTATCTGAGTCCATCATCAATTCATTAAATACAATCTGGCTCTGGATGTACGACATTAAATTAAAACGAGCAGACACAGTACTAGTCCATCGAAACATTTTAAAACACGAAGATTAGTAGTTACTGGAAAATTTAAAAGTTGGAATTTTCAAACAAAATAAATAGCAGAATCAACTGCATAAAAAGTAAACACTCACGAAAAGATACTGACCTTGCGCGGCGCGTTAGGCGCGCCTTACAATGTTTACCTATTATTACGGACTCAGATCTACATCATGTTGAAAAATAACAAAATGGAAAATAATTTCCTGTGGCTAAAGTATTCATTGGATTTGATTTATTTTTTGTATACGGGTAAAAAACAAGATACTCTTTACGTGGTTTATAGGAATGTCAATCGTCCTGTAACACCTTGTATGACAATGAATTTCAGCACGTTATGATTTAACAACAATCCTAAGAATTAAGTGTAAGATTAGATACAATGGTGCTCTTGATAAATGTTATCTAGCGAATAGAAGTGACTTGTCTTTGTGTTTGCGGTTTTGTTATCTGAACCACTTCATATATTCTTAGTCCCGTATTACAGAACGTCACTCAATACTCAAGCATTACTTAAAACTAGTTTCAACCAATCAGATGGCTTGATTCTAGTTTTAAGTAATGGTTGAGTATTGAGTAACGTTCTGTAATACGGGCCTTAGGGTGTATTTTGCACACTGTTTTGTAAATGCGTTTACTCAGCTTTAGTTGATAGTTATCAGTTTTATTCGTACCTACGTGGTGTAATAAAAAGCACTTCTCCCTTTCATGAAACAGTGTAACAATTTAATCCTAGTGTTGCATGGCAAAACTGTATGATACAAATATAAAACTTGATGTGTTAATAACGGTACACGACGGAAATACGCTGTCCTTGCCTTGGAACTGTTAATTAGTCAAGTTTTGTTCGATGATATTTGCCACCTACTGTAAAGAAAAAACGAGCGAGCCTTACATAATAGTAGTCGCATAGGATGTGTAACATCTGACATCTTACCTTGGTAATAAGCAACTGTGCAGCGACAGAAATTCAATACTTTAAAACTCAAACTCAAAGCATTTATTTCAATGAAATCATTGACAGGCACTTTTGAATTGTCAAGAAGTCGGTCAGTTACAAATATGAAGCTAGTTGCCCATTCCAAATAGTAGGTTCCTATGGAGAAGAACGGGCAAGAAACTCCACGGACACTCTTTTAAATTAAAATATTGATACAAAATATTGGTTACATCATTCATATTGAAGTTAAACATGTGAGAACGATGCAATACGTCAAAAGCGTCCGAGATAAAAAGATAACAATTCAAAACTAAAATAATTAAAAATAAGCCGTGGCAGCTAAGAGATGACCAGTCCCAACTGACAGCGCCCGTTCACGAACATGACGCATGGATCAGCACCATTCAGCTCAACCATTTTGAAGGGAGCTAAATGATCCAACACACACGCCACCATCAGCGCGACATCTGAGTGAGCATGACACTCTCAGCCGCCAGGGCACATTTAAGTCAATGAAAGACCTAATTACCCGGTAAATGGTAGCTCTGTTGTACATAGTACTCACACCTGTGATATGCCATTATATTATATAATACAAAGGAGATTCGAGTTTATAAAATGAAAAAATAGTCTTCCAATCTTCATCAGCTCCAACAGTATTTTCAAATGTTAATAAATTTGTTGTGGTTGTGGAGCTGGACCAGCATTGAGCCAAGCATTTGTATCAGCGATGTAATCCCCCAACCTATAATATGCCTGCTTGCATAGTGTGCGTTAAATATGAAATAATTATTCAATACTAGTGGTCGCCCACTGGTCGAAATTCGATCTACTTACAATCTATATAGTACTTACTAATTACATGATATTATAAAGTACTTACTAATTCCATGCTATTATAAAGTACTTACTTACTAATTCCATGCTATTCTAAAGTACTTACTAATTCCATGCTATTAAAAAGTACTTACTTATTCCATGCTCAAGCTGTCACTTCCTGTTACACACTTCCCTCCCTTTTCACGAAATCAGTCCCACAGAAAGCGAGAGGTCAGATGTTACACATCTAAAATGCTTCTTAAATTATCTCTTAGAAGAAATGTAAGATGTCTTTGAAAGGAGATGGAATGTAAAATATATATTTCTTGCCAAACCCAATTCACCACGACTTTCTAAAAGAAATATGAAATCATGTTAAACTAAAGTTTATCCAGCCAGTTTTACCAGCCAGGGTTGCGAGTTTGTCCGAAAGGGATATCGTGGCCGTGGCACACAGGCATCTGAAGGAACACGGGTGGGTTTTAGTCAGTAAAAGTCTGACACGCCCTCCAGCTCCGCCCAGAACGCGACAAGTTATTTGATAATTTCCCACCCAAAAAAAAAATTATATACTAACACACAATTATAAACATTCCAGGTAGTACGAGAAAACAGCGTGTCACAGCTAAGAAGTCCTTTATTCAACGATTTTTTACCTACACTATATAGTGCATGGCGGGGGGAGAATCGACTGTTCACTGACGAAGTCCCACCGCCCCCTCTTGGGGGAAACATCGAATTCGATGGCAATGTATGCACGACTTTCTAGCTGGGCAAATCACTTTCTAGTTGGGACTAGATTTAAACGCAGCGTTACGTTGTTTTGAGTCATTTTTGTTGTTATTGTTTTGTTAAATTGTTTGGTTAGTGATGTAAGTTTAGCATAGTGAACTTTGAAGGGGATCACTTAAACAGACTAAACAGGTTAATTTAAAATCGTTGTTTAAAGTTAAGCAATGATAAACGTCAGCATAAACATAATTTATTTGACATTTAAACGTCTCATAACTTTAAGCAATGTTTTCAAATAAGTTGATGCCTATTGATTTTGGAAAAGAATTGTTGGATTGTGCATTTCATATATCCAGTTTTACCCTAAATGGGTATACTTTCGTACATCTAAATTAGCGTTAGATACTTGTTTTAAATGTTGGTCTACTGAAATTCTACATAGTATGCGTATTGGCGCTTACAAACACGAGTTATTACTGCGCCGAACCCAAATAAATTGGAATAAGGCCGGGACTCCACCAAAGCGGAGATGTGTGTAAACGACCAATAAGATATCGGCAATGGTACGATAACGTTATCTTATCGGTCGTTTACACACATCTCCGTTTTGGTGGAGTCCCGGCCAGCTGCGTTTCCACCAAAAATGACCGAGGATGCGTAGCGAGGGATGTGTGTGAAACTAACGAATAACATCGCTTCATTTTTATAGCATGAGTTAAGCTAGTGTTGTCATTGGTTAGTCTTACGCACATTCCCCGCTACGAATCCTCGCACATTTCTGGTGGAAACACACCTTTAAGGTTGGATGATGATGCATGTTTTTTTTTTAATCAGTCGATTATGGTAGTCAATTAATGATTAATCTTGTTTCTTCGCTATAGTTGCTCTCTTTTAACATCTGTTGATCCAGTTGAGCGTAAAATAGGCATAAATTGCAAGGTATAAAAAACGTGGTGGGAATGAATTACAACCACACAGATTTATAACTAATCTGATATAATTAAATGTATTATCCAGGTTGAAATTGATATCATTGGCATTCTTCCAGGGGCTGAACGTACTCATGAATAAACTTTCAATATGTGAACAAATCTGGTGTTTCATACAAAACTGCAATAGTTACTCAAACGAGATAAATAAAACAGACCATTTCAGAGTTGTTCCCATCCCCTGAAAGATGGAATGAGGTCAAAATCAGTTGGTATAATCTCTAGTGCGTTTATTTAGCCAGGACTGCTAAACATTATTTATTTTAGTTCATATTGGTTTTGTAAATTAGAATTAAAGGAGTAAACAGACTTGTAAAATGAGACATGGTAGGTACAATTTGCATTCAGACAAAAGGCATGTTTAAGATGCCTCGTCCTCTATTATAACAATTATAAGACTGTTTACGCCAAGTTTTTATTGGTTATGTAAAATATGAACGATACATGCTGCATTTAAATCTAGACTTAACAAACTAACAGTTAATTTGTCTCCTAACAACTTTTTAATTCAAGATTTAGTTTAAATATTGTAAATGTAATGCCAAACATACGCGTCATGTTAATATTAGTTGTTTTTATGTAGTTGAAGGACACTTGTGGTTTTTGCAATATAAATGAGATAGATTAAAAGTTATTTTTATATAATCTGTTACCTTTAATATTTTACCTACCTAGTACATAGTACCGATTCATTTTTAATAATATGTATTGGTTGCCGACTCATAGCTGCAGCCGGGTTTAGTACTCAGAGCGCTTTTCTATAATTAACAATTTGTGAATAATATCTGAATAGCCTACCGATATTATTTTTTTAATTCTCGATCTTTGTGCACATACGAAACAAATAATCTTAGCGTGGGAAGATTCTAAAAACGTTAAATCGGAACAAAAATAGCAATTATTTTGAATTTCGCTCCAAACAAAACTAAAAGATTGCCAGTAGCAATATTTCAAAAGCTGGCAACAATAACATAGCTGTGAATGATTGAATAAAGGTCATGTGTAATCTCCGCACGTATTACGGGACGCTTCGCTGACGCAACTATGACTGGCGTTGTTAGTCATGATGTATTTAAAATATCTATTTACAAATGACCTGTACTATGTACTAGATTTAGTCGGTACGCGTGTCTGCGTGCTTTCCGCTACAGGCACTGCGTTTTAATGCGTTTCTGCCTTTACAATATCAAGGTTAACTAAGTGATGTGAAATAGCAATTTTAGTAGTACTTATACAACTTTATAAATCTATGTGAAAAGAATGTGCAATGTTTGAATTTTGGAACAATTTTTTTCTACTTATTGATGTCGTGCAGAATGCAGAATACATACATGTATCATTTACTATAATTTATATTTATATAATATAGTTCACATCAATCAAAAGTAAAGATATATTTTTAAATAACGTTTTCTACTTATAGCTAAAGGTACATTATGAAAGCAACGAAATTAATTAAATTTCGCGCTCAAAGCTGAATGCATAGCAAAACTTCATTCTTTAGCAAAGTCCTATAATGAACAAAGCTTAGTTTTAAGGAAAAACAGTACGTTGTCTGGTAGCAAGAGTACATTTCTAACTATTATAGGCTGTGTTTCGCTAGAAATAATTAAAAATGTCTAGTGGTACACCTGGCTACACCAAGCTATACAATTCCAGTATAAGCTGATCTCGCATTGTGTAGGATTTCCGTACTATGAGAGGTCAGCGTATACTGGAAATTTATAGCTTGATGTGTAGCCGTGTATATGTAATATTAATGTCATAATGTTGTTAACTTTTCAGAAAGAAATAACTCTTTTAAAATCTCTACAAATAAATACAAAAACCACAAGTGCCATAGTGTGATAGTTTTGAAATTGTAATCGGTAAACAATTTAATATTATATAAATAATATGTATATGCCTGTGATATACTGATTTGATGGATATTTTGATTCATAAATTAGAAAAATACTTTGTTTATAATTAGTTTGAAAAAAATCTAAGCTAGTGGACGTAATGCATAGTTTAATAATTTGAAATTCACATAATAAGTGAACATATCCGTAATATGTCTCTCAATTCTAAGCGTACGCAAAACTGTTTTTCTTTATACTAACACAATTAACACCATTATAGATAAGTATTTATATCCTAAGGAATGTTCTAGAATTATTTGGAGTTTCTAAATCCAATATGGCCGAAAATTACGCTAGGGTCTCGTATCGGGTTGTACCTTCCTATATCTTCTATATTGTTTTGTAGGAATGTCTAGACACTTGCATACGCAACAGGATTCCCGCTTATTTAACTATATTTGCCCTGTAATCAAATTCTAATGTAACTTCTCATCTCTTTAGGGTAGATAGCAGGACGGTTTAGTGATTAAAATAATCGAGTTCATTGTTTGTAACAGGGTAATTCCCGGTCTTTATAAATCAGCTGTATCATCGTGCTTTGTGCTAGAGATAATGGGAAGGAACGAACACTGCATAGAGCTGACAGTTGGTAAGAACTGAAAACAAAACTGGAGCCTCATTTGGAAGGCAGCTAGACTAAAAATAACGGTATATAAATTAAAAGCATGAACCAGCACAGGGCACGACATCATCTTCACCTGCATAATTAATAAAAATAACACCTTTCATGTACCTATTGTTTTATTATTGTAAATATAAAACTACTTCAATATATATTTTAGGCGTCACGTGTTACATTTTGCCTTTGGGCATACCGAAATATTAAGACAAATTGCATTGTCGAATGGATTTATACAAAACAACCTGTTCGAGTTAGATAAAAGTTGCTGTTTGTTTTCAAAACGAATTGGGTTACAGATCAATGTAAATAACAATTTCACCGTTACGTCTAAAATATATATTTTTGCGGGATTCATAAAGAATTCCGTTTTTCTTTACTATGTTTGCCACCGCTCATCTAGGTCATACGATTATATTTTAGTTCTTATTTATGGTTTACTATCCCTCCCAATGTGTGTGGAGTAAAAAATGTAAGGTTAGTCCCAATGTGTAAATAAATGATGATTTTAAATATGTTTCCTCTTTATTTTTCATTAATTGGCATCAGAATAGTTTTTGCGCCAAAATTAATTACCCATGCGTCTAAGTTAGAGAATTATTTCAGTCTAAACTGTGTCTTCTTCTGTGACACCGTTGTAATCAATTTTCAATATGGCGGCAAATATAAAGCTACATACAACAGCAAACTTTCATGTAAAAAAATATGAAACAAAGAACAGGGCACAAGGGGCTTCGTAATAAAATGAAATAATGTTTTAATTTCATTAGGTAGTTAGTTTTTAGTTAGAAATCATGCCATTTCTGTTCATGCTAGTTTAGGGAGGAAATGGTAAATCAATAAAGTCATCATATCACGCATCGTGCTATTGCCGAAAGTAATGTCTTATGTTTTCTTTCAAAATCGATGAAAAGTTGTAGTTGATGTGACGCATTTTAGGTCACAATTTTTTTTTTAATTTTGCTGATAACTCAAATTCAACTCCGAGCAACATTATTATTTTATCACAATCAATCACAATGAACTTTTTATTTTCCCGCTTTTCTATGATTGATTGCAGCGCCTACTTGCGTCGAAATTTGGAATTAACTGAAGCCGACGCGATCTTATTTTTAGCCATTTCTCCCAATCAAAACCTTCAGGACCAAAAGTTTTTTAAAAAACAAGATTAAAATTAGTTTTAACATCGATTTAATTCATTACTTGGTAGCTGAATGGTAAAATAAGGAAAATATAATTCAACATTTTTACCCACATGCTAGTCATAGCTTGTTAATGGCGGACAATTTGAACCAATCAGCGTCGAGGCGTGCAGAAGCCCGCGCCATCTTCGTTTTCAAACTCATCTGGCCGCTCGCTCACTCGCTCCAGTCAGTCGCGCGTCGGATCCGGGCAGCCGTACAACTTAACTTACTAATTCTAGTAATTAACACCAAAATCAGAAGAATCATGAGCACCAATGAAAATAACAGTGAAGTGGCCGTCGACAAGGTCGGCGATGAGAAGAAGGGTGACGCCAAAAGTGACCTAAAAGGAGCCAAAAGGGCAGCAGAGGTGAGTGCACATGTCAAACAAATGTATTCGTTATAATCGCTCGCCATTTTATTGAACGCTATTATAAAGGTTGCATTAAACAAATTTTCTGTATGTAGAATGCCATCATACATCATTCCACGAGGTAAATAGAGATCAATGTGTGTAAGCACCGAAACGATGCTGACTCTTACCGGCGTATTTTTGGATGTCATTTTTGTCGAGTTGTGCTTTTTAGCGTGTGTGGGGAAATCGATGAGCCAATAACATGATGCCCTCTGAACAAACAAACATATTTTTTTTTATCTAAGGCGTGATACATACACTAATTTTTAGCTTTTGTTTACTCGTTTTCGATACGGAGGCATGACCTTGGCGGAAAAAAAAACATGGCGCGGGAACGTACGCTGTCCTCATTGATGTGGTTATTATAGAAAATGTGTCAGTACATGTGTCGTAAGGCCAAGCCATAGTTTACTATCGATTATAAAGCGTGGAAATGGTTATTTTAGACTTTCTCAGGGCTTGCGTTCATCGTAGCGTGACGCTAGATGGATGGGTAACATGGCCGGCGCGAATGTCAGTGTTTGAGTCGGATGGACTGTCACAACCGCCGCCAACCGCAAATGTACACCTCGCCTTATCTACTCGGAATATATTCTTATTATTACCCAATGCAATATTCAAGTCTGCCATGACTCAGTCACGCTGCCGTTTTCACAATTGTTATTTTATTTCGGCGCTTACACTAAAAAGTAGTCCAATGACCCGGCATTATTTGCATGTAGGTGTACATTATGTAGTATGTATCCTTTGTTCTAGTAGCACTTGTTCATAGCACGCAGTCATGTGAACATTCATCGACTGCACAAATTGAGCGGGAATCTTGAATATTCTATAATTTCGCTAAAAATGAGAATGTTTGATATCTTCCGTCCTGTTCACTCTTAAACATCGTACGTACTCGAGGACGCATGGCGTACGGTTTGATTCAAGACTAGCGTTTGTATAGGTTAGCTTATGTCGTAATTCAACCATCTTACTAAAACGTGTATGTTAATGAACGACGCTATGAGGCTATGTATCATTATTATTTTGACGGGTTTTAGTTGTTTCTTGTGATACGGCGTCGCTTTGCGTACGGTTAGGTAGGTATGCGCGGTGACCGCGTTCCGCTCAACTTTGCCACAGGAAAAAGGGCCGTATGATGCCGGCCCCGCTCGACGTCGCTCTTTCCCCCACACAACAACTAATGACCCACGCTTCTTTATCGTTACGAATCTTTGTCACCTGCGTCTCATTATTATGCAGGTAACTTGCATCGTTTTCCCACAAAATCATACATAAACAGATCTCTCGGTGCATTCATAATTGAAATAATATTGGCTAATGGCCAGTTATTATACTTGTTTGATCTTGAATACGCCGAAGCGCACCGCATACTGTCGTTTACGGTAGGTACGTAAACAATTAAAAATACGGGTTCCCGCCAATAACTTGTTACGTTTTTAGGAGAAAACGACAGAAGCGAAAAAGGCGCGAAAGGAGGAGAATGGCGGAGCCGGTGACGACGAGCCTCACAGTGAAGAGGAAGACTTAGAAGGGGAGGGTGAGGGCGAAGAAGATGACGACGAAGAAGTGGAAGGAGAGGATGATGACGAAATCATCGGAGAGGGAGAGGACGACGATCTCGACGGCGAGGGTGAGTAGAGCTGGCCCATTTATCTCATTCGCTTACATGATTATCACTACAATTTCTCTTCTAGGGTCGCATTATATATAAGCGTGTAATCATAAGCTAAACACTACACGTGCATAAACATACACGAGTCAGTGAGGTTATCAATTACCTATGCGATCGTCTTTAATTCAGTTTAAAGATAAAGGTGATTAAGCGAAATGGATACCTATCATTATGAGAAAAATGTCGAATTCAAAATACAGTAAAATTAAGATTTTTTCTATAATAATTTAATTAAAAAGTAATTATTTTAAAAGCTAAACGACAACTTCGTATTTAAACTAATTCGAGAGGCTGTCTAGGTGTTGTCGAGTGCTTATAAAGCTGCGTTCGACAGTGTTGTGGCGCGTGCGTGTGACGCTAATATCACGTGTTGGTTGTTACAGACGAGGAGGTGGAAGAGGAGCTACTAGGCGAGGAGGAGGAGGAAGATGCGTAATACGCCTCGTGCCTCTTTATGGACAATGTCACAGTGATGTGTTAGTGCTCGTGACGCCCCGGACTGGCGCGGCCTCGCCTCGCCTCAACTGTCCACATACAGCGACAGCCCCAACTACAGGACACTAACAACAGTTGGGAACACGCGGGGCCGACAACGCTCCCACCTAAAACGGGTGCAGTTCTATTTAAATGACAAATGTAATTAATTAAGTCAAATTCAATGCAGATTTTCATTTTTTTACAATGTTTAAGTTCGGTACTGAAAGCTGTATCTTTACTTTTTCGGCTCGTTATCGAGCGTGTAATTAATTAAGACTTAGTAGAATGCTGTTGAATTTTGTCATGAAATGTACAAATGTGTTTTTCGGAAGTAAACTTTATTCTAAGTGAAATCCGCTCTGTATTCTAGGTCTACCTGTGAGCCCGTTGAATGGTGAAGTTGTGATATTTTTCTATGCTGTAGCCTGTAGGAACCTATCCATTACTAAAATATAGAAGTAAGCCAGATTTGGCGCATTATAGTAAATAAGCTATAAGTCACAAAGCTCAATTCTTCATTTTCTTGTTGTCGATGAGAGTTTGTGTGTACATATTTAGCATAAGTGAAGCCTGTGATTTTATAATCAGTAATATAATGTAACATAGAGTGAACGTTGCATTCAGGTTAATAGTTTTCTTTTATACAGTAATATCCAGTCGCGTTCAGATTACACAATCGTTTCCTCGTTAGACTCGATCGCGCATTGGATCGAGTGATAAAGTATGATAACGAAATAAAACATAGAAAATTAGTCATTTAGCGATAGAATCGGTACGGATGGGTACCGTCCATGGCTACCGAGTCGGGACGAGGAAACGTTACCTTAGGCCGGCCGCGGTCGTATTCCACACGTCAGTTTACTAGAAAAACATCACAATTTTGCCATTATCTTGCGCCCATCGCGCGCCGGTCGCCCGCTCTCTGTACGACCGATAAAGAGAGCGCGACGGTCGCCGCGGCGCGATAGCAAATAACAATAATATATCAAACCGGCCTGTAATTTTTGTCCATAACTGTTAATTAGGATAGAACCTTCAGCTCGGTACTCCAGTGTCTCACGGTGTGGATTAAGAGATTCCTAGGTTAAAGTGATTTAGTATGTAGGATGTACGTCATTTTTTATGAAAGGACGCCGCGGGCGGGGCGGGGCGGCGGCGGCGCGTGGCCTCGTTCGATTTGCCGCCGGCGCTCCACCGCACCGCGCCCGCTCGCCGCGCGCCCCGCACCACGACGCGGCGACGCGCTCTCTCGCGTGGAAAATCACCCGTTGTGCGCTATACATCGCTGCACAGGCTCTCCACTGACCCGCCAGCGATGTATACGCACCGCCCGCCTAGACGCCGATCGTCACACGAGTGTTTTTGATACTTTTTGTTGAATCCGTTTTCACTCCGTTCAGTCTTTCGCGGGGCGTTCGGTGTGCCGACACTTAGTTGAGATATAACTTATGATTTTCACGCAACCGGCCCCCGGCGAAGGCGGCGAGATGTTTGAGAAGCATTTAGCTAATAAACTGTTCCATTCGCGATCGAATACCAAAGGGAGCAAAGATGTTTTCATTAGAAAAAATTGACATGGAAATCAATAAAATTATCTTATGAGTAAATCTTATTGTCCCGCCTTTTCATTTTTTTTGTGGTAAGAATGAGCTGTCGCATATTTGTACTATGTACGACATAAGTGAATACCTTAGTACGATTTTATTTATTTGTGATGTTGAACACTATTGATTTTCTACAATGGACGAAATGTAAATACAACCGATTTTAAGTAAAACGTTATTTTGTTTTTAAGCTTATTTATTTGTCCCACAGTATCGGATTGAATAATCCCGAATGTGAAATTCTCAATTTCGAGAACCGATTATGATGTGACGTTAAAGATAGCGTTATAAAAATAAATATGGCGCATGTCTTGAGAAGCGCAATTGATTGGGCAGTGTTCATACTGCAGCAAATACATTTAGTTCAGGATATCAATTTTGTTCTTCCGAGGCACATAAATTATCGAGGGGTGACTAATAGCCCTGTACTCCCCTTTCAAAAAAAGAAACCCTACCCTACGAGGGTCGCCCATTGAACATCCGGCTGATTGTGCAATAAACCCACTGATGTTACAATTCTAAAGGTACCGTTGTAGGTAGCCTAAATCAAAACTCCCAATATCAAAACTTGCTTTGAGTGTTTCAAAATGTGGAAATGGGTAAGTTTATAAACGTAGGTATCCGGCATAGAGATAACGGTAAGCTATCGTGTGAATACAGCCTTCGAGCTGTGGGAACGTTCCACTAGCGACATCTATCGCGAGGTATTTCTAACGAGTTTCCTAGAATTTATGACAGATGGCGGGACGGCGCTTAATTTATGAAGGTCACAATTTTTAGTACTGGATAACAGAATAGATGGCACTAGCAAGCTAAATTTGGCGCCAGTTTTTAAATAGTTAACTTTTTGCGTGGTATTCATATTTTACAGCCACCAGTGCCACTACAACAGCTTAACCTTCTGCCAGTATTTACTATAACAGATTTTAATTATTTTCCGCATCGTTTATGGACACGGCATAATTAGATACCCGAAATAGGTCTAAAAACATCACTTGTTACTTTTAAACTCCGCTTTCCTTCATAATAGGTAACTACGTAAGTCTTGAATTCAATACTTCCAAAAAAATATAATTCGAAAGATTATCCATTTCTTACCTTTTAGGTCGAAGCGAAGTATGAAGTTTTTATGCACTTCTAAACACTGAGTTTAGCTTTCTGATGGGTGTGGTACTGTGGTTATACCTCAATCCTTTGAGATAAAGAAACAAATCAAATAAATCAAAACCTATAGGGTACTTACTTCCCGTTGACCTAGAATCAGAAATTTGATATTCATCCCAACTACGGAACCCTTCATTGTGCCTGGTCTGACACGCACTTGGCCGGTTTTTTTTGTTGAATTCCGCAAGCGTCCCGCACTGACAAAAAAAAAATTGTCACGTTAGTGTAGCCGTAGCATAACTGTGTAGGAACGTTTATTTTTGTCAGTCTGAAAAGTCTGGATGTTCTATACTTCTATGAATATTAGTAAAGTAACATACAGATTTTTCTACCTCCTTAGGTCTTTCCGGTAAACTTAAAAAAAACTGACTTTTACATGGAGAACACAAATAAATATATAAAATAAAGTAAGTAATATTATTTCCTGTGTTTTATTAGTATCATAAATAGTGAATACCTGCCTTAAAAATACAAAGCAATTATACTTCAGCAGCAAACTGTATCACTTTGTCATACTAAACAAAAGTGCTGTCCCCAACTATGGGTCACACGCTGCCACTCTGTCAGGTAGTCCAGTACACAAAAAAATATACTCAGTTCAAATATTAAACAATTTCAAAATGTTACTGAAAAGATGACATCTGTAACAAGTCGATTCCAAACATTTGTGACAGATACGATACGTGTGGATTTCTTTCTGGCTTTGATTCAGTCAGCACAGCGCGCGCAGTACATTAATAATTTAGTTAGTGCGTTTTACGCCGCGAGAGAGGCCTTACGTCTATTTAATTCGTCCTTGTGAGCTGCATTCAATTTTCGTGTGTACATTTTAAAAATTAAACTGACATTTGTGGTAAAAGTTTTATTTTGCAATCGACAAAAAAATAAGTTACGTGTATTTGAACGCGACCATTGAAGGTTGATTTTGTTTTGCGCCAAAATGTGATAGCGGATGTGCAAAAAATAATACAGTTTTTGTTTTTAGGTGCCGATAAAAAGGTAACTAAAAATCATTTTAATTATTTAAATAAATAAAGGTTAGGCCAAATTTCTAAAATATGACTCGATGTAGAAATTACACGAGATGAAAAGTTTTAGGTTTTTTATTCAAACTTTGATCTACCGTTATGAAAATGTTAAAAGCGCTCAAATTAAATCGATGAAATATTTTTTGGAGAAGTGTATTTTTTTTTAATTTGCTTGCCGACTATGCTAATTAAATATTACTCTATAGCAGGTTAATTTGTGTCCTAAAAGTTTCACAGAGGATAGTTGTTGATGATCACAAGGTGATTTATAATCAGTCATCTTTTAACTAGGTACACCTGTTGGGTAGATGGTGTATCATTTTATAGTCAACGTTTATATGCCGCATAAACACAACAAATATTGAAATAGGGCGCAAATAATGAGATTGCAAACCAATCTAAAGGACATTTTATGAGTTAATCCACACAGGTGATTAAGTAGCTTCTAGCTTCCGTAATAAACTGGAATAGATACCATATCTGCAGGTACCTATAATATGTTGTTTTCATTCTACTTGGGTAGCCCACGAAATTCTGCTTTTCTTAATTTGAAAAAAAAAAATATTTTCACGAGCTACCCTGACGCATTCGCCGTAGCCCGGGAAATTTTTTCTTTTTTTTTTGCAATTTGCGGGTTAGTGTCAGGACTGTCAGGTTGTATGTTGATCAAAGTATGATTCGCGCGACCTTATCAGATGTGTATTTACAGAATTATAATCAATAGAATCATTAATACATCTATCTAAGTTAGATTTTGTTCCCCAATGTCATGATTTCATGAACAATTCATTCAATAGAACAAATCTAACTTAGAGATTTGTTTTAATGATTCTAATGATTATAATTCTGTAATACGATAAAGTCGCGAATCATAATTTTAGATTAAGATAGTACAACCTGACACTGAATATTCGTCAGTGCAGTGCCCTAAGAAATGGTGTTGACCTTCGCAGTTCGAAAGGTTACTCAAGTTTTCAATGGACTGATTGTCGTAGCTAGTGTTAAGTACAGTAAAATGACTAAGACAACCAACCTCCTTGAGTCCTCACTTTGATTATTAAATCAATAAAAGGGGGATGATGGGTCCATGGGAGGATAAAGCACGCTCGCACACGGCATAGTTTTTGTACTTCCTAAAATTGGACAGTTTAATTTTTTGTATAACCCCCTTTAGTTGGACGTGTGCGATGATAAATTTGATCTCTACTGTTTCATTCAGGTCCTATAAAAAAATGGCTACCGGTTGTATGACGTCTGCGGAAGCTCTCAAACAGACAGGCCGTGAGATAGAGGGTTCATCAGCATTCAAACAGACTCTCGTAGCCATCAGACCCTCGTAGTAACAATAATACTATAAGTACTAGTAGGTATTTCACCGTTGCAGTTTAGTTAGGTCTCAGCATTGTTGTTGTTTGTTATTGACACGGCTCTTTGTTTCCAGTTTATCGAATTAATACCGTTATCGGATATTGACTATATGTCTGATACGGTGACAAAGGAAAGCATGTTTTATCGTCAGGATATCGTAATCAAATATCTACCTACATAGGTCATTACCTACTGCTATTGGTTGTGTTGAATATTCTTAATGCCGATGTTCCTGTAAAGTTGGTCTAGGGTTAGACTGACGGCGGACTCGGGGAGACGTCCGCCGCCCCCTATCATACAAGACCCAAGGTGGCGGCGCGTAGTGTTCCACGCGCGCCCCTTTCAGACGTCGCGGGGGGGGGGGGTCAAACACCTCACCGCCTTCGCAAAGGCGGGCCGGCACTACCCGGGGATCACGGAAGTCGCACATTATCCCATGATCCCCGGTGCAAGTGTGGGAAGGGAACACCGGGGTGGTTTTTAGTCAGTAAGAGTCGGACAGACCCCTCCGCCCGAACATACTTACATGAGTATTTTTTTTATTTTGTCGAGTTTTGATACCATTAGGGCTGCGGAGTTCCGCTAGGTAATTTAACTTGACCCTGCATACCTACTTTTATTGCATTTAATAAAAAGCTGTTATTTTGACATAACAAACAGACACGTCAATTTTATTTATTTATTTATTAGGTAAAGAATAAGGCATGACGAATATTATTGATTAATTTAGAACATGGAGGAGTTACAGCTAATAAAAACAGACAAAAATAAGGAAACCATAGTCACTAGAAAGCCAATTACAAATCCTCACGTATAGACTTATAATAATAATTTATGGTGTGAGCAAAAAACAAAAAACACATCGCTTTAATAAAAGTAAGCAGCAATATAACACAAACATAATATATATATTTAAACTTGGTTTGCAATTATATTAAATAATAGAGAAAAAAAAATACAAATAATAAACCTACCGTTACTTGAAAAATTTGAGGCTTAAAGCACCTTCTGGCAGAATTCACACTAATTGTGAATGGATCAAAATCATATTCCTTGCATTTTAACATTATATTCATATTATATATATTATATTCATATTAGAATTGGAACAAGGACATTTTTCTAACATGTTTAGCCAATCATTCTACGGCATAATGTTCTTTCACCTATCTGTTTCTATTACATTATGTCAATGACAACTATCACTTCTTTTCGTTCATGCTTCTTTGTTCAAAACTGGAGCATGCTCGATCCTCATTCTTACTGGTCCTCTTTGCCTCTACCTTACCTCATTCGTACCTTCATTTTCTTAGGTTGAGATGATTCATGATGACACGTGAATATACATAATATATGAATATAGCACATGATATTATAGTCTCAAGAGTCCCCAACATGGACATTTATTTTAATACAGTAGGTAGGAATAATAATATACCTAAATAGCTAACGAATTTTCCAACTATGTTTTCCTTCCTCGTTTAAGCTGTTGTACTAAAATCAACAAAGTTTGGACTAAATTAATTGTTTGTGTTGTCATAGTAAGTGGATTCATTCTCTTCGTATAATATTTTAGGTCGAAAAAGCCTTTGTTTTAACATGGTAAGAATTCCATTCGAAATTCCATCTTGAGCATTACATTGAGCAATGTTCAGTGTTTTAGCTAGTTCATCTTATTTTTTCCATTAAATGTATTTTAACATTATTGATTATATTCATTTTATCTGCTATAACTTGTTCTACGACCATTTTACTACATCATATAGGTACTGTAGGTCCTTGATTCTGCATTGTTATCATTATTGCACAGGATTGATTAGATCTTCGTACTTATTTCATGTCGGTGTCTGTTTGAACACGGTAAGAATTTAATTCTTAATCCTATCTCGATGTTCAGTGTTATGGCTACTTTTTCTTACTGGTTCCATTAACTGCATTCTAGCATTATTAACACTAATTATATTCGCTACTAGTCAACGAACACTTAACACCTTGAAAGTCCTTGATTCTGCATTGTTATCGTTCTTTCTCAATTATGGCTTACTAATGATAACATCACGGTTCTTATATTACGCTGAGCAAACAAAATGTCAAGAATTAGCCTTCTTGCTTTGATTGAAAATTGCTACAGTGTGAGTCTCAATTTTCTGAAATTTATCGATGGTGGTCAATGATTTGATTTCATAAATTTTGCAACCATTGATTGCCAAGCAAGCTGTACATACTTAAGTAGGAAGTAACGAGTACTTATCATTACATTCAATTTTCAAACCAACTCATATACAAACACGTAGTGAAATCAATAGTTAGAGGGTCACCTATCATCTATTAAGTTGACAAAAAAATCCAGAGCCTACCAAATACTAACCTTTGGCAAAAACATCATCATCATCATCTGTTTACCCTTTTCCCAACTATGGTGGGGCTTCTTCCAGTCTTACCAGATGCAGCTGAATACCAGCATTTTACATGAACCGACTACCTATCTCATATCAAATCAAATCAAAAATATTTTTATTTCACATAAGCGTACATGGGCACTTATGAAACGTCAGAAGCTAGGTGCACGGTTCCAATTGGTCGTTTCCTATGGAGAAGAGCCGGCAAGAAACTCCACGGTCACTCTTTAAAAAAAATAAAATTGGCTTTTACAATGTTTTCAAATTACAGTGTTAATAGGTATGAGAGGACAGCGTAGGCCCGTCAAAAGTACCAGGTACTTAACAAAATAGAAAATGGTCTACAGATCTACAGTCTATTAGGCCTACAACGTCCTCACATTGACAAAAAAAAACCAATATAAAATATGATTTTAAAATAATAAAAGTTAGAACCTTGTTGAAATTTAGATTGTAGGTATAATAATGTCAAATTAGAAAAACATTATGTCAGTGAAGTTTGTAAAAAAAAAGATAAAATAAAATTAAATTAAAAAATTACTTCGTAATTTGGGAGCAGTTAATAGACATTTACATAGTTTTGCTGTTAATGAGGTACCAGGGAAGCCACATGTACAGAAGGAATTAATGCCAAACTTCCTTGTCTTCAACGTAGTCCTTAATCTTATAATATACTTTTTTGATAAGGGCGTTTAATGTGCGTTTTGAACTTTTCATCACTAAGTTCTGTAACCGATTGTGGCAACTTGTTATAAAAGCGGATACTGTTTACAAGAAATGACTTGCTTGTTTTAGTTAATCTAAATTTGGGTATCACAATTTCATGTTTACTACGTGTATTTATATTATGGAAATCACTTCTTATTTTGAAAAGACCTAAGTTTTTGCGAACATATAAAATACTTTCTAAGATATAAAGATAAGGCAGAGTTAGTACATCAATTTCTTTGAATTTGTGTCTAAGGGACTCACGAGGACCCATTCCATAGATCGCGCGGATTGCCCTCTTTTGTAAAATGAAAATTGAATCTACGTCGGCTGCCGATCCCCACAGCAGAACGCCATAAGACAAAATACTGTGGAAGTAAGCAAAGTACACTAACCTAGCTGTGGCTATATCTGTCAACTGCCTTATTTTTATTACTGCTTAAGCAGCTGAACTTAATCTACCTGAAAGAGCTGTAATGTGGGCACCCCACTGCAATTTGGAATCTAGAGTAATTCCTAGAAATACAGTTTCCGTAATAGCATCTAGCTTCTTACCATCAAGTTTTAAATTAAGACCTAATACATTTGGTAATGAGAACTTAAGATTGATTGATTATCTGACCTCCATATCCCAGTTTCTGGTTAATATGTACGATACCCCGAAAAAAACGATTGGTACACACATTTTTGGATTTCTAGGTTGGTTTTTATTTGTATGCGTTGAGCATAGTGATTAGAATATTAAATAAATGCTCGTGTTATGGAAACAGTAATTTGTAACCGGGTCAAAGTCATCTTGCACAATTTTGCTTCGCTGTCATTTTTCGTCTCACTCATACTGTTCCTCTGATATTGTTTTTACTTTCGCTTTGTTGGTCTTACTGACACTATACATTTCTTCTGGCTTTCCCCGCATAACATTATTATTATTTTTATTAACGAAGCATTAACTACTTCCTTCAAAGAAAAATTATTGGCTCGTGAATTTGTTATAAGTATTTTTCGATTTATCGTGAAGCCGTGTACCGTGAAGTTTTCATAGAATTTGTGCTGCTAGTGTCGCGTTACGCTGAGGCATCGCACCGGTCTGCTCATATGGTGAAGGTTTTAAATAAAAGGTCAAATTAGAACTGTTTGCACAGTTATGTTAATTTCGGTGCGCAAATAAACTTGTGACGCCCGCACCACGCAGACGACTGCGTGGTGCACCGATCATAATTAACTGTTTTCCAAAAGGATTTTTTTACCTACCTACTTACCTAGCTTGGTTAAGGTAGTCGTCCACGGAAGGAATATTACATTACTACAGGTTTCTCGTGTTGCAGACATCTGTTCCGATTTCCAAGTACCAACTCTAGGTAATAACTGTAAAATGCTAGTGATGTTCCGCTAATAGAAATGTATACAGGGTTATTCTTAAAACGTCAATAACCTCTTAAGGGGTCATTGTAATCATCATTATGAACAACTACGTATATGGAGACTAGATTTAAATTAGATTTCGAAATTGTGTTTTGCAGATTCCTTGAGATTTTGAATTTAATCCATTTTAAATATCTTGTTTGGAATAACATTCCCTTTATAGGTTAATTTATTATGATTAAGTTCACCATAAGAATATAAAAGTTTTGGAAGGTTGGTTTTACTTACCGTGTTAAGGTTGTGGAACCTTGTAGCCATTTAGTTACGGGCCCAAAAATCTGCTTTTTGGTATTGTATCAAACTTATGAAAATTATTATTTGAACATTATGCAATGCACAAACTGATAATGTTATATGCATATTTAATATATTCATAACATTACTTATCGGTTACTATATATTATATATACTTAATTTATCAACTTCTAAATAAACGGACTGTTATGTGTGTGCTTCATTTTCTTAAGACTTTTGATAACAATGTAGGTATATTACTTAATCAAAACTTTTCATAGGCATTCATTAGCTGGTAATTAATAAAACTGGGCCAATATAAACAATAATGAAAAGGTAGGTATTCAATTAATTGTTTACATTATTCATAATAGGCGTGGAAATTCAAAAAGAATGACCTTTAGTATAATTTGATATGTCTTATCAGCGTATAATGCAGTGGACTTCAACATTACTAATTGTTGTTAACCTTATCTATTATAAATATTGTAGTTGTTTATTATCCCTTAATATTGACTTCATTAATATTCATTGTTATAGTAGAATCTACTGGTACGGAATTTTGATATTTGTTCTAAAAAGTGTATTGAAACTGGTGGAAATAGTAGACATTAGACACAGTTCATTAAAAGCTGCTGCAGGGTTACACCTCACGTGCCAAACCACATGACTCCACTTAAAAAAAATCCCGTTAATACATAGC
Source organism: Tiliacea aurago (assembly GCA_948098905.1). Taxonomy (NCBI): domain Eukaryota; kingdom Metazoa; phylum Arthropoda; class Insecta; order Lepidoptera; family Noctuidae; genus Tiliacea; species Tiliacea aurago. The sequence goes on along the minus strand of OX402583.1, from coordinate 2,845,601 downwards.
TTCTATGAATAATTTATCGACGAACCTATATTACCTGTATAATCGATAAAAACTTTCTCTTACTAGATATATAGTGTGGGACAGCACTAGTTGCGGTGTAGGCAGCAATGGCCGATATTATGAAAGTGTACTAAAGTGCATCTATTCTCGCCGTCTGATTAGTAATGTTTTGTTTGTTTTGCTCAAGCTTTCGCTGAGGGGGATCGGTAGTGGCCTAGGTTGCATATTTTAAATAATTCTTGCAGGGAGACGATTTGTTCCAAGGTCGGTTGTGGATCAATCTATCTCCGAGGTCAATCAATGGGTCTCCAAGAGTCCGAGGTTGTGGTATGGGCCTTTCCTTACCCTTTTCATCAAAAGTCGGAAACCAAGCTGCCTAAAAAAAAAAATTTTTTGAGAATGTGCAAACAGCGTTCTTTCATATAAAGTGGGGCTACTAGGGCTTGTGGGGTATATATGCCCTAGTAGCCCCAGTTAAAATTTTTAAGACCCCCTTTCTGTTCCTTTTGCAAAAAAGATATATTTTTTTTTTAAATTCATGCTTGCAAAATAGTTGGGCAAGCGTCATCTAAAACTATTCTAAATTTCAAGTTGATGGCATTAGTAGTTCTTGAGATATCCAGGTGTGACAGACAGACAGACGACTTAGTCTCACCATAAGGGTTCCTTTTTACCATTTTGGTACGGAATCCTAAAAACAAAGGCGGTCGCTGCATATCTAGGTGTAACCTTAGATAGAGCCTATATTATACAACATTAGTTTTTGTTTATACTAAACCTCTTAAGGGGTCATTGTATTCATCATTATGAACAACTTTTACTAGGGAGAGAACTTTTTGTAGGGAACAGCTGATTTTTTTTTTGCGATTTCTAGGTTGGTCCCATAGTAAAAGTTGTTCATAATGATGAGTACAATGACCCCTTAAGAGGTTTAGTATAAACAAAAACTAATGTTGTATAACCTATACATATGTCGCAGTGCTATAAAATAAAACAGAACATCGGGACCAGAAACAACTAGCTTGGTCGCCTTATTTCCACCAACTGGGGTGCAGCACTCGATGTTCTTCGCTACACTGGCATGTCTTTACCCTTATTTGCCGGCATTGGCCGGCTTATTCGCTTGTCTAATGTGGCACCGATCCGCTTACGCAAAGCATGTTGACATTGTCCTGAACGAGACGGGTCGAATTATATCGGGATGCCTAAAACCAAGTGCTCAACAAGTCTTACCCGTTGGCCACTATTGCTCCACCCTTCTTTCTTATATCTATGGCTTCACCTGTCCCACATGTCCACCTGTTTAAAACTAGCTTATTAAAAAAAATGTGATTTGTGTGGCTCCTGTAATCTTTAATAAAATACCTGACCAAGTTAAAAACTTACCGTTGCAATTTTTTTAAAAACGTTACAGTACAGAATTACCTACTTGCAGATAAATGTTATTATTCTGTGTAGGATTTCTTAAATGATATTTTTTTGTAATATACAGGAAAAGTTTTTATCCACTGCGCAAATTTTGACAAATTAAACTTAAACGAATTTTATTAAACATATATTTTTTATTTTGATACGTCTTAGTACAAAAAACAAAAAATATCGTTAACGAAAGATGTTTATTTTAAAAGTGGTTGTATGGCTACCCGGCGGCGGCGCGCGGCAAAGCGTAACGCGCTAAAGTACCTACCTATCAGCTGTGCGCTCGCTCGATTCGCCGGCGTAGGTATTTACGTGGGTTACAATGTACTGATCGCTAATTTTATCAGGTTCGAACTTTTTTATGTTTAGACCGTGACCTGAAGTTATTTGCAGAGTAATTCCAAATTTTCCTTCATACTTTAACGGGCTTAGGATGGCTTCTTCGATTTCGATCGCCAGTCGGGGTCTGCCAGACCCTCGTGCATGATTCGGGGTTCTGAACTGTCCGTGATCAAGCAGCCTTTCGGCGAGCTGCTCGCAAACTTTCACCACTCAGTACATACACTCGCACCATCTCGGTTACTGAAGTCCGACATCGTGACCGGTAGGTACAAGCACGACACACGTGCAGCGCGGCGCTTGCGCGGGAAAGCGATTAGACGCGACGTCACACGACAGCGCGTGCGATGAGTGAACTGTGGGCCACAGCGCCCGGCGCGCCTTGCCGCCCCCTGCCGCCCCCTGCCACCCGGGAGCCGTGCAACACCGCCGCTTGCGCCGGCCGCCGCGCGCGGCCATTGATATTATTACGAATAGATTGTGTCCATATTTTGCTGATTTAAAGTAGGATAAAAAAAAAAAAAGTATTGAATAAATAATGGAAATGTGTTCTGTTACTGATATTGAACCACCAAAAAAAATTTTAACGCACTGGTTAAAAACTTTTCCTGTACATGTTATCCTCTACTTTGCATTACATTTGCATGCTTCTATTAAGGCAGAATGTACATGGATCCTATTATACTATAATTTAACAACTTATTTTTATGTTCCTATATTCTAAGCAAATAAAGACCTATTCTATTTTGTCGTACGAAAGGAAGTCGCATGCACACTTGAGAAATATAAGCAAGGAGCCGATTCCCGACATCTCCTCTACGAACACGCAATGACGCAACAGCGTCGGGTAGACTTAAGAGCCGAAAGAGCTTCCGCAGCTGTACACAGGCTATCCAAGACCGACTGCCTAAGGTGAGGAGAGACCTAAGGAAAAAACAGCACCCGTGACCACCCGACTTCGTTCAGCCCCAGCCATGTCCGGGTGGACGTGACCTGCAGAGGCCTTTATGAACAGCAATCAAACGACTGCGGATCTTAATAGACAGCTGCAAGCACAACCTAGCGAAAAGGGGGATTATTGATCTAACCGACAAAACAATTCTCACATGTTGGCAGCTCCAAAGTGTTCATATCAGGGTTGTTGCAAACATCAGCATCAGCATCCGCGGAACTTCAGCATCAGCATCCGCATTGATCGATGCTGATTATTAATGCTGAAGTTCGAGTCGTGATCGTGATATGACCGCAAAGGGCACATTGCGCAGGGCTTATAGCACGTGTTGTTTTCGTTTGCGAGTTTTTACCAATAATGCAATGTACTTGCTCTCTGTAAATTTTCCATTAATTTAACATTGGCTCGTATTTCCCGGCAATAACATCACATAGCCCAGAAAAACAGGAAACCTGTGCAAGAAAAACTGTGCAACGTTGTCTAGGGAAAAAGTAGTCTGCCCTGCTTTTATAAGAAAATAATTAAAATCAGCATCAGCATCCGCTGATGTCAATGATAAAAAATCAGCATCAGATGTGAATAAAATAAGCACCAGCAACAACCCTGGTTCATATACACCTGCACTCCTCATCAAACTCGCCTTTTCCAACTATGTTAAGGTCGGCTTCCAGTAAAACCGGATACAGCTGAATACCAGTATTTTACATGGAGCGACTGCCTATCTGACCTCCAGAACCCAGATATTGGGTAATACGATACCCCTTGGTAAGACTGCCATGGTTGTCAGACTTTCGGGCTTTTGACGACCCGTAATGACTGTTAAAGATCCACGAATGACAGTCGGAACCAACGGCTTAACGTGCTTTCCCAGGCACGGCGTTGTATTCCACGCACGCCTCAAAGAGTTGTCAGCACTAACTGACGGGGTCCGTTAGGGCCAATGCCTGCCAGGGTTGCGAGTTTGTCCGAACGGGATATTGTGGCACTGGCACACAGGCAAATGAAGGAATACGGGTGGGTTTTTGTCAGTAAAAGTCTGACACGCCCTCCCACTCCGCCCAGAGCGGGAGAAGGTATTTGATAATTTCCCACCCAAAAAAAAAAAAAGGCACGGAGGGGCTTGGTATGTAAAGATGGTCACCCATCTATGGACCAACCGCGGCAAGCGCAACCTGATGGATCGACCCGTGTGGCTTCATTACTTAGCCACAAGCTCCTCCACACCAGCACTTTTGAGGACCTAAAAAATGCCATTGATGCCACGATTGGCGTGGCCACCTACTGGGCTCAACTCATTTAACAGTTTACCATCTATTTAATGAAAATAGTCCCTTCCCCCAACTGCACTGAGTGTGGCAAACTGGAAGACGTCCTTCACATCATGGCGGAGTGTGCCCGGAACGAAGATCTCAGAGCTGAGTTAGTATTACAATTTGGTGTTGATGTTAAAGAGTTGGGAAGATGCAATAACATTCTAGCATTCCCCTTGTCAGAACCAGCGAGGCTACTATATAAACTTGTGCGCATTGGTATCCGTAGAAGATAACTAAATGGTGTAATATATTATAAGAAAGCCTTACGGAGCGACTTAGTCTTGTTGACCAAGGTCCTTATATAAAGATTATAAAAAAAAAAAAAATTACCATCGACTCGAAAAGAAGTCATTTCCCCAAAACGTAAGACCACTCTTTAATTCGAGATCATTAAGAAAGTAAAAAATATTTATTTATTTTCCAATTTACATCTATCATTACAGGGGTAAGTAACCTAATGCGATAGTGTACTTATCTAAAGTCCTAACCTAACTCCTGAGCATCCTGGAGAGATGTCCGCTGTGTACCCAGGCACGGTTTTTTAAAGGTAAGCGGGGTCTGAATGTGCATATTGGAAAGGTACACAGACCCAAAAATTCACTCATTTCAGACCCACCAACAGCTACACCTACAATACCAGCTACATCCACTTTTGACCTGTTTTGGAAAACCCTTTCAAAATTCAAAAACTCTGTACCTGTTTTGAAGCGAGTTCCCCGCGGCGCCCGAACTCTTGTGGCACAACACCTAGCAGGTTGCGTTCGTCTTGCCGCCAGGGAGAACTCGCAAAGTGCTTGGGAACAGCTGCTCACCTTCCCTTACAGAATTCTACACGTACAAAAGAATTTGGCAACCAAAAAGACATTGACTGCACAAATTAAAGAAAACTGTAATATTTCGGCTCATAATTTAGATTCAAAATTACCGACACAGATATACACCTCTTCAAGAGGTATATCACATCTTGTTGAATCTAAGTTAGAGGAAGGTGACATAAGTGGAGCAGCCAGGATTCTTTTTAGTAGCGATGTGGTGGCACCGTGTTCTCCAGAAACACTCGCAGCTCTGGAGAGCAAACACCCTGCCCCAGCGGATGGTCTTTCTTTTCCCGACCTGATCTGGATAATCACTTCCTCACCATTACAGGTCGAGAGTTGGTCACAGCTGTTCCGCTGGCGGCCTCGACGGCCTGAGTCCTCAGCACCTTAAGGACCTTATCAGTTCAGGCGCCGGGGCAGCTGGTGAGTTGCTCTTGAAGGGGCTTACGGCTTTGATTAACCTTATGCTCTCCGGCAAGGTGAACGAGGCCGTCATCGACGTTCTGTACGGGGCCAATCTATGCGCCCTGCGTAAGAGGGATGGCGGCATCCGTCCTATTGCCGTGGGAACTACATACCGTCGTATGGCAGCCAAGATTTGCTGTAAATTTTTTGGTGAGGTTGTTTCGGAAAAATTTCAGCCCCTGCAGCTAGGTTACGGCTCGAAAGGGGGCTGTGAGGCTGCCGTACACGCTTTGTCGACCTACCTAAGCTCTGGCAAAGGAGAGGTCATCCTGAAGGTTGACATAAAGAATGCCTTCAATTCTGTTAATAGGGACACCTTGCTGGCAGAAACTAAAAGAGAAATACCTCAAATTTATAGTTTCCTTTGGCAATGTTACAGACACTCTTCTAAATTACTTTATCGGGACAACCTTTTGGAATCTGCTGTTGGCTGTCAACAAGGTGACCCTCTCGGGCCACTGATTTTTAGTTTAGCAATTCACCCAATCATTCGACAGCTAAATTCCAAATTTAACGTTTGGTATCTTGATGATGGAACTTTGGGAGGCGATGTAGAAACGGTTTTAAAAGACTTTCAATTCTTAAAACATAAACTATTTTCCATTGGCCTTAATCTCAACCTTTCTAAATGGGAACTTTATTTAGCGGACAGTACTGACAGACATCTGACACTTCCTAAATTTAACGCAATAGCCCCAGAAATCAAAATTATTGAAAAAACCTCTCTTCGTCTCCTTGGGTCTCCAATCTTTGAGAATTCCTTTCCCGATTTTATTGAGGAAAAAAATACAAAATTTCAGTGACGTTTCGGAAAGATTGTTCCAAATTAACATGCATTCGGCTATAACCTTAATCCGTTACTGCTGTTTCGGCCCTAAATTAACATATTTCCTTCGCGCTTCCCATTCATGGAAGCACACTCACCTATTAGACAAAATGGACCAAATTATCCGGCCTACAATATCTTCGATCTTAAATGTGGCCATGGACGACCGAGCTTGGGCACAAGCTACTCTTCCCATTCGTATGGGAGGCCTCGGCGTCCGCAAAATTACAAGTATTAGTTTACCGGCTTTCATTTCCTCGGTCCACGGCACTGAGAAATTAATCAGGAAAATCCTAGCCCCCACACTGATTGATTTTGATGTGCCGTGGTTCTCCGAGGCTATGGATGCCTGGAGACTCGCTTGCCCGAACTCAGATGCACCCGACAATCCATCTTCCCAGAGACGGTGGGATGAGCAGCTCTGCAGAGTAGTACAGAATAATTTACTTGACACGTCTGCTACTACTGCGGAGCGTGCGCGCTTGCTGGCTGTGGGTAAATGGGAGTCGGGTCTGTGGCTTCATGCACTACCATCGTCGAACATAGGTACTTTGTTCGACGACACTACTTTCCGCCTCGCTGCTTCCCTCCGACTAGGAGCTCCTTGTTGTTCTCCTCATCGCTGTCACTGTGGCGAAGTTGTCAACAGCCTCGGACACCACGGCCTGTCTTGCAACCGTAGTGCAGGTCGCTTAGCGCGGCACGCGAATATTAATGACATTATCCGACGAGCTCTTGTCACCGTCGGCGTTCCAGCTGTATTAGAACCTAATGGCTTGGCACGTGACGATGGCAAGAGACCGGACGGCATGTCTTTATTTCCATGGAAGGTGGGTAGGCCTTTAGTGTGGGACGCAACGTGTGTCGATACTCTTGCGCCATCCCATCTTCCTGACTCCGCGTGCTGTGCTGGCGCTGCTGCTGCGTCTGCGGAAAATCTCAAGCGGCGAAAGTATATTAACCTTATTGGTAATTATATTTTCGAGCCGTTTGGGGTTGAAACCCTCGGGCCGTGGGGTCCGAGTGCTCATGATTTGTTCAAAGATATCTCCAAACGGCTGGTTGACACTTCCCGTGACCCAAGGGCTGGCTTTTACCTTGGCCAGAGGTTAAGCATTGCCATACAACGTGGCAATGCCGCCAGTCTCTTGGGTACATTACCAGTCGACAGCGATGCGGAGGAATTTTTCGACGCTATATTTTAATGTTTTATATTTTCATGTTTAGATTAAATACATAAATGTCAGGTATTATTATCGAACTGTCTTAAAAGTCAAATAAAGTCGTGTATGGTAAAAAAAAAACCTAACTTATTATTATAATTACATTTTGTAACTTATTACAAATAATGCATTCTTTGTGAATTCACTCAGAGAACAACAGAATAGGTCCGAGTCACTAGCTATGAGGTTGAGAGTGCGGAGTGCGCGCGTCAGTGGCGCCTCACTTAAAAGATTGGTGCTCGCGCGCGGCTCCGCCAGCAGCCGTGCTGTCGTCGGCGCCACACGTACCTGTCCGGAACACACAACCCTATGTGCCCTAAAATGTCCGCATTATGTACCTTCCCCCATTATGGATCATCATCATTCTCCTGCCCTTATCCCAATTTATTTGTGGTCGGCGCAACATGTCCCTTTCCGCCACACTTCTCTATTAGTCGTCATCTCGGTAGTCACTCCCTTTTTAGTCATATCATCTTTCACTCAGTCCATCCATCGTTTCTTCGGTCTTCAAATTCAGATTCAGATTATTTATTTGTAAACATAGGTTACAGATACACAGGTGTGTGAGATGTTAAACTTTCGTAAGTTCTCTATGCTTTGCCATTAGGCGTACAAATATTAGCATGAGTTTTAATTATTTAAAAATATCAAATAAAAATGATAGAAACAGATAAAGAGGATAAATCAACATAATATTCCCCTGTAAATTAGGTAATTAAATTCCAAATAAAAACTATAATGTCAAAACAAGTACTAAATTAACAAAATATTTCAAAAAAGTCAACAACAAAAATGATAAAACCGAAATGTCAAAAATAAAATAAAAATAGGATAACTGTCAAATTAATAAAAGAGTGTCAATTTATGTCTCTTTATATTAAGTATAGGTCACTGAAGGAGGGATTATAGAACTGTCATCCAAATAGCATTTTATTGAGTAATAACATTTATCGATTAAAATTTTCATAGGTACACTTTTGAATTTGTCCAGATTTAATGATTTTGATGTCTCAGGCAGCTTGTTAAATCTTCCCCTACTCTTATAGCCATCGACATTCATACTCAAAACTTTCCTCACGACATTTTCCTCATTCCTCCGCATCACATGCATGACAACCGATTTCCGCACAACTTTTCAGTCACCGGTGCCACTTTCAGACTAAAAATCAGATATGTAGGTATTGCAAAAGTCTTGTTTGCTCTGCCTTGAAAGATATTCAAGATTGCATGCAAGAGTGTCAGCTACAGTGCACATTCAAATCGTTTTACCTCTGCTTAGACCCTGAAAACTTGTTATGTACTAAGTAAATTGCTAACTGTGCAAGTTATTATTATTACTTAGTTATAAGTATTTGTCTGACGAAGTATAATATTTAAGCATACCTTCATCATGCATCGAATGTTCTTGCCATTACAAGATTCTTATTTGCAAGATGCTCTTCAAGTTTTCACGATGTCTATCATTACCTACACACATGTACTCTTTTTTTACATACATGTATCATATAAGCGTGAATTTCTGTATGGTTTCATCAAAAATTATGTCCTCTCTTCCTGACCTAAAGATATCTAGTTCTATTACAACTGATAACAATAGAACAGGGCAGCATCCTAGCATTGTTCTCTATTGGTACTCCCCGTCTGTTAATACCGTCACTAAGCCGTTTGCCAATCGCCTGTAACTGCAATGTTCAAGAAATATTTCATCACTATATAAAACAAAGTGTTCTTCTAATATAAACCTGTTAATAACAATGTTAAATATTACTTGCGGTCAGAGTCACCCGCGGATTGCGCTAGGTACCTAAAGTTCATAGAATCTTAGCTCATCTCCTGGTTGCAGTAACTCCTGTTACGACATAGTTAATATATGATAAAATAAACTTACTGGAAGTTGTTATAATACTTTCTTGAGCTTTGAGATTAATCTGACAATTCTCCTTTAAGGCTTCTATATACCGGGGCGACTTGTCGCGCGACGCGACACGACACAAAGGCACCGCTCGTCCCTCCTCTTCTTTAGGGAAGAAGCTAGTATTTGTGTTTAATTGTCGTCGAGTTTTGGTTGTGATCTGTCATCAGTTTCACCACTATTGGTAAACTGGACGCTGGAATTGCCTTCATCTCTATTTGGTCCATTGGAAAACTTTGTTCATCCCGTTCTACTTCCCTTGTAATAATCTCCAATGTAAAACAAAATATATAGTCCGTTTTTGACTAACTATCATAAATTCATAATGTTACAGACCGTCCCACCAGCAGTTTTCTTTGCCTACCTCGGTAGCATTAAACTTCAAGCACTAACATGAGTGTTTATTGTAATATCTTCACTATTCTTCTTTGTTAGTCAAGCGATATTTTTGTCCATCTTTTCGGTTGCATGGCTATACTAATCAAATCTTCGTATGTTTTACAAAATATTGGCTAATCATTATAGTGAAATACAAATTTTGCGCAGCTAACATTTCACTGCAGATACATACATTTAGTAGTTGTCAGTTGTCACTGTCTACACTTGTTGGGAAACGAAGTGAATGAGCCACAGCGAAGCAGGTGAAATTGTGAAACACTGCCATCTTGCACGATACTCGTAAAGAAAATACTTTATTAATATTTGTTGCATTGACGGAAAGAAAATTACTTATAGAAGGAAGTCCATCGTATTTCCCTTGCGTCCCATTCCGTTTCCTAGTTACACCACTCCATCCTTGTTGGTGTTAATAACATAAAACCTCAAATTCTTCTTTAAGACGCAGATATATGCCAGTGACCTTGAGTGGTTAGCTTGCGTGTTCTGTACTGAGCTCACGCAACGCGTGACGCGTTCAGCCAGTAATAGCACTCGCCCATCAAGGAGCGCTGTCCCTAATTTGACGCATTATTAATTTATTATACAAAACACAAAAGGTACTTTAATACAATGCGTATACTAAAAGATCAATAATTAAATTATCTTTAAATTGGTGAAAGTATCAGAAAAATACGCTCGGTAGATTTTGCGCCATTCTCAGTTTTTTATCCGTGTGACATAACTTTACAAATTATATATAATGTATATATATATGTAATATAAAAATAATCTAAAATATTCACATATTAAATTATTGAGAAAATGCTCTAATTAAACATATATTTTTTTCAAATCATTAACACTACTCGTTTAGACGTGATCTTCAGTATAAAATCATTAAAACTCGGTTATCGTCCCCTTAAGTCTGGAAGCTAGGAATCTAGGATCCTGTTAGCAGCCTCAGACCTTCTTTCTAGAACACTTTAAATTGATTCTACATATTTGGTCGGTTTTGCGAAAGATGAACGCTTGCTATAACGGCACAACTTGCGGGAATTAAATGACTACCTACCGATTTGAATAATTTCAAGGTAAAACAAAGACCAGATCTTCCGTTTGTAGTTAAAACTGAGAGGACACAACCTGTTAATATTGAAACTGGTTTTGAAGAAAAAGGTCTGAATCATCTAACTGGAGTCTTTGAACACGTAATCAATATAAACATTCACAACACATAATCCGCGGTTTAAATTGTGATTGTCGTTAAAGTACCGTATAATGTTATGTTGATTGTCGTCTTTGAGTTCAAGTTCAAGGTCATCGGATTTGTTGCGTGAATCAGAATACACGCTGCTTTTGTTTTGTTAGTTCTAGTCATACTTCCATTCATAGGCATTTGAACCTTTGTTTTATGATGTCTCTGCAGCCAGCCAGAAGCCAAAAGCCTAAGAGGGCAGAGTACATGTGAAAGAGTTTTCAGGGCTTCCCCTAAGCCCTAAAATTGCTTCACATCCAGTCTAATTACTATTTGGCAGTTGATGATGAATGGTCTTCAAAACTTCCATATTCCTAGATTCCAAAATATTGCTGGGTCTTCCCCTACTCAATCTTCTTCTTTGGAAGCTTTGATGTCCTTTAATGGCAACTTCGTATTTAAAGTTTTAAATACTTACATTCTTCGTATCAATAACCCACCTTACCTTCGTATGTTCTATAGTGGAATATTACCATAAATACTTAAGGAAATCAATACGAATACCTACGCCAGCTGTTTACTATTCCACGGAAGTAGATTGACCTTAATTGTATTAACCCTGTTTTATTCGTCTACGTTCGGTCTTCTTCGGACTCAGCCGGAAAAACTGGATTCGTCCTAATTGGAACACTTAAATGGTTTTGCTACTGGCAGTTCCTTCTAAGTATTTAAGTCACTTGCTGGGCAAATGTAATGTCCATCACGTGTTGCTCTGCAAAGATTTAATTTTTTCGTACAAAACTGCAAAGCATTTTTAAATTTCAAGCACACAGTTGCCAAGAAGGGTAGTGTTTTAAAGATACGGTAAACCGGTCTGGATGTAGTACAGAATGAGATTAATGAGTTGGTTGAGGGAATGGGTATTTACAACTGGTATATACTGTTAACACACGATAGTCTAGAATTCTAGATTTAGGCTTGTACGGTAAACGTACTTAGTATGATGTTCTTAGTTTTAAAGTTAGGTGCCTTTTATGGCTCAGAATTATAACCTCAAAGCATTAACATGGTCTTAAATTCATATCTAAATGATTTTCGTTTTGCCAAAGACATATTCAAGGTGCCTTTGTGACAAAGTTTCGTTGAGCAAAAAGTTCATGGATCAGATCACACAAAAAGTTGGGCTTCAAAGAGCTTCAATTATCTTCAATTAGCTTCAATTATCTTAGGTATCTTTAGAAACGTTTGAATGGATATTATCCGTTCATGTATCCTTCGAACTTTCTTTTAGGCTGTTTAGGTTATAATTCTCTCAAGGTTAGAAGAAAAAATGACCAAATTTTGAATATACATGTAAGATCCTTCACGGAAAAACAGATGCTCCTGAATTGCATGACGAACTGTCCCATCTTTTGCTCCGATGAACTATAACCGTAGCAGGAGGCACAGATTGTTCGCCGTGCCTTGCAGTCGAACCGTCGCTCGAGCCCAGTCTCCTGTCCCTCGCACACTCTCTGCGCTCAACGCTCTCCTGGACGCTAAGCCTCACTGTGGTGTGTTCGCGGATGAATGGAAGAAGATCTTGTCAATATGTCTGGAGTATTGTGAGATGAGCGTATGACTGTCGAGTAGCTGTATTCTTTTGTGTTTGTACCAGTACTCGTATAATGTGTTGTGTCTTTAACTAATGTAATTGGCCTTTGGCCGTTTTATGTTAAAGTAAAATAAATAAATTAATTAATTGAGCAAATAATACTGGCGTAAAACGAATGGTACTTATTTTTTGAATAACTTAATCAACCTCATTACCAACCAGCACAAATCCCACCGGTTATGTTAAAAACTGTGGCCATTGAAAGGGTGCTAGATTTTAAATACTTAGGGCACATATTTACTGAGTACTGAGGACTTGAAAGATGATGCTGACATTGAAAGAGAACGGAAGCAATATGTTGACCCGCAGGTTTGCACGTTGTACACCAGAAGTAAAAGTAACTCTTTTTAAGGTTTTTTGCCAATCTCTGTACTCGTGCTCGAACTCTGTGGGTTCGATATACTTAAGCAAAGAGCATAATATACCCTCAGAGTTCAGTGTAATAATTATGCCTCTAGAATATTGGTGGGGCTTCCACGTTACTGCAGTGAATCAGGAATGTTTTCCGAAGCACATACTGATGGTTGCGATAAGGGATTGCACCGAAGATTTGTGCAGAGTGCGTGGGAGCGTCAGCGGCATTCTGAAGGTCATCAGTGATAAGCCATTATGGCGCATTGGGTACTTACTACTTACATGTGCATGTACCCCGGTGCGTCAGGTGAGTGCAACAGAATTATATGAACTGAAATATGGTATTACATGTGTTACTAACATAGTTTATATGTACACACGGCTACACATCAAGCTATACATTTCCAGTATAAGCTGATCTCGCATTGTATAGGATTTCCGTACAGTGCGAGATCAGCGTAAACTGGAAATGTATAGCTTGATGTGTAGCCGTGTGTACCATGTATTATAACATCATATGGCTCAAGGTCTGAATTAAAGCTTATTTTACCATGTTTTACGCAAATAAATGATTTACTTACTTACTTACTTTATTTTATTGATCTGACCAGTTACAGTTCATCGACATGGTATTGAGGATAGTTTCCTTTTAAGTAAATAATTGGTATATGTTCCCACATGAACATACCGATTCTTTTGGGGGTGAATTCTTTCGACCGTGCGGAGCTTACCGAGTATGCAGGTCTCCTCAGATAGAGAATATCCATGAATATCCCCATTAAAAAACATGTATTTAAACCACAATTAGACAGCTTTTCTGCTTCATTGATCTCCATATTTTAATAATGTACCACCATTAAATATAGTTTTTTACTGGATTTTTCTCCAAGACCAAGATAAAAATCTTCCACCGGACAGTTTAAAATATGTTAGTCTTCGATTGTCTTTTACTCTCAGAGGATTGTGGTAAAACAACAGCTGATTCAATAGCATTGTATCATAATAATTGTGAGAATTTTCGAAAAACATTGTTGTAGTCAAGGATTTACTCAAATTGGATGGGTGGCGTTGACATACACTTGGTTAATCAATTTGAAAGGTAATCGTCGTTATGGCCGAGTTAAGTAACTACCTTGAATTTTGAGCCTGAAGAACGAAGCGGATGGTTATGGAAGTAACTAGGTTTCCAGCAAGATAGACGCCATTGATTTTATTAGGCTTGTGAGATAATTGAATTCTTTCTTATCTTCCATAGGCGTCTCTATGCATACACTGAAAAGTTTAAAATATCAGGCAGAGTTAAAAAAAATCCTTCCAAAACCGGAAACCTGGTACTGAATAAACTGAATCCAAAATGTCTTTAGCAGATGATATTTCGCTTCCATTGTATTCACAGTATCCAATACATTTCACACATGTGATGCCAATGAATTCGGTCAGTGGCCTTATATGAATTATAATTCATTCTTGTCATACTATATATAACCAGAGCGACTTCTAGCAGATTCTAAGGTTCTAGAACTAAGGGCAAGTATCTAATTTAATCAACGGTTTACCTGTAGATACATTTCCGTTTCTGAAAGGTCAACGATTCCTGTATTGCGTTGTTCTCTACATTTGCGTGACACTTTTCCTTATTGTTTTTAACTTCATCAAATTCATAATGAGTTAGGTACCTAGTTGGTTTTGTTTTCCTCATTGCATAATTATGGTGTTGTGGTCAATTGAGTATTTTTTTTGAGACGTAAACAATGATGACATATTCAACTTAGTTTCATACTAGCACATACTTAACTTTCCTTAATCAATTTAAATACTTACTTTAAAACTTTTCTTGTTTTTAGCAAACCTATTCTGCTTAAAATTCTTTTACCTTCAAGCCCTCGATCTTTCTTCCCCTGTCATGTGTTTCAGGATGTCCATAACTAACATGTACCATTTTTATATCTTCCACCTGAAACATATTATCTAACGCACTAGAACCACTGGAAATTATATCCATGGACTATTTGAAAAGTAACTACTTACCTACATAATTATAATATCTTGTTGACAATCTTTTCTGACAAGATTTTCACTTTTCCGACTAACATTGTGGTTTGTTTACAAGACTTACGTTGTTACTTCACGTTATTGCGATGTGAACAAACTCAATGTTTTACTACTGGTTCACTGTGAGCCTCGCTATCGTACGTTTGATCATCACTTATTTGTCGTTCGAGATAATTGCCGGTTGTTGTTTTTGCATTTTTTTTAATTATTATTCACAGAATACAATTTCGAATAGTGCGTGTCGGTTTATTTATATTTTTTGAGTTCTTACCTTTCAATACTTCATGGACGATTTTTCTAAAGGGGTTCTGGGATCGTTTGCTCAACTACAATAAGATCTAAAGTGGGTCCAAAGGAGTAACGGCTGCCTGACCTCCTTTACCGATCACAGGGAAAACAGAACTTCCGATAGTGTTAACAGTGTCCTCGCGTGTGTTTAAAGTGCCGAAAATATAACCTCAGAAGTGATTTACTGCCAGAGCTGAAGCCTGCTACAGCTGATTATGTATATTACAATGGATTGAAGTAATTCGTGTGGTGATTGCAGGTGTGGGTAAGCCTACAGTGCAGTGTATGGACAGTGCTTTCAAATGATTAAAATAGCTGCATGTTTGAAATGATAAAGTTCAATTGAAAACTGTAGATACGATATGGCAAGACATTTTGGTGGATTTTTTTAAGTATACCACCAGAAATGAGAAAAAATCCGGCCAAATGCGAGTCGGACTCGCGCACGAAGGGTTGCGTACCATTATCTATAAAAATGGCAAATAAATCACGTTTGTTGTATGGGAGGCCCCCTTACATATTTGTTTAATTTTAATTTAATTATTTATTTTTAAAGTAAATATATAACTAAATATTCTGTGAATATTTCAAGCGTCTACCTGTTGCCATTATCAATATAGAACAAAATCGAAATAAAACACGTATGTTGTTTAAGAGCGCCTTAAATATTTATTTTATTCTGTTTTTAGGGTTCCGTACCCAAAGGGTAAAACGGGAACCCTATTACTAAAGCTCCGCCGTCTGTCTGCCTGTCCGTCTGTCACCAGGATCTTCTCATGGATCCGTGATAGCTAGACAGTTGAAACTTTCACAGATGATGTATTTCTGTTGCCGCTATAACAACAAATACTAAAAAACGGAATAATATAAATATTTAAGGGGGCTCCCATACAACAAACGTGATTTTTTTTGCTCGTTTTTGCTCTATATTGATAACGGCAACAGGTAGATGCTTGAAATATTCACAGAATATTTAGTTATATATTCACTTTATAAATAAATAATTAAATTAAAATAAAACAAATATTTAAGGGGGGCTCCCATACAACAAACGTGATTAAGTGAGTACGGAACCCTTCGTGCGCGAGACCGACTCGCACTTGGCCGGTTTTTTAGTATTTGTTGTTATAGCAGGAACAGAAATAGATCATCTGTGAAAATTTCAACTGTCTAACTATCACGGTTCATGAGATACAGCCTGGTGACAGACAGACAGACGGCGGAGCCTTAGTAATAGGGTTCCCGTTTTACCCTTTGTGTACGGAACCCTAAAAACTAGGCAGTTGATGAATCTGCCCAGCCTTTTTCCAACTATGTTGTGGTTGGATTCCAGTCTTACCGGATGCAGATGAATACCAGTATTTGTATTACATAGAGCTTACTGCATATCCGTCCTCCAGAACACAGTTACTGTGTTCAAATTATAACATAATTTAGTAATTAGAACTATGGCCTGCACAATAAATCAATAGACCATCAAGGAGTCCAGCATGACATTAGCTGACACAAATCACGTTTCACGGAAGATCCGATTGTCACTGACATTGATCTGCGCGACCATGCGCGTGAGTGGAATCCTGATTGATTTAGTCCAACAATAATGTCAGCCTTTCCCAACCCATTAACCTTTGACTCAATCGCACATAAAATCAGTGAGATTTATTGAGAAAAGACTCACTTTATCAATTTTAGACGGGCACGTGCTGGGCACGCCACAATTGCGGCGGTAAGTCCCCTCTTTGAGGAGTGGCTAGAGAGGCGCCACGGCGTCCTCACCTTCCGCCTGACGCAGGTCCTCACCGGACACGGTTGTTTCGGGAGGTTCCTGTTCAGGATAAAGCGGGAGGAAACGCCCGGGTGTCACCACTGTGTGGATCGCCCGGAGGACACGGTGGAGCATACGGTGGAGGTCTGCCCTGCTTGGGCGGAGCACCGCCGTGTCCTCACGGAGGCGATTGGCGGCGACGATCTCTCGCGTCCGGCCCTGGTTTAGGCCATGGTTCGGAGCGAGAGTGCATGGGAGGCCGTCACCTCCTTCTGCGAAACAGTAATGCTCGCGAAGGAGGTGGCGGAACGCATGAGGGTGAGGCAGGGTGCCCGCCCTTCCGCCCTTAGTCACCGCAGGAGACGCCCTGGGCGTCGGGAATCGCAGGCCGATTCCCGGCCACCGTAGGCGCGGGCTTGCGGACGGTGAGCGATGGGTAGCTCGCCGTCCGATAAGGACCAAGCCCGGGTCGACGGCGCGTTGTGTTCCACGCGCGCCTCAAAGAGACGTCAGCACCAATTGACGGGGTCCGAAAGGACCAATGCCTGCCAGGGTTACGAGTTTGTCCGAAAGGGATATCAAAAAAAAAAAGACGGGCATTTGCTTCGGATTTCGATTGATTCAGTCAACTGTATTAAACTTTTCCTTCTACTTCGTAAACTATATTTACACTGAAATTAGCTTTGCTGATCAGCTCAATTGGTATCATATCAGAGCAAAGGTTGAAATACAATACATCTAAGTAGGTTCTACTTTGAAATTGTCTGTGTTAGTAATTTTTGTTTAATGTATTATTTTTTGGGACGATGTTTCTTAACGCGCATTATACTCTTCACCTTTGTCGAATGACATTTTAACCGTCACAACACTTTTGTTACGTAACAAAAGCTTCTTGTGTTTTTATTGTATTTTTTCTTCAACATTGTTTGTAAGAAATTCACAAATATTATTATTATTTTAAATATTGTTGTAAACGCATTGAAATCTAGTGACTATACCTTTAAAATTATAATCTGTTAATTAATGTTATAATTAGTGCTACTTATAATATTATTCTTAAATAATTCTAATCTCTGTGATAATATGGACTGTACATTGGTGGCTACTAATGTGTAATTTTGTCAAATATAAAGATTGATTTGATTTTTGATAGCAAATACGTGCACAACTGCACATTGGGAACCACATACGTCTACTGTGCGTCATCTAATAATAGAAGCAAACTTAATTTGAGACTGTAATTCAAGCATGTTTAGAATCATAATTTTATTTTCATTTGAGCATCTGCAAAGAAAAGCTTGTGTTTTTAATATAAACTAATGCCATATTTTGTTGAATTGATTATTAATAAGTTTTCTATAGAAATTTATAATTCTTCATATCTCGTCTTTATATCCTTGTCTTTTCAAAATATATATTTGGGAACATAGATATTCTGTAATCCAATCGAAATAAATACACACTACCTTAAGAATATGTTTGATTTACAAATTATTTTGGTATTACGTTTGTATGAACTACGCATGCTACGCCAGCCCCTTAAATATTAATGAACACGTCAATAAAAACAGGAGGCAGGTAGTTCATTGACGTTCGGTTATGTCAATGGAAATGGATGTAATAAATCGTCAATTGTTTTTGAATGACCGCTAGCCAGTTTGCCGGTGTAGGTACAATACTCATGTCAAGCCTGCTGTATTCAATGACTTTCCACATAATGCTTTTGGTTTATACTGAAGTGAGTCATCATCAGCATCATGCAGCCAAAAAAAAAATAGAATTATAGGTTAACATTTTACTGAATGTATCTACTTTATCGTCGTCTATTACGCTTGAATCATGTGCTCAATGTCATTCACTTTCAGCTCAGCATGTTGACCGCGTGGCTCGTGCTCGTCTGCGCTACGGCTGCGCACGCGCTGCGTGTCGGCGTCGGCATCGCTGACGTCACAGGTCCTCCCGCCGAGATCGCGTTTGTAAGTACAGCTTCCGTTTTATTTGACCTTAAGGCTCTGTTTCACCACTCACTGACGTCGCTTTTAACTGCAATGTAAACAGCACCTTGAGGATTTTTTGTCCTGATGTCTCTTTAAGACAAAAAGGCCTGTAGTACTATTGACTAAGTACTGCCAAGCGAAGGGTGGATTGGGTCCCAAAAGTTAAAGCTATCTGTTGAAAATACTGCAGTGACTGGCCATTAGACATGATCTATAGATTTGACTTGGGGGTACTAAAATAGGTGCATCCAGATCTGCTCTCTGTTGTACAGTCGCCGTCAGATATATTGTAGCAGACAAGGTGACCAAATACTTCTGAACAATTTGAAATGTCAATAAGTTCCATACATTATAAGTTACCATTAATATCTGAACATTCATTACTTCATATCTGAGCAGATGCTTGTCAATAATTTCTATACACACAACTAACCAAAAATACCTGAACACTTAAAACGTCAAGTGTATCTATGCAGATAAACACAGAGCTTACCTAATTCGTTACTGCGTGATATATAGGACGAACTAAAAACGACTATCGACTTGACAAATATAAATTAAATTCCAGGTAACACCCTTTTTGAACACCAAATGACTGTTCTAGGTATAAATACGATGCAAAGGGAATAAAAATTGTTTATCATAGTACATTTTGATACAAGTGGAGAATGTTTGTTATTGCATTCGAGGCGGAATTAACACCCGAGCCGTAGGCGAGGTTGTTTTTGAGCCGAGAACAGGGTGCCTAAAATGGACGCTTTGGCAGAATCATAATATGATCTGCATAGGATTCATACATCCCGCAATTCATTTGTTTGACAGCTGCTATTTGACATTAGACTTCAATAAAGCAATTCATAATTTGCGGACCATTAAACGAAACTCCATACAAAACTGTCAAACAGATGAATTGCGGGATATGAATTGTACGCAGATCATATTATGATTCTGCTAAAGCGTCCATTTTAAGACCCCTGCAATAACAAATGTCCACGTGTATCAAACGACGTTTTTCAATATATTTTTGAAGAAATAAAATAACGAAAAATATACTTGTCATTAATTATTAGGAAACTATGATTTAATTTTCTTTTTTTTCGCGCTTTGCTTTCGCTAGGTTGAAGGAGAAGGAAAGGTAGTGTCTACAGCCGATAAAGAGCGTAATATGAAAAATAGAAAATATAAATATTTTTGAGTTTAGAACACAAATAAATGTTAATTTGTTCATAAACGTTTTTTTATTGTAATACTCATGGTATTCTATTTAAAAACATTATTTAAATATTCCAAAAATATGAACGCCGTAAAGACGCATCATTGCCGAGATTAAAAAAAAATCACCTCCGAATAGAGAAGAACGTTTCTGGCGCGAGCCGGTGTGAATAGAGGCATTGGACCAATTTGGACTAATTAAAGGTATAAGTTATCTGTGGCAATTTTTATTCCCGCACACGTGTTGGATAATAAAAAATCGCACACGTGTGAAATACATTGCATTGTGAACCTAATCGTAGTGCGATATTTATGAACCAGTTTCGAGGTGTTGAAAAATTATTTGTTTAGGATACAACTGATATTTTTTGTTAATATCAAACTATTGATAGAAAATAGATCTTGGTTTTGTGATGAAATTAAAAATTATTGTAAATATTATTTCGTGACAACATAAGTAGATAAAATATTAGTATTTTGTGTAACCTCCTTCTGCATTTAATTCGTCCTGTAACCGTTTTCGGATGGAACCAACCTTCTCACAAACATTTCGTCCTCTGAAAGATTCCCAAACGTTATTTGCATGTTGTCTTAATGCTTCCTTTGTTCGACATTGATTCCTATCCCACTCTTGCACCATTTTACCCTATAAGTTCTCAATGGGATTGAGGTCTGGACTTTTTGGCGGTAATTTGATTAAAGTAAGCTCTCTCTGTTCAATAAGGTGATACGTAAAAAATAAATCATAGCGAACTGGGCGGGAATAAGAAAGTGACAGAGTCAATTACTTCCACATGAGAAAAAAGAGAGCGCAACAATGCGCTGGAACCAAAATAAAACAACGTAAGAGCGCCAAACCAAATATAAATTGTTTAAAAATAAATTAAGCTATGTGTCAAAAATATGTTCAGCCAGAGTTTTCAATTACCTAATACGCACATTTTTAATGCAATTTTGCAATGAAATTACTTAGGATTTTGGAATTACAGAGAAAAATATAAAAAATTAGAGGTCTTTTCGAAATTAAATTCTATCGAGTAAATTGAACCAATTGCGTTTTCCTTCAGTCAAAGTATTAATTAAATAGTCGATATAATTATATCCAAAAATCCATATATCAAAATCCATATATGCTGTAATAGTGATATAAATGGTTACGAAAAAGCCCCCAATTTATTAAGGTATCGCCTTTGCATTGAGCTATTTGTCTTGAATGAACGTTATGGGTTCATCTTGATAAAATACTTTAGCAGTTGGAAGAACAGTATCTCCAAGAAGTTCCTTGTAATTCATGTAATTCATTCGTCCACTTATTTCTACAAGCTCACCAGGGTTATTTTTGCCTATAATTTGAACATATAATTATAAATATATGACTTTATTAACTAAGTACTTAAAGGTTACTGGGTAGTGGTACTTTTGATAAATGATAAATTATTTATTTTCTGTAAGTAGGTTTGTACAAAAACACTTTTACACGTCAAACATATTTAAAAAAAACTAAAAAAAACTAGATGAGGTCGGCGTATGAAACGCCGACCTCATCTAGTTTTTTTTAGTTTTTTACTGACTACTCTGAGAAGAAAGGCCGAAACAAACTCAGAGGTCACAGTCTCTTTTAAAGTCCAGACATAATCTTGGTCAAATCATGTGAAGACCATGTAGATTGGTGCCTGAAATGATCTTTTGATGAAAGAATCACACAAATTGAGGGGACCTGTCCAGTCAGTGCACGCATTTGTCAGTAGTCGTGCAGCTCAACTCAGAACTTGAGGAGCTCAACGATTCAACGAACAATACCAAAGAAAGAACATTCGGGTAGGCCGCATAAATTACTCAAACTGAACCAAAACAATGATGAAAACTAACTGAGTAAAAACAATAACCCACATAGTCTTCACATTTACAATACTTAATTAAAACAATATAATACTTAACAAAGTAAATATTCATGTCTTAGTATATACAAAATTCATCAATGTCAATGTGTATATAAAATACGGATATAATCTTGGTCAAATCATTTGAGGACCATGTAAATTGGTGTCTGAAATGGTCTTTTGAGAAAAGAACCACACAGATTGAGTGGACCTGACCAGATTGATGTTCAATTCGGCACGGAAGCGTATCGAATGGCTGTGAATAGCTATGAAGTTCATGATATAAATCAAATCAAGATTCACTGTAAATATATTGGAGCAGCTCAATCCCAAGCCTTTTTGTCCTCAATATAGTCTTTAACAGTATAAAAGGCTTTCTGGCACAGTTTCCGCTTTATAAAACATTTGAATTTATTAAGGCTTAATTCTTGAATATGGCTAGGAAGTTTATTATAGAAACGTATACACTGGCATCTAAATGAGCCACCTATTTTTTTAAGCCTGGTTGTAGGAACAACAAATTTGTGCTTGTTCCTAGTGTTTTAGTTGTGTTAACTTAGTAGACAGAAAAAAGTTTAAAGTAAATTACATAAGTATGCATAATAGTAATAATTATTCCATTTAGACTGTTTACAGATTATTGCGCAAAACAAATAAGTTTGAAGGGAGGGGGACGGGTATTAATATTATTATTATTCCCCTTTCACATTGATGGCAGTACCAGAATTCGTTCACATCACGGATTTCCCTTTTCCATAAGTATAATGTATAGGTTTCCACCAAAACAGTTATCGTGACGTTTTGAATGTTATTGAGGTTATGTTTTGAGTCAATGACTGATTAACAGGCTTAACTAGTCGTGTTTTCTTCTTTTTTACCATTATCTATCTTAATGAGTAAAAACGTCACTTTATATGAACCTGTCCATTACGCTTGTATTATATGTACTTAGATCTTGAACTCTGTTTAATATTGTTCTCCTTTATTAATTGTCTGATCTACTTTAACAGCGCTAAAGTGATCAGGGAAAAGAATAATTCCCAACGAATGAATATAGCACTAGAATGAACCTTCTCCCAACATCATCATCATCTTCTCAACCGACAGACGTCCACTGCTGGCCATAGGGCATCCTATAAATAGTTAAAACCGCTCATGCCATCCCATCATCAATGTTCTGAATTCAAATTCAATAAAAACTGCAGATGAAACGTTATTTCATAAAGTCCATCATGGTCGTTCTTCAACTGAGCATAATGCTGATCCTTTCTATTCGGCTAATTACATTAACCAGTTTCACTGTTGACTCCTGATGTGCTGATTCACGCTTGTGAACTCACATATTTTCCATCTTATTCATAATTATGAACTTGACATCCTTTAGCGTTAAACTTACAGTTAATCAGATGGTCAGTCAGGATAGCAAGTTTAGTTTGTTACTCAATTTGCCTATCCTAAACGGACTATCGAGATTGTTTCAGGGGCAGAAAGCTATAATGTTTAAAGGATTTTTTATCTATATCCAATAATTATGATCTTTCGTATCTTCTTCCTTCTGTTTGGTTTGTCCTGTTGGTGTACAATAAATGATGTTCTACCTATCAATCTATCTTTGGTCTGCTGACAGGGCTTAAGTTGGTTCTCCGTAATCGGATTAATATTATGGTGAACTTCGGCTATCCACAACGCAAATGGAACCAAGTCTTTCCTAATTATCTAGCATATTGCGCTGTTAGTAGATTTTTTTTTTTTCAATACATAAAGTCTGGTGAGCATGAGGTGTTGGATTTCCGAGTCGGGCAAAGGGTTATTGGTTTTAGTAGCACTAGTCTGGAATTGTGCCCGGTTGATGGCAATAGGCTCGCCCCCTATTACATGGGGTTTAAACATAAGTTTACCCGAAGACAAGAGATACAACTCTGCCTTTGGGCCAACACTTTGGAGAACACAGGCGTGATGTTATGTGTAAGTAGATTAATAGCTGGTTGTTACAAATAGGTGTATGAAATCGTGTAAGACCGTTATTAAGGATCGGTTTGTAGTTATATTGGCAAAGAGAGCCTTGAAATGCAATAGGTAGGGACCGAAAAGTATCGATATATTTTATCGTATCGAAATAAAAAAAAAATATTCATATCGATTTAGTTATATCGAAAAAAAAAAACAATATATCGATATATCGATGAGATTTCTAAAAAGTAATGTTTTTTATGAAATTGTATTGTGTTTATTTTTTATTCATTGAAATTCCAAACTAGAAACGTCATTTCTGATGTAAAATAAAAATTGATTTAAATAAGTTTACTTTTTTACGGCTCTGAATTCTAGCGGTTTTATTCAGTGGGGTAAACGGTGTTGCGGGTGCGCCAAAGTTCACCTAAATTTTCAACTCCGATAATTGGAAATCCGAAAATGTTCTTCCTAACATTTTTTATCCTAACAATCACAATTCCTAACTACTCTGTCTCTAATGTTCATAATTCCGAAGCATTCAACTTCATAATGTCAGTAGCAATAAACATCTATTATACTTTTATTTGTTTTCCTATATTTTCTCAACATAACCATCTTTTACACTATTATTCAAAGTCATATTTTAATTTTATTTATAGCGGTGTGTACCTGCAAAGATATTCATAGGTTAGGTTAGGTTAGAACTGTGACCAACTACGCGCGAGCCGAGCGAGCGTAGCGAGCGGTGCCGCGGCAGCGGCCGGCGAGCGCTACCTCGAAATTGGTCGCGAAATTTTTCTAAGTATTTTTTTCATAATGCCCCAAAGACGACACTCTGACCTGAATTCCATTCATTTAAGACAAAAATCAGTGAAACGACCTTTAATCATTCTAAACAGTTGGTTTTTTAGACATAATTATCTCAGGTATAGTTATAGTTTTAGGTATAAAAGCGTTATGATAAAAAACAGTAGGAGTTTAAATATATTTAAATTAATGATATTATTAATTACAATTTTCGGAAACATGAGTGTTATGAACATCGCCGGTAGCACTACAAATAGTATGAATGAAAACTTTAGGGTGAAAATTTTTAGGAAGAGTGATCATTCGGATTACAAATCATTAGGAAAGACAATTTCGGGTAAAGCACTTTAGGTGAGCCAATATGGCCCCGGTGTTGCTATTGAAAATATGTCGTATTTGATTTTCGAAATTTCGATACTTGATATTTTATATCGATATATCGAAATAATAAATAACGCCGAAAAATATCGATATATCGATACATAGATATTTTTCTACAAGCCTAGTAATAGGTACCGTTATGTTGCATTCGGTACTGCGTAATAAGGCAGTAAACAAAGGCTTATTATTCAATTCAGTGTAGTTTTGATATAGAAATCAATGTGTTTCTAGATGGTAAAAAGTAGTTCAAGGTGTTCATCTATCGCCTCTCTATAAATTGCAGAAGATCGATTTCAGAAATTATTCAAGTTTAAGAGTTTACAACACCTCAAATTGCTTATAATTATTTCAAAAATAATTATATTATGTTAAGAGCGTTTACACCTTACGGCATTTCATACAAACTTAATTTCAAGCCCTTGTTTTTCGAAATGACTGAACCGATTTTAATGAAACTTCATACGCATAAGCAGGATACAAAGGTCTAAAAATTTAGTTAAAACATTTTTAAGTTTGTATGAAATGCCCTAAGGTGTAAACGCTCTTAAAGTTGAGTATTAATTTTAAGTAAGTTCTATGTTTGAAGAAAAAAAATCTGAAAAAAAATACAAAGTTACCTCCACCGAACAATAAACCGCTAGCATTAAAAAAATACTTCAAATTAGATCATGAAACTGCATAATAACTAAACTAAATATAAAGCAGATACTATATTTTTTTATTTAACTATCGGTGCCTTGGAGCCGTTCTCCCTGCCGCTGTATCTCGCTTGGACGCTTGCTGACCGCGAGCAGTGTGCGAGCTAGATAAAGAGAGAGGTGGCGCTGAGATATTATGGGCTCTTAAGAGCCAACTAGTCGCGGGCTCGAACTCACTGGCGGGCGCGGCCAAAAAGCACGCTGTCTCACCTAGCATCGTGTCCGACAGAGATAGCACCAGTGATGAGCAGTTAGAAGCTAGTCTACACGCATAACGTCTAGTCGCACGCACACAAACACAGTGCACGACGATTCATACGCGCGTGTAAAAAAATACGAAAACTCCTTTGGAAGGTGGGGTTTTATGAAAAAACTGCTGCATAAATCAATTACGAATAAAGTTTATTATTATCTTCGACAATTGAGCTTTGTCGGAGCTTTGTTTTTGAGATTTTATACTTCTTTTATTACTTATTTACTCCCAAAGTTGCGTTAAAATTAGCAGGATAAACGAATCTTTGTTGGCTCATAACTTTTTAATGCCTTTTTTTTCTACTATTCTGCTTCTGTACAGACAAAATTAATAATAAGACAAAACGATATCATGTTTTACTTTAGATGTACAATGTGTAACAGTGGAGTAAAACCCCCCCGAAATTTGTATGGAAAAAGTATCGACTAGTTGCGCCTTAAGCTGATTTTGAAAGACGAAAACTCTCGACTTTTGGCATATCTTGTCAACGGTTGCCACTGTTACCGTCGAGTACACCGACAACCTCGTGAAGGCCGCAGAAATCGGCGATATATGTGTTTCTTTTCGCATTTCTTATCAGTAGTTGCTACTGTCACTCTCACTACCACGGAATGGATAAATCTGTTCTGTGGTCACTACCATCAAGTATACAGAAATCCGAACGTTATAGCGATTCTTGGACTTGGAGGAGGCATAAATATGAACGCCTAGGGGAAGAGATGGGAAGGGGATGAGATGGGACTAAGTCAGCTGTGGATATGTGGTGTCATTCTATTATCTTCTACGGAAGGTGATGATGGTAGTCTGTTATATCAGTATAAAGAAGTCAATCAATCAACTCAGCCTATCGCAGTCCACTGCTGGACATAGGCCTCTCCCAGGCTGCGCCACAACACCCTGTCCTCCGCCTTCCGCATCCAGTCTGACCCAGCCATCTTTTTAAGGTCGTCGGTCCATCTAGCTGGGGGGCGTCCCACACTACGCTTGCCGATATGCGGTCTCCACTCCAGGACTCGTCTGCTCCATCGGCCAGCGGTCCTTCGACAAACATGGCCAGCCCACTGCCACTTCAGTTTGCTTACTCTGCAAGCTATGTCGGTAACTCCGGTTCTTTTCCGGATAATTTCATTCCTGATTTTATGCTTCAAAGAGACTCCAAGCATAGCCCGCTCCATAGCGCGTTGGGCGACCTTGAATTTGTGGACCAGCCCGACTGTCAGTGTCCACGTTTCGGCACCGTATGTCATGACGGGCAGGACGCACTGGTTAAAGACCTTAGTCTTCAAACATTGCGGGATAGGCGACGAGAAGACTTGACGCAGTTTTCCAAATGCCGCCCAACCCAACTGGATCCTTCTGTCGGCTTCATTCTCAAAGTTGTGTCTTCCGAGCTGGATGACTTGTCCTATTTAGACATACTCCTTCACAACTTCGAGAAGCGACCCTTCGATGTGGATTGGACTCGGCATGACGTGCGTATTGTATGACTTTTGTCTTGTCCAAATTCATGCCGAGGACAACCCGCCGAGAGGCTCCATTTAGGCTGTGCAGCATCCGGTCTAACTGATCCAGCGTCTCTGCGATTATGACGATGTCATCAGCAAAGCGAAGGTGTGAGATGTACTCGCCGTTACCGTTTTATACCCTGTCCAGTCCATTCCAGCGTCTTGAAGACGTCCTCCAACGCATTGGTGAACAGTTTTGGGGATATCACATCCCCCTGTCTCACCCCTCTGAGCAGTTGGATGGGGCTGGTTTTCTGATCTTGGATCTGGACAGTCATCGTGGCAGCGTCATACAAACATCTCAACACTTCTATGTAGCGCCAGTCAATTCGACACCGTTGCAGAGAGGCCAATAAAGAAGTATCTGTACCTAATTAATAACCATAATAAAAACAAAACATGGAACTTCCGACAGATGTAAACATAACATAAATTTTTATTTGACATCAAAGTACACTTATACAGGGTGACACTTAATTTAAGCTGTGAAAATCTCACTTAATTTAAGATGTGAAAACTTATCTCTCAACGCGCCTAAATAAAGAAAGAAAAATAAATGCAAAGAAGAAGAAGAGAAAAGAAAAGAGAAGAAGAGAGGGAGAAAAAGAGCGAGGGGAAGAGTTTTTATTTTAAAGAAGTCTTCAATTCAATAAAATAATGAGTATCACAATTTAAACAATGCACAGTTTATATAAATTAAACTATTCACATGGTCTATACAGCATGTCAGCACGGGCATGTCGGTGACGCGAACCAGTTTTTCCCCTACTAAAACTCGCTCAACGCGCCTAAAGAAGTTGTTACAGTGCGTGTCGGACCACGCGCAATGAAGGGTTCCGTAGTTGGGATGAATGTTATTGATCCCAAGAACAAACTTAACATTGTAGTTAAAAAATAAATTATGTTCTCCCATACATTCCAACTGCAAATATAAGTTGTTTTCCTTTTAACTTCGTTAGACATAATTATATACTAGTGCCGTGAATTTTTTCACATACTTATTCAAAAACAACCATTTAGGTAGCAAGGGAGGGGGATATTTGACTCTTTAAAAGAATTTGCACTTTAAACCGTAATATTACGATTAGCTGAATCGAAAAATGGTCTTCACAGAGCCTCAATATTTTTGAAAAAAAATATCATCCGGCTTTACGTGTAAGTCCCATACTAAAAAAATTTTTTTTTTCAGTGTTATTTTACCACTTTATTAGCGTGATTAATTTTATTTTTATTGAAAGGAACAGCAAACAGTTATATTATAAGAACTTACAAATAATTTAACATAAACAATTTTAATAATAATATAACCCACAACGCTGCCCACAGGTAGACATAAAAGTAAAGTGAAAAGAGTAATCGCTAGGAGTTTTAGTAGCAGTACGAGCAGTACTTAGTTGTGTAATGGACATTAATAAAGTTAAAATTTTGATAAAGGTTACATAATATAAAAATATGATCTTATAAAGTTTTATGATTTTCAGAAAGGATACAAACATTGGTTTTATATAAAGAGGAGCGGGTGAGGCTTTTGAATCTATTCATTGAACAATTGTATGAATATGTATACCCATGCCAAATTACAGCTTTCTAGTACTAAGAGTATCTCGGCTAAGTCGCGGACAGACAGACGGACGGACATGGCGAAACTATTAAGGTTGGTGGTTGACAACGGAACCCTAAAGAAACAAAACAACTAAACTATGGTACTGGCAATAACCGGCACGTAGCGCACTCGCTCGTTTAAACTGACATAGCGAGCGTCGTTGCGCCATCGCCACGTAGAGCGGAGGTCGGAAGCATGCATGCAGCGGCACACGTGGTCTCAGCTTATAGGGACAGGTATTTGTTAGAAGTGGAAGCAAATGTACCAAGCTGTCCTTCATTAAACTAGTAGAATTCTTTGTCATCCTCATAAGTTATCTTACCGTCCTGCAGGCTTAGCATGACGCTTTCTGTTTGTGCTCTACTGTAGAAAAAAAATCACTTGTCTACCGAATATGTTCTGGGGGCCTAAAATGGACGCTTTGGCAGAATCATATCTGTTTGACAGCTGCTATTTGACATTAGACTTCACTATAGCAGTTCATAATTTGTGGACCATTTTACGAAAGTCCATACGAAACTGTCAAACAGATGAATTGCGGGATGTTTGAATAAAATTGTACGCAGATCATATTATGATTCTGCCAAAGCGTCTATTTTAGGCCCCCTGCTGTCTACACGGAAATGTCATTTTTGTCTACAGGGGGCCTAAAATGGACGCTTTGGCAGAATCATAGGTAATATGATAATATTATGAATCATATTAAAATTCGTAAAATGGTCCTAAACTGACAATTCATATTATTATCCCCGCAATTCATCTGTTTGACAGCTGCTATTTGAAATTAAACTTCAATAGAGCAATTCATAATTTCTGGACTATTTTACGAATCTCCATACAAAACTGTCAAACAGATGAATTGCGAGTTATGAATTGTACGCTGATCATATTATGAATTGTCAGCTTATGACATTTTACGATTTTAAATATGATTCATAATTTTATTATGATAATATTATGAATTCTGCCAAAGCGTCCATTTTAGGCCCCCTGTTCCGTCGACAAAACGCTTCTCTACGGTTCTCGAGCTAAGCTTACTGAAGGCGACGATAACCGACTTTTAATGATTTTATTCTGAAGATCACGTCTAAACGAGTAGTGTTAATGATTTGAAAATATATGTTAAATTAGAGCATTTTCTCAATAACTTAATATGTGAATATTTTAGATTATGTTTGTATTACATAGAGAAATTAATTTGTAAAGTTATGTCTAACGCGGATAAAACTGAGAATGGCGCAAAATCTACCAAGCGTATTTTTCTGAAACCTTCACCAATTTAAAGATAATTTAATTATTGATCATTTAGTATACGCGTTTTATTAAAATACCTTTTGGTTTGTGTATAATAAATTAATAATGCGTCAAATTGGGGACAGCGCTCCTTGTTGGGCGAGTCCTATTACTGGCTGAACGTACGACGCGTTGCGTGAGCTCAGTACAGAACACGCAAGCTAACCACTCAAGGTCACTGGCATTATATCTCCGTCTGAAGACCTTATAGACAAGCAGCAATCGCTGTCAAAGCGTTTCGTTTCGACAACGGCTTTTAACAAGATTGAAATAAGCTTTGCGGTATTTAGGTACTTTATTTATGTCACTCTCATTGAGTTTTAGGGTTCCATACGCAAACGGTGACACCGGGCCCCTTTTACTAAGGCTCCGCTGTCCGTCCGTCTGCCACAGGGCTGTATCTATTGAACCGTAACAGGCAGACTATACTGAAAATTTTCACAGAGTTTGTCCGACTATGGCCGCTATAACAACAAATAATATACTAAAGTAAAAAATTAAAGGGAGTCCACTTATATGAAATGTGTTCTTTTTTGCTCAAGTATTTAATAAAAATAAGAAAAATTGTGTTCAATATTGCTCGGCGGTATGGCCCTTCGTGTCGGGCCGCTTTTTTTGCTGTCTTTTCTGGCATCGTTATTGCTCAAAGAATACCAGTTGGTTGCCTTCTGGTATGTGCATTAAAATGACAAGCATGCGCCAGGGGCCTAAAATGGACGCTTTGGCAGAATCATAATATGATCTCCGTGCAATGCATACATCCCGCAATTCATGTGTTTGACAGCTGCTATTTGACATTAGACAGTCTATCGATTCTTAATTTGTGGACCATTTTACAAAACTCCATACAAAACCACCAAACACATGAATTGCGGGATGTATGAATTGCACGGAGATCATCTTATGATTCTGCCAAAGCGTCCATTTTAGGCCCCCTGGTCTCCCATCTTCCAGAAGTCAGTCAAAGCCATAGATATAAGAAATATTTCTATGGTCTGGGCAGTCAGTGTCGCTACCACCTGGCTATCTGTCAAGTGAAGTTCGTGCTGCTTTCCCCTCATCACTTTTTTGTGTGTGTAACTTTCCGCCCTCTGTTTCGATCACCTGCAGGGCGAGCACGGCCTACTGTGACATGACTTGAGTCACACATTTTATCACAGTTTGAGCGATGAAACTGTTTTGTCATAAAATGCTAGTACAAATTGACATGACATAATTTATCATGTTTTGTCACAAACGTCTTGACACGCCCGTGCTCGGCCCGCTGCCCCTTCAAGAACGTCGTGAACTGTAGTAAAAAGAGTGAAATAAATAAATGATAAAAAAAATACATTATAACTGCACGTTCATTGTGTAATGATTATGAACAACATCCTGCAAAAGCTGCAAATAAAGATAAAAAAATAAATTCGCCGACGTGGTCCAGCTATCTGGGGCACTGATCTCTATCCGACTCAAGGTCAGACGAGCATGACTCACACCGTTTCATTCTGGCCGGAGAGGAAGTACGATGTTCAACCATCGGTATTTTGTTTGTGTAAAGCAAGAGAGTTAAAAATGGATTCGTAACAAAACCTCTGCATAAACCTTGATGATTATTAATTTTGTCAGACCCCGGGTAGTAAATCTTATGCTGGAGAATCCCTACTTCTTTGATAATTGTCACTGAAGAATATGAGGGTATACACATGAATTGTAAAGTGTGTGATTTGATGGTACCATCTTATGAAGAGATTACCACAATTTAACGTTTTCGTACATCGCACAAGCATTGACAAGAGGACTCATATCCTCTGGTCCTCATCACTGTATAATCAGAGTGACTTATTTTTTGTCCCAACAGCAGCGCAAAGGGCGTGTCTGCTCCACAACACCACAATGTCAAACAACGTTGTAAAGGGTTTTATTCACAGTGCCACAATGAAAAACAAATTAAATACGGTGTACCATTCAATATTAGACTACATATAAAAAAACAACACAATAAAGCATCCACCCCACCCCACAGACCGTAACACAAAAGATGCAACGGCCCGAGGAAAGTTCTGGAACACTTTATTTTATGTTCCAACGGATTGCTCGATATGATTCGAATTGTTCGAGAATTTGGAGGTCAAGGCAAGCGTGTTGATTGGTCGATTACGTTCTGTGACCCGGCACCCGTCATAATGCGGTCATTGCACATGTTGCGTGTGTAAGTGTTATATTTACTATTTTATTTTCATTGTTTAAGGAGAATCTGCCCGGAGATACGCTCATGTGCATTCTTGCTTTGAGATCTCTTGATTGATCTTGATTAATAATTGTGCAGCAGTAAAACTTAAAACTGTATTTCAATCAGCTCTATGATTTGTCCTCTTCTTTATGTAACATTTCGAGATATGCGCAGAAATCAAGCTAAATTAATGTTGATAGTTCTTCAATTAA
Organism: Tiliacea aurago; assembly: GCA_948098905.1. NCBI lineage: Eukaryota > Metazoa > Arthropoda > Insecta > Lepidoptera > Noctuidae > Tiliacea > Tiliacea aurago. The sequence continues at coordinate 2,812,639 of OX402583.1, read as the reverse complement.
ACTTTCAAGGCCCTTACCCGTTTAAGTGCCTCGTTCGAATTTCTTACGTCAATTTCGTTAAATGTTGGTTCCACAATCACTTATTTATGAGCTCATCGTTCTTCGATGATGATCTTTGTATTCGTTTGTCATCAGTGCCTCTTATGTATGTGTGTTTCTCTGCATATGTTTTGTATATGCATCATTAATGTCCACTGGGAGTTTATACTTGGCCATGACTAGAATATGCGGATGCTGAATTTAAATTTTTTTTTTAGTTGGTTCATTATTTACTGTAGGTGTAAAAGTATATTCGGTGAGGTAAGTTAGTTGCTTGACATTTCCAATCGGAAATTTCATATGTAAGTACCACTATTGGGCATTAAATATTGATTTTACAGTATGAGGCTTTATTGGCGAGGAAATACGATAATGTGTCAAAAATATGTTAGTTATATGGTACCTATTTGTTTTATGGAAAGTTTCCCATAATATTCGTAAGTGTCTGCCTGTTACGATTTAGTTCTAATTAAAGATTAATATTTTAAGATAGATAGTGCATTGACTAAAAAATCGAAAACGTTGTTCTCAAATTGCCACGTACACGATTCAGTACTTCTAGCTTTGAAGACAATATGTCAAGCAAACATGCGAAACGTCACATTATGAAGGTCGCCTAATGCCCACAATAAGCCGTCAGTAGGCAATAAAACTTACATTGCGGAAATTGTCTCCAACTTCCCATTGTATGTTATTGTGCTTTTCCACCGTTACTTCAATATGTGACCTTAACAATTTTGTACACAAGTTTACTGCTCAGACTACTTTGTATGATATTGGCAGTAGAGCAGTCTCGTTATGCCACTGCATATTTAAAATGGACTTGACTATCAGAGAATTTGATCTCGATTCATCAACAGACACGACGACGCCACGACAGGCACGATGACATTTGTCATTGTAGAACACTGTTAAGCTGGTACAGGAAGATTACTCTCAGGCTAGCTGCAGTGACGATATTGACAGTGTGACTGCTAAAAGATGGATCAGAATGACATAGGACCTAGCAGTGATGTGATACTGCAGATGCTCATTTTCAGCAAAGGTGATGTTTGCTCGAAGAAAATTGAATAGTCAAACGGGTATATATATTAATTTCACTGCTTGAGTTTATTTTCGTCCGTGACTGTACCGTTGAGTAATTTATGTCAGGGGGAAGATATGGGAAATTTTTGTAGATATAAACGCCTAGGGGAAGAGATGGGAAGGGGAAGAGATGGGACTAATCCAAACGAAGAATATGAAGTTCGACGGTAATTATACGAAGTTGTTGTCTCGTCCGAAGATAATGAGTCTGACTGACAAGACCGGGACTACATTGTGTTCTATCAGCATCGAGGAGAAGACTACATGAGTACCTTTGTATAATATTACAAACAGACTCCAGTGACCAATGATTGAGATCAATGAATTACGTCAAAAACTTGTTATGAAAGTTTGTGAGCAAAGCGTTTCACCTATTGTTGTAAAGTCTTCGTCGTTTACATTATGATGACCGGCACTTTACATCTTCAGTAAATAGAAATACTGCTTCCGAAGGAAATGCTTCACAGATACAGCTGAAGATTTACATAGTTAGGTAGTTTCACTGTTGACCCAATTGTTGTTGTCATTATCCTGTACTTGAACTTTGTACTATTATAGTACGTTGTTTGTTTAGTCATAATATCCTACTTGCGTCTGGCACCTTTGTTCTATAAATATGGTCTGAGGCGTGTCAGATCCGTCTTAGGTAGGTAGATAATTCTTATTTATAGTTTCATTATCGTATGATAATTTTACTTCGTTACAATTTCCACATCCATTAGTATATTTTACCTGAAAAATATGGTCAGCTTATCAGGTTTTGGAAAGAGTGATACTAATCAATTATGACTGGACTATTATGTTCTTCTCCTTATTAATTAATTTCGACAAAAGACAGTTAAATAAGCAATTTCGCATATCGCAATTCACAAGTTAACTTATCATAATTTTAATTAAGTTGGTATTGCACTACCTAATTCTATGCACAAGTAAAAAAATACGGTACAAAGGCGGACTTTTCGACCAGTCAGGTTTAGGGTGACGTGGAGACAAGAAATGGCAGGTGCAAAGGGATTGATAACACAAAAATACAAATCCACACAGATAACACAATAGATACATACTGTACCGTGTGGTACCGGACGTAAAGAATAGCATCATCCTATTTCTTCCCGTGGGTGTCGTAAAAGGCAACTAAGGGACTTTACTAGAGAATTGGCAGCAGCGTTCTCTATGCATTTTAACACCATACTGCGATCGCCAACGACGCCAACCCGCCTGTCAAGCGTGACGATTAAGTCAAACCCCTTCCTTTGGGGGAGGCCTATGTCCAGCAGTGGACGTCTTTCGGCTGAAATGATGATGATGAGATATATAAAGATAAACAAAATAAACTTTGTCAGGAACATTTCAGTTATTTTCAACGCAATATCCTGTATTTGGACCTAAACAAGTTCTTGGCTAGGGATGGTAATTGTGAGAAACACGTTTACTACGTAAATTCATGTTCATGTTATGGGTACTGCCATTGTTATTTATCTCTCTCGCACCCATTATCTGACAGCGACAGGCAAATAGTGGAGTTTATCCAGTTCTTTTCAAAGGGTTCTATGGTAGCACTAAAGCATTTTTTTATCATTTTCGTATGGAATGTTTTCAAGTGTCTTATCTCATTTATGTTTTTTTTCATCATTTTACAGAATGATTTCAAGTCTCACCTAAGCATTGAAGTTGTTGCTCAACACTTTCGTATCCACGCGTAGTTAATTATTACGGTGTTCGATTTAACAATGCTCGGGGTTTCATAACACTACAGTAATTTATTAATACAAGCTCCTACTTACGCAAGATGCTTTAGATGTCCTTTGTCTTGTGTAAACTGCAGCTCCCTATTATTATCATAATAAATAATATCTCTTCTCTACGGAGGTAAAAAGTAAAGTATCCTTCCTCAAGTAATTCATAGGTATCTAATGTAAAGCAAAATAAGGATTTTCAAACCACCTTGGACTGAGGAGGATAACTCGTCATTTCAGCCGAAATACGTCCACTGCTGGACATAGGCCTCCCCCAAAAAGGGGGGGTGGTTGCCATAATCGCCATGCTTGGCAGGCGGATTGGTGATCGCAGTACTTACGGTGTTAAAATAAAATGTATAGAGAATGCTGCTGCCCATTCTCTAGTAAGTCCCTTAGTCGGCTTTTACGACACCCACGGGAAGAAATAGGATGGTGCTATTCTTTACGTCCAGCACCACTCGGATCCGGATCCGGAGGAGGATAACTATTAGCTAGATTATTAGAGTTTTATGAATTATCTTTGGAGATACTTAGAGTTTTGGATACAAGAGTATAATAATTACCTACTATCTTTTCTTTTTAGGGTGCATTTAAATCCCCCTTAAGACGCAGATATATGCCAGTGACCTTGAGTAGTTAGCTTGCGTGTTCTGTACTGAGCTCACGAAACGCGTGGTACGTTCAGCCAGTAATAGGACTCGCCCATCAAGGAGCGCTGTCCCCAATTTGATGCATTATTAATTTATTATACACAAAACAAAAGGTATTTTAATAAAACGCGTATACTGAAAGATCATTAATTAAATTATCTTTAAATTGGTGAAGGTTTCAGAAAAATACGCTTGGTAGTTTTTGCGCCATTCTCAGTTTTTTATCCGCGTTAGACATAAACAAATTAATTTCACTATGTATTATAAACGTAATCTAAATTATTCACATATTAAGTTATTGAGAAAATGCTCTAATTTAACATATATTTTTTTCAAATCATTAACAGTACTCGTTTAGACGTGATCTTCAGTATAAAATCATTAAAAGTCGGTTATCTTCCCCTTAAGTATACTCAGGGTAGCCTCGCTACAGGCATGCTGACTGGCTAATCTTTTCACCACTGAATGAGGTAGTCTCATTTGGTTCATGCCGACATATCCCCGATATGGGAAGCTTTTTCAACTTTCAGTCTGTTCTCTTTTCCTATACTTAACCTCCTTTCATATTTCCAGATGGGTTACGCGCAACTAGAACAAACAGGTCATGGCATTCACTTAAGGCAGTTCTCCAGGGCATTCGTGTTAGAAGATGGCAGCGGAGACACCACTCAGAGGCTGGTCTTCGTCTCTGTTGATGCGGCTATGATGGGCCATGGTGTGAGGAAAGAGGTGAGTAAGATGGTGTTTTGAACATCTATACAGGGTTATTTTTAAAACGACAATAACCTCTTAATGGGTCATTGTACTCATCATTATGAACAACTTTTACTATGGGACCAAACCTGAAATCGCGAAAAAAAAAACAGCTGTTCCCTACATTTTAACGAATTATTCGAACATAAATGTAGGGAATAGCTGGGGTTTTTTCGCGATTTCAGTTTTGGTCCCATAGTCAAAGTTAAAAAAAAAAAAAAAAAAACTATAAAGTTAAGAAATCGTCCAATAACGTCTTTCTTATTCACTATAAGTTAAGGGGAAGACACTTCTATGTTCTCTGTTAGTGGGTTTGGTTTCCGCACTTAGTCCTTCATGTGGACCATTGTGCGTGAAGGACATTTGGACAAGGAAGACACTTGATTCACGTGTTCTTTATAAAAGTTGTTCTTTATAAGAGGTTATTGACGTTTTAAAAATAACCCTGTATAAATAAAAATCAACTGCCATGTTTAAAAGAGCATCATTTGAGAACGACTCCACCAATAAGGCAAATGTTTGACTAGCCTACACCACTGGAGATAGAAACGTGAAATTTACCCAGGTGACGCCGGGCACGAACAACTAGTTTGTAATATTTTACAGAATAATGATGGTTATAAAGATCGTGGACCTAAGTGAAGCATCTACAAGGAAAAACAAATTGAATTAGATCATAAATAAATAAATTATCCTCAAATTCTGATTAAGGAAAAGTTCTTGCGTTTGAAATTAAGCGTTCGCTTGTTTTCCCTGCAATTTTTTTTGTCTAATATTAGCGAAGCTGGATGTGAGTTAGGTTGTCTTCTTGGAAAAACCAAAAGAACGTGCTTGACCAATCCCTCAATGAAAACGTTTGTATTTAACCTAAATTACTTCACAAGTATGTCTAAAAATGAGACGCGAGATTATCCTAGGCCTAAAACTGAAAGGCGTAATTTTTACAATTTAACTACCCTTCCCAGGTCATCAAGCGTCTTCAGAAGCGCTACGGCGACCTGTATGGAGAACACAACGTGATCATCAGCGGTACGCACACGCATTCCACGCCCGGAGGTTTCCTCATGGACTTCCTCTTTGACCTCCCGATCCTTGGCTTTGTCAAGGAGACGTATACGGCTTATATTCTTGGCATTTATAAGGTGAGTGTGCTAGGAGGTACCTATAGCGGTTTCTACAAAATAATATACAAATGGAATTCGGATGTTTGGAACACAATAGACCATGACCTACTCAAAACTTTTATTGCGTTCCACATGTAGGTATTCTTACGTGGTAAACTTAAGTATACTTAATTAGATCATAATATGGACTCACCCTGTCGGGCACAGCAAATAAGTGATTTAGGAGAGAGGAAGCATTTTTTAATTATATAACTTAGTTGAGCGATGTCGCAGGTTTTTCATGAAATTAGGTTTTTGATGAAAAACCGGAAGATGACACATTTTAAACTCAATTTCGTCATAAACCTATAACAATCTAGACTAGGTCAGGTTTTTGATCAAACACCTGAACTAGTTTGGGTTTATGATAAAGTTCTTGTCAAAATCACGGGTTTGCTTTGTTTTATGACAAATAAATCAATTTAAATGAAATAAATAGAACAATCCATCATCATTTGCAACTTAGTAGAAAGGGTGCTACAATTTTAGTTGATGTGCCGAAAATAGATAGAGGGCCACTGGATGCAAGTAACATTATAGGAAAGGTAATTGATAATAAGATTTATTCAAAATTGGTACTTCAGCTGGGGTTCTAAAAGACTGGCTGCCTCGAAATTCTATTCAAATATCAACTACTGCCTTTAACGAACCTGTATCGACTAATGAACTGAGTTTGCGTGAAATTGCTTAAAAGATGTCTTTATTTGGAAGCCAAGGTTTTAAGAAATGCTCGTGCGAAAAATCTAAAGTGCGCAAGACTAATCGAAGTGCATGCAAAAAAAAAAATTTTATGCAACTCTAGATGTCACAAGTCAACAAACTGTCATAATAAATAAAGCATACTAGCAATTTTATAAAAAAGCAAGCACGTGGTAAACGTTTCTCTATTACATTTTTATTCTTTTTTAATTTTGACTCGGTTTAGTCGTATTTAATAGTTACGACATTTAATTTTTCTGGCTTATCAAAATCAGATTAATATAGGTACGTGAAATTGAAACATTTCATTTCATAATTGGATTGAAGAAGGAGAATATTGATTGGATCATTAATCTAAAACTTTGATAAATAAATAATTGTTTTCTTTCTACTAAGTTGCAAATCATGATGGATTGTTTTATTTATTTCATTTAAATTGATTTATTTGTCATAAAACTAAGCAAACCCGTGATTTTCACAAGAACTTTATCATAAACCCAAACTAGTTCAGGCTTTTGATCAAAAACCTAAACTAGTCTGGATTGTTACAGATTTATGATGAAATTGAGTTTAAAATGTGTAGTCTTCCGGTTTTTCATCAAAAAACTAGGTTTTTGATCAAAAACCTAATTTCATGAAAAACCTGCGACATATACACGGCTACACATCGAGCTATATATTTCCAGTATACGCTGACCTCTCATTGTACGGACATCCTACACAATGCGAGATCTGCTTATACTAGAAATGTATAGCTTGATGTGTAGCCGTGTGTACATAGGCTCCTTTTCATCCCGGATTGCAGAAGTAGTCGCCGGCAACGCTAGTATAGAATTAAGAGAGAGAGAAAGAGTAAAAGCGACGTAACGCGATGTTATTTGAATGAATAGCTAAAAATATTGTCCTTGATAAATTCTTCATGAAGATCTAAGTACATCGATTACTGTTATTATTTTCAGAGTATAGCAATAGCGCACATCAAGTTGACGGAGGCGCGTGTGTTGTATGGCGAGGCGGAACTTTTGGATGCGAACATCAACCGCTCCCCTTCGTCATACTTGAGGAATCCACCGGAAGAGAGGGCCAGGTATGGTCGAAACAAAATTACAAGTTTTTCACGTTTTGAATGATATCGAAATCTAGGTATTTTCAAGACAAGTTACAGACTACAACGTTTATTTTGCGTACTACGACGCGGCAACCGTCAAGTAAAATGCGCTTGGCAACGTCCACAATTTATTTCCAACTACCGCAATAGATGGCGCTGTACATTTACGTCACGTTTCTGAATCGCGGTGTTAAGATACTCCTCCGTTGAATGACCATCGCGAATTTATGTAAAGAATTCATACTTACCTGGCATAGGGGACACCGTGATCAAAAAGGCGGTTCCCCCAGGGCGAGGCCTTCCCATTGCACTGCGGTTGGGTTGACCCCTGCGATTATCCCTAATGTGGATAACTCGGATGCGTTATTTTTGGTAGTGAGGGACTGCGTTCGCGCTGTCCCTCTCAGAATTATAATACCTAACTACGAGTATAGTCACCGTTACCGTTCCTCTACTTCTTTCCCAAGTTTCCATAATATACTATGAAAAGATTATACACACAATCTTCTTTATCTCTCCGTATTAAAAATGCCCAAAAATTTAATAACTAATAGCGAAATTATCTATAATAATAAAATCGACACTAGCAAAATTTCCTACTATCAAAAATGGTCCTAAAAACAAAAGAACGGAAATGGTACAGCCATTGCCATACCACACTTAATATCAGGTCGACACGAATAACTTTAAAATATAATTTAAAAGTACACATACCGACTACTAAAACTGTTGTTTTTTTTGCGTTATTCAGTTCAGAAAATAGGTACCTGCGATACTTACATAAACTCACAATAATTATATTTGTAAGGCACTAAGGCATAATATTAACTGAAGAACAAACCTATTGACTAGAGCAAGCATTGCTTATTTGCTCCCACACATTGTTCTATTCTCTATCTCCGAAGACTTCAAATAACTCCTATTTTGTCACCGTCATTTAGAAATTCACCCATTTAAAAAAAGGAAAGTAAACAAGAGAATCGCTATTTCGAATAGCATAATCATTCATGATAGCTGATCAGGTGGTTAAATCAAATGAAATCTAATTGAGAACCTCCATAAAATTGATATAAAATAACTGTTTAAAACTAACTATAGGTTATATAATATATGATAACAAATTCACAGTAATTTAAAAATTCGATTACAGATGACGTTTTTCTTGCCAATCGGTATGATATTATTCCTTTGATGCTACTTCAACCGTAATAATGATTGGCACGTCACATCTATTTAGAATTGCTTATTACTACCTTGGATGGCATTTATTAATTGTCTACAAATACTTTCAGATACAAATACGACACGGACAAGACGTTATCGCAAATTCGTTTCGTGTCTCCTGGCAACAAGATCCTGGGTGTGATCAACTGGTTCGCGGTACATCCGACCAGCATGAACAATACTAATAAACTGATCTCGTCCGATAATGTGGGTTATGCCTCCATCTTGATGGAGAAGGCGCTTAATGGAAATACTACGCTGCCTGGTAAGGTAAGGATCAATTTGAAATACAGTACAATACCAGAATTTAATAACGATAGAAACATCAACGATGTGATCCCTGAAGGGTTGGGCAGAGGTTTACTTATAAGATACCCCCATTTCACCAGTTATGTTTAAGTCCCACAATATACCCTTAAGACGCAGATATATGCCAGTGACCTTGAGTGGTTAGCTTGCGTGTTCTGTACTGAGCTCACGCAACGCGTCGTACGTTCAGCCAGTAATAGGACTCGCCCATCAAGGAGCGCTGTCCCCAATTTGACGCATTATTAATTTATTATACACAAAACAAAGGGTATTTTAATAAAACGCGTATACTAAAAGATCAATAATTAAATTATCTTTAAATTGGTGATGGTTTCAGAAAAATACGCTTGGTAGATTTTGCGCCATTCCCGGTTTTTTATCCGCGTTAGACATAACTTTGCTAATTAATTTCACTATGTAATATATACATAATCTAAAATGTTCACATATTAAGTTATTGAGAAAATGCTCTAATTTAACATATATTTTTTTCAAATCATTAACACTACTCGTTTAGACGTGATGTTCAGTATAAAATCATTAAAAGTCGGTTATCGTCGCCTTAATGAAAATATTCTATTAATTCGTAATATTCCTTTCAAAATATAGCTAGCGTGGTAAATATATCATCAATGGTCAGCCTTGTGGTTCCACCTAAATTTTGTAGTTCAATTACATCCTTTTACTTTATTTGTAGATTAAGACACGCCCGAGAAATTAAAAAATAGCCCTCTGAACCAGACAATATACTAGCTAGTAGAACTATTCATCACAATCTTAAAGCGTAATTTTCCAAATGACAACATTCTTGGATCACAACAAAGGATATCACCAGATTTATATGCAATGTCCAACTCTCTTTCCAGGGCAACATAGTCTGTGCCTTCGCATCTACGAACCTGGGCGATGTGTCTCCGAATACCAAAGGTCCTCACTGTGAGTTCTCAGGCAAGGACTGTGACCAGGAGAAGCTGCTGTGCAAGCTGCCCAAGGAGCGGTGTTTCGCGTCAGGACCTGGAAGAGACATGTTTGATAGCACCAGGATTATTGCTACGAAGCTGTTCCAGACTGCTATGGTGAGTGCTCTTTTTAACATAATCCCGGAATAGAATGACCATATTATATAGGTAATGTTTTTCTTATTTGACATTATTATACCTACAATTTTAATTTCAACAAGGTTCTAACTTTTATTATTTTAATCATATTTGATATTGTTTTTTTGAAAATGTGAGGATGTTGTAGGCTTACTAGACTGTAGATCTGTAGACCATTTTCTATTTTGTTAAGTACCTGGTACTTTTGACGGGCCTACGCTGTCCTCTCATACCTATTAACACTGTAATTTGAAAACATTGTAATTTAAGCCTATTTTCTTTAAAAGAGTAACCGTGTAGTTTCTTGCCGGCTTTTCTCCATAGGAAACGACCAATTGGAACCGTGCACCTAGCTTCTGACGTTTCATAAGTGCCCATGTATGCATATGTGAAATAAAAATATTTTTGATTTGATTGACATAATTTTAATTTTAAAACATATAGAAAAAAAGTTTTGAAAGTTTGCTTTGGTTGAAAAAAATTCATTTATTGCTTATTTTTCATGTTATTGTAACCACAAACCGCAAAACGAGTGATCTTTGGGCTCCAGAAGAAGCCCAGTAATATACTCAAAAACATGGTTTGAATTAAAATTCAGAAAAGCGAAACTATAGTTCCTAAAGATATTTTGTTGTTATTCTTCCAGTAAACTCATCATGGACCTTGTCAGTATCAATAACGTTTTAATAAACCATTCCAGAATGTACTAAACGAACCGGGTGAGGACATGACAGGTCCCCTGGGTATCAAGCATCAGTACGTCAAGATGCCTGAGCAAGAGGTGTCGCCCTTCGACCCAGTCACCGAGACCTTTAATACAGTGAGTTCTTTAATGTTCACATCATAATTAAACTACCAGCTCAAAGCTCGGGTTGTATGTATACTGGGTTATTTTTAAAACGTCAATAACTTCTTAAGGGGTCATTGTACTCATCATTATGAACAACTTTTACTGTGGGACCAAAACTGAAATTGCGAAAAAAATACAGCTGTTCCCTACAGCTGTTCGAATAATTCGTCAAAATGTAGGGAACAGCTGATTTTTTTTCGCGATTTCAGGTTTGACTTCCGACAGCTTCTATTTGTTAAAGGGAGCGCTACTGTTAATGTTAAATTAATTGTAGATAGCTCAAAATACTATCCGTAAAGTCATCATCATCATTTTAGACTCCCCCAAAAGGGGGGGGGGTTTGCCATAATCGCCACGCTTGGCAGGTTGGCGATCGCAGTATGGTGTTAAAGTGCATAGAGAACGCTGCTGTCCATTCTCTAGTAAGTCCCTTAGTCGCCTTTTACGACACCCACGGGAAGAAATAGGATGGTGCTATTCTTTACGTCCGGCACCACACGGCAACAATCCGTAAAGTAGCAGTTTTATAAGCCCTAAAGTGTTTGAGCCTGGCTTAACAGCAAAGTTGATGCGTTTATTATTATTTCAAGTCGAAAGCGTCTCAAAAGGACATCCCAGAATAACTTGACCTCTCCTTATACTTTTCAGAGTACGAAAGTATACGGCTGCCTCCCCGCAATGGGCTACAGCTTCGCGGCCGGCACCACGGACGGGCCGGGCGCCTTCGACTTCAAGCAAGGCACCACCACCTCCAACCCGCTATGGAATGCCGTCAGGGACTTCATCGCTGAACCCACGAAGGAGGATATCAAGTGTCAGGCGCCGAAGCCGATACTGCTGGCTACGGGACGGGTAAGATATAAGACGACGTCTTGAGGATAGGTCAACTCCCTAAGTCCGTTAACGAAGCAACGGGCCCGTCCGTCTGTACTCCGATACCTCGCAGTGAACCCTACTCCCTAATGATTTCGGATTCATCGGTTTCCAATGGAATCATAGACAATAGTAGACAATATTCTTGAACGAATGGCGCATGAAGATAGAGTTGCGCTATTTTACCGGTCGATGACCGGTTTACAGTCCTACCAATTTTTTTTTTAAATAATATTTTAATGGCCTGGTTGCTAGGACCTTTTAGCCAAGTCTTTATTTAGTTACAAAACTTGTTTAATATTGATGAAATGAATTATATTCAATGCATGATGATGATATCCCCACCTACTCCCCTTGAGTTTCAGTAAAGATGTGGCACTTTACTGAGACGTCACGCGGCCCGCGCGGCGGGACGCGGCTCTTCTTGAGAGAACTTGAAGCGAAGTTGCACTGTTTTGTTTCATTTGCCTACACTAATGCACGTTCACAAACACTTAATGGTTAATAATCCACCATTATTACACATTAATATTCGGCTAAACACAAATTTTGGAAAATTAAACATACTGCTGAACATCGCTTTACTTTCCCGCCAAGAAGTCTCAATCCTACCAACTTATCTGTGAACTGAAAGAGGACGCCACCGTAGTTCCAATTTCGCCATTTCACCGATAAGTTGGTAGGAGTGTACTTATTTTGTGGTTTTCTAGCTTTATAGACAAAAATGAATATCGTGTTGTCATTCATTCTTCGTTCGGGCCCGGAACCATAGATTATACATTTATATAGGTATAGGCTCGGAACGAATCATCCGTCCGAGGGTGATAGGGAGTAGGAAATGCCCGTAAGTAAGGCCGACACAACGGACTTCGTGCTTAGGGAGTAGACACCCTGTTTCTTCACGACATTTTCTTCCACCGTTTTGAGGGTTTGGGTTTACAATAATGAATTAAAAATCCGTATTCTGGCTTTTCTATTCAAGATGTTAATTTACATGAATTGACATATGGCAAAGGACGAGCTGGAGAGAATATATTAATTAGATATGTGTTGGAAGATAAAGAGGTGGAATTTTATTCTTGGCAAAAGATTACGTCTAAGTGAACTGCAAGAGTTTTAGATGATGCTGATGTACGTACAGTCAGCGTCACGATGTGGTTACCCCCCTTTCAAAGGGGGTAACCACATCGTGACGCAGACTGTACTGTATTAAAAAAAATCCTATAGAGTACCAAATACCATCATACGTATGTGTGAACCCCTTCGACGAGTTTAAGGTAAAAATCTAGTTTTATTTTCCTGTACATAGCAATCCTTCTTCCAGGCGAAATTCCCATACGAATGGCAGCCAAAGGTCGTGTCCTGTTCAGTCGCGAGGATTGGAAGCCTGTTCCTGGCAGCTGTCCCTGGCGAGTTCACCACCATGTCAGGCAGGAGACTGAGGAATATCATCGCGAAGACTGCTCCCGAAGCCAAGAAAGTGGTCATCGCTGGGCTATCCAATATTTATTCGGATTATATCGCGACGCCTGAAGAATATCAGGTAATTTGACATGTAGAATGCTAAGGCCGGTTGAAGCACAAATCACTAAATATGTAGTTTTAGTCCTAAAATCGTTCTGTTTCTTTCAATCGTGTGAAGATGACGGAAACATAATGATGTTTTAAATATGTTTAGCGCTAAACACATGTAGTGATTTTGCGGGCCCTGAAACGAAAGTTTTCGTTAATATTGATTAGTTATATCTTTGTTATCATGTGTCTACAGGCGCAGAGATACGAAGCAGCGTCGACGATCTTCGGACCACATACACTAGACATCTATCTGAACAAATACGTGGAACTAACTGATGCTCTCATTTCGGTAAGTGACTTATGATAGCAGGATCTCTCGCAAAGGCCTGAACTAGTAAGTTTAGGATTAAGAGGGATGCGCTAAGGTAGTCCCACAGATACAGACCTGCAAATTGCAAAAAACTTTATAAAATATAAATTTCAATAATAAAATATATAAAAAAAAAGAATAATAAAATAAATAAATTTCGCAGGCTACCTTAGCGCATCTCCCGTAGACTAATCAAATGAACTGGGAGCCTAAAATGGACGCTTTGGCAGAATCATGCGTGCAATTCATACAGTCCGCAATTTATCTGTTTGACAGCTGCTATTTAAAATTAGACTTCACTATATTAATTCTTAATTTATGGACCATTTTACGAAACTCCATACACAACTGTCAAACAGATGAATTGCGGGATATGAATTGTACGCAGATCATAATATGATTCTGCGAAAGCGTCCATTTTAGGCCCCCTGATGACGTATTATTTTCTAAGACCACAATAATTCTTGACAACATTAACTTTTCTACGAACGACTAAAATACCAAATTGTTTACTTTCTTGACAGACGGTTTTTTACTAAGTATACCACACTCACACACAAAACCCAACAGATCAGCGGGGCAAGCACGGCCTACGGATAAAGCTTTTTTGTCTTAAAATGCTACAAGACACAATTTATCATGTCTTGTCACAAACGTCGATTGATTCCTTTTTCGGCACATTCCTTTTTGGACATATTCCGTTTTCGGCATATTCTTGTTTCGGCACATTCTGTTTTTGGCATAAATCATTTTATACAACAAAGCATCATTAATATGAAATTTAATATTTTACTAATAAATATTGTTTTATTTTATTACGCAAACAAAGTCACAAGTATTTCATAGTATAATTTATTTACTAAAATGTGCCGAAACAAGAATATGCCGAAAACGGAATATGTCCAAAAAGGAATCAATCCAAACGTCTTGGCATGCCCGCACTCACACAAACTATGCTCACAATTAACTATTAAACCCACTCAATAAATATGTTAATATCAGAATTATTCCGCAGTTATAAATAAATGATGATTGTTTAATTTAATTCTTGCATACATTTTCCAGAGTAAATCAATCCCGTTAGGCCCGGAGCCCCCCGACCTGAGCAGTCAGCTGATCTCGCTCGTGCCTCCCGTGCTGTGGGACTCTGCCCCCTGGCGACACGAGTTCGGAGACTGTCTGAAGCAGCCCTTCAAACAGTACAGCTATGGCGATGTCGTTATGACGCAGTTTGTAAGTACTCTTTCTGCTTTTTATTGGAAAATGGATCCGTCTATCTGTTGCTGAAGATAAGAGTCATAGAATGAGAAAAAAATCATGATGATCGTTACCAATACGATAGATGTGTGTGTCATGTGTGGGTATTTTTTTTTCCTTTTTTCTTTCTTTCTCAGTTAGTTTTAATGGTGGTCTGACATTTTGAGCACTTTATGTGGCCTACCCAAATGTCCTTTCTTTGGTATTGTTCGTCGAGTCGTTGAGCTCCTTAAGTCTTGAATTGAGCTGCACGATTACTGACAAATGCTTGCACTGATTGGACAGGTCCACTGAAGTTTGTGTAGTTATTTCCTCGAAAGATTATTTCAGACACGGACCTCTTACTCCTCATATGATCTGACCAAGATTATGTCTGGACTTTAAAAGAGACTTTAACCCCTGAGTTTGTTTTGCCATTTCTTCTCAGTGGTACTCAGATAGGAAATGTCGACTCCATCTAGCTTCTTTTTTTTTATTTAGAATATGACGTGTAAAAGTGATTCCGACATCCTATTTACAGAATAAACAATTTCATTTAATTTCGATGGCCACCTCACCATCTGCATAACAGTCTCCATACGTTTTATAATTTCATAGGTGCTTCCTCAACTCATATCGATTCAAGCTTTCAATTTTGCCTCTAAGCATTGTCTTTCGGTATCTGTGCCCACCTTCTGTCATGTGGCCTGTCAGCCTGTATTTACTGACACATAACATATTCGGTTCCTTGAAACCATTCAAGTATTACGTAAGCAGAATTTTAGTAATTTTTGACCTCCCCTGTCAGCAAGGATAAGCAAAGCTCTTACCTGTCATATGCTTACGTAAGCATTGGTACTTATATATTTTTTTTAATCTGTTCAGGTTTTTATATAGATATTCATGAGTCTAGAAATAAAGAAGGTTGTGGTTTAATGCCCATTTAAGAAACTCCCCTATTTCGGTGCTTAAAACACCGCGTGAGAGCGAGTTAGCAATATCAATTATTTGGGGAATCTCTGAACATGCTTTTCGCTTTTGAGCATAGACAAGTAGAGTTGTCTGACATATGCAGAAAAATTTAAAAAAGGAAATAAATAAATATGGCTGACAATCACCATCCAGACCCCCCATGTCATCAAAAATAAGAAAAGCAAAGACCCTCCCCTCTTTGGTGCTTACGTAATACTTGAATGGCCCCCTTTATCAAAGCAGGTAACTGTCTTTATGTCTTGACAATTCCAAACTGATACATGAGTCATTGAGTTCGCGGGTAAAGGGTCTACCACTTGAATTCCAACCTGTGAAATATACTTCAAATGCTGCCCATCCTTAGGTGTCAGGTCACCCTCGCAACAGTATCCGGCACGGTCGGTGGTACGCGACTGTGGAGCGCCTGGAGTCAGAGGACGATGACGCATGGGTCACTGTCTTCACTGACGCTGATTGGGAGACCAAGTATGTATCCTCGACATTGTACAACATAGACTACAGGTTCCTCTTGACGGACATTCTCAAGTTATTTTTCAGTTCGTCGAATCAATTTCGATAATAATAATGGTTTATATTTGTATGACCCTCTAATAAATCTTCGCGTTTGCGCTTTTAGAGGTAAGAGGAACAGGGTGTAAAGTTCACTCATACTCTACAGAAAAGGGAGTATCTTCCGACCAGACGGGTGTTGTGTCTGGCGGGCAATCGCCCGACGGTTAATGTCGGGACGTTGTATATATTTTTTTTTTAAACCTTGCCCCACACTAAGAAATCTCCTGTACTGTGGGTGCGTTTACAAACATTTAAACTCACATACACAAACAGGCAGACCCGGAAAAACTACTTGTAGGTCATACAAATATTTGTTGTATACAAATATTGTATCATGACGTTGACATTCTTCATTTCTCTAGTTACGATCACATCTTACCCCGTCTCCAAAGTTATGTTTCTTTCAACCACATCTTAAATCTCCTTTATTTCAGGTTCACCTGGATCCGCGACTCCAAGGTAATGGGCACGAGTCGCGCAGAGATCGAGTGGGAGATCCCCGTGGGAACTCCTAAGGGTATCTACAGGATCCATCACTTCGGCAACTACAAGTATGTGCTGGGTGGCATATACCCTTACCATGGATTTACCGACAGCTTCGAAGTGTCTTAGGATCTAGATTCTTTGACCATGATCGTCACCAAAGGTCGTAGCGAAATAATAGGTATATCTACGATCGTCACAGTAAAACCTCGCCATTTTGAATACATCCATACAAGTTAGTTTGACACAATAATTATTGGCGCGAGTGAATTCATCCCGCATCTCGCTCGGTAGTCGCCTCAATTTGAACAGTCCTTAAGTCTTTGTAGATCGCCGAGATTAGGGAATTCCTAAGGACCTTATCTGGGACCATGATTCTTGGATTGGATGTAAGTCCAAGTTTGGACCTGATCAAAGGTGTGTGAAGAGTTTTAGATATTACAGTGACTTTTGGGACTAATAAATAGTGTTTTATTAAAATTGAGGTTAAATAATCATTATTAATGTGACATGACAGTGTAGTGACAATTATTTTAAGATTTTTGTTGGCTTATATTCCTCTAACAGATAAGTTATTGCCGCTATTAATTATACTGTTTATAACCTACCTACAGCAATTATACTACTGCTATAGCAATTATGAAGTCTTTTGGTCTTCTTAATAATATTGGAATGCTTAAATTTGCGCATTCAGGAAATTATTGTGAGATTTAAAGAAACAGAAGTTTAATATACATTGTTTAACCTCTGAAGCCAGTACTAATTTAATTTCTAACTAGAATACGATTAATGTTAAAAATATATGATAATGCAAGGTCCTACCGATACTAGACCAGGCACCTGGGGTTTACTCCGAACATAAATCTGAAGTATCACGGCTAACTATGGCTGACTACGGCGAAAGAAAAAAAACGACAGTCAAAGAGTCAAGAAAGTCAAAAATTTCGGGTATAAAAGTCGGGTAAAGATTCAAAGTCAAAAAAGGAAATTAGAGAAGTTATAAAATAGCCGAACATTCGGCAGATACTTCGGAGTAGAACCCCAGGGCCTGCAGTCTCGACATACCTACATAGCGATCGCTTTACGATCGAATTCGGTCGATAAGCGATCGCTATGTATGTCGAGACTGCTGGGCCTGGAACCGATGTATCAGCGAAAAGCAGGTGCCAATTAAATGTTAAATGTCCAAAAGTGTCCGGTTAAATTAAAAGGATAGTTAGTTACTACATTATTTTTATCTCACGAAGCAACGCGCGCTTTAGTTGTGCTTACCAAGTGTACAAACACGCTGTGAATGTGTGCGTGAAAACGAATAGCGTCACACATACATACTTCCGACTTCACGATTGTCTCGGACGGTACCGATAGCTCCTGCGCTTAGGCCTATTACGCACTAGCGGCTGGTCGAGATGCGGCGTGCCGTTGCGGCAGGCTGTAGTTTATACGGTCTGTCGCACCGGCACGCCGTATTCTTGGTTCTATAGCGGTCTGCCGCATTTCAAAAGAAATATTGGACATGATGGACGTCGAAGAAGTTGCTGCAGTTATTTATTTGTCGGCACAGGACATCGGGGAGGGGTCATGCTTCCATCCTCTGACATCGTTGTGGGCTGTTTGTGGATCTCGGGCAATTAAAAGATAATCTCAGCTTCTTACACTTAGTTTATAATTATAGTTACACAAATCACAAAAATAATAACTATATTGAAATAAAATAATAAAACTGGATGAATCACTGTGCGCACGCGTCTCATGAACGTGTGACAGTTTCTAGGGCTGAAGGGTGACTGGCGCTTCTGTTATTTCCCGCGCCCTCGTCCTCCGGTCCGTAGACTCCGTCATAGCGCACCGACTGCATACAGTAATTCAGTCGGCAACACTGTATTTCTTGCGACATATTTATATAAACGTCGTAAAAATAAACATAGATTTTGGATACACCCTCTACTGTGACTGACTGACCTCTAGTAACTGACTAGAGCGGGAAGCGCTTTCAGCTCACCGCGTCGAGTGCGTGGAGGGGATGCGGCGCGTCGCTACGTTCAGCCGCTACGGGCCGCCGCAGCTGCAATACAACGGAGCGGTTGCCGGCTGGCCGCAAGTCAGTGCGTTGATATCATGCGGTTTCATACAAAAATTAAAGAGCGGCCTGCCACAACGGCCCGCCGCATCACGGCCAGCCGCTAGTGCGTTTAGGCCTTAACACACACAGTCACAGCGTGTTTGTACACTTGTTAACCACACACAAAGCGCGCGTCGCTTCGTGGGTTACATTAAAAATGCTGTAATAACGACCTAGCTATCTACCAATGCATTGTATTAGTTTTATTCCAGTCATAAAAATTTTTTTCATGTCATATTATCACGGCCACAGGTAAAATTCTGTTTTTGAAATATTTCTAAGTAGGATGGATGACATATTTAATATCATGCCCTGCTGACCTAACGTCTTAATAGGCGTGATGATATTTATAATGTAAACCAAAGTGAAATTGTTTGTATAAATTAATATATTCTGTAGTGATTACTATGTTTTAAAATAAAGCTTATAGTCTAGTCGCTAATTCTATGTGAATTTCTTATAAAAATAAAAATATTTAAAAAAATATTAATACATACTTACAAATAGAAATATTTTTATGCGGACAACCTTGTGTTGCGCCATTTTGTTCTGTCCCGACCGTCGTCGTCATTAGGTATAGTCAATAAAATGGCGCAGAATTTGATTCGTACGGTCTAATTCCATGGGGTCTACTACGAACATAAAGCCGAAGTATCGGCCGAATGTTCGGCTGTTCCTTGACTACGGCTAACTATGCCTGACTAGGAAGAAAGAAAAAAAAAAACGACAGTCAAAGAGATAAGTCAAAGTCAAAAATGTGACTTTAAAGGATTCTACAGACCGGCCACGACTCGCGACGCGACACAAAGGCACCACTCGTCGCGCGACACGCGGGGCTTACGTCGCGCCGGTCTGTAAAAGCCTTAAGTCAATTGTAAGGATTTGAACGCTTGACTTAAGGCTTCTACAGACAGGCGCGACAAAAAGAGTCAAAAAAGGAAGTTATAAAACGGCGGAATACTTCGAGTAGGCCCCCAGAGCTGAACTTACCCACATACCTTATTTTCCAACATGCACCATAATTATATCAAAAACAATTCGGTTCGGGGTGAAGATAAAGTTTCGTAAATCGTATGAAAGCTTCCCTTTTTGGTGCGCAGCCCAGTTGACGAATGTCAGACAACCAGTGTCAAAGACGAAGGCTGCGCGTCCGTCGTCTATTTTTAAGGAAGCTTCTAGAATGTTCTAGAAGCTTCGACTCACCCTTATTGGCCGAGCGCAAGAGGCGTTCCCGCCTGAAGCGCGCGGATTGTGGCGGGAGCGGTTGGAAATACTTTCGTGTTATACTTTTTATTTCTTGATATACAGTGGCCCGCACGTCGATGTTAACACTTGACCTTGAGCTGGCATAGCGTAGTACGGAGAACAGTTTCATAAGAGGCCAGCTAATACTGGTTTTGTTACTACTGACTTGCGGCCTGCTGTATAGTGCAACCTACTAGTAAACCTAGCGACCTACTGGTAAAGTGAAATGACTTTTGGACCCAAAATGCTGCAGTATGCCGCAAACCGCCTAAATAAAGAGTCCGTAAAATCAGTTTGTGTATTTAGTGGAAAAGAAACTAAACAGTTCGCGCTGTCTAAAAATGAATTAAACATGTCATATCACTTAATTTTAATTTTCTGGATTATCCTATCTCTCATGTAAAAGGGGCTTATGTTTAGATAACATACTCATACAAATAACTATGTACTGGTGTCAATGTAAATTTGTACTTATTTATATTTTGTTATTACCACCACAGACTACCATTGTTTGATTGAAAGATATTACTTATATATTTTTTGATTTTGTTGATGTTCATGATATTTTTGACAGGAATCTTATAATGCTAAAAGGAGACTGGGGAGAAATTGTGCATGTGTTTTTTTTAAATGAGTTCCTCATAATATTTTTACCTGTGGGTATTAAATAAAAAATGATGTAAAACTAGAACTGATTTAGCAATAATCTAGACCTAGGCTACGTAAATTTATATAAAGTGCCAATTGTAGGTAATAAATACTCATAAAACATTAAAACTGTATTATTTTTTCAACAATGAACAAGGGAAACTGATATATACTGATTGTCAGTATGTTTAATTTCCTACAAGCATCCCGGAAACCAGCGAAATCCGGGGGTGTTATACCTCTGCTTTTCCCTTCGAGGATTATAGGCGTGATGTTGTCTCAATCACCAAATAATTACCTACCTTACTTTATTCCATCATCTGTAACAATTGTTACCTAGCAAATCTTGAATCTAAAAGAAATAATCGCACAAGGACGTATCAGATAGATAGGTGCGTCATTTTACTAATATTCAATTAGCATAAAGATAAGAGGATTAATACTTATTTATTATTTGATAAAAACGTTTTTATCAAATCGTACGATTCCTCTTAGTTTTTCCTATTTTACATTTTGGGGTGTATAATGCTTACGCCGCCGGCCGCCGCCGCGCCGTAAGGATTCGACTGATTCGCCTACGACAAGAGAGATGATACTCCTAAGCCATGGATCGGCAAAAAACCACGGCAATCTTACACGAGAAATAAGCCAACGAGACAGAATCGCAAAAAAGGGAATTCTTTGTCTCATTCCATTTCCCCCTTATTAGAAAACAAGGTTTATCTTCAGACCCAGGTTTAAAACATGGAGCCATTATTGAATTTCGAACTTTATTTAGACTGTGGTAAAGTTCCTAAACACAAAATTGACAACTTAGTACTGAACTAAGTTTTCAGTTTTGTATAAAGAACGGTATTTCAATCACTGTTACGTTCATATTACAAAAACTGGCTCCAGGGTTTAAGCCATGTCAAAATATAAATCTTGTTTTGTAATAAGGCGGTATGTGTTTAGTGGTAACTAATGAACAGCTGTTCGATCGCTTAACTATTAAACCATTTAAATTACTTTAAAAATCTAAAGCTAAGAAGCGTATTGTTGTAAACAGTATCAAGAAACTCAAATCAAATCACACTCAAAGCATTTATTTCAAATAAAGGGGTCGGTCAGTAAGAAAGATGAAGCTAGTTGCCCATTACATAGCGTAGTAGGTACCTATGGAGAAGAATGGGGAAGAAATTCCACGGACACTTTTAAATCAAAATATGTTACAAAATATTAGTGACATCATTAATGTTGAAATTATACATGTGAGAACGATGAAGAAAGACGTGCACGTTAAAAGCGTCCGTAAAAAAAAGATAAAAATAAATAAAAAATATAATAATTAAAATAAGCTGTGACAGCTAAGAGATGACCAGTCCCTACTGACGGCACCCGTTCACGAACATGATGTATAGATCAGCACCATGCAGCTCCCACCAAAATCTATCAAGGTATCCACCGTAACACACTTCTGTATAACACCAGAAGTTCCACCCAAGACACTTGTCTACATTAAATATCTGTCAAAATGTTAAAATTGCTCGTCAAAGAAGAATTCAAAAAGTTGCCCTCTGATCAGACTTATGGTCAAACTTGACGGATTAGAACAGAGATAAATATCGGTTTGTACATGATAACGTATCATAGGCAATAACAACAGGTTTTTAGATAAAAATATTTCAATATCACGTGTGATTACAGAATTTGGTGTTATATGGGAGGGCAAATTATGTCAAGGAGATTAATTAGCTCGCACTATTCCAGTTTTTTTTTTGGATCGGGACATTCGCGCCTCTCTTCCTCAAATTCTTTTGTTTAATTTAATTTAATCACTTTGGTTCTGTCTGCTGCTGCATTTGCATTAAATATTCAACGAAGTAGCTATTTCAGGGATTTTTTTATACTAAGTTTATTATTTGTTTTAGCCCTCGGCCCCAAGTAACAAAATTTTTATCGCGAATAAAAATATTTTTGATAAATTTCTTGAACCGATAATTGGTTATCGGCTTACTTTGATCGATTAATTACTTAAATATTATTAAAATGTTGATTATCTGTTTTCCATTATTAGGTACATTCTGTTTGAATGAGATGGTGCGTGTTACTGTTATTTGTTTTAAATAAAAATATTAAGTTATTATTTTTAAACTTTAAAGTGCTGTTATTTTTAAGATTTGTTTTAGTGTGATCGGCTTTACCACTCATGTGAGTATTTTTAAAACAACACACTATGTTTTCATCGGTATGTAGATAATACCGTCTTTTTTTAGTAAACTTATAAGGCAAGAACATTAGCACAGAATCAATAGAAAAATACAAGTCACACACAGCACACACACCACAGACACACACACAGCACACACACAGACAGCTTTGATTTTATTTATATAATTATCTAGATAGAATGTCGCGCTGCGAAATAACTACATAAAACAAACTGGCTAACTTTGATGGGCTGGTGTGCGTGACAGCTACGTCTTACACTCACGTCACCTCATTGTGCTGTCATTGTGTTATTCCAGTGTGCGGCCAAAAACTGGACGCAATTTTTTTCAACGACTTCATAGCTTTCACGGTCTATCTAGCAGTGGCGAGGGGTGATTTTCTGAGACAGTTAAGCCGGAGAAAAAAACAATTTTCTATATAAAATAAGCTCGTCATGACGTCGATTTTGAACTCACTGAACACAATTGAACTCACGGCAAGCCTGACGAGCCTGCAAGTTATTTTAGAGGAAAATGTTTTGTTGTTGGGATAAAAAGACTAAAAACGTAATGTTTTTTGTAATATTTTAATTTTATGGTGTATTAAATACCTACAGTGTGATTATATTATTTGGCATGATTAAACACTACTGACTATGGCATTTTTCAATGACCGTAGAATGGTTGTGTTCCGAATTTCCAAAGGGAATCCGGTAGGAATCAAGTTATATGGTGCTTTCGCCACTGCTATCTAGACATATTTATATCTTTCTGCTACAGCTATTTACTATTAACTCACCATAACTCCTGTTGTCCCGAAGTTATACAACATTAGCTTTTGTTTACACTAAACCCGAAAAGGGGTCATTGTACACCCATTTTGAACAACTTTTTCTATGGGACCAACCTTGAAATCGCGAAAGAAAATCAGCTGTTCCATAAATTTGTGTTCACTTAAATCGACAAAAGGTATGGAACAGCTGATTTTATTTTCGTGATTTCAAGGTCGGTCCCATAGAATAAAAAAATCAAAATGATTTTTTTATTCTATGGGACCAACCTTAATAATAATTTTTTGCACAAACATGAGTACAATACATACAACACAAATTGTCAGCATGCAAGAGAGGTGAAAACTACAGGAATAAAACAGATCATCACGTTTGCCTAAACAAAAACGAATGTTGTATACTACTTACCCACATTTTGCCAGTTAATTGCACTCACGTTGGTACCAAATAGGGAGCGAGAGTTTATTGCCACTGAAAGGTATCTGAAACACACGTTCAGACTCCGAGCACGGGCTTTTACCGAATACTTCCTTCATTTTCCTTTCATTTCCTATTCAGAAAACCCAATAACAGTTTGCCCGTGACCATGTGCTTGCGACCACTAGACCAACTCTCTATCTCTAAATATATCTAACTACCCCGAAATTAAAGGCTTAAAATTACGACTGAACAAGTTGGAACGAGGAACGAACAAACCCCGAACTTCTCGAAGTTCAAGTTGCAGTGTACAACATTGCGTTGATTGTAAATTAGATAGGTACCTACTCCGTACTCCATGGTACATATATATACGGGTGACCATTGAAAATCAGCGCGTGTTGTGTGTCCCCCATAGCACAGCATCATGCTGAGTGCAAGCCTTCTTGTCACAGTCATGACGTGCAGCTTCCGACTATTTGTTTGTTTGATAAAGTACTTAGATCTGTTTGCTGTATTTACATATAATTTGTGTATTACATTTAGTTCTCTAATTTCTGTTGCTTCCTGTAATTTCTGTGAACGTTGTTAAATCTAAATATATAAATACATTATTCGATCGTAAAGTACCTAAATTACCACCGTACATCACCTACATGGTAATAACATCTCTGCAAACCGCTGCCACCTCTGCCAACGCCTGTATAGATACTCCAAAGGAACACGGTGAAGTTATTCAACTTACTTACATCGCATACGACATGTCACTAAAAAGACCAGACATAATCTTGGTCAGATCATGTGTCTGAGAACATAATATCCTACACTTCCTTTGCCGATTCGCGGTCTTACATAATTCTAAAAACATTACCTTCCTTTTTCGCTTCGCAGCCAGGTAAAATCAAAATAGATAAAAACGCATAGTTTCTCCCATTTCATCCTTCCTGTTGCCGTCCCGGATGGTATGTAGCCGTAGCTACCGCTCATTATCTTAAATAAGCTTAGCAGTATCAACCTAATTAAGCAAGTGATTAATGATATCTGTCTAGGTAATAAATACGAGTGGTATTTAATAGGTACTAGATATTATTATTTATCTATCACTTTCCCACATGGGGTGATTCTACCCCATAGCATAAGGTACAGAATGAATAGGTACAGTCACGAGCATAAACACCTACCTACTTTACTCTTAAGAGTCTAACAACATCGATCCTCCGTTACTTATATACCGAAAATATTTTGAATTCCATAATAATTTTCTCTATAGACAAAAAAAAATGTATGGGAGCCCCCCTTAAATATTTGTTTTATTTTCATTTAATTATTTATTTTTAAAGTCAATATATCTACATATTCTGTGAATATTTCAAGCGTCTATCTGTTGCCGTTATCAGTATAGAGCAAAAACGAGCAAAAAAAACCCGTTCGTTGTATTCCCATACAACAAACGTGATTTTTTTGCTCGTTTTTGCCCCCTTAAATATTTATTTTATTCTATTTTTTAGTATTTGTTGTTATAGCGGCAACATAAATACATCATCTGTGAAAATTTCAACTGTCTAGCTATCACGGTTCATGAGATACAGCCTAGTGACAGTCGGACAGACAGACGGACAGACAGACAGACAGACAGACAGACGGCGGAGCCTTAGTAATAGGGTTCCCGTTTTACCCTTTGGGTACGGAAACCTAAAAATACTACATTACCAAAATGAACTATAAACCGCTAGACGTAGTACCTATTGTATTGTCTGTGCCGCTAGTAAGTATTCAAAAAATACTTCAAATTAGATCATGAAACTTTGCATAATAAAGTGAACTAAAGCAGATTGTCTTTTGATTTCTTTTTACTACCATTACGAGTATTTTCACCGTGAAAATTAACTAAACTATCGGTGCCTTAGGGCCTTCTCCCTGCCGCTCTGTCTCGCTTGCAATAGTGAGCAAGCGAGATATAGAGTGAGGTGGCGCTGAGGTAATATGGACTCTCAAAACGAAATTGAAATAACGATGGTAACTTTGACAAAGGATCTATTTCATAATAATTAAAACAGCGTGGACGCGCAACATTCAACAAAGACAAACAATTGGTCTAAAAGTTGATGTAAGAATGACGGCAGCGAGGCATAGAGTTCATAATACGAAGTCTACTCCGTGGTATTATAGCTGCTGAGCTCTTAAACAAAGAACAACCTTTTTCGTCTACCTCATTCTTTAGCAACGACAGTACAATGACCCGATCAATGATTGTATTTCTAGACAAAAAATATATTGTTAGGTATATTATTGCCCTGACTGCTATAAGGAAAACCGAATCATTTTTCGTCAGAAAAGATCCTCATGGGAACTAAGTGTATTGCTCAAATGATGATGAGACGAATCTTTTCATAAGTGGACAGTGCCTCCGTAATCTTCACCCAGGTACCATTAGATATTGCTGGTAGTTCTGTTCTAAGCAATAGGCCAGCTTCTTAATGGCACTAGTAACGTAACTGGCAAAATGTGGTGTGCCCCCCATTTCTGCTTAGCCTTTCGGGTAATATAGGCGTGATGAAGTTATGCCCATCTTTGTTGTCTGTCTCATCATCATCATTATAATCTGCTTGCTATTATACCTACTTCTCCAATTTATTTGTGGTTGGAGTACCCTCCTCTTTTTCTTCCATTTCATTTCTATTACCCGTCTTCTCAGGGTTCACTTCCTTCCTAGCCATATCATCTTTCTCACAATCCATGAAATCCATCCATATTTATAAATAAATAAGTAGACCAATAATGAATAATTAAACTAATAAATAAAAATTAAAATAAAATAGATAATTTAATAGTTAAACTTTTGAAAACAATTGTAGAAACAATGCCGCTCACACTGACGGCTAAGCTGGTGATCAGTGTAGTGGTTCTCGGCGTCATAGCAGGTATGACAGCCACTATAGTTCTGATAGTCAACGATGGTAACGGCTACGAAGAGACCACGGCTAATCCAGCGACTGCGGCTCCCACGGATACACCAACTACTGAAGAAAGCGACTTGCCGTACCGAGTGGGAGTCGGTATCGCTGATATGACGGGCCCGTGCGTGGAGATTACTTTTGTAAGTCGTGACTACTTATATACTTTTTTTGAAGATTATACTAGCTTTTAAGAAAATCCGATAAATTCGTCGTACATAATATATTATTAATTTTTATTCACTGAGAGTATGAAGAAAACATCAAAATTATATGTTACGTTTCTTATTTCCACCCTATTGGTTGATGCTTCCAGCAGCTCGATCCTGAAATGAATAAGGTCTTAGAAAACACGAAGAATAGATTTAAGCGCAGTACTAAAAAAACTATCATCGCGCGAATTCATACGCGATCATTAGTTCTTTGAAATGAGAATTCTATTGAAAATACATACCCACTAAGTTATAACCTATTCATAGATAAAAAAAGATATGTAATAAAAAGATGTGTTGCATATCCGAAAAAATCGCCACTCCTTATAGAATTCAAGTTATAATTTACGATTACAGATGGGTTACGCTGAAGTAGGTCAAAGTGGGCGAGGTCTTCACTTGCGTCAGTTCGCCAGGTCTTTCATCTTTGTGAAGGGTAACACCAGGATGGTGCTGGTCACTGCTGAGGTGCAGGCTGTTGGCATTGCAGTCAGGCGAGAGGTAAGCTTAGAGTGTTATTATCAGTATCTTTGACTTAATGACCCTTGGATGGTTTATGGAGCAAAATAATATTTCTACTCTTTTTTGGTTCTGAACTTCTCAACTTTAACTATGTATTTATAATAAAAGGTCAGTTGCCATAGTCACCGCCCTTGGCAGACGTAATTACTACTAGCAGACCTGTGGCCGGTGCTACCCAAGCATATTATATATACAATATTAGTTTTGTAAAGAATCTATGTACAAAATTTCTAAATTGTATCTTGAAACATCACAAAGATTTTATGGCTGTTATGTTATTGGGTTGTCTGTACAAAAACATGCTAACGGCATCCCCGCGCCACCAGGATCGTCTTGCGCTCATTGATAATAATTTGGCAGTAGTTACCTAACCATACGGTGATTGTATTGTAAGTAATTCAATGGTGATAACATTTTTAAGCACACTTAAATATGTTTGGGACAAAATATAACATGGTGTAAAAATTATTGAAATCGATTCAGCTTTCGCGCATAGAGTAAACATATTGTTGTATACTCGTATTTACACAGGGTGGATTTTTGAGATGGCCGATGGGGCAGTAAGGGCAGCTACCTTAACCGTTGTAGCTACATGAAAGCGGTCTTAGGAGACTGTCCTTAACTTTTTAAGAAATTATGATCTGCATTCACAGATTTTGAAATAAAAGAAAAAAAAAATAAGTTGCGAGTCTCATTTCCTACGAAATGTATGGGAAAAGTTTTTTTGCGATTTCTGACTTTTCAAGTACTCAAACCTCAGTTGGTCCAACAGAGGTTTTTGATCCTTATAAGAAACAGAATCGATTGGCATAAAAAAAGTTTTTGTGAAAACTGCCCATTTTCCTGCTGACTGTACATTTTTTTCAAAATTTTGAATGCCGATCAAATTTTTTCAAAAAGTTAAGGACAGTCTCCTAAGACCGTTTTCCTGTAGCTACAACGGTTAAGGTAGCTGCCCTTATTGCCCCATCTCAAAAATCCACCCTGTATACCCTATCTTCTTGAAGTAATAAGAAGTAGAGAAGCAAGAGTGTATGAATAAATAAAAAGGTGCCTTTTACGACACAAGTAGAAAAGGACGCTTCTTCTTCGTCGGCAACCACATGCCATTAAAAGCCATAATTATGCAAGCTGATTCAGTTGCATAAATTAACCAGTCATATCTTGTCCAGGTGGTAAAGAATCTCCAGGAGCGCTACGGCGATATGTACTCACTGAGAAACGTGATCCTCACTGGAACTCACACGCACAGCGGCCCGGGAGGTCATATGGTAGACTTTATCCTGGACATCAGTATCCTCGGGTTCTCCCGGGAGACCTTCAATGCTTATGTTGATGGAATAACCAGGGTAAGTACCGATAGTAATAATATTAGGGTGTTTTTAAAAAAAAAATTGGTGCAAATGCAATTATAGTGTAAACTAATATTTAAATGATATATCTACTATAAGTAGCTGCTATATATTATATATTATCTACTATATTACCTGTCTAATAATTATTAGTACCTACATAAATTCCATATATTAGAATATTCATACAAATTAGTAAATAAATTAACTTCTAATAGGATTAGATATAGATATGTAGAAGAATAAGTTAAGTTTAAAAACTTTATCTTTCCTGCTACATTACTAGAGTTTAAAATTTACCATGAATTCGGGGTGAGAGCCTGGTGATCCGTAACACAGGGTAACCTAGTATGGACGCCAGTCTCTCACAAAGGATCATATTTTATGCATTTATGTCAAAACGCTATAATTCTTGTCTCTTTGTTTATAAATGTGAACCTTTGTGAAGAGAGAAATAAAGATTATACTTATACTTTGCTGTGCCCGACAGGATCCATAATGATCTAAATATTAAAAGTTAGTACACATTATGGATTGCAATAAATGATTGAGTATTGAAATAATTGTTGCCGCAATGTGAACCTGCTCCGTTGCTATGGAAAGAATATCTATGTCTTTTTTATACAATGCTATTCATTAGTAAGTCGTGAATAACTGAGTCCATAGATAGTCCTGATTATCTCGTTTTCACATGGATTGATGTTCGCACCTTGCACGTAAAAATTAGCAGATTGGGAAAACGTTGCTGCTCTTTTCCTAATACCTTTATCGCTTTTCCCAAACTGACGGATTCCTCCTAAAGGGTACCCGATTATTGCAGGCATTGCGATATAATGTTTTAAATGGTGCATAAATGCAACAAGTAGAAGGTAGTTGAATCGTTTGAGGGCGTTTTGAATGACTTCAGCTTTGCAAACACATTTCAGAGTATAGTCCGCGCGCACGAGAACATGGTACCAGCTCGACTATTCTTCGCGCAAACTCAAGTGGTGGATGCCCACAAGAACAGGTCCCCCTACTCTTATGGACAAAACCCAGAAGAGGAGAAGGCTCGGTAAGTGGCGAGCACTGAAGTCAGAATATTGGGACATTGAAAATTATACTTCATACAGATTCTACAGGGTGTAACAAGACCGTTCGCGAAGTTACTTAAATTGATTTATTTAAAACTTGTTTTCGCAACAAAAAAAACATCAATAAATGTTGGAATTTTGGCCTTCAATATTCCGTAAACAGAACGTTCAAGTATATACAAAAAATACATAATAATGCGAAGAACAAGTGACTCTCTGCATCGTTAAGGGTATTTTTACACGCGTTAAAGTGCTTGTGAAGAAAGCTGCATCTAAGAAGAATTAGACGAGCAGTTCTTCCCAATATGGGTATTCTATTACATTTTCTAGTTTTAAATTTTTATCTTGTACGTCAAAATATCAGTTTCTATGTTTGGACTACTTATATAAAAAAAAAAACGTTTATTTCTACCAACAAAAGAATCATAGTCACAAAAATTTATTAAAAAAAAGCATAATTATAAACAGGTACCACTACCATATGCCAATGCCGAAATTCTTAGTTTTTTTATAGCCCTCTAGTGGAACATTGTGTCACGAATTTGTTAGCATTTTGATAAATTATTACTCACCTGCAAATAAATTTGTCCCCAGCTACGAATCCAACACAGACGACGCCTTAACTCAAGTGAGGATCGTGAAGGAAGACGGCAGCCTCCACGGCGTGATGAGCTGGTACTCGGTGCACACCACCAGCATGAACCTGACCAACCGGCTGGTGTCTTCAGATAACCTGGGGTATGCAGCTCTGAAGATGGAAAAGGAGCTTAACCCCAGGAGTATGGCTGGAAAGGTTGGTAGGAGGATGTGGGCGAGTCATACTTTTCATACATTTATTTGAGTTTCGTTATGTGAAGCTTTTATTAGTTTCACAATCATGAAACTCAGAATCTGCGCGTGATTAATATAGCAAAAGTCGAGACTAAAAGAGTTTTTTTACGAACACTTATTTAAATTGTAATTATTGACATTATTTATAAATCAAATCAATAAATTGATGAATTGTCTACACTGTGAGATATAATCTAATAAACTAACTTAATATAATATATTTTATAATGTGCCTAATTATTAACTGAGCAAGATGTAAATGTTATTATGATTATGATGTGACTAATGACTTTGATGTAATTTCTTGATATTATTATGCATGTACTAAGTACAAATATTTGCACGACTGATAAGTCGAATATAGTGAGACTAAAATTATTTGACCTCGTTATTATGTAAGGACCTATACTCTCGCAAATAATCATTTCATTTCATTAGAAAATTCCAATATTTTTACGCAAGAAATATGCGCTGCGAACTGTTGGGCATAGGTACCATTACCAGAATATCGCCATGGTCGCAATCATTGACGGGCGACTTAGTAAAACTAGTAAGATTGTCCTCAAATAAATTAGCATTTCGAATAAATATTTTTTACTAAGTCATCTTTGAAAATCCACGCAAAAACACGGAGTAGGTGGTCCAATTCGTGTCTAGGACCACGCCTCAGCTTAAGTAATAAGAAAGAATATTTTTGAATATATTGAAGTAACTTCAAACAACTTCCAGCCCGACATAGTCGCCGGATTCTTCGCCTCCAACCAAGGCGACGTGTCTCCGAACACACGTGACGCTCGCTGCGAGTTCTCTGGCAACGAGTGCGACAACCAGTTCCTCATCTGCAATCACATGGAGAGGTGCTTCTCCCAAGGACCTGGTGAAGACATGTTCGAGAGCACCAAGATTATCGGAACTGCTGTGTTTGAAGGAGCTTGGGTGAGTGTTTGAAATCTGTGTTGGTAACTCTGGGTTCTTTTGAGTTTCAATAACTTTATTCTCATGAGAATACAAATTTATTCTCTTACATATGACTATTAACAACTGAACGTATATGTTGGTGCCGTATTACAAAAACTAAACATTAGTACAAATTTTCTTGAACCGTTCAATAGAACCTTGAACCTTTCCATCATCATTACAAACACAGTATGTTTTTAACGGTAGTTTTGCACTGTTTTCTAAAAAAATCACAGTTTTATTTCTCGAATCATGGGGTACACAAAACACACAGAAATCTTTTCTGATCAGAAAGAGAAAGTATCATTCCCAGTTAAATCCACTTTATACGGAAAATAACGGAAGTAGAATATAACCACTAACAAATATTTGTATACTGTTTCCAGGAAGCCCTGAACTCTCCCGGTGAGGAGTTGACAGGAGAACTGGCAGTGGTTCACCAGTTCATAAAGATGTCTGAGGAAGAAGTCACCAAGTACGACCCAGTGGCGCAGTCCTTCGTCGAGGTAAGTCTGCCGCTATGCTATAGGTTGAATAGTTTATCGCTGTTTCAAAATATCTATATACTTTTCGACTTTGTCTCTGTCATCTCTGCCCTAGACTAAGGTCAAGAGCAAACCCATCCTAAATAAAAAAAATACCGCTGCCTAAAGACTTATGCAGCACCAAAGGGGTTGTTATGGATGGTATATGGTATTCTAACTTGGAATATGCATTTTAAATGCATCACGGTTTAGGAAATGAAGAAATAGAAATAAGAAAGCGCTATCAATCAGTCAATTAATGAATGTGAGAATACAGGCAGCATTAATGAATGGGTTAATCATATTATTTTTCAGGAAGACATAGTGAAAGGTTGTTATCCGGCAATGGGCTACAGTTTCGCTTCAGGAACGGTAGACGGAGCTAATACACTAAACATTACACAGGTCTGTATGAATTTACTTCCTTTTGCAGAATTGATTTCATAAAATAAAATAATAAAAAAACGGCAATTCAAACTTATAATCACAGCAGAAAGTCCTAGAGTTTCGAAGTTTGAAGCCTATATAGAGAGATTTGAACACCTTACCTCTCGACTTTAGTGCATCACAATATTCTTGCCTTTATATAGGAATACGAGTATGTTGTGTGCATTCCTAGGAATATGACTGATTTTATGTTTTCCCTAGGGTACGCTGGAAGGTGAACCTTTGCTGGACTTTTTTAGTAGACTAATAGGTGCGGCCACTGAGGAAGATGTTGCTTGTCACGCGCCCAAGCCTATCCTGCTGGCTACTGGAAGGGTTAGCATACTTAATGTTTTTTCTTGTAATAATCTATGTTACGAAAGTATCTCCAGACACTTTATTATCACTGATTGATTCAATGTCGATACGAAAGCGTTTGGATTTGCATGTTTTTTTTACTTTTCTTTTAAATTCATTGCGGTAAAAGAAATCCGACACAGTTTACTATTGGCTAATGAGGGTTTTCTCAAATGACGACCACTAGGTGGCAGCACTGAGAGCAACACTTTTGACAGAACATCTTGTCAAAATATACCTTTTTATTTAGTCGTGACTGAATGGTGAACGAATGAATGAAACGAATGATGAACGTCATTATAAATTTTGGATTAATTGCCGAAATGGAAGACCTCTTGTTAAAGTGGCGCCAGCTAGTGGCGTGAATTGTCATGAAAACCTTAATTCCTTATGTTGAAGTTTCAATCAAAATTCATGTTTTTAAAGCCATGAACTGAAAGACTAAAGACTGTACCAAATGAAACTGGTTTACAGTTTCATTTGGTACAGTCTAATTCTTAATCTACCTATATCTATGACTTGACAAACCCCATAGGTAATCGAATATTATACACATATCTACTACTCATGTCGTCTCAACTTGGCGTTACCCTGTGAACCTGCTTACCGTATCACTGGACAATCAAATACCTATTTTCTATTTCAGGGCAGTGAATATTCTTACCAACTATACAGTGTGAGTCTTCATAATGTGCACATATCGAAAAGAGTGAAACTAAGCTTAATTTTATCGACGGAAAAAATATAAAAAAAATATTAAACAATTTTTTTTTTACAAAAAAGGGTCTCTACCTGCTAAAGTAAAGTACGTAGTCGAGTGCAAGGCCTTTCTTTAACAGTTGATAGGAAACGTTGTGATTGAGTTATAAACATGGTATTTTTACTTTTGGAAAGCTGATACGATGGAAAATAATTTAAAGTAATAAAAAAGGGTAGGTAATCAGGACTTTTACTGAGAAATTTTACAATTATTATAAAAATTTATGAAAAAATATCAGATGTTTGTTATAAAATCACCCTAATACTCAATTGAGGGCGAGTTTTTCGTTAGTTTTTATTTTACGAAGACGCCCTATTATTTCCAGTCATTACTGAGTTTGTTTCATCGTGACAGATTGTTTAGTTTAAAAGTTATACCGATTTGTTTACACAGGGGTCACAGCAGCGAACAAAATTTAAAAAATGCTATAAAAATTTAATTAAATTTTTAGATTTTTTTAAACTATTTTTTCCGTCGATAAAATTAAGCTAAGTTTCCCTCATTTCGATATGTGCACATTATGAAGACTCACACTGTATATCAACCAACCTAGATATAGGAAGGAAATGCCTGTCAATCTTCCTCGACTTAAGCAAAGCTTTTGACACAATTTCTGTTCCTATATTAATAAACAAACTAGATAGGTTAGGAATCAGAGGCGCGCAACTGAATCTTTTCAAGAGCTATCTGACTGGGCGAAAACCGTGTGTCCGACTAGGTCAACACACACGTAGCAATCGTGTAGTCGACTATGTGGTACCACAGGGTAGTATTTTGGGACCTACTCTGGTTCTCGTTTACATTAACGACCTCACTAACCTCCATCTAACCCGAGGCGAATTGATCTCATATGCAGATGATACTGCTCTCCTTTTCTCCACCGATACTTGGGATGAGGTATTCAATGCTGCCCAGAAGGGATTCAATGTGGTAAAGAAATGACTCAGAGCTAATATCTTAACCCTAAATGTGCATAAACTAAATACTTGACGTTTAGTGCTCGATGTCTCGGTGAAGTCATTAAAAATCGTCACGTCAAAATCTATAATATATGTTTTTAGACATCTCAGACATGCGGCATTACAGCGGCTTTAATAGCGACATTAATTTAACACACGTATACGGTTTCGCCTTTGCGATTTATGAAGCAATTTTAATTTCATTAAAAGTTAGTAAGTTATTATTTTATTGATTTATTTTCAATTTTCTGAAATAGCAGCTTGGAGCAACTTGTACATAAAGAACAGAGGTTTGTGTATGTGAATTTAAATGTTTGTAAACGCACCCACAATACAGGAGAAAAACCAAGTGTGGGGCAACGTTTTTAAAAAAAAAGAAAGAAAAGAAAAGAATTATCCGGGGTCACGGATCATAACATCGCATCAATGAAATTAAAACGAATAACGTGTAAGGAGTAGGTGAACTAAAGGAAAGAGAGAGCTTTATTATTTAGTTTATTCGAAAATTTTAATTTTTAAATTACTTATCTTATTAAAATTTCATGATTACTGGCCACTAGCCCTACCCGTGTTAAATTAATGTCGCCATTGTAGCGGCACGCAGTAATAGAAATACAAAATAGAGAAAAATCCTACTAATATTATAAACGCGAAAGTTTGTAAGTAGGGATGGATGTTTGTTACTCTTTTACGTAAAAACGGCTAGACCAATTTTGATAAAATTTTGTATCAAGGTAGCTGACACCCTGGATTAACATATAGGCTACTTTTTATCCCTATATTCCCATGGGATCGAGACTTACGCGGGTGAAACCGCGGGGCGTTGCTAGTACTTACATAAAGCTTGAAGAGGTTTTTAGAACGAAGTTGAATATCGCATTGTACTCTGCACACTTGGCGAATGAGAGCTAGACCGAAAAAAGTGTAACATTTTGACCGTCACGACACTTTTTATTTTTTGTCCCTTAGTTACTCTAAAACGTTGTTTATTTATTTAATTGTGCCTGTTATTTAATATATAATGTACGCAGCGAGAGGAACTTCGTTCCAACCGGGTGCCGCACGACACCACTCGACTTAAAAAAAAAATATTTACCTCGATATTATTATTTCAGGCTAATTTCCCTCTCCCGTGGCATCCTCACATTATATCAGCTACCCTGATCTGGCTAGGAGACCTGGTGATCCTCGGTGTGCCAGGGGAACCGACGACCATGTCTGGAAGACGGATGAGGTCCGTGGTCGGCAGCGTGATGGAGGCGAACGGGTTTGAGCCCCGAGTGGTTGTGTCCGGGCTGACTAATGAGTACATACATTATGTTGCTACTCCTCAGGAGTATCAGGTTAGTACCTTTATTGAATTTAACATCACGCCTGATATCCCCGAAGGGTTAGACAGAGGCGCACCTATATTACACCCCAGTAGCGAAGGGTGATTTTATGAGAAAGGTAAGCTGGAGCAAAAAAAATCCTTTTTATACAAAATAAACTCGTCATGACGTCGAAGAAATTGAACTCACGGCAAGCCGGACACGCGTACGAGTTATTTTAGAGCAAAATGTTTTGTTGTTGGGATATAAAGACAAAAAATGTAATGTATTCGTTTTGTGATATTTTAATTTTACGGCGTATTAAATACCTATAGTGTGATGAAATTATTTGGCATTATTAACCCATCAACATTTCGACTATGCCATTTTTCAATGATGATAGAATGGTTGTGTTCCGAATTTCCGAAGGAAAGCCGGTAGGAATCGTGTTATATGGTGCTTTTGCTCCTGATACTCACACATTATTGCCATCAGCTAAGTTGCACTAGCGACCATTAGACCATCGAGGCATTTTTTTTTGTATTTGTAATTTAGTTTATGTTAAATGTTTATAGTTTGCATTAAAAATGCCTCTACTGATGAGGACTAAATATGTATGTCGCACCTTGAGCTGTCGGCCCCGCTTCCTACCTTACAAATTGACTATGACGACATGGATTCTTCAAATAAATTCTTGAAAAAGAACTCGATGCTATTGATAATAAGTTTGCTTTTTGTTAACTTATAAACTTTTTTGCCAGGTACAAAGATACGAGGCCGCATCTACCATCTATGGACCAAACACACTGGACATATTCCTGAACAAATTCAGTCAGTTCGCCACCGCCGCTATTCAGGTATGTACTTACCGACAAATGGGCATCTACTAGTCAAAGATTGGTGAAATTATCCCGGACACTTGCAATTGATGGCAATTTTTTTTCCGAGATTCCTCGCATTACACATTAGTGAGTGTACGTAGTTGTGTACTCACCAAATATTAGCGAAGTCTTAAAAATCATTCTAAGAGTCCAATCCTTGCTTAGAAGTGATTTTGTAAACCTCGAGCTGTCCAGACTGATACAAATTGTTGTATAAAATAATTCTTAAAATTCTTCTCCAGGGTACCGACGTGCCTGCCGGACCGGAGCCGGCAGACAACCGTGACCGGATCCTGTCCCTCATCACTCCTGTGGTCTTTGACACGTCTCCCACCGGCATGAACTTCGGCCACTGTCTGCAGCAGCCGGAGAAGAGAGTGCGGAGGGGAGAACTCGTTTCTGCTACCTTTGTAAGTAGACTTAACGCTTGCTGTACTGTAGTATTTGCCAAGTTGTCTTGATAAAAGAATTCTACACTTTCATTTGTTTTTCGCTCGTCTTCGTGTTACTGACCTAGCACCAAACCACATAATGCTGCGTGAAGATTTCTACCTAGATGCTCTTACCTCTTTTTTTATTAAGACGGAGATATCTCCGTCTTAATAAAAAAAGGTCACTGGCATATATATGCCAGTGACCTTGACTGGTTAGCTTGCGTGTTCTGTACTGAGCTCACGTAACGCGTCGTACGTTCAGCCAGTAATAGGACTCGCCCATCAAGGAGCGCTGTCCCCAATTTGACGTATTACTCATTTAATAAACACAAACCAAAAATTATTTTAATAAAACACGTATACTAAAAGATAATAATTAAATTATCTTTTAATTGGTGAAGGTTTCAGAAAAATACGCTTGGTAGATTTTGCGCCATTCTTAGTTTTTTATCCGCGTTAGACATAACTTTACAAATTAATTTCACTATGTAATATAAACATAATCTAATATATTCACATATTAAGTTATTGACAAAATGCTCTAATTTAAAGTATATTTTTTTCAAATCATTAACACTACTCGTTTAGACGTGATCTTCAGTACCTATAAAATCATTAAAAGTCGGTTATCGTCGCCTTAACTATTGAAATATTCGGTACCATGATGATATTGGCATACTGAATCTGACACCTTTAAAAAGTTTTTACAATGATTCCTTACAAATTAAGGGTTTTCCGTTCTTTGTGAAAGACTGAACCTTGAGTTGAAGACCTGCATTTGGATCAGAAATGAATATTTGATGCTGGAGTAAAATCATACAATTATATAACCTAATGTGTTTTTTAGGTGGCCGCCAACCCTCGTAATGATCTGAAGCAGGAAGAAAGTCACGCGGTGGTGGAGAGGTTCGAGCTGACGGAGTGGGTGGTCGTCGCTAACGATGCTGAATGGGACACCAAGTGAGTATACCTTAAAGTGGACCGTCCAGTGCGACGTAGGATGTGCAGTTGTGCAGGAGAGGTTTGCCACGCGATATCTGTGCGGTTCATTTGTTTAACAGCCACGCATTCGTGCGTAGTGTGGCTGAGGTGAAGTCTTCATTTACATAGAAAGCGAAGCTAAGTACACGAGCGTAGCTTAGCCGTGGGCTGCTGTAGAACGGCGCCTTAATTCTTATATTAGAGCCATTATCATGGTCTATTTATAAATTATGATTGGGTGAGTGTAGCCCGTTTCTAAGACTTGTTCTTCCTGAGACAAGTTCGCTGGCTAAATGTCGTGTTATGCAATAATAAAAGAGAATGCTGCAAAGTTTCTTTATCAGATGATCTTATATGAGTTCACTACATCGTATGACTCCGCGTGTGGTCATTGGTCTCGACACGGGTAGTCAGCTCTCAACCTTACTACCTGGTAAATACTTCTGACCACGGCAGTACCTAGTTATTGTACGAAAATGCAAACACTTTATTTTTACTATTAGGAAATTCTCATGGATATCCGCCGTCTGGGGTAAGCAGAAGTTTATGTCGGACTCCTACTACACGTAAACCCCACAATTCGTACCAGAGCTAAGATATACTCGTACATTCACGCGCACCCCCGAATTCGCGTGCATATGCGTAAACACCTTATCGGTTATCTTCAAATCTAAACTGATTCCCCTTTCCAGGTTCATGTGGGAGCGTGTTTCATTGATCACAGGCACGAGTCGAGTGACGTTCGAGTGGAGAATCCCAGAGGACGCCATCTTTGCTCCGTACCGCATCGTGTACCGCGGCGCGTCCAGGGCACTGCGGGGGATCACCAGGCCCTTCCAAGGAGTCAGCGACAGCTTTCAAGTTTACGAATGACGTGGAGGGTTAGCTATAGAAATGACAATTATATATATTACTAAATGACAATTTTAATAGATATTGTGGACTCAGCTAAGTTACACGATAAATGTCTAAAGACATTTCGCGATAAACAATTTTATAATTTCGTTCTATTTCTGTCCATTGTTTGAAGTTGACAAGGTTATAATGAAGTTTTAAATATGTTTATATACTTATTAATAAGTTCAAAATATGTATAAGTAGTTCAAGTAGTTGAAGACAAGTATTCCTTAAACAGAGTCTAGTTTTCTTTCTTTCAAGTTTTGCCAAGTTTGTATGTATGTTGTGCTTGGGAAAAGAAGAGGCGTAGCAAACGTAAGTTTCGGGTTTTTAATTGAAATTTGAATGTAAATATTAAATATCTTAGGCATTTTAACATGTTAATTATGTATTGGATTTAATGTACCTGGCTGTTCAGTACTGTAGGTACTGCATTTATATTGTTTTAAGTTTAACTTAATACTTAGTTTTAATGTACCTACAGTGTTAATTAATGATATTATTATACGTAACTTTTTTCATTATAAGTTTATTATTTAATTACCACTCCTTAACTTGGAAAAGTTAGAAAAGATCTAGGTATTCCGATGCGGCGCCGCGCGGCGGCCCGAGTGTGCGTGTGAGTCTGTGTTACCTATTCCATGACCATGAAACTGAATGAACATTGAACTCAGCTACTATTCTATAATCTGAGACATTGAAACAATATGTATTTCGTGATTTCATGCCAATTGACACTTCTTTTGTATTGTACGCTGAAGGTTTTCGTATTCAGTTAAGACTCACATATATACCAGTGACCTTGAGTGGTTCGCTTGCGTGTTCTGTACTGAGCTCACGCAACGCGTCGTACGTTCAGCCAGTAATAGGACTCGCCCATCAAGGAGCGCTGTCTCCAATTTGATGCATTATTAATTTATTATACACAACACAAAAGGTATTTTAATAAAACGCGTATACTAAAAGATCAATAATTAAATTATCTTTAAATTGGTGAAGGTTTCAGAAATATACGCTTGGTAGATTTTGCGCCATTCTCAGTTTTTTATACGCATTAGACATAACTTTACAAGTTAATTTAATATAAACAATCTAAAATATTCACATATTAAGTTAATAAGAAAATGCTCTAATTTAACATTTTTTTTTCAAATCATTAACACTACCTACTAGTTTAGATAATCTTCAGTATTAAATCATTAAAAGTCGGTTATAGTCGCCTTAAGTAATGAAATGTTACCTATGTCATAGGTAGGTAAATTACTTCGAAACAGTTAGACCCTAGATAGGAACAGGAACAACTTATTCGTGAGGAAATCGTAAGTAGTTTGCCTTTTGCCCTGTTTCAAAAGTACCTATAGGTTAATGGCTATTAATGTGGTAAGTACCAATTGGAAGCCTTATTTAGAAAAACAAACCAACCACACGGTGATGTGATGGTGTGATAGATACCATTAAATAACCTTGCTAAGTTAATTAAAAGTGATAATCATGGGGACAGACTTAAAATAAAACAGTAAGCGACCAAAAGGTTAATGAATTAATAATTTTATGTTTATAAGATGTGTCAGTAAAACCGCTGCTTACTATTTCGTAGAGCACACAACATGCTTTGTTGAGTCCTCGAAACGATCAAGTGCAATTGTCAATTTTTACGCAATTGATGCGTGACATTGATGCGCAAATTGATCGTCTACCAAGTGCAATTGAAGCGATTGACAATATTACTACAATAGAAAGCGATGGAAATTGATTATCAATTGCGATTAATCGTTACGGGGGGGATCCCCGTAACGATCAATAGCAATAACTAATATTTTATAGCAAAAATCGTAAGTGCATAATGAAATGTTAAACCGTATCCTACTTTATAACTTAAATTGTAAGGTCTATTTGCATCTAAAGCAGCAGTTAGTTATTGTGGTTAGCAGCTAAATATAACAAATACCTTTTGTTGCTGTAAAATTACCAGTTTCCTTTTAGAACAAGCTGGCCGTCCAGTTGAATGCTATATATTTTTTTCCAATAGCTTTGATATCGTCGTAGGCTCCACCATTTAATTTAATTTCGGCACACATAGGTAATATGGCAAAAAAACATCAACTGTCCCATAAAAAACTT
The DNA here is from genome assembly GCA_948098905.1 of Tiliacea aurago. Taxonomy (NCBI): domain Eukaryota; kingdom Metazoa; phylum Arthropoda; class Insecta; order Lepidoptera; family Noctuidae; genus Tiliacea; species Tiliacea aurago. The sequence goes on along the minus strand of OX402583.1, from coordinate 2,770,937 downwards.
CAATACCGATAGTTTTAATACAAATTCAATAAAAAAATTCGACCCAAATGTATGGGCTGATTATCGATGACGCTGTTGGTCCCATGGAGAACGTTGTTGAGGTTAATGGTCTGCACCACACCCTTAACTATGACCACACCTTTCTGATACCAGCTGTTATGTAAAGGGTCCCCAAAACGATCATTTGCAGTTGTCAAAAAATAATAGGCCCGTTTTGACATTTAACTTGAATCGATTTATCATGAGTCCGAGCCGTATGGTTACTTCACTAGTTACGTCGCGATTGACGGTTACTTCACTAGTTACGTCGCGATTGACGGTTACTTCACTAGTTACGTCGCGATTGACGGTTACTTCACTAGTTACGTCGCGATTGACGGTTACTTCACTAGTTACGTCGCGATTGACGGTTACTTCACTAGTTACGTCGCGATTGACGATTACTTCACTAGTTACGTCGCGATTGACGGTTACTTCACTAGTTACGTCGCGATTGACGGTTACTTCACTAGTTACGTCGCGATTGACGGTTACTTCACTAGTTACGTCGCGATTGACGGTTACTTCACTAGTTACGTCGCGATTGACGGTTACTTCACTAGTTACGTCGCGATTGACGGTTACTTCACTAGTTACGTCGCGATTGACGGTTACTTCACTAGTTACGTCGCGATTGACCATCGCGACGTAACGTTCTCGATTCATACCCATACGACTCGGTCAAAACAGGCCTATTATTTTTTGACAACTTTAATGCGCAAATTGATCGTCTACCAAGTGCAATTGAAGCGATTGACAATATTACAAAATAGAAATTGATGGCAATTGATCAATTGCAATTGATCGTTTCGGGGACCCCTATGTATAATAATAAAATTTAATTTTAACAATTTAAGAAAGGTAACCACAATTAGTGGCAGTCACAGAACATTAAATATTTGTTGTATTTTTATTATTTAGATCATATCATTAATATTTAGATTATGTTAAGATAATAAAATGCGTAAACATGTCATAACCTCCAGAATGCTTATTAGTTATTATGTTATTTAAATGTTAGTGATAGCTTTTATGACTTAATTGCGACATGATAAACTTTGTATTTTTTTATATTTGGGTTTGGTGTTGTTTAATATAATGAAACAACATAATAATATAATATTAAGGAACCTCCTTTTATAGTATTCTCTTCTGTACTTTCGTCTATCTTCATCGCAGTTTTATCTGAAAATGTAAAAAAAAAACTTTTTTTGGAAGTTGGTTGTTTTTTTGGAAAAAGTTTTTTATTTTTAGTTGGTTTAGTTAGTGCGTCATTTTGTAATTATTTATCTTCTAAGTTGCAATAGCCTATTGTCAGGTGCTCATCACCTATTACAAAATATTGCTTTTCCCGATGCAGGGACATTAATTATTGAGGAATTCTCCCGTCAGAAACAGGAGAACTAATAATAATAATAAATAATAATAATAATAAAAAGTTTTATTGATTCATAAACTGGAGCTCCACTTCACCATATGCATTGTGACTAACATAATTTGCTTAGCAACTATATTATAGTATCTAATCCAATCGCAACCCGTGAAATATTTATTATTAAGTAATTCCGGTGGCCATCTCTGGTCTTCATCATTAGTTTCACTTCACCAAATGGGGCTTTCCGAGAGCAAATTCACGAGTTACTATAAACAATATCCAAATCACTATAGGCGTGCCAATAAAATTTGAGGATTTCCCTCGATTTCCGTGGGATAAATGAATGGATGAATGAACCTGGACCTGGTCATCAGATTCTGACTTGATGACAATGGGACCACCTCGAAAGCATACCATTTCAAACAAAATATTTCCAAAATCGGCTTACAAATTGACGGAGAAGTCGGTGAACATAATAAAAAAAACATACAGACGAACATACGAGTATTTACAACCTTTTTGGAAGTCGGTTAAAAATAAAAACGAAGTCCCTTACGCTTTTGAACAAGTTATGATATTACACTTTTTTCGGTGTAACACTTATTCGCCAAGAGTGCAGAGTATAACTTCGTTCCTAATAAAAACGGTCGTCTCAATTGGTCTCAGACCCATTTCTGATTTATACATTTCATGGTTCACAAAAAGCTTCAAACTCAAAGCATTTATTTCAATTAAACCAATTACAGGCACTTTTGAATTGTCAAAGAGTCGGTCAGTTAGTCAGAAAGTTGAAGCTATAATGCCCATTCCAAAACGTAGATCTCTATGAAGAAGAATAGGCAAGAAACTCCAAGGACACTCTTTCAAATCAAGATATTACAAAATCTTGGGTACATTATTCTTGTCGCTTCTATACGTGAGAACAATGTAAAAAAATAAATTATTTAAAAACAGTACAAAATATAAAAGATTACAAATAAGCCCTGGCAGATAGGAGATGACCAGTCACAACTGACGGCGCCCGTTCACGAACATGACTCCATACTTCCTTAAGGGCAAAAAGAATGCGTCTATAAAATGGCGATTTTTATCCAGAGGAAGGAAAGGCCCTTATGAATTCAAACAGTATTTATAGCCTAGCTACTCAGTACTCAACAAGATTAACATATAACTGAGAGACGAACCAATTCAACCAATAGGATAATCGCAAAACACAAGTGAAGTTAGTTGCTGGCCATTCCGGCACTCTGGCGTACAAACCAAAGAAATAAAATCCATTGCTGAATGTGTTAGACGGACCAGCAATAGATGTTTGAAGACTATTCAGGAGAATATCCAGTTAAACACATAGATCTTGGATATTTCACTTTTTTGTCAAGATATTGATAAGTAAGGGGTCGTAAACTTTCGCGCTGATAATGATATTATCTCTTATATAATAATTGTTTGGCTCGGTTCAGTGTGTTATCGTGAGCTGTGCTGGACGCAAGACGTAAGCAAGGTATGTCGTGTTGTCTCTGTTAATTAGTTACGAGTTGTTATGGAAATAATAATTGATACTTAGATGTTGTTGTGGTCAATAATACTTAGTAATTACATAGTTGTTATATTGCGAGGTATAGCAGCATCAAATAGTAAGCAAATAGGCCTAAAATATTCGATTGTTTATAGCTCTAATAATAAAAGATTCCGACGAAGTAAGAACCTCCTCCTTTTTTAAGTCGGTTATAAATATTGAATGATGCACATACTTTTAGTGACCCATCAATGGAGAACTGACTAAGTACTGAGCTGTATAATTTTTTCCTAATTACTTTGTAAAAAGTTAAGTTAGCATGTTACTTAGGTACTTACCTACATTATTCGTTGATCTTTATAGTATTTTTTGTACCGTCGAATCATCATTATAACTAGCTACGCTAAACATAATTATTTGGTTTGATCATGTCCACTTTTTAAGTCTCGAATTTCATATAGCACAAATTGATGAATTTATGAAATTAGTTAATCAATTGGTACTTACCTTTCTAACACAGATGTCTGCAAACAAGCCAATAACGAAGAAGATCATAAACTCGCCGGAGACATGCGTGGACGATAACCTACGAGGTGTGGTAGCCACGTACCCGTCCTTACAGCTGCATCCCAAGCACAGAGTCATCACTGTTAGGCAAAAGGTAAGCACGACATTATTCCCCTTGGGGTAGGCAGAGTTGTATAGAACACCCGCATTTCGTCAGCGTCAAGTAATAAATAAAAAAAAAATGTGTTTATTATCTTAAGGAATAGGAGGCCAGCATCACACACACAGAAGCAACAAGAATAATGTACACAGGATTTTGAAATATCTTGATTTAAAAGTGTCTTTGGAGTTTCTTACCCGTTATTCTCCATAAAAGATCTACGTTTTGGAATGGGCAAATAGCTTCAACTTTCTGACTAACTGACCGACTCTTTGGCAATTCAAAAGTGTCTGTAATTGGTTTAATTGAAATAAATGTTGTGAGTTTGAATTTGAACCGTGCATAAATCCAGACACCGGGCTGCAACCGAAAAAGAGCAAACACTTGCCCCGATCTGGAGATCTAACCAGGGACCACGCTGTTATTGTTAATATAATTTTGTTATTTTATTATTAATAGTAGCAGTGCCTTAATTATATAATAACAAAAAAAAAACAAAGTTGGTGATTCTTTTTGTGGGGTCATCGACCACAGTTAATGTAGTAACTTAATAAATCAGCTTAAAAAAAACATAGGTACAGACAAACATAACATAACCTCCTTCTTTTTGGAAGTCGTTTAAAAATCAGTTTTTATTGTGTAAACTTCACAAAAGTGATTGGTATCGATATCTAAACACGAAAAAACAAAAGAAAACAGATTCTCTCAACTTATACTTGAAGTAACAACACTATCAGCGGTCGTTGACCCCCCTAAAAAAACATCAAGTCTTCTTTATTTTTATTGTGATTAGATATCGCTACCATAACATCTGTATGGCACAGTCAGTGAACTGCATAACCGGACCCCTATTCCATTCTTATTCTTTGTAAGAGGGGTCAGGTAATGCAGTCACTGCCTGTACTTGTAATTATTTCTTCCTTTTCCCTATTATACCTTTAGAATTGCTTTCGTTTAATAAAGGCATCGCTTTATCGATACTTTCTCTTTTTTCAGAGGTTAATTTTATATTGGGTGGATCCTTTCTAGACTGGACGTAATTAAAACCTTCCCCTCCTTCCTGCCTTCTTACAAATTCTTGTTATGCTTCAGAGCGATACAGGCAGAGTAGCTGTTCTTGGAGGTGGTGGTTCAGGGCATGAGCCTTTTGCTTCAGGTAAGAATTTATTATCTACATTTTTTTTTTCTCTCTTTAAAAACGTCTTATGCATTGGACGTCTTTCGGCTGAGATGATGATAATGTTGCTAGGTATTGCGTATATTAGCAGCTATATTATTCCTACCAGGTTTCGTGGGAGCTGGTCTGCTGGACGGTGCAGTAGCTGGTGGAGTGTTTGCTTCTCCTCCTACAGGACATGTCCTGTACGCGATAGCAAAGTTGTACAAATATAATTCAGGTAACAAAACATCCTTCTCTTTCTAACATTAGGTCCTACTTCTACTTCTGTTTATGTCATCAACTCATCATACTTGAACCTTAAGACGCAGATATATGCCAGTGACCTTGAGTGGTTAGCTTGCGTGTTCTGTACTGAGCTCACGCAACGCGTCGTGCGTTCAGCCAGTAATAGGACTCGCCCATCAAGGAGCGCTGTCCCCAATTTGACGCATTATTAATTTATTATACACAAAACAAAAGGTATTTTAATAAAACGCGTATACTAAAAGATCAATAATTAAATTATCTTTAAATTGGTGAAGGTTTAAAAAAATACGCTTGGTAGATTTTGCGCTATTCTCAGTTTTTCATCCGCGTTAGACATAACTTTACAAACTAATTTCACTATGTAATATAAACATAATCTGAAATATTCACATATTAAAATATTGAGAAAATGCTCTAATTTAACATATTTTTTCGAATCATTAACACTACTCGTTTAGACGCGATCTTCAGTATAAGATCATTAAAAGTCGGTTATCGTCGCCTTAAGTCGTTACTGCACGTCTTAATTTGTTTACATATATTATTATGTATATCTAACAGACTAAGTACCTACCTAAATAATTGGTTAAATATTGGAAAGTGATAACGATAAGCATAGCTCACACTCTGTGTTAACGCCTAACAGACTCATGCGATATCGCGGGCGCGACAGACTCACGCGATATTCCGGGCGCGACAGGCAGCGACATAGAAATTGTGCTATTAGTGGCGCGTCGCGCCTGCGATATCGCACCAGTCTGTACGAGCCTTTAAGCTATTCATTTAATGGGAAAATAATAGTATTTATTAACTACCTACACTCTTGATGATACTAGGTTGTTTTTGCCCAACCGGAACTCGGAAATCGAATCCACGCCCCATTGCATTGTCGCGTCCTCTAGACCAACAACGGTGCAAACGGGGAAGTAAGTAGGTAGATAGATAATTCTAATTAGCATCCTTGTATACAATGATAAGTAAAGTAAAGAGAGGATAGATAGGTTATACGCTCCGCAAGTGGCACGTCAAAACTTGGCTAATTAGCCTATTTACGTATCGTCTTGTCTCGTTCTCGCTCCCGATAATTACGACATGCCAACCTACTTCCTCGTGTCCCTTATTCTTAGTGTCATCTAATAGTATGACATTGTGGCGTTTTTGAAGACCGAATGTTGGGTAGGTAACATATCTGCGTCTTTTTACTTAAAATATTATTGCTTGTTTATGTACCTAACTTACGTTGAACTTACAATTTTCAGGCGGTGTTCTGGTCATCATCGGTAATTACACAGGAGACAGGTTAAATTTCGGCAAAGCTATTGAAAAAGCCAAGATTTCAGGAATCAAGGTTTGTTTATTTGGATTACCATACCACTTTACATTTACCTTCTTTTTACGTTGGCTCTTAAGACGCTTAAAAAAGAAAGAAAAGCGCGATGACACAAAGCTTGTAATTTATTGCAAAATATGAAGTAATTATTTATTTACTCAAAGATGTGTTGAGTAATCGAAAATAAAAAACAACCAAGTTCTGCATACAAATAAGTCGTTCTTGTTATTAATTAAATACCAACCGTACGTAGACGTTGATATAAAAATACAGATATTTTGGATTGAAACTCAAAGTAAAGGATTAGTTTACCGTTAATTTGTATCTAGATTTTTTCTAAACGTATTTTGGTAACAACCAAGTTCTGAGAAATATGTTCAAGAGTAACATAATTATATTTTTTCCGCTACCACAAACTATTTAGATTTGGCAATTTTTTTTTTGTTTAAGACAAGCCTTTTTTTATCATTTGCCTCTTGTCAGCGCCTTAATAACACCAATCTCGTTTTATTTTATGTTCATTTTTCTGATTCTACAGACCAAGAGACAGAATCATATAAGAATTTCCATTTAAAATACTGATGAAGTTTTTCTTCCGAACAGGTTGAAGGTCTAATTGTTGGTGAAGATGTCGCTTCCAGTCAAAATAAGACAGGAGGACGCAGTATGGTTGGCGAGGTTCTTTTTTATAAGGTAGGACAATCCACTTTTGGTTTTTCTTCTTTTGTGTCAGTAGGTACATACACTGATAATGCAAGACAAAATGCAGACTAAGATACATTTTCTCTTAGTCGGCATTAAAATGTTTGGAATCATTATTTATCTATTTACTATAAACAAGATAACATATTTGCCAGAAAAAAATCATTTTATTTATATCGACAATGTGAATGTACAGCAACATTCACCGGTCTTTGTTACATCATAATTATGCTTTGTGTGATTTTACTTGGTAACAAGCAACTTGTTAGCATTGTTAGCAAACTGGCCAACATTTGAGCTAAATTAAATAAATACCCGTAATTTAACTAATTCATTACTTAGTAGAAGGAACTATGAAAATTTAACAAAGTTCTCCTAGTTTCAGAAGTCAAGATCTTGTTAGGCTCGTATGGAGTCAAGATGCGTGATCACACCATACAAAATTTTTCTTAAATGAAACAAACACTATTTATTTACAATGCACAAAATATGGACTTCACGCGCTTGTGACCACTAGATCAACGAACCTGAGTACATCTGACTTATTAAATATCTTTTTAATTATTCCAGTTAGCTGGAGCATTAGCAGTGAGAGGCTACGACCTGGCGGCCATCCGTGAGGAGGCGGTGGAGTTCAACAAGTACATGGCTACCTTGGGCATTTGCCTGAGTGCCTGCTCGTTACCTGGTTGGTTTCAATATCCTTCCACCATCTAGAATTCCGTCACCATATTAAAGTAGAACACTGTGGGGCTTGTGGCTAAGTATACAGGGTGTATCGAAAACCCTATAGCTATCCTTAAGCACTAAAGATAACAGCTCGTATAGAATCACTATACATAGTTTCAACTCAAAATAAAATAAGTACTCTAAGAATTGATACCAAATTTTCAGTTTCATATGTTTCTTAAATTCAAATCATAACATAATAACAGCACGGACCGATCGAACAGGTTAAGCTACGCTTACCGCGGTTGGTCCGTGGATGGGTGACCGTCCTTACATACCGGACCCCTCCGTGCCTCGGAAAGCACGTTCAGCCGTTGATCCCGGCTGTCATTCGTCGATCTTTGACAGTCGTTACGGGTCGTCAGTTGCCTGACAACCAGTGTTACCAAAGGGTATCGTATTACCCAGTAACTTGGGTTGTAGAGGTCAGATAGGCAGTAGCTGCATTTAAAATACTGGTATACAGCTACATCTGGTTAGACTGGAAGCTGACCCCAATATATTTGGGAAAAGGCAAGTCAGATGACTCTCCTGACCTCACACAATGAATGATCTTAAAATGGGTTTTCATCTTCTATCTTCAACGATATTAGGAACGTTCGAATCTTCTTGTCTCTAGATTCTGTTGAGATCGCAGGTTTGCGGCCAGAGTTGCGGGTTTGTCTGAAAGGGATATCGTGGCCCTGGCACACAGGCAACTGAAGGCACACGGGTGGGTTTTAGTCAGCAAAAGTCTGACACGCCCTCCAGCTCCGCCCAGAGCGGGAGAAGTTATTTGATAATTTCCTACCAAAAAAAAAAATAGAAAGTCTAATACAAAAATGCTATACATACCAAATTTAGGTAAGGGCGCGTAAGGGCAAACGCAAAGGGCCATGATCATGAAGGATCTATCAATTTCATTTTGCACAAGAAAAATTGTTCGGGTAGTATTGACAATTTTTTTTCGGTATAATAACGACAGGTTGCAGTTATTTTATAATCGTTTTTCACCAGGCCAGCCACCCCTGTTCGAAATAGCTCATGATGAGATGGAGCTTGGCGCGGGAGTGCACGGTGAAGCCGGCATCGAGAAGATGAAGATGGGCACTGCAAAGGAAGTTGTCACCATGATTCTTGAAAAGGTTCGTTTAAGTTCAAGTTTCAAGTTAATAAAAAAAAAAAAATAGCACAGGCTAAAACCTCACACACGGGCGTATAAAACTGCACAGTTGAGTTATACGGTTCTAGAATGAATTAATGAAGAAGAATTGGCACTATAATCATAGAAATACGTGGCACGACGATAATAACGCAGCGATTCTCTCGCTCGTGGAGGCGGCCCCATAGATATCCGATTTTGAATCAGACCATTCCATTCCATCTGACTCAAACCAATACTGAATAGAATTCTCCTGTACTCTCGCTTGTGCCAATAAGTATAAGCTCTACTCAGAATTCAAAGTTCAAGAAACTTATCTACAACATGTCTTCACATCAATAATTCCTGGATAATTATGTTTCTACCGATTGTATTCCAGATAATTTCCCACCTGAAACTGGTCGCTGGCAACAGGGTAGTCGCAACGGTAGATAACTTGGGAGGCACCTCCATCTTCGAGATGAACATCATTAGTGCCGAGATCAAAGATCAATTAGGTAAGCTATGCTTCAATGACAAAATCTTGGTACTGCTTGAAATTTGTTCGCATGCATAAAATGAATGCCGTTGTGATGATAACCTTGTCGAAGTTTGGTCTGTTTGTGATCGTACTGCCAATGTACGAGTAGTGCATAGAAAACTTTTCTTCTGAGGTCATTGTGTTTTATGAACCTTCTTTATAACTTGTAAACAAGATTATATTAAGAAGCATTGATGTATTAAATAGGAAGATATGGTACGCGCTCCTCAATGTGGACCGCATAAATTAGGGGAAAGGACACAATCGACCTACATTACTCTTGGTTTGCGGGGAATACCCGAATCGTAGTTTGTTTCCGAGTTGTTATGGGTACGTAACAGTGACAATTATTGCTATCTCGTTCCCGCTATAGCCCGCGTAATATCTCTCTCTATATCGGTTGTCGAGCACATGACGCACGACATCGGGTCCATTTAATATTTACGTGATGTTAGAGAGTGGCCTATCTTCCTATTTAATACATCAATGTTAACAAGATTTTAAACAGATCCTACTTATGATTTAAAGGCGTTTTTGCAATTTTCAAGGAGGTATTGAACCATCTGTAAATTTTCACAGAAAGTAAGAAAATCACAGTGGAGCGCATATTCTCCGGGCACTTCAAAACTTCCCTGGAGATGCAAGGCTTCCAGATCTGTCTGGTGAACCTACCTAAGGAGAAGGGAGACTTATGGTTGGAGCTGATGGACGCTCCCACGGGTGGGAGTGCATGGACAGGTGGACAGCTGTCTGTGAGGAGTGAGGGACAGCATGTGGATGATGATACGTTGCTACAGGCTGATGGGAGGAAGGTATACCTTTTTGAAGTTTTAAAAATACATGTGATGGAATAGAGCAAGAGCCCGTGACGATCAGGCGTTCCTTATGTTAAAAAACCTGAAAGTTTCTGTGTGTATATCCCTAAAACAGGTAAAAACGATCCCCGACTATGAAGTTTAGATCACGGTGGCTTTGAAAGGTAACTGGTATAAGGTGTTTAAATTGCACATAAAATATTTTTAAAGTAAAAAAACAGTTTTCACATATTTTTATTTTTCACATATAATAAAATCGTGGCGAAGTCAAAAATGTACATTAAATATTTAAAAAAGTAGGTCTATATATTATCACGCTATTGGCCATGGGGGATGAGCAATATTGCTTTATCTTTGTACTTATTCCTTTATGAATGCACGTTCCAGCATCACGCAAATTCTACCGGATAGATTCTGTTCAAATGCATAGATACTCCCTTTAAATCTGGGGGCCTAAAATGGACGCTTTGGCAGAATATGATCTGCGTACAATTCAGAGATTGATTCAAGACAGTTTTCTATGGAGTTTCGTAAAATTTAGCGTAAAATGGTCCACAAATTATGAATTGCTATAATGAAGTCTAATGTCAAATAGCAGCTGTCAAACACATGAATTGCGGGATGTATGAATTGTACGCAGATCATATGCTGATTCTGCCAAAGCGTCCATTTTAGGTCCCCTGATCGTCGTGGGCTCTTGGGCTAGAACGTTTTACGAAATATAATATTCTTATCTTACAGGGTGCCTCCGGACCAGCCCTTACACCAAAAGAGCAGGACCTACTCAGAGGCAGCTTGTTAGCAGCAGCTGATAACCTGACGAAGAGTGAAGCTCTGCTAAACAGGCTGGATTCAGGATGTGGAGACGGTGATTGTGGCATCACGCTGAAGAATTTAGGATTTGGTAAGTTTCTTACTCCGTCATGGGTTACACTTGAACTTAAGTCTTAGGTACAGACGCCAGCAGGTCAAGCTACCCGAAACTGGCAAACTTTCCCAATCAACCTTGAACCTTATGCTTTAAAGATAAAGTTGAAAACCTTTTAAAGATTTTTGACAGATTGTAGTAGCTTGATGTGCTGGCGTCTGTAATTAGCAAATAGCAAGTTTATTCAAATGATAAGTTCTTCAGAGTGATATGAGAATGAAGCAGAGCATAAAGGCTTCTACAGAACAGCGCGACACAAAGGCACCGCTCGTCGCGCGACACGCGGGGCCTTTGTGTCGCGTCGCGTGTCGCGCCGGTTTGTAGAAGCCTTAAGAAAAGCAACTATTCAATCAACAGGGTTTCAGATGGTCCGTCATATAGGTATCTACATATTGATTCTTTTCACGATATAACTTTAGTACATAAGTAATTTCAAATTAATTTTAATCTTTGTATCACGCTTTTATTACCTTGACTATTGTAACTAACAATATAATGAAATGTTTGAAGTAAATTTTAACCACGTTCTAATTTGTCGTATCGAAATGAAACTTTGTATGTAATATGTTTTTCGGATGACAATACTATAATTTGGTATCTTGGAGCTGAGGGCCTAAAATGGACGCTTTGGCAGAATCATAATATGATCTGACAATTCATATCCCGCAATTCCTCTGTTTGACAGTTTTGTATGAAGTTTAGTAAAATGGTCCACAAATTATGAATTGCTATATTGAAGTCTAATGTCAAATAGCAACTGTCAAACAGATGAATTGTAGGATGTAAGAATTGTACGCAGATCATAATAAGATTCTGCCAAAGCGTCCAGTTTAGGCCCCCTGATCTGATGTTGGAGCTAGAAGGTGAATAGTGGAACTCTTCAGTGGCTACTAGTAATCCCCTCGAGTTTGGGCGTATATGATTCGTTTAGACGAGTCTAATAGACTGGGCTTTGTAACGAGGGTCTGTTGATGGAGCCAGGAGGTAGATTAGTGAATTTATTCAGTGGCTACTAGTAAACCCCTCGAGTTTGGTCTCATATATATGATTCCTTTTGATGAGTCCAATATATTGCACTTGGTGTCGAGGGTTTGGAACTCTTCAGTGGCTTCTACCGGCCAAGTAAAGTCTTAACTTCGTTGACTTTAGACTTATTAACAATTTATTTATTATTTCAGCAATTCAGTCATATTTGAAGACAGCCTCAGTGGAGTATCCTTCCAACGTGTTATGGGATCTGTCAGAGATCGCGGAGACTGACATGGGCGGCACATCGGGAGGAATCTACAGCTTGGGACTGTCGGCAGCCTCTCAGGCTATGGCTAGGTAAGAAGTAAAAAAAAAACATAAAATAATCCTGAAAAAAATTAAGAATAACATCCATGATGGTTTGACTTAACATAGTTACCTACCTAAGTTTATTCCCCATCAGTGCTTTAAGAATAATCCAATTGCTCGGATAAGACAAAGGAATTTGCTAAGATTAGAAATAGGTTTACCTAGACAATATTTTTAGCAGTTGTTACGGGTCGTCAGAAGCCCGAAAGTATGACAACCGGTCTTACCAAGGGGTATCGTATTACCCAGTAACTGGGTTGTGGAGGTCAGGCAGGCAGTCGCTCTTTGTAAAATACTAGTATTCAGCTGCATCAGGGCCTCAAGTCTGCAATTACAATAGTGTCAGAATGGTCGACCATTGATTTCATAATTGTTGATTTTGACAGGTTTGGTAATCTACTATTATAATGGCGTCATTATGACTTTCCAATGGTCGGCCACTGACACTACATTGAAAGAAATTGCATTTATTGGTAATCTCGTACATAATGACAAATTAATGACATTTTTACTAATGGGTTTTATAATAATGGCAATACAACAATGCCATTATAATAACACAATCATTCTATTACGAGAACATTGACCGACCAATGATCGACCATTATGAATTTAGCAGATTACGAACTTTTAGCAAAATGACAATGGCATGACAATGGGATCGTGTTGGAATGACTGAATTTATAAAAATAGCAGACTTGGGCCCCTGGTTAAACTGGAGGCCAACCCCAACATAGGAAAAGGCTAGACAGATGAAGACGACCTAGATATTATGAGGAATACACAACTAAATATTATGTGGAATGTGGCCTATCCGTTCCCGTGATATTTGCAGATGATGTCATGCATGACTGACAGGTGTCTAATTCATTAAATGTTATTTCAGTGCTAAATCCAACGACGTTGCATCATGGTTGAAAGCATTGGAAAGCGGCATTCACGCTATTTCCAAATATGGAGGAGCGGAACCTGGTGACAGAACAATGGTAACAAATTTAAATAAAATATATTTGATACACACTTCAGGCCATTAGGGGGCTCTAAAATAGAAGCTCTGGCAGAATCATAATATGATCTGCGTAAAATTCATATCCCGCGATTCATCCGTTTGACAGTTTTGTATGGAGTTTCGTAAAATGGTCCACAAATTATGAATTGCTCTATTGAAGTCTAATGTCAAATAGCAGCTGTCAAACAGATGAATTGCGGGATGTATGAATTGTATGCAGATCATAATGATTCTGCCAAAGCGTCCATTTTAGGCCTCCAGCTGTCAAACAGATGAATTGCGGGATGTATGAATTGTACCCAGATCATATTATGATTCTGCCAAAGCGTCCGTTTTAGGCTCTTAGGTCCCTAAAAGGCAGGCTCGATCAAGGGCGGTGTCTTTATACAATGTAGATACCTACCTACTATCGCGGGTGTGCAAATCGGACCACCGTAAGGACTATTCCTGCTTGCAGCGCTCGGCCGCCATGGCAACGCTTACCTACGCTCATCAACCAATAGCATCGTCGCATAAAATGTTTGCTGAGCCCCTTGTTATTGTAAATGAAAAAAAAAGACAGTAAAAAAACTGGGTGGTCAGACATCAGCAGCAGTGACCATTGTAACAGAGCCTAAAATAGTACATTATTGCAAAGGCCGTGAAATAGGCCATTGCAGGTCGAGTATGTGGGCGAGGACTTCACTAATACGAGACAGGCAATTGCAAAATTTCCGCCGAGGCATATATAGGTAGGTAGTGCTTTTCTCAAAAGTATGCAGGGAAAGTAAATTATTTATAAATTCCAGATTCAATGACGAACAACGATATTCTTTCGATGTTCTTTTTTCGACAATAATGACAATATTTCCATGCATGTTTGAGAAAAAATTTTTTAAACAAAAGACATTTTTTTATTGGTCGACGCAAAACGGGGCGGTTTACACATGTGATCACCGTGAGCATCTTTGAGTATTTAACTCTGGGATTTTGTTTTGAAAGTGGTCCGATTTGCACGCCCGCGATAGTAGGTACTCCCACATAAATTATCGATGACACTTTTCCTTAAGTCCCACGTAATATATAGGGGCAGTGGCGTAGCTAGGGGGTCCGCACAGGGTGCCACCTGATTGGGGATGACACCAGACCGTGAAAAAAAAAAATTACACAAACTATCATGTTTTTCAACGGTAAAAAGATGCGGTACCAACCTATGCTCAAGCATAGGTACAAAATATTTGTGTAATTGATTAGAAATAGTAGCTAAAGTTGATATACCTTCCTTTCCTCCACAGTTAGACACATTACACAGCGCAGCTGAGGCGTTTAAACAGAACCTGAGTGCAGACGTCAAAGTGTTATTCAAGAAGACCATAGAAGCGTCTGAAACTGGAGCTAAGGCCACCGCTAAGATGGTTGCGAGGTAAGATTCTTAGTCCAAAAATAAATAAAAACTAACCAGCCCAGTGTTGGCCCAAGATTTCGTCTGCGCTGGAGTCCCACAGAAAATAAATGATAAAATTAATACCCGCAGGATTCACACGAAAACTCGTCGTTTCGCTCGATCGTCTAGTCAGTTTGAATGGACTTTTTCCGCTTCTGTTCCATATCATTTCTTTGTAGGGAACCTTATCAGCAACACTATCTTTTTGACGTTCGAAAAGTGCTGATTCTCTCAGCCTAATTTGAATAAATGTGTTCTGATTTTATCGTTTGGTGCAATAATACATAATTTGGTCTACTCTGAACATAAATCCGAAGTATCGGCCGAATGTTCGGCCTTTTCTTGACTGCAGCTAACTATGGCTGTATACGGCGAAAGAAAAAAAAAACGACGGTCAAAGAGATAAGCCAAAGTCAAAAATGTGACTTGAAGTCGGGTAAGGACTCAAGTAAACTTTGGTCGCCTTATTACAAAACAAGATTTATATTTTGACATGGCCTAAACCATGGAGCTAGTTTTTGTAATAAGAACGTAACAGTGATTGAAATACCGTTCTTTATACAAAACTGGAAACTTATTTCGGTACTAAGTTGTCAGTTTTGTGTTTAGGAACTTTACCATAGTCGGAATAAAGTTCGAAATTCAATAATGGCTCCATATTTTAAACCTGGGTCTGAAGATAAACCTTGTTTTGTAATAAGGGGGTATAAGTTATAAAACGACCGAATATTCGGAGTAGACCCTCTGGATTGTATTTTTTTATAATTTCTTATTTCTGACCTGACTGAATTCTTTGACCACTTTTCTATAGATTGGGATCATCTTCCCTTCTTGGAAATCCCACTTTGTATGCTATTTACAGTTTTAAGACATTTAAGTAAAAAAAAAATCAAGGTAATCCTTCCTTTATTCGCAGGGCTGGTCGAGCTTCATACGTAGCGAGCGGGTACATACACGACGAAGACGCAGGCGCCCGCGCAGCAGCGATATGGTTGCAAGCTATACTCAACTCTATTGTCAATAATAAATGAGTAATTATACAGGGTCAAGTTGAACGAGCTAGCGAAACTCCATAGATGTGATGGGCATCGATATCTAAACATAAAAAAAAAACATTAATTTTATGAGTTTTTTTTAAGTCATTAACCGCAGGCAGTGTAGTCACTTGAATTAGCAGTTTTTTGTGTAACTTGTGTAGTTTTTTTGTGGGACACATGTGATGGGTATCAATATGATGACACGATAAACAATTTATTTTTAATTTTTTTTATCTTTCATTTTCGAAGGCTTACATACTAATAACAGTTTAGTAACAATAATATTCATCAAAGTTGCTAATTACAGGCCCCCACAGATAAAAACAAAATGAGTACTCCCTCATAGTCTAAAGTCCCGTATTACAGAAAGTCACTCAACACCCAAGCACTACTTAAAACTAGTCTCAACCAATCAAATGGCTTGAATCTAGCCCCAAGCAATGCCCGAGCGATGAGCGACGATCTGCAATTCTCAACTTCTCAAAAAATTGTCTCACTCCAACTCAACAAATTGTCAACTCATATTTCTATAAACATTACGAGAAGGGGTCATCGAACCCAAAAGAAAAAAAAAAAATTGAGCCGTCACATTTACACACTACTACAATAGACTGTATCTATACAAGGTTATTTTTAAGTCGTCAATAACCTCTTAAGGGGTCATTGTACTCATCATTATGAACAACTTTTACTATGGGACCAAACCTGAAATCGCGAAAAAAAAAATCTGTTGTTCCCTACATTTTAACGAATCATTCAAACAAAAATGTAGGGAACAGCTGGTTTTTTTTTCGCGATTTCAGTTTTGGTCCCATAATAAAAATTGTTCATAATGATGAGTACAATGATCCCTTAAGAGGTTATTGACGACTTAAAAATAACCCTGTATAATAGTGACGACGCGTCGCCACGCGGCATGCGTCGCCCCGCCAGCAATCGGTTTTACGTGCGGCTATAGATATTTCACATCAAAAAAATCAGAGCTGTTTTATTTTATAATGTTGAGATATTGATACTTACCCATCACTTCTGCGGAGTTTTGCTAGATAATTTAACTTGACCCTGTAGTTTATAATATTTGCTGTTTATTTATTTAATAATCGGTACAAAGTTTTTATAACACTTCCTTTCGGTTTGGTCCTGCCTGAGCCTTGAGAAGCGGCAATCGCCTTCAAAGCATTTCGTGTTTCTACGACTTTCAAAAAGGATTAACAAAACCTTGTCTGCCTCGTTGGTCTAGTGGTTGCAAGCGCTACTGCTGGGCACGAGGTCCGGGGTTCGATTCCCAGGTCGGAAAATGTGTTGTTATTGGGTATTTCCACGAGGAATTTCTCAGTAGCAGCCCGGAGTGTGGATTTGTGCCCGGTTGATGGCAATAGGCTCGCCCCCTATTGTATGGAACTTAAACATAACTGGCGAATCGTGGGTGTACTATAGGTACTCCTCTGCCTAACCCTTTGGGGATTACAGGCGTGATGTTTGTTATGTTAACAAAATCGTTTCGGTACCTTATGTCAGTCCACTAATCTACACTACCGTCCAAATTGCAATGGGGTGCCCACATTAGAGCTTTTTTAGGTAGATTAAGTTCAGCTGCATATGCAGTAAGAAAAATAAGGCAGTTGACAGATATAGCCACAGCTAGGTTAGTATACTTTGCTTATTTCCACAGTATCATGTCTTATGGCGTTTTGCTGTGGGGATCGGCAGCCGACGTAGATTCAATTTTTATTTTACAAAAGCGGGCAATCCGCGCGGTCTATAGAATGGGTCCTCGTGAGTCCCTTAGAAACAAATTCAAAGAAATTGATGTACTAACTCTGCCTTCTCTATAAATCTTAGAAAGTATTTTATGTTCGTAAAAATTTTGGTCTTTTTAAAATAAGAAGCGATTTCCATAATATAAATACACGTAGTAAACATGAAATTGTGATACCCAAATTTAGATTAACTAAAACAAGCAAGTCATTTCTTATTAACAGTATCCGCTTTTATAACAAGTTGCCAAAGTCTGTTACAGAACTTAGCGATGGAAAATTCAAAACCCACATCAAACGTGTCCTTATCAAAAAAGCATATTATAAGATTAAAGACTACGTTGAAAGCAAGGAAGTTTGGCATTAATTCCTTCTGCACATGTGGCTTCCCTGGTACCTCATTAACGGCAAACATATGTAAATGTCTATTAACTGCTCCCAAGTTGCGATGTTCATGTTATTTACTTTTTACATACTTCCTTGACATATATTTTTTTTTTACAATTTTAATTTCAACAAGGTTCTAACTTTTATTATTTTAATCATTTTGTATTGTTTTTTGATAATGTGAGGACGTTGTAGGCTTAATGGACTGTAGATCTGTAGACCGTTTTCTATTTTGTTAAGTACTTACCTGGTACTTTTGACGGGCCTACGCTGTCCTCTCATACTTATTAACACTGTAATTTGAAAACATTGTAAAAGCCAGTTTTTTTTTTAAAGAGTAACCGTGGAGTTTCTTGCCGGTTCTTCTCCATAGGAAACGACAAATTGGAACCGTGCACCTAGCTTCTGACGTTTCATAAGTGCCCATGTAGGCTTATGTGAAATAAAAATATTTTTGATTTTGATTGACTACATTTTTGACTTCATCATCGTTGCCGCTGATCGAATGTATGTGACATTCGATCAGCGGTGTAAATGCTATATTCAACACAAAATAATAGGCCGGTTTTGACGTTTAACTTGAATCGATTTATCGTGAGTATCGAGTACCGAGTCGTATGGTTACTTCACTAGTTACGTCGCGATTGACTATCGCGACGTATTAGTCGATACTCGATACTCACGATAAATCGAACCAAGTTAAACGTCAAAACGGGCCTATTATTTTGTGACATCTGCGCGACTAGCGCGGTAAACTCTGCTTGCGCGATGCAGGATTTTGCGTGACGTCAGTGTGTTGCGTGGTTCGCATGTGGTATTGTAGATGCCGCTACAGTTCTAAAAGCAATATTTTACCTAATAGCAAAGCCTTATAATCAAAACGACACTAATAAAACGGCCTTTAAACTCTAACGACCCACTTGTAAAGTCATTATGAAAATGGAGCAAAAAAATACACAGGTATAACAATAAATTGTTTTTTAATGATCACAGTGGCAACATCTGGTCTAATTGAACTATTATTATAATTTTAATTAATGTTATAAATTCATGTTAAAACATCCACTATACGCCTCCTTCCGCTCTCTTAACAAATTAGCTACATTCTATTTTCTATTTATTTGTATCCAAGGGCAATACATTTTGACGTTTCTAAACTCGGGGTTGCCATTATATGTAAACACATAGTATCAATATTATTTTATGTCTTGTATAATAATTATCATCTTAATAACATCAATTTCCTATGCAGTGATTAAAATACTTCGTACGAAATATATGTGGACCTCGACGAGACCTCTGCATGGCAAAATGCCCCCAGGTGTTTTTTTTTCGTTAAAAAAATAAAATAAAAGAAATATCTGTAGAAAAATCGAAAATATAGATTTTTTATTTTTCTGCAGTTATTTCGTCCAGGTTGTCTTAACTCTCAGCATTATTCCATGGCAATAGTGCATTTTTGAAGCGTAGGTAAATTTTACGAAGCATATCGCCTACCCAATGCCTCATATTCACAGTAAACAAAAATTTGCGCAAAATTATTGCAGAAACATGATTTTTTGTTACTGGCAACACTGCATGCAGTACGTCTGTGTAACTTGTTACCAGCAACAATTTTTTTTTTTGTTGTATTCATAAATTTCATTCACCATGAATAAGACTTAATTCAGATCAATCAAACAGAATCGGAGATTTTAAAATTACGTTTCGTATTGTTTTAACTAGTCTCAATCCAGTTTTTCTCTAGCGTCATTGACTACATTTTAACATTAGTATATTTGTACGTCTACTAATAAAAATATATGCGTTTGTCTATTAAACTATTATTTTAAGTCTGTGATGGCAGTATGATATAATTCATAAGTTTCGGTTATTTCATTGATAAAATTGAATCTATTGTTTATTTTTGAATTCGGGAAAACTGAAATCTGGAAACCAAGGGTGTTTTCGTATCTGGTGTTGTTCGAGCATTAGACGTCTAACGTAAACGCGACAATAACGCTGCGTACACGCATGGCAGTTTCGATACAATCACGTCTATGCGACGTCAATGCTGCTTTAACGACACATGCTTTAAGTACCGAGACACTCAATCGGTTCAGATAATCTGTACTTCTATTCTACGAGCCCATACTTTTAAATCTGAACGAAGCTTTAACATTAGTCGAACCAATACTATACTGTTTGAAATAAGGTTAGACATTTAAATAAACCTTTTTTACAGTCCGTTCTACCGATTTTGACTTCTATTGCGTTGGTGGCATGACAAATGGCAGCTGTAATAAACAGTTGGTATTGTAACTACGTTTTTGCTTTTAATGCCATCCTTATTTCTAAGGAATAGAAGTCAAAATTGGTTGAACGGACTGTAAACAAGTTTATTTAAATATCTAATCTTATTTCAAATGGAGTATAGTGTCTAGAAAGAAATGATTGGAAATAAATCCATACAGGATGTGGCAGCACTGCCAGGCTAAGTTCAGTAAGTCAAGTTTTGTTCAGATACAAAATCCCGACCCGGAGAAAAGTCGTACGTCTACGCGACGTAACTTCAGCTGCGCGTGCGCAGGAGGCGTATGTTCAGGCGCGCGCTACAGCAACGTGCGAGTTGCTAGAAGTCCCACTCGGTCGTCTTCTCTATATCCATCTCTGATAGTTTCTCTTGCAGCAAGAGTGCTGACATGTCATCTGGAATGAAATGAAAAATGAAAATGGTTTATTATTTTTACAAGTAAACCTTACCAACTAGTGATTGAAGCCTCCTTTTAAGCATATATGCCTGTGTTAGGAGACTCCGCTCTTCCATAACTTAAATAAGTATCATTTACTTGTTTTATGCAAACAATATTAAAAAAAAAAAAAAAAATGGATTCAGTGGAAGAGAGACAGAGATATGTAAATCTTTAGAGAAGGCCTTTGTCGAAGGACAAGCTGTTAGAAGAAGTGCACCGAAAGTCGATACTTAAAGAAAATAATTTTAGTAGGTCTATTAGAAAAAAATCTTATAAAAAACATTGTAGAACCAGAAATAAAGGCTTAATTAATTTTATAATATTAAACATAACATGCGGAATATTATGGGTTTCGGTAGGAAAAATGGGTCTCCTTGTTTCCTTTTAAAGATGTTGCAAGAATGTGCTTATTAATAAAACCAATCCCATTCTGGTCTCGGATATCATACCAAAATATCGATTCGTTAATTCTCGTACTTATAGCAATTGGAATGTTAGATCGGTATCACTTAGTAACTGATTTCAGCTCTTATTACATTAGAAGCCAACCAAGAAACGAGGAATTGGTTACACGTTTGCAATATTTGCTTCTTCCTTTATATCAATATTTTGGCAAAAGCAATCTGTTAGAGTGCTGTTTATCGTAATTATGACTTAAAAAAACTGAAGATTCTCTGCCCGTCTTCATCAGAGTTTTTATTTGATTCCCCAGCACGATGCTTACTCATGAGTATGGGAGAAGTTGAAAAGTATGATATAACTCACTGAGGTCAGGTTTAATAGGTTTAACTCGTCCGATGAGTCCAGGCAGGTAGTCAGTCTTCCGGATCTGCTTGAAGAACGGGTGGTGCAGCAGCTGCGTTGCTGATGGCCGTTTGTCTGGGTCCCTGGAATAGGATTCATAGGAAATATAAAATACTAGCTTTTGTATACGGCTTCACCCGCGAGGTGGTAGGAAATTAATCCCTGGGAATGTGTACTAACTACCAGGATAAAAGTATCCTATGTCCTAACCGAACAGGTCCCCCCTCCCCCTAGACTTGAGGTGGCCCGCCACTAGCCGGGGATTGCGGAAGTAATAACAGATCCCAAGATCCCCGGTGCAAGTGTGGGAAGGGGACACTGGGGTGTTTTTTAGTCAGTAAGAGTCTGACAGACCTCTCCGCCCGCCCTAGGGTGGAGGACATCCACGAGGATTTTCCACCCCGGACAAAAAAAAAGGATAGGAAGGATTAGTATGGATGAGTTTGCTAAAGAACTGAGGACCTTTGTTGGGTTGGAGATAATGTTATGCTGATGTCAATTGATGGGAGTTTGATCGGGAACGAAATAATCGCGGACAAATGACGATTTAGTGTGGTCTTATACTATTGTCGCATGGTGGAAGGATGATCTACCCAAAGGTTGGCGAAGAACAGCTCTGGATAGGAATAAGTGGAAGGAGGTAGAGGAGGCCTATGTCGCAAGACAGCCTCACCTGGTAGCTGATTAGTTTATATGAACCTGTGTATGTACAGAGGTCAGAGGAAATAAAGGCTATTTTTTTTATTTATACTATTTTCATTTACTCAGCATCAGGTCCTTGGCCTGCTTTTAAGCAAAAAGACACAGTCTATAGTTGGACTTGTTGCCCTCATTTTGCAGGTTATGCTGACCTAGCTTATTCCTCCCATCTTGCACATTATCCTCACTTATGTTCAAGGAACTCACCTCTGCAGCGCCATCTCGCTGAGATGATGGAAGGTGTCGGACAGCTTCCTGCCCGCGTACACCTGCCGCAGGCGCGACACGGCATCCGCGCTGTCACCCACGCCGCTGTCTGTATTGTACATGCC
The DNA here is from genome assembly GCA_948098905.1 of Tiliacea aurago. Lineage (NCBI taxonomy): Eukaryota > Metazoa > Arthropoda > Insecta > Lepidoptera > Noctuidae > Tiliacea > Tiliacea aurago. The sequence continues at coordinate 2,748,231 of OX402583.1, read as the reverse complement.
TGGAACAGGAGAAATATAATGAACAACAATTACGAGACAGGGCTTTAAATGCAGACTTCTAATTGATAGAAAAGGAAGAAAAAAATATTATTTGGTGGCAAGTGTGCGAATACCGAATACGATGTTTTAAAGAAGCCTTGGCGAATTGGATGGGTTGATAGCGAATTTGTCGCGACTAAATAATTTAGTTCTCCTAGGCGTGACTACCAAAATAGTATACCGTGATTTCCACTCTGTGTAAGGTTGGCAACTCAGTGCAGAGGTCTTATTATCAAGTTAAAAATATATACATAACCGTTCCGTTGCGAAAATAAAATGCTATTTACCCCATCTTCCTCTAGCACTGGAGCAATGACAGCTCTAACACGTCATAATACGGCTCTAACACGTAATAATACGTCTCTAACACGTTATAATACGGATCTAACACGTTATATATAATACGGTTCTAACACGTCATAATACGGCGCTAACACGTTATAATACGGCTCTAACACGTCATAATTCGGCTCTAACACGTCACAATACGGTTACAAAGGAGTTCATACTTACTTCTGGGAACTCACGATCTTATTTCACTCCTTCCATCATATTTGTGAACTACTTCTTTAAATTGTCTCCTAAAGTACACAAGCCCCACTCACTCTTCATCTCAGTATCATCAAGGCAAGGCTCGGGGAAGGTGGAGCAGTCCAGTAGCTGCGGCCGGCTGCCGCGCACCTTCTCCGTGAACATGAGCGTGGTCGGCACCTCCGCGAACGGGACGGCGCCGTTGGCGAGCTCGCAGCATAGCACGCCGAGGGAATAGATGTCGGATTTCTCGTCGTAGCCTTTCAGATTCTGGGAAGAGAGATGATGAAAGTGATTTATTTATTTATAAGCCATGCGCCCGATCAGAATTCCCAATGGCAAAAATGATCCGCACCTCAAAGAGTTGTCAGCACCAACTGACGGGGTCCGTTAGGGCCAATTCCTGCCAGGGTTGCGAGTTTGTCCGAAAGAGATATCGTGGCCCTGGTACACAGACAAATGCGGCAATACGGGTGGGTTTTAGTCAGTAAAAGTCTGAAGTTATTTGATAATTTCCGAACAAAAAAAAAAGGGGTGGAGTAATAGTTTTTTCATAATTAATCGTTATTGGTAACTAGTCACGAAATTTAAAATAATCGAAGAACCATCACAGCTCAGTGTCTACCCAGTTTTGACCCCTAGCGACATCTATTGAAGAGTTGAGGGAGGGTATTTTTGCAGCTGACGAACACCTAAGACCTTAAAACCTCATTTCAATGCGAGTGACGTGAGTGAAGTGCATCGTAGGCTGCGTGCTTGCATACGCAACAATGGCAGCCAATTTGAACAGGATTTATAAAATTTTTTTACTGTTTTTTTTTGTATTAAAGTACTATATCAAATTACATTTATTTTTTATTCACTACTCTACACTGTTTACTTTTCGACCTGAATTTAATTTACAAATCAAAATTAAAACTCTGACCTACAGCGCGCTTTTGCTACACTACTAAAGTTTGTATCTTTTTGGAAAGCTTATGAAACCAGTTAGTCATTTCACTAATTTGTACGCCAACTGTCATACATTTTTTTTCCAATAATCTACTTCTATTTTCAGGAAAAATACAATCATTAAAAATTGTTGCTACTAAAGACCTTTTATTTCTGATGTAATGTTTTAATGATCACTCCTTTTTCAGCTTTCAGAAAAGTATCAATTAAATGTTTAGGGTTCAGTAGTTTTTTCATAATTCAATCTTTTTGGTAACAAGTCAGAAAATTTCAAAAAAATCGAAGAACCGTCACAGCTCGGTAACCATCCAGTTTCGACCCCTAGTTAACTGGACTTAATTTGTTGCTAATGACCTCTAGTATCACCCCTTTCGAGGAATAGGTCGAATTTCCCTGTCACCCTGTATAGTTATACAAATGTTTACGTAAGCATAGGAGGGGGGGGGGGGGGAAGCATTGCAGTGGACGTCTTTTGGCTGACATGAAATGATAATGACGATGCTGCCCTATTTCCAAGAAAGATATATTAGGGTCGTGTATGTCTCATAGATGAAATTAAACTATGGTTTGATAGGCTTGACGTCATCATGTAAGTATTCAATGGCACCAATGCATGTTTGATTCGATCTCTACAGATAAATAAAAACGGTGGACTATTGATAAAATATACACTGGACCCCTTACCCCTGGGGCATGTGGGCTTACATTGTCTGCTTCTTGCAGTCACTGTTTTCATAAGCGCCTCATCCAACAGCTATTCCGCAAGAGTCAGACAGAATACAGCCACAACAGATAGATCTTATAGCCATCGATTTCCACATGCGTGGTGGATACAGTCAACTAAAAACATACCTGTTCCAACAACTCAGGGCTCAGCCACATGAGGTTGGTGTTGTCAGTGTCCGGCGGCGGCAGAAGGTGCAGGTGCCTCTGCCTGCGCCCGCGCACCATCAGCGACGCGGCGCTGCGCAGGCCGGACAGCCGGACACCGCCGTTCGCACCGACTAGGACATGGCTGGCGCGGACACTCCTGGTGGTGGAAGATACTTTACATAATATCATGCTACAAGAAACAGTAGTTTGGCTCTGGTTAAGCCTATTGCCTTTTACACCTCTATACATGTTGTGTCTACTGTATTTGTTTATGTTCTTAACAGGGGCAATGGCAGGGGCTTACAATATTTAAGGGGGCTTCCATACAACAAACATGACTTTTTTGCTCGTTATTGCTCGATTTTGATAACAGTAACAGGTAGACGTTTGAAATATTCACTTTAAAAATAAATAATTAAATTAAAAAAAAATATATATTTAAAGGGGGCTCCCATACAAAAAACGTGATTTTTTGCCGTTTTTATAGATAATGGTACGGAACTCTTCGTGCGCGAGTCCAACTCGCACCTGGCCGGGGGTTTTTTTTTCTTCCCCCGTTGTCAGCCATAGTCAGCCGTAACCAGGAAACATTTAAACTCACATACACAAGCAGCCATACCCGGAACAACTACCTGTAGGTCATACAAATATTTGTTCCGTGCGGGAATCGAACCCACGACACGCAGCGCAGCAGTCAATCGCTTAATCACTGCGCCAACCGTGCCGTCCGATTTATCTTCGGAGTAGACTCCCAGGACTTCAATATTTGCAACTACTGGGTACGCCTATTCTCATTAATCTAATACAATGCCAGACTCCACACAGTGGAGAATGAATCAAATGAGTAAATATAAATAGTTAACTGACACGTTACATTAGGTACAAGATAACAAATTGCTGTTGACTAAAATCTGTGCCAGCAGTTACTTCTATATATATAAATACTAAATCATCTATTGTATCATAGTGTTTCGACTTTGACCTAACAATTTAGGAAGTTAAAATCATCAATGCTAATGTATGATTCAGTTTAGGAAAAGTCCCATTGTAAATAGTACACAACAATACAGATTAGATGCTTTTGTGTTCATTTTCGTGATCGAATCAGAAATGAAGAGATCCGCAGGCGAACCAAGGTAATTATTAATTTATTATACACAAAACAAAAAGTATTTTAATAAAACGCGTATACTAAAATATCAATAATTAAATTATCTTTAAATTGGTGAAGGTTTCAGAAAAATACGCTTGGTAGATTTTGCGCCATTCTCAGTTTTTTATCCGCGTTAGACATAACTTTACAAATAACACACACAACACACACACTATGACACTATGAAATATAAACATAATCTAAAATATTCACAAATTAAGTTATTGAGAAAATGCTCTAATTTAACATATTTTTTTTTCAAATAATTAACACTACTCGTTTAGACGTGATCTTCAGTAAAAAACATTAAAAGTCGGTTATCGTCGCCTTAAGTGGCAGTGGGCAGGGCACATTGATCGCAGAACTGATGGCCGATGGGGCCGAAAGGTTCTGGAGTACCGGAAGACGTAGCATTGGAAGGCCTCCTACAAGGTGGACTGATGACCTTGTGAAGGCTGCAGGTATCCGCTGGATGCGGGAAGCACAGAACTGGTCGAAGTGGCGGTGCTTGGGTGAGGCCTATGTCCAGCATTGGACGTCTTTCGGCGGAAATGCTGATGATGATGATGGTGTTCATTGTTAAATATGATTCTGTTTGAGCATATAGATTTATCTCCTTTATGAGATAAATCTATATGCTCAAACAAATTGCTCTTTTTTAGGGTCAATCTTCAGCGAGGTGTCAATCTTTGTAAGAGAGGATCTGGAAGCGTCGAAGTTAATTAACTGTTTAAATGTTACTTTTACTTTTTAGGCACTTTTCGTCCAATGTCTTTTTTCTTTAAATGTCATGTACGCCTATAATTTGTGTAGGTATACTTACAGTAGCAGTAATACTTTTATAAACCAATTTTTTTATTGTCACCTTTTTACCCACGTCTACACTGTCACACACAGCGCAACAGCGCGTTGTACAGCGAGACGTCGTCATCGCGGTCAACCGGTGTGCGAGAGAGAGCGTGCGAAGTTCGCGTTACCACGACAATGTAGCCGTAGCATTTCAATCTGTCACTATTAGGACATTCAGTCATTTTAATGACGTTTTCTAAATTTCTTGCTTGAATGCGTCCTTTAAGTTACTCTTATGACACATCCTAGTAGTTACGAAGCAACAAGCTAAGTTTGTCCGATGAAATCTGTGGAATTTGGTGTACCAATATACCTTTTTTATCCATTAGGTGGTTTGCTAGGATATTTGGGTGGCGAGTAATTCTTTCTTTATGTTCGACTTCAAATAGCTTTTTATTTCCTCATCGGTATTAAATGAAGGTGTAGAGCTTTCTTTGGTACAAACCATGGGGCCATTGTGATTGTTCTTAGAAGCATTGGCACTGGGTTGTTTTAGAACATTATTTTTCTTATTGTATTTCAAAGCTAAAAATAGGCGTTTGAATGTTATGGTGAATTAAATACCCGTAGTGTAACTATATTTATTGGCAAAAGTAGACACTAATTAACAGCGGCGAGGTGTCAATTTTTGTATGGGAGAAGCCGAAACGAAGCCGATTTTAACTTACATTCTTATCAGTAAAGTAAAAATTAATTAATGTACTTAAAAGTAAGTCTTTCCTTTATTGAATTTAACACCATCTATCGTCAAGTAGCAGAACCAAAAAGACGCATCACTACACAGACAAAACTTTCATGTTTGTTCTTTCAATTCAAAGCTAATAAAATAGGCGTTTTTGCTGTTTGAATGTTATGGTGAATTAATACCCCTATTGACTGTGCCATTTTTCAATAGCGGTAGAATTGTTGATGGGAACTTCCAAAGGGAAGCCGGTAGGAATCGTGTTATATGGTGCTTTCGCCACTGCTAATTAACTGTGTAATTTTTCAATAGCAGTGTGGAGTTCCTGTTGCGAACCTCCGAAGCTAGTAGGAATCGTATTGTATGGTGCTGTCGCCATTGATAGGCACCCATTTTTCCACTTATTATGATTATAATCCAAGAATGATGCCAAATTAATGATTAACTTTTAATGTTAAATATTAGCAATTTAACTCACCTATGAATATACAATTGTTTGTGCAAATATTGTAAAGCTTGTAGTGCATCCCTCAACACAATAGCGCAGGCCAGTTCTGATAGACCCTCTTGGAAGTACCGGTCTAGGATATCCCGGCAGGAGCCGAAGGTCATGAGCGGTGACACTACGTACAGCTCCCGTCCGTGTACGAAGGATGTCAAGTATGGCAGTATGTTGACATGCTGCAGTTCTTTCCTTGTGAGAATGTCTTGCTGTAAGAATATTTAGCTTTTTAGGTTTGAAAAGAGAGACTGTATGTAAACTTGAATAATGTGAAAAATTAAGAATTGAATTTTCAAGTTAGTGTGAAAATAATAATATTGCTGCAAAAATTATACAGAACAGATGGTTATAAGTTATAGTTACATGCCTAAATCTAACTTCAAAAGTACGTATTTTTTAGACTATGGCTGTACATAGAACTTCCCTTTCTTATTACAATTGGTTAGGGAGTGCCCTTTATAAGCCCTTGGTTGACCTAGAAACAGAATGTTCTGAAATATTCAGGAAAAAAAACTGGAAATGAAGTTTCTGTGTTTATAACGAATTTCCTCAGGTTGTTATTAACACTTGCATTTAGTTACAATAGGGAGTGAAAAAGGGAAAAACTTCAAATAAATACCTGTATCAAACTTGCGTTTTCCTTCGTTTTGTCAACAAAATACCTCTTGATAGCGACATTTTGATTGTTGGGCTTGTACAGCGCTGAATAAACAACTGCTACGCCTCCACAGCACTCTGTTATTATTGAAGTAAGTTGATAGTCATTGATATCAGGGTTATACATTTTATTCCAATCACAAATACTTTTCCGAAATTGTAAATATGCTAATCTAATGCTCCCTTCGTCAACAACACATACTGTTAAGATATTTTGTATCTAAAAATAGCGTTTATTTTAAGGACAGTGTTGTGTTGAAACTCGGAAGTAAATATTTAGCAAAATTTTAGTTGGTTAATGTTTTTATTGTTTGACAATTGTCGCGGTCCATCCATACCCGTCATATCAAGCAAACGTAATATATTGAGCCTTAATTTCGGAGGGTTTTAAATTATTATCCGTTTAAAGTGAATTAAAAAAAAACGAGTGTGCTTTAGACCACACGACTGAAGTAAAACTTACAAATAGTAATACAGCTAATTATACTTACTTACTTACAACAATAGGCCTGCACCACAGCCTGCACTGTGTCTTAGTTAAAATATACGAGACGCAACTGGCTATGAGAGAAAGAGAGAAAGAAAATGTGTGCTCGCACCTCTCTCTCTTGCCCCTACAATAGGCTTTAGAAAACATGTTTTGGGTACAGTTCAAAAAGTGTAACAAAGTCTATAGTTTTAAATGGAACGCTATCAAAACCAAAAGTGTAGAACTGTGGAATGATATGACATTGCACATTGAATGTAGCAAGTAAAAAAAAACATTCTACAGGTAAAGTATTGTTTCAAATAAAAAATAAAGAAATATACAGATGCTTACATTACACTGTCAAGGCTTCTACATAATGGCGCGACAAGTCGCGCCATTATGTAGAAGACGCGACACCGGTAGAACAATTTCTTTGAATTTTTCATAGAAGTTGATCTACCGGTGTCGCTTCGCGCGACATTTAAAAGCCTTCATCCTTTCCATTTAATGAAATAAAATATTATTGCGTCTGTTAGCAATATTAATAATCTGTGACAGAATTCGAAATTTGAATTTTAGCAGTAAAACATTCTTTTGTTTAGAGTTGTGTTTTGTTTTCGTTGTGGAAAAGTTTATTTATTTCTGATTTCTATTGTTTATTAAGATTCTATTGGAATTTAGTATTCACAAAATGGATTTTTACAGAATAATGGAATTAGGTCAGTGGGTCGTCTTAGGGGCGGAGTTCTTGTATCGAACAAAGGTGAGAAGTTACTTGTATGTATATTCTTAATCGTACGAATGAAATCTGCAAAATTTACTATTGCTATCCCCAAAGTCTGCTGTAAGGCTGTAACTACGTCCACTGGTCCACTGAACGATGACTGATCATGAATTAGCAAGCTTGATTGACGGCCTCTCGGTAATGACTAGTCTCTAGATATCTAGTCTAATCTCTCATGGCCGTGATACTACCAATGATACTACCAGTAGTAACCTTTCTTGCCCGTGTTACTACCAATGATACTACCAGTAGTAATACTGTTAATCGCTTGCTTCAAAAATATTAACTATAAGATAAAGTGAACGACGGCGACGTTACGATTTTGCATAAATAACTAACATTTTCGCTGTAAAAAAACATTACCAAGTCCTGTAAATAAAAATAACACACGAATATAATGGTACAATCGTCACTTACCGAAAAAGTGATTTATGCAATCATTAACTTTTTCGATAAGCGATCTATAATAACTTGTAATATTGTATTATTTATACTTGTATATATATTCGTGCAAAAAGTGTGTTTAGATTAATTTTAATAATATTGATGAGTTCATTACGGTACCATTGAAATTATTAAATGTATTGTACTTTTATAAATGAGTCATATAGGTGCAAAGGCTGCACTATGCTCTACTCTCAAAATGGTGAACATCGTGAGGAAACCGTTATGTTCTAGAACCAAAAAATTCGGAGACATGTGACATCTACTAACCCGCACTAGGCCTGCGTGGTGGATTACGGCTCGCTCCCGGGCCTCTGAGCCGGGTCGGTCCTCTCACCGAGAGGAGACCTGTGTCCCAGCATTGGGAACATCATGCTGATTATGCCATTTTGATTTATCTGATGTTGCTGCCTTTGCATCTATATGACTCAAATGACAAAGAAAAATTACAAGATGTATAAATGCTCTAAACACCGTTTAAGTATGTAATAACGAAAACTGTCGTAGTACCACATTATCATATTATTCGGTGGGAGGAGCTAACGCTCCCCCGGGGAACAGATTGTGGCGTGCCCAGCGCTGGGTTGCGACAATCGCACTCTCCATGTCGCCATGAGATCTCGCCGGAGTTATGTCCGCTGGTGCCGTGATTTCTCGCGGCAGCGGAGTTACGCCCCGGCGTTTCGCCTCCTCCACTCCTCCACTCGCCACTCCCATATTCGCGCGAGGACTTATGCCTCCACATACCATGGCGGAAAATCCGGTAAGGAGGCTCGTAGTCTCACCGGAGACCGTGCGGTATCGCCGGACCAGCCTGATGGCAATTTGGGACGCGTTCAACCGGCGAGCTGGTCGCCGCCTCAAAGAACGCGCCCACACCGGTGCCCCGTAAAGGGCCATGGACCGTACGATCCCTGCGTTAGAGCCTGCGGCAGGAGGTATTTGGACCCCCAGATTGGGCAGAAGGCGCTTCAAGGCAGCCCCGGCCCGCTCCAGTCTGGGAGCTATTCGTCGGAAATGCTCCACGAAGTTCCACCAGCTGTCGAGGACTAGTCCCAGGTACTTCATCGTCAACTCGATACCGATGTGAACCACTCCTGCCATTATTTGGGAACCCGACAGTGGCGCGTTCCGAGGACAATGAAAACATATGGCCTCGGACTTGTGCAAAGCCACCTCGAGTCCCAATTGCCGGATCCTCTCGACGATTGTCCAAACCCCAAGTTTCGCTAGTTCGGCTGCCGCCTGGTGCGACCTCCCTTGCGCCAGGATCAGCGTGTCATCAGCGTAGCAAACCACGCTGATGCTGCTAGGCGCACAGCACCCAGTCGTACCCGAAGTCCCATAGATGCCGCCCCAGGACCGATCCCTGTGGGACACGACACGTACGACATCTCTCGCCGGTTCCACTTTCCTAGGTGACCGGGGTAGATGACGCTCCTGTCTGTTAAATAGGCCTTGGCCACGCGACAGAGGTAGGTCAGCATCCGATAATACGGGAGTGCCTCCCTAATGCAACTCCAGGGCCAGGGCAGGGTATTGAAGGCATTGGCAATGTCAAGAGACACCGCCAAGACGAGCCTTCACGAAAGGGGATGATGTGGCCCACAGTATCCCCCGTCGTGAGGGCTCGAACGCGCATGATGGCATCCACCGTAGAGCGCCCCTCGCGGAAACCAAACTGGCTCTCTGCCAAATCCGGCCCCACCCGCACCAGCTGTCCAACAACGCGGTCTGCAATGACTCTTTCAAAGAGCTTGCCCAACTATCAAGGGCTATGTTTGAGTTAAATTCAATTATTATTATTCACTATGAGTACACACTTTATTGACATGAAATCAAATATTATTACTAATATTACTAAACAATGAGCATTTTCTTCATAGGTCGCTTCTCTGAGCCTCTTTGTTAATATCTCGTCAGGATTTAGGTTGCTGAGAATATCCTTTTCACATGCCATCAGCGAGAATCACTGTTAATTTACAGTGATCGAGAATCATGTCAATCACTGATGGCATGTGAAAAGGATATTCTGTACGGCTTTTCTGTACATAAAAATGAATGGAAAATGGACCGGACCGGCCCACCGGGAAAAGTCCCGGTGCGCCCTGAGGCCAGACCGACCCTGCCTACCAAGCTCAAGTAGAAGTGGTGTTAATCAGTCCACCACCAGCAGGCCCTCTAAGACCATCACAAACGGGACACACTTCGCAACGTCGGCGACGTGGTATAACTTCACGCCGAATAATATCACCACGGCTTTTAATTTTTTTATTTATTTTTTTCTGTAACAATTTTAACATTGTATTGAAATTTTAACAAAATTATAACAATTAAAAATTAAAAGAATTACAATATAAATCATTATTTAAAACAGTATATATACAAATTAGAAATTAAAAATTAAAACATTTGCAATAGTGATGTTATAAATTTTTAAGTCAAATATAGAATAAAAAAAAACAAATTAAATCAGTTTCATCCATTACACAATGTCAAAAATAAAAAATCATGTCAATAAAAATAGTATAAAAGTCACAGAGAAACTCATCAAGGGTGTAATAGCACTTTTCTATCAAAAATGATTTTAACTGCTGCTTAAACTGTTTAAAGTTGTATATTGACTTTAAGTGTACAGGTAGTTTATTAAACAGATATTGATTGATAACCTGCAGCATGACTCACGACTTTTAAATGAGGCTGTATTTTATTTTGTAAGTCCCTACGCCTAGTAGCTTCCCACTTACTTCTTTCTTCTGGTGTTTTGAAATTCTGCAGCTGTTTCATAAGATCCGTGAGAAGAACAAGGATATACAAACAAGGGACCGTTAGTATCTGTAGTTCTATAAAGTAGTCCTTACACGATACCCATTGTGGAATTCTTATCATGGTTCTTATTGCCCTTTTTTGTATGATGAAAGCTGTATTTATATTGTACGCGTAACTACCTCCCCATAGAGTGATACTGTACCTAAGCTTTGACTCTACAAGCGAGAAATATACCACTTTTAATTGCTTAATAGCGATCACATCTCGAAGACTTCTTAGGGCATAACAAGCTGAGCTAATTGAACTTTCTATAGCTGTCAATTCTTTTTTCCAGTTTAGGCTTTCGTCAATGTGAATACCTAAGAATTTTACGCTGTCTACCAATGTTATTGTATTTTCATTTAATACTATGTCAATTTTTTCTTTGTTTCTCGACGTCGTCCTAAATAACATGGCGTTTGTTTTACTGACATTCAATTTTGAGATTATTGATAGTAAACCAATGATGAAAGAGCGCAAGAGCATTATTTACTTTACTACTGAGAGTATCAATATCTTTAGCGGCTATAATAGCATTCGTATCATCAGCAAAAAGTACAATTTCAGTATCACTTCGTTCCAGCATATAGCTAATTAAATCATTAACAAAAAATAAAAAAGATTGGTCCTAATATCGACCCTTGTGGAACTCCCTGTTTTATTAGTTTAAGTCCCGATTTGAAAACTTTTTGAGTACTATCTTCATTCACTTTAGTTTCCACATATTGCTTACGATTTTCTAAGTAAGACTTAAAAAGACCCAAGACCGGTCCTCTTACTCCGTAATGTTCCATTTTTCCTAATAGTAAGATAGGATTCCTAATAGGAAGTAAGATCGAGGAATAACCCTACGACTTTCAATTTATCATTAATTTTGTCAACTACTTGCTCCATTAAAGTATTAATTGCGTCATTTGTTCCCACATTTTTCTGATAGCCGAATTGTCTGTGATTAAGTATTTTATTACGATTGAGATGTCGAAGAAGTCTAACTTTGAGTATTTTCTCAAAAATTTTCGAGATGATTGGTAACAAAGAAATCGGTCTATAATTATTAGGATCTAATTTGCAACCTTTTTTGTAAAGTGGTAAGACTTGCTATTTTTAGTTGTTCAGGGAATATATTCATATTTATACATGAGTTTATAAGATGTGCCAGAGGTCCTGCCAGTATGACAATGTGATCTTTAACAGTCTGTATCGGTATTTCATCATGACCCGAAGATTTCTTGGTAGCCATAGAAATTACCAGTTTTTTTATTTAGCTTGCTGATGGAGGCTGAAGAAACCGTTGCGCATGTGCTCTTCAACTGCACAGGCGTCCCCCTGATCAGAACAGAAACCTTCGGGTCACCCAGATCCTTCACAGATATCCTATGCAGAACAGGAGACCTAATCAGCTTCTGGAGGGAGGTGGGCTGGTTGGAATTAACTACTGACGGCCACCATGGCCCACGCACAATGGTCCACATAAGGACTAAGTGCGGAAACCAAACCCTATAACATAGAACATATCACCACGGCGGCGCCGGGTTATCAGACCACCAAATCAGAAGGAACGAGCAACAGAGCAGTTCCTGAACTCTGACGAGGAATGGAGGAATTTTATGAAAAAAAAAAAACTCGAGGACGACTGCAGTTTATAGGGAAAAGCTACGCATAAGGGACCTTGAGTTGGAAATTCAAAGGAAATGGGAAGATGTTGCATTGATTGCCGTAGAAGCATTACATAAGGTAATCGATTCTAAATTATGCAGAGTCAATGATTTACGCTTCAACATTGTGCACAGCACAGCATTTTGTAATTTTTTTTGTGAATGTCATTTTATATTGGTTGTTACTTTTTGTAATTCGCCCTTTTATTCCCGGGGCTTTTATTTTTTAGATTTTATTCCTGCCTAAGCTTGCCTTAGAATAGTTTTCCATGTTTTTTTGACAATGGCATTGCAAATAATTTAATTTAATGTTTTGTGTTTCGCAATGTAGGTACCTACTTTTGCATACTATTGTATAGAATCAAGTTCTTGTAACTGTCAGCTGTACTGCTGAGGAGTTTGTTGAGCCACTTCGTCCCAGCTAAAGCACTAGGAAAGTAGGAAGTGGTGAAGGGCGGGTGTTTTGGTGGACTGTCTTAATAAGTAGGTAATTTTGACGTTCGAAAAGTACTATTCTCAGCCTAGTTTGAATTTATGACTTTTAATTTTGATTGTAAATAGAGGCTACTATTACTGTGTATATATAATAACGTAATTATATTATATTTACCAAATAAAAATTCAATTTGATTGTGTTATTGTGTTTAATTATTGTAATGATTTAAATGTTTTAAAAGGACTAAGAAGTAAATAAATATAGTTCGTGCATACACACACACATAAGATACGTAGAATTAATTAAGCGACATTTATCTTGGAATTTATAGCTCTTTTATTGAATACTAGCGGCCCGCCCCGGGCTTCGCACGGGTATTTAACAAAAATTACAATATTAAAAATTATAATACACACACATAAACCCTTCTATGGTAATTTTTTTACACCTTGGGTTACATTATTAGAGTTTTAGTAAGGATCCCTAACTTTTTTGAAAATGTAATATAGCTTATGTCACCCGGGGATAGTGTAGCTTCCCATCAGTGAAAGAATTTTTCAAATCGGTTCAGTTGTTTCGGAGTCTATTCAATGCAAACAAACAAACAATCAAATCTTTCCTCTTTATAATATTAGTATAGATATAGATTAATACCGAAAAATTAAGGTTTTTTTTTTTAATAAAAATCCCCAAGATTCCTATTAAAGTAAGAGCAGTAGTTGTATTATAACTATATTTTTTCCAAATTTTGAATCTTTAAATGGCTCTCCTGTAAAGTTCGTAAAATGTCGTTTCAAACAAATTGCCTTTCACCCCTCGATATAATGTCAGTCATTTATGCAGCTTTTACAAACATGAGTTGTGCTATTGAGCTTGCTTTTTGCGAATTGCTACCGATTTTACTCAAAATAAGCTTGCTTTTTGTGTTTTAGCTGAGCTCACTGTAGCTGGTCATGCTTTTGGTCCATTTATAATGTAATCTATTTTCAGGAAAATGATTAAGGATATTTTATCATTTAAGATGGAAAGTGGGAAGCTAATTAGAGAAAGAAATGACAGAAATGTTACCGAATATTTATAATTAATACGGCGTATGTTCTTAAATATGCGATAATTTATACTAATACTAGCTTTTGCCCGCGGCTTCGCCCGCGTAGGTGTCGGAAAATATCCCAAGGGAACGTACTACCGGGATTAAAAGTATCCTATGTATATAATCCAGGCTATAGGGTTCGTTCACATTTTCACTCTTTTATAAATGATTCTCACGCCACCTTTTGTAAAATCCGGTAACTGAGGGTAAAATTACTACTTACATTGTTATTCACAGGGGGCTTATACTTAAATTCAAATTCAAATTCAAATTCTTTATTTCAGACATTTTTAGTCCACTTTGTTAGTAACAATTTGACTTAAACACTATGTTAGTAAGAACTTAGCATAAATAGAAAAATTATAAATTTAAAAACGCATTTAGGACGATTCATATTGGTTTCGATCGAATATCCTACTAAGAGGTTATTCGATCAAAACCCGGACGAACGCCTTCATAATTGGAGAATCGAATTTCTCCGCAATAACCTGCAAGATGCTGTTGGAACTACCGCGTAACCTGCTCAATAATGACGCAGTTCTTTTACGTCTGATGGCGTGGAAGCCATCAACCCTTGCTTCCGCAAACATATTTGAAGCACTACAGAAACGCGGCAGCCCCAACAACATCCTAAAGCCATTATTGTATTGGACTCGCAGGGCACTGAGCGATCTCTGAGTATATGTGGTCCACAGGCTGCTCGTGTAAAATGTTTGGCAGTATGCTTTAAACAGGGTGATTTTAGCCTGTGAACTGCAACGAGCAAACCTGCGTGCCAACATATTATTCCTGACCGCCAGCGCCCTGCGCTCCCTTTCAATATCCATTTGATCGTCAAGGCCCTCGGTAAGGTAGTGTCCTAGATATTTAAAAAGATACACTCGACTGAGCTCCACTCCATTCAGTCGAATTGGAGGCACACTGGATGGACCTTTACCGAAAGCCTTGAAGACCAAAAACTCACTTTTTTTACAATTGTATAAAAGACCATGTTGACTTGCGTAGTTTTCGCAAACGGCCAACAGCCTCCTCAATGCACTTACTGTTGGACTCAGCAGAACCATGTCGTCCGCGTAGCTGACATTGTTTATACAAACATTGTCAACCGAACAGCCGACACGAGTACTGCTGAGCCCAACCATAAGCTCGTTTACGTACAAGTTGAAGAGCTTCGGTGAACTCAAACCACCCTGCCTTACCCCGCACTCCAACCTGTACGAGTTGGAAAGGCTGTTAGCCCATCTGACGCTGTTTGTCTGATTACCGTACCAAAACTGGAAAAGGCGCTGCACCTGTGCATGCACGTTCGTAAGCTTTAACTTTTGCCATAAAATATCGTAAGAAACGAGGTCGAAAGCTTTCGAGAGGTCGAGGAAACATGCATACACAGGTGTACGCCTCCCTGTGTAGTACTGCACAGTGTGCTTGAGACTCAGTATAGCGCTTTCCGTGGATAGTCCGCTTCGGAAGCCGAACTGAGCGTCATGAATATGGAGTTGTCCCTCCAGTTCAGAGTTAAGCACACTGTCCAGCACCTTAGCCACCACCGTAGCCAAAGATATTGGCCGGTAATTTCCCATGTCAGACAAGTCTCCGGTTTTGTTTTTAACAATAGGCACAACTATGGTTTTCATGAGCTCCGTGGGCAAGTATGAGTGACTCAGGCACAATGTAAAAAACATCGCAAGAACACGAGGAAGATGGACCCCTGCATACCTCAAGTGCTCGATGCTGAGCCCGTCATGACCTGGTGATTTGCCTCTGGACATTTTACCTATGATGTCGGCGACTTGCTTGGCAGATACCGTGAACAAATCACCGGCCACAACAGGCACAGCATCAGGCACCGCTCCCGAGGGACCCAGTGGTGACTTCACTGCAAAGTGTTCTTTAAATAACTCGACTATATCTCTACTGTCACTAACACCCCCCACGCTCACAGGAAGGCCAGACCTAGGATTCAGCTTGTTAGTTGCTTTCCAAAAATCACTAAAGTTCTTAGCCGAACGGTGCTCGGCTATAATGTCCATTTTTATTTGTTCATTATTATCCTGACACCATTTCAGTTTTCTTTTAAATACCTTTCGACTCTCACTCATTTCTTCATACAATTTACCGTCCCTCGGTCTATTGTGCGAAACCCAGGTTTGAAACCTAAGTTTGGCATTCCCATGCGCTTCTTGAACATGTTTGTTCCAACCTGTTACATATTTTCTATTCCGTTTATTTATGTTACATTTACTACTCTGAATAGAGGCTTCTGATAATGTTACAATTATACTTTTATACATTTTGTCCAATATATGTTTGTGTTCCCTATCCGTACAAATGTTAAAACTACACGTTGTACATTCTTTTGGAAAGTCTATAAATTTTAGCTTATTATTACAATACTCTCTATACTTCTCAATCTGTTCATTCAGTCTATTACCCCACATCACCTTATTACACTTAGACACTTCTAAGTTTTCATTAATTTTACGTCTAACTAAATTTAAGTCACATTCAATTAGTAAAGGAAGGTGATCCGACCAAAATGTATCATATTTTATCGATACATTGTTTATTGTTTGCCGTGCAGACTGACTAACAACGCAATGGTCTAGCCACCGTGTACACCCGTGCACATCACTTATAAATGTATAATTATCTAGAGTACTTTTCAGCATGTCAATATCAGCACAAACCCACTGTTGATCTGCACATAAACTCTCTAGTTCCCTACCAAACAGCTCACCCGGATGAGCATTAAAGTCACCTAAGATGTATATTGCCTCAACAGAGTTACTCTCGACAATAGCACATACCTCTGTAAAGCACTCCGTGAATTCCAGTAGGTTTTCTGCCGTGTCTGTTGGCATATACACACTGAACACTAGAATATCGCGGTCAGCAACCAACGCTTTTATCGCGCAAATACGCGGATTATTGCACTCAACGGTGGACACTTCCCTAAACACGTTCTTACGCCACAGTATCCCCACTCCACCGTAAGGCCTTCCTCTAAGGACGCCCACGGAGGTGTCGACCGCCGTCGTCCCAGTATATGCAAATTCTTGGTCAACGGTGCCTAGGAACGGTATATCGTGCGGGAGCAGCCATGTCTCCTGAAGTGCTATAATGTCGGCAGTCTTGCATAGCCCTCTCACACAATCAATTGACCTTTTAACCGACTTGCAGTTAAACGAAATAAATGTAGATTTACTTATATCTTGTGTTAGATTAGCCATTGTTTTAATTATCATTTACAGATCTACTGTTCGTATTCTGTGCCTCACTATGATCAGTCTTGGCTGCCTTGTTAACGTAAATAAAACGACGATAAGACACACCGTCCGGCCATAAGTTGTCATTCATAAACAAAGCGAGCTTGTCGTGTGGTACAAGAATTTTATACGCATTGTAACTTTTCTGTTTCTTCATATTAATTTTCTTAAGCGTAACTAAAACCTTTGTCTTTGATAGAATGTACTCAGTAATATCACTTTCTGTGGTATTAATATCAACGTTTGTAATAAAGAGAGGAGTTTTAAATTCGGCTGCACGAAACTTGTTATTCGGCTCCAGCGTTGCACTTCCTCTACTTCCTATGAAACGATTCTTTTTCTTTTTTCTTTCAAAAATATTCCACGAGCCATCATCCTCGTTATTTTTAAACTGATCCTTACGCATTGCGCTTTTATCTGATAAAACGCTCGGCGCCTGTGGCATCGGGCGAGCCGCAGAATTGCACTCAGTACTTTTTAAAGTACCTCTTTATAAGGTTCTGCCTCAGGTGCTTTTTGTTCGTTCCCGGGGTGGAAAATCCTCATGGATGTCCTCTGCCCTGGGGCGGGCGGAAGGGTCTGTCAGACCCTCCGAGACTGCTCCGGTGTTCCCTTCCCACACTTGCACCAGGGATCAAGAGCGACTTCCGCGATCCCCGGCTGGTGCCCGCCCGCCTTTGCTAGCCACCTCACGTATGGTGGGGTGAGGTGTTTGACCCCCCCCCCCGCGACGTCAAAGAGGGGCGCGCGTAGAACACTACGCGCCGTAACTTCGGGTCCTGTATGATAGGGGGCGGCGGACGTCCCCGAGTCCACCGTCCCTTGACCCATTTAAGGGGGCCGGAAGAGGGCATTGACTGCCCTCTGCCGATGTCCGGTGCGCCTGCTGCAGGCCGGGTGAGCGGAAGAGATCTCCTACTCGCTTTCCGCAGCCTCCTTCTGCAATACGACTGTTTCGCAGAAGGATACCACCATGACCCAGGACTCCTCGCTGCCGACCATCGTCTTGACCACGGCAGGCAGGCCCTCAGATAATGCAACCTGGCTGCTCGATGAGCTCACTCTTAAGCAGGCCACGTAAAACTGGCCGTGCGAGAAGTAGCCCCCTCTAAGATCAATTCCCGCTGTTTTGAGTGACTGACCTTGAAACTTGTTAGTCGTCATTGCGAAACATACCATAAGGGGGAACTGCCTTTTAAACTTGAATGGGTACGGTTTTAGTGGTATCCGCGGTAAGCCCGTGGCTATCAAGGAAACGAACCGGGCTGATGATGACGGCTTTGTGACGGTGCAAAGGAGGAAGCGCCGTCAGAGTAGCTGTAAGAACCGCTGCGGCAAGGCTCCTACGGAGCCAAACGAAAAACTGCGTGCTGCGAAGCCGAATACTCCGGTGTATATTTCCCGTCTCCACTACACCACCGACGCGGAAGACATTGTGAAGTACGTGCGCCAAAGGCTGAAGTACGCGCCGAGAGTGCAGCTGCTGGAGTCGCATCGCAACGTCAACTTTAAGGCGTTTGTAGTGCGCATACCAACGTGCTACCTGCCTCAGGTGATGGAAGAAAGCTTTTGGCCTCAGGATGTGGTATTCCGCCGCTTTCGCGGTCAAGTGCCACCAGAACGCACAATGACTTAGTGTTTCTAAGTGATACTAACATAGCTTTAAGTTTTATTTACTAACGCAATTGTTAATATAATATAATATGTATACTTAGGTTAAGGTATTCATCTATGGGTCTTGGTAACCTGAAAATAAATGGATTTATTTATTTATTTATTTATATAAGCGCGTTATATAAGCGCGTTATTCATACACGAAATCTCTTAAGGGGTCATTGTACTCATCATTATGAACAACTTTTACTATGAGAGATAAGAAATTTCGTGTATGAATAGATACACATTATTGTATATACCGATTCACCTCCAGCACAGCCAGTAAATGCAATGGCGTCTAACGCGTTATCAGCGGCACTGGACAAATTGTTCCCGTTACCATCGAGGACCTTAATGGCAAACTCTTCCCAACTGGCCACCACATGGCTAACGATTTGCTCACGCTCCTTCCTTGTGTGTCATACAATAGTTTTACACTAAAAAGTACAGTTTAGTTGTATAGCAAACGCTCGCGACGCTTGCGCTAAACTCGTTCTCTAGACAAATATTGCATTTATATTGAGTTGGCCCACCTTCTCGCACTGCTTGTATATTATCCGAGGAGCGGCGCCCAGATTGATAATTGTTATGATTGTTGGAAGATAAAAAATCCTAAAACCTAACAATAATATGGGAATATATAACGGAACAGAAAATTACCAACTTGCATGCCAAATTGAAGGCAACTTCAAAGCGAAAATATAAATCCTCTTTATTCCCCATGCGTGAATAAAAAAAAAGAATAGTTAATAAAACAAATAATTACAGAAACGAAAATAAGGAAAATTTAAATATTATTACTCATTTCAGATCCCTTACTAAACTTATTGTTCTTTGAATTACTAAAAGTGTCTTTGGCGATGGCGAAAGTCGGCCTGAGTGATTACGGGTTTCCCATACAAACTTTTATCCCCTATTTTACCACCAAAAGGGATGATTTTTCAAAAACGCTGATACTTATAATAATTTATTAAGCCCTCAGGGGCTGATTTCCGAAAAACACTGAAGCTCGTAGTTTTTAATTTTTTACCAGAATGATAAACACCCAATTTTCATGGTTTAAACTACAAAAATGACAATTTTCCATACAAATTTTAATCCCCTATTTAACTCCCCTAGGGGTTGAATTTCGAATAATCCTTTCTTATTCTATTCTTGTCTACCTATAAAGTGAACTTCTGTGCAAAATTTCAGCTTTCTAAGTTCAAGGGTTTGGGCTTGGCGTTGATGAGTCAGTCAGTCAGGACTTTTCTTTTTATTTATATAGATTTTTGGTTTTCAGTATAGATACTGAGTTTTGAGTTAATCGGACCGCGCGTTAAAACTTCCATACAAACTTTGACACCCCCAATCCCCCTTTATGGGGTAGTTTAAAACAACAAAAAAAACTCAGCCTTTATAATTTACTTAGGTTAGTATTCATGCTAAGTTTCAGGTTTATTAACTCAAGGAATAAGATTTTTTATACAAACAAAATCCCTCCTTTTCACCCCCTTAAAGGTCGAATTTCCAAAAACCCCTTCTTAGCTGATGTCTACGTCATAATTTGGAGTTTATCAAGCCACACAGTAAAATCCTCCCTTGTAAAATTGACTACCCCTTTTCACCCCGTTTTAGGGGAAATTTTTCGAAAAACTGAATAATTTTATTCTTTAGTTTTGGTTTTCAGTATAAATACTGAGTTTCGAATTAATCGGACCGCGCGTTCAAATTCTTCTATACAAACTTT
The DNA here is from genome assembly GCA_948098905.1 of Tiliacea aurago. Lineage (NCBI taxonomy): Eukaryota > Metazoa > Arthropoda > Insecta > Lepidoptera > Noctuidae > Tiliacea > Tiliacea aurago. The sequence continues at coordinate 2,727,654 of OX402583.1, read as the reverse complement.
GACATCACTAAATTCCCCTTTAGGGGGTAGTTTAAAAAAGCAAAAAATTACAAACTTTATAATTTACTTAGGTTAGTATTCGTGCCAAGTTTCTGGTTTATTAACTCAAGGAATAAGATTTTTCATACAAACAAAATCCCTCTGTTTTCTTCTTTATAGGTCGAATTTCGAGAAATCCCTTAGCAGACGCCTATATCTAACCTTAAGCCAAAATATTAGAGATTTTAACATAAAAAAAAAGAACTTTATTAAAAACATAATTTCATCCCCCTTTTCAGCCCTTAAGGGTTAAAATTCTAACAACACCGTTGCGTAAGCATCCAACCATAAGCCCAGATAGTAATTTTAGTGATTTTTACTTCGAAAATTAAGGACTATCCATACACAACTTCATCCCCCTTTTTAACCCTTCGGAGGTGGAATTATCTAAAACGCTCAGACACGTATAAATTTATTTTCAATCGTCAGCCTAAACTCAAAGTTTGAAGATCCTAACTTCAAAACTGACGGACTTTCATATAAACTTCCGACCCCCGTTTCACCCCTTTAGAGGGTGAATTTTGAATAATCCTTTCTTAGTGCACCCTTAGATCTCATTAGGAACCTACGTACCAAATTTGGAATCTCTAGACCCAGCGGTTTGGGCTGTGCGTTGATATGTCAGTCAGTCAGCTTCTTCTTTTATATATATACTCGTAGATAGATTAATGACTTAATGAGTTATGACATAACTAGGTTCAATTTATTAATAAAGCAAACTTATTATTTCATGGCTTCATATTGACAAAGCGGAGTCCCGCAGGAGATTTGCGCAATTCTTCCAGTGAAAAATGGGCACTGCATTGCGGCTGAATAAAAATGTCTACATATTCTTATACTACAGAGCAGTCTATGTGACAGTGTGAGCTTACTAGCAGATATGCATACGTTTCTGCTGGGTACATTAATTACTTCTCAAAACTAAATAAAAGCTTTAAAAAAAATTACGTTAATATTCCAACCTCCACTGGATCAGATTAAGACGCTGACAACAGGTAAACCGCTGTCAGACAACACAAGGCAGGCTACAAAAGAAAGAGAAATGCGATGACACAACGCTTGTAATTTATTGCAAAATATGAAGCAATTATTTATTTACTCAAAAATGAGTTGAGTAATCAAAAATAGAAAACAACCAAATTCTGCATACAAATGAGACGTTCTTGTTATTAATTAAATAACAACCGTACGTTGATATTTAATACATTGAAACTCAAACTAAAGGGTTAGTTTACCGTTAATTTGTATCGAGATTTTTTTTCTAAACGTATTTTGGTAACAACCAAGTTCTGAGAAATATGTTCAAGAATAACATATTTTTTTCCGCTACCACAAACTATACAGATTTGGCAATTTTTTTGTTTAAGACAAGCCTTCTTTTATCATTTGCCTCTTGTCAGCGCCTTAAATACCCGATAGCATGCCATAGGCCAAGGCGCAGTAAGGCGAGCGAGGGCGAGCGAGTGCTTACCGCACCCATGCTCTATAGATGTAAACCCATTCCTAAAACAAGCATATTAGCTTAGTATATACTATATAGGAACACTAGTTACGTGCAACTCACTTAGCTAGTTAGTAACATAACATCACGCCTGTACCTACTCCCCGAAGGGTTAGGCAGAGGTGATTATCAGAGTACCTACCTTTTTTTTTCGGGTGGGAAATTATCAAATAACTTCTCCCGCTCTGGGACGAGCCGGAGGGCGTGTCAGACTTTTACTAACTAAAACCCACCCGTGTTCCTTCCGTTGCCTGTGTGCCAGGGCCACGATATACCTCTCGGACAAACTCGCAACCCTGGCAGGCATTGGCCCTAACGGACCCCGTCAGTTGGTGCTGACATCTCTTTGAGGCGCGCGTGGAACACAACACGCCGCCGACCCGGGCGTCCTTATCGGACGGCGAGCTACCCATCGTTCATCGTCCGCAAGCCCGCGCCTACGGTGGCCGGTAATCGGCCTGCGACAGCTGCGTATCCCGACGCCCGGGGCGTCTCCAGAGGTGTTTATGTACCTACACTCACATTTCACCAGTTATGTTTTAAGCTCCATGTAATAAGGGTGAACCTATTGTCACCAACTGGGCACAAATCAGACTCGTGGCGGCTACTTAGAAATTCCAAATAGATAAACCCAATAACATTGCCTGTCCTGGGAATCGAACCCTGGAATTCCTGCTCAACGGTCACACTAGCGACCACTAAACCACCGAGGCAGTTAGTCAGTATTAGAGTGCCCGACGACGAGCGATTTTTTCGGCGATTTCAGTGTGAATGTATGTCTTTCTGACAAAAATCGCCGAAAAAATCGCTCGTGGGCGGGGGCACCATTAGGGTGCTCGCCTCGGATGTTTATGCAAAAGAAATAAAAAAATACATTCGCACAAAAATCGCTGAAAAAATCGCTTGTAGGCGAGCAACCTCTAATCTTTAAACATGAAAGAATACTGAAACATGAAGAATTCAAATCCGGCTCTCTTTCTACAGAGCTGATAAAAAAATATTTAAATACAAGTGTCATACATTTACACAAAAATAAAATAATTTGATTTTGTTTTTATGCTCGACGGTCGCACTAGCGACCACTGACCACCGATGCAGTTGGTCAGTATTAATCTTTAAACATGAAAGAATACTGAAACAAGAAGAATCCAAACCCGGCTCTTTCTACAGAGCTGATAATAAAATATTTAAATACAAGTGTCATACATTAATAAACAAAAACCGCGACATCTGAATATCGCGTTTCTGTGCGACACCTCAAGGTTATCATTGCTTATTTTTACCCTAAACCAAGAATTACATAATATCAATATTCCTCTTGCTAGTAATGATTTTGTTGAATAATTTTATGAATAAAAAACTTTTTTACAAAAAAAACAACCGACTTCCAACAAAAACACTAAAAAGTGACAAATAACTTTAATTTCGGAAGCACATAACATTACATCACGCCTTGTTTCCTGGAAGGGTTGGGCAGAGGTGTACCTGTAGTACACCCACATTAAATATTATATTTAATTTAATTTCGGAAGTCGGTGTCTTTGGTTTTGTATTTTCGTTTATGGCGACCTGTAATGTAATGTTATGTGCTTCCGAAATTAAAGTTATTTGTCACTTTTTAGTGTTTTTGTTAGAAGTCAGTTGTTTTTTTTGTAAAAAAGTTTTTTATTTTTTCACGTTTTAGTGGTAGGTACCTACCCCACCCCAATTCGTATACCACTACTTGCTATGAAAACAACAGTGACAGGAAGTTTCATAACATCATCAACATATACCGAGTGGATTAAATACGTATTATCGAAGAGTTAGCTGTAAATCTGTAATGTATATGAGACCGCGCATGCTTCCTCTACCAAATAAAAAAATTATAAAAATCAGTTCATAAACAAATAAGGTATGCCTAAACATATATAATACTATCTAATGCCCGCGGCTTCACCCGCGTGGATGTCAGAAAAAATCTCACGGGAACCGGGATTAAAAGTACCTACCCTACATAAAAGGAACCCTAGTCAATCAGTCGGTCAGTTTCTCCATTTATTTATATAGATAGATTTGTTATTTAGATCAATACAAAATAATAATAAATTAGGATTGGTTTTTTTTTGTTGTTCAAGTGTAGTCAATTTCAAAATTGTTGACCTTTACGTGATCGACGTCCTGACAAACCTTGTAAATAACACCATATTGATTTGTAGATTATTTACCTCTTTACACCCCCACTGTTTAAAAAAAAACATGAAACATGTTTTCTTTATTTGTTGACAGGAGTTACCCTGCGAATTGTCGAATTGATACATTTCATATGAATTCTCCATACAAGTTGTGAAACCCCGTTACACCCCTTTAGGGGTTGAACTTTCAAAAATCTGTTTTTAGCGGTTACCCACGTCATAATAACTATATGTGTGCCAAATTTTCGCCCAATCCATTAAGTGATTTGAGCTTTGTATTGATATATCAGTCAGTAAGTAAGTCACTGTTTCCTTTTGTATGTAGTAAATCTATAGAGTAATTCGACATGTTACGACGACCCCAAATAAATTGGGATTAGGGCAGGAGACTGATGATAAAGTATTCAGGCTAAGTTTCAAGTTAATAGATCAACGAAAGAAGATTTTATTCAAACAAACTGTATCCATGCCCCTTTACACCCCCAAATATGTTAATTCTTAAACTGGTTTGCGACTTTTCCATTGTTATACCAATTTTCGAGTTAATCAAGCCACGTAGTAAAATCCTCTCTTGTAAAATTGACTACCCTTTTTCACTCCATTATGGGTAGATTTTCGAAAAACCCTGATACGAGTTATTCTTCATTTTTGGTTTTAAGTATAAATACTGAGTTTCGAGTTGATCGGACCACGCGTTAAAATTCTTCTGAACAAGCTTTGACATCCAATCCATTGAAGTTAAGATAACAAAAAAAAACAAACTTTATAATTTACTTACGTAAGTATTCGTCCAAGTTTCAAGTTTATTAACTCTAGGAATAAGATTTTTCATGCAAACAAAACTCCCCGTTTCCCCCCTCCCCCCCCCCCCTCTTAAATGTCAAATTTCCAAAAATTTCAGCCTAATCTGGTCAGTGGTTTGAGCTGTGTTGATTGACCAATCAGTCACGGTTTCCTTATATATATGGCTAGATACATATGTATATATTGAGAACCTCCTCCTTTTTTGAAGTCGGTTAAAAATCATTTATAGCCAGAGTGCATCTCATGACAATTCCAATAAGACCAAACACGGGTAGGATACATTGTTTTATCACCGAGTTCCAGTGCCTACCTTCCGGATTCATCATCAGATCAGTTTCGATCATCAGATCAAATTTGCTTCGCTTAACTATCTTAATCCAGATATCCGTGAAATACTTATCATTGAGAAGTTCCGGTGGCCAGAAGGCCACCGGAAAAAGAAGGCCACAGATGTGGCCTTCTTCATCAGTTCCACTTCACCAAATTATACTTTCTGAATGCAAATGATTGACTTGTTGATGAAAATATAAAATTCACTATATATATGCCCATAATATTTGAGGAGTTCCCTCAATTACTCATGGATCCCAACATCAAAATTGGATTTTGATAAAAATGGGACCAATCTGGAAGTATATCCTCTCAAATAAAAAAATAATTTTCCAAATCGGTCCATAAACGACGGAGTTCCGAGGTAACAAACATTAAAAAAAAAAAAAAAAGAGAACCTCCTCCTTTTTGTGAAGTCGGTTAAAAACTGCCTCGTTGGTGTAGCGGTCACAATGTCACTGTTGCTGAACGTTTTGGTCGCAGGTTTGATACCCGGGTCAACCAGTGATATTGTGTTTTCCATTTGGAAATTCGCCCATTGTAAAACTGGTAAAATGTGGGTGTCCTCTTATATCTCTGCCTACCCTCTCGAGGAATACATGCATGGTGTTATGTTTTTATGTTAGGTATTAAAACTTCTTTTTTAATACGCTTTTATTACCTTCGCCTGTATCTACGTATCTATAGGTATGTATGTAACGGAATCTTTCAACTCGATTTTCGACCGTTTTCAAAACGAAAGAATAAAAAAAAAATAGTTTACAACAAAAAAAATGTCCCATTATCCTGACCAGGATTTTCAAAATTTGCCATTTTATCTTAATAGGCGCGCCAATTACCCTGGGAGCGGGCAATTTTTAAAAAAGCGTGGTGGCTTTTTCATAATGATTTTACTTTTACCAATTACAAGAATTGACATCAAGCACCCCACGCTTTTTTACGATAAAATAAATTTCTTGATCACTATTATTATTTCAAACTTAATTAAAATTATTTTCTACTTTTTAGTTTGGTTTTCTTTTAAAGCGTGTTTCTTAGTTTTTTAAACAATTTTTTTAACACGCTTTTTATATTAGCTTGAACCGTATCTATGTAACGGAATCTTTCAACGTAATTTTAACCATACAATCAATTTTAACCAAAGTCCGACACGCACTTGACCGTTTTTTTTTATTCAACTTATTTTTACTTTTTAGTCTAGTATATTTTTCATTTAGTTGCTATCACTTCCTGTTACACACTTACTTTCCTTTTCATGAAATCTCCCACAGAAAACGAGAGACAAGATGTTACACATCAAAAACTAAAACAACACGCTTCTATGACGCACTCAAAATGACTAAATTGACTTGTATTACTTACGATATAGCTTGTATTTCTTGTAAATTAAATTTACTTGTATTAGTTATGATATAGCTTGTATTTCTTATAAATTAAATTGACTTGTATTAGTTGCGATATAGCTTGTCATTTCTTATAAATTAAATTAACTTGTACTAGTTACGATAGAGCTTGTAATTTCTTATAAATTCAATGATTAATTCAAAAAGCGTGGAGCGCTTTTCGGTTGCATGTACTTTTAATTATTAATTTAAACAAAGCGCGTGTACGTGATAAATACATGTTTTTTTTTCGTTTTTTTTTAAGCTGCATAATGTTTTTATTATTATTATTACTCAAGTTACATGTATGAGATGTGTATAATGTATTAAATTTATGAGTGTAAGTGTAAGAGTCATGACAATATTTAATTTATACCCACAACCATTGCCCACAACAGACAGAACATTAACATTACAGTACAATACAAAACAAAAATGTTGAAATAATAGTCTTGTTAAAAGAATAATGTTGGAATTATTAAATTTTCTTTAATAGAATGGAACAGCTTTGTATTAAAAAATTAAGAATTACAAGTAGAGACTAAAGAGAGCAAACCATAACTTTTTGTATCTACATAGGTAAGTATGATTATACAATAAACATCAACCGCACTATCAACACTTACAGTGGCCGACGACTGTAGGTAAGGTGCAAGTCACTGCAGCGTCTAATGTATGGGCAGTTGAGCCTGTCCGCTATCACCATCAGTACGCTGTTGGGGCTGCCCCGCACCCTGCACTCCAGAGACGCGCTCCGTTTACGCATCGTTGCATGGAAGCAGTCGACGCTAGCTTCGGAAAACATGTCCGAGGCACTAGCTACAGTATCGCGGCAGCCCTATCAGCGCTCTGAAGGCGTTGTTTTATTGGACACGGAGGGCTTCGTATGCTTTTTGGGGGTGATTCACCCACAAGCTGCACTTGTACAATGAGGTACAATAAGTTCTGAAAAGTGTTTGCTTGACCGACTTGGAACAGCGTGCAAACCTGCGGGCTATCATATTAGCTCTAAATGACAACGCCCTCCGCATCCCTCTCTGTATCGTCCCTGTTCCCTGTCCCTGTCGAACTCCGTACAGTTTGATGGTTGGTACTGATATTGGACATTTAGAACCGGCCACAAAAACCATGAACTGACTTTTCGACACATTATTATGTTAGATCGTGTCCGTGTCCGTGTGCATATGCCTCACAAATCTGCAACAATGTTCTAATTCCACAAACCGATGCGCTCAGCACCGCCATGTCGTCCGCATAACTGATATTATTCAGGCAAACTCCTTCAATATGACGTCCGACATGATGAGTGGGCCATGTTCATTGTGTTATTACTTTACTAGCCTTGCAGCCAAGAGTAGATAAGATTAGACGAATGCTTCATGATTAGTTAAACTTTTGTGAAATATTAGAACTTCTAGGTTAGGGTTTCCTAACTTAGTAGCTTTGGGCAGGGATTGAAAACCGGTACGAATTTGGGTTCCGGTTCTTCATTTCGGTTCTTAAAAAGGTTCTTCTTTTCAGTACGGTTCCGGTTTAGGTTCCGGTTTGGTTCTGGTTCCATAGTACCGGTTCCAAATAATGGTTCCAATATACCGGTTATAAGGTTGTTATTATGTTAAATACGTGTTATTAAAATCGTTTTAAAATAAAAATTCCTTCTTTTGGAGATATCCTAGTCCACTAAATTTTTTTAAACTACTTTCCAAAGAGAGTGAGATGAAACATTATGGCCATCGTGTGGTGGGACATAGGAGATAACTATTTTTTAATTATAAATAACGTATTTTTTTTAAATAAAAAAAGCTTTTAAAAGAAAAGCATCAAATGTTACAGAAATACCTTATAAACTTGGTAGGACATGCCCAAAAAACATACTGACAATGAAATAACAATTTGCCCACAGAACTATCGTCCTGCGTTGAGCGACATCGTATGAACTCGTTCAGATCCGCTTTGAAGAAGAACAGGTAAAATAATGGTTCTTATGTAGGGTTTTTCTTTACTTTATTTAAATAAATTGGAGACGACTAATAATCAACTGGTTTATTATTTATTTCACAATACAAGTACGTGTAAAAGAAAATAATAATCAATGGTAGCGAGTATGATGGTAGTAAACTATCCAAAATCCGAAAGCGTAAGAGAGCGCTCCGCTTGTGCTTCGCAGTTATAAAGCCTCTGGTGTCCCCACTCCAAGGACCTCAGCAACATGAAACTGCCTTCGTTGGTGTCGTCATCCGTCAGATGGCGCTCCAAGTGCAATGTTGCCAACACGGCCATGCTGCATGGTGCCTGCCCCAGGCACCTCACGAGTCTGGATAGGATACTGAAATCAAAATATGTCCATGTAAAAATACAAATAATTAAAATCATTCAGAAAGGACACCAGAAGTACTGCGCACTTATTTAATTCATGCATTGCAATGCCTCTTTCTGCACCCAAAGGGACTTTGCCACACTTAGGAGACCAGGTTTACATATAGCCGACATGTCACTTGCACCTGAAGAGTATTTCACTCACTCAAGCGTACCAAGTAGACCTTGTAGACACACAGCAAAGCATTATTACATTTCAACATAATGTGCAATACAACTATTAATGCGGTACACATTAATTATTATAGGTACAGTATTCTATCTAGGCTCGCTAACTCAAAAGGGAAATTAATTTTACGTACTATTCAAGGAATATTAAAGAGATTATTAATAAACAGTTTTATATAAATACCTTGCCAACACGGTTGTTTTTTTTTTTTTTTTTTTTTTGCTATAATTATATTCATTCCATACTCCAATCATCAATATTAATCCACGGCCTCATATTTTCTGCTGCGGCTACTCCATTATACATTTTAGAGCTTCTTTGACTACCTCTTAAATCTGATATCTCGTATCTATCATTCTCCAGGACTTTCTTTATTTGAAAAGGTCCTTTGAATGCCGGCAATAGTTTTCGACTTTGACCATCATTACTTTGACTTTGTATTTTGACCAATACCAAGTCCCCTTCTGTATACCGTGTGGCTTTGATTCGCGTTTTGTCAAATCTTTTCTTTTGATCCTCTGCACTAGCTTTAATATTTTCGTCCACCATTTCGCGCAACTTTGACACGTCTACCAATGCTTCGCTATCAAGATCTGGGGCGAGACTATCACTATCCATACGTAACCTATATCCGAACATTACCTCACTAGGAACTGCTTGAGTAGTTTTATGTATCGTACTATTAAGTCCCTGCTGTAATGCCTTAATACACTCATCCCACCTATCATCGTTAGTATCCGCACCCATAGTTTTTAAGGCTTCCAAAATAGTTTTGTTAAATCGTTCCGCCTGTCCGTTAGCACGCGGTACTCCTGTCGCTACGATATGTAACCTAATATTTCTATTTAAACAGTACTGAGAAAATTGACTTGAAGTGAAACAAGAACCTGCATCACTAATTATTCTTTTAGGATTTCCAAATATTTTAGATAAACGCTCTAATTCATTAATCACTCCAATCGCATTAGTTTTACGTACAGCACTTATAAATATGAATTTTGTAAACGAATCTACAATTACCAGTAAATATTTGTTTTTGTTTCTTGTTGTTACGAACGGTCCTAAATGGTCAAGATGGAGGGTGTGGAAAGGTTGTGCATATTTTGGCAGAGGGTACAGTTGTCCCTGTTTTGGACCTCCCTTATTTTTAAAATATATACAGTTCAAGCAATTTTTAATATACTTTTTTACAATATAACGCAGACGTCGAAACCAATATCGTGTACGTATACGCTCGACACACTTGTCTACTGAAAAATGGCCCAAATCATCGTGATTACATTTTATGATTTGCCAAATACATTTTTTTGGCACAACCCATCTACGTCCCTGACTAGTTCTCCTATAAACTTTTCCGCCTAAAAGTTCAAAATTGTTAAAGATATCTTTATGCTCGTCGGCCTCTCCTGATGCCAATATATTTCTTATTCTCACTATCTCTGAGTCCTGTACCTGTACTGTCAACAACCAATCTGCCTCTGTAATTGACATAATTATCTCAGATTCCGATTTTTCACCGGATGGCACGGGATTGCGGCTCAAGGCATCTACGTGCTGCATCCGGGATCCTTCCCTATGAACTATTTCAAACGAGAACTCTTGAGTCGATAAGACCCAACGCGCTATTCGCGGGATAATATCCTTTTTAGTTAAGGCGTACCTAACCGCACTACAGTCAGTAATAATTTGGAATTGTTTACCTAACAAGTACAATCGGAATTTTTGAAGACTACATACAACTGCTAACAATTCTAATTCAAAGGAATGATATTTTTTTTCATCTTCTTTAGTTTGCCTACTATAGTAATGTACGACCTTTTCGCCCTCATCATCGATCTGGGTAAGTATACCGGCGATACCATCCCTACTTGCGTCTGTATACAGAACCTTGTCTTTATTGGGGTCAAAAATGGCCAAAATGCTTTCAGAGGTTAATTTGTCTCTTAAAATATGGAATGCCCGATTTTGTACATCATCCCATACCCAGACGGCATCTTTCTTCAACAGTTTTGTAAGTGGTGCTGATAAGACGGCGCAATGTCGTATGAACTTACGAAAATAACTAATTAGCCCTAAAAACTGTCGAAGCTGATGAACAGTTTTGGGTATTGGAAAATTCCTAACCGCTTCTAATTTTGATTCATTAGGCATAATGTACCCTGGTTTAATTTTATAGCCTAAAAAATTTATTTCGTTTTTAAAGAAGTGGCACTTTTTTAGATTTAATGTCAACCCGTTCGTCCTAAATACCTGTAATACCTGTTCTAATAACCTGATATTTTCTGTTACTGTTTCAGTAACGAGATAAACGTCATCCAAATAAATAATAACATTGCCAAATCTCAAATTCCCAAGTACTTTGTTCATCATCTGTTGAAAACATGACGGAGCGTTTGCCAAACCGAACGGAAGTCTTAAAAACTCATAGTGCCCGTCTTCTGTAATGAAAGCTGTTTTATCTATAGAATCTTTATGTAGTAAAATCTGATAATACCCACTTTTTAAGTCTAGACTTGTAAAACACTTATGTCCTTGAAGCCTATCTAATAAATCTTCAATCCGGGGCATAGGGTATTTATCCTTGATTGTAATTTTATTTAACATCCTATAGTCAATGCAGAGCCTTTTTTCGCCATTTTTTTTATCAACTAAAAGAGCAGGGCTGGCATAAGGGGAATTACTATCTCGTACAATTTTATTTTCTACTAATTCCTTTACTATTTCCCTAATTGTCTGCCTATCCGAATACGAAGTTCTAAAGGGTCTGCAATGGACTGGTTGTGAACTAGATAAGTTAATTATCATTTCGTAATTGTTAACTTTTCCAAGTTCTTTTATACTTGAAGCAACACAATCACTGTATCGATTGAACAAAGCCAATAATTCATTTTGGTGTGCACATGTATCTAAATCTATAGCGGCTATATTATTACAAAATTCTGTAAGTTTAGTCGCGCATTGAAATTTAAATTGGTCGCCTACACGCGAGTACAGTAAATCAGATCGTTCAGTTACATTTCTTCCAATCAATATATCGCAACCCACCATATCATCCAAAACGTACATATCTATATCACTCAAATAGATAGAATCTAAAATAAGACTAACCGTAACCTTTTTATTTACGTATTTATAAGTTTGTTTTGAAAATCCTTGTAAAATGACAGGTGAGGGTAGTGCGATACATGGCAAAGAAATTTTATCCGCTAGAGATTCGGATATTAACGAGCAACTACTACCTGTATCAATAAATGCTTCGTAACACTTATTTAATAATATAACGTTTTTAATAAACTTATTGCGTGGATTTGTACAAATAAATTTAGTTTCTTGTTCTGGTTTCACTACAGGTTTTGTTGAATTTTTCTTATGGTAACAACTCGATTCTACGTGCCCTCTCTTCCCACAATATTCGCATTTATTTGCCTCGCATTGGTTCCTTTTGTGGTTACCCCCACAATTATAACATTTAATTATTTTTCGACTAAAATCTTGGCCAACACTGGAGGAGGACGGTTGGGTTGTAACGGTTGAGTTTGCGGATACAGGAGTTCGATTTACGGATGTTGATTGACTATGCGTTGTTGATTTAACTTGTATGTCCCGTGAACTACTTTCTTGTCTTACATTTTTCTTGCAAACACGACTGTGTAAATAACTAGCTAAATCATCACTGGTTTTAAAATTAATAGCTTCTATAGACGCACCGATATTTTGATCACCTATGTTTCCTACTATAATTGAAATAACATCCTGTTCAGAAAAATTCAAACATAAACGATCTATCTTGCATTTTTGCTCAAAATAAAATTCATACAGGGATTGATTTTCGATAGGTTTTTTATCTATGATTTCTTTTAAAAGATCGAACATATTTCTACGTATTTGGAAACTACCAGACAATTTTAACCTCCAGTCGACCCATTTCCATGCAGGCCACTGCTTTTCTGTACGTAATAATGAATCGTACCATACTTTAGCAGATCCTTTTAATTTATTCAAAGCTTGATAGCGAATCATTTTATCAGACCATGAAAAAGTATTTGCGTAAGATTGAATGATGCTAAGCCAGGTGTCTATATCATCTTTTATTGGATCAAAATCTGGTATGAAATTGTTCAAAGTGATAGAACTTGTATTACTCACGGTTTCGGTGTAATTATGAGATACCTTATCCTTCCGCCTTGGTGGCGGCGAAGGCGTCCTGGCGCTGGAGCTTGAAGAAGAGGTGGAGCGAGCACGTTTTCGCTTGGAACGCTTACTACTGCTACCTCGCTTTTGTTTACCCATGGCGTGGAAGTTGTTTGTCACTTCTGATGTAGGGTTTTTCTTTACTTTATTTAAATAAATTGGAGACGACTAATAATCAACTGGTTTATTATTTATTTCACAATACAAGTACGTGTAAAAGAAAATAATAATCAATGGTAGCGAGTATGATGGTAGTAAACTATCCAAAATCCGAAAGCGTAAGAGAGCGCTCCGCTTGTGCTTCGCAGTTATAAAGCCTCTGGTGTCCCCACTCCAAGGACCTCAGCAACATGAAACTGCCTTCGTTGGTGTCGTCATCCGTCAGATGGCGCTCCAAGTGCAATGTTGCCAACACTTAAAGGCTCCAATTTAGGTTCCTGTTCCGGTTCGGATTCTAGTAATGGAACCACTAAATACCGGTATTATATCGGTATTTTAGGAGTCTTTTCAATTCCTGGCTTTGGGTTGAAGAGTAAGCTGGGTTAGATTGCCTATTTCTTTAGGCACTGTTCTAATACGAACAGATTTAAGGCGGAACAGCCTGTCGGTAGAAGGTATAGTTAGCACATTAAGACTTCATAATTGCAATGTGTATTGTTCACACACTTAATTTCCGCCTGTTTACCGACTACGTCATACTATTTATTAGACCTATTTTAGTTAAGAATCAAAAGAATTCGTTTTCTGCAGCGTGTGGGTGAACATTTAGTTAACTTGCCAAAAAATAGTCCCACCCGCCCAGAAATATCGGCCATCTCGTACCAACGGACGGTATGCAAAAATTTACAATCCACTCAATAAAAAGTCGTAATTCCTATATATACATATACCAGTTATACCTACTTATACGTATACATCTCGGATACGCTTTATACGCGATGTACTCACTGCTATATAAAACCGGGGAGAGAGCCAAATTCTAAATATAAATGTGCCCGAATAGAGCCGAACGCGTCCGAATCCGCCCGCCCGCCTCAGTCCAACGCTAACCGCCGCTCCGACATTCCCAAACCATCGCAACCGAACGCGCGGTAACGAAACGTTCACTTGGTAAGGTCACACCGTATACGGCATTCGACGGTACACTCGAAAATTTTTCAAATTCCTAATTTGGAACGCGTCCGTGAAAAAAATAAAAATCCAGTGAATTTGAATTCTCGATATCGGTGTTTGAAGTGACAGTGTTGTGGACCTTTGAACGTTATTCCCTGTTACCGGTAACGTAGTGATTATACGATAGTTTTACGATTGTTCATCTGTTCAAGTTTTAACGCTTTACTAACTGCGGGTAAGCCGGCAACTCGCTTATCGCTCTGGAAGCGAGAGTATTGAGTTTCAATATGTCCGCCTGCCTGTTCCAAAATTATTTTCTCCGTCATTCCCTGTGTGCTGCTTATCGTTGTGATTTTTGCTTCATTCTTCGTTAATATTGCACCGATGGCTTTCCTAACCTCTAAATGTGTGTATCATATTGTTGTTAAGTTTGTTGATTGCATGTGTAGAAGTATGTAATGCATTTCCTGCATTATGGGTGTTGTCTTTCCCCGCATTGCGCTTAAGTTCCTTGTAGGCTCGGGACGCCGGTCTGGGTCTTTAGTCTAGACATACCGGTGGCTGACCGTATTGATTTTCCTCTCCCAGCATCATGTAGATTTGTTTTGTATCGTCTCCTATTGTATATATTATAAAAAAAAACTTCCGAAACTGCGGAAAATGAGATGTAATTTTCCTTCACTACAGCACAGTTTTTTGGGTAGATAAAAGTTTAGTTTGTTTTCAAATCTTTTTGTAATACTTTCTAGTAAATGGGTCAGGAAAGCACCCTGCTAGACTACCGATATACTTGGTAAGTCCGTAAAGAGATTTAACGTCCATGTTTATTTTGAAACATGGTGTACGTGACTCGACATGGTGATCAGTCTAAAGAAATATAAAATAACCTCATGGCTATTTAACGGGACTAGCTGGCAGAGGTGTAGTACTACCTATATACCACATCCATACTCTCACTTGACCCTCATTTCGCTAGTTATATTATATGTCAAGTTTACCTATTTTCAGTCAGGCAGAAATACAGACTATATAAAAAAAAAAACAATCCAATTTCCTTATCCATCAGCTGCTTACCATCCCAATACAATTAAAACTGACTCAGAGGAACAGATTGCAGTAGAACTTATATAGACATTACAGACTTGTCATAACATTGTGCAATTTTATCATAATTTTATTCCACTGCATTAATTGATTTTAAATTATCCTCAAATAATTAAAATGTCATGATAAAAACTAAATGGCCGTTACAAATTATGATAACGAAAATAGTGATTAAACCGCATCTTTAGTGGTTAAAAAACAGTAATCTATTTAGGCTTAGGAAAAGTTGGCGTGACGTCTTGGATTCATTCATTGAATCAAGTCTTATTGGCTAGAGAAGGCGATGGAGAGATGTAGAAGACTATTGGGGAGACCCTTGTCCAGCAGTGGGTTAGGGTTGGGGTAACTAGGTAACACATCTTTAGAGATAGGAATGCTTGGAAACATGCTGGTCCAGCTCCATAGGACAATCTAGAGTCTAGACAAAATCAAACTGGTTGCTATTTTAATTGTATAATTTGTTATTTTAATGACATTGATTTTAAATTCCTGACTTATTTTTTTTTCTTCTTTTAGGAAAACATATATCGATCAAGTTATTTTTCATTGCTTCATTTTTAATTATTTTTACCTATTGTGTTTGTGGTATAGTAATTTTATTCTAGGTGCATCGTCTTCACATTATTATAATCGGGTGCGCCAAAGTTCACCTAAATTTTCAACTCCGATAATTGGAAATCCGAAAATGTTCTTCCTAACATTTTTTATCCTAACAATCACAATTCCTAACTACTCTGTCTCTAATGTTCATAATTCCGAAGCATTTAACTTCATAATGTCAGTAGCAATAAACATCTAATAGACTTTTATTTGTTTTCCTATATTTTCTCAACATAACCATCTTTTACAATATTATTCAAAGTC
Source organism: Tiliacea aurago (assembly GCA_948098905.1). Classification (NCBI taxonomy): domain Eukaryota; kingdom Metazoa; phylum Arthropoda; class Insecta; order Lepidoptera; family Noctuidae; genus Tiliacea; species Tiliacea aurago. The sequence goes on along the minus strand of OX402583.1, from coordinate 2,711,607 downwards.
ATATTTTAATTTTATTTATAGCGGTGTGTACCTGCAAATATATCCATAGGTTAGGTTAGGTTAGAACTGTGACCAACTACGCGCGAGCCGAGCGAGCGAAGCGAGCGGTGCCGCGGCGGCGGCCGGCGAGCGCTACCTCGAAATTGGTCGCGAAATTTTTATAAGTATTTTTTCATAGTGCCCCCAAGACGACATTCTGACCTGAATTTCATTCATTTAAGACAAAAATCTGTGAAACGACCTTAAATCATTCTAAACAGTTGGTTTTTTAGACATAATTATCTCATGTATAGTTATAGTTTTAGGGATAAAAGCGTTATGATAAAAAACAGTAGGAGTTTAAATATATTTACATTAATGATATTATTAATTACAATTTTCGGAAATATGAGTGTTATGAACATCGCCGGTAGCACTACAAATAGTATGAATGAAAACTTTAGGATGAAAAATTTTAGGAAGAGTGATCATTCGGATTACAAATCGTTAGGAAGAACAATTTCGGGTAAAGAACTTTAGTTGAGCCAATATGGACCCATTATAATCATATTATTATAATAAATGTACTTAAACAAAATATTGTGAAACATTTTTAAAAGAGTAGCTAACGATGGAGTTTCTTGTCCATTCTTCTCCATACGAAACTACCTTTTGGAAGGGGCAACTAGAATCAATTCTTACCTATCAATTTTTACTGCTTACCTCTTAAAAAACGGAGCTTCCTGTTATTTTTGTTTTGTATTTTTAAAATGAACATAGCTTGTTAATAAATACATCTTACTGAAGTCTAAAGATCCATTAGAGTGTCGTAAACCGGTCTTTGATCAGTTTATGTGCCTTTTAGTTGTACGTGAAGTTTATTTTGGTTCCCTTACACTTGTAAATGATGCCTTGGTGATAGGTTTAATGGGAACAATATAAGATCTATCAAATTGTGTGAGCGTTTCCGCAAAAAATATTAAACAAGAAATTGTTAAGATATAATTCTGGTATTACAAAACATCTAAACTGATGTACTTGGGTTCTTGGATACAAAACAAAATACCTATTTGCATTTGTAATTGATGAATGATTGGATTTATTTATTTAGGTAATCGACTTCATCTTTCTTAACTCCTCTTCACTATGCGCATGACGTCTATACATATCAAACTATGTTATCGTTTTAATCATTCTGTACCCCGAGTGTAAGTTTGCAAGTGAGTAAACTTAACTAGCACGTTTGCATTTAGACTTTTATTCTCACTCATAAACTCTTAGCATTATGATATATCGGTCAAATTTTAACGCAAACGAAATAACGTTTACTCTCTTGCAAACTTACACTTGGGGTACTATTTTTTTTTGTCCAAAGTAAACTACATATTTGTCGAGAAGTTTTTACCACAAGCAAAAATATGAGCGTAAATAATTCCTGAAAATTTTAGGGTTACATTTCAGACAAGCACGTGCCTTTTCATTCTGATTTGCGTCGCCATGTCAGTAGTCACGCGAATTTGCTATTACCGTCAGTTTTTTCAGTCTGTTTCTTTCATGTTCATCTTTTACATGTTTCTGTCTTGATGTTTTTATGTGAAAGAGCCCAGAAACTTCTTGAATATTATTAAATTAGTATAACTCATAGTTTGAAAAACTTTTCTATTTTGTAACTTTTATTATAAGATCTGGAACTGTACCTACGTAAATTTTGGTTACACGTGTGTTTTTGAAGCTATTTTTGGGCGTAACTTTGAAATAGCTGAACTTGAAACGATAGTTTGATGACTCGATAAAAGTTAAGGCAGTAACGGGTGAAGGATAATGTGAAAACTTTTACTCGAATGAATTCAAGGTTCAAGATATAAACGGTTTCTATTCACTGTATGAATTAAGGTTATTGTATTCATTTAACATCTACCCACTATTGAGTGTTTTTGTCTGCTTTTTTAAATGGCTAATTTATAGTCCTGCAACCCACCTGTTATCGTCTTGGAGGACGTTGAGAATTTGAGATGTTTGCTGCCTATCTTATATTTTAGAGTTTGCAATAATACCATTGCTTCATTTCAGGATAATAAAAAGTTTAGCTTTTCGTGAAGAATTTTCATTTTCTCGAAATACTTTATTGGGGTTTTGTTTGTGAATTCTTCTCCCAATTATATCATTCAAGTTGCGTGACTTCGTTAAGTATTGAATTATTGTGTGCAATTTTATGTACTCCACTTTTTTTGGACGGCAAATAACTTCAGTTTTTATATACTCCACTTTTTGTTTGACGGCAAATACTTTATCAACAATTTGTTTTACAAATTTATTTGCCATCTATTATTTATATACATTTTTATAATTTTCTTGTATGGGGTGTCTACAAATATCTCAAAAACAGCAAAACCACATTTCATCTAAAGGTTCGAGCCAAAACCCTTTTGATGTATAAAGTCTTCCGAAATATCCGGAACACATCTTACTAAACGATATACAGGCAGAAATATCCAGACAGATAGGTACTACAAGCATTTACCTAGTCATGATAGATAACCCTTTGAAAAAACAACGAGAAATGAATAATGTAAAACAAATGCGGCCCTTTGATGCCTCAGAGTCTCAGTTATTGGTTTTGTTATGCTCTGCGTGCGTCTACCACGCTCGTTGCAACCTAATTACAGTAGGTAGGTAATACTTCCTCTATCTCGAGAACTACCTAATCCATATTGCCACTAGGCACTCCTGCAACCAGGAAATTACTTTTAGTGTTCGCGGTCTCGTGAAATTCTGTGACTAAATGCAAATGGTATTAACTTGCCCCTCTGAAATTTAATTTCCATGTTCATGAGGATGACATATTGCAAACTGCTTTAGTACTGCGTTGTGTCGTAAATTTAATGTTTCTGGTTCTGCTTGGTTAAGTTTTATGCATGGGAAGACTTTGTAGGTTTCAGCTATAATTTGATGGCTCTATGAAGAGATTCTTTTAAATATTCGGTTGGCTTGGCAGGTCAAAGGCACACAGAATGCATATTAAGGATTGATCGCCAGTGCTTGTGCACTACCGACCAATCCCCCATTTTGCACTCTGTTATTAACGATAGTAGAATAAATAAGACCGACAAAGACAGATGCTTGGACACTGAAGTGATTCCGTAAGTGCACCGTTTTGTCAATGTTGGCACAGAACACTAAAAAGGCCAAAGTGCAGTCATGGCACAATATTGGCGCCTTGTTATTTCTGTTTCCTCGTCATGCACACTCATTTCAACCGAATGGCAAATGATCTAATGAATGATACAACCATAACACACATGATAACAAGCGCTAATTACTTCTCCGGAGAAATATCTGCAATACGGACGAATTGTGATAATTTTCATGCTGATCTCAGAGCGAAAGAGAAGCATGTGTTATAGGAACCTGCGTATATTTATTTATGTGAACTGAAATTGCGGAAAAGGGTTTATTAGGAGCTATCCATAATTTACATCACATGAATTTCCAGATTTTTTGTACCGCTCCCCCCATCCTTTTCACATTTGTATGACCCGTTTATAATAATATTGATAAATATTTTTTTAATGAATTTATAGTTGAAATTTGGGGTATATAGATAGTTTTCATTTTATACATGTGATGACGCGAAGCTTATAAATTGACCCCCCGCTTCTCCCACGATGACATACGTTGTTGACCACTTCCCGCCCCCATAACTTGTGACGTAATTTATGGATTGCCCGCTATGGCTCTCATTAGTTTATTATATTCTCATTTAAAATCCAGAATACTTACGCCCTATAGCCATAGTATACAAAGGAGCATGAATGTATTCTGTATCAAGATCATTGATCCAAATGAAGGTGTACCTAATGAGGTTTGATAAAAACGAAATTTTGAACAAGATATAAATGCATTCTTGCGTCCACGCATGCTTTTGCTTACACTGTAAAGAAAGCATTCGGTCATATTTGTGGGAAGCTTGAAATAGTATGGTCGTCCCATTTAGGAGGTTACGTAAAACCAAAACATTTGGTTTATAGCTGCCTCATTGGTCTAGTGGTCGCAAGCTACTGAGCATGAGGTCCTGGGTTCGATTCCCGGGCCGGGCAAAGTGTTATTGGGTTTTCCATCTGGAATTTCTCGGCAGCCCGGAGTCCGGATTTATGCCCAGTTGATGGCAATAGCCCGCCGTCTGTTACATGGGACTTAATCATAAATGGCGTAATGTGGGTGTACTATAGGTGCACATGTTAAAACATTTGATTTATAGCGCATTTCTGTGCTCAGCACTTTCTGTTTATCATTATTGTAAGTTGAGTTTTATAAGCAGTGCGTGTTTACAGTAAATAAAGTCACCCTTCCGTTTGTTTACTCACAAAAGTTTAATACGGGAGCGTAATTTCGGATGGGTATTTTAGTCGAAGCAGTTATGTGCATGCTTATGTATCGGGGTAATTACTTACGAACTCGGGTAGTTATTTACCTACCTGAAGCATCTGCTTTGTAGTTGTGTAAGATGTTGACCTGATTTCATAATGCCTCCAGAAGTGGCAGTTTACAGGAGCTGCAGTGATTGATAAAATAAATGATAAATTATTTATTTTCTGTAAGTAGGTTTGTACAAACACTTCTACACATCAAACATATTAAAAAAAAAAAAAAAAACTAGATGAGGTCGGCGTTTCGTAACTGACTACTCTGAGAAGAAAGGCCGAAACAAACTCAGATGTCACAGTTGGGTCACAGTCTCTTTTAAAGTCCAGACATAATCTTGGTCAAATCATGTGAAGACCATGTAGATTGGTGCCTGAAATGATCTTTTGATGAAAGAATCACACAGATTGAGGGGATTGGGAAATAGTGTGGCGGATTTTGTGTGTTATGCCTTGAAGTCGTCAGAAGAAGGCAGAATAATTCATTTTGCTAAGAATCCAGGTGTCAAATAAAAGATGTTATCGACGTTACATAATCGAATTACCTACCTACTAGAAAAATGTTCCGTTTGGTGCCGGACGTAAACAATAGCACCATTTCATTTCTTCCCGTGGGTGTCGTAAAAGGCGACTAAGGGACTTACTAGAGAATGGGCAGCAGCGTTCTCTATGCATTTTTAAAAGCATTCTGCGATCGCCAACCCGCCTGCCAAACGTGACGATTATGGCAAATCCCCCCTTTTTTGGGGGAGGCCTATGTCCAGCAGTGGACGTCTTTCGGCTGAAATTATGAAATGCAACTACGGATTAATATCCGTAGTAAGGGCTGGCTAAAGATCATACAAGGAATAGGATGATTCGATTCTTTTGCCACCACTTATGGTAATAGATATGAACAAAATCCTTATCTAACAAATCTTAATTGGGTAGTTCGGTAGGCTAGATTTTACGATGCAATAACGGTGTGAATTTCTAGATTTCTAGATGAAGATCATTCATGTTTGTTGAGAATCAATCGTCAACGTTCCTTTTAAATATTCCATACAATCAATTGATCGATTAGTATAAGGACAGTCTTCCTCATATCGTTGGCATCGTCCACGCATGATACTCAGAATTATATTATTGATCTCATTTCAATACATCAAACGCTAAACTGAGTTGATCGCATGATTTATTTGTCTATTCAAATAAAACCACACGGAATTAGGTCGCAGATTTATAGGTGTTTCTTACTAGATCAGAAAAAAATTGGATGGCGAATAGATACAAAAATATTGTTTTTTATTTTGTCATTATCATACCTGCTTGCGAAATCCAACTACAGAACGTAAACGTAAAAACATTACTGAGCGCTTAGCCTCTTCCTTTCTATAAAAACCGGTCAAGAGCGAGTCGGACTCGCGTACCGAGGGTTCCGTACGTATGTATCATGTTGATGATTTCTGAAAAACTGTGCTATTTAGAGACATCGTTTTATTTTTCCTGTAATCTTTACATAAACTTCTATCACATAGAATAATTTTAGATTTTTATCTATGCAAACTTCGGAGATAAAAGGGGGGGGGGGGACGGTATTTTTTTTAAATTTTTCATCAAAAGTCGTTTCACAAAACTATGATGCCTATAAAAAAAAATTGAAAATGTGCAAACAGCGCTTTTTATATGATACCCCACATGCCCTAGTAGCCCCACTTCAAATTTTTAAGACCCCCTTTCAGTCCTTTTTGCAAAAAAGATATTTCGTATCTTCGAGCACAAAACTTAATACCTAGCGTACAATTCTTATTTCGTTTATAACTTAAGTAATGATTGATCAAGAGAAAAAATATCTTGTGGCTGGATAATAAACTATATTTTCTTGCTGTGAATATTTAGTGTAGACATAAAAGCCGAAAAACTTGTTTTTTTTAATAATCTTTAAAAAAGACATGATTTTCGAATAAAATATGTTCGAGCGAAAATATTGCAATTACGTAACTGTCTTTTACGTGTAAAGAAAAAGATTAAATATATCATACACTAAAGTTCCATTTTGATTGTATGTGTGACTGTTTCAGAATATTCATGCAAATTAACATAAAAATAGGGAGCCTCCTCTTAACTTATAGAATTGTTCTCATTTTCGACAATATCTGCGATTTGATACGGATACTATCTTGTTGCATTTGTTACTGGCTATGGTGTTTTGTATTGTATTACGTGATTAATATTAACTATAGTTAGAATTAAACCTGAACAGGGTTTGTTGACACTTTCATCATACTTTTTGAACAGACTATAGGATATTTATTATTGTTGTCGTCCTTACAATGCAACGGCTGCAGCTAGACTGCATCAGATGATCCCCTGATCAGACACGTGCTATCTCTAAGGTATGTTGCGGACTTGCGGCACGTTTAATGGCGTGAAACAGCTTGCCACTGACAGTTTCGTAGATTGTTCGTTAGCCTCTATAGTTTCCTGCCAGGGTTGCGAGTTTGTCCGACAGGAATATCGTGGCCCTGGCACACACACAGTTGTCTGAAGGAACACGGGTGGGTTTTAGTCAGTAAAACTCAGACATGCCGCCCCCCCGCTCCGCCCAGAGCAGGAGAAGTTATTTGAACATTTCCCACTGTGGGGTTGTGTATTATGTGGATGTACTCGCATTACTTAATGAAACGGCCAGTTTTCTAAATAGTGAATTTCTATAATTTCACCACAGACTACAATATTATAAAGGGTTCATTCAAAACGGATATGGCTACTGAGAGAGTGCACGCTAGTGATGTACGTAGTATTTTTATTTAGTAAGTAATATTTAGTGACCCACCCAAAAAAAAGTCTATAGTTTGGTTCTACAATCTAGGTACAACATACATGTAAATTCAATGTTTCTACAATAGAATATGAAGCCGGTTGCTGTAGGAATTTACTTCTAATAAAAACTGTCAAGCTTTTTGTTGTTTGTCCGTTTACTGTTTTCAGTTTTAATTCCTATGTATCTCCTTTTTCCATAAAATATATCAAGTTGCATTTCGCGTTGTTACTCTGAGAGATTTTGGTGTTGGCATCTTGCATTGATCCTTGAAGGTCATTATCGTTCTTTTGAAGTTCAGTTATGCATCAATTTTGAACTTTCTTTCTTTAACTGAATGGTATGATGGTCTGGGCATTACAGATGTTTAGATCCATAGAGGGTATTGTTCAGATTGTTAGTAGAAAAAAATATATTACAGTGTTCAAGAATACTTAGAGGATAAATCATTAATAATATAGTAAAGTATTATAATAGCCTTTAATCCATGACATGCAAAAACTACATATTTCATTATTTTTGATTATTATTATTAGATACTACAATGAAATCTCAATCGCTATTAATTACCTATTATTCATATTTTATTCTCTAATTAATTATTATTCATAATTATAAATAGGCTAGTAAATTATGGGCTTTGTTTTTTTAAAGAAATATTTGTACGCCATACTATGGCAGGGTATGCTGGAACCAATATTCTAACATCTATTGTACCATAATATCCTAACAAATGAACATTTTTGATTTTGATTTAAAAAATAACTTCACATTCTCCTAAAACCATGTCAGTTCCAAACTCAAGGCCATCACTTTTATTTATAGGTACATGTAGATAATTGTAACAACTAGGTCAGTTTTACTAAAATAACTTTGACAATAATTAGGATTTACGTTGGTTTTTAATTATATGTGTTTTGAAGGTTCAGTACATTTTAAAATGAAGTTCAGCAGGTCTGCATACTTTCTGGCGGTCAGCCAAACTACTACTAACTAATACCATTGGGTATCACACTGTCGCGAATTATAAAAAGATAAACAGAAAAAAAAAATGCAATGAAATCCAGAAAAATGTATGTTCGAAACTTCTGATGTTGGTATTATGACCTATGCTGTTTGATGGTTACAAGATGAACCTTTTCAATATACCGGGGATATACCATTCCAATAAAGTTTAGAAAAAGTTAATTCTTATAAACTTCTCGCACATAATAAGGTACAAAGGCGGACTTAACGCCTTAGGCATTTTTTACCAGTCAACCAAGGGTGGTGAAGAGATAAGATGGCGGGTGCTCTGTTTGAGAGGAAATAAAATAATAGGTTACAAACTTACAATACACATACATATTGTTTTTTTTTTTATCTAGTATTCCTGTTAACCTCTCCAAAAAAGCTTAAAATGCTTGTGATTAGCCATACAAACAACGTATGAACGTATCATACATAATACTCTCGAAAACACTACTATTTAGGTATCAAGCTTAACATGGGCATTGTTATTTTTACGATGTCTTATTTAGCTATGATCGCCTTCGAGTTTAGTATTTTTATCTCATGAAGCGACGCGCACTTTACTTGTGTTACCAAGCAAACTCGCTGTGTGTGTAAGCGCAGGAGCTCTCGGTACCGTCCGAGACAATGGCGAAGTCGGAAGTGTGCCTGTGTATGTTCACGCACACATTCACAGAGTGTTTGTACACTTGGTTACCAGAAGTAAAGCACGAGTCGCTTTAAAAAAAATCAAATTATATTATTTATTTTCTTAATACAGGTAGGTATAAACCCCCAGCAGCAGTATTGTCACTCCTGCTCCCTTTAATCCATCCAAAGGTTGTCTGTAAAAGATCGCTTTTAGCGATAAGACCGCCCATTGTGTCACCCTATGTAAAATTTAAACATTTATATCTGTAACTTTTATGGTGTACATAATAAAGAGTATTCTATTCTATTCTATTCTACGAGAAACAGATGTTACAAATAAATATAAAGTACGCTGTATCATTACCTAATAAGGAGTGCAAATATTTATATTATTGTTTATCTAATTAATAAATAACTAATTATAATAACATTACAAAATAATTATAGATTATACTCAAAAAATAAAACATAAAATAGAATAAATTCTTAATATAAAAGCAAAAATTGTCAAATGAATTATAATATAATGTCATAGACTTATCAAAAACATAAATTAAATTAAAATAATGGTCCAGGTAAAATGATGGCGGTAATAAGGTTCGTGAGCTTGCCTTATGGCCCACTTCACAAGGTTTCAAACTTCGTAGCCAATAGTCGCGTAGCAGCGCGGCGCTACGAATCTAAGTACGATGAACCTGTATTATCGAGTCATATTCCTACCTCTTAGCGTCTGAACCATGCTTTGTTTGATAGAATACTCTGTCAAGGTCGTGTCTTATTCGCAAATATTTTTTTTTCTTTATTTTGAAGCCTTTTGAAATACCTAGTTTTCTTTGCATTTTTGGAAAACTCATTGATCCCGTATGGGACTGTAGGATAGGAGTTTAAGTGAACTTGTAATATAAATATGTATACACAAATCCTCAGTAACACATCAGTGTGTAAAGGATAACAAAAATAAAATAAAATCATGCTTAAACCAAATTGTTTTTCCGAGAATACGCGTGGAAATGATGACGTTTTGCAGATGGAATTATTTTTACATCTTTGAACTGTTACCGAAACTGGTCTCCGTTGAGAAGTTGATGCAATAATTGTGCGCGATGTAAAACATACGGGTGATTCAGTGTGTCCAGTCACTGACCTACTAACTGCGGAATTTATCTTGGTCGCACTTCTACCTCACTTTTCCACTCAAAGTGGTGCGTAAGTCCTGTGTTACCCCATACAATATGTGTCGTATTTTTTTTTCTTATCTTGACGTTCGACCAATCAATGATATTCCATACTTCAATGCATACCTGCTTGTGTAATTTCATAGAAAGAAAAGAAAGAAAGAAAGATTTTTTTTTTTTTAATAGTTACACCTATACTCCATTTGAAATAAGATTAGACATAATTATAAATAAGTAAACCTTTTTTACAGTCCGTTCAACCGATTTAGACTTATATTGCGTTGGTGGCATGATAAATGGCAGCTGTAATAAACAGTTGGTATTGTAACCACGTTTTTGCTTTTAATGCCATCCTTATGCCTACGGAATAGAAATCAAAATCGGTTGAATGGACTGTAAACCAATTTATTTAAATGTCTAATCTTATTTCAAATGGAGTATAGGTACGACAGTACAGTACAGTGTATTTTGTTTTCTCTTCTACTCTTACACACGGTATCTGCATCTCTTTGTCTACTTTCCTGTCGCAGGTATGCTGGAAGAGATTTCATTAAAAATAAGCATCACCTTTGTACGTATTTTTCTGTTCCTTTCTTCTTGTCTGTTTATATGTGTGTACATAAACTGTTAAATAAATAAATAAACAGGTAAACAAATATTATAAAGAGGTAAAAAAGGTGTTTGTGTAATGTAATTAATGTAGTGTAACTTTGTAAAAGCATCTCTTACGAACACACAAACACCTTTTTAACTTCTGTCTGTCGTGTATGTGGCGTGTCTGTTGTGTGTTTACAGAAGTTTGTGGACAGAAGTTAGCTGGTTTTAAAAAAAACCTACGTATTCAAAACAATGATTACGAGGTCAAGAAGCTTTTAGATTAGCATAGGCAAATCTAAACTCTTATTCACCAAACCTCGACAATGGCCGAGAAAATAAGCCCGCAGTACGTCAGAAAAACGTAATAAAGTTCAGAATTAGCCATACATCATGATCTGTATAGGATTTTGCTTCTAATTCCGTCGATTATATCAATGGCACATCGCTGCAGAAAGCCATGCCAATATTAGACCGAGTATTGACTCCTGAGATTGACATAGTAAAGTCAATCTCAGCTGGGGTAGTAGAAAAACTGATCTGTAGAGCTTAAAAATTATAGAACTAATTTGATGTGGGGTTCATGGTTTTCTTGAAAGTGGTAAATGATTTTTTTATGATATGAGTAAGTCATTCTCACAGAAAATCGTTTGTTTTTTGTAGTAGCTTATCTTGCAGTCAGTTTTTAAAACTGCTGATGAGTTGTAGCAAGATCTGGCAGGGAAGAGTTATTTACTCCCGCTATCAGGAGCAACTCTCTTATTAGTAAAGCAGCTTATCACAAGTTATCTAATTGTAGGATGTTGAGTCTGCTGACCATAAACACTATTGAATAGATGTTTTGTAACTTTGATGAGTGCCCACGTGCACGCCTACTACATTTTTATAAATGTTAACATTCGTGATTTCAGATCTGCTATTATTATATACGTGTCAAATATTTATTTTAAAGAATTCGTCAAGTTCATACATACTTAAGCATATTAAAACAAAGTCGCTTTTTATGTTTTGTCTGTGTGACCTCTTTGATCTTCTAAACTGTAGCAGCGATAGATTTGGATGCGACTTTTACCATTATTTAGAGCATTTATTTCGAATAAATGAATGAATAAATGAATATTTATTTAAGATTAAGAATAATTTATTCTTATTCATTTTCTTCTCTCCGTCTTCTTCTTCTTCTTTCTTGTTTGTTCGACACAGGTACATACATTTGGTCTTCAGTAACAATTCAGTTGACTCTCTACGTTTTTCTAGCGGCGTACAAATTTTTTAGTTACTGGAGGTACCTAAAATATTATTAAAATTAAATCCCGAAACATTTTTTATGAATAAATTAAGTATATACAAATTCAGTATGAGTATTTCAGAAATAATCATTCGGTAGGATTTTTTCAACTTAGAGAGTTGTAATGCTGATTTTTAATGATTATAATTCATATTTAGATCGACATAAAGTTGTTACTGACCTGCAAATTGTAAAAAACTCAAGAAAATTTGGATTTCGCGGGCTACCTTAGCGCACCCCCCTTAAGATTATTGTCGTTAAGAAATTCATCTACAGTGTACATTTTTATGCATTAGAAAATGTGATAATTTTTCTTAAAGCTCGTGATCTTTAGTTGTTTTATGAGTCTTATTATGTATTTTGGGTGCTATTCCCAACAAGCTTTTGCGCATTAGAGCTGTCTTACATTTCCTGGCACTTATAACGTTTTTGTATTGAGCACGGATGGACCTCTACGTATTTGAGACCGTTTTGAAACAGCATTGCATTTTTTTGACAAATGTGGCGACTTCTAGAATATACAATGCTGGAACTATTAATATTTTGAGAGATTTAAACATTGGTACACAGTTATCTCTTGTTCTCAGATCGCACATTGCTCGAATGCACCGAATGTTTTTGTGCTCTAAATATCATAAGTCTCTTAGTTGAGTTTCCGCAGAATATGATTCCATAACGTATGACAGATGCTACGAGATCATGATATGCAGTTAGAATGGTATCGCGATTGACCACTTTTGACAATTTAAAAAGAGCATATGCTGATATTCTTATCTTTTTACATGTGTTATCTGTATGATCTTGCCACGTGAGTTTGTTGTCTATCGTTAAGCCTAAAAATGTTGTACTGTTTACTTCTTCTATAGATATTGCTCTAAAGTTGATTTATACTTTTCCCGGTGCAATTTTTTTTATAAAATTGTACAAATATTGTCTTCTGTAGATTAATTCTTAAATTATTTTCATCCCTATCACAGGTATTTTATGCCTTTTTCGGGCACCAGTCTCTTACAAATGTTAACCCTATTTTTTAGATTAAGCACTTTCTGTCCAAACCAACATTTGTGATGAGAATATAAATAAATAAATTTAACCATGTGATTATGTCATTGAGTGTATTATTAATGTATTCTTCATACGTAGCTTTATAATTACATTTTATTGTCGCTGGGAAGCTTGGAGGGCTTTCGGAAGGTTTATGTGTATAATATATTAATATTTAATTTAGATATAGCACAGAAATTTCGATGTTTTGACATGTCGCTATGGTAGCTAGCCTTCTATATCTATAATTACATATTATAAATTAAACTCGCTTTTCGTGTCTGCTGTGTACTTCAAAACTACGCAACAGAATATTTTGATGCAGTTTCCGCATCATTTAAGTTTAGAATTTATTCCGGATGATTTATTATGTGTATAATACATTAATATTAAACTTTCATATTATAATAAAGTTCTCGATGTTTTTTCAAGTCTCAATAACTGTGCGAAGCAGGGGCAGGTCATTAGTTATAAATAAATTACCAATCGATCTGCTTTTTTGTGCGAGTTTGGAATTCCCTAGCCTAGAGCCACCAATAGTTTGACCGAGTTTTCGTTAAACAAAAAAAAATATCTACGATATTTCAAACGCTTATATGTTTAGAACTGCGGTATTTAGTATTACAAGCCATGAAATACGAGTATAATAGTTAATGGCCCATCATAACAATGTTTACGCCACAGGGCCTATTAATTTGGAGTCCACCTGTCATCGTTGATTATTCACATTGTTTCTAACATACCATAACAATCGTTGGCACATGCTTCTCCAGGCTGTTACATAAGGGGTCCTCACGCTGGCACGGTTGGAGGCCGGCCAGACCCCGTGCATTGCCCAGAGTATTTTTTTTGACATCTGGCTCACGGCCATGTTTGACGCCATCTTTGTATAAGTTCGTTGAATATTTTGATAATCGGAAAGTTCATGATTGATATTGTTATCCAAGAATATTTTTTTGTGCACACAAAATAAAGTTTTCTTCGTTTAATGGTGCTATACATTAATGGCTAATGATTTCGTTCGAGCATGCTGTCGTTGCTAACGCTACAAATCACATGTTTTCTATTTTTCGTTGACAAAGACTGAGGTAATATTGAAAAACAATAAAATTTGGTGTTTCGTGATCATTTTTGGGGTCACATCCTGTTTACGCAGTTCTTTCTTTCAGAGGTATAAAAGACCATCAAGTACAGCCAATTCTATATTTAGGGTTTTCTTAATTGATATTGATTTTTCACTATCAACCAACGTCCACTTTTTCAACCAATATCATCTTGGAAACAGGTTGTCTTAGATGAAAAAAGCGTTTCACGTCTAGACTCCCCAAGATTTCTTATACAAACTGTTCTAGTTTTCTTGTCACGAGCACGTTGTTTCTAAACAGTTTTTTCATTCCCCCTGACATTGGCTTGAGTCCAATATAATTTATTCAACAGATAAGTCTTTCAAAATATCACCATTGCACTGTGCAGCCGACGTCAAGGTTCTATGGCTTGACTATTTATATGAATTAGCAAATATTATATTTGATACGTCCATCTTGTTAGATTGAGGATAGCTTTTGGCTGTTTTATGGTGAGTTTATTTTGTAATTTTACTGCGTGACGCAGTTTTGATTATGTAATTGGATCAGTTACTATACTTTGGGGGTTGTCCTCGAGTGCACTTGCGTAGTGTGAACAGGGATAATGGCGGTTGGTGCCTCATTCCATTTAAAATTGTCGAAGGGGCTCTGCGAGTTGGCTTCATCCCCTCGTATGCTTTCCAAACGAATGGAACCCCCTGGTAACGAGATAAGTAAACACATAAAAATAAATATTTCAGGCAGGGGCCATAGTCATTCCATAGTTTTACGTAACCAGTCCACTTTAGCCACCTAAATTCAGAGTCCATTATCTTTGTTTCCATATCCCGCAATAGTCCAACCGGGGGTTGTCCTTGGCTGCACTTGAATAGTGCGTACAGGGATACTCGTCGGTTGCTGCCACATTTCATTGAAAGCATCTACCAGGCGTCCAGGCCTCAGCGAATTGGCTTCGGCCCCTCGTACACCTTCCAAAGGTCCCGGGACCCCAGCGTCGCTAAATATGTCAAAGACACAACCAGACAGAATCATTGTTTATATATTTCACAAATTTTAGGGATCCATACCTCAAAAAAAAACGGGACCCTTATAGGATCACTCGTGTGTCTGTCTGTCTGTCCGTCTGTCACAGCCGATTTGCTCCGAATCTACTGGACCGATTAAGTTGAAATTTGGTACACATATAGACTTCTGTGACCCGAACACGGACGTGCAACGTAAATAATTGAATTTTGAATATGGAGGTAACTTTTGGGGGGCAAATCAGAAAATTAAAAAAAAAGTTTTTCAAACTGTACCGTGCGATACATCAAATGAAAGGGCGTGTTGTAAGAATTTCAGATATGTTTTTTTTTATAATTTTAAAATAAATACTTTTAAAATTATTAATGAAAATAGATGAAAATTGACCATTCCCCCCTTACGAGTATCTCCGAAATTGTTGAGCCTATTTTTGAAAAAAATACAGAAAATAGTTCTTTACTTATAGATTACAGGAATACCTATAAGAAGTCTATGATCTTAAAATAACATAGTAAATCTCTCAATATTGTGCGTACAAACTTACATTTGCAGTTGGAATGTATGAAGGAACATTTTTTTCAACTGCAATGTTAAGTTTGTTCGTAGGATAATTAGTCCACTCTACGGAACCCTTCATTGTGCGTGGTCCGACACGTACTTGGCTGTTTTTTTTTATGAATAATGTTATGCCTAAGGCATAAAATTATTGTTATTGGTCTGTCTAGTTGAGTCATGGTTTATGTTTTTCCGTTTCCACTTACTGTAGGGTTTATCGTCGTATAGTAACTATGAAGGTACCAATTGCAAATTTTACAAGCTTTTATTTTAATCGTCTAGGATTTGACTTAACAATCCAATCCCAGCATGTTATGGTTGTCAGAGTAACCAAGGTAACCATAGACTTTTCTACTCATGCTCAAAAATAGAGAAGTTCTGACGCACCCAATATGTGACTGTTTCCTTTAGTAGACACTAAATCAACGAGTCACATTAGTCAGTTAGGAAACGTCTTGTTCATTATGTTTAAAATTAAAGCCAGTAACGACAAGTTTATTACAAGAATGTGTTTTAAAATTTAATGAGAGAGGCATGTAAAAAAATCTAGATTGTAGGTATTATCTGCCATTGTCTTGTTATCTAACTCAATGTCTAGCCAGTTCTAGCTTCACAAAAACTGAGTGATGGACACTTACATATGTTTTTGTTTTTCAAATTGTTTTTCTTCCAAGCCTTGTATAACATTTGGCAAGAGATGAGCTGATGCTCACAAAATTCTCTCAGCGGCCTCAAACCCTTCAATGCACAGACATTCCAACATTATCACGATTCAATAAATACACTTAAGAAGCCATTTGTACATAATAAAAGTATTGGGGCATCTGTTTCGTGAGTATTGTATAAAGCGGTGTAAATTTGGGTCGTAACCCCTTCTGAACACCTCGAAATAGACTGGAGAAAACAAACAGGAATAGATGTCTAGGGGGCCCTTTACGTGGTGGTATATTGTATTTTAATGTGTTTTCGTATTTGGAATGGATTTGTAATTTATGTGTGCTTTCGCTTGTTCTTTTAAGTTTTGAAAAAATGTGGCAGAAATCTGAATCCTATCCTAACAGTTCTTTTCTATTGTTATAGCGATGCAAATAGTGGCGTGACACCGGGTTGACGTGAATCAATCCGCGAGATGTCTCAGCCACCGGGACGCGGTCGCGCGCGGCCCCCAGGCCCCGCCTCCCCCCTCAATTACCGTCCTCCTTCACCATGGGCTCCCAGCCCGCCCCCACTCATATCAGGACCCAGGCACTCCACAGCTATTGTGACACCACCTCCAGTCCATCCATCCCCAAAACCATTTCGACCTTTACACTCCCCTCACAATTTACGTCAACACTCTCCCTCACCTAGTTCTCATTTTTCCATCTCTCCTTATCCTATGTCTCCGATTTTGGGGCAAAGTCCGGAGTACTATTACTCGTCGCCTTACGAGCCGGTTCGGGAGTACGATTATGCGGGAGTCCCTCTGGAGCCACCTCCGCCGCCGCGACCCATGATATATGAGGAGGATGAGGAGGAACGGGGTCCTTCTACGGCGGAGATCATTGCCCAGCAGTCGCAAGAGGGCTACGTAGACGAGAAGCTAGCAGAGTATCAGGCGACTATTCAGTTATTGCAAGGTGAGTGGTAGACGGTGTTAGTAATGAATGAGGGAAGGCCAAAATAGTTTGATTGCAAAATGGTTTTCATCTTTCATCTAATAAGCAACGAAACACACTGTTGTTTCTCATTTCACAGTTTTTTACCCACTCGATGTAGCAGTGAACGCTATGTACTTATTTGTTTAAATTAATAATAATAATATAGTCCATAAAACTCTGAGATAATATTTGTAATTACTGTTAAGTTCTGGTTAAAATTTCTCACAAATTATTTTCGGGGTTCAAAGTCAGCAGAAACTCATGGAAAGCTTTCTTCACGGATCATTTCCGATTCAAATAAACAAAAGGGGATGGCAGATGTTCAAAATAAACGAATTAGGACAGCATCTGAACCGAAATCGGGTAACATTGCAGCACAACAACAAAAAAACGATTAAATAAAAAAATATAGTAGGGTTTTGGTGTTTTTACACCCAAAGTATATTTGTATTTACATCATCATCATCATTTTAGCCAAAATACGTTCACTGCTGGATATAGGCCTCCCTAAACACCGCCACTTCGACTGGTTCTGTGCTTCCCGCTTCCAGCGGATTCTTGCGGCCTTCACAAGGTCATCGGTCCACCTTGTGGGAGGCCTTCCAACGTTACATCTTCCGGTACGCGGTCGCCACTCCAAAACCTTTCGGCCCCATCTGATCTGCGAGCAATATGCCCTGCCCACTGCCACAATTCTTCGGGCTATGTCGGTTACTCCGGTTCTCGTGCGGATCTCTTCGTTTCTGTTCCGATCTCGTAAGGAATCTACAAGTATAGCCCTTTGGGTGAGTTTGAGCCTTCTAATAAGGCCCATTGTGAGCGATCAAGTTTCAGTGCCTGTGTATGTCATCACTGGCGACACGCGCCGGCAAAGACTTTCGTCACAAGACTATCTACCTACATAATTGTACACACAGTACACTACAGTGATTACAATGCAGCTTTTTTTAAGACCAATGTGCAATGCAAAACCGTCTACCGTTATTAGTTTTATGAGGTACTGATCTTTAAACTTAAAAAGATGACGCATCATGTTTTGTGATATGACCATCATTACAATAAACCTTTACTATTCTTGACTGATAAGAAACTAGCTTTAATGCAGCGTAGGCATAGTTTTATTCGGGTATAGAGAAATAATTGATTTTATTTGGAATGTATTTCCGTATAACAGTTTAAGACTGTATTGATGACCAGGCTGCCCCACTATAGATTTCATTAACCAGAAACGTAACTGTGGAAAATCGCTTGATATATCGTTAATTTTAGGCTCTTACCAACGTTATTACGGCTTTAAAATTCAATACGTTGTAACAGTGCGTGACTTCAAACAAACCACCGTATAGAATGCTATTGGAAAATACATTTTAACTATAGGTATGTTAAAACCCGCGTCAGGTCCCGGTTCCTATTTCCAATCGATTTGCTAAGACGTCAGTCAGTTTTATCGTTTCTTGAACACAGGTGGATCATGCAGTTGTTATGTATCGGCGAATAATTTTAGAACTAGCTCCTAATTTTGGAACAATATCGATATTCGAGAGCGTGTGACTCAAAGCTTCGTAACGTCTGGTCTGGTCTGAAAAGCTGGAATGTTAGATCGTGATCCTGAAATGCTTCGTGACGTGTTCGTTATTTTTATTTTACATGTTAGATGGGAGACAGTTCAAACTCAAACCATTTATTTCAATTAAACCATTGACAGGCACTTTTGAATTGTCAGGAAGTCGGTCAGTTACAAATATGAAGCTAGTTGCCCATTCCAAATAGTAGGTTCCTATGGAGAAGAACGGGCAAGAAACTCCACGGACACTCTTTTAAATTAAAATATTGATACAAAATAATGGTTACATAATTCATATTTATTTTATTTATTTATTATGGGACAATAAACAGCTACAATATAAAAAAACAACAAAACAGATAACAGATTGAAGTTAAACATGTGAGAATGATGCAAAACGTCAGAAGCGTCCGTGATAAAAAGATAAAAAACAATTCAAAACTAAAATAATTAAAAATAAGCCGTGGCAGCTAAGAGATGACCAGTCCCAACTGACAGCGCCCGTTCGCGAACATAATGCATGGATCAGCACCATTCAGCTCAACCATTTTGAAGGGAGCTAAATGATCCAACACACACGCCACCATCAGCGAGACATCTGAGTGAGCATGACATACTCTCAGCCGCCAGGGCACATTCAAGTCAATGAAAGACATATTACCCGGTAAATGGTAGCTCTGTTGTAACATAGTACTCACATCATAGTACTTGTGATATGCAATTATCTATATATATAAAATTCAAAGTCCTGACTGAATGACTGACTGACTGACTGACTGATATATCAACGCACAGCCTAAACCGCTGGTCCTAGAGACATGAAATTTGGAGGGTGTGTTCTTTGTAAAGAGTAGGTATCCACTAAGAAAGGGTTTTTCGAAATTCCACCCCTAAGAGGGTGAAATAGGGGATGGAAGTTTATATGAAAGTCCGTCAGTTTTGAAGTTAGGATCTTCAAATTTGGTGTATAGGCTGACGATTGAAAATTAATTTATACGTGTCTCAGCGTTTTTGATAATTCTACCCTGAAGGGTTAAAAAGGGGGATTAAGTCGTGTATCAAAGTCCTTAATTTTCGAAGTAAAACACACATAATTTATTATCTAGGCTTATGGTTGGAAGCTAACACAACGGTGTTATTAGAATTTCAACCCTTAAGGGGTAAAAAAGGGGATACAATTTTATTTTTAATTAAAGTTCTTTTTAAGTTAAAATCACTAATATTTCGGCTTATGGTTGGAAACTATAGGCAGGCATCCGCTAAGAAAGGACTCTTCGAAATTCGAAATTTCAGGGGTGAAAAGGGGGAATAAATGTTATTCCTTGAGTTAATAAACCTGAAACTGGACTTCTTGGCGGGAAAGTGAAGCGTCATGTTCAGCAGTTTGTTTAATTTTCCAAAATTAGTGTTTAGCCGAATATTAATGTGTAATAATGGTGGATTATTAACCATTAAGTGTTTGTGAACGTGCATTAGTGTAGGCAAATGAAACAAAACAGTGCAACTTCGCTTCAAGTTCTCTCAAGAAGTCCGCGTGAGGACTCAGTAAAGTGCCACATCTTTACTGAAACTCAAGGGGAGTGGGCGGGGATATCATCATCATGCATTTATAATTCATTTCATCAATATTTTAAATTTATTCCTGAGTTTCAAGTTATTCGGACCGCGCGTTAAAATTATTCCATAAAAATTTTGATATCCCCCAATCCCCTTTAGGGGGTAGTTTAAAAAAACAATAAATGACAAACTTATTTTACTTAGGTTAGTATTCGTGCCAATTTTCAGGTTTATTAACTCAAGAAATAAGATTTTTCATACAAACAAAATCCCCCTTTTTACCCCCTTCAAGCTTGAATTTCCAAAAACCCCTTCTTAGCTGATGCCCACGTTATAATTTGGGGTTAATCAAGCCACACAGTAGAATCCTCCCTTGTAAAATTGACTACCCCTTTCACCAAAACAAAAAATAAAGAATAACTTGTATCAGGTTTTTTTTTTAATCTGCCCCTAATAATGGGGTGAAAATGGATAGTCAATTTACAAGGGAGGATTTTACTGCTTGGCTTGATTAACTTGATAATTGATATAAATATTGTTGTTGATGTTTCAACAATTTACCCCTTTGAGTGCGTAAAAAGGGGCGATATAGTTTGTATGAACAGAATCTTATTTCTTTTGATATATAAACTTGAAATTTGGCCCGAGTACTTATTTACATAACATCACGCCTGCAATCCCCAAAGGGTTAGGTAGAGGTATACCTTTAGTACACCCACATTTCGACAGTTTTGTTTAAGTCCCATGTAATAGGGGGCGACCCCTATTACATGGGACTTAAACAAACCCGCGGGGGGGGGTAGACTTCGGGCTGCTACTGAGAAATTCCTAATGGAAAATCAAATAACACTTTGCCCGACCTGGGAATCAAACCCACCCCTCATGCTCAGCAGTCGCGCCTGTGACCACTAGATTAACGAGGCAGTCTTAAATAACAAAGTTTGTCATAACTTTTGCGTTTTTCAAAACTACCCCTCAAAAGGATTTTAGAGAGTCTTATAGTTTGTATTTAAGAATCTTAACGCGCGGTCCGATTAACTCGAAACTCAGAGGTCATATTTTTGAGAGAAAAAAAAAATAGAATTTTTGAAAATCGGAAAAAGGGGTTCATAGTTTTCGGGAGAATTTTACTGCGTACCTTGAATAACTAAAAAGTTGGTACCCATCAATTATTATTTTAGAAAAAAACGTAGACAAAATAAACAATACAAAATTTCTTACAAATAGACTTAGACATGAAATGGATGGACACGTAGGTATATTGAACAAGTATGTACAAAACGAAGTTGGTTTTTATATGCTATATCCTCCGTAAAGTTGTAAATCAAACTGCACTCCTATCTGCTTATCACGCTTACGTTGGTTCCAATTAAGATATGGTATAATGTTTTGGGAGAATGCTGCTGATAGAGAAGCTGTTTTTTTTTCCGACATCCACGTGGGCGAAGCCGCGGGCGAAAGCTAGTATAATACAAAGGAGATTGAGTTGCAGTTGCTGAGGAACTTCCCGTTATGATGTACCATATGTTGAAATGCAATACAGGAAAAGCTTAGCCAGTTTCTGGTAATCTCAGCGGTATTGTATTAATACTGCGTAAAATATTTTACAGATTTTATTTGTTAATGAAAAGATAAGTATGAAGTTCTTTCGGGTCTCAGGCGTCTTCTCCTGTCAGATAGAGTGGGCCCGCGGGCCCAGTGCGGGAATAAAAGATAAATGTTACTAACGCCATGTGATTCTGCTGTGCTCTATAGTATTAGTGTTTTGACTTTGCGATGCAGTGAAGTTAGATAAGCAACTAAATGAAGAAAAACAAACAGCAATCCATTGCAATTTCGGTTCACGTTCTGGTCTTTCTCTTACGTTTTTGTCGATTTCATCACATCGCAAAAAATTCGCCAGTGGCTGCCAAATTGCAGGTTTGCAACAAATTGCAAGCAGTACATAAACAAACAGATTGGGCTATATTTACTGCTTGAACAGGTTCAATGACGATAGTCTTTTGGCGAAACTCTTTGAATCATTGCTCGTTCAGGTGGTGACTGGCCTTATCTATAGCCTGATTATTTTGTGAGAAATTGGTGAGATTTTGTCTTAATTTGGGCTGACACTCTATCGTTAAGAAGTAAAGTTACAGCTTCAATTTATAATAGCAGAATTTTTGATTTCGAGGTTTAATGAGGTATTTTAAGAGCACAAATTTGAATTTAGGTTTGGGTATTTAACTCTTTAGTTTTTATGACTGAAAAAAAAACTCATCGTCATCATAATTTCAGCCAAAAGACGTCCACTGCTGGACATAGGCCTCCCCCAAATAGGGGGGGGGGGATTAGCCATAATCGCCACGCTTGGCAGGCGGGTTAGCGATCGCAGTATGGTTTTAAAAAAATGCATAGAGAACGCTGCTGCCCAATCTCTAGTATAGAGCTATTCTTTACATAGAGCTGTTCTTTACGTCCGGCACCAAACGGAACCACAAAAAAAAAAAACTCTCCATGGGAAAATGTTCTTTCTGGGAACATGTTCTTTTTGGGAACATAATAATTTTAGTCACATGTTCATACGAAAACTTATGTCTAACGAAATCTTTCCTTTCTGTAATCTTTATTAAAACAAAGTTGCGATACAGCACACTAACAAGAAAATATTTCAAGGCAAATTTTTTATCGTATCACAACATTTTCTTCCACGTAGTGCCATTAATGTTTCGCCAACACGTCTCGTTGGGCGATCATGTGGAAAATTGAACACTCACAAATTACCTTCCATGTACGTCACAACACCCACCGCCTACCCTTGATAAGGAATTCTTGGCTTCTCATGGCCAAGATAATGTGTGATGATCTGGAAAAGTGAAAGTCTAAGTTATTGAATTGTATTGTTTATGTTGATGATGTTTTTCCTTGATCTAGTTGTTTCTGAGTGCAGCTTTATGATAATAATTCTTTATGGTTTGTTGATTTTTAACGGAATTGCTGGATCTCTTATTGACGAAAATAGAATGGAAGTTTGTCAATTTTCTTCTTGGTCTTATCACCATGTTCGTGATTCCAGCCGAAAGACGTCCACTGCTGGACGAAGACCCCCCCAGGACTCTCTGGGAAGGTCCCCAACCTTCAATACCCAAAGCGATCTAAAATTCTAAGTGGAATCAATTATTAAAACACATCTATATAATATATGCATTTTCTTAATCATAGTTTCGTTTTAATACTTTATAGGTTTGCTTAGATTTTATTACTCTAATTATTTTTTATTCTTTCTCATCGTCTATGGAAGCAATATTTATTTCATATTGTTTTTTGTTCACTTTGGCAGTCTTAGTAATACCAATTGCATTATATTATCTGCGGCCAATTCACTTTACCTGGTTATAGCTTCCCATATCAGTACATTAACAAATTTCTGCGGAGCTTCATTGGTGGAAGTCACGCTATGTTGTTGACGATATGTTCGCTTCCCCCTTTATGAGAAGGTTGATTGATGTTTATTTGTTTTTTGTTTTCTTTAATAATGGATGGGGTGGTAGTAGGTCAGCATTTAAAAGTCAAATGATTGTCAAGTTTCTACATTGATATTTACAGTCTTCTTCTTCATTCTTTCTTTTTTAAAAACGTTGCCCCACACTAGGAATTACTCCTGTATTGTGCGTGCGTTTACAAACATTTAAACTCACTTACACAAACAGCCAGACCCGGAACAACTACTTGCGGGTCATACAAATGTTTGTTCCGTGCGGGAATCGAACCCGCGACACGCTGCGCAGCAGTCAATCGCTTAACCACTGCGCCAACCGTGCCGTCAGTCCCTTATTATGAATATTTATCTTCTGTATCTTGGGTGCGTTTTACAAACGCACTATGCAATTAAATGAAAGGAAATTTAAAACTCATATTAAAAGTACACTTTGTAAACAAGCATATTACAAGTTAGAGGATTATATCCAAGATAGGAATGCTTGGAAACATGCTGGTCCAGCTCCATAGGACAATCTAGAGCCTAGACAAAATCAAACTGGTTGCTATTTTAAATGTATACTTTGTTATTTTTATGACATTGATTTTTCATTCTGTGATTAGTGTGATTACCTAAACTCACACACTGACTTATATATATATTTTTTTTGGAATACATATATTTCTTACGATGTTTGTAAATATGTGAGCACCATATTTATTTATACCAATGAGATACATTACAATCGATCAAGTTATTTTTCATTGCTTCCTTTTTAATTCTTTTTACTTATTTGGGTATAGTAATTTTATTCTAGGTGCATCGTCTTCACATAAAATCATATAATTAATGTACTACAAAATATTGTCAAACATTTTTAAAAGAGCGCGCGCGTGGTTCCGGGGGTGGTGGAGTTTCATGCCCATTCTTCTCCATCCAAAACTACCTTTTGGAAGGGGCAACTAGAATCAATTCTATTGTTTTTTGTAATTTTTGACGTTCAAAAGTGCCTCATATGTGCCTATTTGAAATAAATAATTTTGTTTTTGACTTTTTTTTGACAAACATTTCTTCTTCTCTCGTGAGACGTACTATGTTATGCCATAAGCGAGTTAATAAGGTGGTAGTCGGACTGGCTTTCCAGTTTGCACCGTACTTATGTACTAGAATATTATATTACAAACTTATCCCATATTCACAAACATCCCAAAAATTTTGCACATGTATTTATTTATTTAACTTTAATTAACACAGTTAAAAACCCAATTACAATAATTAAAAACAGATATATATACACATATAAAAGAAAATATAAAATTCAGGTAAAAACATAAAACAATAAAAATTCAGACATGCCAATAAAATCTTGGTCCAATTATCCGCAAATAGATAGTTAGTTTGATTAGAATCCAAGAGATCATTAGGTGCGGCTAGAGAGCGAGGTACTGGGGACTTAGCACGCGCAATGGTGTGACATGGGGCACAGCCAACAGCCTGTGCTTTCTGCCGCGGCAGTAATTGTCTGGGACAAAGAAGTGAGTTCATGATTTATATCTGAGGCAACCCAATATAAATTTATTCAGGATAATAACCATGTTTACTCTTATATAAAAGTCTATGGAACGCTTTTTGTACGTATTCCAATAAAATAAATAAAAATAAAATAAATAATCATTTTATTTCAAGTATCATAGACTCATAACTTAAATATTTATATACACTCAGTCACATTACATAATCAAATACATTGAATTAATATAGAAATTAGAAAATAACAAAACAACAAATAGGTACCTAATAGACAAGTGATAGAAAAGCACGTAGGTACCTTCATGTGGATTCTACACGCAGGAGCTGGATTCTAATTTGCTACGTACGAGACACGAGTGCATTCAATTATTTTGATGGCTTATGTGGTCCGAAAATCGCGGCAATTACGCAGATAAATACTCTTTGGTAGGATTCTTTAGCTACCGTGGCAATATGGTCGTGAAAGGTGAGCTTTCGGTCGAATGTGACTCCCAGATCTTTCATGGTATTTCATGTATAATCAAAGACGTAGATAATACATATTTGACGAAACTAACATCCATGCAATAGACAGAGCTAAATCGCTACTCTATAACTATCAGTTAGTTATAGAAGTTAGAGCTTGGTGGTATGCCAAAAGCGATAATTTGTGAGGCGGTGTATGCATGGACACCGCGTCAATCACTATCGGGGACATGTGTGTTACTGTCAATCATGATGCAGGTTCACTAAATGTGTAATACTTTTAGTTTCTTCATGGCTTGTAGAATACGTCAGTTGCGGGTAACGCTCTGTTTCAATTTCACGTAGGTACGAATTATTTCAAAATTTTGTCTGTACCGGACTTGGGATGTGGGAGTGAGAAGGACATTCTGAAACGTACAAAACTAAAGTATGTATTTATCTGGATTATCTCCGTCATTACGTCTAACCTAAACAATTACCATGACCTACATAGGTCATAATTCTGCTTCTAGAAGATTTTTTTAGCGTAGTGTCATAATTATGTATTTTTTGTATTTGTGTCATTTGATCCCTATTATTTTGCTCTCTATCGTAATTTGGCCAGTGTTACAAAGCCTCAAATACAAATTTTACTGCATGTTGCTGCAAAATCGCAACTGTTCATATAGCACCACCAGATATATTGCTTGTCCATTTCTACAAGTATGACAGGAGCTGTTATATTTAGTTGGCACTCTAGCAAGAGATGACAAGCAGTTTATTCAACTGTTAGTATTACATAACTAACACATAAGAATTTAACTGGATACTCTTCTAAAAACACGCTCTTAAAACCAACCCACTTACATCTCTATCGTCACTTCTAACAATGGCGTTCGCATCTTTTTATGTTTTATGATCGTTTAAAGAATCACTTTGGTCGCCAAAACAAACATAGCTAATGTAACGTGCACATGCATGTAGCAGTGAACCTGTGAGATCATCCACCTTGCCGGATCGGTAGGCGAATGACGAACGCTTCCCGTGTTACGACATTTCTATTCTAATTTACTTATCGTTTGGAGTTGGTCTACTTTTGGTGGGTTGGCAAGGTCGCTATCGGATGTTGTGTTCTTCTATTGGGTTTAGATGTGTTTCTGACTCGGATGTCTTGATGATTTATGCGGTATTGAACCAATATTTAGGTTCTTCTCTCGCATAGAAACCCTTTTTTACCTGATGTCTCGTAGTCGTCTGTGCTTTGCTGGTACTGTTACCACTTTGACGAAGTTGATTACGACGGTTCTCGACACTTTTGTGATCATTCCTAATTTTGTTTGTCTTTGATGACTTTCATTCAGCTCACCTCTAATTGTATTTTTTAAATTTAACCACACGCTCGTTTAATGTCACCCCCAGAACAAGTTCGATTGCATTTCACATTTGGCACTTTAAAGTTCAGAGTTTTCGTCATGACAAATTCTCTTTCATTTAGCTCACCTCAATTTCTAATTGTGCCGTCCATTATAAACAATTGTTTGACTTTGATCTCACCATCAGAACAAGCTTGATTGCATTTCACATTTGTCACGTTCTTGGAATTTTCCTTATGACAAATTATCTTTCATTTTGATATCAGCTTCTTTCATTTAGCTGACCTCCATTTCTAATTTTGCCGACCTTTGTAAACAATAGTTTGGCTTTGATGTCATCATCAGAACAAGCTTAATCAAGCTTGTTTTGATGATGCAACCGCATTTCACATTTGGCACGTAAGTTTCTTTGAGTGTTTTCCCTGACATGTTTGTTCTCTTTAATTTTGATATCATCTTCAAAATGAGCAACGTCTGATTTAACAATGACATTGGTGGGCTCTTTCATCACGGTCATGCAATATTTTCTGAAGTGCATTCACAAGACTGAGCATTAATCATCGATGGTTCAGAGAACTGATTCATAATCACATGTTTGTGCTTAATTAGCGGATGTGTGCCAGAATGTTGATGAACGCCGAATGATTGGGATTATTTCAGTGGATGGACTTGGATTTAATATTTTGATTTAAGGAAAAAACTCTTAGCGAGTAGTTTGAAACTTGCTAGTGAGGTGCAATCAATAGGAAAGTGTAACATGAATTGGTTGTAAGAATTGGTAAACACTGGGAATGTATAAATTACCAAAATAGTATATTTATTTTTTAATTATATATTTAACCTTCAAATGAATCCACTGATAGTCTGCTTTGATTTTAATTCATTACATTACAAACAAAACGATGTTAAACAAATCAGCAGACAGATAGAACAAAGTTAGTTTTGGCTAGCCATAGCCGTCACGAGATTAGATGTAATCAGGTAAGATAAAAAGTTCCCAGTGCCAGCGGAATGAATTTACTTTGAGCTAGATAAACAATATCAAACGATTTTAGTTTGACTAGTAAAACTTTGCATGTTCGTGCAATTGTTTCTTTACAAAGTGTTTGCAAAACTCTTCGAAAAAGACCAATAAAGATTTACTGACCACTGTTTTGATTTTCGCCATAGTCATTCGTATTTTACCGGTTTTGGTCAGTGCGGTGCATTCAACTTCCGAGCATCACGGCTGTTACAATAATAAATCGATTGATCGATATTAATAATCAGAATTTATACGGCTAGATTTGTTGCTCTCCAATGTGTTCAGTTATTGGTATAGTTTCCCCAAAGATTATTAAAATGTCATTGCAAAATTTTGAGTGGTAGGGCGATTCATTTGAATATTACTCCTCTGTCTGGCCGGAACGACGGCGCCGGCGCCCCCCAATTTTAAACGCTATGCTACCCTCTGTCGCCTGGCCGACGGCCAGCTCATCTCCTCCTAGCTAACTTCATTCAAAGCTCACAAAGTTTAATTTTAAAGTATCGTAAATGATAGTTCTTGAAGAATGAACAATTGGATGTTTAGTAAGCAGGTACACTGCAATTTATTATTTTTCATGCCAGCTACTTTACATTTGCTACATGTCATATGTCATGGACATTTTTTCTATTCTTTGCTTACGTTTTCACTTTGAATACTTATTTTTCTTCGTCTTCTCCGTCGGCAACAATTAACAGAATAATAAATAACGCTACATTTGTTTTATTTATTTGTCTGCAAATTGACGGCACTTAGCTAACTGTTGCCTCATATTTCGCTGTACTCTTTTCATCAATCTCCGAATTCTGTTACCGCCAGTATCATTTGTTATAAATTCGTGGATATCATCATAAATTATACATATGCGCAATTTGGCTTCAAATATATCGGTCTCACCATCTCTTACAACTGATTCGAGTCTGGTCCTATCGTCATCCACCCCCGCGCTGATCCCGCTGACGTCATCAGTTAATCGTGTATAGAATATGATACACGGAAAGTGTTGGAAAATTCGAGGTCGATGCACGACTCGTTATTTTCCTTCATCTCATTTCTATTATTGCATGTTTTACCTATCGTAAGATATTTCTAGCAACGCTGTGTCTGTGATTTTCTTGTTTGTCTTCGTCGTCTGGTATAAATTGGTCTTTGTCTGCGGATTTACTCGAGTGATAAGTTTTTATTGCCTCTTAGATAATACATGGACGTGGCTTAGAGAATGTGTTTACTTCATATTTTACACTGCATTTTTTATCTGAAGTCACATCGTTTAGCTGACATATTCTAAAGCATCCAACATGAATCATTTTGAAAACTGATTCTGTTACAGCGATGCTTTCTGGGATATGTATGAAAGACGATGCATTCAGGTTAATAGTAAGCTTTTAAGACCATTAGCTAGCTATTGTAGTTAAAAACGGGGGCGAGTAAATTAGTGCCAAAATCCAGCACAAGCTGTGGCATATTGTGGCTGGTTAGTTCTATTTCAGTAGTCTTGACATATTTTATGAATGTAGGTTGTAGAGTTTAATTTAAACAGATGCATTAGCGTACCAACTTTATTGGCGTTGCCAGAAGTAATATTTTTTCCAAAAAAATCTACCCATCGTTGATGAATACAATCGAATGAATGCACTGGTTTCGTAGCAATTTTCAATCAATAATATTCACTAGAAAATTACAATAGTGCCATAGTACTATGTTTGAAGATGTGAATGTGTTTTCTATATTCTTCATAATGATACTAATAGTAACTCTGAAGATTTTTTTCTAAATTAAATTTTTTTGACTAACGTAAGATCGTTTGTCATACTCGTAATGCAAAAACGAAAACCATTAAGTTTCGTACATGATCAGTATAATCCAATTTCATCCAATCACTTTGCCAAAAGTTTTGGAGAAACTAGACTCCTTTTCACCCAATATTTGGCATGCTTGTTGTGAATTTCATGACTGCTATAAAGCAGCTGTGGCATTCCAAGGTTTCGACAATGTTTGAGTAACGTTTGTCACGTGTTACTTGTTATTTGCGACTGACCTATATGCGAATCTGAGGCTATGAATGAGAGACTTCTAAGAATCTCTCACACTGTATAGGAGATGAGTGTTCTATTAAGAATTTGCCAAAAAGGTCATATGTATCTGGCAAAGGTAAGTTGTATTTAGAGACGTGATACAATTGGAAGTTCTATTATTTATATTTTGCTGTGATAGGCAAAGGTGAGCGCTGAAAATAATAAATGATGTGGCGCTTGAAGCGGCTAACAAATTATATTCGATAATGTAATGCAGCAGGGGAATGTTCCGCCTACAGGTTTCAGCCCACAATCTTCTGGAAACTAAAATATTTTTCATTCCTGGCTAAGAATATGTCGTAGGTAACTTTGAAAATGTAAATATTTTGGGATGACTGAGTTTCTTAAAGATGAGGTTTCTCTGTAGTTTAGCATATGAAGTAATTCACTGAGATTTTCACAATAGCAGGCCCAGCCTTAAGTTTAGTAAAATGTTAGTTAATAGCCTGGGAAACGATTGTATGGAAAAGAAAAGAGTCACATACCTAGACCTTTTTCTGTTTGTAACCCTGCAGATTACTGCATATTATTAATTACAATAAATCAATTGCCTTTCATCTTTTACCAAACGACAGAACAAGATGTAAATCTTAGCGATATAACCCTGTAGGCGTTTACAACAGCGCCGCTCCAATAAATAGAGTCACGAAGATATACTCCACTACTCGTAAAATATACGTTTTTGCCGTAAACTTTGAAATTGGGTTAGGTTTCGGTTTTACTGTGCCAGCAATTATTATGTTATAGACTTTTAAACACCGTGGTAATACCGTGGTCTAACAAAACTTAGAGCCAATGAAAAAGCAATGGAGATTCATAATTTAACATCTGTTGCCATTAAAATGCTCCATTCATTCTGGAAACTTTAACTTTCGTAGGGTCTAGTATAGGAGCATACTTACGTTTAGTGATCTGCTGTATAAAACAATGCTACTACACCCAATGATATTTTAAACAGATATGTTATACACTCACAAAACAACCGAAAAAGTGTGCCACGCAGCAGCGGCAGCACACCCCCACTTTTCATTCATTTAACATTTACTACAAGTAAAATACGTCCCAATTAGGACGTTTTTGAGTCTTCACGATTACGCGCTCATAAAATATCTATTTAACATATTTGTTTTTTTTTATCATTGACTACACCTACTTCTTGCATATTAGAATTAACTGTTCTGCGCAATCAAAATAAACTTAACACCAATTAAATATATTTGATCACTCCATTAGGAAATCCGCATATCCCGCCGCAGAACTAATATTCCTCCAAACGATAACCACATCTAAAACAAATGTTACAGAGCATAAATTCGTTTGCACGCGACATCATAATCCCATTGCACACGTCCAGTCGAATTTGTATCTACATAAAGACGTGGATGTTTTATAAATAAAGTTATTTATATAGAAAAGTACCGTCAGCAACGACGCCTACGTCGCTTGGGCTATTTTTAAGAATTACTATAATGTTGGTATCGGCATCGCGTTGTCGTAGCTTTGCGTTTAATGATGTTTGAGCATGTTGCTGTACTTATTTGTGGTTGCTGTTTTTAGTTATCACCGTCTGTAGCTACGAGGTGCATTTCATTGGCACTCTCCAATGTTCTCGGTTAATTTAAAATAGTATTAGAAATTTCTTACCACATGAACTGTATGTCCAAAGCGACATTACGCTTACCAATTGTAGTTGTTCTTATGATTATAATATTAGCCTTGGGTCGAATCACTGCATGGCAAAGACTGCTATCAAATCGACTATGGAAAACATCGTGAGAAATCTGGCATGCCCTAGGACCGAAAATTCGCAAGACATGAGACATTCGCCAACACACTCAGCGTTCGTTTGGAGATTACTACCCTCTCACAGAAAGGAGGCACGGGTCCCAGCAGTGTGAAGATTGTAGACTGATTAAGATCATGCATGGATAAGACTTCTTATAATACAGGTACGAGCAATGACGTGAGGTCTCTTGCTCTCTGCGTGTCAAGGAGGTGTTAGACCATTAAACCCAGGTTTCCTCTCGGTGTTTTCCTTCACCTTTAGTAATTCACTTTCATTCATTCATTGAGAATTGGAGTATGACATTAACTAACTTTGAAAAAGTTTGTTTCATTTTGGTATCTAATGCTAAACTGAAACTTTAACCTTTCTTGAAATCCTTTTCATGGTTGAATAGTGACTTACATAATATGAATATTCTGACATAACTCTTTAGACTAGTTCTAGTTGATGCCGTAACATATAGGACAAACGCAGAGAGATTTCAATAATAGCTTCTAGTTATGCAAATCTCAATTTGCGTAAATCGTACCCAGTACTTTTCGCCCTTGCAACTTACGGTGACCTCATTTTAAACATATTCAATGGCTTCTGAGAATCGGTCTTCTGTCACCATTCTTTATTTATCGATGAGTCATGCATTTGTAGGTATTTATTTAAAATGTATTGAACCAGATTATATTTATTGAACCAGATTAGATTTATCATCATTGATTTGGCTATTTTAATTCTCATCAGCCCTCAGCCGCAATCTCATTTTAATTGCCAGCATATTTTCTTCTTCCATGTAACATAAATTTCAATTGTTATTTCCGAATTCACCCCTTTTTAACCGACTTCCAAAAAGGACGAGGTTATACAGTGTGAGTCTTTATAATCTGCACATACTGAATCGAGGGAATCTTTGCTTAATTATATCGACGGAAAAAATGATAAAAAAAATCTAAATATTTTATTGAAATTTTTAATGGATTTTTTATTTATTTTTTCGCTTCTGTGACTCCAGTGTATACAAAACGGTGTAACTTTTTAACTCGATGTTTTATCACGATGAAACAAACTCCATAATGATTGGAAGTAATTAGGTGTCCGCATTAAATGAAAATTGTGTAAAAAACTGCCACCAATTAAAAATTAACACGTTTTTTCCGCAAAAATCTGATTTTTTTTCATCAATTTTTGCAATAATCGTAAAATTTCTCAATAAGATGCCCCGATTACCTTCATTTTTTATTACTTTAAATTATTCCTCATCGTATTAGCTATCCAATAGTAAAAATTGCAAGGGTTTAACTCAATCCCATCATTTCTTATCAACAGCCAAAGAAAGGCCTAGAGCACGGCTACGCACTAATTGTTTAGCAGGTAGACGTCCTTTTTTGTTGAGAATGTGCGCGGGTCGGGGTGCGGGGAGGTAGGGCCAGCTGAAGGGACCAGAAGGGATGACAGACAGGCAGTCGCTCCGAATTATTCGCCGCTGCTACATGTGTTTCGTTACTTTCATTCACTGCTACCTGAGTTTCGTGACTTTCGTTCGCTGCTACGTGATGCCGCGCTTAAGTGAATTCTCCCCGGCACACATTGCCGACATTCATTTTTACTATGGGATGAGACGAGGAAGTGCCAGAGCTGCGCGCGCAGCTTACATAGCTGCGTTTCCTAACAGGCAACCAGTGCCATCTGCCCGCAACTTCCAGGAAGTTCACAGAAGATTGTCGATCACTGGACTTGAATCAAGTAGAGATCGTCGCGAGCCGCCTCAAATAACCCCCGCACCCCGACCCGCGCACATTCTCAACAAAAAAGGACGTCTACCTGCTAAACAATTAGTGCGTAGCCGTGCTCTAGGCCTTTCTTTGGCTGTTGATAAGAAATGATGGGATTGAGTTAAACCCTTGCAATTTTTACTATTGGATAGCTAATACGATGAGGAATAATTTAAAGTAATAAAAAATGAAGGTAATCGGGGCATCTTATTGAGAAATTTTACGATTATTGCAAAAATTGATGAAAAAAAATCAGATTTTTGCGGAAAAAACGTGTTAATTTTTAATTGGTGGCAGTTTTTTACACAATTTTCATTTAATGCGGACACCTAATTACTTCCAATCATTATGGAGTTTGTTTCATCGTGATAAAACATCGAGTTAAAAAGTTACACCGTTTTGTATACACTGGAGTCACAGAAGCGAAAAAATAAATAAAAAATCCATTAAAAATTTCAATAAAATATTTAGATTTTTTTTATCATTTTTTCCGTCGATATAATTAAGCAAAGATTCCCTCGATTCAGTATGTGCAGATTATAAAGACTCACACTGTATGTTCGGCTGTATGTATTTTTTTTGTTTTTTTAATGTTTGTTCACCGATTGCTCCGTCAATTATGAACCGATTTGAAAATTCTTTTTTTTGTTTGAAAGGGTATACTCCTGAGGTGGTTCCATTGCTACCAAATCAGAATCTGATGAGGGGATCCAATGGAAATCGAGGGAAACCCACAAATTTTATATGCAAACCTATAGCGATTTGGGTATTTTTTATAGTAACTCGTGCATTTGCTCACGGAAAGCCCCATTTGGTGAAGTGGAACTGATGATGGAGACCACAGATGGCCACCGGAACAATATAATAATGAGTACCTATTTAACGGGTTGCGATTAAGCAATTTATGCTCGTCACTATGCATATGGTGAGTGGCAGTTCTCCTGGTTCTTCCCAGGAGAACTCCTCAACAATCAACGTTCCAGCATCGGGAAAAGCAATATTTCGTAAAAGGTAATGAGCAGTTAACATTAGGCTATTGTAACTTAGATAAATTCAAAACTGACCCACTAAAAAGTGAAAAATAAAAAACTTTTTACAAAAAAATAATAACCGACTACCAAAAATAACACTACAAAGTGAAAAATAACTTTAATTTCGGAAGTCGGTGGCAAAAAACTCAAATACAGATCCAAAGACACCGACTTCCGAAATTAAAGTTATTTTTCACTTTGTAGTGTTATTTTTGGTAGTCGGTTATTATTTTTTTGTAAAAAGTTTTCTAGCCTAGGATTGAATAAAAGATGACATATATTTTATTCAATTCAACTATCGTTTTTCGGTCTTCCTTTATTCTTATGTAAACATCTTTCACACACAAAACATGATTAGCCGGTTTCTGAATTGAGTTTCTACAAATTATATTTAATTTCGGGAACTTCTACATTGAAGTGGTCACCATAAGTAATGCTAGAGGTTGACAAATTCTCAACTTTAAATTCTCTATTCAGACACCAGGTGTAAATGTCATAAATTTGTATCGGTGTGAATTATGTTCTTGTCTTTTCCCACTATCTTATGCAACAGAGTCTGTAGAGTGAAATTATATCTCGCTATGTCTGGAGTACTTTCATTTGGCTCAATTAACTTTCTCCTGAAGCTTTGTCTGTGAGTTAAAGCGCGTAACTACTCAATAGTAGCATGAGCTTTATTATAATATGAAATATTTTGTATCGGGTTATGTTTGGTCAGTTTTGAATTTATCTAAGTTACAATAGCCTAATGTTAACTGTTCAACACCTTTTACAAAATATTGCTTTTCCCGATGCTGGGACGTTGATTGTTGAGGAGTTCTCCTGGTAAGAACCAGGAGAACTGCCACTCACCATATGCATAGTGACGAGCATAAATTGCTTAATCGTAACCCGTTAAATAGGTACCTACTCATAATTATATTGTTCCAGTGGCCATCAGCTGTGGTCTCCATCATCAGTTCCACTTCACCAAATGGTGCTTTCCGAGAGCAAATGCACGAGTTACTATAAAAAATACCCAAATCGCTATAGGTTTGACTATAAAATTTGAGGGTTTCTCTCGATTTTCATGAGATTCCCTCATCAGATTTTGATTTGGTGGCAATGGGACCACCTCGGGGGTATACCCTTTCAATCAATAAAAGATTATTTAAAATCGGTCCATAATTGACGGAGTAATCGCGTAACAAACATACAAAAAAAAAAAAAAAACTTTCCGCCGAATTGAAAACCTCTTCCTTTTTGGAAGTCGGTTAAAGAAAATCACTTAGACCAGAGGTTCATCATCATAGTTCATCATTTCAGCTAAAGACGTTCACTAGTCGCTGCAGGAGACGCCCCGGGCGTCGGGAGTCGCAAGCCGATTTCCGGCCACCATAGGCAGGGCCTGCGAACGGTAAGCGATGAGTAGCTCACCGTCCGATAAGGGCCAGGCCCGGGTCGACGGCGCGTTGTGTTCCACGCGTGCCTCAAAGAGATGTCAGCACCAATTGACGGGGTCCATTAGGGCCAATGCCTGCCAGGGTTGCGAGTTTGTCAGAAAAGGATAGGTATCGTGGCCCTGGCACACAGGCAAATGAAGGAACACGGGTGGGCTTTAGTCAGTAAAAGTCTGACACAGCTCCGCCCAGAGCGGGAGAAGTTATTTGATAATTTCCCACCCAGAAAAAAAAAAAGCTAGAGACGTTCACTGCTGGACATAGGCCTACCTCCTGGACGTGGGGGATTTTCGCCACGCTTGGCAGGCGGGTTGGCGATCGCAGCATACTGACGCTTTGGCAGAATCATAATATGATCTGCGTACAATTCATATCCCGCAATTCATCTGTTTGACAGTTTTGTATGGAGTTTCGTAAAATGGTCCACAAACTATGAATCGCTATAATTAAGTCTAATGTCAAATAGCAGCTGTCAAACAGATGAATTGCGGGATGTATGAATTGTACGCAGATCATAATATGATCTGCGTACTGCGGAGAGCAGTGGTGGCCCAGTGGTAACGGCCCCGACTCGAACCCAGGCAGGCGCTTTACTTTGTGTAAATAATTTTCATCACCACTGCTCTCAAAACGGTGAAGGAAAACATCGTGAGGAAACCGGCATGTCCTAGAACCAACAATTCAAAGACATGTGACATCTACCAACCCGCACTGGGCCCGCGTGGTAGATTACAGCCCAGTCCCTCTAGAAGAGAGGAGGCCTGTGTCCCAGCAGTGGGAACATTATAGGCTGATTATGCTTATGCTTATGCATAATATGATTCTGCCAAAGCGTCCATTTTAGGCCCCCAGAACATCAGCTCGAAAACTGTTCCAAACTGTTTTCTAAAAGAGAATACGTATGTTGATTTTGGTTATTTGGCTTATCGTATGTCCAGTTTCTTTATTATGAAACGCTAGGATATCGTAAAGCAAGCGAAACAATAAACTCTGTGTAAAAATCTCAACATTTCGCAAGTATTAATAGTCGGACGCCTACGTCTTTCTCTCTGCCTACGACCAACACACTAACCCATTTTTCATGGTCCAATCTTACAAGTTGTGTATGTTAGTAAGACTTTTTTCTTTTATTTTCAATTCAAATACCGAGAATTGTTAGAATATTTTATTCTTGGCTTACTTTTAAGTCCCTGTGACGTATGTAGGTACCTACTGTTTCAGAGGTAACTTTCAGCGTTTTTGAGGTACAATTAGTTACATCGTGCTGAATAATTTCTATGATTTGTATCAAGCAGTAGGCACTAAGTGAAACAGAATTCTCACAATCAATTACTGAATCTGCAGAAATTGGCATTATATTGAAAGTTTTTAATTTGAAAAGACATTAGGTATGTGTTCCATCTATTTAGTTCAGACAATATCGCATTATATTATAAAAAGTAAGGTTTAAAATAATTTGATTGAATATTTTAATGAAAACAACCTAGGTTCATCAAATCTCTGCATGCATCAGCAGTTCCAGGGTCAGGATCACGAATAGAAGCTATAACTGCATATTTCCCTCTCCACCCAAGATCTAAAACCATTTAACATAGCGATAAAACAAATGGAAGCTCCCACCGCATCATTCCTCATTACACCTCTAAACTCAAATGTTGAGACCATCGCCTACTGAAGTTTAGACATCAAATCATTCGCGTTTATGTTTGTTCATGAAACCCCCGGCCTCAACCTTACTTCACAAGACACAAATAACCCATCACACGTCCGCGACTAATCTATCGCTAATTCTTTGGTTTAGTCTTGCCAAATGTATTATTAGAGCGATAACCTGTCTCTCGTAGCACTTGATCGGTTCACTTTCGGTCTTTCGGAGCTGGGGGTTAAGAAAAATCCGGCCAGGTGCGAGCCGGACTCGCGCACGAAGGGTTCCGTACCATTATCTATAAAAACGGCAAAAAAATCACGTTTGTTGTATGGGAGCCCCCCTTAAATATTTGTTTTATTTTAATTTTATTATTTATTTTTAAAGTGATATATAACGAAATATTCTACAGAATATTTCAAGCGTCTACTTGGTGTCGTTATCAATATAGAGCAAAAACTAGCAAAAAAAATCACGTTTGTTGTATGGGAGCCCCCTTAAATATTTATTTTATTCTGCTTTTTAGTATTTTTTGTTATAGCGGCAACAGAAATACAACATCTGTGAAAATTTCAACTGTCTAACTATCACAGTTCATGAGATACAGCCTGGTGATAGACGGACAGACAGACAGACAGGGTTCCCGTTTCACCCTTTGGGTATGGAACCCTAAAAAGCGTTTTATATGCTTTTCTAGAAGTATTTTCACGGACGTAAAGTCATTTTCCATGTCCGTCTCTAAAAGTTGACGAGAGAAGTGTTTTAATAGATGTGGAAAAGCGCTCGGTTCTATACGATAGCTAGTGCTTTGCAGTTAAAGCTGCTTGATAAAACAAATATTTCATTTCTTAAAGAAGTGCGACGACCGTTGTCTTCGAAACAAAACATTTACAAAGGGACAGTTGAGTCATAGCTGTAAAAACTCGAACGAGGCTAGATAAAATAAACCGACCATACATAAAATAAACCGACCATACATAAAATAAAACCAAATATTTTCTGACCTGCGTTTACCGACGTAAACGCAGGTCAGAAAATATTTGGTAAAAAGATTGCATTGATGGCCGTTTGCATGTTTGCTAACCACCTTATTGCTTAATGGTTTGAATCAGCGAGCAAATGCTGATATCCTTTTTACTCATTTTGATACTGTGGCAAATGTTTTTAGTAAAAAAACAAATAACCATCTACAATAGCTTTGAGGTTAGTAAGTTTAGAATAGCACATGCCTAACAATCGTAAAACTGGGAGCACACGTGCTATAAAGCACGTGTTTTCAACATAATTCGTGCCAGAGAGGTGGATTACACCTTTCATCGTAATACTCTACTAAATCAAACGTTATCCAGTTCTGAATTGTAGAGCTTAGAAAACGTCTTATAATTCATTTTAAAAGTGACACTGAAAGAGAATGAGAAGAGACTTGAGCAGAGTAGTGATCCGAGTCAAAACATGATAGAAAATGTATTTTGGGAAGTGTAATTTTAATTTTTGCAACACACTTGCATGTAAAGTGACTCTTCTTAAGACGGAGATATATGCCAGTGACCTTAAGTAGTTAGCTTGCGTGTTCTGTACAGAGCTCACGCAACGCGTCGTACGTTCAGCCAGTAATAGGACTCGCCCATCAAGGAGAGCTGTCCCCAATTTAACGCATTATTAATTTATTATACAAAAAAAGGTATTTTAATAAAACGCGTATTACATACTAAAAGATCAATAATTAAATTATCTTTAAATTGGTGAAGGTTTCAGAAAAATAAGCTTGGTAGATTTTGCGCCATTCTCAGTTTTTTATCCGCGTTAGACATAAATTTACAAATTAATTTCACTATGTAATATAAACATAATCTAAAATATTCACATATTAAATTATTGACAAAATGCTCTAATTTAACATATTTTTTTTTTCAAATCATTAATACTACTCGTTTAGACGTGATCTTCAGTATAAAATCATTAAAAGTCGGTTATCGTCGCCTTAAGGCAACGCATTTAGGTTCATAATTCAGCTTAATACACACTCTTGTTTTTTACTTTACTTTACCAAACTAGTGTATTTTAATTTACATTTTTTTTTCAATCTCCGCAGAGTTTTAAGTCTAAAAACAATGAACATCTTTGTAAATAAATAAACTATTTTAGGTTACATAAATATGATAAATCAATCATCAAAATTATCATGATTTCATCAAATTATATGTTTTTCACTACATATACCTTGATTTGCGTTTTCAAAATATTATTTTGTGTTTATTTATTTTTTATTTAGGCTGTTTAGCGGTTTTGCAAGTGCCTTTATTTTCACCTGGGCACGCATCGCTAGCACGGTGCATGGAAAAAACAAAACCACTGCGCCATTTTCCATAAAATTTAATAACAATACAAGTCTGTTTTTTTCCTGTTACATACTGATAAAATCATTGAATTGAGACCTCTCACTAAAAATAAATTGAAAATGTTTAATAATAATGTCCTTCAATCTTTCAACAGCTAGTTTTGATTCGCAAGACCCCAATTTAAACTATGGTACATTGTTTTCTACAGTATGCCAAGAGTTTAATAAAGCGTGTCCTGTAAAAAAAGTGACCATTAATTCTAAACCAAAATTTAATGAATGGGCCACTGCTGGCATTAGAAAAAGCAGAGATATTTTATATAACTTGTACTACGAAAAATCATTGACATCTGATCAAGCCCTTCATAATTATGTAAGAAACTATTCTAAGATATTCAAAAGAGTCTGTGCTCAAGCTAAATCTAAACTAATTAGTAACAAAATTAGTATTTCTAATAATAAAATAAAAGCTGTGTGGCAGGTAATTAACAAAGAAACTGGAAACACAAAACAGCGAGATCAGAATGTTTTTTGTTAAATTCTTTTGTTAAATTGCAAAATTGTCTTTAAGAATTCATAATGAAACCATTTCAGATAAGTTAAAAGTTGCTGAGACACTAGAAAATTTCTTTACCAACATCCCAATAGACCTAACGAAATCTCTTTCGTCATCATCTATACTAGATGAATCACTTCTCAAAGAAAACTTCTCTAAGGAAATTCCAAGTTTTGAATTCAAGCCTATTTCTATTGTTACAATTAAAAAAGCATTCAAAAGTCTTAACATAAAGAACACTGAAGACTTATGGGGATTTCCGTTAAGGTTCTTGGAGATATTATTGACACAATAGCCCCTGTTCTAACAGACATATTTAATCAATGTTTAGACAGCGGTACATTTCCTAATTTAATGAAACATAGCAAAGTAGTACCAATTTTCAAATCGGGAAGTAAGAGTGATCCCTCTAATTATAAACCTATATCTGTGCTACCAGCATTGAGTAAAATATATGAAAAAATCATGCTAGATCAGATGTCGCATTTTAATTCAAATGGAATTTTACATAGTAATAAGTTTGGTTTCACGAAAGGTAGGTCGACGACTGACGCAGGAGTAAAACTCATCAGTCACATTTTGGAATCCTGGGAGAAATCCCAGGATGCCATTGGCATTTTCTGTGACCTCTCAAAGGCGTTTGACTGCGTTGACCACAATACACTGATCTGTAAATTACACCACTACGGAATTCGTGGACCAGCTGCTGATCTTGTTCTTTCTTATCTATCAAACAGGCAGCAAAAAGTAAAAGTTAATGGGGTGACGTCATCGGGATCTCTAGTAAGGATGGGCGTGCCTCAAGGTTCAATTCTTGGCCCTTTCTTATTTCTAGTTTATATAAATGATCTTCCTTACATGATGGCTAACTTATCGGATATAATTCTATTCGCTGACGACACTTCTCTTATTTTTAAAATAGATAGAAAAGATACGGATGTCTTACACGTCAACGATAGTCTGGCTGTTCTTTCGAAATCTAATCGCAGCTAATAATCTCTTACTTAATGCGAACAAAACAAAATGTCTTAAATTCTCATTACCAAATGTACCCCAAGTAGGTCTTAATTTAAAACTTGATGGTAAGAAGCTAGATGCTATTACGGAAACTGTATTTCTAGGAATTACTCTAGATT
This sequence comes from Tiliacea aurago, assembly GCA_948098905.1. Taxonomy (NCBI): domain Eukaryota; kingdom Metazoa; phylum Arthropoda; class Insecta; order Lepidoptera; family Noctuidae; genus Tiliacea; species Tiliacea aurago. Next base: position 2,669,644 of record OX402583.1, on the reverse strand, counting down.
CGAAATTGCAGTGGGGTGCCCACATTAGAGCTCTTTCAGGTAGATTAAGTTCAGCTGCATATGCAGTAAGAAAAATAAGGCAGTTGACAGATATAGCCACAGCTAGGTTAGTGTACTTTGCTTACTTCCACAGTATTATGTCTTATGGCGTTCTGCTTTGGGGATCGGCAGCCGACGTAGATTCAATTTTCATTTTACAAAAGAGGGCAATCCGCGCGATCTATGGAATGGGTCCTCGTGAGTCCCTTAGAAACAAATTCAAAGAAATTGATGTACTAACTCTGCCCTCTCTTTATATCTTAGAAAGTATTTTATATGTTCGCAAACACTTAGGACTATTCAAAATAAGAAGTGATTTCCATAATATAAATACACGTAGTAAACATGAAATTGTGTTACCCAAATTTAGATTAACTAAAACAAGCAAGTCATTTCTTGTAAACAGTATCCGCTTTTATAACAAGTTGCCACAATTGGTTACAGAACTTAGTGATGGAAAATTCAAAACGCACATTAAACGTGCCCTTATCAAAAAAGCATATTATAAGATTAAGGACTACGTTGAAGACAAGGAAGTTTGGCATTAATTCCTTCTGTACATGTGGCCTCCCTGGTACCTCATTAATGGCAAACTATGTAAATGTCTATTAACAGCTCCCAAATTACGAAGTTATTTTTAATTTAATTTTATCTTTTTTTTACAAACTTCACTGACATAATGTTTTTCTTACTTGACATTATTATACCTACAATTTAAATTTCAACAAGATTCTAACTTTTATTATTTTAATCATATTTTATATTGTTTTTTTTTTGTCAATGTGAGGACGTTGTAGGCTTATTAGACTGTAGATCTTTAAACCATTTTCTATTTTGTTAAGTTCCTGGTACTTTTGATGGGCCTACGCTGTCCTCTCATACCTATTAACACTGTAATTTGAAAACATTGTAAAAGCCAATTTTATTTTTTTTAAAGAGTGACCGTGGAGTTTCTTGCCGGCTCTTCTCCATAGGAAACGACCAATTGGAACCGTGCACCTAGCTTCTGACGTTTCATAAGTGCCCATGTAGGCTTATGTGAAATAAAAATATTTTTGATTTTGATTTTGATTTGATTCCTCGCAAGTGTGTTGAAAAACGTCGTATGAAACGCGTATGCACTGATCATTATACATTTGTATCATAATACACCTATTAAAGTCTCCTGGTCATCTTTGAAACTAACGAATGTCAATAACCACACTACTGTCGTGGCGAGGTCAATGTCCCTGTTCTCAGTTATTCTAAAATAGCCTTTCCATAGGAAACTTAAACGTAGAATGCGGTCAAAGCGATGACTGATGGGCGACGGTCAAAACACTTCGACCGTTTTATTACATTTCTTGACGATGAATGGCGAAAACTTGGGCGTTTACCCTGATTGAGATCGTTCGAACTCTTTGATGTTTTTGGCATTATAATTCACTCATTTATAGGTAAGTACTCAAAATTAAAAGGCAGCGGGAGCGTAAATAAATAATCAATTATCAATGACTTTCTAATATCTGGGTCATCGTTAATGTGAAAACCGATTCAAAGCTGTTCTGAATTTACCTTTCAAGTAATTGGAAATGACGTTGGAAATACTTTGTGATTTTCCGAGATATTTGTTCCTTCTCATAATGGACTTTTATCAATCTCTTCCAGACAGGGTTTAGTATTTAGAACGTAAATGCTGACGACTTTTCTTTTAGTCCAGTAAAAGCAGTTTCAATTCATTTTCAACTGACGACGAATGAGACGTGTAATGTATAATAATGTACGCACACAATATGCTTTGTCTTTTTAATTTAAAAATCCAGATATCATATCTGGATTTTTAAATTATAAAAGAAAGTTTCTAGTTAACCTAGAAATTTTCCTTTTAGTTACAATAAACTGAGTGTTTTAGTTAGAATAAAATTTACTTATTTATTAATAAATAAATACATTTTATTGTACTTAACTAAAAAACTCAGTCTACAGAAACTCTGTGTTGATAACAACTGCATTAGTATAATACTGTGTCGCAGTCATTAACGCCGGTTTATGTCGGTATTGTATCTGTGTTACTAGCTAGTTTTTAAATACTATATATTGTAATCTGTGGAGAACGTAGTGGGTAGCACAATTATTTTAGAATGTAATATTTAACATTTTATGACTGTTTCTTATTGTGCTACTGTTTGTTTTTCCTTAAATAAATAAACTTGCCTCAATCCTTCACACTTTACTAGCATCAGAGAAAACCTCGGATAACATCAGAACTACCTACATTGCAAAAGAAAACCAACCCTCCTTGGTTGAAGGTTATCTTTGATTATTTATGTCTAGATAGAATGTCGCGCTGCAAAAAACTAAAACAAACAGGCCAAACTTTGTTATACTGGGGTGCGTGACAGCTACGTCTTACACTCGCGTCACGTCGTTGTGCTGTAATTGTGTTATTCTAGTGTGCGTGCATTTTGCGGCCAACAGTTAGACGCAGTTTTGTTCAACAAGTTCACAGCTTTGACTGTCTCATCATCATCATCACCATTTCAGCCGAATGACGTCCACTGCTGGACATGGGCCTCCCCCAACCCGCCTGCCAAGCATGGCGATTATGGCAAACCCCCCCTGGGTTTGCCTTAATCGCCACTCTTGGCAGGCGGGTTGGCGATCGCAGTATGGTATTAAAATGCATGGAGAACACTGCTGCCCATTCTCTTGTAAGTCCATTAGTCGCCTTTTACGACACCCATGGGAAGAAATGCGACGATACGACACGATTTGACTGTCTATCTAGACATATTTATATCTTTGACTTAGATGTGGACCAATTAGTAACTTGTAGTAGGACCATATGATATGACATTTTCATTATAGTATATACTATTAGTAGTATGTTTTATGATACGCAAGCCGTGTGGCCAATGGTATTTTTCATCGGCAATAATGACGAACTTCCATACCGACTCTCATTTTAACCCCTTTAGGGGTTTCATTTTCAAAAATCTTTCCTTAGAGCTCACTTTCGTTATACAGTGTGTCCGTATGCGATGTGGCGAAAATTAAGGATGTGGTACAGACCATCAAACTGAACAACTTCCACCCGGGGGACCAACATCATTATCGTGCAAAAAAAATCAGTCGTCCCATACAAAGCTGCAATACCTACACGACTAAATGTATGGGACGACGGATTTTTTTTTCACGATTACGATGTTGGTCCCCGGAATTCCTCCCGGGGACCAACATCTTAATCATGAAAAAAAAAAATCTTCAGTTTGATGGTTTGTACCACATCCTTAATTTTCGCCACATCGTATACGGACACACTGTTTAAGAAACTCATGTGCATAATTTGATGTTTTTAGACCCAACGAGCGGTTGTCGGCGAATTAATGAATTTAAGAATTTTATTTAGTAGATGATGTGTTTTGTACCTATCTCAATAGTAGACTTGGCATACATTAAAGAGTTATCTATCTACACACAGTTTATAAGGTCTGGGTCAACTCGTTTACATACAAACTCACGACTAACCCTTTTACGAGCCGGTTAGCCTTGGTTGATGCAGGCACGCAGGTTGATGTCATCGGCACAGGAATACTGCGTGCAGTTTCTATTTCAATATTATTTTAGTGTGGCAACATTGTGGATAATAGAGACGAAGACAGTTTGTTGTCGTGTGGAATTAGATTGGAAGTCGTAAATGTGTACTCGTATTGTTCATAAATGTTTCTTCGATTGCTGCCATGTGCAATTTCGTGTCCTGTATTGTTTGGGAAATACAAAATACTATTTGATTGTTTATTTTGTCTCAAGTGTGTTTTCTTGAGGTTAATGGCATCAGCTGGTAGTATTCTGCCTGTATTTTGCCTGTTCTTCTATTAACAATTGCTTGTGGTTTCATTCGCATCCTAGGGGAACTTTATCGTTTACTCTAATAAAAGTATGTTAATCTAGGACATCTGTTTGTTGAATTTCATCCAAAACCGTTCATCAGTTAACAAATATCTTTACAAACTTCGCATTAGTTAAGACGAGACTTCGCCCGGGTGCAATGGTGATATGTCAAACAAAACATCAATATCTACGTTATGCAATACCCATGCTAGCTACGTTAAATATTAATGTGGTTGGCTTCCGGAATAAATGGTGAATACCGCATCAAATTCCATTGAAAAATTTAAGTTATCTAAGGCTTAATTCATTTTTTATTTCATTCATTAAATTTCTAAACTACACGATGGATTTGGCCGCTTATATTTTAGGCGGTTACAGATGCTATCTTGTGAAATGATAGAGAACAAGAATCAAGACAGTTTGTTGTCGTGTGGGATTATATTGGATATCGTAAATGTGTTATCTCAGTGTTTTGGTGCACTAACATTTACATTGTTAATGGATCGCAACAATGTGCGATTTTGTGTGTTTGTAAATGCGGCTTAGCTAAATGTTGAGAAATAGAGAATGAATATTATTCGAGCATTTATTTACTGTGTATTTTGTCTTTGGCTTCTCTTCATTATGTGAGGTAAATTATTGCATCTGCTAATAGGAAAATATATCTCAATTATCTTCAGATAAACGAGTGATTGTCGCTTAAAAGTAAATAGCAATGCCTTACAGAATGACGTTTAGTTTGTTTTGCTCTTCTTTTTCAATAAGGAACTACGAAGTTGCGGTATTAAGTCTGGCTGTGTATAAATTATCGCATACTTATGTTTATAAGTATGCGATGATTTATAAAAAAAAATATGACATAATTAGGTTCAACTTATTAATAAAGCAAACTTATTATTTCATGGCTTCATATTGAAAAAGCGCAGCCCCTTACTTGGTTATAAATATAGGTTACACATACATATTAACTAAACTATAGAGTTTAGTTAATACATTTTTGATTTTATAATATATTTTTGCTGCCTCCACAACATTGTCTGTTTGGCTATCAATGGCAAAAGCCTCCTCTAATTGCGGCCATAGATTTCTGTCACAAGCTGTTCTTGTTCATGTGTCACCATCTATAGCTCTAACTTCATTTATCCATCTTCGCAAAGGTTTACCTCGTTTCTTTTCATATGTCACGTATACCACTACATCAATGATTTACTACATTTTTGCCTGATTCATGCTTTCCCCTGATTGTATGCCTGGCCTATTTCCATTTAAGCTGATTAATGGTGACTGTGATGTCTTTTGTTTTTGCATAATTCTTTATTGTTGTTATTCTTATTCTATCAGACAGTTTTTCCTCATCATGCTTGTCTCCGTAGTGTTCTGGCAAGTTTCAATTGTTTTCTTATGGGTTTTTAGTTATTGACCAAATTTGGCAACCATATCTAAGGACAGCAGGCTTTTTTTTTTTTTGGGTGGGAATTTATCAAATAACTTCTCCCGCTATGGGCGGAGCGGGAGTGTCAAAGTTTTAGTGACTAAAACCGTGTTCCTTCCGTTGCCTGTGTGCCAGGGCCACGATATCCCTTTCGGACAAACTCGCAACCCTGGCAGGCATTGGCCCTAACGGACCCCGTCAGTTGGTGCTGACATCTCTTTGGGGCGCGCGTGGTACACAACGCGCCGTCGACCTGGGCCTGGTCCTTATCGGCCACTACTACCCATCGCTCACCATCCGCAAGCCCGCGCCTACAGTGGCCGGAAATCGGCCTGCGACTCCCGACGCTAGGGGCGTCTCCTGCGGCAGGCTTAGCACGACGCTTTCAATTCCTACTCTACTGTAGAATAGAAATCGCTATTCTACCCTTCTCGGTAGAAAACTGTCAACTGTCTACACGGAAACGTCATTTTTGTCTAGTCTTCCGTTGACAAAACGCTTCTCTACGGTTCTCATGCTAAGCATGGTCTAGCAAAGTCTTTAATAGAATCTAAGCTTAGGTAAAAAATCACTAAAAAGTTTCCACACAAGCGTACAAAATCGTGAGCAAGCGCTAACTCCGAATATATTCTCTAGCTTTTCAGCCTTTCCAATTTCCTAGATTCAAGCCGAAATCCATCAAAGCGTCGTTAAGCCGGCCAGACTAAACGTCTAGCCTGAACACAAAACAGTACACACTCGAGAGTTCATCAGTCAGTTAAAAATAAATCTTGTTTGTTGTACCACACACACTATCTGGGTATATGAGTTGCTTAGCTGTGTGGATAGACTTTGAGTCTGTTTGTTCGCTTATGTAACCTAAATCCAGCTCCAGCACCCTAAATATCCTGCCAGGGTTGCGAATTTCGCCATGGCAGGACTGGCAGGGTGAGCGATGGGTAGCTCACCGTCCGATAAGGACCAGGGCGGGTCGACGGTGCGTTGTGTTCCACGCGCGCCCCAAAGTGATGTCAGCACCAACTGACGGGGTCCGTTAGGGCCAATGCCTGCCAGGGTTGCGAGTTTGTCCGAAAGTAATATCGTGGCCCTGGCACACAGGCAACGGAAGGAACACGGGTGGGTTTTAGTCAGTAAAATTCTGATACTCCCGCTCCGCCCAGAGCGGGAGAAGTTATTTGATAATTTCCCAACCAAAAAAAAAAACAAAAAAGCAGCCTAAATGTGTAACACACTTTCGATCACAATCTGAGAGGTTTGTAGGATATTGCTAGTCCATTGCTTTATACATACATAAACTCACGCCTTCTTCCCGTGGGGGTAGGCAGAAACTATAGAACGCCACTTGCTACGCTCTTTACATACTCCTTTTGCTTCGCCTACGTTCATACATCTAGTCATACACGCAGGCCGGTTGCGAGTACTACGCACCTGACCTTTCTGAAGAACATCACCAATTTGGTCACTATCCCCTTATTACAAAACAAAGTTTATCTTCAGATCTAGGTTTAAAACATGGAGCCATTATTGAATTTCAAACTTTATTCTGTCTATGGTAAAGTTCCTAAACACAAAACTGACAACTTAGTACCGAACTAAGTTTTCAGTTTTGTATAAAGCACGGTATTTCAATCACTGTAACGTTCTTATTACAAAAATGGCTCCATGGTATAAGCCATGTCAAAATATAAATCCTGTTTTGTAATAAGGCGGAAAATGTCCTTCTAGGCCGTGCCCTCGCGGCGTTTCATTGCTTCATAGGTTTGTTAAATATCGACATCGACATAATTAGGTAACAACCTAACTTTGGATATCACTTGCACATCCTACACTTAGATAATTTTTAGGGGTCATTGTACTCATCATTATGAACAACTTTTACTATGGGACCAAACCTGAAATCGCGAAAATAAAATCAGCTGTTCCCTACATTTTAACGAATTATTCGAACATAAATGTAGGGACCAGCTGGTTTTTTTTCGCGATTTCAGTTTTGGTCCTTTAGTAAAAATTGTTCATAATGATGAGTACAATGACCCCCTAAGAGGTTATTGACGTTTTAAAAATAACCCTGTATGCAGCTAGTAGATACTTCTATGGTATCCATAGGCATAAATTCCGACAATCAATTGTATCACTACTTTGAGATAGTAAGTATATTTTCAGTTTGATCGTATAGCTTCCAAAGCCACAGAGATACCGATTTATGCGTCGTTAATTATTCATATTTATTTTATTTTATAGATCAGAATCAATCAAAATAAAAAGTCCTTTTTTTAACTAGGCTGAGAATCAACACTTTTCGAACGTCAAAAATTACATGAGACAGTCCCCCAAAAACGCCCACCCTTCACCACATCCTAGTGCTTTAGCTGGGAAGAAGAAGTGGCGCAAAAAACCCAGCAGCACAGCTGTCGTAGATATAGATGATGATGAGATCTTGGTACTAGGTATACCTACTAATGACTGGAACTTAGAAGAAGTCTTGCCCCTGAGATAGAAACCAGAGTAGTGATGTACTTACCTAATAGGATCAGATTCTATGAAACGCACGAATTAATTTCAATACGATTATCAATGAACTTTGGAGTGGCGACCACGTACCGGAAGACGTAGCGTTGGTAGCCCAACCACAAGGTGGTACCGATCGAAGTAGCGGTGCTTGAGAGAGGCCTATGTCCAGCAGTAGAAATATTTCGGTTGAAATAATTAATGATTAATCAATGAACACACCTTGGAACTAAATGCTTGCGCTAGATTTAACATCTAATTCTTGAATTAGTCAAACAAACAGTTCTCAATTAGCAGTTCCAGTAAATCCTAGCTATTGCCTAGGTATTGGTAGCTCGTTTCCTAGCGAACGTGACTGCTTACCGCCCGCTGATCACGCGTCGCTCTGAAAGGAAATACCCGCCTTTAACTAATGTTACTCCTGTTTTGTGTTACCGTTTTGTAACGTATAGTGTTTAGATTCTATGTAAACCCTCGTAGCCACGGGCGATTTTTTAACGTGGCGAGTAGTTATTGTTCATGAAATTACAACATTGTATTTTTTATACGATGGGGTTCACTGTTGGATTCTCAATCCTCAGCTCAACACCAATGGTTGAAAATCCAGTGCGCGATAAAAAAAAACCCCCGAGCGCACCCTTTTTGTTTTTTTTCCTGGTTTGGAGAATCCACCCTGGGGCGGGCGGAGAGGTCTGTCAGACACTTACTAACTAAAAATCACCCCGTGTTCCCTTTCCACACTTGTACCAGGGATCATGGGATCATGTGTGACTTCCGCGATCCCCGGGCCCGAGCGTACCTAGGCTAACGTTTAGAATACTACCTACCACCTAAATTAAAAGCTGGGCTTATTGGTAGATATTTCTGAACATTAGTGTTCCACCCAAACACGGAATGCAAGAGAGCCAGGTAAGAGAGATAGGTACATAAATTGCAATAGCGATGAATAGTAGGTAACTATTGGTAATAATTATAATGCATTTCCAATTGCATTGGTTGTCACATGTTACATTCGTTATTAGAGAGAAAAAAACTGTGTCATGGTAACTAAAAAATCCGGTCAAGTGCGAGTCCGACTCGCGCACGAAGGGTTCCGTTCCATTGTCTATAAAAATTGCAAATAATCACGATTGTTGTATGGGAGTTAAAAAAATATATTTTATTTAATTTATTTTTTCCTTAAATATGTATTTTATTTTAATTTAATTATTTATCTTTACAGTGAATATATACTTAAATATTATGTGAATATTTCAAGCGTCTACCTGTTGCCGATATCAATAAAAAAAACGATGCCGATACCAATAAATATTTATTTTATTCTGTTTTTTTTTGTATTTGTTGTTATAGCGGCAACAGAAATACATCACCTGTGAAGTCAAGTCTTACTATCACGGTTCATGAGATACAGCCTGGTGACAGCCGAACAGACAGACAGACGGCGGAGCCTTAGTAATAGGGTTCCCATTTTACCCTTTGGGTACGGAACCCTAAAAAATACTAACAAATAGAGAAGAAAATACAAACTATATCCATAAAGAGAAAGACAAAAGTAAAAACTACACAAGAAACAAACCCTGGCAGACAAAGTCTAATGCAAACTCTCTAAACCATGACAAGCACTGTCAATCATACAAACAAACTGATTGACACAACTGTCTGCTACACGGCTCACGAAGACACATACATACATAAAATATACTACACAGTCTTACTTGACCTACCACTAACAATGCTAGCTCAGATTTCTAGCCTAGCCCGTCAGACCGGTTCGACTATCTGCTTTGTCCAAGTCTGGATACACCTCTTATACGTAGGCGTTAAGATATGTGAGCCCTTTATTATAAATATAATGGGGAGCGTACTGATATGGATGTAAGTGATAAACTGTGTAGATTTTGCCCACGTAGATTAAAGTATGGAATTGGTAGTGGTTTGTAAGGTTGATAGCCTGTTTGCTCGCTCTTGATAAGTGAAATTTAAACAAATGTGTCAATTATTTAGTTTATCTGGTCGATGGTGCATATGCAGATGTTGTGGAACGGGTCCTTGATGTCTAACTCGGTGTAGAAATGAGTGCTAGTAACAATTAAATTGACATTGAGAAGCTGCAAAATAATTAATCACTAAAAGCAGACAATTTAATGTCTTTGCTAGAATCAACAGCAATAATATACTTACCGCAGAAATAGTCAATGAAGATACTATTAAAGACAGGTATGAATGAAACGCAAATAAACGTGATCAGTAAACTGAATTACAAAGCAAAGCTCTGACTCTAATTTAAGCTAAGGTTAATCAAGTTATTAGAACTTCAATATAAGTATCTTAGCGTTGAATCTAAACAAGTTTAGAGCCTGTAGGCATAGATCGCATGAATATATCTTTCAATAGCAGCTTAAAGGTTAATTGGCGTTTGTTTAGCCTCTCTTGAGTAAACCTGTGTTTATTTATGAGAATTTCTTATTAGGCTGTTCTATAATGTATATCTATATGTACATACGTTCCGTTTGGTGCCGGACGTAAATAATAGCTCCATCCCATTTCTTCCCGTGGGTGTCGTAAAAGGCGACTAAGGGACTTACTAGAGAATGGGCAGCTGGGCAGCAGCGTTCTCTATGCATTTTTAAAACCATACTGCGATCGCCAACCCGCCTGCCAAGCGTGGCGATTATGGCAAATCCCCCCCTTATTTGGGGGAGGCCTATGTCCAGCAGTGGACGTCTTTCGGCTGAAATGATGATGATGATGTTATGTACATATTATAAAATTAAAGTTGCTGTTCGTGTCTGTCTGTGTGATAGCGTTAGTCTTCTAAACTTTGCAACGGATTTTGATGCGGTTTTCACCATCATTTAGAGAATATGTCCCAGAAGGTTTTTGTGTCTAACTTACTTTTATTAAAGAAATCTTGATGTATTGTCGCTAGTAACTTATAACAATGAATAGATTGAATGTGACCTTACAGAATTCAATGGCTACTACTGGTGAGAATCGGCAGGACGCGACAAGCTCAGGACCGCTCAGTGGACGTTTTTCCATTTGTTCCACCCACGATTCCAATGGTCCATTTCAGCCGAAAAACTTCCACTGAGCGAGTGAGTATATCATGATGATCTTGAAACTTAAAACTGTACGATTTTAATTAAAATAAGGTATTCAGTAATAACTTTAAGGTGACTCTTCTGGGTCTCTAACTCTAAACATAGAATTAACTCGTGTTATACAAGCTATCATTAGTATAAACTATGATGATTAAATCAGTGAAAGGCTAGCTCATCAACAGGCACCATAGCAACACGATCCTCCCAATAGAATAGTTCATGTAAAGCGACTTAATGTAATCGCTTTTCCGGTTCCTATGCGGGGCGATGATCTCACAAGCGTCACCTATTTGTTGAATCCAGCCGGAATTATGCGTAAAGAAATAGTAATAATATATTTTATGGCAAAGATAGTCCAAATCACAGAAGAAGAAACTTGAGTTGAGTTAAGTAAAGTTTTATGTTTGCGGTCCTAAAATAGCCAAAGAAAAACAGAGACAACAAATCTGATCAGTCAGTAGACCGAATCCAAAGGTCCTTAGGAACTTTTAGCAATAAGACATGACTTGATGTTAGTATCAATTTACTACATTGTCATTCTCAGACTTTTATTAATGAAGATATTTTTATTCATAAAAAAAAAATCGGTTTGAGATCAGAACCATGCAGTCCTTAGAAAATGCAAAATTTTAACGCATGTTAATCCACCTGATATTCTGACACCGCCCCTATAAGATATAGGCTGACCTAACTTGGCACCGGCCGACACGACAGCCCACAGTTCACTAGCGAATAAATAAATACATTACGCGTCCTAATATAATCTGGTTTCAAGTTCCTTCGAGAGCGTAGACCTCGATCCAGAGCGAAACTTTCGTCTGGTATTGTGTCGCCGAATCCGTTCACATTAAGTATTGTACTCGGATTTGTGGAGCTTTGCGTGGGTTGCGCTGTGCGTATGTTTTGGTTGGACAAGGAATAAAAGCAATGGTAGATAATTTAGAAATGTTAGCTTTAGCGTTAAGTTCACTAACATGGTATTTATTGGTGGATATATTTTGTATTAAGCTCTAGTTCAAGTCGTCTAGAATTTTGTACTACAGTAGCTTCTTGCCAGTCTCTGTATCTTCAAAAGATTATGATTAAGGTTTATCGTCATTAAATTAATAAAATTATGCCCAAGTGTTTTACTCCACTTCTGGTTTTATCTTTCTCTCCCAAGAGTTATGACCTGCACCAGAAACTTTGACTTAAGACTTTGTTTCTGAGCAACTGACTAATGCGTGAAGATTATTCAAGTTTTGTTCAAACTTATACAGATAAATTGAACAACATCTCAACACAATTCAGCTACAGGCACGCCAAGTTCTTACGCAGACAATGCGCCGTCTCCTCTCCTCCGTGTCATATTGCGAACCGGACCGACCGGATTGGCACACTTTAGTATGTATGATCGACGGTCGGTATGGTCGACTTAGATGAAGTTCGGAAGGTAAAGCTTCGTCTTTTAGGAATACTTCTAAGATGGAATGTAATTTAAGTAGGTATATTTTATAGGACTGAAAGACAGTTAGTTATTTCTTTTTGGTGATTTGTGCTGTTTTCTAGTCTATTCATGTAAAATAGTGGTATTTAGCTGCATCCGGGTGGACCGGAAGCCTTTTCTTTTTATTTTTTTTCACGGGGTGGAAAATCCTCATGGATGTCCTCTGCCTTGGGGCGGGCGGAGGGGTCTGTCAGACTCTAACTGACTAAAAACCACCCCAGTGTTCCCCCTTCCCACACTTGCAACCGGGATCTTGGGATTTGTTATTACGTCCGTGATCCCCGGCTAGTGCCTCCTCAAGTCTGGAGGGGCGGGAGGGGGGTCAGGTGCCTGACCCCCCCCCGCAACGTCTGAAAAGGGCGCGCGTGGAACACTACGCGCCGCCACCTCGAGTCCAGTGTGATAGGAGTCGGCAAACGTCCCCAAGTCCGCCGTCTCTGGAGCCATTTAGGGGGGCCGAAAGAGGGCATTATCTGCCCTCTGCCGCTGCCCAGTGCGCCTGCTGCGGGCCGGGTGAGCGGACGAGATCTCCCGCTCCCTTTCCGCAGCCTCCTTCTTGGACCGAAAGCCTACACCAACATATAGTTGGGAAAGAGTGATGATAATTTGCAATGTTTTCTATGTTGTGAATCCAGATAATAATGGTCTAGTTTTTATCCAACTACGGAAAAAGCGGGCTTGTGTTATAAATTTTAACCCTTTGACTTTTTGTGTATATCTATCTATTATGTGAGCACCATGTATCTATCACATAATTAACTTATCTGTCATTGCTTCATTCTTAACTCTTTTTATTACCTATTGTGGTATAGTAATTTTATTCTAGGTGCATCGTCTTCTTAAATAATTATATAATTAATGTACCTATAAAAATATTGTACAAGATTTTAAAAGAGTAACGGTGGAGTTTCTTGCCCATTCTTCTCCATACGAAACTACCTTTTGGAAAGGGCGACTAGAATCAATTTAATTTTTTTGTAAATATTGACGTTCAAAAGTGCCTTTTATGTGCCTATTTGAAATAAACAATTTGACTTTGAATTTATCTCAAACAAATTCGGGGTTTAGGAAACGTCCCACTATTAAGGTATTTAAGACGATGCCTCGATTCTCTTGTGTCATTCATTGCATGTGGTTGTATTGCCTAAAACATTTATATATTTGCAATTCTAAACTATCGACAAGCTCTAGTAGGTTGATAATGTGTACATTCACTTCACTTAGTCGAGTGGTCAAGAATGGGCCATTGCGATTCCACCCGAACGGATTTTATCAGCGACCCATGACTTTAGCAATAAAGTTAAGTTCATTAGTGATCGTGATGGTATTGGCTTGGCAACCAGCGGGGATTATGGTAATCCTTTTTTATTAATAAAAATTCAAAAGTATGTTTGTTTGTTTGTTACTTCTTGACGTCTAAAAAACTATTCCAACCATACACCCATATAGGAAGAAGAATGAAATAAATAGTACATTACTGCCGCGGTCTGTAATGACTGCGTTGCTGGCAGCGCTGAAGATGGCTGAAAGCGCAGCGTAGTGCAGCCACAGCGCGGTCAGCATTGCACCCTGTATAGCGCAAACTGCAAGGGTTGCAATGATGACCAAGCTTGAAGGCCGAGCGTAGCTAAGCTAAGCTGGAGGCCATCATAGCTTGACCAGCAACGCAGTCTTGATTTACGCAAACAATGCAAGTAATTTAAATAAAACAAATAAAAAGATGTTTATACTGCCGGGGGCCTAAAATGGACGCTTTGGCAGAATCATAATACGATCTGCGTACAATTCATACATCCCGCAATTCATCTGTTTGACAGCTGCTATTTGACATTAGACTTAATTATAGCGATTCATAGTTTGTGGACCATTTTACGATTCTCCAGATGAATTGCGGGATAAGAATTGTACGCAGATCATATTATGATTCTGCCAAAACGTCCATTTTACGCCCCCTGTACTTATACAGCCAAATTCGGCACGGTTGGCGCAGTGGTTAAGCTATTGACTGCTGCGCTCCGTGTCGCGGGTTCGATTCCCGCACGGAACAAATATTTGTATGACCTACAAGTAGTTGTTCCGGGTCTGGCTGTTTGTGTATGTGAGTTTAAATGTTTGTAAACGCACCCACAATACAGGAGAAATTCCTAGTGTGGGGCAACGTTTTTAAACAAAATAAAAATAAAAAAAATAATTATGAATAAAAATATTTTTGCACTTGACAATTTTTGAAACAAAACTGGACAGTAGTGGATTTTCAAAGGAAATTTTGCTGGTGGCTAAAACTCCCCAGCAATGAAATTTCATACAAAGGAGATGTCCGCTTTTTGTATGGGCGTTGGTTTTTTATTCCGAGAAAAATCCAACCAACGTCAAACTACACCTAAATAAAAGCGACAAAAATATGGAATTTGTAACCACTGAAATAATATTTTTAGACCCCTCCATTTACGAGAAAAATTATAAAATATTTAATGTTAGTACATATATTTTATTTGTTGATGGCAACCCAAATAAAATCTCCCACACACTTTGACAATGTCTTATTTGACAGCTGATTCTTATCGTCTGTCAAAATATAACATAAAGTGTTGACTGACAAGCATCATCCGTCGTGATATTTTTACGTCCATGCAAACGTCCAAATAAAGCATAATAATTCAGTTTTTCAATAGCATATTTTGCTGAAAAGCTTTTCATCTACATCCGATCTCGATTCCAAGTCATAAAAAAGGAATTCTCCTACGTAATTATAAAATGTTCTCGATCAGTAGATACTATTAACATATTAAAATAATTACTTATTACAACTTGCACATAAACATTCGAAGTAGCCATGATCATACCTATAGAGTGTCCTTTAAGTTCTAAAAGGTTAAACATTTTGGACTGAAAATATCCCATTTCATCATATTTCCTATTGTTTACATTGTCTTAGTCATCCATCAAACATTTCTACACAGTAATGACAGTACTGCGCAGTAATACATGTGTCAATTTTGACAAGTTTTCTTTTTGTTTAGAGTGTGTTCACTTTAATATACTAGTTAGTTAGAAAGGTTTGTTCGTTTTAGGAGTAAATTCACACTAAAATAAAAAAACAATTTTTCTCAAAAATGGAAGCCTTTAAAAATGTAGGTTGTAGTTAGAACTACTAGCTTTTGGGTTGTCTATCCAAATATATTTATCTGATCCTGGTTAGAATTATTGAATAATAAAAAACCATTTCTGGACATGTCCTTTGCTGACAATTATTCAAGTAGCGCAGAATGATCGACTTTGCTCAAAGAAAGTTGTCAAAATTACCACATTACAAGCATTTTTGAGTTAAATATATTTATTTGTCACATAAATACGTGCATAAAAAAAGATAACTATTTAGAGGTATGAGGAACAGTGTGTAAAGTTCACTCATACTCTATAGAAAAGGGAGGATCTTCCGACCAGACGGGTGTTGTGTCTGGCGGGTAACTGGCCGTCTGGTCGGAGGATCCTCAATAGTATGAGTAAACTTTACACACTGTTCCTCATACCTCTAAACTGGTGACCCCGACGTGATGTTGTATATATGCTAGTTGCGCGGTAAACTCTGCTTGCGCGATGCAGGATTTTGCGTGATGTCAGTGTGACGCGTTGTTCGCATGTGGCGATGTTGATGCCGCTACAACTATACAGGTTGGCATCGACGTGCAACCTGTTACCATGGATTGGGTACATAATTCTGATCACCCCTGCGTTGATATTATTCGACGGTTATTAAAAAAAAAAACCGGCCATGTGCGTGTCGGACCACGCACATTGAAAGGTTCCGTACTGGGTAGAATTTATCCCAAAAACAAACTTAACGTTGTAGTTGAAAAACATGTTCTCCGATGTCGATACCCACACGTCTAAGGAGTTTTGCTAGCTTTTTTTTTTAAATTAGTTTAGTTACATTGTTTTATCCGGGCACGATAAAGTTCCTGAAGGATGTGAGCGAAACCCCAGGCTACAGTTAGCTAGTAGAATTAACAAACTTTTTTTAGTAAAATTGTAGATGGAATCCGTGTTTGGGAATCAGTAATATCATCGTCTTTAGATGATTTCCTTTTATGCTTTCAATAAGACGTCTGTTGAGTGGAGTCATCAGTCGAATATGGTGTGGTTACCATTTATCCTTTGCGGGAGAAGTAGGGCATGCATTTGTGTTAATTAACATAGCATAATATTAATGAAGCATTAGAAACACCAGTTTAATTTCTTACTGCGGAGATCTTCAATATACTTAAGTATTTCGACAATTATTACGGGTTTTGTTGTGATGCCACCCAAAAAAATGACTCAACAAATGCATAACCTCCTCCTTTTTTTGAAGTCGGTTAAAAATAGGACCTTAGAATTTTGGTGTAGGCGACCAATTGTTATTTTTTTTCTCAATCAATCAACTTTATTTTCTATTTATTATCACAGTTTATCATTATAATTGCATGATATTGTCTTGTGCAAGAAGGCAAAATCATATCTGAAATCTAAGAAACAGCCATAATAAGGCTTTTTTATCTCCCAACTGTATCACCTCCTTACTTTAGTGACATGCTCGTTTAGACGCACCTAACGTACTGTTCAATAGGACACTATTGTAAGAAATATATAACGTTTTAAACACTGAAAATCATTCTTAAAGTTGGCGGAATAGAGGCCAAAATACTTTGAAATCTGAAGAAGAAAACTTGCTCAAAATAAACTTAAAGTAAAATCGATCTTCATTTGTATGGAATAGAGTTTTAAACGCTTTGTAGAAAGTAGAAGAAAACTTGGCACAGGAAAAGTTCAAAGACCTTGGGTACTCCAAGCTTGCGTGCGGTCTGCCTACGACGAATTTTCAGAAATTTATCAAATTATGAGGCGGTGCGGTATTCAGTCTGCATTGAAATTAAGCTATTACTTACTTATTTACAGTGCTGCTAAATTCGTGGAAGGACTACCTAGTTTTCAACATTATTTCGTTGAAACTTCGCTCTACTTTATTTACAATTTTTTTTTTGGGTTATTTAATCTGCAAATGTGTTGATATTGCAGTAAAAACTACAGTTCTGTATAAGCACCGTAAAACTGTATTTGTCACTGATAAATTTCATTACCTATTTAAACAGCTTAAATATCGCACCTCCGCTCAAATAGTGTCGTAAGTCAAAAAAATCAGTCATAAGAATGACACTATTTGAGATAAGATTTTGAACTTTTCTGAAACGAAAAGAACAATAAAAGAAATAAATAAAAAAATGAGTTGTTGCGATATTATAAATTAAAGTCGCTGTCTGTCTATGTGACCACGTTGTTTGTTTTCTGCTAAACTACGCAACGGGTTTTGATGCGGTTTTTACCATCGGTGTTTTTTTTTTATTCCTGTAGGGTGTATACATTAATATTACACTTACAATAATACAGAAATCTCGATGTTTTGTCAAGTATAAATAAGAAAACATTTTCATGTTTTAGAAAGGCGAAATTCTGAAAAGCTTTCAATCACTTTACAGCTTAACTTATCATCATAACGAGCCCGCAACTCTGTATAAAATCTCAATTGCAAATACTTGGCTAGCACATACTATGCATATGTAGTATTTTATTTACATCATTTAACTTAGCATCATTGATGTCTAATAATAGCTGTGCTATGAATATTCTAAACGGGATATGTTAGATTATATTGTAATCTATTTCTAATAAATAAGATGGAACTCATGAATTAAATATCGTAGATATGATTGTCGTTTAGAATGAAATAAGCTGGGTCCTTTATTTTAAACAAACGCTAGAAGATTTGTTGAAGAAGAGTAATTATTATTGTTACGATTAATTCACAACAAACATGTTTTGGGTTTTTGGGAAAGTTTGGAAAACTGTGGACTTAAATTTGGACTTAACCGGAATGCCAAAAACTTTGAAAGAGAGCCATTAGACTCTGAAAACTTTTGGATACACTACAATAAAATTACCGGAAAATTATAATGTGACTTCTTAATATTGTTTCTGTGTACAGTCGTGTATACACGGATCTAATAATCCATCCTATCCCAAGGGCACGTCTTCCCTACCATTATCGCGCCCCCCGGTCTACTCTTTGATATGCAATGGTCTCTTTAGTCCCATGAAATATGAGGCTCCAGGGGCTAGTGTGAATCTTTGGGTTCATTCGAGCAATCGAGTCTGGTCAAACCACGCTGGGGTAGGTGCATTTCATTCATTCATTCATGGTTTTGAAATACATTAACAATCATTTGTCCCTTTTTGGATATAATTATCAGAAACCTCTTCAAAAAAAAACTTGAATCACTACATACTCCTCATTAATAACACCTATTTACCGTGAAACCGAGTGTAAAGAGAAAGTGGCCAGTTAACAAGAACAAAAGCTCGCGACTAGTAACTAACAGTACTATACTGTTCATGAATCAAGCGCATCTGTGCTCAATCACTGAAGAGAGGAATGCCTAAACATTCCTTAGCCACAGCTCCTGGGTTAGGTAGGTACAAGCTAAGCGAGAGCTGAGCGGAACAAGTCTTAGTGTTCATAGAAGTGTCATTTTATAAACTGTAGGAACTTAGGTTACGGGCGTAAATAAAAAGCAGTACTTTGAATTTAAATAACGGTCATTATATTGAACGTTTCACAGGCAAGGAATGTCTGATTCCTATCGCAGCAAATATAATAAAAACTTTTTACAAAAAAAAAAAAAAACAACCGACTTCCATTTTTTTTTATTTTTCACTTTTTAGTGGGTCAGTTTGCAATTTATCTAAGTTACAATAGCCTAATGTCAACTGCTCATCACCTTTTACAAAATATTGCTTTTCCCGCTGCAGGGGCGTTAATAGTTGAGGAGTTCTCGCCATCTGTGGTCTTCATCATCAGTTCCACTTCACCAAATGGTGATTTTCAAGTGCAAATGCATGATTTACTATAAAAAACACCTATATGGTATACCGGAATAGGACCTATATTTGAGGATTGACCTCGATTTCTCTAGGATCAGTGGTGACGACAATGGTCAGGAGGAGTGATGACAATGGAACCAACTGTAAAGTAAAATACCCTTTCAAACAAAAAATCAATTTTCAGACCAGCCGTCTTCGAGCAATCGGGGAACATACATAAAAAAAAACAAAAGGTCCCGACAAATTGAAAACCCCCCTTTTTTTGAAGTCGGTTAAAAAGAGGAACTAACTGAGGGCAGTTGTCGGTTTTATATTAAACATTGAGTTACTGTACTGACAGTGTTGCCATTATCAGTAAGTAAGAATCGATTAATTTTTGCACAGTCAAATCGACGAAATACCAACATAAACCACCTTATTAATGAATTCGGGGTAAAGTTACACTACTATTATTTAATCATTCTCCCCCCTTATCCCAATTTATAACTTGCCCCTTTCTTCCACACTTCTCTATTAGTCATCATCTCGGTAGTCACGCCCTTTCTAGCCATATCACACTGAAAGAAATAATTAGCCAAACTCAAAAATTGCGACTTGCGAACTAGGTGTTATCACATACATTATGTTTTGCTATTAAAAAACAGTTTTGTTAAATTTAAGCAAAGTTTATTTCCTTATATCGAAAGTTGAGTTATTTTTGAAGTAACTTAATTAAGTTACTTTACAAAAACTTTATTTAAAAAGACTTTGCTTACATTAAACAAAACTGTTTTTTAATAGCAAAACAGGGTTATGTAACAGATAACACCTAGTTCGCAAGTCGCAATTTTTGGCTGGTTCATAATTGACGGAGATATCGGTGAACAAAAAAAAAAAAAACATTCCTACAGCCGAACATTTTAACCTCTTTTGGAAGTCGGTTAAAAAATTGTAGTCATGGAGATTGCCGACAGAAGCGAAAACATAAAACTTTGGAATGTGTAAAAGGCCGCTGCGTGTCGCCAATCTGGCGTAACGCAGCCTTAAGAAGATTCCACTTCAAAATTCTGCTATTTTAAGACAAGTATTCAAGTACATTTCCTTACATCAGCAGGCTAGAGCGGTTCTGCACAAACTAGAGGGAATAATAATATGTGCAACGTAAGAATTTCTAAAAGTAAGAAAGGAAACGGTTTTTTTTTTTTCTAGCCTTGAATCTGTATTTCCAGTATAAGCTGATTTTCGTACCCGTACAATAAGAGGTCAGTGTATGCTGGAAATGTATAGCTTGATGTGTAGCCGTGTGTACCAAACATAACATCGCAAAGAAATATATTATGGTTATTACAATGCACGGAAACAAACGCTAAATCAATTAAACGTGCAAAACCGGAATAACCACGAGGAAGGCAGTGCAATTAGCATTGACTTCGGGGCTCAAGTATCTTGGTGCTAATATATTCAGAACTACCTTTTATATAAAGTCGAGACTTGTTCCTTACTTAGTCCACACTTGGAATCTAAGACTCGTATTTATAGAACGTTACTCAGTACAAAAGCATTACTTAAGACTAGATTCAAGCCATTGGATTGGTTGAATTAAGTACTGAGTAACGTTCTCTAAATACGGCCCTAAGTAGTAATTATTTTCAATGGCCGAGATAACTTTTACCAGCCGATCCTTTAGCGTTCAAAAATTTTACAAGGAGGCCGCGGCCGGATTAAATTAATTAAAACATGTCACTTGTCTGTGTAGCAATTTTTTTATTCTATACTCTATCCTAGCTCTTTGCTGTCTAATATGTCTCAATATTTGCGTTTTATTTTTTGTTCATTGCAATTTCTTGTCGGTCTTTCTCCTACAGAGCTAACAATGAAAACCTTTTCGACATCTGCCATAACATGAATAAAATACAAACGCTATATGCCATTAATAATAATAATTTATCTTTATTTCAGACATATAGTACGCGCAAAACTTTATGAGCTCTCAGAAGTTGCAGGCGAGTGGCATAAAAGTATAAAAGTACACAACATAAAATTGAATAACATTGTTTATAGTACCGTTTATAGTACCTATATGCCTACAGCATTGATTTGAACATCACAAAAATAATTAGCTATTAATATACTTTTAGGCCACTCTCGTGCAACTTCCGAGAGCTCATAAAGTTTTATGCGTAACTACACACATCAAAAAACGTATGCGATCAGTACCCCAAGTGTAAGTTTGCAAGAGCGTTAACGTAACTAGCGCGTTTGCGTTAAGATTTTTATTCTCACTCTTATATTCTTAGCGTTATGATCTATCGGTCATAACGCTAAGAATATAAGAGACGATTTAACGCAAACGAAATAGTTACGTTTACTCTCTTGCAAACTTACACTTGGGGTACTGTTTGAAAAATTGAAATTTTTTGACGTGAAAACTTCTTTATGCGCGTTGAGCACTTTTTGGGTGAACAAAAATCATGGAACTCACGTCATCGTCACCGAACGCTTCGATACAATTCACAAGTTACTTAGTTTTCACTTCTGACGTGCAGTCCTACCACTGACAAGTTTTTGTTACGGTAGACTATATTATAATTTCTTCTTCTTTTTAAATTATTTATTTAAAAATATAGAATTAGAATATAAAGCAAAAAAACAAACTCAGAAAAATTATGGACGTATTTCTAAAATAAAGATAAATTATTATTGTAATGGCATCTAGCGTTTTGTTGTCGACTTCGCATTGCTTTTGATTACTACATTTCGATGAAGTTTGAGATAAAAACCTTGAGTCCTTATTTTTGCAATCTTCGCTAAGATTTTAGCAGAACCTCATTTTATAGCAGGTCAAGGCACGACTGCTTTCTATAAAGCCTCGGAATTTATAGATACATATTATTATGGCTCGTTATAAACTCGTGTGGTAACTACCTATGGCTTAAGTACTTATGTGTCTAAGTGTATATGTACTGTACGCCAGTAGGTTGTATGTTTAGGCCTTTATCTCTAGCGAGTTTATAGTGGGTAGTTATGAGACATAAGAGGCTTGTTGAACAAGTGCTTTCGCGGCATAAACCTTCTTTTCGATTTTTTTTTTTGAGGATATGAGAATTCAGTATTTGAGGATTTTATTTGCGTACTCAAATATTTTTGCCCTTATTCAGTTCCCCTAAATATTCAATATTGTATTATAAAAATTATAATCTGTCACAAGTGACTGAGTGAGTTTACAGATTAAACGAGGGGAGTCATGGGTCTTTGAAAGTCTAACTATCCTACTTTATTAGTACATCGGTATAGTTACGTCGCAACACTTTTCTTTTACGCAGTAGAAACGTTTTGCTGTTGTAATTTCGCCTAAAGCTCGAGAGGTGCTCGAGAGATAACTTCACTTGTGCATCTGCCTAACGTGACTAGAAAAATATGTTTCTAGATCTCCGATTGTATTACACATTCAACGCTCAAGTGGAACTAACACATTTACTAGTCACAATGAACCAATTAGCCAACAAATGTGTCACTGTTTGTTGCGTTAGAGGTCGAGAATCAAGGGCACTGGGGTTTTCGCCCTTTCACACTAGACAGGGACGCATGGTTGTAAAGCCAAGACGTGCGAGAAGGATGGATGGTGATTGTATCAGATGATTTTAGAGGAAGTTCCGAATGGGATTTTGTTATGGTTGGTACACTTGGCACACTTATTTTGATGATTTGTTAACAGTAATAAGTCAGATAGAAAGCGTGGTTACGAGAAAATACTTGGGCGAAGTCTGAAATCTTCCAGGAGCTTATGCAAGGTCCATAATATTTAATGGACGAAGATTTATGAGTACAAGAACCTGGTGGACACAATAATTGGGTCACACAGTCACAACAGCGTAGTCTCTGCCTTTTGTGTACGGGATGGTTGGTTTAATTTTCGGATTGATACTGTATGGCTCTACAGATGTTTTTTTTTGGCAAGTTCTTGGAACGAAGTTCTTTAACGTGGCTTACGGTAGGAGTAAACTGGCAGAAATGGTCATGTAACGAAAACGCGTTGGGCCCGAAAAAGTCAGTTTTAAGTGGCAATGTTTTTGTTGACATTTAAAACTTGAGACCATATTAGATGGCTCTGTATTAATACATAATATACTGCGCGTTTGAACCGGGTGTCCCACGACATCCCCCGACTTTTTTTTTTGGTATTTTATCTAGGACAATAATGACACTTGTTACACTTAATATTGTTTCTATGATGCAGTGGTTTTGCTCGCTTTTGTGTTTATTATTGGCACATAATTGTCATTACTGTTTCCAATCATTCGTTCAGGTTCTACCAAATGTGCAAAATTTACCCCAATAAACTCCCTGACAGAATTTAGAAATCTTTATGGTTTAAAATTTGGTTTCCAATGAAAGCCAAGTTCGTTCCACAAACCTTTTGCCATTAAACTATAGAGCATTCCAACTGTCTCGGTGACTGTGAGACTGCCTTAGCGGAGGCTATAATAAATTTTATGCCAATAACTGGGCCATATGGAATAGAGCGTAACTCTGTTATTTTTTACTTTAGACTTTATGATACTGTAGATTTTATTGTTTGTGAATTATGTGGTGTTATAACTAATTTTTAGGGTTCCGTAGTCAACAAGGAATTATAGTTTTGCCATGCCCGTATGTCTGTCTGTCAGAGACTCTTAGTACTAGAAAGCTGTAATTTGGCATGGGTATACATATAATCACGCTGAAAAGTGACAAAACAAAATATTGAAAAAAAAATAACTGTAGTCCTCCTTTGCACGTAAAGTGGGGTGATATTTTTTTTTCTGGTCTATCCCATGGTGCGGGCTATTGTTGGATAGGCTGTTCAAAAATATTTTTCGATTCAGGGATCCGTTTGCGTAATATTAAGCTTTAAAGTGCCCATTTTTGTTAGAGTGAAGTGTCCCCCCCCCCTACCAGCTAAATGATTGTTTTGGGATGTGTTAAATAATTCATAGCATTAGTCTATATAACTAAGTTAAAAGGAAAACTATCATAGCTAAGTAATTTACAACTTAACGAATAATAGTCGACCAACTTACATTTGCAATTGGAGAATTGGTCGTGACTTATATATCGATGTATGGGAGAACATATTTTTCAACTACAATGTTAAGTTTGTTTTTGGAATAAATTTATCCCAACTACGGATATTCATTGTGCGTGGTCTGACATGCACTTGGCCGGGTTTTTTATTATGTTTGTAGTAGACTAACATAAATTAATTGACTCTTGAACACCTTCCACATCAATTTTAATTAGGCCATATATGTATTGTTTGTGCATGTGATAATTTTATTAATATGTAATGTTCAACACAATGTTAATTGTTAATGAATAAATAAATGAAATGAAATGAAATGACTGGAACTTTTGGGTTGAATTCTCAAGGCCTACTTCACTCCAAACGTTCAATCGTAAAGTTATCATTATCTGAAAAATCCCTAGTCGTTAGTTACTCCAGATCTAATATCTCCTATTCTTGGCTTTTGTGAGTTATACGTGGCCTTGGTAGTGTTAATAGGAACTGAATTGATAAACTGGTCTTTCTTATCTTATAATTACATTCTAATTTGTACATGAGTACCTTTAAGCATGACTTATGACTTAAGGAGTATAATTCTGACTTTTCCTCTGATAGTAAAGTTCAAACTCAAACTCAAAGCATTTATTTCAATTAAACCATATCCAGGCACTTTTGAATTATCAAGAAGTCGGTCAGTTACAAATATGAAGCTAGTTGCCCATTCTAAATAGTAGGTTCCTATGGAGTAGAACGGGCAAGAAACTCCACAGATATTCTTTTAAATTAAAATATTGATACAAAGTATTGGTTACATTATTCATATTGAAATTATACATGTGAGAACGATGCAAAACGTCAGAAGCGTCCGTGATAAAAATATTCAAAACAAAAAAAAAAAACAATTTAAAACTAAAATAATTAAAAATAAGCCCTGGCAGCTAAGAGATGACCAGTCCCAACTGACAGCGCCCGTTCACGAACATGACGCATGGATCAGCACCATTCAGCTCAACCATTTTGAAGGGTGCTAAATGATCCATCACACGCGCAACCACCAGCGAGACATCTGAGTGAGCATGACATACTCTCAGCCGCCAGGGCACATTCAAGTCAATGAAAGACATATTACCCGGTAAACGGTAGCTCTATTGTACATAGTACTCACACCTGTGATTTAGTTGATAATCCTGACTCTTACTCTCTCATACTAAAATTTATGAATTTCTGTAGTTCGACCTGAAAATTCTCTTACAAGACCAAAACTGATCTAGGCTCCAAAGCACGGATAACGTTACATCCTAAGCCTCTCCGATACAATCACGACACGACACCGGTGTCTTGTTCAGTACGTACTTACATGAGCCTCCGTGACTGCGCCACATAAACCGGGTTAACGTACGGCCGCCCAAAAAAACATGGCTCCCACTCCTGCTACTGAAATACTACGGGCTACTGCATATAATATAAGTTATGTAGCTAACTTGATGCGGTTGTTAAATTACTTATTACTGTGTTTATAGCAGGGACCGTACAACCCCGGTTAAGGCTTTCGGGGCCTTTCAAAGGGGTAACTCATTCAATGGATTACCTTTATCATGATATAACCTATTGAAAGGGTTTTATATTAGAAACCCAGTGAAAGGGTTACATGGTAACCCATTGAATGGGTTTTATACTTGAAACCCAGTGAATGGGTTACATGATAACTCATTCGATGGGTTCTATACTTACTTGAAACCCAGTAACATGAAAATATCATAATATTATGTTATTTCCGCCCAGCACGCGTAGCATGACTCATTCTATCTCTATTCTACCCTGGGACCATTTTGGTTACCATTTTAGAAAAACCCTATCGAAAACCTTTTCAATGGGTAACCAAAATGGTCCCTGGTTTATAGAGTCTGACCAACGAAAGCTGTCCAAGAAAAAATGCGAAACTCTAAAAATATGAAATACTGGTGTTAGTATCGCAGAATATTTCTTGAATAATAATAAGTATCAACACCGTTTATGGAGTGTATAGCGGTTGAAAGCTCTTGATTTTTTTAAATTGCCGCTTTATTTCTTGGACAGCTTTCGTTGGTCAGACTCTATCATGTACCTACGGTGAATCGTGGAAAAGATCATGTGGGCTTGATTGATTTTCGGCGAAAATGGCTACCTTTGTATGGCCAATAGTTATTGTATGGACGGCCGTATTTGGTTTTCCTCTTTTCTTACGTATCTCTGTATCAGCAAAGGGTATCCAATGGTCTGCAGGTGTCTGTCCAGTCCAAAACAGTTTCGTAGACTTCTTGATTCTAAGTTCCTCACGTTTTATCTTCTCAGGTATCCTCAGATACAACCATAATTATATTATATGTATATATTGCAGAAATCTGGATTATTCCCAAAGTACTCCAACAAGAGTTCCCAAACTACTCCATGATTAATATAATATTTTTAATTAGGTTTCATTCTACTCCATGATAATATTAAAATGTTCTCAAAGTACACTTTTAATCAAAAAGCTAATTTAAGACGTTATAACAAAATGCTAAACTTAATCTTTCTTTTAGGAATTTTTGTGATTGACTGTAATGAAATATATGTATTTTTTAGGTAATTATGTAGATGGAGCAGTTTGAGAATTTATAACAAATAATCGGTGGAGTACTTTGAGAATATTTCCAGATACATATGGAGCAGAATGGGAACAAAATAATAAGTATTTTTAAATAATAATAATTCCTTGGAGTAACTCGGGAATTAACGTGAGATTCTTATCTTTTTAGAACAAAAGAATTGAGTACTTGACCTATCTTTGGTTTAGTTTCCTAAAAAAAATAAGATAAAGAATGACTTTCTGATAGTTTTATTAGCAAAATAATCGATATCTTGTGCAACAATACAAAGTTCGTCAAAATACACGCATGTTATCAGTAATAAGTTAATAACACAGAAGCAGTAGATACTGATAACGTCTAGAAATATCTTACATAATAATTAGTGAGTTAATCGCATTACGTCAGCCTTATTATTAGAGGTTTGATAACGGCAAGATACGTACCTACTTAAACAACAATTAGAACAGAAATAGTTTATATTTACTATTCATAGTAACCCACATTTTGTAGGTGTATTTGTATTGTTTTTCCTGTATGTTGTAAACCGGCACGAGCCATATGATAATGCAATTCAAAGTTTTAGCTGGATCTTCGTCATTTTTATAACATAAACTTTTCCTATTACTTACGAAACTTTCAAGACCCTCGAAGATCTGAGTTGAAAGCACCACGAAGCTCGCCGGCAACGTCTAGGCGATGTCTACAACCACACGTGGGATCGCATAGCGCATGCGCAAAGTCAAACCTCCAACTTAAAGGCTAGTATTGAGCGAGCCTCCGTGCGGAGAGGTCATGTCGCAATGTCGGACGGTCGCGAGTCCCCGTCGCAAAGCGGTCTTCGAGACCGTGTCCATTTCTTTGAGAAAGTATGGAGTGGACAATCTAGTAATGACACAGTAGATGCTACCACTGATGTAGACGAAATAGAGCGACGTATTGAGCAGCGCAAGCGGCGCCCCGAGTCGCCGAAAATTGAAGTTAAACTTAAACACACTCGTGATGGAGAATCTCCTACAAAGACTTTTGAATCTTCTTTTCCTAACTTGAAACTAAGACATGTGGAGCCGACTGAGGAACTGGAGAAGTTCGAGCGTCAGGTCGAGGAGGGCGACCTGGCTGCCGGCGTCCGGTTCGTCAAGTTCGAGCGGGTGGTCAAAAGGACTGTAACCGAGACCCGTAGTGAGGAGCGGGCAGAGTCACCCCAGCACGAGTGGTACTCGGAGTATAAGCAGCAGACCTGGCAAACAGCTCCCAGGAAGGACTACCTAAGGAGCAAATCGGAATATGACTCACACATCGCAGAAATACGCAGTAAGTTTAAGCTCTAAATGAGATTACGGTGCAGAAGAGGACCCCGTTTAGGTCCTGTTTTAATGTCTTTATAATAATGACAATGCACTTCTTGAATAATAACATAATTCAGATGCTTTATTCTTCTCTTGAACAACCGGCAAATGTCAAAAGAACGCTCGGCCTTGGCAATCGACAGTAGTAAACAACTTGATTTGGTATTTTAATTTTAGTTTTGACTGATCTGCGAACAAAACTTATATATTTTTTTCCTTTAGACTGTAATGGCCCGAAATGACATCATTCCTAACGATTTTGTTAGGTCGAAAATGAATAGTTTATCAAGCTGGCTTGACCAGTTTGACGTCTTAATGTATTTTGTGATTAATAGATTAGATAATGCTGAGTGTTTTCAAGTAGCCTTTGTTATTAATTGTTGAACAAAAGAGTGTTCTTCCTTACTGACATTTCTGAGCAGATTGTACACCTTGTTTCCTACACAAATCTGTAACTTCATGTTAAACTATAGGTCGTTGGCCAATAAAGTATCGCAACTTGATTCCTCTTATTAGACATCAACGCTTTTTTTCAAGCATGCTTCCCGTCAACCCAGATATACATATATGAATTTAAAATATTCTTATCTCTTACTTCTAGGTTATCGACTACAATACCGGATATTTTTCATATTCCTTTTATTCCGACCAAGTTGCTACCGTTCAAATAATATTTCTCAACTAAATACTAATCGCAATATTAAACAGCCATTATATCCTTTTATCTGATAAATATTTCATATTTGATCTCCGTGGCTGAAATACTTAGTAGCTGATATGTTTATTCTGTCAGGTTTTGTCATTATACTCGTCTTAGCTGATCAGAATTGACCATCAATTAATATTTAATCTAAAAGTCGTTTCCCATGTGTTAATTCTGAATTAATTTAGCTACTGAATTGATGTTATTTTCATCAGTATCATCAAATTAAAAAAATTTTAGCTTTAGCGAATCAATTACTTTTAGGTACTCCAAGAACACCAGACTATTTAAGTTTCTTCATCTCGTTTATTTAGACGCATGAATAAGCAATTGGTCTTGCAATAAAAAGGCAACAATGCACTTACCATGTGAGGCAGTGAATCACGATTCTTAAGACGACTTGGAACAAAACGTTAGACTGAAACAAATTAGCTGTGAATCTTATTGAAGTTCAAGGCTGTTACTGAAGTTTTAAAAAGATAAAACATTTTAAAATTTTGGATTCTTTGCGGATAGTTTTGGTAGTGTGACGAAAGACTTGGTTATTATTAGAATATTTTCATTATTTTGGTCTTTAATAAAACATAATAACGATAATTATAATTATAAAAATCGTAACGACATTACTAGAGTTTTGTTCAAAAATCGCCTCATACACTACAGGGATCTAATACTTTACTATACATTCGGGATCATCTTTTTCTAAAGAATCTTGTCTTACGCTCGCAATACCTATACCTATGCAGGTACCAGCTATCTCTCCTTTATTCGTAAGATGGCGATTTTCTGGTTTTACCAGACGCGCTGCGTCTACCTACGCAATACTTTAGAATAGAAACCAGATTTTTGTAGTATGATGTTACTTGTATCAGTTTCATTTTGTTCTTTTACTTATTTAGTTATGAATATAGTATAGTTATATAATATAGTTTACGACCGTACCCTTTGCTGGAAATCTTAGGAAATATTTCTATTTCTTCTGAATAAAATTCTTCAGCTTTCAAATTATTATGAAAACCTTTGTAATGTAATTATCTTTTAAACCAACTGACTTTCGCCAGTAACTTAGTGCTTACTGCATCCGTTGGTCCAGTTTCGGTTTTATCAAATTCGTCTCGAATTATAATGCAATTAGCTATACATTCGATACATCAATCTTCATTGTTTGCGGTCCGTTGTCCGCTCCAATGATTTAATCTTTAGAAGAATCTGTTGAAGCTGCAGTTATTTTTATAGATGGCGATCTATATAGATAGATTCAAGTAAAAATAACTCATTATTTTGGCTAAATGTATTTGTCATTCTGACTTGTAATATTTTCTAAAGCAATATCTATCCTTCTAAAATGCAACAATCAGGATTACAACCTGTTGCTTAACCATGTCTTCAATTGATGTGATTGTTACTTGTTGCTTTTGCATGTTCTTCATTCACTGTTTCACGATAACCATCTAACAGCTGATGTACTTTTCCTTAAGTTTTAGCATGTGTTACAAAATATTTAACGTTACCAATATTTTCATTATCAATATCGGAATTCCATCAATCAATCAATTTGCTTCTTAATTCCAGTGTGGGAAAGATTACTTTCCTTTGCGATGAGTTGTTTCAAAATTCGCAATTTTATCTTATCTTGCACTTTAGTTATTAGCGCAGTGATAAATGTTGCTCTTGTCTGCTAATTGATTTGTCCTTGGCCGGAAATATTATAAGTTTAAGGGTTCTGTCATAAAATTTTCTTTAAAACGATGTTCTCTGTTGTTCTAAGATTGTGTTGCTTTACCTTCAAGACCAAAAATATTCTTTTGATAGTAAATACCATGTTAAAACTTTGCATATATCATCACGATAACATACATTTAGACTATCATATTTTGGGAGTCTAGCCCAACTAAAGGCTGCATAGGTTAGATGGCAATCTGTCCTCGTAATACCAGAAACACAACGTGCATTTGCTAATGAAGTCACGACCAATGCCATAATGCTATAAAACAAACCTCTCGGAATATAGAACAGGACCAGCATTTAGAAATGCTACGACCAAGATTTTATCCGCTTATGTATATTTCTGATGTAATTTCTAACGAGGACCGATTTAGTAAAGATATAAATTCTGTCAATACATTTGTCTCCCTGAATAATTTATTCAACGTTTCCGAGAAAATCGCCAATAAAATGGTCGCGGCTGAATAGTTCGTGACGTCATATAGCATGTGTAATCGCGTATTATAATTGGCGTGATGTCATTCCTACAGTAAATTAGCACCGAGTTGAATAACAACTACTAACTCGTAGAAATTTTGAGTAAAAACATCCGTTGGTTATAACGTCCACGAGTTAACTTTTTCAATTGAGTGAAATAAAGACGGACAGCCGGCCAGACTCCTAAATCGTATGGTGGAAGAGGTTGTAAGTTCAAACGATTCGTTTCGATGCATTTAGTATAGGGACTTGTTCTGATGTGTAAATTGAAGCCGTCAGTGTAAAGGGTTATATGCTTGGAGAATGAGAGACCTTGCATGTATAATGGATGCTACTTAAGCATGTCTATCACACTCTGGGCAGTAGGTAAGTGCCAATGCCAATATTTCTGACTGGTTGGTCAATTCCTGACAAAAGTTAAAACGACTATGTGCAACGGGAGCAGAAACTCGATATATTTCTTGCATTAAAGTATTCGCTCTGCTAAAGCGCATTTCATTTCAAGCAGTTAGAGGACGCAGATATCTCATAAAGTTGAGAGTATCAACAGAACATTGTTGAGCTAAGATAACAGAGTGCTAAATATATCCTCTGTAATAGCTTTGCTGATTACGGATCACGTAACCTCTGTATGCAAGTTTGTAGATTGCAGCTTCCTTGCAAACCAAAGTTGAATCATTATGAATTTCTCCTGTAGCAGGTGGCTGGTACGCTTACAAACACAAATCATAAACAGTCGAGACTTGTTGGTAAGTAACTCTCTTTCAAGCTGTTGTCTTTTTCAATTTTTCCAAATAAGTTTCTTGTCACAAAGTGTTTTCGAACTCTTGGCATTTACAAAAATATTAATGCTCTGTTAATTTATTATTATATTCAAACTAATGTGATAAAGGAATTTTCAATATCAGATTGATTGATGACTAGAAAGGGGTCGAATACAAAGATGACGGCTGATACGTGATGACAATAACAAGAAATGCCGCGCTTACCCCAAGTCAATTGGGATTGAGACAGGAGATGACGATGGAACATATTTATTAGGAAATAGAGGAATATTAGGTATATCAGCAATTTAGTATTCAAGCTCATGTGATAGAGCATTTAAATGACTTGATAATTGTACATAATAGGCTTTAATTACACACACGAGCATAATTAACGCAAAAATTAAATTCATTAGACACAATTTATTATTTACGATTGATATTTTCCATTGAAGTACCAGAACCTTGTCCTGAAAGTTTGGTCAAAAGTCAAAGTCAAATAATTTTGATTTATAACAAATAATCAAGAAAGGCACTTTTCATCGTTAAAATTTACAAGAAAATAAAATTTATTCTAGTTTCAAAAGGTAGTTTCAACTTTAAAAAACCGGCCTAGTCCGTGTCGGACCACGCACAATGAAGGGTCGGTTTATTTGCGAGTATCCCACTTCACACTAATATTATAAAAGCGAAAGTTTGTGAGTGTGTGTGTGTTTGTTACTTCTTCACGCTCAAACGGCTGACCAATTTTGATAAAATTTTGTATGGAGGTAGCTGTGGGCTACTTTTTATCCCGATATTCCCACGGGATCGAGACTTATGCGGGTGAAAACGCGGGGCGCAGCTAGTGTCATATAAATATATACAACATTTCCCAGAATTAACGCACAACCTCTTAAGCGGGAAAAAAATCAGCAGTTTCATTTATGTTCTCTTAACTCGTCAAAATGTAGGGAACAGCTGATTTTTTTTCGCGATTTGATGTTTGGTCCCATGGTAAAAGTTGTTAATGATGAGTACAATGACCCTTTAAGAGGTTGTGCGTTAATTCTGGGACATGTTGTATAATGTAACATAATTATGTTATAAGCAACTAAATGGTGTTGCATATAAGGTATAATGTGTATTTTTTTTATTGCGTTGACCTAAATGCTTGGCTTTTTTAGCACTAAGGGACCGTAAACTTACGCATTTCATATTTATTTCAACTCGATACCTACACGCGTTCCTGAGAAAAAGGGTCCTGCCTGACTGACAGACAGACGGACGGGCAGACAACGAAGTGATCCTATACGGGTTCCGTTTTTCCTTTTGAGGTACGGAACCCTAAAAATGGTAGTATCAAAGTTTTAGTTAGCACCGTTCCAGAAGTTTTATTTTCGGACATTGCATGGTCGATATCTAAGAACCTTCATTCAGTTCAATTAAAACCTCACACATAAAGATTGATACAGTTAAGTTAATTGAACGGAATACCAAACGATCTCTTTCTATTAAGTTTATCTGTGTAGCTTTAAAATTTAGTGAAAGTATTGCGTTTAATCAAGACCCAATTCCCTTTACTGCTTATTGGATGGACTAACTTTAGGGAACTATTCATGTCCTTTGTAGAGTACCTACTACTGATAAGAAGACAAATTTATGCCCTTTTACGTTCTTTGTCTTTCAGGAATCTAGAATAGAGTAACACATAACATCACGCCTGTAATGTCCGAAGGCTTAAGCAGAGGTGTACCTATAGTACACCCACATTTCGCCAGTTATGTTTAAGTCCCATGTAATAGGGGCGAGCCTATTGCCATCAACCGAGCACAAATCCAGACTCCGGGCTGCAACTGAAAAATTCCTAATGGAAAATCCTAATAACACTTTGCCCGACCTGGGAGTCGAACCCAGGACCTCATGCTCAGCAGTAGCGCTTATGACCACTAGACAATGAGGCAGTCAGTTAGTGAGTGGGTAGAATAGAGTAGGTTGACTAAATACGTATCTACTTTATTCTCTATCATGCAAACAAGGGTAGTACAGTCTGTGACCAGCATTACTTGACCCCTGTTCCATTATTTAATTTCATTAATCTTCTTTGTAAGAGGGGTCAGGCAAAATATTGCTTTTCCCGATGCTGAGACGTTGATTGTTGAGGAGTTCTCCTGGTAAGAACCAGGAGAACTGCCAGTCACTATATGCATAGTGACGAGCATAAATTGCTTAGCAACCACATTAAAGTACCTAATCGAATCGCAACCCGTTAAATACTTATTATTATATTGTCCCGGTGGCCATCTGTGGTCTCCATCATCAGTTCCACTTCACCAAATGGTGCTTTCCGAAAGCAAATGCACCAGTTACTATAAAAAAATACCCAAATCGCTATATGTGTGCCTATAAAATTTGAGGATTTCCCTCGATTTCTATGGGATCCCTTCATCAGATTCTGATTTGGGTGGCAATGGGACCACCTCGGGAGCATACCCTTTCAAACGAAAAAAATAATTTTCAAAATCGCTCTACCATCGACGGAGCAATCGGTGAACAAACATTAAAAAATCAAAAAAAATACATACAGCCGAACATATAACCTCCTCCTTTTTGGAAGTCGGTTAAAAAGTAGGTAAATGCATTCCAAAAAATTACACCTATAAATTATTCTTGACTATATTTGAAAGAATAAGTGGAAAATAAGTGGGTGAATCATGAGCAGTCATACGTAAACTGTGCCAGCGCCGGCGCATCGCAGGTGTGAGGTGCACAACGAGTCAATGAAACTATCGGTTACATTATAAACGGATGAATATACATCTAAAGAAAACGTGCGTAAGAAATGTTAGGGGCAGGACGGATCCTGCCACGGTTGCGAGTTTGTCCGAAAGGGATATCGTGGCCCTGGCACACAGGCAACGGAAGGAACACGGGTAGGTTTTAGTCAGTAAAACGCCCTCCCGCTCCGTCCAGAGCGGGAGAAATAATTTCCAACCCAAAAATAAAAATAAAAAAGGGGCAGAACGGATAAGAGTTCTAGTACAAAAAAATATATTGGAACAGGCAAAAATCTATGAAGACTAAAGGTTTACTAAACACCAACGTTCTACTATTAGCTCGTTCGTTCCAGGAGCATGCATACTCAATTTATACTTTTCCGTAAAAACAACCAATAAATAAAATCTCAATAGAATAGTTCTGTTTTATCGACCAACTTCAAATATCCTGAACGTGGATTTAAAAATTTAAGCTTTTATGAAGAGCATTTGTCTCGTCTAATTCTGCGCGTGCACATAATATACGTATATGTACTTTTTTAACTTTTATTTTCTGTAGAGACTAATATAGTTGACCTTGCATCTTGATATCAGACGTTTTTTATTCGTTTGGACATTAAACCGGTTTCTTGCTGGTCAATTTAAGATATAAAACGTCTTTTGGTAATATTTAACTTAGTCAATGGTCCGAAAAATTAAGGTATTGAAGATTTGTATTAAAGCTTTATTCTTGGAATTCTCTCGAAATCTTTCCGTTGATGCGTATACTTCATTTATACGCATCAACAGAAAGATTTCGAGAAAATCGGGAAAGAATCTAAGAACTATGTCCAAAATTCCAAAGACTTCTCTTTGGAATTTTGGACATAGTTCTTAGATTCAGAGCTACCAGGGTTAGAACTAGGGAGACATTTTAGTAATGCCAGGATGAAATATTTTAAAATCCAAAGACTTAATCCATCTAAGCACTCACTCCTATAAGTTTGGAGTAGTTTTTGGTGGTGGCAAAAAGAGGTTCTTATACTGAAGCACCCACTTAAATCTTACCAGGAGGATCTTGCGATAACCACAAAATCGCCATCACTTGTAATGTTCCATTTAGCTGTTCGAGATGGGTACTGGTCATTCAAGCGTATCGGCTAACGCTAAACCGCAACTATCAAAGTAATCTGTGCTATCGGTGCGTTGGCTCCGCTCGCCCCTGTAAACTTGAAGCATTGAACACGTGATGCGGTGTGACGTGGCTCGGATTATGTTAATTGTGCAATAGCTTAGATAATTATTACTGGATGATACACAGGACGTTTCATTGAGATGGGTCAGTGTGGAAAAATCTGAAGTTATGAGAGATAAGAGGCATCTTAATGCTTGACGCTATATAATGTAATCACGTTGAGGGTCAAGTTTTTGTTGTGATAGTTTTGATGATGTCATATCTCTCAATATGCTTATGATCTGGTTTTACTGCTACTCGAATATAAACATCTATTATTTGTTTAGTATTTGACCCGTTAAGAGGCATTTGTTCTTCCTGAATATCATTCGATAAACTATTATCTGAACCATAATATGAATTTACATTAAAGATCATCCTTATGAACTTCAGGATCTTAAGTTATATATTCAAATTCAACATTACACGTTCACTATGAACGATTACCTGGAATAGTTCATGTATAGGTAGTATAATATTTAAAAGCAGCTCTGCCTGACTGAAAAATGGTGTAAATATGAATATGATAATTAAGATGACTTATTAAAAAGCAAACAGCCCAACACAATAACATCGTTCAAAGTTTAATAATTGATAACCATTGGAAGGTCACATATTATAGAGAGACTACAGTTTGGCGAATTTACCTACATTTTAATATGGTCGGTAATGCATAATGTATTGTATTCAGTGCAAATCTACCTATAACATAGGGTTGAATTATGGCATACGCAATTTTCTAGAAGTTTTTTAAGATATTTTACATCAGTCGCCTTTCACGAGTGTATCTTCATTTATTTGTTTTTTTTTTGTTGTGTTGCCTCCTTCGTGTTTCTGTTTTCTACGTTGCATTTGTCATAACAATAGTATCAGCAGATATTATTAATAGTTTTATTACTTGTCTGTCGAGAGTAGTTACTCTATTGTTTTTACTTCTCGAATAATTAACTTTTGCTTAGTTCATATTTGTCCATGGTAAAATAGTGTCAGTTATGATTTTCCCACGTTTTCCGTGAGTAACAGTATGTTTCTGGACTTTTAAAGGTAATTCTAGCAGAATGAATCCTACCCTACCATCCTATACATCCATTACTACCTCAAATTATATAATTGATACCCACAAACATTTTGGAGTGGTCCTGATAAATGATATGAAAGAAAAGTGTAGGGCATAAAAACATATACAAAGTGAGCAGCATTAAATATACCTACCGTTATTCGGCATTCTTTCAATTCATTTAATTGATGATGAGAAAAGTAGAGAAGAATTTGCTACTGATTATAAAGTGCATGTCATAACAAATTAATCACAGAATCATATTGATATTATAAACTGTAACACGGTACAGTCAATATTGATACTCAATATATCATTAGCACACGTTCTAAGAACTAACATACTGTCCTAGAATCGATTCAAAACAATCTAATTTACAACAAATTATATCAAATACAAAACAAATCATAAACTACTACTAGGCTAGGAGTACCTACTCGTGGTAATGAAATGATGTCATCTGCGCGTGATTAACCAACTCGCGGTTATCACACGACCTGTATATCGTTTATATGGACGGCGAAAATAAAAGGTGATCTGTCTTTACATGGAAAAAATATTTATGTAATGTGTGGACTATGTCATTCTGAGTAAGTAAATTTAGTGAGGAATGTAGGTATTGCAGTGTGTCATGTGATATTACCTTAAAGTGGAGGCTTAGGTATACCTGCATGCAAAATTGTGACTGAAACTTCAGTTTAAAAGAGAAATGAAAAAGAAGTTCTTATCTAGGTAAAGCTAATTTTATCTACTATAAAAGGTTCCAGTTCATGTGCTGAGAAATCGCAAAGGCAACAGAATACCAGGGTTAGTAAATTCTAAGAGGGCAATTTACATAAAAGTAGGGGGCCGTATGCTAAAAATATAGGTAAACATCTACTCGTAACAAGATCTAGTATTGGTATACTTGAATACATAAATGAAGTCACACAAGCTATTTATATAGAGGAAAATCTCAACACTCCGTAGGTAAATTATTGGAAACCGATCCAATGATCTGATCAGAGTTCCGAACTCAGAGAGGTAACAGCGGGCCATTTAGGCTTTTATTGTTTCTAACTCCTGAAGAATAAGCAGATCTATAGGTAATTTGTCCAATACATGTAATAAAATTGAGCTGAATGGTGCTGATCCGTACGTCATGTTCATGAACGGGCGCCGTCAGTAGGGACTGGTCATCTCTAACTGGCACAGCTTATTTTAATTATTTTATTTTTTAATTGTTTATTATTTATCTTGGACTATCTACATCGTTCTCACATATATTTATAATTTCATCATAAATGATGTAACCAATATTTTGATTTTATTATTATAGATTATAGATATTCTGTCTCCTAAGATACAGGCCATCCCTAGTTTAGGTTTTTTAAATTTTTGTTTTTATAGACAATTATTTTATTTTTTTCCACTTGTGTCCATTGTTAGTTGATTAAGTCTTAGCATGTAACTAGTATACAACCCGTGTCTATGTATATTTTGAATCAATAAACTTATTT
The DNA here is from genome assembly GCA_948098905.1 of Tiliacea aurago. Classification (NCBI taxonomy): domain Eukaryota; kingdom Metazoa; phylum Arthropoda; class Insecta; order Lepidoptera; family Noctuidae; genus Tiliacea; species Tiliacea aurago. The sequence goes on along the minus strand of OX402583.1, from coordinate 2,631,118 downwards.
TTTTTTTTTTTTTATTTATTATTTAAAAGAGTGTCCATGAAGTTTCTTGTTCGTTCGTCTCCTTATGAAACTACTACGCTTTGGAATGAGCAACTACTAGCTTCATTTTTCCGACTATCCGACTCCTTGAAAATTTTAAACTGCCTGTAATTGGTTTAGTTTAAACAAATGCTTTAAGCATTTATTTAGATATATAGGTGTATAGTAGACCATTGTGAATTCCATATACTAAAACAATGTTTTGCATCTAAACCCCCCGCCGTTTATATGTTATTTTTGGATACCTACTTGCGTGCTTACAAGCCGTTTAATTATACACGAAAGATCTAAACCGAGACTTACAAGACCGTCACGGCTGTAGATCAATGTATTAAAATGTATATATGTATATATCGCTCATGTATATCGGGCACTACAAAATAAAGCAAGTGAGTAATGTAAAAAAAAATACCTAGTAGATGTGATGTTAGTTATAGTCAATGACGTATTATAAATAGACGCGTCATATACGAACATTAGTGCACTCAAAAACAGCGGAAGCCGTGAATGTAGCTACATACTTGCATACAATCATACAGTGCGTGAAGAAAAGGAAAGACCTATACCTATTCTGTTGTTAGAAAGAGATTAACATACATATTTAGTAACGTGACTAGCTGCTGCATGTTTATTGGCACGTAAGCGTGGGTCGCAGCAGTCAGAAGAATTTTAAAACAAAAAACATTTTAATATGTTATAATAAAAAAATACAGACGTTTTTCTTTACTCTCATAGTAGTAGTGTAATTTGTAAATCGTGTATAGACACAGGAAGGCATTGTCTTTACAAATAATTGCTGAGAATTGCGAGTGATAGTGGCGTGTAGCCGCGTCACTGGATGGCGCGCGACTAATTACAAGTCAGGCAATTGCCTTGCTTTTACTTTGACATTATTAAGCGCGGGTAACGCATCTAAAGGTAATCTTGTTTTGTTGGTTATAGTAGGTATATTTTGATTTCTGAGGAACCAGAAGCTCCAACAGTGTTAATTGCATTGGTGGCAATGATAGGTATTACTTTTTACTCACAACAATTGGTGTTCTTGCCATAAATAATGTCATGTGTGAAAAAGTTTTACTTATTTTGTTCGATATGCAATGATAAAAGGCTATAATAAAATGATACGACCAATTGGAACCGTAGCTTCTGACGTTTCATAAGTGCCCTTGTAGGCTTATGTGATAACAAATATTTTGATTTTGATTATACAGGTTGTTAAAAAAACTGCGTGCCATAGCTTAGGGGTAGGTTCAGTATTGATAAAGGCACCCGGCGAAAAATTTATAATAAAAAAAAAACAAATAAAATATTGCAAGCCTAACCTTATTTAGTACCTACTAACTTAATATAGCAATCGTTTAGAACTAAAACTTTTTTATACATATATAAAAAAAAAAAAATAAAAACAATTCAAAATAAAACATATGAAAATTATTGCAAAATCAACCTAATTTAGTCCTACTAACTTAAAATAGCAATCGTAAGTAGGTACTAAATTAGGTTTATCTTGCAATCATTTTTAAATGTTTTTATTTTGATTTTTTTTTCCTGGGTTTTTTTATCGGTACTGAACCTACCTAAGCTATCGCACGAAATTTCTTTAAATAGTATGTAATAATAGTTTGTATTATAGTTGTATAATAGTTTTCGACCTTTTTAACACTGATGTTATCTCATCAAGTCTCTCACTAGTCTTCATTTAAAGTCAGCGACGATCCTAAGCTCATTCGTTATATTATTATGATGTTCATTTTTCAGTCTCGTTTTATCTAAAGTCTATTCAAATCCTTGTTTGATTTTGAAGTTTTTTTTCCACTAAAACTAATATGAAATTCGCAAACTGAACTTTGTGTTCGGGGGTTGTTTTTCTAAAAACATAATTATGTTTGTTTACATGTTTGGATACTAAATCGCGAACGTAGTATAAGGGAAAAAGGTAATTGGACATTGAAAGAGTTGACTCATGGTTTACCAAAGTGACGCCGTTGTCTCACCCTCCGGAAAGCAGGCGCCTTGGCGTGACGGCAGTACATGTTTATGTAAAGAAGTTGGTTGGCAGTGTTAGATAATCGTATGAAAGCGGATATGCCTTGATGGATCTCTGTTTTATAGGGGAAAATGTTGCCTTTTACGATGACGTATGAATTTGATAATTATGTATTTCGAGACTTTTTCTCCAATTTTCTTAATATCAAGATAAGATTTAGAGGAAAATAAAAGGGTTATTTTGTATGAATTAGAGTTCTTAATTTTATAATTGGTTGGCAAATCCAATTAAGACAATTTATTTATTTGTGCACTATTCATTACCTAAGTATAGGCTGTTTACATTACAATATACATATATGGCCGCCAGTAAAAGTCACAATACCCCCCGTACCAGTTGATATTATATTACAGTAGGGTATTATAATGTTAAAGTTTGTGAAGTTTGTTACTAAATCATGCAAAAACAACTGAACAGATTTGGATGAAACGCACATCAATCACTGAGACAGTTCATATTCTAAATTGTAGGACATAGAACTATTCTTTGAAGTGTAGTTTCTCTAGGTTGCAAATGAAGCTGCAGGCAACAACTAGTTCAATATAATTCACTCAAGACAAGCTAACTAATTCTGTAATCCAACTTGGGTGGTCCCACATAATAAAGTAGGACAGGCTTATAGTTTCTTGTCGATTTCTATCGACAACGTAAGGTTTCCCTGTCAAACCACTGTATTTATTGGCCATCTAGACAGACAGATACAAGCAGATGTCTGTCTAGAGACCGTCTATCTATAGCCAAGTCTAAATAAGGTGTCTCACCTACGTTAGCGGTGACTGATGAAGAAAATAATTGAGGAGCTTTCTTGTTGAAAAAAGGATCAATTTTCTTGATCATTAATCTTTTTAGGGTTCCGTAGTAAACAAGGAACCCTTATAGTTTCGCCATGTCCGTCTGTCTGTCTGTCTGTCTGTCTGTCTGTCTGTCTGTCTGTCCGTCCGTCCGTCTGTCGCCAGCTTAGCTCAGAGACGCTTAGTCCTAGAAAGCTGTAATTTGGCATGGGTATACATATTAATCATGCCAAAAAAATGGTAAAATAAAATTATGAAAAACATTTTTTTTTAGGGTACCTCCCTTACACGTGAAATGGGGATGATATTTTTTTTTCTCGTCTATTCCATGGTGTGGGGTATCGTTGGATAGGCCGTTCAAAAATATTGTGGGTTTGGGAAAACCATTTTTCAATTAAGGGATCCGTTTGGGTAATATTAAGCTTTAAAGTGCTAGTTTTTGTTAGAGTCAAGTGTCCCCCCCCCTGCCAGCTAAATGGTTGGTTTTGGATATGTGAAAAAATTCATGGCAATAGTATATATAACGAAATTAAAAGGAAAACTAACACAGCTAAGTAGGCTTCACAAGTTAACGAGTAATAGTCGACCAACTTAAATTTGCAGTTGGAGAATTGACCGTAACGTATATCGATGTATGGGAGAGCATGTTTTTCAACTACAATGTTAAGTTTGTTTTTGGGATAAATTCATCCCAAACACGGAACCCTTCATTGTGCGTGGTCCGACATGCACTTGGCCGGTTTTTTTATGATTGTGTTGGAGATTTGAGCAATAGAATTTCATTTGTAAGAAGTTTTTACTTACTTATATAGAAGTAGATACAACGGTACAATTTTACTTTCGCTGTAGTAATCTTGCCATCATTTTAGTGTTTAGCAAATAAATTGTTGATTGCAATGTATCTCTTTTATTAAGGTCAAAACTGATTATTTTTATCTTGTACGAAGGTGTACAATGTGATGAAATGGAGTAAAATGAATGAAAATGTCTGTGGAGGAAGTATATAGTTGCACGGGTCACAGGAAAGCTGTGGTTAGACCAATTGTAGAGATATGGACTGTGATGTAGAGGAATAAGGAGCATGATATAAACAAAAAGTGGATTTATGAAAAGAGGTAGAATAGATGGATACAGTTGTACAGTGTAAAAGTAATTTTTTTTTAAAAAAGAATAACCGTGGAGTTTCTTGCCGGCTCTTCTCCATAGGAAACGACCAATTGGAACCGTGCACCTAGCTTCTGACGTTTCATAAGTGCCCATGTAGGCTTATGTGAAATAAAAATATTTTTGATTTGATTTTGATTTTTGAGTTTGTGAAACATGACATGGCTAGGAAGGAAGTAAACTCTAAGTCAAAATATTTATTTCAAATAGGCACATATGAGGCACTTTTGAACGTTAAAATTTACACTTAAGAATGGCAGCGTTCACTTTTCTCCAACCGAAAAGACTGGCCCGCGATAGCAGTGGACAGATGTGTGTGGAAAATTGAGATCTTGGGGTAGCAGCCCACTGCTACTCCAAGATCTCACTTAACTTCATCAAAAAATATATCTATTTATTTAGCCCGTTATGTTGGGACTTATTGGGCTAAATTCATAGATATATATTTTACAATAATTAGATATCGATTGATGACCAAACCTGTGTCCACGTTTGATGTTTTTCAAATACGTAGCGGTGTTACTCCTACTGTTGGATAGATACTTTCGAAAGAATGGTCTTTGAGAATTTTAGGAAGACGAGCCTCTTTTTTAAACAATTATTATTAAATAGTATTGTATACCTTACATTGAATGCGAAGTTTCATCTCGTCTAGTCAACATTTTCAGTCTAGAAAACTGATGCTGATATGCTTAATAAAACAAACTGCCTTTTGTTCTTACTTATCTGTTACTGTCATCATTAGATATATTTTATCTTTATTGAAGAAAGTTCCCTCCACTATATAGCGCGTGAAAAGTAACATAGCATTGAAATACATTTAGATCCTAAGCACAATCTAATAATTTACAATTCCAGTCTGAAGTTAGCATTAAAATTCACGCTCTAACATTATCCACCCACGCTAGACGTAATAGCCGTCAATATGAATTTATTATTTACAGCCAAAACGTAGAAAGTATATTAGGACGCAGTAAAACCCTCCTAAAGAAAGCATGAGTCATTTGGTCGATACAGAAACAAATTAGGGCTGAAACAATTGGTTAAATAAAATTCAAACGTGTTTTCCATCACGCTATTGAGGAATTGAAGAATCGTATCGTCTATGTTCAGCTATCCTTCTTAAAACCCTTTCGCATAACTGTTATCAGTTATCACATACGTGTGTTATGTTTCATGGTGAATTTACTCTCTTTTATTTAAATATTTTGTTCGGCTCTCCCTCGCCAAAGTTTCTCATCGGGACCTTATTAGTTATTACTAAGTCTTCGCCGTCTGTTTATCTCTCTTACACAGGGCCGCCTTACGAAACGATGCGCGCTTTTATAATTTCTAAAGTGACGATATTATCGTGGCCATCCACGTCCATAAGATGTATGGAAATATGTGTATGCTATAACGTTATCGTACGGAAATTTAAAAACGTCTTCATATATTTCCATACATTTTTTCTTCCCTGTGTTATCGTGATGGCGTGACGTGTACGTGGACGTCCACGATAATATCGTCACGTCAGTTCATAATATAAATAACGGCTTCTGCTTTACCTTTTTCTAATTTGAGTCTGTACCAGCCTACTACAAGTATTTACCTATTACTAAATAGGTTCATGAATACTGGTAGATTGCTTGTCAATTTTTTCGATCTGTTGGCCAATATATAACTGCTGTATATGGCCTCAGGCCATAATACAAAAGTTGGCGCAATTTGGAACTGCTTGTGGGAAAAAATCGAAACCATTCGTACGAGTATCGTATGAATAATTTATTGTGTATCTAAGTTTAGATTGCTGTTGAAAATACTCACCATTTCTCAGACAAACTTCAGATACTTAAATCTAATTGAAGTCCGCCAAGGATTTGTTTTTTTTTTACCACAGCGATTAAGGTCTTGATTCTTCATCTCACCTGATGGTAAGTGATGATCAGACCGAAGGAAGCGAGCGTTACCCGGACTCCTCAACCACAGAGGAACTGGACTATCTTACCTCTAACTGTCGAAACACAAAAATGCTATTAACATTTTTGTTATGGTGACAGACTCAGATAAGATAGTGGCAGCTAGCCGGGACTTGGAACAAGCCCTACCACCAACAAAACCGAGACCAAAACTTCATCATCGTCATCATTTCAGCCGAAAGACATAGGACTCCCGCAAGGGGTGGTGGGGTGTCACAATCTCCACGCTTGGCTGGCGTGTTGGCGACGCAGTATGGTGTTAAAATGCATAGAGAACGCTGCTGCCCATTCTCTAGTAAGTCTCTTAGTCGCGTTTTACGACAACCACGGTAAGAAATAGGGGAGTGCTATTCTTTACGTCCGGCACCACACAGACCAAAATTTAAGAACATTTCAATTTAGTGGGCTACCACTGCGGATCCATCTTAAGTTAGTTGACTGGCCAGAGAGTGTCTGACTTTGTCGTAGGTACGTCGCTTCTGGAAACTCTAAAATGCACTTGTCAGTCACAAGCTGTGTAGGAATGTTGTTGGATAGACATGTAGCGACTATTATCTAATTTGTATATCTTGAGTGCAATATCTTAGCCATTATGATTAAATTAATTGTAAGTTAGTGACAAGATAAGATCGATCGATTACGATCAAGTGTCAATCACTTGATGTGCCTTTGTCGTGCCTTGTGTATGAATATTTTAGTCTTTCGTTAAGAGATTGTTTTCACTGTCTAGTTATTGACGATTTATCATTTTGACAACTGTCGTTTCCAGTTGCTCTAGGGTGCTACACACTCGGTTTGGCATATTTGATCCGGCAGTATTTGTTGAGCAACAAACCTGACCTGAAGCGATTACTATACATATTTCGCTTTCATTCGGATCGTATGGATCGGCAAAATCCGTTTGGAATCTAAACTTGCTGAATGATGTTCGTGTCAGCTCGGCACAATTAAAACCAAGCCGAGCGGCTTTTCCCGGACATATTATCTGCATTATAATCGATTATGCCGTCCGGGTGCACCGAATTATGCCGAGCTGAACAAGTGTATAGCCACCGGTTTATGAGGATAGAAAATACAAAATCCTATCATGGAAGACATTTTGAATTACACCATGGTATATTTATATGCAAATGGCTCCTTTTAAATGCAGAAGCCCCGCAATGAACAGGACAACTAACTATCGTCACGATACACTAAAAACAGACTCTAATAGAGACAGGTTGTTACTTCATGGGCTATGAACACCATAGACAATTGGTACTATATGACTCATGCCATTTGCACAGGCACTGTGTGTACATGTGCCCATTCATGCAATTGTTGTTCAAGTTCGGATCTGTTTACAGGTTTGATACACCAATGAAGAATGATAAAAGTGTTACTCCTACTGTGTTGACTTGTAACATACTAAATAACAATCTGGATACTATTAGTCTTTTCGTAAATGTTTTATGTTTAATCACTAATCAAGTAATCAGTTATACTTTAAAAGAGCTTGTTATTTCTTGTAAAATAAGCGTTTTCTTTTTTAAAAAATCTCCTTGTTTTCATTCCAGTGTTTTTAAAAATGAAATAAGTTCTTTAACTGGCAGACGAGCACAAAATGAACATGGGAAGTTGAAAATGGATTTTTTTTATAAAAAAAAATAATGTGTTTTATTTCAGATAAAATACCCATAAACAATTTATCTAAGCAGTAAAAACATTAAATTATAATAAAAATAAAACATGGAGGTAGGTATAGGTACCCACAGTCTTCAAAAACATAGTCTATCGTCATTTATGCCATGACGGTCATGGTGATGGTTTGTTTTTTTGTTGTTTATGTTTTGCATTATGTCATGACAAGTTTTTGTCTGACCTTCTAACTGACCTTTTACGATGAAAATTCCATCACCTTGGTTACAAACTTACAATCAGAGGCAAACATATTTTGTAAATATTTTTAATTACGTTTAAAACAAAACAGTTTCTTGCCCTATTTACTGATGGTCGTGATAAGCCGTGAACTGTAAGAAACGTTGTGCAATAACCAAGTATGCGAACTGTTAACCATTTATCAAATTAAATACGTAATATTAGTTATGGTGACCTTGTATATATATAGCCTCAATTTGGGGGTATAACTAGAAATACGGCAACATAGGCCTCTATCTTTTGACGACAAGTAAGTAGATATGGTAGAAACAACAAATGTTGCAGACGTACCAATAGCGCTTAAGAATCAGGAACTGGTGATCTGCGGCTTTGCTTCTACACCATAGGATCTGTTCCACTTATCATTTAAAAGAATCTCTTAAGGCTTTAGCAGATTTAGCCACATCATAATCTGAGACTAAAACATTATTCGAAGTCAACATTGTTTCCATGGCGTCACTTTGCCAATGATCTACTTTCAATACAACAGTGAGCCAAACATTATTAGGTAAGAATAATGTAATAGATAAATGGACCAGCCAGTTAAACTGCATAGAGTCCATGACCTTGTGTTCCGCGTCGCTTGTTCGTGTTTTAATAGTTTTTGTAACCATTATGAAGCCAGACTTGCGTGGGAGTTGATCTATGGAAGATAAAAGGGATTCGTTCGACATGAATCTACATAATAAAAGCCTCGCCATCGCCATGGTAAATTGAGCGATTTAGGTCTTTGGAATAGGCTTAAAATACAAAAGATTGCTAAAAGCATTACGTATAACGAAACATTATTAATGGAAGAAGTTTTGAGGTATAAAGAACAGGGTGAAAAGTTCCTCATCCTCCTTTCTAACGGGGAGAATTCTACGACCAGACGGTTGGTGGGTCTGGTGGGGCTACTGCCCGACGGTTATTGTCGGGTATACAGGGTTATTTTTAAAACGTCAATAACCTCTTAAGGGGTCATTGTACTCATCATTATGAACAACTTTTACTATGGGTCAAACCTGAAATCGCGAAAAAAAAGCGCTGTTCCCTACATTTTAACGAATTACATTCTAACATAAATGTAGGGAACAGCTGGTTTTTTTTAACGATTTTAGTCGTTTTAAAAATAACCCTGTATAACGGGACAACTATGATACGTTAGCGTTGTTCGTATACATGGTTAAAACGTTGAAAGTGCTTCTTGCTTCCACAAACACTAAAAAGGTTTTATTCTAAAATAAGCGAATGCATCGAAGTTAGTTTTTCTTACAAAACTTGTTTGCGGTTTTGATGTGGCCGGAAGTTGGTAAACACTTTGATTTGATCGATGTAAAAATAATATCAATTGCTTGAATTACTCCACGTTTTAGATTGCAACGTTTACTAATTCCGTATGAACGCGAACGGAAGAAATGTATATTGGTTACTAAGAAATGCAATAAAATGTACGATTAGTTCTGTTAATGATGCAATTAGTTACAGTGCTATCAAGGTTATGCCGGTTTTCTGAATATTATGATATTTTTATGTGGTGGGATCTCTCAAATCTTACTTTGCAAGATGATTTGTTTAAACACACTTTTCCCTCTCGTGGTCTTTAACATGCATATATTGTTTGCATCACATCTCACATGCACTTAAACTCTGACCCGGTTAAGATGTAATAGATTAAATTAATTTTTAAACTCTTAATATTAGCTAACTTCAAATTGTTTTTCTCGAATTACAAAAATAATCATAGTTAAACCTGTCAAAAATGACGTAGGCCCAAGTATACCTCCTTGCGGAACCCGAAATTCTAAATGCATGAATACAAATTGCAATCAACGCATCTGGCACTGCAATATCACTTTTAGAACCTATCATGATTGTAACACCTCTTCAGTATTTTGTGTTCGCCATTTCACTCTCTCATATAGCTTTTCCTTGTCGCTCACTGGGTGTGACCTCACCGCGCTTGCGCAAGCGTCATTGTTCTGAGGGTCAAACGATGTATGATGATCTAATGACATTTTATACGTGGTTTTTTGCGATATATTTGTGATATATTATGATATTTTGTGGTTCTGCATATTTTGTGTGGCGATTATATTTTTTGCCTTACCATACAATTTAAAATCAGTGTGACATAAATAAAGTGTATGTGCTAAAACTGATACAGAATTATAATATTTACCTGAATCGAGCATGGACAAAAATATCCCAGTGTTCTTGGTTTTGGGCACTTCTGGGCTAACTTGAAGAGGTCAATTGGTCTCCAGACACAGAATTTTACTTACTTATGGTAAAATAAGCTATTGGTTGCTTGGAATGACACATAAAACTAATGGTTTTTAGGATCAACTTCGCTTCGGGAAATCGGGAGTAGGTAATAAAAACTCGGTGCCTCACTGCCTCTTTTGGATCATTTTCATTACAATCATGTTTTTTATTGCCGGCGCTACAAAACACGTGAAACACCAAGAAATAACTGCAATTGATACTCGTTAGTATCTTTACACACTTGAAATAACTCTTCATTTTTTTTCATTCATTCATTTCATTACTTTTTAACTAACTCTTCATTACTTTTTAGAAAAACGAATAGATTTTATTTCTGCATAAACTAATGTCAATCGGTTTCTAGTACCTAATATATAAATAAATAAATGGTTGCAATATCTGCGTTGCTCATTAGATCGTAGGCTATTAAAATGCAAACGCTAAGCATTAGTCCTAAGCGTTAACCAGAATAACCAGATTTTGATAAACCCTAGCCATTCTATTCTAGAAATAGCTTTAAAAACTTACTAATCACGCTTCATAATCAATAATATTGCGTGCACCTACATAAAGTTTTGTTTTATAAAATACACCAAAGAAATTCGTGCTTTTCTGAAATTAAACTTTATTATTACTGAGTAAGGTAGGTTTTGGTGTGATTCCGAAATTTCGACCTTAAAAGTCCAGACGCTCTGTGGCTGGAATTTAAAATAAAAGATAAAAGTGGAATGTAGCGCTATCTGTGCTCTTGCGCATTGTGCTGTGTGCATAATGTTGTTTAAGGATAATGTGGCTATTTATACAATCTATTGGTGTAATGAAATGTTAACGAGGCATTGTATGTAAGTGCTTATGTTAAATGTCTTTATACATATGTTAAGGATATAATGGATATTTGGGAATTGGTTAAAACTGACCATGAGTGCAGTAATACGAAATTGCTTATGCTTTGTGTCAGGACATTAGTAATGAACTATACTAGTTGATGATAAGTACTTAGGCACAAGCAAAGGTTACGATTATACTTTTCATTCGCGGAAAGAACTTTGAATGTTGGAAGTGATTTGAAGTAAACTAGACATCTAACTAAATGAAACCCTGGAGCTCTTGTAAATCTAGCTCTGCTAGATTAAAATTTATGAAATTCTTGATCACATCATGAAATAGAGTTCAAAATAATACCATAGCAACAGACATCATTTTGGTGACATTAGTAGGGAAGCATTCATCATTAAGGGGAGGTTAGTCATAAGAATACCTCACTTATTTGACGGTAGGTACTTAAGATTGGAACGCTATTGTTGTCACGTAGACATTTGGATGTTGCATCAGACAAGTTGTTGTTTTGCCTATGTCTGAGTAAAGGTATACCCTCAAAATAATTAAACAAATTCTGAGGGTATACCTAAGTATTTGGAATTGCAAGCATGTAAATAACATGACGAGATGACGACATGTTACGCCGACCTCAAATAAATTGGGATTAGGGCAGGAGGATAACAATGATGATGAAAACCAGTTTGGTGTAAATACCAGTTTTTGGATTTTTCCTTATTTAAAGCTGATAAATGCATAAGAGAGATCGCCAGTTTAACCTTCACAAACTTTAAAAATATGGGAGAAGCTAATTAATGTTTTGTGTAATTCCAGAAAATTTATGAGTTTCAGATGAAAGTACCACTTACCAAAAAGCAAAACAAAATGTCTGCCTCCATTTCAACAACACCTAGAAAATAAAAACCTAATTTGACTAATGTAAAAAATAAAAGAAAATCTGCTTAATTAAAAAAAAGAAGACAACGTTCTCGGGAACGCTTATGGAATCTTTAAATAACTTGTTTAATAAAATGAGGTAGAACGGAAATGCCAATGAGATTAGTTATCCTCCTATGCTATAATGGTTCACGCTTATTATCACCCGTCTCAGTAAATATAACATGTGATGTTTGACACGCCTTCTTCCCATGGGGGTAGGCAGAAGCTATAGATCGCCACCTGCTACGTTCCTTACATACTCCTTTTGTATTTGGTGCTTGCTCACGTTTTAGGGATTTCCGTACCTAAGTGTGAATAATTTGTTAATCTCGGGCCTGGTCCTCTCTGGGCCTCATCTCCCTTCCCTTCATGTCTTCTAAAGTCAAAGCATTATCTTTGACAGCATAAAGCTAGCAGCTCATGCATGATTGATATTACAATTCAGTAAGTTGCCAATATCAATATATTCCCTACCTACAGTGTTAATTACACCTTCCTTTAAACTCTACAGTAGAAAAACACAAAGAGCTACATCGACCCGGTTCCCAGGACTAAAGTCTAATAAGGCACGAAGCTCTTCCATTGTGACCTAATCAAGGAATCGTGTGTCGGTTATTTTATACTATGTTAATGCATTACGTAAAAGTCCACTTACCTTGATGACCTCATGGTGTCTGTCATTCGAATTCTTTCTAACAACCGAATTTGGACTCTATTTTGAAAGATGTACAGTGCGTTTTGGAATGTGTCGTATAATATATTTGGGAGCAGAGCTGAATCCTGTATTGAAATTGCAATATCGTGTCGAATTGATTTGATTAGCTTTATTAAGTTATTGTTTGATCTTTGCTGTTAAATTCAAATATTACATCTTTGACTGACCAAGTTATAGTTAGGAGTTTCTGTTTCTCTTGGGCGGGCCGCTTCATGTCTGTCCATCTGTATTGTTTTGTGTCTAACATTGTCGTACTACCGTTAAATGCGTGGGTGTCATTCAAAGCAATACTTAGTTCAAAGACATGACAAGAGTTGTTGCTATTATTTGCGACTGTCAATACCATCCATTATTTCAAAATGAAGACTGAAATCGAGCATCAAAGTGAAAAGTTACTATGATGAAAATTTGGATTGATTTTGTTGTAAATGTTTAGGAAATCTTTTTACAATAAAGTTGTTTTAATGTGGGTGTGCTATAGGTACTAACCTGCCTAACCCTTCGAGGAATACGTTAGGCGTGATGTTATGTTATTTTGTTTTAAATAGGTATAGACAAGGAGCTTTGCATAAAATAAAGCACGAGAACAACACATTTTACTTTTAAATCGCTAGTATTTTAGTAACATGATTTTCTAGAATTACCTAGACAATAAGTAGATCATTTATTATGATTGATCATTAATTTTATAATAGATAATATTATCTAACGTTTATATCTGTTATGAAAATAAACAGAGAGTAACAACCTTTCTAAACGAAGCGATTTGATTACGATATCCGTCTTCAAATCTAATCTGTATTGTTGTTGTTTATGAATAAAGATAAGTTTAATAATGTGTTATCTCTAATCTCAAGACAAAATATAGATACGTTTTGATTGGTGACATTTAGGTACTTCATTTTGTGAGGATTCCTATCTTTTTTTTCTCTCGTATCTCGAACTTTTAAGAGGATAGCAAACAACATTAATAATAAAAACTGACGACAAACTTTTATTTAGTTTGGCAGCTTTATTAATTGTGTTATTGTTAACAGATTTTGAATAAATAAATAAAAATAAATCATCATCATCATTCATCATTTCAGCCGACGTCCACTGCTGGACATAGGCCTCCCCCAAAGGGTGTTTGCCATGATCGCCACGCTTGGCAGGCGGGTTCGCGATCGCAGTATGGTGTTAAAAAGCATAGAGCACGCTGCTGCCCATTCTCTAGTAAGTCCCTTAACCGCCTTTAACGACACCCACGGGAAAAAATGGGTGGTGGTGCTTTACGTCGGACGTAAAAATAAATAGCCAAACATATTATCCAGTCAGCAAAATGGTAACAGCAGTGGTAGCCCAGTGGTAAAGGCCCTGACTTACGGTCGTGAGTTCGAATCCATACTTTGAGTAATGGTTTTTAACACAGTTGTTTACAACACGGTGAAGGAAAAAAGCGTGAGGAAACCGGCATGTCCTAGAACCAAAAATTCTAAGACATATTGTGATATGCGTTCCCGTGTGGTGGATTATAGACCACTTTCTTTCACAGAGGAGGTCTGTGTCCCAGCAGTGGGAATGTTATGGCAGCGGCGCTGACTGCCCACAGTGCGCCGGACCAGGCTAATTTAGATAATGATAATACTTTTAATGCAATTCTGTATTTCCTCATGTAGTAATTACAATAGGCGATAAAGACAAATGGAACGTATTTTTTTGACACGTACCTGCTTAGTTAGATTAAGGATGATGTTTAATTTAAAATATGAAATAGAGTCTGACCAACGAAAGCTGTCCAAGAAAACAAGCGTCAATTAAAAAATAATCAAGAGCTGTCAACCCTTGCTATACATTCCATAAATATGAAATACTCATGTATATTTTTTCTAGAACAATAAATAGTATCAACCAATGACGTATTATATATAGACGCGTAATACACGAACATTAGTGCACTGAAAAACAGCGTAAGCCATAATTGTAGCTACATACTTGCATACAATCATACAGCGCGTGAAGAAAAGGAAAAACTTATACCGATATCTGTTGTTAGAAAGATGAACATAAATATTTAGTTACGTCACTAGCTGCTGCATGTTCATGGCGCGTACCTAATAATAATAATTATTGTAAATGTCAGGCAATTGCCTGGCATTTACTTTGCCATTATTGAGCGCACGTAATGCATTTAAACGTATACGAGTACGTTATTGGTATCAACTGTAATAAAGAGTGTACAGCAAGGGTGACAGGCGTGACAGCCTCATGTTTTTTGAAACAGCCGATTTTTTTCTTGGACAGCCTTCGGTGGTCAGACTCTAGCAGGTAAATTACGACATAAATATTAAAATGATTATGGTCCGACTGATTTTCCTTGCTCTCTGAATGGAAAAATCCAAATTACGTTTCATTCAATCACAATTCTCACGTGATTTAATAATAAAATAATCTCACATAATATCACCCCTGTACACCGCAAAGGCTAAGGTAGAGGTGCACCTATACAACATTATATTTAGTATAAGCGAAACCTGAATATAGTTTGTTCAGAATAAGCAACTGAATCGATTTCAATAATTTTTACACTATGTTATATTTTGTCCCAAAAATATTTAGTGTGATGGAAAATGGTATCACCATTTAATTACTTACAATACAATCGCCGTACGGTAAGCAAATCAATGAGTGCAAGACGAACCTGGAGGCGCGGGGGCGCCGTTAGCATGTTTTTGTACGGACAACCCGGTAACATAACAACCTTATAACGTGAATAAAAATATAAGTGCCCATGTAGGCTTATGTGATTTTTTTTTTTTTTTATTAACAAAATAGCTAAAGAACGCAGCAAAGTAATAGTGATTTTATCTTCGTACAAGATGTGTTGCAACCGCAGCGCATAGATCAATGGTGTGATTCATTATGAAGACGATGTTTTGTGTGCTCCGAATAATAAGAAACTAAACACATTTGTAGCTACACACACGTACGGAGACGAAGATATTATGCATTGATTGCACTGCTCTGCTCCAAGTCTGGCAAAACTTGTTTTCATCTGTCCGTTTGTTGCTACAGGAGTAGCCTGTAGTACCTGAAATCGTGAAAAAAAACCGGCTGTTCCCTACATTCATGTTCGAGTAACTCGTCAAAATGTACAAACCGCCATTCCGTCCTCGCCGCCGAGGTACCACGCGAACTTCCCGACTAAAATGTCCTCCCCATCCCTTGCACGTCGAATCGCCAGCCGCCCGCGCCGAGGCTGAGTGCGCCGTAACATTAATAGTAACCCCTGATAATAATCATGATCTAAACTTTGATCCAGCCCGTCCCCAATTTTTAATCCCCCAACGACACCCTAAGCCGAGGTCCGTACCCCACAGGGGGTGCCCTTAGTGCGCAGTCGTTTAGTTATAATATGATTTTACGCCCTGGCTGGATGGAGGCTTTAAGCTCACACCTTAAGGCAGACCCAGGAAAGTCCTGTTTAGTAGTCACGGCCTCTCAAGGCCACCTACGAGATGCCATACACAAAAAAAAAATAAAAATCAAATCAAATTGTAGGGAACAGCTGATTTTTTTTCGCGATTTCAGGTTTGGTCTCATAATAAAAGTTGTTCATAATGATGAGTATAATGACCCCTTAAGATGTTGTGCGTTAATTCTTGGTCATGTTGTATAAGGAACTCTTATGCAAAATTTCATGCTTACAGGCTCGTGGCTAAGTAATAACCGCTGCACGGGTCGATCGATCAGGTCAAGTTACGCTAGCCGCGGTTGGTCCGTGGATGGGTGACCATCTTTACATAGCAATGGTCCCGGCTGTTATTCGTGGATCTTTAACATTCGTTACAGGTCGTCAGAAGCCCGAAAGTCTGACAACCAGTCTTACCAAGGGGTATCGTATTACCCAGTAACTGGGTTGTGGTGGTCAGATCGGCATTAGCTCCATTTAAAATACTGGTATTCAGCTGCATCCGGTTAGACTAGAAGCTGACCCTAACATGGTTGGGAAAAGGCGGGCAGATGAGACCCAGCGGTTTAGGCTGTGCATTGTCTGTCAGTAAATCAACGATTTTGAATATTTTTTACACAACTGTTTATTTTTATTACTTACTGAGGTTGAAGATCAGCACTAGGTAAGCAAGTAACTTTTAGATTTTGATCAAAATACATAATGTTGTGCTACGAACGTAAAAGTTACTTTCGAGCCTACAAAACAATCTCAATCAATACAGAGATGCCTTTATCATCAAAATCAAAGGGGTTTACCAACCTAATCATGTAGGTAGTTATGCAAGCATCCGTATCAACGTAAACTTTTATATAACTTAGATCATCATCAACATCATTCCAGCCGAAAGACGTCCACTGCTGGACATAGGCCTCCCCCAAAGGAGGGGGAGGGGGGGGGTTGCCATAATCGCCACGCTTGGTAGGCGGGTTGGCGATCGCAGTATGGTTTTAAATAAATGCATAGAGAACACTGCTGCCCATTCTCTAGTAAGTCAATTAGTCGCCTTTTACGACACCTACGGGAAGAAATAGAATGGTGCTATTCTTTACGTCCGGCACCGCACGGAACGTTCCGTATAATTTAGATATTCTACCAAAAGTTCTACAATGTTTTCTATTTATTCGACTTTAGTGCATTCTAAGTTTTACTTACCTATTATTCCTTGGTGATTTAAGAATGAAGCATTGTCTGCATATAATGCAAGAAACAAGTATCCACCTACCTAGTTAATGATTGACAGAGGCGGTAGTGATAACTGTACATCTCTTGTACCTATTTATATCCGTTACATGAAGTACTGTTAAATACAACTTATTACATCTTGATGTAGGATGTAGCATTGTCATTAGACTTAAGCTCATAAATGTCAATTATATAAATTTATAAGGATGGGCCTCCGACCCATGTTCGCTATTATAGAGATTGGTATTTTCTGTTTAAATTTACCCGTTACATCTCCTAGACCAGATGGCAAACCATGGAAATCTCTCCAGGTTAATATGATGTCTAAAATAAGTAGGTACGGTTTGTGATTAGTAGAGATTTGTTTTACAGCTGTTGTGGTTTATAATAATAATTTAAGCAAGACGACACGACTCGCTAAATGGTTCTGGTGCCAGTTAGCTTTCGTAGTTAGAAAACTACTAATTAAGTTATTTTCTGCTTGCGTTTTAACACTTACACAATGTATAACAGATCGGATAGATATCGTAAAGCCATAGAAGCAAAGGCTTGACAAATCAGAAACTCGTTTTGGTTCATTTTGATGTCTCAACATACGTCTTATTACACTGGATAATATTTCTATCTCGAATTATCATATAAATCCAATAAACGATTAAATCAAGTAATAATAATTGCTATCAGCTGTAATGATATCGATTATAATCAAGGCGAAACCTTCATGTGAACATGTTGTACTAACCACTAACCTAATTTTTGGGTCAACCGCGTAATCTTCGGACAAGGTTGAAAATATTGGCAATGGCTAAACAGTTTACAGACCAAAATCGATTGATATAATGAAGTGATGATTTCGCCCAACAAATTGTGTAATTTTTAGTTCTACCTATTTGGCTCCTTACATAGTTCTAGTTGACTATTGTCGATATCATATCCGTAACTGATTATGAAATTAAATTAAAGAAAAAGGAAAGGAAAGAAAATAAATGTGTACCTTCATACTCGCACATGGTGTGATTATACATATTACTAAGCCCGATTATGCAAGGTGTAAATGCAAAACCTGGAAACCTCTTAAGAGGTCATTTTGCTCATCATTATGAACAACTTTTACTTTGGGACCAATCCTGAAATCGCGAAAAAGTCAGCTGTGTTCCCTATATTTATTTTCGCATAAATCGTCAAAATGTAGGGAACAGCTGATTTTTTATCTTGTGGTCTTGTATTAGTAGATCGGTCGAACCATTTAAAATATTCTTCTACTTCGTGTAAATTACTGGCACGACAGTCTTTTAGATTTTACTGGCCCAAAACTTCGCCACTTCGCCATTTACCTATGTAAACATGTCATCAAGTATTTCTACACTATCATACTAATCGCCACTTACTTCGCCATCAACAAAACACAAAACAATTGCCATCACAACTTCCTCATGTCACCTCCCTTCAAAATTCTCTGGAACTATACAATCCATCACCACCAATTAAAAGGAAGGTTCAATTAATCCTAGAGATCGTACGAGATGTTCTAAGAACACGTACAAATAACATAGTGCAAGATATTATTGGCATTATAAACAAATAGTTCTTACTAAGAGTCGATGACAGGATAGTTATAAATTGGTCTGTAAACTACCTGATGGCCGCAACTTGTTATATTCTTGTTTATTAGTTGGATAAAGTTAGCTAGGATCTGTTAATGCTTTTAAATATGTAGATATATTGTATGTTCCAAAGGTTGATTTTTGTCTATTTGGGAAAGTACCCACACTTAGGTACCATGGTACAAGACAGGTTGAAAGGAAAGAAAACATTAAAGGCAATGACATAATTGGCATTAAGTAATATATAGGTGTAGCTAATCGCAACAAGATAGCAACTAACGTGATAAACCGGGTTATTTGTCATAGTTTTGGTAGAAAGTATAAGGTTATATTCCTTGTTAAGTTAAAATTCCTGTATAAGGTCAAGAAATCGCTTAATTTTAACGTTGATACTAGGAACTATCAATGTTTATCCAATAGTGATTCGATTTAAATAATCCCTACCCAAAACAAAAGCTTATTAATCCAATCCAAATGTTAACAATAGAAAGTCTCAACACAGAAAATCAGTCCCCCAACCAAAAGTTTCTCTAAACGTATGTAGTACTTTATTTATGGCGACTATTTAAACTGAACTAAGATTAATAGCCCATAGGCTATCTGGCTCAGTTGTCGTTGCCATCAATAATTGAGGAGGTAGCTCTGTTTGTCTGACAGTTATGATAAAGCATTGTTTTAGTCGCTTGTAAGTAATTTTATGTGATTTAAATAATTGAACAAGAACTACTTCTTGATTTTTGGTTTGGATCCTTCGGTTTCGACCTAGTGATCTACAGAAATGTAAATGACAGAATAAGTTAATAAGTTAAAGAACAAATCTCAAATTTAGACTATATGAGTGGAATTTCCATATTCCAAAGAGCCATCCGAAAACGATTGCAAAAACTACGAAATACGACAATATGCTCGTAAAATAACAAAACAGGTTTTTCTAACGAATCACAAATTCTGCATCACAAAAAACTTGACCTTGAAACTGCCAAAACCGGTTGCAACATAAAATACATATGGGTCGTTGTCAATTTTCCTCAGGTAAACTAGTCCCTTAATACTTTTTTTATTATTAACACTTTCACTGTCCACAGAGCCACCTATGGTTCAGGAAACGTGCGCTTGAAAAGCACTAATACGCTCCTGAACCATACGTGCGTCAGGAGACATATACAACTTCTAAAGCGAATAATTCCACTGGACGTGCAGGAACTGTACTGTTTATGCATTTGACGTGCAGGTACGATCATAAAGTAAAGAAAAACGCCGGGACAATTAAATAAATCCAGGAAATTCGGGGAAATTATTAAAAAAATCCTATTGGACTTGTCGGTCAATTTTGCATTTTTGTATTGGGACAGGAAACGTGTTAATACATTAAATTCAAAATATATTTCATTAGTAAAACATCCATTAATAA
Organism: Tiliacea aurago; assembly: GCA_948098905.1. Lineage (NCBI taxonomy): Eukaryota > Metazoa > Arthropoda > Insecta > Lepidoptera > Noctuidae > Tiliacea > Tiliacea aurago. Next base: position 2,610,795 of record OX402583.1, on the reverse strand, counting down.
AACAAAGAAATCGTTTTTTTTTTTAAATAAAATTTGTCGTTTTCCATCCTAACTCTACCTGCCCTAGGTAGCATTCCGTTAAGGGTCAAATAACTTCATTTTCTAATATGTCAACTTACTGAAATAAAATAGATTATTTCCATAACAATACTCCGTGTATTGTGAATATTTATAAAATATGTTTTTAAGCCGGTCAGTATTAAAATGTAATTTATAAAGAAAAAACTAAACTTTGTCCCACGTATTATCTGGAACTGTCTGGAACACTATTGATACTAAGTAAATGACATCATAGAACAGCGCTGCTTTGAACTTTCTATTAGCTTGGGCGGGGTGTCTGCATTCAGTGTGATCATTCGCTAGGTCGTGGAGAGGCATGAGGGTACATCTGGAATAAATCTTAAATTATTAGATAAGCATCGTAGCCGACAATAATATACCATATTTCAGTTATTTTAACAGGCACAAACATAAAGAAAAGTAGTTTTTAAATTAAATATATGTAAGTGTTTATAAATAAATATACCCTCTTTTTATCATTTTACACACATAACATAATATCACGCCTGTAATCCTGAAGGGTTAGGCAGAGTTGTACCTATAGTATATCCACATAATTGGGTGTATCATTGAGTTAAGTTTACCTGTGCAAAATTTGGCAATGACCCTGTGGCGGCACCTACATTGCCACATGCAAACTACGCATCACATGATGACACAGTAAATTCCTGCATCGCGCAAGCAGAGTTTAACGCGCGACTAGCATAATGTATATAACGTCCTTACATCAATTGTCGGGCAGTAGCCCACCAAACACAACAGGAGGATCCTCCCTTTTCTCTAAAGGATAATTGAACTTTACACCCCGTTCTTCATACCTCTTTAACCAATATAAAGGTTCGTATAGTAATACTATGTTGGAATAATACATTATTAGGACCACCAAATAAATAAAATCATTTAATTGGAAGCTTCACGGAGATACAACCCTAAAAGAACAAAATTACATAACATACCATGGAATACAATAATATTATTATACGAGTATACAGGCATTCTTGCAAATTAACGTGGTACTAAAATTGCAAGATCTAAAAACTTAATATCCTTGTTTGGATGGTGATACATGAAACTATTTATAAAATTAAGTAAATTAAATTTGAATTAACACTGAACAGTTACTCCGTGCTGCTCCGTGTGGTGCCGGACGTAAAGAATAGTACTAACCCATTTCTTCCCGTGGGTGTCGTAAAAGGCGACTAAGGGAAAAATTACTAGAGAATGGGCAGCAGCAGTATCTCTATGCATTTGAACACCATACTGCGATCGCCACCCAGCCTGCCAAGCGTGGCGATTATGGCAAACCTCCCCTTTGTGGGAGGACTATGCCCAGCAGTGGATGTCTTTCGGCTGAAATGAATGAATGAATGAGTACAAGTTAACTAATCAACTGAGGTTCATATCCGTACAATCGATGATGAAACGAGCGTCAACGACCGTCAAGGGCCACGGAGCCAAGGTCCGCTTGACAAAAAATAAATTGTGCCAGCGTGCCAACGCATGATAAACAGTAGTCTCCTGACAATGTTGTTAATTATACGGCTGTGGGCTTCATTACAGCTAGTATATTCATTTATGTCTACAATTTTGATGGAGTGAGCTTGATTGAAATTAGAGCCGAAAAAGTGATTGATTTGATTGATGCCTAAAATGATTAACATCTTAACACCCACATTTTTTACTCCAATGTGGACGAATAAGGATTTTTCTCGAAGGACTTTTCAAATTCTATATCTTCTTCTATTCTCATATCAGCGGGCTAATTGCGTAATACACTATTAGTAGGAATCAGTTTCAATTTGACAGTTCAACAGCATTCATTGCTATATTTACGTTGTTAAGCAGACAAATTTTTCTAACATATGAAGCAATGGATTAGCAATATACTTCAAAATCATTCCGATTCAAACTGTGTTACGCAATTAGGGTGCAGGCTACACTACCAGTCTACCTATCATTTTTTTTTGTTTCCTTGTTGATACCAAAAAGTGCTGTTTTTGTCAAACTTCAAAAATATAAAATGATGTCAAACAAAAGGAAGGAAGATCAACTTCAATGCTTGCAATTTATAACCTTAACCTAAATACATTCAGCATTCAATATGTATATTCTTGGAATATCGTTTTCCTTGTATATGTAGCTATATTTATCTTTGCTGTTTAAAGAACCAGCATTCGAAGTACTGTTCAAGCAATCCATGGAAGTAAGCGACCTAAGTGCATACTACCTTGACTCAACTTTCTAAAAATAAAAATTCAAATAGGCAGTCATGGGGACTGCCGACAGAAGTAAAACCTTATAACGCCTACAGAAGTTTTCACTTCAATGAAATAATTATTGTCTAAAATGCAATTTAAGACTCAGATATTGCCAGTGACTTTAAGTAGTTAGCTTGCGTGTTCTGTACTGAGCTCACGCAACGCGTCGTACGTTCAGCCAGTAATAGGACTCGCCCGTCAAGGAACGCTGTCCCCAATTTGACGCATTATTAATTGATTATATACAAAACAAAAAGGTATTTTAATAAAACGCGTATACTAAAAGATCAATAATTAAATTATCTTTAAATTGGTCAGGGTTTCAGAAAAATACACTGTGCAATACAATTTCACTATGTAATATAAACATAATCTAAAATATTCACTTATTGAGAAAATGCTCTAATTTAACATATATTTTTTTCAAATCATTAACACTACTTGTTTAGACGTGATCTTCAGTATAAAATCATTAAAAGTCGGTTATCGTCGCCTTAAACAATGCACAGTATACACAAATTCAACTTTTAACGTGGTTAATTTAACTTCACTTACTGCTACTAAAGCATGTCGGTGACAAGAACCAGTTAGTTCCCCTACCAAAAACCGCTCAACGTGCCTAAAGAAGATCCCACTTCAAAAACTGCCTGCTATAACCCCGACATTTAAGCTAACTCTAGATGTACGTACGTTTCCCAAGCGAATACTCGACTGAAAAGTAGCAACTATATAGTACATATTAACATTTCTAAATGAGATTGTTAACTAGGTACCCATTTCTTATTTTTACAACTCGAAAAAAACGGAGATACCTCCTGTTTTAATACTGAATAATACTACCAGTGCATACTGGTACATACTATTGTAGTACTATACTGGTAGTATTATTCATGTTAAAATGAACGATTTTAATGATAAAATCAAAGAGAAGACTCTATGAAAACTTTCATCAAACTACCGGTTTGGATTTCCTAGTCGTATCTAAAGATACGGGAAAGGGAATGGTTGCGTCTGCATATGACTTCGAATGAATAGTCCAACACTCGATAGAAAGAATTAGGACTTGCAAAATTCCAGAACATGAAGCTGTAATGATTTAGTTTACCATAAATAAAAATTTCGTAACTCAATAAAAATTGATCGAACAAACACAGTTGAGTGCAGGATAATATTAATAAGTTCTGTCAAGCCGTTACGTGCCAAGGCTGCCATTAGATCATCGTCTTGTGGTTGGCTTGTTTACTTGTTTTTTTTTTATTTATTACCTACAACAGAAGGTTCAGTGAGATATGAAAGGTCTTTTTAATTAATTAAGATATTTCAAGAAGATTGGCATTGATGTCTCTCGTTATTATAATTTATAACGTCTGTTGCTACAAGCATCCGGAACTGTAAATCACATTTTTTTTTCTATTTTTACTTGACTTTGGTATATTAATTACATTGCTTGTGACACTGCTCATACTAAAATAACAAATAAATCAATAACCCTTTTCAATGTTAAACCTTACCTATGCATGGTTAACATCGCATATTGTACCTTCAATCCTTCCTTCCTTCCTTCCTTTCTTCCTTCTTCTCATTTTCTATACTAAGATTCAGGGTAGATTCAGAATAAACATGGGTTTTTTGTAAAACTTAAATTTCAATTTGCATTTCCTAACTTACCCTTGAATCCTCAGCTTCAGGTATTACCGCTAAAGCTGACCCCAAGCCACCTTCATTACAGAGAAAGACATAGAAATAGACTCATCTCGCGGCGTGTTTACATCGCGCGACCTTGGCATCGATTCATTTTCGTCTGTTAGTAAACGTGTGGACACATCGTACGAGTTTTCATTTTCATCTAGCGCTGTTTTTTTTCTTTTTCTTTTAGAGAAATGTTAGTTGTTAACAGTTTGTGTATCAAGGACGTTGGCTGGCGGTTCTTTTAAATAATTAATTTTTGAAAGTTGACGATGAAAAATCTGTAGCTGTGATATTTTTGTATTTAAGGCATGAATGAGATATAAGATTTTTTTGAAGTTTTTTTGTTGATTTATTAATAGGCATCAATAACTATCAGTTGGGATCCCACGGATGGGTCCAGTATACCGTGACATTTACCATTTCTTTTGTTCTTTTGCTTGCCCACGACACGTTCTTTTCCAGTATTACGACAATTTCCCGAATTATTCATGATACGATGAATAAAAAAACCGACTGTTTTTATATTTTCTTCAACATTTGATCACACCGTGTACGTGCTCTATCATATGTAGCGTTCAATTACCACGTTCACCTTGTCGAGCATATACCTACGAGTACCTTACAGATCAGTCTGGACTTAATACGATTTTTCGAAAACTAACCTTGCTGCTAGAACGTCTTTAGGACCGTAAAATGAGAAACAATTAATCATTCGAAGGTCGATCTTTACTTTAATTTGAGAGTCATTCATATTAACTATACGGAAGGCTTCATAGTTCAGTGTTACTTAAGTAGTAGGACTTATGTTTCAAGTTCATAATAATGCACTTAACAACCAAACAGACGATATACCTACATAGGTTGCATGATGTAAGAGGAAGGGGAAACCAATACGACGCCATTAAGGTAGACAACATTTTAATGACACAACCATAATGTGTCATTTTAAGAAATTCTTTCTAATATAACAAGTATTTAAAAACATTCTTGAACATAAATAGTAGCATACTCAGACAATCCTCTATGTTCGCTGTGACAGTGTCAGGGCCATGCATATCTGCCCATAGATAGTGTGACGACTATTAATGGTCGCAGTCGTAGACGGCGCAGTAATGGTGGGTGACGTCATTGGCGCCGGCACAATGTCAAATGAGGCTTACGTGTGCAGGGTGCATAGTTTGCTTTTTAGACGGGTTATGGGTGTGGCTCTATTTTTGTTTTAGTGGCTATTTCTGTAAAGTAATGTTAATTTGACCTTTTTGAGAATTGAAGCTTCACCATTTACATAAAATAATTATAGGAATAAAAGCTTCAACTAAAAAAAAAGAAATGTTGAAGCTGAAATAGTTGGACTGCCGCGTTGGTCTACTGGTCGCAACCGCTACTGCTGAGCATCAGGTCTTTGGTTCGATTCCCGGGTCGGTCAGTGTTATTGGGTTTTACCATCTGGAAATTTTCCAGTAGCCCGGAGTCTGGATTTGTGCCCCAGAATCTCGCTATTACATGGCACTTAAACATAACTGGCGCAATGTGGGTGTACTATAGGTTCAGCTCTTCGAAGAAACAAGCCGTGATGTTATGTTATCATAATTATGTATAGTTGGATCAATCTTCAAAATTTCATCGAAATTTTTGGATCTCGATGTTTTTTCGTAAAATATTAAAATGTTGAATACTTTATTACCGTTTTCACTATTAAAAATTATGAGTGCCAGTAGTTACATTTGTATAATATTTACCCAGTTGCGTGTAGTTACTTAAATACAATCTAATTATAAATAACACGAAAACTCTCTAACCTTCCATAAAAGTACTTTGTTAATTTCGTGAAATTGACACAATTAGTGTTAAATTGTTAGTTACCAAACCAACTGCTAATAACGGACTTTCACTTCAAATTTAACGATTCCCAAGGTATAATTGTTCCATAATTATGTCTGGTTGGCTGGCCATTGGGTTGTGCCCGTTCGGAATTCGGTCAGATCTGATTGGAATGATATGGCTGCTCTTACCGTAACTATAGAAAAAGTTCACAATAATATGGATAGTTCTAATTTATAAAATAATCTACAGGCAGCTCTGACAAGACGATCTTTGGTAGAGGAACTAGAATAAATAATGGATATATACCAAAATAGTATGTAAACATTCGTGTCTAGTGGTAATGCCACTGCTATTGAAGTATATCGTGATACCCCAAGGACCTATGGCTTATACAATCAACAACATAGTGGAAACAATGAGGGCACTGGTATTTTTACTACAAGAATAAAAGGGACGAGAAATTCTCCCCCGAAAAATAATGGAACGAATAACATGCAGCATGAAAATGATGTGCTTATGTTTAACCATAAAGAAAAAATAAGTCGTATCGATAATATCGTTGACAAAAATAAAAATATACCTCCAGATAACAGTTCACTCGTAGAATTATCAGGCACGCGATCACTGTTATGAAATTGATCGTAAAAATATAGGGCTGCTTCAACAAAAGGGAATATGAAAATAAATATAGAATAGTTTTCTGTTATTCTAAAACTTGTTGAAGTAGGTCCATGGGTTGAAAATTGAGATATGAAATTCATATCACCATTTTAAAATGTTTACGAAAAGAAGAGCTAATATATCGAGGCTAAGGATCAGGCTGCTGCTATCCTGTGTTTTACATATAACTGTAAAACTAGTAACAGTATTGATAAATGATAATGATGAATCTTTGATCATACGAATTAAATATTCACCATAGAAGTAAATCAACCCTTGCTTAAAGGCGCGTTGTATTTGGAAGCAAGTTACAGAACTCAAAAGGTTATCAACCCTGCTCCAAGTTCGAAGATAGGCCATTGTCCGTGTCTGGTCGTGCCATGCGTGCGCTCCTCCGTTTCGGAGTTACAAGTGACAGACAGATATGCGTGACTGATAATTGACAGAAAGCCTACAGGAACCCCATGGCAACAATGCGTTTACGGGAAATTCTTCAGATCCATTATGAAATTTTACTACTTTATTATAGCAAAAGTATTTAACTTTATGGCACGTTTTGTTTATTTCCTGGTCTCATTTATTTGATTACTTAGTCGTTAACGTTTTAGCGTGATCATACTCGTGCAGAATCGCAATAGACGCTTGAGGTAAATTAAAATCTTTTACGATAGTCTTGCTGAGCTCATGATTAGTCTCGTCATAATAGAGAAACTAATTATTTCCCGCAATAAAACAACTTTAAAATCAATGTCAATCAAGTCTATTAACCAGCTCAACATGATGTTAGCAACAATGCAAATAAACGAAGCTCTATTAACTACAGTACCTGCTTCAGTTAAAAATACACCCACTAACGTTTAGCCAACACTAAGAATCTATCAACATCCTTATAACGAAATCTCCAAATATTTGTTCTGCAGGGCAGCTGAGTCTATGAACTCATAAACTAGAAATAGAATTCTGATCATTTCGCTGTAGGTTTATTTATTATTGGTTTTACTTCTGCTGAGATATATATCTAGTCTCGAGCCTGGAGGCAATCGTTAAACAATTAACAGATGATTTTTTTACTCAACTAAAAGATGACATGATTTCTGATATATCACTCGTTTTAGGAGGTACTAAATCAAATTTCGACACCGATAGATAACTCCACAAACAGGATCTAAATATTCTAGCTTTAGTAGACAAAACCATCATATGATGGTTTTGTCTACTAAAGCTAAAATATTTGAGAATAAGAATGTATTATCCGCTTATATACCTGTCGGACTAATTCAGGATTGCGTTGCCCTGTCCGTCGTATGGTGGAATCTTATAATAGCAACTTCATTGATATTGATATATTTGTATGTGCCAAATCGAAATTTAAGTCGAATGTTTTTAAAATCTTATCTATTGATACTACTTAAGTAATAGTGTGAGTCCGTCAAATTTGAATGTATTTCAACCGTTTTAATTATTTTTACTCAGGAATTGTATTGTCAATTCCTCTTTTTTATAATCATAAATCTTTGTGATAATATGGAACAATCCCAATTTTATTTTTTTATTTTATTCAAAAATTAATAAATATATTTTTTTTTTCTTTTTATATAGTTAATTAATTAATTGTATTGTATTTTAATAATCTATTTCGTTTCACATTTTTTTTTATATAATAATTTATCTGAGTAATGCTGCTCTAGTGGCACTTCTTGCCTAATCTTAATTTTGTTAACATGCGGATAATGTAGTGGGCTGCAATATTGTTAATACTACTTATGAGCCTATATTATTGTTATTAGTAAACATTTTATATTGTAGCTGTTTATTGTCCCATAATAAATAAATAAAATATATAAGCGGATAATACATTCTCTATTAATAACACCACTATTCAGTCGCAGTTCCATATAGTCATAATAACAATACAACTAAAATTAATGTTTACTCTTATCGTAACAGTATCCTTACTCCTAGTGCACTGAACTTGGCAAGATGTAGCATCTGTTATAGAGAAAGTGACTCAGACCATTGTGATTTAGTTGGTAAAGCATGTTACACACTTGTTCGGGTCGGAATGATTCGAAACAACCGAGTGGGAAAATCTAATATATACCATTATGTTTGGCAAAAAGCCGCTCGGCTTATCACGAAATGTGGCGAGCTGTCCCAGATATTTTAACAGTTTGAGCAAGGGTAGATGCCAACCAGTGTTTGCCGATCGGCACGAGCCGAATGATAGCTGGTTATGTGTAGTAATTGCTTCGAATCGGCTTGATTGTTCAACAAATACTGCTGAATCGAATGTGTGCTGAGTCGAACAAGTGTGTAGCACCCCTTACTCCCTCTGTGCCAAATCTGGCGTTCACATCACATTAGAAAACGTGCCAAAAAGGTTTTATGGTTGTCTCAGCTATTCTTGTAATGTATTTAATCACTTTTATGGGTTTGTTTAGTGTTTGGATTTTTTTATGGATATCATTGAGTTATGTGCTATTTTAGGGGAATATAATTTGGATACAGCTATTATTTGTCGTCTTTATGTTTGATTTAGTGTTACTATCTAGTTTTGTCTTGCGTTTAAATACCAAATCCTGGTCTTAATGTTTGTTGATAAAGGTTTTTATTATGACGACTAATCTTTGTTGAGGTTTATTGTATTTCAGAAACTAATGAATTGTATCTGACCGTTGTATGTGTTTACCTATATTTTTAGCCTGACATTAAACATCGAATTTCTCTTGTTACAGATGAACAAGAAAGAGTACAGAAGAAAACGTTTGTCAATTGGATCAATTCACATTTATCGAAGGTAAGAGATCAAAATAACTAGGAAGTACTTAGTCCCAAGCTTTTGAACGGTTTTAGTAGCGATCAATTTTCATGATTTATCACGAAGAAAGCCTGCGAAGAATTTATGGGGAGTAATAACTACCTTACCACCACCGGAGACGGTTTAGCCAAGCGTGGCAATTACGGGAATAACGTTTCTCTGCAGTTTGAGGCCAGCTTATGTTCAGCAGTGTAATGATGGGCTTTTTTGATCAGTAGATCGTAGATTATCTTTTGAAAATTATAGTGGCCAGTTTCACCACCTCCGGCTAACTTATTTGGCTGCTGTTAATTTCACAGAAATTCTGTTCGATTATGAATTAATCTGATGGACTATGCCTTTCCAGTAGCTTTGAAACAGGCATCGTATCTATCTTCCCTAATACTAGTATGCATCCTTTCGTTTGTTGAATAATTTACTTTTATGACACGATTAAGTTATGAGTGAAAAGGTTAGGTCAAAGTTCATGCCCTTTTGGTACTGTTTTGAGCTCTATAAACTTGATATAGGCATCTACCTGGTATTACCTGTAGCATTTAGAATTGCAATTATATAATCTCTAACTACACAGTGTAATATGCTATTAATTTGTAAATGGAATTAGCACTATCGTTATTGCAATGTCGAAAGTTATGGTATTCCGCAAAGAAACGCCATTGTTTTAAAAGGCAGATACCGTAGAACAATGGCGTCTCTTTGCGGAATCGAATTTCACGACAGTTAATATTACAGGATTTAATTGTTATAATTTTCGGTGAGTGTGCGAGGATGTTGTAACTAAGTAGGTACATCCTCTCCCGACTTTGTATCGGCATGCACTCAAAGCACTGATATAATCTATCTCTTCCAGCGCATACCGCCACTGCGCATCGATGACCTTATTTACGACCTACGCGATGGAACCAAACTGTTGGCGCTGCTCGAGGTGTTGTCAGGGGAGAAGCTAGTAAGTACCACTTAACAAAAATATATTCCAATGACATAACAATGGCTTCCTTCCTATGTTTTAAAAGGGCGAGACTTTGAACCGACCATAAATCCAGACTCCTCTGCTGCAGTGCTGCATTGAGAATGTCATGCTTAGTAGTCGTACTTGCGACTTTGCGAGTTTGCGACCCCTTCTTAGATAGACCAATGAGGCAGTCAATGAGTCTGAAGATAGAAGCACATTTATTTCTTCTTGAATTCAATAATCTTAGATCAAGACTATAATTATGGATCGATATTACGCTGAAATGCTTGTTTTCACTTATTTGTTGATGGTTAACCGTTGGTGATTTAATGATTACAGCTTCGAGATTAACTACTATTTCTGTTTTTTTATACGGCATTTTAGGGCGTTAATTAGCGTTTACACACAAATATTTTAAGATGTAGTGTGATAGTTAAGAAGTATTTTAGAGCTGGTAAGGTCATAATTATCACATATTATTATTTTTTGTTAAAATATTGTGACTACCAAATGGTTTAGTTGGTAAACATACTTCTCCATTGTCTAGTTTGGGGTATGTATGGCATATGGGACAGCTTTGTCTCTAGAACTGTAGACTTACATAGGTAGCGCTGCCCACTTACTAGCAGGTGCAATCCTACCCAATAGCATAAAAACTGTAACAGTATAAAACTGTCCTCAAACAATTAATTTTCCCACAGCCTATGGAACGCGGCCGCGTCCTCAGACGCCCACACTTCCTATCAAACGCGAACACTGCGCTGCGCTTCCTAGCCGGCAAGAGGATCAAGCTGGTCAACATCAACGCCGCCGACCTCGTGGACGGACGGCCTGCAGTTGTGCTCGGACTCATTTGGACCATCATCCTCTATTTCCAGGTAGGGCGGCGCTCTTCTTGGTTAGTGTTTGAACAGAAAGCTGCAATAGTCTTGGTTTATGTAGCCGTACCTATAACGAAAAGGTATCAGGTATTATAAAATTTTAAACAGAAAGGTTCAAACTATTCGGATGGATAGGAATTCAAGCAAAGATTCTAGATTCAAACAAAGTAATTAATAGTAGTAATAAATCTTAATTTTTCTTTCTTCACAAAAAGTGCATAAAATATGACCTTTGTGAGAAACCGGCGTCCATACTAAGACAATAATGGAAATAATCTTGATTTTAAACATGGATGAAGCGTTTGCCATTCATTTAAATTTGACTGATACCTGATATTAGAATGCCAAAAACAACAAAATCATCAAATGGCTTTCTCAATAGTATTACATTACTGATACGCCTTCAAATATCTCTAATTACTTTAGAAAGTAAATCTGTATCCTATTTCTTTAACTTGACTATTGTGGCTCACTGTACACTGACTTAGCACCGTGTGGTACGGAAATAGATTTCAATTAGGGTAGAACTTCCACAGTATTGCGTAGGTAGAATAGCTCCATAGTCTCCGAAAGTTTTACTACTATTTTAAATCTAATTGGATCATCAATGTTTATAATAATATGATGTTAATTAATGGTCTCATCTGTTTTGTTTGTATAGCCACTGTGATCATTAACATTCTAGATGTCTACTTCAGGTATATTTAGATAATTTATCACAGTCTGCTTCATTGATACGTAGACTGTAATTTCCATACTTGGTTTTTCTTCATCTCCATACATTGTCATTCTTAGTATGGATCTAAATTGTATTTCCAAATTACTCTATTTTCTGAAATGAACAGCCAATAGCAGACTATATTATAAGGCAATATATTATAAGGCAGCATTATATCTTCATTGCCTTCTTCAGTATTTGTTGTAACTACCCCTCGTGTGTTTATACTTCCATCTTTCTCTTAAACTATCCATTTTACTGATTTAGTTGCACTATCCAGTAACCTGTACCTAATATTATTTCTATATCTACCATTAAAATGAGGATGTACTTATTACGAAATATTCAATAAGATTTTTGATTATTTGCTTTTCAACGATTTAAAATTGAATTAGTTTATTTAGTATCTCAGTCTGTTCTCATTTTAATTGGCTTGAACTAATTTTGTTTGCGCAAGCTTCGCTCAATGTATTGGACCCACAGGATAGAGGACCTAAGGTGGGTAACGGCATCACAGCTTCTATAGTAGTCAGGTCTCTTGGCATTGGCCTTTTGATTATATTGTTTCATCTTTATAAAAAGTTGAAGCAACTGAGAATATTTGTGCAACTATTATATATTATTTACAAATGTATGCTTGTTGATTGATGCTTAGCCCACTATATTTGTGTACCTATCAACTTAAGTTTTCGTATTTTCTATATTTACAACTCGATCAAGCTTTCAAAGCATAGAGAGCTTGTTTTCCAATATAAATATTCTTATAACTTTTATATTTTAGTCCCAGAATTAACGCCTCTTAAGAGGTCATTTTATTTTATTTTAAGGGGTCATTGTACTCATCATTATGAAATATTACTATGGAACCAAACAAGAAATCGTGAAAAAAAAACCGGCTGTTCCATACATTTTGACGAGTTATTCGAACATAAATGTTGGGAACAGCTGATATTTTTTCGCGATTTCAGGTTTAGTCCCATAGTAAAAGTTATTCATAATGATGAGTACAATGACCCCTTAATAGGGTGTGCGTTAATTCTGGGACATGTTATATATTCTTAAGCCAGAGACCATAGACTATACAGTACTGCTATTGGTTGACCAAATTGGTTTTATAATTGGACTAGAATCACAAACATCACTATCAGTGTCAAATCACATCACCTTTAGATAATAATTGTATAATTTTTATCACTTTATAACGCTTAGCCGTAGTTCGAGTGTGGGAGGAGTGAATTGGCAGAATTTTGTTGTTGATTACGTAATGAGAATAGTGACTGGCGCTAATGCTTTGTACTAGTTTTATTATTACTAGTCCGTATTGTTTACATGCAACTTTTTTGTTTTAGTTGGAAGACACTTACCAAATTCAGGGGTTCTTGTGTCAGTAAAAGGCATTGAGTTGGGCTGGTTAATTTAAGATGAAGCAAGACTAAAAATAGCTTACACTTTGACATTATTAAAGTTGTATTAAATAATATTGATCCTTGCCGCCCATTTAATTCTGCAAACACATTAAATTAAACCTTCCTAGTATCAACGCCAGTTAATATATTCATTTATGTTAATCATCATTTTGTTTAGCATCAGCAGTCATTGCTGTCATTAAATTATATTTCATCAAAACAGGTTATGTATCCAGGGTCAGACCACGGTATGCCTTCACCATACGGTTTTCAGGTCAGCTTTGAACTTCCAAATTTAGGTTGGATGTCTTTTGGTGTACTACGCTTATTTACAAACACAACTTGTTTGCCATCGGCTTCTTCAGAAAACAAATGAACATTAATGATCAACAATACTATTGTTGTATCTGAATAAGTTCCCCTGTGACCCTGTAATTCTAATTTGATTCTAAATCATTCTATAAACTGATGAATTTAGTGGCGTGTTTCAGGTACATTGCATTATGTTTACTTCACTGAATTTTTGATACCAAAATTTATTGGTGAACTTTATAAAATCGCTAATGTTAGATTTTATCCAAACTGCTGTATGACCCAAGAATGCCCACTACCAATGCTTATACATCCAAGATTATCAAAGATCCGAGATTGAGATACTAAATCTATAAAATACACTATTTTTGGTATCTTGTACACCATGACATGTTGAGCTATCATTGTTTCGTTAAAAGAGATAAATGGAGCCTTACAGTATATCCTCTAAAGCACTATTTTTGGCATGCAACGTGATGGCTTTGATACTTCATGGTACCTGCAACCTTTATAATCTTTGCTAATAAACTACCATATCCCCGTCAGATCGAGGAGAACAGCCGGGCTCTAGAGTACCTCGGAGGGTCTCGATGTGCGTCAGTCATGTCTCATGAATCGGGAGCCGCCACCCCGACTCAGAGAGCAGAGGACAAGTGGAAGCAAGGCGCCAAGAAGACCCTGCTCCAGTGGGTCGCCAATGCTTTGCCGAAGTAAGTAAACACCTGGATTATTGACGATGGTATTTATGTAAATGTGTAAGGTCGATGACTTAATAGGCAGAAAAGAAGGAATGACGAGGATAGTGGAAGAAGAACAAGAGCTCTGCTACAACCTGATGCTAGAGATTGACACTATTTTACCTAAGTATACACGGTGAAATTTTATAGAATAATAGGCAGGATATAATTGGATATACAGGATATTTTATAGAATAATGAAGAAAACCTGTACCTGCATTAATTTTGGCTTTTTAATTAAGTTTCCGATGGGTAAGTTCGTAAATTATTTAAATTCAGTCCTGGCTCCCACAAAAGACACTGAGCCCAATGGATCCTACGCATAATAGATTACCAATTCAATCACGTTCACTCGTTTACTATGGATCCATCAAAATAGTGCATCAATAGGTAAAACTGTGTGTGAAGTGTAATCAACATCGGCTATTATACAAACAAGAGTTGAAAGCTTTTAAAAATAGCCGTTTTTTGTGCTAGAATCGTTACTATACGAATCGAAATTAAAAGTAATTTATTCAAACTAGGCTGAGAACCAGCACTTTTTGAACGTTAAAATGACATAAGATAGTCCCCCAAAAGCCCGCCCTTCACCACTTCCTAGTGCTAGCTGGGAAGAACAAGTGGCGCCACAAATTCCCCAGCAGCACAGCTGTCTATTCAGTTAGAAGAACTTGATTCTATACAATAGTATGCAAAGTAATTAACATTACGTCAACAAACTGAAATTATTATTATCGCTTTGGTTGCGTTTGTGAATGTCTGTATGTATAGGTACCTAATAAGGAACTCACCTGACCTATATAAAATTTGACAGCTATGCCGCCAGTTGCAATGACGGCGGTACTGTAACAGTTATTAATTCCATCATTCATTTTGGCCAAACGCTGCCAAGTGCTCCGAGATATCCGTTGGCCTAATTTTATTGCAGTTATTACAATTTGACCTCTTCATTGAGAGATCAAATGCACGAAATTGTTTTTGATTAAATTGGTTTTTTTTTTCGAGTATTTTTAAAAGCATTCAACCTTCTCGAGTACTCATGATATTTTTTTTAATAGGCAAGATGTACACTTAGAATTTTCAACACCCGCAATAGGTTCAGGATAGTTGCTTTAAAATTCAGTTGCAAGATTTGACCCGAACATACATACTTAGATACAAACATTGCATTAAAAGCTTGTAATAAAAATAATCGTTGACCAGACTCCCAAGTTCACTATAGGTATACAATATATATATTTATAACATATTTCTTCTCCTCCAGGGACTCAAACATCCAAGTAACAGACTTCGGTCCATCGTGGCGCGACGGTATCGCATTCCTTGCTATCATTGACGCCATTAAAGCCAACCTGATCAACCTGGCAGAGATGAAGAGGAAGACCAATAGACAACGTTTGGAACACGCGTTTGACGTCGCAGAAACAGCACTCGGCATCGCAAGGCTGTTGGATGCCGAAGATGTTGATGTCGACAAGCCTGATGAGAGGTCCATCATGACATACGTAGCCCAGTTCCTGCATAAATATCCTGAACCCAAGGTGAGTAATTAGAGTTTAGAGAGTGGTTATATTTCCGAGACTTTTGTATGTCTATGAGAGTGAAATAAAGTGTACATTTGCGTAATATGCGCTTAAGACTTAAACAGTCAACACAAGTCATTAGCATGAATCACCGTGACATGTCATTCATCAACTCACTATTGTACAGGTTAGGTCTGTATTGTTGTATTGTTTTAACAAGTGTGCGACCTTGCGCAATATTAACGCCATGTTTCGTCAACAGACGACAGGACCGGATGCCGTAGCGGCAGTGCAAGAGGAGTACGAATCTCTTAGAATGTGGCTGACGGAGCGCGTCACCACAGTTCAAAAGCAATACGACTCGCGAACTCTTTCGCGACACTACGAAGACTACGTACGCGCCGAAAACGACCGGCTCGCGCGCGAACCCATCTATCAGAAACTAGAAAAACTCATGTACACACAGAGCCTCGTAGCCATCGCGCCAAAGTCCTGGCGCGAACTAGTCACCCTGTGGATAGAATTAGAAAGACTGCACAGAAGATGGCTGTGGCTCCTAGATTCAGAACTCCCCGGAGACTTTAGAAATGTCGGCGAGTGGTTAGCGAGGGCCGAATACCTTTTATACTTTGACGAAATCCCCACTAGCTTAGACGAGAGGACCGCTGCCATAATCAGCGAGAAATTAGAGGAACACAGCGGCTTTTTCGCTGGACTACCAGAAGTTATCGACAGATTCGAAGCGGCTTTAAGATCACCTGAGGCCGCGAGAATCCCTGGCGAAAGACTCCAAGACATGAAGGAGCGTCTCGAGACAGTAAGTCGAAGAGCGCCACAGAGGAAGGCTAGATTAAAGTACTTGGAGCACAAATGTTGCATCGTCGCCTTCACAGAGCTGACTAAAGCTAAGCTTGCCGCGTGGACCGGCAAATACGGTCGCATCGACCACGTTCGTGCCTTATTAGAAGATTATGATAATTTCGTGACTAAGAATAAGATTTTCCAGGAGTTTGATAGAGCTTACGTTGATATTAAGCAAGTAGCTGAGGAGTACAAGAGGGTTTGTGAAGTAGATAGGACTGAAGCGAGAGATATTGATACGTTCTTGAAGGACGTTGCTGAGACCTGGAGAAGAGTCGCTTCTGACGTGCGCTGTGCGAGGAGTGTATTAGAAGAAGTTATTGCTCACTGGGAGCGTTGGAACACATTAGCTGATGACTTCACCACCTGGTTAGACAAGGCACAGCATATGTTAAGAGTATCAGAAGATGAGAGATTAGAGTTCTTCCAAGACCTGACTGTGTGGAAGGAGAAGCATCAACTATTGGGTGATGCAGCCGGGTTCCTGGCTGCGACTTCCTCTGAAGAGATCAGTCAGGAGGTGAAGAGGAAATACGTGGAGATTACTGAACGTTGGGAACGAGTGTGGGAGGAAGCAGAGAGGTGAGTTTATACAGAAAAAAATATTGTTTGTATTATTTATGAAGTAGGGAACATGAAATATACTGCTCATGCTTTTATTTCACTGATAATGAAATTATTTTATCGAATTAATTCCAAGAAGTGATTTTTAGTTATAAATTAATTACATTCGAAGAATGTTTATAATGTTTGTAAGGATTAGGACCGTATTAATACCGTAGTTTTAAAAGATAAAATCGTGTTTTTGAAGCTTTTTAAATTGGACAAGCATACCCGAAATATACATTGTGTACAATTATAATAATTAAGGCATAATTAAAATACTTTTTACTGTTCAAAGTATTCATCATGTAAGTAATGTATATTTGGAGATTTGTATATGTATTGAAAAATGAATATCCATAAATCGCCCATTTATCCTTTTTATGGCATTTCATATTAATGCTGTTCGGATAACTGATGATAGCAGAATACCTACATACTGACGAAATTACTACAGGAAAATTAATGTTCCTTGCACTTATATACAGGGTTATTTTAAAACGTCAATAACCTCTTAAGGGGTCATTGTACTCATCATTATGAACCACTTTTACTATGGGACCAAACCTGAAATCGCGAAAATAAAATCAGCTGTTCCCTACATTTTAACGAATTATTCGAACATAAATGTAGGGAACGGCTGGTTTTTTTTTCGCGATTTCCCAATCATCCCAACCAATGACCTAATTTATTGGTGATGTTCTTCAGAAGGGTCAGGTGCGTAGTACTCGCAACCGGCGTGCGTGTATGACCAGATGTATGAACGTAGGCGAAGCAAAAGGAGTATGTAACGGGTGTAGCAGGTGGCGTTCTATAGAGTTGTGTGTCACCCCTGCAGGTACGTGCGCGGCGGCGACGCGCTGCGCAACCGGCGCGCGCTGGCGGGCGGCGCGCGCGCGCTGGGCGCGTGGCTGCGCGCCGCCGAGCTGCTGCTGGCGCGCCAGCCGCGGGCCAGCACCGCGGACATACAGGCCTACATCGACCAGCTGCTGCAGCTCAACTCCGAAACAGAACACCATGAGGAACTGTTCAAGACTATTAGCAGGTTGGTTGGTTGTCATCATTATTACTTCTGCTTTTCTCTTGAGGTTCGAACTATAGTATAGCTATAAATATAGCTTCGTTCATTTGTGTTCAATGACAATATCTACTAAGTTCATGCTTTCAAAGATTTCTCCAGGAGTCCTCTCAATCCGCAACAAGATTCTTAGCAAACATTTAGGTACGATTATGCAGTGTTAAAAAAAATTATGTCGTGAGTGAGCTCAATATATCTCCCTATTTTTTATAGCGCCTTTTACTGCCAATACTGAAATGATACATTATAGAATATTAAATAAAATACATGAAATGTAGTTTAATAATATTTTATTCTTATTTTTCTAGAACCTTCCAAAACGCAATCGCTGAGATGCCTCGCGACGAAGTTGAAGCCAACATGGCGAAGCTAAAACAACAGAAAGAGGCGCTAGTCCGCGTGCGAGCCACCGTGCCCGTGAAGTTGCACCAGTACCGCCAGCTGCTGGTGCAGCACGAGTCGCTGGAGAGCGGACAGAAGGAGATCGGCTCCTGGCTGGACAGGGCCGAGGAGGCCTTGAGGACAGGAGGAGAAACTAGACGGTAAGCCATGAAATGTTATTAACGCCTTTGCCATTAGGTTTCTGTCGTCAGTCATACGAAGTCACAAATGAATAAGTAATATCTATACCTACTTGAATTCAGAATCTTTTATTTTCCACTTACTCAAATATCGACTTTTTGCGTTATGTAATCTGTTGATTTTTGAGTAACCATTTGTAATTTATAAAAAAGTTTAAAAGATCCATAAAGGTTGCATTGTAATTTAAACTTTGTAGTGAATGACGTTAAGCTCCAAACATAATTGTCTAAGATCCTGCGTACAAGTTTAGGCAATTGCTGTGCAGTATTTTCAATCGCATTTTCACTTACCACTAGAAAGAAAGAAAAGAAAGAAAGAAACAGTATTCATTGGGACTCGCATAGGAGATCATAGATTAAAATAAAACACGCTCATAGAAACAAAAAACAAAAAAAATCTAAGTAAAATGAAAATAAACAGAAATTCCTGTACGAGGCCAAACGTGTCCTATCTCAGCATGACGCTGCGGTACTTCAAAATAAGTATCGCAGCGCTGATATTCTTATAGGGCACCAAGTGGTATTGCGATCAAACGCGATCTTTGTTCAGTAAAATCAAACAAACTAACAATTAACTTTTCTTTCCCCACAGTGAGGTAATCTCCGAACGCTACGAGATCCACCGCACATTCTTCTCTCGCACGACCTACTACCGTTCAATGTTGGAGAGCAAGAACAAGGTGTTCCAGAACATTGTCAAGTCAGCTGACACTGACAGGAGTGCTGACGTGACGGAACAAGTCAGACTCATGAGGGATCTTAATGAAAGGTGAGAATTTTTATTGTAAAAGAAAAATTTTGGGGAAACATGTAAATAACACCCATAGCTTGAATTTATGACAGATTAGTGACACACAAAAAAGCATAACAAAAACTCAAACCGTGTTATTACAAAACATGGTTTATCTTCCCAACCCAAGCCAAGCCAAGCCCAAACCCAAGTTTAAACCATGGAGCCATTATTGAATTTCGAACTTTATTCCGCCTACGGTAAAGTTCCTAATATGTACAAAACTAACAACTTAGTACCGAACTAAGTATTCAGTTTTGTATTTATTTCAATCAGAGTTACGTTCTCATTACAAAAACTAGCTCCGTGGTTTAAGCCATATCAAAATATAAATCTTGTTTTGTTTGTTTTGTAATATGACGGAAAGTGTCGGTTACCAACCTGTGCGTAGCTGTTGAGAATAATAAATGAGAAAAATTTCATGTGCTTTTTTAGAGGATAAAATAGTACTTACAGACAGCGACAAAACTTAAATTAAAAACATATATTTTTTACAATTCTAATAGTTTTTTTCTCTTTCATTCAACATAGCGATTTGGTAATCATATTATTATATTGTAAACTGTATTTCAATACATAAATAAAAGGCGATTCGATAATAACTTCATTTTTGTAAAAATATTTAGTGAGATAGATATTTAATTAAAATCGGAACAGAAGTAAAATAAAAATAATATTAAGTTCTCTTAATGCTGAAATACAATGTATCGAATAATTTTGTGTCAATTTAGATGAAAGTGTTAATTGAGTCGTCGTGTTTGTCGCTGACCGTACCTCGAGTAAAATGCCTTCAATCAATACTCAAAAAAAAAACACATAAACCTACATGGGCACTCAGGAAACGGCAGAATCTAGGTGCACTCTTATATGTCATCATACTGCCTTTCTTGCCTTATAATAACTTAACCCATCATCACCTCCCCAGGTTCGCTCACGTATCGTCAGAGGCCACTCGTCGCGAGGCCGACCTACAGCGCTTAGTCCGTGCTTGGGAAGATTTCGACTCCAAAAAACGCGCCGTAGAAGAGTGGGCTTCAAGAGCTGAGGCTCTACTGGCCGATAATAGGGTCGACTCTAAGCAGGCCGTCGACTTCCACAAGAGATTCTTCCAAGGAGCTGATGAGAGGGCTGTTTCGGAGTTGGTGAGGTCTGGACGGGAGCTTATTGAGGTAAGTTTTAACTTTTTACGCGACAGACATTTTTATTTAGAATAAAATTGTTTGAATACAAAATTCAAAGGTTTATCTCGAAATCGCCCAATAGTTTTGGATTTGAACGGGGGGCTCTTTTTTTTTTCATGATAAAGATAAACGTGAACGTACACGAAGCTTATTGTACACAATTAATTTTGACAGTGTCAATATCAATCACCATCATAAAAGGTGATTTCTAATTTAGAAGAAAAAAATACGACCATCTGTGCATTTTTTTTTGCCCTATTGCGTTTGTCACTAAAGCCTATTTCAGGTAAAACTAAGAACAGTCCAAGTTTTTCATATAACGCAATAAATGACTTTACCACATAAAAGTTTAAATTTAAAACACAAATAAAAGACCATAGTTTTTCCAAATTAATCACCTCAAACCACCTTAACTTCCCAGCTGGTCAGCGAAGAAGACCGTCCGCGCGTAGTACAAACCGTGGAACAACTGCAACAACGCTGGCGCTCACTCCTGGACAAGGCACCTCCTCACCTCATGCGCCTGGAGTTCCGGCTGGACGAGGCCGTGTTCCAGCACTGCATCAAGGACATTGAGAAGGAGATCGTTTATGAGGAACAGGTAGGACTTAGCTTTGATTTTAGAGCTCGAAATTTCGATCATTAATTTTAGAGCTCGAAATTTCGATCATTAATTTTAGAGCTCGAAATTTCGATCATTAATTTTAGAGCTCGAAATTTCGATCATTAGTTTTTAACAGGTTATGTACACACATATAACCGCCAGTCTTACCAAGGGGTATTGTATTACCCAGTAACTGGGTTGTGGAGTTCAGATACTGGTATTCCGTTGCCGACCCCAACATAGTTGGGAAAAGGCGGGACTGATGATGATGATGATGATGATGATGATGATGATGATGATGTACACACATATACAACATTATTATTAGTATATGCAAAACCTGGACATAGTTTGTTCCGAATACGGAACTGAATCGATTTCAATAACTTTTACACCATGTTATCTTTTGTCCCAAAAATATTTAAGTGTGATGGAAAATGTTATCACCATTTAAGTACTTACAATACAATCGCCGTACGGTTAGGTACGCACGGCTACAGATCAAGCTATACATTTCCAGTATAAGCAGATCTCGCATTGTATAGGATTTCCTTACAATGAGAAGTCAGCGTAAACTGGCAATGTATAGCTTGATGTGTAGCCGTGTGTACTATCGCGGACACTGCCGCCTTACCACTTTTCGACCTTATTACTAGGAGCATAAGGTTGAAAAGTGGTCAGGCGGCAGTGTCCGCGATGGTACCTACTGCCAAATTATTATCAATGAGCGCAAGACGACCCTGGAGGCGCGGGGGCCGTTAGCATGTTTTTGTACGGACAACCCGGTAACATAACGACCTTATAACTTTGTGATTTTTCATGATACAGTTTTGAAATTTTGTACATAGATTCTTTACATAAAAATGCTAGACACGTGTTTCGGGTTTCGCATATACTAAAACTAATATTGTGTAAACAGACAAGAAGAAAGGATATCTCTTCCAGCATACCTGCGATAGCAGAACAGACAGAAGGAGATGTAGACACCCTGTGTAAGAATAAAAGAGAAAAAAAAAAACATGAAAACTAAAAAATATTAACTTATTTAAATAAAACATTTTCTGCTCTCAAAACGGTGAAGGAAAACATCGCGAGAAAATGTTCTAGAACCAAAAATTTAAAAGACTTGTGACATCTAGGTACCAACCCGCACTGGGCCCGCGTGGTAGATTGCAGTCCCCTCCCTCTCACGGAGAGGGGGATTGTGTCCCAGCACTGGGAACATTATAGGCTGATTATATTATGTGTTATTTATACAATATATTTACATAAATACATACTTCTAAATAAAAATAAATATTACTTAAATATTAAAAGACAAAGAGTTATCGATAAATCGTACAGCAGGAAATGTAATTTTTATAGCAAATTACACAATTTTATAATACTCTTTAATTATATGGATGATCCATACACTGAATTACTAAATACTAACTTTATATACTGACACATATAATATTTACAAATGTGTTTTACATACGTCATGTCTCGGGACCTTGATATTGTAATTATTTATTTACAGGCTCTCAAATGTGTCCTCGTGTTTACTAAAAGAAACGTGTGACCTTGACCTATTTAATGGAAAGTTAAACAGAAAAACATTGAATAAATTAACTCGACACATTTATTATCTGGGGAAGATGCAACTGATTCATTTAAATCCATGTTTTAAAATTCTAAACAACTGGTACATGGAACCGATATTTTGAATCTACATAGTTGCATGTGTGTGCATGCATGTTTAGATTAGTATAGCCTAATAAAATTTAATTTAATTCAAATTATATTTCCTAATTAAACTAAATTTAATCTTAATTCTCTAGTGTCTTTTACATACTGTGTCTACGACACTCGTCCAACTCTCCTGTCGCAGGTCTACTAGAAGAAATTTCTAATTAAATAAGCAGTACCTTTGCTCTCTTCTATCTTTATGAATTTTCTCTAATATGTGTTTTGTGTGTACATAAATAAATAAATAATCAAACTAAACATAGAAAGAAACATCAAATAACCTAACCTTACCACCCCCAGGCTTACAACCAAAGTGACGACGCCGACGGCATCCTCATCCGAAACGAAGAATATTTCCGCAACCAAGGCAAGATCATGCAAGTGGAACACTGTCTACAAAACCTACACAAGATTGCCACTAGCTACACCCATCAGACCACAGACACAACTCTAGAAGAATCTGTACGAAAGTGCGAACAAATGTGGGAATCCACCGTCCAAAGGGTGGAACATTTCAGACAGCAATTACAAAGGATTCCTGCCAAGTGGGATGCTTACAAGGAAAAGTTCAGGGAAATGGAACGCTGGATGGACCATGTTGATAAGACTATGGATAGCATTGTACGCGAGGTGGATTCGGCTGAGGCGTTTGAGAGGGAGAAGACTATCTTCCAGGTAAGATTAATTTTAATTATGAAATTAAAGTTTAGATCATTATTTTGTATCTAGGCTGTATAGTACCCGAGCGTTAATATGGCACATCGATCTTAGAAAGAGACTGTCATATATGAGTGACAGAGAAGACGCTATTATATTAACAGTACTGTACAGCATTTTTATTGATTATTTTGATATTAAATTGAAAACGGGATATTATGTGAAGTAATGATTTTGTACTCTTTCTAATGCTTGCTATGGAAACAAATAGTTGAGGGAACTTATGGTAAATATTCAATGTTGTGTTGTCCCACATAGAAATTTGGCAAATTAAATTATTCAATTTCAAAATATTATTGCATGTAGGTACTATAATCAAATTTAATTTTTAGAACATCTGCCGCGAAGCCGACAAGAAACGCGAGGACATGAAGTGGCTCGTCCAAACACTGGACATGCTCACAAATCACTGCTCAGAGGGAGAGGCTCAAGAGGAACAAATCAGACTTGAAAACCTCATAGCGAGGTACAAGAACTTGATACCAACCATCGAGATCACGATGATCAAGACTGAGACCTACACACGATGCTATACGTACCGCCGTGAAGTACACGAAGTCATCTGTGTACTTGAAAACGCTAAAGAACAAGCCATGGTAGCACCTGAGCCTCAGTCGCTCCAACATGTTGAACAGTTGGTTCTCGAACAACAGGCCGCAGTACAAAAACTCGACCGCCACCGACCTTCAGTCATGTCCATGCTCCAAAGAGGCAAAGACCTCATCAAGGATGCTAACGCACCTGCTTTTGTCAGGGAAGACGTTAGGAATCTCGAAACTGGCTGGAACACCGCATATGAAACCTCCACAGACCGCCTGCACAAACTTCGCGACACACAGAAAGTCTGGTCTAACTATGAATACCAAAAAGACGAGTTACTATCAGATCTTGATAAGTATGAGAGCTATGTTGTCCACCCAGGACTTGAACTTGGAGTCACAAACATCGGTCGTGAACTCCAAGAAACGAAGATCATTAAAACTGATATTGAAAAGGCCAAAGCTGAAAGATTTCCTCAACTACAACAAGCATACACTGAACTGCGTACACTAACAGCCGACAAACCCAAACCTATCATTGAGAAAGATCTCGAAACAATCGAAAATAAATTAGTAAGAGTGCAAGATGAAGTTGACTCTAAAGTTGTGCATTTAGAAAAGTTCAACGAAGAATGGGTCAAAATTGAACACAAATTGGAACATGTCAGAGAATGGATCAAGAAGGAAAGTCCAGTGTTGATCCAACAGATCCGTTCAGAAAACATCACGCCTGAAGAAAGAGTTATCAAGTCACAGTCGTTACAGAAAGTGATTTCTGAAAAACTCGAGACTATTCGAGGTGTTGCTGATCAAGGAACTAAATTGGCAGTAGAACACAGAGTTCAAGACGCAAACAGACTTAAAGGCGAAGTCGCTTTACTAGAGAAAATGATGGCCGACCTACAACGCTCAACAGAACACCAGACGAAGGTAGTCGAACACGACTTGGCCACTTACCAGAAATACCAGAAGGGTGTTGTTGAAATCAAACCATGGATTGAAGAAGCTGAGTTGAAGTTGGGCAATGTACCAAAACCCACAACTTTGCCCGAAGCACAGCAACTGCAACAGCAATCTAGAGCTTTGATCACCGACTGTGAGAAACAACTGATGAACTTACAAATCCTCTCGAGTGTAAGTCACCAACTGTCAGGAAAGACCAGTGCCCCTGATGAAGTTGACGCTATCCACTCCAGATGGGCGGTGATCCACGACTTGGCTGACCAATGGAACAACAAATTGGACAAACTTGTTACCAACTGGGAGAACTTTGAACGTGAAGCCGAGAAACTTGATTCTTGGATTGAAAATGGTGAAAAGTTGTTAAGCAGCAGAAACGTTTCCATCGATTCGCCTCAAGTTGAGAAATTAGATAGGGAATTAAATAAACTGAAGTCTTTCGGAAATGAGATTTCTCAACAGCAAGCCAAAATCATCAGTTTATCACAGACGTGTGATAATATCTGTCATAATATACAACCCGAAGGCGCTACCCTACTCAAGAACAAAGTATCAGACATCAAACAACGCACAAACGATCTAGCTGAGACAGTAAGGTCTAGAGTTAATGAACTTTCAGACAAGATCATTGTCAGACAAGAGTTCATGACTAAACTGCATAACTTCGACAACTGGATCACAGACTTCAGAAGAAAGACTGAGAGTTATGACCAGATCGGAGCTGACAAAGTAGAACCAGCATTACAATCGATGCATGTACTTTTACAAGAACATGCGGCAAAGGTACCCGAATTCACAGATATTTACAATGAAATCAAGAACATGACGCTCGCTTCACATCCAGACGAATCGCGTTCGTTAAGCGAAACTTACTCAAATATTGCCGAACACTACCAAATCATTGAGAACAATATTCAACAAAACAAAGGAATCCTACAGAAGTGGTCTGACCTACTTAACTGGTATGACGAATCTAAACAACAACTGAACCACATACAATACCAGATTGAAGGTCCAAAACTTACTCCTGAAAGCTACGAAATTTTGAGACAGGAACTTGTGAATGTTATCACTAAGATACCTGAATGGAAGAGCAATGTAGCTCTATTAGACGGACCTTCAAAGGTCAAGGTTACTGATCAAAACACTGGCAGAATCATGTCTCCTACTAGCATAGTGAAAGAGATTGAGATGAAGGCAGAAGCTTTACTCAACCAAGTAACAAACAAGAGAGATCTAGTACAGAAAGTCGGTGCTAGATGGGACAAATTCAACGTACAACACAATGCTTTGGGAGAAGTTTTACATAACGTACAGTCAGTCCTCAATGAAATGGCTCAGAAACCTGTGCCTTTGACTGAAGCAACAATTCAAGACATGACAGAACAGTTGGACAAATTAGACGCAGAAATGAAAGAGAAACAGTCCATTCGAAAGGAACTAAGAGAAGAAGGTCTTCACCTAATGAGAGAAGATCAACCCAACATGGGCACGATCCAAAATGCCTTGTCCACTGCTGACAATAACTGGGACCAAGTAGTGAATGTCGTACGTGACACTAAGAACAAGTACATCTTACTGTCGTCAACACTTCACGAACTAAAGAACTTCACAGTAGCCTTTGACAGAGAAATGAGTAGGGCTGAGCAACTGTACAACGATTGCAAAGACGCTCCCAACGATTATGTGCAAACTGGCCAGGCTTTAGAAAAGGCTAAGAAGTCTTATGAAATCCTCAAGAGATCTAAAGGCTTATTGGACCAGATGGATGTTATTAAGCAATCTGTATTAAAACAAGCATCAACCTTAGGAGGATTTGACACAAGTCCGCTAGAAGAAGCATTCTTAACATCGCAAACACACTGGGAGAAAGTAAACGACGCTGTCATCAAGAGAATACAGGACCTAGAATCTCAACTGATAGTCTGGAGACAAATTGATGACACAAAGAACCAAGTTATCACTTGGCTGAGCGAAACCGGTCAAAACTTGGCAAATGCTTGTGACAATCTAGAAATCAGATTCGGACAAAGTCATCTTACGAAATACAAGGAAGAACTACCCATATATACTGGTCTTAAGAACAGTATCAAAGCAAAATGTGAACAGATTACTAACCTAAATAAGAGCATCCCAGTTGGTCAAGTTTCTTCAATCATCGATTACTTAGACAACGAGTTTGCCGCTCTCCAGTCGCTTGCTGATAACTTAGAAAGTGCAGTATCTTCACTAGGAACTAAGGAGACTAAATTGAAAGATCACATCAAACGTCTTTCGGATAATGTTAGCAAAATCCGAGATGACATTATTAAGTGCGACGACATGACAGGCGATAATGCTAAAATTCTCGATCGTCTGAAGAAATGCCAGGCATGCAAAGCTGAGCTCCAGAACTTGAGTGATGAAATTGATAATTTGTCACAGAGTGTATCCGAGATGAATGACAACTACCCAGGATTCTACGAGTCGTTAGTGCCAAAAGAACTGAGCACTTTACAAAAGAGATTCGAAAGTGTTTTGGTACACGCTAACAAAACTGAAATCACTCTGCTAACGTTCCTGCAAAAGCTCTTTACTGACAAGTTAGCAATCTTCAACAGAAATCTGAAGATATTAGACGACAAAACACGATGGTGCATGCCTGACGTCACAAGTGATAAATACAACTTGGAAGTTAAAAGCGCCGCACTGGTAGACGTAGAAAATGGTATTGCTGATTGTAAAAACAAGGTCGCAGAGTTGAAAGAAGCTCGTGATATTCTCAAAGTAGTCGCAGAGCCAGCATGTGCTCAAGAAGCGGCCCAACAAACGGAAAAAGCACAGAAGAACTTGGAAGTTCTTAATGCTAACTACGAAGAAATCAAAAATAGGCTAAAAGAAAATATCGATTCTTGGCAAGAATATGAAGTGTTGTTAGAAAATGTCTCAGAGTGGCTGAAAGAAAAAGAAAACAAAGTCAGACAAGAAGCCGCTAATCTACTCAGCTTGGAGGAAATTGACGCTAAAATAGCTGAAGTTCAGCACCTCGATCAAGAAATTAAAGAATATGGTGGCGAGGTTGGCAAGCTCACGGAAATCGGAGAAAAGATCTTATCCCGCAACCCAGATTCGCGCGTTCTCCAACATATCAATCATTTGGTCGCCAGATATCAGACCGTTGGCAAGTTTATGGAAAGCCATCTCAACAGACTCAAGGAGTTGAAAGACAACAAATCTAAGTACGACAAATCTATCGCTGAATTCAAGAACTGGCTGCAGGATGCCAACGGTAAGATTAAGGATCTGGCTGTGATGAGTAAGCACGCTAAACCATCAGCAGCTGATCTAGCACAAGTAAAGAAACTTAACGAAAACAAGGATGTTGGTCAGAAACTCCTCAACAATGCCATCGGATCTGGCGAAGCCCTATTTAGTGGCATCACGCCTGAATGCCGTGAGCAAGTCAGAAATGAACTCAGAGCTCTCAGAGATTACTTTGAAGATTCCGTAGATTCACTCAACAATGTTATTAAAGACATCGAAACGACTATCAATAAGAGATCGTCCTTTGACGACACTTTCAACCAAGTTCAAAGATGGATTGATGACAAAGAAAAAGAACTTGGTGATTTCAAGCTCTGCCCTACATTGCCTGAAAAGAAGGCTCAGCTTCATGCTAACAAGATCTTACACCAAGAAGTTGAATTACACCAATCGATGCTTTCACAACTAACTGAGAAGATTAAGCTGATGCCTGACGAGGAAGCTGAAAAGAGTCTTTCTAAAACTATTGACAGATATAGGAACATGACTAAAGAACTTGAAAAGAGAATCGCTACAAGCGAATCTCACGTCGCCGATCACGAAAAATATGTCAACATGTTTGAAGACGTCCGCGACCGTCTTAATCACATTGTTGCTGAGAACAGCATGCTGAACTATGGATCGGTCACTCAGAAAGATGACGTTGATGCCAAGATTGCTGCTATTGAAAAAGTAACAATAAAGGCTAAAGACATCCAGAATAACCTGGCTGGTCTTAAATCACAGCTCGAAACTGTTATAGAAACGACAAGCCCTAACGGACATCCAGTGCTCATCAGCGAGTACGAACAGCTCAAGGTAATATGGGACCAATTAGCAACACAGTGCAAAGAACAGGACAAGAAACTTAAAGATACTCTTAAGCAATGGACCGAAAGTCAAAAGACTTTGGATGAGCTCGAAGAATGGTTGAAGATCAAAGAAAACCAGGTCAGAGACCAAAGCCTTAAGAGTAATCTAGAGGCTAAGATTGCTCACCTACAAAAAGTCAACGAAATTCAGAGCGAACTTTCTTCAAGAAGCGCTGATTTTGCTGCATTGACTGACACCAAACAAAATGTAGCCACTGAATCTGAACTAACAAATAAAACATCTAAATTGGCAACAAGATACCACACACTAAACAATCTCGTGAATGAAATTATTTCGAAATATGAATTATTCGTATCAGAGCACCAGACATTTGAAAATGAATATATCAACATGGAGAACTGGCTCATGGGCATGCTCGGTGAGCTTGGAGATCTAAATGAAATTGTTGGTGACTATGCTGTCTTACAAGAAAAGCAAAACAAAGCTAAAGAATTGTATGAGACCAGAAACAAGAAGACACCTACCTTTGAAGAATTCTTAAGTTTGGGTGAAAAACTGTACACACATACTAGCCCGGATGGTAGAGAAATGATTCGTCAAAAGATCCGTAAGATAAGGACACTGTGGGATAGTTTCGGAGACAGCTTCCAAGAAACTGTTAACAAGTTAGATCAGTGTCTTCTACAGTTCTCAGACTTCAGTCTAGCTCAAGAACAACTCACAAAATGGCTAAAGGATGTTGAAAGAGCGATGCAGCGACACACCGAGCTCAAAGCTTCCCTTGAAGAGAAGAAGGCTCAGTTACAGAACCACAAGATTATGCACCAAGAGATTATGACTCACCAACAACTAGTCGAATCTGTTTGTGATAAAGCCCAGCAGCTAGTAGACCAGACACATGACGCTTCTTTGAATGTTTATCTGCAATCTATCAAGCAGTTGTTCCAAAACATTGTAACCAAGTCTCAGAATCTCCAAGACAATTTGGAGGACTGTGTGAAAAGACACGAAGACCTTGTACGTCTCATTCAACAGTACAAAGAATGGCTCGGCTCACAGTCTGAGAAACTTCTAGATATTGAAAACGCAACCGGTGAGAAACCTGAAATCATCAGGAAACTACAATCAGCTATTGCTTTGAAGGATATTGAAAAAGTTGGGTCTACCAAGTTGGATGAAATAAGAGCAGTCTTTTCGAATGTTAGCAAGAGTACTTCAGAAGCTGGTAACACCGCTATCAAAGCTGAAATTGATAACTTGCATGACCAATTGCGTAATGCTGTTGAAAACATTGTTACGTCGGAACAGAAACTTAAGCATACATTGGAGATTTGGAACAAGTTCGATTCTTCAATAGAATCAATTACTGAATGGCTGAAGGACATGGAGTCAAAATGCCGAGACCAGAGCCTATGCTCTACTCTTAAAGACAAAGAAGCTCAGTTGCAACGGTATGTCGACCTGCGCAATAACATCAACGCTAAAGAGAAGGAAATTGATGCTTTCGTCGACGAATCTCACAGTCTGATCCAACTGAGTGGCACGGAGCGACTTAAGCCTCTGGTTACTCAAGTAAGCAGCCGTTATCAACAGTTGCACCTCATCTCCAAGGAAATTGTGAACCACTGGTCAGAATTAGTCGCTGATCACAGGAAATATGTACAGCTCCGTAGTGAATTCGATGCTTGGCTCAAGCCATTGGAAGAACAACTTTCGCAGATGGTTACTAAAGAAGACAAGCTTAGCATCGAAAGCAAGGGCAACAAACTTCAAGTATTCTTAATGGAGAGAGAAAACGGTGAACACAAGATCGGAATACTGACCACTGCTGGTGATAAAGTTTTGCCTGAGACAGCTGCGAATGGCAGAGAGAACATTCGTGCTGAAATAAGAGCTCTCAGAGAAAGATGGGACAAACTCAACGATACCATCCTCCAACAACAGAAAGAATTCGAGTCTCAGACACTACAGTGGTCAAGCTACCAAGATGTTCTGCAACAGACATTGTCTTGGTTAGATGAGAAAGAAAAAATTGTTGACGGCGAAGAGAAGGCTGTACTTAACTCAGCTCAAGAGATAAAGTCCAAGTTACTGAAGAACAAGACTCTGTTACAAGAAATATACGCACACAAGCGAGTCATCGAGACAGTTACTGAAAAAGCCAAGAGTGTATCTGCAACTCTTCACTCAGGAAAAGGAGAGAGCGATGAAATGAACGCAATCATCAAATCAGTGTGGGAAAGATACAACGCTTTGACAAACAGGCTGACAGGCATCATAGACAAACATGAAAGCACCTTTGATATCTACCAACAATTCGCTGATCAACAGAAGTCACTGCAAGATTACCAGAAGCATCTTTGGGACCGCCTACATCTACTATCAGATTTCAGTGGCAACAAAGCTGCATTGCAAAGCAAATTAGCTAAGATCCAGGAGCTATTGGACGCAATCCCGACTGGAAACAATAAGTTGAAGATGCTCTCTGACTTAATTGAAAAGAATAATACCAGACTTTCACCTAGAGGCAGAGATGGCATGTCTAGAGAGTTGAGTCTTCTCCGAGCTGATCTGGAGAAGTTTACCGCGACTGTTCACGATGTCAAACGTGGTATTGAAGATAAGATTCAGCAATGGATCGAGTTTGATAGTGCCAACGAACGTCTGCAACACTGGTTGAGTGACACTGAGATGAGTTTGAAGACCTACACTCCCAAAGCAACCCTGGAGGAGAAGGTGGATCAACTGAACAAATATCAGGTATGATTTTTTTTTAATATTTACTTGTTTTTATCTCACTTTACTGTTACCTCTTTATTTAAATTATGAATTTTGAAACAGGATTTATGTAAAGCGATTGATAATCACGACAATGATTTGAGTGCAGTCATTACTTTGGGCGAAGCCTTGGACCAAGTAAGAGTTGATGAGAGAAAAAATCTTTTGTCGTCAGCACCGTAGGATATAGTCTAATTTTCAGTAGAAATCTAATTTCACGAACGTAATATTTATAGAAATCTAACAACAAAATTATATTTTTATACTTACATACTTGTATGTTTGGTTATGAATCAAATACTTCAAGTTTTGACTATTTAATATATATTTTATACTAATATAGAAGCATTGGTGATTGGTACTTCTAATGCTGACAAAAGTTTATTAAAAAAAAGTCTAACTATCTCAATGATGGTACTAATGGTAGCTGTCGTAGTTCAGTTTAAACGTAATCCTTCTTTAATATTTCTACATCAAACTAATGGAGGTTAATTTTCAGGCTATCTTGGCTAACCTGAAGAAGACGGAGAATGACGTCGACAAACTAACTGATGAGTTCAGTGACCTCATTGAGAACTGTAACGATACTAGGATCACAATGAACTTGCAACAGATGACGTCACGATTCCAATCCGTACAATCGACTGCAAAGGAGCTTGTCAAGAAATGTGAACAAGCCGTCAATGATCACAACGCCTACCAAGAGAAGTACAACCAATGCACTGATTGGTTGAAGGCGGCGCAACATAAGTTTGATGAATGCAATGAAAAATTATCTAACACTCCTGAAGGTATTAGTGCTAAGCGTGAAAGTCTCAACGACCTGCTTAGCCAAAGACGCAATGCTACACTCCTTGTAAATAACACCTCTGAATTGGGAGAAAAACTGTATCCTTCCACATCACCTGAAGGCAAAGAAATCGTTGAACAACAACTCCATGAAATCCAACAAGCTATTGACAATATGTACGATAATATCACTAAAGCTGAGAGAGACTTGGATTCAGAACTTAACAAATGGTCCTCGTTCGAAGATAACCTTAAAACCGTACAGTCGTGGCTGACGTCAGCTGAGAAGATTCTTCCTAAAGAGATTGAGTTAATGGCTACTTTGGATGAGAAACGCAATCAACTCAATGTCTACAGAACTTTCTTGCAAGACGCCATCACTCATCAACAAGACATTGCTGATTTAGAATCTCGTGCTCAAACTCTTCCTGATGTTAGCAAAGATATCGCTAAGGAAATCAACCAGCTTAAACAAAGGCATGAAACTATTTTGGCAAGAGCTAAATCCTTCGTCGAGCAGTATGAAGCTATTGTAAACAACCACCAACAATACACCAAGGCTGTTAAGGAATTAGAAGAATGGGTTGAAGCTACGCATAACACAGCTCAGCTGTGGGGCGATGACAACCTTGAACGCGTTGCGCTAAGCAGCAACTGTGAGAAACTTAAGTCTCTACAACTCAACTTATCCGAGGAGAAGAACCGTATCGACAAAATACGTTCTCTAGGTGAGAAGGTCCTACCAGGAACCATAAGTACTGGGCAAGCAAATATCAGAAACCAGATCGATGCGTCCCACCAAGAATGGGAAGGCCTTGTTTCATTCATCAATAAGACAATCGAAGCAATGGAAAACAAGATCCAACAATGGAACGAATATGAGAACATGAAAGATCAATGCCTGGCATGGATCAGGAATACTGACAATCAAATTCATGCTGTAGATTTGAAAGCAACTTTGCCTGAGAAGCAAGAACAATTTAAGAAGTTCCAGGAATTGCAAGGTGAAGTGCGCGCTAAAGAACTTGAAATTGACAACATTACCGAGAAAGCGCAGCACTTACACACTGGAGTTTTCGGACCGCGTGCGTCACAGATCTCAGACCTCTCAGTAAAGTATCAAACTCTTTCACAAAAGGTAAAGGATCTTACAAACAGATGGCAACAGTACGTCAAAACTCATCAAGAATTCGCCAGCAATGTCACTGGATGCTCGCAATGGATCGAAGAGCTCAGAGACAAACTGGACTTCTGCGCCGACTTCAGCTCTTGCTCACAGGATGACCTAGAAACCAAATTAGTACTGATTCAGAACTTGTTACTTACAAAGGATGAAGGTTTCACTAAGGTACAGTCACTTGTTGAGTTAGCCCAAAACGTTATGGCTAATACTGCGCCTGCAGGTCATGAAGCTATCAACAACTCGTTAGTTGCCCTACAAGAACAGTGGTCTGCATTATTGTCCAGAATGATTGAAACAAAGAACATGCTGGACGACTCAGTCACCAAATGGGCTGGATTCCTTGAACAAATTCAACTCATTGAAAAGAGTAACACTTATCTTGAGAACATGTTAGCTGAACTAACACCGTACGAAGCTTCTATGACAGACAAGAGGACACAGGTTGAGAAACTCAAGGAAGTAGAAGAGAAAGCCCGTTGTGATCGTCTAGACGTAGACACTTTAAAGGCTAAAGCAGCTGAAATGATCGCAAGTGGCCAACAAAACCAGGCTGCGTCTAAAGCGCAAGAAACTTTGAGCAAATTTGACAATCTGTACGACAAGATTAAGAAACTACTTGCCGACCGCGAGGAACAGTACAAAGACCACAGACTGTACAAAGAAGCTCATGATGAGCTTATCCAGTGGTTGGGCAGAGCTCGTGAAAAGGTGCCTTCCCTAAAATCTAAACCGTTGAGCGATAAACTGGCGATTGAAAATTCTGTAGCACCTCTAGATGCCTTGATCAACAAGCAGGCTCAAGGAGAACTATTGTTAGAACATCTCCAACACACCGGTGAGGTGGTTCTTGCCAGTACATCGCCTGAAGGCCAGACGGTCATCAAGAATGAAATGAAGGCATTGAAGGAAAGCTTCGACGATCTCTTCAATGAAATCAAACAACAGAAGAGTCAGCTAGAAGAAACCGTCAGCCAATGGCGCGAGTACAAAGATGAGTATGAGAGATTGTCTGATTGGTTACAACAAAAAGAGATCCTTATCAAGAATCAAAAACTAGCTCTACTAGGAACCGCTAAGGAGAAGGGTGCTCAAGTCAATGAAGTTAAGGAAATAGTCGACCAGCTAAACAAGGGTAAAGCGGAAATTGAGAAGTTCAACGCTTCCGCTGCTGGTCTTCTAGCTTCACATTTGGACACCTATGTCAACAACCAGTTACGTCACCTGAACTCCAGGTACCAAGTATTAGTGAACATGGCTAATGATGTTCTAAAGAAGGTTGAGACCAACTACGAACAGCATCAGACCTATGATGACAATTACGCAAAGACTAAGAAATGGATCGATGACGCTTGGGAGATTACTCGCAGTGGCAGTGATGCTGGCAGCAATAGCAGCAAGGAAGCCTTACAGAAGCGTCTTGAACAAATTGAGGACTTACTCAAACGCCGCGAAGAAGGCCAGAACCTGGTCCATGCAACCGTCAACAGCGGCGAAAAAGTCCTTAGAAACACAAGGTCTGATGGTAAAGACAGGATCAATACCGAACTCAAAGAACTGCAAAACGAGTGGGACCGTCTTGTCAAGAAGATGAGTACCGCCAAGGTCCATCTGGAAACAGCATTACTCCAATGGGCCGACTACAGCTCAAGTTATTCACAACTGCAACAATGGATATCCGACAGAGAAGCAAAACTCCAAGAAGTGTGTGAACAAAAGGTCGCCAAGTCTAAGAAGGGCCAAGACCGCCTCGCTGGTCTCACGGCTGGTCTTAGCTTAGGCGAGAGGAAAGCAACACTCCGTCAAACAAACAATATTGTGCAAGATATCGTTTCGTTTGAACCCATGATTCAGTCTGTAACTTCTAAGGCTTCAGAACTTATGCAACAGGCTCCGGCGTCTGAGATCACCAGCAAATACGAGACTCTTTCAAAACAAGCTAAAGACTTGTATGAGAAACAGAGAGAAACCGTGGAACAACACCA
Source organism: Tiliacea aurago (assembly GCA_948098905.1). Classification (NCBI taxonomy): domain Eukaryota; kingdom Metazoa; phylum Arthropoda; class Insecta; order Lepidoptera; family Noctuidae; genus Tiliacea; species Tiliacea aurago. The sequence goes on along the minus strand of OX402583.1, from coordinate 2,574,464 downwards.
AGCGTTCATTGATGCTGGCTCAGATTTTGTCCAATGGATTAGGGCTGCTAAAGAGAGGTTAGGAAAGTGCTCTGATGCAACCGGAGATAAGGAATCGTTGAGTAGTAAGATTTCTCAACTGAAAGTGTTGGAAAGCGAACTACCTGAGGGTCAGGCAAAGCTGCAGAAGGCTCTAGAACAGGGCGAGATATCCTGCGGCTCGGCTGACCATGAAGATAGAGAGGATATTGAGGAAGAAGTAGCTCTTATGCAAGAAGAGTATGATACCTATGTGTGAGTATTTTTTATGAATATTATTTTAAGGTTATTTCATATTTTTATCTTCTTTAATATTTTTATTGATTTATATGAGTCATTTAGTAAAGTGTTTTGTTTTAAGATTGAGAACCTGTTTCTATAACAAAAAGTTAAAACCGTCAAGTTAAACGTTGAATCCAAACACAAACAGCCTGGGCACCATTAGAATACCTCCTGATAATTTTATACAATGTTTGTTGCTATTTATATTTTTTCTGGTGTATTGTACCTCTACAGAGGCGTTGAAACAGGATCTTTCGATATCAATCATCTTACGAAGCCTCGTATTTTTATTATAATATTTTATCAAATCTTTGTTTTCATTGAACAGCGAACAGCTAAACAACACCAAAGCTCTGATCGAAGGAGGTATCGTAAAGTGGACCGAGTACGAAGAGCAATACAAGGAAGCCTTAGACTGGTTGTCCAAGACTGAGAAATTAGTGCAATCCTTCAACAAACTGCAGAACAACTTGGAACAGAAGAAGGTTGTTCTTGAGGAGTTCCAGGTAAGAATTGAATGTTACATGAACATTTTCAAAAAAAGTGTTTCTTAGTTAACGAGTTTTTGCAAGGCGTCTGTAAAACTGAGATCATCTCACGTTTATGCACTAAATGCATAATTATTCACTAACGCAATTAGCGTTTAAACACAAATAAAAAATAAATGACACAGGGTATGTCCCCAAAAAAAGTCATATGTTTATATTTTTTTATTTATCATGTTAAGATATTGTTACCCATCACGTCTGCGGAGTTTTTCTAGCTAATTTAATGGGACGCTGTAATCACGATCGATTCTTCTTTTTCACAAACTAAACTGAAATTAGAGAATGACGTTTGAACTTGACAGAGACAGATATCTTTATAAATATGTTAATCACATGTACTTCGGCCGTACGTTGACCCAAGCAAATCTGTATTATCAATAAGACGCCGACAACAGGTAAACCGCTGTCACTGTCAGATTGCACACAAAAGAAAGAGATGCGCGATGACACAACGTATGGCGTAAAACAGCAAATAAAATCGTATTATTATCATTATGTACCGAAAAATCTGTTTTAATATTGATAGACAATACTATTTTGTCTAGGTCTTCGCACAGCTTTTAGTAAGCCGTTGTGCAAGCCGGCCTAAGAATATGACGGATATGAAAGTACAACGTAGCCTTTGAACATGGCTGTAAGATAATCATACATTTTTGTATTTTTTCCGAACCTGTTTCTAAACCTCAATTTTCTTCCAGGGACATCTCCAAATGCTATTCGACTGGCAAGCGGAGTTAGACAAGCTGAACGTGCGCGCGCAAACCCTGCTGGAGACCTGCGCAGACACCAGGATATCCAACGGCATCACACAGCTGACCACCAAGTATAACGCGCTGCTGTCCCTGGCCAAGGAGGTTATGAAGAGGCTTGAACTCCATTATCAGGTAAGATTTATGGTTGTATTTATACTTTATCAGAGTAGAAAAATTATGGACAACTTTCTATTGTACAGTCAGGGAACTTGTTTGGTCAGCAGTTTGACACACTACGTCAATATGCATCAAATAATGACAGTTATTGAATACTAGTTACGCCCTGCGGTTTTACCCGCGTAAATTTTGTTTTCGTGGGAATATATCGGGATAAAAAATTGTATGTTCTAATTCAAGTCATGGTCTACCCATGTAGCAAATTTCATCCAAATCCGTTCAGCAGTTATAGCTTGAAAGCGTAACAAACAAATAAACAAACAAGCTCGCTTTCGAACTTATAATAATAGTTAGGAAGTATGGAAAACATAGGTTGCTAGTCAATTTACTGAATAACCAACTCCCCGGACTTTACAATATTATGGTGGTCATAACAGAGGAATAATTTTGAACGGGCCATAAATGAAACTGACCAAGTACCCACTGGTACTTGGTCACTTTCATTTAGGGCCCGTTTTCCATCTGGATCAGAATTTTCTATCAGATGAATTTAAAACTGGAATAGATTTCATTTATTTATTTAGGTTAGCCAACAATTTTGTACACAATTCAATTCAATTTATTTAGGAACAATTCACATTGTGTTTGAAATCATAAACAATAAATAAAAAATACAAAAAAAAAATCACGATCATTAAAAATATAAAACTAACATCATATTACAATAATTATAGAAAATAAAACATTCAATACAATTAAAAAATTCAATACCATTATAATACATTTAAAATAATTTCTTTAATAGTACATTACAAAACATACATACACAAACGTAAACAAACACGTTCATAATTTATATTATGAAACTATCTTCCAGAGTAAGTTAAGTTAACCGGATCTTATCCAGAGGTAGTCAACAGGCCATTTAGTCTAATGAATCTGAATAAGTTTGAGTTAGCGTTTCATTCAGAAACGCCTATTATGTTTTACGTTGGATTATCCACGGCTTTTCTTACAAATCACATGTTTTCAGGAACACCAACAACATAACGCTCTGTACGGCGAATGTCAAGACTGGCTGGACAGGACCCGAGAGAAGCTTAACCAATGTGCTGAAATACCCAACAACCTAGCTGAAGTGAATAGCAAACTGAACACCGTGAAACTGCTGCGTCAATCGTTGGAGCAAGGCCAGAACAAACTGAGGTATGTTTGGAGAGTTTTCCATGACAGAATGAAAAAGAATGACGGTCACTGGGACCGTCATTCTTTTTCATTCTGTACACAACATTAGTTTTTGTTTACCCTAAACCCGAAAAAGGGTAATTGTACTCATTATTTTGAAAAAAAAATTCTATAGGACCAACCTTGAAATCGCGAAAAAAAAATCAGCTGTTCCATACATTTGTGTTCACTTAAATTGACAAAATGTATGGAACAGCTGATTTTTTTTCGCGATTTCAAGGTTGGTCCCATAGAAAAAGTTGTTCAAAATGATGAGTACCTACAATGACCCCTTTTCGGGTTTAGGGTAAACAAAAACTTGTCATACCTACAAAATTTGCGTGCATACTTACAAAAATCGGGCGCTTAGAATGGCCGCCTTTCGTAGAGTTGTAACTGCGAGTGCAAAAGAAAGAGCAAGCAACCGTATGACAGGTTTGACAGCACATTGCCGAGTTTTGTACCACAAAACTTTGCACTAAACATGGCGACCGGTCAGGCATTGACATTATTTTGACATCACACAAAGTGTTGCCAAATTTAGTTCTTGACAAACTCTCATGTCTCTCTTTTCTCAAGCAGCTCTTGATTAGTAAAATATTTTGTTTTATAGATACAGACTCATACGTTTCGCCACATTATAAAAAAAAAAATACTTTGTATGCTACACCGGTGGACGTCATTATGTTAATGCTGGCTGTGTTTCGACACCATCGAAACTCTGTTTTGTGCATGTGTCACAGCATTATGCTGAGCGATATGTATTTTGCGCGATATTACGCTTTAACAGCCTTTATTGAGAATTTATTAGGCAAGTAGATAAACACCGAGTCATTGACTTGGAAATGGATTTCACAAAATTATCAAATGTCTTTGTTTCGAGCTGGTATCCTTCAGTTGCGGATGATCCATGCCGTTGAGTTCTCACTAGCGGATTCGCGGGAAATTAGAAAATTAGGATTGCGCGTTACAATGCCTATTTTCCCCAACCTTTTCTTTTTGCTATCTTTATGTTGATATATGTATTTTATTTATTTTTAGGTACCTTCTAGAGCTTAAAGAGAAGGTAATCATGAACACAGAACAGACCGGCGCTGCTAAGATACAGGAGGACACTGATAACTTGAAGCAAGAGTTTGATAAGCTGATAGCAGACCTGCAGGATGTCAGGAATAAGCTGACCAGTAGAGCGTCGCAGTTTGATGATATTTCTAAGGTAAGATTTATATGGTTTATTGATAGAAAGCATTTGAAAATAACTTGTGTTGTTGGCGTTCATGACATTTTCCATTTCCCGCCATTACTGAAAATCGAAACCACATTTTCTATGCTTAGTCTAATCAATTTAATTCCAACTGTATGTTGTCAAATCTAATGTTCTAGAATACTTTGTGAAAGTCTTGGATATAGCAAAATGTATTGCCACCGGGCTAATCCCATGCAATACAAATAAGACACCATTAGCTTACTGCTAGATAGGTAGATTTCGATAATTATTTTAATTTATCTAATTAAAATAAGCTTATAGTATATGGACACCAACTCGCTTAAATGTTAACATTTAAGCGAGTTGGGAGTTTGTTAAATTAAAGAGAAAATCTCACATTAAAGTTTGTTTAATAGACGAGAAAAACAACAAGAGTTTCCTTTCCTTTAATAAGAAACTTAAAATAACTGATGAGGCTTATAAATATGGTGTGTTTATACTGTTCAATATTATTTCAACCTATACAATACTCACAAATCCTTTTTATTTCCAGATCCACAAACTCCTAGTAGAATGGCTGGATGACATTGACCAGAAGATCCAGTCCGACGACTCCCTCCTCCAAGACTTATCAGAGAAGAAAGCCAAGCTGGAGAAGTTCAAGACATTCAATAGAGATATTGACTCCCACAACGATTTGGTCAAGAGACTGAATGAGAAACTTAAAGAGGATGTGTCTCTTAAGTCGAAGGGCATTGAGGATACCCTGAAGAGGTATGATGGGATCAGGAAGACTGTTAATGAGATGATTGCAGTAAGTATTTTATAAAATTTCGTTGAACATTATTTGAATCATTTAAAGTAGGTACCATTTTAATGGATATTAGTCGACCAAGACAATTAGAGAACTGGGTGGCATTTGCTACACTGACCCGTTTAACTCCACAGGTCACGCGTTTGTCTTACTAAGTTCGTTTAAAATATGCTTCAAATGTTACTTGCGCATGACGTCACGGCTCACAGGTGTTTTTTGACTTGGTCGGCTATCAAAAGCAAATTCATTGTTTCCTGATTTTTGCTCAAGGAAAACGAGGAAAACGTAATGTAATTTGGTCATTTTGTTGATGAAGACACCAGCCATTTCAATAAATCTACAATTTTTATTTTTATAAAAGTACATAAATTCAAAACAACAATATTTTCCACAGAAACTGGAAGACTACGTAAACTCCCACATTCAATACAAAGAATCCTACGACAACTTCTACGACTGGATCAGAAACTGCAAGATCGAGATCCAACAGTGTTCTGACTCCCACGGAGAAAAGGACTCCGTACAAAAGAAGTTACAAAAAGTCAACAAAATCATCGAATCTTTACCTAAAGGCGAGGGTTTATTAAAAAAAGCAATCAGCCTTAGTAACGCAGTTCTAGATACTACAGGAAACGAAGGCAAAGATAACATCAACCAGGAGATAAAACAGTTGAAGATTGAATGGGAGAATCTCCAACAGATTTGTAAAGATACAAAGAAATTGCTGGAGAAGTGTTTGTCGGCCTGGTCGGATTACCTGGAAACTTCGGAAAAGATGAGCAAATGGGTGAAAGAGTTCGATAATAAGCTGAAGACTGTGCAGAAGGTGGATAAGATCACGCCTGAGCATCTTGATAAGTGTCGCGTGAGTATTTAGTTTATTAAGCTTATATAATTCTGTAAAATGTACAACAATAGTGGTGCTTCTGTGGATTTAATATCACAAGGCATGTTCTGTCGTCATCCTTTGGGTTAATAGGACTACGTATATTTACAAAATGAGGTTTTGAAAAAATTTGGTCATTTTACTTCTCAGTTAATTCATTAGAATGGCCCCGGCTGTCATTTGTCTTTCGATCTTGGACTGTCGTTACGGGTCATCATTAGCCCCAAAGTCAGACAGCCAGTCTTACCAAGGGGTATCGTGTTGCCCAGTTACAAGGTTGTGGAGGTCAGATATGCAGTCGCTCCATGTAAAATACTGGTATTCAGCTGCGTCCGGTTAGACTGGAAGCCGACCACAACATTGTTAGGAAAAGGCAGGCAGATGAATCAAATCATTAGAATAACTACGTATACATCCAGGCGTTAATATGACACATGAAGCTTTAAAAAGTGACTGCCACAAAGGTATGAGTGGCAAAGACAGCGCTTTACAATGTTTTTTTAAGGTTCCGTACCCAAAGGGTAAAACGGGAACCCTATTACTAAGGCTCCGCCGTCTGTTTGTCTGTCTGTTTGTCCGTCTGTCTGTCCGTCTGTCACCAGGCTGTATCTCATGAACCGTGATAGCTAGACAGTTGAAATTTTCACAGATGGTTTATTTCTGTTGCCGCTATAACAACAAATAAAAAATAGAATAAAATAAATATATAGGGGGCTCCCATACAACAAACGTGATTTTTTTGCTAGTTTTTGCTCTATATTGATAACGGCAACAAGTAGACGCTTGAAATATTCTTGAGTATTTCGTTATATATTCACTTTAAAAATAAATAAGTAATAAAATTAAAACAAAACAAATATTTAAGGGGGGCTCCCATACAACAAACGTAATTTTTTTGCCGTTTTTATAGATAATGGTACGGAACCCTTCTTGCGCGAGTCCGACTCGCACTTGGCCGGTTTTCTTAAAGTTGATAATCAAGTTGATTTACTTATTTAAGCATCATGCTTATTTACTAAATTCTTAACGATGGTTACTTCATAAGTGATGTTTTTATACTAATTTGTGACATTTTACAGGAACTCCTATCTGAAGCATTAGGACACAAACACGTCCTAGAAGAACTAAACGATAGATGTGAAAACCTGATGGAACAGAGCGCTTGCGCCTGGGTCCGCGACAAGACAGTCAACTTACAAACTGAATACACCACCTTACTCACCAAGATACAAGGTCTAGTTTCCAATGGCGAGAAGAACTTGTCTGACCACACTGAGTTTATCAAAGCTAAGGAAGATCTCCAACAATGGTTGGAAACAGCTCATGGTACAGTTCAAGATTCTATTGGAGTTGGTGATATTGAAACAACGAAAGATAAGTTAGAAACAGTCAAACTTGTAAACAATAGAATGACTGAAGGACATCACTTACTAGTTGTCTTACAAGAAGCTTTCAAGAAAGCTCTTAACAACACACCGCCTGAAGAACAAGACGGTCTTCGCAACGACGTGAAGATCTTACAGGAAAGCTGGGACCAACTGAAAATAGACCTTAACTCTATCACAGCACAGCTCAAAGCAGCTATCGGCAAATGGGAAGACTTCGAAGAATCTAAAAAGAAGATGGACCAATGGATCAAAGATACAGAACAAAACTTGGATAAAGTTCCTCCTACTGGCGGAGAATTAGGAGAAATGAAGACTCTTCTAGAAAAGTACAAACACATTGAAGATGAAATTGATAACAAAAAGCCTGAATTGGACAGACTCAAGAGCGAAGCAGCTGAATTAAGCTCTTGGGCAAAGAAACCAGCCATAAAGGAATCAGTCACAGCAATTGAAAAGAAATGCAAAGCGTTACGCGCTAAATGCGCCGCGAAGAAAGCTGATCTTGAATCTGAGATCAAAGATTACAACAACTACCATCAATCTTTGCAAGACACTGAGAAATGGCTGTTACAAATATCCTTCCAACTTATGGCTCACAATTCCTTATACATTGCTAATAGGGAACAGACAGAAGAGCAGCTAGCACAACATGCTGTCCTACTTGATGACATACAGAAATACAGATCAACATTAGACGAATTAGAAGGCAAAGGTCAAGCGCAAATCGAACGCTACGAAAAAACGACGCCATCTATTCGTGAAACTGTTGGAAAACAACTAAAGAATGTTAATGACAGTCACAAGAGTCTGTTAGCTACTGCATTACAGATTGAAAGGCGTTTGAGAGAAGGTTTGGCCAAGTTTAAGGAGTATGAAGATACGCTGGAGAGCATTCTGAATAACTTGGATGAAATGGAGCCGGCGATCACTGAGCTCGATATCGAGGTTGATGGATTATCGCATGGACGTGAATTACTGGATAAGGCTAGGGTGAGTGAACAAGATATATGTGTTTTGTAGTTGTAATTAGTTTAGCAGGTCTATGGCGGCGGTAACCACTTTGCTTAAATATGGGCTGTAAAGCCCAGTATATTAATAAAGTATAATATTTTTATAATATACAACATGTCCCAGAATTATCGCACAACCTCTTAAGGGGTCATTGTACTCATCATTATGAACAACTTTTACTATGGGACCAAACCTGAAATCGCGAAAAAAAAATCAGCTTTCCCCTATATTTTGACGAGTTACTCGAACATAAATGTAGGGAATTCGCGATTTCAGGTTTGGTTGCATAGTAAAAGTTGTTCATAGTGATATTGTGGCGTTTTAGCAAAAAGCACCTTGTTTACTCATTTTGGAGCAAACCAGTGAGATGTAACAATAAGAAATTACAAAAACAGATAACAACAAATTTTGCGAAAACGGAACTTAACAAAATAGAAAATGGTCTACAAATCTACAGTCTATTAAGCCTACAAAATTCTCACATTAAAAAAAACTATATAAAATATTATTAAAATAATAATATCGCAAATCATAATAAATGGTGTGACTCTTTGCGAACAGGTGTCGCCAATTTATATTTATATACTAGATAAGTATACCTTCATAATTCAATATTTTGCACAGGTGTCTGAAGCTACCCATTGTCCAAGTGCAGTCATCGTCACCTACATAATTGTTTTGGCGATTGTTCAATTTTGTTTACCATAATTGACATGAATTAACTGGTAGTATTTTCAAACAGATTATAGTTACAGAAAAATCTTAAAATACGTTTTAAACTTGCAACCTTGTACGATCGGTGGGCAGAGAATAAAATCCACTTTGCCTAGTCAAAGTCAAATTGTTTATTTCAAATAGGCAATAAAGGCACTTTTGAACGTCAATATTTACAAAAAAATAGAATTGATTCTAGTCGCCCCTTCCAAAAGGTAGTTTCGTATGGAGAAGAATGGGCAAGAAACTCCACCGGTACTCTTTTAAAATCGTGTACAATATTTTTATAGGTACATTAATTATATAATTATATGTGAAAACGATGCACCTAGAATAAAATTACTATATCACAATAGGTAATAAAAAAAGTTACGAATGAAACAATGACAGATAAATTAATTATGTGATAGATACATGGTGCTCACATATTTACAAAAATTGTTAAAAAATATATACGATTTCCTAAAAAATAACAATATCAGTGTGAGTTAAGATAATCACAGAATTTAAAATAAATGTCATAAAATTAATAAATTTTAAAATTAAAATAGCAACCTGTTTGATTTTGTCTAGACTCTAGATTGTCCTATGGAGCAGGACCAGCATTGGTAGTACCTTAGGTACCCACCACGTTACTTACTTAGTTTAAAATATAAAAGGCTTTATAAGTTAAGTAGGTGTCTTGGTCCAAGACTGTGCCTCAGAGCCTTACTTTAAGACCTTTGAGCTACCACCAAAAAAATCAGCTGTTCCCTACATTTATGTTCTCTTAACTCGTCAAAATGTAGGGAACAGCTGATTTTTCTTTCGCGATTTCAGGTTTGGTTCCATAGTAAAAGTTGTTCATAATGATGAGTACAATGACCGCTTAAGAGGCTGTGTTTTAATTCCGGGACGGACATGTATGTATATGTGAATGGTATATACATTGCAGACTACGTGTAGAATTGTGTCTCCTTCCTCCTTAATCCATCCAAATAATACTTCATAATTCAATTACAAATAAATTATAATAATTGACATTGTCTAATTTTATTATTATGTAGGTACTTGCTATCTCTATTGTATTTTTTTTTGTACTTTTGCATACCTTCTGGCTAAATAAGGCTGTTGTTAATTATATTTTTTATGTCACCGTGTTTTCGTACCCATATTTGCGAAATAAATATCTTAGCTTATCCAAAGGTTGTCTTTAAAAGATCGCTCTTAGTGATAAGACCGCCCATTGTCACCCCTTATAAAATATCTGCATTTTGATGGTGTACATGATAAAGAGGTCAAAATCAAAATCAAAAGTCATTTATTAAAATTAGGCTGAGAATCAGCACTTTTCGAACGTCAAAAATTACATGAGACAGTCCCCCAAAAACCCTTCACCACTTCCTAGTGCTTTAGCTGGGAAGAAGAAGTGGCGCAACAAACTCCCCAGCAGCACAGCTGTCTGTTCGCATAAAAAACTTGAAGCTATACAATACAATATAAAATAATTTGCATTACGCAACACAAAACGTTAAATTAAATTATTTGCCTTATGTTAGCTAGCACACACCATTATACAAATATATATATATATAATAATCGTCGAAAACTATACTCAAGCAGAAATAACGTAAACAAAACTTATCTAAATAAAAGCCTCCAGGCATAATGGGCGTGCCCGCTTAAATAAAGCTACAGCTATAACTCGAAGTCACAAATGATAAACTAGCACCATCGAAGTAAAATAAAAACAGTTAATTATAAATAACGCAAAGATCAGCCATCACCCCCCGCACAATTTTTGAGGGAAGGAGGCAACCCGACCCCCGACGCTACCGCAAGCAGTGACATCTAAGGGAGCATGACAAACTTGCTGCCGGTTGCTCAGGCAAGAATAAAGTGATCAACTTGTTAAGGTCACTAGCTAACCACTTATTGCAATTCAACTCATAAAAGAACATTGTAATGAGTAGATTTTGTCACTGGTAACGTGTACCCCCAGGGCCTGCACAACCGGCTGCAGACGGAGAAGGGGCGGCTGTCGGCGGCGGTGGCGGCGTGCTCGGCGGCGGCGGCGTCCGTGTCGCGGCCCGCGTCGCCCGCCGACAGCGCGCCGCTGCCCGTGCCGCCGCAGGAGCTGCTGGTGCGCGCGCGTCTCGAGGACCTCATCGACCAGGTACTGAAGGCCTTCACTAACATACTCGCTTCCGACGTTTTGACGTCGTTTTGATGTGGATTGATTTAAGGAATTTGAGTGTTGAATGTGTGACGGATTGTGTTGCATTGCATATGTTAGGATGTAGCTAATTAATAGGAATTTGAATTACATGGAGTTGGCCTTATTAAAAGTTGTAATTTAATTCAAACACACTTTATAAAAACCGGTCAAGAGCGAGTCGGACTCGCTCACCGAGGGTTCCGTACGTCTAGATGATGTTGATGATTTCTGATTACATTTTTCATCAAAAGTCTGAAACTATAATGCCTTAAAAAAAAAACAGTGCTCTTTCATATGATACCCCACATGGTAGTAGCACCACTTAACATTTTTAAGACCCCTTTTCAGTCCTTTTTGCAAAAAAGATATTTTTTTAAATTTCTTTCTTGTTTGGAAAATAGTTGGGCAAACATCATCTAAAACTATTCTAAATTCCAAGTTGATAGCATTAGTGGTTCTTGAGATATCCAGGTGTGACAGACAGACTTAGTCTCACCATAAGGGTTCCTTTTTACCATTTTGGTACGGAACCTTAAAAAGGTATTATTAGAAGCGTATGTAATATACAGTCGAATACGTAACGAGGGAAGTCTTTAAATGTCTTTGAGACAAATCCGTGCAAAACTATTCTTCATAATTAATAATATAAATAATAATAATATTAATTTATTATTTTTATTAATTATTAATTTTCTTCTTTATTATTATTCATAATTATTATAGCTACTTAAAATTAAGTACACTAGAGCTTAAAAGGAGTTTCTTCTATTAAATACTAAAGTGTTCAAAATAGCTAGTCCAGGCTAACTATAGTTTAAATGTACCAACCTAACAATACAAAAACTACTAATTATGGTAAGAGAATTTTACGTAAGTCCTTAATAATTTCAATACGTAGAATCTATAGGAGGAGTAGGATCTCTCTCTTTAGATGACGTGTATGAATAAAATTAAGAATTCAGTCATAGTTCTGCAAATGCAACACAGTTCACATGCTTATAAAAACTGAATGATCTGCAAATAATGTATATTAAATCTATGCTTATAAGTTCGCCAGGTCGACAAAACGAACAGAACCAACGTTTTTGATGTAAGATAAGATCTCTTATTAATATTAATTATTACAAAATAGATAACATTGTTGTAGATAGACCGTAGTTAGAACAATAATAATGTAAAGGCTTTATCGTTGGCAATGTAACTTTTGTGCACCTGGTTTTGTCTGAATCGAGATTATTATGGAATTCGGAATTAATCGTAAGGATTTCCCAGTTTAGTGTAACATATAAGGGAAAACTTAGGTAATGAAAATTGCAATAAGCTCACCATCTCTTGATGAAATTTTAAACTTTTCTTTTTTGATCTCTAACTTTTCTGGATTTATTGTTCAAATATAATTGGTGAAAACTGGGTGTACTATTAGGTCACCTCCGCCTTACCCTTCGTGGAAAACAGACGTATCTAATTTTATTGTATATTATTGTGCCAATCTTTTGGCACAATAATATACAATTAAACTAGAAGCAAGAAGTTCGGTTGAGATATAATTAATTTCATACGTTATTTTAAAGTTTATTTTTATTCAAATAGTGAGAAAAAATGCGCTCCACAATCTAGGTACTTATCCTGGGTTTAAATAAACAGTAAAAAAAAACATAATACGCATAGCAATTTACAGTTTGCTACGATACAAAATATAGTTGAACAAAATGCCAGGCGCTACATATTTTGTACAATCTAAGAATTGATTAGAACAACATCCGATCGTATGTCCCATTCATGTTACGCTATAATGAACCGAAACCTTATAATTTAAGATGATAATTTATGTCTTTTAACAATAATAATCTCTAGTCAGACAATGAGAGGCGAGCACTGTTTGTATAAAGTACAACGGGCACGTTTAACATAATCACTTAGTACTTTACCATTACGAGATCACTTAATATCACCTCTACAATGATGAATTGAATGCTTCTGCTACATGTCACGTTTGTACTCAGAAATGACAGAGAAAATATATCGATTCTTAGTCGTTTAGATAACTTGGAATTTGTACGAAGAAGTTGGGAGTCGTCAAAAGTTCCTTGATCACTGGTCCTTGTTCACATATTTAGCAAGCCAATCATATAGTGACTGGGTAATGGAAAATCGATTCTCTGGCCCGTATTCTATGTAGAATGTCACAGCATGAGTCTCCATTTAAAACAAGAATTGATTACCTACATATATATTAGTTCAGATTTAAATGGAAATTCATGCCTGAACTATATTGTTTTATAATACGGGCCTAAAATTAATTTTAATTGCCAGATCATAGTATTCATAAATGTACTAAACTACCGAGTAGTTTTGATGACTGTTGATATGGATGCGATGTTGATAAACCTAAAAAGACAACGGGCAAAATTAGTCCAGATGTTCACCACTGACGAGACCTATGCAATTGAACTGACTGTTCAGTGACATAGATCTCTTTAGTGATGGGCATTTGGACCAAGCTCTATACATTTTGCCCAATGCCCTTTCAATAGAATTATATTAGTTATTTCATTAGTTATTTAATGAAAAAGGAAATCACACGAAATAGAATATCCAGTTTCTTCGAATATTTTCTCTGTCAACCCAATAATCAATTAATCTGTACCTACAACCCTACATACTAACTCGCACTGTTTTGATGTCTGTGTGTGATGCATGGTTTGTTTATAGAAGCAAGTGAGCGAAGTAGGGAGCGCGCCACGCATTGACCTTATTCTAAGGACGCTTGAGGCACCTGAGTTCGGTCAAAAGCTTTCGACTTTCGAAACCAAGGTAAGGATGCTGGTTTGTGGAATTATCAACAAAAAAGAAAATAAATTTCTTTAGGGACTTGCTTGAATCCTTTTATTAAATTATTCCAGGTGTTTTTCTATGAGCTGATTCGGCTATATTTTAAGCCACTTTGACGCCGTGTTTGCATGATTTTCTATAACTTCTACTCAGTCCAAATTACTAAGTTATAATATCACCGAGAAGAATTCTACAAATCAACACTGCAATTAGGATCTCATAGTCGTATGTTGTTATCATTTCCATCGTAGTTTTTGAAGACTCATTCATAAAAAATCTCTGAATCTAGATTGCAACAAGCTTGAGCGGCAGCAAGTATGGTGTCCACATAACAAAGTCTATCACACCAGCACCATCATCGTATTTTCACACTACCTACAAAAAAAATTATAACACTTTTCACAACCCACAGGTACAAAGTCACTTGGAGGAATTAGGAGACGCAGTCCATGGCATGGAAGAGGCCATGAAACAAGTCCTAGAGATTCAGGAATGGATTGCGGTCCACAATGCGTTGGCCCGCGATTGGCTCGCCAACCCATCCAAATTGAGGCCTGAGGCGGCTAAGCAAGATATGGCAGCGATGAATGATGCACTAGCTTCTCTTAGCGAGAAGAGGAATAGGCTGCTTACTGAGATTCCTACTGAAGGTTAGTAGAGCATTAGTATTTTAGTAATTCTGTTGTGTCAATACAAAAAAAATATCCTTACCCTTTTATTTGAAAAGAAGTGCAGACTTAGTAACATGAAATTTAACACAAATAAGCCGTCAAAAATGCAAAGCAACATGAAAATTTGTATAATAATATTTTTTTTTTTTTATTTGCGTAAAACATGGTATAAAAAGGTGGTATAATTATTACACTCTGAGATCATACATATTTTGATTAAAAACTAAAGCATGCAAACTTGTAGATGTTATAATTTATGTTCAAGAAACTCCCCAATGGAGTAGAAATTTTAACGTGTATTACATTTCATGTTGCTTTACACCAATCTGTACCCGGAACAGATAATATGTTCATATTCAGACATATAGAACAATTCTTACATTAAATTATAAATCTAAACCATTAATAATGATTGTAATTTTAATATTCCATTGTTCAGGACTTGAAGACGAAATCGATCTAGAAGAAGAGCTAGACAACCTAGAACAAGCCATCCTCAAAGCAATCGAAAGAGAAAAGGGCAACCAAGCAATCATCGACGCCTTCCGCAACAAATGCCAGGAAATTCACGACTTCTTCGATTCCACTCTCAAGAAGATGTGTCTCGCTGACAAGGGATCTGGTCTCCCATGTCCTCAGAAGCTTACCGCTCTTAAAGAATTGTCTTCTGAGTTCGGGCAGGCTGGCAAAGACAAGGTGGACAGTATTAAGTCCGTTGGGTCTCAAATCATCAACATCGTCAGCAATTTGGAGTCACAACAGGTCGAAGAGCAAGTAAGTAACCAACATAATTATTATAAATTAAAGTCACTTTTTGTATGGTGTTTTCCACCATAATTTAGAAAATTTATTCTGGAAAGTTAATGTGTATTTTTTATATCATAATTAATATATATTAATACAATACATTATATTAAACTTACGTGTCGCTAGTAATGAAATTAAATGAAATTGTTTATTCTGTAAATAGGATAATATCGGAATCACTTATACACGTCATATAATAGATAAACAAATGACAAACGTGACCGTGACAAATATTAGTAGTAGTGACCTAACCGTGAGATTAGTCATTAAACTATTGTTGAACCGGAAATTATAGTATTTTACCTACAAATGTCTCGTGCAAGTTTTCATAATGCTTTTCAGATATTTTTACTAAAATTATTTTTTTTTCGCAGATGAAATCAGTTGAACGCAGATACAATGACATCGCCAAACGTATCCAACGCAAGCTACAAATGCTTGAGATTACCTACAAAGCAATCGATGGCACCAAGAGCGAGGTCAATGCCCAGAACGAATGGATGCAAAAAGAAATCGACAACATCCTTCATCCCGAACCTCTTGGATATGAAAGCAAGTCAGTCAAGGAAAGGCAGAAGAAGGTAGCCAATCTCCTTAAAGAAACTGACGGTAAGAAGACAGTCATCGACTCCTTGGAGAAGAAGGTAAGCAACATTCAAGCTGAATTGGAACCTTCGGAACAGATGCAATTAGAGTCAGAATTGTCTGAGCTATCTTCAAAACAAAAACAATTAGCCTCACTCATCAAACAAGAAATCGAAAGATTAGGCACATGCGCTGAGGATAGGAAAAAACTTGAAAATGATATTGAAAAGGCTAAAAACTGGTTGAAAGCTAAACTTGCTGAGATTAAGAAACTTGGTGGCCCAGTACCGCTTGAAGCCGCTAAGGTTGAGAAAGAGATTGCAGTACATAAGAAACACCAGAGCGAGTTATCTGATTTCCATAACGATACTTTAACTGAAGTGATGCGTCAAGGTAATGCTGTTTCTAAAGACTGTTCTCCCGAAGACAGGGCTAAGCTACAAGCAATTCTCGAAGACCTGAACAAGTCTTACACTACAGCAAAGGTTGATATTGACGATAAACTCGCAGCACTCAACAAACGCTTACAAGGCAGGAACGAATTCGAATCAGAAGTAGCTAAATGCCAGAGCTGGTTGAACGAGGCTGAAGTAGCTGCCACTCCTGAATTGAGAACAACCAGTCTACAACTCCTGGAAGAACAACTTGCCAAGTTCGAGAAACTCAGCAAAGAAGCTGATGACGTTGAAAAGAACATCAACAAAATTAAGGACAAGTCTAAACAACTCATGGATTCTCTATCAGATTCTAACAAACTGCAACTGAAGGAACAAGTCAACGTTCTATCTGATAGATTTGTGAGAATCAAGGCTATTATCAACGATAAGAAGGGCATCCTACTCAAACATATCAAGGAGTACAAGGATGCTGCAGCCAAGATCGCTGCTGCGCTTGAATTCTTAAACGAAATCCAGAATAAACTGAAGGCTCTGAACAAACCTATTGGAAACAAAGTTGAAGATGTACAGCCAATCATTCAAGCATATGAATCTATCTTAGCTGATCTGAAGAAGAACAAAGCAATGTTGAATGAACTTCAAGGCGGTAACTTACATGACCTCCAAGATATCTTAACTCAGCAAGATGATTTAATGAGCACTATCGAAGACCAAATCTCCAAACTTAAACAACTCCTGCTTCTGCGAGAACAATTCTTTGCATTAGTGAAGGAAATTGAAGAGTTCATCTCCAAATACACTGACCTAACATCCGAAATTGAGAAATCAAATGACTCTTTAGAAGACAAAATTAAGCGTTACGATGACATTATCCTTAAAATCCAAGGTTGTGAAGCTTTGCTCGCTACAACCACAGACAAAGGTCAACAAATTGCCGCTGAAGGCACTGTTATTGATAGAAACAACATTACTGAACTCCTACAGTCGTTGAAACAACAACTTCTAACACTGAGAAGAACTGTAGAAGCCAAGCGTCAAGAACATGAGAGAGCCGCAGCTGAACACAAGAAACTGGGCTCAGATCTGTCAGAAATCCTTCAATGGCTTCACGACAACGAAGCAGCAGTACACTCCCGACCACTCCTTAACAGAGATGTCGGTAGTGTCGACAAGAAACTCACAGAACACGCTACGCTAGTCAAAAACATTCAGTCGTACTTAGACAAACTTACAAAGATTACTGATGTTATTAAAAACGATGATGGAGTACCAAGCACTTTACTTGAAATGATGTCTGAAGCCAACTCACTGAAGACATCTTTACCAGCAGAGTTAGCAAACAGAGAGAAATACTTACAAGACAACAAGAAGTACAGACAGCAGTACCTACAACTTGTCGAGAAATTGAACATCTGGGTCAACGAAGCGACCATACGCCTCAACATGGGCAAGAACGGAACCGACTTCGAGAATATCGAATCTGATTTAGAAGAGCACAAATCTTTCTTCAACACTTCAGAACCATCAATGAAAGATCTGGTTGGAAAGCGAATGCAAGACATTGTTGATAAAATCTGGCCGTCGCTAGCAGCTTCTGAACAAGAAGAGTTATCCAAAGACCATCAGAAACACAACCAGCTTCTAAAGAATACGCTCAACTCTGCCAAGTCACGTCAAGCTCAGCTTGAGCAGGACCTGGAGATCTGGAAAGACTTCTGTCATCTTGTGGATAAAATCAAGGCAATTTTAGATAAAAACGACATTCAAGACGAACCGGTGACATCTGTGGACGCGCTAAGGCTGCACCTAGAGAAGCTGAATCATGCCAAGAATGACCTTGAGGTGAGTGGCTATTTCGTAGTAATGTCAGACTTGTATAGCAGCGCGTAGTAGACATAATTTAATTAGCAATGTTAATGGAACTCAAGGAACATCCTCTCTATGTCTGACTAAACCAGTAAACATGTGTTGTTGAGTCAGACGAAAAAAATGGGAGTCCATTTAAAAAAAATTGACTCATATTTTTTTAATACGCCGTTGCTATAGAAACCTGAAAATATTTTTTATCGAAGGATTTACTTTCTTTTAGATTCAATTTGACTTTGTTAGTCGGCTGGCTGATTTACCCTTTTTTAATATTTATCTAGATTCATCGACAGACCAAGGAGCTTATGTGTAATCAAATGACAAACATGAATTGCGTTGGCGTACTAAAGCAAAATATTTCAAGATATTAATGACCGTATTTAAAAAAAAAAACCCCAACTTATAAAATTTTATCGCCTGAAACTTCTATATTGAGGTAACTTATTTTTGTTGCATTCAACTACATTTAAATATTGTCAATTTAAATACGAACACGAATGTGTCTCGTAAATAAATCATTCAATTTCGATCAATTTAGATTACAAACAGCTCCTCAAATGGTATTGTGAATTTGTGAGTCACAGTCTGAAAATTTGTAAAGAGGTGGTGTCCATACATAACCTCGCTTTATTTGATACTTTCTAGATGTTATGCTCTATTATCGGGTAAGTCCCGGATATCATGATAACAAACTCTCGATGTATCGAGTATTAGAGCTGTACTGGGTAATTCTCCTATAAAATACACGTGCGTTCTCTGATAACAATAAAATTATCCTCCTATTCTAATAATAGCAATGATTACCATAATTAGTTCACTCGGGGCCCGATAGATGTCCACACAAGTAGCACAGTCTACGGTAGTTTAAAAGATCGATATCTCGCGATTAACTTAACAATGGCTGAGGAAAAACAACTATTAACCAATAACGCTATACTGAATGCCCAGGCACACCGCAAAATGAATAAATTCCCATACAAATTGAGTTATTAAAATTTTAAATGGAGTCAGAACCGTTGAAACTTTAATGGCGCCGTTCTACATTTTTTGCTGGATATCATCAATGTTTATTTTTTAAAGTAAATAGTTACGAGTATGAACAATAAGATGTGTTCAAATATGTATTAGTGCTATCTAGAAGGGGCTTGTCACAGAAATAAAAAAATGCTCAAAATTCCTCTGCTGTAGAAAAAAAAAACATAATGAAGTTTAGATATTTTTTCTGCACCTTAAGAATTTTCAGAATTTTTTGAGAAATTAATGTTTACTTAAGTGAAATCATATCTGAACGGATTATAAAAATACATTTCTTACTAATAAGATAATTTACAAATATTTTGGAGAAATTATAGTCATAATGTGTCATGATTTTATCAGCTTTAATCATATAAACATAGGTACCTATTACCATTCGTAACATCGATATCTTGTAGTATCGGTGCAATCATAAAGCAGATTACGATTACTGATAATTGATAAATATAGGTATGACAATAAACAATTTTCACAAGTCACAGTTAAATGTCCAGTTTACCGAAACATGAAATTCAAAATCTTCAAATAATATTTATTTTATTTTGTTATATTACTATCCTCAGCCGTCCGTCCATCCGTCCGTCCGTACGTCTATCAGCGGGCTGTGTATCTCATGAATGCTAATAGGAGAAAAAATTTAATGTTTACATAATGTGTATTTCTATTGCCGCTTCACCAACAAATAATAAAAATTAAATAAAGTTAATAATTAAAGGGGGTCCCCATACTAGAAACGTATTCTGTTCGGCGTTTTTTGCACGTTCTTAATACGTCACGGAACCCTTCGTTTGGCCTGTTTTTTAATCTACCTACATATTTTGTGAAATAAAATATCACTTTACATACCTGCACAATATAATTAAATTAATTCTAATGTGCAGCTCAACAATTGCATCATATTAAGTGTTTTACTCCAAGAACTTAGCAACCTACTCATTATTTCTCACTATCGTACTATCCTAAATTCCTAATAAGACAAAAAAAAAAAATCTAGTTCTACCTTAGTTACTTGTGTACTTACAGAAGTTAGCCAGTTCTTATTCATAGTTTATGATCGACTAGGTTAATGCACTTGATTTCAAGGCCCATTGTTGTAGATTTAAGGCAACGTTGCTAAACTGACCAAGTGACGTTTTACTCGTAGAACCGACTGCAAGATATGAAAATAAGGTTACATACCTCCATACTTTGTTTTGTTTTGTAAACCGATTTCTTATATGGCAAGAGAAGCTGAAATTTTTTAACTATTAATTACCTACCTTTCGAAGAAAAAATATTGCAAATAATTTAATTTTCTTGTGAAATAGGTACTTACTTGCCTACACTTGTTCCAATTTTACTTCTGTTTCTGTGATCTATCATATTTTATTTAAGTGTTTCCAATTTATCGTCGCGAAAGTGATATTGCCGAAATTATACATTTTAGAAACATTTGTACAACATTTTTTTTTTCTTTACTATAATATATATTTTTCTCACAAGATATATGTGCGCAGATTGGATCTGACGTGATCGCATATACCTAATGCAAAAACTCGATACGAATTCATAACACGATCTTAGCTTTAAAGGAGAGCTATAGAAATATATGACCTATGCGAGCACAAGGACGGAATTATTTATGCTATATTAGATATGGTTCGGATTTTAACGGGAAGTTAAATTGGAACGCTACATCTAGTGAAGAAAGAAAATAAAATACCTATTATAGATAAATTTGAACCGATTGAGCAAATATTTTTTATCCGTTTGGTGCCGGACGTAAAGAATAGCACCATCCCATTTCTTCCCGCGGGTGTCGTAAAAGGCGACTAAGGGTCTTACTAGAGAATGGGCAGCAGCGTTCTCTATGCATTTTAACACCATACTGCGATCGCCAACCCACCTGCCAAGCGTGGTGATTATGGCCCTTTAGGGTAGGCCTATGTCCAGCAGTGGACGTCTTTCGGCCGAAATAATGAGCAAATTTATTTAATTAAATATATTTTTGAATTAAAAATTAGTAGTACGTAGGCAGTTTGTTATTAGCAGCTGTCAGAAATTATTTTGTTTGTCTGTTCTTAAAGTTTCTAAAAACAATATATTAATGTCATTCAAACATTTATAATTTTTGGAAAATGTGGTAAGATTATAAAGTTGAAACCTTGTAAATACAGATACAGAATGTGAGTGGTTGCTTAAGAATTTAACCTAAACAAGTTTTGCTTACACTTTCGTCAGACACTTTTGGAACAGACTATAGTAGAGACACTTTTTTCTTAATCTAAATATACTCTTTTTTTCCTTATTTTCATTCAAAGTCCCCCTTGTTGTTACCAACAAATCCAGTTGACTCTAATTTACTTGTAGAATTTGTAGTATTACCAGTTTCTCAACTCACCTCATCACCTGCCATTTCTGAATCAAAGGACCATTTTCTTATTTTTTGCAATTATAATTGTATTAATCACTTTAGTGTAACATTTTTCTTTACCAAATTTTCTCAACTCTATTAATCGGTTATGGAAAACAATCAAAGAAATTAAATGACATAATTACGTCAAATTCAATATTTCCAAAACTCTCTAAAAGACAACGATTGTCTATGGTTATGTTAACCCCTTCATCAATTATCGCAAAAACATAATCATTAACTTATCCGCTTATCAAAAACTTGTTAATGAAGTATTGCACAACACTTATGACTTCACCGTATTCCCCTTAACTGCGTGACGTCACGACGCCCGACCGGCCGCGCGCGCGCCAGTCTGTGACTGCATAGCATCGCAATGAGAACTGTACACAAACACATCACTTATTGCCTTGCTTTCACATCGTGCAAGTGTTATATCTACGTGCCCACTTAGTTTACTATATATACTAAATTATAGTTTTTTTGCAATTTTCAATTCTAGTCAGTAAGTAGGTATTAAAAATTCCGCGAAAAAGGAAGGTAAGTTTGTGATATCGCGATAGTTTTAAGTTTTCGCACAGTGTTTGTTGCTGTTTTTGAAGTTAAGTTCAAGGTCACGCTCCAACAGTTCGGGTTCTATCAAGTTTTCACTTTCCTAATGTTGACTTATGTACGTAGACGAGGTTGTTTGATTGGATAACGTGCTGGAAGGTCAAAACGCCGGTGTACCTAAAAAAATGTTTGTGATTTTTTGTGTTCTTGAAACGTGATCTCACGGCTATTATCATTTTCATGGCGAGTTTAAACACCAACTCATCGTTTGAAGCCATTTTCAGTGAGAGCATCGGACTCTTAAGTTAAAATATCTGCAGTTACCGGTTATTATACCGTAAACGGAGACTGCAGTTAACTTTCGTAAAGGTCTTTTGGCTTTTTATTTCTCCTTAAGTGGATAAGCAGCCATTATTAAACTTTCCGGTCTGATGTACCCGAAATTAAAATTGGCAATGAGCAGTTTAAAACCAAGAAACGTAAAATAAAAGCAGTTGCTCCATAAAGAACCTACATAACAAATATTGTCTGTATGATAGGGGTAAGTGGCGCTAAACATGCGATGACCTTGAAGGTCAAGGGCACGTATTCGTGGCCGCTTTATGTAATCTATCGATTGATAGCGGCATGGAAATCAACATGACATGCTATTTAAATGCTAATCGATATCGACCGAAAACATGTCCGAATAAAAACCATGAGTTAATTTTCTTTTGCTTAAAATACGAGTAGGATAAGATACTTCCAATAAAGCTATATAGTGATACAAATAATACAAGTATTATATTAATATTTATTACGCTCAACATTAAATAGTTTTTGTTCAGTCACATTTTAAGGCCTAAGACACGAGACAGTCCCATAATTGGTAAGGTCGAATGACTCATTTACGATTATTGTCCCACGTTTTCGTCCAACGGCCATGGTACTCCGTGTTAATATTTTAAACGTACCTCATTACGTCACTGTTTTAAATTCAAGGGAACTTACTTTTGGGTCATCGATACGCGGCGAATCTTTTTCATTGACTGTCAAAGACCCTGAATTAAGAATTTGCAAAAAGAGGTGGGTGATCGATAGTTTTTAATTGAAATCATTATCTCGACAACTTAATTGGGCGACCAATTGGGCGGGAAATTCAAATCGTGGTACTCGTAGATATGCCAATATATACGTGTACCACGATTTGAATTTCCCTTATGAATGTAAAAATACCAAAGAATATAATATAAATTAAATAATATACGTAACGTATCAAGCAAAGCGTGTCAATAACCTTTTGAAAAGGTTGCACGCCTGCAGAATCAATTGAATCAGAATCATTGTGTTCTTAAACGATCCACAAAAGAGTTCACAGCATCCTTTATATCGATACAAACTGCAACAGTATTAATACAGTGAAAGCAACATGACTTTGTGACTTTCTCTGAATTGTCATCTCAAAGAGCATTACGTGTCAGCTCTGCCACTTGTAACTTTCATAATGCCTACTTCACCAAATGTTGTCTGAAAGATTTTGCTGAATTGCATTTGGATAACTAAATTCAATAATAATCGTAATAGTATTACCAGCCGGTCCATTCTGTAAAAATCTCGCCATATGTGTTTGTGTGTGGGTGTGTGTGTGTGTGAAGAGAGATTGAATTAAAAGGCCGGCGGCAGGCAGGATGGATGCGTAGTTCATACAAACGTAATATCAAAATAATTTGTAAATCAACCATATTCTTAAGGTAGTGTATTTATTCCGATTGGAATACAGAATATCTAGGTTCCCAAATATATATTTTGAATGGACACTGATACTATATATGATAGATCAGACACGTAGACAGTCAAGAGTTATGAGAAAAATTAGTTTACTATAGAAATTTTAAATTCCTCATATCTCGTCTATATATCATTGTCCTTTCAAAATATATATTTGGGAACATAGATGACATTTTGTAATCTAATCCAAATAAATACACACTACCTTAAGAATATGTTTGATTTACAAATTATTTTGGTATTACTTTTGTATGAACTACGCATGCTACGCCGGCTCCTTAAGCTGTAAATAATAGTGTCAATCCCTAGCACCAGTAGTGTTATTCTGTAAAAACATCTCCTCCTGTTTCCAGACACCACATAGATTTGTTCAGAATAGACCGGTTGATGTGCCATAATTATAGTACTTAAAAGTACCTATATGTTTTGTGGCTAAGCACGTAATACACATGCCTCTAACTTGTACTATAGCTTCCATGCCATTGCAGCATTCACCAATCAGAAGTAGTTATGGTTCAATGGCATGCAAACTACTTGAGTGCAAGTTACAGCCATGCTTTCGTGGCTTAATGCCTACTCTACGTTAAGGTTGTCTGAAAGACATGTTCGAATTGCATTTAAACAACTGAATTCAATAATAGTCGTATTACCAGATGTGCTATATAGAAAAACTACATTGTTGTTATACACTGCCCCAAATTTGTTCAGCCTACATTCACTTATCGTTGCTTATTGTCGTAGGTTTAGGCTTTATTATGCCAACATTTTCTGTACCTACATATGCCTGATATATTTTATATTTATTTTGTTCTTAGCTGAAAATAGGCATACTTATACAGAATTATTTTTAAAACGTCGATAACCTCTTAAGGGGTCACTCATCATTATGAACAGCTTGTCAAAATTTAAATTTTTTAAATTTCGCCGGCTATATTGAAAACAAATATAGTCAAACTCTAGGTAACTTATTACCTAGAATTTGACTGTCTCTCAATTTCACATTCTCAATTCAGAAGCTGGTTTCCATGGGTCCCCAAAACGATCAATTGCAATTGTCAATTTTTACGTGATTGATACCTACATTGATGCGCAAATCGATCGTCTATCGAATGCGATAGAAGTGATCGACAATATTACTGCAATACAAATTGATGGCAATTGCTCGTTTCGAGGAACCCTTACCGTTTTCAGCAATTTTCGAATTTGTTAAATCGAGGCAACGTCTTTGCGCGAAAACTACTCTAACATTTTCTTGTATATTATGTTCTTAGATCCTTAATAAGCAAAATGTAAAAAAGGCTACGCAATGTAGGCTAGAAGCGCAGGCGCTGCAATCTCGTCGTTAATGTTTTTCTCATCGGCTATAAATAGACACAATTGAGTCGAGGTGTCAAGGCTAACGCCTGCTGAAGCCAGCATGGGATACTCGTTTAAAAACTGACTAAGGTCGATTTGAAAAACCTACCCACCATTTTAGTCCAACATTTATTGTGTTATTATATCTGCACACAATGCACTAATTGTTAAATAATAGTGTATACTTATTGTTGAAGAACCTTATAAATAATCTCAACAAAAAAAGAAACATTTAAGGGTTTGCTGATATTAGGCACTATCTTGACTAAA
Source organism: Tiliacea aurago (assembly GCA_948098905.1). Classification (NCBI taxonomy): domain Eukaryota; kingdom Metazoa; phylum Arthropoda; class Insecta; order Lepidoptera; family Noctuidae; genus Tiliacea; species Tiliacea aurago. The sequence goes on along the minus strand of OX402583.1, from coordinate 2,548,775 downwards.
TGAGAAATCTCAAGCGTCGGGAATCGCAGGCCGATTCTCGGCCACCGTAGGTCCGGGATTGCGGACGGTGAGCGACGGGTAGCTCGCCGTCCGATAAGGACCAGGCCCGGGTCGACGGCCCGTTGTGTTCCACGCGCGCCTCAAGATATGTCAGCACCAATTTATGGGGTCCGAAAAGGCCAATGCCTGCCAGGGTTATGAGTATGTCCGAAAAGGATATCGTGGCCCTGGCACACAGGCATTTGAAGGAACACGGTGGGTTTTAGTCAGTAAAAGTCTGACACGCCCTCCCGCACCGCCCAGAACGGGAGAAGTTATTTGATAATTTCCACCCAAAAAAAAAAGGTCAATTGAGTCGCTTACGATCGTTAGAAACTAAAATTAAATTCAACCTCTACAGCCTAAAAGTGTTTTGCTTAAACCTGAAAATTACAAAAAAGCGGTTACATAATTAAAGCCTAGTTTCCACAACTCTCCATGTAAAATAATGAGGAATTTTCTCATAAAGACCTGACTAGCGTTTAACACGGTTGTTATCAATTTCCTCTTATCAGTCATCAGTATACAGCTCAGATAACATTGTAAACACTCATGCGCCGTTCTCAGTCGCTATTTCAGACTATTTAAGCGATCACTTTCTATTTTCATTGAATAAGAACGTTTTATATAGTCAGCTCGTTAACTGAGATAGTTACTATGCAAGTTAAAGCGGTCAAGTTTAAGATAAGTGACATTACTAGATGGTTATAGAAGTAATTTAAATTACTATACTCCATTTGAAATAAGATTAGACATAAACCATTTTTACAGTCCGTTCAACCGATTTTGAATTCTATTGCGTTGGTGGCATGACAAATGGCAGCTGTAATAAACAGATGGTATTGTAACCACGTTTTTGCTTTTAATGCCACCCTTATGCCTACGGAATAGAAATCAAAATCGGTTAAACGGACTGTAAAAAAGTTTATTTAAATTTCTAATCTTATTTCAAATCCAGTATAGATTCCTTAAATACTTGAGGAATAATGAGGAATGATAAAATAGATAGATACTGGTCCACAAGAACTTCTCATAAGTTAATAGCTCAGCACTTTAGACTTGAAAGGACTATCATGCTAAACGTTTTCGGCTATTTCTGTAACTTCTACATTTCTGATAAGAGTGCACCCTTTAGCTGTGACTTAAAAAAATATAAAACGCATTAATACCCCAAACCAAACAAACATCCGGATTTCAGAAAGACAAGTCTGATGCGTCAATTTAATATAAAATGTTACTCGTATATTTCTTTATTTAAATCACAATTATAACACCTTTACAGACTCATTCGAGGCGATGTTATATGCAGGGACCATTTTGGTTCCCCATGGAAAGGGTTTTCGATAGGGGTTTTCTAAAATGGTCCCAGGGTAGAATAGAGATAGAATTGGTCATGCTACGCGTGCTGGGCGGATATCGAAATAACACAATATTATGATTTTAACACATTATTATGATTTACATGATAACCCATTGAAATGGGTTATCATGTAACCCTTTCACTGGGTTTCTAGTATAACACCCATTCAATGGGTTTTCATGTAACCCTTTCAATGGGTTTCTAGTATAAAACCCTTTCAATGGGCTACATCTTGATAAAGGTAACCCATTGAATGGGTTACCCCTTCGAAAGGCTTAACTCTTAACCGGAGTTATACGGTCCCTGGTTATATGTCGCAATGTCTACTTACAACCAGTAAGGAAAATTACACACAATTAAATTAAATTTTATTATAAACATGACAACGTTTAAACTATACCTCTTTCATATCAACATTTGTGCCATTTGAATGAATCTCGGCAGGTTTTGCCATTTATTTTTATTTGTTTACTAAAATAACACTGGCTACATGAAGACGACGTAGGTATTACAAAAAAAAACTTTTAGAAACCGTAAGTAAGATAAAACTGACCAACCTTTTAAAAACCGGGAGTACTTAAATCACTTCAAACAAGTGCAGCGGATGTTATATGACCTCCCGACCTCGCAACTAGAAGCCAATGCCTTGTTAAGTCTATTGTCACGTGATCATCATCATGCAACTGTATTTTCGCAAGCCTTTGATATTGTAATCAGGTCAAATGATCCTCATTCAGCTAGGTTTGTTTAGGTTGTAGCATTATTGATTGGATGAGGTTAGACTATAGCTGATGGAGGAAATAAATTGCGAGGTTTCTTTTTAGAAACTGTCGATTTTATGAAGAAATACCTAAATACCGAAAGAAAAATCATAGATTAAGTATAGAAAAATTTAGAACTAAGAAATTATTAATAATTAGCAGTTAATGATAATTATCATTGAAAACAAGAAGCTAAAACTGTAGAGCTTGAGACTAAAGTAAGTTGAAAACTTACTTTAGTCTCAAGCTGCAAGCTGCAAGTCTCAACCTCAACTAATTTTTACTTAATGAAAAGCTGAAATTCACTCACCGACACGCAACGCACAACTTCCACCGCTCGGTCTAGAATCATTATTAATTCTTTAACCATTTTGCAGAAAAGTTCCATAAATAACAAAAGTGAGCACTAAAGAAAGATGTTTGAAAATTCATCCCCTGAAGGGGTTAAATAGAGGATGAAAGTTTGGATGGCAGTTTGCCATTTCTGATGATGGGAAATACGATAGAGCGCACGGCTGGTTTCAAAATCAAAAGTAATTTGTATAAATTAGGCTGCGAATCAGAACTTTTCTCATGTCAAAATTACATAATCAGCACTTTTCGCATGTCAAAATTACTTAAACATTACGTCCCCCGCGCCCGCCTGCCCTTCACCACTTCCTAGTGCTTAAGCTGAGAGGAAGAAGTGACGCAACAAACTCCCCAATAGCACAGCTGCCTGTTCAGTTAGAATAACTTGATTTATACAATATTAGGTATGCAAAGTAATTCACATTATGAGACAGAACATTGAATCAAATTCTTTGTCTTAAGTCAGCTAGCACACACAAATATTCCAAAAAAATACAATGACAACTATATAGAAAATAATGAAACCTACATGATTATATCAAGTACACAACAATGTCATGTACACAGCACAGCCTGCATTACATTTTAAAAGCACAATGAGACCATTAATGGTCTCAGAGGCCAAGGTCAGGTGGGACAAAGTTGCAAGAGAATAGAGCTACTGATTTGAAAAGTTGAGGCTATAAACACTTTGACTGTTTCTAAAGGAACGTTGTTGCAATACTTTACTGCCTGTGGAAAGTTGGCAGAGTGTGATATATATACAACTTTGTATGCATTAAAGTACCTTTATATGTTAAAGATTACCAGTATTTGTATAGCCTCATTGTTGTTGGTTGTTGAGACACTGTTCGTTTACTGTAAACTTAAAATCATCTTGAAGTCTTAGCAATGGTCGCTGCGAAAATACATGTGAATTAATTTCCTGAAATTCGATATCAAAATTGTTTCCTTTATTACATTGCCCTCCGAAACAACATTTTTTTCTCGAAATTGTAATGATTCTACACTGTTGCCAGATATGATAATTTACCAAGTATGGCATCAGCGGGACATTGTTCGTTTACTGTAAAATTAAAATCATCTTGAAGTCTTAGCAATGGTCGCTGCCGAAAATACCTACATGTGGAATAATTTCCTGAAATTCGATATCAAGATTGTTTCCATACCCAGTATTACATTGCCCTCCCAAACGAACATTTTTTTCTCTAAATTGTAATGATTCTACACTGTTGCCGGATATTATAATTTACCAAGTATGGCGTCAGCGTCATTAGTCATTACTACTATTTGTAGTAATTTTTTTTTTGCGACTAATCAATACCATGACCAAGTTCTGTTGCGGTTTTTGTTCATGGATTATTTCTTTAGCAACGATTTTCAAACCGAATTCAAAAGTATTTATTTTATTCAGACTTGCAGTAAAATAACCAACAGATCTTTCACAACTTGATAAGAGAACTTAAATATACTTACACTAAACACACATAATTACTGTGAAATGTATTGCAAAATACTTACCCACTTTACATGTAATGCGTAAACGATTCTCCCTTTACATACACAGGTTTCGAACCGGTCCGTAAGTATGAAAGCAATTAAAATTGGGTAATCAGCCAGTCGACTGTAATACAGCAATAATTTCTCGATGTCAGTTTAATCAATCTGGAACATATAAGTACATATATCAGTAACTGATAGACTACTTCCTGAATGAAACCATAATGTAGAACATAGCGTAGTCAATGGCTGCCGACTTCCGGTTGATGGATTTTGATTTCTATCTATATTGTCGTACACAATTTCTTCTATATCTATTATATTTTTTCATCTGTGTTCCTACCATCAAGCTTGATTTTGCTTTTTAGGGCCCGCCAATGCGCATATTAATAATCCTGTCATCAATCCCTTCCTTCATTATGTTTCTGAGAATAAAGATAGAAAACTGTATTAGTTAAATTCCAGTATTCATGGACAAACATGGTTTCATTTTGGAATGGTTTGATTATAAAATTCTCAAACACATCTTAATTTTGAGGCGTTTTCAAGTATGTCTGTCACTGATATCAGGGTACTCGCCCACGAGCGATTTTTCAAGTATGTCTGTCACTGATATCAGGGTGCTCGCCCACGAGCGATTTTTTCTGCGATCTTTTGTGTGAATATGTCTTTCTGACAAAAATCGCCGAGAAAATCGCTCGTGGGCAGGCACCGTCATAGAGCTTAAAGTGCTTTGATCGAAACTTGCTGCACTGTCACTTTATGCTCTATGATAGTAACGAGATTTAAAACCTGGTTTCTGAAACGATAATTAATCAACACAAAGTTACCTAACACACTGTCAGATTGATTTGATTGGCTGTTGTTTTTTCAGTCAGGTAATGACTGCAGTTAACATGAGTTTGACAGTCTGTTAGCAAGTTTTTGTGTTGATCAGCGAAATAAGTTGGAAAAACGACTTAAAAGGAAGTTACGTTTGAGAATTTCGCCCACCACGTGGATTGATGGATGACTTAGGTTTTTTGTACCGTCTACGTTTAACCCTTTATAATCTGTTATTCCCTATATCTTCAGAATCAACAACCGCTCTTGGACGTGGTCCGGGAGCGGGCGCGCGAGCTCTGCTCCGGGGCTGATGCAGCCAGTGGAGAAAGGGTTGAGCAGAGGACCAGGGAACTGGCAGACAGATGGAATGTAGCCTGTGAAGGTATGTAACTGATGATGACTTGCCCCAGAAGTCACTAAAAATGCTTTTAACCCTAAACTTATTCAAAACATCACTCTGTCTCTGTCAACTTCTCTAACGATTGACAGAACGATGTTTTTAGTTCGTTTAGCGCTAAATGTATTTCGTGATTTGTGGTGCAGCTAGGTGGATCTAAGTGCACTTTCAGTACACTTAGAGACAGAATTAACAACCTTAATTATGAATTACTACTGTAATTATTGAATGTCTCTGTTTCGACAGGAGTGTAAAGGGTAAATGGGGTTTTTGTCTTTCAGTGGGACAACATAGGCAAAAATAAATAAGACAGGGTCAAATTAGCTAGGAAAACTTTGCAGAAGTAATGGGTATCGATATCTAAACAACACAAAATAAATTAATTTGATGTTTTTTTTTTGAGGGGTCATGTCCGCCAATAGTGTAGTCACATAAAATATAAGTAAAATCTTTTTTTTTTGTGTCGATATCTCAACAAGATTAAACAGATTTCATCAATGGACACTTCAAGTAACAACTGTACCAGCGGTCATTAACCCAAAAAAAAAACATCAAATCTTTTGGTTTTTTTTGTTTAGTTATCTATATACCCATCACGTCTGCGGAGTTTTCCTAGCTAATTTAATTTAATCCTGTATTTAGAAAAACATATTTAACGTGTGAATAACTTGGACATGGGTGTTATTGCAAAGCTTGTTACTGAATAAAGACCAACTGATTAAATGGAAATAACAATTAGGTACTTGATGGTAGGGTTAGTTATCAATGAACAATGTTATGTAAATGCTGATGCTATGGTGATCTGAAAAAACATAAACAAGTATTACATAAAGAAACAACAGACTTATACTTTTAATTTACCTTAAAGCATGAAGTTCACAATTCTGTTTAGGTAGGACAGTTTACTGTGGTTTTACGAAAAAATAACACCGCATCCATTTTGCCTACGTAGCATAAGTATAATCAATCTATAATGTACCCATTACTGAGACACAGGCCTGCTCTCTGTGAAGGGCAGTGTGCCTAAATGACTGTTACTAATATTCATACTTTTCATCCCCAGGCTTAGCCAAACGCGCAACGACAGCAGACCAGCAACTCCACCGCTGGAACCAACTCCTCGATGTACAGAGGAGCCTGGGCGCCGCCATCACAGCCGCATCCGACCGCCTGCGACAGCTGGACGCCAACCCCAGCACACGGCGACGAGCTGTGGATACCAGGCATGCTTTACAGGTGAGAAACCACACCACAATATAATAGCGATCTAATCTGGAAAAATCTTACCGTAAATATTTAGGAAATTGGCTTAAAGTGAGCTAGATTTAAATATAATAGACCGGCAACACATTTCAAGAGAAAGGCTGCGTTTGATTAAAAAAAAACAATGATATTACATCACGCTGCATTCCCCTCAGAGTTAGTCAGAGGTGTATAGTATTCACGTATTTTGCCAAATCAAAGTCAAAAGTCAAAGTAAAATTATTTAGTTCAAATAGGCACATAAGAGGCACTTTTGAACGTCAAAATTTACAAAAAAAAAATAATTAATTCTAGTTGCCCCTTCCAAACGGTAGTTTCGTATGGAGAAGAATGGGCAAGAAACTCCACCGTTACTCTTTTAAAAATGTTTTACAATATTTTGTTTGAGTACATTAATTACTTATATGATTGTATGTGAAGACGATGCACCTAGAAAAAAATCACTATACCATAATAGGTAAAAATAATTAAAAATTAAACAATGAAAAATAACTTAAATATGAGATAGATACATGGTGCTCACATATTTACAAACATCGTAAAAGTATATGTTTTCCTAAAAAAATTAAAATAATAAAGTATGAGTAAGGTATAAATAGGTATAAGTCCCATAAAATAGGGGGCGAGACTGTTTCCATTAACCTAGCACAACAAGTCCAGACAGCCAAAGATAATAATTGTCACTATAGTCTACTAGAAAGAAATCAAGAAAAGTATATATTGGGACATTTGGGACTCACACGGGAAGTTGCAATAAAAGATAACAAAAAAACAGGCAGCAACTACGCTGGTATTGACCGACATTTAGTAAAAAATGTGCTTGCTGGCAATGATTCATACGGAATAGTTTAATGTAATGAAAGCCTTGTTTTGAAAATGTCTGGGAAGGCCTGGTAAAAGAACTTCATTGTAGTACTTAGTAATACTCGATAAGAAAAGTTTAATCTTGCACGCATAAACACCTAGACCCGCAACATTTACTGCATTATGTAGGTCATAGAGTAGGTACTTACTTATTAAATTAAACACTATACCAACTTCGATCTTTCTGGGTTTTTTAGGGACCCTACTTATTTCCTTGAATACAGTATCTATGACAAAATTTTAACCTACCCGTGTGAGCTTCTGGGAAACAATACTGACCAATCAATCCCTCAAAATAAATATCTGTTTGATCCAGTTATCGGATGCGTGTGAGCATGAGTTTCCAAGTTTGGTTCCCGGGTACGCAAGTGTTACAATCTCTGTAGCGGCTGGAAGTCTGGATTAGAATAGAATTCCCCTTCGATTCATATTATTAACCATTTCTTTTTTCTCTACCCCAGGAGCTACAAAACGAAGTGTCAAGCCTAGAAGAAAGTCGTGACGAACTACTCGAACACGCTGACTTCGTCATCAGCATCCTCAAGCCACACTCCAAGGACGCAGCCAATGACACAGAGAAAAACGTCAAGGAACTTGTAGAAGCCTATGAGAAGTAAGTTGTGTGACACTGCTTTTGTGTGTCTGTTTTGTAACGGTTTTTTGTAGGGATAGCTGGGTGAAGGTGGAAAGCAGGTAAGGGTTATGTGTTGGAGTTTACTTGCATTCGTTTCTCAAGTAAGAAGTTCTAATTAAAGTAAAAAATCATATTAATTATATCAAGAGGAGTCTTATGATCCCAAGAGTAAACTTTCACAAAATGCGCCTTTAAAGAGGTAACTAATTAATTGCGGTCCATCGAATAAATCGGGTAAATTTTCCTTTTTCTAGTAAAATTTTATTGAGTTTTGAAATACATTGCAAGCTAAATTTTTTTTGCATAATTTAGAAGATTTTTTTCAATTTTGTAAATGTGAGTACCATGGAGCCGTTTATTATGATAAGATGTATGTTGACTTAAAAAAGCGTGGCAGTTGAGAGTATGTCATGCTCACTTAAATGCGTCGCTGATGGTGGCGCGTGTGTTGGATCATTCGGTTCCCTACAAAATGTTGAGTTGGATGGTGCTGATCCACGCGTCATGTTCGTGAACGGGCGCCGTCAGTTGAGACTGGTCTTCTCTTAACTGCCAGGGCTTATTTGTAATCTTTTAATCTTATATTTTGAATTGTTTTTTAAATAAGTAATTTAATTTTTTACATTGTTCTCACATAGAAGCAACAAGAATAATGCACCCAGGATTTAGTAATATCTTGATTTAAAAGAGTGTCCTTGGAGTTTCTTGTCTGTTCTTCTCCATAGAGATCTACGTTTTGGAATGGGCAAATAGCTTCAACTTTCTGACTAACTGACCGACTCATTGACTATTCAAAAGTGCCTGTATTACAGGCACTTTTGAATAGTCAATGAGTCGGCTCGGTTTAATTGAAATAAATGTTTTGAGTTTGAGTTAAGTTTGAAATAGGTACTGTAATGGATTGAAAGACGTGCATGCTGAGTCGTAACCGACCATAAAATCATTAGAACATGCGCAGGAGGATGATGCTGATGATCGTCAAATGGATTAGAAGGATCTAAATTATGACTAAATAGTTTTGAATACGGAAAGTAATGTTTAGAATTTGGAAATGAATTTGATATATTTACAGTTTTAAATTCTAAATTCAATTTCAGTCATTCACGTTTTTCTAACAAATTGAGATGGGAAATGTTAATGCAAGTAAGCTTTAAACCAATAGATGCTTGTATAATTATCTTTTTCAGCATTACATCAGCAAAGGTAAGATGTTTTCGTTGTCCATCCGTATTATTGCAATTAATTTGATATGTCCACGTGAGGTGCCAAAACCAACAGCCGATGCATTAAACAGTATTTACCAACGCGTGCAAAATTAATGACCAAACTGTGAGTCCGAAACTCGTTAGATTCGCGGGAAAGCATCAAAAGCAAACCGCTTGGATAGCCTTGGGATACAAATAGTGTTAAGTTAAATAGCGGAACAATGAAATTGGTAAAAAAAAATAAACTATAGATCGTAATGTATCTGAAAAAGCTTAGGTGAAATATTAGGCCCGTATTTATAGAGCGTTACTCAGTAAGTCAGTACTCAAGAATTACTTAATACTAGTTTCAACCAATCTAATGGCTTGAATCTAGTCTTAAGTAATGCTTGAGTACTGAGTAACGCTCTATCAATACGGGCCTTAGTGTCGCGTTGTAACTGATTGCAACTGTGTTTGGTTTTATCGTCTTTGCCACCGATTTCCCAAATTAACGATATTTTTCACTTAGTAGTGGTTTTTTTTTGGAAGTCGGGTGCTTTTTGTTTGAAAAAAAAAAAAAAAACACTTTTTAGTTATGGTATGTACCCCTCACAAATTCGAATAACACTACCTGCTATGTAAATAACAGTGACAGGTAGTTATTATAACATCATCCACATAGGTTAAACGGAAAAAGACGTATTATTGAAACTAACTCAAAAACTACACAAGCAAAGTTCTATGGGACCACTGTACAAATGATAAAATAATTTTCAAAATCGGTCCACAATTGACGAAAATATCGATGAGCATAGATTAAAAAACAACACGTACATCCCCGTACCGTCCGTACCTCTAACTTTTTTGAAGCCGTTTATGAAATATATTCTCCGTCTCTCTTGATCTCTTGTAAATACTCACCAGTGAACAATTTTCATAGCAAGGGCGACAGCCCAAAATTTTCCTATAGAACTAAATAATCTGTTTATCACTTTCGTGTAAATATACTGTTGTGACCCATAAAGTTAATGGTGTGGACGGAAACACACTTCCATTCACAGCTAGGAAACAATAGGTATATATGTTACTTATAGGATACACCAGTTGCTTGTACCTATCACATAATTGGCTTTCAGTTGGTCGATTGACGAGCCAATTGAGACAAATAGGTTAAGTTATTACGCTTCGAGCTTGTGTACCTTTATTGGATTACAAATCTATTTACTTGAGTACCTATATCTTACAAAAAAGTAAGAAAAATAATTGAATCTGCCACAGAAACACGTACGAAAACAAAATAAACTCGAGTAGGTAAACATTACACAAAACACATCTACCTAAATTATAATTACGAGCACAAATAAAAACAAATATTCGGCAGCTGCACGTCATGACTGACAAGATGGCTTGCACTCGATGCTGTGCTATGGGGGACCCACAGCACAGCGCTGATTTTCAGTGGTCACCCGAAAAATATTTACGGAACCCAAGTCAGGTTTAACGAGTTGTACATATTAGGTAACAAAATAAAATAAAACAAACAGTAATTAGTATATAATGCTTAAACAACCAAATTATAAGAATAAATATTATTAAGTACCGTAAAAAAATATCCGCTGGCATCACCGTGCATAAATAAAGTAGATACCTACCTAAAACATTTATTACACGAGAATATCCAGTGTTTTGTCTCGCTTCCACCCAAATATTCAATATTGTATCTGATCTACATGTTTTCCTGGTCCGATCATCTCATCAGAAGGAACTTTGACACCAATTCTTGATTCACTCTTTCTGAACCTCTTTTTCAACTTTTTGTTAAAGTTTGTTTTAATCCTGAAAGGGTTATTATCATTTCTATAAACGCATACCTGTGAGACAGTCAGACGGTCAGACTACATTCAGTTTTATTAGACTTTACGCTTTTGTTCAGCTTGGACATAAGAAGCCTTTTGAACGAACACAAGTTTCTGAACGGTTAATTGCCTGGACCGCTATGTGGAGGCTGTTCAATTGTAAATAGCCAGTTGGTTGTGCATTTGAAAGACTAACCTCTTGAAACGAGACAAGAAAATTGGTATTTATGTGAAGATACAAGTTTTAGTAGTTTCAGTTCTTCAACCAATAAAAATAATTAATGCTTGCCGTTCTTCAATACCTAGAGTTAAGGCTTTAAAACCTAACATTAATATTCGTGTTCAAGATTTTGCTCAAAAGACAATTTAAAAGGCAGTAAAACATTGGCCATCCCAGTTTATTCAAAATTTACAGTCTCATACTTTTCTCGACATCTTGGAAACCGAGAAAATTATGCTCTCAAAATAAATTTCAAATAGGTCATTGGCATTATGTAATGAAAACAAAAATATTATTCGCGTTCAGCTTTCACCCACCAACTTTTATTAACAACTTCGTGTCGCTCTTTCACTGAATATTACATAAAAACCTTATCTAGGTAAGTAGGCCAGTTTGTTGTCCATCCTCGCCAAAGAATTCCGGAAGAAAACTTCTGGCATAGCATCAACTAGCTGCCAGCGGCGCTCATGGGTTCAAAACAAAAATATTTGTTATTTCTCCTACAAAACCACTCTTCATTTTAAACCTTCTCACTTCTGCTTTAAGTTCAGAATCATTTGTTTTGATTTCGTCATCAACGGATATAGCTGGTGGAAAAAGTGTTGGCGTCTCACATTTTGGTTGGCTAGTTTTATATTTGGCAAGTTTTTATGGAATTCGGTTTCTTGCGTTGATTTTATGATGGATAGCTTTAAGATTTGCGTGTAATTAGCTGAATAAATGGGTGGCAGGTCTGACCGTCTCATATTTAAATTATCTCGGCTTCTTCGTATTGTCTCCATACAACAACTTGTTTTTTTTTTTTTATCGATAGTGATCTGGACGGCCCTGTCTTTTCCCTTGTTTGAGTGCGAAGCGTGTGAAGCTGGATGCGAGTAAAAATAATTCATTCTCAATTTCCCCGTAATATACTACTTCTAACATTATACCTACCCAATAACGTATGTAGGTCGATGGACATTAAAGATCGACCCCTACGTCACGAAATGTCGACTGTCAGTCACTTACCTCTTAAAATTGTTGACACAAAATTCTTCGCTGTCAATTTAACTGTTGACATTAATGACTCCCTACACTTATCCATAATTACACTAAATCAATCTAGCTTTAAAAATAAAAACAAGAATCTCCACAACTCCCGGCTTCACGACGATCAATTTAGTTTTCCGAACATTAAAATTCTTTATCAAACATCGCTAAACATGCGACCGCCAGACTGGATCGCCAAATTATATTTACCGCTTATACGCGCTAAAATAAACTTGATTAAATAGCAATTTAGACCACAATAACAGCGTATTAAAGTTGTCTTAAAACCCTGAAGAAGGTATTGCCAAATTCATTCTGCTGCTAGTAAAAATAATTTTAAGCGAAATTGGATTCTACTCTCTTCATTTTAAAGATTCTTATCGTTTCTTTGGTAATGTAATTGGTCAAGTTGATACGTAATTAGTAATGCCAGTAGGTATCCATAAACCTACAAGCATTACCAACTAATGCACTATCGCCCTTGAATGTCCCATTGACACATGTGACATTCATGGGCGATAGTGCATTAATTGAGTCCGTCTTTAAGTGGAAACCAGTTCGATACATTTACAGTACAACGCAATAAGGTTGAAGTAGAGACAGTACCTAATAAAAGTTTCATGGGAAAGAAAGCTGTACGGTAAAGTTGCAAACATTCCATATTCCGTTTTATCTTATCATAGCGAATAATCGTCATGCAGGATTACACAATACAATTTTGTATGCTGTTATCTTAAACTTCAGAATTATGTCAAACGACCTTTTTCATAGTTTTAGAGGTGTAGGTAAAATTAACGATGTTTATCAAACGCCTGATGAAAAAAGAGGCATAATAAGAATAGAATAGAATACTCTTTATTATGTACACCATAAAAGTTACAGATAAAAATGTTTAAATTTTACATAGGGTGACACAATGGGCGGTCTTATCGCTAAAAGTGATCTTAAGCGAATAATTGAAGTAGCGTGAGAGAATTTAAGAGAAACCCAAGTAATATGTTTATTATATTTAGACCGACTTGCGTGCTACGAAGGGTAGGCACACCAAAGTGGTATAAACATCTTAAACAGCCAATTATAATTCCTTAAATGTTTTCCCAACAGCATAAGAATGAAAAATGTCGAGAATTACATAAACGTTGGTCTTAAATATCTCGCGACTTGGGTCTTGGTCGTCTTTATATTACAGACTAGCTACGCCCCGCGGTTTCACGTAAAAAGTAGCCTATGTCTTAATCCAGGGTGTCAACTCCACCATACAAAATTTTATCGAAATTGGTCCAGCCGTTTGAGCGTGAAGAAGTAACAAACATACACTCACCCCCACACACACACACACACTCACAAACTTTCGCCTTTATAAATTAGTTTTATAGTGTGATGTGATATTCTCATAATATTATTACATGTAGCCAGTAAAATGCATTCGAAACAATATTGTGAAAATTCTTGAATAAAATCTGATAAACATGAAATAGTAGACTCTTGTCACAAGTTGTCTAATGAAAGTTTTATAAATAAGTAAGGACTAAACGAAAAGAATAAGTTGATTTGCCTACAAGTTACAAAATCTGTTGACTCATTTCATAATAATGATGCAAGAGACACTTATCCCGCAATAGATTCAATCATTGTACAAAAACGTGTGCCCCATACAAACGAGCCCCAGACAGCTTAAAAATAAAATAGATTTTATTAGCGCAAGCAAAATAAAACCATGTCACCATGACCACACTTACGCTGCATGAACACCAATAATATCCCACTGATTTAACGTATCGGAATTTGTACGGGAACTAAAGGAAAATTCATAATAATAAAAATAAATGGCTCTCTATTCTGTTAAAAAACTGTTGGAGCGATGGAAATACCTATTCGATGAAAATAAAATAGAGTATTGTAATGATGAAAATTTTTGTTATGATTAAAGCGACAATTTAACACATTTATGGTGAATGCCGCAGCTGTATCTCGCGAAATTAAAATTTTGTTACGTTTTTTGCAATTTGCAAATCAGTGTCAAGTTATTTCTGTATCAAAATATGATTCGCGCCTATAACAGGGGGCCTAAAATGGACGCTTTGGCAGAATCATAATATGATCTGCGTACAATTCATATCCCGCGATTCATCTGTTTGACAGTTTTGTATGGAGTTTCGTAGAATGGTCCACAATTTATGAATTGATAAAATGAAGTCTAATGTCAAATAGCAGCTGTCAAACAGATGAATTGCGGGATGCATGAATTGTACGCAGATCATATTATGATTCTGCCAAAGCGTCCATTTTAGGCCCCCAGACCTGTATTTACAAGATTATAATCATTAGAATCATTAATACATCTCTGTAAGTTAGATTTGTTCCATTGAATAACTTTTTGTTGCACCTTTACTAAATCCAAAATTGGGTTGATATCATTATTAATTATCTGTAACCAGTCAAAGCTGAAAGAAAATAGATTTATTTGCAGTAAACGAGATAGGCCACCCCAAGAATCGCTTTGTCTAAAAATTATTCGTCAATAAAACACAAAATAATATTCAAAACGTCATATTTTGGCGGCCTTAATAACTTTGAACTACAATATCTAACTTCGTGTCCTGCCCTTTTCAAGAGCTGTGCCAACTATTTAAGACGCAGCTGTGAAGCTAAATTGCTTTAATCTAATAAATATCAGCGTAGAATACATAATGGAACCTCTTGATAACATTGTTGATATATAATATATGTATAATAATATGTATATAATACGCTCAGCCAATCTTGAATGGAACTATTCAAATCGCAAAGAAAATACGGAAGATATAACAAAATAGTTAAAAAATACAGGCCCCATACAAAAATGTACGTTACGCAACCAATGACACAGGATCTTAAAATTATTTCGCTTTTGCGATAATCATACTCAAACTATCGTAGACTTTATGCTTCAGAGATTAGAGTACACTTTGCATATTCTAATGTCGCGGCCTCCGCTATGATATCATCGCTTGCTAAGAAATCTCGTAGTTTATTAAAATAGCCCTTAGATCTAAGTGAAGTGACGTCAGATGCTTATTTAGTAGATGACACGATTAGTAACTAGGTATCTATACTTAGGACACATTTCACCATTGTCATTTTGAACTAATATTATATTCTTTCAAATATTAATCGTTTCTAAAATAGTTGCGCTCACAAGAATCTAGGAGCCCAATTCTTCTTAATTTTGATATATCATTCGTAGTGACGTGTGTATCTATATCAATTCCCAGTATTTCTTTATGGATCACGACTCCTAACTTCCTGCTTCTACATATGGATATGGGCTTTATATATGGATAATAACTCAGCCTCTGTCGCTACCATTCCATTTCCAACTAGTTTTGACGTGGCAGTTTCCGCAACACTGATCAGAATACTGTACCCCACATGACCTTGACCTTGGCACTAAAAATTCCGAGGTTTACCGAGCATAACGTCTTGATGGATCGCGCAAACCAAGCAACCTTGATTCACGAACACCATGTGACTTTGCAGCCAATGAAGTCATGATTTAATTGTGTCTAGACGAGGATTCGTGTCTCTTTGACACATTATACTGTTCATAATGCCTTTGATAATGGTGCCCAAAGGGTTAGGGGGACCCTTTTGCATAGATTGTAGCGAAATACATGTTGTAACGTTAAAAAGGGGTGATTTGTCTCTGACGCATAGGGAGTCCTATTTATTTGGATGATTCACCGTTACGCTTAATTATTTAGTAAAATCAGAAGGGTAATGAAGTCAGAGAAAAAACATGTACGAATACACTACAGACTGACCGTCGTCGGTCGTCAAGCCTAGTTACAAAATATTTAATGTATTACGTAATTTAAAATTCTCATTTGAAATTTGTCCTTCAAGGTTTAAAAGTTTAAGCTGTTTATAAATATTCAATTTTAACATCATTAAAGATACGGTTTGCACTTTACGGCTCAGCAGAGTCTCTAGTGTTCTTCACACAAGGTGGCTTGATATCTCGTTGTCAAGTGCATTAAACACATTGCTTATTGCATTAATAAAGACTAGAGTTTATGGAGTGACAAGTAGACCATGACCTACTGTAACCCGGTTCAATAGATAACAATTTATTGTAAATTGAATCGAATCTAGTCGCCACATGGGTTCTAATATAACTCGTAAAATGGCTGAGAATTAAATTTAACACATGGGACACTTCCTCATGAAAAAGGTTGCATCACCCAACTGTGAAGAATGTGGAGTGGTCGAAGATGTGCAACATGTTTTGATGGAATGTGTGCGGAATGAAGCTTTGCGATTTAATTTACTTGGTCCAACAAATAAGTGCAATATTGGAGAGTGTAATGCTATCCTGGCTTGTCCTTTATCGGAACAAGCTAGGATACTGTGTAAACTGGCATTTTTTGTTTTAAAATATTAACGTTAGAATGATAAGGTGTTTCAGGTTAAGTTGATTGTGCTGATGTTACAGGGTGACGTTATCGCTCAGCGATAAAGCCCTTAAAATAAAGAAAAAAAAAACACATGGGACTGAGTAACGCCTTACTAATCATATGCTTCTACTGGAGATATGTGGGTGTACTTTAGGTGTACCTCTGTCTGCCTTACAATTTAAATTTCACCCACTTTCCGGTTCCCGGTTGAGCTGAAATTATGCATACCTAAGTTAATCGAATGACAATGCAATATTATTATAACATGGAGCTAATCTGATGGTGGGGCCGGAAGGTGGCTATAGGAACTCGGTAGTAAAATGACGCAACCTCATCTAGATAGGGCTCGTTTGATTCGTCCTGACAAGGACTCTGGTTCCAGGGTCTGATGATTAAGTTGGTCGACTATTAATAAAATAAATATATAATAATTATACAACCATATTAAATTGCAGCTAAATGATTGTTTTTTTTGACGATACTATTGTTTTAGTTTAGGTATCTACAGGAAATTCATTGGCGACATTTTGCCTATAATAATAATGGCACTGCTCTATAATTTCAATTTCCCCCTAACAGTTAGGTAGAAAGTATGGAAACCATAACAGCTGTGTACCGTTAGTTGCATGGAGCTCCCCTTCAAACCGCTACAAACAACGGTCTTGAATGTTATACTATAATGACTACGTTTGTTTGGCAAGCGAACATGACTAACTTTATATCTAAGTAATTGCTGTCTCAGATTGGACAGTTACCCTTATATAATTGGAATAAAAGCTAGGGTGAGCTGTCTGGCTGGATAGTCAAATATTTGTATATCTACAAGAAAATGCAGTATGATTAACAAAACTTTTTAGTCGCCAACTAATCAAATAAGAGTCTCACTTGGTCGCCAATGTATCAAATATATGACTAGCTTAAGAAACTGTCTTAAGGAGTCGTAAAGACAGCTGTAAGATGCATTTAAAGCTACATACTTATTCCGTCACCAAAACAGCTCTCGAACTTCCTAACATCGAAGAATACAAGAAAACAAATGAAGTTCAACCCAACTGTAAGGTTCGTTTTCCCTTAAAGGCATCCTCAGTCGAGTGCACATGGAAGCCGTTAACTGTTCCTTTGGGTTATGGTCCGCCGCCGTCGCGTGCCAATCTCCGGCCGCACTGCCAACGCACAGTTTGGCAACATTGCCATTTGCTGGGGCGTTGACTTCTTATCGGCATGTCCGTTTATCAACTGTATTTATATCTCGTTGTATATAAATGAGAACTTCCGCACTGTTAGTTTTAGGAGCTGAATTCGTTCTTTTATTTACATATAAGTTTTGTTCTTGATCTAGTTTGTTGTTGGGCACGGTAATGCCAGAATTCACGCTCTCTACATGTAGATTATTTTGTATTGCTGTCATGGGATATTTTTAAAGTAAGCAAGGGCGAAACCTTGAGCTCAAAAAACGACAACTGTGTGACAACTTTACTGTGTCTTACTCGTACAGCCACACCGATAAGTACTGATTTACTATTAGAGGAGCTGTTCTTAACTATCGCAAACTTTATAATTTTCTACCAATTTTTGTGTCTTTTAAATCAGTACTGCTCCACCGAAGTCCATTAGTAACACTATCCGTATTTACAAGAGTAGGTCACCAGAGACATACATTTAAATGAGGATAAATACATTTAACGTGTACCTATTGAACTTGAAACTGAAATCACAAGGCAAAACAGTTGTTCCACAGTAACAGGATACACAATTTTTAACATAACGATAGCGCTATCTGAACGTACACCAGTGGATATAACGGTTGATAAATTTTCAACCTTATTACTCAGGGTATTAAGGTGAAAAGTGGGCAACCGCCTTTGTGCCATAGTTATATTTAACGACGAAGTAAAGTAGTCACAGTTCTGTAACAATGTGACCGCACAGAGCTTCCTGTTCACGAAATAGCGATGACATAACACACAATACTAAGTAGGTATACAGTATTGACGAATTTTGTATGAACACGCTTATTCAAGTCTGATGACAACACAGTGTTAATATTTAAGCGGTTACTACAACTTTTGGAGGAAATAAAAAAGAAACGTGTATTTTGTATGGTATCGTCGTGTCTCGACAGGTTGCCGTAATGCAATAAATTCACATACAATATTTTTATAAGACCTAATTACATATTTTCTAGTTATAATACGGAGGAATAATAAATTCATGTCGTTGAAAATACTGTAGGTACTTAATGTCAGTGACAATAGCAAGGCTAAACTGCCCAGGTAATGCAGGACGTACGTTCGCATTGCAAGTCGTGGAGGCTATTTTCATTTACCCTTCGGTGACAATGACGCGTAAATCCTTCAGCAACTATTCCAGATCCAGTCCTCACAGACTGAATATAAAATCCTGTTTTTAGCAACTTGCTCATAACTGCGGGAAAGAGATAGAAAAGTTCAGTATTGACCTGTGCACTCGCTTTTTATTTTTCGCTGCGCGCAACTCAAAAATCGACGTATATATGCAATTGAGCCGTCATTTTCGCATTCCTTTTGCAAGGGGATGGGACAATGCGAATGAATTTGTGGCTAGACGCTTGTATATTAAAAATACCTACATTTCATTTGTCTGCGTGAATTTTCTGGGGCAGGGGCTGAGGTAAGCCCCATGCAATATTCACCCCCTCAAAGCCAGGCTTAATTATACCGTATTGTCCTAACATATTGATACATTCGTGTGTGTGTTTGCGATTTGTTGGGGAAACACGTTTTGCATTAATTGGTGATTAACCTTGGATTTGTAGAAGTGGTAGGTAAAAAGGTTCAGCAAAATTAGATGGAGGAAAAAAATACTTTAAATATTTTAAATTATAAGCATGTTGTCGAGATAAAAATATTAGCTCTAGTTAATGTTTCGTTGTACTGCTCTATCGATCGCCTCTGTCATATAATATTGGTACTTGTTAAGCTCTAGAAGCGAGCTTTAACTAGAACTTTCACGTGCGAGTTTCTCCGCACTTACAGACTAGAATAGAATCAATCAGAGGACACGCTCTGCGACCGTAACGCCCTACGTCATGCCCTTCTATAAGCGAATGTAATACTTACGCCACAGTTTACAGAGTTCATTTTTCGCTGAAACAAAAGTCAGACAATCGACAGGGTATGGGGGAGACGTGTAATCGTTATTCAAACTGGCAGACTAGTATTTTCGAGCTTAGTGCGCACTGCGCATGCGTGCGATCGCAGCGCTTAATAGGTCACGGCCTCTCAGTCTGCACTGGAAGCCGGCTACAGGGATATTCTAAGAACGACACGCCATTTTAGCAACAAGAAAATATAGTTGCTTCGACATTAAAGTCAAAATAACGCTATGAAAGTGAACCTCTGTGAACCTGTGCGTTGCGAAACGAGTGCCCGAGACAATCGCACGATCCCCTTCCGCGAACCAGCGTCGCTCCGACCGATCCGAAAATAAGCAACGCAATCTGTTTTTACAGTATCGAAACGATTTTTTATGCTATAAGGAGACTGGGACATGCCTACGTCGCCGCGCGGCCAACATACTTGCGTTTATCTAAATTATGTGATACAAATGTGAGCGTGCCTACGTGGACCGGCGGCGATGACTCACGCTCACAATAGTGTTTCAGTGGACTGGGAACACTGTCCCACGGGATCTTTTGTATAAATGTGTACGTATTCCCATTTAAAAGTGACTTCTTTGTTTATTTACTCGTGTACAATAAAACCGGCACTGCGTCAGCCGGCCATGCTGCATGCGGTTGCGGTCGTCATTAATTACGATTTTTGATGCGTTGTAAGGACGATCGCTTCCGTTTCGCGAGTTGTGTTCACCGAGCGTTCGACAATAACGATCCACCTCGCATTTAGTTAACATATGGCAACCGGCCGGCTGAAGGTCGCGCGGTTCGCGTCACCCTAGCATAAGGTAAACGCGGTCGGGCGTGTGCGTACAAAACATAAACACTGGCCGGCGAATGCAACAAAAAAAACTCGCGCGCTATGATGTCACCGTGCAAACATTAGAACGTGTAATTTAAAATTAGATGCGTCCAGCGAATCTATCGAGATCGGTTCATTGAGCGACGGGCGGGCGACGCGAGCGGAGTGCCGCGAGCGAACGAGCACGAACGACGAGGTAGCGTAGCGCCGCGACGCGACCTTGCACCGTCACGGGCGCAGCGTCACGCCGCGCCGGATTATTTTCGTCGCGTTTTGGCACCTCCACCTCACGCGCGCTCTCTAAACCACAATCCCGTGCCGTTCGGTGCGAACTGTACGCTTTAATATCGCATTTATTTTGCAGATTGCGACATACTCTTGCGGCGCGGCTTGCGGAGATCGACGACATTGTGTCCGAATTCGATCGCGTGTCGGAGAGAATCGACGAGCTCCGACAGCAAATAGAAGTGTTGACAGCGAAAGTTAGGACTTTCTACGTGTTTGGCGAAGACGAAGCGGACAGTGTGCGCGCTCTGACTAAAGAAGTGTCGGACTTGGTGGAGCGCACGAAGAACTTCACGGAGGAGAGCAGAAAGCGATACGGAGGATCGGCGCCGGCGGACGTCGCCCAGGAGTTGTCCTCCCTAGAGCTATCCTCTGAGGCGCTGGCAGCGGCCATGGAAGAGAAAGAGAGGGAATGGAAGCGTGCGCGCACGGCGCGCTCGGAGTACGCCACTGATGTAGAGGATGTGCAAGCTTGGGTTCGCGCCGCCGAACTCACAGCGAGGGAACGCACCCTGGCACCCGAGCCATACCGGGAGCGCCTGGTGGCCACGCGGGCCGAAGTGCCCAGCGTAGCCGACCGGGTGGAGCGACTGACGCGCAACGCTCGCGCGATCGTGGAGGGCAGTCGCGACGCCGGCGAGCGCCAGCTGGTGCAGTCCACGGTGTCGGCGCTGTCGGAGCAGTTCGCGGCCGTGTGCAGCGAGCTGGAGGCGCGGCAGGGCGCCGTGGAGGACGCCTGCGACGCCGTCGCGCGCTTCCTCACTCTACTCGAGAAAGTCCTACTGTGGGTTGAGACACAGCGTGCATTCCTTGCGCGGCCACTCCCATTGGCCGACTTGCAGGAAGCGCAACAGAAACAGACTGAATATGGGGTAAGTGCCGACAGCCAACGATTAAAACATCATGTGCGAATGTTTACTAAAATGTATTTATGTTTTCAGAACGCGCTCAAGAGCTGTAAGCAGCAAGCCAAGAATTTAGCGGATATGGCTAAGGAGATAGAGGCAATCGAAAGGGTAACCAGCCCGGGAGACTTGCCTTCCAGGCTAGAAGCAGCAGAGAACGCGACCGTTGACGTCGAGAAGAGATTAGCGAAGACAGTCAGTACAACCGCTGATTATGACGCTGGGTTGAACTTTAACCATATACTAATTAAAAAAATCTTGTTATTTACAGAACGGTCTACTACAGGAACTAGCCGAAGAATGGGAGCGATGCGAAAGAAAATTAAAGGATGTCGGGCACTGGCTCGAAGCGACCGCAAGGACGCTAGAGACACCTCAGAATGCAAAGAAACCACTCAGGGATCGTCTCGCCCTGAGGGAGAAATTGATAAACGATATCTCCACGCAAAAGACGAAGATCTCATATGCAGTGGAAAAACTCAACGTGAGTCGACATCGTCGAATATTTGTTTTTGTTGTTGGATTCTAGGTGCAGCACTGCGAGTAGGTGGTGACTTGTGCTGACACGTGTTGTATGTGGACAGGTACACTTCGGCCCGGACGGCGTGGCGGCGCAGTCCGTGGGGCCGGAGGGCGTGGAGGCGGCGGCGCGGGGCCTGGGCGCGGCCCTGGACGCGCTGGCGCAGCAGACCGGCGCGCAGGCCGCGCAGCTGAGCCGCGCGCTGGCGCAGGTGGACGCCTACTGCGCGGACGTGGCCCGCCTGCGCGCGCAGCTGCTGCAGGCCGAGCAGCAGCTGCGCCACGCCGCGCAGCCCAACTACAGCCCGCGCGAGCCCGAGCGCGCGCACCGCCAGCAGCAGGTAAGCCCTCCGCGACCCGCACAGACCCCGCGAGTAGGTGGCTAGCGAGTATTCTAGTTTTGTTTATCCGACCTGGAGGCTCTCAGGGCGACCGGGCAGGTGGCGGGCACGCTTCATCTCACCTGCGAGCCCCAAAGCTCGATCATCTTTTATTTATCTTTTGTTTTCTTTTTGTCACCCTCCTCCTCACCCTCCCCGCTACTAACACGTCGAACTGATCCTCCGCTAGGAGTGTCGCGAGCGCGTCAAGTCGCTCCAGAGCAAGATTCAGGCGCGTAACGAGCGAGTCAAGCTCCTGGTGCAGCGCGGCAGTCCCGACGCCGAACCGCTGCGAGACGCGTAGTCCGCGATCTACCGCGTTTAGTTCATAAGTCGATTCCTTGTCATCTCGTCCCTGTAATTTTTATAAGCATATAATACGAAACGTTAAATATACGAGACGCATCGCAGCCACCGTCGTTTCCTTTCGCTCAACCAACCTCTCATCACGTTCGTCCGCTCGTCTGAGAGACACCCTTGTAAATCATGTGTTTGTCCGTACTTGCGTATCAGGAGGTTGCCCGGCGAATCGAAGAGCTGACCGGAGCGATCTACGCGCTGGACCCGTACTTCGTGATGCCGGCGACCGACGAGCACGCCGCCACTCTGAGCATGCTCGCCTCGAGCGCGGCGCACGCGCGCTCCAACAGGCGCGCGCGCTCGCCAGCGCGTCGAGAGCGAGCTCGCCTGGCCCCGCCCGCCGCCCCGGGCCCCGCCGCGCGGGCCCGCTCGCCCTGCTGGGCCCCGGGCGGCATCACCTACGCCGAGATAGTCAAAGGCTCCGGCTCTCGCTCTAGCTCCCGCGGCTCCCGCGCACCCGACAACCCCGCCCCGCCCGACGATGTGGAAGTGCTCGCGGAACCGTGTGTGCTTAGTGAGAGAGTCGATGATGTCGACGCAGTGTCGCGCAGTGACACCCGTGTTAGCGAATCTATCAGTGTCAGTGAGCCTTATGGCGGTGACGTGATCGTTTACTATGATGACTTTATTCCACGTGTGGAACCGGAACCGGTTCCTGAGTATTATGCGGAACCCCCAGTAGAGTACCGGGAGATGCCTATTGATGTACCTATGTATCGAGAATCACCCGTATATCGGGAATCACCCGTGTATCGGGAATCGCCCGTGTATCGGGAATCGCCCGTGTATCGGGAATCACCCGAGCCTCTCAAGAAGTTGCCTGAACAACCAATGAGGGAACTACACCCCGAAGAACCAGAACAATTGGAAAGGGCTATCAGCCCGTCACTGAAACAACGCTCGCATGAATTATCGTATGCAGAAATATTGGCACTCGGGCTACGCAAGCAGCCGCGTACTCATAGCGTTACGTCCTTACCGAAACCACAAGTGGCACACGTAGAGCTGGTAAAGGAGATCGTAGTAGAATGCGTCGAGAGATCTCCACCGATTCAGCAATATGAATCGAAAGTTGAGAAGATTGAACCGCCGAGGTTCAAACCCGATAGACCCGAAAGACCGGAAAAACCGGGTAGACTGGAAAGGCCTGATAGGCCCGAGCGACCGCCTCCTAGAAGTAGGTCGAGGGAAATGCCAAGACAGAGGCGTGGGCCTGAAAAACGGCCTACAAAGGCACACGATGTCCAAGCAATGAAAAAGAAAAAGACGATGAAAAAGGTTATCGAAGTTCAAGACTTTGATGAACCTGAACAACCCGTAGAAGTAGAACTAACACCAATAAGGGATACACTAGTTAAAGCTGTGACCGTGGAGCCAACTGTAGAAGTTGGTTACAAAGAAGTCACTAAAAAGTTGCAACACAGTGCTACAGTCGTAGAGACTGTCACTGAGCTGGTAGCAAAAGACTCAGAACCTGAAACTATCGAAGAGGTTGAACAAAAGAAACTTAAGAAAAAGCAAAAGCCAAAAAAATCGAAATTGCCTGAAGACGAAATATTAAAAGCTCTCAAAGAAATTGAAGAGTTAGAAAGAAAAAAGAAAAAGACGAAAGAACCTCGTGATAAGAGCAAAGACAGCATCTCTGAGGTCATAACAGTGGAAACTCCGAAAGAACCCGAAGGAATTGAATCGAAAAAGCATATGAAAGAAACAGATGCACATATTAGGTCTAAGAAAAAGAAAGGTCATAAAGAATCACCTGTCAAAACCACTGTTGTTAATACCGAGTTCGTTGTTGAGACGACCGCTCCAGTTGAACTTGTTACTAAGGAAACTAAACCTAAGAAAAAGAAGAGTCAAAAGCAAGCTTCTTTAGATAAATCAGAGAAATCAGATCGTAGCTCTATTGGTAGTATAACTGACGTCATCTCTGTTGTAGAATCTGGCATGAGCACAGAAACACCCGTTGAAACAAAATCTGTGGAATCAGTTGTTTCACAAGTTGTTGAATATGTTACTCAACCGGTAGTAACAGAAGAAACACGACAGGCTATTTCAATCGATGATCAGTCTGACAAAACTGTTATTCTAGACGAAATACAGAAAGAAAGTTCTAAAGTTATATCCTCAATAACTTCCGATGTAACCCACCATGTTGAATACACAGATGTATTTGAAACGATAACTAAAACAACATCTGTAAAGACAACACAGGAAGTAAGTGTTGATAATGAAAGTAAACCATCTCTTGGTGATACGGTGACAGAATTCATTTCATCATACCCTGTTGTTGAAACCAAGCAGGAACATGAGCAGACGCCAGAAAAAATTAAAGAAGTGAATGTAGTCACTGACACAGTTGACACTCAAGAGAAACTAGACATTGAGCAGGCTACAGAAGCTAAAGAGAGTGAATTGTTGTCAATCCAAGATCAAACTCCAAAACAAGAAGAACGAACAAACAAGAAAGCTTCAAAAAATAAAAAGAAGAAAGGTAAAGCACCACTGGAAGCTGAAATTGTTTCAGGATTTATTTCTAAAGAGTCTGTACATACACAACAGGAACAAAAACAAACAGAAAAAGTACAATTAGAAGAGGTTCAATCAGAACCTGAACAACGGGTACAAGAACAACCGGAAATAGAAAAATCTGAACGAGATGTAGAGGAGCCCCAGCTAGAACAAATAAAGCTAGCACCTGAGCAACTGGAACCGGTTCAGGCTGAACAAAAACAGCCGGAAGCGATGCAGCTAGTACAGTCAGAACAAACAGAAATCGTACTGGTGAAAAATGTACAGACAAAAGAAGTAAAGCAGGAACAATTACTGACATTACAAACACAACCAGAACCTTACGAACAGAAGAATGTGCAGAAATCTCTGTCCCTACAACCTGAACAACTGCAACAGGCACAGCCAGAGTCTGTGCAACCAGAATCAGCACAAATAGAACAAGTACCCTCAGAGCCAATACAAGAAGAGGACAAAACGCATGAAGTCTCATCTAAAAATAAGAAGAAAAAGAAACAAAAGAAACATGAAAAGACTCCAGAACCGGTAGTCTTTGAAGCCACAGAAACTGTTGAAATTGTTGAGGAAGAAGTCAAAACGACGCCTATAGCGCCTGTTGTAGCAGAAATACCAAACTTAATAGAACAAGTTGAAGAGCCGAAACAATCAAAGAAAAAGAAATCTAAGAAGACTAAACATGCTGAAGTTAAAGAGGATACAATAGGAAAGTCTATGGTAGAACAAAAAAAAATTGAGCAGCCTACTGAAATAATTGAAAGTAGTCCTATGGAAACTGACCAACCACAACCTCTCGATGAGACAAAACGGTCCAAAAAGAAGTCAAAATCTAAATCAAAACCGGAAAACATTGTCAAGGAAGTACCAGTAGAAACTTTTTCTGAACAGGAACTGCCTGCTCCTGAACCTGAACAACCCCCGGAAGAAATAAAACCAGAAGAACCAGCTTTTGAAGAAGTTAAATCGCATAAAAAGAAGAAATCTAAAAAACAAAAGATTGATGACGATGATATTGAAAAAGCTCTAAAAGAGATTGAACGTACTGAAGGACATGGCCATAAAAAGAAACCTAAGGAAAAAACATCAAAACCTAAGGGCAAACAAGATCACCCCAAGTCAGTAACTGCTCAGTTTAAAGCAGTTGAGCACAAAATTCAGAAAGAATTCACCGCAAAGAAGGTTGATTATGATACATCACCTGAAGAAGACATTGAAAATGTTCAACCAATCGAACATATTGACTGGAACGCCATGCTAGAAGAAGAAGAAGGTGTAACTGAAACTACTTTTGAACCAATCAGTAAACCTGAATCAGACTTAACTATTACTGAAACTGCATATGTTGCTAACCAAGTAACCATACTGCAAGAAACGACTAATACGTTACTAGAAAAAGAAAGAACTGTTAGCAAAGTTGAATCTTCAACAGAAACAGCTGTTCGTCCTGAAAAATCTACTAAAAATATTTCTGAAAGAGTCAGAGATAGAAAAGCAGTAACCGAAGAAGATAAAAAACTAGTAACGCCTGTCACAAGTCCTGCTAACGAACAGAATAATAATGATAAGTTCTTCTCACCTGACGTGTTGAAAGAAGGATCATACAACATCGTTGAAGAGATAACTCAATATGAACCTATCACACAAGATGTTGAAACCCGTACTATATACCTAATTACACATGAAGAGAAGAAACTACCACCAATCAGGACTGTCAAAGTATTTAGCAGTAAGAGTAACTCGTTAGAAGAAACTCAATCTAGTGAAGAGAACGTAGTTTTAAGTGAAGAAACGGTAAATAACAAAATCACTGATGAAAAGTCTTCCATTAATGTTAGTGATAATGTTTTAGACAGTAAGGTTACAACGGACGAGTTCATTGATCAAGAAAAAATATCCGGTTCTGAAAGTAGTATTTCAAAAACAAATGTTACTGAACTTGAAGATACTAAAAGTGAAGCGGTCCAAGCTTCAGTTGCATCATCTGATATCGTAGAGAACAATACTGTTACAAGTTTAACATCGACAAGTTCGAAACTGATAATGACACAAAGTGTAGCGAATATTATTACTGAGGTTACAACTACAGAAACTGTTGAAAAATCTGTTGATCAGGAAGTACAGTTTGAAGAAGTTGAGACCTCGAAACCGATGGAACTTGAAAAAGTTGGTACAAATAAACCTGAAAAACCACTAACTGAAGCAGATTTCTCCGATATACTAGAGGAAGCCATTTTCGGTTCAGTACAAGATCGCAACAAAACACCAGGTGAAAAGAAAAATAAGGAGAAATATTATAATATTCCTTATCAGGAGTTAGTCAACGATGTCAAGACATACTCGGAGGATTTGGACACTTATAAACTAGATTATGATTATTCACAATTAATGTTAACCCAACGAGACCCTCAGACTTCACAAGGAAATGACGTCATTGTAGCACAAGAAAAAACAGTGCCTGTACAAGCAATCGAATCTATTGAACCTGTACCTAAAGTAGAGCTTAAAGAAGTTTCTCCTGTGAGGGAAGAAGTGCCGAAAGTTAACTACCAAAAACTAAAGGATGCTGAAATTGTGGAAGCAACACAAATTACTGCAACTCCACAAGTAATAACTGGAATTTTACAAACGACTCAAACGTCACAAGACAAACTTCAAGAAGTATTACTTAAAACGTTTGTCGAGGAGACGCATACAAAAACTGATACTCAACAAACTATCGACTTTATCACATCAGAGAGTTTTGTTCTAATACCTGTTGGTGAAATTGATACTACTATGCTAACTACTCAAAGAACCGTTGATACAAATGTTATCTTTATACCTGATGAGCTAAGTTTAGTGCCACAAACACAAGAATTAGAAAAGCAACCAATTGATGTCAAACCAGCAAATATCGAGAAGCATGTTGAAGTTACAGAAACTTCGCTTGTATCTTCAGTAAACGAGGAAACGCCTAGAATTAGTTACCATGAAATTAAAGACGCTGAAATAGTTTTAGCATCCCAGGTCTCTAATAAAAAGGCTGAAATAACAACAACTGTAAACACAGAAACAGTTTCGTCTTTGCGTGTCTCAGAAACTGTTTCAAAAACTGAAATTACAAGTGAAGCTCGAGATACTTCAGTAGAATCTCAACCTGAATCGTCAACTGCTACAGAAAAAGTGGTTGCTAAAGATAAACAGACTAATAGAGTGTCTCCCGTAAAAGAAGAAGCACCTAGGTTAAGCTACCATGAAATTAGAGATGCTGAACTAATATTTGCATCTCAATTAAAACCTAAAGGAGAATCAAACATCACAAACAATGAACCTGAAAAACCTCAAATTACTGCAGCGAGTCAAATTCAAGTACCAGAATCTGAAGAGGTTAAACATTTAGACGGAATCAAAGTCACACACGTGGTTGAAAAAGACAAACCAGTTTCAGCTCAAGATAGTTTCTTTCAAGCTCTTGATAAAACAACAACAACGATCAGAACCGACACTCAGCAAATCGTTGATTTTATTACCACCGAAAGTATTGTTTCAAATCCTGTTCAAGAACCCTTAGCACACACGGTTACTGAGAAGGAGCCTATTCCTATCAGAGATAGTAAACCCTCCGAGGTCAAAAAACGACCATTGTTACATGAAGAGACGCCACGTCATAGCTATCACGAGATTATTGACGCTGAGAAACGTCTTGCCCAATCGAAGAGTAGACCATCTAAAATAGTGGAACCTGTCAGTGAAATAATTTCTGAGGAGAAGCAATCAGCTATTGAGGAAACGAAAACGGAAAGCGTGACTTCTAAAGCAGTTGAAACTAATAAAACTGACGCACCAGTTGCCGAAGCACCTAAGGATATAATAATACCTGATCTCACAAGCAAAGTACCAACTGTCAGCTATCAAGAAATATCTGATACTGAAAAACGTTTAGCTACCAAGATTGAGACAACAGGAGTAACAGTTACTAAAGGAGTTACGAAAACTCTTGTTAAAGAAATGGTTTCATCTGAAAGTAACGTTCAAAGTATTGTATCTGTTGAAACTGCAAAGGAGCCTGAACCCAAGATATTTGAAGCGCCGAGGGTCAGCTATCACGAGATTACTGATGCTGAGTATCTGTTGGCTACAACTGTTACCAAGTCTAGAGAAACAAGCAAAGAACCTTCTCCAGCCAAAGAAGTAGAAGAAAGGCCGGAACAAGTTACTGAAGAAGAAGAAAGAAAGGAAGTACAAAATATTCCAGATGTTCCTGTAACTGCTGAACCGACCCCTGAAACAGAGCGAAAGATCACAAACCACGTTAGTCGCAATGACACTCCTGTTAGTAATGGTGTAATAGAAAGTGTCATTATTGAAAACGTTCCACAAGTGGCTCTAGAGCCTGAACCGATAAGACAATCGATTTACGAAGTACCAAGATTTAGTTATCACGAAATAAATGATGCTGAAAGTTTACTTGCGTCTTCAAGAGTTTCTGTGCAAGAGCTTGAAGTGTCTGCTGAAGTGGTTGATACCACTCCACAATCAACAGAAACTGTATCAGCTGGCACTGTTGAGCCAGTTGTAGAAAAAGTAACTGAAGAAGTTAAAGAAAAACAAACCTCACCAGTCGCAGAAACTGTCTTTGAGCCTCTACGTCACAGCTATCATGAAATTCAAGATGCTGAACGTGTTCTAGCATCTACGAAATTAAATGAGGGGGCTGATATTCCTGAAGAAAAACTAAAATCACCGGTTGAAGAAATTCTGCCTAAACAAAAAGAACCTGAAGAAAAATCAAAATTACCGGTTGAAGAAATAACTTCAACACACGTAGAAGACATATCACTTCAAATTTTTAGTAATCAACAAACTACATCCACTAAAACCAACACTGAACACACTATTGACTTTATTACGAATGAAAGTATTGTCACAGAACCTGTGCATAATATACACCGACGTGTAGAGCTCCCGTCTCCTCTTCAAAAGGCTTCATTGGAAAAAATTGAACAGTCATTTGAAGTAGACGATCTTAGTAATACACCTATATCGGTAGTTTATGGCAGTACTGATATTGGGACACCTACGCTGGAATTGAAAGTTCCAGTATTTGAAAGTCAAGTTAAGGAACCTGTACCGGTAGAGGTTACAGAAAGTTCTGATAAAGCGGATAAACCCAAGGTGGATAATGTTATTAAAATAATACTTCAGGCTACTCAAGATGAAGTCTCAATTGAAGACGACACATTTGAAATCATAGATCACAGTGACGTTACAGATACTGTTACTGATGTGAACATTACGGTACCAAAGGAAAATGAATCACACATTTCCAAGGCTGACTCAAAAGTTATTGAAGTATCAACACATGTTTCAGAAAGTGCCACAGAAATTACGTCTACTCAAAGTGAGATTACCACAGAACATCCACCGTCTATTACTCCTAAAACTAGCGACGACCATGCAGTAGTCCAAGACCTCATCAAAGAAGCTCTCCAGGAACCTGAAGCACCAGCTGTTATTACTACTACCGTTGTTACAAGAACCAAACCAGCTTACGAAACTTTCGTTATTGACGATCTCAATGAAAGTCTTGTGCCTGTGGTATTCGGTGACATCAAGGACATTGAACGTTCTATCAAATACAAGAAGCAAGAACTTTTGTTACAAACTGAACCTATTCAACCTGCAAGTCTTGAAAAGGAAATTGTCGATGAAGTCGTTGTAGCTGAAAGTCCTCCATCTCCCTTAGAAGATATTGAAATCGTTGAAACAACAGAAGATTTTGCTATTCCGCATCCTAGTGAATACGTAGATTTAGGTCCTATGACGGATCTAGAGCCCGAAGCTAAGCCTGACACTATCTCGGCGGACACACATACTGAAGTTTTAGAATCGGTTATAAACCTACCTGCACCCAAAATTATTAAACAACTTAATATAGATACGCATAAACTTACGGACGTAAAAACGGAAAATATAGTTTCAGCTGATATTAGGGAAACACAACTAACCAAAACTGAAACTGCTAGCCGTGTTGAGAAATCTCCAATACATAGCTTGCATGACCTCCTTCCCGAAATTGACTCCATCCCCGAATTCAAACCCTCTTATTCGAACACTGTATTGTATTCAAAATTGTCGGCTGATGCACCCGAGTTTACACCCTCTTACATGTATCAGACTGTTACTACTATGTCTGAGAGTAGATCTGATTTAGTCGAAGATGCACCTGCACATATTACTATGGAAGAAGAAATTATAAAAGTCTTGACAGAAGAGACACCATCAGTACCGCAAATTTCGTATTCAACAGTATTGCAAACTAAGAAGGAAAAAGCAGAAGTCTTAACACAAACATCAGCACCAGTTGAAAAAGTATTGGAAGCTGAAGTTACTGCAGAAGAAGTTCATGAAGAACATGTGGAAAGTAAAACTAAAAAGAGTAAAAAGAAGAAAAAGAAGGAAAGAGATGATAAGAAGGAGGTTTTAGTTGTCAAAACGCCTGAAGTTGTGCCATTACCGGTGACTGCACCGTTTGTACCTGAAGTAACTTCAGTTTTACCTGAACCGGTTAATGTATGGGCCAAAGCTGCCGAAGAAGGCAAGTCATACGCTGATGTGCTGGCCGAAGGCCTAGTTCAAGAACATATAGAATTTATACAGCTAGTTACGGAGAAGCCAAAAGAAAGAGAAATACCAGAACAAAAGAAACCAAGAATAGAAAAAGTACAAGAGATTGAGAAAATAGAAAGAACTCCAGTGGTGCCACCGGAAATTCAAGAAGTTTTAGAAACCACACAGACGGATAGTGATCATAGCATTGGATCTTGGGCTAAGATAGTAGCTAAACGATCTTCTCCTGAGAGAGTACAGAAAGAAGAAGAACCACATATAGCACCAGTATCTGTTCTTTCTAAAACTCCAGTGATTCTTGTGGACGAATTAGATGACCACCATCACAAACCCGACGTTGAGGTCGATGCTGAAGGATTCATCACTGTTGACAGAAGTAGACGGTCTAGGTCCAAATCGAGGGAAGCACATTCACAAACATGCTTATCACAAAAACGTGAAACTCGTGAAAAGTCTGAGAACAGATTTGAACCATTGACTACCACACTCAAACCAGATGATGCTGAATCCACACAAAGCCCTTCAGAGGATGAAAAACCAGCTAAGAAACCAAGCAGAAAGAGCCGCAGCTCTAAATCCAAGGAAAAGGAAATTAAGTCTAAAGCTACTGTAGTAGCTCCAAGCACATCCGATGAAGATAAGCAACCACCTAAGAAAGATAAAAAGAAACGCACTTCTAAATCAAGGGATAAGGTTATTAAACCTGTAGAGGAAAAGATAGAATCACCCAAAGAGGTTGAAATATCAGAACCACCAAAGGTGAAAGATGAAATAAAAGAAAACGTGAGTTCTAAAGAAGAAAAAAAAGTTACATCTCTACCTGTTCAATCGGAACCAAAAAAGAAAAGTAAAAAGAAGAAGAAAGATAAGAAACCTGTAGAAGTTACCGAGGCAAATGAGACGTCGTCTGCACTAGAAGTAACTTCCTCTGAACAAGAGATCACAACAGTACCTAAATTGCTAACGAAATCTCAGCAAGGGAAGTTTGACACTCCTGTTTCAACCCCTGAATCGATTCAAACACCTATAAAAGATAGAGTTTTCACAGAAGCTCAGTTCTGGAAAATGGATGCTGGTAATTTATCCGAAACAATATCCGTGGAAATACAACACACACCTACGGAAACATATAAATTAAAAATTAAAGATGATGTGCCAACTGAAACATCACTTATGAAACCAAATGAACTATCTGAAAGTGTTGAGCCAATCCAATTTACTGCCAAATTCATCACTGAAGAAATGTCATCGGTTGAAACCCAGATACATGAATTTGAGGACACTATTGCTGAAGATCAGTCACTTGAGAGCAAAATGGCTGACTTGCAACGAGAAATTGAAGAAATGTTATTGCCTGAAAATGATTCTTCACTCAGCGACAGTTCGCCCAAGGAACTGACTGATACCCAAACTTCCATTGAATACCAGTATGATGAGCTACTGGATAACATGACTCCATCACTGGCTAGTCCTGAACCTGATGGCTTGGAACCTAAGTCTATTGAGGAACCAGTGCGTGAAGCATCGTCAGAAGATAAAACCTCTAAACACGATGAAGAACTAGATGATAAACATATCAGCATGAGCATGATTGACTCACTACTTGACGATACCGAACCTTTATCTATGACTGAAACTCATTCCTTGGAGCATTCGGAAAATCTTTTAGTCACTCAAGAAGAAGATATTACTCCCAGAGACTTCAGTATAATTGATACACAATTAGTAACTAGTATCGCATCGCCAGAAAAACCTAAAGTTGTATTGAAAGAAGTTCTGGAAGAAATGATTAACCAAACTATGGCTAAACAAGATACTGAAGTTAAAGAAATAACAACTGTTACTAAAACTGAAAAATCAACTTCTGAAATCGAGTCCGAAAAACCTGTTCTTGAAAAGGAAAACATTTTCCCATCGGTATTAGAAAAACCAGAGGTAAAAGAAAAACTTGAAGATAAATCACCGGCACAAGTTACCGCATTTATCGATGCAGAAAATGCCATTGAGAACCTCGTTTTTAAATCAGAAATAACTGAAAAAGCTTCTCAGAAAGATGACACACTGAAGAAATCAGTAACCTCCTTTATTGAAACAGAGAAATCACAAGATCAATCAGTCCCATCGCAAGTATCAAGAGCACCATCTGGAGAAGAAAAATTACAAGATCTCTTGAAGTACCCAGAAGAAAGCACTACTGATAAAGAATTTGTTAGAGCCGATATTGTATCTAATGTCCCACTTTCTAACATTGATACCATTACTAACAATCTCACAAACCTAAAAGCGGATAACTTTTGGACGGACAAACACAATATTCATGATGCGGAATTACTATTAATAGAACGTAAATCTGTTGAAAAAACCATTACACGAGTAGACACTGATGAACCTCACATTGACGAAGGCATTAGCGTCGAGGAAAACATTATCAATGATCATTCCTTCTGGCCCGAAAAACACTTATACCACGACGCTGAATGCCAATACTTCCTCTTATTGGCTCGTAAAACTAAAACACCCACTAATGACACCACGGAAATAGAAATTAAAGATCAAAACGATAAGGATAGAGACCAGGGTGGAAGCTCTGGTCACTCTTCTGAAGGCGAAGAGCCAAAAGATTCATCTGGTTCACCTTATGACCCCGACTACATATCCATGGACCTACCCGGTGGCATGTGTAGTTGGAAAGACAAATCTTCATACTTGAGCGTCGAAACACCTGTTGTTGATGACGTTTTGGACGAGCCTGTGTCTAGGGAGGATATACTAACCACCCTGCCCATAGCATCAGCCCCATCCTCATCCAAACAGGAGCCGGAGGAGACGCCACTGAGGACAGCAAAGGTGACTGACCCACAGTCGTATTGTACGATTTTTAAATATCTACTCTATGTTTGGCATGATATAATTACTAAATTATTAATTTCACATATTATGAAGCTCTGTATTGTGATGTATTTAGCCACGCCGCAGCTCGTCTTGTAGTGCCACATTTTGGCGTGCACTGTAAATTATTACAGTAGTATATAGTAACGCATTTTATTAGTCATTATTTTTTGTATTGTGTGAATTATAATACTCTAGTCATCTCTAGTCAGATTTGAACTTTTCTAGTCTTTGTCAGTTATCTGATATTTTGTTGTAATAAACCTTAAAAATAACGTGCATTGTTTTATTTACAAATGATGTTTTATTTTTATTATTTATGATGATCAGTGTTTACCCCCGTCAAAATTTGGCTACTACGAGACGATAGACTGTTGCCGCTTCAATGAGACAAGTTTTTTATAGAGTCAGTATTTGGGCATTGTTGATGAAAACTGCAACCCAGAACAAACAAGACTCCAAACTCTGCAATCTTAGTAATTTACAAAGAACTTTGACAAAGTCTGCAATTTAATTTAAAAGTTTTGCTAAGGTCAGTCATATTTTTTGCTTCATTTTGAATTTCAGTAGTTTAGTTTGCAAGACCTCTTTTTTCAAAATTATAATGAATGGTAATTTTCAAGTTATTTTTATCTGTATTGTTATGAATGTCTTGTTCAAAGTATTTTGAAGCATCCAGTCATTCTAAAATTAGACCAGAATTGATAGTGGATTATCCTTATTTCAAGTGTTCCGTACCGGATCCGCTCCAAGCGCTTATCGGTGTGAATGCCACACGCCTCACCACGCTGCTATTGACAATTAAAACTAACATCAAGTGGTAGTTTAGAGGTATTTAATTTTTGTTCAAAAATTCAAAAATCTTCATATGAATCCAACTACTTTTAAGTCAAAATTAAAACCTCCATAACTGCCACATTTTTTCAAAATTGAACGACACTTTAAAAATCTCTGCCTTGAAGAATGTTTTTCTTTCCAAAGCACAATGTAAATGTATTCACCTATTTAGAATGTCAAATTCTTTAACCTTACGCGACAACGGTACAGGACACTTGGTTACCAGACTGACCAGCTTTTGTTTTATCGATAGACCAGTAACTGTCCCAGTTTGCAGACTTTTACAGTTCGCATGTCATGCCAACATTGTTATGAACTAAATCAGGTTTTTTTGTTGTTGTTCTTGTTGTTGTATTGTGCTCCTAACATACATATAGTCCATCGGAATGATCACGTGGACTGTTTGACCCTTCGATATGTTTTTAGACGATATGGAATCAAAAGTTTCAAACAAGTCAATCTTTGCAAATGTAACATCTCTTCGATTATTAGTAGATTTAAAATAACTCGGCCAAACTTTAAACTAACGAAAATTAATGAAAGAAAGAAAAAAAGATTTATTGAGACTCAACACAGTAGACCACAAATTAAACTAAAACACACTCTTGTATAGGAACATAAAAAAACAAAAATAATATTAAAAAAAAACAAAGTAGAATGAAAATAAAAACAAAGTCCTGTACGAGGCCAAAAGGGTCCTATCTCAGCATGATGCTGCGACAATTAAATAATTAATGCAAAGCATATGCCTTCCCAAATGAAATAATAACGTAATGTTTATGTAATAAAGTTAATTTTACTTTGCGCTCATTCCGCATTATACAAGCCGTGCATAAATTCTAGTTTTATTCGTGATAAATGCCTACGTTCGTTTCCTCGGGTATGCAAACCCATAATTTATGTTTTGGCCGTTATCCAAAAATATTGGTTCAGAGATGTATTTAATCTTGATTTACTTCCACACGTGAACTGATAGTGCATGCTGTTTTACATTTTGAAAAACTACAGGATGCACGTTGATTGAGAATTTTGCTATCCCATGTAACGTTATGTGAACCTCATTTTAGGATTTCCTTAGTTTGTTTGCAAATGACTGTTTATTCTCAAAATCAAAAAGATTCGCCTGTTTACTTGATTTAAATAAACCAATACAAACTGAAACTTTTGATTCCATGTCTCTATTTTACAAGAGTGTTTTGCTAATAAAAGCGTGTGTTCTCAGGATGAATTATCTAACGATATAGAAAGTCTGCTAGAAGAAATAAGAGATGTACAAACGCGGTTATCGGACCTGCCTGATGAGAGTCTGGAAGCCATGGAGGAAGGTCTCAGGGTAAGTCTCACTGTAGATACGCCATTGATCAAAAATAACAGACCCAAATTCCCACTGACGTAGATGATGTTAAACATAGATTCGCTATCTCGTAATACAAATTGGTTTAGACCAGACTTCAAATGAAACCTCATTCAAAATTGCCCGGATAGCTGCCTTATAAACAAAACTAGAATTCAGTTACATGACGTTGGGAGTTGCAAAATTGCAGCATCAGCTGTTTATTTCGCGCAACTCGTAGGTGTTGAGTGAAGGAAGTAGGATATTGTGACTCTCGTTACAGATGCACAGTAACTGTCACAAATTTGTCACTACTGTCTCTTAGCTCCTAATACAACATTTTTGATTTCCAATCAACATAGTGACCTAAATATAGCTGTTGACATAATGTTTGCCATTATCTTTGTTTACGGTCAAATAACTTGTCAAAGCTTTAATTAAACAGCGTTGTTTCTGTTATCACTAGTCGAGACGTGACTGATAGCTGCATACATTTTTATGTTCGTCAACAGAATACTTGAGTTCTGTCATCTCTCAACAATGCTGTGACCTTGACAATGAGTTAGTCCATATATTGTGATGTTTCACCAAATGATGTCACCTGTGCGTTACGACATAGAGTTAATAATAATGTTAGTGTTTGGCTTCTCGCAGGGCACTAGTAAGTGAACGAACGCAGTGCAGTCGATACGAATACGATTTATTCGAATGGAAATTATTTTACGATGGAATCGATTTAATTCGATTGTTTTTCGTGAAGTGTTATAAAGTGCTAGTGGTTTTATTTTTGACAGGTATTTTTTATTTATTTATTTTGACAGGTGCTATAAGTATTTGTTATTGATTTTATGCAACCTCTCAGTGAAGAACTAAAAATAACTTAAGAATACTCAATTAGAGCTCGTTACTGGTCAAATATTGCCCATTTAAATAATTTATTAGAAGCTGCTTTGATCAAAGAGGTGTTGCAAATCAAAGTACAAATCAAAGGCACTCGCTATAAACTCAGATATTTATCTAAAACAGCCATTTAACTCTTTACATCCAACATACGACAATGCGGTATCCGCTGTCTTTTCAAAACCCTGTTTAATGTCCAGTATTCATCAGACCCCTTTGGGTTGGTCATTGTCAGTCAATGATGTAGAACGGTCTCATCACATGATTTTATTGCAAAGCCCGGAATCACAGTTCATTATGGTCAACTAGGCTTGAAGTAATGACCATACCTGACTTCTGACCTGTAGGTAGTATAAAGTTAAATGAAACGACTTGAATTTGACTTTTGCCCTTGATCAATATTCACTAAGGTCTGAAATGGTCAATTATATAACCAGGATCTTTCTTTTGACTTGAATCAGCATTCAATTATTTGCACTATGCTAATTTGAGGATTGCACAGAGTTGACAAACGTCATTGACATTACTGTTTGAGTAGGTGCCTTGTTTACCATCCCACGCAAGTAAAGTTGTAAGAGTTATAGTAAACAAGAATTGTGATTTACTATTATATTGCACATGTCTTCAATAATACTTTACATTGAAAACCATTTCTCACACAGTTCTTAGACCTTTTGATTGAAGTGATATTGGCATTGAAGCAATGTAAATATAAACCAGACAATGTTTGCTTTAGTCAATATACAAATTTGTCCAAGAAACATATGTTATTCCATATTTTCGGTATTTCTTAGCATACATATATTCTGTAAGCAATGTCCTAGTTTCTACATATTCACTAAATTCTTTTTATTTATGTCAAATATATTCAATACTGTATACTTAGTAATAGGTATGTGAAATTAATCGGTATTGAAACGATTCCAAGACTATATCATCAGCTGCTGTTGATTTAGGCATGACGGCATAGTAGCGAACATTTCTAAAAACAATGTTACGAATTTGATTTGAGGTTGCCCTAGTCTGTTTAATGACATCAGATCCTAAACTATTATTGTCGGTCATTTGTATTTTGGGACGAAGAGGCATGTGGTATTTGATCATTCCTAAATGAATTATAAACATAATCAACCATTTGTGATCTCGCTGCTGGATTCCATCTTCATATGGGATCGGGCTGTTATGCACTAGCCAGGCTTCATCATTGATCATCATTTCAGCCAAAAGACGTCAACAGCTGGACATAGGCCTACCCCAAGCATCGCCACTTCGACCGGTTCGTGCTCCTCGCGGCACATGTTTTCAAATAAGATATCGGTTCCCTGACGATGTTTTTCATCACTGTTTCTTGAAATAGAAGAGCTCAGTGATCGTTTCCAAATAACTTCAATTGCAATTGAATTTATTTGGACATTCTTTTTTTGTCGACGTTTATCCATTAGTCTCTTGCTTCAGCCAACAAAGTATGCACACCCGAGATACTCGTTAAAAGATCATTTTAACTGAGTCGTTAAAACTAATACGCTCTATAAACGTCGGCCCATAAAATTAACGAGTTTCGTACTTTACTACAAATAGAAAATAGTTCGGTAGGCACATAGAAGCTCGATGAATGATTTTCACGTGTGTTTCATGCAATTTGCATTGCTCGTAAGGTGATGACTGCATATTTTTGACCTTCATTTGTCCTGACGAGGCAACGAATTTCCAGAAATATGTGATGTGTTTTCAACTTTGTACTTATCATTATTTAAGTAGTTATTTATAGTTATAATATAGTACCTATTGTTTTCCTTGTAAATGAGGTGGTGGCCAATCTGTTATGTTTGTGTACCTGTCTTGTTTGACACAACATGTGTATTAAAAATCCAATGGCATCACTTAAATCCGCCTTTATACCAAAATTTAAGGTGCCTAAAGAGTTCTACTTATTAAAAATCTTAAATTCATTCGATGACAGAAAACGCGCACCATGTCTGGGTCTAGAAATATGAAATTTCGCACAGAGGTTCCATTAACGTAAGTGAGCACTAAGGAAGGAGTTCTGAAAATTCATCCCCTAAAGGGGTTAATTATGGGATGCAAGTTTGTATGGAAGGTCGTCATTTTTGCCGATGGGAAATACCATCGGTAACACAGCTTGAAAAACAAA
The DNA here is from genome assembly GCA_948098905.1 of Tiliacea aurago. Lineage (NCBI taxonomy): Eukaryota > Metazoa > Arthropoda > Insecta > Lepidoptera > Noctuidae > Tiliacea > Tiliacea aurago. The sequence continues at coordinate 2,508,399 of OX402583.1, read as the reverse complement.
AATATCTCCTTTATTTACTCGCATTGCAATAAATTAAACTAATAGAGTATTGCTATGAATATCATCATCAAAATCGTTGATGACTGTGCTGACTCCAAAGGGATAATAAGTAATTCAATATGATTGTACTTATCTACATTGTGTTTGTTTAATTTTTATTAGCCTATGACATAATTTGTATGAGCAATAGTTTGTCCAGCTCACGTCACGGTTATATTTAGACTTTTCATAAGAAATTATGACTTCATGTTTATTTTTGATTTATCTCTATCAATAAGTATGTGCGATGCATTTCAATGAGATAATAATGGGACAGTGTTATCGTTCTTTAATCGAAATATTTGGTTTTAAGTAAGTAAGTAGTACCTAAGTAATTATTTATTTGTTAGAATATTGTTGATAAACAGGTCTTACACGTAATATGAAGATAAAGATGATAGCATGATGATTTCTGGGTTGAATAGTACCTACTCTTGCCCTTCAAAGTACCCATTACCTTCGTTAGTGCCAGTTGGTGCCATCTGCCGTAACTTTCAAGCCACTAAACACATTTCGATTTTTACTGCTCATGTGATTTAATTTTCACTGTGTTTATCTTCATAAAAACCCAGCTATAAATTGTGTAAAACGTTAATGTTTGAAAAACAACGTTGTTATTTGTTATTCTGTAGGTCACGTTACTGCTGTTATCTGCGTAGTTGTAAGCTCTCGTTTGTTATATTTTTAATGAACATTTGACTTTTGGGATTAGGCCGTTCTTCAAATTATATGCGTAACAGTAAAACACAACCGGACATAACTGGCGAAATGTCATCATCATCATCATTTCAGCAGAAAGACGTCCACTGCTGGACATAGGCCTCCCTCAAAGGGCTTGCCATAATCGCCACGCTTGGCAGGCGGGTTGGTGATCGCAGTATTGTGTTAAAATGCATAGAGAACGCTGCTGCCCATTCTCTAGTAAGTCTCTTAGTCGCGTTTTACGACACCCACGGGAAGAAATAGGGAGGTGCTATTCTTTACGTCCGGCACCACACAGGCATGACAGACTGGACAGACTGGCGAAATGTGGGTGTACTTAATTTACATCAAATCTGCCTAACCCTTCAAATTCAAATCTATATTGCATATCACTGTGTGTACAAGTTCTTAAAAATAGTCATAATGTTCACATGGACCCTGTCGGGCAAAACTATTTTGTACAATATTACACAATCAGAAAAGTAGCTTGCTTTAAAATCATTGAGTAAATAGAAATTAATTTGTTACATGCAAACAAAAAAATTTGACACATGCCCCAGGTATTTTCCTTCGTGGAAAACAGGCGTGATGATGTAACTTAATGCAATGTTCAGCTCAGCTTGGACTTTCTTCCTTCCTAACTTCTCTTACGTTTTCAAACGTTTGCCTAAATATTAAATAACTGGCATGTAGCTTAAGAAAATCTACTCTACAAACATTCTAGCCTTCTTCACTGACTTTAAAAACACTATTCTCAAACTCAGTAACAGGTTCGTATGTTAGACGAACTCCACATTTTTAATCTACCAACAACTTACCAATTTCTTCCATATTTTTCAGGAGGGCATCACAATTCTAGTCAAGTGCGAGGAAGCGGCCGAGATCCTGGAGACAAAAATCATGGAGTACCGGCAGGAGTCGGAGGTGCAGTCCCTTATCAAGGAACTGGTGGTTATGAAAGCCAGGATACAAAAGCTACTGAGCCAGGCAAGAGACGGCATTAACATCATCCAGGTAAGAAAGGTAACTCTTTCAACTTTACTTTCTGTTGGCGGCACTAACTGATTTGTTGTATTTTAATTAATAACACTTTTATTTATGTAATTGAATATTAAGTCGAAATGACAACAGATGTTTAAGAAATTAAACTTCCGTAATTTGCACGCTAAAGCCAGTCTTGGGCCGAATAAAATTGAATTGTGGTTGAAAATTTGTATGTCACAAACAGGAGTATAAAAATAAATATATTAAAGTTTCACACATTTCTACGACACGCAGTTTTAACTAGTGTTGTAACCAGGGACCAATCTGGTTACCCATTGAAAGGGTTTTCGATAGGGTTTTTCTAAGTGGTTAAGCAAAACCCATACGATGTGGGTAACCCTTTTGAACGGCTTAATTTAAGCCATTCAAAAGGGTTACACTTTCAACCCTTAGAAACGATAACAACTTAACATTCCGACTCGGAGCAATGTAATATGATCTTTCGATGATAGGTTGCAAAATGGAATAGCACACGTTAAGCGGCCGCGGTGCCGCCTTTGTGGCTATTTACCAAGCGGCTTGGAATCTATGATCAATTGATCATTATAAATATATTATATTTATTTATTATATTATAATATATTTTATATAAAAAAAATTAAAAAAAATGCATTTTTTATTATTATTTAGGATGGGTTTGCTCTTGACCTTAGTCTAGGGCAGAGATGACAGAGACAAAGTCGACGATGCATATACCTAATATAGAGTTCATTTTAGCTTTGCTGGGCGGATATCGAAAGAACATAATATTTTGTTTTTTTTCATTCACTGCAAGTAGGTATAGAACCCATTACATGGGTTATCATGTAACCCTTTCACTGGGTTTCTTGTATAGAACCCATTCAATGGGTTATTCATATTGAAGGGATAACCCTTTTATTGGGTTTCAAGCTTAGAACCCATTTAAGGAGTTACATCATGATAAAGGTAACCTCATAAATGGCTTACCCCTTCGAAAGGCTTAACTCTTAACCGGGGTTGTACGGTCTCTGGTTGTAACAAACAATGCTATAAAATATTATGCTTAGGTATTTTTATCTGATTAATAAGACGTTAGTTAACATTAAAATTAAACATTTCAGGACGCCAAGGTGGAGATGGCTCGTCAAGCAAAGGAGGTTGAAGAACACAAGGAGAAGATCGCCAAACTGGACAAGTGGCTTGAGACCATTAACAACGGGCTCAAGGAAACCACCGTGCAGTCCGAAGTTCTCACTGAAGAGGACATTATTAGATATATTGAAGTGTACGAGCGCTACATCAGGGAGTATGAAGAGTATGAGATTATACTGAAGTCAATAACTGTGATAAGTCAAGATGAATCTAGTCAGTCTTTGAGGATGAGGTTGAGTACGACGCAGAAGGCGTTAGAGGAAACGAAGCATCTAGTCATTATAGAGATTGAGAGGTTAAGGCAAGTGCTACTGCACATGAGGATGGCACCAGAAGTGGTCGAAGACGACATCTCGCAAACTGATAGGACAATTGACTCCACGTCGATGCCCGAAGAAGTCGTCTCGCCAAGAGAAAGTGAAATCATTAAAGAAAAGGAACTATCAGAGAAAGTGCCATCCAAACAACCCTCTGTCGAGGACAGTGTGAAAATAACAGTACATGAAAGTAAACCTAGTCAGCCTGAACCAATCCAAAACCAGGTTGTGAAAGAAACTGTGGCAATGGAAACTCAGACCGGCAAGAGTCTCATGTCAGAACCACCGACAATGTCTGACAAGTCTGTAATATGCCAACCTGACGCCATCATCACGCATGACGTAGCCATCACGTGCGCTCCTCCCATGGAAATGGCAGTACAAACGAGTGAGCCGCACTCCGAAACAAAAGAAATTCTGGAAAACATCCAAGTCAGACAGACGATTTCTGATGGCCATGAGACTATTGAAATTGCCAGTCGACCTGTGATTAGAGAGCAAAGACTGGACGAGAAATCCCTTCTAGTTGATGCTAACTACAGAGATGACAACTTCAGGAAAGATTCACAATTGAACATTACACATAGCCTGCCTCAGTCCTTTGAGACGGTTATGGTAGAACCAGATGAAACGACCACAGAAGTTGTAGTAGATGCCGACGGTACTAGAAGAATTATCGTGAAGAAAGTCCGAAAGACACTGGTCACAAGGCAGCAGATAATGCAAAGTCAACAACATGAATCTCATATATTATCAAGTGATCTCCCACTAGACCAGGCTTATTCTCAAATAGTCATAAGGGATGAAAAAGCAGGAACATCTACTACTTTAGAAGATGGTGGAGTACAACACATGGAATACCAGACCTACGGAGGCCAGGTTTTAACTCGCTTACCTGGAGGTGAAGTTACTATTCAGGAGTTCACATCTAGGCCTGATATGACAATTACTATGGAAAAGGATATGGATCCAGAACAGATTCTTTTATTAGCCGAGGGTCAAGAACTACCTCAAGTTCAAACATCCACATCAAGTGTGACAGCAGTCGTTCAACAAGTCACTAAGAGAATCGTCAAAACTCGAAGGCGTATCATCCGCCGTGTGGTTATCATTGACGGTAAAGAACACGTAACTGAGGAAATTATTGAAGAACCTGACAATGTTGAAGTCGTTGAGGAACAGATCCCGAGGGTCTCCATCAATGTGAGGGAAAGAGGGGACGTTCCACCCACAATAGATGAAGGTGATGATTATGGTAAAGGCGATCACCCCGCGCTTCGACCACGCAAAGATGATGAATATTCACGGGGACATGAACCAAGAGATGACAAGCCAGCAGGTGACAAACCTCATGACAAGCCAAGTGATGACAAGTCCGACGATAGGCCCAAAGATGACAAAGATCAAAGCGAGTATGTTGACGCACCAGGTGAGCTTACCCAAGCCCAACAGCTTGAGAAAATGATGCAGGACTTCATTCAAAAAGAAAGTAGTGGTCATCGAACCCACTTCACAAAATCCACTACCGTGCGATCCTCACAGGAACGAGAAAGCACTCCAGTTAAAACCGTGACAGTTTCTGAGTCCTTCGAAATTCTACCTGATGACGACGTCCATATTCAAGAACCTGACGAAACTACCTACATAGTTCAAGAACCACATGAGGGTCAGACGACTATTATTACTGGAGGAATGCATCATTCCACCTTCGAATCTTCCTCCACCAACATGGCTACAGTAATACAAAAGGTCACCAGAAAGATCACAAGGACAAGAAGACGCATCATCAAGCACATAACAATAATTGACGGTAAAGAACATGTGACAGAAGAAGTGATTGAGGAACCTGATGATGTTGAAGTCATTGAGGAGGAACCTAGAGTATCACACAGCATTCAAACTGAAGGTGTTAAAACAAAACGCTTAAGAATTATCAAACAAGTACAGATCATTGACGGTAAAGAGCATGTCACTGAACAAATCGTTGAAGAACCGGATGATGAGTACATTCCAGATTCGACTATTACCACTGAAATTGACGTTAAATTAGGCAAACCTGATGTGTTGGAAGTCATTCAGGAAGATGTTACAGGTGAACTACCAAAAGTCACTAAAACAACGACAGTCACAGTAGGACCTACACAAAAAGGAACTACTATTGTTGATGTAACAAAGAGCTTGATTGGCAGTGAAAGCGAATATTTTGCTGAATCAAGGCCTGAAGTAAAACACATTATTCAGACAGTAACTGAAGAGACAACTCCTAAATCATTTGAACAACCAAGTGACCGATCAGATACATCAGACAAAATTGTTAAAGAAACTGTCCAGTTTACTGAGCCAGACGTAACTACCATTACATCGTCTGAACAACCAGATATGTTTTCAACAACTACAACAACAAAACATTTCACATCTCAGTTCACCACTATGACTTCTACTGATTCAAATAAGAACACAAGTCTGATTGACGTCACTAAGAGTTTGATTGGCAGCGAAATGGAGCATTCATTTGCTCCAGAAGATTCTTCAAACAAACCTGAAGATTACCAAACACCTATCATCAGTTCTGGCCCAGACGTAACAGTGACCACTAAAACAGTTACTGTAACCGGACCAACTGAACAATCTAAGACAAGAACAACTATTACTACTTCTGAAACATCAGTTCCTGAATATACACAAAAGGAAACTGTGACAGTTGTCAGTTCTACTAAACCAGTGCCTGCTGCCAAACCAAGTGAAGTAGATAAACCACAAGTTGTAGCACATGTGCCAAAAGACAAGGGTGCAGAACCTGATACATTAATGCAAATGATTCAAGAAACTGTCCAAACTACTGAACCACAAATTACCGTTACTAAGAAAACGACTAAAACGAGCAAAATTACTGAAATCGACAGTGATAAACCAATATTCACTGAAACGGTAACAAAGACTGTTGATACCAAATCTTCTGAAACAAATGGATTTAAAGATACGAGTCTTATCGATATTACTAAAAACCTGATTGGAAGTGAAATGGATCATTCTGCGGTTTCTAAAATTCCTGCGTCATCTGTGAAAGTTACTCAGAAACCGGAAGAAAATAAAGAGATTCCATTAAAGCCAGAAGAAATTAAAGACATACCTCAGAAACCAAAAGAGTCTAAACAAGTTCCACTGAAATCTCAAGAAATAAAAGAGGTACTGCAGAAACCGGAAGAAATAAAAGAGGTACCAGAGAAATCAGATGAAATCAAGGAAGCACCACAGAAACCAGAAGAAAACAAAGAGGCTCCATTGAAAGAATCAAAAGTTTCTAAAGAGGACCCGATCAAACCGGTAGACGAAAAACCATCACAGGCAGAAGAGTTAAAACCAAAAGTAAATGTAGAAATAAAATTAACTGAACAACGGTTACCCGCGAAGGATGTTCTCACAGAGCCTAAAGTAATTGATACCATACCTAAACAACCAACAACAATCACTGAGACTACAATTCAAACTCCAAAAGATACGTCACTTTTCGATATTACAAAGAGTTTCCTTGGAACTGAAATTGATTATTCTGCGATCCACAAAACACCAGAAAAACCTAAAAATGAAGAACCCATCCCTGAAAAACGGAAAAAAGAAAAGAAAGTTCCTAAGAAACCGAAAAAAGAGGAGGCACCTAAAAGTGATAAGTCAGTCAAGGCGGAATCCGGAAAAACAGTCACTACTACAACGCAACAAGAAATAACTACCGCAACAAATGTTCACGAAAGTAAACCTACAACAGTAGCAATTGTAAAGGAAACCATCCAAACTGAACCTCTAACTACTATCACAACTGACGACATTTTTAAATCTGAACCCGAACTGGCTCAAGCTGTAGAAGTGACTGATGTCACCCCTAAAGTGCCTAAAGATACAAGTTTCGTTGATCTTAATAAAAGCTTCATAGGCAGCGAAATGGATCATACAATAGTGTCCAAGGTACCTGCTGTACCTGTAACAAGAGAAGAGTTCCTTGAAATGGCTGTTGAATCCATTGAAGAATCTGAATTACCTGAAACTTTGTCACAGGTAAAGGAAACTGTAGATGTTACTCCAGAAGTTGTCACCACGACTAAAATGACTGAACAGGTTGACGTTACTAAGACAGTGGGTAAGGATGTAATATCCAAACTTGAAACTAAAAAACCCGAGATACCTGCAGAGGAACTAAAAGTTACAACAAAACCTATACCTGTAGAAGATAAAAAACTTACAGAAAAAGCAAATACTCCTGAAAAACCAGTGGTACTAGAGCAGAAACCTAAAGATGCCAGCGTACAATTCATTACACAAGAAATAACAGAACAAACGGGTGAGACACAGTTCAACATTTCAGAACTAACTAAACAAATGTTGGAGAAAGAGAGCATTCATGCTGAAACTATTCACTACCCTGTCAAAACTGAAGTAAAGCCTTCAGAAGAAATACCATTTGATATTTCTAAAGATATTTCTGAGACTAGCACCAAAGAAGTATCTGTAGTAACTACAGGTAATGCCGCAGAGCCTAAGGCTACAGTAAATCCTGATGAAAGACCATCATCAGTTTACATTTCTATTAAAGAACAGCCAATACCAGAAAATAGAGAAGCTGCAACTTCAGTGCCAAAGGACGTAAAACCTCAAAAACCAATCATGAAGGAACCTAAAAAAGATATTGTAAAGCTTGAAGAACCAGTTCAAAAGGAACCTGAAGTAATTGAACAACAACCTATCCCAGTTCCTGAAGAACAAAAACCAGTATCTATTGAAGATGATTTTCTTCAAACAACTACCAAACAACCACAAATTGGTATTGTAGAATTGACTAAAGAGCTTATTATACAAGAAGGCTTGGATAAGTACGAACAAATTCCTGAAATTCCTGAAACTAGTGTTGAGAAGATTGTCAGTCATAAAACTACTGAAAAGGCACCAACACAGTCTACAGTCGAAGTGGAGACATTGAGAGTAGGAACAACTATTTCTGAATCAGACGTAACTGAAGTTCCTGTAGCACCAGAAATGTCCTACATACGACAGTACGAGCCCCAAGTTCAAGGTTCCTCTGACAGTGTCAACAAACTCTTGATGACGTTCGGCCAGCCTGAAAAACAAGATGTTCCATCTCAAACAATTGAATTTGTTGGTACTGCGCCACCAATGCCAGACCGACCTGGCGCTAAATACGACGTTTCCATGTTGTTACAATCAGAACGTCTGGATACTGATCTGAGAGGTTTTAAACCTGAAACTCAAGTTACACAAACCGACAAACCTGAGCAAACAGTCGATATTAAACTGTCTCTGACTAAATACCGAGAGGCGAAGAAGGTTGAACCTAAAGTACAATATGACCTAAAGGTTGAAGACTTTGAAGCTGAACCGATCGTTGTAAAGAAAGACATTGAAGTGATTCTGCCAAGTGAAGTTAAAATCACTAAAGAGAAGGTTAAAGTTCCGGTTGCTGATGTAGTCGCGGAACAACCTAAAGCAGAAGTCACACCAGTGGAATCAGTCAAAGAACCCAAAAAGAGTAAAAAGAAGAAGAAGCATAAGGCCGGTTCGACAACCAGTGAGTCGACTGAAGTTGAAACTGACAAGAGTATTGCAGCTTCTGAGAGTTCATCTCTCAGTCACTATGTGGAACTTCCAACATCACCTCCACGCGAATCTCCGACACCAACAAAAGAGGTATTAGAACCAGTTGTTGTACAAGAAGTTGTTCCTGAACCGGTCAAAGTACCTTCGCCAGTTGTTGAACCTTCACCAGAGCCAGTTAAAGTACATGAAGTCATCGAGGTACGTCAAGTACCCGAAAAAGTGGAAACACCGGAAGAACCTTCAATTGAAGAACCAGCAATACCTGTTATTGAAGACTCGTATGTCGAATCTGAATCTCTCACTATCTCAGAAGAACGAGGTTATGAGGCTGAAGACATTTCTTTGGGACCAATTGCAACACCTGATAGGAAGAAGAAACATAAGAAACGAAAGCCTTATGGAGTTAGCGAGGAAACTGCATATCCGGTAATCACTACTACTGAAACTGATGACACGACTCTTACAACGCCAGTAGAAATGCTTGAACCCTCAAAGAAGGGCAGAGGTAAGAATCGCAAGAAGAAGACTCCTGTTGAACTAGCAAAGTCTCCTTCAGAACCTGATGTTGAACCTGATCCTGTAGTGGAAACAGAGCCAGAACCGGAAATTAAACCAGTAAGTCCGAAACTTGGAACTGAAGTCGAAGCTTTGTCACCGAAAGAAGAATCATACCACACTATAAGTGAAACCTCTGATATTACTACAGTCAAAATCGTTGAAGAGTGCGTTCAAAGTAGTCCAGAGACTGCTGAGAGAGAAGTAGGAACTATTCTCAAATTCCCTGTTCCAGTGGTCGAAGAAATTGCAACCCAAGAATACTCTATCCAAACATCTCCTGAAGAAACTGAGCCTATGGAGGAAGTATCAAGACCTGAAACATCTGACATTGAACTGCAGACAACACCTACATCTATGAGTGAAGTCATAACACAAACAACGCCAGTAAAAGACAAAGAAGCCCACACACAAACAATCGAAGAAGCGACGACTGTAGTAGAAAAACTAATGTCAGATACTGAAATTCAAACAAGCAGGTCTGAAACTCCTGAACAAATTATTCAACTTGAAGCCACAACTCAAGTGATTCCACATGATATAATTACTCCTGAAGAGAAGTTTTCACAGACTTCACCGGCAGTTGAAGAGCCTGTTATTATAAAAAAATCAATAACACCAGAGATAATAAGAGAATCTCGAGAAATTCAAACATCTCCATTACCTGTAGTACAGAAAGACGAAAAAAGTACTGAAATCGTTGTCGAGACTACTGAAACAGATATTCAGACTGTTCAACGGGAGATTGCAGAACAAGGAACATCAACAACTCCTGTTAAAGAGAAGGAACTGGCTGAGATAGGTATGCAAACGCCGGAGGTTCCACTTGTCAGTACTTTCACTCAGTCTGATACTCCTGAACCAGAGCTTATTAAAGAAGTCGAACCTGTACCAGTAGAAATACCTTCTCTACCTTCACTAGAAATTAAGAAAGAAATCATCACTGTTGACAGCACACAGCAAACTACACCAAGAGAAGAGGTCGAAGCTCCAAAACTTGAACTTAAGGAGGTTGAAACTGTTGAAATTTCTCAGCAGACCACTCCTAGAGAAGAATTAATTGTACATGTGCCGGAAGTGGTGAAAGTACCTAAGGTGCTATCACCACCTGTAGAGCAAGGACCTGAACCTACACCGGTTGTTGAACCCGTGATTGAATCTGTTATTGTACCCGTCGTTGAACCTGTGGTTGCACCACCAAAGAAGGAGCTTATAACAGTAGACAGCACACAACAGACTTCACCAAGGTCACCACCTGTAGAACTAGCTCCAGTGCCAATCCCGATACTAGACCTGGAAAGGAGAGAAGTCATCACAATTGACAGTACCCAACAAACATCACCTAGGGTTTACTCAGAAGATTCGATCTCCACATCCACGGATGAGCCTTACGAAGTCCACTTGAGAGCTCAGATCTCCATTCCTCAAGCTACTACCGACTTCATTGAAAGTGAACGCTCGTTCGAAGAACCTCCTCAGTCTATACTGGGTGATAAGTATAAACAAAGGAAACGGAAATCAAAGAAGAAGACAGAATCTCCTCTTTTACAATCACCTGAGAGTCTATCAGACCCAATTAACACTGAACTTTCAATGTCTATAACACCGACTAGCGAAAATGTCTCACTAAGATGTTCATCTTCTATAGATGAGGGTATCTCTCAACTAGCCAGTCCTACAATGCCAAAGCAAACTCAACATAAATTGACCTACTCTGACGTAGTTCAAAGGTCAAAATCTAAGTCACCATCCCCTAGCAAGACAATTATACCTCAAAAATCAGAAAAGGCACGATTACTTGATGCTCTTGAAAAGCGAACGCTATCAGTTACTGAACAGAAGACCATCCCAGATGATTCCATGACTGTTGCGTTGTTAGAACCGTCAGTAGAACAATCCTACAATCTGGTCGTCAATAAAGAATTAGATGAAGTTAAAAATTCAATTGAAAGCAATGATCCAATTCGAACAGAAAGAAGCGTAATCATAGTCATTGAAACCATATCAATATGGTTAGAAGAAATTCAATACAAGATCCAGAGACAGACTGTGAGCGGCATGAAATCGACGGAAGAAACCGAACGCCTAAAGTCACTGAAGAACCACGTTCAAAATCTTAAGCACATTATTGAAGTGACAGAAGTGAATGAAGAAATCATTACTTTGATCGAAACATTAACGCGTCAAGTGGACGCGGTTAATACTTTGAACAGTCAAAGGTCGGTCAAAGTGAAAGAAGTGGAACAAGAATGGATCAAGTTCTTAGACGACACGGATAAACTCAGCGACAATGTCGAGGTGGTGAAAAATACACTAGACGATATCATACTGTCGGAAATACCAACACAACAGAAATTGGAGAAGCTAGATGCAATTGAAATTAGCAACCTGGATAATTTCGTGACCATCAGGAAAATGTTTAAGAGATGTCGCAGTCTTGTCGAAGCGAACCCTAAGAGGGAGTGTCCAACTAAATTGTACAACGCTGACGATGACACAAAACAAGTTGAGAATACCATCAACACAGAAAGGGACAGATTGTTACAACTTGCTTCTTTAGCAGAAGAATACGAACAGACTCTGCAAGACTTCGGACAAATTACTGATGTTGCAGAAGCATTGCTAGACGGCAAGATCATTGTCTCAGATTTGGACCACCTGCATGAAGAAATTCAAAAACACAGGAAGTTCTTCGTTAACCTGAGCCATTGTAGAGCTATCCTTGAGTCATTAGAAGACAACCTAGATAGTGAAACAAGAGCTAAGTATTCGTCACTACACAATTCTCTACATGATAGAGCGACAGTTATCATCGATAGGGCTGCGAGCAGAGCTCAACAAATGACATTAGCAGCATCAAGATGGTCCCTACTCCAACATGGTATGAAGGAAGAACGTCAATGGCTGGTTGTAGCTCAACAAAGAGTCCCAGATTTGAGCAATGTCACTTCAAGAGATCACGAACAGTACATCAACCTTTACCAGTCCATAAGTCTGGACGTGTCTCATCATTACGCCAAGATGTTGCGTCTCCTATCCATCACCGAAAGCCTACAGAACTTGATAGTATGTTCTGGTTTAGAAACTGAATGTTCCATAGCACTAGACACATTGTTGAAGTTACAGGAGGATGTGGATTCCAGGTTAACAAGATTAAATGCTTTCAAAGAAAACTGGGTGACATACGACCTTCTGATCGACAGGATTGAAGGATGGATGAAGATTGCTAACAGAGAACTAGAGTTCATAACACCAGAAAACATTACGACCACTGGCAACCTCAGAAGATTCTGGGAATTAAAAGCACAACATGAAGTTCACAACAACTTAAAGAACGAATCAGGAGTACAATTCGAAAAGGCTCTCGAAATTCTACCAGTGTCCGACGAAATGGTACAGAGGCAATTCTTCTCTAAGATCGAAGACAAATGGGGTGATTTAGCGTCCAAGATTGACAACATCCACTCAACAGCCATTCAAAACATCTCAGACCGCGATGTATCCTCAGGCGAAAAGCTCAACATTCTCGAAGAAGAACTAAGAGAACTCCGCGCATCATTAGACAGCCTCAAAGGCGTGATCAAGAGCGAAGACGAACTCAATCTGTACATAGAAAGGCTACAAGTAATGACTGGCCGCATAGACAGAATACAGAACGAACTAGGTAGGCTGATCCTATTACCCACCGCTGAATCCGAACGCGTTGGTGCTTTACTGACCCAGTCTGGTATTCTCGATGACCAGATAGCTGAAGAGCTTGAACGCAGCATGTTGTTAAAGGAGAAGATAATGCAAGTTCAAGCTGGTATACTCAGATGCCAGAAGAGTCAGCGCCGCGCTAGATTAACGCTTGAAGAATGCGAAACAGCTGAAAGGTTGGGCAGTGACGTGGTAGAACGTGCTTCGGAGAACTGTGATAAGTTGATTGAAGAGTTGGCGTCGCAATGGCGGGATATCCTGGTGTTGAGGCAGTCGTTACATACGCTGCCGACCAGTCTGCGGGTCGTCGTGTCGCCTACGGGCGTCGAGAAAGACATCTCTGCGTTGCAGGTAAATATTGACCATTTGTTTACGAACACAATGTTTAGTTTTAATTATATTTTTACGGTTGAATACTTTTAAATATAACATTAAAGTCGCAGTTGAGTCACATACTGTCTGGCACTTTAAACTGACGACGGCAATTTACGCATAAAGTGGAATGACTAACTTTTCGTTTCATTAGAACTGACATTTTGAATTTGATCAAAATGTCACTATTGATGCAAAGTGATTTTATTTTGAGGACTAAAAAATTAATATTGTATATTTAGTATCAATTATTTTCGGTAATTAATAAAACCAACTATAAAAAATTTCGAATCTTCTCACCAACCTCCTCCCACTCAACAGGAAACCCACGCTGAACTAGAAGCGGCTTGCAGCGACTTAAGCGCGCGACTCCGCGCTAAACTACATCTGTGGCGGCGGTTCGAGCGACAACTGGAACTGGTGCAGGGCGCGGTCAGAGAGGCTGACTATATGGTGGAGCTGCTGACTGTGCAGGGCCAAGTGGACTATGACAGGCTGCTGAAGGCTACTGAGAAACTTGAGGTGAGTGACTTTGACATTGATTTTCTTCTATGTTAAAACCAGTCCATACAGTCTACTTCTAGATTAAGTCCTTTCTGTATTATTTGTATCGGTAACGTTATGTTTTACAGGAATCACAAAGTCATCCCGAATAGATTATTATTATAACACTTAGAGCCTAATTAAACAACCAAGGATATGTTCAGCAGGCGTTGATTGAAGTTAGCGGCCTGGTGAACAATGACTGCTGAACGAGGGATTCTGGGACGGTTCTTGAATTAGGCAGGATTCATCAGGAATTGTTCAGATGCAGACAGATCTGAATTCGATCCTGTTTAGTAGTAAATTGATTCGCCCCCTATTATACAGGGTTATTTTTAAAACGTCAATAACCTCTTAAGGGGTCATTGTACTAATCATTATGAACAACGTTTACTATGGGACCAAAACGGAAATCGCGCAAAAATCAGCTGTTTCCTACATTCTAACGAATTATTCGAACGTAAATGAAGGGAACAGCTGGTTTTTTTTTCGTGATTTCAGTTTTGGTCCCTTAGTAATCCATATCCTTGTGTATATACAGACGCCAATATATATTTGGTAAATTTTCTGACTTGTTCCATTCTCCCACAGACCCTAAGCGAGTCGCTGTCCCGTCGTAGCGGCGAGCTGGTGGGCGAGCTGAGCGCGGCCGCGGCGCCCCTGCAGGCGTCCAGCGAGCCGGCCGTGGCCGCCAGCCTGCGCCGGGAGCTGGACGACGCCGCCGCGGCTTATGAGCACACGTGCACCAACCTGAACCAGCTGTGTAACAAGTTAGTACCAAAGAGCCTGCCAAAATTATATAACTAACTGTGGCGTTAGCGAACATGGATACAATATTTTTGTTATTCAGGCGTTCGAGTAATTGAGTAAAATTTCAAATTGGCTCGAGCCGATTCTCGTCAAATCTTCCATTGCTAGTTTTAAAAGGACACTTTGAAACTAGATGTTATATTTAGCATCATTGAATATTTTTGCCATCGAATTAACCACGCGTCTACTAAGTAATTCTTTTTGGGTCAACCTAATTGAAACTGAATATATAGTGTGATATTATTTCGGTCATTTGCATGTTGTTATAAGTTGTTTCACCGCTATTATTTGTATTTGATGCTGTCCCAGAGCAGGGCAAAGGCATTCCCAAGTCCTTCCAGATATTGACGTTTAAAGTTTCAATACCCTTTCCGGTACTTTCTGTCAACTTCGAATGACGTAGTTCATGACGTCCTTTCAAAGTCAACACCCACCATAACTATCTAACGTAGCCCGTTCTCCGCAGGTACCACAAAGCCGTGGAGCTATGGAAGCGATACCGCGACGCAGCGGCCGCCGTGCGCGCCTTCGCCGACTTCCAAGAGGCGAGGATACACGCGCTGCGACCTGATGACGCGCCTAATACTGCCCAAGTGAGTACTAGCTTTAGTCTTACAGGTTTTCAGCTTATGGAGTTGATATTGTTTCCTTTAGGAATTTATTGGGTGGTGTTTGCAAAAGATGGGTCCTGTGTATAAAATGTTAGGACTTATAGGATTCATGCACACACCTCAGTCACGTCAACGTCAAGTCGCCGATCAGTCACGTCAATTTCGTGTTGAATGTAAGTGACGATTGTCTTAATGCAAATAATATTCTTTAAACCGAATTTCAGGGACGTGTGTGAACACATAGTCAGTCAGTTTTGTATGGAGTTTCGTAAAATGGTCCACAAATGATGAATTGCTTTAATGAAGTCTAATATCAAATATCAGCTGTCAAACAGAAGAATTGCGGGATGTATGAAATGTACGCAGATCATATTAGGATTCTGCCAAAGCGTCCATTTTAGGCCCCCTGGTTTACTGATTGCGATTTTAGCGCGTAACGTATCTTCCTCCTTTTAATATATCAACGCTAATTAGCCATATTTTGACACTTGCGAAGCGTGTATAACTAATATCTCCCTTATTTTACATATACTATAATTGTCCATGCCATAATTAATAGGCGCCTATACTCAGACTGCGTCTGTTGAGACTAGGAACCGATAAACAAAAAAAACCGTTTAACTTACGGCCTAAGTAACAGTAACTTCAATAAAAAATTAAATGCCTCTACGCTGCTTAGCGTTAAGCAAATAAGTGACAATAGCCTGGACACGACCTCTCAGTCCACGATAACGGTGATCAGTAGTTACTGCTCTAAAGTTTAGAGCTGTTTGTTGAACCAGCCTGACTTTTACTACCGGACTGTTTGCTATGTAGGAAGATAAGCTTGTTTAATATACAGTATGTAACAAAACCCTGTTGTTCCTTTTAGGGAGTTTTGCTTTTTGAGTGGGTAATTATCAAATAACTTCTCCCGCTCTGGGCGGAGCGGGTTGTGTCAGACTTTTACTGACTAAAACCCACCCGTGTTCCCTCAGTTGCCTGTGTGCCAGGGCCACAATTTCCCTTTCAGACAAACCCGCAACCCTGGCAGGTCAAACATTGTCTAAGTTAACGTTTACAAAACATAACATCACGCCTGTAATACCCGATGGGTTGGGCTGAGATGTAAGTACATAAAGTACATCCACATTTCGCCACGTCCAATCTTACCGAAAGGGTAGTTAAATTAACGAAGTTTCCGAGAGAATTTCGTTCCCCGCCTTCAGACGACATACTTTTAGTGTGAAGGACTGATTCATGAAAGCTTGTGAGCTAATAAAATGTAATCACATTGGTGTGGGCCGCAGACTCTTTAGCACAAAAAGTCTGTTGTTTTCGCTGCACCTAAGTAGAGGATTCGATGCCGGTGCCTCATAAAGAACCAGGAATCTTCGATCACTGATGTCTAAAAGGAGATTCGTAACTGAACCTAATTCAGGATTTTTTCTGGGTTAAAAAACTTCTTCTTTCAATACCGATCAACTCTGCAAAACTTTAAAATTTAAAATTTACTTAGCTGATTGATTTTGGCTTAGTTCCTATAGCCAGTTTTATGTTTTAACAACTTATTTATTCCAAGCACATACACTAGTCGTAACTCCTCCTTTACTACCGCTAGCTACCCGTTAAGCACTCAACTTAGGATACACCCAAAGATCAATAAGAAAGCGCAAACAAAGCCTCGAACCCACGACCGTGACTCACGCTACTGACCGCTCCTAACTTAATGAATTAAGGTCGATGCTCTTAACGTTTCAGTCGTAAAATACTATCACGCTATGTCTCAGAGGGTTGGGCACGTAAACATGTTGAGTACAGTTGCTCTTTTCTAAATTAAATGGGATTTTCGCACGAGTGTTTCGCATAGGTACTTATGAGTGTAAGTTACTTTTCGCATTATGACCGATGAACTTTAGTATTTTTTTTTTGCTGAATATGAGTGTAACACAATACTTAAGGAGCCGGCGTAGCATGCGTAGTTCATACAATCGTAATACCAAAATAATTTGTAAATCGTTTGATTTACAAATTATTATTTTTTAAGGTAGTGTGTATTTATTTCGATTGGATTACAGATTATCTATGTTCCCAAATATATATTTTGAAAAGACAATGATATAAAGACGAGATATGAGGAATTTAAAATTTCTATATAAAACTTATTTTTCTCATAACTCTTGTTTAAATCAGTGTCCATTCAAAATATATATTTGGGAACCTAGATATTCTGTATTCCAATCGGAATAAAGACATACTACCTTAAGAATATGTTTGATTTACAAATTATTTTGGTATTACGTTTGTATGAACTAAGCATCCATCGCCGGCCTCTTAAGTATTTGTATTTTCATTAAAAAAATTAAGCTGGCTTTTTGGAAGCCATATTTTTTGTATGTTATGAAAAATATCAGATAGGTACAAGTATTGTGCTCAATAGAACAACCTATCATTTATTTACTTAACCCTGTCGAAAATTATATTTAACTTCCGCCAGCATTTGAAGAATTCTAGATGGCCATATATTGCGTCTAAATTATTTCCCAAAAAATCGCCCACGATCAACAAAAAGCCTTATTTGTGTAACAGACGCCTATCAGCACTTTTTTGTACACTTTATAATACAATTAGTGAGTGGGCGTGGCTCGGCCATTTTTTGTTGAAACATTGAGGTCTATGCACTTACCTTTTTATAAATCTCTATTTATGTCCCAAAGAATTTTCTTTGTTGAAGATAATAATATATTCTGTAATTTCTGTTCAGAGAGAAAATAAAAGGATTAGTAAGTACATAGTTTGTAATTACTTCACAATAATTCTTTTAGAAACGGTTATTAAAACAGGTGCAGAAATATTGTTTACTTAGTGTTCATAAAAGCAGATTAATTATCTCAAGGTTAGGCATCTAGCAGACTTGTGTTTAAAGCAGGTAAACACGGATCGGATTATATATTTTTCTTTCATAATTTCAGTTGATATACTAAAAAAAATAAACAAAATAGTTGTCAAAAAATAATAGGCCCATTTGACCTTTAACTTGAATCGATATATCGTGAGTATGGTTACTTCACTAGTTACGTCGCGATTGACCATCGCGACGTAACTAGTGAAGTAACCATATGAGTCGATACGCGATGCTCACGAGATGCAAGTTAAATGTCAAAACAGCCCTATTATTTTTTGACAACTTTAGTTACCTGAGGAACGGGAAGTCTGACTATTATACAGGGTTAACGTTGGGATCTTCTAACTTTTGAGGATTTCGCCCTGTATTTCCTGTACCTTATGGTTTGATATTCCTAGTAGGTAAAGTAACGATATGCATAGTATAGTGCGTATGTAGTAAATTGTTTTTATCTTGATACACCTGCTACTCGTAGATAATATTATGATAGATAGCAAATGACAAAAATGCCTGATCACTCATAAGTACAATACTCATTGAGATTACAAATGATTGAATTAAAACCGATATAAAAAAAAACAAAATCAATATATTTTATTTCACATACCTAAACCTACATGGGCACTTATGAAATGTCAGGAGCTAGGTGCGCGGTTCCAATTGGTCGTTTCCTATGAATAAGAGCCGGCAAGAAACTCCACGGTTAATTGTCTTTTACAATGTTTTCAAATTACAGTGTTAGTTAGTATGTATGGGAGGTTAGTGTAGGCACGTCACCAAGTACCAGGTACTTAACAAAATAGATGATGGTCTACAAATCTGTTAAGGCTCTTGCAAACCGGAGCGACTTGTCGCGCGAACAGTTTCCATGAAATCTTCATAAGAATTGTTCTAGCGGTGTCGCGCCGGTCTACACGAGCCTTTATTAGGCCTACAACGTTCACAAAATCAAAAAAGAATATAATACATAGCCTGACTTTGAAAACATGCAAAAAATTTAAGGGAGTGTTCTATTACCCATCAAAATCAACAACTTTTACTATAGGACCACATAAGAATTCGCAACAAAAAAAAAACTCGACCATCCTATAAAGGTACATATCCGATTGGACCATTTTGTTTAAGAAGGTCGATTTTTAAAGTGGTCCGATGGTAAAAATTGTTCATACTGATGGCTAGAACACCCCCTTAAATTTTGTCGCATGTTTTCACAGTCACCCTGTATAAAAAATGTTAAAATAATAAAAATAAAATCCTATTTCAACCCAATGACACGATTGTCATTACAACAGCAACACTCAGTTAATATCCTGTCCTCGACAGCCACATTTGCAAACCACATCACTATTTGTACTGATGTGGTGCACGACCGTTCCAACTTGATGCGCCTATCGACAGTTGTCGCACTTATCATTATTGTCAGCGGCTGCCAAATATGACAGCGATTTATTACCGGTGCGCCTGCGTATGATGTCATCAGTCACGCCAATGACATTGAGCGTGCAAGTGCGATAGTGCATCTATGTTTTTTAAGTGCTGTGAAGTAAGTGCGATTGTTTATTTTTAATCTAGATTTTTAGGATTCCGTGCGAAATGAAACGGTCGTCGTTTTTTTTTTAAATGGGTAGTTGCTTTCTGACTTTTAGATTTTCTTGTTTTCATTTTGCTGTTGGTTATTCTTTGTCCCAAAAAATACGGAATATCATACAGTTTACTAATTGATCATTTGTTTTCTTTAGCCGTGGGAAATCGGGTCATTAAACCTTCCTCATTATTCTGTTGTTGCCACAATCTACTTAGTTGTGATTGTGATAGACTGAAGCGATGCTTTCCCAGAATTCATTAGGCTCCTTATTTATTTATTCATGATATGCAACACAATGAGCTGAGAAAAAGGTATCTGATCGGAGTATTTACTAGCAACCCGCCCTTGTCAGCACGGTTTTTAGCGCTTGATAAAACATTGTACACAAAACTTTAATGCACACTTATAATTATACCTCATGGATCACTCCGTCCATTGGTGAAAACCGTATGAAAATCCGTTCAGTAGTTTTTGAGTTTATCGCGTTGAGACCTTGAGACAGACAAACGCGTGGCGGGGGTACTTTGCACCCACGTAAGTCTCAATCCCGTAAGAATTTCGGGATAAAAAGTATATGTTAATCCAGGGTGTCAGCTACCTCCATACAAAATTTTATCAAAATTGGTCCAGCCGTTTGAGCGTGAAGACGTAACAAACACATACACACTCATGAAGTTTCGCCTTTAAAATATTAGTGTGATTTATAGTGATAGTGATTATTCTACGAGTAGCGTGGATCAGTAAAGTATAAAGGTTAAGTACGTACTATTTTCAACCCATTTTTTTTGAGTGTGAAATTATCAAATAACTTCTTCCGCTCTGGGCGGAGCTGGAGGGCGTGTCAGACTTTTACTGACTAAAACCCACCCGTGTTCCTTCACTTCCTTCATTTGGCTGTGTGCCAGGGCCACGATATCCCTTTCGGACAAAACTTTCAACCCATTAAACCTATTAGCTTTTCAATCTTCGTTGGACCAGAAAACAACATAGGTTATCATTATAGTATCATTGCAATTTCCAAAATGTTTAAGCTTAGGAGAGCCTACCTATAACTTATTTATATTTTTTTATTAAAATAACTTCATGTAGGTACGTAGAGGTATGCTGCGTGAAACGAGTGTATGAACCGCTAAAATTGCGTGAAACAGTTAACTAAACCGTAGTGTTTTTTGGCAAAAAAATATGACATTTAAGACCCGAGAGAGAATTTAACCAAGATACATCCAAATATAGGAACAATGAATCGTTAATTCGGTACCTACTATTATTTACTAAGCCAGTTTACATAGTTCTATTGTATATTTAGGTTGTTTTTTGAATAAGTAACAAAAATAGTCAACACTTAAACAAAAAAACTACAACAATCGCGTGTTAAAAACAAATCTAATGACTAAGTTATTGAAAGCACTCTAAAGTTAAAAGCTGTAACAACTTTGTAACAAGTTGATTCTGATAGAAATTCACTGACAACGGCTATTTAACTTCCCCACAAAGTTTTTATTTGCAAAAATACCAAACGCGCTGAAAATTCAGTTTCGTCGATTGAAAAACTCAGCGGAATCCAGTTATTATAATGAGTTCTCTTCGTAGCACTTCGTAGTGCGAAAATGTAATGATAAGGCGAGTTAATGTAGTGAAACTTGGTGAACAGTCACAATTAAATCGCGCTGATAACGTGTGTGATAATGCGTTCAGCCAACTGCGGGCAGTCGCTTCGCGGGCGTCCACCACGAAGGACGTCTGCACCAAACACGCGCAAAAACAAACGAACAAACTCGAAAACATAACTCGAATAATCGAAAATACCAAATCCGAAGTGTCAAAATCGATAACAGCCAAGGTCACACACTCGCCGAATGAAACAATGCTAAAGTTGTTGACTATGCATAATTTCATTTGATCATTAGGCGATAAAAGCAGCAACTGCATACAATGTCGACCTTGGAACATGGCCGTGACTCCGTTGTAAGCGATGTTCCAAATTTGAAAATTTGAATTCCGCATTCAAATTGAATATAACAGTGATGCCAGTGCCGGCGCAGAGAGCCAGGAAAATGGCGGGAGTCGTATGTTTATTTTGAAAAATAAATATTAACGAACAAAACTAATATTTATGTATTTAAGTAAAAATAATAATACCCTCAAATTTAAATAAAGTAATTAACATGATATTTATTTTAATTACGGGCTTATCGAATCGTTAGTCATTCGATTTTTAATTATTCTTTTTAACCATCGTATGTGGGTACATAAACAAAATATGTAAATGAGTACATTAACGACAAAAATAAGTGTATTTAATTAAGTAGTGCATTGCTAAATCAGTCATCGGTGCCATGATATTGTCAAATGTGAGATATGATCGTGTTTTTTATTGTGAAGTGATAAGGAATATGTGTCACGGGGTCACAGTGTGATAAATCTGCTAATATGTCACTTCAGGAGGTAAGATTACTTATATCAATCTGTGTTAAGTAGATAGGTACCCTCTGTTCTTTATTCATATCTTTGGTAAAATATTCAGATATAAAATGCAACATTTTATAATTCTAGTAACATCGGGCATTTACTTTTGCCCTAAATGAACCTACGATATGCAATAATGTGCAAGTATCAGCTAATGTAACAGTTATGTAGATAATCAACCTTGATTGTGTCATAGGAACATTGCCCCTTGCTTAAATAATTATCTACTCGTACTAAGTTATATACAACATGTCCCAGAATTAACGCACAACCTCTTAAGGGGTTATTGTACTCATCATTATGAACAACTTTGACTATGGGACCAATCCTGATCGGGAAAAAAAATCTGCTGTTCCCTACATTTTGAAGAGTTATTTTAAACATAAATGTAGGGAACAGCAGATTTTTTTTTCGCATTTTCAGGTGTAGTCCCTTCGTAAAAGTTGTTCATAATAATGAATACAATGACCCCTTAAGGCGACGATAACCGACTTTTAATGATTTTATACTGAAGATCACGTCTAAACGAGTAGTGTTAATAATTTGAAAAAAATATATGTCAAATTATAGCATTTTCTCAATAATTTAATATATCAATATTTTAGATTATGTTTATATTACATAGTGAAATTAATTTGTAAAGTTATGTCTAACGCGGATAAAAACCTGAGATGGCGCAAAATCTACCAAGCATATTTTTCTGAAATCTTCACCAATTTAAAGAAAATTTAATTATTGATCCTTTAGTATACGCCTTTTATTAAAATACCTTTTGTTTTGTGTATAATAAATTAATAATGCGTCAAAACGGGGACAGCGCTCCTTGATGGGCGAGTCCTATTACCGGCTGAACGTGCGACGCGTTGCGTGAGCTCAGTACTGAACACGCAAGCTAACCACTCAAGGTCACTGGCATATATCTCAGTCTTAAGAGGTTGTACGTTAATTCTGGGACATGTTGTATATAAGAATCAACAAAGTGCGTTTGTTTTTGGAGCTAAGATTAATCTAGCGTCACACAGTCTACGTCTCGGCTAGGCTATCAAGTTAATGTAAAATAATAGATAAGTACATAATATTTATCAGCAAGCCCAAGCTAATCCACACGTTTAAATGCAAAGTTCATTGTAATCTGTGCAAATAGCAAGCGATGAGATCATCGCGCGATCAAGCCAGAGGAAACACACGACAAAATTAGGT
The DNA here is from genome assembly GCA_948098905.1 of Tiliacea aurago. Classification (NCBI taxonomy): domain Eukaryota; kingdom Metazoa; phylum Arthropoda; class Insecta; order Lepidoptera; family Noctuidae; genus Tiliacea; species Tiliacea aurago. The sequence continues at coordinate 2,484,855 of OX402583.1, read as the reverse complement.
AACTACATGCTGCATGATTATATTTAAACAATTTTACCGTATGATTTTATTAATATAAAATAGGCACCTACGGCTAGGAGTACCTAGAGCCGAGGAGTAGAGAGGAAGTTGGACCAAATGGGGAGCGGTTTGTCCGCTGTATAACGTAGTTGGGGCTATCCAATCAGGATGGTTGTGTCGCTTTCTAGCGAAGGGTCAATATTATTATCACAAAGTATTTTAGTGTCTGCGTGGTGCCGGACGTAAGGAATAACACCGCCCCATTTCTTCTCGTGGGTGTCGTAAAAGGCGACTAAGGGACTTACTAGAGAATGGGCAGCAGCGTTCTCCATGCATTTTAACACCATACTGCGATCGCCAACCCTCCTGTCAAGCGTGGCGATTATGGCAAACCCCTCCCTTTGGGGGAGGCCTATGTCCAGCAGTGGACGTCTTTCGGCTATAATGATGATGATGATGATGAAGTATTTTAGTCCTAGATCTAATTTAGTAAGAAAACTCTTTTCCTATGATTCAAAGCACATTTCCTCCATAGTAGTGCCTACTACCTACCTACTTAATACCTTATGTTGCCCTTTATTTATTTGTCAAGTATTGTGTACATCTTTTTCTGGAGACCCTAAAGGCTTCTACAGACCGGCGCGACTCGCGACGCGATACAAAGGCACCGCTCGTCGCGAGACACGCGGGGCCTTTGTGTCGCGCCGGTCTGTAGAAGCCTTAACAACAACACGCCAGTATTGCCCGAAGGGTTTTGGCAGAGGTTGTAGGTACCTCCATAGGTGGGTGGTGGGTGTAGGTACTATTACCTACACCCAATTTTCCCCAGTTTTAATTAAGTCCCATGTAATAGGGGGCGAGCCAATTGACATCAACCGGGCACAAATCCAGAGTCCGAGCGGCTACTAAAATATTCCACATGAAAAACCTAATATAATAACACTGCCCGACTCGGGAATCGAACCCAGGACCTAAATCAATAAATACAAAGTGTTTATAACGTGAACCTAGGTGATTAATTATGAGATACTGTACATTGTATACATCTGGTTCTATGTTAAAATCTGTAGGTACTCAATTATTATAACCCTGCCTTTTAAACTATGTAAACCTGTATGTATGTAGGTAGTGTGTTTATGCTAGCAAAGTTAAAAGTATTCCTACTCAGTGATGTTAGATTAGCCCGAATGCATAATAGAATTAATTGAAAACTCAAGTTATTATTAGTTGTCAGTACTGTTATTTATAAATATGACTTTAAATGTCTAGTCACGAGCTTACCTAAAAGGACTTTCAACGTTACGTCATATCAAACTGGGTTAAGGATCTCAATAGTGCATGAAAAGTGACAGGTCTTTAACCCTAAACACTCCTACTATATTTTCACAGTATATTTTAATTTGTCGGTCTAGTGGTCACAGGTGCTGAAAATGAGGTCCTGGGTTCAATTCCCAGGTGGGGCAAAGTGTTATTAGGTTTTTCAATCAGAAAATTCTCAGTATCAGCCCTGATACTGGATTTCCCTGGTTGATGGCAATAGGCTCGCCCCCTATTACAAGGGACTTAAACATAACTGACAAAGTGTGGGTGTACTATCGGTACCACATCTCTGCTTAAACCTTCGAGGATTACAGCGTTATGTTATGTGTTACGTTATTTTAATTCTTACGGACTCGTACCTACACAGAAATAAGAGCGAGCAAAAAAGCGCAATCATAGTCATCGTAGGTTAAAAAAAAAAAACTAATTGCTCACTCATTGAATGCAAAGCCCACATTAGGAAAAAACCAATTGTCTCAACTTCAATAAATTTCGTTTTCGCTAATTCGCTCGTTCTAAAGTCGAACAGAAAACAGTCTTAGAAATAATATACCCATCATTAGCAGAAATTACAGTAAGTTTGGCTAATTTGTCAGCACAGACAAACAAGGCCGTGGTTTGTATAGTTATCGTACGTTATAGAATAAAAATACTAAAGCAAAATCTAAATGCTCACTCATTGCAACACCCACATTAGGAAAAACCAATTGTCTCAACTTCAATAAATTTTCGTTTTCGCTAATTCGCTCGTTCTAAAGTCGAACAGAAAACCGAACAGAAATCATTAGCAGCAATTACAGTAAGTTTGGCTAATTTGTCAGCACAGACAAACAAGGCCGTGGTTTGTGGTTCTAAGTTATGTCTGCAGTTGCAATTTGCATATTTCGTGGTCACTGACTTGCTAGGGTAAAACTTTGTTCAAAAAACTAATTGAATTCTTAGTTACTTTTTTTTAATTAGACTGGCAACGTGACAAGTAAATTTGAAAATCGTGTGAATGGACTTTAATTTTGTAGGTAATCAGCTTAATTTTGGGTATTAGCAAGATCGGTGAATTAGTGTTCGAAGCAGGGACCGTAAAACCCCGGTTAAGAGCCTTTCGAATGGGTAACCCATTCAATGTGTTACCTTTATCATGATGTAACCCATTGAATGGGTTTTATACTAGAAACCCAGTGAAAGGGTTACATGATAACCCATTGAATGGGTTTTACACTTGAAACCCAGTGAAAGGGTTACGTGATAACCCATGCAATGGGTTCTATACCTACTTGAAACCCAGTGACATGAAAAAATCATAATATTATGTTATTTCGATATCCGCCCAGCACGCGTAGCATGACCAATTCTATCTCTATCGTACCCAGCGACCATTTTGGTTACCATTTTAGAAAAACCCTATCGAAAACCCTTTCAAATGAAAGGGTTTTCAGTTAATCAAAAACACATACGGTGTGGGTAATTTTAAATGGCTTAAAGTAAGCCGTTCAAAAGGGTTACCCACACCGTATGGGTTTTTATCGAAAACCCTTTCAATGGGTAGCCAAAATGGGTCCTGGTTCGGAGATAGATGAAGAAATAGTGAACAAGTTGTTAATATTCCAGCATTGAATCTAGATTACTCGTCATACGTTGAGTTGCACGAAACAACATTAGTTAAACGGAGACTTGATACTGAGAATTGACACTGTCACTTTCTTTTTGATACAAAATGTAGGGGATGGTATGTATTTAAAGTCTCCTTTGAAATAATTAATGTTGGTTTTGTGCAACTCAACGTTAGCCTCTTAAATTATCCATAATTACTTAGTATGATTGCCAACCTATCCCAAAATAAGATGATGAGATTATATTCACGAATGCTTGACAGGCAAATTGTTTACTATTTGTTGTGCCTACCAATTATCCATCGTGTAACCCAATTATCCATTTCTACTTGCTACCCAAGCAAAATGATAAATACTTTCTAGTAATCGAATAATAAATACAGGCGTGCCAGCATAGGTAGGTAGGTACATTAGGCACCAGCAAGCTAAACTTTTCAAAATGAAATTTTCAAAGTCAAACAAATAAAACATAATTAAAAACAAACATTCGTAGCGATGCCATTGTGATTATCGCGCTGTTAACTTGTCAAGGGCGAACTCTCCTAGCCTAGGATAGAACTATGAATGCCTAGACACGGCAGAAGAAAGTATACAGCGGTACAAGGATGTTTTGGCGCGTGGCAGCAACTGGAACTAACGCCGCCATCTTGATTTTTCAATACAATTTCACAAAAATGTTTACCAACAACGCCCCCCTGTCAATGTCATTCAAGGGCCAAAAGATTCTTGTAGCACTATATGTTAATTTGACAATTCGAGCTTTAAAAAGAGACTGTCATGCAAGTAGGAGTGACAGAGACGACGCTTTATAAAACTGAACTTTATATAAAACTCGATGTACCATATTTACCAGCGGGTATTGTAGGGTTACCATTACGAAAATATAAAATTCCTGATAAAAAGCCGGACATTTTTCTCTTAAATCTTTCTTTTTAGAGTATTCTATTCTATTCATTTAACTTTTTATTCCATATAATAAATTCCATATGGTGCTAAGTCCGGACTTCTTACAGTAGGACAGATTGCACAGATTATGTAACGCAACATCGAGATAATTGCACGACCGTTGCAGTTCAGTTGTTGATTGCAACTGTTGATTCTTTTGTAGTCAGAGTAAAGAATAAATGGATTTGCAGACTATTTTTTGCAAAAGAAAGAGCTGCAATATTATGTCATAGAATTAATTGGTTGTATCTAAATATTTTTTGGTTGTTCTCTCTGCTATCAGTATTACATAGATTGAGGCTTTTTAAACATTTAGGTGTTGTAATATTTGTAGGATTCTTTTGCATCAATATTATTCTGAAGGTTAGGTATTCAATTTTAGTCTAGTCAGGCTAGAATATTTTCAACAATATATTATTATGTGCATATTGATAAATCCCGCGTATGGCAATTAAATGACTAATTAGCTTTGTAAGTAGGTATTTATTTAGCTAAAGTGCTAACTAAAACTAAATTCTGTTAAAAGGTACCTATGTTGAAATTGATAACGTTAGGAACAATAACAGATTAACTGGTTCCGGTTGTGATAAGGTTTCAGTTAGTTTTTTTCCTAATTCATTATTTTTATCAGTTTGTATTCAAAGTATACCTACCTACCATAATGATTCGCGACAACTGATTGTTAGTTGCTAATTTTGCGTTGTAGGTTTATTTGTTTGTGCTTAATGTAGGTCGATTTTACCAATTTGAATAGTTAGCATTAATTAGACGTGTGTAAGAATGTAGGGTGTTCTATTCAGCCGTAAAACATCCTACAAACACGCTGATTTTTGTTTTCAAGCACACAATGTCTTACGAAATAGCATTGTCTTGCAAATTAGACATTGTTTGAGAAAAGCAGAAATAGGTAGGTATTTGTTACGTAATGAAAAGTCATTGACTATTTGAAATCCAACCTTGTCATATTAATTTAGAATGTTGACCATTTAGGTACCACAGAATTTAAAATCTAACCACTAATTTGAGATTTAAAAACATACAATAATCATTTTCAAATCAAAAAGCTGATGCATAATCACTGCCCTTTTATAGCAGCACGATTATATTCTTCTGCCTACGCGCAATGCAATCCAATCGTCAAAATCCGTCGACCCGAACTACGCCAAATCATTTCTCACAGCAAATCGTTTGCAAGATGACGCAAGAGGCGCTAAAAGTAACGCTTCGCCATTGTTTGGCGATGCGTTCTAATTTTGAAACTTTAATAATAAACATCGAAATCCTCCGAAGGTTACTTCTAAACCCGTGAGCCTGTGTATGAACTTGTAAGATTTAAAGAAAGCGGGATTAAATGCAACCAGTAAATTATTATTATTTTCTAGCAGAAAAAAACATTTATTTTTGACAATATTTACATAATTAAAGCTAACAGTCTTATTTGTTGCTGAATTTTCGCATTTTGATACCACATAATATAAAACAACAGTAGGTACAATCGGAGAAAACAATTATTAAGCAATGGACAATGTAAGCTGTTAGTCAATTTGATTAACAATTATTTTCCTGGCTTTACCTCGCATCAATTTGTGACACCCATAATTATTTTCCTAAATAAATGACACGAGCTATTAGGCAGAAAGCCAGGACGAACCACCTGTGCACTCTTCTCATACCAATGTAATTAGGTAAGTATTTGTGATTATAAACCGTGCCAACATGATCTGTCACTACTAGGAACTGCTAGGATTTCTCAACACCGTATCCGGAAGATACGTAGACGATCAATATGTATCGCCTTAAGTGTTAATACAACTCCAATAGATAGGCTAGTTGTAATGCTTGTCTTCGGCAGACGAGTATTAAGTATAAAGAAAAAAAAAGAAAAAAAAACACATTGGACGTGGGTGAACTGCAAAGAGTAATATAAGTTTGGTGAACTGTCAAAATTCCGCACGATTGTTATTTTATGTGTGTTACGCAATTAGCCCGCTAATCACGTTTGGATCAATCTACAAAATTGCTTTCGCATATATGCATTGGCTCACCAGTTACCACACCAAGCTTCCCGTGCAGAGCCACTTCACATATTACCTTTTCCCGTCGTTCGTGGTGACTGACAGATGACATTAGTGACAGCAGCTAACTCACTACTTGACTGTGTGAATGAGACAGTTTTTACATATCTATTAAATTATATAAAATATATAATAGTTCAGCCAATTGAAAAACGTAGAAATAAAGGGGAAGGCCAATAGTCAAATATGGTGAGACACGATTCACCTTGTTCCTTCATCCAAATAGGATTAAATTTCTTAAAACTGGCGATGTTTATTGAATTTGGTGTAAACTGACTCATCGCTAGTTCTGACTGACCACTAATTAATTAAATACGTAGGTACCTACAAAAAGCCTGAGATGAAAAACCGTTGTTTAAAGAACCTCGAGAAATTACAGTACAGCATTATAGCCGAAACTGCCTCGTGTTAAGTTAAAGTAAGCCATATGTAACCAGCCCAGACCATTAAGCATATACATATATTAACCTACATTTGTATTGAAATTCTTGGAAACAACGCATTTAATCTTAGGAGTTGTGACATTATTAACTAGGTATACATGTCTTAAAAGGTACATGCGTTTTAACTTAACTGTGGCTATTAAATGAAACAATTAATTTATAGCTAAGAGTTAATCAACAATAAAACAATTTAAACTGTTTTGCAAAATACATACTTATCTACTACTGGTTTCTGGGAGGCAGGTCGACAAATCAAGATCATCAGAAAAATTTACTAAAAGCTGTTAAACTGAAGTTATTGGTTCAGACAATCAAATCATTTGACATAAGATTTGATAACATAATATTCAATCCAAATAAGGTTTCGGTAACTTGGATTTAGTTTACAAAAGCTGATACTGTGTGCGTATGCTATGTATGTGTATTATAAGTTTATAATCTATTTATGTACTTGTGCACCCATTTTATTAATAATTAATTAAGTATGTTAGAATTTAATATTTTTTAATAGATATTATCATTTTCTCTCCGTCAGAGCACCCGCCATCTTATCTCTGCACCACCCTTGGTTGACTGGTAGAGAATGTCTAAGGCATTAAGTCCGCCTTTGTACCTCGTGTGCGAGAAGTTTAAATAAATAAATACTGTTTTTAAATAGAATTCTTGCACATCTTGCGTTAGAACTGCCGACACTGAACTTGCATCGCCTTAACATCGCAAAAGGTTTAAACTAATTTACCTATAAACCTGAGGATTATCAGTGTGCATACAAATGCTGTATTAATTAATTAAATTGAAACAAGTCTTACTCAGGAACCGGTTTGAAGGATGCCATCATCGTTCAGTTAATTAAAATTGCGATGCATTGTCGGGTTTCCGTCAGCATCGCATGCGATTAGGGAAAACGGAGGTTTACGAGCATTTATAAAAATAAACATGTTTTCAAGTAAGCAATGATTTATTACTTGAAGAAAATAGGAAAGTTGAAAAATAAGCATATTTTTTCTAATCCTACTTGACATTATTGTTCTGCGACGGCAAGCCAATCTAACGTCAGTTACTGTATCTTGTATAGTTGATTCTCTTCTTAATTTCGGATTGGGTATAGGTAAACCAAACCCGGTATCAATAAACTTAGATACCTGATACTGTCTCGTTCAATCCTTAGTTCATAACTTTCATCAGTAAGGAGGTCATGCAACATTGACTTCCAAAATCTTTTCCCAAATACTATATCATACTTATATCTAACTTACCTATTCTTGTAACAAAATTCTAACCTAATACTAATTAGTTTAATTACGTAACACGTATGACAATAGTACAATAACATTCATTGCATTATTTACGTTGTCGAGCAGACGAATTTTTCTAACATCTGAAGCAATGGATTCGGATTAGAATAGAATACTCTTTATTATGTAGATACAGCATAAAATTACAGATATAAATGTAGAAATTTTACATAGGGTGATACAATGGGCGGCCTTGTCGCTAAAAGCGATCTTTTAAAGACAACCTTTTGGATGAATAGGGGGAGGGAGAGATAGGTAGGTAGTCGGTAAAAAAAAAAATATGATTAATGGACTGATGTTGATGATAGATCTGTGTGGAATTTCTTTTAAAATCCTTAGGATTGTGATAACAAGTGCAGACTTAGCATGACTTTTTCTACTCTACTGCAGAATAGAAATCGCTTGTCTACACTTCTCGGTAGACAACTGTCAACTGTCTACACTGAAACATCATTTTGTCTACTCTTATGTGGACAAAACGCTTATGTACGGTTCTCGTGCTAAACCTGCTGGTGTTTGTCCCTTAAGGCGACGATAACCGACTTTTAATGATTTTATACTGAAGATCACGTCTAAACGAGTAGTGTTCATGATTTGAAAAAAATATATGTTAAATTAAAGCATTTTCTCAATAACTTAATATGTGAATATTTTAGATTATGTTTATATTACATAGTGAAATTAATTTGTAAAGTTATGTCTAACGCGGATAAAAAACTGAGAATGGCGCAAAATCTACCAAGCGTATTTTTCTGAAACCTTCACCAATTCAAAGATAATTTAATTATTGATCTTTTAATATACGCGTTTTATTAAAATACCTTTTGGTTTGATAATAAATTAATAATGCGTCAAATTGGGGACAGCGTTCCTTGATGGGCGAGTCCTATTACTGGCTGAACGTGCCACGCGTTGCGTGAGCTCAGTACAGAACACGCAAGCTAACCACTCAAGGTCACTGGCATATATCTCTGTCTTAAATTGCTATGATCCACCTTAAAATCTCATTCCAGTCTATACCTCCCTAATTCTGTGGTGAAACAGTGGAACGTCTTAATTGCGGGCGTGATACCGCGCCCTTGCGTTGTACAAACTTCGCGGTTCGACCGGCACGCGGCGCGGTAATCAATCCATATCACTTACACCCGCGGAAAGTGTGGAAACCAACAGATTAGCGCTGAAACTTTCAGGGTAGGCAGTAGAATGGGCTTTAGAAATACAGTTTTAATCATGGAGATCGGTTTGATGTAAATGGCCGAGATGAAGATGAATGTTAACCAAATATAAAGGGAAACTTTGGAGAAGGTGTAAATAGAAATGAATCAGTTGATGAAGTTAATCAGTTGACATATCAGGCAGATTTGATCAGATGTAGGAATTGCTATAGCAGATCGTAGTAAGCCGCGTGATAAATTACATGATGTAAGAAAAGTTAGTGCTAATTTTAACACAACGGTACTGAAATTTGTATTCTCATAAAACGAGAAACATGTCTACATATTTTAGCCGGGTGAATTAATGATTCTCTTGCAACTACTTACGTCAAACTTTCCCTTTCAAAGACAGCAATATCAATATTAATAACTACGATAACTTTAAAAGCTTTCAAGACCATTGGCTCCAAGTTTTCAGTAGATACAAATATATCGCATGTCTGGCTTGCTTCAACCTGGCCACCATTAAGCGAATTGGCTGCATATGCTAAAAGCACGGCTGTTCCATTAATATATCGTGATACTCTTTAGTCTTTATTGTAATTTAGGACGAAACGATTACTCATTAGTAATGACTAACGCTGATGATTAAAAGTGCTGTTATTTTTAGTTTGGTTTAGATTTGTAAGAGTCCCTTTTAAACCGTACAGTCACGGTCTTTTAAATGTTTCGTCTGGCACCAATGCTTGACTCAGATTGCAATTGTTTAGTTATTTCTTTTTATCTTCTACCTACTTAATAAAAATCTTAAAGTCACTCACACAGACAGCCAATACACAGCACACCGCTAGATCTACAAGTATGAAATTTTGCACAAAATTTCCATACACAGCATATGTCAGAAAGGTGTGGTAATATTTAAGGGAGATGCAATAAGGTAGCCCGCGCATGGCAATTTGCAGGCCAGTGTCAAGTTGACCATAACAAATATGGCTCTTCAGAATTATAATCATTAGAATCAGCAATACTACTCTTTATGCTAGAATTGGCCTCAAATGTCATGATTTCATTAAATAGTCATTCAGTGGGGTATTATATAATATAATATATTTGATACGGCCGCGAAACATATTTAGATTAACATACTCGTACAACTTGATAATAATAATAATAAAGCCCTTTTATTTCCTTAACATACATACAATAATATTAGATATATTTACATTTATTTTTTTTTGTAGTTAAGGCCCCTGTCGGGTATAGGCGTCCTCCAACATTTTCCAGGTTGTCCTTGTCTTCGCTTTCTTTGTCCAGTCTTCTCCAGCAATTTTATTAATGTCATCTATCCATCGTTCTCTAGGGCGACCTCTGGCTCTCTTGCCTCGTGGGATTCTGTCCACCATCTGTCGATCTGACCTGCCCACTTCCACTTCAGTCGTTTCATGCGTACAACCTGATACTGACCTGTAAATTGCAAAAAATTAAAGAAAATTTGAATATCGCGGGCTGACACTTTCGCCTTAAGAGAGTGGTGTGACCTCAACTTTCTGATACATGTTGTTGGTATAACGGAAGTGAGCACTAATGAAGGATTTTTGAAAACTCATCCGCTGAACCTTAAATAGTTTTCGCTGTGTGTCGCTTAAAAGCGTTATTTTTACCAACGGAGAATCCTATCGCGCTATTAAAAAAATATTCAATTGTTCTCGCCAAAGTATTCCAATATTATCTTTGCTCATGTTATATTGAAGCAAAATATTGTTACTATCAATGTATGATACAACATCACTATCAGCCGGATTTCAAGTCAGTTTGATGAGAATTTATTGCAAGGCCTCATCCGTTGTATGAATCGAATGACCACGCAAAAGTTGGTAAATTTTCATTGCAAGCAGTGGTATTTCTAAATTCCGACTATCAGATTCATTCCACTTTGCCCCACCGAGCCGCTCCACTGATGGGGCAAAGTGGAATGCCTAAAATTTTGAAGTGGAATCTGCCCCACTAGGGTACAAAAATAATTGTTTGGAATTTTTTATTTCCTACTAGCTGCCGCCCGGCTTCGCACAGGTGTGAAGAAAATGAAATCAAATCTTCCCTTTACAGTACGACCATGTAATGAATTTATCTGACATTTAATTGGGCAGAATCAACAAGATTTTAGAGTAGTGAAATCTGCCCCACTAAATCGAAGTAGTGGGGCAGATTCTACTGCAAAATTTTAGGCATCCCACTTTGCCCCACCAGTGGGGCTGCTCGGTGGGGCAAAGTGGAATGATTCGACTATCATACCTCTATGCGCTTTATTGTTTACCTTTACACTACCATAATATTGGATTATACAACCCGTGTTTCTCTCATACCTAGGTACCTAGGTAGATAGGGCCATAAGGGCCTGTGCACACCACGTTTGTTAAACGCGCCGTTGACGCGCGTTTTAGAAACGTGCGTCGACGGCGCGCTTTTATCATACAGAATAGACTGACTTGCGTGCGTATCGCGTCTGTATCGCTACAAACGCGCGTCGACGGCGCGTTTAAAAAACGTGCTGTGCACAGGCCCTAACACCGTCAGGTCATAATAACAAATAGCTCTGCCCGCGACTCCGTCTGCTTGAAAATTATTGTCACGTATCAATTCCACTACCGTGTTTTTTATAAGCCAGATAGTTTCTTATCATGACTTTACGTCAAGAATCAATTCTAAGGGTGAATTTCACCAATGAAATGAAACTGAACACAATCACCACATCATTTTCTGTGGAATATTGACACTGACAGCCCCTTTAGGGTATATAATTATGTTTAGTGCTGACATGTCATGAACGTGGTTTAGGTTTAGATGTGCTGAGTTGCTGACTGCTGATCGCATTCAGTATCATTGGTGAAATACGCACTAATACAATTGAAACACCATTCTGTCTCTGTAATTTTAAAACGATCGTCAGAAACAGAACGATTTTTCAAATACGTTTAGCGTTAAACGCGTTTAGTGATTTGTGGAGCCAGTGGGTATAAATGTATAACATAACAATAACAGTTATATCTAATCAATTGTTTGATTTCCACATCATAAAAATCAATGATCACACTTTCGAAATACACACGTCGTGCCAATAAAACTTACACAAATATAGCCTCATACACATAGGAACATAATTTCGGCAATCATTAGTATCATTACGATGATTCTCACGTTCGTCTCCTAATATCATGGAGAAAGTATGAAAGTATAATGAAAGTGATGCAACGGGTAGTAATGAACACTTTTACTGTTGCAAAGTATTGTATGAATTATGTAGTTTGCCGATCAAGTAGTTGTTGCAGTGGACGGGTCTAGGCCGTGAATCAATTTGTTATGGTAGCTTAGGTAATCCAATGTTTTATTAGGACCAGCTATCAGAACTATTTCTAGGTTAACTTTTTAGTTTGGACGGCATTTTTTTTTTCTTCTTTATTTTAAGGGCTTTATTGCTGAGCGATAACGTCACCCTGTAAAGGATAATCAATCAAAAACAAGTTTTGTAAAAGTAACACAACGTGTAATTAAATCAAAGATCAATGACATGCAAACATTTCAAGAAAACACTTTAACACATGTGCATAAAAAATCTACATGAATGTACAAAAATAAAATGAATAGAAATAGCAACAGTGCTATTTTAACGCAAAATCTACATAAAGCACGTTGTCAGTGACAAATGACAATCGACTTAAAATTGTTTATCGTGAAAGCAACTGAACACACCCTTTTATTTTACACCGATGTTTAATTACAATAATTACATTATAGGTAAGCATATTAATTACTAAGGTACAAATTAATCGCTCCTTTTTCCCTGAAGGGTCCGGAATTTTCCGCTATAATCCATATAATAAGCATTGAAGTAGTGGTCACCCCCGGTTTTCCTTATAAATAGTAATATTCTTTAGGGCTTACTGTTGCCATCCGTGTAGCACAGTGGGCGATAAATACGACAATATTCTATTGTAAGAACAATGACTGTAATTAAATTGTTTTTGTACTAATGGGTCTTTTAAAATGAAATATGCTTTCCTACACTTACCAGTTGTAGCTACCAAATTGTATACCTACATTCGAATTTAAATTGTATTGTATTGAATATTGATTCTCTAGCTGAAATGTTCAGTTATTTTTTTTCCTTGTAGTTTTTATTAAGTAAGCAGGTGTACTTACATAGTAACATAAAGTAACGCCTTTTCCCTATGAGGGTTAACAGAAACTAGCTACAGAACGCCTAACCCAGAAGCTACGATCCTTCTTACTAACCTACGTCTTTAACTGACACTCTCTCTAGATGTATAGAAAATTATAGGCTTAGCTTTACATCTATCTGTGTAACATATAATTATGTATAATGTAAATGCCCCTACACAGTCGTTACAATTGCATGTATTATATATTTCTCACAACCAGACAACACGATGACATAATTATGGCGATAACATGATGGGACAAAACCTGAAATCGCGAAATCTGCTTCCCTACATTTATGGTCTCAAAACTCGTGAAAATGTAGGGAGCAGTTTTTTTTTTTTTTCATGTTTGGTCCCATAGTAAAAGTTGTTCTTAATGATACTCGTAGGTACAATGTGTGCGTTAATTCCGGGACATGTTGTATATACCTTGCTATCCATATACATTCTCAACCGGATCCTCCCATTATTTATATCGGTGAGCAAATACACAAAATGCATCAATTTCGATCGCTATCGTGAAACATTGCCGATGCGTTACGGATATGATCTAACGCAGGGGGCCGATTCTACTAATTTGCAAAGTTATACGCTCTCTACCGTCTCATCAATGGTTTGGTTTCGTTCGGGTCTCGACCGTCCCCCATAAACCTATTCTACTATTTATTATTTCCAAACTGAAACTGTAACAGACTGTAACCAAGTCGAAACGCAACCCAATGACTACGGGAAGAATGGCAATGAATGAGTGTTGCCTACAGTTCAATTAGTAAGTTTATAATGTTACCGTAGCGAAAATGGTTAAATAAGAAATAAAGTTTATACAAATAATAAGCTCATTAAAAACATATTTTCCGTTATATTTACCACAGGGAAAAGTAAATTATTCGTTCCATACATTTTAATTATCGTAAATTAGCAGATTCTCTTTATAAAATTAAAGGAAAGTCTCGGCGATGCGAATCGCGTAAAACGAAACGGATTTAAAATGTCGTAGGTACAGAGTTATTCGAGATTATTCTTGTATAAACAAACAGCAGGAATGCCCGAATGCTAGGCCAGTGCCAGTAGTTGCTGTTGCATTTCATTGAAACAAAGATACAATAATTTTAGGATCAGTAGGTATGGTGTGTGATGTGATAAGTATTCAATGATTTTCCTATAATATTAGTTCTAAGTTCTAACATAAAGAATATTTCGATGCGTAGGTAGTACCTACGTATGTCTACAATAGCAATAAGTTAAAGTAAATATTTACGTTGACACACAACAGCTCACAATAAGGTCAAACTAAGATGAAAACTTTTATTATAAATTATGCATCAATTAGGTACTGTTTACTGACGGATCCTAAGATGCGTGGTTGCAGCCCAAGATTGTGGGAGAGGGTTCAACTTGACTCAAGTATAGTTTCAAGGTCCTTTATTATAAGTAATATAATAATATAATCAGCCTATAATGTTCCCACTGCTGGGACACAGGCCTCCTCTCTTCGAGAGGGAATGGGCTGTAATCTACCACGAGGGCCCAGTGCGGGTTGGCAGATCCTTTACCAAGGTCCAAGGTCCTTTCCAGTAACTAGGTAAAACTGGCTGTTGTAGCTTGGATGATTTCGGGGATCTTAGCTGATGTTTTGCATCTATATTGAAAGTTTTATCACTTACAACTTAATTTACGAATGCACTGGTAACTTATTGGGCAAATCCAACCAGAGTCAATGCTTAAACCATCATTTTCATAAGAATAAACGACAGATATCTCGTATCGATCCCGAAAAAGTAGCTTTGTACTAACTTATGTTGAACCGCTGTATTTGACTCATGAACCGAGACAATTCAGTCCCGCTTCGATTCAAGCGTGTGTCAAAATATTAGTAGAATGTGAGTTAACGTCTGTTATAGTCTCGTTGATGTTCGATCGGATTAGCAGAATAGAACATATGAATGTTTCGGTCGATCGTTAGCGTCAACCACGTCTTAACCGCAGATGGATCGTTGTGCATTAGTAGAATAAGAAAACGCTTGAAAGCCCTGAATAAGCCGAGGTTCAATTGCAATTTCAGAACAATGTTGTTAGTAGAATCGGCCCCCAGGAATGCGATGCGCACGTGCCGATCTCGAGCCGAATTAACTGTACAGTCAAGGGCGAAAATGTGTTGGCACTTCAAAATTTCAAAATCCTAGGAAAGTATCTAGCCAATTAAATAGTTAAATCAAGTTAGAATTTTGAAATAATTTTATCAAATCTATAGAAGAAAATCGCTGTTGTATTTTAAGATTTCTACATATTTTTGCTCTTGTCTGTACTATGTCTGTGTATCGCAATTATTAAGTTAGAAGCTGCGGAATTTGTGCGGCTTCTAAGAATATCTTAGCGTGCGTGAATACGTGATGTAGATGAAGATATGTAAGAGATGAGAAAGGCAATCATGCGTAAAATTAAGCAAAGATTTCAGATTGATAAAGAGTTATATTAGTGCTGGCACATTAATTACATGAAATGTCCAGTATGATTCGCATAATTTTCTACGATTATTGTATAATGTCTACTTAGCACGACTGGCTTGTGATCGGAAGCACGAATGTTGTATTTTCCTATGAGAAAATTCGTAGTAGCACCTCATGGATTTTTGCTCGACTACTTGCCCTTATTACGTATATTCGTCTTTTTAGCAGGAGTGAGGACATGTGAGTGTACCTACATATTATTTAAATACAAAGGGATTTACTTCTGCATCACAAACAAACATACCTAGTGGAAAATCAAGCATGTATACCACGTAAAGGCTTCTACATACCAGGGCGACTTGTCGCGCGACGCGACTCGACACAAAGGCACCGCTCGTCCCGCGACACGCGGGGCCTTTGTGCCGTGTCGCGTCTTGCGACAAGTCGCGCTGGTATGTAGAAGCCTTAAGGGTTTACGTGGTATACATGCTTGATTTTGCCACTAGGTATGTTTGTTTTTAAACGTGAACAAAACAAGTAACACATAAAATCCATGTTTTACGATTAATCTAATATTTACAGTGGCGACAACACTATGTAGTCCAAGGTCGTGATTACACAACATAATCGCTTCCTCGTTGATAGACAGATTGCTTTAAATAACCAGTGTTAAGTATCTCAATGTTACTTACCTTATTTACGGATATATTTTTCGGAAAAATTTCCGTCTAATGGCTCTGGTGATGTCATTATTAAAATTGAACTTCAGTTGTTTATTAGGTCAAGTTGAGAACTGCCTTTTTTAAAGTCTGCCAATATAATTTAGGTAGGTACATCTTCCTCTCTGTTGCTTATTTATTTTAGTAACAATTATGTCTTGTTTCACCAAATCACCAGTCTAGATAATTGGTCAACTTATGTGACTGTTACATATAAATTCTGCTCTATTTCTTAATTTATGAAAGAAAGAAAGAAAAGAAAAGAAAGAAAGAAGAAAAGACCGACCGATCGACTATCCGGATTCTGGCCACTGTGAAAGAGGCACCGCGATACATAACTTACCTACGTTAGCCCACATTCAACCTGGTTTAGCACAAGAACGATTAAAACAACAAGTCTATAAGAAACCTAGTAATTAGTATCCAATTTCTTTTCGCCTAGTCATATTACGAAGCGGAAGCTAGCCGGAAGCGGTGCCGGGCCGGTTTATTTTCCACCGGAACTCTTGTATCCAATGAGTTTCTTCGGAAAAATCTCGTCTGTTGTGTTTTATAGATAGATTATCAAAGTTTGTATAATACATTTTAAGTTTCTGATGTGATGCATTGTACAAAAATGTCAGACTAATATCTTTCTTTATCTTCACGGGGTTTTATTAAAAGTGTCGGTTGAAATTTACACATAGTTAAAAAAACTCAAGAAATATGATCCTTTGTGTGTCTGGCGTCCATACTAGGGTATCCTGTGTGACGGATCACCAGGCTCTCACTCCGAATTAAATCTAATTAACATTACAATGGTCCATTTTCAAAATAAAGACAAATTATTTATTGATGAAGGGAATAAACAGGTAATTTAGATAATTACCAGTAAAGTAGCAACTTGAATCATTGGCAAAATAAAAATGCTTTATTGGGAAGGGATTTCTATTAAAACCTCTCCAAAAGTGACAAACGTTTGGCACACCCCCACCCCGAACAGGCAGCTCGCAAAATACTTTGCATGAGCTAAGATTATGAAAAAAAACAATGCCAACATTATAGAAAAATTAGAATCATTGATAGGTACCCTAAAATCTAGGTCATAAAGTAGGTACTTCTCTACATAGTATAAAACAAAGTCGCTTCCCGCTTTCTGTCTGTCCCTATGTATGCTTAGATCTTTAAAACTGAGCAACGGATTTTGATGCGGTTTTTTTTTAATAGATAGAGTGATTCAAGAGGAAGGTTTATATGTTTAGAAAAAGCCACGCGGACGAAGCCGCGGGAAGCAGACGTCGATTGTATCAAACGCCAAACTTCCACCCCACACCTCAAAATGTTTTGCTTGGACAAACTCTAATTAAGGCATCAAAACATAAAATGGCGGGCTTCCTCGATCAGAATGCAACGACTATCGTTTCATGAATACAATGGCGGTCGAGTGCATTACATGCTCCATTAGATAGCTCTCTAAACGAACTAATTCCGACCGTAGTATGACTGATTTCCGTTCGGTGCAAGTTGCGAATGATAAGCGGTGACTGACATGCGAACATTTACACAACACACAAACAACATCACGCCTGTAATCCCCGGAGGGCTAGGCAGAGGTGTACCTATAGTACATCCACATTTCGCTAGTTATGTTTAAGCCCCATGTAATAGGAGGCGACCATTTAATGCTTGTTAAATTTTGACTGATACATATGGTCTGGTAGCTCTATGATAACTGCTGGTGGTCATACAGACCCCGGATTGTAAAAGGCTTTACAATTTATTCTGTTAGGTGATTGTCAAACTCTTATAAATATAAATGATTCGTGCTAGTAGCTAAAATTACTTTGGTTGGACTACAGATACCTCCCTACTGGGGGTCTAAAAACGCCACATTGAGCAAATCATCTGAAAGAGAATCCGAATTTCCTATATTTTTATCAGGCTTTCAAAAACCAAGGCTAATGAAAGGAGATTGAATATAATTTATAATGTTAGATAAAATATGTAATAGGTGGGTATGTAATCTAATAATAGGATAACGATACAAATATAATATTTACCTATTAGATTAGGCAGTTAGAAAAACGTGACTGATATAGCATATTAATTTGTCAAAGATTGCCAAAGAGGATCTCAAATATTTCGCAACAACTGAGATAATGCGTGTACACACCCAGATTTAAGACGCTTTACATAGATAAAGGCACATTGTATAAACAATTTGATAACCCTTCATCGTATAAGCACACAAAAAATTACCATTCTTATTTTTTTCAATATAAGCACAAATTAACCACGATTTACGTGTAGGTACTTTTCTGGAAGAATAATCTACAACTCGCACCTAGTGTATTATTTTAGACCACTAGCACCTATTGTGCAACAGACAAATTAGTACCACTCGACGAGCATTGAGCAAGCAGGTCACGAGGTCTACAGCGATGCTCGTCCCATGAACCGACACATGCTAATGTGCTAATTATGTATATTGATCACCGAATAATACGAAGAGGAATGTGACAAAGTTAATTTTAAAACATGTCGATCGATATTCATGATTTGAGAGGTCCTGTCCTATCTAGCAAGATAATTTGTTATATCATCATAGTTTCATTCGGGTATTCTAAAGTCATCAATTTACCAGATATTTAAAAACAAAAAACATCAAAGCTTTACAAATTGCAATGAAAGCCTCATTTTCGTAGATGAGGCGAAGACGGGTTAATAGGATCTCCGAAATGAATGCTAACAAAATTGTACCGCAAGCTGATTAACAAATGCAATTATATTGTCCTTGTTCCATTTTAAATTAAATTAGAAATTAGGTACGGCTCAGAACATTCCGTTTGAAATAAGATTAGACATTCAAATAAACCTTTTTTACAGTTCGTTCAATCGATATTGACTTCTATTGCGTTGGTGGCATGACCAATGACAGCTGTAATAAACAGTTGGTATTGTTACCACGTTTTTGCTTTCAATGCCATCCTTATGCGTACGGAATAGAAGTCAAAATCGGTTGAACGGACTGTAAACAAATTTATTTAAACGTCTAATCTTACTTCAAATGGAGTATATGTTAAACAGAAGTTTCATTAGTCATCACTTGAATCAGCAAGATCTACTTTTTGTATACAGTGCCTAATACAGATTCGGGAAAGTAGTTCCAAATCGTCACAAGTGCTAAAGTCAACACCACCCTTAGGGAAACGAAATTCTATCACTACTCCTTTCCTATAATTTAAGCACCATCTATAAATCCAATCTTAATTAAACCTTTCTTCTTATTCCCAGGCATGTCTAGAACAGGAGGCCCGCGTAGCAGAACTCCGCTCCCTCGCCGCTCGTGTGGCTGCCGAGACCGGCTCCCGAGCCCTGCAAGCCGATGCCGATGCGTTGGCTCGGCGGCTGCAACTAGTAGCCGGCGCTGTACAAGCACTGGCAGACCTCGGGGAGGCCAGGCAGCTGGCCAGGGCCAAGGCTCAGCATGCGAAGGAGAAGCTGTGCGATATGAGACAGGTTTGTGAGTTTTATAAAACTAACGCTCTGCACTGACGTAGGAATGTAGCTAGAAGAAAATTATAGGGCTAACAATAGCGAACTTTTGGTAAACATGTTCCGTCTTATTACAAAACAAGATTAATATTTTGACATGGCTTAAACCATGGAGCCAGTTTTTGTAATATGAACGTAACTGTGATTAAAATACCGTTCTTTATACAAAACTGAAAACTTAGTTCGATACTAAGTTGTCAGTTTTGTATTAGGAGCTGCACCTTAGACGGAATAAAGTTCGAAATTTAATAATGGCTCCATGGTTAAAACTTGGGTCTGAAGATAAACCTTGTTTTGTAATAAGGCCCAAACCGCCTTATTACAAAACAAGATTTATATTTTGACATGGCTTAAACCATGGAGACAGTTTTTGTAATAAGAACGTAACAGTGATTGAAATACCGTTCTTTTTACAAAACTGAAAACTTAGTTCGGTACTAAGTTGTCAGTTTTGTGTTTAGGAACTTTACCGCAGTCGGAATAAAGTTCGAAATTCAATAATGGCTCCATGTTTTAAACCTGGGTCTGAAGATAAACCTTGTTTTGTAATAAGGGGGTTAGGGTTTAATAACTTTTAATATACATTTTCAAACATGTCTCCCTTTTTGAATTTTTCCGTCTTTGATACTAGGAATATCTACCTATTACCTACTACCGATGAGAAGTACGTACAGCCATGTAATTATATGTTATATTATTTATATAGCCATTACAAAGCCGCTTGGTCGTTGCAGTGCTTATTTTTTTTTCCATTATGGATAACAAACTGTAGTATATTAGTAGTATTCAATTGCAATAAAAAGGGCTACACTATTCTTAGCTGGGTACTGTAGATAAAGATTTTATTCATGTAGCTATTTGTAGTTAAGTATCCCTCAAGATTTATAGCAAACTTATTTGTGCCAGACATCAAATTATCAGCTTCATAAATTAAATTCTGAGGCACTGTATCGTGACAACGTCGTGATGGGTGACTCACAAATAGACTTGTGATAGATCGATAGGTCATACATAATCAAGTGATCGATATCAGACTGCCTAGTTGGGCTAGTGGTCGCAGGCATCTGCTCAGGGTTCGATTCCTGGGTCGGGCGAAGTCTGAATGTGTGTCCAGATTATGCCAATAAGCTTGCCTCCAATCTCATGTTTTTTATTTGTCCAGCTGTGGCACTTTGATACCTTCACAAGAACCCCGTTATACTGCTCAGCATAATGCAATGTTTCCTAAACGGCCTGCATTCGGCCCATATTCGCTATCAAAACAATCTAACGGATAAAGACGTGTGCCTTCTTGAATTTATTATAAATATAACGGCAGTATTGATTGCCCTGTACTTTGTACCGCACATAACACTGCGATACGTTTATTGATTAGTTGTTAAATGGTTTAGTTCAAATAGTAGAATTGAAAAACAGTCACATCGTGTTGGTGTCTAATGAGATGATTTTCCAACTTGACAAATGCGACAAAACATTATCCGTATTATTACAAAACAAGATTTATATTTTGACATGTCATAAACCATGTAGCCAGTTTTTGTAATAAGAACGTAATAGTGATTGAAATACCGTTCTTTATACAAAACTGAAATCTTAATTCAGTATTAAGTTGTCAGTTTTGTGTTTAGGAACTTTACCATAGTCGGAAAAAGTTTGAAATTCAATAATGGCTCCATGTTTTAAACCTGGGTCTGAAGATAAACCTTGTTTTGTAATAAGGGGGTTAGCATCACGAAGGCTGGCAAATAGTAGATACAAAAACTAGTACCTAAGCTGTAAATCTAGAAGACCATTTTGAGCTAAGGACCTCATTGTACTAACAAAATTGAGTGACATTTTTAATTATTCAAGTAAGCTGAACAAAAGACTGCTCAGAAAAATATAAACACTCAATAAAAATATTTTTTTGCAGATAACATTAGACAATTAGGTCAATGACCGGTAAATAAATCAAGCGGTCGCGATCTTATTGATAAATTGTAGCTTGTAGCAGAAATCAATTGTCACGCACAGCTGCCTAGATTCACAACCGATTGATCACGAGACAGCGTAATGCAATGATTGGAAATCAGTTTCTTTCGCAGATTTTGTAAAATTGTATCGTTAAGTACATCGATGTTTTATGAGTAAATGTCCCATTATTCCATATCTAGGCTGGACAGTTGGTGATAAAAAATAATATGAAATGGCTTTTTTTACAGGACCTAACCCCCGTACATGAAGATGGTGAAATAGTAGAAGACAAATTGATCGCTCTTCGCGACAATCTAATAGCACTCGGCAGGAGCGAAGCAGATATCGCACCGGCGAAGGCCGAGCTCCCAGACATTGATCGAGACGTTTCAGACGAACATTCGATAGTCAGAATCCTAGAACTATGGCAAGCCATGTTTAGAGACACCTTCCTCCACTACCACAGATTATCTACCGCACTAGTCAGGTCAGGAGACGCAGCCACAGCGCTAAGACTATGGCACGAATACTTAATAGATCTGCAATCGTTTTTATCTGGCTCAGTGCCGGCTGACTATGAAAACCTCACAGAACACAGACGACTCTGTAGGGTGCACAAAAACCTACTGGCGTCACAAAGGTCAGTCCTCATGAACGAGAACAGAGAAACAAGGAACAGGGACTTAGCTGACAAGTTTGACACGCTGACGAACCTACACAATGAGACATTAGCCAGAATCGTTGAAAGACACGATGAAGTATGTACAAGGATCGCCGCGTGGGATGACTACAGAGAAGTGTACACAGAGCTACTCAGGTGGCTCAAGGAAATGGAACGAGAGAAGGAAAAGCTTCAACTCAGATACGTACACATTAAGAGGATACAAAAAATATTGGCCAACATACAGAATCTCTCAGACAAGGTCCCTGATGGCAGGAGACAATCTGACAAATTGCTAAAGGACCTAAAGAAAGTTCTAGAATTCACTGAAGAAGCCTACGGAGCATCTGTGAGGATGGAATACGCTGGCATCGTCAAGAGAGTCGACAACTTACAGGCAAGTCTTGACACGTGGAGAGACTTCCTCAACAGGATACTCGGTTTGATCAATGAATACGAAAATCTATCGAACAATGAACTGCACAAACTATACTCAAATACTCAAGATGAAATCATGTCTTACTCAGACGAAGATAGATTATCCAGGCCACAACTTAAGAAGGCAATCGACAAGTACTCGGACTTAAGAACAAAGATCGTGAAGACTGAAACTCAAATTGAAGCTCTCAGCGTCATTCAAGAACAACTGAAGGAATGTCTGAGTCCTCAGGACATAAGGTTAGTGAACCAGAGGGTGTGGCAGCTGCGGCAACAGCGCGCTGACCTCGAACATCAACTATCCATCATCATCCACCGTTTACAGGAGAGGTTAGAAGTTTACACGATATTCGACTCACGTGTTACACGATTTGTTGAATGGATCAGTACACTCGAAACACGACTTGAAGCTACGAGCCAAAGCACGGAAATCGGAGCTATTGACCCTCAGGACCTCATCAGAAGGATAAACTCCGAAGTTCAAGCCGAAACCGCCTTGAAAGAACGAGAATTTGAATGGCTCACTGAAACTGGCTCTACTCTAGTCGACCTATCCAAAAAAGATGAAAAGTCTTACAGTAAAAATACATCTAAACAACTGAAGGACATACAAGAACGTTGGTATAAAATGCAAGAGACTGGAAGGTCGAGAATAGCTAAGATTAACGAACTCCTGGAAACGATATCTCAACTAGAAGAACGGCTTACTGAAATTAGGTTAAAACTACATTCCATAGAATCTAACTTATCTACATCTGTTGTATTAGAATACCTAACAACTAGGGCGGTTGACGAGAAATTCAAGGATCGGGATGACATTCACAAGAACATAGAAAACGAGAGTGGCGAAGTAGGGGAGACCCTAAATCTCTGCGAGCTTGTGTTCAACGATCCTGACGTTCTCAAAGGCAACTTTGACCTCCGCAACCTTCACACTGGCGTAGACATCGTCGAAAAGAAATGGAAGAACATTTGCGAGTTGTCCGAATCACGAAAGAATGCGCTCAAAGAAATCCGCAAATCCGCTGAACTAGCCAACTCACTACTACCTAAAGTTGAGAAGAAGCTCGATTCTATTGAAAGGAGAGTGGAAAAGATTGAGACGAGGAAGCAACGCGGCGAGCCGGAAGATGAGAGTGTGGCTAAAGCTGTGATTAAAGACTTGGAGAGTATAGAGGGTGATGTGAAGAGATTAGAAGATGCTTACAGCAGGATAGCTTCAGCCCGTGGGGTGGAGCTACGTGGGGCTGGTGCAGATGAGGCTGCACGCTTGCGGGCCGCTGTGCGTCGCTGGCAGCAGCTGCGCGCGCGCGTGGACGCGGCCGGCGCCGACGCGCACCGCCAGTTCGTGGCGGCGCACGGGACCGCAGTTGTAGCGCTTGCCGAAGCTGATGTGAGATTGACGAGAGCGCTGCATCTAGCGCCCACGCCGCTCGACAAAGTCAGCACATTGAAGGAACTTGATGTAAGTAGCTTACAGTCTTTACTAAATATGCTTAGCACAAACATTATACAATGTACTTTCTAATTAGTCGGCCAAAACTTGATAACATCTCAGATTTGATACTGATACCAATCACAATTGAGTGAGACAAGAACAGAAAAGTCAAAAGTAAAGTCATGTACACACGGCTACACATCAAGCTATACAAATCCAGTTTACGCTGATCTCGCACTGTACGGAAATCATATACAATGCGAGACCAGCTTATACTAGAAATTTATAGCTTGATGTGTAGCCGTCTGTACCTACACATAAAATCACAACTGACTTTATTATATGGGATATTGCAACAAATGTGGCAGTAGTAGTATTTGGGCGACAAAAACCACCATCTCAGTAAATTTAAAGGACTATGAAGTCTCACATTTTACGAAACAGATTAATGGCCTTAAAATTCATGTATTTAAATCATATTCTTCGTCTCCAGGGCGTCGAACAAGAACTCCTAGAATGCCAAGCTCTAGTAGAAGACGCAGACCGGCTGGCGGCCGCAGTGTCCACAGTGTCGGGTGTGTCGGACATGGTGTCTGAGTACCACGCACTGTTCGCAGACGTACGGACGCGGCTAGACCTGGCACGAGCTGAGGTCGTCGGCGATGTGGATTCTGCTGTACAGGTAAGGATTGTGATGAATTCCTTAACGTGATGTCATCAAAGGAAACGCACTACAGCTATATTTGAATTAATTGGTGAACTATATTTCCCAAACGTTAACATTGAGTCAGAAAAGACCATAAATTGGCTTTAAAGTTCTCTGCTCGCTTACCCAATATGGCGATAAAACCCTTTGTGTGTGACAAGGTCAATGTCCAGAAGACTGAAATAAAAAAACCGGTCAAGAGCGAGTCGGACTCGCGCACCGAGGGTTCCGTACGTATACATGATGTTGATGATTTCTGAACAACTGTGCTATTTAGAGACATCGTTTTATTTTTCCTGTAATCTTTACATAAACTTCTATCACATAGAATAATTTCAGATTTTTATCTATGCAAACTTCGGAGATAAGGGGGGGGGGGGGGTTTAATTTTTCATCAAAAGTCGGAAACTATGCTGCCTAAAAAATAAATGTTTGAGAATTTGCAAACAGCGCTCTTTCATATGATACCCCCATATGCCTTAGTAGCCCTACTTAAAATTTTTAAGACCCCCTTTCAGTCCCTTTTGCAAAAATGATATTTTTTTTTATTAGTTTCTTGTTTGCAAAATAGTTGCGCAAACGTCATCTAAAACTATTCTAAATTTCAAGTTGATAGCATTAGTGGTTCTTGAGATATCCATGTGTGACAGACAGACAGACAGACTTAGTCTCACCATAAGGGTTCCTTTTTACCATTTTGGTACGGAACCCTAAAACCCGATGTAAACTAACATTCGTTTTTTTTCTTTTTGACACAGGTGGACACCCTCAAATGGGAAACAGACGCATCCCTCCAAGTAGACACCCTCACGTCAAAGGAAACCTACCGAGCTGAACTAGCGACCGCCGTTAAAGAGACCTCGGAGGCCTTAGAGGCCCTCCGCCTGTCCCTCCACTCACAACCCAACGAAAAAGCGAGTAGTGACGAATTAGCCACTGCCGCCAAAGATATTGCCAAAGCTGGTGCCAAACCTGGACAAACCTTGGAGCTGGCGAAACATTTGTCTGAGCTCCTTCTGACAGAATGTGATGCGACAGAAGACGAGGCCATGCTCAAAGAAGTAGAATCTCTATCCCTAACTTATGAAGACTTACTCAGTCAAGCGAAGAAACGGGAACTCCAAATAAATAACTTGAGGTGAGTTTCAATTCAAATGTCAGAATGCACGCAATTATAGATCTTGACCATCTGTAATTATGTGCGATGTTGGCATCTGGTGTAATTTGATCTGTAAGATTTGAATCTAACGGTTTCCTTCGGACATTTCATGTAGATGACGGTTTATAGAAATGCTAAATGCTTTGTGTGATCAAGTTTTTCTTCAGCTGAAAAACTTTCTGACCTTTGTGTCTTGGAATCTGCTTTTCAAATTGTCTGCCCATGTAATTGAATAAAAAAAAATCAACAAATTCTTTGTTTTTGACCTTCCAACAATT
The DNA here is from genome assembly GCA_948098905.1 of Tiliacea aurago. NCBI lineage: Eukaryota > Metazoa > Arthropoda > Insecta > Lepidoptera > Noctuidae > Tiliacea > Tiliacea aurago. Next base: position 2,458,466 of record OX402583.1, on the reverse strand, counting down.
ATTTCCACCAGTAAATAAAACAATTTTTAATTATTAGTATTGTACTGATGCTTTTTGTTAATGTAAATGAAATGAAACATTTACAAATGGTCCCCCTACTTGCATTCCCCTCTATTTCTATATGTACCATCGCGGACACTGGCGCCTAACCACTTTTCAACCTTATGCTCCTAGTAATAAGGTCGCAAAGTGGTTAGGCGCCATCGCCAGTGTCCGCGATAGTACAATCCCATGCTACCTGCTATTTTCCTTGCATATTTGATACTGTCCTTGCAGACTTTATTCCTGCATTATTACTTTATTTGTTTACTGTGCATACAGCCCCTTAGCAATAGTGTCATTATATGAAATGTCCCTAATATTTAAGTCTGCAATGTTGTTATTTGATGATTGTTATATGGTAGCACTTATAGCACTGTTTGGCAACTGGTGACGGGGCTTAAAGCTGTTATAAAACAGTGGATACTGTATCGGTGACGTACAGTTGGCAACACAGTCCAAAAGGGAATAAAGGACCAAAATAAAATTCAATGGAAAATTTAAAGAACACTTTGGTATGAATTTGTGTGGCTGACTGTACATTATTTTTTTGCATTTATATACAAATAGAAAAGGTATATTATTTATATCACTGATTCGATTTCATGATTTTTTATTCAAATGGTAAACTCAGTACTTAGTTGTAAATAAAACAAAAGACTGATAAATCTAAGTTATACTCAAAATGCCGTGGAGTGCACAGACTAGGTGATAAAATCTAGATACGCCATGTTTTCACAGTCATACATAGTTCCTGTCATTTCGAGATTGACTTTCGGATTTAGTGCATTTTTTTTTTACTACTTTAGTTGGTCCCTTTCTAAAAACCCCATGTTTATCACACACATTCTACTCTATTTCTCCCAACATAAAATTATTTATCACTGTAAACTTTTAGCACTCAATGTACCACGCCGTAAGGCATCTTGCACACTGGCGTATCAGTTTTATCACGGGTCGTGACACGTGTGTAACAGCTTCCTAACCCGGCATGCTCTAAACACATGCGTTTTTTCGTCCTTTAGGTTGCCCCACTCAGCATCGTACGCGCTTACGTGCGAACAGTGAGTACTGCTTACCTAATATTTGTAGTTTTTATATATTCGGTACATTTCTGCTACTATGTTTTGGGATTTTTTTTTATGTTTTTTTTTGTAACTTTTTATAGTGTAACTGTATTTTTGTGTAAGCAGTAGTTATAATTATAGTTTTAGCAGATTGAAACCACGTACTTTATTTTTAGGCTTGCACGTCGAATTACTAAATACCTTTAGCACTAAACAAATTTAAAACCTCGTTCTATTTCTGTCAATAATTTGAAGATCACAGATAAAGAATTATATTTTAATACGTTTAGCGCTAAACACATTCAGTGATTAGTGCTAGTTTGTGCAAGTGGGCCCTAAATTCAGTTGAACTAACTAGTTGTCCTGTGTCTTTTATATCTTAATCACTGACATAGTGTAGCAGAAATGCATACGAGATTGCATGATGTGATATTAATCAGTATTATGGTAGTTATTTAAATAATTACACTTATAATTTATTGGTGTATCTGCACTGCACTTTACACACAGTTTTATATTATTAGCTTTATATTTTGGGAATATATTCCATGTGTAGTTCTCTGTTTGAAACAATTATTTTATGGCTAAAGTATGTATTTATTTAGCTAAAGATTGTGATGTTGAAATCCTAACTTCCTTTTGTTTGGATGCTAACAAGAAGCTTTTAATTTTAAATATAGATTATATAATGTGCTAGTCAAAATATTGTTTGGCCTCTTGTTAATATCAGTAATATGAACCTAAAATTAAGTTTTTGGTTCTAAGTGCCGCTAATGTGAAGCTAAAATAGAATGTTTGGTCCTAAACAACACTGTTGCCTAAAAACGTCAACTACACATCCCACCTCTCCCGCTCTAGTGAATCTGGCCGGCTGACGTGTCCTCTGTGCTCGGAGCGCAACTGGAAGCAGCTGGACAACGACCTCTGGCGGCTGGAGCAGTGGCTGCAGTTTGCTGAGGCGACTGACGACGCGCGCACCGGACCGCCCGAGCAGTACGATGCATTGGAGGATGTCATACAGGTAAAAGATTTTAAAATAAAATAGAATAGGAGTAGTCAGATATTTTTAATTACTGTTCTGATTCTTAAATATTCTCAACAAAAAAAATACAATTTCCTGATGTCAATAACTAATTTGGTTATATTAAAACAAGCGCACATTATAGTCACTGGGGCTGCAGCGCAACGCATTTGCATAAAAAAGTATGGTGCGGCACGCGTGTAGTTTGCGTTGGTTCATAGAAAATCTACGAAAGTGATTTTTGTAATACGGTGTGATCCGCTCAGGTCATGTCTCGTCTGCGTCAGCGTTTGAAGCTTATTTTCACGTGTTTCAGGACCACCGTGAATTCCTTCTGGACCTGGACTCGCACAAATCGATCGTGGTATCCCTGAACGTGGTGGGGTCGCACGTGGCCGCGCACGCGCGCTCGGCGGCGGCGGCCGAGCGCGTGCGCGCGCGCCTGGCGGCCGCCAACGCGCGCTGGGACACCGCGTGTCGCCGCGCGCACGCCTGGCAGGCGCAGCTGCAGCGAGCCTTGCTGCACAACCGACAGTTCCACGACATTGTAGTTGAGTTGGTGGCCAAATTGGCAGCGGCTGAAAGGACTGTAAGAGCACGCGAGCCGTTACGCCTTGGTCGTGCACCGGCGGAATTACAACGAGATTTCCGACGGTTTGCTGAGTTAAGAGATGAATTACGAAGAGCAGAGCCCAGAGTTCTCGCTCTACACGAAGCTGCAGCCTTATTAGCGCCGGGTGCAGGCCCTCACACGCGCCTGGCCGAGCTGCGATTACGCCTGCAGTCTCTACGCAAGCTGTGTTCAGTGTACGCGCTGAAGCTAGGCGCGGCACTAGCGCGGCGACCGGCTGGCAGCACGCACGCGCTCGCTGCTGCGGCTGCTACACTAGCGCCACAGGTAAGAAACAATAACACCTCTATGAATTATAATTGCTATAGTACACAAGGCTTATGGTGTGCTCACATTGACATCAATAACGCCAATTTGCACCACAATTCAATAAATATATTTAAAGCTGAAGTTAATCATTTAAAGTTGATAGACACATAACGATATTTTAAATTCGTTAAGCGCTAAATGTATTTGTAATCAATGCTGCAAGTGGTCTTAAAAAAATACTATAGGTAGCAATGTTTTTAACTTTAGATTTAATAACTTATAAAATACCAACAGTGACATCATATACCGCCTTTGTGTACTAGAGCAATAAACTAATTACACTCACACTACCTAAAGACGAAAAAAAACAGTAATGAGTAATCAAAATCAGGAAAAGAAATGCATTCTAACATAGTATTTTGCCTCACCCACGCTTCACCTGCCACAGCACAGTAACAGCAGACACTGAACAAGCTTTGATTTTGATAGAACACAACATGTAACATGAACTGTAACGCGTATTGTGTAACTGTTACAAGTTTACTGACAACCTATTTAGATACATAGGAACCAGTTCAAATAGATTTGATGGGATATTTTCATGATATAGTTGTAAACTTATTTGAATTAGAAATGCAAACACCACACTGATACGTTATATAGGGTATCGTAAAGTAGATAAAATTAAATACGGTCAATTGGGGGAATAGACAAAACCCTGTGCTCAAATAATCTCATAAATACAATCTTACTGTAAAATACTGTCCTTCAGTTTCACAGTTGAAATCCAGACTGAAATAAGATTATTTTGGATCCATTGTAACTGACTACCTTGCCTTAAAGATGACTCAATTATTAGATGCATTCAACCTGATTCATCCTGAAATTAAGATTAATATCCAAATTGTTACAAATTAACATCCAAGTATTAAAGCATAAAGCGTTTATAACATTAGACTGGCAACTTAAACCCCCAGTATTCCGTGCAGTGTTTGCAACACAGTACTCAGTAGGTCCTACCACGAAGTAGTCGCTTCGCACCGTATGTTGACGTATTTTGTTATTCGTAGCTTATGGAGGACGACGAGGACGAACTGTCGGGCTTGCAACTGCCGCCGCTCGACGAGTCACAGTAAGTACAAAAGCGTAGTTGTAGTAGCGGTTGATACACTTTTGAGAGACTTGCAGAATTTTTGGAACATGTATTTAATGTAAGACACTTTAATGGGTGACATCTTCTAGCTATACAACGATGAGGTTTTTCGAAAACGTAAATAAAATACTATAAAAAATAGTGTAGCAACCTGTATAATCATAATTTAATAATATTTTACATGTTTCTTTGATTGGGGATCCTCAATTTGTGGATAGCTTGGTTACACTTTCATACAAAATCCATCAATGAAAATAGATTTTATATTTCCTAGATTACTCATTTATTTTTGAAAATAGATTTTATATTTCCTAGATTACTCATTTATTTTTGAAAATAGATTTTATATTTCCTAGATTACTCATTTATTTTTGAAAATAGATTTTATATTTCCTAGATTACTCATTTATTTTTTAACCATGTTTCAAATATCGTCAAACGTGTATCATCGCTATAACATTGGTTTAAACGCCTAACCACCTCTTATTTTATTTTACAGAACAGTTTTCTAATGTAGCCTAGACGTACTTTTCTTTTTAATTTTTCCAATAAATTACTTCTATCCAGTGAATGATTTCTTCAAATTTTGTTTTCTAAGACTTTTTATCTGTATTTCCTAATTCATTTTTATTTCCCTCAATAACATACGAATGGGATCTTTTGCAGTTGAAGTTTATTATTACAATTTTTTTTTGTATATTCACGTATCCAAAATCCGGTCCCAAAGACAAAAAAATACAATACAATTTTTTTTTTAATTGCCTACCTACTTTTTTTTTATCGCTGAATCAACGTTCATCTAGCTACCTAGATTCCTTACTGAAATTCAACTGCAAAAGTGCCTGAAAACTCACAGAACAGGTATTAAGAGTGTTATTTACCTTCACAGACCGGTAGCGGGTGAAGAAGAGGACACGAGCGAGGAGGGCGCGCTGTTCGGCATGGCGCGCGGCCTGCGCTTCGTGTGCCGCGTGGCGCGCGCGTCGCTGCCCTTCCAGGCGCTGCTGCTGCTGCTGCTGGGCGCGGCGGCGCTGGCCCCGCACGCGTCGTCCGACTGCCGCGCCGGCAGTCCGCTGGCGCTCGACCCCGTGCTGCGCTACCCGGACGGGCCGCCGCCGCTGTGAGCGCCGCCGAGACGTCGCTGGACTTCACGACCCACCGCTGACGGCGCCTCCTCCATATAACGCGCCGTTCGTGTTGGGTCGTGACGTCACCACTGCGCCATCGAACACATTCCATCGAGCCGCCCCGCGCCCCGACATAATGTATCATTCGCATCAGCGCTACGTTACTTAATTATTAGCTAGTAAGGACTGTTTATAAAACGTCGAAAATAAAGCCTTTGCATTGATTCAATTTGTGCTTTTATTTTATATATTACTTCTTATGTACACATCTTACATATAAAATAACTGACATGTTAATAGTTAATCTACAAACCCGCTCTTTTCACTATTCAAAGCCAGAAGCCTGATATTTCTAGCAATACCTATTGTAACTCTCACCACAATATAAAGTACATGCACAAAGACTACTCTTCCCTTTGAACTTTCAAAAATGCCTGAAACAAACATTAGAAATTAAAAACCGTACAATAGATGCGTACTAACATGAAATGATATTCGTTGGTAAACGCATCACTTCAGAACGGCTGGACTGATTTGGCAAATTTTATTTTAAAAAGTCGTAATAGTTTGATTATGGAAAGTTTTTTTCTATGTTAGCGGAATTGTTGGGAAATACGGGAAAACTGAAAGTACATTTTCTATGAATGTTTGAATTATTGAAATTTATACAGGACGTCTGTCGCGTCAGCAAGTTGTTAATAAAACAAATTAAGATCAAGTTTTAAAGAAATGCTTCTTTGAGTCAAACAATTATTATAAAAATAAATTTTACCGTCCTGAGGACCTTTAAATGCAATATCCGGATTGGCACCATCTCTACCAAATAAATAAGCAAATTAAACAGACGGTTTGAAATAATCTGCCAAGTTAGGGGGGGGGCGTACAATGGTACACCAGTGCCACTCCTTTAAAAAAGTATTATCTCGTGACTGAGAATGAGTTATGAATAACGGCTAATAAGGACCCTCGGTAAGTGTGTCTAGAATGTTCTAATTCCTTTTATAAAGTTTCATATTGAGACACGAAGCAACAAAATACGATCTAAAGAAAAGCGGCCACATTCCTCTAGATCGTATTTTGTTGCTTCGTGTCTCAATATGAAACTTTATAAAAGGTATTAGAAAATTCTAGACACACTTACCAGGGGCTTTAATAGCCGTTATTCATAATTCCTTCTCAGTCACGCAGTCATGAGATAAATTTATTAAAGGAGTGGCGCTAGTGTACCGTTGTACGCCCTCTGAATGGGAACTTATCAGGAGGCGGTAAAACAGGCCACAAACACACAAGCACTGCCGTGCAACGACAAAATTAAAGATGGATGCACTATGAACACCATGTGTTGCTGAACATAGACCTCGTGTCTCGTGTGACAGTTGCTTCCTGTTAGGACACAGAGTTGACAGAGTAAGGCCCGCTTGCACCACAGATCACTAAACACGTTTAGCGCTAAATGAATTTAAAACATCGTTTTGTTTATGTTGATGAGTAGTGACAGCATGGTTAGCGTTAAATGTAAATAGTGGTTCTTTTTTCAAGTGAGCGCTAATGAATGGCATAACCACCATGCACACTTGGTAGAAAAGACTACAATACATTTCAAGGACTTACTAAGACAAATAAGGGTAGCTGGTCCTAGTCCTGATGTAGGAGTGTCTCCGTCGTGAGCGGCGGTGCCAGTTGGCACAATACCTGCCCCCCGCTGCCACGCCGGGGCTTGTGCTTGAGCCAGGCTGGAGCTCTTCATGGCTCGAGCCGGGACTCGGCTAGAAACCAAAATGGTAAGTTATCTATGAAAATCTCCATCCATGAAAATAAACAGATACACTAAGGCCTGCTTGCACCACAAATCACTAAATGCATTTACCGCTAAACGAATTTAAAAATCTTGCTATTGTATTTATTCAATTGTTTTAAATACGTTTAGCGCTAAAGGTATTGAGTGATTTGGGGGGCATGAGACTTAATATACTGGCCAGCAGGAGCCCCGTCTGTCTGTTCATCTTAATTACAGGGCTGGTATCTTTAACACCGTAATGGGTAGCCACTACAAAATTTCACAGAAGAAACTGTAGGATTGGCCCAGAGCAATCCAATTGAGCTTTTATTCAATAAACCTGTTTTGGTATTGAATTAATAAAATCAAGGTGTTATTTTATCGAGTGCTATCTCAAACACAAAGTATGACGTTATGACACAGCTGCACAAACATAATACTGTTTCAGCTGAACAATATTTCAGGAAATCTTGATTGAGTTGAAATAATAATAGATTGCAGGTGGTCAACAGCAGATACTTTCAGGTGCTTACAGGTTGATCGCATTAGTTAATGATTTTATAATGTTCTTCACCTCTTATAACCTAGCTAGGACGCCAGATTCACATTTGTAATTTGTTACTGCTTAGTTTTGATCTCTAATTTGTAACATACCAACTGTACCACACTTTTGAAACAAATCAATATTTTCCATTTTATTTCATTTACAATATAAAAATTTAAATATTAAATAAATTATAAACCTACCATTAGATACTTATTTTTAGAAGACTAGAATGTTTCTTTATAGATTAGGTGACTCTGTAGGTACATACCATGTTCATTTTAAAATTTAATTCTGGTACGACACAATTTAACCCGTTCAATGAAGCAGTATCTTTTACTTTCGAAGACCGTCGTCGATTGTACCTCGCTGACACCGCAAATAGTGGATAGTAAGGTATATCATCTAGTAACAAAAGAGCTATGCAACAAAATATGGCATGCGAAGAATCGTGGTTTTGTACAGTTTATACTCACTAGATGGCGTTTTATTACATTTACGTCACGTTTCTGAATCGCGGTGTTAAGGTTCTCCGCCGTCGAACCACCCTCACGAATTTCTGTAAAAAAATCATATCCGCCTCCTCCTCAAGGAGCAGAAGATCGACGTGGCGCTCATTAGCGAAACTCTCCTGGGACCAGCGGACCAAATCAGGTTCCCTGGTTACCTGCTCTATAGGAAGGATGAGAAGTCGGCACTCGGCAACATCTATCGCGGTCTGGCGGTAATGGTGAAGCGAAGAGTCGTACATCAAGCTCTCCCTCCGACGTCATTGGCCACCTTTTATGCGCTGGGTGTCCAGCTGCACATGGCTGGCGAGGACGTCGACATCTACGCATGCTACAGCCCGCCCGCAGCACCGTTCGACTTAGCGGAGCTGCAGGTGCTCCTGAATCGATCAACGCACCCAACGGTCCTCGCCGGTGACATGAACTGTAAGCACCCGGGGTGGAACAGCTCTTCGCAGACGCGGAAGCCTGTGGGTACACGGTGTCCGGCCCTGAGACTCCCACCCACTACCCAGACATACAGACCCATTCACCGGATGTGCTGGACATCGTGATCCACAGAGGCCTGAGCTGCCAGATCACCCAACAGGTGATAGACGACGAGATGCAGTCGGATCACCAACCCGTCCGCGTCGTCTTATCGGAAATGCCGACCCGACTCTCTCCTCCAGCGCCACGTCGAAAAACGGATTGGACGAAGTTTCGAGAAGTGATGGAGACCACCACACTGACTTGGCCCATCGTCACCGCCGCGGACGTTGACGGACTGGCAGAAGAGATCACCGTTTGCATCCAACGCGCCTACGAAGTGGCGACAACAACATTAACGCAGCCGCAGGGGTCTCTATTTAAACCCCTGCCTACCCACCTTAAAGAGTTGGTCGCCAAGAAAAGGCGCCTACGCAAACGGTGGCAAAGTACTGGATGCCCGACCATGAAGTCCGAACTCAACCGTCTCGCGGAGAAGGTTAGGGCCAAGCTTCAAGAATTTAACGCCGAGAGCTGAGAGTCACACATCGACGCTGTCGAAGGAGACTGGCCGTCAATACACAGACTGTGCAGGCAGCTCTCGAATACCCCAGCTCCGGTGCGCCCGCTACTACACAGCGATGGGGCCCCAAGGTACATCGCAGCAGACCGTGCGGAGATCTTTGCTGAGCACCTGGAGCGTCAATTCCAGCCGAACCCGACCGACGACAACGAGCATGTCGCAGCAGTTGAGAGGCACCTCGAGGAATACTTTGCCTCGCCGATAACCCCAGATGAAGATCCGATTTTCTTCTCGCCTTGCGCAGTCAGACGCGCTATATTGAAGACCAAGCCAAGAAAGGCCCCTGGAGCGGACGGTATCACCAACACAGCGCTGCGCCACTTGCCATACCGTACGGTAGCGGCACTGGCGCGCCTGTACACGGGGATACTGCGCATGGGGGTCTTCCCGACCAGCTGGAAAGAAGGGCGCGTCATTATGCTGCCCAAAGATGTGCTGAAGCCTGGGAGCTACCGGCCCATAACTCTGCTGCCAACCATATCCAAGGTGTTTGAGCAACTCCTGCTGCGACACCTAGCATCTCACATCACGCCACATCCGGAACAGTTCGGGTTCCGCTCGGAACACAGCACGACGCTCCAGCTGTCGAGGGTACTGCACCTACTCACGGCGTCGCTGAACAAGAAAGAACACGCAGTTGCAGTATTCCTCGACATGGAAAAAGCGTTTGACCGCGTTTGGCACGCCGGTCTGCTCTTTAAACTGTCAAAATCAGACGCGCCCCGTCGCGTCATAAAGGTGGTCTCCTCCTTTCTTTCCCACAGGACTTTTAGGGTGGTGGTTGACGGAGTGCTGTCAAGCGTGCGGCCGATAGCGGCAGGGGTACCGCAGGGCAGCTGTGTCTCGCCGCTGTGCTACTCACGTTATACCGATGACATCCCCACGACGCAGGACACTACGCTCGCGCTGTACGCTGACGACGCCGCGTACATCTCGTCCTCTATTAGGCCAAGACACGCGGCCATCAAAATGCAGCGTGCCTTAGATTTGCTTCCCGACTGGCTGTCAAAGTGGCGGTTGTCGGTTAACGTGGGTAAGACACAGGCGCTGCTCGCTGGAGGCGCCCACCTCCCACCACCCTTACAGCTGCAAGAAATCCACATCGCATGGTCACCACAGGTCAAGTACTTAGGGGTCACCATCGACCGTCGGCTCACCATGGGAAGTCACGTCCGCAAGGTCACCGCGAAGGGCAGAACAGCCCGCGCACTGCTCCACCCGGTGCTCTCTACCCGCCTCCCGCTGTGTACCAAGCTGGGTGTGTACAAGACGTACATTCGCCCGCTGCTCACATACGCCGCCCCGGCTTGGCTCGCCCTCACTAGCGAGTCCAACAAGAAGCTCCTCCGCGCGCAGCAGAACCTGACGCTGCGGAAAATCACCGCTGCCCCTCGCTACGTGAGGAACAGCGTAATCCAGCGGGATCTTAGGATCGAGAGCCTGGACGACCACTGCAGGCGCCTTGCATCAAACATGATCACGCATCTGCTTGGCCTCACGTCAAGCACATAGCGCCCTGGCATGCGCGCCCACCTGACAGGAGACGCCTACCCCGCGACCTATTGCCGGACGCTGACGACCCCGACCCACCGGACTGACGCCTAAGTAAGCCGCCCTCACTTACACGCGGCTTACTTACACAATAATACTCTACACTCATCACATCCACTCGGCGTGCGTCGTGTGCTAAGTTAATATAGGCATGACGCGCACCGAATCCCATACAAACGCAACTTCACAAGCGCATAAACTCACGCGTTGAATGTGCAGCGCGGGCTTGCAAAGTTGCAATTCAATCGCTGACACGAGCGGTGTAACACAACACATTGCCGCCCACACACACATAACGGCCCCTTAGTCTGGAGTGTGACCGGCTCGACCTGGAAGCATCTGCAGACGGGGGTCTACATCCTCAGCGGGGAGCTTAAGTCGGCACCTCTGTCGCTGGTCGTCTCCCGCCGGGCCTCCTCCGGGGAACCGGAGGTTTCACCTGGCGGAGGCAGACCGCCGGGGTGGCTTGAAAGAAGCGGCTCTGTGGATCAGTGCCGTGGTGCTCCTGCTGAATACAAACGCATTCACACACATAGGCAAGTTGCGCTACCGCCGCACTTGCCCCAGGCCACGCCTAAATGGCCCCCCAATGAACGTGCCCGTATTGACGGGCACCGTATGAAACCGCGGGGTTTTAAGGGCCATGCCCGTAACCCGCCTGCCGCGCCCCCTGACGGAGACGTAGCGACTACCCCAGAGAAAAAATCATACTTACCTGGCATAGGGGATACCGTGATCAAGAAGGCGGTTCCCCCAGGGCGAGGCCTTCCCATTAGAGATGATGAATATAACCATCAACCATTAAATTTAACTAATATTTAAAATTAACCATGATATTCAATATAAAATTAACATAACGAATAAAAATATCATATCAACTTCTTCGGCGCAAAATTGGCAAGGACGAATATTTCTCTGTCTCGCTCGAACAACGCGCTGTCTCTCGCTCGCTCGGGTTGACCTTCGGAGCGGCAACGCAGTGTCGTCAGTGTCGTAGAAATATTTATTCCGTTACGTGCATTCAATTGTATGTTCTATCTTTGCTACGTTAAAACACATTTACTGTTGGGGATATTTTATTCTAAAGAAAGTTGTTGATATTTTTAACCAATATTTCGGTCGGTTAATGGTTGATTTTTGATATAAGTTTATTTTATTAGTTAGTTTTGATATTTTACTCAAATAACAAAGTCGCGTCGTTGCGTTGTTGTTGTTTTTTTTGTTTTACAAAATGCCGAGACGAAATAATGATACGTGGAACCATTTCGATAGGGTGGTCGTGGGGGTGGAAAAAGTCGCAACTTGTAAATATTGTAAAAAAGACACATAGATGTATTTATCCAGTACTATACAATATATTTAAAACCAAATGTAATATACTGGTTACATTGGTACCCTGTGAGCGGGCCTTTTCAAAGGCGGGTTATATCGTAAATGACAGAAGAACTCGCCTCACTACATCAAAAGTAGCCCAAATCATGTTTCTAAATGTAAATAAAATACAATAAACAAAAAAGAACGAAAAACACAAAAAAAAATTACAAAAAAATAAAATAAAAAAAATGCATAAAAATAAAAACCATAAACAAAATCAAAGTACTTGATACCAAAACAATGTACATAGACAATCAATGAACTTTTAAATACGCCTAGCACTTGTTAAAAATATTCGATTATCTAATCGAGTTATATTATTATGCTAGTCAGTCCTAAGCCTGTTAAAGTATGAAGGGAAGTTTAACTTAACAATTTAAACATGCATTAGTTAATAGAATATTCAACTTTTCAACATGTTGCAGATACTTGAATAAAAATATTAACTAATATTTTCAACCAATAAAAATATCGATATTTTTATTTAACCATTAACCAATAAACAATTTCAACCAATATTCTCATCTCTACTTCCCATTGCACTGCGGTCGGGTTGACCCCTGCGATTATCCCTAATGTGGATAACTCGGATGCGTAATTTTTGGTAGTGGGGACTGCGTACGCGCCGTCCCCTCGGAATTCCTATGATAAAAATAGCTTCAGCGGATGTTGTAAACTTGTTACTCACGAAATTAATTTTAATTAAATATGGAGTGTCCAATAAATAACTTACCCTAGGGATAATAAATATTAATAACCTTAATAAATAATTTAAAAAATAAAGGGTTTTTAAAATGTTAATAAATAAATAGATGTTTATAATCTATAAAACAATAATTATAATTCTTAAATTTAATTCTGTATTAATAAAACAGTTTAACTTAATATGTACATATTAAGGTGGAAGCATAGATGATCTCACTGCCATTTTGTCGCTAGATGGCGACACATCCACAATTTCGAACATTTTCAATTTTTACACTTAACATAGACATTTTTAATAAACAACTTTATTCTTAGCGAAACCTAGGGCATTAACTTGATTTTTTTAGATCATCACTGTGCTTGTTAACTGGTATCATACAAAGATTAGAACATAATAATGATTTAGCCGCATGAATTTACTCTTTACACACACATGCAAAGTAAATAGTAGTAACTTCCGACTCCACTAGATGTCGTTTTATTCAAACATGGTTGGAAATTAAAATGTCCAGATGGTGTTAATTTTAAAGAAAGAGGACCAAATTATTTATATGATGAATATCCTTACAGTATAGCAAAAACTGAAAACAAATATTAATTTACTAATTAAGCATACTTTAAATTACTAGAGGATTGTTATGTTCCAATCTATTTCTTAATAATATAATTATTGGGTTACCTATGCATACTTTTGTTTCTAGGCTCGATATCAGATACCTTTTCACCTTATCAAATTATTCAGATAAATTATTTTGGGTAATAAAGGTATATTGTACATAAATAGGTTGTTGTAATGTGACTGAACCTAAATAGTACCTAACGTGTAAATAAATTGTGACCTGTACTAAATAAATAAAAGATTATGTATTCAATTGTAAAGCGTTTTATTGTATCTTACTATAAATTAATAATCTTTATATATGGTTAATATTTTCATACAAATATCGTTTTATTTACTCTCACTGCATTTACCTAAATATTTTCTGGTTTGATTCGAACCATCGACTCGTACCACCACACAAAGATAACATCCTTTTTATAATATTTTGATATTTACAATTATGATTCTGAATTTAGTATTAGAAAGAATTATGTACGTAGATAACAATTTATGTAACATCACACGTAAGTGTAAGTATCTTACACAACACAAAAGTGGTTGCTAGCTAACCATAACATTTATGTTTCAAGAATACCCACTTATTATACAACTTTGAACAATAAATATTCTTTTACAATTGAATTGTTTGGCTGGTACCTAAATACATGAGTGAAACATATGTACACAGAAAAATCTTATAAACTAACAAATAACATAAACTATACATCGCTACGTAAAAAAATAGCATAATAATTAGTCTATAATGTTCCCACTGCTGAGACTCAGGCCTCCTCTGAACAGTGGTGATGAAATAATTTACACAAAGCAAAGTGTCTGCTTGGATTCGAACCATCGACTCGTACCACCATACAAAGATACATAAAAAATACTATAATAAAATATCTTCTCTTCTACACGCTACTTTTTGCTGCGCCGCCGTCGCCGCGCAGTATCAATCTTCTGCTTGTCACTTTTTACTTCCATTTATATCATTTCCGTGCGATCTGAATCAATTGCTGGGAGACATAGTTTTCGCTGCAACAAATGAATTTACACAGTTTTGTTAGACTATTCTTACTGAACCCACACCTCAGAAACCTGAGGATTAAGTTACGAAATGAGTAAGACTTATATTTTCATACCTTTTAATTCCTTGATGTCTAGACATTAGCATTTTTCTCAACTCGTCTCAAAATAATTTCCGGCAGTACACATGTTTTGAAAAATGTTACCAACTTTGGCATCATAGCGTTGATAAATTCCTCATCCCGGTTAACTTCTATGACAGTCAATGGTTGGGTGACAGATATAAAGCAAATGAAGTAACATTTACTCATTTTGGTAATTTGCAATTGACCCTGGACCTAGAATCAAAATAATAATAGCTGAGAAACAATCCAAGAAATACATTATATTTATACATACATGAACCAAGAAATAATGATCTTTGTTACTTACTTGATAATAATAATTATGCTTTTTGTTCATAACTAAAACATCGTTTTCCAAATGAATAGGAAAATTTCTATTTTCTGATGCTTCTCTAATATTTTGAGATTTCCTTTTCAAGGAGAGAAAACATTTTATTTCTACAATAGTATTTTCTGCTTCTATAATACCTGTAAAAAAGAACAGTTTTTAGGCCTACGCCACTGAACCAAATTAAAAAATCCACGCGACACACAAGATCCATGGGGGAGGAACCACAGGCAAAAGCTAGTTATTTGTATATTTTTATTATTGAATAATCTTACCATCAGGGCTAGCTGCTAAGAATCCAAAGTCTTCATCAATAAATAGACCTGATGGCTGATGACTCACTAAAAATCATTAGAAGAATTTCCATGATATCTTTTCAATGTTGCTTGCACTTTTTTCCGTGATTTTCGCGGCCCTGAATACATATGTCGTATATAGGCAAGTTTATTAGTCGGATTCATCTTAGGCAGAGTTGCAATTCAATCTGTAATCAAAAATAATAATTAAACACAACAGCAAAAGTATCGTAATTATGAAATGCTTCAAGAAATTTGTATTAGTCAGAAATAACACCACCATTTGTCACCATCAATCAAGCTGTCAAGCTGTGTGTGAAAATTTGCAAAACAACTGACAGAACATGAGAACAGACCAAATAGAGATGTCAATCTGAGATCGATTGAGCAAAGAATCGATTTTTTGGAACAAATAAAAACGTTTTTTCAAATCGATATCTAGTACTGAATCGATACAGGGAATCGATATTTCACCCTAGAACATCAGTATTTTGTTTTTTTGAATTGTTAAGAATTGTGGTGGCGGGAAAATTACGAACCATATCCAGTGCAAATCCTTTTGCGTAAAAATACGGTTTTTTTCCAATATGAGACTAGTTAAATTCTTTTCGCTCATCGATCGTTTTTTCGCCCTCGTAAACGTGTACGTTACCCTAGCAGGAATCGATTTTTCGTTTTTTTTTTCAAAACGACAAGGGGCACCAATTTTTTATGTAGGGGCACATTTACAGCAGATTAGGCACCAACTATACGTTCCACTCATATAACTATAGGAGACACTTTCTTGCTAGGGTAACGTACACCCCGTAAACCCCTACATTGCGAATTTCATCGAAAACAAATGATTGATTTTTGGAAAATTATTTCTTTATTTGTGAATCGATTTTTCATATTTCTTTCGAATCAATTCAGTAACGGATCTTTTTCGGAGAGTTTTTTTTTGGTTCCTTTCGTCCCTCTGGGACAGGCAAAGTGAGCTGAGACCATACAGCCATTTTTTAGAGAGAATTGACGTCCCTATTAGGGGGAAATATTTGAAATTTAGAGTAGGTAGGTATGTGATGTGATGACAATCAACGAGTGTTGCTAACGTTTGATTTTGTATTTCCTCTTCTAAATCTTACACTTTTTTAAGTTTTAAGGGTTATTACTATTATAATATAACTCTGTATCACCTTCAAGCAGAAAAGCATCCTTTGTACATAAAAATAACACTTACCGTCAATAAAACACAAAAACACTTCACTTTTAAATAAAAACTCTTTCACGGATGGCACTCGTATGAATGGTTCTCAGTAGTAGCCCCAGTCACCAATTCTAAACCTGAATGGTGCTTACTACTTACTTAGCTACAACCATAAATGAATGATGTACAGCAGTGGTGGCTCTGACTTGTAAGTCAGAGCCACCACTGGTGTACCTATATCATTCATCGTTTTAAATATCAGAACATCCTACAACTTACTACTAAAATACTGCCCTATGTTTTATTTCCCCTTTTTCTTGGTAAACTTCTTAGATGGCAAGACCAATTTATCTCGACGCACTTTGACGTGTGCTAATAATAATAAAATGTGCAATTGTTATGAAAAATCAATGTGGTTTGTCTGTGTATTCACTTATCTTGATGGTTTCACATAAATTAAATATGATTCAATCAATAGATGTAAGTAGTACCTACGTGTCACCATTGCGTAGGTAGGTAATTAGAAAAAAAATTGGTAAAATTGCCTACGCTGATCGCCTGATTTAGGTATACCCTAAGTTTACATGAACTTCTATTCTCTGATTTTATTCAACCCAAACCAATGAATTAGTACCTAACCGTGTCAGAAAATGTATTATCAGTACCTACTTACATTCAGTAGAAAGATTTTTAAATCTTTAGGTACTTTATATTTAAAGTAGATAATACAATAATTACATTAGTATTGTATCTGTGTGAACCAAATGCAGATCGCAGATATTTTTTTTCACTTTCTAGCATTCTTTCTCATTCCCTAATAAAAAACATTTTATCAATCATAAAATGTAAAACCCGCGGGCAAACCCGCGCGCCGGCGCTAACTTTCTAGAAACACAATTTTGGAAACGATTCGCAAGTTGTCAAGACAATCACGCATGGACTGACTGGAGCAATTTGGCAACAACGCGGGGTGCGTCTGAATGGCAACGTCGCATCGCCGGTCACTCGACGTGTAACCTTGGCGCTTGTTCCAATTTTCGAACGAAATTTCGAAGCGCCATCTATTATAAATGTTTACCGAACGTAAACTCGTAACACAACAGCAAATAACTCTTTCTTGGTGGTTCTTCAAATTTCTGTTAGATGGCGCGATTCAGGTCACTCACACATGTAAAGATTTTTCGTTTTTTATTGGGTCTAATTCTCCTAGAAATACTGTTTTTTTAATAAAATTTTGGCGTTAGGCGAACATAATACATTATAAAGTCTCATTATACTTGCTTTTATTCTGCAGAAACCGTTTATTTACGGAGATTACAACCCCTGAAAAATGTATGGCGAGGCCTGTCTAGGCATCCGCCTTAAGTTAAACTGTTTTATTAATACAGAATTAAATTACTTAACCAATAATAAAATGTATCACATTAAATACCCAAGGTTCTTCCTCCTCTCTCCTACTTGATCTATGCTGTGCCCGACAGGGTTCGTGATTGTGTCTAAAATAATTATTTCCTTACAACTATGTACATTATGGAGTACGCAATAAAGAATTGAGAATTGAAATAAATTAATACTCACTCAATATTCATCAGGGTTCAAGCAAGCAAGGAACTTTTTGTCTTCGTGCACATGTTTTATTATAACACAAACTGTAATTTCGCAGATACTCCGCTACTTCTTATCAGTTACCATACCGAGCCAGAGAATTAGGCTAGTCATCGAATTTAGCTCGCCACCTTGCAACAACGACGGTGCGATGCCATAGTTCCCACGCGTGGAAAGTGCATAATAGCCTCAGCCGGTTTTAATAAAGTAACCCGTCAGTTCAGGGTTAGGTACATTAGGAGGGTTGAATTGAGTCGACTGCATAAAATGACACAAATTGACAAGTCTACAGTATAATGTTTAATTTTCATAGTGCGGTGAATTTAATAAAAGATCTAGTAAAGCCTAATTTATTGAAATGAGTTCCGGTAGATTTCTCTCTCATAAAAACTACCAATCTGTTTTATTTCTCGCTAAACAGCATGTAACATTCAAATTCTAATTATAAAAATTCTTATAGCCGAACTGAACTAAATATACCTACTCTTAAAAAAGAGGACAAATAATTTAACGTGAAAGCACCATCTGGTTAGTACAAGTGGAACTTCTATTAAATCACACGTGCAAGAATGTAGTGCTAAACCTAAACTGCTAAGAATAACTCAGACTCATCTCATCTGAACTTGTATCTATTTTAGTTTATAGGCTGGCAACTAGGTACTGTTGTAGATGCTTTATTACAGAATAGTATTTTGTAGCCTTTATTGCGTTCACTATAGCTTGACGCGTGACGCGATTGTTAGCACTGAATTTTGCAGTCTTAGGCCCGTATTTATAGGACGTTACTAAGTACTCAAGCATTACTTAAGACTAGATTCAAGCCATTGGATTGGTTGAATTTAGTATTAAGAGCGTTTACGACGTACGGCATTTCATACAAACTTTCAAGC
This sequence comes from Tiliacea aurago, assembly GCA_948098905.1. Taxonomy (NCBI): domain Eukaryota; kingdom Metazoa; phylum Arthropoda; class Insecta; order Lepidoptera; family Noctuidae; genus Tiliacea; species Tiliacea aurago. The sequence goes on along the minus strand of OX402583.1, from coordinate 2,439,611 downwards.
CCTTGTTTTTCGAAATGACTGAACCGATTTTAATGAAACTTCATACGCATAAGCAGGTATAAAAAGTTAGTCAGGAACATTTTCGAAATACCTTATTTAAAAACAGATAACTGGAAATCGCTGTTTCTATGGAAAAGTTAAAATCGGTCTAATTTGGCTGTAACACTATTTTTCGAAAATGTTCTTAACTAACTTTTTAGACCTTTGTATCCTGCTTATGCGTATGAAGTTTCATAAAAATCGGTTCAGTCATTTCGAAAAACAAGGGCTTGAAAGTTTGTATGAAATGCCGTAAGTCGTAAACGCTCAGTAATGCTTGAGTACCTACTGAGTAACGTTCTATAAATACAGGCCTTAGTTTCAATACTAATAGAGTTAAAAATGGCGACTCACAGAACTGAACTCCCAATCACATGACTTCAAAATTCAGTGTCACCAATCGCGTCACGCGTCAAGATATAGTGAACGAACATTATTCATGTGTCTATTTACATCGAAATTGAATCTTCGAAACTATTACAATACATGAGATGTTTTTGACAGGTATTAGTGTAAATTAGACGTGAGGCATAAATATTGGATTAGGTATGTGGATTAGGTATTTTTCGATGCGAGTCCGTACCTAATCCAAAGCGTCGAGGATTAGGTATGGCACAAAATATTCGTACACAGTCTACCCAGAAGATATTCCGTACCTTAAAATGTGGGGGTTAAGTTTCAAGTTTAATTAGCATTGCCGCCAGCACCATCTATGTAGAATACCACTGGACTAGTTGCGCAGCCGCAGACTTGCGCTAAGGTAGTTCGCGAAATTCAAATTTTCTTACGTTTTTTGCAGGTAAGTAATAGGTTGTATGTTGATTTAAATATGATCCGCGGATGTATCATATTTAGATTAACCTAGCAACCTGACACAGACCTGCAAAATGCAAAGAACGTAAGAAAATTTGAATTTCGCGGGCTACCTTAGCACATGAAGGGTAATTTTGATCACTTTAATAGACGTTAAAAACAAAAGTGAATCACGTTGACTTTATGTACCGTTTGCCCATAAAAAACGAAATATAATCCACCGTTCCACAATATATTAGAAACGGAACGTCCATACTCCATGCCAAATACATATTTCTTACCCAATCCACATACGATACATAATATCGGTAACAGGCCAGCGGCTGTATTGAATACATATTCGGATTAGGTATTTCTAAATACTAGGATTAGGTATCGTTTTTACCTAATCCGACCCATGTCTAGTGTAAATGGGCTTTGTATAGTTTGTATGTATGCTGCGCTTTGTTGTCAATCAATTGATCAATGACCTACTAATTATAGTTAGAAGAACTCAAAACAAGGGAATTCCGAGGGGACGGCGCGTACGCAGTCCCCACTACCAAAAATTACGCATCCGAGTTATCCACATTAGGGATAATCGCAGGGGTCAACCCAACCGCAGTGCAATGGGAAGGCCTCGCCCTGGGGGAACCGCCTTCTTGATCACGGTATCCCCTATGCCAGGTAAGTATGATTTTTTTACAGAAATTCGTGAGGGTCGTTCGACGGCGGAGAACCTTAACACCGCGATTCAGAAACGTGACGTAAATGTAAAACGCCATCTAGTGAAAAGTAACTGTACAAAACCACGATTCCTCTCGTGCCGTATTTGTTACATAGCTCTTTTGTTACTAGTTATTATCTTACTACTAGCTTTTGCCCGCGGCTTCGCCCGCGTGGAGGTCGGAAATTATCCCACGGGAATATACTACCGGGATAAAAAGTATTATATATCCTAACCCAGATCATGGTCTACCCATGTGCCAAATTTCATTTAAATCCGTGCAGCCGTTTTAGCGTTAAAGCGTAACAAACAAACTCACTTTCGCAATTCTAACATGATTTGAAAGACACGTGGCGCCATCTATTATCATATGAACGTTATTGTTGTTTTCCTCGGGAACAGTACCGTTTTTCGGGATGAAAGGTGCCCTATGGCCGTTTCTGTACACCTGACTACGTATCTATGTTAATAATAATTTCAGGATGATCGGTTCAGTGGTTTAGGCGTGAAAAGGTAACAAACTTCGCATTTATAATATTAAGTTAGGAAGTTAGGATTTGTAGTGTCAGTGGCGCGGGCGGGCGGTACCTACAATCGACGGTCTTCGAAAGTAAAAGATACTGATTCATTGAACGGGTTAATTATAGTTATTATTATTATACATAACAACGTATATACGTTCTTCTTTCTTTTTTTTTTAAAGAGGTATGCCTGAAAGAGGCATAACTCTTTCAATCATTATTTGTGCCCTTTCAATGAAAATTGGCAGGGTTTGCCCAAATAAATCCTCCGAAATTGTAATATTGTTAACAATACGTGCAGCTCGTGATATAGGGGTAAACTTGAGTAGGTTAGTCCTAGCGTGGTCCTAGCCTAGCTGCTGGCACGTCTCAGAGCGGGGCGGCGGCACCCGTCCGGCGCGCAGCCGCAGCGCTGCCAGGTGCAGCAACCCTAGCAGTACGCGAGCCACGTACTTGATTGGCGCTACGTCCCTTCTTACTGCCAGCCTAGTGTACCCAACCATGTCCAGGGGGCCTAAAATGGACGCTTTCGCAGAATCATATTATGATCTGCGTACAATTCATATCCCGCAATTCATCTGTTTGACAGTTGTGTATGGAGTTTCGTAAAATGGTCCACAAATTAAGAATTATTATAGTGAAATCTAATGTTAAATAGCAGCTGTCAAACAGATGAATTGCGGGCTGTATGAATTGCACGCATGATTCTGCCAAAGCGTCCATTTTAGGCTCCCAGGACGAACAGACTTGGGTACATCAGGGGATAAAAGGGACCAGGGCACCGGGGCATCAGGGGGAAGGGGGGGATTGTGACCTACGGTCCTACCCTAGATATTACTAATTGAATTACTAAACGACAATATTACAATGGAACTTACAATTTTATAACTGGTCAAATGTTAGTGAACTATAAACGATAACTGTCGTAATAAAGGATTTTGGGGAACACAGGCGCGGTGAGGCGTGATGTTGTGGTTACAAAGTGAATGACTAGCTCTTTGTACGCGACTTCCTCCGCGTGGATTTTATAATTTCCCGAACTTCAACACCCGCTCCTCCAAACCCTAAGTACAAATATTTGTCCCAAGTTTTAAGTTTCTAAACCGAAGAAATTAGATTTTTCATACAAACTGTATTTTTCCTTTTCACCCCAACAGGCGAAGATTAAAAAAAAACGTTTGGTACATTTTCATTATTGATTTTTAAATAACCAATCTAAGAATCGAAGCAAGCAGTAAAATCCTATCCTTAACACGTGAATACTCCTTTTCATCCAGATAAGGGTGGATTTTCGAGAAAATACATAAACACGTAAGTCTTATTTTGTAGGGTTTCGTACCTCAAAAGGAAAAAACGGAACCCATATAGGATAACTTCGTTGTCCGTCTGTCTGTCTGTCAGCCTGTCAAAAGTCAAGACCCTTTTTCTCAGGAACGCGTGTAGGTATCAAGTTGAAATTAATATCAAATACGTAACTCTACGGTCCCTTGGTGCTCTAAAAAAATCAAGCTTTGAAGTCAACTCAATAAAAAATAAGGTGATTTATGTGACATATTCTCGTCCGAAAATAGTTAATTTATAACTAACGATTTTCGGACTTTTTCCTTTACTTATGCTGTGAGACTTTTTTTGCCAAATTTCATGATTCTAGGTCAACGGGAAGTACCCTATAGGTTTTGATTTCTTTGCGAGTATCAAAATATGTCACATAAATCACCGTATTTTCACACAGTTTTATCACATAAGAACATAATTATTGTTTTGCGATTACAAACTTACATTTGCAGTTGGAGAATTGACCGTTGCGTATATCGTTATATGGGAGAACATGTTTTTCAACTACAATGTTAAATTTGATTTTGGGATAAATCCATCCCAACTACCCTACCCTTCGTTGTGCGTAGTCCATCACGCCCTTGACTGGTTTTTATCAAGATCATTAATTCCAAGTTTCAAATTAATCGGCCCACGCGATTCTTCCATAAAAACTTTGGGCGTAGTTTTGAAAAACGAATAACGTCCAACTTTTATAATTATTTAATTACTTACATTTTCTTATCAAATCAATCAAGTTTATAAACCCAAGGAATAAGATTTTTCATACAAACAAAATCTTCCCTTTTCATCCCCTTCGAGGTAGAATTTCCAAAAATCTGTGTTATGTGATATAGCAAGAGTACCTGTTGCGGCTGCAGCACGGCGAGGCTCCCGAGCAGCTCGGCGCGGCCGCCGCCGCCGCAGTCGCCGCGCAGCACGGCCGCGCGCGCGCTCGTGCGCAGCAGCTGCGTCAGCACCACTATCAGGATCTGGAAACATGCACGTTCGGACTAGCCACGGGTAGGTTCAGCCTAGGCACGGGTAGGTTCGGACTAGTCATGACTAGTTTCGGTCTAGTAACGACTTGTTTTGGGATAGTTTCAGTCAAGACATGACTAGTCACGACTAGTTTCGGTCTAGCCATGACTATTTACGACAAGTTTTGACCTAGTCACGACTGGTTTCTGATTACTTTGAGAATAATCACAACAAGCATCGGATTAACAACCAAATTGGGACTAGTCACGAATAGCGTCGGGCTAGTTCTAGACGACTAATTAAATTTTTCCTTGCAAAAACTTACTTGAAACAAGAAGACGAGCATGTTGAAGCATTGCAGCGCCAGCAGAGCGCGTGTGAGCGGGGCGCGCACCGCCTCCACGCAGCCGCGCGTGTGCAGCGACGCGGACAGCAGTGGGGAGGCTTCCGACCACACCTCGCGCCACTCCGACTGGAAGCGACAAGGTTGGGTCATGGTAGACGATGGTTTCTCAGGAGTAGGCAGTGACCTATCGCTGCCGGCCGTGGTCGAGTCGATGACCGGCAGTGAGGAGTCCTGAGACGCGGTGGTGTCCTTCTGCGAGACAGTCGTGTCGCAGAAGGAGGCTGCGGAAAGGGAGCGGGAGATCTCGTCCGCTCACCCGGCCCGCAGCAGGCGCACCGGGCGTCGGCGGAGGGCCGATAACGCCCTCTTCCAGCCCCCATAAATGGGTCCAGGGACGGCGGACTTGGCGACGTCCGCCGCCCCCTATCACATTGGACCCGAGGTGGCGGCGCGTAGTGTTCCACGCGCGCCCCTAGCAGACGTCGCGGGGGGGGTCAGACACCTCACCCCCCCCCCCCCCAGACTTGAGGTGCCCCGCAGAGGCGGGCCGGCACTAGCCGGGGATTGCGGAAGGAATAACAGATCCCAAGATCCCCGGTGCAAGTGTGGGAGGGGAACACTGGGGTGGTTTTTAGTCAGTAAGAGTCTGACAGACCCCTCCGCCCGGGCGGAGGACATCCATGAGGATTTTCCACCCCGAGAACAAAAAAAAAAAAAATGGTAGACGATGGTTCAACCAGTACCGGCCGTAGGTTAGGGTGCGGTTGGGCAAACGCCTAGGGTGGCCATACATTAATGGATGCTAAAGGCGAAATGAAGGGGACACAAGACCGAAATATTTTCAGTAAGGGGCGGTTTGTAAGTCAAATTGTTTATTTCAAATAGGCACATAAAAGGCACTTTTAAACGTCAAAATTTACAAAAAAAAATTTAATTGATTCTAGTCGGGGGTTCCAAAAGGTAGTTTCGTATGGAGAAGAATGGGCAAGAAACTCCACCGTTACTCTTTTAAAATGTTGTACAATATTTTTATAGGTATATTAATTATATAATTATATGTGAAAACGATGCACCTAGAATAAAATCACTATACCACAATAGGTAAAAAGAGTTAAGAATGAAGCTGATAGATATGCGGATATTGCGGAGGGCGAAGCCCTTGGACTTAAGAAGGAGCAAATAACAGACGGATAGCTGGTAGCACACTGACGTTTATTTTTAAAGTCAAGATGACAGATTAACAGTACCATAGATCAAACCATAACTATACAACATTCCTTCCCATAGCTTGACAAAATAAACTTAAATCAAAAACTCTAATAAAAACGCTTCTATTCTACTCTAGGCACAGTTCCCATAACCATACAACAGAAGCAATGACAGATAAATTAAGTATGTGAAAGATACATGGAGCTCACATATTTACAAACATAGTAAAAAAAAAATACGTTTTCCTATAAAATAATAATAAGTATCAGTGTGAGTTAAGGTAATCACAAAAAATAAAATAAATATCATAAAAATAATAAAATAGAGGAGTATTATTGGAGTTGCAACCCCCCCCCCCCCCCCCCACGCACGTTTGCAAATATGAACGTCATCATCTAGGTACCTTGTCTTTTCCCAACTACATTAGGGTCGGCTTAGTTTCCAGTTTAACCAAATGTAGCTGAATATCAGTATTTTATTTATCAGACCTCCACAACCCAGTTACTGGGTAACACGATACGATACCTCTTGGTAAAACTAGTTGTCAGACTTGCAGGCTTCTGACTATCCGTAATGACTGTCAAAGATCTACGAAGAATGACAGCCGGGTCCCATGGCTTAACGTGATTTCCGAGGCACGGACGGTATGAAAAAGATGGTCGCACCCAGAGGCCGACCGCGGCAAGCATATCGATCGAACTGTGCGGCTGTTATTTTCCCAAGATACTTTTGCCAAACAATAAGCGTAAGGCTCAGCGCAGACAGAAAGGAATAATCCCCACGCGGTCTCGGGCATTTTCTTTACGGATCGCGTATGCTCGCGCGTATCTTCGAGGACGCGCGAGAATTTTTGTCAGGTTCAAGCATTTATGCACTTTATTGTAATAATTTTAAAGTTTATTTTCAAGTGCGTTAATAAAATCCTCTCCGCTGCGCTCCGTTGTCTGCGCTGAGCCTAAGGAGCTAAAATTTTCATGCTCGCTTCGGTCGGTGGGGTGCTAATATTTTCGGATTTTTTGTTGTTAACGTTGCAAATCTATCTATGTTGGACAATGGACATGACATTATTGGATGTAGGATGTTTGAAAATGGATGTCTATGCTGGATGGTGAATCTATGATGAATGTTACCTGTTGCAAGGGGTCGTGGTAGCAGGGCGCGAGAACGAGCGGCGTGCAGCATGAGTAGGGTGTCACCGGGGGCAGCACCTTGCCGTCTGCGCCCGCTAATCTACAGCAAATCATAATATTAGAATAATGCTCAAACCCTTTTTTGATGTAAAACGTCTATAGCCGCACGTAAAACCGATTGCTGGCGGGGCGACGCATGCCGCGTGGCGATGCCTCGTCACTATACAGTCTATAAGTAGGAGTGTGTAAATAATTTCGATGTTTCAAATCGTGCAGGCGTCCCGTGACGGCTCAATTTTTTTTTTAGGTAAACAGTTATGAATTGTCAAGAAATCGGTAATTCCATTACCTATTTGCTCATTCCAAAGGGCATTAGGTTCCTATGGAGAAGAACGGGCAAGATTTCCAAGTAACTTGCGTCATTGACTCCAAAAGAAATCGTCAAATATTTAGTTTTTTGTTTTATTATGTTTAAATATCGCTACCCAACACGTCTGTGGAGTGTCGCTAGCTATTTACCTAGTACTGCTTTCAAAATAAGAGAGCTACTAACTCACTTCATAACTAGGTCTGATCCCTCGTTTAGGAAGTCCATGTTGATCCAGGGGATTTCGTGCCAATCTGTCGGCTTGTCTGCACCACAGCAACTAAGTTCTACCTGGATTACAGAAAATATAATCCCATCAAACACATAAATGTGAAAATGGGAGCCAAGTTTAAACCCTGACTTATGAGGAAACAGAGAGACTCATACAAACTTAAAATATATTAATATCACATCCTCCGCATACATATACACGCATCCTAAACACATACCCTGACACACGCGCCTCCACACCCTCCCTCACACACACACTCACTCACTCACGCACACACACACCCACATATACTGCTACAACTATTACTAATAAATGTCTAGTTCTAGTTTTATTATTAAGTATAGTATAGTATTATTATTAATTGTTTATGTCTAGCTTCTACCAAATTTGTTGTTATGGAACTCAGTATTGTCTTTCGCTCCTGGGGTGGGCGCTAATAACTGCGACTCAGTTTCTAAACTAACGCAGTATTAACGTACACGAAAATTGTTAATATATGTTTTTGTTCCAATAAAATATTTGATTTGATTTGATTTTGATATTAAAAATATGCGTGGTAGTCGACTTCGCCGACAAAAGACCAACGACCAACCAGTCGATACCCACAAAGGTTTTCGACTAGCTGTTCACAATGTTGTGTTGGTGCCTACGCTTATATTATGGAAGTGAATGTTAGGTGTGGCAAACGAAGCATGCAAGTAAAATAAATGCTGTGGAAATGCGTTCCTTGCGAAGCATGTCTGGCGTGACTATGAATGATAGGCTGAAAAATTATGTGATAAGGCAACGGTGCAGTTTAAAAGAAGATGTAGTGACAACATTTTTAAAGAGTATGGTATAGTTGGTCATGTTGAGAGAACGAATGAAAGGCGACCAACAAAAGGTACTAATTTACAAAGCAGAGGTGAGTGGAAACGCTGGGACGCCCTAGGAGGACATAATATAGTAACCTAGTTCGTGATGTTCTTCAGAAATGTCAGTACTCGCAACTTGCGTGCGTGTATAACCAATTGACGAGAAGAACGTAGGCGAAGCAAAAGGAGTATGTACGGAGCGTAGCAGGTAGCGTTCCATAGTTTCTGCCTACCCCCATGGGAAGAAGGCGTGAGTTTATGTATGTATATGATTGTAATGTCTCATGCATAAAAAACAATACATTTCGTATTTTGTTCATAAGAATGTTGTTGTTGTGTTGTTGTTGAATGTTGTTGTTGAATGTTGTGAGTGTGTGTGTGTGTTGTGTGTGTGTTTTTGTTATTCCCTATAAATATTATGTCGTTGGTGTACCTTGTTTAATAAATAAATAAACAAGTAAATAAACTTCAAGTTTAGATCAAGTCTTAACTTTCGAATAGCAACAGTAATAACTTCTACCTGCATTGTATCCAAAAGCGCTTTCCACGTCGGTTCTGTGAGATATTGTGTGATTCCAATACGTAAAGATGAAGACAATTCCTTCATTAGAGCCTGCAACATAACATTTTACTCATTTTACTTTTAATAAAACATGAGCATTTTTTTATTAAAAGTCACAATTTTAGTAACAGTCTCCTTAGTAATGGGACTGTTAGCCCACAATAGTTTGCATATCACCTCAATCAATCAACCTACCCATTCAATCTTCAGAATACTAAGACCGCAAATTTTAAGCGGGGTTTCTTGCTGGCTCAAGCTCGCTTTAATAAATTTGTTTAGTTTTTAAGCACATAACAACAGAGGAATTAAAGATTTAATGCCTTAGATAGCCAGGCCCGCTTGCAGTAGTCCTTTTTTTACACTAAAGGCAAAAACGTCAGTGTAGCCCTCAGCTCATGTTTTTTGCAATTTGCAGGTCAGTATCAGGTTCTATGTTGATCTAAATATGATTCGCGGCCGTATCAAATATTGAGTTATAGAATTATAATAATAAAAATCAGCAATACTAGTTTATTTTAATGTGCGAAGTAAAAGACTTTTCCCCATACATCGTCGAACTACAGGAAGAACAGCTGTTTAGGGCCCCAAGTCTGCTATTTTTATAAATTCAGTCATTCCAACACGATCCCATTGTCATTTTGCTAAAAGTTCGTAATCTGCTAAATTCATAATGGTCGATCATTGTTCAGCAGTGTATTCCAACCACGGAGTAGGACCAACCTTGAAATCGCGAAATAAAAATCAGCTGTTCCATACATTTTGTCGATTTCAGCGAACACAAATGTAGGGAACAGCTGACTTTTTTTTCGCGATTTCAAGGTTGGTCCCATAGAAAAAATTGTTTAAAATGATGAGTACAATGACCCCTTTTCGGGTTTAGTGTAAACAAAAACATAGTTGTATACATAGAACCTCCTCCGTTTTGGAAGTCGGTTAAAACCAGATTGATACCTTCAACGTCCCCCGACATGCGAGATATACCAGCATGCCATTAGCTGCGACCAGGGAGCCGCTTGCCAGCCACACACTGCTGACCAGCGTGGCTCGCTTCCAATGCGGACACTTGAGCAGTACGGCGATGAGGCGCAGCCCGCCTGTGTAGTGCAACTTCATGCCGTACGCTTGGAAGAGGATCAGGCCGTAGAGGAGGACCACTGTCACCTGCAATTTGTTGCTCGAGATAACACAACTGATTATGTTAAATTATTGTGAGGAAGTCTTTTAGGGCAAAAGCGCCAGTGTACAGTCCGCCTCAAAAAGATGTACACACGGACAAGGAGCCATTTTATTGTCTACAACCATGGTATCCACCGTACATGTACATAACATAGTAGGTACTTATACAATTTATTTGACCAATACAAAGTAAACATTTTGTCCCAAAACATCCAAGACAACACATCCTGTGACCAAAACAAGGTAATCTAACAAACATGTATACAGTAGTAATAATAATTAATAATTGAATAATCATTCAATAACGAGGTAAACAAATCTTACTTTCGAGATGAGATGAGGAGCTAGAAATAAGTAAGTATTTGTATTTAGTTGAAAATACGATGTCATTGGCATTTATCCTAACGCGTCAGACTGACATAAGTATTAATAATGTCATCACAGCGATCACATCTTAAGGTCTCACCGGGAGCATTTGCGTGTAGTGTAACAGTTCAGATTCGAGTATTTCATCAGTGAATGCGTCCAGGCGAACCTGGCGAGCATTACCGTGCGTATCTTTAATGATACAATTCGTAACATTGCAGCATTGAGTCCGGAAAACCAAGCACTACATAATGAATCGATGTAACATGTACCTATCTATGAATACTCATAGTTCTAGCGGTTACAAAAGCGAATGCTCCGTAGTCAGTGCGTCAAGTTGGCACAGTATTGTAACGCATTTCTCAAAATTAAATCATGGAATGTAAATTGTACACGAATACCCGGTGAGTGGCCACCTTAAAAAGCATTAGCAACATTCGATAATGAACATTTATGATTTACCTAATTGTATTTCAAATCAAAAATCCAAAAACAAATGACACGTCAGTGACGTCATTCATGAAATGAAAAGGACAAAAATAAAATTCTTGTTCTTCTACGAGTATTAAACGAAGTTAAAAACGTATCATTCGATATAAGTCGTATGACGGTATGACGTCGTCAGTCTTGTTTACATTGTTCTGGAACTATCAGTGTGTACATTGTTTTGGTCATAGGGTGTGTAGATGTATTGGGATAAAAAGCGAAGTTTGTTTTGGTAAAATAAATTGTATATATGTTTTGTACCTATACGGTAGATACAATGTTATGGAACAAAGGTTGTTAACAATGAAATGGTTCCTTGTCCCAACCCACGAAATTAAAATTTTCTTAGGTATTTTGCAATTTTCAGGTCAGCATCATGCAGGTATGCTGATCAAAACATGATTCGCGACCGTATCAAATATGTATTTACAGAAATATAATCATTAGAATCATCAATCTAACTTTCTGATGGAAAATTGGCAAATTTTTAAGAACGTTCGCATTTTGAGCCCGTTACTTCTTTAGGCACGCTTGACTTGGGGAGTATGCTGGTGCATGACGAGAGCGTTACGGAAGTGACGAGAGCGTTACGGAAATATATTAGTATTTATATTTGTAAGTTTTAGGTACTTCAGTTGTGTGGTCTAAAGCGCACTCGTATTTTTTTTTTTGTGGTTGGGAAATTATCAAATAACTTCTCCCGGTCTGAGTGGAGCGGGTGAGCGTGTCAGACTTTTACTGACTAAAACCCACCCGTATTCCTTCAGTTGCCTGTGTGTCAGGGCCACGATATCCCTTTCGGACAAACTCGCAACCCTGGCATGCATTGGTCCTAACGGACCCCGTCAGTTCGTGCTGACATCTCTTTGAGGCACGCGGGGAACAAAACGCCGATCGCCTCCACGAGGACACGGTGGTGCTACGCCCAAGCCTGGCAGACCTCCGCCGTATGCTCCACTGTGTCCTCCGGGCGATCTACACAGTGTTAACACGCCGCGCCATGGCGCCTCTCTAGCCACTCCTCAAAGAGGGGACTTACCGCCACAATCTTCGGTGAATCTGAACTCGTGGTCGCGCCGACAGAGGACGTTATCCAGTTTTCCGAACAAAAAGTGACATATGCATATGCCCGCGACGATTGAGTATTCGTGCGGCGATCGCTTTTAAATAGGACGCGGAGTCAGTCTAAACCTGGCAAAAATATCTACCTCCCTCTATTTTCCCTACATTTATTAAAAACATTTCGAAATTGATTGTCGCTAAGTTAAGATTGAGACTAGTTTTTGAACGTTTCTAATTACGGGTGAATTGGCCGTCTGGGCACAGGCCTCTGTATGACAGTGACAGTCTTCACGGTCCTGTACAAGTCTCTTCCAGGTTCGACCCACGGTAGCAAAAATTTCGTGGTTCCTATGTTCTTCTTACCTTATGTATATGCTTGAGCAGCAGCATGACCCTCAGGCTGGTGTTGTAGCAGAAGATGACCATACACAAGGACACCACGAGTTGGGCGATCAGTAGCGCGCGCAGCACTCCCGCTAGCCGCGCGCGCCCGTCTCTACTGAACGTGAACACACCCCACGCCATCCAACATTTTGTTGGAGCATGCTAGCTGCCTCTGTGGAAGTAATGCTAGATTCCACTATCGTGCGAATATCGAAGAAAGCCGGAATTACGAATGCGTGAACAGCAAGCGAGTGACCATCCCTTATCGACGCGGAATGGACTTGAGCCGGTCAGAAAGAGCTTTGTGTTCATGCAATAAAACTGAAACAGAAGTCTTTCGCCTCGTTTAGAAAGAAAAAGTGTTTATTGGGACTTGCCCAGGAAAATCAGAAACTAAACACAGTCATAGAAACATAAATAGATATAAACACAAAAGTATATTATTTATAAGAATGAAAATAAAAAACAGAAAGTCCTGCGGGGCGAGCACGGGTACTGTGACATGACTTGAGTCACACATTTTACCACAGTTTGAGCGATAAAACTGTTTTGTCATAAAATGCTAGTACAAATTGACATGACATAATTTATCATGTATTGTCACAAACGTGTCGGCACGCCCGTGCTCGGCCTGCTGTACGAGGTCAAAAAGCTCCTAGCTCCGCAAGGTGCTGTGACATTTAAAAATAAGTGTCGCAGCCCTGGTTTTCTGGTATTCCGCTGTGAAGGCCTGTTTCAGTTCGGAAGAGACCGCGACACCGCGTCGAACTTATAATACGAAGGGTGGTGATACACGATCGGCTCAAGCCGATTCCGCGTCGGTAAAAAAAGTATGGACACTCCCTAACGCTCCACATTCGCCTGGCCTCTTTCCTCGGGGCTCGCACCAGGGACTTGAACTATACAGAATACCCAGCTCATCCCGGAAAGCCTTGGCTAAGCCAATAATACAACACCAATCGGTCACAAACAAACACGTCTCCGAAAGACTGTTTTTTTTATTGAAGAATCATTATAATTCGAATAGTAAATCCATTTTGTTTTCAAGCAAAATCATCGAGCTTCTTGAAGATAACCGTAGGAAGTTCACGCCATTTTTGGACACATAGAAGCACGGTTAGTGCGACCTGGCGACTTCGCCATGGCGTCCCAGTGTATTAGCGCTCTTATATCCTTACGATTTTCTTTATAAATCGCTAAATGGGACTAGAACATAGAGAATACATACAACTATATGTAGCTCAGTTATCAACAAGGGGTCGATGACTAAAACGGTGGCCAGACCAAATCCCCTAGTCCTTGGGAATATCTTTTCAAGCCTCACTAGCGGACCAATATTTGGCGCCAAGCCGGGACAAAATCACATCCTCAGCACAGAGGAACCGATTACAAAGAGAGATAATCACCTTTGAAGTCACATTACACAACAATCACGAATTCCTACACCAAGAGAACTCGGTGGGTTTGACCGTATGATTAACTGGATTTATTCCTGCTTCGGCGTTGCTAGTGGCGATTATTAACCCAAAATAAACTGAATAAATATAGGTAGGCTTAAGATTTTAGGACAAACGGTTGATACAGTCTTTCTTTACTGTTAAAATAACACAGATAGTTAAAAATTATTGATTTCTCCGGAAAATGACACAATGTTGACGCTCCATGACGTTAACCATAAACCAAGTCTCGATTGGTTTAAAAAGTTTACTGAAAAATAGGTCAATAGCATAAATTAAGATGGTTAATGACTGTAATGGCAAAGCGATAAGGCCGCCCATTGAATAAGTTTTTGTTTTTTTTTATTCACCCATCTAAGGTTTTGAGAGGGGAAGCCATTATTCTTTGATATGGTCTTTATATTACGCTAGTTTTTTCTCAAATTAAGTAGCTGATGCTGCGGCGTGGTTTTCAGTAAATAATACATGGCCGTGGTGATAATTTAACTAGGTATTGATTGTGTCTGCTTCGCAGACAGTGAACCTGTGAATGTAAATAGGGTAGGTAAAGCAATATTATGCATTCAATGGCCTAACCTAAACACCCGGCGCGTGTTTAATACTCTTTTATACTACAACACCCCTCAACGTTACCACGCAACGTTACATCGATATTACATTCACACTGTTTGAACTATCTGAACTACTGGCCGCACATAAAAACCCTTAAGATTTTTTGAAAAATAAACTTTCATAAATTATGTCATTCTATTGTTTTCTTCGAAAAACATAGATTGTCAACAAATTGAAAATAATAATTAATCACGTAATTTATTGTGTCAATTAAGTTGCTGAGTAGTTAATTAGTGTGGTTAATAGATAGCTATCGGCAAAATGGCGGACGAGCCGCCAGACACCGTGCCAGACGCTACACCAGATGCGCAAGACGCCGCACCAGATGTGCAAGAGGCGGAACCCGAGGAACCAAATGCGGAGCAACCAGTCGTAACTATCGCGGAGCCGAAGAAACGACTCAAGATCGCGTGGAGCGATGACTTGAGTCAAGATTCTGAAGAAGACAGAGGTATTATCTTTCATTTACATAAACCGATGATAACTTCTTTTTAGAATAATTCCGTTATCAATAGTAAGCCAAGTAACTAGAATTAAAAATGAATGCAATAATCGCCACGGTTGGCAGGCGGGTTGGCGAACGCAGTATGGTGTGAAAATGCATAGAACCGCTGCTGCCCATTCTCTAGTAAGTCCCTTAGTCGCCTTTTACGACACCCACGGGATGAAATAGGATGGTGCTATTCTTTTCGTCCGGCAACACACGGAACATTATCCACGTAATGTACATAAAATAATTGGCAGTCGTACTTGTTGCATTCATGCATCCCCCATAAGTGTTCTGTTAACTGAGCCCATAACTTACCCTTTTCCAGAACGCGAACGCCTCGCCCAACTCGAACGCGAGTTAGCCGAAACGCCTGTAAAACCAATCTATGAACCCGAAGAACTAAAGCAGCTGGTGGGCTTCATCATGAAAATGACAGTACTCTACGATCTCCGTCCTGAAGACTGGAACGAAAGCACGATGAAGGTCATTGAAGAATGGGTCCTGGAACCTAAGAGCTTGGTTCTCTGCATCTATTTCGGAGGAGACAAGCTCAAAGCGGGTCACGAGATCCCTACATCTCCTGTTTTTGATTTGACATTTTTCTTAAGGCCCCCGGACTTTGTCTTCAAGGTTGAATCGTTCCATGATGAGGTCGTATTCGGGACGTTCAGGGATTCGATTGAGTCAAATGTGATTCAAATGATGGAATACGTTTATGCACCATATTTCTTCGCTGTTACTGCGTGGCCTGACAGTAAGTATTGATTATAGGTCTATCTAGATTAAAATAGGTAATTACTTACAAACTAATACAAAAACAAACTTACAATTAAACAATTTTTAAGGTTAGGTCCACTTAAATTGGTTTCTTTTTTTCAAGGCGTTAAAAGCGAGTTCTGCACCCACATCCACACATTCCTGGCTAAGTTGACCGACATGTACTATAAGATGTTAGGATTAACCGTTCTATACATACCCCGAGAGGGTCAAAACCTGTCTTTTGAAAGGGCCAGCGCTGACCGAGAGCTGGTGAAGAGACTCGAAGGCGTGGTCGTCTACTGGACTCATCAGATCAAATCGTGTTTGGAGGACACGGCTTTTGTGGCTTCACAAAAGGAGTTGCTTTGTCCCAGCGATGAATATGACTTTTGGGTTTATAGACGTGAGTAGCACTTGTTCTGTTTGTTGGAATATATTCTTATTAATTAGATATGCTAAATAAGTAAGCTAACCAAAACCCACAATAGCCAAATAATTAAATTACAGACGAAAACCTGAACGCCTTACTGCACCAGCTCAAGAACCCGGCAGTGAAGCATATAACGAAGGTTCTCGTCACCACTCACTCCACATTCATCCATCAGTTCCAATCTCTCTGCGAAGAAATCGCACAGAAGGTTGGGGAGGCTACCTCCAACATCGAGTACTTGCAGGTCATCAAGCAACCATGCGCAGTTCTAGAGTGCGTCGTTGACCCTGACGAGATATCCAGACATGTACCGAATCTGATAAACCTATTTCGTTTCATATGGATGGAATCTCCTAACTACAACTCTGAGACTAGAATCACGAACTTGTTCAAAGCCCTGAGCAATCAAATCATAATTCTATGTCGGAATTATATCAAGCTGGAGGAGCTCTTCGACGGTAATACGGTAAAGGCTATAGGCGAGTTCAGTAAGTGCATAGACTGTTGTAAGAAATACAGGGAGATCTACGATGTAATGGTAGAAGCGCATAATGAAGAGAACCCTAACAGCTGGGAACTGGATACCGGAGCAATCTTCAACTATATTGACTCTTTTATCCAGAGGTGCTTCGATATGCTTGATGTTTGTAACTGCATGATCATTTTCGGCAGGTATGTGTAATCTAGCTATATTAAATTTATCCTGGCAAGTTAAATACATACAGGCTGACTTTGAAAACATGTGACAAAATTTAAGGAAGTGTTCTACCCATCCTACTATTTCTCGTTTCTTCCCGAGAATTCACACAGTCCATCCATTTTTTTCTTTGGTTTGGCTCTTCTCTGATAGCCATCCACATACTCAACACATACCTTGTCATGCTCCTCATTCCTTTGCATCATCTGTCAATACCACGACAATCATGACCTCAACTTTTCTGTAACCGGCGCTCATTTCAAACTGCCCCTAATATACACATTCTTTATCCATTTCCATCATATCACACATATTTAGGTACTTGTTAAAATGCTCGTCTCAGGATCCACCACGAAAGATTTTTTAAATAAATTCCAGAATCAATGAGCTGGAAGAAATATCCAAACCATACTTCGGCGGTGCCAAAGGGGATCGGTTCGAAGCCAAATGTGAAAAGATAGAGCAGCTGTTCTCGCAGGCCCTTCTCAATATTACTAGTGTATCTAGCACCATCCTTGATGTCCAGGCACCTTCGTGGTACGACGACATACTCGGCTTCAGGATCATCATTAAAGATATTGAGGTGAGAGAAGTTGTTTAGGTGTAATTTTAATGATTCCATGTTTAAGTCCGACGGGTCGTCAGATCTCGGCTGTGGTAAGACTTACGAGGTTTATGTCTCCGTGATGAGTTAAAAAAACCAGCGTGTCAGACCACGCGTCACCACCACCCACTCACCCACCCCGGTCGTAACTTCGGTCGAAACTAGAGATTTAGTGCTTAGGGAGTCCCCCAGGGGCGGGTCGCTAGTCATTCATATAATTAAGCTCGACGTTACGCTAGATTTTGGCTTCTACAGAAGCCAACAACACATACACAGACACACAACTCTAGTCTTACCTACAGGTAACATTTATGTCTCCGTGATTAGTAAACGAAGCATTACCTGTATTTTGTTAAAATCACTGCTAGAAAGAAACATGCAATATTCATTTTCTACATTATTGCTTTCAATAGAGGAGTTTTTTGACTCATAAATATATACATATACACTGTCGCGTTCCAAATTTGTTTGTTTGTTTCCCTACTCAAAAAAAATCTGGACGCATGGTTTTGCTCTATTGCCATCTGCTGTAGCCCAACTTTGCACTGGTCTCTTTTCAAGGAGTCCACCAAATCAAGCATTCTCATTGCTAATCAAAACAAAAATATCTATTGCTTGACAGATTATCATAGAGAACCTGGTAGACACGGTGTTTGAAGGAGTCAACCATGTAGAAGAGGCTGTGGTAGCTCTCTACTCTCTCAACAATTACTCCAAACGGAAGAATCTAAAACGCGTCTTCAAAAGGAAAACTGCTGAGGTACGCCTTGAAAGACATTTTTTAGTCCAAATTGCTTATGCGTTTGATTTATAGTGCTTAACAAATAAAATCCTGCTTGAATATCCCGAAGGTCAAGTCTGGTTTAGCACGCTGAAATTCCTATTATGGATATATCAATGATTCCTAATGGGTATGTGGCATCCCAGTAACACTTTGTCCAACAGCAAGACCAAACAGTGTATTCCCGTTGTCCCCGTTTGCCATATCCCCGTCACGGGGACAGCGGGACGTGATTAAATTTATTTCCCGTTGTCCCCATAACGTACGAAGTAAACCTTTTTTTTTAAATCGAAACAGCTAGGTTAGGTTAGAACTGTGCCCACACAACGCCAGAAACATATTTTTGAATGTAAAACCAAACCACGGGGACAACGGGAAGTATTTTTAAATATTTAATTGAAGTACCGCTGTCCCCGTAGGACGGGGACACGGCGTACGGGGACAACGGGAATACCCGGACCAAACATTGTCGAGTTGAGTTCGATCCCTAGATCAAGGACTGCCGATAGAAGTGAAAACTTCTCAAGTTTAAAATAATGATTATCTAAAACACAATTAAAACAATGCACTGTATAAATATCTGTATCAATCAATCAATCAATATCTGTATACAGGGTGGAAACTTTCAGCGGGGCAGTAAGGGGAAGTACCTTATCCGTTGCAGCTACGCGAAAATGGTCTTAAGAGACTATCCATAATTTTTTATGGAATTTTGATCGCCATTCACAGATTTTGAAAAAACAGTACAGTCAGCGGGAAAATGGGCAGTTTTCACATAAACTTTTTTTTATGCCAGTCGATCCGGTTTCTTATAAGGATCAAAAACCTCTAGTAGACCAACTGAGGTTTGAGTACTAGAAAAGTCAGAAATCGAAAAAAACTTTTCCCATACATTTCGTAGGAAATGAGACTAAGTTAGTTTTTATCCAAGTTGTATTTTCAACAAGATGGCGCTCCGCCACACAACAGCCGCCATTCCCGTTCTAATTTGAGCCGGCAATTCCCAAGGCAGTGGATAGGAACATAATTATGGTCCTTTATCGTGGCCACCTCGCAGTCCTGATCTCCCACCTCTTGATTTCTTTATGTGAGACTATTAAAAAAATGAACTTTATAAAAATAAAATACGACAATGTTCAGGAACTCAAAGATTCACTTACCACGATTCTCTACGAAATTAATCCTAGCACATTATCAGCTGCTACCCACTCTGTAGTAAAGAGAGTAAACCTGTTCCTACGTCAAAACGGCTACCATTTTGAACACCTCATATCTTAGAGCAAAAGTAAAATTTTTAGGTGAGTCCAAATGTAAAGTTTCAAGTTTTTGATTTTAAGGTAAAATAATACCCAAAGTAAAAGTTATTGTTTTTTATTTGTTTTTCGATCAGTATTTTTTATAGCGGCCAGCTTATCGATGGTTAAAAAAATTTAAGTTGAAGCTCATTTCCTACGAAATGTATGGGAAAAGTTTTTTGCGATTTCTGACTTTTCTAGTACTCAAACCTCAGTTGGTCTAATAGAGGTTTTTGATCCTTATAAGAAACCGGATCGATTGGCATAAAAAAAGTGTTTGTGAAAACTGCCCATTTTCCTGCTGACTGGACCTTTTTTTTTAAATCTGTGAATGGGTATCAAAATTCCATAAAAAAATATAGATAGTCTCTTAAGACCATTTTCGCGTTGCTGCAACGGTTAAGGTACTTCCCCTTACTGCCCCGCTGAAAGTTTCCAACCTGTATATCGTCTGCGTGGTGCCGACCGTAAATAATAGAAAGAAAGAAAGAAAGAAAAAACGTTTATTCTGCACAAACAAAACGCACGTTACAATGAAACAACACAAATTAATAGCACCACCCTATTTCTTCTTGTCGTAAAAGGCGACTAAGGGACTTACTAGAGAATGGGCAGCAGCGTTCTCTATGAATTTTAACACCATACTGTGATCGCCAACCCGACTGCCAAGCGTAGCGATTATGGCAAACCCCCTCCCTTTGGGGGACGCCTATGTTCAGCAGTGGACGTCTTTCGGCTGTAATGATGACTGTATACACAAATTAAACGTTTCACATGGTCAATTAACTTCACTTACAGCTACTACAGCATGTCGGCGCGGGCATGTCCGTGACGCGAGCCCATAAGATTTTCCCCTACCAAAAATCACAAGCGCGCATGAAGTTTTCACTTAAAAAATAATTTCTCAGTAGCAGCTCTAATTTTGTTTTCGTAGCCGATTGGTTAGTAAAAGACTCACCGCCATTACAGAGGATTTAAACATAACTAGCGAATAGAAAACCCGTACAGGGTGGATTTTTGAGATGGGGCAGTAAGTGCAGCTACCTTAACCTTTGTAGCTACAGGAAAACGGTCTTAAGAGATTGTCCTTAACTTTTTGAGAAATTTTGATCTGCATTCACATATTTTGAAAAAAAATTACAGTTGGCAGGAAAATGGGCAATTTTCACAAAAAACTTTTTCTTATGCCAATCGATCCTCTTTCATATAACGATCAAAAACCTCTTTAGGACGATTTGAGGTTTGGGTACTAGAAAAGTCATAAATCGTAAAAAACTTTTCCCATACATTTCGTAGGAAATGAGACCCGAACTTAATTTTTTTACCATCGATAAACTGGCCGCTACAAAAAGACTGATCAAAAAACAAATAAAAAACAATAACTTCTACTTTGGGTATTATTTCACCTTAAAATTAAAAACTTCAAATTTTATACCTAGAAATTTTACTTTTGTGCTCTAAGATATGAGACGAGGAGTTCAAAATGGTAGCCGTTTTGACGTAGACATAGGTTTATTCTCTTTACTACAGAGTGGGTTGCAGCTGATAATGTGCTAAGATTAATTTCATCGAGAATCGTGGTAAGTAAATCTTTGAGTTCCTGAACACTGTCGTATTTCTTTTTATAAATTTCATTTTTTAAATAGCGCCACATAAAAAAAATAAGTGACGTGAGACCAGGACACGAGGTAGTCACGATAAAGGACCATATGTTTGTATCCACTGCCTTGCGAATTGCCGGTTCAAATTAGAGCGGGTATGAGTATGGCGGCTGTTGCGCAAAATATCAGAAATGACAAGCAACCAAGCAACAAACTACCTAGATTCTGTTTTCAAAGCAAATTAAATTATGACGCGTATTCGTTCGAAATTCCAAGTTTAATTTTTTTTTTTATTATTTTGGCCAGTCTTTATTATAGCGGTATAGCTATCCATCATAAAAAAAACTAAGTTGCAGTCTCATTTCCTACGAAATGTATGGGATTTTTTTTTGCGATTTATGAGTTTTCTAGTACTCAAACCTCAGTTGGTCCAATAGAGGTTTTTGATCCTTATAAGACACAGGAACGATTGGCATAAAAAAAGATTTTGTGAAAATGACCCATTTTCCTGCTGACTGTAAATTTTTTTCAAAATCAGTGAATGCAGATCAAAATTTCTCAAAAAGTTAAGGACAGTCTCATAAGACCGTTTTCCTGTAGCTGCAACGGTTAAGGTAGCTGCCCTTACTGCCCCATCTCAAAAATCCACCCTGTATAGATTTTGGAGTGATGTTTTTATCATGTATTGTTTATTATTTTGTAAGATTGAGCGAATAACATACCAGTTCTAGGGATTTAAATTAAAGTTTTCTACATACTGGCGCGTCGCGAGTCGCACTGGTCTGTAGAAGCCTTAACACGATAGCGCTGCCAGTAGACTCTTGCATGGGAAGTTCCTACGGCGCGGGCGGCGTAAAAGACAAATATTGTAAGAAATGGTGACACGCAAAAGTTACAGCATTCGAAATTAGATACGAAGGAATTCGAACCGTAAAGACTTCTACATGCTGGCGCAACGCGACCCGACGACTTAAGGGGCCGGCGTAGCATGCGTAGTTCATACAAACGTAATACCAAAATATTTTTTAAATCAAACATAATCTTAAGGTAGTGTGTATTTATTTCGATTGGATTACATAATATCTATGTTCCCCAATATATATTTTGAAAGGACAACGATATAAAGACGAGATAATTATGAGGAATTTAAAATTTCTATCGTAAATTTATTTTTCCAATAACTCTTGTTTAAATCTGTGTCCATTCAAAATATATATTTGGGAACCTTGTTAATCTCGGGTTTGGGTTTGGGTATTTTTTATAGTAACTCTTGCATTTGCTCTCGAAAAGCACCATTTGGTGAAGTGGAACTGATGACTGAGACCACCGGAACAACATAATACCTAATAAGTATTTAACGGGTTGCGATTCGATTAGGTACTTTATTATGGTTCCTAAGCAATTTATGCTTGTCAAAGTCGGTTATTTTTTTTTTTGTAAAAAGTATTTATTTCAGGCCTATTAAGTACATTTTGTACCGTGATTTTTGCGATAATTGGCCAACTATGGCGTTCTTGGTCTTAGAAAATGAAAGACTTCGACCTGCGATGGAGAATAGCTGTTATTAGTATAGTTCATAGCGGCCTCGCTTTTCCCATTTTTTTCAAATTCCGAAGCAACTATTTCATAAATGTGTAACGACTTTACTGAGTTAAAAGTCTGTATAAAGTGGTTCGTATGTAACGTCAATTGTGATAATAATACAGACTTCTTTTAATTATCAGTTCTTTAAACAATTTTTTTTAAAAAAATCGCGAAAAAAAATCAGCTGTTCCATACATTTATGTAAAAGCACAATACATTTATGTATAAATGTAGGAAACGTGATTTTTTATCAGCGATTTCAGATTTGGTCCCATAGTAAAAGTTGTTCATAATGATGAGTACAATGACCCCTTAAGAGGTTGTGCGTTAATTCTGGGACATGTTGTATAGAACTCATTTTATGCTGCACCGGTTGACGTCGCTGAAAGTCAACGGTGTGGCGAAACAGATCTCGCAGTGTCATAGCATTATGCTGAGCATAGCCGTTTTGCGTGTATATGACGCATATTTTACCCCAACCGTTTACCGCAAATAAATGTTTTGTTTCACTCTTAGATGTGGGCGATGTTCAGCGAAGAGGTGCAAGAGGCCAAGAAGGACATGGTATCGACGCGTAGCATGGCCCCAGCCGACATGCCCAACTTCGCGGGCAGAGCCGCCATACTCCGGATGCGGAGGAACAGACTCCTGTACCTTAAAAAAGTAAGTGCTTCATCGGATTCCGTGACCGAAGTGTGCCCAATTACTAAGCCTCCGCTGTCTATCCGTCTGTTTATCAGCGGGCTGTATCTCATAAACCGTAATAGAAAGAAAGTTGACCATACAAGAAACGTGTAGTTTTTGGTGTTTTATTACTCGATCGATACGGTACGGACGTAACCCTTCGTGTGCGAGTCCGTCTCGCACTTGGCAGCTGTCAAGACTTTAGGATCTAAGCATAGGACAAAAACTTTTTACAAGACAAACAAGAGGCGTCAAAAAACCGACTATAAAGTGACCAATAATTTTAGTTTCGGAAGTAATTACGGGTACTTCCGAATTATTTGTCACTGGCAATTTAGCAATACCTACACAAAAACAAAGAAAACCGAGTGACGTGTTTTTTTTTTAAATCGACTTCAAAAAAAGAATAGGTTCTATGTTCGTCTGTATGTACGTACATTATATACAGTGTGAGTCTTCTTAATGTGCACATATTGAAATGAGGGAAACTAAGCTTAATTTATTGACAGGAAAAATATTCAAAAAAGTCAGAAAAAGGTGTTAAAAATTAGCCCGACAAACTTTTAATCATCGAATTGAATAACTTTTAACTATGGGACCAACTTTAAAAAACGCGAAATAAAAATCAGCCGTCGCGTTCCATTACAGTAGGTAGGTAGAAACTTTAGTATGGAACAACAGATTTTTTTTTCGCGATCTTAACGTTGCTCCCCTATTAAAAGTTATTCAGTTCGATGGTCTAAAGCACTCTTTAAAGTTTGTCGGGTACATTTTTAAACACCTTACAACATGTGTTTAAGGGGTCTTTGTACTCATCATTATGAACAACTTTTATTATGGGACCAAACCCAATATCACGAAAAAATCAGCTGTTCCCTACATTTTGACATTACATTTTGTGATTCCCTACATTTGATAATCGAACATAAATGTAGGGAACAGCTGATTTTTTTTTCGCGATATCAGGGTTGGTCCCTTAGTAAAAGTTGTTCATAATGATGAGTACAATGACCCCTTAAAGGGGTTGTGAGTTAATTCTGGGACATGTTGTACTTATGTTTATTTTTATGTGTAACATCTTTCCTCTCGCTTTCGTGGGAGTGATTAGTAGGTACTTTATAATGGCATGGAATTAGTGTACTCATGGAATTAGTAGGTAGGTAAGTACTATATAGATTTTAAGTAGAGGGGGTCATTTCTGTCGCTGCTCAGTAGCTTATTATCAAGGTGAGATGTCAGATGCGTCTGCGTCATCATTTAAGCGACTACTGTAAAGCTCGTTCGTTTTTTTTTTTTTATATAAGTATTTTCATCGATATTTTCGGCAATTGTGGACTGATTTCGGAAATTATTTTTATTTGTTAGAAGAAGCTTGCGCGGTGGTCGCATACTCGTATAAATTTTACTCGGGTAGTCAAAAATCAAGATCAAAAGTCATTTATTCAAACTAGGCTGAGAATCAGCACTTTTCGAACGTCAAAAATTACATGAGACAGTCCCCCAAAAACGCCCACCCGTCACCACTTCCTAGTGCTTTAGCTGGGAAGAAGAAGTGGCGCAACAAACTCGGCAGTTTTTGAGTTAGCTTCAATAATACGTATTTTTTTCCCACTTAGTTTAAGTGGATGATGGTATAATAATTTCCTGTCACTGTTATTTACATAGCAGGTAATGGTATTCGAATTTGTGTGGGGTAGGTACCACAAAAAGTGAAAAATAAAAATGTCAATCTACTTCCTATATTAAAGTTATTTTACACTTTGTAGTGTTTTTTTAGGGTTCCGTACCCAAAGGGTAAAACGGGAACCCTATTACTAAGGCTCCGCCATCTGTCTGTCTGTCTGTCCGTCTGTCACCAGGCTGTATCTCATGAACCGTGATAGTTAGACAATTGAAATTTTCACAGATGATGTATTTTTGTTGCCGCTTTATCAACAAATACTAAAAAATATAGTAAAATAAATATTTAAGGGGCTCCCATACAACAAAGGTGATTTTTTTGCTCGTTTTTGCTCTATATTGATAACGCCAACAGGTAGACGCTTGAAATATTCACAGAATATGTAGATATATATTGACTTTAAAAATAAATAATTAAATTAAAATAAAACAAATATTTAAGGGGGCTCCCATCCAACAAACGTGTTTTTTTGCCATTTTTATAGATAATGGTGTGGAACCCTTCGAGCGCGAGTCTGACTCGCACTTGGCCGGTTTTTTTTTTTAGTCAACTACTCGAGCAACGTTGATAAAATTGATCAGGGAACACCGCGCTGACCAATTAAAAGAGAATCGTGTAAATCGGCCCAGAACTCACTGAGAAATAGAGCTCTAAGTTATAAGCGATTTTATTTTCCAACAGGTAATGACAGATGCATCCACATGGCTGCTTCCGTGCAGCAGCTCTGAAGACGTGATCATGCACGTGAACAGGCTGGTGGGAGCCATTGATGTTGCTGTCAGGGAGATTTGGATCTCTTGGACGGTATGTCATGACGTAGTATGGGCCAAAGTTACTTATGCAACTCGCAGTCGTGACCTCATCGTTGGATTTGCGACAATATATGTAACGCCTGGTTTTTTTAAAGGTTAATACAGCCGAACATGTCAAGTGATTTGATTAACACCATGTAAGTAAGTACCATAATTATATGGCCTCCCGAATTACTTCAGGATAGTTCTTTGGTAGAAACCCAGCGGAATAATTGCGTAACAAACTTGCAATGGCTTTCATCAAAATCAAAATATTTTATTTCTGGGTACTTATGTTCCAATTGGTCGTTTTCTATGGAAAAGAGCCGGCAAGAAACTCCACGGTTGCTCTTTTAAAAATAATTGACTTATAACTCATTTTTAAGTAAATAGATAATGGCTTCATATTTTGCAATAAATTACAAGCGTTGTGTATCGCGCTTCTCTTTCTTTTGTATGCAGTCTGACAGTGACCGCGCTTTAGCTGTTGTCAGCGTCTTAAATAGTCCAGAGATGAGACCCCAGGTTAAAACAAACAAATTTTAACTCTTTATAATATTAGTACCTATAGTTATGGATCGGTTTGAAGCAATCCTTTAAATTTTAAAACAGGTACTTAAGTATTATATTTAATCAATTAAGTGCAGTGCATTATTGATTGTAGGGTGAGGTTCTCTGATAAACGGAAAGAAAAAAGAATCATTTGTTAAGTATATTTATAACATTTAGTGTTTCATAAGCATTTAATAACTATAATATGTACATATCTAATTATGTTAATATCGCAAGTAACTATAACTAAATTGTGATTTTTTTGTAGTTACATTTTGTAGAATGGACGATAAACTATAATACTTATAATAAATTCGACTAAATAAGAAGTTTCTCTCGAAAGAAGAGGTAAAACTGCTAGATTACTACGCTTACAAGAGCATTATCTAAATAAATACTGGCTATTGTCTTAAATAAGATTGTTTTTATCGAACCGGCTTTACTTTTCACTAAAGCCGGGTCTGCTGCGCCAATATTTGCGTGTTTCTACCAGTTAGAAACACGATTTGGGGGCGTGGCCGAAATAAAAATCATACAAATCGTGTTTAAAACATGTTTCTAACTGTTAGAAACACGCAAATATTGGCGCAGCAGACCCGGCTTTAGAGAACAAAAGGATAAGCTGTATAGTGGTGGGTGCAGACAAACATTGTTTTGGGAATTCCCTGTGATTCGCCAAAATTATTTGTGGGCGGGGCTTGGCCGCTCTTACGCACGTTGCGTACAAAGTATTTTTTTAGATAAACGGTCGACCGCAAATGACCTCGATAGTACCCAGCGCACTAGCGCCAACCTTACAAGTGGATAAACGATTTTACGTGGTAGGTATTTATACTTCGTTTTTCACTATTTGACGCTAGATGGCACTAAACTACATTATCGTTGGAATAATCACAGTTTTTAGGGTTCCGTACCCAAAGGGTAAAACGGGAACCCTATTACTAAGGCTCCGCCGTCTGTCTGTCTGTCTGTCTGTCTGTACGTCTGTCACCAGGCTGTATCTCATCAACCGTGATAGTTAGACAGTTGAAATTTTCACAGATGATGTATTTTTGTTGTTGTTAAAAACAAAATAAAACCAATATTTGAGGGGGCTCCCATACAACAAACGTGTTTTTTTTTTTTGTCATTATTGCTCGATATTAACGGCAACAGGTAGACGCTTGAAATATTCACAGAATCTTTAGTTTATATTCACTTTCAAAGTAAATAATTAAATTAAAATGAATTAAATTGTAGGGTTAATAACATAATTTCTGTCCCACAGCACAACGTGGACGAAAGATGTGCTGCAGGACTCAACAAGACCCTGATGAGGAGGAGCGTCGAGAATCCTGGCCTCTTAGAATGTAACATTGATTCGTAAGTACCTAATGATATTTTCAGACGGTGAAAAAGCGTTACGTCTTCAAAAGTTGTTAATCGAATGGTTTATTTATTACATTCAGGTCTATTCTGGAACTGTGCCATGAAGCGGCACATTGGGAGAACTTATGCATGGACATACCGCTGCATGTTTATCAGGTAAAACTGACTAAATAATTTTATTACAGACTATAGTGAAAGAATCCCGGACTTATAAAACTTATAACTTGATCATAGAAAATAAAGGAATAATGCGATTAAAAGTAGAAGTGAGAATCACTCTATTGTCAAATTGATTCAGGGCATTATGATACTATCTGATTGCACTTGGTAAACTTTTGACTGGTTTATCGTATTTGTTTATAGAACTCTGAGCGCGGCTATTATTGATCGAAGGCGTTTATAGTCGCAAAATTTTACTGTAGGATAATCGCAAAATTTTACTGTGGATTAATAGCAAAATTACCATCTACGAGCTACGGGACGTATGGTAGGTACGCCCTGATTCACTTTTACACGTTCTTAGTTTGTCATGGGGTCGGTCAGTCAGAGAGATGAAGCTAGTTGCCCATCCCAAAGCGTAGTAGGTTCCTATGGAGAAGAACGGGCAAGAAACTCTACGGATACTCATTTAAATCAAAATATTGTTACAAAGTATTGGTTACATCATTCATGTTGAAATTATACATGTAAGAACAATGTAGGAAGTCGTGCACTTTAAAAGCGTCCGTAATAAAAGATAAAAAAAAAATACAATTAAAATAAGCTGTGTCAGCTAAGAAATGACCAGTCCCTTCTGACGGCAGGCTCCCGTTCACGAGCATGGATCAGCACCATTTAGCTCAACCATTTTGAAGGGGACATTAAAATCGGTTCAGTCATTTCGAAAAACAAGGGCTTGAAAGTTTGTATGAAATGCCTCACGTCGTAAACGCTCTTAATGATCCAACACACACGCCACCATCAGCGAGACATTTGAGTGAGCATGACACACTCTCAGCTGCCAGGCTACATTCAAGTCATACCTACAATATACTTACTTATAGTTAGTTTCGCCATGTCCGTCTGTCTGTTCGGGCTTAGCTCAGAGACTTAGAACTAGAAACTGTAAATTAATTTGGCATATACATACATATTAATCACCCCGACAATGCAAAATAACGAAAAAAAAAACTTTTTAGGGTGCCTTGCACGTAAAGTGGGCCTGATATTTTTTTTTTCTCGTGTGTCCCTTGGTGTGCGGTATCGTTGGAAGGCCGTTCAAAAACATTGCGGGCCTGTGCAAGCCATTTTACGATTCAGGGATCCGTTTGCGTAATATTAAGCTTTATAGTGCTATTTTTTGTTAGCCAAGCGTCTCCTGTTTTTGCTTATATGATAAAAATCATGGCACTAGTATTGTATATAACGAAATTAAACATAAAACTATCACAGCTATAGTCGACCAACTTAAATTTGCAGTGGGAGAATTGGCCGTGACGTAGGTATATCGATGTATGGGAAAACATGTTTTTCAACTAAGTATACTATGATAAGTTCGTTTTTGGCATTAATTAATCCCAACTACGAAACCCTTGTTTGTGCGTGGTCCGACACGCACTTTGCCGGTTTTTTACATTCACGGCGACGAATATGTCTTACTTTTTAAAATATTAATCCCAGGTTTACGCAAAGGGTACGACAGTGAACTACGTCTACGAAAGCGTGTTGGCTGTCGTGAAGGGATACAACAAGATCCTGGACTCACTCTCTGATGAGGAGAGGCTACTGTTCAAGCCGCTGATCGTAGTAAGTTATTTATCACCAGCCGAAATCAGCCGAAAGTCGTCCACTGCTGTACAAGGACATAGGCTTCCCTAAACTGTGGCCATTATCGACAGTAAGTTGCATCAGTAAGTTATTTTGGATGTCTTACTCACATACGCTTGGCCAGGAACCAGAATGAGAACCATCTTGGTATGCAGACCATCTTCTTCGTCGTTCACAAACTGGTGAATCGCTGGTCACGCCCACAAATAGGCCGAATCTCCCAAGGTAAGCGGTCTTCCGTTGTGTGGACTGCTAGAGTCTAGACATAGCGAAATTGGTCTTCCTCTCCAACACATTGCTGGTGGTCGGCTTCAACATGATTGGTGATTTAGAGTCCAACCGAAAATAATTTTTCGCCGAAAACGAAATTCGGGCTGATTTGAATTTCGGCAGAAAACCGAAAACAAAATGCCACGAAACTTTGTATGTACCTACTTACTTTTCTCAAAGACATTATTATTAATGTTCAAACAATCTGTTATTGCGTCAAAAAGCAATTGTTGCTGCATTTTCACAGTTATTGTGCTTTTTGTGGTTGTAACTATCGAATTTCTCTGAATATGAATTGAATTTTTCGGTAGGTACCTACACACGGCTACACATCAAGCTATAGGTACATAACCAGTTTAGGCTGATCTCGCATTGTATAAGATTTTCTAACAATGAGAGGCCAGCTTATACTGGAAATGTATAGCTTGATGTGTAGCCGTGTGTACCTTTATAGTTAATTATTTCGGCAACGTGCGAAACATTTGTGTCTTTTTCCGCCGACAATATTGCCAAAGACCGCAAACGAAATTCGGTCGGACTTTAGCGATTATACAAGGGGCCCTGGGCTTCCATCAATCATGGCAAATGAGCCCGAAGTATATGGCAGTGTACTAGATACATTCTGCCGTACACAATGAGTAATGACGCTTTCAGAAGAAATTGCTATTACATAAAGGTAGGCACATCACAAGCTTCTTTTTTTTTTTTTAAACGTTGCCCCACACTAGGAATTTATCCTGTATTGTGGGTGCGTTTACAAACATTTAAATTCACATACACCAACAGCCAGACCCGGAACAACTACTTGTAGGTCATACAAATATTTGTTCCGTGCGGGAATCTAACCCGCGACACGCAGCGCAGCAGTCAATCGCTTAACTAACTGCG
The DNA here is from genome assembly GCA_948098905.1 of Tiliacea aurago. NCBI lineage: Eukaryota > Metazoa > Arthropoda > Insecta > Lepidoptera > Noctuidae > Tiliacea > Tiliacea aurago. The sequence goes on along the minus strand of OX402583.1, from coordinate 2,408,713 downwards.
CCAACCGTGTCGTCTTTAAGACAGTCACCAACTGTCGATTAAAACTAGTTTTATTTTTATTAAGCTAATCATCGTCTGCCCAGCCTTTTCCCAACTATGTTGGGGTCAGCTGCCTATCTGACCTCCACATCCTAGTTACTGGTAGTACGATACCCCTTGGTAAGACTGGTTGTCAGACTTTCGGGCTTCTGCCGACCCGCAGACTATCGAAGATCCACGAATGTCAGCCGGGACCTACGTGCTTTCCGCGGCACGGATGGGTTTTGGAACATAGAGATGGTCACCCATCCACTGACCAACCGCGGCAAGCGTAGCTTAACCTGATCGATTGGCCAATGCGGCTGATATTACTTAACCACAAGCCTCTAATTAAGACGGAGATATATGCCAGTGACTTTGAGTGGTAGCTTGCGTGTTCTGTACTGAGCTCACGTACCGCGTCGTACGTTCAGCCAGTAATAGGACTCGCCCACCAAGGAGCGCTGTCCCCAATTTGCATTATTAATTTATTATACACAAACCAAAAGGTATTTTAATAAAACGCGTATATTAAAAGATCAATAATTAAATTATCTTTAAATTGGTGAACGTTTCAGAAAAATACGCTTGGTAGATTTTGCGCCATTCTCAATTTTTTTTTTATCCGCGTTAGACATAACTTTACAAATTAATTTCACTATGTAATAAAAACATAATCTAAAATATTCACATATTAAGTTATTGAGAAAATGCTATAATTTAACATATATTTTTTTCAAATCATTAACACTACACGTTTAGACGTGTAAAATAATTAAAAGTTGGTTATCGTCGCCTTAAGCTCAATACCTATTTAAATAAAATAGTAACCGGTGTAAAATTATAATAATACAAACTCTTGATCTATTTACCTACCTACATCCAATGTTGAAAAGCAGTGCATCGAAATTGAGCAGCGGTGGCCCAGTGGTAACGGCCTCGACTTACGAGTAGTCGTCGTGGGTTCGAACCCCCAGACAGGCGCTTCACTTTGTGTACATTATTTCATCACCACTGCTCGCAAAATGGTGAATGAAAACATCGTGAGGAAACCGTGAGGTCCTAGAACCAAAAAAATCGAAGACATGTGACATCTACCAACCCGCACTGGGCCCGCGCGGTGGATTATGGCCCACTCTCCCTCTCACAGAGAGCAGGCCTGTCTCCCAGCAGTGGGAACATCATAGATAGGCTGATTATTTAATGCATCGAAATTGTTGGTGTCAATTTAGATAATATGAAAAGTATCTGCGTTTGTTGCTGTACGTTACGGACAGCCCTCTGTGCAGGGCTTGTATGGAGGCTGAAGAAACCGTTGCGCATGTTCTCTTTGAATGCACAGGCGTCACCCAGATCAGGACAGAAACCCTCGGGTCATCCAGATCTTTGACAGAAATCCGAAACAGACCAGGAGACCTAATCAGCTTCTGGAGGGAGGTGGGCTGGTTGGAATAATCAACGACGGCCGCCATGGCCCACGCACAACGGTCCACATGAGGGACTAAGTGCGGAAACCAAACCCGCTAACATAGAACATAGTTGCTGTACGAATTGCCTAGTGTTATGCATTACTTTACATTCAGTCGAAGCGTTTCGGCCAGTCTAATATAAATGGACGTACACTACTTCCAAAGGCTGACCTTCTTAACAGTTACTTGTATTTCAACATAATTGTTATTTTATCACAGACTCACTTATCATCTTCACACATTATAAATAAAGCACTTAATATGTTACCAATTGATATTGTTGTAACATTTCGCGAGCTTGCATCAGTCATTGCAATTTAAACCTTATGAAAATGGAATTAGAAGTCACATGACTGCAACATGCAGGTTTAAATACTATTTTCAGCATAAAAAAATGGCAATTAATATAATCAGCATAATTATTTATTCTAATATCACATGATTTCGTAGAAGTTAAATGCATTACACCATCATCGAATTATAACTTGTAAAGCAATTTAAATTATACATAATATAAATAATGAAGAAAATAACAATAAATGGCATCATCATCAAAATTATCTAAGCACTTACTAACAGAAAAATTTGCTACCATAATCCTTAGAATGCGAAAGTAATTATGTCGGTCTATCTGCCTGTTACCGTTTTACGCCTTTACCACTGAACCGATCGCTCATAAAGATCGGTTCGTCGAATTTGACAGATAGATAGCCTAGGACCTGATTTGGATTTTTTTTAGATTTAGATTAGATATTTGTAAAAAAATGATGAAATACAAAATACACGCAGACGAAGTAGCAGGGAACAGCTAATTATAAATATATCCAACTATAATAGCAAACACACATCCAAATGATCCTTCATACCATCCTGTTCCACCATCTTCATGCAGCAAGGACAGGGTGTCTTCGTACCAGTCTCATTGAGCTCCTGAGACTCATCAAATATATCGTCTTCCTCATCTTCTTTCGAAATACTTGTATTATTATTACTAAAGCTTGTGCTGGCCCCTTGTTCAGGTATTGTATGTTTGTTTTTAAAGAACATCAAGCATTCATCTAGATGTTCTTCTACTGGTTTTTCGAATCTCATACCACAACACGGACACCTCTGGCCAAAGACCTCCTCGTTGCTGGGGCCTGCTTTCACTTCAATTTCCTCTGCTTCTTTCCCCACTACATCTCCTCTGTCTACTGTAATTAAGCTAATTGTATTTCTTCTTTCATTAGGATGAGCTTCTAATTGTTTCTCCATTTCGTTAAGTACTGATACCACTTTATCAATGAAAGGTTCAGATTGTAATGTAGCTTGTGATTCAGTCTTTCTTTTACCTTTATCTGCATTTTTTATGACAGTAGTGCAACTAGTATCGAAATCTAAATGAGTCAAATCTATAAGATTGTTATCAGTATTGTCTGGAAGAGATGGTATTGGTTTAAATGCAGGAACTGGTATAAAACACTGCTGTATTTCTTCTGGTATTGGACTATTTATTTCTTTTGGTCTACTTTTAATAACGAAATTTAAATTTGTCAAATCAATAACATTATTATTATTACTTTCTGGTAATGGCGTTAATTCAGTTTTAATTGGTGGTACTACGCCTATTATTTCATTTATTTTAGGTTTGTTTGCAGTTTGTGTACCTGGTTCTCTTTGACTAGTTTGAGTTTCTTGAACACTTTCTATACCATCCTTACTCAGTTTCTCAATGATATCCTTATTCAAACATTCATCCAAATGCCTATTGATGTCTTCATTCCTAAATTTACTGCTACAAATAGGGCAATCAACTAACTCTACTTTAACATTAACTGCAACTAATTTTTTATTATTATTTGACTGTGTTAACTTGTAATCATCACCATATACATCTTTTAATATTGTTGTGGCATTAAAGTAGTCTTCTATTTTCCTCATTTTAGTGGGAGGAGATTGTAAATCAGTGGATTCTGTTTTATGTTTAGGAATGGAAACTCCTACTCGGCCTACTACTCTTCCAGGTTCTTTAAAAATACCTGTCTCTTTACTCTTAATAGGTTTCTTGAGAATAGGATCAGCCTTTTTCACAGGTTCATTGGTAGTTATTTCTTTATTAGCCCATATCATTCTTACTGTTTCTGTCACACCTACAGTATATGGCTTGTTTCCTGTATTTAAAGTGTAGCCACTCCCTGTGAAGACTGGTATAGGTTTTGAGGGTGGTTTAGGTGCTGTAATTACTCCTTTTTTGCTAACTACAACGGTACTTGCACTATTTGTGTTAGTTTTAGTGTTGGCAGTGACATTAGTAGCATCTTTTAATACAGGTTTCATAGAGTTATTGCTATTAGGTACATTTTGAATAGTTTTGATATTATTAGTAATATATTTAGTGATATCTGCATTTGGTTTAGGGGTAGTATTCTTCTTGCCTTTGGACTTTTGTTCTTTTTGTGGTTCTTTTATTTTAATGAACTTGCCTCCACAACTTCTGAGGTGGTTGTTCCACCAATAGTCATTGGGCCCCGGTGCCCTGTTCGTGGAGCGTCGAACTATGCCAAAGTGCGGCCTTCTCTTCTGACAGGAGCCATTGCAACGCCACCAGTGAGTTTGATAAAGGTGCACCTGAAATTATATCAGAAAACATTTACCTATGTGTTTTATATTGACTTTAGGTTGAATTTAGGTTTAAAGATTCTCAAAAAAGACACGAAAGTCACTTACACGAGAACAATGCTTATCATAAATTATAAATATAAAGTTCGTCACAGACGTCACGGTAGCAATTACGATACACCCATCCAATGCATTCGGCTTTTATTAAGGAAGGGTGTTATTTGTGATTAAATATTCAGATAACTGAGTTTTGAATGCATTGAATGAGCGTAACTTTTTTATACAAGAGGGTATTTTGTTGTATAATTGTGCTCCTTCAAAAGTTAACATTTCTTTGCCTAACTTAGTTCTCATCTTCGGTAAAATCAGAAAACTAGCTCGGCAAGTGCTATGTTGGGTTACTTGTTGAATTTATCAGAGTATAGTTTGGCTTGCTACTTTAAGAAAACATTTTATTTTTGAATCAACCTGTACTGCCCTACTAAGCGCAAAAGCGGTATCTCAAAAAAAATCGTAAAGTTGATTTTTATGCCATCGGATAGCTTTAAAAAATACGCATCTAATGAACTAAGCTTTTTAGCGGTATTTTGTTCAAAACATATAAAAAACCTTAAGAAAGATTTCCCTATCTCAGTTTTACCTTAAATCACTAAGGGTATTAGAGGTATATCAATATTACGTAGGCAAACAGCCGTATATTTGAATACCGCCAACATCTCTTAAAAAAGAACAGCAACTTTTCTAAGCCGATAAGCGGCAAATATGTATAACGCGTGAAGTACTAACTTACCGCTATGACGCTTAGTATTAGAATGCTTAATTGATCCGCAAATAATTTTGATTATATGAGATACGGTTGCAGTGGCAAATCAAATTGGCCCTTATGGTTTGATTGATACGATCGAATTTCTAATACAGTGATTTATCCTTGCCGTTGACAATTCTGTGTCATAACTTGTTTGTCATAACTTTTTTTTATTCTTTCTTAATTTACGTAGTGAATTCAAATGACATCAACGCCGACAAGATTGTGATAAAATATTTCGAACCAGGCCACACCTTTATGTCGGCCGACAGTTTCCACCATAGGGTGGAATTGTCGATGAAACGCATGAAAAACAAGATTTATGATTTTTCTGATTCTTCTCAGGCAGTTGGTACTGCAGGAAAAAAAGTTAAACCTAAAGAGATGACTACAAGATTTTTATGACTGGGAAGAGTATACGATACAGTTTAAACTGTCTCGAATTAAACCGCGTCCATATATTAATAAAATGGTCGAAGTAGAAGTCAATAGAGGCAGTTTTGATTTCACATACAGAACTGGATTCAATAAAGACCATAACACTGCGAGCATAATCGGAAATAAAACTTCGAAAACTCAAGTTTTGCCACCACTGAAGAAGAAAATTGCAATGGAAGGCATTTCTAAAAGCAATAAAGAAATATTTTTAAATCTTTTCAAAATATTATACCTGAAAACAGAATGTCCTTTTGGAGAGGGAGAGAACTGCCTACTTTTGACTAATTTGACTTAAAACTGATTTAATTCATAGAATCCGTTTTTTTTTTCAAATATTTTTTATGTGTTATAAATTTGAATAATAAAAGACTTCATAAATATACTTTGATTGTTTTTTTTCCTTTAAAACAATACATATTTTATACGATAGAAAATATATATTTTTATACATAGTTTTTTGCATACATACATGTAGGAAAAGAGCTAACGCAAAAGCGGTAACTCCAATTTTAATTTTATAATTACTAAGCGGTGAAGCAATATCTCATGAAAAAGGTATATCCACATACATTTTTGATATCTTAACTATTGTGGTAGCAAATAGATCCAATATAATATATAAATTCTATTTAATAAGTAAAAAAGTCAATATATAAAGTAAATAAAAACTATTTTTACATAACTCCAATTATCTCGAAACTCGCTTTTATTTAGATACCGCTTTTGCGGTTAGTAGGGCAGTGTACCTATCCACTGTTAGGAAAGTACTCCCAGATTTCTACATCATAGAATAATGGTATGCTAATTTAGCTACTTTGTATACCTGTTTTCAAAATCAAATGGACTGATATCACATAGTGTTTACTTGATTAACAATTCGACGACACGGTTGGCGCAGTGGTTAAGCGATTGATTGCTGCGCTGCGTGTCGCGGGTTCGATTCCCGCACGGAACAAATATTTGTATGCCCTACAAGTAATTGATCCGGGTCTGGCTGTTTGTGTATGTGAGTTTAAATGTATGTAAACGCACCCACAATACAGGAGCAATTCCTAGTGTGGGGCAACGTTAAAAAAAAAATTACCTCATCATGAAAACTATGGTAAATGCTAATATTTAGGCCCGCACACTTGTTGATCCTGTGCATATGTGCTTGGAAGTTGGGTCCGTGGCCATCTCTGTCTTGGTCTCTGTTTGTCACGAATAAGAATGCATGTATCATCTCATGGAGCAGGGTCTCGGTGAGGTCCTTCCGTGGCCGCAACTTCAACAGTGGTTCACTCAATGCAATGTCACAGACACCACCACTACCTTCATACCTGAAATTAAAGCAGTCAAACTACTATTAGACTTCCCCTGGTCCCTTGTAACGTAATTAGAAAGACAAAATAATAGGTTTATTAACACATGCATACAAAAAAGATAAGTTACTGGAATAAAAAATAAAAAAAATAAAGATTGTTATGAAATTCCATATCAACTCACAGCATTGGGTCATAGTTAAACATGAAATCTAGAATAAGTAGTGGTTGTATATTCTATGTTTTACACTGTTTTCCATCAGCAAACTGCAAGATTTTGCACGATATATTATTGGCTTTTTTGACAGGGCTACAGAGCCTACAGGGGCAACGTTAGAGTAGGTTATTACAGTTATATTAAATTAACTTTGCTCATCTACCCACTCTTAAAATCATCAGACATTCATCCACTCATTGATACTCAATAACAATTTACTTTTTAAGAACTTTGACATAGTAGTTATCTAGATATTGATGTCTGGGACAGCACAAGTCAAATTGTGGTGAATTTAAGTAACCTTGAGCTGGTCTAACAAAGTACGGAGTTTCAATAGATTATGAGTATGGGCAGCTTATACTGATTTGTTAACAGTACCACTGTACCGTACATAAACCATTTCGGGTACAATTAAGAAGGAACATAAATAATACTTACGAGCATACGCCTGCACAGGAGTACATTCTTTTACTCCATCTTACCACGGCCCTGCTTTCCAGTTTTGTCCAGAAAAACATTTTATCAAAGTGTATAAACAACGAATGCACATTTGGTGTAGGGTCAATCAGTTCTAACTCAGGATCGCCTAGATTCATTTTTATTGACTGGTAAATGACTATATAAATATTTAATTCGTACTTTGGGCGAAATCACTACAATCATTACTGTTTTCTGTTTTGACAATTTTGATTCAAATTTTTTGACGTTCTTCAGAGATCCTTGGTTTTTGACAGTTACGTTTCGTTTTATATTGTTTGCGATCCTTCCAATTTTAATAAAACCAACAACATACATCTGTAATGAATTTAAATGATTTTAAATAGAATCCCATGAACAATGGATCATTATTTTATAAAAAAATAAGAAAAGTGAATTATAGCATATTTATTACTACTATATTTCACTTTTCTTACTTTTAATTTAGGACTATAAAATACTTTACACCGTTCCGTTTACAAAGGCTGCCAAATGTTAGACAATACTACTAAAATGGTAAAATTTTATTTTCAGGCTTGTGAGAAAAAAGTGCAACCAGGGATAACGAAACTTACGTGGACTTCTACAATGTCAGATGCATACATTGCAGATTGTGTTGTGCAAATCGGAGAAGTAATTATTTTCGGACTTCAAAATATCTCGTAATAAATACTGGAACTTTATACTTACATAAACCAAACCTTTAATATTCTTTAATTAATGTTTTCAGCTTCAAGATTTTTTAACTACATACAAAAACTGTAATGTTAACTTAGTGAAAATAATGGAAAAAATTTGCGACACACCATTCATTGAATTTGATATTTATAACGTTTTCGATATAAAAGTTTTACGAACTGCAATACGAAAAATGGAACAAAAAGCTATGGATGCTGTCCTAGAAATGTATAAAGTTATAGTGATTTATCTTATCATTGTTTACGAGGGTTTCGAAGCATATATTACTCAGGTATATTATTATTATACCTAAATAGCTATACGTATACATTGTGGTTGGTGTGTTTATAGTATTTCAAGGAGCCGTGATAGACAAAGCCTTATAAATAAAGAAAAATAAATTAGCTACGTAAACAACTTTTTTCCCTGAAGGGTTAGGCGGAGGTGTTCCTGCAGTTTGCCCACATTTTGCCAGATGTTCAAGTCCTAAGTAATGGGGGCGAGCCTGTTGCCGTCAACTGGGCACACATCCAATAAAAATAAATACCGTTATTATTTTATTTAGACTGGCTGCTGGCCGCGTCTTCGCCCGTGTCGGTTTTTCTAAAATAAAATTAGCCTAATTAAGTTTCTCTGCCCGTGAAAGTCCCGTCAAAATCGGACCAGCCCTTTCGGGAACAAACTGACAGACTGACAATTTTTTTTAAATAGTTTTTTGTTATCAAATTAGTACCGTATTTATTAGAGTAAGAATTTAAATAGTAAAATGCTGTTATTTTGACATTATAGACACTTTTTTTTTTGTGTAGATGGCAGAACATTGGATTAAATACGTTAGGAGATTTGATATGCTTCTAGAAGATGCTTTGAGATTAGGCCTCAAAACAACTATGAAAAACATGTACAAGTGTGTACATGGAGATGGTAAGTTTTAAATATTTGATTTAAAAAAAAAACATTACAAACGTTTTTTTAAAAAATTTTTGGTATCGGGAACAGGATGCAAATTACCTACGGTCCCAAGGATAACCAAGGTCATATTCCCGTGTACCGCCGGCCGATACCGCTCTTAGTACCTATCAAGCCCTTGATCCAGCTGCCAAACGAGAGCCTCTTCGGGTTTGAGTCAAGCTTTTTCTATTTTGCTAATTTAACAATAATTATAAAGAATACATTAGATAGGTACCTACTCAATTACTTTATCTTATAATACTCACAGGTACAATGGCACCGTCACCTCTACTAAAAATGGATCTCTACCTTTCCGGGAAAGAAATTTTATACGTACCTCCAAAATATGAGATCCAAGATACATTTACGACAGTTCTTGAAGAAATAATCACAATAATTGCTACAGTCCCTCGTCTGTATGAAAAGTTTTGTCTGCCTTCAGGAGGATTAATAAAGTTTCACGAAGCTTTAGCTATGGACCACGATTGTAATAAGCTCCAGAAGTATATCAGTGATGGTAAACTTATACCTATTAGTACATACATTCATACTCACGCCCTGGCGGAAACTGCAGCATGCCACCTGCTAGGATTCTTACATAGTCCTAGTCATACTTGAACTATGGAACTCGCGCTCTCTAAACACTCTTGTAAAATTCTAGTCTATTGACGTATATTTAAATCCCTATTGCTTCGCAGTGTTCCTGTAATCGTGGAATTACACAATGATCATAATTTTCAGAAATTGAATATAATATGAAACTAGTACACGACCATATGGGAATGTGGGATCCTTACATGCATATCTGGAAAGTCGACAAAGATGAGTTTTTGATAAATTATCGAGCAGAAAAACATACTGCAGAGGAGTTTGATTATCTTATTATTAACTACAGCAATCTTGCAAATTCTATCCAAGTACAAGAAACAGTTAACCAGGTACTTGATTTCTATATGTACTTTGTTCAAATACATAACGTCAATTTTATATAATTTTACTCTGCGCAATATAGGCTAAGACACATGATCAAAATTTTGATCAATATCCATCTGCTACGTGCGGTAGGTATATTGATGCTTCAGAAATTAATTCTCTTATCATTTGAGGGCGTGATTGAACCAAAATATTTATTTTTTCCCAGATTCATTTTATTACCCTTAACTCGAGCAAATTAAAGAAATCCATCATAGCACACTGTATCGTTTGGCAAACCAGGTTGGGAGAATTACTGAGAAACATTACAGAGGCTGACATTGATAAAATTTATGCTTATGTTGAAAAGAGTACTGAAGAAGCTATGAAGGTGCGTAAATAAAATCGATAAATAATTATAACTTATTTAGTATTTGAAGTATGTCCATTGTTGGTACAGTACCTATAATTTTAATAAAACCATTAACCCCTTTTATCAATTCATGATACATACAATAACCGAATGTTCATTTCATAGACACCTGGTGATTTAAAAGAACTCCAGGTAGCCATAGATACTTACGACCGTTTAATGTCTGAATTAGAGCAGACTGAGAAAACATTCCCTCCGATAACTGACCAAATGAACACATTGGGTAAGAAGTTAATATTTTTCATATTTTATATTACATAAGTAGAGGCAATGATATTATAAGTAAAATTGTACTTATAATATCATTGAGTAGAGGTAATAAATGTAATCTAAGAGTAAGAGGTACCTACTAAAGCAAAACTTGCAACCAAAGAAGAAACTGCCACTCGAACTGAATTTCCTTACCTCTATTTAAATTACTAATTCACATATGACTTAAAATAGGGCTAATATGAATAAAATCCAGCTGTTAGGAAGCTTTGAAGGTATTCAAAATCCCACATAGTTACAAAGATACATACATACGCGCTAAAAACGTACTGTCTTTGATGTCATGCAGTAGGGAATTAGAAAGCTCTGAAGGTAACGCAAAGGGGAATGGAGAGGACATGCTCGGAGTTTTGTTGCGCGATCGAAGCGAAATGAGGGAATCCGCAGAAAAACAAAGTTTCCCGACATTGCTCGAAGATTTGTCAAACTTAAGGTCATCCCACGGAGAACAGCTCGGTGCCGGATCACGATTGAATAATGCCTTAGGCTTTCTCTATCAGTCAACCGAGGGTGGTGAAGAGATGGCTCCTTTTAAACAGAGCACCTGTTTGAAAGGAGATAATACTTAATAAAAAATATTAAAAACAATAATGATGTTTTTAATATTGATGAATGATGAATTATAAATAAAATAGGTGCACAAATACATAAATGAAAATGTTATGATGATAAATGATGGAGGTTATTACTTGTAGCAATTGTACCAACAAATGACTATTAACTGATCTTTTGTTTCAGCTAAATTTGAGGTTGAACTCAGTTCTGATATGATGACTCGTCATGAGGAGATACCTATTTTATGGTCAGTTTATTTAGGGGTTTTAGAAGAAGCTAAAAAAAATCTCGAAGGTAGCAAAGACAGATTCAAAGCTGGATTGTTGGATCAAGCAGAAGTAAGATGAATAATGCACACATACTTGTTATAATTATACACTCTTTGTAAAACTAAAATGTTCCTACTTATTTTTCACTAATCTTCACGCCTACACAACGCGCTCGCTAAACGGACGCCGTGCGGTGACCATGTGCAAGCAAGTTATAGCAAAATACGCTCTATTAGCTTGGCAACCAAGTATGTTTTAAATTGAATGAGCTGAGAAACCACGCAGTGGCAGCGTGAATAATGCGCTGCGATTACGTGGACATGCGTGACTTTTCGGTGAAGACTGGCGAGGAGTTTTCTTGTTGTTGCCTAGCGAAAAAGTACTTACACACTCACCATTATTGAACATGAAAACGCGGGCGCAGAAGGTTTCGCGCTTTTTGGCTGCAGGAAAATGTTCACGTCGTATAATCGCAATATAACTTATTAATTTCACAATTCCTCTTAGGTATTTAAAGAAGCCGCGAAAGAATTTTGTGAAGACTTCTATAAGACGGCACCAGTTTCCTGCGAAATAACTGCCAAAGATGCCATGTCCCAGTTGAAAGCTTACAGAGATCATCTTAATGCATTACGAGAACAGGAACAACTTATACGCGATGGTCTTGCTGTGTTTAATCTAACGTAAATAGATTTCAATTAAGTTAGTCATTTCGTAAAGGTATCATCATCATGATCTGCCTAGCCTTTAATCCTCCCTAAAGTTAGGGTCGGCTTCCAGTCTAACCGGAAACAGCCGAATTTACTGTATTATACATTGAGCGACTGCCCATTTGACCTCAACAACCCGCAGTTACTGGATAATACGATAGCCCTTGGTAAAACCGATTGTCAGTCTTCCACAAATTACAGCCGGGATCAACGGTTTAACGTGCTTTCCGAGGCACGGAGGGGTCTTGGTGTGTAAAGATGGTCACCCATCCACGGACCAAACGCGGCAAGCGTGCGTAGCTTACCTAACCTGATCGATCGACCCGTGCGGCAGTTATTACTTAGCCATAAGCTCTTTATTCGTTATTTCGTATTATCTATATCTATGTTCTTTATTAGTGATCGATGATATCTATACATATAATAAAATCGTAGCGAAGTTATAACTGAATAAATTGATTATTATTATTTTTTGTATTAAAAACACTGACAAACAGAACATTAGCAACTAACTTAAATTATTTTTTTATTAACTATTTCAATACTCGTAAATCGCCAGCCATTCCAATAGTATCACCTTCCATTCATCAGAAAATAGATCCATATTCAAGGGGAGAGTTGGTTGCGTTTAGCATTCGCGGAGTGGTTGACATACGTCGTGAAACCGTGTCAACGGGCGCCCTATGCAAATTATGCCATTTCGTCCGGCAATTTATATCTGGTTACTTGGTACAAAATTTGTTTAAGCTTCTGTACCCCAAGTGTAAGTTTGCAAGAGAGTAAACGTAACTACTTCGTTTGCGTTAAAATTTGACCGATAGATCATAATGCTAAGAGTATAAGAGTAAGAATAAAAATCTTAACGCAAACGCGCTAGTTACGTTTACTCACTTGCAAACTTACACTCGGGGTACTGTTTAACAAGTATCCGCTTCCAAGGTGAAAGATGCCTCTTGGTCCAGCAATTTTTTTAATGTCGTGTTTCCATCGTGCGGATTCGTGCGTAAGGTGTTTCTTTGTAGCATTTGCCCTGTGGGCCTCTATGCTGTTACGAGAGAGAAGAACGTACCTGAATTTTAATTAATTTATTTACAAGAATGAAATTAATTGATTTTAGTACACCAGTGAATCTGGATCTTCAGAAGATGGAGAAGGAGCTAGAAAAGTTGGAGGAAGTCTGGGGATTGGTAAATCAATGGGAGGAGTCCTGGGAGAAATATAAAAACCAAACATTTTGGGAAATGGAGACTGCCGAGATGGAAGAAAATGTTATGTTCTTGTTCAGGTACTTAAAGTGATACGAGATGTTTTTTTCGAGTAAATGACACGCATAAAATAACTAAGCTACATTTTTACATTAAACGTTATCGATGAAATCAAACTAGGTAAATAGTCAAATTAAAAAATGCACGGCTTTACCTTCATTTTATATGCCTAATATTTTTTTTTCAGAAATTTCAATCGGCTTACTCGTCAATTAAAGGAAAAAAATTGGGATATTATAGAAACAACTAGAGTCAAAGTCGATGCGTTTAGGCGAACGCTACCTCTAATTGGCGATTTAAAAAATCCTTGTATGAGGGAGAGGCACTGGGACAGAATAAAGGTGCTTATGAATGTGTAAGTTGCCAATATTGAGATTATGTAGTACCTACTCAGGTACTTTGTGCTTTGCCTGTATGAATTTGCTTACAAAAAAATGAGTTTAGTGAATTAAGCTTGTGTAGAGTATGTATAAAGTATGTATTGAGTAAATAAAATGGTACAGTAAAATGGGTTACAAGAATCGTAATATTTTTTCCTATCCCTATTTAATTTTACATTTATTTGATACTTATTTATAGAGACTTTGACCAAAATTCAGCAGACTTTAAATTAGACTTGATAATGGAACTAAACTTCCAAGCATATGCAGATGAAATAGCAGAAGTATCAAATGCTGCTACTATGGAACTGAACATTGAGAACGGACTAAAAACTATTAGAGAAGTGTGGAAGGCGATGACCTATGAGATGACACACCATAAGGGAGACATTTATAAGATTAAATCTGTAGACGAAGTTATGCAGGTTGGTTCGAACCAAAATTTGCAAAATGTTGAGTTTGAATTACGTTTTAAACTTTAAAATTTCTTAGTTTCTTGAAGATCATCAAGTTCAACTCTCGTCAATGAAATCGACTAGATATGTAGAACCGTTCATTAAAGAAGTTGACTACTGGGAGAAGTCATTGGGTTATGTGGCAGAATGTATTGAAGTAAGCAATTAATAATGTATAGGTAAACATTGTACATAATACAATTTTTATACCTAATCAACTAAATAGGTATACAGTACATTCTGAATAATAGTACAATATTGCAAAGGCCGTGAAATAGGCAATTGCAGGCCGAGTATGAGTTTGAAGGCCGAGCCATAGGCGAGGACTTCACTAATACGAGACAGGCAATTGCTATTTCCGCCGAGGCGGAAGAAGAATGCAGGGAAAGTAAATGATTTATAAATTCCAGATTCAATGACGAACATCGATAATTTTTCACGCGCCAATGTGTTCATTTGTTTTTTTTTTCAATATACAGCTTTGTATTTGCAAGCCAGTTCGAAATTTAAATAAAACCTTTCATAAGTTCCTTCTTTGGTTGCCATGTTTCGGAGTAAAACAGTATTTAATAACCCCAGCATGCCGTTTCATACAACATTGCTGGAGCGTTGTAATGTTCCAAATTCGAAAAACGCTCCTGCAATGGATTTGATTTTCTTTGACCGTAAATTCGATACTTCGCGTGTTCTTTCTTCGAAAATAATGACAATATTTCCATGCATGTTTGAGAAAAATATTTTGAGATTGTACCTGTAATATTTTTTTTCTGTAACAGATCTCTTTACAAGTTCAAAGGCGTTACCTCTATCTAGAAACTATTTTTGCTGGTGAAGACATTAGAAGACAATTGCCAGCGGAAGTTAAAATATTTGATGCCTTGACCGCCGCTTGGACAGAAGTCACTTCTAAGTGAGCTCTGCAACTAAATAATGATTTTAATTTAGATACCGATTCCACGTCTCGACTAGTACTTAGCACTCTTGTAGCAGGAATCTAGAACATTAGTTACTTAATTTACTGTAATAGATTGTTTAATTAGAAAATAATGTTTCTTGATAGCATGTATGCTGGAAAAAACGCAATTGAAGCTTGCATTTACAAGCCACAACCGTACCTTTTTAATAAATTGAACCAAATGGTGGATAACTTGGATGGCATACTCCGAGCTCTTGAAAAATATCTAGAAACTAAAAGACAACTGTTCCCGAGATTTTACTTTATATCTAATGATGATTTACTGGAAATCCTTGGCAATTCAAAGAGACCATCAATGATACAAGTTCATTTGAAAAAATTGTTTGATAATGTGAATAGAATAAGGATTGACAAGGTAATTGAAGCTCTTCCTACTCATAATAGAAAAATAGTGAGTGTAATATGAGTTTAATCTTGTATTAGGTACCCACATAGTATAGAGGGTCAAATTAAATAAGCTAGCGAAACTCGTGAGGGGTATCGATATCTAAACACGTCAAAATAAAATAAAAAAGATTTGATGATTTTTTGTTGGGGTCAACGGACCGCTGCCTGTGTTGTTACTTGAAGTAAGAGTTGATGAAATCTGTTTTCTTTTGTTTTTATCGTGTTTATATATCGGTATACCCATCGCGTCTGTGAAGTATACACAAAAAAAACTTATTTTTCATGTGACTACACTAACTGCGGTTGCAGACAGAAAAAAACTTCTCAAATTCATTTCTTTTTGTTTGATCATGTTTAGTTATCGATACCAATCACGTCTGCGGAGTTTTGCTGGCTAATTTAATTTAACCCTGTATATTTATTTATTTATTTAACAGTTTAAGCACACAAAATGTACAGAGGTGGTGTATTGAATTTAAATATCTTTGAATGTGGCCTCACTTACCCGCCGCCGACCAGCTCTGCGCCCAGGATGTTGAAGCTGCTCCGATTCGTCCCGGGACGGGCTGATAGTTTTTTACGGGTTTCACAAGATTTAGGCCGTGCTTATTGGGAAGTTATATGGTTCAGGCACTCAGGTTTTGTTAGTTTTGAGCGCATGCAATGACGGCGTTGCAGTCTCCGCTCGTTCGTTTGTGCGACTGACGTTGGCGCCATGGCCATGTGCGCGGGCGTGGGCGCATCGGGAACTTTTCGACTGGCGCGCGTTTATTGGCGCCGAGATGAGCCGTTGGCAGTTATTGGCGGGATTTATAGTGGAAGCCAAAGCAAAACCCAACATTCCCCCCAACGAAATCCACCAGGATTTCCCGGTTATAAGGTCATTTGACAGGATTGTCAAAGTGTTGAATAACAATATTTAACTAGGTAAGCATTGTTGAAAACATGTGATAGTGTATAATATATACTTGTGTGAGTAGTGGACTGTATAAACTTAATTATCTACGTTAAACTATAGTTTACTTAACTAAATAGTGTACTCATTCAATGTTCCGAATGAGTGCCTAATGAAATACAAATTAATATATTTAAGATTATTCCTGCTCCAAAGGGAGCGGACTAAGCTTGACCACGGGGCGAGTAATGACGTTGTTCTTAGTACGAAGACCGACCACGCGTACGATGCCATCAGGCCCCGGATATAGTTTAATAACTCGACCTAAGGCCCATTGAAGAGGAGGGGCCTCAGAGTTTATGAGTACCAGGTCTCCTTCTTTTAGATTGCGACAACCATCCAACCACTTCTGACGTTGTTGGAGCGTGTGGAGGTAGTCTCTCCGCCAGAGTCGCCAAAATTGCTGCGATATCTGCTGTACGGCTTGCCAACGATTCAACTTCGATAGGGGTGAATTCGTCAAGTCGTACTCGGGAGCTTCTAGAAGTTCTCTACCGATCAGAAAGTGCGCCGGTGTGAGCACTTCGAATTCATTGGGATCTGAAGATAATGCACACAGCGGTCGTGAGTTTAACACTGCTTCGACGCGTGCAAAAAGAGTGGTCAGCTCTTCAAATGTAAGGGCTCTTTCACCGACAGTTCTTTTCAGGTGAGCCTTTGCGGATTTTATTGCTGCCTCGTATATGCCTCCAAAATGGCTGCCTGTGGGTGGATTATGCTTCCACGTCACTTTGCGTGTCGTAAAGTTGCAAGAAATCTCATCAGTATTAGCTTCAAAGAACTGAGACACATCTGCTAACTGTTTACCAGCTGCGACGAAGTTTGTGCCGTTGTCAGATACTACAGCACTACACAATCCACGCCTGGCGGTGAATCGATCGAAGGACGCGAAGAAACATTCTGTGCTCAGAGACGAGAGCGTCTCCAAGTGCACTGCACGAGTTGCGCAACAAACAAATACGCATAGATATGATTTTACGGTACGAGTATTCCTACGAGTTGACTCCTTGGTATAAAAAGGGCCACCAATATCAACACCGACCGTGTGAAAGGTATGTATATCTTGAGTTCTAAATCTGGGCAGTTGGCCCATAATAGGTTGCCAGGACTTAGGCCTGACCTTGAAGCACGCTATACATTTACTAGTTCGCGATCTTATTACACTCCTAGCTGATATTATCCAGTATTTTTGACTTAATATACCTTGAAGAGATCGCGGTCCTGAATGTAAGTACAGAATATGGTAATAATCTATAAGACTATACGTAAAATTAGATTTTTTAGGAAGCAGCACTGCTTCTTATCGTACGGTATCCTAGATTGCGAAAGTCTGCCCCCCACCCTGAGGAATTTATTCGCGTCTAAGAAGGGGCTGAGCTTTCGCAAATTCTGATGAGGTTTCAAGCCTTTTGACAGCGCTATGATATCCTCAGTAAAGTTATGTTGCTGTACCGATTTTATCAAACTATCGTGTGCCTTGCGCAGATCGACTATCATGAGCCTAGTACGTTTGTCTCTGGGTAGTCGACAGTTACGGATGAACTGGTGGATACGTGCGACCACGTGCAACAGCTTGACGAAACTAGAATAACGCTCGGTTAATTCGTATATTACGTCGGTTGAAGCTTCAGTGGACACCAAGCTCTTGGACTCGATAGAAGGCTTAAGCTCCAGTGGATGGTCGTCCCTGAACTCTTCTATGGAACGAATTGGCCAGTTGTCTTCAGAGAGCCACTGTGGACCATTGAGCCATTCTGGCATTGCGAGAAGGGACGAAGGTAACGCACCACGAGAACACACATCAGCTGGATTACTTACTCCATTCACGTGGAACCAACAGTTACTGGGAACTGTGTCCAGTATCTTGGTCACGCGGGTCGCAACAAATATTTTCAATTTATAGGCAGGAGTGTTCAGCCATGCTAGAACAACTGACGAGTCTGTGAATAACAGAATCTCGTCAACTGTTAGCTTGCGTTCTGTTAAAATGTTTTTGACGTATTTGACTAATTTAGATAATAAGTGTGCCGCCATCAACGCTAGGCGGGGTATCGATAAAGTTTTTAAGGGCGCGACCTTAGATTTAGCTTTGAGAAGGCTGACCTTCTGTTCATTTTCTGTGTTTGTGGTATGTAAGTATATTACAGCGGCGTAACCAAGAGTCGACGCATCGCAAAATCCTAGAATCCGACAGAAGGTGTTTTGCCTGACCATGACATGTCTATCATGTTTAAATTCTGAAAGAAGAGGCAGTTCCCGCACGTATGCAAGCCACTCTGCTTCAAGATTCGCAGGCAAACGTTGGTCCCAGTGAAGCTGTAGAGCCCAGTTTCTGCATGAAGCACTTGGCATAGAACACACAAGGGGCTACGAATCCTAGTGGGTCGAACAAGCGTCCTATCTGCGATAGAATAGATCGCTTTGTGACTTCTTGATCTAATGGTGCAGTCCGAAACGAGAAACAGTCGGTAGCCGGCCGCCACTGGAGACCAAGTACTTTAAGTGACAGATTCTCCTCATCATCAAATTCGATAGGTGTCTCACGGTGGTCTTCTGGTACGGCTGCTAATATTTGAGGGCAATTACTCGACCATTTTCGAAGTATGAACCCTGCACGTTCTAGTATAGCTCGAAGATCCGTCTGCAGCTGTAGTGCAGCGTCGACGCTAGGCTCTGACCA
Source organism: Tiliacea aurago (assembly GCA_948098905.1). Taxonomy (NCBI): domain Eukaryota; kingdom Metazoa; phylum Arthropoda; class Insecta; order Lepidoptera; family Noctuidae; genus Tiliacea; species Tiliacea aurago. The sequence goes on along the minus strand of OX402583.1, from coordinate 2,389,514 downwards.
TAACAAATCATCCATGAAGAATGCTGTCTTCAAGACACACGCGGCTGCGGGATACGTGTCCGCTTCAGCGTCTGCTAACGTGTGCAACACCTTGATGGCCAGGTACGGACTGCTGGCTACACCGTATGTGACTGTGTTGAGCTCGTAAACCTGCATGGGTTGATCTGCTGAGACTCGCCACAAAATGTGCTGATACGGCCGCTGCTCTTGGTGAATGAGGATCTGTCTATACATTTTACAGATGTCTGCTGATAGACATACTTCGTAAAGTCGGAAATTGATTAAAATGTTATTAATGTCTGCTTGAAGTTTTGGGCCCGCCAATACTACATCGTTAAAAGATTTTTGATTGGTGGTTTTACATGACGCATCAAACATCGTTCTCAATTTTGTTGTGGTGCTGGATGGCTTGTGGATACAAAAATGCGGGATCAAATATTTGGAATCCACGTCTTGTATCTCTCCTAAGCATGTCATGTGCCTTAAAGCCTCGTATTCAGCCATAAACTTGTGATACTCGGACTTGAGCTGAGGTTCTCGATTCAGTCTTGCCTCTAAGTTGACCAGGCGACGCACTGCGCCTTGTCTGGATTCGCCGAGATCATGGTCGGGTCGGAGTGGGTATTTTACCACGAACCTACCCGTCTCATCGCGACGACAATCTTTGGCGAACAGCTCTTCAGCTAAGGCGTCGTCCGGTTTCATGGTTTTTTCTGACGGTATGTTCTCAGTATCCCAGAACGCGTTCATGATCTGATCGAGGTTAGTTGAACTTGTGAAACCACAGAAAGAATTGTCCAAGCTGGCAGTGGTAGCTGACGTCATCGACTGCCGCGGATTCCGTTGGTCGAGAACGACTTGCCCGGTAATTACGTATCCGAAGATGGATTCGATAGCGACAGGCATCCCAGGTTGAGAAGGTAAGATCTTGTCACCGCCGTAAATATATGGGAAAAGATCACTAGCAATCAGCATTTCGACTGGTGCCGGTTTGTTAAAGGCAGGATCTGCTAAGGCAAGATGTTGATATTGATTAAATATCTTGTCTGGCATAGGTACTGTTGGCAAGTTGCCAGCAATATTGGCCACAACAACAGCATCAGTGGTAAGCATTGGAACACTGGTGCCACGTGGCTTTATGGTACAAGTTGTCAAACCGAAATGCTGAACCCTATTTCCACCTAAACCTATAGGTTCGAAATCGCACTTACGACGGGATAGGCCCAATTTCCTAACACAATCCTTAGTAATGTAACTTGACATAGCGCCACTGTCAATCAGAACACGTACGGGGTGATACTGTGACCACGCATCTGCGACGTGTATGACAGCGGTGCCAAGCAACACAGTCTCTTCAGTTGAGCACGTAAGAGCTACCACTTTCTCCTTGGACTTAGTCGAATCTAGGTGGAGCGTGACGTGGTGCCTCTTTTTGCACACCGTACAACAAAATTTGGACGTACAATCCTCCGTGGCGTGATTGTTCCGCAAACAGCACACAGCTTAAGTTCCACAACTTTAGCGTTGCGTTGTTCAGGTGTGAGCTCGTTGTACTCGGTGCATCTATATATGGAATGATGTGGCTTTTGACAATACAGACACGAGATGGAAGATTTTGACTCACTCTTATCAGTACTGGCCACACCAGACGCTAATGTATGCGCTTGACTACGCGATTTATATGAGTTTGAGGCTTTTGACGCCGCGGGAGGGGGCGACTTAGATGGGTTTTGCTTGCCTGGTGCCGACGGTTTGACGGGCACCGGTTTGCACTCCGACATCTCAAGTACGCGCGTCTGACTCTCAACAAACGTCAATAATTCCGTAACGGTAGGGATATGCCCCGGAGCCACGGTTTGTTCGAACTCACGCCTAGTAATCGCATCCAAATTACGCAACGATACGTAAAATAATATGAAACTGGCCAAATCTGGTATTTTAAGAAGCTCTAGTGCACTAATATTCTCTTGATAGGTATTCATAAATGTATTTAAGTTTGATGCGGACTCGCTCTCAATCGGTTTGAAACCAAACAACTTATCTAAATAAGCTGTCGCTAGGACGCGTTTATTTTCGTAGCGTTTCTCTAGCGATTTCCATACAATCGCGTAATTATCCGCGCTAACCGGCATCGACTTCACAATTTGCAATGCTGGACCACTAACGCACGACAGCAAATAATAATATTTTTCGATTTTAGTTATACGGGAATTATTATGAATTAGACTTAAAAATGTATCACGAAAAGTGGACCAGTTCTCTATTTTGCCATCGAATTTAAAAAGTTGCAATTCGGGTAACTTAACCCGCCGGAAGTCACCGTCACTATTCTCGTTCGTATTTCGTTCGGTTTTAATCGAAACGTTATTTGACGTGAGTGTATCCGCGACAGTACGAATCATGTAATAAATATCATCGAATGCTTCGATTTCCTTATAAGTTGGCTTAAATTTCGGAACGTATTGTCTATTCAACGAGTTAATTCCCGCGACAGACCTATCGAATTCATCCCGAATCTTAGACAAATCTTGCACTCTAGTGATAAACAACCCTTCGGTGTTTTGGTCTGCTGATACCGTTTTCGACATATCGAATAAATTCTGCAAGCGAATAAAACACATCTTTGAGGTCAGAAGTGGTTGCATTAGTCTATCGAATTCCGCATCCTCCATTTTGATTAAGTACTAAAATGTATAACACGTATTAAAAATAACAAACTCACTTGACTAATTGACCCCGTAAATTAAAAACAAACGAAATAACACTAATAATAATATACGTAAATATTACGCATACGTAAATTTACGAATGTTACGACGCGACGTCTACTATACACGCCCGCTACCAATCGCCCGACCGGCCGGTCTACGCGCCAAAAACAATGTTTTTACGAACGCAAATCACAACACTTACGCACTAAAACACTGTCTAACACTGGTAAACATTAATAACAACAGATTTGCCTGTAAATACAACAGAAATATGCATAAAAAACAACGATAAATTGAAACTTTTCTAGAACCAAAAGTCAATGACCCTAATACCTACTGCAAAAATTATTTGCAACAAACCACTTTATTTGACTTATTTACGTAATGAATTAGCTTCTATAGTTTACTAATAACATGTAATTAAATAAAGTGATTTATTTGTAGGCGTAGCACACATAGAAATATTACAATTTATGACGAAACATTTCGAATGCTAGAACAAGTAGGTTGCAAAGTAGGTTACAATGTGTTAATGTAATGAGTTTACTGAGTTTATATGACCATATAACTGGGTTATCCCGGCTCGATATGACCAAAATGTATTGAATTTAAATATCTTTGATTGTGGCCTCACTTACCCGCCGCCGACCAGCTCTGCGCCCAGGATGTTGAAGCTGCTCCGATTCGTCCCGGGACGGGCTGATAGTTTTTTACGGGTTTCACAAGGTTTAGGCCGTGCTTATTGGGAAGTTATATGGTTCAAGCACTCAGGTTTTGTTAGTTTTGAGCGCATGCAATGACGGCGTTGCAGTCTCCGCTCGTTCGTTTGTGCGACTGACGTTGGCGCCATCGCCATGTGCGCGGGCGTGGGCGCATCGGGAACTTTTCGACTGGCGCGCGTTTATTGGCGCCGAGATGAGCCGTTGGCAGTTATTGGCGGGATTTATAGTGGAAGCCAAAGCAAAACCCAACAGGCGGACTTAATGCCATAGGCATTTTCTACCAGTCAACCTTATATTCCTTATATTCTAGAGGCATACTTATTACCAAAATAAATAACGTTACTTATCTTGAAAAAAAATACTTCAGGTTCAATTTACACCGAAATGGCAGCGGCCCTTAACGAAGCGACGAGCAGTTTGTATCAAATAATTTTAAAACTCTTCATTACTACCTACTACAAAACATAGTATCACTTGAGATAATCAAAAAGGTCGCGCGGGCAGTCTACCAGTGAGTGGCGGTCCTGCGCGTTCAGACGAGGGCTGCCGGTGGTATAGTCGGTATGTCGGTTTGTGTGATTTGTGCACTGTACTTGTGGCCCTACTGCTTTCCTAGGCTTTCCGGGGTCGGTGAGAGTATGCCTCGGACGGATTTGACTAATTCTAGAGAGTTCATAACTAGCAGCCTTTACAACCAGAAGGTTGCGATGTCTGACGGAACCGAAGAAACGCTTCGTAATGCGTTTCATAAACTGCTGGATGGTGGGAATTTTAAGATCTAAATGGATAAGGGGTAGACAAATAGACATTGCATTTTATAGGGTTCCAGGATGTTACAGTTCGGTCGCTGAGAGAATGCGTTCCAGACAGGTCGTGATCGAAACGACGATGTAACTTTGAAGTGGCGAAAATTTTTATAATTACAAACTATAATTATCATTATGTCAACCTACATTATACCAGCTACATTATATGTTTAGAAATAAAAAAACAATGCGTTGTTACCACTGGTTGGTACCTAGAAGGTTACGTCAAATTGTGCGTCAATTGTTTGTAGTATAGTGCCAAAAATAACTAGGCAGTTAAAACATCTGTCGATACTATAAAATAATAATTTAAAATATTGCAATGCACTAATAGTTAATAATAGGCTTTAGAAGTTATAAAGCTTGGTCCAAACCGAAAGCGCGAAGGCAATAGCGTAATATGAGTACATACCTACCTACTTTTTAAGAAATGGCCACACCCAAATGGCGTGATGGGTCGATATTTTCTCAAACGAAACAGTCGTCTTTTGTCGTTTCATGCACATAGACTATATACGCTCTCCACTTCCCCAGTTCCTCGATCTCGTTCTGTTTTTCTTGTGACCCGGCTTTCGTGCTAAATTGGACTGCGATTGTGTTTCGCAGTGTGTTGTGTTGTACCTTTGCTACATAATAATGCCGAACGTGGACAAACATTGAAAAGTGAAACCCGTGAGCTAATCATCAAGCTACAAGATTACTTTGTTTACTTTTACATTGAGAGGCAAAATGGCGGACTATTGATACCTGTCGAACGGGTACAAGAGCGCATCTCTCAGGCGCTCGGAGTCAGTAAACGAACGATAACAAATCTTAATAGTGAAAAGTTTGGCCAGTCTGGTACGTAAGAAAATATTTTACGAACACCTAAGAAGAAATTGAGAACTAAACTTTAACAATAAAATCTAATACCGAAAGCCGCTTCAAGTATATAACTCATTTGTTTGGCTTGGTATAACTTTTTTCTAACAAGATGCCCTCTTCTTTGCTAGATTTGCCTTTTAAGCCTTAGCTAAAGTAAAAACCAACCTTTGTTCAAAGGGATACTATTCTATCAATGGCTACTTAAACGATAAGAATAGTTGGTCGCTGTAATTAACTCAAGACATTGTTTTTAAGAGTTGTATTGCAATAAGTGGTTAGCTAGTGACCTCGACAACTGATCATATTATTCTTGCCTGAGCAACCGGCAGAAAGTTTGTCATGCTCCCTTAGATGTCACTGCTTTTTTTTTTTTTTGGTGGGAAATTATAAAATAACTTCTCCCGCTCTGGGCGGAGCGCGAGGGCGTGTCAGACTTTTACTGACTAAAACTCACCCGTATTCCTTCATTTGCCTTTGTGCCAGGGCCACGATATCCCTTTCGGACAAACTCGCAACCCTGGCAGGAGATGTCACCGCGCCGGGGGTCGGGTTGCTTCCTTCCCTCAAAGATGTATTGCATTAACTTCTACTATATTAAAAGTACTAAAATGTCTACCTACCTGCTGAATAAATTACATTTAAAGAAACTTCGTAAAAAATGCAGGTACATATTTACAAAACGTATTTTTCTAAGTAGCAGTGTGATTCCTTTCTTAGAGGCTGGCAACGCGTAAGTGATGCTTCTGGTATTGCAAGAGTCTCTAAGCTGTGGTAACTGCTTACCACCAGGCGAGCCGCATTCTAGTTTGCCACTTAGCGCTGTTTCTAGTTGATAACATTGTTGGTACAAATAATATTTCACAAATTAAGTTTATTGAATATAACGTTTAGTATTGTTTGTGGCGATTTTAGTCGATTGTCTGGTAGATATTCTCACAAACGTGAGTCAGTGGGGCTTGACGGTGGGTGGGGACAACTGACTCACCGGTGAGTCGGTCGGCCTTAACCGGCAGTAATTTTAATTATTTCGAAAGCGGCATTGGCTCACATTGGTTTGCTCCTAGCGTTCGGCGGATAGCGGTTTGCATGTGTGCGTAGTTTACTTCACTAGACGCACACGTGCGCATCCGCTGCCGCGCGCGGTCATAATTACCTAAAACTGAGCACTTCGATTTTGTAATTTACATTCAGAAATTAGAAGTCAGACAAACAAGAACATACAAATTATATAGGTTATTCCTTTTTTGGGTTGGTTGAAAAACGTAAGTGTTAGTTACTGCGCATCACTAGTCAGGAGTTCAGGACCAATTGCCAGACGTCAGGAACACAGTCTCTCAGCGGCCGCACTATAGTAGGATTTAGGCCATTGTTAACATCTATAGCCGTAGAACGTAGAACCGATTGCTGGCGGGATGACGGCGACGCATGCCCCGTGGCGACGCGTCGCTACTATACAATTTCGATGTTTCACATCTGCCAGGCGTCCCGTGACGGCTCAATTTTTTGAAGTGAAACATCTTTAAGCGCACGTAAAACCGATTACTCGCGGGGCGACGCATGCCGCGTGGCGATCGGCGACCTCAACACTACAATCTATATGTAGTAGTGTGTTAATGTGTGTGTAGGCAATGACGTATTATAAATAGACGCGTCATACACGAACATTAGTGCACTCAAAAACAGCGTAAGCCGTGATTGTAGCTACATACTTGCATAATCATACAGCACGTGAAGAAATGGAAAGACCTATACCGATATCTGTTGTTATACATATTTAGTTACGTCACTAGCTGCTGCATGTTCATTGACGCGTATGTAATAATAATAATTATTATTGTAAATATCAGGTAATTGCCTGGCATTTACTTTGCCATTAATGAGCGCAGGTAACGCATCTAAAGGTAATACATCATTGTTTGTAGTGCGATGTTTCACATCTGCCTTTCGTCCCATGAGACGGCAAATTTTTTTTATTATTGCAGTTAGCACAAATGAGTCATTGTTGAATTAAAATACAGGGTTACTGGTAATTCGACGTATATCCGGCAGGGGCTGATAAGGGGGCCAAAATGCAACAAATTGAACCCCCCATATGTATGGCCGAAATTCAATAGTTTTCGAGATATTAGAATTTTAAGGGTTTTTCGATATTTACCCAAAATTTGACATTTCATTCCAAATGAAAAAAAAACTACATATTTGAATGGGTACCATTAAAAATGATGTTGTAGCTGGCACTTCAATTAAGCTATGGACATAATTAAAACTACTTAATTTAACAAAATAATGAAAATAATGAGCGATATAAGAATAATATCTTACCAATATTTTCATTTTACGCTTCAAAAATGTTGTCTCGTCACAAAAATTTCTATGACATTAATCGTACAAATAACTAAAACAACTTGCTTATCCTGTAAGGTTTCCAGAAAGGTATAAAAGTCAATTTTAAAATACATAATTCGTGGCATGGCATGTGTTTGAATCGGCGCGGGGAGAGAAAGGGTCATTTGTATTTGTATGAAATAAAATGCATAAAAAAATGTACATCAAATTTTATTACAAATTTTACACATCTTGTTCAAAATGAGCCCCTCGATTACGAATGCAGGTTCGAATTCTCTTCCTAACTTCGGTTTTCGTCACTCTTGATGTGAACGTTGTTCTCATCTGTTGCGCCGCGTTTATTATTCGCTGTCGAAACGCTGACGCTGACCAGGAACATTTCCTAAGAAATATTTTGTGGACTGACGAGTCAAAGTTTGACCGGGATGGAATAACGAATTACCATAACTTACATTTTTGGGCACCTAAAGCAGGCAGGAATCCAAAAAAACTAAAAGAAACTGCGTCGCAAATGAGATTTTCCCTGAACGTATGGATGGGTGTCGTTGATAATTATTTGGTGGGCCCTCATTTCTTGCCCCAAAATTTGAACGGCGAAAATTACGAGGAGTTTTTGAGAAACAACCTAGACGATTTGTTGGCGGATGTTCCCGAAGAAATAAAAAACAACCTCATGTTTCAACATGATGGTTGCCCAGCACATTACCGGATTACTGTCCGACAGTGGCTAGACGAGAGATATCCAAACCGATGGATTGGGAGGGGAGGGCCAATTCCGTGGCCAGCACGAAGCCCTGATATCACACCACTTGATTTTTACGTTTGGGGTCATATGAAGGCATTAGTTTATGTGACCCCAATAAATTCAGTCGAAGAACTTCGACAGCGAATAATAAACGCGGCGCAACAGATGAGAACAACGTTCACATCAAGAGTGACGAAAACCGAAGTTAGGAAGAGAATTCGAACCTGCATTCGTAATCGAGGGGCTCATTTTGAACAAGATGTGTAAAATTTGTAATAAAATTTGATGTACATTTTTTTATGCATTTTATTTCATACAAATACAAATGACCCTTTCTCTCCCCGCGCCGATTCAAACACATGCCTTGGCACGAATTATGTATTTTAAAATTGACTTTTATAGCTTTCTGGAAAGCTTACAGAATAAGCAAGTTGTTTTAGTTATTTGTACGATTAATGTCATAGAAATTTTTGTGACGAGACAACATTTTTGAAGCGTAAAATGAAAATATTGGTAAGATATTATTCTTATATCGCTCATTATTTTCATTATTTTGTTAAATTAAGTAGTTTTAATGATGTCCATAGCTTAATTGAAGTGCCAGCTACAACATCATTTTTAATGGTACCCATTCAAATATGTAGTTTTTTTTTAATTTGGAATGAAATGTCAAATTTTGGGTAAATATCGAAAAACCCTTAAAACTCTAATATCTCGAAAACTATTGAATTTCGGCCATACATATGGGGGGTTCAATTTGTTGCATTTTGGCCCCCTTATCAGCCCCTGCCGGATATACGTCGAATTACCAGTAACCCTGTATATGGTAGTTTTTTATGAAATGATTGGCAACACTACGTCAAAATTAAATGCCAAAGTCAAAAAAGTGTCTGTCTTGTTTGGGTTGTTTACTAATTTACTTGTTTATTTGTTCACTTTTGGCGCTGTAAGATTTTGCAAATAAATTGTATAATTCCTGAAGATCGTTATCATAGTGTTATAATCTATCTATTATAATGGAAGAAATCTTGGATAAATGTCATTATGTACCTATGAGTACGATGGTAAGTATTGTTTACTTACATTTATTTTATTTGTACCTACTCGACTCTTTCTTGAATACTCTTGAATACTTTGTAAGTACATTCTTTTGTCTATCCTTCTCATATTTAGTTTTAGTCAATAATACGGTTTCATCTTAAGTCCGCGACAAATTTTTCCCTATCTGCAATATGTTTCGAGTAAACTTCTATCTAACCTCAAACTTACGGGTGCAATGCTGATGTGCAGTCTTTCTCTACTATATTATGCATGTATACCTTCCTCTTGAATCACTCTATATATTAAAAAAAACGCATCAAAATCCGTTGCGGAGTTATAAAGATCTAACCATACATAGGGACAGACAGACAGCGGGAAGCGACTTTGTTATAAACTATGTTTATCGTGGTGTAAGCAATATGGCAAGAAGGTACTTAACGATGTACCTAATTACCTATACTCCATTTATTATAATTTACAAATTGCCTACGATGACAAGCAGCCAATTAGCTTTAATTCCTTCACTATATCTAGATCAGCAACAATGCCTATTCAAAATCGACATCATCGCGTAAAATCGAGACTCATTCGAATAGTTCTGTATCTAAAATATCTATGTACAATCATTTAAAGTTCTAAAATATTCGAAATGAACCTACAAAAACATAAAAGAACTACACAAGTAGCGCCCACTCTCGTACAATGTCACTTCGTCCTTTTTATTTTTTTGGAAAAGGCTTGGCAGATGATGATCTTACTATAACAGATAATAGCTTCTGCCAGCGACTATGACTGCGTGAAATTCCTTATTCAATCATAAATGTACGATGTACGTATGGTTTTAAAATATGTATTTTGATGCAAAATTCAAAGTCCTGACTGACTGACTGATATATCAACGCACAGCCTAAACCGCTGGTCCTAGAGACATGAAATTTGGAGGGTGTGTTCTTTGTAAAGAGTAGATATCCACTAAGAAAGGGTTTTTCGAATTTATTATAAAACCAGACAAATAAGACCCTTTACAGCAGGGAAATGTGTAGAACACAGTGAGTCCGTTTTTTACACATCCCACAATTTATGAACTTAAATCAAGATAAGCTAAATCTGTAGTCTACTTGTTGTTATGCTTTCATTAATTCATAGATTATAAAGTTAACTTATTTGAATAGAGTAGTCGTTGACGGCTGCTCCTCTAACCTTATGGCTATTGATGCCGGAGTTCCTCAGGGGTCTGTTCTCTCTGCATCTCTTCCTGCTGCACATCAATAACCTACTACAGACTGGTATTGTTGGATTTGCGGACGACAGTACTGTTTCAGAGAGATACATGTCCAGCGCAAAAACCAGCGGGGCCGCAGTTTGTTCCTTGAGAGAGGCCATGGTAGAGCGGACAGAGTTGACCTTAAGCATTGTCTCCCAGTGGGGTGATGATAATCTGGTCACTTTTAACGCCACGAAAACACAGGCGTGTCTTTTTACCGCTAAAAGGAATTGTTTCGCCCAAACTCCTACTTTTCGGGGTACATCGGTTCCTGTAACTGGTATGCTCGAGCTCTTAGGCATGGAGTTGACATCTAGTTTCAACTTCGGCGCCACCATCGAGTAGGTACAAAGCCCAAACTGCGGCCAAGAAACTGGGCATTCTAAATAGGGTGAAGCGATACTTTACGCCAGGACAGCTTTTGACCCTTTACAAAGCGCAGGTCCGATCCTGCATGGAGTATTGTAGCCACCTTTGGGATGGCTCAGCAAAATACCAACTTGCCGCGCTTGACTCGGTGGAACGTAGAGCTAAGAGGCTCATTGGCGACGTAAAACTGGTGGATGCCAATCTTCACAGCTTGGCCCATCGCCGCAAGGTTGCCTGCTTGTCGGTCTTCTACAGATTATACTTCGGTGAGTGTGCCCAAGAACTCCACGACCTCATTCCACCGGCTCCCTTCTATTATCGGACATCTAGATGCACTGCAGGTTATCATCCCTTCCTGGTTGCTGTTCCACCAATTCGCACTAAGCGCTTCCAAATGCCTTTTATAATGCGCACAGCAAAAGAGTGGAACTCTCTGCCTGCGTCTGTGTTTCCGAACGCATACAACCCTAATCTCTTCAAAGTTAGAGTAAATAGGCATCTTCTGGGTAAGCTCACTCCATCGTCGACTTTGTCTTTGTCACCTCTGCCCTAGACTAAGGTCACGAGCAAACCCATCCTAAATAAAAAGATAAAAAAAAATGCATAAGATAGTATTTTAGCACTTAATTCAAATGCTGATTTCCGTTTAATAATTTTACATTTGTGCGAATTTCATTACATCATGAAAATCTTTCATTTTAAGTTTCACGTCTAATTATACATCAAGATCATTTGCGCACTATTAAGTGTTATAGCAAATTAACTTATTACTTACTACATTTAATTTACAGAAAAAAGTTATTGAATTTATGGAAGCACCAATGAACCTTGATCCATTCCAAATGTTTTGCAAGACAAACTTACTGAAACTCCAACACAGTAGAACCAACATGAAGTATGCAGCCCCCCCTGAACTTCGGACCTTCAAGTCTGTGTACCGAATAGCGTGCTGTAAGGCCATATACTCTCACAATTGGAACAAACTGTTGTACTTGTTGAAAAAGTGCCCTCCATGGGAACATAACTGGAAGCATGTTACTGAAGCTGCGTTGTATGTTAGAGTGAGTATTTCTGGACTAAATAATGATGCTTCATACTTCTAACAGTATGATTTGATATATTTTTTTTTTTTTTTAAATGCCCCACACTAGGATTTTCTCATGTATTGTGGGTGCGTTTACAAAAAAACAGTTCACAAACAGCCAGACTCGGAACAAATACTTGTTGTAGGTCATACAAATATTTGTTCCGTGCGGGAATCGAACCCGCGACACGCAGCGCAGCAGTCAATCGCTTAACCACTGCGCCAACCGTGTCGTCTAGTAGTAAAGCTCTTTTTAATTAAACTGTATTCTCAAGAAATGTAACAAACTAACCACTAAGCCTTTTCCCACCAAGTAGCATTAGCTATCTATACTCCATTTGAAATAAGATTAGACATTTATATAAACTTGTTTACAGTCCATTCAACCGATTTTGGCTTCTATTCCGTAGGCATAAGGATGGCATTAAAAGCAAAAACGTGGTTACAATACCAACTGTTTATTACAGCTGTCATTGGTCATGCCACCAACGCAATAGAAGTCAAAATCGATTGAACAAACTGTAAAAAAGGTTTGTTTAAATGTCTAATCTTATTGCAAACGGAGTATAGCTAGCTAGCTCATCATAGCAAAAGAGAGCAGAAAATTATCTACAAAATAACAATAAAATAATAATTTATTAATTTGAAGTCATGTTAAATAACATTACTGGTTACTGTGAGCCTTTATCATCCTACTGCTAGGCAAAAGCCTCTCCCCATAACTTCAGCTCTTCTGATTCAGCGCTAATGAGGACCACCAGTGGTTTGTTAGGCTTCCGTACCAAAATGGTAAAAAGGAACCCTTATGGTGAGACTAAGTCTGTCTGTCTGTCACACCTGGATATCTCAAGAACTACTAATGCTATCAACTTGAAATTTAGAATAGTTTTAGATGACGTTTGCCCAACTATTTTGCAAGCAAGAAAGAAATTAAAAAATATATATCTTTTTTGCAAAAGGGACTGAAAGGGGGTCTTAAAAATTTGAAGTGGGGCTACTAGGGCATGTGGGGGTATCATATGAAAGAACGCTGTTTGCACATTCTCAAACATATTTTTTTTTTAGGCAGCTTAGTTTCCGACTTTTGATGGAAAATAAAAAAAAAATCGCCCCCCCCCCCTTTATCTCCGGAGTTTGCAAAGATAAAAATCTGAAATTATTCTATATGATAGAAGCGTATGTAAAAATTACAGGAAAAATAAAACGATGTCTCTAAATAGTACAGGTTTTCAGAAATCATCAACATCATATATTCGTACGGAACCCTCGGTGCGCGAGTCCGACTCGCTCTTGACCGGTTTTTTTGTCCTGGTTATTTTGCCATCTTCTACGGGGGGTCTGTTGTGATGCCTTCTGGCTGTGTCAGGTCCCGAGCTCTTTGGGCATGGGGAAATAAACTATTATGTTCATTAAAACACACTGGGGAATTCACTGCTTTATTTCGTGGATAGCGTAACCACTAGGTAGCCATAAACCAATGTGATATTTTTACACATGTGGGGTACTTGTAAACCTTGTCAAGAAGATTAACAAGTCATCATAACTTTTTTAAATTGCGTAGGTACAGTCGAGTTCACTAATTATTGGCAATGACAATGTTTCAAAATATTGTAAGCTTCAAAATGATCTTAAAATTCTATACAAACTTAGACATCAATCAAAAAAGTTATCATAAAATCTCTTCATAAGTATGTTACGGTAGTGCAGCCAAAAATATCTGGCTACTCTTCGGAACATAAATATCTAAATACTCTAGATATCAATATATTTGGTGCAACCTAGGATTTGTAAATATCCATACAGCTTTGAATATGCAACTAAATGGCCTTTACTATTCAATGTATTTTTGCTTGTCGGGGCAAAAGTACGAGTAATAATGCAATGTTGCCGTTCGTAATAGGACGATACAGTCCTATTACTTCTAATCTGACAAGGTTGCGTAGTATGGGGACGCCACAATTGCGGCGATAAGTCCTCTCTTTGAGGAGTGGCTAGAGAGGCACCACGGCGTCCTCACCTTCCGCCTGACGCAGGTCACCGGACACGGTTATTCGGGAGGTTCCTGTTCAGGATAAGGCGGGAGGAAACGCCCGAGTGTTACCACTGTGTAGATCGCCCGGAGGACACGGTAGAGCATACGGTGGAGGTATGCCCGGCTTGGGCGGAGCACCGCCATGTCCTCGCGGAGGCGATCGGTGGCGGCGATCTCTCGCGTCCGGCCCTGGTTTAGGTCATGTTGGTTGGTTTAGGGCATAGGGACGCGAAGCAGTACTGCTCGGGAGAGAGGGAGGAGGCGGAACGCGTGAGCGAGAGGAAAATTTCGCGCCCTCACGCCCCTAGTCGCCGTAGGAGACGCCCTGGGCGTTGGGAGTCGCAGGCCGATTCCCGGCCACCGTTGGCGTGGGCTTGCGAACGGTGAGCAATGGGTAGTTCGCCGTCCGATAAGCATCAGGCCCGGGTCGACGGCGCGTTGTGTTACACGCGGGCCTTAAAGAGGTCAGCACAAACTGTCGGTGTCTGTTAGGGCCAATGCCTGCCAGGCTTTCGGGTTTGTCCGAAAGGGATACCATGGCCCTGGCACACAGGCAATGGAAGGAACACGGGTGGGTTTTTACAGTAAAAGTCTGACACGCCGTTCCGCTCCGCCCAGAGCGTGCGATGATGAATTCCCTTGTTCCTTCAAGGAACAAGGGAATTCATCATCCAGTGACAATAGCATGTGTCATATGTTCGTCTATTCGAAACGGACGACACGGTTGGCGCAGTTAGTTAAGCGATTGACTGCTGCGCTGCGTGTCGCGGGTTCGATTCCCGCACGGAACAAATATTTGTATGACCTACAAGTAGCTGTTTCGTGTCTGGCTGTTTGTGTATGTGAATTTAAATGTTTGTAAACGCACCCACGATACAGGAGAAATTCCTAGTGTGGGGCAACGTTTAAAAAAAAAAAAAAATTAATGTTTTTTTCTAAATATTTATCAATGCACGAAGAGGATGCTATCCAGTAGGTATTCGGATTGAATTGACAACTTCAAATTGAATTTGTTTCATAGAAAAATATTGCACTAGGTTAAACTTCTGTATTCAAAAAAATTAAGACAACAATAAATTCGAGACATGTCAAATTGTCTAAATATTGTAAAAGACAGATAGCTGTGTCGCTATCATATTATTTTTCTATTACAGCCAAGAATTTGGCTAAACAAATTGCTTCTATTGAGCAATGCAATGACATGTTAAATAATTCACCCAATAAATTGGTAACAAAAATTGACATTCAAAATAATTTAAATTAGAAATTAGGACAATAGAGGCAACCTCTAGCTATAATGTACATAATTGCAAAAATAAATCAAATAAAAGTTTAAACTCAGTCAATAGTATCAACCTGGTGCATCAAAATATTCAAGGATTTCTAAACAAAGATTTAGAAGTAGAATTATTTATGAATTTTAACAGTATTGATATTCTTTGTATAACAGAACATTGGCTTAAAAGCCACCAGTTCTTGTTCAATTTTAATAATCACCAGGTTGGTAGTTCGTTCAGCAGAGTAAATGCTATACACGGGGGCTCATTAATTTTAGTAAGTAACCAGCTTAAATTTAAAGACCGTAAGGATATTGTGAGCCTATCTGTTGAGCGGACAGTTGAAATAGCCTGTATAGAATTGGAGCAGTTTATTGTATTAAGTGTGTACAGACCCCCTTCAGGATTGTATGACTGCTTTGAAAGGGTAATGGATGAAGTGTTGCACAAGATTTGTAACTCGAACAAGTCCATTATCACTTGTGGTGATTTTAATGTTAATTTGTTAGAAAACTCGGGTTCTTGTAGTAAAATAATAAGTCTGTTTCAGTCATATAATCTTGTAAACCTGTTTTTGGAGCCCACAAGAATAACCCCTACTAGTGCCACATGCCTAGATAATATTTATACAGATATTATACCAAGCCACAAAGAAATTATAAATTTACTAGATTCTGATCACTGTGGGCAAAGGATTACTATCCAAAACCAAAACAACAAAGTGGCTAAAAAGGATATCACTGTGAACCCCAAAACTGCAAGGCGCTTGGAAGCTTTTAAAGGTAAACTCAGTAACAAATTACCAGTTTCATTTATGCATACTGATCATAATAATCTATATAATGATTTTTTTTATATTTACTGTCAACAATTTAATTCCACGTTTATTCCCAAGACTATCTCGGTTAATAGTAACGCATCTTTCAGTGATTGGGCTACCATTGGTATTCATAAAAGTAGAACACGGCTTTATGAGCTGTACAATGAAAGGTATTATGTAAACACTGATGAATTCAATTTGTATGTTAGAAATTATTCAAAATTATTTAAAAAAGTTTGTTGTATGGCAAAGTCGCGTTATTTGAGTTCGAAGATTAAAAACAGTAGTAACGTAATTAAAACGACTTGGAATATTATTAATAGTGAAACGGGAAGGTCTAGTAACCGAAATACTGACTATAGCCTGTCAATTAATGACAACATAATAAAATCAGACTCACAAGTCGCCGTGGCCTTTGAAAATTTCTTTTCAGATATTCCCGTTTCAACTACTAAATCCCTAAACTCATCACCTTCTGTTGCTGAGTCTTTGCTTAAGGAAAATGTTAATGTTTGCGAGTCGGAATTTCATTTTGAACATATTACCTGTAGAGATATAATTAAAACCTTTCACACTTTAAATGTAAAAAAGACTGCAGATCTGTGGGGTAATTCTGTAGAAGTTGCTAAGTCTATTATAGACATTGTAGCACCTACTTTAGCTCTTATCTTTAATAATTGTATTGACTGTGGGGAGTTTCCTGACCTTATGAAAAATAGTAAAATAATACCGTTGTTTAAATCAGGTAGTACATCAGACCCCTCAAATTATAGACCTATTTCAGTACTACCTACCTTTAGTAAAATTTTTGAGAAATTAATTTTAGACCAATTGCAAAGATTTTTTAATAAACATAAATTACTACATAGCAAACAGTTCGGTTTTACAAGGGGCCGTTCGACTACTGATGCCGGTGTTGAACTGTTAGGACATATTTATAATGCATGGGAAGATAAATGCGATGCCTTGGGCATTTTTTGTGATTTGTCCAAGGCATTCGATTGCGTTTTTCATGAAACGTTAATCAGGAAACTCCGCCACTACGGGATCCGGAACACCGCTCTGGATCTTCTTATTTCATACTTGAGTAATAGGATTCAGAGCGTTGACGTCAATGGGAAAAGATCTCCCGGATCTATAGTAAGAATGGGAGTCCCACAGGGCTCAATTCTTGGTCCTTTCTTGTTTCTTATTTATATTAATGACTTGCCTTACCTCATAAAGGATAATCATGATATAGTGTTGTTTGCAGATGACACTTCACTTTTGTTTAAACTTAAACGTCAGCAGCTGGTTACTGACGATGTAAATAGCGCGATCTCAAAAGTAGTTCACTGGTTTAATGTTAATAATTTACTTCTAAATGAAAAAAAAACCAAATGCATTAAGTTTACGCTACCTCACGTTAGGCAGGTGAAAACTAATGTGTTAATAAAGGGCGAAGAATTGAATCCTGAAGATAGCACTGTATTCTTGGGCTTGACTTTGGATGCTAAGCTTCAGTGGGGCCCACATGTAGATAAACTGTCAAAAAAGCTAAGCTCCGCAGCATATGCTGTTAGAAAAATTCGTAATTTAACTGACATAGAGACAGCCCGTTTAGTGTACTTTAGCTATTTTCATAGTGTAATGTCGTACGGTATTCTGTTATGGGGAAATGCTGCCGACATTCAGACTATCTTTGTTTTGCAGAAAAGAGCTGTTCGATCAATTTATAAATTAAGTCCAAGACACTCTCTCAGAGAGAAATTTAAGGAGATTAATGTAATGACTGTGCCTTCTCAGTATATTTTTGAAAATCTATTATATGCCCATAAAAATATAAAATTATTTAAAAAATACAGTGATATCCATAATATAAATACTAGGAACAAACACAAATTTGTTGTACCTACAACAAGGCTCAAGAAAATAGGTGGCTCGTTTCGATGTCAATGTATACGCTTTTATAATAAACTTCCAAGCCACGTTCAAGATCTAAGCCTTAATAAATTCAAATCATTCATTAAACGTAAGTTGTGCCAGAAAGCCTTTTATACTGTTAAAGATTATATTGAGGACAAAAAGGCTTGGGATTGAGCTGCTCCAATTTTTGTACATATTGAGGTAGTTTATTTTTATTGTTTTTTTTTTTTTGTTTTTGCTAACCTTATTATTTTATAAACAGTGACATTTAATTATTATTTTATACACAATGACAGGAATATTTACTTGTAAAGTATTATATTATTTTAATTATTGTGAATGTGAAGACTATGTGGGTTATTGCATAATATTTTTTTTTTCCCTTTCTTTTATTCTCAGTTAGTGTTAATCATGGTCTGGCAGTTTGAGTCATATAAGTGGCCTACCCAAATGGCCTTTCTTTGGTATTGATAGTCGCATCGTTGAGCTCCTTATATTCTGAGTAGAGCTGCACGATTACTGACAAATGCGTGCACTGACTGGTCAGGTCCACTCAACCTGTGTGGTTCTTTCCTCAAAAGACCATTTCAGACACCAATCTACATGGTCTTCACATGATCTGACCAAGATTATGTCTGGACTTTAAAAGAGACTATGACCTCTGAGTTTGTTTCGGCCTTTCTTCTCAGAGTAGTCAGATAGGAAACGCCGACCTCATCTAGTTTTTAAAATATGATTGACGTGTAAAAGTGTTTGTACAAACCTACTTACAGAAATAAAATCATTTATCATTTATCATTTATCATTTATCATTTATCATTTGTCAAAGATATTTTTCATAGAAAAATTGCATAGATATTTGTGAACCTAACTTTTCGCTAAATAATATGAACAAGGGATTACCCATAATTTTTTGAGTCTTTGTCTGTAGCAATATTATTGATATAATGTAGTCACATATTTATGATGTCACTGATTGTTTAGTATTTATTGTAGTTTTATGAAACTTATCATTGCCTATATATCTATTATTGATTCATGAACATGCTCATATATTAAATAACTCGACTGTACCTACAGTATAACAAGCGTTAGTTAAAATCAGGTCCAAGTACCTACATTAAATATACACAACAATAATATTTCCTTTTTTTATTTCCAGGCTCTAGTAATTCTCCTCATGTACCACCCAACATCGCAAGCTAGAGGCCTGTTGAATGAATACCTGCATTTAGTCTGGGCATGTCGCTCCGATAACGTAAAGAAAGCGGTTCTGAAGATCTTGTTGACGTTGCCAGAGAAGTTACGTTGTGTTACGTCTTACGGGTGTTAAGGATGGGGTGTATGGGAGGCTCCTCCGAAGGCGACTGCAAACCGCAAGCGACAACGCCGCTTCGGTTTTAATCCCGAACGCAGGGTCACAACTTCGACGGCAGTGACAATCCCGAACGCGGCGTCACAACTTCGACGGCAGAGACATTTAATCCCGAACGCGGCGTCACAACTTCGACGGCAGTGACATTTAATCCCGAACGCGGCGTCACATCTTCGACGGCAGTGACAATCCCGAACGCGGCGTCACAACTTCGACGGCAGTGAAATTTAATGCCGAACGCGGCGTCACAACTTCGACGGCAGTGACAATCCCGAACGCGGCGTCACAACTTCGACTTCAGTGACAATCCCGAACCCGGCGTCACAACTTCGACGGCAGTGACAATCCCGAACGCGGCGTCACAACTTCGACGGCAGTGACAATCCCGAACGCGGCGTCACAACTTCGACGGCAGTGACATTTCGCTTCTTCAAGATCGAAAGTTATTTATTCAGACTATGCGGAGAATCAGCACTTTTCGAACGTCAAAATTACATTCAAACCACAAAACGCCCATCCTTCACCACTGCCTAGTGCTTTAGCTGGGAAGATGTGGTTAAATAAACTCCCCAGCAACGTCACGCAGCAATGTCGTCATCTAAGGAAGAGTTATCATAGATTTACATAGTCGTGTCGCTGCAGTCTGTCATAGCAATTGGGGCGGATTTGCCACTGCGGTTTGCGGTTGCGGTCGCTTGTAAGAGCACCTTCAATCTTTAGATTTACGGAGTTAACATAAGATATAGGTACCGTAAGGCAATTTGTACCTATTGATATGAAATAAGTCTTGTTAATATAGTTGTATCTACTAAATGAAAAATAAAAGTATTTTTGACTACATAATTGCAAATGGGTTTGATTGACGGTAATGAAACAGTTAGAAATTGCTGTATTGACCAATCTTCCGTCATCAGCTGGCTGTCTTACCTAACAGACTTTTTTTTTTTTTTTTTTTTTTTCCCCTTCTGGCTTCGCACGGTTTGTGCATTTAGCCAATGTCACGTATTAGTTCTTGTATAGTATTGATGAAATGAATTATAAATGCATGATGAGGATATCCCCGCCCACTCCCCTTGAGTTTCAGTAAAGATGTGGCACTTTACTGAGACCTCACGCGGACTTCTTGAGAGAACTTGAAGCGAAGTTGCAGTTTTGTTTCATTTGCCTACACTAATGCACGTTCACAAACACTTAATGGTTAATAATCCACCATTATTACACATTAATATTCGGCTAAACACAAATTTTGGAAAATTAAACAAACTGCTGAACATGACGCTTCACTTTCCCGCCAAGAAGTCCCTAACAGACTTGTTTGCCAATACAACAGGCTGTACCAGTGCCGGATAAGCAAGCGCGGGGCCCGTAGCAAATTCTATAGTGGGGCCCTTGATTTGCTATGGGTTCTTAAGTTTATAGTGGTAAAAAAAAATAGGCTATAAAGAAAATATTATTTTAGGTAAGGTACTGTGTTAAAGTCTTACAAATAAATAGACAATTTCAACATTTTGAATCGAGCCATTTCAATTCAGCTACGCATCCACACTGAGTGTCGAGTATGGGTGCTCGCACACGTCAGACTTTTTGTAGAGCCGATTTAAATTCTATACATTTATACGAGCAACTTTTGGTTAAACTTGTACGTTTTCCGTAAGAATTCTGTATTTTATTTTGGCCAACGATATAATCGGTTACCGATTTTCTGTAGTGGATTGTCTTAGTCGGAAAAAGTGTAACGTTTCACGTTTTTGTGACAACAAGTAAATTCAATATACTACGTCTTAATAAGTTTCTCTCAAAAAAATATGCTCAGGCAGGCGGTGGGCGGTTTTGGATACGCCCCTTCCGCGCGGGGCCCGAAGCAATTGCTACTCTTGCTACGTGGTTAATCCGGCACTGCGCTGTAGGCATTACAACAATAAATGTGACAGCTGTACCAATACCTTTTCTAGCACTTATTTTTCCAAATGAATATTCGTTTTGCTTGGGTAATACAAAATATATCCTTTAGACAACGTGCCGCTACAGTGGCGACATTAATTTGACACACTGGTAGGGCTAGTGGCCAGTTATCTCTTCTTTTTTTTTTAAATATTTTGTGTAAAGCTCGCTTTCCTTAAATTCGCCTACTCCTTGCACGTTATTTGTTTTAATTAATTTCATTGATTCGATGTTATGATCCAAGACCCCGGCTAGTTACCTCTGTGCTACAGTTCTTAAAGTACAGCAAGTTGATTTTGTATAGCGAAGTGTCAGCATTACATAAACCTGCGTGATACGTACTGTTTTTCAGAACCCTATGGGTCTTCCAGTGGCTAAGGCCATGTCGTCAGAAGATGGAGAATGTATTGAATGGAAGTATAACTTGATATTGGACGGACCTGCCGAAGTGTGGCTTTCTGGACTGGAGCATACCATGAGGGTTGTGCTAAGAGATGTGAGCTTTTCAGTTTCACTTAATTTGTAGTTATACAACATTAGTTTTTGTTTATACTAAACCCGAAAAGGGGTCATTGTACTCATCATTTTGACAACTTTTTCTATGGGACCAACCTCGAAATCGCGAAAAAAAAATCAGCTGTTCCATACATTTTATCGATTTAAGTGAACACAAATGTGTTGTGCTGATTTTTTTTTCGCGATTTCGTGGTTGGTCCCATAGATCTAAATGAAAAAAATAAAATCTAAATCCAGACTGCGTAAAAAGTGAACTTAAAAAAGATGGAAACAAGATTTATATAAATTAATATTACCTTTAGGTAAACAATCTCGGTCGGAGGCATCTTCCTAACAATAACGACCTATTGCCTCCGACTGCTTATGATAGTTTATCTTTTTTAAATTAACTTTTTACGCAGTCGGGTTTTTGATTTTTTTGGAATCAGAATCAAAATTATTTATTTTTTAATAATATTTTAATGGCCTGGTTGCTGGAACCTTTTAGCCAAGTCTTTATTAAGTCCGAACCTAGCCTACGGCTCGGGTGTTAATTCCGCCTCGAATGCAATGACAAAGTAACATTCTCCACTTGTATCTAAATGTACTATTATAATGCGCATTAAAGTGAAGTGCTAACTTAACTTAATATTATACTTATGTTCTAAAGGAGCGTACTCGCTACTATATGCATTATTAGGGACTTATATTTACACTTCTAGCAGGTAAGAGATGTGACTAGATTGAAGATTATACTTAGACTTCAATCTAGTCAGATCTCTTACCTGCAGCCCCTGCAGGCTTAGCACGATAAACGTATAGAAGCGTTTGTCGACGGAAGAGTAGACAAAAATAACGTTTCCGTGTAGACAGTAGAACATTTTCTATAGACAAGCGATTTCTATTCTATACTAGAGTAGAAATAGAAAGCGTCATGCTAAGCTAAGCCTGCAGCGGGCAGAACACGGGCGTGCCAAGACGGTAGTGACTTGACATGATAAATTATGTCATGTCAATTTGTACTAGCATTTTATGACAAAACAGTTTTATCGCTCAAACTGTGATAAAATGAGTCACTCAAGTCATGTGCCAGTAGGCCGTGCTCGCCCTGCTGGTGTCTGCACGCCGTTGATTGGTAAGTATCTGGTGAAATATCAAATTGTTTTGATTGGTCGAGGAAAATCACAACGACCGATTACTTAAGTACTACCTATAATCAAATCTGATTCCGTGGAATCTCGGTTCCAGTGGTGCCGGACGTAAAGAATAGCACCTCCCTATTTCTTCCCGTGGGTGTCGTAAAAAGCGACTAAGGGTCTTAATAGAGTGCATTTTAACACCATACTGCGATCGCCAACCCGCCTGCCAAGCGTGGCGATTATGGCAACCCCTATTGGCGGAGGCCTAGACCTATGTCCAGCTGTGGACGTTTCTCGGCTGGAATGATGATGATGAAGAATCAAATATGAAACAGTTTCATTAACAATTAGCAAATTGTGTTTCTAGCAATTGATTTTGACGCGAGCGGCTTTGAGGAAGTGTAAGTACCAAAGAGAAGTGTGGATCAACGAGTGGCCGGGACAACTGGGGATCACATCCAGCAAGGTTAGTTAGATCACTTCTGGGGCCGTATTATGAAAACTTTGTATTGTGTCAGACGAAAAAACAGCCCGCATAGCATATAGTGGGTATGTTGAATCAATATTAAAGCTGCTCATAGAGAAAGAACGGGAAAGAGGCGAAGAATCCCCGGTAAACCTTCGCTGCTAGCAGCTCAGTTATAATGGCCATCAAATAAGTACATTGCTGAGCTAGTACCTACTTAATGAGGAGTTACAGTTAAAGACGTTCTTTAACGAGCTTCTTAAACTTCGTAATAATAATAAGCATACCTAGATCTAAATCGTTAGATGTGTCATGTGCCCTCACCGTACAAAAACCGCGCGAAAAAGTGTCCATTCTGAGAAAAGTTTACATATTCCGCATGGAACGACGGATACAATTTTCTGTATGAGTAAGCGAGACAATACTATACAAATGCCATCGTCAACGAAACAGAAACGTGACCAACTTTTGAGGCGGTCGGCCAAATTTAACAAAATTGACTAACACTTCAAAACGTCTAGATCCAATGGACATCTGACTGCACGCGCACCCTCTGCCGCTGCGAGATCATGAAGGAAAAAAAACCTTTGAAGAAGCTGCGCAAGAAGCAGAACATCATCCTCACCACTCTTCAGATGATGTCCCGGAAGGAGATCAGCAAGATTCTGCGCTGTAAAGTGAACGCGCTCTGTGTCATTGAGATCCATTCTAGAGATACGGTAGATAAGATGTATAAGATGGGTTAGTGAATATTTTATCACTATTATTATCTGCTGTATTTAATAAACATAATAAACATACCTACATATAAACCACATTTTGAAATATTAGGATCAAATATAAAATCATTTAAAAATAGTAGCCCACCGGTATCGGGAACAGGATCCTACGGCTACGGCGATCAGGGCTCCTGACAGAGGAACCTTCTAACAATCCAAGCCGTGCCCAGAAGTTGATACCTACGGCTTTCTGAATCAAGCCCTTGATCCAGTTGCCTAACGAGAGCCTCCTCAGGTTTTGGTCAAGGCTGTTGGCTATTAAGCCATTGACTATATCTCGACTATCGCCAAGTCCCTATCATTATTAACCGTCCTGACCTAAGCTGTGCAGGTATTCCTTGGGTAATTATACAGGTTTTTAGGGTTCCGTACCAAAATGGTAAATAGGAACCTTATGGTGAGACTAAGTCTGTCTGTCTGTCTCTCATACCTGGATATCTCAAGAACTACTAAAGCTATCAACTTGAAATTTAGAATAGTTTTAGATGACGTTTGCCCAACTATTTTGCAAACAAGAAAAAAAAATCTTTTTTGCAAAAGGGACTGAAAGGAGGTCGTAAAAATTTGAAGTAGGGCTACTAGGGCATGTAGGGTATCATATGAAAGAGCGCTGTTTGCACATTTTCAAACTTTTTTTTTGTTTAGGCAGCATAGTTACCGACTTTTGATGAAAAATGTAAAAAAAAATACACCCCCCCCTTATCTCCGAAGTTTGCATAGATAAAAATCTGAAATTATTCTATGTGATAGAAGTTTATGTAAAGATTACAGGAAAAATAAAAGGATGTCTAAATAGCACAGTTTTTTCAGAAATCATCAATATCATATAATTATACGTACGGAACCCTCGGTGCGCGAGTCCGACTCGCTCTTGACCGGTTTTTTCATAACAGTGTCCACATTTTGACATGTTAAACTTAAGCTAGTTTATTATTTTTATTTGTCTTAGTAAAATAAAGCGAAGCGAAACGCGCCTAAGTACCTATGAGCTGTGCGCGCTCGTTCCTGTCGCCGGCGTAGGTAGGTATTTACGCGGGTTACTGATCGCTAGTTTTATCAGGTTCGAACTAGAATAATGTAAATAAAATTGTGTTCTATTACTTACCTCATCATCATCATCATTTCAGCCGAAAGACGTCCACTGCTGGACATAGGCCTCCCCTAAAGGGGGGGTTTGCCATAATCGCCACGCTTGGCAGGCGGGTTGGCGATCGCAGTATGGTGTTAAAATGCATAGAGAACGCTGCTGCCCATTCTCTAGTAAGTCCCTTAGTCGCCTTTTACGACACCCACGGGAAGAAATGGGATTACTTACCTACTGATACTGAACCACAAAAAAACCTGTATCAATGAAGCCAAAAACTTAAATAATTGTGTGAGTATGAACAGAAAACAGACTTGGTTTTTTTGCATTTAAATGCTATTCTTTTATTTTCCCTGAACCCTGACGGACCCTATCTACAACCAAGGAGGTAACTAATTATCAAAGGTTTTATTTAAATTTCGAACTGGCTTGCAAATAGAAAGTCGTAAGTACACTAAAAAAAAAAAAATTAACACATTGGTTGGCGCGTGAAAAATTATCGTTGTTCTTCATTGAATCTGGAATTTATAAATAATTTACTTTCCCTGCATTCTTTTGAGAAAAGCACTGCCTCGGCGGAAATGGCAATTACCTGTCTCGTATTAGTGAAGTTGCAATTGCCTATTTCACGGCCTTTGCAATAATGTACCTACTATTAGTTAGTTTTAGGCACTAATGAACCATTGTACCTACGGGAAATACTGCTACTGCATGTGGCTTAATTTACACAATATTTAATTATTATTCTCATAACTGTCCTTCCTACACGACCCAGGCTGTATGAACGTCAGCGCATTCGAGTGGTTCTCTCAGCTGAAGTTCTACTGGGACCGCGAGAGAGAAGACTGCTACATCAAGCAGACCAACACGAGTTCTGTTTACACGTACGAGTATATCGGGAACTCGGGACGACTCGTCATCACGCCACTTACTGACAGGTGACTTAAAATCAATTAGAGTAGGTATAAACTTAAGGGTCGGCGAGCATCTGGCGAGGCGCAGCGTCGTGGTCTAACACTGTCAAATAAATATCAACTCTGCGTAAGTTCAAAATGAATAAGCTTAGGTAGGTATATTAGTCTGAGAGCGGCGAGAGCGCTTCAAATCGGAAGTACACGTCTCAGGCTATTTATTTCTAAATTTATTAAAAAAAAAACCGGTCAAGAGCGAGTCGGACTCACGCACCGAGGGTTCCGTACGTATATATGATGTTGATGATTTCTGAAAAAATATTCTATTTAGGGACATCGTTTTATTTTTCCTGTAATCTTTTCATAAACTTCTATCACATAGAATAATTTCCGATTTTTATCTATGCAAACTTCAGAGATAATGGGGGGGAACGGTATTTTTTTTTACACTTTTCATCAAAAGTCGAAAACTATGCTGCCTAAAAAAATAATAAAAATGTTTGAGAATGTGCAAACAGCGTCCTTGCATATGATACCCCACATGCCCTAGTAGCCCCACTTCAAAATTTTAAGACCCCCCCCCCCCTTTCAGTCCCTTTTGCAAAAAAGGTATATTTTATTATTTCTTTCTTGTTTGCAAAATAGTTGGGCAAACGTCATCTAGTACTATTCTAAATTTCAAGTTGATAGAATTAGTAGTTCTTGAGATATCCAGGTGTGACAGACAGACAGACTTAGTCTCACCATAAGGGTTCCTTTTTGCCATTTTGGTACGGAACCCTAAAAAGCAATGTTTGAAAACCGGATCCATAATACGGAATAGATAAGTTTGCTGACGTTTGTTTTTAAGCAGCTTTCAGCTTTAAGTTAGGCCTTTGATTTCAGCGTGCTGAAGGATTCACCTCGAGATGAAACAATACTTTTGGTGTTACCTACAAATACGTCTACTGTCCCTCAGATGCTACATAACGCTAACAACCGCCCTGAACCTGTTCCGCGGCGGCAGTCCGCAGGGCCCGGCCGGCACGGGTAAGACGGAGACCGTCAAAGACTTGGGCCGTGCGCTGGCGCGCTGGGTGGTCGTTACCAACTGCTCCGACGGACTCGACTACAAATCCATGGCCAAGTGCTTTGCTGGTAAATGCAACTTTATTAATATAGAAGCCGTGTGCCCGAAAATTACGAACTTTCATACAACCGCCGATGAAGAGTACTGCTATCGATTATTTTCTCGCTCAAGAAACGTACAATAGGTAGGTCCCGTGTCAGTAAAATAGATAAATTCATATTAATAGTTAATCGCTGACTGTTCACCACTGCACCGGCGAGAACTCTGTCAAACTAACAACTGGGCTTAGTAGGTAGCTCTACTCGCTTCTCGTTTTAGTAGCTAGCTCTACTCAGTTCTCGTTTTAGTAGCTAACTCTACTCGCTTCTCGTTTTAGTAGCTAGCTCTACTCAGTACTCGTTTTAGTAGCTAACTCTACTCGCTTCTCGTTTTAGTAACTAGCTCTACTTGCTTCTCGTTTTAGTAGCTAGCTCTACTCGCTTCTCGTTTTAGTAGCTAGCTCGACTCGCTTCTCGTTTTAGTAGCTAGCTCTACTCGCTTCTCGTTTTAGTAGCTAGCTCTATTTATTCGCTTCTTGTTTTAATAACTAGCTCTACTCGATTCACGCTAATTGCCGGCGGTGGGACAGTTGCCTTAGGGGATGAAAAACCCTCCTTAGTGCTCACTTTCGTTAAAAAGGGAACTCTTGTGCAAAATGTCATGCTTCTAGAGGTGCGTTGTCTGACAATGAATTTAAAATTTATTAAATGGAAGATTCTTAGTGGTCCGTTTTTAGACTTCTCTTAACTTCCATCGATCTTCCGCACAATAACTTGGTTTGGTAGTAACACAACTTCGGTCAAATGTGTCCGGTTTGTGATGTTTTTTTTATGGAGTTAATGGTAATTACTAATATACGGAATAAAGGTACAACCAGATAAGCTTCAGATTTACCATACAGTTTTCAAGGTTAGTTTACTCAGCTTTTGTAAATAACGGGGTGAGGGCCATAAATAAGCACAACAAAACCAAAATAACAACAAACGCAGACTAAAGAGACATACCTACATGTGCTGACAATCAGGCTATTAGTTTATCACTATCTATAATTATTAGTAAAAATATACCTCCATGTTTCTCCCAGGTATTGCTCAAAGCGGTTGTTGGGGTTGCTTCGACGAGTTCAACCGCATCAACATCGAGGTGTTGTCGGTGGTAGCGCAGCAGATCCTGGCTTTACTGCTGGCGCTGTCGCTGTTCCTCAAGAGGTTCATCTTCGAAGGCTCCGACATCAAGCTGGACGCCAACTGCGGGATCTTTATTACTATGAATCCTGGGTCGGTGGACTTTAGTCGTAACATAACATCATTAAGTATATCATGTAAAAAAATATTGAGAAGGACATGGTAAAAATTTGGCCTTGACAACACCTCTGTTTCGTAGCAGTAAGGGCGAGTTTCGTGTTTCTGTTGACCGTACAGTCGTGAATGGCTAGACAAAGGTATACAACATTATTACTAGTCTAAGCGAAACCTGAATATAGTTTGTTGAGAATAAGGAACTGAATCGATTTCAATAACTTTTACACCGTGTTATATTTTGTCCCAAAAATATTTAAGTGTGATGGAAAATGTTATCACTATTTAATTACTTACAATACAATCGCCGTACCGTTAGGTACCTACAGCCAAATTATTATATCAATAAGCACAAGACGACCCTGGAGGCGCGGGGGCGCCGTTAGCATGTTTTTGTACGGACAACCCGGTAACATAACATATATTATCTTCTTCCGTTATTCTGCACACTCATTATTCTGCCATTCCTAGTAGAAGGCGCATCATAAAGCCTTGGATTACTCCTGGCCTTCTGAGATGTATCCGACATACATAGATCAATTTTTTATCGATATCGAACTTTCTGCAACAATCTACTAAATAAACTAAAACGCGAATATGAAAGGTCTGAATTTCGGAAGGCCAGGAACAATCCTAAGGCCACCTGGAAGTTTATTAAGAAAATATCTTATTTGGACAAGGGCAAAACATCTCCTTCCGAATTGTTAAAGTGCGGTAACGACCCTATGCTCTCTGTCAATATGATAAACTACTACTTTGCAAATGTGGGTAGTAACCTCGCAGCTAAATTTTCTCAGTATTCACCACAAAGTAGCAGACCTCAGAAATTAACTCTACGCCACTATTAGCAATCTCTTCCTCAAATGCTCCTTCTGCGTCGATGGTCTTGTATAACGTGGATAACGTGGATGACGCCGAAATTGAAAGCATAATTACGGACCTTAAAGATAATTGTGCTGTTGGTTTTGACGGGATCCCCACCACGGTTATTAAGGCCACAAAAAACACAATTGTCCCTCTCCTTGTCCACATTTTTAACCTGTGCCTATCTTCTGGTGTTTTTCCAGATGTTTTCAAAACTGCTATAGTCCATCCTATTCATAAGGGGGGAGACAGGGACATTGTTTCTAATTACAGGCCTATTTCCGTCCTTACAACTATCTCAAAAATCTTTGAGAAAATTATGAACATTAGACTAGTGAAATTTCTTTCTAAACTCAATATCCTGGCCGACAATCAATACGGTTTCAGAGCTGGGAAATCCACAGAGGACGCTACTCTGCAACTGTCAAATACAATAGTCGAACACCTAAACAATAAGCAAAAGTCTGTCGGTGTCTTCCTCGATCTATCTAAGGCCTTCGATACCGTTTTTATACCCAAATGAATTAATAAGCTGGAACAATCTGGCATTCGTGGTATTGCCCTCGATATTTTTCGTAGCTACCTGACGGGGCGTAAACAGGTTGTTAAAATCGAATAATTTATTAGCAATTCTGTAAATATGAATTTTTGTGTACCCCAGGGTAGTGTCCTAGGACCAACCCTCTTTCTTATATATGTAAATGAGCTGTGTCAGTTATCTCTTCCGAACACAAAAATAATTACTTATGCGGATGACACTGCTCTTTTAACCCATGGTAGGGACTGGCCTGAAGCTCGTGAGAAGGCAGAGGCTGCTTTGAGGTTGGTCATGATGTGGTTATCCTCGAATCTGCTCACACTCAATATCTCAAAAACCAAGTTCATCCCCTTTTCCCCGGGAATTCTTGGCCAACCACCTATGACATTTGGGATCATGACTCATGTTTGTCCTTACCCAGCGGCCACCACCTGTAACTGTGCCCAGATAGAACGGTCTGACAGTATCAAATATCTTGGAGTTATATTGGACAATCTTCTAACTTGGAAAAAACAGGTTGACTCTATCGTGATTCGTGTCAGAAGACTGATTTATTTATTCAAAAAACTTCGCACGGCTGCTGACTTTCAATGCCTAAAAATTCGCTCAATCGCTCTCGCTCAATCAATTCTCGGTTACTGCATAACTACGTGTGGGGGAACCCACAAGACAACAATATTGCGTTTAGAGAGGGCTCAAAGAGCTGTGTTAAAAGTACTCGCGAGGAAACCTATTCGATTTCCGACTACCGAATTATATTCACTTTGTGAGGTCCTCGCAGTAAGACAGCTGTACGTACTACACACAGTGCTTAAGAAACACCACCTTTTGCTTTACGACCCTCAGTACCTTACTAAAAAGCGACGCTCTGACAGAATCTGTAAAACTGAGCTCTGCAGGTTTGCGTTGGTAGGTCGCCACTTCAACCACATTAGCTCTAGGCTTTATAATAATACAAATAGGAGAGTCAAAATCTACCCTTTAACAAGGATCTCACTGAAAAAAAAATTGACAGACTGGCTTAAATCTATGTCCTATGATGCAACTGAGCAACTTTTAGTCTCATAAATAAACCCTCATGCTAGCATCCTCTCATAATAGACTAATTGCACATCTTACTCACTCTCACACACTCACTCACACACACTCACATACACTCACAAACACTCACAAACACTCTCGCCCTCACTTCCACTCTACATCATTACATACAAACTTTTGAGTGAATTTGTCTTTTGTAATTGTTAATTTTATTATAAGACTTCCTAAAGCTGTGTCTGGAACAAATGTCTTCCATGTATGTTGTATGGGGCGTTGATAGCTGCGCCACAGTATTTTACTTTTGTAGCTATCTTCGTGTCTTTTGTTAAGTTATACCTAAAATTGTTCCTAATAAATAAATAAAAATAAATAATTTATAACTTTGTGATTTTTCATGATACAGTTTTGAAATTTTGTACAAATAGATTCTTTATATAAAAATACTAGACACGTGTTTCGGGTTTCGCATATACTAAAACTAATATTGTATACTGTGCATAGTAATATCATTACCAGAAAGCGAATTCCCATAATTAAAAAAATATTAAACACATAACTGAAAAGCCAAAAACAAGTATTATAGTCTTCTTGAAGACTTTTGTTATCGCAGGCGGACAAAGAATAGTTACACCATATTTTTGGTTACTGGTTTGTATGCCGCCTGCAATACCAAAGTTTTATAGATTATAAATATTAAAATGCTTGTTTTTTTCTTTTCAGTTAATTAAGTATAATATGTTTTAGCAGTCGGATTTTTTGTATTTTTAATTATGTTGCCTTATCTCAAGCTTTTCGTCAAATAATAGTTTTTATATAAGTATAACATAACTGGTGAAATGTAGGTTCATCTCTGCCTAACCCCTCGGGGATTACAGGCGGGATGTTATGTTATGTTATAATATATATTTGGATTCGACTCATTAGCTACTAGCTTGCTCACATATATGCCCACGACTGTGTATATAAGTATTTAAATATCTATCGCCAGTAGTGGAGGACTATATCCATTCCTTATCTGACCTGAGTAATAATAAAAATATTCTCTTACCATAGTTATGCGGGTCGAACAGAGTTGCCAGATAACTTAAAGTCGATGTTCCGTCCGATCGCCATGTGTGTGCCAGACTCGCTCATCATCGCAGAGAACACGCTCTTCTCTGATGGTTTCACTGCGTACAAACTGAATGCTAAGAAGGTACAGCTTAAACAATACACATTCTTACCATTTTATTATTTTAATCGGTTGAAGGACACTGACGGAGACACTTACACAATAATAGTTTTATTATTATTAATTTTTTTAACAAGTTAACCCATTATGTACTTACATATAATGGCGGCACTGTATGATGGTATGATGCCTTTACGTTACGTTTGAACGTTTTTTGAAGTTCCTTTAATCTTGACTGCTGAATGTGAAAAAACAGATGCCATACTACATTGTTATACCTACAGGCCGCAATAATAACGTACTGCTGGTACTGGTTCCGTTTGGTGCCGGACGTAAAGAATAGCACCATCCCATTTCTTCCCGTGGGTGTCGTAAAAGGCGACTAAGGGACTTACTAACGAATGGGCAGCAGCGTTCTCTATGCATTTTTAAAACCAGTCTGCGATCGCCAACCCGCCTGCCAGGCGTGGTGATTATGGCACCCCTCCTTTTGGAGCAGGCCTATGTCCAGCAGTGGACGTTTTTCGGCTGAAATGATAATGATAATGATGATGATGCTGGTACTATAATTAATCGAAAATATGAGCTTTATAAGCTTTCACATGCGCCATCAGGTGTTGTGCTCCGCAGCAGAACCACTTTGACTACATTATATAAAAATTACAGGATAAAATGTAGATAATGTCTATATTTTTGTAGCTTAATATCAAAAATTGTATATTGTTAGTTTCTTGGAAAATATCAATTCAAAGTGGTCATGCTACAGAGCATACTCTCCAGCAGAACCACTTTAAAATAACGGTTATTTCACGTTGATTATGCACAAGTCATAATATAAACAAATGTATATTTATTGTATATCGAGGTAACATCTACAATTGTAGATAAATACTTACTGATTTTTAGTAATATGTAAATGTTTTATCGGAATGCGCCTGCCATGAATTTCTTAGCAAATATCAAGATTAATACATACATACATACATAATATATATATATATTTCTTTACGATAAATAAATTAATAAATTGTATATCAAGAAAATGGATTCATAAGCTATAAAGAATAAGTAAAAATAGACAATAATGTAAATATAATTTGTTTTATTTTTATGTACATAAAAACAATACATTTAATCATTTTTTAGCGTATATTATGATATGCGATTGTATATTTATTTTTAAATTAGTTTTGGTTACTTTGCTTATATTGTTATCATAACAATACCAGCCTGAACCACGTTTGCAGTGTGACTTGTAATGTCCTACATCACCAGGTAAACCTGAAATATACTCCACGACAGAAACGACAGAGTACGTTTTTTGTTTCAAAACAATTCTTTCTGGTACATCGGTTATATTTAAATAATCATCATATTCAAAAATTATAATATCAGATAACTCGTAAGTCTGTAAAAACTTAAAAAAAAGTAAAAAAAATCAGCTGTTCAATACATTTGTGTTCACTTAAATCGACAAAATGTATGGAACAGCTGATTTTGTTTTCGCGATTTCAAGGTTGGTCCCATAGAAAAAATTGTTCAAAATGATGAGTACAATGACCCCTTTTCGGGTTTTGCGTATACTAAAATTAATGTTGTATATATATTATGTATGTATGTATGTATTAATCTTGATATTTGCTAAGAAATTCATGGCAGGCGCATTCCGATAAAACATTTACATATTACTAAAAATCAGTAAGTATTTATCTACAATTGTAGATGTTACCTCGATATACAATAAATATACATTTGTTTATATTATGACTTGTGCATAATCAACGTGAAATAACCGTTGTTTTAAAGTGGTTCTGCTGGAGAGTATGCTCTGTAGCATGACCACTTTGAATTGATATTTTCCAAGAAACTAACAATATACAATTTTTGATATTAAGCTACAAAAATATAGACATTATCTACATTTTATCCTGTAATTTTTATATAATATAGTCAAAGTGGTTCTGCTGCGGAGCACAACACGCCATCAGTGCTGCTTTTTGAAGCTCGTTTGTGACAGTGACATACTATTTATATAAGTTTTTACCAGTAATATCTAAAATAAAAGACATGAAAAAATCCGATGAGCCAGATAATTCTTGCCTTTTATTTGTTCATTTTTAAAACACGCGGAGATTCCATACATACACGACGCGAGCGATTCCACAAAGATGCTCGAATGCTCTTTACTACGAGTTCATTGTTTCGGAAGTCAGCGGCAAAAAATAGTAAAGAAAAAACCGGCCAAGTGCGTGTCGGACCACGCATAATGAAGGGTTCCGTAGTGGGGATTAACTATCCTACGAACAAACTTAACATTGCAGTTGAAAAACATGTTCCCTCATACATTCCAACTGCAAATCCAAGTTTATACGCACAATATTTAGAGATTTAGGTACTAAGTTACTTTAGGATCATAGACTTCTTATAGGTTTTCATGTAATATTTAAGTAAAGAACTATTTTCTGTATTTTTTTCAAAATTATGGGCTCAGTACTTTAGGAGATAAGGGGGGGGGATGGTCAATTTTCATCATTCATGTCATTAATAATATGAAAAGCGTTTATTTTAAAACTTGATGTGTCGCACGGTACATTTTGAAAAACTTTAATTTTCTGATTGGCCCCCCAAAAGTGACCCCCATGTTCAAAATTTATTTATTTACGTTACACGTCCTTGTCTTACTAATCTAACTAATCGGTCCGGTAGATTCGGAGCAAATTGGCTGTGACAGACGGACAGACAGACAGACACACGAGTGATCCTATAAGGGTTCCGTTTTTTCCATTTGAGGTATGGAACCCTAAAAAAGAGTTCATTTTTAGATAGCTGATGTAAAATTTCATTTGGCAATTTATGTGTCAAATATTAGAAAGATTTATATTATAATCAGATGCTTGTATTAAATTAGCTCTACTGCCTCATTTAATTCCAGGTGTTCACGTTGTATGAGTTGGCTATGCAGCAGCTGTCCAAACAGGAACATTACGACTTTGGTCTGCGGTCCATGGTCGCGTTACTGCGATACGCTGGCATCAAGAGAAGAGCCTACCCTAATCTGCCTGAACAAGAGGTAAGATAACGAACAACGAGAGCTTTTTAAGCTTTCAGGGAGTATTGGGAAAATAGCGCATACGTACGTGTTTGAGGAAATTGATTGCGAAGGATTCGTTATGAATAAAAGGAAGCAAGAAAGAATGACCATGTAAAAGGTGACCATGAAATGGTCAGTATCTACAGTTGCAGCCTTTTTATAGCAGTAGTCAGATTTTGCATCAAAGTGATCATATTCTCGTTGATATAAGTTAGCTGTGAGAGGTTAAATAACTAGACCTAGTAGACCATTTTCTATTTTTTTAAGTACTTGGTACTTGTTGACAGGCTTACACTGTCCTCCCATATTTCCCATACTTTGAGCTAAATGGTGCTGATCCATGCGTCATGTTCGTGAACGGGCGCTGTCAGTTGGGACTGGTCATCTCTTAGCTCGGTTTATTTTTAATTATTTTAGTTATGAATTGTTTTTTTTTTGTTTTTAATCTTTTTATCACGGACACTTCTGAAGTTTTGCATCGTTCTCACATGTATAATTTCAATATGAATGATGTAACCAATACTTTGTATCAATATTTTAATTTAAAAGAGTGTCAGTGGAGTTTCTTGCCCGTTCTTCTCCATAGGAACCTACTATTTGGAATGGGCAACTAGCTTCATATTTGTAACTGACCAACTTTTTGACATTTCAAAAGTGCCTGTAAATGGTTTAATTGAAATAAATGCTTTCCCCCTTATTACAAAACAAGGTTTATCTTCAGACCCAGGTTTAAAACATGGAGCCATTATTGAATTTCGAACTTTATTCCGACTAAGTTCCTACACACAAAACTGTCAACTTAGTACCGAACTAAGGTTTCAGTTTTGTATAAAGAACGGTATTTCAATCACTGCTACGTTCTTATTACAAAAACTGGCTCCATGGTTTAAGTCATGTCAAAATATAGATCTTGTTTTGTAATAAGGCGGTTTGAGTTTGAGTTTGAATACCTAAATTTGAAAACATTGTAAACGCCAATTAAGTATTTTTTAAAGTAGTTCCTTGCCGGATCTTCACAATAGGAAATGACCATTTGTAACTTTGCACCTAGCTTCTGACGTTTCATAAGTGCCCATGTAGGTTTATGTGAAATAAAATATATTGATTTTGATTTTGAACTCTGACCGTCATTATTCCAATCCGTGACCTAGGTAAGATGGACGCTCGATTAATCGTGTACATACTAGATAAACCCAAAATATCAAGATATTTTATTTTCTATTAATTTGACTAGATTAAACAGGTGCCAGATTGACCACCCACATTTAAGCCATTTGTCCAATGGTCACCTAGATTAAGGCGATATATGGTATTCATAGATAAAATAATCTAACAGCTCCCATTTCCCCCACAGATGGTAATCCTAGCCATGCGTGACATGAACGTAGCCCGCCTGACTGCGAAGGACGTGCCTCTCTTCGACGGCATCATGCAGGACATCTTCCCTGACGTAGAGATCCCGACCCTGGACTACGAACTGCTGGAGACGGCCATCACCGCGGAGATGAAGATAGCTGGCTTGCAGCCGGTTAAGGCAGCGTTACATAAAGTTATACAGACTTATGAGACGAAGGTTAATTGTAGTTGTTTTTTTTATAAATATTGTTGGAAAAAGCAATGGTAACAATTTTTTTTTAATTGCATATTGTGAATGTTTGTGGTCAAATCTGATTATGCAACATTAATTTATCATTTCAAAGTAATTGAGGCTGAACATCTATTTATTAAAAAAAATCCCGACAAGCAGCATCAACCGGAGGCAAGCAATAAGATTTTTAAATTAAATAAGTTTGTAACCTACATTTAAATTCAGCCTATTATTTAAATTCAAGCGTGACTACTCAATTTCGTCTAATAGTACAGCCGTCCTCAAATAGTTAAGTAGTTACATAGTTGTTGCATTCGCCTCAATAATTTAAATTTCAACCTTCAGCATCATGATTTCAGCCGAATGACGTCCATTGCTGGGCATAGGCCTCCCCCAAAGGGAAGGGGGGGGTTACCATAATCGCCATGCGTGGCAGGCGGGTTTGCGATCGCAGTATGGTGTTAAAATGCATAGAGAATGCTGCTGCCCATTCTCTAGTAAGTCCCTTAGTCGCCTTTTACGACACCCACGGGAAAAAATAAGGTGGTGCTATTCTTTACGTCCGGTACCACATAGACGAATTTCAACCTTATCACGTGCATATATCGAACACTCGTTATTTGTAAATCCTAAACCATAATTAAAAAGATCCTAACAACACAATTTTATCTAGAACTCCCGCCATTCAAGCATCCTACTCGGCGACACCAACACGGCCAAAACGACATCCTGGAAAATGTTAGCCAACACCCTCTCCCGCCTGAACCGGGAGAAACAACCAGGCTTCGAACAAGTCCAGACATTCCCCATGAACCCCAAGGCTTTGACCCTGGGCGAACTGTACGGGGAGTATAACCTGGCGACAGGGGAGTGGAAGGATGGAGTTCTGTCCTCGATTATGAGGACCACTTGTCAAGGTATGATGGCTTTCGAATATGGAATAGAAATGTGGAAAAAACTACTTGGTGGAATTCTTAAATATTTTTGATAAAAAAAACCGTAAAGGATACGCAAGGCGCTATACTACGGAGTATGTGGTAAAATATGTACTTAGGTGAGAGTACCTATTTTACCGCACAGTCCGTTGTATGGTGCGTAATTTATAACTTTCGAACCATGTATACAGGCTTCGTAAATGCATTTTTTGAGCAAATGTGTTGAAAAAAAACAAATGAACACATTGGTTCGTGAAAAATTATCGTTGTTCGTCATTGAATCTGGAATTTATAAATAATTTAATTTGTTTGAATTTCCGCGCATTATTTGAGAAAAGCACTATACAAGCCTTGGTCGCAACGACATTGATGGACTCACGTATGTGTGTCTCGGCTCCGCCTCGGCCCACATTTTCACGTTCGTCTGTCAATGCCCCTATTGCAGGTCGCTGCAGTAATGTACTAGTAGATAATTACAAATGTTTGATTGTGTGGAATAAAGGAAGCTCTAATAAAATTTATTACTGAAACTGGATATCCTATGTTGTCCGGCAGACGAGTCCCCCGATATGAAATGGATTATATTTGATGGTCCGGTAGACGCGATATGGATAGAGAACCTTAATTCTGTGATGGATGATAACAAACTGCTGACTCTGGTCAACAGTGAGAGAATATCTATGCCTGCACAGGTATGTCTAATGTTTATTTATTGAGAACCTCCAACAAAATATTTACACAAAAGAAAATATAATTTATACAGATATAGGGTTTTAGTGTAGTACACTCCTGCAATGAGGGTTTTCATGAACATTCACGTCACCAGTTGGCGCCATTTTGACAAGAGGTTTTCCATTTCGACAATGAATATAAAATATAATCATTGTCGAAATGGAAAAAATATGAACGTCATCATATATTATTATGATGATGATGTTCATCATTCGTTTCATTCTTTCATTCATTCGTTCATCATTCGTTCATCATTCGTTTCATTCATTCGTTCATCATTCGTAAATTGGCGCTTCGACTGCTTCGACACTTGACAGGTGCCCAAACCTGACTTCTCAGTGTTGCCACCTAGTGAACGTCATTTCAGAAAATCCACAATATAGGAGGCCACAGCATGTTTTAAATTATCCCATCTAATTACCCCGCGCCCGCCCCATCCCGCGCCCGCCCCGCTCGGTTTGAAATTTGTTGTATATTATCATTTGAGTCTATTTGCTTGGCCACACTGGCAGCACGGTGCGGGGAGCGGCGCGGGTGCGGGCACGCGCGCGATTGTGCCTGTCCGCAGTCGACCGCGGCTTCATTGTCGTGTCCAGTGTTTGTCAAAATATAATATGAATGAAGACGACTTGTTTTTACTGGAAAAATCTTACTTTAAATGGCAAAAGCTAAAAGTGAAAAATTGAATTAATATATATACATATATATTTTAAATTCTTCAACATTTAATTGTGAGGACTAGAACAACGCGCGTGGTCAGCCCGATCTAGTTTGAGATCTCTGTCGACTCTATTCTATGTCCATCTCCAATCTTTCAGAATTTAATCCTTATCTATCTCAATGACGTATTATAAAATAGACGCGTCATACACGAACACATACTGGCATACAATCATACAGCGCGTGAAGAAAAGGAAAGAGCTATACCGATATAGTATTGTTAGAAAGAGATGAACATACATAATAGGTTGGGGAAAAAGTTTCTTCGCATTTTGTAAGAAAATTCAAAACATTTTTTAATATAGTTTATTTACATTTAACTAAAGTATGTAGGTACCATTTTGTTCGATAACTTTTTGCCATCTTGTAGGTAGGGACATGATCCCATTGCTATAGAAATTTTGGGACTTCTGATCAAAATACCGCGACAAGTGGTTTTGAAAGTCCTCTCGTGATGTTAACCTGACACTGCCTAAAGAATTCTTAAGAGACCGAAACAGGTGGAAATCTGAAGGTGCAAGGTCAGGACTATACGGCGGATGCATTAACACCTCCCAGCCAAACTCTCTTAATTTTTGCTGAGTGGCTAAAGATGTGTGAGGTCTAGCGTTATCATGATGAAAAACCACACCCCTTCTGTTGATTAATTCCGGCCGCTTTCTCTCAACTTCTTGCTTTAATCTCATCAGTTGTTCGCAGTAGAGTTCAGAATCGATTGTCCTGCCTGGTGGTAACAGCTCATAATGAATAATGCCCTTCCAATCCCACCACACACACAGCATCACCTTGTTGCGAGTTAACCCGGGTTTCGCCACAGTCTGTGAAGCCTGACCGGCCTTTGCCCACGACCTTTTTGCGCACGTTCTCGTCGTACGTGATCCACTTTTCATCACCAGTTATCAGCTTCTTGAAAAATGGTTCGGTTTCATTACGTCGTAATAAAGAATCACAAATGAGTACACGGTTCATTAGGTTTCTTTCAGTGAGCTCGTGAGGTACCCAAATATCGAGTTTTTTTGTGTACCCATTTTTTTTCAAATGTGCCTAAACTGTTTTGTGGTCCATTCCCAGTTCTTCAGCTACGTCGTAACTACTAATTTGCCAATCTTGCTACACTTTTTAAAAGTAGCATCCATTTTATCCGTAATAGGGCGACCAGAGCGACGTGCCCCTTTGACATCAAAATTTCCGGATTGAAAACGCTTAAACCAAATTTGTGCTACTCTCACAGACACTGCACTAGGTCCATAAACATCGCAAATTTTTTTCGCGGCTTGCATTTTTACCTTTTTTGTAGTAAAATTTTAAAATGTATCGAATTTCTTCATTAGATTCATTCATCTTGACAGTACGAAAAACAAATGAAAATCACACATTTTTCCTAATTTGAATTTGGAATTATGTTCTTTAAAATTTAAACTTTCAATCCAAAACCAGCCAAATACAAATAGTATAGCCAAAGATATTTTATTACAAGTTCATACATACTATAATGTGAAAAGACTTTTTCCCCAACCTAATATTTAGTTACGTCACTAGCTGCTGCATGTTCATTGGCGCGTACGTAATAATAATAACTATTATTGTAAATGTCAGGCAATTGCCTGGCATGTACTTTGCTATTATTGAGCGCAGGTAACGCATCTAAAGGTAACGGTAGGTACATCATTGGTATATCCTCTTAATTTTATTTTTACTGCTTAATTTTAGAGAATAAAACCGCAAAACGTTAACCGTCCCTGATAAAGATAACACACATACTCTCTCTCTCTCTTTCTCTTTATAATTACATACGACTTTCACTCTCTAGGTCATCGGAAATATGTATATGTCATCGGAATGACTTCAATCGAATACATTTTCATACATTTTGGCGTTAGTCTGTTTAGAATAGAACGAATTACAAATATTTTTTTTAAAACGAAAACAAAAGCCTTTAGAAAAAAAATAAAAATACAGAATGTCTTATTTTTAGATACAAGGGTCTTGAAAATATGAAATGTTGTCTATTCTTCCGTGTAGGTGACCCTGCTAATCGAGACCCTAGACTTAGCAGTAGCGTCGCCAGCTACGGTATCACGCAACGGAATGGTGTACAACGATTACAAGGACTGGGGCTGGTGGCCCTTCGTCAACTCCTGGCTGGATACCCTCGAGAATCTTGATTACAGGGAGACAGTGAGTGAGACTTTGTTTTTATTTACCTTTCTGTGACTTGACGTGGATATTTAAATCATTTTTAAGCGGGGACTGGTCGGAGGGCATATATAACAAGGTGAATCAGTATTATTTTGTATACGGCCCTTAAATTCTTGGAACGGTACTTCTCTCTATCTATTGTCTATTCTATCGTAGGGCTTGCGCCCTCCTATCTGGGTCTGTGCCCATACAGTTTACTTTGCCTAAACCTAGGTCTAGGGTGAGAAGCAAGACCAAAAACGTTACAGAAACCCGCAGGGCAGCATGTGGTGAGCTGTTGGGCAGTAGCGACCCCACTGACTCTATCTCCCGGGGAAGTGTTGTTGCACCTTTGACTTGCCTTCATTAGCCGGCTGGAGTGAACACTGACGAGGAACAGAGCTTCCACTTCTTTCTTGCCTTTATTAGCCGGTTTGAGTGGAGATTCGCAAGAGCAAACGTGCTCGGAGGAAGGAAGTATTTCAGTAAGATGCTGGCTGATAGCCGTGGAATACCTCTCCACTCCTCATAAGCACCTCAGGACATGTTGCCCACTTGTCGCTACGACACTATGTGCTAGCGACTGTTTCGGGGGCCCATTATTGAGCGTGCAAGTCAACCCCTGCCATTTCATGTGTATTTTATATAAAACATTCGTCAGGCAGGGGCCATAGTCTTTCCGAAGTTCTAGATAACCAGTTCACTTTAACCACCCAAACCTATAATCCAGTATCTTTGTTTCCATATCCTGCAATCAAATGTATTATGCATATGATGAAATGATTGTGTTGGCAGCTACGCCGCTACTTCCAATCAATCCTGACACCAGTCTTAGAACTAAAGCGCCTGCAACTCCAAGAGGGTGAGAGCGTGCGCGGCCAGGAGCTGACGGGCGTGAAGTGCATGTGTCGGCTGCTGGGCCTGTCGCCCGAGCCCGCGCCCGCCCTGCCCGACGAGCAGGCCGATATGGAGAACTTCGCTAAGATGAGATTCCTTTTCGCGTAAGTTATTTTTATGATACTAGGACTTGGCTTGGCGCATTTGTCACAATACTCGCTCATACAATGGAGGAATGAGGATAATGTCGTCAGGAAAGCATTGAGTATGAATGTGGATGGCTAAGGCCCGGCGCCCATTGGCAGCACGGGAATCACGGCATGGCAAGGTATTTTTAGGCGACGAGTAAAAATATAACTTATTAGTATGGAAATAAAGTTGAAATTTCAATGTTAACGGTTGTAAGTACAAAAACAATACTAACATTATGCGGTATGCTAACATTCTATTAAAATTGAGATTTCAACTTTATTTCCATACTTTTAAGTTATATTTTTATTCGTCGCCTAAAAATACCTTGTCATGCCGTGCCGCCTATGTGCTCGTTTACGGAGACGCGGGGCGTTACGCGTCGCGTGCAGCGTGGCGTCTCGCGGTGCGTCGGACGTTTTTTCTGTTTACAGAGACTAGGAGGTGACTACCGAGATGTTGACTAATAAAGATGATTCGCTTGTACAGTGTATAAAAAAATCCTTGTCTTTTCCGAATGTGCCTAAAAAAAAATTATAGGTACTTGAACAACGAAAACAAGACGAGAAAAAATAAAAACTTCTTTTTTTTTTGTTATAAAACCTGTCACCCGTTTAATCTTTTAAGGCATTTTGGCCTCGCACAAGACCATGTCCTTTTTAATAAGTATAACAAAAAACATGTTTTTATGATTAGTTTGTGATGTTCGTGTGTGTGCTCACAATAAATACTTCTTTCTTTTAAATAACATAACGATAGTTCATAGCTCAC
Source organism: Tiliacea aurago (assembly GCA_948098905.1). NCBI lineage: Eukaryota > Metazoa > Arthropoda > Insecta > Lepidoptera > Noctuidae > Tiliacea > Tiliacea aurago. The sequence goes on along the minus strand of OX402583.1, from coordinate 2,346,277 downwards.
GCACAATGGTCCACATGAAGAACTAAGTGCAGAAACCAAACCCGCTAACATAGAACATAGAAGTAATAAAAAAATCTTACGTTCAGTTATTGCTATTTAAAATCCACGTTTTTAGCACCAAAAATAACCCAATCACATTAAAAATTTGAAAATTTTCTTCAGGGCTAAGGTACACTATCTCTACGTGACGGCCGCCCGTGCCCCTGTAGAGCCGGGAAAGTTTTCCTATAAAAAAAGATGAATAAACTATAATACCCGACGGTATAGTTTATTCATAGGCTCTTAGCTCACGATACCTAACAACATCCTCACCTATTGAACAGGGTTTTTCACATATTGTAGTTATTTGGGCAATACAAAGTATACCCTATTGTTAATTAAATAAAGTATTTTTTTTATCAACACAATAACGTGAATATTTGTACAAATACGCCAAGTGTAGTGCCAGCCTTTTTTTTTTTTGGGTGGGAAATCATCAAATAACTTCTCCCGCTCTGGGCGGAGCGGGAGGGAGTTTCAGACTTTTACTGACTAAAACCCACCGTGTTCCTTCAAATGCCCGTGTGCCAGGGCCACGATATCCCTTTCGGACAGACTAGTAACCCTGGCAGGTCGTGTAGTGCCAGCCTAAACTTATGACTTCAAAGCAACCTGGTGTATCTATCCCACGTTCAGAAAACACCGCTGAAAGATATAATGAAAGCAACTGACCTTTTCTCCATACAGCATGATCTGGTCTGTCTGCGCTACCCTGGAAGATGAACCTCGTCGGAAGCTAGACAACTGGGTCCGAGAGCACGAGGGCATCTTCCCGCTCAAGGACACCGTCTACGACTACTATGTGGATGAGAGGCTCCAGGTCTTCAGACTGTGGGAGGAGAAACTGCCTGACAACTGGAGATTTAACCCCAAGTCAGTACTAGGTTTTGGCCACTAGAATTTATCTTGTGAAGACTTCTTCTTTACATTTTAGCAATAACTTAAACAAATGTTGAATGACCCACCCATGGACGTATACTTTTTTTATACGTCTTTGTAATTTTTCACTTTGACGCATTGATCTAAAATAAGGGAAGATTGGCTACTCTCTAACACCACGTAAATATTAAATGGACTAGAAACACTTACATGTAAACACACCCACACAACTACATTTCCCGATGTCGTGCGTCATATGCTAGACAACCGAAATAGAGAGACATATTACACGGGCTATTAGCGGGAACGAGATAGCAATAATTGTCACTGTTACGTAGCCATAACAGGAGCTGGCGCTGTTGTGAAAGGGAAATCGCGTTAGCAGCCGAATGTTGGCCGAATGTTTACGATTAGGAACGACTTATGACGGACCAAACACTAAATATTCTTATAATTTTCAACAAATTAACATTTTTGGCTGTACTTACGAGTGAAAACTAATCCCGTGGGACTTGTTTTTGCACGATTTGTGCACATTTTATAAACACAGGAAGGCATTGTTGCTGCTTATTTAGAGGATTACTGTAATTTTACTTAACGTGCTACACAAACGCCAGTTCGCTTGTGACTAAGGTCGATTGTATCCTTTTCCCCTAATTTATGCGGGGCGTCGAGGAGCGTGTACCATATCTTCCTATTTAATACATCAATGCTTTGACGGTATAGAGAATTTGCGAGATTTTTGATTTTAACTAAATAAATTAACTAACAGCCTGCGGCTACTAGCAGCACAGCACGACGAGGGGGGGGGGGGTTGCCATAATCGCAACGCTTGGCAGGCGGGTTGGCGATCGCAGTATGGTGTTAAAATATAATGCATAGACAAAGCTGCTGCCCATTCTCTAGTAAGTCCCGTAGTCGCCTTTTACGACGACACCCACGGGAAGAAATAGGATTTTTATGCGACGATAGACATTTATCTTAATAGTATGACAATAAAATTGAAATTTCATCAGCAACGATGCCGCGGTATCCTTAGGCATGCCGCGACGTCCTTAGGCATCATCATTGAAATTCATAACACATATAATTTATATTTCTTTTCGTCGCATAAAAATCCCTCGCCGTGCCTGCCGGCAGTGGGCGCAGGCCCCCAGGCCCTATACGCAGACGTTTTTCAAAGCAACTTATAATAATTATGAATAGATATGGTAGGTTTTCCTTTAACTCTTCAGCGCCGGTTTCCACACGATCCTGGTGCCAACGCTGGAGTTTCTCCGCGTGCAGATCATCGCACTTGATATGCTGAAGGCAGGGTACGGCGTGCTGATAGGAGGACCCACGGGCACCGGCAAGACTTTCCTCATACAAGGCACCCTGGCCTGCTTGGATCCTAGCAAGTAAGTGATACGATAAAGGAAGATAAATAAATGAAAACACGATTTCATCATGTCATCCGTCCGCCATTTATTGTACTTTTCGATTTTTCACTTCAAACTCAAAGTCAAATTGTTTATAATTATCAAATAGGCACCTATAGGGCACTTTTGAACGTCAATATTTACAAAACAAATTTAATTGATTTTAGTCGCCCCTTCCAAAAGGTAGTTTCGTATGGAGAAGAATGGGCAAGAAACACCACCGTTACTCTTTTAAAATGTTGTACAATATTTTTTATAGGTACATTAATTGTACATTTAAAAGTTATTTCGGCTAAAGGCTACAGAATATTATGATCAAACGTAGTCTGTTGATCAGAAATTTGGACGGACTGAGGTCCCTCAATATTGTTAAGGGATATTGTACGTTAACCGAACGGCCATCGACCTCAAAATCAAAATTAAAGTTTTTGTTTCCATATAAAAGTAGGGGAAGACCAAAGAAACAATGGATAGACTGTGTGAAAGATGGTATGGCTAGAAAGGGAGTGACTACAGAGATGAAGACTAATAGAGAAGTGTGGAAAATCTTTTTATAAAAAAAAATAACCGACTTCCAAAAAAACACTACAAAGTGAAAAATTACTTTAATTTCAGAAGTTGGATCTGTATTTTAGTTTTTTGCCACCGACTTCCGAAATTAAAGTTATTTTTCACTTTGTACCGTTTTTTTGGAAGTCGGTTATCTTTTTATAAATAGTTTTTTATTTTTCACTTTTTAGTGGGTCAGTTTTTAATTTATCTAAGTTTCAATAGCCTAATGTTAACTGCTCATCACCTCTTACAAAATATTGCTTTTCCTGATGCTAATTGTTCAGGAGTGCTCCTGGGAGGAGAACTGCCACTCACCATATGCATTGTGACGAGCATAAATTGCTTAACAACCATATTAAAGTACCTAATCCAATCGCAACCCGTTAAATACTTATTATTATGTTGTTCCGGTGGCCACCTATGGTCTCTATCATCAGTTCCAATTCAACAAATGGTGATTTCCAGGAGCAAATGCACGAGTTACTATAAAAAATACTTAAATCGCTATAGGTTTGCCTATAAAATTTGAGGGGTTTCCCTCGAGTTCCATGGGATCCCCTCATCAGATTCTGATTTGGTGGCAATGGGACCACCTCGGGAGTATACCCATTCAAACAAAAAAAGAATTTTCAAAATCGGTCCATAATCGACGGAGCAATCGGGGAACAATCAAACATAAAAAAAAAAACAAACATACAGCCGAACATATAACCTCCTCCTTTTTGGAAGTCGGTTAAAAAGGGACATGTTGCGCCGACCACATAAATTGGGATAAGGGCAGGAGAACGATGAAGATGTTTCCTAATAAATTAAATTCATAGTTTCAGATAATTTACATTCCATCAGCACTTGAACGTATCTACTTTAGCGTTATGTATTCATAACTGATTTTTGAGTGACCATTTGTAATATAAAAACTCCTTTTTGTTGATTGCAATGTAATTTATCATCTATGACATTCAGTCTCCCAAAACGTGATACTTTACAGTCGGATTCTAAATTCAAATATCAATATTCGTAATTTGAATTCAGAATCTGAGCTAATAAGTATTTCGACGCCAGTGTCCTTTTGCTATTGTATAAAAGTATCCTATACAGGGTCAAATTAAATTAGCTAGCGAAACCCCGCAGACGAGTTGGGTATCGATATCTAAATACGATAAAACGAAAAAAAAAAAAAATATTTTTTGGGGTCAACGACTAGTTACTTGAAATATGAGTTTCAAAATCAGTTTTTTTTGCTGTGTAAACTTCACCGATGTGATGGGTATCGATAACTAAACACGATAAAACAAAAACTTAACTACTTCAAGTAACTTTAATGCCAGTGGTCATTGACACCAGAAAAAAAAACATCTAATCTTATTTTTTTTCGTTTTATCGTATTTACATATCGATACCCAACACGTCCACCGAGTTTCGCTAGCTAATTAAATTTGACCTTGTATATTATTTTATCTGTTGTATGACAGGTACAGTACCCAGGTCATCAACATGTCAGCGCAGACCACGGCGGCTAACGTGCAAGACATCATTGAGTCCCGGCTCGAGAAGAGAACTAAAGGGAACTATGTGCCTGCAGGAGGTCAGGACCTGATCTTCTATGTTCTATGTTATAGGGTTTGGTTTCCGCACTTAGTCCTTCATGTGGACCATTGTGCGTGGGCCATGGCGGCCGTCAGTTGTTTATTTCAACCAGCCCACCTCCTGCCAGATGCTGATTAGGTCTCCTGGTCTGCATAGGAAATCTGTGAAGGATCTGGGTGACCCGAGGGTTTCTGTTCTGATCTGGGTGACGCCTGTGCAGTCAAAGAGCACATGCGCAACGGTTTCTTCAGCCTCCATGCAAGCCCTGCACAGAGGGCTGTCCGTTATGCCTATTGTGTGGAAGTGTTTGTTTAGTGAGCAGTGTCTCGTGATGGTCCCCGTCACCAGGCGCAGGCCGTTCCTATCCAGGCGTAGCAAACGCCTGGTTAGCCTGCTATATAAGGATGGCATGGCTTCCCTGGATTGCCTGCAGCTCGGTGTCGAGGTCCACCAGTTCTCCGCTTGTGTGTGGGTAAACTCCTGTAGCCACCTGCGTAGTTGGTTAAAGGGGATGGGTACGATAGATAGGACCTGATCTTATTTTTTTAGACTGCTCTTGAACTTTGTTAGTAGACATGATTCTTCAAGACCACCATCTTTTGTGATAATAAGTAATATTTAAATCTCGATCTCGAATCGATCAAGTTAAGCTACGCTTGCCGCGGTTGCGCCGTGGATGGGCATCATTACATACCAAGACCCGTCTGTGGCTTGGAACGCACGTTAAGCCGTTGGTACCGGCTATCATTTGCAGATCTTTGACAGTTGTTACGGGTCGTCAGAAACCCGAAAGTCTGACAGACAACCAGTCTTACCAAGGAATATCGTGTTTACCCATTAACTGGGTTGTGGAGGTCAGGTAGGCAGTCGTTGATAGCTATTGGTGGTTTTTGGGCTGAAGCCGACCTATCCAGTTTTCATCCGGCCTCGCTTTTATGATGGATGTTTCGTGTGAGGGAAGGGGCAGAGTTACATAAAAATGTGAATCTGCCAGATTAAGTTCAGCCCTTACATGAGGAGTTTTTTAAGCTAGAATAGCAAGCAAGTAATGTCCTTGCTACCTACCCTGGCACATGCTAGAGCTGTTTACACGATGCTAGTAAATTTAAAGCCAATAGCATTGCGGTGACTTGTCCGTAGAGTAAAATGATCCGATTGGGTACTAGTCGGCCACACGAGGCTAATTACACAAGCCAAGAAAGTAAAATCACTGGAGAGGGGCGCTACTAGCTCAAAAATAGAACCCCATCTTATTAAACCATCGCATTTAGTTTACTACCTTTCTCACTAACTTACTAGCCTAAACATCAGGATAGTTCTGTATATACGAGGCTAGAGTGACTAGCTAGCTAGCTTACTAACGCTATCTTGCTATCCTATAACTCCAAAAACTAGCCTCGTGTAACCTGGGCATTAGGGAGGGCTTGTCCTTTTAGATTTGAAAGAAAAAGAAAGAAAATACGTTTATTTGCGGTAAACATGACGCAACAAAGAACATAAACACAAAAATAAGAAAAGGTTGGGGGAAACATGCGTCACATCCACGCAAAACGGCTATCGCTCAGCATTATACTGCGACCCTATGCAAGACAGAGCCCCAGCGCTGGTTTTCAGCGACAGCCGGCGCCGACGCATGACGTTATAAATGTCAGGCATGAGCCATTTAAAGTCTCCGCTGGCAATAAAAGGGATGAAAGGCGATGCTTACATATCAACTCCGTTACGCGTTACTTGTACGTTTAACTCCGCGGCAGTAAGGCATAGACTTCGAACCGAGTGTTTTGTTATAACCTGTAAAAACAAATGTAAGTGGTAATTCTAATCCTAACTATTAATCTAAATGCGAAAGCGAGTTTGTTTGTTACGCTTTCGCGTTAAAACAGCTATACGGATTTGGGACCTGGTAAAATTTGCAAAAATTTGGCACATGCATATGCCAAACTTTATCCACAAGCAACGCAGGCAACTTTAAAGTACCCTTATGTCCTAACCCAGATCATAATCTTCGTAACTTGCCAACCGCACGAGCGGTCGAAATATTTTTCTGTCTGTAATATATCAAAATTAAAAGTAATTTTCAACAGTGAATTGTTATCATTGTATGACCAAATATCCAATGAACAAGACTTTGTGTCGTAATTGACATACAAATTAGCCAGATCATAATCTGGGTTAGGACATAAGGGTACTTTTTATCCGGGTAATACGTTCCCGTGGGATAATTAAATAAATAAACTTGGAGAAAGATTCTGCCCAGAAGTGACATACCCTGTTTAATATTTAAAAAAAAAATACGCAGTATATTATTGAGGGATGTTTTGTTTCTGCATCACCCTGGTTGACTCGTAGAAACTGCCCCAGGCATTAAGTCCGCCATTGTACAGTATTTTTTTTATTTGTGCATAAAGTTTTAGGTAATATTATAGATAAATAAACAAGCCAGCCTTTATTATAATATACAGGGTGGATTTTTGAGATGGGGCAGTACGGGCAGCTACCCTAACCGTTGTATCTACAGGAAAACGGTCTTAAGAGACTGTCCTTTACTTTTTGAGAAATTTTGATCAAGATGCACAATTTTGAAAAAAATGTACAGTCAGCAGGAAAATAGGCAATTTCCACAAAATCTTTGTATATATTACCTTTATATATTTTGTGATTAATAATGGGCTTGACGTGTGTTCCAGGCAAGAAGATGATAGCATTTCTGGACGACATAAACATGCCCGTGCGCGACTACTACGGATCCCAGCCGCCGTTGGAACTGGTGCGGCTGTGGCACGACTATGGGTACTGGTTCGATAGGGTCAAGCAGTGGCGCAAGAATGTCAAGGTATTTTCTGATTTTCATCTGGTAGGCGCGTTTCTTTGCTAACTCATCGTGGATATTTTGCGCGACGTTACCGATTTTTATTTTATTTCTAAAAGTGTGTTGTAAAGATAATGACGAACATCATAACATAACGCCTGTAATCCCTGAAGGGTGAGGCAGAGGTTTTAGAAGTAGCTACACCCATATTTTGCTAGATATGTTTAAGAGGGATGCGCTAAGGTAGTCCGCGAAATTCAAATTTTCTTACGTTTTTTGCCATTTGCAGGTAAGTAATAGGTTGTATGTTAATCTAAATATGATTCGCGGCCATAACAAATATGTCTTTACAGAATTATAATCATTAGAATCGGCATTACAATTCTCTAAGTTCAAAAAATCCTACTGAACGATTATTTCAGAAATTATCATTCAGTAGGATTTTCATTCCCCAAGTCCCATGTAATGGGGGGCGAGCTTATTGACATCAGCCGGTTACAAATCCAGACTACGGGCTGCTATTGAGAAATTCCTGGTGGAAAAAGTCAATAACACTTTGCCCAATCTGGGAATCGAACCCTGGGGTTCGATTCCCAGATCTCGATCTCGAATGATTAATGATACTAACATTACTTCTTGGGTGAAAATAAATATTTAAATTGATGTTTGCATACTTGGTGCAATGTTTAATGCGAATCGTCTTGTCGTAGATAAACAGAACATTTATTTATTATTATTTATTTAAAACACAATAAATAACACCTTTACAGACTCATCCAAGGCGATGTTATAAGTCGCAATGTTTACTTACATAGATTTATACAAAGTTATACAAAATAAATGACCAGTAAGGAAAATGACACACAATTAAATTAAATTTTATTTTTAATGATAATGATAAATGATAAATGATAAATGATAAATGATTTTATTTCTGTAAGTAGGTTTGTACAAACACTTTTACACGTCAATCATATTTTAAAAACTAGATGAGGTCGGCGTTTCCTATCTGACTACTCTGAGAAGAAAGGCCGAAACAAACTCAGAGGTCATAGTCTCTTTTAAAGTCCAGACATAATCTTGGTCAGATCATGTGAAGACCATGTAGATTGGTGTCTGAAATGGTCTTTTGAGGAAAGAACCACACAGGTTGAGTGGACCTGACCAGTCAGTGCACGCATTTGTCAGTAATCGTGCAGCTCTACTCAGAATATAAGGAGCTCAACGCTGCGACTATCAATACCAAAGAAAGGCCATTTGGGTAGGCCACTTATATGACTCAAACTGCCAGACCAAGATTAACACTAACTGAGAATAAAAGAAAGGGAAAAAAAAATATTATGCAATAACCCACATAGTCTTCACATTCACAATAATTAAAATAATATAATACTTTACAAGTAAATATTCCTGTCATTGTGTATAAAATAATAATTAAATGTCACTGTTTATAAAATAATAAAGTTAGCAAAAACAAAAAAAAAAAAACAATAAAAATAAACTACCTCAATATGTACAAAAATTGGAGCAGCTCAATCCCAAGCCTTTTTGTCCTCAATATAATCTTTAACAGTATAAAAGGCTTTCTGGCACAACTTACGTTTAATGAATGATTTGAATTTATTAAGGCTTAGATCTTGAACGTGGCTTGGAAGTTTATTATAAAAGCGTATACATTGACATCGAAACGAGCCACCTATTTTCTTGAGCCTTGTTGTAGGTACAACAAATTTGTGTTTGTTTCTAGTATTTATATTATGGATATCACTGTATTTTTTAAATAATTTTATATTTTTATGGGCATATAATAGATTTTCAAAAATATACTGAGAAGGCACAGTCATTACATTAATCTCCTTAAATTTCTCTCTGAGAGAGTGTCTTTTAAACATAACAACGTTTATACTACACCTCTTTCAATCATTATTTGTGCCATTTCAATGAATCTCGGCAGATTTTGCCCAAATATATCCTCCGAAACTGTAATAACATAAATCGATGCTAAAGCTTTGCGCCTTCAATAGCTGTTTCAAGCTATCGAAATGTGGCTAAATCGCTGGTTGTAGAAGTTAAAGCCCACATTCACCAAATAAATAAATTTTTCGTACCACTTGCTCAAAAAAGTGACATTCTATGCCACAAAAAGCGAACATAACAATAGTCATTTTTAATCTGTTAAAAACAGGGAAAGAAAATTGTACTGAATTTCATTCATCCTCTAGAATGTGATTTAAATTTGGAATACTTACCGAAATTTATATTGAACTACATCTGTGTTTACACCATTGAGTTTGTACATAAAGCATTATACATCTTTTTGAAAAAGGAATACGCATTTATTATGCAGTTATGATTATTAAAAATAAAATTACGAAAACCGACGAGGCCGTATGAGCTTGATTGATGCCTTTGCTTTTCCGACAAAAAAATATTAGTCTAGGAATTTGCCGCGTTTTTGTTTTCTTCAAATACGTAAACGTTAAGTTTATTTTAATTTATTTTTATAAATAAGTTAATGTTCTGAAATGCTTATCTCATATTATTATTGTGTTAATTTTTTCGCAAATGGTACGAAAAGTAGAGTATTTTCCTCGGTGATAAAGCTGTCTTAGTCTTGGGTGAACTTAAATCCCTCGCTACACTCAGGACTCGTCTTAAATCCCTACACCCTCGCTACGCTCGGGAGTAAACCTTGAGTCTTTCGTTACGCCCGCGATTTAAATCGTCATCCGCGACAGAAGACACTGCTTTATCCCCTTGGTTAATAATTTACTATATCGCTAAACATTATGTAAAGCATCCTGTTTCTGTCAACTTCAAACAATTGAAAGAAATAGTCCGATGTTTTAAATTAAAATCAGTTATCGCTAATCGTATTTAGTGGTGCAAGTAGGCCTTAAAGCTAAGTGTAAGTGAGCCTGGCGAGCCCCCCACAGAAAAGCTAAGTGTAAGTGAGCCTGGCGAGCCCCCCACAGAAAAGCTAACTGTAAGTGAGCCTGGCGAGCCCCCCACAGAAAAGCTAAGTGTAAGTGAGCCTGGCGAGCCCCCCACAGAAAAGCTAACTGTAAGTGAGCCTGGCGAGCCCCCCACAGAAAAGCTAAGTGTAAGTGAGCCTGGCGAGCCCCCCACAGAAAAGCTAACTGTAAGTGAGCCTGGCGAGCCCCCCACAGAAAAGCTAAGTGTAAGTGAGCCTGGCGAGCCCCCCACAGAAAAGCTAACTGTAAGTGAGCCTGGCGAGCCCCCCACAGAAAAGCTAAGTGTAAGTGAGCCTGGCGAGCCCCCCACAGAAAAGCTAACTGTAAGTGAGCCTGGCGAGCCCCCCACAGAAAAGCTAAGTGTAAGTGAGCCTGGCGAGCCCCCCACAGAAAAGCTAACTGTAAGTGAGCCTGGCGAGCCCCCCACAGAAAAGCTAAGTGTAAGTGAGCCTGGCGAGCCCCCCACAGAAAAGCTAACTGTAAGTGAGCCTGGCTCGCCCCCCACAGAACATGTCGCTGTGCGGCGCGGCGGGCCCGCCGGGCGGCGCGCGGGCGGCGCTGCCGGCGCGGCTTATGTCCCGCTTCCACTCGTTCTACCTGTCGTCGCCCACGCAGCAGCAGCTCGTCAAGATCTTCGGCACCATGCTGGGGCAGCATCTGCAGGACTTTGATGAGGAGACCAAGTCTGTTGGTGAGCGAATTCAGTAATTTTTTAGTATAGTTTAAGTATTTTGCACTTCGTCTGCGTGAAAGTCGTACTTTCAAACCACAACAAATCAACATCCCATTTCCCTTTATAGGATAGTTTCGAGAAAAAATATTTTATTTAAACTGTGTTCCCCTTTTCCACCACAGCGGTTAATTTTTAAAAATCCGTTTGTTGCGGTTCCATTGAGATGACACTCATGTTATGCTCGTGTCCTTACGGTGTTAATTTACACCAGACAATACAAAAGAAAAAGAAAAACAGTCTATTTATTACTTATAGTTTTAGACAAAATTACGTTACTTACAATTTACAACAAGGTCAGCTCCTTTGGAACAAAAAAAACAATTTTTCTTAATTTGTAATGAAAATGCATAAGTATTACCTATGTCCTATAAGCATGTTAAGTGCTTTGTACGAAATAAAGCGACTGCCAGGGTTGCGAGTTTGTCCGAAAGGGATATCGTGGCCCTGGCACACAGGCAAATGAAGGAATACGGGTCGGTTTTAGTCAGTAAAAGTCTAACATGCCGCTCCGCCCAGAGCGGGAGAAGTTATTTGATAATTTCCAACCAAAAAAAAAAGGGTTCGAACCTACTACCAACAAGTCGTAAGTCGCGGCCGTCCACTTTTTATGTTTATATAATTATGTATACATATACTGTTAAATAAATCATTCTGTCTGGTGTCTTGGTGTCGTGGTTATAAACACGCAGAACAAACAGTTTTTAAAATAAAATTCGCTTAAATCCAGGTAAAACCGTGCTGATAGCGACGATAGACATGTTCAACAACATCGTGGCTAAGCTCCTGCCCACCCCCAGCAAGATGCACTACCTGTTCAATTTGAGGGACATCTCCAAGATATTCCAGGTTTACATGCTGAATGTTTAACGTTTTTTTTTAATAATATTATTTGTATAGCGGCAATAAAAATAACAATAAGTGAATAACTTTCTACCTATTACGGTTCATGAGACACAGTCCGCAGACCGACAGCGGAGGCTTAGTAATAGGGTTCCGTTTGGCACCCTTGGGGTACGGAACCCTAAAAAGTAATTTTCACACAGGGTCTGCTGCGCAGCAACAAAGACTATACGAACACGAAGGCGCGGTTCTTACGGCTGTGGATACACGAGTGCTTCCGAGTTTTCGGCGACCGATTGACTGAAGAGAAGTGAGTTATTATTATATTCTTTATTTTTCGGACAACAATGATCCAACGTGTTAGTAAACAATAATATAACTTATAACTAGTGTTAGTAGTTACAAAAAATACAATAGAGAAGACAGTTTTTAAAGTATTGTGAAAAGGACATCCCCAAATTAATTTGTCGTGATTGTCCTTCTCACAAAACTTTTAATAATCGGAGAGTCGATACTCTCCGCCAAAGTTTTTAGTTTTTATATTAATGCTTAAGTTTTAATACTAACAAAAAAAAATTGCTAGGATTTACCGACAAATTCTAGACGGAAGGCGGGGTAGGCAGAACTCAGAAGGAAGGGATCGATTGCAGTTAGATCAGTCTCGTGAGTGCTGTACTCACGAGACTGATCTAATGCGTGAAGCACATTGGTCTGGCGTCTTTTACTTTTCTATTCGAATACCGTATTAAATGTTCGGTAATAAAGTCTTTATTTGAACAAACTTCAACGGGCGTCATCGGACGCGTTATAGGCTCGCCATTTCGGCGCCCGCGCCCGATTGCCGTCAGTACGGCGTCAGATCCCCGTCGGCGCACTCGATATCTGGCAATAGACAGTTCTGAAAACCCTTCGCTCCATGCCTTTTATCTTCATGCCTGTGCCATACCGGTGCCATGCCTGCACCCGATCCAAACCATGTCCGCGCCTTATCCGAGCCTTGTCCGCGCCTTATCCGAGCTATGTCCGCGCCTTATCCGACCATGTCCGCGTCTTATCCGAGCCATGTCCGCGTCTTATCCGAGCCATGTCCGCGTCTTATCCGAGCCATGTCCGCGTCTTATCCGAGCCATGTCCGCGTCTTATCCGAGCCATGTCCGCGTCTTATCCGACCATGTCCGCGTCTTATCCGAGCCATGTCCGCGTCTTATCCGAGCCATGTCCGTGCCAGACGCCAGACCAATGTGCTTTAACTCTAACGACTACTACTACCTAACTACTACTAACTAACTCGAACGTAGATGTTACCATGTTTTACCCAGCAGAATGTGTAGTCGTTCGATTTGGCTGCCTCTCGACCCAGGAAAAAGAGCCTTTTATTCGTTGCAGATTTAAGTTCTCCAAAATGCATCATGATCATAGAACAATGTCGGATTTAAAAAAAGTACGAATAACATTTTTTACTATTATAATTTTATGGATACACTTTTCTATCGCATTAGGTCAGTAATGATAGATGTAATGTAAGTCTAGGTGTTAAAATACTTAAATAAATTGTCTTTTTTTTTTTTAAACTTTGCCCCACACTAGGAATGTCTCCTGTATCGTGGGTGCGTTTACAAACATTTAAACTCACATACACAAACAGCCAGACCCGGAACAACTACTTGTAAGTCATACATATTTGTTCCGTGCGGGAATCGAACCCGCGACACGCAGCGCAGCAGTCAGTCGCTTAACCACTGCGCCAACCGTGCCGTCAAAATAATAATAAATTAATTAATTCATAAAAATTAATTAATTAATGTACTATTAATATTTTTATGATTTAGTAAGTATCCAAATATAGTAAAAAGTGATTTTCGTATATTTTCAAATCCGACATTGATCCACGATGACGACGGTATATTGGTTTCGCGGGACCACAAATTTGTAGGTGTTCCGTAGTAATCTTGAAACTATCTCTGATGTTTCCTGAATTTTGAAACTCTTCTTTACGTAGAACGGTGGTGAAATCTACTATGAATCGTCTTGTAGGCCGGGTCTTTTGATTTTATGCGAAATACATCTTTGAGTTCGAGCGGTTTTATTTTCATGCTGCCAGTTTAAATGACAGTGTTCAGCAGAGTGGCTTTAGTCTCAGAGTTGCTGACCCTGGGATATTGCGAAATTCTAGGCAAGTTGACCTGCTGCTTTGCTCGAACTATTCAAGTTTAGTTTCTACCTTGTTATTGTAGGAACTGTTTTCTTTGCGCTCGGTTTCTAGAAATTCCACTCGAGAGGATAGTTGATCGAGTTTAGATGACAGTGGCGTAGCTAGGCGTGGGCGAAGTGGGCCCCGCCCAGGGCCTCCACGCGAGGCCCCTTTAAATGCGATGACCCAGACTCTACCACAGATGACTAATTAATTAGCCCGCCTAGCTGCGAGCAACTTGGAAGTAGCGCTCGCCGGCCACTGCCATGGCACCGCCTGCTTCGCTCGCTCGGCTCGCGCGTGGTTTGTCACAGTTCTAACCTAATCAAACCAATTTTATCCAGTTCCCAATTTTTCAACAGTTTATAATCTAACATAAATAATACGTACAGATTAAATAATAAAATTATGGTATCTAACGGTTTTCACAATCTTACGGTGACATAAATATAAAGAATCACTATAGGTAATTTTTTTTTACGTTACAATCTAGACCATTAGCTAAAAAGTAATTTAACTTAGCGAAATAATTGGATCATAATTTTGCTCATAATTCACAAATAAATATTCGATTTTTCAGACTAAAAAAATAATCATCTATCACTATTCCTCCTACCAGAGACCGTGACTGGTTCATGAACCACATCAGCGACATGCTGGGCAAGCACTTCGAGCTGACGTTCCACGCGTTGTGTCCCACCAAGAGTCCGCCTCTCTTTGGACATTTCCTGAACCCGTTCGAGGTGTACGATGATATGAATGATCCTGAGGCGCTGCGCAAGTAAGTGTGGTGTTTTATTTTATGTGTGCTTCTTTCTTTGTTATCGATACTCTTGGCCTTTTCTCATCTACACACATCAAATGTGTCTAGGGATTGTTATACTTGTCAACTACTAGTTACGTAGCGATTGACCATCACTATTGATTGACAGTGACTACCTACTACCCGTAACGACTGTCAAAATCTACGTATGACAGCCGGGACCGACGGCTTAAGGCGACGATAACCGACTTTTAATGATTTTATACTGAAGATCACGTCTAAACGAGTAGTGTTAGTAATTTGAAAAAAATATATGTTATATTAGAGCATTTTCTCAATAACTTAATATGTGAATATTTTAGATTATGTTTATATTACATAGTGAAATTAATTTGTAAAGTTATGTCTAACGCGGATAAAAAACTGAGAATGGCGCAAAATCTACCAAGCGTTTTTTCTGAAACCTTCACCAGTTTAAAGATAATTTAATTATTGATCTTTTATTATACGCGTTTTATTAAAATACCTTTTTGTTTGTGTATAATAAATTAATAATGCGTCAAATTGGGAACAGCGCTCCTTGATGGGTGAGTCCTATTACTGGCTGAACGTATGAAGCGTTGCCTGAGCTCAGTACACAGAATACGCAAGCTAGCCACTCAAGGTCACTGGCATATATCTGCGTCTTAACGTGCTTTCCGAGGCATGGAGGGGTCTCTGTAACGGAGAGTCACCCATCTACGTACTTACGTCGACAAGCGTTGCTGATCCTTGATCGATCGAGCCGTGCTTTAAGTAAGCCATGTTTTTTAAAAATCTATTTTGCCCAGATTCGTGTCAAACCAGCTGGAAGAGTACAACAGCTGTCCCGGCGTGGTTAAGATGGACCTGGTGCTGTTCAAGGACGCCATAGAGCACATCTGTCGCATCGTGCGCGTCATCTCGCAGCCGCGGGGCCACTTGCTCTGCGTTGGGATAGGTACAGTGTTATAAATCCGCGCCAGTAAAGAGACAAATTGAAAATGGCCATGCTAATCATGCCCTCTCACTTGCACATTCAAGACAGGAGTAATGTGTGTGCCCGTGAAAAGGCATGAGAAGTGCCTTTGTTTGGCCGCCATTTTCATTCATATTGCAATTATCTATTTACTCAAAAATGGGTTGAGTAATCGAAAATAAATAAAAAACAACCAAGTTGCATACAAATAAGACGTTCTGTTATTAATTAAATACCACCCGTACGTTGATATTTGTACAGATATTTTGGATTTAAACTCAAAGTAAAGGATTAATTTACCGTTAATTTGTATCGGGATTTTTTTTTCTAAACTTGTTTTAGTGGTAACAACCAAGTTCTGTGAAATATGTTCAAGAATAACATATATTTTTCCGCTACCACAAACTATATAGATTTGGCATTTTTTTTATTTAAGACAAGCCTACTTTTATCATTTGCCTCTTGTCAGCGCCTTAACTGTTTTTTTGTGGAGCCCCCACTCTTCACCCAGCAAGGGCTTCCCTTTTTCTTTCCTTCCCCTTTCTCGTCTCTAACTATATCAAATGTTATAGGTTTGCTAGCCAGAGGATCTTTTTGCCCTGATGGCTGTCGCTGCCACTTGGTTATGAATATTGATAAAAATGTATACTATGCAGATGCCTATTTAGTTGTCATACGGTAAATAAATGAATAAATGCAGAGTTGTTCTAAACCATAACTTAATTTATCATCAGGTGGTTCAGGCCGCACGTGCCTGACGCGTCTTGCGACATACATCTGCGAGTACAACTCGTTCACCGTCGTCGTCACCAAGACCTACGGTCTAAAAGACTTCAGGGAGGACTTAAAGGTTACCTGCACTTTCATTATACTGACGTCCGGTTTCTGGAAAGCCCTCAAAACCAATGGACGGACGTGTGGAAAACGAAAAGGGATGCTTTTGCCCAGCAGTGGAACACTACGGGCTAAATAGAGCAATCTTTTCTGCAGCTAAGGCGTATGTAGGTATGAGGAAAAGGGGTTTAAAGTTCACTCATCCTCTATAAAAAAGGGAGGATCCTCCGACCAGACGGGTGTTGTCTGGTGCGCAACTGCCAATGGTTGATGCCGAGGCGTTGTATATTATGCTATACTCCATTTGAAATAAGATTAGACATTTAAATAAACTTGTTTACAGTCCGTTCAATCGATTTTGACTTCTATTCCGTACGCATAAGGATGGCATTAAAAGCAAAATTTGGTTACAATACCAACTGTTTATTACAGCTGTCATTGGTCATGCCACCAACGCAATAGAAGTCAAAATCGATTGAACGGGTTGTAAAAAAGGTTTATTTAAATGTCTAATCTTATTTCAAACGGAGTATAGTTGTGCGGTAAACTCTGCTTGCGCGATGCAGGATTTTGTGTGACGTCAGTGTGATGCATAGCTCGCATGTGGTGATGTCGATGCCGACACAGGCGTGAAACGGTAACAAACAAACAGACAGTTACATTTGCAATATTAGTATGGATTAATCTTTCCACGAAAAAAAAACATTTTTATGAACTCATCAGGTCCTATACACGGGCTGTGGCGTAGACCAAAAGAAGACCACGTTCATCTTCTCGGACACGCAGATTGCCGACGAGGCCTTCACCGAGATCATGAACAACCTGCTCAGCAGCGGCGAGATCACCAACCTTTACAAACCCGATGAGTTGGAAGATGTAAGTAACTTTACACATATACAACATGTCCCAGAATTAACGCAGAACATCTTAAGGGGTCATTGTACTGGGCACGCCACAATTGTGGCGATAAGTCCCCTCTTTGAGGAGTGGCTAGAGAGGCGCCACGGCGTCCTCACCTTCCGCCTGACGCAGGTCCTCACCGGACACGGTTGTTTCGGGAGGTTCCTGTTCAGGATAAAGCGGGAGGAAACGCCCGGGTGTCACCACTGTGTGGATCGCCCGGAGGACACGGTGGAGCATACGTCGGCCAGTCGTGTCCTCACGGAGGCGACCGGCGGCGGCGATCTCTCGCGTCCGGCCCTGGTTCGGGCCATGGTTCGGAGCGAGAGTGCATGGAAGGCCGTCACCTCCTTCTGCGAAGCAGTAATGCTTGCGAAGGAGGAGGCGGAACGCGTGAGGGAGAGGCAAGGTTTGCGCCCTCACGCCGTTGTGGTCCGCGTGGTTGCTTATGCAAATGTGCAAATGCATATTGCTTAAATTAATATATACTTATATAAGTATACTTATTGTCACAAGAATTACAATTGATTATTAATATAAATATATTGTGAAAATAAACGTAAAACCTAATAATAAATTGTATTTTGACTGATATTTCGCCCTTTTTAAGTGCATATTTGCATGCATATTTTAGCATATTAATAGTGCATATAATCCGATGTCTAATCACACAAAATATTCTATTACCATTCGACTATTACTCAATAACACTCTGATCGATTTTGATGCCCTTTCTCATACTTGCAGACCCCTTCATAACCTTCTATTTGGCATATATCTTAACCGTGGCCGCTCTTGGACAACATTTGCCCTCTGTCTTTTAAAGCTTGCTGTAAAGTATGTTTCCATATCATCAGATAAAAACTGCTCTGGAGAAGCCAATGAAAGCCGCTAACTTGATGCAGACCAACGAGGTTATATACCTGTTCTTAGTGGAACGAGTGAGAAGCAACATGCACATCGTGCTGTGCTTCAGTCCTATTGGGGAAGAGTTCAGGTACTATATTATTATCTCTAGGTCACCGATCTATCTCCGAAATAATCATCAAATAGTTAAAGGCCGCGTCATCGTAACCGATCTTCGAAATAATCTTCAAATAGTCAAAGGCCGCGTCGTCGTAACCGATCTTCGAAATAATCTTCAAATAGTCAAAGGCCGCGTCGTCGTAACCGATCTTCGAAATAATCTTCAAATAGTTAAAGGCCGCGTCGTCGTAACCTAAAGTGATCGTCGCGCTCTTTTATATGAATATGATATACTCGAGCGATAAATCAATCAATCTTAATAATTTCAACATGATATGTCCACGCGTTCCTGAGAAAAAGGGTCATGACAGACAGACGACAGACGGACAATGAAGTGATCCTATAAGGGTTCCGTTTTTTCCTTTTGAGGTACGGAACCCGGAAAAATAACACAAAAGATCACGTAATTATCCATGACTATTCTCGGTGCCATCAACTAAACTCGATTTCCCTCTAAAATATCCTCGAGTCTACTCGGATCCTAACCAACTTGCTGTTGTTGTATGTCGAACTTTATTCCGACTGAGGTAAAGTTCTATGTACAAAATTGATTAATTGGATTTGGGCACAAATAAAATAATAAATAATTTTTGTATTTAGAACTACAACATAGTCGAAAAAAAGTTCGATATTAAAAAATGTCTCAATGGCACTAAAGAAAAATCTTGTTTTGTAATAAGGTCGTTTGTCCGATCAAAATGTTTGTGATCACACTCACTCGTCGACCCTAATTTATGATCATGACCACACTCCAACCAACGTCTTTCCCAATGACCATAGTGTTAAGCTTTGGCGTTCGATTGTTTTAGGTTTAATATTGAGTCAATAGCTCAACGGTAACTGTGTGCATGCTGGTCAGCGAAATATCGAAACCTGCACAGCCGATACCTTATTTAAGTGTAGGGAATAATGTGATTATATGTTGTTTTTTGTCACAGAAACCGCATCCGCCAATACCCAGCACTGATCAACGCGACCACCACGAACTGGTTCCTAGAGTGGCCGCGCGAGGCGCTGCTCGAGGTCGCCTACAAGTTCCTCATGGGAGTCGAGCTGCTGGCTTCTATCACTGGGCCCAGGGTAAAACATGGACTTGATTTTTTTCTAGTAGGTCGGGCGAACATGGCCCACGGCCTGCAGTCTCGACATACATCGGCGATCGCTTTACGACCGAATTCAGTCGCAAAGTCCTGAGTCCCTAGACGGTCAAAAATGCTTGACAAGATTCACACCGCAACATTCACACCCCTACACCACACACACCGCTATCTCACACATACTCACCCCCCACACACACATAACACTGTGCGCATTCCTTATTTAATTATTTTTTTTAAACGCCGGCTGTCGCTGAAAACCAGCGCTGGGGCTCTGTCTCGCATAGGGTCGCAACATTATGCTGAGCGATGGCCGTTTTGCGTGAATGTGACGCATATTTTCCCTCAACTTGTTCTTTCGTGTTTGTGTTTTTTTTTTCTTTGCGTTATGTTTACCGTAAATAAACGTATTTTCTTTCTTACTTTCTTCCTTCTTTTGGTTTAATTTTTCTATTGTATTGTATTGTTAAAAACCTTTGGCATGCTTTCAAAAGTATCTATTGTTTATTCTCTCACACATGTATAGTCAACGTAAACTGGAAGAGCGGAACCACCACTCCAAACATAACAATGTAATTTACATAAGTTGATGAATTATTTCATCTATTTATGTAAATTACATTACTTATTTTGCTGAATCGCGGTGTTAAGATTCGCCGTAATTTCAGGACCCCCCTTGTATATTGTAAATAAAATGTTATCTCGTTCTGAGCTTGGTGTTTTCTTTGGCCAAGCCATAAATTCTTTGCAGGCTCCTCAGAACCTTTTGGGAAGTTGTACATAATTTACATTACTTATATTATTATACTTATGTAAAATACATTTTTATTATTTTATTTATTTATTTTATTGTACAGCAGTTGTTCATATTTTTATGTATGACATCGCGGCGTGTGCGCTCCGGCCGGCGCGATTGGTTTGCGTCTGCACTTTGCACTTAAGGTAGAGCACGCGATCGACGCGACTAAAGTCACGAATATAAAAAAAACAATGCCACTGTTGAATATTGATAAGCTAGTGAAAAGACACCGCCTGTCCCCACCACCAGATTTTTATAATGTGCGTTTTATTTGTGCAAAACAAACAGTTATTCTTTCTTGCTTTTCCTTCAGGTACGCAGAATCGAGTCCTTGATCGAGAGTCGCGAAGACGTTCTCCGCGCGTCCGTAGCGTCCACGATGTCGCTCATCCACTCGTCGGTGGGCAAGTACAGCGTCAAGATGTGGCAGGAGATGAGGCGCACCAACTACGTCACGCCCACCAACTATCTCGAGCTCGTGTCGGGCTATCAAGAGTAGGTGCACATTCAAATAATATTCTTTAACAAATACCAGCTTGTACTCACGACTTCGCCTACTACTGGGATAAAAAGTTATATCCTATGCCTAACTTAGGCCATGGTATACCGGTGTGCTAAATTTTATCGAAATTAGATAAATTAGAGAGTAAATCCGTGAAAAGGGTAGACAGTCAAAGTTAATCTACATTTTTCTTTTCCTTTAAATAAAAAGAAATTGAGCCGTCACGGCACGCCTGGCAGATGTGAAACATTGAAATTATTTACACACTACTACATATAGACTGTATAGTAGCGAAGCGTCGGCACGCGGCATGCGTCGCCCCGCCAGCAATCGGTTTTACGTGCGGTTATAGATGTTTCACATCAACTAGCTTTTGCCCGCGGCAAGTTGAAAAAATCGGTTACAGAACTTAGTGATGCAAAATTCAAAACGCACATCAAACGTGCCCTTATCAAAAAGCATATTATAAGATTACGGACTACGTTGAAGACAAGGAAGTTTGGCATTAATTCCTTCTGTACATGTGGCTTCCCTGCTACCTCATTAACGGCAAAACTATGTAAATGTCTATTAACTGCTCAAATTACGATGTTTTTTTTAATTTTATTTTTATCTTGTTTTACAAACTTCACTGACATAATGTGTTTCTTATTTGACATTATTATACCTACAATTTTTATTTCAACAAGGTTCTAACTTTTATTATTTTAATGATATTTTATATTGTTTTTTTGTCAATGTGAGGACGTTGTAGGCTTTAGGCTGTAGATCTGTAGACCATTTTCTATTTTGTTAAGTACCTGGTACTTTTGATGGGCCTACGCTGTCCTCTCTTGCCTATTAACACTGTAATTTGAAAACATTGTAAAAGCTATTTTTTTTTTAAAGAGTAACCGTGGAATTTCTTGCCGGCTAGGAAACGACCAATTGGAACCGTGCACCTAGCTTCTGACGTTTCATAAGTGCCCATGTAGGCATTTGATTTTCCTTCGCCCGACTGGGGGTCGGAAATTAACCAACGGAAATGTACTACCGGGATAAATTTATCCTATGTGTTAATCCAGGTTATTAACTATCTATGTGCCAAATTTCACCAAAACCTGTTCAGCCGTTTTTCTGTCGTAGTAACAACAGAGGAAAATGTTTTTGACTACCGCGCCACCGTCAACTATAATTATTATTTTTGTTACGCGTTGAATTTTGAATCTGTGGTACTTATCTTTTAAAATACAAACTCACATAGCCACTAATGAAACGTCAGAAGCTAGATGCACGGTTCCAATTGGTCGTTTCCTCTTTTAAAAATATGGGCTTTTTAATGTTTTCAAATTACAGTGTTCATAGGTGTGGGAGCAGTGTAGGCCTGTCAACAGGGACTTATGAGTCTACAAGGCCTACAACGTTCTTACATTCACAATATAGAAATAAATTATAAGAAAATATTGTAGAAACATTTAAACATAAAAAATGGATGCACTGGATCCTACTGATGATGATATTAGTTGTTGTTCTCACCAGTATGTTGAAAGCCAAACGCATAGAGGTAGCCCTGCAAGCCAACAAGCTGCGCAACGGTCTGGGCAAGGTCGAGGAGACCACGCGCCTGGTCGGCCAGATGTCCGAGGAGCTGGCCGAGGCAAAGGTGATGAAGTCCTGTAGTTTTTGTTAGTCGCGTCGCGTATTTAGTTGTAGGAATTAGGATGGTTTGATGTAGTTTTAGATTTTAGTCGTATTGTCAATGCTTTCTCAAAAAGTATCTCACAAAAATGTATGCGGACTTATTACAAGACTTGGTCTTTCTTTTGGTTAAAACCATCTTGCCAGTTTTTGTAATAAGAACGAAATTGTGATTGAAATACAGTTTTTATACAAAATGATAAATATGTCCGGTACAAGTTGTGAGTTTTGTATTAAGAACTTAACCGTAGTCGGAATAATAAAAATGAGAACCAGTGACAAATTAATTTTGAAAAAAGTTATTAATTTCACACATAAGTCTTTACAATCACATGTTCTGTTTCTAGGTCCAAGTAGGGTTATACACAGAACAATGCATCGAATACATGGGCGTGATAAACGTGCAACAACGCAACGCCGATGAGCAACAACGCAGCGTTGCAGCCAGGAGTAAGAAGACCATGGAAGAAGAGGTCCAGTGCAAGAAGCTGGCTGATGCTGCCATGCGGGACCTGGCGAGTGCCATGCCGGCTCTAGAAGAGGCTATCAAGGTATACGCTACAAGTCAGGCCACACTAATGGACTAAAGCGTATTAAAAATATAATTAAAAATAACATGTAATACGCAAACACATGCTAGAAGTAATTATATCGTGCGCGCTATTTCTGACTATTTTAGCTGCGATTTTGTTTATTTTAAATTTATCCATGTAAACGAGCGTTTAGTTATTCCGTGCTCTGACTCTTGCTCTCAATATATGATGAATTTTTGGCAGGTCTGGGGGGCCACCACCAGCTCTTATAACAGTACTAGCTGCGTCCCGCGGTTTCACCCGCGTAAGCCTCGATTCCGTGGGAATATCGGGATACAAGTAGCCTATATGTTAATCAGCTACCTCCATACAAAATTTTATCAATATAGCCGTTTGAGCGTGAAGAAGTAACAAACACACACACACACTAACTTTCGGCTTTATAATATTAGTGTGATTATTTTAATCTTACTTCTGTAAACAATTTTATTTAGGTCAAAGTCAAATCATTTATTTAAAATAACACATAAAAGGCACAACCGCTCAAGTGCAGTTGGGAACTTTGGTTCCCAGAAGCATTTTACGTCAAAAATGTTCGGATCGGTCCAAGATATTCTTTACTGCGGCAGTATTAGGAACTAAAGTAACCGTCATGAGAAGCTATAAATACATAAAACTGCAAATTATACAACTATCAACTTTAAAATCAAGATATCTAAGTTGATTTATGAATGAAGAAATTATCGCTAAACGTCATAAAATAATTTTAGTTGCAATGGAAACTGAACCATACGCAATTTCAGTTAAAGTTTTAAATCCCAAAGTATGAAATTTATCTCGTCTCATGGCGTTGACTTTACATTCTAATTCTGGAACCTTTTACAGAAAAATATATTTTACACAACATCACGTCTGTAATCCCAGAAGGGTTATGCAGAGGTATACCTGTAGTAGTTATGTTCAAGTTTTAAGTAATAGGGGCGAGCCTAATGCCATCAACCGGCCACAAATCCAGACTCCGGGCTGCTACTAAGAAATTCCGGATGGAAAAACCCAATTACACGTTGCCCGACTTCGGGAATCGAACCCAGAACCTCGTGCTCAGCCGTAGCACTTGCGACCTACTAGAACAACGAGGCAGTCATGTTGAAACAACCAGGGGGCCTGCTCCGAAGCGTTAATCCGTTAAGTTCGGCCGAATGTTCAACCGTTTTATAACTTTCATAGTAAATTTTTTTGACTTTGAATCCTTGCCCGACTAAATTAAATTGAATTTGAATTGAATATTGTTGGCAAATCAGAGGGTCTACTCCGAACATAAATTTAAAGTATCGGCCGAATGTTCGGTCGTTGTTGACGACGGCTAACTATGGCTGACTACGGAGAAAAAGAAAAGAGACAGTCAAAGAGATAATCCAAATTCAAAAAAGTGGCTCTTAAGTGCGAATTTCACCAACGAAACTGAACGCGATCAGTACATCTAAACCGAGTTCAAGAGCTGTAAGTGTCAATAATCCAAAGAAAATAATGACACTGACAGCTCTTAAACGCGGTTTACGTGCTGATCGCGTTCAGTTTCGTTGGTGAAATTCGCACTTAAGTCACATTTTTGACTTTGGATTATCTGTTTGACTGTCTTTTTTTTTTCGCTGTAGTCAGCCATAGTTAGCAATCGTCAAGCAACGACCGAACATTCGGCCGATACTTCGAATTTATGTTTTGAGTAGACCCCCTGATTTGCAAACAATATAAACCGTTATTTCGTTTTATTCTCACAGGCCTTAGACGCTCTGAACAAGAAGGATATCACAGAAGTTAAGTCTTACGCCAAGCCGCCGTATAAAGTCGAGATGGTGTTGGAAGCTGTACTCATATTACTGCAGGTAATAACTTTTAAAGTTGAGTCGGTATTAGTGAACGATTCAATTTCACATAATTAATTGTTTTTAGGGTTCCGTACCAAAATGGTAAAAAGGAACCCCTATGGTGAGAGGTAAAAAAAAAAAATACCCCCCCCCCCTTATCTCCGAAGTTTGCATGGATACAAATCTGAAATTATTCTATATATGTGATAGAAGTATAGGTAAAGATCACAGAAAAAATAAAACGATGTCTCTAAATAGCACAGTTTTTCAGAAATCATCAAAATCATATATACGTACTCGCTCTTGACCGGTTTTTTTAAACATAGGTTTAGAAACTATAACTAACTAAACATGACTCAATGAATAATTCTTAGGGCGAATTTCACCAATGAAACTGAACGCGATCAGCACATCTAACCATGTGTTTAGACCTGTCAGTGTCAATATTCAAAAAAAAAAAAAAATAATGGCACTGACAGCTCTTAAACGTGGTTTAAGTGTTGATCGCGTTCAGTTTCATTGGTGAAATTGGCACTTAACCGTTCGTGATACCTCGTTTTCATGGTAAAAAACAAAAGGTAAGACACAGTTACTAAACATTCAGGTTTTGTTCTGTTGTAGCAACACTTTCCACTAATGAAACTGAACGCGATCAGCACATAAACCACGTTTAAGAGCTGTCAGTATCATTATTTTCTTTGAAATATTGACACTGACAGCTCTTGAACTCGGTTTAGATGTGCTAATCTCGTTCAGTTTCATTGGTGAAATTCTTCCTAAATCATTCCATATTTCATGCAATGTTATTATTCACATTCAATTTATTTTCATTCCATAATGTTTAAAGGTGTTACAATGGCTTAAAGCTAAGGTACAATAACGGACTCTGTAGGGCACAGCAAATAATAAAAATATTTTTTCAAATAAAATACAAATATAATTAGGAAACAATTAAGAATTTTTAAATAGATTATTAACATTAATTAAGTAAATATAACATTTATTTTATTGAGATTAGTTATAGGTTGTACAATGTTGAACGCTATAGTTTCATGTTCCATGCAACATGTTTCCAGCAACACGCTCAGGATTTACTGGCAAAGTTCATTTCCACACCAGAAAGAGCCAACGTGGACCGAAGCGAAGCGTCAGCTCGGCGACCAGTACTTCCTGGACCGACTGCGAGAGTTTGACAAGGACAACATCACCGACAAGATTCTGAAGAAGATCGGCACTTATACTGCGAAGCCTGACTTCGACCCTGAGATCGTGGGTACGGTGTCTGCGGCTGCGAAGTCGCTGTGTCTGTGGGTGAGGGCCATGGAGAAGTATGGCAAAATTTACAAGTAAGTCTCCATTAACAAACTTACATACGTTGCAATTTCATGTCAAACGCTACCTGGTTTCGCAGGTAAATGCTATAATTTTTTGACAGATTGATTATGGGAATTCCCCTTCTGGTTTCCAATTCAGTTCTTTCATAGTTATTTTAGTTCTGAAAACAATAACCCAACAGAAACCTTATTCTGACGAGAATAAAGATCACTGTGATTTTGACAGTAATGTAAAACTAGAGATAAAATTACTGTGAAAACACTGTAAATCTAATTTGATGATTAGTTTTTGAGAGATGTCACAAATACCAATCATCATCGTCATCATTTCAGCCGAAAGACGTCCACTGCTGGTCATAGGCCTCCCCCAAGCACCGCCACTTCCCATCGGTTCTGTGCTTCCCGCATCCAGCGGATACCTGCAGCCTTCACAAGGTCATCGATCCACCTTGTAGGAGGCCTTGCAACACTACATCTTCCAGTACGCGGTCGCCACTCCAAAGTCTATCGGCCCCATCGGCCATCAGTTCTGCGAGCAATGTGCCCTGGCCACTGCCACTTAAGCTTGGCAATTCTTCGGGCTATGTCGGTTACCTTGGTTCGCCTGCGGATGTCTTCATTTCTGATTCGACCACGTAGGAAAACTCCAAGCATAGCCCATTGCCCTTTGGGTGCCTTTTAGCCTTCTGATATTGACGTTATTTTCACTTTACGCAAATGTTATTAGATCACCTTTTGTTGTTGTTACGAGTCATATTTTCTCTGCTATGTTGGAAACCGGCCCTTATCTGTGCTTACGTAGCTTAGCCGTTTTAATAGTTTCATGCCTCAGTATAACAGTTTCATTGGAATGAGAACATAATTTGAGCCTTAGTTGTCATTGAATTACGTCCGTCTTTTTCACAGCTCGCAAATTGGCCTCGCTTAGGCATGCTTCACACTTGTTCGGCTTGGCATTTGTTTAACTATACGAGCTTCTGGCCGCGACTTTGTTCGCGCAGAAGTCGTAAGACGCCAAAATATCCTAAAATAACAGCCGCATTTTTTATAAAATTCGTTGCATACTAAGTTTGTAGTTTTGGTCTCCTCAGCAGCCAAAATATAGAGTCAGGACTGGTGACGCGGGAGCAAGCGACGTACAGTTGTCCGTTTGAGAGGCAGCTCGTCCTGAGCTCCGACAACCGCAGTCTTCAGTATCAATTTCCCATTGCTCGCGAAGTTTTTCGTTTTTAGTGAATTCATGAACGCCTGTGTTCCTGCATATTGTAGTGTAAAATGTAGGGCTGGTACGTCGGGGGTTTGAATCCCGACGTAACGTCGTAAAATTCGTCATTCGTCGTTCATAAAATCAAACCCTTGTTGACTACAAGAACACGTATAAGTCATTTATTTGAATCGATTGTTTAAAGGATAAGTCCAGCAGTGGACGTCATTCGGCTGAAATGAATGAATGTTTAAAGGATAAAAAATTGTTATTGTCGATTGTAACGGTTTTTGTTTAGTAAATGTGCTCAGAGAAATCTCTGGTTAGATGGCAATCTCCCCTTTGATTTGTGTCACTATTTATGTAATTATCCAAAAAGGTTAGAAATTGGTTTAGTTTTTTTCAGTAGATCAAGTATTCGAAGAAAATAAAATAATTTATGCGGATTTACGATGAACTTAATATTACTTTGATAGATGAACTTACCTAATAATTTCATCGTAATAAATTATTACATAAATTATTTTAAAGAATTTAAAACTAAAATTGTTTGAATTTAAGAAAAAATGCTTAGCGGAACAAAGGTTCCTTCTTCAGGAAAAGCCTTTTTTTTTTGGATGTACTCCAGTCCTGGTCTGATTGTGATCAGCACGTCGTAGCGTCGTTTTACCGGATTTTACCGACCGGCTGTGCAGAAATAAGCCAACCCGAACGAGTGTGTAGCACCCCCCATATGCGTTTCCGAACCATATCCAATAATATTACTTCTTCTCAACCAGGATAGTAAAACCAAAGAAGGAGCGACTGGAGGAAGCCTTGGAATCCCTACGCATGAAGCAGCAGATCTTAGCCGAAGCGCGCGCGAAGTTACGCGAACTCAGTGAGATGATAGCGCGCTTACAGAAGGAATATGATGAGAAATTGGCGCAGAAGGATGAACTGGAACGAAAGTCCAGGATGCTGCAGCTCAAGCTGGAGAGAGCTGAGGCTTTGATCACTGGATTGTCTGGTAAGTTAGTACAGTGTATATATTTTACACAAATGTATATGTGATACATCGAGGTTTAAGCCTGATTCACACGGTGCGATTTAATAGGGAATATGTATGTGTAGCGGCATCAACATCGCCACATGCGAACAACGCGTCACACTGACGGCACGCAAAATCCTGCATCGCGCAAGCAAAGTTTACCGCGCGACTAGCATATATACAACATCCCGGCATCAACCGTCGGCAAACCGTCATTCCGTCCTCACTGCCGAGGTACCACGCGAACTTCCCGACTGAAATGTCCCCCGTCCCTTGCACGTCGAATCGCCAGCCGCCCGCGCCGAGGCTGAGTGCGCCGTAGCATTAATAGTAACCCCTGATAATAATCATGATCTAAACTTTGATCCAGCCCGTCTCCAATTTGTGATCCCGCAACGACGCCCTAAGCCGAGGTCCGTACCCCACAGGGGGTGCCCTTAGTGCGCAGTCGTTTTAGTTTTAGTTTTTAGTTTTAATATATATTTTACGCCCTGACAGGAGGCTTTAAGCTCACACCTTAATGCAGACACAGGCGAATCCGGTTAAGTAGTCACGGCCTCTCAAGGCCACCTACGAGATGCCATACATAAAAAAAAAAAAAAACAACCGTCGGACAGTTGCCCACCAGACACAACACCCGTCTGGTCGGAGGATCCTCCCTTTTATATAGAGCATGACTAAACTTTACACCCTGTTCCTCATGCCTGTATTTTTTTTATTCACTAAATCAGTAATAGACAGTACTTAAAAACCCAAGAAAAGTATTAAAAGTTAAATTGAACAAACTAACTTGTTGCTCAAAGAAATTATGAAACTCCAACAATTTTCTACTAGTACAGTTCAAACGTCCGTTTCTGTCGCGGTCAATGATGTGACGTCATTTACCACGAAACTGCTTTGTTTACATCTGTTTTTAGCCTCAAATCATATAAATTAAATTATTGTTATGCTTTATTCAAGCGGAAATAGCACATACATATTTACCTTCGTGAGATTTCAAGCACTTAGCAAAGAAAAGTTTTTATTCACATAGGTAATGTTTTTCGTCACTACGACGCGTTTCAAGCTTGCGTTCCGTTCCACCAAAAAAATGCAACATAAAATAATTAATTGTAAAATAAGTAATACATTAAAAATGTTAAAAGAAATTGGAATTTGTTTCTTGACTCCTACACAATATACAATATTAAAATAATGGTTAACTTTTAAATTACGTGCATATTCCCTATTGCCTGTAGTTATTAATAAATTCAAATATCCGAAATTTTTGTATGCTGTAAGGTAAAATGTATTTGGAGAAATGGGCCTATTTGTAAAAATCAATCTTTTTTGTATACATACGAACATAATAGCGAATAAATGATATCTCTATTTCATACCATATCTTGCTTCAACAAGCACAAAAGTTGCACTGTCTAAATACTGTTTATAGACGATGGCTGCCTTTTGTAAGTCCGTTGATTCTTTTACTATTCGTTGAGGCTCAAAACTGAAAAATCACATGGTGGTGAAATTTTGTTGCGTGAAGTTAAATATCCAGTCAAGCTCCGCCGGCCCCGATAAGGAGCCGAGAACAATAGATTAATTAGCAGAAGGTATTGACGTAATATTCACAATCAATTCCTGAACATGTGTGTTATACAAAATTCGTTTTTGTTTATACTAAACCCGTAAAGGGGTCATTGTACTCATCATTTTGAAGAATTTGTTCTATGGGACCAACCTTGAAATCGCGAAAACAAAATCAGCTGTTCCCTACATTTGTGTTCACTTAAATCGACAAAATGTATGTAACAGCTGATTATTATTTCGCGATTTCAAGGTTTATCCCATAGATTTTTTTTTTCAAAATGATGAGTACAATGACCCCTTTTCGGGTTTAGTATAAACAAAAACTAATGTTGTATGTTTCTAGCTCCACCCCGTGGTTCTAAGTCACGATCTCAGGAGAATATCGGGATAAAACGTGTCCTATGTTCTAACCCAGGTCATGGTCTACGCATGTGCCAAATTTCATCTAAATCTGTACAGCCGTTTTAGCGTGAAAGCGTAACCAACAAATAAACAAACTCACTTTCGCTTTTATAATCACTACATAGTATAAAACAAAGTCGCTTCCCGCTTTCTGTCTGTCCCTATGTATGCTTAGAACTTTAAAACTATGCAACGGATTTTGATGCGGTTTTTTTAATAGATAGAGTGATTCAAGAGGAAGGTTTATATGTTTAGAAAAAGCCGCGCGGGCGAAGCAGCTAGTATTATATAAAGAGTCAGGATTTGACACTGTTAGCAGCCACGTGGTGCTGTCTTGTACGATACGTTATGGTAAATGTACGATACTTTACGGTAAAATGTTGGCATTGACACTGTTAGCAGCCACGCGGCGCGGGGTGCGTGCAGAAAACCTCCTCGTGTGCCTGACTGCTGCTCGTTCCTTTCGAACACGTTCGGGGGAAAGAGCAGTCGTCGGGCCGGTGCACCCTGGGCGCGGCCAATAGTCTCTCCATGTCGGAGAGGGTATTGACTGCGGCGGATTTCTGCGTGGGGGGGAGAGCCTAGGGCTCTTGGGTCTCGTGAGGCCAATCGGCGGTCGTCCACTCCCCCCTCTGTTAACAGAGGGAGGTCGAGCGGACCCAGAGTGGGAAGGCGGACGGTACAGTCCGCGGTGGATGAGCCCACTGGTTAGGTTAAGTTAGGATAGATATTTATATATATTGTATATATATTATGTAAATATAATTAAGATAGGTTAAATATTATAAGTTTAGAGTTAGAATAAAAATGCACATATAATTAGGTTAGGGTAAGTTAGGTTAGTCGGGGACGGGATAGTCCGCGAAGGACGGGCCCAATATCGGCCAAAACAGGAGGACGTTTCTCCATTTAGGAGAAGCTGGGGCGGTGCTCGTTGTGCACTCACCCTGCCAACGAGCTAGCAGCGTCGAAATCGTAATCCGGAAAGAGATCACGGTCATGTTTTGTGACTCGGAACGGGACGAGGATCTTGGCTTGGTCGCCCGGATCGCGAGGATGTAAACCTCTATAAAAAATTCCTCTAATACCAAGTTTTGGTGCGCGGCGAGGGTACGAATGGCTGAGGAGTAGTGTCATCTGTAACTTGTAGTTATAGGTGGCGCATCAGTCGTTAGCGCACCCCCAGCCAGGGACCAGTGGAATCCCTGGGTTGGGTTACAAATGTCACACTTACCTAGGCACAGGGGGTAACCCTAGGAATGACTTTTTAGATCCCCCACACTCGTGGGAATAAGTATGGAAAATGAAACACAAAAAAACCAAAAACCAGAAGACGTAGGAGAGGAGTGGAGTGATGCGGAGTCGGAGTCCGACGCCGCATCTGGCGCGAAGGGCGCGAAGGGCTCTTTTAAGAGCCTGGCGCGCGTTGATGAGGGGGCTGCAGGGAAGAGTAAATTCTTCAAGCGCTCTAAACCAGGGGACGGCCAGGGGTCGTCCTCTGAAGATGGACCAAACACGGCTCGCAAAAAAATCAGCAGCCGGGGCGGAGCTCGGAAACGGGGGGTAGGCAGAGGGCTCACCACCCAAGAACCGATGGAACAGGAGGTTCAACTCGGAGAGACCAGCCGCAAGGCGGCCCTCTCCGAGTCCTCGGGCGGTGAGCCGGAAGCCGCTGGCAGCTCCAAGGTGAAGGGAGCGGCCAGTAGCTTCGAGGAGGTCGTGGTAGCCGCGATCAGGGGTGTGGCCTTGAAGAGGATACAGTCCTCCAAGGACAAGATCGTACCCACTGCCACGGCCTCCATTTTGACGGCAGCGAAAGCCCTTCAAGCCGGGCCTTCGTCAGACGAGTTTGGCCGCTTGACAGCCGCCATGGAGCTTCTCCGAAAGGAGAATGAGGAGCTCCGAGCGGACCTGGCCCAGCTCCGAGGAGCTGGACCCCGGGAGGTGCCCCAGGGGGGAGCGCAGCATGGGCAAGGCCTGCCCTTGCCGGCGGAGGACCGGGTTCTGACCCTGGTGCGGCAGGAGCTGGCTGCACTCAGCAGCCGGTTCTCTGTACTGGAGGGAATTGTCCTTCGCCCACCGCTAGCGGCGAGCAGGCCGGCCACTTTTGCCGCCACAGTGGCTGCCTCGGTCACGCCCGCGGCTAAGCCTGCAGCTAAGCCTGCGGCTAAGCCTGCGGCCAAGGCCGCGGCCAAACCCGCGCCTCCGGCGAAAGAGGCGCCGCCCAAGCCCAAGAAGGGTGGGACGGCTGCGCAGAAGGTGAAGGTCCCCGCCGTCGCGGCAGGAGGGTCGCCCCCGCCTCCGCCCCCAAATTCCTCTACGGCCGATGCCGAATGGCAGGTAGCTGGGGAGAGCAGGAAGGCGGGAAAGGCAGCTAGGGCGGCCAAAAAGAAGGAGAGGCGGCAGCAACGCAAGAAGCGTAGTGCCGCAGGTAGGCTCCGCGCCCCGAAGTCCGCAGCCGTAGTGATAACACTACAGCCGGAAGCGGAAAAGAGGGGCGTGTCGTACCGCGAAGTGCTCACCAAGGCGTGGAAGGCGGTCAACCTCGAGGAGATCGGTGTCACCGAGGGCTTCAGAATGAAGGTGACGGCAACGGGGGCCCGGATGCTCGAGATCCCCGGTGCGGCCAGCGGCCCGACCGCTGACGCCCTGGCCGAAAGACTTAGGGCGTCCCTCGATGCGGAGGAGGTCCGAGTGTCCAGACCAACTAAGTCCGCTGAAATGCGCATCCTGGGCCTGGACGACTGCGTGACGGCGGACGACGTTGTGGCCGCCGTGGCTAGGACTGGGGGGTGCTCTGCCGAGCAGGTGCGGGCAGGCACCATCCGTCCTGACACCACGGGCATGCAAACCATAACGGTGAGCTGCCCCGTGTCGGTGGCCCAAAAAATAGCCGGGGAGGGCCGAAGGCTCCGGGTGGGCTGGGTATCCGCGCAGGTGAAACTGCTGGAACCCAGACCTCTGAGGTGTTTCCGCTGCCGGGTGGGTCACCACGTGGGAGTATGCTGCACCTCAGAGGTGGACCGCAGCGACCACTGCTTCCGCTGTGGTCAGCCCGGTCACAAGGCCGCCTCTTGTGATGCCACGCCGCACTGTTTTGCATGTGCGGCGGCTGGCAAGCCGGCCGATCACCGGGCTGGAGGTAAGGCCTGCGCTCCCCCCCCAAAACCCAAGGGAAGGGGCAAGCCCTCAACAACCGTCGTCACCGCCGCAGCCGCCACCATTGCAGCCGCCGTTGCCGCCTCTACCGTCGTCACCGCCGCTAACACCGCGGCAGGGCCATCTCAGGGGGCCCGGGAGGAAGCTCAAATGGATTGCCAATAAATGGCCCCATTACGCCTCCTCCAGGCGAACATCAACCACTGCGCCGCCGCTCAGGATCTGTTGCTCCAGAGCATGGCGCAGTGGTCGATTAACATCGCCGTGGTCGCTGAGCCGTACTATGTTCCGCCCAGGGATGACTGGGTGGAGGACCTGAGCGGCTCAGTGACCCTAATTTCGTCGGCCGCCGCCGGTACCCTGTCCCTCGAGGCCGTCAAGAGGGGACAGGGTTGCGTAGCAGCACGGTTCGGGGAGATTGTCGTGGTAGGAGTATACTTCTCCCCGAACCGAACTCTCGCCGAGTTCCACAACTCCCTTCGGGAGCTGAGAGTCGTCGTCGTCGGGTACCATCCCCTCCCCGTGTTCGTCCTCGGGGACTTCAATGCCAAAAACGTGGCTTGGGGTTCCCGGTATACGGACACACGGGGCAGGATGGTGGAGGACTGGGCTCTGGAGACAGGCCTGGTCGTCCTAAACCGGGGTTCTGTCCCCACGTGTGTGCGAATGCGGGGTGAATCTGTGGTGGACATCTCGTTCGCCAGCCCCGCTCTGTCGCCGCGTGTCATCGACTGGCGCGTCATGGAGAGGGTGGAGACATACTCCGATCACCGGTACATCCGGTTTGACGTCTCCGCCCCGACCTCGAGCGCGCCGGTCCGACAGGCCCCGAGTGGTCCGCGGTGGGCGCTGAAGCAGCTGGACCGGGAGCTCCTCCTGGAAGCCTCGATCGTGCAGGCCTGGGTGTCATCATCGGACAGGCCTGCCGACATCAACGACGAGGCGGAGTGGTTCCGGGAGGCCATGTCCAACATCTGTGACGTGGCAATGCCCCGGGTCCAGCCCGGACGTGCCCGGCGCCAGGTGTGCTGGTGGTCGCGCGAGCTGACCGCTTTACGCGAGGCGTGCGTTGCTGCGCGACGCCGGTATGCCAGGCACCGCAGGCTCCGTATCCGCCCTCCGGATACGGTAGCCATTCAGGCGGAGCTGTACGAGGGTTACAGAGCGGCGAAGAACGCCCTCCAAGAGGAGATCCAGCGGGCCAGAGGTCTCTCCCGCGAGCAGTCGCTGGAGATCATCGACGGAGACCCGTGGGGACGCCCCTATAATATGGTGCGGGATAAACTCCGCCCATGGGCTCCCCCGCTGACGCAGAGTCTCCGGCCCCAGCTCGTGGAGGACGTGGTGAGCGCTCTGTTCCCTTCGCGAGGGGAACATACTCCCCCGCCCATGGCTCCGCCTCCTGCGGTGCCCAATGCGGACCACACCGCCGACGACGACGACGATGCTTCGGAGGTGACCGAGGTAGATTTGAGAGTGGCGGTACGTAGGCTGAATGCCAAGAATACCGCCCCAGGACCCGACGGCTTGCCTGGAAAAGCCTGGGTTCTGGCCTCAGAGGCTCTCGGGCCTCGACTAAGGGGGCTCCTAAGCGCATGCATGGAGAGGGGCCAGTTCCCACTTCGTTGGAAGACGGGGAAACTGGTCCTCATTAAGAAGCCGGGGCGCCCAGCGGACTCTCCGTCCGCTTACCGGCCCATCGTGCTGCTCGACGAGGTGGGCAAGCTCTTTGAAAGAGTCATTGCAGACCGCCTTGTCGGGCGGCTGGTACGGGTGGGGCCGGATTTGGCGGAGAGCCAGTTTGGTTTCCGCAAGGGGCGCTCTACGGTGGATGCCATCATGCGCGTTCGAGCCCTCACGACGGGGGATGCTGTGGCCCGGGGTGGGGTCGTCTTGGCGGTGTCTCTTGACATCGCCAATGCGTTTAACACCCTGCCCTGGAGCTGCATCAGGGAGGCACTTCGGTATCACCGGATGCCGACCTACCTCTGTCGCGTGGTCGAGGCCTATTTGACGGACAGGGCCGTCATCTACCCCGGTCACCAAGGAGAGTGGAACCGGCGAGAGATGTCGTGCGGTGTCCCACAGGGATCGGTTCTGGGGCCGCATCTGTGGGACATCGGGTACGACTGGGTGCTGCGCGCTGACCTCCCCAGTGGCGTCAGCGTAGTCTGCTACGCTGACGACACGCTGGTCCTGGCACAGGGGAGTTCACATCAGGCGGCGGCCGAACTGGCGGAACGTGGGGTTGCGACAATCGTCGATAGGATCCGGCAATTGGGACTCGAGGTGGCATTGCACAAGTCCGAGGCCATGTGTTTTTATGGTCCTCGGAACGCGCCACTGTCGGGTTCCCAGATAACGGCGGGAGGGGTTCACATCGGCGTCGATGTGACGATGAAGTACCTGGGACTCGTCCTCGACAGCCGGTGGAACTTCGTCGAGCACTTCCGACGTTTGGCTCCCAGACTGGAGCGGGCCGGGGCTGCCTTGAAGCGGCTCCTGCCCAATCTGGGGGGTCCAAACGCCTCCTGCCGGAGGCTCTACGCGGGGATCGTGCGGTCCATGGCCCTTTACGGGGCACCGGTGTGGGCGCGTTCACTGAGGCTGCGACCAGCCCAGCGGTTGAACGCGTCCCAAAGGGTCATGGCCATCAGGCTGGTACGGGGTTACCGCACGGTCTCCCGTGAGGCGGCGAGCCTCCTTGCCGGACTGCCGCCATGGGATCTGGAGGCGAAAGTCCTCGCGCACATGTGGGTGTGGCGCGAAGAGGCGAAACGCCGGGGTGAAACTCCGCTGCCGCAACAAATCGCGGCACAGCGGACGGAGCTCCGGCAGGATCTCATGGCGACATGGAAAGTGCGATTGTCGCAACCCAGTGCTGGGCACGCCACAATTGCGGCGGTAAGTCCCCTCTTTGAGGAGTGGCTAGAGAGGCGCCACGGCGTCCTCACCTTCCGCCTGACGCAGGTCCTCACCGGACACGGTTGTTTCGGGAGGTTCCTGTTCAGGATAAAGCGGGAGGAAACGCCCGGGTGTCACCACTGTGTGGATCGCCCGGAGGACACGGTGGAGCATACGGTGGAGGTCTGCCCTGCTTGGGCGGAGCACCGCCGTGTCCTCACGGAGGCGATCGGCGGCGACGATCTCTCGCGTCCGGCCCTGGTTCAGGCCATGGTTCGGAGCGAGAGTGCATGGGAGGCCGTCACCTCCTTCTGCGAAACAGTAATGCTCGCGAAGGAGGAGGCGGAGCGCATGAGGGTGAGGCAGGGTGCCCGCCCTTCCGCCCTAAGTCGCCGCAGGAGACGCCCTGGGCGTCGGGAATCGCAGGCGGATTCCCGGCCACCGTAGGCGCGGGCTTGCGGACGGTGAGCGATGGGTAGCTCGCCGTCCGATAAGGACCAGGCCCGGGTCGACGGCGCGTTGTGTTCCACGCGCGCCTCAAAGAGACGTCAGCACCAATTGACGGGGTCCGAAAGGGCCAATGCCTGCCAGGGTTACGAGCCTGTCCGAAAGGGATATCGTGGCTCTGGCACACAGGCATCTGAAGGAACACGGTGGGTTTTAGTCAGTAAAAGTCTGACACTCCCTCTCGCTCCGCCCAGAGCGGGAGAAGTTATTTGATGATTTCCCACCAAAAAAAAAAAAAAAAAAAAAAAAAGCCACGCGGCGCTGTCCTGTACGATACTTTACCCAATGTTGCGACGGCTAAAAACAAATGGTGAATAAACGTGCCATGTGATTTGTACATGAAAATATCGTATTGATAAACGCCGCGTGTGAACAATTACAATAGGGTATTTGAAAGAGATTGCCACGTTTCATTTTTTTTTTTAATAATAATATCTCAAAAAATGGCGAAGTTGTATGCGTTTTAAAGGCTTTATAGGACTGCTGCGATCTGACGTCACAACACACAAATGCCATAGTAACTTATCACGCAAAACGATAATTGAACTGAATGCAGTTCAATGATCGTTTTGCGTGACAATCGTGACAATTCGGTATGTAAAGTAAAAATTAACCACTTAGCAGAAGTAGTCTTTGAATCCATTCATTTTATTAAGCCATATCTTTAAACTAAAGTACGGAAATCGCTAAAGTATGTAATGTAAACAAATTAATTGTCAAATTTGACAGTTTGACTTTACTGAATTTTGGTTTTAAATAAGTGTTAAACGTGGCAAAGATCCTAAGCTATTCAGCTACGAATGACGTCAGTACGAACAATACTTTAAAAAATATATAAAAATAACTACAGCTTGTAAAAACAGAAAGATGAAATTATGTGTTTCAAATACTCTTATCGTTAAAATAAAAATATAAAAAAGATACCTGAAAAGTACTTTACATACCTAATTGAGTAAGGATAGAAGAATAATTCCAAGAGCGTGTAACTTATCCATTTTTCCACCGATTTAATTAATTATTTCACAAATCGTCTTTTTTTGTAACATATTTAAAATAATTCACTTCTCTCCTTCTACTCTATCTAAATCTAACTATTACTCAATTCATGTTTATTTTGATAGTAGTCAAATAATCATATCATCTAAATTTATAACAATTTACAACAGAACGCTTAACAATTTCTTCTCTAACTACCAGGTGAAAAGGAACGCTGGGAGCTGACAGTGGAACGTTTGGACAAGGAGTTTGAGAACCTGCCGGGCGACTGCCTGATAGCCACTGGCTTCGTGGCCTACCTCGGGCCCTTCATGTCCGAGTACCGGGAAGCTCTCATGTCTGACTGGTTCATGGAGGTAATATCATTACAGCGTCCAATGGACTTGTGATTGTATTTATATTATTGTACTTGGTTGTAGAATTATTGACATCTGTCGTATATCTGAACTCATAATTGTATTCAGTAGCTGCAGCATTATTAGGTACTAGAGATCGGATATTCGGATGCATATTCACTAAAGTTTGAGAGTTGATGACTAGTATGGAGTGCGCTTCTGTACAGGAAAATGTGTCGGTTTCCAGGACTGACAATTTTTTAAGACTTACTCTTTTGTACCGTGTATCCCCGAAAAAATATATTTCATTTTAGAATAAAAGGTTTTGAAGAAATATTAATAGTGTTTTTTAAACGTGATATATTTTCCACAAAATTCTTGCCTAGTTCTAAATAGATAAGAAATATTTGTTATACTTAGGAATACAAAATTGTATACCTACACACTGTTATTAATGAAACCCCGCGATCCCGGAATAAAAATATATTTTAAGAAGCTGTTTCCATACTTTGTAGCCTTTGCCGGGAAAAAAACGTACTTTAGGTAAATATGTATCCGAATATCCGATCTCTAATTATTACACACAGAAATATTTACAGTTATAATCTAGCTAGTTGCAGATTATCCAACACTATATCCGATTACAAAGCATCCAACCAAAAATAAACAAACGCTGACTCGGGCGCTCGTCGGGTAACTACCTAACCAGTAGTACCTCCAATGTCTTAAATTGACTCCACGTTCTGCAATCATATAATTGTACGAGTAACTGAACTTATTGTCTATTATTACATAACTATATCGTAGGTATGCAACGAAAATCTGCCCGTGACATTGGACCTAAACATGCAAAAGTTCTTACTAGATGATGCCACGCTAAGAGATTGGAACTACATGGGATTACCCGGTTAGCCATTGATTACATACTCAACATAACCCCATTATTGCCTAAAGGTAGGCAGAGGTGTATAATAAACACATATTTCGCCAGTTATGTGTATCCCCATGTAATAGGGGCTGTGTCGCCACAAGGCTTGGTGCCGTGTGGTGCCGGACGTAAAGAATAGCACCGCCCTATTTCTTCCCGTGGGTGTCGTAAAAGGCGACTAAGGAGGACCTACTAGAGAATGGGCAGTAGCGTTCTCTATGCATTTTAACACCATACTGCAGTCGCCAACCCGCCTGCCAAGCGTGACGATTATGGCAAACCCCCGCTTTGGGGGAGGCCTATGTCCAGCAGTGGACGTCTTTCGGCTGAAATGATGATGATGATGATAAGTAGGGGCTGAGCCAGGCTCCTACTGAGAAACCAGCAGTTGAAGTGTTGCTGGCAACATGCTTTTGTTCCGTATTAATGGTACTTAAACAAATGAACATCACGCAACATCAAATGTTGGGGGAAAAAATGTTTCGTGTTTGTTGCTAAACATTGTTTCAGGTGTATCTTCATCTTCTACCTAGTCTACTCCAATTTCTGGTCTGTTCCAAAAGTTGAAACCTAAATACAATTGAATTTGTTACTAATTTCCTTTACTGAGAATATATTAAGGAGATTTAACCTGAATAGGGTTACTTTAGCCTGTCATCTGATGCGTTTGTAACAAACTACATGTTGGGGTTGTTTTCGGTGTAAACGGAGCTTTATGAATAGTTGTGTTGTAGACGACAACTTCAGTGCGGAGAATGGCATCATAGTGGTGCGCGCCACGCGCTGGGCGCTGGCCGTGGACCCGCAGGGGCAGGCGCTCATCTGGATCGCGCGCCTCGAGGAGAAGAACGGCATACAGGTTACTATTTTAAGTAGTTTCATCACTGTTCATCATTTTAGGCGAAAGATGTCCACCGCGCGACATAGGCCTCCCCCAAAAGGGGGGTTTGCCATAATCGCCACGCTAGGCAGGCGGGTTGGCGATCGCACTATGGTGTTAAAATGCGTAGAGAATGGTAGTCAAAGTAGTTTCAATTTACTAGGAATTATTCTCAAAAATGGTAATACAAATACGAGGCCGACTATACAGGCTTACTCCGCATCCTATATAAACGCGATCGTCGTGTGTTTATGTCACTTTTTGCTCGGAAAACCGGAAAGCGCCCTCTGTCGGCGCGACCACGCGTTCAGGGTCACCAAAACATACATACATACGAGCATAAACATAACAGTTACATAAACATAACAGTTACATAAACATAACAGTTACATAAACATAACAGTTACATAAACATAACAGTTACATAAACATAACAGTTACATAAACATAACAGTTACATAAACATAACAGTTACATAAACATAACAGTTACATAAACATAACAGTTACATAAACATAACAGTTACATAAACATAACAGTTACATAAACATAACAGTTACATAAACATAACAGTTACATATGAGCGCTACGATCGCGTATTCGCGCGGCGATCGCTTTTAAATAGGACGCGGCCATAAACAGCGAATCGCAGCTACTTTTTATGTGTCAATATTTTATTATTTTAAGGATATAGGCAAGGTGGTGGTGGGATACTCGTTCGTATTAGTTCTGTATTTAAAACGCTGAACCTTGGCTTGTCTCAACAAGCGGTGCCGTCATATAACGTCCGCAAAATGACGTTCTTTGGCATCATTAAGGCAATTATCCACCTTCAGACGATAGCGCCAGGGTAGTCCGCGAAATTCAAATATTTATAGGTTTTTTTGCAATTAGCAGGTCAGTATGAAGTCGCAAGTGAACAAAATGTGATTCACGACCGTAACAAATATGTTTTTACAGTATCATAATTCTTAGAATCATGCTACGGTTATAGCTAACAACAAAAAAAAATTGTTTCTAGATTTGCGACTTCGGGCAGCCGAACTATTTGAAGATAATGGAGAAATGCCTCTCTTCTGGTATTCCCGTCATTATCCAGAATGTGGGCGAGGTCCTGGACCCGTCCATCGCGCCCATTCTGGAGAAAGCCATTGTGACCATAGGCGCTTCCAAGGTCATCAAGTTTAACGATAAGATGGTCTCCTACCATCCTAACTTCCGTCTTTATTTGACGACTAAGCTTGGTGAGTTTACTACGTATGTACTTTTTTACTAAAGCATCCTAGCCATGTAGGGTTACCATTTTAATCTTAACGCGTTGTTTTTGTACTTATCCATTGTGCAAGTGCCAGTCGCAAGTAGGCCATACTTGCGACTGTCGAAATCGCATCATTCACCCTCCTTGTATAAATCAAATCTTGGCCAAAGACTTCAAGTCTTGACTACTCTTGTTGACACGATACTCTTGACGAGATACATTTGTTTATGTGTACACAGGATGTGGCATCTTTCGAAAATGCACAATGAAAACAAAAAGGACCCTACTAAGTTATTTTACATTAACACGGATCTAACAAAACTGATCTGTATTTTTCTCTTTTCATAAAACTAAATAACTGTCGGAGTATAGTCCGTCGTGCTCGGCAGTCTGTAGTGCTTTGAGACTGCACCGTGCACGGATCAATCTACCTAAACTGAAAATGAAATTCGAGAAATTAAATGTACCTAAACAAAGTTGTTGCCAATTTAAAATAATAACCTTAATTATGGAGTTTGTCAAAAAGTACTTTATTAACTATAATAAAGTACTTTTAGTAGTGTTAAAATTATAGGCATATCTTAAACTGATAAAATATAATATTGCACACAGTTTTCAACTATAAAGTGACGTAAAGTCATTATTTTAACCATAGTCGCTTATTATTGTATGTTTGGAATTGAATCATTTTGGTTTTGCTAATATTAATGTGTAGATTATTTTGGTTGAACCACGTTAACATTTTATTTAGTGTCTCTTTTATTTCGGTCTGGTATTCACCTACGTCATAACTATCGGCTGAGGGTCGTATCGGCGGCATAAAGTATGCAATTATGGGATTTGCAGACGATTTTTTGGTGCCCTATTTGTATCGAGTTCTAAACACATTGTTGTCGATAGGTGAGGTGGCTTTTGAGCCATTTCACCGCGTTTCCTCACCGTATATATCTAATTTGAGAAGAAGAAATCGAAAGCCTTGGACATAGCTAAGAAAACAGAGGTAATTAGTATTTTATATTCTCCATCGACACGTCACTGAGTCCGGACAATTCCGGACGGATGGTAACCCTATACCCGAGCAATAAGACTCAATTGATTGTATTGTACCCTAATCTCTTCAAAGTTAGATTGAACAGGCTTCTTCTGGGTAAACTCACTCCATCGTCGACTTTGTCTCTGTCACCTCTGCCCTAGACTAAGGTCAAGAGCAAACCCATCCTAAAAAAAAAAAAAAAAATTCTTGATTTGAATATTTGTTTTATAATAAAAAATCCGTGCGGTGCCTCAACACTGCTCTGTATTGTTTGAGTCTAACGCCTACTTTCGCGTCACCGCGCCATATAATTATGTTGGTAGGAGGATTTTAGATGTTTCAGTTAGCCTAGTCAGCCCAGTTTAGTTAGCCCAGTTTAGGAAAAAAAAAAACATGAATTACTCGGTTTTGCAACTTGGGGCCATACTATAATCACTTGCTGGACAGTTAGTGTGGGCAAGGCAAGGTGACAGTAAAAGTTTTATAACACTGTATACACTATGAAATTGCTTGTACTTCGCATGGAAACTTCATTAAAATTTTGTCTCAGATTGACTACTATAATAGTGCATGGCACTGACCCTGTGTCCTAACCTAAAGTAACTACCGCACGATACGCGATTACGCGGTCGTTTACGATCGAATACGAGTAATGACAAACATACGTGACTTGATTGATAGCACGAGTATGTCGTATTCAGATAAATGAGTGCAACGATCGTGTATTCGTGCGACGATCGCTTTTGGCTGCGACGCGGCCTTAAGGGGACGATAACCGACTTTTAATTTTATACTGAAGATCACGTCTAAATGAGTAGTGTTAATAATTAGAAAAAAATATATGTTAAATTAGAGCATTTTCTCAATAACTCAATATGTGAATATTTTAGATATGTTAATGTTACATAGTGAAAATAATTTGTAAAGTTATGTCTAACGCGGATAAAAAACTGAGAATGGCGCAAAATCTACCAAGCGTATTTTTCTGAAACCTTCACCAATTTAAAGATAATTTAATTATTGATCTTTTAGTATAAGCGTTTTATTGAAATACCTTTTGTTTTGTGTATAATAAATTAATAATGCGTCAAATTGGGGACAGCGCTCTTTGATGGGCGAGTCTTATTACTGGCTGAACGAACGACGCGTTGCGTGAGCTCAGTACAGAACACGCAAGCTAGCCACTCAAGGTCACTGGCATATATCTGCGTCTTAAGTGCTAAGCTTAGCATGTATTTTCCCACCAGGCAACCCAGTCTACACACCAGAAACCCTAACAAAGACGACGATGGTGAACTTCGCGGTGAAGGAGCAGGGGCTCACGGCGCAGCTGCTGGGCATCGTGGTGCGCAAGGAGCGGCCGCAGCTCGAGCAGATGAAGGACACGCTCGTGCTCTCCATAGCGCACAACAAGAAAGTGCTGGTGAGTAACATGATTACAGTGGTACCCAATTGATAAGGCGCGTCGTGAATCTTCGTTCGCACAGAAAAGAAAGTATGGCCCCGAAGATTAACGAAAGAATGCTTAAAACTTACAATCAACCTTAGGTCACTATTATAAGGTTCATAATACACTGGAGCTGTTAACGTGCACTCGATCAGAAGTATGGCGGCTGACAAACATGCCACGCGGCGCGCGCTAATATGGCGGCAGCTGCCGACCAATAGCGGTACAGGAAAAAGAACCGCGGTGCGTGGAGCGTGCCGATTGGTCAATAGT
Source organism: Tiliacea aurago (assembly GCA_948098905.1). NCBI lineage: Eukaryota > Metazoa > Arthropoda > Insecta > Lepidoptera > Noctuidae > Tiliacea > Tiliacea aurago. The sequence goes on along the minus strand of OX402583.1, from coordinate 2,301,996 downwards.
ATTTCCCGCACTTTTAAAATTCACCTTCTGCGCAGGTACATCGGTAAGCCATATCAGTTGGGTACTACTGTACACACTTTCATTTCCTATTTAACCCCTTTTGGGGTTGAATTTTCAAAAAGCGTTCCTTAGTGCTCGTTACAACCTTCGTTATAACCGAATCTCTACCGACTATTTGTTATTTTTGTGCTCGTGATTATATTGTAGATGTGTTTTGTGTATTGTTAGCTTCTCGAGTTTATGTTTTCCTAAGCACGTGTTTCTGTGACGAATAAAATTATTTTTCTTTCTTTCTTATAAAAATAATTATTGTGCAAAATTTCAAGCTAGTTTCTAGTGCCAGTTAAGTAGATAAGTAAAGGGGCTTGTAGCTAAATATTAACACACCCGCACGGAACGATCGAAGGTTGGTCATGGGCAGGTCAAGGCTGACCATTCATTACACACCGAGAACCCTCCGTGCCTCGAAAAACACGTTAAATACGAGACGCCGTTGGTCCCGGCTGTCATGTCAATCGTACATTTTTGACAGTCGTTACGGGTAGTCACAAGCCAAAATAGTTTGAAAACCAGTCTTACCAAGGAGTATCATGTTATAGTAACCGGCACGAGTCGTGGGCACAAACTGACACCTGCGCAGTAGTTAATTTTTCGGTCTCTTTGGTGGAATGAAGAAGCCGGGGGGGCGCCGAGCTGCACGCAATTAACTCATCAGTCGATGCTCGTCATCTATTGTACTCTCGCCTGTCATTCGGCTACTGTACACTTTCGTGCTTTTTTAGTGACTTACTTACGAAAAAGATTATTTTTGTGTTCTTGTATTTCTTTTAATATAGTTTATTTTTATTAAGTATCTCGTTACTGACAATTGTTGTGTTTTTTTGAGTAAAAGTAATTTTAGTAAAAAACGATACTGAATAAATTTGGCCGAAAAAATGTACATGCGTGTGCTTGCCCCCACTACTGTCAATCTGTGCTCACGACTCGTGCCGGGCATTATACCTAGTAATAACTGTGTTTTGGAGGTCAGATAGGCAGTCGCTTCATGTAAAATATTGGTATCCAGCTGCATCGGGCTAGACTGGAAGCCGACTAGAACATTTGGGAAGAGGCTAGGCAGAAGAATATATTAATAGCCCGGTCAAATTAGCCCAAAAAAATAGGGGTACCCTTGCATAAATTCACAACAAGCTGAAAATTTACAGGCACGTAAGGGATACCACTCTAATGAAATCCTGAAAAGTTCCCATTGATCCCGTGTGTGCAAAATTTTTTTTTTGGATTTTTTGGCCAAACGGTTAGTTTTACGATAAAAATAGCTCAGACTAAAATTGTAGATCAGATAATTATCTACTAAAATGGTCCTTATAGTTTTTCTCTAAGGGGCGGGACACACAGAAAAGACGTAGATAAGACGAGGTCGCGTCGCAGACGTATGAGCCTGTGACCGCGTCTCGTCCGCGCCCTGTCTTTTCGGTTTATTTTGTGTCGCGACGCTTCTATACATTTTGTATGAAAATTTATTAAAGGGGTGCCGCGTCTGCGACGCGTCCTCGTCTTACGCCTTTTCTGTTTGTCCCGCCCCAAAGATTCCCCCGGACGGTGGCATGCCCGACAAATGTCAACCGTGCTGTCCTTCATAATATATTTCCGGTAGTTGTTCATCATCATTATTATTATTATTATTTGTAAAGTTTAACAAAACGGTCCTTACACCCTCCTAATCACAAGCCCTTCCTCACCAGATGGACCTCGAAAACGATCTCCTCCGCATTATGTACGAGTCTCAAGTTCCCCTCCTGGAGAACGAGGAGTTGTTCGTGACGCTGCAGACCTCGCAACGCACCTCCCAGGATGTCAAGGAGGCCCTCATCACCTCGCAGGTCACGGAGAAAGAGATCGACGCTGCTAGAGCGGTGAGTACCTTGGCCGTATTATGATCAATTTAAAGGAAGGAATAATAAAGGAAGGAGGGGGGGGGCAATGAAAATATCACGTCAACTTATTACACAGAAAATTGGTTTTCATGAAGTACAAAAAATACCTACATGAATATAACAAGTAAAACATTAAAACATACGGTAAATCTCATTAAGCGTCCAAATACATTAAAAAAACTGGCCAAGTGCGTGTCGAACTACGCACAATGAAGGGTTCCGTAGTTGGGATGTTTTTTATCTCAAGAACGAGCTTAGCATAGATCAATCCTCCAACTGCAAATGTAAGTTTATAGTAGATTTTTTTTAATGTGATTAAAGTTACAATTTAACAATTTTCGAACTTTTTTCTTTACTTGTGCTGTGAGACCTTGGTTCTTGTCAAATTTCATGATGCTAGGTTACGGAACCCTAGTACCTACCCTATAGCCTAGTTTTTGTTTATTAAATTATTTGCGAGTATCAAAATATGTCGCATAATTCGCCGTATTTTTTTATTGCGTTAAGAGGCGTAGCATGCGTAGTTCATACAAACGTAATACCAAAATACTTAATACTAAAACTACGCACCTATCGCCGGCCTCATAACTTAGATGCTTGATTTTTTGCGAACTCTAAGGGACCGTAGATCTACGTATTTCATATTAATTTCAACTTGATACCTTCATGCGTTACTGTGAAAAAGGGTCTTGACAGACTGACAGACAGACAGATAGATAGAAAGACAGACATATGGACAGACTGACAAACAGACAGTCAGACGTACAACGAAATGAGGTTCCGTTTTTTCCTGTTGAGGTACGGAACCCTAAAAAAGATTATTTTTCACGATTTTTGTGTTGATCCTACCAGGTTATTTCAATGACACCTTGTATAAAATATGTTATTTCTGTATTCGTCAGGGCTACGTGCCAACAGCGGTGCGCGCTTCAGTGTTGTTCTTCGCGCTCAACGACCTGTCACGCATCGACCCGATGTACCAGTTCTCACTGGATGCCTACATCGACCTGTTCACGTACTCTATAGACCGCAGTCATAAGGCGACCGAGCTTGAAGACAGGATCAATAATCTTAATGAGTTCCATACTTATGCTGTTTACAAGTTAGTATCTAAAGTCTGTTCCAAAAGTATCTGATGAAAATGTAAACAACACATAACATTACGCTTGTAATCCCCGAAGGTTTAGCCAGAGGTGTACCTATAGTACACCCACATGTTTAAGTCCCATGTAATAGGGGGCGAGCCTATTGCTATCAACCAGGCACAAATCCAGACTCCGGGCTGCTACTGAGAAAATCCTAATGGAAATTCCCAATAACACTTTACCCGACCTGGGAATCGAACCCAGAACCTCATGCTCAGGAGTAGCGGTTGTGACCAGTAGACCGACGAGGCAGGCCAAAATGTAAACAAATGCTGTGGATGCCAATTTGTACTGCCACCTTACACATTGAGTGCTTTGATTAGATTTTGGAATAGTCAAACCCAAAATTCAAGTTTTAAATCACCTTACATTCACAGATTTCACTTCACAGTTGATGTTAATTTTAAAACCTCAATTTTCATCTATGTATTTTTAATTGAAAAAGAGTGGAACTCTCTACCTGCGTCTGTGTTTCCGAACGCATACAACCCTAACCTCTTCAAAGTTAGAGTAAACAGGTATCTTCTGGGTAAGCTCACTCCATCGTCGACTTTGTCTCTGTCACCTCTGCCCTAGACTAAGGTCATCCTAAATAAAAAAAATACAATTTAATAATGTTATTCAAACAATGATGGTTGGAATAAGAGGGAAGATATAAAATTGAAACCTTCTACATGCTGATGAATGTGTTACTAATTCCCTGTAGTGAGTAATTGTGAGGCATGGGACAGAGGTGTGGTTGTACTCTTCTTTGAAAAGGGCGACAATGCTCAGCTTAAGAATTATAGGCTCACTTCTGAGCCAGAAGCTGTTTTTAAGAGTCGTCACGAACCGTCTCGCGCGCAGTTTTGACGACTTCCAGCCTCCCGAACAAGCCGGATTCCGTAAAGGGTTTAGCACCGGAGCCCCCATACATCTGCGGCAGGTTATTTATAAGACCGAAGAGTATAACCTGCCTCTCTGCTTAGCGATTGTGAACTACGAGAAATTAATTGCGTCGATCAAGATTTGGGCTGTACTGCAGTCTCTACAAAGGTGTCAGATTAACTATCGGTAACTCGAGGTGTCGAATTGTCTGTACAAAAACGCTACTATGTCAGTCCGACCTCAGGACCAGACCTCAAAACCTATCCTTCAGCAGCTAGGTGTGAGACAGGGACACTTTATCTCTCCGAAACTGTTCATAATTGCACTGGAAGATGTCTTCAAGGTTCTGGACTGTAAAGGGGGTTGGAATCGACGTCAATGGCGAGTACACCATTCAGCTTCGGTTGGTTGCCTATATAGAAGTCATGGTTGAGACTATGGAGGTCCACCGTAGGTAAAATGCTCCATGACCTCACTAGAGCTTCCGAAAGAGTGGGTTTTAAAATGAAGATGGACAAAGCGAAGGTCATGTCAGGACGAAAGTCTTTGACCAGTGCGTGTTGCAAGTTATGACCTATAGCACTAAAACGTGGTCGCTTACAATGGGCATCATTAGAAAGCTGAAAGTCACCTAAAGGGCAATGGAGAGGGCTATGGTTGGAGTTTGCTTACGTGATCGAATCAGGAATGAAGAGATCCGTAGGAGAACCAAGATAACCGACATAGCCCGATTAATTGAATTGAAAATTACGTAAGTTTGGCAATTTAAAAGGTTCTGGAGTGGCGACCGCGTACCGGAAGACGTAGCGTTGGATGGCCTCCTACGAGCTGGACCGTTGATCTTGTGAAGCCGCAGGAATCCGCTGGATGCGGGAAGCACAGAACCGCTCGAAGTGGCGATTGTTCCCCGAGGCATTATGTATAGCAATGGACGTCTTTCAGCTGAAATTATGATTATGATTAGTGGTTGCGGAAGAATTTAACCTGAACAGAGTTGCTTACACATTCATAAGAAACATTTGGAACAGGCCATAAATTTTTATCAACAATTCGTTTTCAGTAAAGGATAGTAAGAAATATTAAAGATTTATATTATCTTTAATATTTCTTACTATCCTTTACTGTAACTTTCAAAAAACTAATCTAGTTTTGCTGTTTGGTGGTATGAGGAACAGGGTGTAAAGTTCACTCATCCACCATAGAAAAGGGAGGATCCTCCGACCAGACGGGTGTCGTGTCTGGTGGGCAACTGCCCGACAGTTGATGTCGGGACGTTGTATATATGCTAGTCGCGTGGTAAACTCTAATTGCGCGATGCAGGATTTTGCGTGACGTCAGTGTGACGCGTAGTTCGTATGTGGCGATGTTGATGCCGCTACATCACTCCCCTCCGGAGACCGGAGGTCGATAGTGGGCTGAGTCGTGTATCTTGCGATACTTGCCAGTGCCAGTTGAGGGTTCCAGTGAGTCGGAACCTGGTGCCGCATAGTTCTCGGTGAGTCGGAATGTCTGCGGTGATTCCCCAGTGAGTCGGGGTGGCGCTGTGTTATGCTCCAGTGCGTCGGATGTAGTACAGCGCCGGGTTGTGGCTGACTGCTGGCGTCGACCAGGAGAGGAATGTTCTCTGCTTGTGTACCGGCCGAAAGTGCAGTGTGCTGTGCCAAGGTTGCTGATGAGGCTGTGGGTGATGTGACCAGGAATGCGCGTCCGCTGCATGCTGGTGGTCAGGATACCCGTTGAAGCCGTGGGTGCTGGCTGGCTGTGTGACTCGCCGCTCGAAAGCTTGAGGAAGTGATGATGATGATGATGATGATGATGATGATGACGATGACGTCACGCTGAAGTAGTTGCACGAAGGCTGCGCTGACGTTCATACTCGGGGTCACCAGTTTGGTGGTATGAGGAACAGGGTGTAAGTAAAGTTCACTCATCCACCATAGAAAAGGGAGGATCCTCCGACCAGACGGGTGTCGTGTCTGGTGGGCAACTGCCCGACAGTTGATGTCGGGACGTTGTATATATGCTAGTCGCGTGGTAAACTCTAATTGCGCCATGCAGGATTTTGCGTGACGTCAGTGTGACGCGTAGTTCGTATGTGGCGATGTTGATGCCGCTACAGCTGTACTGTTTTTAGTTGGTAATTTAATAAGCTTTAGCTACCATTTTAATACGGCTTGTAAGTAATATAATTATACATATAATTCTTCTGTGCGTGTGTATGTCACCAAACTCCTAACCGGCTGGACCGATTTTGATGAAATGTTTTGTGTGTGTTTGAGTGGTTCCCTGGATGGTTATATTCACAATTGGACCCAGTAGGTGGCGCTGTTTGGGCAGGACAACGTCTGTCAGGTCCGCTTGTTTTTTTTTTTTAATAAACGAAGTCTACTGAAAAAAGCAAGAAAATAAAGAAAATACGCACTGTTAGCCCTATGAACATAAATTGTTTAATAACTGGTACGTATAGAAATAGTTCCCCTGAAGATGCATAATAACATTTATAGAAATTATTTAATTATATTATTTATAGAAACACCTGCCGAGCCCTATTCGAGCGGCACAAGCTCCTACTATCATTCCACATCGTCTCCCGCATCCTGTTCCAAGCCGGCAAGATGAGCTATGGAGAGTACATCTTCCTGCTGAAGGGCGGAGTGGTATTGGACCGGTCAGAGCAGCCGGACAATCCTACAAGTAAGATTTATTTAAAAACTAGCGACCCGGCCATGCTTCATGTCCAACAAATCATCGATACATCACCCGTCATCGCCCAATGGAATTTCCCATTGAAAATAACAAATTTCCCAAACATTACGACCTTTCATACAAATCAAATCAAATCAAACATTTATTTGCTTGAATATGGGTAGGTACATGAGGTGATACATATATTATAAACAAGTTCTTAAAACCATATCCTACCTAAACAGGTGTGCTAATATCTACTATAATAAAAATATTTCTTACATTCAATAATTTACAAATATTAATATTAAATTATTTATGAAATGTATTAATTTTATTATTATTACTTAACTTAAAAATTTAATTACATTTATCATTTAAATAATCAGTAACTGTGTAATAGGCTTTATTGATCAGGTATGTCTTTAATTTATTTTTAAATGATGTAAAATTCTTTGCTTCTTTTATATTATTAGGTAATTTATTATATATTCTAGGTCCCATACAAAATGCACTCTTGTCAAACATAGCTGTTCTATGGCGTATTGCACAAAGTGTACTGGCAAGCCTAATACTCTTTAAAGTTTCATATTTTCTTATATTATTTCTAATGTCTAATGCTAGTTCATAGATATAGTGATGGGAATGTCAATATTTTTAAATTGATAAAATGTGGTTTACATGTATCTGTAGGCTTTAATGCACATATTGCCCGGATACATTTCTTTTGTGCTTTGAAGACAGTTTCTTTCTCAGTGGCATTCCCCCAAAACATTATACCATATCTTAGTGTCGAACCAACGTAAGCGTGGTAAGCAGATAGAAGTGCACTTTGGTTTACCACTTTACGAAGCATATATATGGCATATGAATACCGACTTAATTTTGTACATATTTGTTCAATATGTGTCCTCCATGTCATGTCCGAATCTATGTGTAGTCCAAGAAATTTTGTGGTGTTTATTTTTTCTATATTCATTTGTCCATAGTTTATATTGAATGTGATTAATTTTGATTTTTTATTTTTGAAAGTCATTATAAATGTTTTAGTTAGGTTTATTTTAAGTTCATTTAAATTTAGCCAGTTAACTATAGATGATAGCGTATAGTTCATTTCATGCTCATGTGTCGCAGGGTCTTCAGATACAACTATTGCAGTGCTATCGTCAGCATACAGAACCATGGAGGCTTTGATGGATTTGGGGAGGTCGTTAACATAAATAATAAAGAGCAGAGGACCCACAATACTTCCTTGTGGTACACCCTTGCATATTTTTATTGGTGTTGACAAATGCTTCTTTTCGATTTTAGTGCTATGTGAAATGCTAGATATTTCAGTTTGTTGTTTTCTGTTACTTAAATATGATTTTATGAGATCTCTAGCATTTCCCCGTATTCCATATGCTTCTAATTTATTTAACAACAATTCATGATTGACGCAGTCGAAGGCCTTCGTCATATCCATATAAAGTGCCGAGACATGTTTTTTACTATCCATGCCTGTTAGTACCTTTTTGAGGAATGTGTAAAATGCGTCGTTAATAGATTTATTTTTCCTGAAACCCATTTGTTCTTTCGTAAGGATATTATTTTTTTCCATATAGTTATATAAACTGTTATAGATAATTTTTTCAAACACTTTCGATAAGATGGGTATTAGAGATATTGGTCTATAACAATTCATATTTTCTCTATCCTGTTTTTTAAATATTGGAATGACAATGGATAATTTTAATTTTGATGGAAATATCCCATCTTCAATGCATTTATTAAATATATGACACAGTACTGGTGCTATTATTTCCGCCACTACCTTAATAATTTTAGTACATATTGCATCATACCCCGCACTATTTGTATTTTTTAGGGATTTTATTATTTGAACTATGTTCTCTGGGGTACACGGGCTCATAAAGAGCGAGTTTGAATTATTGTATTCAATTCTATAATGCGGGCTTTGGTTAATAAAGTGTTTATTTGGTACCTGAGTTGAAAAGAAATTGTTGAATTCATTAGCTATAGCAATTGGGTCTGTGATTGGTATATTGTTTACATTTATTTTGTCAATTTTTTTAAACTGCTGTTGGACATTTGTTTTATAGTTATTTATAATCTTCCACGTAGCTTTGGCTTTATTTGCTGATGTTTTAATATAGTAATCGTTTTGAGATTTTTGGGTTAATTTAATTATTGTTTTTAATCTTTTATTATAAACTTTGTATGAATCTTTAAACTGTTGGCTCGGTGATTTCCTGTAATTCCAAAGTAATTGACGTTTACGCTTGGAGCAAACCCTGATACCTTTAGATATCCATTGTGGTCGTTTGTGTATATGGACTTTAACTTTGATTAAAGGAAAACAGAGATCATAAAATAACCTTAATAAATCGTGGAATTTGCTAAAAGCATCATCCGCTGTTTCTGCATTGTAAACTTCCTCAAAGGCGAGATTTTGGATACATTCAACGAATTTATCCGTGTTATCCGCACTATAGTCTCGTTTATATGTGTACCAATGTGTTATATTAAAACTTTCTTTGACGGGATATTGCAGCAATTGAGCGGTATGATCCGACAGCGCTAGTTCTAGTATTTCATACCTGGAGCCCCTTTTATTACAAATAAAGTTATCAATACATGTTTTACTACATAATCGCGTGGGTTCATTAATCATTAGTTTAAGGTTATAGCTAGCCAGTAGTTGCTCCAATTCTATTATCATTTTATCCCTTTTTAGTCTATTGATATTAAAATCGCCACATATAATAATTTTCTTATTTTTTAAACAAGTTTTATTGAGTAATTCGTTAAACTTAGAAAAAAATATGTTTACCTTTTCTAGTTTGTTGCTAGGGGGTAAATGTTGATTATAATAAGATTATGCTCTAGGAGTTCAATGGCACTACCCTCTAAAATATTTCTCATAGTATGCTCCTTTACGTCATAGATTTTAGCCTTTTGATTATCATGTACCAATATGCACGCACCTCCATTTCTATTGTGCCTAGAGTAAGATGAAATTAATGAGTAATTGGGAATTTTCAGTGAATAAGTATCCTCATTTATCATATTATGTTCCGTGACACAAAGGACATCTACATGTTTATTGTTACGGCTCAACTCTTCTAAGTATAACGAAAGTTCATCGGATTTACTTATTAGACCATTGATGTTCTGATGTAATATATTTATGTGATTATACACGAAAAAAATTCTTATCATTTGGTGACATTGATGGAGTACAACATTCAACAGTCTCTATAATTTGGTTTTCCTTTTGTTCGTGTTTGCTATTTGAGGTGTTATCGTTAATATTATAATCAATGAAATCTGTTTATGTGGAACTATTCACCATATTTTTTTGAGTGGCGGACGTTTTTGTGTTATTGTATGTAATTAATTTTAATTTATAATCTATACGCAATATCTCTCTTAGCCAAGATCTGCATAAATTGAGACTGAAGTGTATGCCTCTCGGTAAATGTTTTTCAAAATCTAAGTCTAGGTACTGTACATTGTTAAATTTGCTACACACAAACTTCAGTTCATAGTTAAGTTTCTTAATATTTAGGGACCTATTATACGGAATTTCAGTGAAAATCACGTTTGTGTTTGTTACAGATTCCAGCCATTTCATAGTGCTAAATTGAAATTCTCGCGGGTTTACATCGTTTGTTCCACCGGCTATAACTATGTAATCGTCCTTACATAGCGTTAGCATTTCACTTTGAAAGCTGTCCAACACATCGCGTAGTCTTGCTCCTTGTTTCCACATACACTTTACATAATAATCATCTCCAACCAGACGTTGTAATAAACTCTGGACCAATTTTCCTTGGTGATCTGCCATAATTATAATGTTCTTTCGCCTTTTCAGTGACGCTTCTTTAGCGTTTAATACAATATCTCTGGGAGATTCAATTGAGAGTTTGTGAATGCCAGTTTCTTTCCCACAGCCCGCTGTTTTTGGTTGTTCAGGAAGAGTAATAGTTACCATTTGCTGAGTCTCTATATCAGCAGTATTGTGAAACGGTATTAAAGGGGTGCTCATGCTAAAATTATTAAGTTTTTTTGAATGAGTGATATTCTTTCCTGAGTCTGGAGTTCGTAATATTAAACTTTCTGACATTCTTACTTTTTTGTAAACATCTATTAACTTCTTATATTTTTCTAATTCTTTTTTTAAACTAGTATTTTCATAGTTTAAGTTGTCTATTTCTTGATTAGCAGTTTGTAATTCCTCTGTTAACTGGTTTATTTTACGAGTACATTCTTTTTCGTTTGTACTTTGATTATCAATTGAAACATCAGGTAGACTACGAATTGTGGTCTCAAACATTGAATTTAATAGAGTAGTATTACTGTTGTTGCTAAATGAAGTTGAACGTTGTCGTTGTTTCCGAATTGTAATATTATCTATAGAACTATCCGCCATATTTGATATTTTATAAAATCACTGCAGAATAAATAGTTTGTCTTTTATTTGGAAATTTGATAAACCACAAAAAGACACTCCGCGTGCGCCTTAGGTTCGAACCCTCGATGCGTGATGCTTTTCATGTACCGCCTTACGCCTCCACACCACGGAATCATATACTTTGTAGCGCGAATTTGTTGATCTGTTACTAGTTCGTATTTTTAACTTTTATTGTCAGTGGGTAACTTAAGTTTTGATTGAAAAAAATATTCACTAACGGTTTTGGTTTAGAGTATATACAAGTTTTCACTTTTAAGCCACTTATTCAATCTTTTTTACTTAGATTTCACTGCACTTTATGGTTATTGTGTTAATTTTGTTTATTAAAAAACTGTTTTATAGGTCACTTGGTCACTGTTTATTTTTGCTGATATCTCACTATTATTATTATTTATTGTTTCATTGTGACTATTAACAAGATTGGATGCTCTAATACAGCGTTATAACTATAATTAATACTTTTTGTCGGATAATATGAGCTTTAAAATATTTTTAAATGAATTAATTACACAGAGCTGTGATGACCGTGCGCGAGCCAGACGAGCCACCACGTAAAAAAAAAAAAAAAAAAACAAAATTTCATCCCCTATATTTTAACTCACACTTAACATGATTGACTGACTTTTTTTAAGTTACCAAGTGGGCTCACTATTTAAATTTGCTTGTTGAGTAGAAGCAATGTTGATGATTTTTTGAGCTCGTGTATCTTGCTATTGCAAACTCAAACTCTTATCTTAGTTACTCTTCATTCATCAACTTTCTTGCATTAGTCGACAAAGTAACTCCTATTAAAGTTGTCAAAAATAATAGGCCCGTTTTGACATTTAACTTTACTAGCTAACGTTACGTCGCGATTGACTATCGCGACCTAACTAGTGAAGTGACCATACGACTCGGTACTCGATACTCACAATAAATCGATTCAAGTTAAATGTCAAAACGGGCCTATTATTTTTTTTATATTAGAGTAACTAAGATAAGAGTTTGAGTTTGCAATAGCAAGTTAAACGAGCTCAAAAAATCATCATCAATCATTTTTTGACTATACTGTATGAATAGTCAAAAGAAACCTAACCTATCCATGCTGCAAAAATGTTCGAGTTCGCTTCGCTCGCTCTTCCATCCAAAGTTCTCTTAGATAGATCACCGTTCAATCAGCTATGCGAAAAATAATTAGAATTGTTTGAAGAAAGTAAGCTGGTTCAAGTAGGTATAGTTTCCGGCACGTAACTTGGCAAGGTTTTGGCGTAGTGTGAGTTTAGGCATGTATAATTAGTGCAACGAAAAAAATATCACTTTTATAGCTTGTCATTATTCTATGGTTATTGGCCAGAATTTATTTTTAAACGTGTTTATTTTTAAAAAAGTTAAAGAAAGGAGAAAAACATCTAACGATTCTTGCCAAGTTATGAGCCGGTCGGCGACTATAACTTGAATTTTGAATACGAGAAAAAGAACGTCTTGTTTAGAAACGTCGATTTATGACTACCGTTGACGTACATAACATGGACTGCATTATTTCTGATGTTTATATTTTATAGTAAGTATGAGTACCGGGAGCGGAGCGGGGGTGTCAGACTTTTACTGACGAAAACCCACCCGTGTTCCTTCCGTTGCCTGTGTGCCAGGGCCACGATATCCCTTTCGGACAATGCCAAGTGCTCTGGGTCTCAAGTCCGAGCCTCTCTATGTATCTTTGATTCCAGACTGGATGCCAGACGAGTGCTGGGACAACATCACGGAGTTGGACAAGCTGCCCGGTTTCCACGGCTTGGTGGACGTGTTCGAGACCCTAAGCAAGGAGTGGAAGGAGTGGTACCTGCACCCCGAGCCCGAGACGCAGCCGCTCGTTGGTGAGATGAGATCATTACATCACGCCAGGGGGCCAAGTCTACTCATTTACATCTGTACAAGGCCTGAACCACCGCATAATATAGCAGTATTTAATATTACTTCAGTGTGAGAAGGAGATGGAACTCTACAGGACGTATAGCTGCATCTCTTTCCCACTGTGAAGAAATATTAAAATAATACTGCTATAAGAAGTGGTGGTCGGCCCCTGGGGTCTATTGGCGAGTGGCAAAAATCGTAATAAACACCGCATCTGGTTTCTGCAATACCATTGAGTGACAATGTCATCCAAATGTTACCAACAGCGCGCCCTGTCAGTGTCATCCAGGCGCCACAAGATCCAAACAAACTGCTCGCGCAAACTTTAATAATAGGTTTACTATAATATTGTCGAGCGCAGTTTTGAGCTATATTTCCTTCCCTCCCAATTCCCATACAATAGAACGAGAGGGATGCTAATCGCACGCGCCGAATCAGAGGCGGTTCCGCTGCAGCGAAAGCCAATCGCAGCATACATCCACTGTGATTTGAGAAATTATTTCTCAATCATGATAGTCCTTCGAAAGCCGCGTCAACTTATACACCACAAACGTTGCAATGGCCTCTCCATTGTGAGTTTTAGAACTCAAAGTGGCGAGACCATTGCAATGTTTATAAATTAGCAGGCTTAGGCAGTTACGCAGAGGTGTACGAGTATTGTAACACCCATAATTCACCGTCCATACATTTTTGAAAGAATACGTTTTTTTTTATTTTTTTACCGTGGGAATAAACCTGTAGGGTCATTCTCCGTCAAGTTACATAAGTTCGAAAAATCACTTTTTCATACTTATGTATTTGATACGGGCTTTGATTTTTATTAGGGTTCCGTACCCAAAGGGTAAAACGGGAACCCTATTACTAAGGCTCCGCCGTCTGTCTGTCCGTCTGTCACCAGGCTGTATCTCACGAACCGTGATAGTAAGATAGTTGAAATTTTCACAGATGATGTATTTCTGTTGCCCCTATGACAACAAATACTAAAACACAGAATAAAATAAGTATTTAAATTTTTTTGCTCGTTTTTGCTCTTTATTGATAACGGCAACAGGTAGACGCTTGAAATATTCACAGAATATTTAGTTATATATTCGCTTTAAAAATAAATAATTAAATTAAAATAAAACAAATATTTAAGTCGTGTTCCCATACAACAAACGTGATTTTTTTGCCATTTTTATAGATAATGGTACGGAACCCTTCGTGCGCGAGTCCGACTCGCACTTGGCCGGTTTTTCAAAATAACTATTGATATCATAAGCTTTTACTATAATTATAGATCTCTCTCGATCTTTAACTAAAACATACTGAAAACAGTATTTTTCAAACTCGTATAACAGCGCATGGAATGGCCTTACATATTTGGTCCCATAGTAAAAAGTGAAGAGAATAAATAACATGTTCTAACGGAATATATTTTTTTTTGTTTGGCCCAATTTAGCCCAAAATGTTTTTTTTTTTTTTTAAACGTTGCCTCTTACTAGGAATTTCTTCTGTATCGTGGGTGCGTTTACAAACATTTAAACTCACATACACAAACAGCCAGACCCGGGACAACTACTTGTAGGTCATATAAATATTAGTTCCGTGCGGGAATCGAACCCGCGACACGTAGCGCAGCAGTCAATCGTTTAACCATTGCGCCAACCGTGCCGTAGAATGTTCACCTTTAAGTCCTATGTAAAAGTGTGACGCGCCCTCCCGCTCCGCCCAGAGCGGGAGAAGTTATTTGATAATTTCCCACACTAAAAAAAAAGACAAAAAAAAGTCCTATGTAATAGGGGTCGAGCGTATCGCCATATACCGGTCCAAAATCCCAATAAAACTGCCTGAGCCGGGATTCGAATGAAACCCCATGATCAGCAACAGTGCTTGCGACCAGTAGAACAACGTGGCAGTCTCCAATAAACTATTATTCCTTGATGATCATCATGGGAAGAGAGGCGCGTGGCTAAGTCACACGGCCGCACGGGACGATTGATTAGGTTAAGATTCGCTTGCCGAGGTCAGTCCATGGATGGGTGACCATACATAACATGAACTGAGAGAGACAGCTTCGTGCCTCAAAAAGCATGTTAAGCCGTTGGTCACGGTTGTCATTTGTAGATCTTTGATAGTCGTTACGCACAGTCCCAGATATCAATCAGTTATATTATTTAATAAGTTACCTCTAGATATAAAAAGCGCTATCTACTCAAGCTCTTTTAAAAATCAACTTTAACTTTTCCTGTTGAATAAGTGTCTTTATGCTGTTGAAGATCTATAACGATATTCCTATACACGTTGTTATGCATTGTTGTGATATTTAACGTGTTTTTCCGTATGTAATTTAATTAAAATTTTTTGATACCATGTAATTTCAGATACAATTTATTGTTCATGAATAAATGACTTATGACGGGTTATCAGAAGCTTGAAAGTCTGACAACCAGTCTTACTCGTGTTGCCCAGTAACTGGTTTGTGGAGGTCAGATACTCGTATAAGCAGTCACTCCATGTAAAATACTGGGATTCAGCTGCATCTTATTTATTTATTTGGTACACTTACAGCAGTGCAAACTGTGCATAGCGGAAGATCAAAGAAACGGCGGATGGACTGTGTGAAAGATAATATGGTTAGAAAGAGCGTGAACGAGCTGACGAATAATAGACAAATATGGAGGAAAGGGACATGGTGCACCGACCACAAATAAGTTGGGGTAAGGGCAGGAGAATGATGATGAACGGCAGTGCATACAAGGAATTAATACAAAGTAAAATAACAAACTACTGGTGTTTATGATCATGCATGATCAAAAGCCACTCATCAGGTCCATCAATTATATTGTACTTTATTTCAAAGTTGTACATGATGCAACTAGATGGCGTTGGCGTCGAATTAGAAGGCGTTATGGTTTCGTTACAACAATATTGTTAGGGTCTTGTAAATTATAGCAAATATATCTGGATAAAGAACAGTCTACAGTTTGGTTGTTTTATTTAAACCTTCAACCCTACTAGTATACATATACCCCCTTATTACAAAACAAGGTTTTTCTTCAGACCCAGGTTTAAAACATGGAGCCATTATTAAATTACGAGCTTTATTCCAACTATGGTAAAGTTCTTAAACACAAAACTGACAACTTAGTACCGAACTAAGATTTCAGTTTTGTATAAACAACGGTATTTCAATCACTGTTACGTTCTTATTACAAAAACTGGCTCCATGGTTTAAGTCATGTCAAAATATAAATCTTGTTTTGTAATAAGGTAGTATAGGTCAAAATTTAAGTAGTGAGTACCAGTCACGGTGTTCGGTATTTAACATTGGTCCTTCGAGCTGGATAACTTTTCGTTCGGTTTTTTTTAGTTCGCCCGTAGTACTCGCGGTGAATCGCTGCGGATAAAGTACACGGTTCCCTGCATCGGCAGCATTGTGGCATATGTACAGTGCCGGATTAAGCAAGCGCGGGGTACCATAGCATACTCTATAAAGGGGCCCTTGATCTGCTATAGGTTCTTAAGTATAAAGTGGTAAAAAAACTAGGTTCAAAGAAAATAAATGATTGGTACTTACTAAATAATTATTATAAAAATAATGTGGACTAAGTCTTACAAATAAATAGAAAACGTCAACATTTTGAATCGAGCCATTTCAATTCCGCTACGCGTCCACACTGAGTGTCGAATATGCACACACGTCAGACTTTTTGTAGAGCCGATTATCGGGCCGATTCAAATTCTATACTTTATGTTGCCTCTAATTCTATACTTTACTACGTTATCTTTACGTTGCCAAATTCTATACTTTGCATGTGTTTACCGTATGAAATTCTGTGTTTTATTTTCGCCAACGAAATAGTTGTTTATCGATTGTCTGACGTGGATTGTATTAGTCGGAAACGGTGTTAGGTTTCACGTTTTTGTGACATCAAAAAAATCAATATACCACGTCTTAATAAGTTTCACTCAAAATTTACGTTCAGGCGGAGGTGTGGGGTGGTTTGGATACGCGGGGCCCCCTTTTGCGCGGGGCCCGTAGCAATTGCTACTCTTGCTACGTGGTTAATTCGGCACTGGGTATGTATCCCTAATATAGGTTACACCTCTACCCAGCATTCACAATAAAGACAACAGCGTAATTATCTATGAAAACATAATAAGCAAAAAACTGGCCAAGTGCGAGTCGGGCTCGCGCACGAGGGGTTCCGTACCATTATCTATGAAAACGCACACACGTTTGTTGTATGGGAGCCGTCCTTAAATATAAAATTATGTATATATGATATAATAATGTTGCTTTATTTTAATTTAAGTATTTATTTTTATTTTTAGTGAATATATAACTAAATATTATGTGAATATTTCAAGCGTCTACCTATTGCTGTTATCTATATAGAGCAAAAACGAGCAAAAAATCACGTTAGTTGTATTACGTACACACGTACATACCCCTTAAATATTTATTTTATTCTATTTTTTAGTATTTGTTGTTATAGCGGCAACATAAATACATCATCTGTCTAACTATCACGGTTCATGAGATACAGCCTGGTGTCAGACGGATAGACAGACAGCGGAGCCTTAGTAATAGGGTTCCCGTTTTACCCTTTGGGTACGGAACCCTAAAAAGCGAGCAAATGATGATGGTATTTGTTCGTAATGGCCAGGTGACTGGAACGACGTGTGCAGCGACTTCCAGAAGATCCTCTTCGTGCGCTCGCTGCGAGTGGACCGCGTGTCGCCCTGCATCACCACGTTCATAGTCAACGTGCTGGGCCCGCGCTACGTGGAGCCGCCTGTGCTGGATATTAGGGTAACATTCTATTCGTTCGTCCTGTACTACACCGCGGTAGGGCGAATCTAGCGATTTAAATATTATTAGTACACACAGCTTCATCAACTAGGTCCTCAGCAAAAAACATAAGTTCAAATCCGACATTATGACAAGTAAGTAAATCGACAAGCGACGATACACAATAACATTTAAATTAAATAAAAATGCACTTAGCTCAGAGGTTTTAAGACTGCTTGAAGCAGATAGATGTGTTCAATTCCCAGTAACGAAGTTTACTTTTTGGCATTATGAACTTAGTCCGCCTTATTACAAAACAAGATTTATATTTTGACATAGCTTAAACCATGGAGCCAGTTTTTGTAATAAGAACGTAACAGTGATTGAAATACCGTTATTTATACAAAACTGAAAACTTAGTTCGGTACTAAGTTGGCAGTTTTGTATTTAGGAACTTTAATTTAGTCGGAATAAAGTTCTAAATTCAATAATGGCTCCATGTTTTAAACCAGGGTCTGAAGATAAACCTTGTTTTGTAATAAGGGGGTATGTGTCTTCTATCCTACTTTATTTAGCATATTTTGTTACAAAAAAAAAAGAAACAACTAGTTTGTACCTTTGTACCTAATGGTATTTTTAGGGTTCTGAACCAAAATGGTAAAAAGGAACCCTTATGGTGAGACTAAGTCTGTCTGTCACACCTGGAAATCTCAAGAACTACTAATGCTATTAACTTGAAATTTAGAATAGTTTTAGATGACGTTTGCCCAATTATTTTGCAAGCAAGATAGAAATTTAAAAAAATATATCTTTTTTGCAAAAGGGACTGAAAGGGGGTATTACAAATTTGAAGTGGGGCTACTAGGGTAGCAACAGGCCATTAATAAATAGCACCACCCCTTTTCTACCCGTGGGTGTCATTAAAAGCGACTAAGGGACTTACTAGAGAATGGGCAGCAGCGTTCTCTATGCATTTTAACACCATACTGCGATCGCCAACCCGCCTGCCAAGCGTGGTGATTATGGCAAACCCCACCCTTGATTGGTGGAGGCCTATGTCCAGCAGTGGACGTCTTTCGGCTGAAATGATGATGAGGGGGTAATCTTCGGAACTACTGATCCGATTTTGAAAATTCTTTCACTAATGGGAAGCTAAAGTATTGCCGAGTGTCATAGGATATATTTTATGTTAAGAACTTTTACTTTTTATCATATGAAAGAACGCTGTTTGCTCATTCTCAAACATTTTTTTTTTAGGCAGCATAGTTTCCGACTTTTGATGAAAAGTGTGAAAAAATATACTGTCCCCCCCCCCTTTATCTCCGAAGTTTGAAGAGATAAAAATCTGAAATTGTTCTATATGATAGAAGCTTATGTAAAGATTACAGGAAAAATAAAACGATGTCTCTAAATAGCACAGTTTTTCAGAAATCATCAACATCATATATTCGTACGGAACCCTCGGTGCGCGAGTCCGACTCGCTCTTGACCGGTTTTTTTTATTTTTGCTGCATAATATCACAACCCTAACTCATATTATAAATCCGAATGTGCGTTTGTTACGCTTTCACTGCTAAACGGCTGAACCGATTTTGATGAAATATGGTATGGGAATACTTGGAACCCTGAGGAAAGACAGAAGCTACCTTTTATCGACATACCACGCAGACGAAACCGCGGGCGGGAGCTAGTAACTTTAATAAAATAACTTGATGCGAATTGTACTCGGTAACTTGACTAATGTTTACTTTATATTTAACTCAGCTAATAAAAATGTCTCGTGGTCCTGGAATGGAGACCGCCTATCGGCCAGCGTAGCGTGGACAGGGTTATGTTTTTCATGCGTATTTGTTTGTGGAATTCTTAACCTCAACCTTCCTAACGGCTGGATGGATTTGAATGTAACCTTGAAGCATCCGAACTTCAAACATCCGGCTGGATGAATTTTAATACATGCGACTCGTCTGGGTCGCGTGATGGTTATATGCTAGGTTTTGTGTTAGTAAAATCAAAATGGCGGATTAGAGACGTTAATAAGAATCAGAGATTGAACTAAGATAACTGCCAACAATTGCATCATACTGCTTAAAAAGTGAGCTTGTTTTGAACTTTTTAGTTGCAGTCGGGTTATTGTTATTTTTAGGGTTCCGTACCAAAATGGTAAAAAGGAACCCTTATGTTGAGATTAAGTCTGTTTGTCTGTCTGTCACACCTGGATATCTCAAGAACTACTAATCCTATCAATTTGAAATTTAAAATAGTTTTAGATGACGTTTGCCTAACCATTTTGCAAACAAGAACGAAATTAAAAAAAATATATCTTTTTAGCAAAAGAGACTGAAAGGGGGTTTTAAAAATTTGAAGTGGGGCTACTAGAGCACGTTTTTTTAGCATGGTTCCGACTTTTGATGAGAAATTTTTAACCCCCGCCCCCATCTCCGAAGTTTTCATAGATAAAAATCTGAAATTTTTCTATGTGATAGAAGTTTATGTAGAGATTACAGGAAAAATAAAACGATGTTTCTAAATAGCACAGTTTTTCAGAATTCATCCACATCATATATACGTACGGAACCCTCGACTCGCTCTTGACCGGTTTTTTTTTATGAAGATTTAATAAGAGAACTATTTTGAGTTTGAGTTTTCCACCCTAGTATGCATGGGAAGAGTCGACATGGAAGACGTCCCTGCTATTCGTGCTGTCTCCCGGCGTGGACCCGACCGCAGCGCTGATCCAGCTGGCGCAGGACGTGAAGATGTCCGACCGCTTCCAGTCGCTCAGCCTCGGCCAGGGCCAGGCGCCCACGGCCTCCAGGTATGTAATACTTGTGTTGTGTACAGTCAAGGAATCTGGTTTATTAGCATGCATGTCGTCTGTCGCGACTGGTCAACTCAAAGCTGTGTCTTTTGTGTGGCAGTGGCTTTTTCTTCAAAAGGCCCTTCCAGACATGGCCCTGCATACATCTTAATAATATAATGTATATAATACGTGGCCTCTTGAGTTTTTCGGCATTTCTTCTCAGGAATCAGTAAACTAAAACACACTCATAGAAACAAAGAACAAGAACAAAAATAAAACAAAGTAATATGAAAATAAAAAAAACAAAGTCCTGACAACAAGACAGATTTTGTCTGGCAAATCTGTCAAAAACTCATAATGGCGCACCATTGCAAGGTTTGTAAATTAGTAGACTTAGGCCCCTGTTCCTTGCCCCAGGATGCTATCCCACGGCATGAAGGAAGGCGGCTGGGTGTTCCTGGCCAACTGCCACCTGGCGTGCGAGTGGCTGGGCTCCCTGCGAGGCCTGGACAACCCCAAGATACATCCGCGCTTCAGACTCTGGCTGTCCTCTATGCCTGACGACAAGTTCCCGCTCAACATGCTGCAGAGGAGCATCAAGATGACCACGGAGCCGCCACAGGTAGGAAATTACTAGTTGCTGTCAGCCTGGTTTCATCCCACTGCTGGGCAAAGGCCTCTCCATGAATTTTGCTAGCTTAGCTGTTTCGCTGGTTACTAAAGCTCTATCCGCCTTCGGTTCGAAATTAACCCCTAAAACTCCTGATAAGTTTCTGATGTGAAATCCCATCGGGTACTGGGCTTGTATTTTCTTGTCGCAGCATTATGCTGAGATAGGAGCCGTTTTAGCCTCACGCAGGTATTTTTTTACATTTCATTATCTCTTTCATAGTCAAGTACAAGTCTAGCTTGTTGAATAATATTCCTCCAGTGACTTTAAGAGGAAAGCCACTACAGAAAGTCACACATTATCTTATCATTAAATACCATGAGCCTGGCATCATCAGCATCGTCAGATAAGTCTTTAGAGGCATGAGGAACAGGGTGTAAAGTTCACTCATCCTCTATAGAAAAGGGCGGATCCTCCGACCAGACGGGTGTTATGTATGGTAGGCAAACTGCCCAACGATTGATGTCGGGATGTTGTATAATGCTAGTCGCGCGGTAAACTCTGCTTGTGCGGTGCAGGATTTTGCGTGACGTCAGTGTGACACGTAGTTCGCATGTGGCGATGTTGATGCCACACAAGTCCTTCCTCTATATTATAGAGAGGGAGCGGAGGGCGTTGGTGGTTCGATGTAATGTGGTAGCCCGCAGGTTTGCGCGCTGTAGGAAGGATGTTAAAGTATCGCTTTTCAAGGCATACTGCCAAACCTTCTATACGCGCAGTTTTTGAGTGAATTATACGCAGAGCCAACGACAGGGAACTTATATTCAGGATGCAGAAAAGATGTGTACGATCCATGTGTAATTTAAACCGAACAGACAGCTGCGTTCCCTACTTTAAGAAATTTAAGATTTTAACGTTACCAGCTATACATATACTGGAAACTACATTGTTTGTAAAATCAAATCCGCATTTATTTACTAAATTGTCAGCAATGAAGACCCCAATCCGTACTCAATATATAATTAACATCAATTATGTACGACAAAATGAAATACATAATTAATGTAAAAGAGCTTCTTTGGTGTTGCTCCCAGAATTTATAATAAAATACCCGAAATCATAAGAGTATGCCATTAAAAAAATTCAAAAAGTATTTTCATAAATTATTAGTTGAGAAATGTTACTATACCCTAGATGATTACTTAAATGATAAAGCACTGTAACTACTGTACCTATTAATAATCAAATGTATTGCATGCATGTATTTTTCTTTTGTTTGTTTTATACGGTGAATTTTGTTTGTCCTTATTTTATTTATTTTTCACTGATATTTGTATGTCATCAATGACAAAACATAGTGCAACATTATGATTAGTATACAACGTGTTTTTTTTTATATCCCATAACTCTAGGGTATGATTGAGGCCATATCAAAGAATCAACTGGCATATGAGTTATGTTCCAATCCTTCGTTATTTTATTTTTTTATTTTTCATACAAAATAATTCGGCAAAGTCACGATTATTAATGTAAAACACCCTTACGTGAAATATGACAACGTCGACAAGGTAGCTTTCCCTTCACTAGCTGCCGCCGGGAAGCCCCGATACCAACATACCTACATATTTTATTTTACTATTTATTTTACTACACTACTGCGAAGTTTGTAACCTCGCAAAAGTAAAGATTCGTCATACTGGTGACAATTTTTGACCTAATTTAATTATGATTGATGATATCTCCGAAACGATGCATTTTTGGACCACCTATTCTAGGAGTTTTAGTATTATTTTTACCTACAGAATATAACCCTAGAGTTATGGGATATAAAAAAAAACAGGTTGTATAAGACCTTGACCTTGAACCTATGTTTTAAAAATAAATAATTCTGATTCTGACAATGTCCTGCGCGTGCAGTATAATAATGGATTTAGGGTGTTGAGGCTTCCGCGCTTCTGCAGCGCTTTGCAGATGTTCGCGGAAGCCCAAGTTGACGATTTTCATACCATTGTGAGGAAATGAACAGCGGCAATAATGGGTAGGTTGCGCGGAAGCTTCAACAGCATCCTAGACACATTATTAGACAAGGTGGACAGTCTCTTCGTAAGGCATTGGGTACGGAGGCACGTGCCCACGTGTCTTGGGCCACGTCCTTATTAGTTGTTTTAGTTTGTAAAAGTTTACTAACTTAGTTTTTAAGTCATTGTTACTAATACTATAGGGATTGTGTGCACAGTCGATTACAAAGCATTTGAAAGTTACAAAAATATATATATTTGATGATGTTGTCATTGTTTGTTACAAATACTTGTAGACATGATATAATTATGACAGATTTATGTTTCAATTAAATATGCGAAATTTATGTATACAGCAAGAAGGACACTGTAATGTGTACACTCTGAAACGTTAATTCGTTTCAGAGCGTACACATTACAGTGTCCTTCTTGCTGTATACATAAATTTGGCACATTGAGTGAACACATAATAATCGTTAATACTATGTGTATAATTATTTTTATCGAAGTATCTACACTTCTTTCTATTTGTACATGTATTTGTAACTTTAGGGGGTATACATCTCTTAGTAGTGACTGTACTTGTATGTGTAGTCCGAATTAAAGAATATATTATTATTTTGTACCTACCCTTATGGGAAGACGGCGTGAGTTTATGTATGTATGTTCTTATTTTGATAGATTTACTATTCCTTTTTAGGATTCCGTGATAGTTTCGCCATGTCTGTCTGTCTGTCTGACCCCGGCTTAGCTCAAAGACTCTTAGTTCTAGATAGCTGTAATCTGGCATGGGTATAAAGGTCCAAATTCAATTTCGACAGGGTCTAAAAGGCAACCTGGTCCGTCTGTTCGCGAACATCAACGAGGAGCGGTTCGACGAGGCCACTCCCAAGTACCGGCGCCTGCTGTACTGCGTGTCGTTCTTCCACTGCACGCTCATCGCCCGCAAGCGCTTCCGGCAGCTCGGCTACAACGCGGTCTACAGCTTCAATGACGCAGACTTTGACGTGAGTTGTAGCTTTAAGGGGCAATTCCCGTATTTTGTGAATGGCCGCATTTCAATCTCATACCCGGTTTCTGACTTCAAAATTTGAATTTGAGTACTTCTCAAACTACAAGCTAAACTACAGCATATTTTACATAAATATGCTAGAGTTTGAGAAGTACTCAACTGCCCGTGAAAATCAAATTTTCTTATATTCTTTACCAACAAATTTTGTATTAGGCTTTTCACCTTAAGTAATGCTAAAATTATTTCATCACCACTGCTCTCAAAACGGTAAAAGAAAACATCGTGAGGAAACCGGCATGTCCTACAGAACCAAAAATCCGAAGACATGTATTGTGTCATCCAGCAACCCGCACTGGGCCCGCGTGGTGGATTACGGCCCACTCCCTCTCGCAGAGAGGAGGCTTGTGGCCCAGCAGTGGGAACATTATAGGCTGATTATGTAATGCTAAAGTAGAATGTTGTCTGTGTGGTGCCGGATGTAAAGAATAGCACCACCCTATTTCTTCTCGTGGGTGTCGTAAAAGGCGACTAAGAGACTTACTAGAGAATGGGCAGCGGGCAGCGTTCTCCATGCATTTTAACACCATACTGCGATCGCCAACCCGCCTGCCAAGCGTGGTGATTAGGGCAAACCCCCCCCCCCCCTTTGGAGGAGGCCTATGTCCGGCAAATATTAAATATCTGTGAAAGGAACGTATTTAAGGTGAATCCACAGCTGTAGCCCGCGAAATTCAAATTTTCTTACGTTTTATGCAATATTCAGGTAAGTATCAGGTTGTACCTTGATCAAAATATGATTCGTGGATGTACACAAATAAACGTAAGTCAATCAACTCAGCTTATCGCAGTCCACTACTGCACATAGGCTTCTCCCAGGCTGCACCACAACACCCTGTCCTCCGCCTGCCGCATCCAATCTGACCCAGCCACCTTCTTAAGATTGTCGGTCCATCTAGCTGGGGGGCGTCCCACACTACGCTTGCCGATACGCGCCTCGTCTCCACTCCAGGACTCGTCTGCTCCATCGGCCATCGGTCCTTCTACAAACATGGCCAGCCCACTTCAGTTTGCTTACTCTGCAAGCTATGTCGGTAACTCCGGTCCTTTTCCACATAATTTCATTCCTGATTTTATCCTTCAAAGACAAACGTAAGAGATACGAGATAAACGTAAGTATTTGATATGAAAACTTCATTCCCAGGTATCAGAAAACCTTTTAGCGAACTACCTGGAGGAATACGAGGACGTCCCGTGGGACGCGCTGCGCTACCTGTTCGCGATCATCAACTACGGCGGCCACATCACGGACGACTGGGACAAGCGAGTGCTCATCGCGTACATCAACCAGTTCTTCAACGAAGACGCACTTGAAACACCCTTCTATAGGTCATTTGATAATTTTTTCAAACAATTATAGGACACTTGCAGTTTTCTTTTGTTTAGTTTATACAACATTATTTTTAGTATATGCGAAACCTGCAATCCTGCTCAATTTTTGTCCACTTTTAAGATTCAGGTAAAAAAACACTTCCTCTCTCCATAAACATCATCATTACATAACACAGTTCCCTGCTCTTGTTTCATGTGTATTATTGTATATATTTATTAGATAAGTGTATGCTTTGTGTATGTATGTATTTATTGTACATGTAAATGGTACACCACTGACTACCTGCAGTATTGTCTCTCCTGCTCCCTTTAATCCATCCAAAGGTTGTCTGTAAAAGATCGCTTTTAGCGATAAGACCGCCCATTGTGTCACCCTATGTAAAATTTAAACATTTATATCTGTAACTTTTATGGTGTACATAATAAAGAGTATTCTATTCTATTCTATTCTATTCTGAAACACGGGTCTAGTATTTTTATGTAATGAATCTATGTACAAAATTTCAAAACTGTATCATGAAAAATCACAAAGTAATAAGGTTGTTATGTTACCGGGTTGTCCGTACAAAAACATGCTAACGGCGCCCCCGCGCCTCCAGGATCGTCTTGAGCTCATTGATAATAATTTGGCAGTAGGTACCTAACCAAACGGCGATTGTATTGTAAGTACTTAATTCAATGGTGATAGTATTTTCCATCACACTTAAATATTTTTGGGACAAAATATAACATGTTGTAAAAATTATTGAAATCGATTCAGTTCCTTATTCTGAACAAAGTATATTCAAGTTTCGCATATACTAAAAATAATGTTGTATACCTAATCATTGTACTTTTTTTCCTAAAATTTATATAATTACGCCAAAAAACAAAACATAGGGACATGGCAGTGGCACGTACAATTTGGTACAATTTGCCGTGCCGTGGCACGTTGCGTCGTCGTAACGTGTTTATGTGTTTGAGCCCTTAGGGCTAGTACACAAAACTGCGATGCGACGCCGCATCGTAAAAATCTGCGAGCTCTCGCGCGACGCATCGCAAGAACTTGCGAATTGATTCGCATCGCGCATTCCTGCGATGTTACGTCACACTTGTTGACGCCATTTTTAGTCCGCTCTGAGCCTTTGTGGAGACTTTCTGGAAATATGGTGACAATATACTTAAAAGCTCTTCGAATGAAGATATGCTCATTCTAAAATAATCATTAAAAAAAATTGTGTCGGTTTTCAACGCTTCATATTTTAGACGAAAATAGTTCCCATCGGCGCCGGCGTTCATAATAGTAATAAATGGATGAACCCAAAATCTTCTGTTTCTTTTTCCTGTATCTTCTTAGCAATAACAGAAGTGAGCACTTATTTTTACGATCTATGACACGAGTCTAGTTTACAAAATACGTTCAGTGCGGTTGACGGTCGTCGAAGGAATGGTCACCCGAATCGTGGAAGGGAGATGCCTTGCCGCACGAAATCGCATACTCGTAGCAGCAATTCGTATCGCAGTTTTCTGCGTTGCGAATTCATATCGCCGATTCGCAGTTTTATGTACAAGTCCCTAAGGCTTGGGCTTACGTAAAGACATCAAACACTATCCGCCTTATTACTATCCGCCTTATTACAAACCTATCCGCCTTATTACTATCCGCCTTATTACAAAACAAGATTTATATTTTGACATGGCTTAAACCATGGAGCATGTTTTTGTAATAAGAACGTAACAGTGATTGAAATACCGTTCTTTATACAAAACTGAAAACTTAGTTCGGTACTAAGTTGGCAGTTTTGTGTTTAGGAGCTTTACCATAGTCGGAATAAAGTTCGAAATTTAATAATGGCTCCATGTTTTAAACCTGGGTCTGAAGATAAATCTTGTTTTGTAATAAGGGGGTATAAAATTAAAATGTTCACAAATAATTTATGTATTGCAAATCAAAAGTTGACTTCTCAAAGTACGCGCGAAACCGCTTACTGACAGGACATGGCGTCACTTTTAGAAACTATCATGGCACCTCCCAGAAAAAAACGAAATAAGTATTTTCAGTTAGTATTTATCAAATTCAAATTAAAATACAGTTTGTTTACAGCGATGGATATTCCTTGAAACAGTAAAGAAAACTCTTAAAATAAAAATATACATTACTGGCCTTATATATTAGTTTCGCCATGTCCGTCTGTCTCTGTCCGTCTGTCTGTCCCCGGCTTAGATCAGAAACGCTTAGTATTAGAAAGCTGTAATTTGGCATGAGTATATTATTATATCAATCACGCCGAAGTGGAGAAATTAAATCGTGATTTTTTTTTAGGGTTCGTACATCCCTTGCACGTATAGTGGGGATGGTATTTTTTTCTAGTCTATCCCATATGGTATCAAAAAGGGTAGCTTGAAAGGGTATCGTTGCTGAACAAAAAATGCTGAACCTCAGCCTAATTTGACTTCGTCTTGTATCGGGCAGGTTAGCGACGATCCCGGCGTACCACATCCCGCGGGACGGCTCGCTGGAGTCGTACCGCGACTTCCTGGACCTGCTGCCCGCGTCCGAGCGCGCCGAGTCCGTCGGACAACACGCGTCCGCCGACGTGGCCACGCTCGCACAGGTACTGTGCGTACTGTTCCAAACTTATCTGATTAAAATGTAAACAAATGGATCAGAAAACGAGGATGTGACACTTAGTTGCGTGTCCTGTCAGCTGCACGTTACAGGAACTGGTGGACGCTAGTGATGGCGCCATACATGTAGCCGAATTCTGGGCCGAGTTCAGTTAGATTGCCATCGACACGCTAACAAGAAGAAGACGTACACTTGGATGCCAGTTTGTAGTGCCACTCACGTACTGAGTAGTGTGATTTGATTTGATTATTTAAATTATAAATTTTAAATTTGTAACTTCAATTTTCACTTTTCGTCGACGATTTCTTAATTATTTATTCGACGGCGGCGAAGTCAAAAAAGGAGGGTAGGTATGTATGTACGTATCCGTCTCATGTTCCCTTGTAACTACTAAACGGCTGAACCGATTTTAATGAATGATAATTGTCCTTAGATGAGTCTTTTTAGCGCGAGTGGGGTATTTATTTATTTATAAGTTTCTCTCTGTCTCGGTGTCCACGCAAATTCCCCGAACTAAATATTTCTGTGTTTTGTATTATGTGAACGATTATATTTTATTTTATTTATTAAAACTTAGTGCACAAGTAAAAAATACACTGTACAAAGGCGGACTTAATGCCTGAGGCATTTTCTACCAATCAACCTTAGGGTGATGCAGAGACAAAACATGGCAGGTGCAACGTACGGGATAGATAGCTCGGAAATAACTATAAAATACAAGCATAAATAAATACAAATACATAGATAGATACATACATACATAATATACCAAAATAAACTTTGTCAGGAGAAATAACGACCGGTAGCGAAGAAAACCACTCCAGCAAATCACCGTTGAGATGTTTCGGCCAACTTCTGACGAATATGTTCACGTGCCTTCACTTTAAATGATAACCGGCTGGGAGCCATCCTGATGTTCAGAGGGAGCGCATTCCAAAGAAAGACCGCCTGGACAAAGAAAGAAGAATGAATGAAGCCAGAACGGTGCGAAGGACATCGTAGAAGACGATTGTTGGTGGAACGAAGATTTTTACTATGAGCAGAGCATAAGTATTTAATTTTGGAAGTCAGGTAAGAAGGAGAAGTGGGTTTGTCGAGAATAGAGAACCACATAGACAGAGCCCTCAACTCTCTGCGTTGACGAATGGGTAACCATTTCAAAAGCAGTCGGTGCGCGGATACATGGTCATACTTACGCAGATTGAAAACGAATCGAATGCAGTTATTGAGAAGGCGGTCAGGTTTATTGAGGAGATCTGCATTCAGGTCATAGTAACACACATCACCATAGTCAATCATGGGAAATATTAGGGACTGTACAAGTATTGCCTTTATGTGTGATGGAAGATATTGTGTTTTCTATGCCGCAGAACTTTTAATTTTTTCTTTTCATTCACCCTTCATTCTTTTTTAAAGTTTACTGTTTACGTAGTCCGGTTTATTGATTTTTAAAATGTTCTTTTTTAATCATGTTATTAACGCTGGTAGCACGCGCATCCGCCGCGAAACCATAGCAGCGAAACCGCAGTAGTTCAATTGTACTGGTTCGCGTCAGGTTCCGCTAGTATGGATCCGCGGTGGGGGTGTGCTATCGGCGTCAAACAATACTTGTTAAATAAGTGGTATTATAAAGTTGAAACCTAAATACAGATGGATGTGTTACTAATACCTTCTAGTGAGTGATACCGAAAGAATTTTACCTGGGTTTGGGTGGGGGATTTTTGTTTACCACTTTAATCAGATACTTTGGGAATACTTTCTGGCCTTGCTGCCGGCAACGAGCGCCATGACACGACTTTCGAGATAATTTCTAAAATATACCTACTTACAATTATTTATTTATTGGATCTCCAACAGAGGCTACATGCAAGTATACATAGACAGGGACGAATACAAGTGTGTGCTTCCAATTATAGGAGACCACATCATTTGAGTTGAGCTGCACGATTACTGACAAATGCTTACACTGATTGGACAGGTCCGCTCAAATTTGCGTGGTTCTTTCCTCAAAAGACCATTTCAGACACGGATCTACATATATGGGGTCCTCACATGATCTGACCAAGATTATGTCTGGACTTTAAAAGAGACTTTGACCCCTGAGTTTGTTTCGCCATTTCTTCTCAGGGGTAGTCAGATAGGAAATGTCGACTACATCTAGATTTTTTTTTTTTATATGACGTGTAAAAGTGATTTTAGTATCCTATTTACAGAATAAACGATTTCATTTCATTTCATTTACATAAAATCTAGGTACTTACATTAAGTTAATTGGTTAATTAATTATGGTTATTTGGTAGATAATTCGTTATTTTAATGATGAAAAAATGAAAACGGGAACGCATTCTAATTTATTTTTATTTATTTATTTATTAGGAACAATTTTAGGTATAACTTAACAAAAGACACGAAGATAGCTACAAAAGTAAAATACTGTGGCGCAGCTATCAACGCCCCATACAACATACATGGAAGACATTTGTTCCAGACACAGCTTTAGGAAGTCTTATAATAAAATTAACAATTACAAAAGACAAATTCACTCAAAAGTTTGTATGTAATTATGTAGAGTGGAAGTAAGGGCGAGAGTGTTTGTGAGTGTATGTGAGTGCGTGTGAGTGAGTGTGTGAGAGTGAGTAAGATGTGCAATTAGTCTATTATGAGAGGATGCTAGCATGAGGGTTTATTTATGAGACTAAAAGTTGCTCAGTTGCATCATAGGACATAGATTTAAGCCAGTCTGTCAATTTTTTTTTCAGTAAGATCCTTGTTAAAGGGTAGATTTTGACTCTCCTATTTATATTATTATAAAGCCTAGAGCTAATGTGGTTGAAGTGGCGACCTACCAACGCAAACCTGCAGAGCTCAGTTTTACAGATTCTGTCAGAGCGTCGCTTTTTAGTAAGGTACTGAGGGTCGTAAAGCAAAAGGTGGTGTTTCTTAAGCATTCTGTGTAGTACGTACAGCTGTCTTACTGCGAGGACCTCACAAAGTGAATATAATTCGGTAGTCGGAATTCGAATAGGTTTCCTCGCGAGTACTTTTAACACAGCTCTTTGAGCCCTCTCTAAACGCAATATTGTTGTCTTGTGGGTTCCCCCCCACGTAGTTATGCAGTAACCGAGAACTGATTGAGCGAGAGCGAAATAAATCATTTTTAGGCATTGAAAGTCAGCAGCCGTGCGAAGTTTTTTGAATAAATAAATCAGTCTTCTGACACGAATCACGATAGAGTCAACCTGTTTTTTCCAAGTTAGAAGATTGTCCAATATAACTCCAAGATATTTGATACTGTCAGACCGTTCTAACTGGGCACAGTTACAGGTGGTGGCCGCTGGGTAAGGACAAACATGAGTCATGATCCCAAATGTCATAGGTGGTGAGCCAAGAATTCCCGGAGAAAAGGGGATGAACTTGGTTTTTGAGATATTGAGTGTGAGCAGATTCGAGGATAACCACATCATGACCAACCTCAAAGCAGCCTCTGCCTTCTCACGAGCTTCAGGCCAGTCCCTACCATGGGTTAAAAGAGCAGTGTCATCCGCATAAGTAATTATTTTTGTGTTCGGAAGAGATAACTGACACAGCTCATTTACATAGATAAGAAAGAGGGTTGGTCCTAGGACACTACCCTCCTGGGGTACACCAAAATTCATATTTACAAAATTGCTAATAAATGATTCGATTTTAACAACCTGTTTACGCCCCGTCAGGTAGCTACGAAAAATATCGAGGGCAATACCACGAATGCCAGATTGTTCCAGCTTATTAATTAATTTGGGGATAGAAACGGTATCGAACGCCTTAGATAGATCGAGGAAGATACCGACAGACTTTTGCTTATTGTTTAGGTGTTCGACTATTGTATTTGACAGTTGCAGAGTAGCGTCCTCTGTGGATTTCCCAGCTCTGAAACCGTATTGATTGTCGGCCAGGATATTGAGTTTAGAAAGAAATTTCACTAGTCTAATGTTCATAATTTTCTCAAAGATTTTTGAGATAGTTGTAAGGACGGAAATAGGCCTGTTTTACATTAGCAACGTCATTAGAAACGAATGTCCCTGTCTCCCCCCTTATGAATAGGATGGACTATAGCAGTTATGAAAACATCTGGAAAAACACCAGAAGATAGGCACAGGTTAAAAATGTGGACAAGGAGAGGGACAATTGTGTTTTTTGTGGCCTTAATAACCGTGGTGGGGATCCCGTCAAAACCAACAGCACAATTATCTTTAAGGTTCGTAATTATGCTTTCAATTTTGGCGCCATCCACGTCATACAAGACCATCGACCCAGAAGGAGCAATTGAGGAAGAGATTGCTAATAGTGGCGTAGAGTTAATTTCTGAGGTACTGCTACTTTGTGGTGAAGACTGAGAAAATTTAGCTGCGAGGTTACTACCCACATTTGCAAAGTAGTAGTTTATCATATTGACAGAGAGCATAGGATCGTTACCGCACTTTAACAATTCGGAAGGAGATGTTTTGCCCTTGTCCAAATAAGATATTTTACTTCCAGGTGGCCTTAGGATTGTTCCTGGCCTTCCGAAATTCAGACCTTTCATATTCGCGTTTTAGTTTCTTTAGTAGATTGTTGCAGAAAGTTCGATATCGATAAAAAATTTATCTATGTATGTCGTTGTCTGGGTGTTTCTTGAAAATTTTATACAGCTTATCTCTATGGCGGATACATCTCAGAAGGCCAGGAGTAATCCAAGGCTTTATGATGCGCCTTCTACTAGGAATGGCAGAATAATGAGTGTGCAGAATAACGGAAGAAGATAATAGAGATACAAAGGTTTCAGCAGCAATATTTGGGTTAGTTGATTTGAGGATTTCTGAGAAATCTATTTGTTCGATGTCAGATTTAACTTTAGAAATATCAATTTTTGAAATTGAATGTTTTGGTGCATTTGTCGATATATCGGGATTGCAGAAAAGAATAACCGGAGCATGGTCTGTTATATCACAGTCAAGTACCAAGGTTGTGGCAGTGTGTGTAGATTTCAGCAAGACATGGTCAAGACAATTAGCAAGCCTGGTGGGAAAGGAATGAGCGGGGAGCATAGCGTGTGAAGCGGATATATTTAAATATTCGTCAGAATTTAGATCCATGCTCGTCGGAGCAATATTAATATTTATGTCTCCGATAAGGGAAATAGTTTTAAATTTTCCTAACTGGTGCAGTAAAATATCTAGACTGTTGAGAAATGGATTGAGGTCTTTAAACGAAGGGGATCGATATACAGCGATAACTGCTACCTTGTCAGAGAATTTCAGTACCAAACAATTTGCGTCATTGCGGTAAACTATGTATAAACCTCATTTTATCAATGAAATTGGTAACTTCCCAATGACAGATTGTTTAATCATTTGTTATTACAGGTGTTTCTTACGTTCTCTGACGTCTCAGGTATTTACGTCTGAGTTTGTTTCGGTGTTTTTTCGAGTAGTATGATAGGAAACACCAATCTCATCTAGTATTAAAACATCATTTTATTTTGAAACCTAAAAAGAGTTTTTTTTTACCACTTTATTGTAATAAATATGACGACAACAAGACTATTCTATTTTTCAGACTCTCTTTTCAGTCTGTTTCTAAAAAAACAAACATTTGTTTCTCAGGACGCCTTGATCATGTGCTCGACGCTGTTCGCTCTGGCGAGCACGGGCGGCGGGGGCGCGGGGGGCGGGGAGGATCAGAAGGTACGTCATACACGTAGACTCGTTGATATCTCGAGAAAAAATGCTGTTTCATACATTTTGTCGATTCATGTGAGGATATAAGTAGGACGGACGGCAGCCGGTCTATTTATTCTGTAAAAAATATCACGCTGAAGATTGTGAGATTTTGGCTGGAATTTTTCGCGTTTTAGGGTTTTTCTCATAATAAAAAGTAGTTCATAACGATGTACAAATATTTATTTTTGAGTTTAGTGTAAGGAAACTACAGATCTTCCGCTTAGCTAAGACGATTTCTGCAGTAGCTGTGATCATGCTGTCATTCCGTTACGAAAGACGTCCGCTGCTGGACATAAGCCTCGCCCAAAGGGCGGGTTTGCCATAATCGCCACGCTTGGCAGGCGAGTTGACGATCGCAGTATCGTGTTAAAATACATAGAGAACGCTGCTGCCCATTCTCTAGTAAGTCACCTTTTACGACACCCACGAAAGAAATAGGATAGTGCTATTCTTTACGTACGGGCACCACATGCCTGGTATTTAACTTCTGGTGATGATGAGGGCCTCCTGTCGTGAAGGTGGATGAGCTAGCCAATGAGATGCTCTGCAAGCTGCCCGGCAAGATAGACGTGGAGACGACGGAGCGCATGATGGGTCCAGAGATCGTGATGCCCATGTGCGTGTCGCTGCTGCAGGAGATCGGGTATTACAACACACTCATCGGCATCATTATATCGGGACTCAAGGTAACTCGACGTTTGACTTAAAATCAATGTATAGCGCGCCACAAGGTTCTTGTGATTTTGTTTTTCTATTTCAATTTTTTATTTTCGCAAAAATAAAATAAATATGTTTACCAACACCGCCCCCATGTAAATGTCATTGATACGCCAAAAGATTCTTGTAGCAGAAAATGGCGCCGATACTTTTGTTCACAAACTAAACATAGAATAGACAATTGCTATCTTTTACTGACAGACAGCGCGAGAAAAGGACGTCCTTATAACTGAAACCTCTAATTTCAGTTTATCAAAAATGTTGTCATGGTATGAGTGTCATCATTGGGCTCACTGTGAGTAACCCGTTGGTCCCCAAGATAATGATCCACTCCTGCAACGACAATAATCGCTAAGACGGGAAGTACATCTAAATCTGACACTCTACTTTCAGTATGTTAAATTTATAACTGTTACAATTTAAAAGTAACAACATAACTAAGGCCCGTTTGTACCTTACATCTCTAAATACGTTTG
This sequence comes from Tiliacea aurago, assembly GCA_948098905.1. Taxonomy (NCBI): domain Eukaryota; kingdom Metazoa; phylum Arthropoda; class Insecta; order Lepidoptera; family Noctuidae; genus Tiliacea; species Tiliacea aurago. Next base: position 2,266,847 of record OX402583.1, on the reverse strand, counting down.
GTGGATTAATTTGCATGCGGTGATTTTAGTTAGTATAATATGCGGTTTTGTTATTACGAATGTGACGCGTCCGGGATGGGCATTCGTCGTTGAGAAAGCAAGGCAAATAGGATTAACCTGGACCCCAGTTGAGGATGTTTGAGCTGCGGCTGGAGGCTTGCTGATTTCTGAGTTCAGGGGCCCAAGTCTGCTATTTTTATAAATTCAGTCATTCCAACACGATCTCATTGTCATGCCATTGTCATTTTGCTAAAAGTTCGTAATCTGCTAAATTCATAATGGTCGATCATTGGTAGGTCAATGTTCTCGTAATAGAATTGTGTTATTATAATGGCATTGTCGTATTGCCATTATTATAAACCCCATTAGTAGAAATGTCATTAATTTGTCATTTCATTATGTACGAGATTACCAATAAATGCAATTTCTTTCAATGTAGTGTCAGTGGCCGACCATTGGAATATATAATGGCGTCATTATGAAATGACGCCATTATAATAGTAGATTACCAAACTTGTCAAAATCAACAATTATGAAATCAATGATCGACCATTCTGACACTATTGTAATAGCAGACTTGAGGCCCAGGTCGCTCATCTGCATGAAATCACGACACTTCACTCAAAGTTAATAGTTTGCGGTATTAATCTCACAATAACTATGGCGGTTATAAAAGTTTGTTGGGTCCCGCTATTGGTACGTGTATTTATTCGACGGTGTGTCGTATGTAGTCACAGAACATAAATATACCCCAACGGCTCGTAGCGAACAAAAAAAGAGCCGGTACTCATGAAAAGAAAAATATGCAATTGATGATAATAATGATAAAGATATGATAAAAAAGGGATATGAAATAAAAAAGAAAAGAATGACAATGATACAATATAAGTATATATACGTATATAAAAAAAAAACAAATGATGCTACTACTAATGATGATGAGTTTATTTATATATGTATATTATTTTGTTTATTCCAATGTTACGACCTCGTAAAAAAAGGGGTAATAACAATGGAATAACACCGGAGCGCGAGAACGGCATTAAGCCCATTAAAACGATAATGGCAGACTGACGGCGAAGTCATCGTATACATGTGCTGTGCATCAGGGGAGAGTTGCTATAGGGACACACATGGTTCAACTTGTAAGGGATCAAGAAGCGCCTGCAGACCGTCAAAATAAGATTGCCAAGGGTGCTATGTCCGCAGCCGCCCCACGTGTCGGCTCGCAAAACGTATGTTGGAAGGGCCATGGGAAGGTTGGAGGGCTCGTAGCGGAGTGGTTTATAGGTTATGCGTGTCACGTAAACGCACGCGGAAACACCGGATGATTACCGAAATCCATCTTCTTATCTCTCAACCATTGTAATCGGGTATAAGAGGGAAAGGATCTAAGACACGAACGAACGCCATCTTAATAATAATTTTAAACATTCAAACAAAATAATGACTGCGTACTAGGCTTTTTGACTTTAGGAATCACATTAGTTTGTTATTTTTTTTGGCGTCAATAACGTTTAACGCTACACATATTTAAAACATCATTCTGTCCCTGTCATCTTCAAAGGATCGAAAGAAACAATGATGTTTTAAACACGGTGAGCGATAAACGTATTCAGTGATTTGTCGTGCTAGTGGCCTAAGTAACAACCGCGCGGGTACGCTTGTCCTCGACAAGCGTACCCGCGCGGTTGTTACTTCTGTTCATGGATGGATGACTATGGAGACTTATCTTGATGCTCGTCTCTTTTATGCAGGAGATGCGACGTGCCATCGAAGGTCTGGTCGTGATGTCAGAGATGCTTGAAAACATGTACTCATGCATTTTTGAAGGCAGGACGCCTAGATTCTGGCTTAGAGGTAAAACTGCATTCATTAGTAGAATAAACTGTAGTTCAAGTTTGATAGATCTTATACCATTCCCTTAACTGCTAAGGCTTATTTGTAATCTTTCAATCTTATATTTTGTATTTTTTTTAAATAAGTAATTTAATTTTTTACATTGTTCTCACATATAAAGAAGCAACAAAAAATAATGTACCCAGGATTTTGTAATATCTTGATTTAAAAGAGTGTCCTTGGAGTTTCTTGCCTGTTCTTCTCCACAGAGATCTACGTTTTGGAGTGGGCAAATAGCTTTAACTTTCTGACTAACAGACCGCCTCTCTGACAATCCAAAGTGCCTGTAATAGGTTTAATTGAAATAAATGTTTTGAGTTTGAGTTTGAGCAACCACCAACCAACCCAACCCAGTGTTATACCAACTTCGAGAACGACGACACGGATTGTTGGCCTTTCCGTCAGCACGCACAGTTTCGCATAAAATGATCTCCCGAGTTGCGTCTTTTATACATGAACCTGGCATCCTTAATGGCAAAATTCGATTTATTTCTTGCTAAAGTAAACTATCATAAACCCGCTTTTTTTTTTTCAAAACGGAAACTCACCTACACTCTGGAATCACCGACAACCACAGACAGACAACAGGAACCAGAGAAGAGGGGGTGGCGTCGCCATTATATATACACGAAAAAAAAAGCCGGCCGAGTGCGTGTCGGACCACGCACAATGAAGGGTTCCGTAGTTGGGATGAATTTATCCCAAGAACAAACTTAACATTGTAGTTGAAAAACATGATCCCCATACATTCCAACTGCAAATGTAAGTTTGTACGCACAGTATTGAGTGATTTACCATGTTATTTTAATACCACATACTTCTTATAGGTTTTCCTGTAATTTATAAGTAAAGAACTATTTTCTGTATTTTTATCAAAATTTTAGGTTCAGTAGTTTCGGAGATAAGGGGGGGAATGGTAATTTTTCATCAATTTTCTTAAATATTTTCAAAAGTATGTAGTTTAAAATTATAAAAGAAATATATATAAAATCCTTAAAACAAGTCCTTTCATTTGATATGTCACACGGTACAGTCAGCAAAACTTTTTTCTAATTTGCCTCTCAAAAGTGACCTCTATATTCAAAATTAATTTATTAATCGGTCCAGTAGATTCGGAGCAAATCAGCTGTGACAGACGGACACGAGTGATCCTATAAGGGTTCCTTTTTTCCTTTTGAGGTACGGAACCCTAAAAATGTAGCTCACGAAGTACTCTATACTCTATAAGGCTGCAATAATCTATAAAATCAATAGTGTGTATCATAACGACATTGTTGAGGGGTTATAGCTTGATATCCAATATGAAGATCTCGACTTACTACTAGCTTGTATATATCGACCTCCTAGTTAGGAGATTGATGGACCTGATTCAGCAAGAGAGTCCTCTTGCTGAATCAGGGGAAGTTTTATTTAATATGATTGGAAAAGCAACAGCTGAAAAAATTGTAATCATAATCATCGTTTTTTTTTTTGCAAGTCTGCCTTGTGCTTTAATATCAAAAGGTATGTATCCAGACTAATAAAGAAAAGAATTTGAAAACTAACGAAGATATAGAAGACTTAAATGTACACACTGTGGATTGCAATAAATGATCGAGTATCGAGTAACTGAGGTGTACTAGGCCTTTGCCTACTCCAGGCGCGATGTGTGTGGCAGGTCGTCCGTCGATGAAGCCGCTGGGCGCGTGGTGCCGCGAGCTGTGCCTGCGCGGCGCGCACCTGGCGGGCTGGGCCAGCGCGCCGCGCGCGCCGCCCACGCTGTGCTGGCTGCCGGCCTTCGTGGCGCCCACCGGCTTCCTCACCGCCGTCATGCAGGTGCTCACTACATACGACAATATGGTCCACCTAATGAATGGTTCCGTTTGGTGCCGGACGTAAAGAATAGCACCATCCCATTTCTTCCCGTGGGTGTCGTAAAAGGCGACTAAGGGACTTACTAGAGAAGGGGCAGCAGCGTTCTCTATGCATTTTTTTTTAAGTCATACTGCGATCGCCAACCCGCCTGCCAAGCGTGGTGGTTATGGCAAATTCGCCGCCCCCTTGTTGGGAGAGGCCTATTTCCAGCAGTGGACGTCTTTCGACTGGAATGGTGATGAAAATATGTTTTTAATTAATTTGTTTAATCCATAATGTTACAGAGTTTTACTTTAATATAACATCTGCCAAACTGCTAAGCAATTTGTTGACAGTAGCTGGTTCTCGAGGATTTTGCACGAATCTTTGCTTAACTAAACATTATTAAAATTAAATTTAAAACTAAGACTATTGGTCTGTAGGCAACGACTCTGTATGTGGATACAGAGTTGTTATTCACACAACCTTAGATTCTACAACCACAGATAATACACTCAGCGGCCTCAGCTTTCGAATCTATACTAATATTACAATGAGGTAAAACTTGTTTGTAAGTAAAGACTTACAAACAAATTTTACCTCATTGTAATATTAGTGCTAAAAAATGACTTATCCAACTGGTAGTTCCAGAGATTACCCCCTACATAAAGATGTAGGGGGTAATCTCTGGAACTACCAGTTGGATAAGACATTTTTTTTTCGCATTTGATAGGCTATAGGCGTTTAACAGCACGCTATGTCCCTTAGTAACCGTGCAAAAAGGAAAAAGTCAGGAAGAACGCTAAGCAGAAACGAAGTAATAGCGCGGGCGATGCAATGCAATGCAGTAGATCGGGGGAATAAGATATATCTGAATTAATTGTTTTAAGTAATTCTATTTTTTTTTAAATAATCTAAATTCTAAAATAGTTAGGTATAGGTACCTACTATAATATTAGCGAAAGTGTGACTGAAGCATTTATTTTGACATAGATTTTTATGTTTATGTGAATTGTTTTATATTTACTGTTGACATTTTTATGCTGAATTCACTTTAATTTAATGATAATATTGACTTGAAAACAATTATTTGAATCTTAACTATTTGCACGCCTTATTATTTGGCAAACATGTCTGAACTTATATTTTTCTTTGTAATCCTGCATGCATAATTTTACTATTGTATGTGTACACAAATAAATACATTATCTTAAGAATTTTTTTGCTCAAAGTAAAAGTTTCTCCTGAGATAAAAGTATATTTTTAATGAGTTTAGGAGCCAGCTGTGCAATCTGTTTTGACTAATGCTTGTACAACTACGTGTAGTGTATAACTTTAAGTTAAGTGATGTTCACCTTTTAGTACAATAAAATATTATTAAGTATTATTAATAATACAGTCGTATTGCAGACGACGGCCCGTGGAGAGAGCTGGCCCATCGACACGCTGTGCTGGGAGTTCACCGTCATGCCGCTGGAAGAGGCCGGCTTCGTGCGCCCGCCGCGTGACGGCGGCGTCTACGTCAGGTAACATTTCCACGCTAGCTCCGCCCCAAGCTCCCCGCCACTCCGATATGTGCTAAACGCTAACACATCACACTAATACTATAAAGGCGAAAGTTTTTGAGTGTGTATGTTGTTACTTCTTCACGCTCAAACGGCTGGACCAATTTTGATAAAATTTTGTATGGAGGTAGCTAACACCCTGGATTAAGACAGAGGCTACTTTTTATCCCGATATTCCCTCGGGATCGAGACTTACGTGGGTGAAACCGCGTGGCGCAACCAGTCAGTAATAAAGTTGAATGTTTGCGGCGTTACTCATCACGATTTTTAACCGACTTCCAAAAAGGAGGAGGTTATATGTTCGGCTGTATATATATATATATTTTTATGTTTGTTCACTGATATCTCCGTCAATTATGGACCGATTTTGAAAATTATTTTTTTGTTTGAAAGTGTATGCTTCCGAAGTAGTCCCATTGCCACCAAATCAGAATCTGATGAGGAGATCTCATGGAAATCGAGGGGAACCCTCGAGTTTTATAGGCAAACCTATAGCGATTTGGGTATTTTTATAGTAACACGTGCATTTGCTCCCGAAAATCAATCGTCAATCGAACCGATGATGGAGACCACAGATGGCCACCGGAACAACATAATAATATGTATTTAACGGGTTGCGAATTTGCGATTTGGTTAGGTACTTTGTTGCTGAGCAATTTATGCTCCTCACAATGCATATGGTGACTGGCAGTTCTCCTGGTAAGAACCAGGAGAACTCTTCAACAATTAACGTTCCGGCATCGGGAAAAGCAATATTTTGGAAAAGGTGATGACTTTAGGCTATTGTAACTTAGCTAAATTAAAAACTGACCCACTAAAATGTGAAAACAAAAAAAAATTAACCGATGTCCAAAAATACACTACAAAGTGAAAAATAACTTTATTTTGGAAGTCAGTGGCAAAGAACTAAAATACAGATCCAAAGACACCGACTTCCGAAATTAAAGTAATTTTTCACTTTGTAGTGTTTGTTTGGAAGTTGGTTATTTTTTTTTTACAAAAAGTTTTTGTTTTTTCTCCAAAGTGGCTGCGGTCGATATTACTGGTATTAATATGGGTGGAGAACACTTGAACAAACAAACAAAAATGAAACGAACGAAACGTTGCCCTAAAGTGTAATATTTCCGAGATATTCCGCAGTGAACATAATATGAGATCTTTACTTTCAAATACCTTGGCATAGTGCCGGTACTTTAAAACGTTTGGCAATAAAATAAAATACAGATCTAAAAGCACCAACTTCCAAAAGTAAAGTTATTTTAAACTTTTTAGTGTTTTCTTTGGAAGTTGGTTGTTTTCTTTTAGTAAAGATTTTTATTTCCACTTTTTAGTGAGTCAGTTTGTAATTTAACTAAGTTTAAATAGCCTAAAGTCAACTGCTTATCACCTTTTACAAAATATTGCTTTTCCATATGCATTGTGACAAGTATAAATTGCTTAGCAACCATATTAAAGTAGGTACCTAATCCAATCGCAACCCATGTAATTCTTATTATTAAGTAGTCCCGGTGCCCATTTGTGGTCTTCAAAATCAGTTCAACTTCACCAAATGGTGCTTTCCGAAAACAAATGCACGAGTTACTATAAACAATACCCAAATCGCTATAGGTCTGCAACACCTCATTTGAAAATAAGGAGTACTGTTCTGCAGTCTATCTAGACATTTCGCAGGCTTTTGATCGTGTATGGCACCAGGGTATTCTGACCAAAATAAAAATGTCTCTCCCAACAAATTTCTACCTGTTTTTGCGCTCCTACCTCAGCAAGAGATTTTTCCTAGTGAAGCAGGGAGATGAGGTCTCAGGTCTGCGTGTGATCCACGCGGGAGTACCTCAGGGCAGTGTCCTGGGTCCAACCCTGTACCTGTTATTTACGGCTGACTTGCCGTTGGATAGAAATGTCTTAACTGGCACCTTTGCCGATGATACGGCTATACTGGCTACTGATGCCTGCCCAAGAGAGGCCTCTGCAAAACTACAAAAAAGCCTGAAGCTGATCTCAGAATGGCTTAAACTGAAACAAAGTCAGTCCAGGTGACTTTCACCACACGCAAAGAAACATGCCCACCTGTGACCTTAAATGACATAGAGGTACCCCGAGCCGAGGTCACACGATACCTTGAAATACACTTTGACAGACGCCTTTCGTGGAGACATCACATATTTACCAAACGCAAAGCCCTAGGGCAAAAACTCCGCAGCTTACACTGGATGGTTAACAAAAAGTCCGAGATGTCTCTGGAAAGCAAACTTCTTCTATACAGATGCATTCTCAAGCCTATCTGGTGTTACGGTATCCAGCTCTGGGGAACTGCAGCGAAGTCCAACATCGAAATTCTCCAAAGGTTTCAATCAAAAACCCTGCGTCAGATAGTAAATGCTCCCTGGTACGTCAAAAATAAGAGAATTCACAAGGATTTAAAGATAAAAACGGTGCAAGAAGAAATCAAAACTAATATTACCACATATTCCACCAGATTAAAAGTTCACCCAAATCAATTAGCAATGCAATTAATTTCCAACCCAGTTACCTTCCTAAGACTGAAAAGAAGGGCACCCCAAGACCTACTTACAACCAGCATGAATGAGCTGTAGTATCGATCGGATGGGGCAATGGCTTCATACCGTGCAAGTTCCGCAACCATTATCTACCTATTGCTGAATCTCCCAGGACAGATTGCATTAAGGAGAAAAAAAAAAAAAAAAATAGGTCTGCCTATAAAATTTGAAGATTTCCCTCGATTTCCATGAAATGAATGAAACGATGAAATTAATATACAGGGTGATTGGAAGATGGGTGCAAAGCTTTAAGGTGAAGATAGTATAGACAATTTAGAACCATTTAAGCCATGATTGTCTTAGACGAAGTCTTACCAAATTTTTTTAACCAAATTTTTAAGTTTTTTTTCGGAAATTCTCAAAATTTAATGTAAACTGCATAATTATGGTCAAATTGAATGATAAATGAATTAATTTTTTATTTATTTAATTAAAGTAATGTGTAAGCAACCAAGCAAAACATGTTTTAGGCTTCTGTGTCATTAGACATTTGAGGTATCATTTATGCGGATATCTTACAAATTATTGAAATTAGGACCTACAAACCAATTCGAGGGAGAAATTTTAAATTTTAGGCAGTCTAACAAAACACAAATTTTTTGTTCAATTCTAAGATTTTTTGGCACATGCAGGAACCAATTGAGGGGAACCCATTGAGGGGATTCTCTAAACAATGGCCACCGAGCGCGGTGCGACGGCATTTCCAGGTAGAACGCCCAATGAATAGCAAAAAGCGATAAGAGTTGGTTTTTACAGCAAAATGGTCTTAGTTACTGGGGCAACAAAGTCGTTTTTCTTTAGTCAGGGTCAGTCGGTCTGTGATGAAGCCGTTACGTCTTTTACTTATTAGTCAAACTACTGCCCTTGTGAGTGGACGTTGTCGTGTTGATTCACAATTTACCGTGTTCAGTTGTAGCCCTTTGCGTTCCTGCACGTGTTGTTTGCGTTAGTTTTGAACTTTTTTGTTTCACCGTGTCCAGTCGTAGCCTCGCGCTCCTGCACGTGTTGATTTTTGACTTAATTGTGTTGAGTTGACATTTAGTGCGCTCCTACGCCGTTTTTCTTAATTGTTAAGTGACTATGGCTACTTTTTCCAATCAAGAATATGCGGATATCGTATTTATGTACGGTAGAGCAGACGGCAATGGATCTTTGGCGCGACGGATGTATCAAGAGCGCTATCCGAATCGCAGGATACCGAATGTCCGAGTGTTTTACAACACGTTTCGTCGTCTTGCCCAAGATGGGTTTCACCGCGTGGAACCTGGAGTCAACCCGGGCAGACACGAAACTGCCGTTGACGAAGACATTTTAGCAGCATTTCAAGCGGATCCTACTACCAGTACTAGAGCAGTAGCTCGAAATTTAAACATTTCTCAATGGAAGGTGTGGCATACAATGCACCAAAATGATAAGTATCCGTTCCATGGCAGGAGTGTGCAAGGTCTAGTAGAGCAAGATCCTCAAAGAAGAATTCAGTTCTGCCGTTTCCTCCTCAACAGAGACATCGAAGATGCGTGGTTTCTGAAATCAATCTTGTGGACGGATGAAAGTAAATTTTCAAGGGAAGGTATTACAAACTTTCACAACATCCATGAATGGGCTGACGCAGACAACAATCCACATTTTAAGGCCTGAAACTGCGTTAAGCGGGCGCCCGCGACGGGCAACCGTCGCGTGTCTACGCGCGTGGACACGCGGGTGGGCTCCGTGGGAAAGCGACGGTCCCCGTCGCGGGTACCCGTCGCGGAGACCGGATTATTTTATTTACGCAGTGTCGCTAGTTCAATTTACCTTCAGTCTGTCTGTCTGTCTGTCCGCCTGTCACCAGGCTGTATCTCATGAACCGTGATAGTTAGACAGTTGAAATTTTCACACATGATGTATTTCTGTTGCCGCTATAGCAACAAATACTAAAAAATAGAATAAAATAAATATTTAAGGGGGCTCCCATACAACAAACGTGATTTTTTAGCTCGTTTTTGCTCTACATATAATATTGAAAACGGCAACAGGTAGACGCTTGAAATATTCACAGGATATTTAGATAAATAATATTCACTTTAAAAATAAATAATTAAATTAAAATAAAACATATAATTAAGGGGGCTCCCATACAACAAAGGTGATTTTTTATGCCATTTTTATAGTACGGAATCCTTCGTGCGCGAGTACGACTCGCACTTAGCCGGTTTCTCCATATTGAACTCTCAATCTAAGTACATAATCACCTACGATAAAAATGTATTCTCAGAATGCCTCTTTTACATGAATCATGTTACCGGTCCGCTGGCGGGCACCGCGCGTGCCTCCGCGACGGGTTCCGTCGCACGGAGGCGGGCCCCGTTGCGTGGGTGCGGGGCGCGCCTCCCCGTGACGGACGCCCGCTTTGGTATGAAACCGCGCGGGTACCCGCTTAACGCAGTTTCAGGCCTAAGAAGCAGGTGTCATTTCAGATGAAACTCTCTGTGAATGTATGGGCTGGAATAATTGGCAGAACATTGATTGGGCCCCACTTTTTGCCTGATCCATTGAATGGCGAAAATTATTTGCAATTTCTGCAAATTGATTTACCACTGCTGGTAGAGGAATCAGGTGTCCCGATCTTCGAAAGAGACCGAACAGTCATCTTTCAGCAAGACGGCTGTCCAGCGCATTGGACTTTAAATGTAAGGGAACACCTCAACAATTGCTTTCCTGATAGCTAGATCGGCAGGGATGGACCCATCCCTTGGCCCGCTCGCTCCCCAGATCTGACCCCGTTGGACTTTTTCGTGTGGGGCCGGGCCAAGAAACTGGTGTATAACAACATAGAAATAAACACTAGAGAAGAATTGATACAAAGAATAAATTCAGCGTTTGAGACAATGAAGCAGGAGATGATGTTGAAAATAACGACTACAGAAGTTAGAAGACGGGGCCGTGCTTGTATTAGGAATCACGGCCGTCATTTTGAACATGAAAAATAAATAATTTTAATTCAAATGTTGTTTTAATTTAGTCTGCCTAAAATAAAAAAATTCTACCTCAAATTGGTTTGTAGGCCCTAATTTCAATAATTTGTAAGATATCCGCATAAATGATACCTCAAAAGAAAGAGCGATTATCAAGCTTGTCTTCAAAAAGGTTTGAACAAAAAAAGCACCCTCCGTTTTTTTTTTTTAATAAGGTTTTAAAGACGTATTGTACAATTTTTTTATTTTTTCTGAGCTTTAAATGTCTGTAAAAAAAATGTCTGATGACACAGTAGCCTACGTGTAAGTAACCTATGTGTAACCTATGTGTAAGCAATCAAGCAAAACATGTTTTGCTTGGTTGCTTACACATTACTTTAATTAAATAAATAAAAAATGAATTCATTTATCATTCAATTTGGCCATAATTATGCAGTTTACATTAAATTTTGAGAATTTCCGAAAAAAAACTAAAAAATTTGGTTAAAAATATTTGGTAAGACTTCGTCTAAGACAACCATGGCTTAAATGGTTCTAAATTGTCTGTACTATCTTCGCCTTAAAGCTTTGCACCCATCTTCCAATCACCCTGTATATGAAATTATTTTATTTTCTGTAAGTAGGTTTGTACAAACACCTTTTCAAGTCAATCTTATTTTAAAAACTAGATGAGGTCGGCGTTTCGTAACTGACTACTCTGAGAAGAATGGCCGAAACAAACTCACAGTCACTTTTATAGTCCTTAATCTTGGTCAGATCATGAGAAAACCATGTAGATTGGTGTCGGAAATAGTCTTTTGATGAAAGAACGACACAGATTGAGTGAACCTATCCAGTCAGTGCACACATTTGTCAGTAATCGTGCAGCTCAACTCAGAATCATGGGATCCCTTCATCAGATTCTTGGTGCCAATGAGACCACCTCGAGAGCATACCGTGTCGAACCAAAAAATAATGTCAAAATCAGTCTACAATTGACGGAGTAATCGCGTAACAAACGTACCTGCAAAAAAAAAACATACAGTCGAATTGAGAACGTCCTCCTTTTTTGTAGTCTGTTAAATACACACTGTACACTATTTAAAACTAATATTTTAGCCCAAAGAATCAGCATTGCCATCCAACGTGGCAATGCTGCCAGCCTTTTGGGCACTTTTCCCATTGACAGCGATACGGACGAATTTTTTGATGCCCAATGAGCTCTTCCCCTTTTTTTATATTTTTTGTTATGTACTTGTACATACTATGTTATATTTTGTATATTTTAATTAAGATTTGTTGATTAAATACATATTTTTATTATTTGTTGTTGTAGTGACCCTGGCCGTACAGTCACGAGCACCAATATGTATACACTCAACAATTTTTTAAAGTGGCTTCCTCCAACTATATTGATTGAAATTTTATTTTACTACGAACATAGTATTTCGGAACTCAAACTATTATGAAATAGATCTTTTCTCAAAGTAGCAATCGTTATTCCACGAGAAAATCGGTTTTTAATTCTGCTAAGCGTTTACATATTAGTGTTCATGACTGTACACTTTCAGAGAAAATTTTAAGTGTCTGTCTGCTACGGTTCAAAAGATACAGCCCTGTGACAGATTGACCGACACGACGGACGGACAGCGGAGCCTTAGTAATGGGGTCCCGTTGGCACCCTTTGGGTATGGAACCCTAAAAACAAAATGGCGACGGGTAGCTTATGCCACTAAGGTTCTAAATCTGTTCTATTAGGCGTTTGATACCCCGTTTCTTCGATTTTCCTCTACTACTATAGCCATCCATAATTATTCATACTTAAAAGGTGCTACTTTCAGACTTCATCTTTTATGCTTATTTCTTGTTCTATCCATTTGCGCAACACCACATATCCGTCTAAGGTACCATTCTCATCTGGGCTGCGTACAATTACCCTTCATTCATCCCTTTTGTGGCCCAACATTTTTATATTGTGCGTTTGATAAATAGCATCCCTTTTCTAAATCGCAATATGCCATATAATACAGCACCTGTGTTTGCGCGTGCGCAGAGGGCAGTACCTGGAGGGCGCGTCGTGGTTCCGCAAGGACGGCTGCCTGCAGGAGCCGCTGCCCATGCAGCTGGTGTTCCCGATGTCGCCCATACACTTCAAGCCTGTGCGCATCACCGGCAAGCGCGTCCGCAGTAAGTCACATACTTTACAGAATTATAATCATTAGAATCACTAATACAACTCTCGAAGTTCAAATTACCCTATTCATCAGTCATTAATTTAATAGGGTAATTTGAATATAGAATATTTATTTGCCAGAAACATGGTATGTTTACAAAAGGTGTTCGTATCATTACATAGTGCTACATGTCTCACCGTTTTAACGGTATGCAAATCAATTTACAATTATTATAATTATATTGATTCGAATTGGCCTTTTAAACGCCATGATTTCATGAAACTCATGCCCCATAATACAAAACAAGGTTTATCTTCAGACCCGGGTTTAAAACATGGAGCCATTATTGGATTTCTAACTCTAAAGACAAAACTGACAACTTAGTACCAAACGAAGTTTTCTGTTTTGTAAAAAGAACGGTATTACAATCACTGTTACGTTCTTATTACAAAAAGGTTCCAGGGATCCATGGTTTAAGCCATGTCAAATATAAATCTTGTTTTGTAATAAGGCGGTTTTTTCCGCCTTATTACAAAACAAGATTTATGTTTGGCTCCATGTTTTAAACCCGGGTCTGAAGATAAACCTTGTTTTGTAATAACCCCGGCATGAGTTTCATGAAATCATGGCGTTTAAGGCCAATTCGAATCATAAATATGTTTTAATTTTTGACAGTTGAAGTTAGTTTTATAACCTCAATTTTCGTCGATAAATTTTCAATTACAATTTAATAAAGTAATTCCGTTTGGTGCCGAACGTAAAGAATAGCAGCATCCCATTTCTTCCCGTGGGTGTCGTAAAAGGCGACTAAGGGACTTACTAGAGATTGGGCAGCAGCGTTCTCTATGCATTTTTAAAACCATACTGCGATCGCCAACCCGCCTGCCAAGCGTGGCGATTATGGCAAACCCCGTTTTGATGGAGGCCTATGTCCAGCAGTGGACGTCTTTCGGCTGAAATGATGATGAAAGTAATTCAAACAATAATAGTTGAAAAAATTGGTGATAATATATTGCGCAAGAATTTAACCTGGACAGGGTTTGTTAACCCTTTTATCAGATAATTCGGAACTGACCATAGGAGTATTTTCCAAATCTGCGTCAGCCTTTAGTATTCAGCATGAAACCAGGGACCGTACAACCCCGGTTAAGAGTTAAGCCTTTCGAAGGGGTAACCCATTCAAAGGGTTACCTTTATCATGATGTAACCCATTGAAAGACGGCACGGTTGGCGCGGTTAGTTAAGCGATTGACTGCTGCGCTGCGTGTCGCGGGTTCGATTCCCGCACGGAACAAATATTTGTATGACCTACAAGTAGTTGTTCCGGGTCTGGCTGTTTGTGTATGTGAATTTAAATGTTTGTAAACGCACCCACAATACAAGAGAAATTCCTAGTGTGGGGCAACGTTTTTAAACAAAAATAAAAATAAAGGGATTTTATACTAGAAACCCATTGAAAGGGTTACATGAGAACCCATTCAATGGGTTCTATACCTACTTGAAACCCAGTAACATGAAAAAAATCATAATATTATGTTATTTCGATATCCGCCCAGCACGCGTCGCATGACCAATTCTATCTATATTCTACCCAGGGACCATTTTAGATAAACCCTACTGAAAATCCTTTCAATGGGTAACCAAAATCCCTGGTCCAAGGTCCCTGCATGAAACACAAGTGAGTCAGTTAGTGTCGTCCCGCAGACCGGTACACGTGCCCGTGCTACTACTACCCGCTGCGCATGGGCGCGTTCGTGGTGGCGTGCGAGCTGCCGGGCGGCAGGGAGGCCGCCGACTTCTGGGTCAAGCGCGGCACCGCCATGCTGTGCACGCTGGCCGCCTAGCTGACCGCTGTTCATTCTTAATTATATGACTAATTGTAATAATTCGCCTTTGTTTTTCTTACCCTACCGCCAATCTCATTTCTTATAGACATTCCTAGTGTCACAAAAGTTTTAGAACCACACAATAAATCTTTGTCGTCAACACTTTTCAAACGATAGGGTACAGACGGCTGCACATCAAACTATTGGAAATGTATAGCTTGATGTGATATCAATTCAGGATAACGAGCTTCTTTTTTTCTGATATTGTACTAAAATGCGGAAATAAATGTTAGTCTAAGGCCGCTAATAGTGCCCTTATACTGAAAACATCTATTCTGCAAAAATCTCATCGTGAAAACTTAGATGACCTGAAGGCCTAGGCACATGGCATTCGCTTCAGAGCGATTCTATTTCTACAATCGCTATCGTTATTTCACTTTTTGACAAGCGATATCGCTAGTTTTCGATTCGAATTTCTTCTTACGTATCGAAAACTAGCGAAAACGCTTGTCAAAAAGTGCCACTTGGCTATGCATCTCTATGGAAGTTATCGTTCGACGCTGTCGATTCGTTTCATGGAATCGAATTATGATAATTGTCTAGCTAATTTCTATTCGTTGAATTATGATCACGTGACATTTCGATAGCTTATACTTATACCCCATCATTTTGTGGCTTTTCCACTAGCGTTATCGCGAATCGAATGTTAGTTTGACTAGGCCCTCTGTCAATGTTGTCAATTCCTAGCATCTGCCAATCCATTCTGTAAAAAAAGAACGTGAAAAGTTTGGTAAAGTGAGCTGTCAACACTGTCAATCCGGTGGAATTTCAGCTGACTTCACCTAAGGTAACCTATCGTTTTAAACCTGTTGACTACAAAGCAGGACAACGGAGTTTATTCCTGTTTTTGTCCTAGGGTACTAAGTGGGTCTAAGGCCGCTATTAGTGCACTTACACCATAATTCTGTCGATCTATTCTGTATCAAAAATCATCATCTCCCTCGCCTTTTCCCAACTATTTTGAGGTCGGCTTACAGTCTTACCGAATGCTACCTGGAATTGGATACCAGTATTTACATGGAGCGGCAGTCTACCTGACCTCCACAACCCAGTTACTGGGTAATACGATATCCCTTGGTAAGAAGTTAAGTAGTAGATCCTACAAGAAAATGGGGCCAGAATCATGCAGAAATTCTGCGGTATAAGAAAAATAATGTTACAATAAAAGTAATAGTTAGTTCATAATTGCACCATAATATAATACAACATACACCATAGTCTTAACTATTCTGCAAACATCTCGCCCTGTAGCGGAACATTTCTCAATTATCCATAGCCCAGTTAGTAATTGGACGTTGGAAACATATAATTTTCCCCATAGACCAACTTGTCAAATTTCAATTGGTCCATGGAGCACCGACGAAATATTAGGTGAAGTGAGATGATTGATATTGCCATGAAGTGAGACCCTCTGTCAAGGTCAAGGATTGAAAAGATTTATAAAAACAGTTTTGGAATAGATTTTTATCATAGTCATATCTAACTCCGAGAAATATGTCAACCTGTGCCTTTAATGCATGCAAGAAAATTGAAAACACCTAAAATCGTAGCCTTTTGTACTTGAAAAAGGAGCTCATAAACTAATTGTTTCCATTTTTTATTAAGTTCACTTTTTAAATAGTCTGGTTTTTTATTTTTTTTATTTACTTTTTGTTTTATCATGTTTAGATTATGGATACATAATTATCACGTCTGTGGAGTTTCGCTAGCTAATTTATTTTGAGCTTGTATTATGGCTCATAGCTGTACATAAGAGCATTCACAATGGACAGGCTAATAGAGGCAATGATATTAACACACGTCCATGTTCATGTGATAGACGCAATCGGGAAATGTAACTGTACGTTTATTTTGTTTAATAAATTGTGAGCGAAATAACATAAAAATTAATCCGCAGGCACCGTGACTGCATAAAATAATGTCGCCTGTGGATTAAATGGTGTGCTATTTAATAATAGATATTTATTCATGTAATTGGTTACAAGACCAAGACCAAATTGTATTGTATTTTATTTTGTTACCGTATGTACAATTTATTAAACCAGAATTGGTTTCCGTACGTCTTTTTGGGTGAGAACTGCAAATCAGCGCTGTGCTGCGGGTGCCCTATAGCATCACGCTGAGTGGAAACCTTGTCACAGTCATGACGTGCCAGCAGCTGCCGACTATTTCTGTTTTGTGCTCGTGATTATTAATATGTAGAACTATTTTGTTTTATCGTTCTGTTAATGTTACTTACTCAAGTTAATTATCTTTTTCTAAGCACGTATTTCTGTGACAAATAAACTTATTATTCTTTATTTCGGTTGTACGTTGTTTTATAGAAAATTGTTCCATAGAATTTCGTTTCCCGTAATTTTTTTCTCATATTATCATTTCATAGAATAATCAATACGCAGAATACTTACTTTGAAGAAATTTAAATCAATGATTTTTGTTACAAATAAAATTTTATGTTTTAATATTCATTTCATAGAATAACAAATCAAATATTCTCTATCCTCATATTGCTAAGTTAATATCAAACTTATTACCAAGAAAAACATTTTATCGACTAACAGTTTCTAAACGTTTCAGTACTGTTTTACCAAACGCCTAAACAATAAAGGGCATCTGGCGCTCGGCGGCCGCTGCCGCGGCACGCTCGCTACGCTCGCTTGCTTTCACGCGTTAATGGTCACTGTTCTAACCTAACCTAACCCAAATGATTCAATAACAGTAGATGGTATCTGACACAGATATGTTAATTAAAACACTGATTCTTTTATTATTTTACTTACATATTTCTTAAACGCTTAAATAGTCTTAGTAAATATTTATAAGATATTTATTTATAAAACTATAGATAGCATGTCTATTTTTACATTTTCGTTGAAATAAAATACCATGAAAAAATACACCGAACAAACAATATTCGTTAAAAAATAATTCTACTATTTGAAAAGTTTGTTCTAAAAAAGAATGTTATTATAAAATTCATTGAATTGTGTTTCTGTGAAATACTCGTATGTTTCTTTCAACTAAATAGTCGTTGAAAAAATATTATCCGAAATAAAAATACAAGGAAAATGTTTCATATAATATTGGGTAATATTATATGAAACATTTTCTACGAAACAAAATTCTATGAAATTTCTGTCTGCGAAACAAGGGAACACCCTTTATTTCTTTGTGTGCTTGCAGACACAAGCTATAAGTACAGCTCTTTGTGTGGTTGCAGACACAAGCTATCAGTACAGCTCTTTGTGTGGTTGCAGACACAAGCTAGCAGTACAGCTCTTTGTGTGGTTGCAGACACAAGCTATCAGTACAGCTCTTTGTGTGGTTGCAGACACAAGCTATCAGTACAGCTCTTTGTGTGGTTGCAGACACAAGCTATCAGTACAGCTCTTTGTGTGGTTGCAGACACAAGCTATCAGTACAGCTCTTTGTGTGGTTGCAGACAAAAGCTAGCAGTACAGCTCTTTGTGTAGTTGCAGACACAAGCTAGCAGTACAACTCTTTGTGTGGTTGCAGACATACGCTAGCAGTACAGTTCTTTGTGTGGTTGCAGACATACGCTAGCAGTACCGCTCTTTCTAATGATTTGGGGTTAGCTTCCTATAAGCAACTTCCTAACCAATCAGTTGGCTCTGCAAGAACGCGGAGCGAGGATAAAATAATAAATCTACCTGTGAGATTAGTTAATTTTCCAATTCTTGCTTACTTAATATTCCCACCGCAGTGCTGTCCTAACAGGGCCCGCGTGCACCACAGAATGTGGTGAGGACCGTTTCTCCGCATCAAATTCTCGCTTTTGTGGAAAATTGCACAAATTCCTCGAATAGCGAGCAGGGCGCAAACCACTCATTATGTGTATAACAAAAAAACTATGTACTCGTATAATAAAGCAAATTTTATTTTTATTTTCGAATAGACTAAGGAATTATAAAATTTTGAATAATAGTACATATTTCTATATAATTTTAGCGCAGTAATTGGTAAGCAATGCTTTCAACGAGAGTTGCGAGTAATTAGTTAAATGTACATTAAGGACAAACATGTTAAGGAAACATTGACGTTTCTACACAACGGCATAGGTTCCAGGGAGATTGGAAGAGTCTATCTCCATGAAAATAGGCTGGTTGTTGAGGTTGCATGAGCAATAGCACTTTCCTGTAGGTGTCCCGTCTTTCATCATCAGCATCTTAAGGTCTAGGTCTGCTGCGACTGTTTTTTGAATGTCTGTGAAAAATATTTGGTAAGTTAGATCATCTTTGTCACATTTGAGGGTACCTTAATTTGAATCAGTTGATGCTGGTTCCGATTGCAGCACAAGCTTACAAGATCCAATCTGTCATTGTGGGCTCGATCAGAGACGGCATTTGACGCTCAGTATTTGCTAGTAGTGTAGGCTGTTCTTAATTTCTAAAGTTTTTTTTTTTGTATACCATCTCTGCCCTTGGTCAATTATAAACAAAAATTCATGACCCATAATTTTATTTTTTATTAACTTATTCACATACCTCCTAGTTTGAGATGAAGAAGCCGTCAAGCGTCCTGTTTCTATCTTCCTAAGCGTAAAGATGTAAGAAAACAGGATTCTTGACTTAGGGTATAGTTTCTTCTCTCGCCGCAGTCTAAAATACTTCCATGGTATGTTTTTCTTCCATGAAGTATTCTGACAGCTGAACAGTGTTGATGGTGACTGGCGAGACTGCAATGCTTAGCGCGTCGCTGCCATGGTCTTTATGATCTAGCTACAGTGACCACTAGCTTTTTGCTGTCTCATGATGAAGGACATGAAATTACTCGAAGTGTATGATGATAATATGATCCTCGTGTGACCGATACTGCTGCACCTTGTTAAAAACAAACATAATGTCCTCGTATTCCCAACAGAGCTGTTTGCGCTTGTCCCATAAAGTTCATAAGGACGGTGCTACTTGCACTCTGACTTGTCGGAACATTGAATAATGTTCAAATCTCTTGAAGTAATAAATCTAAACTGCGCTAAGCACTTGCATGTTTAGCAAACATGTTAATTCAAAATATTTATTTGTCAAAGCCATGATTTTGTTAAACCGACGTTGCCACCAAAAGTTTCGTAATTTACATGAGATTTCGTTGATTTCTGCATCACTTGTTGTCTTGAAAACTGTTAGCTTAGAGTTCTGCTGTAGTAGCTTGTGGCACTAACTGTCCGAAATGCAGATTATAAATTAAAGTGGCAGACATTGGATTTGTTATGTGATTCGTTCGTTTTTGGTTTGTCGTTATTTTTCAGAAGCTGCACTATAGTCCAAATCTTCGGTCACACTGGCTTCTGTGACCGTTGTTGCACTGGCTTCTGTGACCGTTGTAGCACTGGCTTCTGTGGCCGTTGTCACACTGGCTTCTGTGACCGTTGTTGCACTGGCTTCTGTGACCGTTGTCGCACTGGCTTCTGTGACCGTTGTCGCACTGGCTTCTGTGACCGTTGTCGCACTGGCTTCTGTGACCGTTGTCGCACTGGCTTCTGTGACCGTTGTCGCACTGGATTCTGTGACCGTTGTCGCACTGGCTTCTGTGACCGTTGTGGCACTGGCTTCTGTGACCGTTGTCGCACTGGCTTCTATGACCGTTGTCGCACTGGCTTCTGTCGCCGTTGTCGCACTGGCTTCTGTGGCCGTTGTCACACTGGCTTCTGTGACCGTTGTTGCACTGGCTTCTGTGACCGTTGTCGCACTGGCTTCTGTGACCGTTGACGCATTGGCTTCTGTGGCCGTTGTCGCACTGGCTTCTGTGGCCGTTGTCGCACTGGCTTCTGTGACCGTTGTCGCACTGGCTTCTGTGGCCGTTGTTACACTGTTGGCATTCGATAACCATAAATCAATTAAGACTTTCAGTTTGTTGCAAAGATCTTCCTTGAAATCTTCCCAATTAATGTTAACAGTCACAGAAATCGAAGAAGAGTCCACAACTTCTTTCACAGCGTCGAGAATTTCTTTTTCGAGGGCTTCCAAATCGATGTTAACAGTTTCTGTTTCTTTGAGAAAGTTTTCCACAACTTCTATCACCTTGTCGAGAATTAGTTTCTTGATGGCTTCCAGTTTGCTGTCAACACCTTCCACTGTGCTGAGAATATTTTCCAAGATGTCTTTCACTTTGTTGAACAAATCTTCCTTGGCCCCTTCCAATTTTTTGAGAATAACTTCCAGGTTTCCTTTAACATCTTCTTTGACCACTTCCACCGTCTTTTTCACGTCATCTACGACGTTTACCACTGTATTTTTAACAGTACCCAATATATTCTTAAGTATTATGGAACGCTTCCGTTTGCCTGTAAGTTTACTATTGATACCTGTAAAAAAACGGAATATAATAGTAACATTACTTTGATGAGACGTTATTGGCGCTAACGTTATTTCTTGACGGTATTACGGCACCGCTCCACTGCTGCCCACCGCTAAGCTACGCGCGTGTACTTAGCTTCGCTTTGTATGAAAGGGTAGGCGGGATCGTCCATTGCGACGCACGGCCACGATCCAGTGCCGTGGCTGAGTCATAAAGCTATCGAAACATTGGACTCAATTCAATTTCCTCCTACACCACACATGTAATCCGAAGAAACGATTATACTTTAATAGCAGTCAAAGGTTTGTTCTGGACAGATTCTCCGACTTACACAATTCATCGAAGATGAGTACAAAGCGTATCAAAAACCCGGTGCCTCGGTCGACTTGTCAGCGGTAATCAGCATACGAGACAATCAACGTTGTGAAATTACTTTCCAATATACCAAGTGTTCGCAGTCGATTAAAGTCCACCTGATTTGATTTCTATATTATATGGTGCTAAATACGGCATATCTTAAGGTCAACATGGAAGCAGGTATATTTCCTCCGACGTAATAAATAAAAGTTACTTGATTGAAAAGAAGGAACACCAGAACCAAATTGAAAAGCTGCGATACCTTCCTGAAATCGATCGAAGCGGTAACAGGTGGCAAACGTACGGTAGAAACAAGACTGTGGCTCACGTTAAGCCTGGCCATTGCCAATCAGAAAATCTGCCATCTTGGATTTGTATCTCAGACGGCTGCAGGTACAACGGCGGTAGGTCGGTAGGTACAACTTATCCAAACGGGATACTTCAAACAGAGACCGTGCCGTACCTGCTCTTATCTGACTACATGTAGGTACATAATTAATGAAAGAAACAAGCTGACAGTGCGGCCAAGTTCTAATTAAAGGTAATTAATTATGTAAGGTAGGCTTAGGTGTGTATTAGGTAGTCCTGGGACGTGGTGGTGTCCTTCTGTGAAACAGTCGTGTCGCAGAAGGAGGCTGCAGAAAGGGAGCGGGAGATCTCATCCGCTCACCCGGCCCGCAGCAGACGCACTGGACGTCGGCGGAGGGCCGATAACGCCCTCTTGCGGCGGACTTGAGGACGTCCATCGCCCCCTATCACATTGGACCCGAGGTGGCGGCGCGTAGTGTTCCACGCGCGCCCCTATCAGACGTCGCGGGGGGGGGGGGGGTCAGACACCTCACCCCCCCAGACTTGAGGTGACCCGCAGAGGCGGGCCGGCACTAGCCGGGGATTGCGGAAGTAATAATAGATCCCAAAATCCCCGGTGCAAGTGTGGGAGGGGAACACTGGGGTGGTTTTTAGTCAGTAAGAGTCTGATAGACCCCTCCGCCCGCCCCAGGGCGGAGGACATCCATGAGGATTTTACACCCCGTAAAAAAAAAAGGTGTGTATTAGGTAGGCTTGCAATAGAATGGGAGTTGACCCGCTCCCTCTCAAAGAGAGGAGGCATGTGTCCCAGCAAAGTTTATCCACAATATTAGCGGCGGTGGTGCAGCGGTGGCGGTTACCGACCGCGGCTGACAGTCTCACGTAACAAGTTATTTTATGGTTACGGTACTCTTTTAAACCCTTTCTTATGATTACCTATATCTCTATCTAAAAAGTCCCAGGACTACTAGGAGATGGGAAAAGCGTCGGTTTGTTATTAAATTAGGCGCGATGATCGTTTGCGACTGCTGCTCTTTTAAATAAATCAATAAATGACCACACTTTTATTATTCCTGTTCCTCCCAAGAAATTATTTCCACCATTCCGGAACCTTTGATTGTGTAGTCTGTGGCTTCTTGATATTATGAGTCAGGCATCCCATAGTATTTAAGTTGTGCTGGCTAAGACCCAAACTCTAGGCATATTGGTACAGTCACACAAAAGGGCATTTCTTATTAAATTCCAAATCGTGTTAAAAAACAAACTTAGTTATTTAACAATGATTCTCCCTCTTGAATCCTCTTTATCCTCCTCCTCCTAAATTCGGTCACGAGGACCAATCTCAATGGTGATTAGCCAACTACGCAGGAGATACAATAATGCACGAGTTGTTCCCAAACACCTCTGCACTCTTTCTTTTTGTCACTCTCGCAGCACGTAAAACGTTGGTACCATCATCACTTGCAGGGAAGGTCAAGTTGACAATAAAGCCGCTTATATAAACAAGGAGTTATTGAAATAACAGAAAATGTCTTCAAGAATAACTGTATTCATCATTATGAAACAACTTTTACTATGGGACCAAATCTGGGACCAAATAACTCGTCACATATCCAAAGAGCTTTCATAGCGCAAAAAAAATGTTTGAGAGCAATAACTGGGGCGCCTCCTTATGAGAGCTGTAGACCAATTTTTAAAAAACTAAAGGTTTTAACCCTAGCTTCTATTTATGTTTTAGAAATAGGCATATTTGTTAGGAAAAATTCACACTTCTTCTCCACAGTAGCTGAAAACAATAGATTTACAAAAAGGGACCCCACCAAATTAAAAAACCAATTTTGTAACAGCACTCTCCACTACAGAAACAGCTACCTTATGTCCATAAAAATGTACAACCATATTCCAAAACGAATAAGAGAATTACCATTTCATTTCTACAAAAAAGGTCTAAAAACATGGCTTCTTCAAAATAATTTTTACACAGTAAAAGAATTCCTTGAATATAAGAATAATAAAAATTAGATTTATTTAGGTTTTGTAATAAAAATGTTGTTATTGTTGTGTTTTTTATATTGTTTAATAGAGTTTTTAAGTATCTTTATGTCTATATTCTTAAGTGTTTTGTTTGTAAAATAGAGTAAAAGTAGTATTTAGGTTAAGTTTTATGCCTATGTGCAATATTTTAAATATTCGTATGCCGCTTGTAGCGGTGGATGTGTCTTGAACATAACCCAAATTATCCAACTCTGTACCTACCATATCCGACGAATAAATGTCTTTGTCTTTGTCTGAAATCGCGAATAAATTATTTATTTTTTACCCTACAATTATGTTCGCTTAACTCGGCAAAATGCTTGATGACCTCAGTAGAGCTTCCGAAAGAGTGGGTCTTAAAATGAACATGGATAAGACAAAGGTCATGTCAAATGCCCGTGTAACACCCACTCTCATGAAGATCGGAGGCACTACACTCGGAAGTTGTGGACGAGTATGTTTACCTCGGACATACTGTCCAGATAAGTAGGTCCAACTTCGAGAAAGAAGTCAATCGTCGAATCCGACTCGGCTGGGCAGCATTCGGGAAGCTACGCAATATCTTCTCGTCCCACATACCGCAGTGTCTCAAGAAGAAATTCTTTGACCTGTGCGTGTTGCTACAAGGTGGACCGATGACCTTGTGAAGGCCGCAGGTATCCGCTGGATGCGGGAAGCACAGAACCGGTCGAAGTGGTGGTGCTCGGGGGAGGCCTATGTCCAGCAGTGGACGTCTTTCGGCTGAAATGATGATGATGATGAACTCGGCAAAATGTACGAAATTGCTGTTTCTTTCCAGTCCAGAATCATATACTGACCCGTGGTAACAGGTTGTGCGTCGATGTCCTTGTCACCCTGGATACATTGTTCAACACATGAACATGTTGCTGAAACAATGTTGCACAACATGTTTCCGGTCTAAACGGGTTTTTGATTTTGATTTTAATTTTTAATAGGTGCACCCACCATGGTTCCCAATCGCCTTAACACTTCACTTTTTGACAAATAAATGCTAAGTGCTTTTGTAAGAAAACAAATAACTTTAATTTCGGAAGTCGGTATTTTTGGATCTGTATTTTTGTTTTTTGCCACCGACTTCCAAAATTAGTTATTTTTCACTTTGTAGTGTTTTTTTGAAAGTCGGTTGTTTTTTTTAACATCCGAGTACATCTTTAAACACCCGACACGCAGCTGATTTTATCTATATCTCTGTCTATCAGAACTGAGACCCCCTGCTTTCAGCTATTTTCTCTCCACAAGCAACTTCCAAGGCTCCTGACTTATCCACTCTGCCTTCTTCCTTAAAGTAGAAGTTTTAAAAGCATCATAACTCACTTTGGCCATACCTAGAAACTGTTCTAGATGTGATGTTCTGGTTAAGCTGACTGGAATAACCTAAAGAGGACTGCCTCTTGAGGTTATTTCAGTCAGCTTCACTTGAGTCAAATGGATCTAATTTTAGTGACCTTAACATTTCCTGGGCAACTGGTCTATAGCTTGTTTGATCAGGGGAACGTTAGCCTGAGGATTCCGCCGAGGTGTTTTTAAACGCAGCCAAAAGTTGCAACCAGAAGCTGGTGGTCACTACCGCAATCAGTGTTTTTACATTAGTGATTGACGAGCGCCACCTCGACTTAATTGCTATATAATCAATGTGGTTTCTACGCCCTGTTGGAGTTGTACATGTATATAGCCTCCTCGGATGATTTTGGGACCGAGTATTCATTCAGACAGCCAACTGATTCTCTACGCAGTATTGCAGAAAATTTTCGCCTCATTCATTTCTTTTACCAAGGCCATAGGAATAGGAACCAACGACTGTGCCTCGAAGAGGATCACCCCTGGTGCATGCCACTTTATCATTTAAGTCTCCCTGCATGATCACAACTTCCCTAGATGGTATGGCGCGTAATATGCTGTCCACATCGGCATAGAACTGGTCCGAAACTTCATAAGATTGGGATGTGGGTGCATATACCTGTATAACATTAACTGGTAGAGGGCATGTATCAAGTTTGATGGCAATAATCCGATAATTTGGAGGTTGATAGCCTTTGATACTACTCTGCATTTTCTTTGACACGTTGAAGGCCACTCCATTGGCGCTATAATCTTCACCCCCTGTATAGTAGATGATGTTCCCGTTACCAGAATTAAAAAGTCCCCTTGCACAACTTCCAACTTGCTGGGTCTTAAGCAACCTTTAGAGGTATGAGGAACAGGGTGTAGAGTTCACTAATTCACCATAGAAAAGGGAGGATCCTCCCACCAGACGGGTGTTGTGTCTGGTGGGCAACTGCCCAACGGTTGATGTCGGGACGTTTTATATATGCTAGTTGCGTGGTAAACTCTGCTTGCGCGATGCAGGAGTGTACGTGACGTCAGTGTGACGCGTAGTTCACATGTTGCGATGTTGATGTTGCTACATCAGTCCCTTCCGGAGACCGAAGGTCGATAGTGGGCAGAGTCGTGTATCTTGCGATGCTTGCCAGTGCCAGTAGAGGGTTCCATTGAGTTGGAACCGGGTGCCGCATAGTTCTCGGTGAGTCGGAACTGTCTGCGGTGATTCCCCAGTGAGTCGGGGTGGCGCTGCATTATGCTCCAGTGAGTCGGATGTGGTACAGCGCCGGGTTGAAGCGCTGGCGTCGACCAGGAGAGGTATCATGTTCTCTGCTTGTGGGCCAGCCGAAAGTGCAGTGTGCTGTGCCAAGGTGACGGATGAGGCTGTGGGTAATGACCAGGAATGCGCTTCCGCTGCATTCTGATGTTCAGGATACCCGTTGAATCCGTGGGTGCTGGCTGGCTGTGTGATTCGCCGCTCGAAAGCTTGAGGAAGTGATGATGATGATGACGTTACGCTGAAGTAGTTGCACGAAGGCTGCGCTGAAGTTCATACTCGGGATCACCAGTTTAGAGGCATGAGGAACAGGGTGTAAAGTTCACTCATTATACACTATAGGAAAGGGAGGATTCTCCGACCAGACGGGTGTTGTGTCTGGTGAGCAACTGAACACTGCCCTAGTTGCGCGGTAAACTCTACTTGCGCGATGCAGGATTTTGCGTGACGTCAGTGTGACGCGTAGTTCGCATGTGGCGATGTTGATGCCGCTTTACATGACACACTGCTGCTGTCTGACATTCCAAGTACCCACTGGCAGATGTTTTCTCAATTGGGTAGATACTATTTTGACCTGTGCCGAGACCAGATGCATAATTTCCACTATCTACCTGGTGGTCCACAGCAACGTGGCCGGTAGCATATTTCCCGCCATGCAACCCGGAATCACGATGGCGCCGAAGGTCAGTCGGATCGTATGACATTACCCATAACTTATTTTATCTTGTCATGTAATTTTCTTGGGAAAATAGTGCAGTGGTTTCGCCTTGCCTTTTGCACTAGGGTTTTTAGGGGTTATAGGCCAAGGCCGCTATAGCTTCTTCTGGTCGGCTGGCCGTCAAGTGTATGGTTATACAGCCATTGCTCGGACGCCAGATTCTCGTTCGTTACCTGGCCGGCGGCACCACGAAGGCCAGAAGGACCATCGCCGATGAGGTTGACGTTTGGGTCAGCTAGATGGTATTGCTGTTCTTCCCTTACCCTCCCCTCACCCCCCAAAATTCAGCAAAGTAGCCGTTGTACTATTTGTATGTGGGCTAACGCACTAGTTCCGAACTCAGTCCGTCCTTTAGATCAGTTAGTTCGATTCTTAAAGACCCGGTCGGTGATTTTAGGGTTATGGTTATGCTGCAAAATTCCTATCACTCAAAAAGTGTCTAATATTTAAAGCAATAAAACACCACTCGAGTTTTAAGGGTTTCGATTCCCAAGATGAGATCTTTTAGGGAAAATATTTGAATTGACAATGACCTCTGCACGCATTGCGCCCCTGCGCGGTGCTCGGAGCGAGTAAGGTTTGAACGGAGTACCAATACCAAAATATAAAGGTACCTAATAATCCTCTTGACCGTATCCGGTGACAGCGACCGAGACTAATTCTCTTTCCATTCGTGAGCTCTCTGATGAGGATGACTAGCAAACCCAAACTTGGTCCTGAAAACCCGGTCACACCGTATAAAGAAAATTTTATCAGCATCATTTTGTGAGGGCTTTGGGTGACTTTTGCGTATTTGGCGCTTCTTGTCAAGGTCTTCAAGACGATATCGATTTTTTTTAAAGCGTTCAGATGCTTTGTGGATACCAAATGTCAAAATAAATAATGCCTTAACATAGCTAAAATATTTAAAATAATACATACCTGTTACGAAGTTTGCCAACACATTTGTCGTATTTTTAGCAATAGTTGCCGCGACGGTTCCTGTATCATTTACTAATTGTGCTGTCCCTGTGAGTGTATTGTTTAATATTTCATTTACGATTGGTATTAGACCTGTGTTGGTGTCGTCGGAAGTAGTTGTGTTCGCTGTAGTGTCCGCAGTTACCGAGACGGATAACTCAGCTGTTTCAGCGAAGGCTAAAGCCGCCTGTAACAATTTAATTCACTGCTTATTAGATAGTAATATTATAATAATAAATAATTATTATTTATTCTGTATTACAATTGGTAAATAAGAACATAAAATCTTCTAAATTATTTACATAGGTATTATATTATAATGTTAGTTGCTTGTACTAGGATTAACTTGTATCACAGGCGGTGTGAGCTCATACTTTATGGTAATTGTAGGACGATAAGACGAATTCTTAAAAATATTTAACATAATTACAAGTCTTGAAATAATGGAAACTTTAATTAATCAATATTTTATACCAAGTTTACTTAAAAAATACAATTTACCTTAAAGATAAAAATAATAAAAAGTCTTATAAACGTAATTTTTTATTTAGTTTGCGTAAAATAGCGTATTAAAAGTAATGTATCGTGCGGACAGTCAACCGCACGTCCGTGAGTAGTAACATCTTAACAATGACAGCCCCTTTATGTGGTAGTAGTAAGGGCGGTTTTTGTGGAACAACTGTAACTAGTCACTGCACCAGATTGTTTAGTGCGTTTGTGTTTTGAGGATAGTTTTCATCCAGCGTTTCCATAGAGTATTATGAGTTTATAATATTTTTCTGCTAAAAATACTGTACAAGTACCTATCTATAGATTTTTCAGTAAAACCAATTTTTGTTAGAAAAGTAAAATCTTACAATTAATTAATAGATAGTCTTTTAAATAAATATAAAGCGAAAATAAAGCATAAGAAAATCACGTTTTACTTCTTTTTTTTTGCAAAACCTCAAGTTTTAAGATTTACTACGAAGAGTAACATAACATAACATCACTCTTCGGTGATCCGAAGGGTTAGGCAGAGGTGTATGTATTAGTACACCCCCATTTCGCCAGAGTAAGTAACACAAAATTGGTTTCGCATTAAGTTTGCGGGTCTACGCGGTCATTATATTTTAATTATATCGCAACAAAACTAACGGGCTTGCTACAAGTACGGAACACCTGTGTACTGGTATGTTATAACTACTAAGTGGTTTATTATCGGATTTCAACTCCTCCAAATTGTTGAACGGTACTATTTCAACGTACGGCTGACGGGACTTAACAATCTACCTGAATATTTTACCAATAATGATTCCATTCCGCGAAATAGAACATTGTCATGTTTCTAACGATTGCACCTCACTGCGAACTCGAAATTGCGGAACTGGTTTCGGATTTGAGAATTAGAAATTACGAACTTTTCAAACTCCACGTTAGCATCAGTTAAGATTCCTACAGTTTAATTAGGCCGTGAAATTCAAAATCTCAATTCAATAAGCAGGTGTTAGGGGGTGAGATTCGCAGACTGCGCCTACTTTTGCTTGCTGAGTAAGCGTTTCATGCGAATATGAATTTTTAAATTGTCATATTCGTATGCGACGCTCACTTAGCTAAGTAATGTCAAAGTGTGATCTGTGGATCTCGCCCTTAGCAACTCCATGCTAAACGGAATCAACGAGCCGGACATTTTTTAATTGATAAAAAATAAAATGTACTTACGATTGCGACGACCAATGACAAAGCTATCTTCATTTTGGAAGAGAATTATTTGTTACAATGATTGTCGAAGTACGTCTTTGTAACCCGATGATGAGCAACTTGTATCTTCGGTCACAGAACGCAGCCTTTTATATGATCCGAATATTAGCTTTTAGTTTACACCTGCGCAAACACGGACCCGAAATGTAAATTGAAACGTAATTAATTTATACTCGACGTACATAACTCTTCCTGTACTCAAGATGGTTCTAGAATATTTGCAATGCATAATAATATGCACTTCATACTTAAAGTATTGTAGTCCTTCTATTCCTCAAAATACCATCTCGACACTAATCTGCATGATCCTCATATTTATGGCCAGACCAAGATTGTCTTTTTTAGGGTTCCGTACCAAAATGGTAAAAAGGAACCCATATGATGAGACTAAGTTAGTCTGTCTGTACCTATGTCTGTCTGTCACACCTGGATAACTCAAGAACTACTAATGCTATCATCAACTTGAAATTTAGAATAGTTTTAGATGACGTTTGCCCAACTATTTTGCAAACGAGAAAGAAATAAAAAAAAATATACCTTTAATGCAAAAAGGACTGAAAGGGGGTTTAAAAATTTGAAGTGGGGCTACTAGGGCATGTGGCGTATCATATAAAAGGACGTTGTTTGCACTGTTTTTAATTGCTAAGGTATTTATTCTAGATGTGACCCTTTTATAAATAAACGATTATTATTACTATTATTTCAAAGTCTTTGACACATTTCTGGGCCCTTGGGTCCCGGACCTTTGGGAGGCATACGAGGGGCCGAAGCCAACTCGCAGAGGCCCACTAGCTTTTAAATTATGAGCAGGCACCAACTGACGATTATCCCTGTATGCACTTTGCAAGTGCAACCAAGGACAACCCCCGGTAGGACTATTGCAAGATATGAAACAAAAAAAAATGGGCTATGGGTTTGGGTGGTTATAGTAGATTGGTTACCTAGAACTGTAGAAGGACTATGTCTCCTGCCCGATCAATTTTATTTATGTTATACACGGATAAAATGGCAGGGGGTGACTTGCACACTCAATAAGGAGCCCCTGAAAATGGTCGCTAGCTTATAGTGACGTAACGACAAGGGAGCAACACTTCCTGAGGTGCTTGAGGAGTGGAGTGGTTATTCCACGGCTATCAGAACAGTCCCAGAGCCCGGAAGATAGCCATTAAAGGCAAGCCAGAGATGAGGAACAAGGCTTCTCCCGAGAGATAGGGTCGGTGGGGTCACTACTGCCCAACAGTTCGCCAAATGCTGCCCTGCGGGTTTCCGTATCTCTCTTGGTCTGGCTCCTTACTCTAGACCTGTTCCGGCAAAGTAAACTCTACTGGCAGAAGCCAAAGTTCGGAGCGCGCAAGCCCCACCACGACGGCAACGTAGAGATACGGCGGCGGGGGTTATCATTATTATATAATTATTGGTTTACCACAATTCCAATAAATGCAGACAAACGATGCCATAACCTTGGATTAACTCGTTAAACTACAATAGTACCTAAAATATGTGTTTTTAGGGTTCCGTACCAAAATGGTAAAAAGGAACCCTTATGGTAAGACTAAGTCTGTCTGTCTGTCTGTCTGTCACACGTGGATATCTCAAGAACTACTAATGCTATCAACTTGAAATTTAGAATAGTTTTAGAGATGACGTTTGCCCAACTATTTTGCAAGCAAGAAAGAAATTTAATAAATTTTTAAAGGATTTTCAAAAGTTACGAAAATACATCATAAGAGACGATGGGAAAAAATATATCTTTTTTGCAAAAGGGACAGAAAGGGGGTCTTAAAAATTGGAAGTGGAGCTATTGGGGCATGTGGAGTAGCAAATGAAAGAACGCTGTTTGCACATTCTCAAACATTTTTTTTTGTTTAGGCAGCATAGTTTCCGACTTGTAATGAAAAATGTCAAAAAAATACCGTTCCCGCCTTATCTCCGAAGTTTGCAGAGATAAAAATCTGAAAAAATTCTATATGATAGAAGCCTAAGTAAAAATTACAGGAAAAATAAAACGATGTCTCTAAATAGCACAGTTTTTCAGAAATCATTAACATCATATATTCGTACGGAACCCTCGGTGCGCGAGTCCGACTCGCTCTTGACCGGTTTTTTGTTATTTCTCTTCCGGTTGGTACAGACAGACACATATTGTATACTTTCCTACTGAACATATTTGTTATATGCACAGCTGTTACTAGATAGGTACGTCGTTATAGTATTTTTCTTCTCAAAATGCAAATAAAATAAGATATATAAGTAAATATAGGTACCTTCTTATTAAATTTTTAACGTCATTGCATGCAGATATTTATACAAGTACTATGTAATGTACCTACAAAGTAAATAATAATTAGTTTAATTTAAATAGTAAATAAGGAAAATATAATGAAATGAATATGCAAGTTGCTCTTGTCTTTACCTAAATGAATACTAAATATGTTACTTATAATATTGACGTAATTATTGGTAAAATATGAGCTCCCCTTCTCTTAATGTAGGTGGTACAGCGGAGTAGTTGCGTAACAACACACTATCAGTAGCAATGGCTTTCAATTGACAACTCAACAAATTCATTGCGTTGTTTACGCAACAACGTAAACTACGCAATGAATGTTGATGATGCAACCTTTTGCATCATCAACATTCATAGACAAACAGACAGACGATTTTTTTTTAAAACCAATAACAATGCATTTATTTCAAATAAGCCATTTAGAGGCTGTTACGTACCCTGCCTACTACAAATAATCTGAATAGCGACATGATAAACTAATAACGTCAATCAGATGATTCCACATAAAATCACAATACACCATTTAGCTTAATCTACGAACTGACGCCTCGTGTCGCCGATCGCTGAACGCTCACATAATTCCAAATCTGCTGATGCCGCATCGACGTCTAGCCATCGTTATAATTGTAATGTTAGAGATAACTAATTTTAGGCACTTCGGTACTAGCATCGTCCGAATCTAGACTTAGGGATTAGCTTAAGTTTATACCATTGTAATTTTTACATAATTAAATAAAATAAAATAAAAAAGCCTTTATTCTACCATAATTTAGAAAGAACAATTTGAGCATAATAATTATTTTCACACACACTACTCATATTATTATTATTTTTAATATTTACACATTTCATTATGATTTATATTATTATTTGAGTTAATTAAAAACCTTTATTTCAATACCTAACTTCGGTTTTCTTTAAGTCCTCCTGTTTCCTGTTGTAATAGGTTCCAATGTGTAGATGTTGATGGTGTGAAATCTTCCGAGCTACCAGTTCAGTTAGGTGTACCTCAAGGCTCAATACTGGGTCCATTCTTATTCTTGGTATATATCAATGACTTACCATTCTATATAAAGGGTATCTGTGACGTTGTACTGTTTGCAGATGATACCTCTCTTATTTTTAAAGTAGAAAGGAATAGACAAGATTTTGACGACGTAAACATTGCACTCTCAATGGTTACGGATTGGTTTACGACCAATAACTTAGTACTCAATGTCAAGAAAACGAAATGCATAAAGTTCGCCTTACCGAATGTTAGAAATTTAGGTCCCAACATCGTCTTAGATAAAGAGGTGCTTGAAACTGTAGACTCGGTAGTGTTTCTGGGTGTAACAGTAGATGCCAAACTTCAGTGGGGACCACATATATCAAGCCTAGCGGGAAGGCTCAGTTCGGCCGCATATGCCGTCAGAAAAGTAAGACAATACAGCCCGTTTAGTCTATTTTAGTTATTTTCATAGCGTTATGTCCTACTGTATTCTGCTGTGGGGTAAAGCCGCTGACATTCAAAATATATTTGTACTTCAAAAACGAGCTGTTCGAGAAATTTACCAGCTGGGTGCCAGAGTTTCTCTTAGAGATTTTTTAAAGATATTGGTATTCTCACGGTGGCATCACAATTCATCTTCGCCAACATCTTATATGTTAGGAAAAATTTACACTTATACACTAAAAACAGTGATCACAATATTATTACCAAAAATAAGGACAAATTACGTGCTCCATTTCACCGGCTTCATAAGGTTCATAACTCATTTGTTGGACTTGGTATAACTTTTTATAACAAGCTACCCTCT
Source organism: Tiliacea aurago (assembly GCA_948098905.1). Lineage (NCBI taxonomy): Eukaryota > Metazoa > Arthropoda > Insecta > Lepidoptera > Noctuidae > Tiliacea > Tiliacea aurago. The sequence goes on along the minus strand of OX402583.1, from coordinate 2,232,863 downwards.
TCCTTGCTAGATTTGCCTTTTAATGCGTTTAAAGTTAAAGTTAAATCCAATCTTTGTTCAAAGGCATACTATTCTATCAACGACTACTTAAACGATAAGAACAGTTGGTCGCTGTGATTAACTCAAGACAATGTTCATGTTCTTTCTCCAGATAGATTCCCTGCTGACAGGTTATATGAGTTCCTATATTTGTTTATTTTATTTGACTGTCTAAGTCAATTTATTTTAATTTATTAGTGACAAAATCTACTCATTACAATGTTCTTTTATGAGTTGTATTGCAATAAGTGGTTATCTAGCGACCTTAACAAATTGATCACTTTATTCTTGCCTGAGCAACCGGCAGCAAGTTCGTCATGCTCCCTTAGATGTCACTGCTTGCGGTAGCGTCCGGGGTCGGGTTGCCTCCTTCCCTCAAATATGGCGAGGGGGGTGATGGCTGATCTTTGCGTTATGCTCGTGAACGGGTGCTGCTTGTGGTGACTGGTCGTCTTGCTGACCATGGTTTTGTTATTGTTATTAATAATTAACTGTTTTTATTTTACTTCGATGGTGCTAGTTTATCATTTGTGACTTCGAGTTATAGCTGTAGCTTTATTTATGCGGGCACGCCCATTATGCCTGGAGGCTTTTATTTAGATACGTTTTGTTTACGGTATTTCTGTTTGAGTATAGTTTTCGACGATTATTATATATAAGTATATATATTTGTATAATGGTGTGTGCTAGCTAACATAAGGCAAATAATTTAATTTAACATTTTGTGTTGCGTAATGCAAATTATTTTATATTGTATTGTATAGCTTCAAGTTTTTTATGCGAACAGACAGCTGTGCTGCTGGGGAGTTTGTTGCGCCACTTCTTCTTCCCAGCTAAAGCACTAGGAAGTGGTGAAGGGTGGGCGTTTTTGGGGGACTGTCTCATGTAATTTTTGACGTTCGAAAAGTGCTGATTCTCAGCCTAGTTTGAATAAATGACTTTTTATTTTGATTTTTGATTTTTAGCTACCTTCGTAATTGGCGCAGTCGGTAGAATATTCGAGGCAGTCTACGGCGCGGTATAGGTTAATCTGCTGACTCCGATAATCGCTGTCGGTATTTCCAAGTACCTCGTCGAATATCCTTAAGAAGACCCAGCTGAGGACGTATCCACACATCGATACACCGAGAAAACCATGTTTATATAGAATAAAGAATAGACACATAGTCCATAAATTATACAACATTACAATATAAAAACACAAAACACATCAAATAAAATAACATGCACGTTAAATAAAATAAACACAAGTATAAATAAAATTATTTAAGGCACTGGAATGACGCTCTGTGAGTCGTCATCCAATGCCACATTATGGGGCTGTCCATCCTGCTGGCCACAGTAGCCAAAAGACTGTTGGGACTATATAAGTCCTTGAAACTTTCTTTGATGTGTTGTTTCCTAGTCCTTCCTTTTCACCCCTAGATATAGGTACCTAATATTAATTCAAAATTTTTCATCCAAGGGAAATTAGGAGAAGATCTGTCTCTTCCAGACAGAGAAATGGGGGCCTATTACGAACTTTGAAAAAAACAGGCAAGTTCCAGGCAATTCATTTCACTGGCTGGTTAGATTTCGTATTATGACATTCCTTATTCCAACCGACTTCACGCTGGGTAGTTTGTCTGTGGCTGGCTTGAAATTCTCTGACGTAACGTTCAGAAACACAATTAAATATTCATCGGTAAATTACGGTTTTATTTAAATCACGTATTTTATTATAAAAATAATAAATATATATTAATCTAGTATAAAAGTAGGTGAAAATATGAAAGCAATGTATATTGTGCTTTAAAATCAATTCATTATATTATTTTCTGTGTTTGTAAATTGTAACTCGTGATAAAGTTTCCGAACGTATTCCACTTGAAGGTGTAATGTTGTAACGTTCCCGTTTCTTTTAATTTAAGTATTAATACAGAAAATAACGATTTTAACGTAGCAGTAAGCTTCTTTTAAGCATTTTATCTGTTTACTATTATAAAAACCAAATTGCCAACGCGAATATTCAACGCAATGCGCGTGACCTTGGTCTACTCATGACAACTCGCCCGGTAAGCGCACACAAATGAATGTCGCAGCGCGAATGCGTGCAGCGTTCAAGTCAGCGGGGGAGGACCCCCACTCCCCTCTCTCTCCTCGCGGATCCCCGCCAGGCTTTTTTTTTTTTTTTTGGTGGGAAATCATCAAATAACTTCTCCCGCTCTGGGCGGAGCGAGAGGGAGTGTCAGACTTTTACTGACTAAAACCCACCGTGTTCCTTCAGATGCCTGTGTGTGCCAGAGCCACGATATCCCTTTCGGACAGGCTCGTAACCCTGGCAGGCATTGGCCCTTTCGGACCCCGTCAATTGGTGCTGACGTCTCTTTGAGGCGCGCGTGGAACACAACGCGCCGTCGACCCGGGCCTGGTCCTTATCGGACGGCGAGCTACCCATCGCTCACCGTCCGCGATGGAGTGGAGCCTTGGTGTCGCATACGCTGCCGGTGACAATCAGACCGTCCTCCGCTGACTTGAACGGCGCACGCATTCGCGCTGCGACATTCATATGTGTGCGCTCGTTCCTCAGCGACGGTTCTCGTTTTGTCAGGACTATACATAATTATAGTCATGAGTCGTTAAACTCTGTGTAATACCCATATTGGGTAAGTGTTGAACAATGTCGCTTTTATATTGTGTGTACCTACCTATTAGGTTAACTTAGGGCATGTACCTATATGCTACCTTTGTCTAGCTCATTACGCCTTCCGCATTTTATATTTACCATGCAACCTATTTGCCTACAGCTCTGTGCATTTTGATGTCCTGTATTGTATATTTTATCTCACTCAAAATGTACAAGTCATGTCGTGCTTCTCACAATCATTTTGTTAACTCCGTACTGATTGCGACATCCACATACCACCTTCATTAGCACAATAGTACATCTCGCTTTGCTTATGCTTGGTGTCGCAATCTGCGGAGGTGACCAATATAGGTCATCTTGTGACACGCTGGACGTTATGTTCCAGGGTCCAAAGTTCCGGCTTAACATCAAGTTCCGGCTACAATCCAAAGTTCCGGCTTAACATCCAAGTTCCGGTTTCTTCAACATCCAAAGTTCCGGCTAACATCTCCGGCTAACGACCAAACTTCCGGCTAACATCTCCGGATTACCATTTAACCGATCGCAAAATATCGGTGGCATCCGGCCATATCTTACCGGGCCATCACCTGCCGGATATTCCGGCAATCCTCCAGCTCCGCGCCGGGTACATATTTTACCCGCGCGGCACGTTGAGCTGAACTACGGGTCTGGCGAGTACATCAGCCGACCGTCACCATTCCTGGCGTCTGCAGCGTGGCACACCCGCCGCGGTCATCGTCACACCAGGCTGAGCCAGGAGAGTACTGTGCTACTCCCAAGGGAATTTAAGGGAATCTTGTGACCATAAACTTACCTACCCCCTTCTCTCCTTTTATGAAAATATAATTTTATGTTGACATCTTTACGTGGTCTTATTTCACTTGTCCCCCAGGTAAACCGTATCCGTCACAAAGGTCAGCGGGTAATTCGACCACTTCATTGTTTTTGTTTCACAAACTAATAGGAACACTATCGTATTGTTTGTTTAATATTTCCATTCGCAAGATTGGTCAGTGGGTCGTCTTAGGTTTGGGTATAAATAAAAATTTGGCGTAACTGTTATTGAGTGTTTTTAATTAAAAAGTATTCAGTTTTTAACATGTTATAGGTATTATAGTAAAGTTTATAATTATGATAAGTGTAGACCCTAGTCTCCACTGATAAATCCGTGGATTTTATAGGCCCACATGTGAGGTGTCAGCTCCTCACAAAGATTCAGTACCTAGTCTTTGTTAAGTCGATATTGTTGAATAAATTGCACATCGTCTGTGTCGAACGCATTATATTGATCACGAAGTCGTCTTCTTTTGTTCACTGTTTTGATGAGAAAAGTCACTTTCCAGGAACTCAAAACAGTACCTAAAGTCCATTTCACGAAAGAAGTCCCGCAGACGTGGCGCTGCAGGCATGGGTTATTTTAGGAATGTTGCTAACTTAGCGTATAATAATAATTAGTTCCACTTATTTCCGCGGGACTTTTTTCGTGAAATGGACTTTACATATTCGTCAGTCATATTTTCTTTTTTTTATTTATATAACACTCGAATATTTTCGCCAATACCCAAAACAATTCAATAAAAGCTCATCTGAAGCACGTAAATTGAATGACTGGTGACTTTTTGACAGTTCTAATACGAAAATAAATGTCAAACGAACGTTCGTAATACGGTTTTGCCCGGCAATTGTCGGGCAGAAGTCGGCCAGGATGTCATGTGACCGCTGACTGGCTTGTTTGACGAGTTCATAATACGAGATTACAAGGGTGTTTACGCCGTAAACTGCCTGGAAATAAGAATTCATAATTAGGCCCCAGGGAAATAGATTTAAATAGGTTTATAGATTCAGATAATTTAGGATAAGATATATTATTTCACAGTGACGAAATGGCATTGGACCTCGATACTATCTTTAAGGCATTGCGCCCTCTACCACGTCTTTGAATTGTTGGTTCTAGGACATGCAGGTTTCCTCACGATGTTTTCCTTCACCGTTTTGAGAGCAGCGGTGATGAAATTATTTACACAAAGTAAAGCGCCTGCCTGGGTTCGAACCCACGACCTATGACTCGTAAGTCGGGGCCGTTACCATTGGGCCACCACTGCCCCCAAGAGAGGAGGCCTGTGTCCCAGCAGTGGGAACGTTATAGGCTGATTATGCCCTCTATCAGACTTTGATGGTAATCCGAATATTCTAACTCGTTTTTACTAAAATATGCGGTCAGCTCGTATTACAAATGTCAGAGTTGACCCGAGCTGCGAGCTAACTAATATATGTAAGTAACGGTATTTTAAATAAAATCACGGGGCCTGCAGCTACAACTATAAACTCTAACGGTATACCCGAAAATTGGCAGGGGATTCGTGATGCGTTAATTAATATTTTTTCCGATCAGAGGGATGAGACCGCCCTGTATAATTACATCTTCTTACTGACACAAGGAAGTAGCACCCCGTAGGAATATGCCAGACTCTTTTCAGCACTATAATGACTTATGTCACCCTTCACGAAAACATAGCTACTACAATCGAAGCAAAACGCAATCTTTATAAAAAAATAACGTTACAATCTTATGTCAGAGGTCTTAAAGAACCTTTAGGGTCCCGTATCCGATGTTCGAGACCCGAAACTATAGAAAAGGCTCTGGAATTTGTAGAGAAGGAATTGAATGTCATATACCAACAGCAACGTAACGAAAGCATTCCCGAGCGACGTAACCCGACACAGCAAGTGCATTCAACCCATAGAATGCCACCCGGGGTCCATATGACCACACCCAAATCTTTTAGCTTTCCGAGTGCAGGCACGAGCTGGCGCATAGGCCTATGTCCATGCAGCCGCAGCAGCAACAATGGAGGTCACCCATAATCAGGTGCTTATCGTCAGTGAAGTTCTAACAGTACGAAAGTCAAAAATGGCTACTTTACAGGGGAGTGAAAAAAACAGTATGAAATTAATGTAACTTACGCTAAAGGCCATATTGTGTTTAATCATTAATACAAATGAACTCTGTGGTGATTTGAACCCGTGAAAATTAAATCGAAATCACAACATCGGAGCACTTGATGCACGACGAATTTGTACGTGATTAGCTGACATACGCAGTGTTGGCACCCTGACATACGCAGTGTTGGCGCCAAAAACTGAGATACGTAGTGTAACTATTGTTCAAATAACGCGTTCTATTGGTCAGGTTACCGTGTTTTGATTGGTCGATACGATGCGCGCCATTAGCTTTATCTAATGACATTCAAATCTCAAAACGCTCATAAAATGACTTACGCACTGTTAGAACTTCACCGACGTTATTACTGTAGTACTACAGGTACATATTACCAAACGCAAATTCCCCAGCGCAAAATACAGGTCCAAACCCGATGAGCGGTGTCAGCCACTTCGTATCAAAATCATTTGGGTCACCAGGACACGATTGGCATAGATCGTGAAAACCGCCACAAAGTAATTACTTTAGGACACGTGAAATTAACTATAAAGAAATGTCCGACTTTAAAAACGCTTACGACTACCCCGACTATTAGGGGAGAGGCACCGTATATCGGATAGTTGCGCAAATTCGGATAGTCGACTATCTCGACATTTTATAATAGCGACATCTGTTTTTATTTTGATATACTTATTGACAATCGTAAGACAGCGCCACTGCAGAAAGTATGAAATTCTAGCAACAAAAATGGCGGAACAGTGAGCCGACGCAACTTTTCTCTTAAGTGAAAAATATATTATTGTGTATAAAAGTGTTGTTTTCATTGAAGTAAGTACATATTATTTTTTGAATTGCTATGTTTCATCAAGGGTAACATTTATTTTGTTGTTTAAACGCATTTTATTTCAGAAAATAGTAATATTTAAAAACTTGTTGTTGTTCATATTCAGCCATGTTAAATCATAATATCGGATACCTACGCGGGCCTAACATCGGATATCCGATATAAGGAAACACATTTTTACTTATTGTAAAATTTTGGTTGTCCATGTCATTGCAATGTTTTTCGAATGTTTTATATTCAATCAACTCAGCCTATCGCAGTCCACTGCTGGACATAGGCCTCTCCCAGGCTGCGCCACAACACCCTGTCCTCCGCCTTCCGCATCCAGTCTGACCCAGCCATCTTCTTAAGGTCGTCGGTCCATCTAGCATCTAGTTTTATGTTACCTATCGTTTTTCTTTCAGTTTCACCATGTCCTCAATATTAAATAGAAAATGATGGGATAGCAAATCTATGAAAATTGCCTACCTTGCTGTGAAAAACAAAGAGATCATAGGATATCTTAAGGCTTCGAAACTATATGGTGTTCCCAAGAGCACTTTAGAAGACTTTAAGAGTCAACTAAATTGGGCAGAAAACCTACGTTTGACAAGGAAATAGAAGAAGAATTAGTTAAATACTGCCTTTTTTTTTTTTTTGGGTGGGAACTTATCAAATAACTTCTCCCGCTCTGGGCTGAGCGGGAGGGCGTGTCAGACTTTTACTTACTAAAACCCACCCGTATTCCTTTATTTGCCTGTGTGCCAGGGCCACGATATCCCTTTCGGACAAACTCGCAACCCTGGCAGGCATTGGCCCTAGCGGACCCCGTCAGTTGGTGCTGACAATTCTTTGAGGCGCGCGTGGAATACGACGCGCCGTCGACCCGGGCCTGGTCGTTATAGGATGGTGAGCTACCCATCGCTCACCGTCCGCAGGCCCGCGCCTACGGTGGCCGGAAATCGGCTTGCGACTCCCGACGCCCGGGGCGTCTCCTGCGGTGACTAGGGGCGCGAGGGCGCGAACCTTGCCTCTCCCTCACGCGTTCCGCATCCTCCTTCGCAAGCATTACTAATTCGCAGAAGGAGGTGACGGCCTCCCATGCACTCTCGCTCCGAACCATGGCCTGAACCAGGGCCGGACGCGAGAGATCGCCGCCGCCGATCGCCTCCGTGAGGACACGGCGGTGCTCCGCCCAAGCTGGGCAGACCTCCACCGTATGCTCCACCGTGTCCTCCGGAGTTAAATACTGCTTTGAGATGGTAAAAAATATTATGGGCTTCGGGCAAATTATATAAAACACATTACTTTTGAACTTTCTGTAAAATAACATTCCGTATCAGTTCTCTCACAAGGGTCAGGCTGGGGAGGATTGCTAGTTTTATTTATATTTTTAGAGTGAGATATTTGAACATAATTGAGGCAATATGTTCCTGCCTAATCGAAATAAACATATTTTATACTGATTTTAATAATCAATAAGACTGATGATTTTTATTTAATACAATGTAAAACAATAAGCAGCTCGTTTTATTTAAAAAATAAGTAGTCGCCTAATACCAGATCTGACCCCGTTGGACTTTTTCGTGTGGGGCCGGGCCAAGGAACTGGTGTATAACAACATAGAAATAAACACTAGAGAAGAATTGATACAAAGAATAAATTCAGCGTTTGAGACAATGAAGCAGGAGATGATGTTGAAAATAACGACTACAGAAGTTAGAAGACGGGGCCGTGCTTGTATTAGGAATCACGGCCGTCATTTTGAACATGAAAAAGAAATAATTTCAATTCAAATATTGTTTTAATTAGTCTGCCTAAAATAAAAAATTTCTCCCTCAAATTGGTTTGTAGGCCCTAATTTCAATAATTTGTAAGATATCCGCATAAATGATACCTCAAAAGAAAGAGCGATTATCAAGCTTGTCTTCAAAAAGATTTGAACAAAAAAAGCACCCTCCGTTTTTTTTTTAATAAGGTTTAAAAGACGTATTGTACAAATTTTTTATTTTTTCTGAGCTTTAAATGTCTGTAAAAAATTGGATTTAAAAAGTGGTAGGTTTGGTATACCTCATGGTAGATTTTTGTTAGCAACACTCAAAACTATTGTACTGACACAGTATCAACATACTATCGACACACATAGGCCTCTATCCCAAAGTATTGATGGGTTTTTGGATTCGCTTAACAGTAACTTAGGAACATTATCTTCGTTTAAAAATATCATAGTGATAGGTGATATCAACATAAACATTGCTGCTGAAAAAATCGATACTCATTCTCATAATTACCTCAATATCTGCTCATTTCATGGACTATTACCAGCTCATTATCACCCAACCCACCAGAGCGGCTCTTGTCTAGACCATATCCTTATAAAATCGAAATGTCCATCCAAAACATTGGTTACTAATTCATCACTAACCGATCATCAAGCTGTTTTACTAACATTACAAATATCCTCACCTAGAAATAATTGCATGCGCAGCTATACTAAACTCAATATGACGAGTCTCGAAATTGACTTACGCGGTATTAATTTTGACCCCGTTTACAATACACATGATCCAAATATTTCTATACAATATTTTGTCGATTTGTTACAATCTGCGATAAGGAAAAATACATTTACTAAAGTAATTCCTAGAAAGTATAGTAATATTAAACCATGGATTACACCAGGACTTGTTCGCTGTATCAGACATAGAGACAAACTTCACAAAAAATCAAAAAACGCTCCGGATAATGAACTATTGTCAATTACTTACAAACGATATAGGAATTTTTGTAATAATCTGTTGAAAAAGCTGAAAAACCAATATGATCAAAGTCAACTTCAGAAAGCAGGTAAAAACAGTAAACTTATATGGAAATTCATAAAAACGAACACTTTTAGGTCAAAAAATCCCGAAACTCCGCTTGATCTTTTAGCTTCTGAGTTAATCGCTACCGAAGCAGCAAATAAAGCTAATAACTTCTTCATTAACGTAGGAAAAAACTTAGCAGAAAAAAACTTATTATCTAATAGATGTTTTTCCTTTCAAAGCCATACCATGACAAATGCAGCTCGAAACTCTTTTGTCTTATTAGATACTGATGTTAATGAGGTTGTAAGTATAATAGATGGATTAAAGGAAATGTGTGTCGTAGGATGTGACGACATACCTAATAGCATACTCAAAAGATTTAAATACGTCATTGCCCTTCCCTTGACTCACATTTTTCAGTTAAGTTTAACAAAAGGAATATTTCCTAAATTGCTTAAAAAAGCCGTAGTCACCCCTGTGTTTAAAGCTGGAGACAAAAGTTGTTTAAATAACTACAGGCCAATTTCAATTTTAACAGGTCTCTCAAAGATTTTGGAAAAAATTATAAACAGTAGATTAGTAAACTATCTTGAAAGTAGTAAATTACTCTCTGAGCATCAATTTCGTTTTAGGCCTAAAAGATCAACAAGCCAAGCTGATCACCATCTGACAAATTTTATAAGCACAAACTTGGATAACGGCATGCATACCATAGGGATATTTTTAGACCTTGCCAAGGCTTTTGACACAATTTCTTGTAATTTGCTCTTATACAAGCTGGAAATGCTGGGAATACGGGGAATACAATTGCAACTATTATCTGATTACCCCACCGACCGCCATCAGTGTGTAAAAATAGGTCAATACATGAGTTCTGAACTTAAAAATAGCTGTTATGGAATCCCACAAGGCAGTATTTTGGGTCCTACATTGTTTTTAGTCTATATAAATGACCTTTGCAATTTGACACTCCAAAAGGGTGTAATTATGTCATATGCGGATGACACTGCGCTACTGTTCACAGCTAAATCAATGGCCGAGGTCTTTGAGGTAGCACAGAATGGTTTTAATACTGTGTCTAGTTGGCTTCATAAAAATCTCGTAACTTTAAATACAGATAAAACCAACTACCTAATATTTGCAATGAGAAACACTAATCCAACGCTTACTAATCTAAACATTCAAGCGCATAACAATTGTAATTTACATTATGCTGACATTGCATGCACTTGTCCCACTTTAGCTAAAACCGATCATATCAAATATCTAGGCGTCACGATTGACACAAACCTGAATTTCCGCAAACACATCGATTTGTTATGCACCAGAGTGCGTAAACTAATATACATTTTTAAAAATTTACGTAACATTGCCGACTTTAAATTAATTAGACAGGTTTATTTGGCGTTATGTCAATCTATTATCACCTACTGCATAACGTCCTGGGGTGGTGCCGCTAAATCAATTTTACTGCACCTAGAACGCGCCCAAAGAGCAGTTTTAAAGGTTGCTACTTTTCGTCCATTTAGATTTCCTACAGACCAGCTTTATATGGCATGTAAGGTGCTAACAGTACGTCAATTATTTGTTTTTAATGTAGTTTTATACCAACACACTGAACTCTACTTTAACCCAGTACCTTCAGATAGGAGAAGAAAAGATTTGGTATGTGCTAACTCTCAGACTAAACATGCTTTTACTAATCGATTTTATTTATTTTTAGGGCCCTACTTGTATAACAAGTTTAACAGAGTGCTTAAGATTTATAGTTTAAGTTATAATAGGTGTAACTTACTAGTACAGGAATATTTGTCAAAATTGAATTACGCAGACACGGAAAAACTACTAGAAATTTTAAAATAATAGCTCTCTCGACCTACTCTAATATAAGTCTATTCCTTTAGCTAATTAATAATAGTGTCTACTTTATCTACTTTAATATTATTTGTTAATTTATTTAAACATAATATTATCTTACATAATCTAGTTTTAAAAATAATATACCCAAAGAGTTACTCTTTAAGTCATTGAAAATATTATGTCTCCTTTTTAATTTAACTTAGTAATAAACCTATTGTTGTCTTAATTTTAAATGTTTGATGTAAATCGATGGCCTGAAACAAAGGTTTTTCATAAACCTAGTTCAGGCAGGTCTACATTACAGTTAGAATTACATTTTTCCCTGGTTGTAATTAATCTAAATTATAATTTTACTTTACTTTATACTTGAATAAATTTTATTTTATTTTATTTTTTTTTACACTACTGAGACACCACTGAAACGCCATTGAAGTTTTTGCAGAATGCCAAATTTGCAACAGTGGCAAAATAATGTCTGTAGTGTGTCGATAGAGTGTCAATGGCGTGTTGCTTAACTCAAAGTTACAGAATTGAGCCCCTGATCCTTACTATCACTATACGTCGATATAACAATTGTACAAAGCTTAGAAAACCAGGTACATCAGATGAAAGCCCTGAATACCATCAACACGAAGATGCAGAATCACCCAGAATCAAGAAACAGATACCAGCAACATTTTCGCTCAAAGTCCTCAAATAATTGCTGTTCTGAGGGGGGAGTTGTTGATTCCACATAAAATCACAATACACCATTTAGCTGAATCTACGAATTGACGCCTCGTGTCGCCGATCGCTGAACGCTCACTTAATTCCAAATCTGCTGATGCCGCATCGACGTCTAGCCATCGTTATAATTAAAATGTTAGAGATAACTAATTTTAGGCACTTCGGTACTAGCATCGTCCGAATCTAGACTTAGGGATTAGCTTAAGTTAATACCATTGTAATTTTTACATAATTAAAAACCTTTATTTAAATAACTTCGGTTTTCTTTAAGTCCTCCTGCTGCCATCTTCATATTTAGGCACTTTTGAACGGTCAAAGGGTCGGTCAATCAGATATATAACGCTAGTTGCCAATTCCAAAGCGCAATAGGTACTGTACCTACGGAGAAGAACGGGCAAGAAACTCCATGGACACTCTTTTAAATTACTTATCTACATTGTTACTAAATATTAGTTAAATCATTTTTTATATTATAAATTATTATTATTACGGTAAGTATTTTTAGCGATTTCAGGAATGGCACACAGCTATCATCAACTTTTAGACAACACAATGATCTTATGGATGTTTTTTGTGCCTTAATGATATCTTTGCCAGTAAAATTGCCTTAAAAAAACAGTACCATATCGCAAAATTGAGGCTACTAAGCGGTTATATGCAACTAGTAGCGCATCCATATTTATTTTTCTAGCAATTTTGAAAAGTGCGTACTTATGCTGATTTATTTACTTACTTAGGTCATCTATGTGGGCCTTCCAGTTAAGTTGGTTGAAAGGAATAAGTCGAAGAATTTTGCTAACTCAAACTCTAGCCCCCTTATTACAAAACAAGGTTTATCTTCAGACCCAGGTTTAAAACATGGAGCCATTATTGAATTTCGAACTTTATTCCGACTATGGTAAAGTTCCTAAACACAAAACTGTCAACTAGTACCGAACTAAGTTTTCAGTTTTGTATAAAGAACGGTATTTCAATCATTATTACGTTCTTATTACGAAAACTGGCTCCATGGTTTAAACCATGTCAAAATATAAATCTTGTTTTGTAATAAGGCGGTAGGTATTTATTTCAATTAAACCATTGACAGGTACTTTTGAATTATAAAGAAGTCGGTCAGTTACAAATATGAAGCTAGTTGCCCATTCCAAATAGTAGGTTCCTATGCTTCTCCATAACGGGCAAGAAACTCCACGGACACTCTTTTAAATTAAAATATTGATACAAAATATTTGTTACATCATTCATATTGAAGTTAAACATGTGAGAACGATGCAATACGTCAGAAGCGTCCGTGATAAAAATATAAGAATTCAAAACTAAAATAATTAAAAATAAGCTGTGGCAGCTAAGAGATGACCAGTGCCAACTGACAGCGCCCGTTCACGAACATGACGCATGGATCAGCACCATTCAGCTCAACCATTTTGAAGGGAGCTAAATGATCCAACACACACGCCACCATCAGCGAGACATCTGAGTGAGCATGACATACTCTCAGCCACCAGGGCACATTTAAGTCAATGAAAGACATAATTACCCGGTAAATGGTAGCTCTATTGTACATAGCACTCACACCTGTGCAACCCATATGCAATTATATAATACAAAGAAGATTAGAGTTTTTACAATGAAAAGATAGTCTTCCAATCTTCATCAGCTCCAACAGTATTTTCAAATGTTAATAAATTAGTTGTGGTTGTGGAGCTGGACCAGCATTGCTACTTTAACTTCTTCAATGTCACAGTTACTATGTCTGATATTTACTTTTGGTACTTCAGTTCCTCGGTGAGAGTGCATTATTTTTTTAAATTTTATTAGTTTCTTTAAGTTTATAACTAAATTATTTTTACCAAGCCAATTTATGTCCGATAATGTACTATTTATGTCATCATGATAAATATTGCGATCAATACATTTCACTATGGCAGTACTGTCGTCTGCAAACATCACCATTTGATGTTCAGTAACCTTTGGCAGATCATTTATATAAATTAAGAAAACAGGTGGCCCAAGGACACTGCCCTGTGTATAGTAGTATAGTACAAATAGGAGCTTTTTGGTCTATTGCTAACATAATGCCACGTAAAAAATCAAAAATAGCCATGTTTGTCGTGGTTTTCTTTCTAAAGCCATTCTGTTCCTTGCATAATATGTTAAATTTATTGAGTAGTTGTTCCGGGTCTGGCTGTTTGTGTATGAGTTTAAATGTTTGTTAACGCACCCACAATACAGGAGAAATTCTTAGTGTGGGGCAACGTTTAAAAAATGGATCGATTTTGAAAATATATTTTTTGTTTGTAATGTTATGCTCCCGAGGTGGTCCCATTGTCACCAAGTCGGAATCTGATGAAGGGATCCCAAATCGAGGGCAATCCTCAAACTTTATAGGCACACCTATATCGATTTTAGTATTTTTTATTGTAGGTAACTCATGCATTTGTACTCGGAAAGCACCATTTGGTGAAGTGGAACTGATGACGAAGACCACAGATGGCCACCGCAACTATTTAGTAAGTATTACACTGTTGCGATTCGATTAGACACTTTAATATGGTTGCTAACTAAACGTGTACCTGCGGATTAATTTTTATGTTATTTATAATATTTATTCTTCTTCTTATGGTTATATAGTTGTATATATTCTAAGTACATTATTTTATTTTGTTACCTACGTACAATTTATTAAACCTGACTTGGTTTCCGTACGTCTTTTCGGGTGACCACTGCAAATCAGTGCTGTGCTGGGGGTCCCCCATAGCATCACGCTGAGTGGACAGGGCCCGCGTGCACGACGTAGTGTTCACAGAATGTGGTGAGGACGTTTCTCCGCATCAAGACCTCGCTTTTGTTGATAATCGCACAAATTCCTCGAATAGCGCTCAGGGTGCAAACCACTCATTTGGTGTAAAACAAGAACACTATGTTTAAAGCAAGTTTTATTTTTATTTTTGAATAGAATTGGGAAATATGTACTTATATTCAATATTGTATAAATATACAATATTGAATATACAAATACACAATACAAATATACAATATTGAATATAAGTACATATTTCTAAATAATTTTAGCGCAGTCATTGCTAAGATATGTTTTCAAGGAGAGTTGCTAGAAATGATTTAATTGCACATTATGAACAAACATGTTAAGGAAACATTGACGTTCCTACATAACGGCATAGGTTCCGGGCAGATTGGATGAGTCTATCTCCATGAAAATAGGCTGGTTGTTGAGGTTGCATGAACAGTAGCACTTTCCTTTAGGTGTCCCGTCTTCCATCATCAGCATCTTAAGGTCCATGTCTGCTGCGACTGTTTTTTGGATGTCTGTGAAAAATATTTGGTAAGTTAGATCATCTTTGTCACATTTGAGGGTACGGTAATTTAAATCAGTTGATGCTGGTTCTGATTGCAGCACAAGCTTACAAGACCCAATCTGTCATTGTGGGCTCGATCAGTTACGGCATTTCACGCTCAGTATTTGCTCACGTCCCCGGAAAAGCTGTAGGCTGTTTTTAATTTCTGAACGTTTGTTGTTGTATACCAATAAAAACTAATAATACATTATTTTTTTAGTAACTTATTCACATACCTCCTAGTTTGAGATGAAGAAGCCGTCAAGCGTCCCGTTTCTATCTTTCTAAGCTTTTAAGAAGTAAGAAAACTGGATTCTTGACGGTATAGCTTGCTATGTGATTCGTTCGTTTTTGGATTGTCATTATTTTTCAGAAGCTGACCTATAGTCTAAATCATTGTTGTCACACGTCGGTTCCACCGGCTTCTGCAGCCGTTGTTGCACTGGCTGGCAGACAGTAGAAGAGATCAAAGAAAGTGTTATTGACCTTCATCGAACTCTTCCAGTGATAGATCTACGTCAGCGATGTCTATGACGAGGTTTTCGTCTGTACTTTCAGCGGTGTCAATCATATGTCCCACTATATTATTTAATGGCCGTATTTTGGAACGCTTCCGTTTGCCTGCAAGAAAACCTGTAAGAAATAGGAATATAATAGTAAAATTAATTTCATGAGACGTAGCGCGTCACACGCCACAGACGGCACTAATCTCCGATTTTGTTGAAATTTCGCGAGGGGATTGTACCCAAACTGTTCTATTTAGTACCTCTATTGAAAATAATTGTACCTCTTGGGTTTTGCTAAAAAAATGAAAAACAAGAAGGACCGTCTGTGGCGCCATTTTCTTCGGTAGAAGTTTGAGATGCACAATATACATCAAAGAATTGTACCTAAATAAAAACCTACGAATTCTAAATATTAACAAGATAGCGCGCACCAAACGGCCGCAATATTACATTGAAAATGGTGAAAAATTAACCTAAAAACGCAGCACCCAGGAAAAAGGTCTTTTGGTGTGATTATTTCATCCTAAAGAATTGTACCCATTTCACACCTCACAAAAACGTAATTATGTTACAGAAACATGCAATACTTTAGGAGAAAACAGCAAATCAAAATCAAACTCACCATCACCAACCAGACCTAGCCATCTTTGTAATACCTAGATGTGACAATCAAATTCGATGTACTGAACTATCTTGTTTGTTGTGGTGGTATTATTTTAAAAGCAATAAGTTTACACAACTGTTAACAGGATTTAAGGGCAAACTGTATTGATTTATTAATAACAAGCAATATATTATTTAGTTAACTAAATTATTTATCACAACAAATTATTTTTTCGTTCCGTCACTTTCCATCTCCATCACTCCTATGGTTAATATAGTTATTCTGGCCCACAGAGCACGGAATTGTTGCGCGCCGGTACGACTGGAGAGGAGACGGCATCGGCAGTTATAATAATATTCGTACCGCGCTGCAACATCAGACCAGCTCCATAGTACCTACCATATAGATGTATCTATGTATTACATTGGCACCAAAGATAAATAGATTAGGTGTGCCAGATTTCAGCTCAAACGGATAGCAAGTGCTTGAAAACTGTCTTATAAAATAACAGGAGCGCCGAAGCAAGTAGAAGCTTCTAATAATAATTTAAAAAAAAACCGGCCAAGTACGTGTCGGACCACGCACAATGTAGGGTTCCGTAGTTGGGATGAATTTATCCAAACAAACTTAACGTTGTAGTTGAAAAACATGACCCCCATACATTCCAACTGCAAATGTAAGTTTGTACGCACAATATTGAGTGATTTACCATGTTTTTTAAGACCACAGACTTCTTATGAGATACGGGCCTTTTGGCCTCGTACAGAACTTTGTTTTTATTTTCTTTTTGTTTACTTTGTTTTATTTTTGGTTTTGTTCTTTTTTTGGTTTCTATGAGTGTGTTTTATTTAATTTGTGATCTGTGAGAGTCCTAATAAATGTGTTTTCTTTCTTTCTTTCTTATAGGTTTTTCTGTATTTTTATCAAAATTTTTGGCTCAGTAGTTTTGGAGATAATGGTCATTTTTCATCTATTTTCTTAAATAATTTCAAAAGTACTATTTTAAAATTATAAAGAAAAAATACATAAAATTCTTAAAACAATACAGTCGGCAAAACTTTTCTTTTTCTTTTTCTAATTTGCCCCCCAAAAGTGACCTCCATATTCAAAATTAATTTATTTACGTAACACGTCCGTGTTTGGGTCACAGAAGTTCATGTGTGTACCCCATTTCAACTTAATCGGTCCAGTAGATTCGGAGAAAATCAGCTGTGACAGACGGACAGACAGACACACGAGTGATCCTATAAGGGTTCCTTTTTTTTTCGAGGTACGGAACCCAAAACTAAGCTAAACTTGCTTGTTCGAAGGGAAACTGTATAAAATATTCTTTAGAAGTATTGGTATTTTTGCACAGCACAGCTAATTTTATAATTTCTTCCTTTTAAGGCAGTACTGATACAAAAGGCAGTGTGAAACTACACTAAATTGATCTCAAGTGATAATTTTATTTATCTGCAGTCATCACGTAAGTCAAGCGATCCAAAGTAACCAGATTTTGCATTGACTGCTCTTAAAAGTTTTATGGCCGCTACATAGATTGTGGCAATCGCGTGCAACTATACATTTCATAATAATTATAGCGAAATTCAAATTTATATATATAATTTTTGAATTTCGCGGGCTCCCTTAGCGCATCCCTCTGGTGAATCCGCAGCTGTAGCCCGCGAAATTCAAATTTTATTACGTTTTTTGCAATTTGCATGTCTGTGTCAGGTTTTATCTTGATCAAAATACGATTCGCGACTATATCAGATATGTATTTACAGAATTATTATCGTTCAAATCATATACATCTCTCTCAGTTAGATTTGTTCCCCAATGATATGATTTCATGAAAAAGTGATTCAATGGAACAAATCTAACTTAATAACTTAACTTGAATGAAGTCGGACAGGGTTGTGTTTTTACTTTTTTTTACAGTTATTTTAATATTGCACGCTGAATTTGGTATTCTCTGGAATAGGTATAATAATTATATTATCGTGATGTTGCTATGGGTTATAACTTAATAAGTTATGTAAGTAATAAGTTAAGAAAGTTTTAGATAGCTTCGAATGCGGCACCTGACTGTTTTCTGGATGGAAACCGGACAATGTCAGATACAATCTGGAAAGAACTTGAACCGGACAGAACCCTGATATGAATCGCGGAAAATGCAGATCATGACCCATATTGGTGCGGAATAGAAACCGGACTGATCCGGCTGCCAAACGGAAGGTGTCAGATCTTGAACCAGATAGTGCCTGATATGGGGGCGGATAAAACATAGCGCTTTGAAATTAATAAGAAGTCTGTAATAGCGTGCGATTGCCAAAATCAATGTTGCGGCCTACAACTTTTACGAGCAGTCAATGCAAAATCTGATTGCTTTGGGTCGCTTAACTCATGTGATAACAGCAGATAAATAAAATTATCACTTGAGATCAATTTAGTGTAGCATCACACTGCATTTCGTATCAGTACTGCCTTGAAAAGAAGAAATTATAAAAGTAGCCGTGCTTTGGAAAACGGCCAATACTTCTAAAGAATATTTTATACAGTTTCCCTTCGATCAAGAAAGTTCAGCTTAGTTATTTAAACTATTATTAGAAGCTTCTACTTGCTTCGGCCCTCCTGTTATTTTATAAGACAGTTTTCAAGCACTTGCTATCCGTTTGAGCTGAAATCTGGCACACCTAACCTGTTTATCTTCGGTGACAATGTAATACTTAAACACATCTATATGGTAGGTACTATGGAGCTAGTCTGATGTTGCAGCGCGGTACGAATATTATTAGTACTGCCGATGCCGTCTTCAGTCGTACCGGCGGCGGCGCGCAGCAATTCCGTGCTCTATGGGCCAGAATAACCTTAAGAGTAATGGAGATGGTTAAATTGAAATAAATGCTTTGAGTTTGAGTTTGATGGAAGGTGACGGAACGAAAAAATAATTTGTTGTGATAAATCATTTTGTTAACAAAGTAATATATTCCTTGTTACTAATAAGTCAATCCAGTTTGCCCTTATCCTGATAACAGTTGTGTAAACTTATTCCGCCTTATTACAAAACAAGATTTATATTTTGACATTGCTTAAACCATGGAGCTAGTTTTTGTAATAAGAACGTAACAGTGATTGAAATACCGTTCTTTATACAAAACTGAAAACTTAATTCGGTACTAAGTTGACCGTTTTGTGTTTAGGAACTTTACCATAGTCGGAATAAAGTTTGAAATTCAATAATGGCTGCAAGTTTTAAACCTGGGTCCCTATAAACCTTGTTTTGTAATAAGGGGGATTGCGTTTAAAATAATACCACCACAACAAACAGGATAGTTCAGTACATCGAATTTGATTGTCACATCTAGGTATTACAAAGATGGCTAGGTCTGTGTTGGTGATGGTGAGTTTGATTTTGATATGCTGTTTTCTCCTAAAGTATTGCATGTTTCTGTAACATAATTACGTTTTTGTGAGGTGTGAAATGGGTACAATTCTTTAGGATGAAATAATCACACCAAAAGACCTTTTTTCTGGGTGCTGCGTTTTTAGGTTAATTTTTCACCATTTTCAATTTAATATTGCGGCCGTTTGGTGCGCGCTATCGGGTTAATATTTAGAATTCTTAGGTTTTTATTTAGGTACAATTCTTTGATGTATATTTTGCATCTCACATGGCGTATACGCCACAGACGGTCCTTCTTGTTTTTCATTTTTTAGCAAAACCCAAGAGGTACAATTATTTTCAATAGAGGTGCTAAATAGAACAATTTGGGTACAATCCCCTCGCGAACTTCAACAAAATCGGAGATTAGTGCCGTCTGTGGCGTGTGACGCGACGTAGCTAACTATATTATATCTTGACGGTTTCAAGGCACCGCTCCACAGTAGACCACCGCAAAATTCAAAATCTTTATTTCGAGCCAAGACTCATGTAGGGTTAACAACATTGTTCTTAAAACTAAGTGTTAGTAAACAACACGATACGACGGCACATGTAACTGACAGCAGCGAATAACATACGGACAGTCCACTCTGTCAGCAATCATTTTCAGAACTTTATTTTATTTTTAACATAAGATATCAAAAATACACTTCGCAGTAAAACGTTTATTTTTTCTGAAAGTGAACAGTGGAAACTAGCCATTCAGAGTGAACTTAAATCCTTTGAAGACCATAACGCTTGGGAGTTAGTGAATGTTCCACTTAGTGGCACAGTTGTGCAATGTAGATGGTCAAAAAATTTAATTATAGTTATAGGTACTTATTTTGTTAAGTGGGAGTGTTACAAGCATGTAACAAAATGAGGTTGATACCTATGTATGTTTGATGATATTATAAAAAATAAATTTAGTCTTTGCCTGAATTCTGCTGTTTCATTATAATATTCACTAAGAAAGGTCCAGCATGCTCATTTAAAACCTCTTCTACTCGTATGTATCTGACAGCAGTCAGAGAACCGTTTTCTATGATCACTAACTCCGTGCGATCCTTTGAAGATATCCCAGCCCAAACCATTATTGTTCCTCCACCGAATGGCACCTTTTCTTCAAAACACACTTGATGATACTGTTCTCCTGGTCGTCTAAATACTCTTGGTCTCCCGTCGCGCGTAAATAAACAAAATCTGGACTCATCGGAAAACATAACCTTGGACCAATCTTCATTTTTCCATCGGATATGTTCTCAAGCAAACCGTAACCTGGCAACTCGATGTTCTCTGAGCAGTTTGGGGCCGTTTGCTGGTATATGAGGCTTTATATCAGCTTCACGAAGACGTCGCAGAATCGTATCAGAGCTCACATTGTTGTAGTGAACTTCTTGAAGACTGTTTTGGACCTGAACAGCCGTGAGATATCGATTTCATAACATAGTGCTCACGATGAATCGGTGTTCTCGTGTACTTGTGCACCTTGGCCTGCTATTTCCTGGTCTCTTGAAATCGCTGGAGTACTCTTTGGACCGTTGATAAAGATACACCTACTGTTCTAGCAGTGCTACGCTGACTTCTTCCTTCTTGTATCATGGTAATAATCCGTGTACATTCTTCAGGTGTTGACGACATGAAATTGCACTGAATACTCTGATAAATCCAAGGTACCATTTATAATGACAGCTCGGTTTGAAACAAAAGCAGAAAAAATACTCTTTTCCTAATTTAAAATTTTTCAAAATGCAGATTTACTTGTACAAATGAAACCACTTTAGAGATTTAGAACAAGCATTAGTAACCTGCTTACAATATACAAATTACATGTTTAGATGTAATTTAAATGAGAAATGATAACAAAAATATCCTGAAGTTTTGGAGTGAGTGAGTAAGAGGCCGTTTATCACCCGGTTATATGTGAGTAAATAACCTAATTTGCCATATTATAATCCTAACTAAAAAGTGTAAAATAAAAAAATCAAAAACCCGCGTATGGAAACAAGATTTATGTATATTAATACTATAAACAATCTCATGCAGTCGGAGGCACCTTCTTAACAATAACGACCTATTGCCTCCGAATGCATGAGATTGTTTATAGTATTAATTTATATAAATCTTGTTTCCATCTTTTGTAAGTTCACTTTTTACGCGGTCGGGTTTTTGATTTTTTCATTCACTTTTTTTTACACTGAGCGAGGATAAAATAATAAATCTACCTGTGAGATTAGTTAATTTTCCAATTCTTGCTTACTTAACATTCATTCCGAAGTGCAGTGATGACAGGGCCCGCGTGCACGACGTAGTAGTCACAGAATGTGGTGAGGACCATTTCTCCGAATCAAGTCCTCACTTTTGTGGAAAATCGAACAAATTCTTCGAATAGCGCTCAGGGCGCAAACCGCTCATTTAGTGTATAACAAAAACACTGTATAATAATGCAAGTTTTATTTTTATTTTCGAATAAACTAAGGATTTATACAATTTTGAATATAAGTACATATTTCTATATAATTTTAGCGCAGTAATTGCTAAGACATGTTTTCAACGAGAGTTGCTAGAAATTATTTAAATGTACATTAGGAACAAACATACTATGGAAACATTTACGTTCCTACACAACAGCATAGGTTCCGGGCAGATTGGAAGAGTCTATCTCCATGAAAATAGGCTGGTTGTTGAGGTTGCATGAGCAGTAGCACTTTCCTTTAGGTGTCCCGTCTTCCATCATCAGCATCTTAAGGTCCATGTCTGCTGCGACTGTTTTTTGGATGTCTGTGAAAAATATTTGGTAAGTTAGATCATCTTTGTCACATTTGAGGGTACTTTAATTTGAATCAGTTGATGCTGGTTCCGATTGCAGCACAAGCTTACAATACCCAATCTGTCATTGTGGGCTCGATCAGAGACGGCATTTCACGCTCAGTATTTGCTCACATCCCCGGTTAAGCTGTAGGCTGTTCTTAATTTCTGAAATTTTTGTTTTTTTGTATACCGTCTCTGCTCTTGGTCAATAATAAATAAAAATTCATGACCATTATTTTTTTTGTAATTTATTCACATACCTCCTGGTTTGAGATGAAGAAGCCGTCAAAAGTCCCGTTTCTATCTTCCTAAGCTTTTAAGATGTGAAAAACTGGATTCTTGACTTATGGTGCAATTTCTTCTCTCGCCGCAGTCTAAAATACTTGCACAAAATGTTTGTCTTCCATGAAGTATTCTGATAGCTGAACAGTGTTGATGGTGACTAGCGAGACTGCAATGCGTATCGCGTCACTGCCATGGTCTTTATGATGATGACGGACATGAAAGTACTCGAAGTGTATATATAGCGTAGCCGGCAGTAGTTGTTTGTTGATGATCATCATGTGACCGTTAGTGCTGCACCTTGTTAAGAACAAACATATCATCCTCGTATGCCCAACAGAGCTGTTTGCGCTTGTCCCCTAGTTCATAATGACGGTGATAGTTGCACTCTGACTTGTCGGAACCGTATTAATAATGTTCAAAACTCTTGAAGTAATAAATCAAAACTGCGCTAAGCACACAGATATTTAGCAAACATGTTAACTCAACGTATTTATATAACAAAAGCCATGATT
This sequence comes from Tiliacea aurago, assembly GCA_948098905.1. Taxonomy (NCBI): domain Eukaryota; kingdom Metazoa; phylum Arthropoda; class Insecta; order Lepidoptera; family Noctuidae; genus Tiliacea; species Tiliacea aurago. The sequence goes on along the minus strand of OX402583.1, from coordinate 2,209,561 downwards.
TTGTTAAACCCACGATGCCACCAAAAGTTTCATAATTTACATGAGATTTCGTTGATTTCTGCATCACTTGTTGTCTTGGGTTTCCAAGACAACAAGTGATGTTAGCATATAGTTGTGCTTTAGTAGCTTGTGGCACTAACTGTCCGAAATGCAGATTATTAATTAAAGTGGCAGACATTGGATTTGTTATGTGATTCATTCGTTTTTGGTTTGTCGTTATTTTCAGAAGTTGAATTATAGTCCAAATCTTCATTGTCACACATTGGCCGCACTAGCTTCTGTGGTCGTTGTCTCACTGGCTTCTGTGGTCGTTGTCGCACTGTTGGCATTCGATAACCATGAATCGATTAAGACTTTCAGTTTGTTGCAAACGTCTTCCTTGAAATCTTCCCAATTAATGTTAACAGTCACAGAAGTCGAAGAAGAGTCCACAACTTCTTTCACAGCGTCGAGAATTTCTTTCTCAAGGGCTTCCAAATCGATGTTAACATTTTCTGTTTCTTTGAGAAAGTTTTCCACAACTTCTATCACCTTGTCGAGAATTAGTTTCTTGATGGCTTCCAGTTTGCTGTCAACACCTTCCACTGTGCTGAAAATATTTTCCAAGATGCCTTTCACTTTGTTGAACAAATCTTCCTTGGCCTCTTCCAATTTTTTTAAAATAACTTCAAGGTTTTCTTTAACATCTTCTTTGACCACTTCCACTGTCTCTTCCACGTCATCTGTGACGTTTACCACTGCATCTTTAACAACACCCAATATATCCTTAAGTATTATGGAACGCTTCCGTTTGCCTGTAAGAAGACTACCGACACCTGTAAAAAAATGGAATACAATAGTAAAATTAATTTCATGAGACGTAGCTAACGTTATTTCTTGACGGTATTAAGGCACCGCTCTACAGCAGCCCACCGCTAAGCTACGCGCGTCTACTTAGCTTCGCTTTGTATGAAAGGTTAGGCGGGATCGTCCACTGCGTCGCACGGCCACGACCCAGTACTGTGGCTGAGTCTTAAAGCTTTCGAAACAATGGACAAAACCAAGAATCACTTCAGTCAAGGTGAACAACATCTTCAATTAAATTTCCTCCTATACCACACATGTAATCTGCAGGAACGATTATACTTAACTCACAGCGCCTCGCAGTTTCACCCGCATAGGTTTCGATCCCGTGGGAATATCGGGATAAAAACTATCCTATCTGTTAATCCTGGTTATAAACTATATCTGTGTGCCAAATTTCATCTAAATCCGTTCATTCGTTTTTGCGTGAAAGCGTAAAAAACATCCATCCATCCTCACAATCTTTCGAATTTATAATATTATTATTCTAATAATATGATAAGTATCTCCTAAGACATTCATTGAAATCATATGATGTCAAGGGCAATTTTGTTCAAAATTAAGTACTTGTGATGAATAACGTATTTATTTGGATATGGATTAATATCATGTTTATAAAAACACCTTCGCAAATAATGCATTAATTTAGAACAAATTTGATTACCATAAAAAGGATAAAGTGAGTCAACCTTAAAAGATAGACGCATGCTATTGCAGACTTTTTTTTAGGACTTTTAAAGGGGAACAATTCTGTCATACATTTGCGTAACTTTAACTACGCAGGAGATACAATAATGCACGAGTTGTTCCCAAACACCTCTGCACTCTTTCTTTTTGTCACTCTCGCAGCACGTAAAACGTTGGTACCATCATCACTTGCAGGGAAGGTCAAGTTGACAATAAAGCCGCTTATATAAAGAAGGAGTTATTGAAATAACAGAAAATGTCTTCAAGAATATGAACAACTTTTACTGTGGGACCAAACCTGAAATCGCGAATAAATGATTTACTGTTCCCTACAATTATGTTCGCTTAACTCGGCAAAATGTAGCAAATACTCGTAGCTGTTTCTTTCCAGTCCAGAATCATATACTGACCCGTGGTAACAGGTTGTGCGTCGATGTCCTTGCCACCCTGGATACATTGTTCACGCAACACATGAACATGTTGCTGAAACAATGTTGCACAACATGTTTCCGGTCTAAACGTGGTTTAATAGGTGCACCTAACATGGTTCCCAATCACCTTAACACTTCAATTTTTGGCAAATTAATGCTAAAGTGCTTTTGTAAGAAAACAAATAACTTTAATTTCGGAAGTCGATGTTATTGGATCTGTATTTTTGTTTTTTGACTTCCAAAATTAGTTATTTTTCACTTTGTAGGTAGTGTTTTTTTGAAAGTCGGTTGTTTTTTTTTGATCATCCTAGTACATTTTTAAACATCCGGTATGCAGCTGATTGTATCAGCTCTGTCTATCAGAACTGAGACCCTCTGCTTTCAGCTATTTTCTCTCCACAATCAATATCCAAGACTCCTGACTTATCCACTCTGCCTTCTTCCTTAAAGTAGAAGTTTTAAAAGCACCATAACTCAGCGGCTTTATCTAGAAACTGTTCTAGATGTGATGTTCTAGTTAAGCTGACTGGAATAACTTCAAGAGGACTGCCTCTTGAGGTTATTTCAGTCTGCTTCACTTGAGTCAAATGGATCTAATTTTAGTGACTTACGTTTCCTGGAATACTGGAATAGGGTATAGCTTGTTTGATCAGAGGAACGTTAGCCTGAGGATTTCGCCGAGGTGTTTTTTAACGCAGCCAAAAGTCAGCGGCCAGAAGCTGGTGGTCACTACCGCAATCAGTGTTTTTACATTAGTGGTTGACGAGCGACTTAATTGCTATATAATCAATTCGGTGTCTACGCCCTGTTGGAGTTGTACATGTATATAGCCTCCTCGGATGATTTTGGGACCAAGTATTCATTCAGACAGCCAACTGATTCTCTACGCAATATTGCAGAAAAATTTCGCCTCATTCATTTCTTTTAACAAGGCCATAGGAACCAATGACTGTGCCTCGAAGAGGATCACCCCTGGTGCATGCCACTTTATCATTTAAGTCTCCCTGCATGATCACAACTTCCCTAGATGGTATGGCGCGTAATATGCTGTCCACATCGGCATAGAACTGGTCCGAGACTTTATCAGATTGGGATGTGGGTGCATATACCTGAATAAAATTAACTGGTACAGGGCATGGATCAAGTTTGATGGCAATTTTCTTTCTTTTCTTTCAATAATCCGATCATTTGGAGGTTGATAGCCTTTGATACTACTCTGTAATTTCTTTGACACGTTGAAGGCCACTTCGTTGGCGCTATGATTTTCACCCCCTGTATAGTACATGATGTTCCCTTTACCAGAATTAAAGTGTCCGTTGCCCCTTTTATGCACTACGCTGAGCCCTAGAATGTCAACATTGCATCTTTGCATTTCCCCTTGCTCAACTTACAACTTGCTGGGTCTTAAGCAACCTTTAGAAGTATGAGGAACAGGGTGTAGAGTTCACTAATTCACTATAGAAAAGGAAGATAGAGGATCCTCCCACCAGACGGGTGTTGTGTCTGGTGGGCAACTGCCCAACGGTTGATGTCGGGACGTTTTATATAATTATGCTAGTTGCGCGGTAAACTCTGCTTGCGCGATATAGGAGTGTACGTGACATCAGTGTGACGCGTAGTTCGCATGTGGTGATGTTGATGTTGCTACATCACTCCCCTCCGGAGACCGAAGGTCGATAGTGGGCTGAGTCGTGTATCTTGCGATGCTTGCCAGTGCCAGTAGAGGGTTCCATTGAGTTGAAACCGGGTGCCGCATACTTCTCGGTGAGTCGGAACTGTCTGCAGTGATTCCCCAGTGAGTCGGGGTGGCACTGCATTATGCTCCAGTGAGTCGGATGTGGTACAGCGCCGGGTTGAGGCGCTGGCGTTGACCAGGACAGGTATCATGTCCTCTGCTTGTGGACCAGCCCAAAGTGCAGTGTGCTGTGCCAAGGTGACGGATGAGGCTGTGGGTGATGACCAGGAATGCGCGTCCGCTGCATGCTGATGGTCAGGATACCTGTTGAAACCGTGGGTGCTGGCTGGCTGTGTGATTCGCAGCTCGAAAGCTTGAGGAAGTGATGATGATGATGAAGTCACGCTGAAGTAGTTGCACGAAGGCTGCGCTAAAGTTCATACTTGGGATCACCAGTTTAGAGGCATGAAGAACAGGGTGTAAAGTTCACTCATACTCTATAGAAAAGGGAGTATTCTCCGACCAGACGGGTGTTGTGTCTGGTGAGCAACTGAACACTGCCCTAGTTGCGCGGTAAACTCTGCTTGCGCGATGCAGGATTTTGCGTGACGTCAATGTGACGCGTAGTTCGCATGTGGCGATGTTGATGCCGCTACACATGACACACTGCCGCTGTCTGACATTTCAAGTACCCACTGGCAGATGTTTTCTCAATTGGGTAGATACTATTTTGACCTGTGCCGAGACCAGATGCGTAATTTCCACTCGCTACCTGGTGGTCCACAGCAACGTGGCCGGTAGCATATTTCCCACCATGCAACCCGGAATCACGATGGCGCCTAAGGTCAGTCGGATCGTATGACATTACCAATAACTTATTTTATCTTGTTGTGAAATTAGTGCAGTGGTTTCGACTTGCTTCTTCTGCACTAGGGTTTTTAGAGGTTATAAGCCAAGGCCGCTATAGCTTCTTCTGGTCGGCTGGCCGTCAAGTGTATGGTTATACAGCCATTGCTCGGACGCCAGAGCCTCGTTCGTTACCTGGCCGACGGCACCACGAAGGCCAGAAGGACCATCGCCGGTGAGGTTGACGTTTCGGTCAGCTAGATGGTATTGCTGTTCTTCCCTTACCCTCCCCTTACCCCCCATCCCTTGTATAACAATCTACTATTAATTTCAAAAGACGGTAGCAAAAAACCGAAAATACAAAACCAAAGACAACGATTTCCGTACCTATTAATGAAGGCTTAAAAAAAAAAAGAAAAACTTCTCAAGCAAAGTTATATGGGCCCATCGCGCGAGGAATTATTCTTGTCATTATGAACGAAATTCAGCGAAGTAGCCGTAGTATGTACTATTTGTATGTGGGCTAACGCACTAGTTCCGAACTCAGTCCGTCCTTTAGATCAGTTAGTTCGATTCTTAAAGACCCGGTCGGCGATTTTAGGGTTATGGTTATGCTGCAAAATTCCTATCACTCAAAAAGTATCTAATATTTAAAGCAATAAAACACCACTCGAGTTTTAAGGGTTTCGATTCCCAAGATGAGATCTTTTAGGGAAATTATTCGAATTGACCTCTGCACGCTTTGCGCCCCTGCGCGGTGCTCATATATATCTATAATCCTCTTGACCGTATCCGGTGACAGCGACCGAGACTAATTCTCTTTCCATTCGTGAGCTCTCTGATGACTAGCAAACCCAAACTTGGTCCTGACAACCCGGTCACACCGTATAAAGAAGATTTTATCAGCATCATTTTGTGAGGGCTTTGGGTGACTTTTGCGTATTTGGCGCTTCTTATCTAGGTCTTTAAGACGATATCGATTTTTTTCAAAGCGTTCAGATGCTTTGTGGATATCAAATGACAAAATAAATAATGCCTTAACATAGCTATAATATTTAAAATAATACATACCTTTTACTACGTTTGCCACCACATTTGTCGTATTTTTAGTAACCGTTGCCACGACGGTTCCTGTAACATTTACTAATTGTGCTGTCCCTGTGAGTGTATTGTTTAGTATTTCATTTACGATTGGTATTAGACCTGTGTTGGTGTCGTCGGAAGTAGTTGTGTTCGCTGTAGTGTCCGCAGTTACCGAGAAGGCTAAAGCCGCCTGTAACAATTTAATTCACTGCATATTAGATAGTAATATTATAATAATTAATATTTTTTCTGTATTACAATTGTTAAATAAGAACATAAAATCTTCTAAATTATTTTCATAGGTATTATAATCTTAGTTGCTTGTACTAGGATTTAGGATATGGTGGAGTGGAGTGGACTGAGTGGAGATTAACCTGTATCACAGGCGGTGTGAGCTCATACTTTATGGTAATTGTAGGACGATAAGACGATAAAATTCTTAAAAATATTTAACATAATTACAAGTCTTGAAATAATGACAACTTTAAATAATCAATATTTTATACCAAGTTTACTTAAAAAATACATCTTAACATTGACAGCCTCTTTATGTGGTAAGCAGTAAGGGCGGTTTTTGTAGTACAACCGTAACAAGTCTGCACCAGATTGTTTAGTGCGTTTGTGTTTTGATGATAGTTTTCATCCACTGTTTCCATAGAGTATTATGAGTTTATAATATTTTTCTGCAAAAAATACTGTACCTTTAGATTTTCCAGTAGAACGAATTTTTGTAAGAAAAGTAAAATCTTACAATTGAGTCCTTTATGTGCAATGGCAGCAACATCCTATTTTTCATTAATAGCAACTTTGAATTTGAATGCAAACTGTCAATGTCAAATCAGCTTCATTGTAAGTTCGCAGCAAAAACAGCAACATCCAATACCTGTTTACCGCCGTTTTGGTATATCTGGATGTTGCTACATTTGCATCTATATATTACTCAATTAATTAATAGTCTTTTAAATAAATATAAAGCGAAAATAAACCATTAGAAAACCACATTTTACTTCTTTTTTTTTTTGCAAAACCTCAAGTTTTAAGATTTACTACGAGGAGTAACATAACATAACATCTCCCTTCGGTGATCCGAAGGGTTAGGCAGAGGTGTACACCCCCATTTCGCCAGAGGAGTAAGTAACACAAAATTGGTCTCCCATTAAGTTTGCGGGTCTAAGCGGTCATTATATTTTGATTATATCGCAACAAAACTAATGAGCTTGCTACAAGTACGAAACACCTGTGTACTGTCCACTCACGCGTTCCCGGCGCGCTCGCCTCCCCGCTACTTCACGCCCTTGCACGCCCCTGACCCATTTTTTATGGCTCGCCGGCCGGCGACGTTTCGTAAACAAAAAAAATCTATGAAGCGTTGTAAGATGACGATTGTTTCGTTGAGTGCATAGATAAGGCTATATACAATTCCAGTTGTTTCGTAACTTAAATGACTAAAGTGTTTGTTTAATGGGAACTATAGATCCCAGCAGCATTTTACTTGTAGCTTCTATTTTACAACTCTGGATTCCATGAATTATATATCAATCGAAAGGGCGTAAAATCTCCAAAAAAATGGTATACAATCTTCACCAGTACTATTTGTCATTAAACACAAGCTGACAATGTCATTTTCAACTACAGATTTCATATTTCCACAGCCTGATAAAACACAGATAATTTTTTTTTAATAATAGCGTGATAGAAGGGCTTTTAGCCACCATTTGCCGAACACACGCACCTGCGTTCAAAAAATTCAAATAAATGATATTGGACTTGGACATGTGACGCTTATTATCAAAGCCCAGATTCGGACTTGGACAATCTAGTGGGTATGTTATAACTACTGGGCGAATTTCACCAATGAAAACTGTACCCCAAGTGTAAGTTTGCAAGAGAGTAAACGTAACTATTTCGTTTGCGTTAAAATTTGACCGATAGATCATAATACAAAGAGTGTATGAGTGAGAATAAAAATCATAACGCAAACGCGCTAGTTACGTTTACTCTCTTGCAAACTTACACTTAGGGTACTGAACGCGATCAGCACATAAACTACGTTTAAGAGCTGTCAGTGTCATTATTTTTTTTGTAATATTGACACTGACAGCTCTTGAACTCGGTTTAGATGTGCTGATCGCGTTCAGTTTGATTGGTGAAATTGGCACTAAGTGGTTCATTATCAGATTTGAACACCTCCAAATTGTTAAACGGTACTATTTCAACGTACAGCCGACGGGACTTCACAATCTACCTGAATATTTTACCAAGAATGATTCCATTCCGCGAAATAGAACATTGTCATGTTTTTAACGATTGCACCTCACTGCAAACTCGAAATTGCGGAACTGGTTTCGGATTTGAGAATTAGAAATTACGAACTTTTCAAACTCCACGTTAGCATCAGTTAAGATGATTCCTACAGTTTAATTAGCCCGTGAAATTCAAAAATCTCAATTCAATAAGCAGGTGTTAGGGGGTGAGATTGTACGGGGCACCGGTGTGGGCGCGTTCTCTGAGGCTGCGACCAGCCCAGCGGTTGAACGCGTCCCAAAGGGTCATGGCCATCAGGCTGGTACGGGGCTACCGCACGGTCTCCCGTGAGGCGGCGAGCCTCCTTGCCGGACTGCCGCCGTGGGATCTGGAGGCAAAAGTCCTCGCGCACATTTGAGAGTGGCGCGAGGAGGTGAAACGCCGGGGTGAAACTCCGCTGCCGCGAGAAATCGCGGCACAGCGGACGGAGCTCCGGCGGGATCTCATGGCGGCATGGAAAGTGCGATTGTCGCAACCCAGCGCTGGGCACGCCACAATTGTGGCAATAAGTCCCCTCTTTGAGGAGTGGCTAGAGAGGCGCCACGGCGTCCTCACCTTCCGCCTGACGCAGGTCCTCACCGGACACGGTTGTTTCGGGAGGTTCCTGTTCAGGATAAAGCGGGAGGAAACCCCCGATCGCCCGGAGGACACGGTGGAGCACACGGTGGAGGTCTGCCCGGCTTGGGCGGAGCACCGCCGTGTCCTCACGGAGGCGATCGGCGGCGGCGATCTCTCGCGTCCAGCCCTGGTTCAAGCCATGGTTCGGAGCGAGAGTGCATAGGAGGCCATCACCTCCTTCTGCGAAGCAGTAATGCTCGCGAAGAAGGAAGCGGAACGCGTGAGGGTGAGGCAGGGTTCGCGCCCTCACGCTCTTAGCCGCCGCAGGAGACGCCCCGGGCGTCGGGAGTCGCAAGCTGATTTCCGGCTACCGTAGGCGCGGGCCTGCGGACGGTGAGCGATGGGTAGCTCGCCGTCCGATAAGGAGCAGGCCCGGGTCGACGGTGCGTTGTGTTTCACGCGCGCCTCAAAGAGATGTCAGCACCAACTGATGGGGTCCGTTAGGGCCAATGCCTGCCAGGGTTGCGAGTTTGTCCGAAAGGAATATCGTGGCCCTGGCACACAGGCAACGGAAGGAACACGGGTGGGTTTTAGTCAGTAAAAGTCTGACACGCCCTCCCGCTCAGCCCAGAGCGGGAGCAGTTATTTGATAATTTCCCACCCAAAAAAAAAAAAAAAAAGGGGGTGAGATTTGCAGACTGCGCCAAAGTACTTGCTGAGTAAGAGTTTCATGCGAATATGAACTTTTTAAATTGTCATATTCGTATGCGACGCTTACTAAGCTAAGTAATGTCAAAGTGTGATCTGTGGATCTCGCCCTTAACAACTCCATGCCAAACGGAATCAACGAGCCGGACATTTTTAAATTAATAAAAAAAAAATGTACTTACGATTGCGACGACCAATGACAAAGCTATCTTCATTTTGGAAGAGAATTATTTGTTACAATGATTGTCGAAGTACGTCTTTGTAACCCGATGATGAGCAACTTGTAACTTCGGTCACAGAACGCAGCCTTTTATATGATCCGAATATTAGCTTCTAGTTTACACCTGCGCAAACACGGACCCGAAATGTAAATTGAAACGTAATTAATTTATACTCGACGCACACAACTCTTCCTGTAGACTCAAGATAGTTCTAGAATATTTGCAATGCATAATAATATGCACTTCATACTTAAAGAATTGTAGTCCTACTATTCCTCAAAATACCATCTCGACACTAATCTGCATGATCCTCATATTTATGGCCAGACCAAGATTGTCTTTTTAGGGTTCCGTACCAAAATGGTAAAAAGGAACCCATATGATGAGACTAAGTTAGTCTGTCTATACCTATGTCTGTCTGTCACACCTGGATAACTCAAGAACTACTAATGCTATCATCAACTTAAAATTTAGAATAGTTTTAGATGACGTTTGCCCAACTATTTTTCAAACAAGAAAGAAATAAAAAAAAATATACCTTTAATGCAAAAAGGACTGAAAGGGGGTCTTAAAAAATTTAAGTAGGGCTACTAGGGCGTGTGGGGTTTCATATGAAAGAACGCTGTTTGCACATTCTCAAATTTTAGGCAGCATAGTTTCCGACTTTTGATGAAAAATTAAAAAAAAAATACCGTTGCCGGTCCCTTATCTCCGAAGGTTGCATAGATAAAAATCTGAAATTATTCTATGTGATGGAAGTGTTCATAATTATGTAAAGATTACAGGATAATAAAACGACGTCTCTAAATAGCACAGTTTTTCAGAAATCGTCAACATCATATAATATATACGTACGGAACCCTCGGTGCGCGAGTCCGACTCGCTCTTGATTGGTTTTTTTTTGTGAAACATTTTTACGCGCACGTAAAACCGATTGAGACTGTGAACTCTGAGTTAACTTTTAGTTTTTGTTTTTTATATCAAATAACTTCTCCCGCTCTGGGCGGAGCGGGAGGGCGTGTCAGACTTTTACTGACTAAAACCCACCCGTGTTACTTCATTTGCCTGTGTGCCAGGGCCACGATATCCCTTTCGGACAAACTCGCATCGCAACCCTGGCAGGCAGTAATTCATCTCTGACGTGTAGGTAAACGTGAATTTTGAACCAATTTACAGAAATAAACCTTTTGAACACTCAAACTAAACAAAATGCACTAAAAAAACATACAGCAATATATAGTATTAGTAAAGTAAAATAGGTAGGTAGGTAGTATTGTAGGTAGGTACAGTAAATTATATGTGAGTAACTAATTCGTGTCTTTATTAGGTATCTACATGAAAGGTTACCTACATGAAAATCTGAATAAATAGTCTGGTATTAGATGTGTTGGTTAAAGAGGGTGCTGCTTCTGGAAACAAAACGGGCTAAAATAATCGATTCCCGGCTCACGAAGAAGCTTTTCCAAAAATGCAGTTTTATTCTCCTCCAAAATCGAGGTCTTTGTTCTTTTATACAGGACGTGGAAAGACTATGTCCCCTGCCTGATCAATGTTATTTATGTTTTACATGGACAAAATGGCAAGGGGTGCTTGCACACTTAATAACGAGCCCCCAAAAACGGTCGCTAGCATATAGTGACGTAACGACAAGGGAGCAACACTTCTTGAGGTGCTTGAGGAGTGCAGAGGTATTCCACGGCTATCAGAACAATCCCAGAGCCCGGAAGATAGCCAATAAAGGCAAGCCAGAGATGAGGAACAAGACTACTCCCGGGAGATAGGGTCAGTGGGGTCGCTACTGCCCAACAGTTCGCCACAAGCTGCCCTGCGGGTTTCCGTATCTCTCTTGGTCTGGCTCCTTACCTGTTCCGGCAAAGTAAACTCTACCGGCAGAGACCAAAATTCGGAGCGCGCAAGCCCCACCACGACGTTAACGTCACGTACAGCGGGCGGTGGGTTATCATTATTATATAATTATTGGTTTTCCACAATTCCAATAAATGCAGACAAACGATGCCATAACCTTGGATTAACACGTTAAACTACAACAGTACCTAAAATAAGTGTTTTTTTGTTATTTCTCTTCCGGTTGGTACAGACAGACACATATTGCATACTTTCCTACTGAACATATTTGTTATATGCACAACTGTTACTAGGTAGGTACGCCGTTTCTGTATTTTTCTTCTCAAAAGGTAAATAAAATAAGATATATAAGAAAACATAGGTCTACCTTCTTATTAAATTTTTAACGTCATTGCATACAGATATTTATCCAAGTGCTACTATGTAATGTAGGTACCTACAAAGTAAATAATAATTAAGTTTAATTTAAATAGTAAATAAGAAAAATATAATGAAATGAACATGCAAGTTGCTCTTGTCTTTATCTAAATGTATACTAAAAATGTTGCTTATAGATTGTGGCTCGGAGATATCCGATGTATTTGTCGGGCACAAATAGTCGGCAGAAAAGGCCGTGGACCTCTGGGCAGTCTATACGTCTCCGTAAGGTTTTATAGGCTACCGTGAGCTGATCAAGTCCTCTTCTCACCTCCAATGAGCTAAAACCCAACATCCCTAAAAGATAGTTGGTAGGGTACTTACAGGGAAAGAAATTGTATAACCTTTGGAAGATTAATCTTAGAAAGGTTTTCTGGATCTTTTTAAGAATAGAATAGAATAGAATACTCTTTATTATGTACACCATCAAAGTTACAGATATAAATGTTGAAATTTTATTTATGCATAGTTTTTTTTTAAGCATCCGTGTTTGGGTCTTGCTATAGGGGTGCCAACACAGGCACTGGACTCGAGTTTGCATCGAACCAGAGTGGTGTACAAGAGCCTAATAACATTTGGTTTACGGAAGTCACGAGCATTTCGCAAAACAGATCCCAGGCGCCTGAAAGATTTCTTTGCAAGGGTAGAGACGTGATCTCTAAAAGTAAGACAGCGGTCGAAAGTCACTCCCAGACAAAGATTGTACACTCCTACAAATGAATATTGACGCCGTCGTTGAGCGAAGCATTGTGAACAAACAAATTTTCAATATAAACTTTATGTTGGTAACACGAGTAATTACTTCACCACCCAAAATTTTGTCATAATGGAATGGTCGCAGCCCTCTACCTACGTCTTGACGTAGCACTTGTTAATATTGAAAATTTGTTTGTTCACAATGCTTCGCTCAACGACGGCGTCAATATCCATTTGTAGGAGTGTACAGTCTTTGCGCTTAGTTTAGTAAAATCTTATTTAAACGATAGACAACAGCTAGTTCAAATAAATGGTATCAATTCACTCGGTTTAAAAGTAAAAATGGGTGTTCCTCAAGGCTCGATATTGGGTCCTTTCCTCTTTTTAGTGTATATTAATGATCTACTCCTTGAGTTTTAAGGTAGATAGACGTGCTACAAATTTTGACGACGTAAATAACGCCTTACTGCAGGTCCAAAATTGGTTCACTGCCAATAATTTAGTATTAAATGGAAAAAAAACGAAGTGCATACGATTTTCTTTACCAAATGTAAAAAGTAGTGATTATGAGATAGTATTGAATCAAGAGAAACTAGAATTCGTCGATAAAACTGTTTTCCTGGGGATCACGCTCGACTCTAGGCTTCAATGGGGTCCTCATTTAACATCTCTTGCAGGACGGCTAAGTTCAGCAGCATATGCTGTCAGAAAAATCCGTCAATTTACTGATGTAGATACCGCGAGGCTAGTCTATTTTAGTTACTTTCATAGTATCATGTCTTACGGTATTTTACTTTGGGGACGGGCTGCAGACATCGAGTCTATTTTTATTCTGCAGAAAAGAGCCATCAGAGCCATATATAATCTCCGCAGGCGCGATTCTCTTAGGGAACTGTTTAAGGATATTAACATCATGACGGTGCCTTGTCAATACAGGGTGTTTGGTGCATCGTGTGCCAAATTGAAATGGTCGACTGAAGGAGTCATCCGCTAGCCTTTTAGACCCTTTAACACCCCTCATGCTCTGTGGATTTTTTTTTATCGACTTTTTATTGTTTTCAAAAAAAAAGACCCAAATTTTACATTCAAATACAGATTAAAAAAAAAATATAAGGCGTAGACTCTGAATTTTATTTTTATTTCGATGTGTATAATTTAAGAATACTTTTAAATACAAAATTAGTGATATTAGTCACCTAGTTCTTTTTTAATTCACTCGCAAAGGTAAAACTTAAATTAAAGCTGTACATGATACAGCTGTTTATAAGGCTACAAAAAAAAAATCAAAAGCGACCGGGATCTTCCAACTCCCTCATTAATTCTCCAGTCTATCCTCTTTCTAATGATGTGCCACATGCCATAAAAGTATTTTAACAACTTTGTGAATTCGCTAGAATTGTGAATCGAGTCACCTAAGGCTAATATTCAAAATTATGATTTAAAAAAAAATCTCTTAAATGATACCTGTCAAACCTATAAATCTGCTATCTCATTCTTATGGTTAGGTAAATTCGTGTCTCATATCTGTATCTTTCGGGGGATTTACTTGAAATAAAAAAAAAAAATTGCATTTTTAACATTTATTTAATCATTGTTACAAATCTTGCTCAAATTGTTGGCCTCTGTTGCGAATGCAGGCCCGACACCTGTTTCGTATTTCAACAGTTGTTGTACGAAGTCGTATTTCCTCCTTAATAGTATTGAATGCCGCTTCTATGCGTTGGACTAATACCTCCCTAGTTGGAACCTCCGTGGCATATACCAACTCTTTGGCACGTCCCCAGACATAAAAGTCTAACGGAGTTAGATCTGGGGAACGTGGTGGCCATGGAATAGGGCCATCGCGTCCAATCCATGCATTGGGGAACACATTGTCGAGATATTCCCTCACAGTCAATCGCCAATGCGCGGGACAGCCGTCATTTTGAAATAAAATGGGCACACGTTCATTAAATACGGGCACATCGGTCACTAATTCGGGCAGGTCATTTTGTAGGAGTTCCAGGTAGTCTTCGCCATTGAGATTATCGGGCAGGTAATGCGGTCCAATTACCTGATTCCCAATCACTCCTGCCCAAACGTTTACACTAAACCTTCTTTGAGAAGATTTCTGTCTTTTAACACGTGGGTTTTGCGTTTTCGTTGTCCAGTGGTGCAAATTGTGTAAATTGAGGATCCCATCCTTGGTAAATTTGGATTCATCCGTCCACAATATTCTTTTTAAAAAATCAGGATCATCCACATCCGTGTGTAAAAGAAACCGACAAAAAGCCACTCGTATCTCAAAGTCGCCACCCTCAAGACCTGCAACAAACAAAAAACTCTTTTAAATTTCCCTCGGGCAATAAGTAATTGCACAAGAAAGGACCCGCTGTTCGTGCTAATAGATTCACTACCTGGAAGTGACGCCATACCATACCCATTACCTGCTAAACAAAGGCAAGGTCAAACAAAGCTTGCACGGGTTTAAAGTTAGTTTAAAATTACGTACCTTGCACCGGAGTGTAGTGGAATGGATGCTTTTTGTTTTGACGAAGTACTTTCCACACTTTTCATATTGAAATATCAAGATGTGATGCCACATTTCTAATGCTTCTTGTAGGGTCTTCCTCAAAAAGTGCCAGTATTCTCTCGTCTACTTCAACATTATGTCGCACAATATGGCCCCTTGGTTCATTAAACGTAACACTGCCAGTCTCGCGTATGCGTCGGTATGTGTCTTGGAAGACTCTGCGGCCAGGTAATCGTCTACCAGGAAAGCGTTCCTGGTAAAGTCGTTGCGCTGCACGAGCGACGCCATTAGCGGCTCCGTAAGCCATCATGATGTCCGCATATTCTTCGTTAGAGAATGTCGCCATTGCAATAACAAAAAACTCAAAGTTTAACAATAACAACAAAAATTAAACAAATGTAACAAGAACCAGCAAAACTTAACGATAACAAAGTAATAAAAGAATCGCGGAGTATGGTGAACTTGCACACACGTTAGGTAGCAGAGGCAGTCATGTCTCGACTAAAAAAATGGCGGGTCGGGCGGCGCGATTTGTTCAAACCGATTTAAGGTATGCAAGAAAGAGATAGAAGATAGATTTTACTGTGAAAGAGTGAGAAAACAAATTTAACCTCTTTCTCAAGTAACAGTTCCGCAATAAATATTTTTTCATTAGAATTTGGAATGTAGTTTTATGTGACTTGATTCACAATTCTAGCGAATTCACAAAGTTGTTAAAATACTTTTATGGCATGTGGCACATCATTAGAAAGAGGATAGACTGGAGAATTAATGAGGGAGTTGGAAGATCCCGGTCGCTTTTGGTTTTTTTTTGTAGCCTTATAAATAGCTGTAACATGTACAGCTTTAATTTAAGTTTTACCTTTGCGAGTGAATTAAAAAAAAAACTAGGTGACTAATATCACAAATTTTGTATTTAAAAGTATTCTTAAACAATACACATCGAAATAAAATTACAATTCAGAGTCTACGCCTTATATTTTTTTTTAAATCTGTATTCGAATGTAAAATTTGGGTCTTTTTTTTGGAAAACAATAAAAAGTCGATAAAAAAAAATCCACAGAGCATGAGGGGTGTTAAGGGGTCTGAAAGACTAGCGGATGACCCCTTCAGTCGACCATTTTAATTTGGCACACGATGCACCAAACACCCTGTATATCTATGAAAACATCATGTACGTAAGAAAAAATTTACATCTTTTTAGTAAAAGAGGCGAAAGACATAATTATAGTACTAGAAGTAGGGATCTATTAGCTCAACCAGGTTTCAGACTGGCAAAAGTAGACTCATCTTTCATGGGGTACTGTTTAAAATGTTATAATAAAATCCCTCATACTTCAACTTAATGAGACGAAATTCAAATCTTGTATAAAACGCACACTATGCAAGCAGGCATATTATAGGTTGGGGGATTACATCGCTGATAGAAATGCTTGGCTCAATGCTGGTCCAGCTCCACAACCACAACTAATTTATTAACATTTGAAAATACTGTTGGAGCTGATGAAGATTGGCTATCTTTTCATTGTATAAACTCGAATCTCCTTTGTATTATATAATTGCATATCACAGGTGTGAGTACTATGTACAATAGAGCTACCATATACCGGGTAATTATGTCTTTCATTGACTTAAATGTGCCCTGGCGGCTGAGAGTATGTCATGCTCACTCAGATGTCTCGCTGATGGTGGCGTGTGTGTTGGATCATTTAGCTCCCTTCAAAATGGTTGAGCTGAATGGTGCTGATCCATGCGTCATGTTCGTGAACGGGCGCTGTCAGTTGGGACTGGTCATCTCTTAGCTGCCACGGCTTATTTTTAATTATTTTAGTTTTGAATTGTTATCTTTTTATCACGGACGCTTTTGACGTATTGCATCGTTCTCACATGTTTAACTTCAATATGAATGATGTAACCAATATTTTGTACCAATATTTTAATTTAAAAGAGTGTCCGTGGAGTTTCTTGCCCGTTCTTCTCCATAGGAACCTACTATTTGGAATGGGCAACTAGCTTCATATTTGTAACTGACCGACTTCTTGACAATTCAAAAGTGCCTGTCAATGGTTTAATTGAAATAAATGCTTTGAGTTTGAGTTTTGTCTGTCCTGGATGTGTGCAACAAGCTTTAGGTCGTCGGCATTATTATGTAGAAGGCATTTGGCAAACTTAACATTTCCTATGATATCATTGATCATAATTAGGAACAGAGGCGGCCCTAACACTAATCTCTGACTCACGCCCGAGCGGGCTTGGACTCAAAGCAGCCATGTCTGACAAACTGCTTGCGATCTCGCAGGTAGTCGGAAAAGAAACGGAGAAGAACGGACGAGAATGGCCCCCCTCTCAATCATACTCAATTTGTGATTTTGAACTTAGTAAGTATGAAAAGCATTAATGAACCAGTAGGAAAAAATCATTGTGTAACTGTATCTGTGATTTGAAAGGTTTACTTCAGTTATATTATTATTTACTAAGCTTTTATTTTATTTGTAACAAATCGTGTAGTTAATCTGTGATGTGCTAGCCGATTCCTTCCAGAAACAAACTGTAAATAAAAATTTCCAAACAATTATTTTAGTATTTTTATTTAAAAACACTGCTACCCTACTACTACGTACTAAGTCCACGTTACCAGCGCTTGTTACATTTTACTTAGATATACATTTATTTGTTTTCCAAACAAATATAAAATACGAGCAATTTTACCAACACAAATTACAATTGTTGTTGCTGTAATCTGCCCCACTAGGGCAATATTTTAGACTAGTGGAATCTGCCCGACCAAATCGAACTAGTGGTGCAGATTCCTCTCCAAAATTATAGGCATTCCACTTTACTCCACCAGTGGGGCGGCCGATACCGAGTCACACCAGATTGTCACACCAGTATGACAAACAGGATTTTTTTTCTCGTTTGTCACACCACTGATTTTTCCACACCATTTATTCCTAACTAGTGCTGTCCTAGTTATAGGTACTTACTGCTTAGTTAAAATTAAAAACCTTCAAATTACGTTTTTATTAATATTAAAAACCTTCAAATTACGTTTTTAACGCAATGTGTCAAGGAAATGTCCCAATGATATATCACCATTTAAAAGTCTTAATTGGCAGAAAATGATAAAATATTATCTTTATCAGTTTGGTCGGCCCTTCTTTTCCTTTTGATTGAATAATACTGTTAATAAATTTAGTATGGTTTTATTTATATTTTTATTTAATTGGGAGTGCCAACTTTCACAAACGTTGTTGGTTCTGTGCCTTTGACCAATTATATTCCAGTCGGCGATAAATTGTTCATCATTTAGCCATTATCGGCCATGTCTGCTATGAACTGTTTCATCTTTTCCCCGCTAAATTCATTAGATTCTGTCTTTATGTGTACATCCATCCGTTTTTAACAAGTTCTAATGGAGTTAGTGGCAATGCCGTACATAGTCCCACAATTCTTTTATGTAGTTTACTTTTCAAACCAATTGATTTCAGTTTTCGCCATAAGCTCTGACAATAACGATAGTAACACTTTTTTACCGATATATGTGGAAAATAAAATCTTAAGGCGCAACTAGTCGATACTTTTTCCATACAAATTTCGGAGGGGTTTTACTCCACTGTTACACATTGTACATCTAAAGTAAAACATGATATCGTTTTGTCTTATTATTAATTTTGTCTGTACAGAAGCAGAATAGTAAAAAAAAAACATTCAAAAGTTATGAGCCAACAAAGATTCGTTTTTCCTGCTAATTTTAACGCAACTTTGGGCGTAAATAAGAAATAAAAGAAGTATGTAATGTCGAAAACAAAGCTCGTTCCGACAAAGCTCAATTGTCGAAGATTATAATAAACTTTATTCGTAATTGATTTATGGAGTAGTTTTTTCATAAAACCCCACCTTCCAAAGAAGTTTTAGTATTTTTTTACGCACGTGGTTTAGTATGAATGATTGTGCAGCTTCTAACTGCTCATCACTAGTGCTATCTCTGTCGGACACGATGTTAAGTGAGACAGCGTGCTTTTTGGCCGCGCCCGCCACACACTGGTCCCGAATGATAAAAAAGTGGACATTAAGAAATTTTTGACAGAAGGTCAACGGATTCGGCTGATTTTTTTTTTGTAGACAGCTGATGCAATTACAAATCACTTTTATAGATTGAGTTTTTGCCAAATAAGCCGTATTTTCAGAGAAAAAAAATATTGAAATATTTTTTGTATGAAAGAAATCCTAATTTTGTCTTTATCTTCCAAGATTCAAACGTATTCAAAATAAAACTTAGCGCAGCTTGTAGAGGTGCTAATTGCTCACCACTTTGTCATAGACACTCTTCTGCGATTTTGTGCTCCTTTTGAGTTACAGGCACTTTAAATATTTTTTGTATAAAAAAATTCTAATTTTGTCTTTATCTTCCAAGATTCAAACGTATTCAAAATAAAACTTAGCGCAGCTTGTAGAGTAACTCTTACAAATATATGAAATTATCAGTATCAAATAAACAAACAAGGAAATCTCAAAACGTGTTCAGACATGTTTATGTACAGGTAAGTTATTGTGTGACTCGTATGTAAAATTTTTTTTGTATAGAGTCATTGCTTAATTACCCTATAAGTGACGATTTCGGCTCTATTTGGTCATCTAGTCGAACGCGTCGAAAACGCTGAATGATGAATAGGTATATAAATTGCAATTAAAAATTCCCTTTGTAGTTTTGCGGTATTTATGTAGGAGCACATCTTAGTATGTTTTATTTTCTCGTGACTCATCCAAATTGCAAGAATATTTGGCTCATTATCTAACTACCCCATTAAGTAATGAGGTAGTTAGGTAATGAGCCATTATCTAACTACCCCATTAAGTAACGGGATAGTTGGGTAATGAGTCATATATCAATAGTATAAGGGCAAGCGGAACCCGTTTTTGTTCATTACGCGTCTTGTGCTCGTAAAAACAACACAATTTTTTATCAACTATCACCACATTGTAACTTTTATTTATTTGCCTGTAACATTTTTGTATCAAAATGACTACATTTGTGACTAATTTAGACATTTTTTCTTTTTTGAGTAATAGTGGGTGCCTTAAAAATAGTGATTTACTGTGTCAAACCATTATAAATCGTATTTCAAGTGAAATTCCAAACGAAGAGCTCAGTATTATCAAAAAGTTTTGCCAAAATTATACGTCAAACCTAGCTAGAAGATGGGACAATTCAGGTAGAAACGAAAGATTTGGTGTTAAAAACAAGGAGTGGTTGGAGTCTAAAATACATCTTTAAAAGTTACTTGTAATTGTATCAGCTGTCTACAAAAAACTAGTAAAGCTCATCCGACAACGAAAAATTTAAAGTGCCTGTAACTGAAAAGGAGCACAAAATCGCAATTGAGTGTCTATGGCAAAGTGATGAACAATTAACCCCTCTACAAGCTGCGCTAAGTTTTATTTTGAATACGTTTGAATCTTGGAAGATAAAGACAAAATTAGGATTTTTTCATACAAAAAATATTTAAAGTGCATGTAACTCAAAAGGAGCACAAAATCGCAGAAGAGTGTCTATGACAAAGTAGTGAGCAATTAGCATCTCTACAAGCTGCTTTAAGTTTTATTTTGAATACGTTTGAATCTTGGAAGATAAAGACAAAATTAGGATTTTTTCATACATAAAATATTCAAAGTGCATGTAACTCAAAAGGAGCACAAAATCGCAGAAGAGTGTCTATGACAAAGTGGTGAGCAATTAGCCCTTCTACAAGCTGCGCTAAGTTTTATTTTGAATACGTTTGAATCTTGGAAGATAAAGAGAAAATTAGGATTTTTTCATACAAAAAATATTTAAAGTGCCTGTAACTCAAAAGGAGCACAAAATCGCAGAAGAGTGTCTATGACAAAGTAGTGAGCAATTAGCATTTCTACAAGCTGCGCTAAGTTTTATTTTGAATACGTTTGAATCTTGGAAGATAAAGACAAAATTAGGATTTCTTTCATACAAAAAATATTTGAATATTTTTTTTCTCTGAAAATACGGCTTTTTTGGCAAAAACTCAATGTACAAAAGTGATTTGTAATTGCATCAGCTGTCTACAAAAAAAAAATAAGCTGAATCGGTTGACCTTTTGTCAAAAATTTCTTAATGTCCCCTTTTTTATCATTTGGGACCAGTGTGCGCCAGTGAGTTCGAGCCCGCGACTAGTTGGCTCTTAAGGCATTTGCTACGGCAATCTCAAAATCTGCGTGGAATACAGTGAGACACCAATCAGGAATTTTAATTTTCAGGATGTCAAACATTGCAGCATATGTCGACTCTTTTTTGTCGCTCATGAGCACATGTATTAGCGGTATCACTGAAGTTGTTTGAGACGTGCTCCCCAAGTCGCCGAGAATAGAAATTTATAGCATAGATTTGCTACATTTTATAGAACTTTGCTACATTTTATAGTTATTTACAGAATATAATGACAATATTCTATTCCACAAACAAAAATAACCTATAAATAATAAATGCACAAATAAACAAAGAGAGGAGCTCGTGGCTAAGTCATAACAGCCGCACGGGTCGATCCATCAGGGATGGGTAAAGCAGACTCCTCCGTGACACGGAAAACACGTTAAGCCGTTGGTCCCGGCTCTCATTCGTGGATCTTTGACAGTTGTTACGGGTCGTCAGAAGCCCGAAAGTCTGGCAACCAGTATTACCAAGTGTACCCAGTTACTGGGTTATGGAGGTCAGATAGGCAGTCGCTCCATGTGAAATACTGGTATCCAGCTACATCCGGTTAGACTCGGAAGCCGACCCCAATATAGTTGGGAAAAGGCTAAGCTACCAAATATTAGAAAAATACTAAATATTCAGACAGTATAGTATAATATAGTATAGTAATAGACACATTTTGTTAAGAAGAAAACAACTCTCAGTTTAAAATCATGTTTATTTACAACTTAAAAATAATAATCTTACAAATATGTAATAGAATCTTTTTGTTACAAAAAATATTATGCCATACGAAGATATCAATTGCCGTGTTTGGCGGGTCTCCGTTGAGATTGGCCGCCGCCACCGTGGATGTGCATGATTATTGGGTGCTTCGGAGTTAGCACGCCGTCGGAAGGCCGAGTGTCGTGATTTCTTTGATTTAATTTAAAAAACGTATTATTTTAATACCGAATTATAATATTCACTGTTGCAACACTGTCAAATACAAATTATTAATGTTGTAACAAACTTTTAAATGTATTTTCATTATAACAACTGAATGTATTATTTTACTTTGGCAACACAGAAATAACGGTTATCATGTTATCGTTATTTCTGAGTGGGGGAAAAGTCATTTTAAATAGTAAAATGTAGTACAGAGCCAGCCGTCGTTTAGTTGTGAAATAGTGCAGCTGTGCGGAATAAAAGTTTAAATAAATACCAAGAAAAGAGTGTATACGTTCAAATATCGACCTTCTTCTTTTTTCTATTGTCGACCTCTTAATCCCTTTAAGTACCACTTTTGATAAAACTCCCAGTTTATTGAAACTTTAGTAAGGTTGAAAATGTCTATCTATCATATCGAGAGCCCAATGGCTCAGTTGTAACAGGCAAGTCGCGAATTGTAGGCCATGGGAATTGTACCCAAGCAGGCACATTACTTTGTGCAAATTATTTCATCACCACTGCTCACAAAACGGTGAAGAAAACATCGTGAGGAAATCGGCATGTCCTACCAAAAATTCAAAGAGAAGACATGTGATATCCGTGACGCTCTCGGCACCCGTGGTGGATTATGGCCCACTCCCTCTCACAGAGAGGAGGCCGGTATCCCAGCAGAGGGAGCAGCTGGCTGTCGCAAAAGGGGCGGTAAACAGATTCTGTTTACCGCCCCTTTTTGCGTCGACCAATAAAACATAATTTTGTTTTGTTTAAATAAAATTTTCAGGCTCTATTACAATGATCACAGCTAGATGCGTTGCGATGTGTTCTTTGTTGTGTCATGTTTACCGCAAATAAACGTATTTTCTTTCTCTTTTCTTTCTTTTCTTTCAGATGTCTGACCACCCTTTACCCATTATTTTACCATCTTTTTTTTCATTTACAAAGACAAGGGTGGCTCGGCAAAAATCTGATGCGGCGTGTTATTAGTTGATGAGCGTAGGTAAGTATTACTATAGCGGCCGAGCGCTGCAAGCAAGAATAGTCCTTAGAGTGGTTCTTTGTACGGACTCGTGCTAGTACCTACTTTTCTAAAAGAGGATTTACTCTAATTAGCTATCAGCTTACTGTTCCATAATTTACCTAACACATCCTTTTTGACCACAAAATCGAAAATATACGCTATTGACTCACTCTAGCATAATATATGGCACGATATAGGTAGGTACAGCTTGTTGTAAAAACACTGTCTGACCCGAAGTTAAGGCTTCTACAGACCGGCGCGACTCATGACGCGACACAGATGCACCGCTCGTCGCGCGACACGCGGGGCTTTAGTGTCGCGTCGCTTGTCGCGCCGGTTTGTAGAAGCCTTTAAGGGTAACATTCATACTTATATCATATCAAATATGAATGATTTTTTGATGAATTGTTATTTTCTATTTTGTTGACGGGCCTACACTGTCCTCCCATACCTATTAACACTGTAATTTGAAATCATTGTAAAAGCCAATTATTTTTTTAAAAGAGTAACCGTGGAGTTTCTAGCCGGCTCTTCTCCATAGGAAACGACCAATTGGAACCGTGCACCTGCTACTGACATTTCATAAGTGCCCATGTAGGTTTATGTGAAATAAAATATTTTGATTTTGAATGAATTATTTTATTTAACAGCAGACGCTAGCGCTGCCTATGGACTAGCGTCCATGCCACAGAGCACACAGACGCGGCATGGTCAAACCTTCCATACAAACCAAGCGTGTCACCGTTTACCAACTCGCACTACGACCGAGTATGACATAATTATACTGACGGCTTTGAAGACGGTCCGTGACAGAAGTCGTGCGCTCATCGCATTTTCGGGGCCACATTTTATTAGTACCGTCTCTAAACTCTACTTTCCGTGCTCTGTGGTCTACACATTCTCGAACAAACCATTTTTTGCCGCAGCATCATGCTGAGATACGGGCCTTTTGGCCTCGTACAGGACTTTCTGTTTTTAACCGACTCCCAAAAAGGAAAAGGTTATATGTTCGGCTGTACGTTTGTTTGCTTTGTTTTTTTTTTTTTTATGTTGTTCACCGATTTCTCCGTCAATTATGGACCGATTTTGAAAATTATTTCTGTGTTTTAAAGGGTATGCTCTCGAGGTGGTCCCATTGCCACCAAATTAGAATCTAATGAAGGGATCCCATGGAAATCGAGGGAAACCCTCAAATTTTATAGGCAAACCCTTAGCGATTTGGATATTTTTTATAGTAACTCGTGCATTTGCTTTCGAAAAGCACCATTTGGTGAAGTGGAACTGATGATGGAGACCACAGTTTATGTTTCTATGAGTGTGTTTTTTTTAAATTGTGATCCATGCGAGTCCCAATAAATGCTTTTTCTTTCTTTTTTTTGGGTGGGTTTTTTTAGTTTGATTGGACGCTAATAGTGCCTATTGTGGGTAGCGCTCTTCGTTAACTAACATACTTATCAAGATGTCGAAAATATGACCACTTGTTGGATCCTATATTTAATTTAATTTTTTTCGTTGGTACCTAAAAGCTCAGAATGTTGAATGTTTAGCGTAATTGAAGATATTTAAAGGAATCGTGTTGAATGCAGCCACCACGGGTCAGACAGAGTTTTCTCACATAATGTACATACAATTAATATTTAAATACATAGTAGACAATTAATATATGCAATAAGCAGTCTCATTTATTACTCCACTTGCACAAATAGGGGACTCTTCAAATATAAGTAGGTACTTCAGTTTACATTGTAGTAGGTAAATAAATGGCGAAAATTTCCAATGTCATTACTGCATTAACATTTAAGAAATAATTATTTGTCTCATTATTATAATTATAATTCATAACACTTCATTTGAATACCTACCAAACAACTAATTACAAATTATAATCCGCCAGCCCGTTTCGCTTTGCATTAAAATCGAGGTAAGAAAATCCACCGGGATACACGATTTTTTCTCTTGTGCCCTACGTTTTACGTGTTCCCACTGCCAGTGGAAACACGTAAAACGTAGGGCCAACCATTCGTGCACTTGTGTGCAGTGAGCTGGCGACTTATTTAACAATAGGTATAGTATTTCTACAAGTTTAAAACTTTCTTAAACTTCTTCACAAGTTAATCAAGAAAATCCACTCACTGTTACTTTGCCATATAAACCACCAGTTTCAGATTACCAACAATATTCTGATTTTTAAGCAAACAGATCCCATGAAATCTATAGAACAGTCAAATTTAATTCAGGTCAGAACAAGAGCTGGTGGAACTTTAGTCAGAGCGGAGAGACTGCCCCGAAATCCCCTACTGCTTGCATAATAGGTACCATAGAGTACCTACAACCAAACTGCTCCATTCCCTCACACCACCATAGTCTTCTCCTGGTATCTGCCTCGAGAGTGGAACCTCATCCTCCTATACCTTCGTAGAGGGCACTTGCCGACAGTTCTGTCGTAAGCTCCGTACTCGCAGGAGGGCGGGGTGCAGTCTCCGCTGGCCACGCACACTCTGTCCCGAAGCCCGAAGTGTTCTCTACCCTTAGCCAGGTACTGGCAGTCGCGGCGGCGGCCAGTGTCAGGCCAATCGCAAACACACGAACAAGGCTCGTTGTCTGTCATGCTCGCCAGGAACAAAGCTGGGCAGGTGCACCTTGAATTTGAGGAGGATTTATTATTACACATCACTGCCAAAACTCCAGTGTCCAAGGTAACAAAAAGTGGCTCCCATCAATTATTTCTTTGAAAAGCCGTAGATTAGGTACCTGCGTAACTGAGAAGATGCAGTGGGTTCCTCATCCTTTTCCAAATGAGGTTCTTCGGTCGGCGTCCTCCAGTCGTTTTGGCTCTCCACCAGGGCTCTTCGCGAGGGTCTATCCAGCTCCTCTTGGCTGTCACTGTAACTTGGCTTCCCAGCTGTAGCGGGCATAGTCATCTGCAGAGTCCCCCGGGAGACGCACGCGCATCGGGTGTGGTTAAAGAACTGCATCCTCACTACGCTCATTGGACCAAGGGCTTTGAGGAGCTATAAGGAAACATATAATTGAAAAATGAGACAAATTCAGTAAGTAGATTATTTATGAAACCAGCTGGCGCAAAAGTATTACTTTTGCGCCGTACATTTTATCTTTGGGTATTATCAATTTTATTGTATCCAGTATTGGATTGCGATAAATATATTGAAGAAGAGACTTACGTAGAATGGTAAGACTACTGTTTTGCCTTCTATTGGGGCGCAGACCTCGCTTTCATTGACGCAGCAACCGGAGTCCGGAGCGCAGCGATGCAGCTGAACGCATGGCGGCAAGTATCTGCAAATAAAAGGAGGATATTTTTAGACCAATATTCTCTTGACCGTATTTCAGTCATTGCAGCCAATCTCAACGGAAACTGGCCATGAATGCAGGAGATATTATAGTGCACAAATGTGTGTATATACACAGGTGCACTTCCTCTCCCTCACTGACACTTTCATAGTCTGAAGGGACGGTAATCCAACACGCCCGGGGGGAGATTGGGCGCAGGATCAACGGCTTTACGTGCTCTCCGAGACACAAAGTGGGTGCCCATTTGTTACGAAATGGTCAGCGTAACTTCGCAGATCGTTCGAGCGTTCCGAGCGGTCGTTGACTAAAAGCCACGCGGTTTACCCATTTTGCAAGATTTAGATGCAGTGGTCAGTGAATGGTCACGGATGTGTTCCTTAAATTATTTAAACCCCTGAGACCTTTCCAATGACATTATAATTATGGCCCACGTCACATACGTTTTCCTTGCTGCTGCTAGTTTTTGAACAATGAGACACCGCACCGGGAATGCACACGGCTATGAGGTGGACGTCTGCCGGAGTCTATGTTTCCCGATACTATAAAAAAACTTCATCCCGTCATTTTCAATCCCGAGTGAATAGATTACTTCTAAGCACTAGCACATCGACCAGCAGTAAGTCGAGTGTCTCCACTTACCATCAGTTGAGAAGTCATTAAAGAGCGAGGTAGCTAGTTGTCTAATTGTGTGTGTTGTGGTCGTGTGTCTTATAAATCTTCATCAGTTTTTTTCCATTTTTATGAAGCTACTGCACTGAGCAGACTAATGTCTGTCGGAGGGACACAGTGTTAGAGGGACACCAGCCCGTCCCCAATTTGTGATCCCCCAACGACGCCCTAAGCCGAGGTCCGTACCCCACAGGGGGTACCCTTAGTGCACAGCCGTTTAGTTATAATATGATTTTACGCCCTGGCTGGAGGCTTTAAGCTCACACCTTAAGGCAGAAACAGGAAAGTCCGGTTAAGTAGTCACGGCCTCTCAAGGCCACCTACGAGATGCCATACACAAAAAAAAAAAAGTTAGAGGGACACTGACACACCTCAGTGACCTCAGTCACTTTTGCTCGGGAGCTCGGAAGCGACGGACGAGTATTAGGAACTTTAGATTACAATTCGGTGTCTAACGGTTTCATGTTATTGTGATTTATTTTGCGCAGCGATAAGATCTATCAAACAGAGTAGGTACTCGCTCAGCGACGCTCACTTGGCGGGCAGAGCACTTGCTGAGAGACTCACGCTTCATACATGCGCATATGAAATGAAATTAAATCGTTTATTGTGTAAATAGGATCATCAGGACACGTCATATTAAAAGTTAAGCTAGATGTAGTCGAAATTTCCTATCTGACTACCCCTGAGAAGAAATGACGAAACCAACTCAGGGGTCAATGTCTCTATTAAAGTCCAGATATAATCTTGGTCAGATCATCTGAGGACCATGTGATGTAGATCCGTGTCTGAAATAGTATTTTGAGGAAAGAACCACACAAATTTGAGTGGACCTGTCCAATCAGTGCAAGCATTTGTCAGTAATCGTGTAGCTCAGCTCAAGACTTATGGAGCTCAACGACTCGACGAACAATACCAAAGAAAGGACATTTGGGTAGGCCGCATAAAATGCTCACATTCACAATAAATTAAAATAATAAATATAATACTTTTCAAAGTAAATAATCATGTAATTTTGTATATAATGTTCAATGTAAATATGTATTTAAAATTATATCATTATAATGATGATTTTGCATAATAATTAAAATGTATAGTAATGGCTCGTTGCCTGCAGCAACGAACTCCTTTTTAGTTCTAGCTCAACTCGTTAATAAAAAAAAATTAAAACTATTTATTTCATCTTACTTTTCATGCTTTCTGTACATTAAATATAGCGCTTAATCTAGCCGGCGCCGCGGCGGTTTGATAGCTGCATTGAGGTAACGAACATATTTTGGCTTTGACTGTCGTAGCCGTTACCACTGGGCCACCACTGCTCGGTGGATACCGAGCAGTGGTGGCCCAGTGGTAACGGCTCCGACTTACGAGTCGTAGGTCGTGGGTTCGAACCCAGGCAGGCGCTTTACTTTGTGTAAATAATTTCATCACCACTGCTCTCAAAACGGTGAAGGAAAAACATCGAGAGGAAACCGGCATGTCCTAGAACCAACAATTCGAAGACATGTGACATCTACCAACCCGCACTGGGCCCGCGTGGTAGATTACAGACCAGTCCCTTTCGAAGAGAGAAGGCCTGTGTCCCAGCAGTGGGAACATTATAGGCTGATTATGTGTACCCACCTGGTGTCAGCGGCTGGAGCAAGCTGCCTCACG
This sequence comes from Tiliacea aurago, assembly GCA_948098905.1. NCBI lineage: Eukaryota > Metazoa > Arthropoda > Insecta > Lepidoptera > Noctuidae > Tiliacea > Tiliacea aurago. The sequence goes on along the minus strand of OX402583.1, from coordinate 2,180,924 downwards.
ATGAGCCAGCGCGGCTGAGGGTCTACGCACTTTCCGTTCTTCAGTAGGTCGCTCATGCTGCTCATGGCTGCCCGCCGGAGAGCCGCACGCTCCACTGGTGTGATTGCTGGAGTTGAGGAAGATTGTTTTTCTTTGATTGCACATTTAAGTAAATAAGATAAATCAAATGTCGATGTAATGTAATGTAGGTACCGTAAAACGGGATAACTGAGTAGATACAGGGAGTATGATAACTACGTTGCCCCACACTAGGAATTTCTCCTGTATTGTGGGTGCGTTTACAAACATTTAAACTCACATACACAAACAACCAGACCCGGAACAACTACTTGTAGGTCATACAATATTTGTTCCGTGCGGGAATCGAACCCGCGACACGCAGCGCAGCAGTCAATCGCTTAACCACTGCGCCAACCGTGCCGTCTTGATTGGAAGATAATACAATTGTGTGCATTAGATCACACTTCAAAAAGATTTTTAAGGTAGTTGCTGGAATCAAGACATGCGGCCAGATGGAATGGATTAAAATTAGGAAACATTTTAATTGAAACACAGAACTTAATTTTGTAAATGAAGGGCTTACTCTTCATGCAGCAGGTCAGCAGGACCATATACGACGAAAAGTTAAGTGTTAGGCGATTTTACAAAATCGCCTATCACGCTGTTAACTTGATCTGCCGAGGCTGCACATCACCTATTCTGCAAATAATTCCCCAGTGGAACCTACTGCCTGATCATACAAAAGCTACTCACGGTCATCCAAGATCCGGGGCCTTTCGTTAGTGGCCGCAATTGTCTCCACAGCAGACACCACCACAGTCTTCACCGGCCCTGACCTTGTGATGGCCGAGGGCGTCACCCCCAGGATCTGAGGCTTGGACGTAGAACTGGAGTCGACCAGGTCATCGGAGTCCCAGTCATCGTTGCCGTCCATAGGGTAGTCTCCCTCAACAAAATCCTGGAAAATAAGGAGGAAGGGATAAGTTACGATAACTAGGTAATTCATTTATTATTAGGTATATATAGCAGAGTATAATATATACAGTATGTAACAAAAACCCTGTTGTTCCTTTTAGTGACGTATACATTAACCTACAAGCACAACATTGGTGGAATTATAATTTAATAAAATTAAGAATTGGCTAGTCGAGAAGTCAAAATCAAAGAACTAAAGAGGTTAGAAATCAGTTAAACATTACAAATATTAATAATGCTTTTAAATCCCAATTTGACGTTTAATATACGTTTGTTTGATTATTTAAAACATAATTTTAATGTTTTTTATTGTTAATACATATCCATAAAGGTTAATTTATTCAATAACTCAGTAATAAAATATTTACATCATATAAAAACTAACCGACTTAAAATAATAATATATAAGATATACGCTAACAGACTTAACATAATAGTATATGTACATGAATAAAAAAAAAAAAAAGGTTAGGGGTATATATTTTGATATATGACTTGCTTTATTACGTATGTATTCTGTATACATACGTAATAAAGCAAGTCATATATAAATAATATATTCTTAAAACGTGGGTAGAAGGAACAACATGGTTTTTGTTACATATTGTATGTTTACTGCATTCATTGTTTTTCTGTCGTATAATCATAAGTGTAAATTTTTTTGGGTGAGAAATTATCAAATAACTTCTCCCGCTCTGAGCGGAGCGGGAGGGCGTGTCAGACTTTTACTGACTAAAACCCACCCGTGTTCCTTCAGTTGCCTGTGTGCCTGGGCCGCGATATCCCTTTCGGAGAAACCCGCAACCGTAGATATAAGAAAGAAGTTTGTGTTTTTTATATTTCTATGCCCGCAACGTAAGGTCAACCTGTTGCATCGAGCATATTGTGGGTTAGATTAAATGTAACTGATGTTCCTACTTGGAGTATTTTTAATGTAGGTATTTTATTTCGCTATCCTGCAAATATTTGAAAAAGTAAAGAATCCTAATCATATCTATACTCCATTTGAAATAAGATTAGAAATTTAAATAAACCTTTTTTACAGTTCGTTCAACCGATTTTGACTTCTATTGCGTTGGTGGCATGACAAATGGCAGCTGTAATTAACAGTTGGTATTGTAACCACGTTTTTGCTTTTAATGCCATCCTTATTGGTACGGAATAGAAGTCAAAATCGGTTGAACGGACTGTAAACAAGTTTATTTAAATGTCTAATCTTATTTCAAATGGAGTATAGGTAATACTATAAATTCGAAAGCGGGTTTATTTGTTTGTTTGACGATGTCACGTTAAGGCGACGATAACCGACTTTTAATGATTTTATATGAAGATCACGTCTAAACGAGTAGTGTTAATGATTTGAAAAAAATATATGATAAATTAGAGCATTTTCTCAATAATTTTATATGTGAATATTTTAGATTATGTTTATATTACCAAGCGAAATTAGTTTGTAAAGTTATGTCTAACGCGGATGAAAAACTAAGAATGACGCAAAATCTACCAAGCGTATTTTTCTGAAACTTTCACCAATTTAAAGATAATTTAATTATTGATCTTTTAGTATACGCGTTTTATTAAAATACCTTTTGGTTTGTGTATAATAAATTAATAATGCGTCAAATTGGGGACAGCGCTCCTAGATGGGCGAGTGCTATTACTGGCTGAACGTATGACGCTTTGAGTGAGCTCAGTACAGAACACGCAAGCTAACCACTCAAGGTCACTGGCATATATCTCCGTCTTAAATTGGCAGAACTGATTTGGTTGTAATGTGGCGTACGGGTAGACCATGGCCTGAATTAGGGCATAGGATATATTTTATTCCGGTAATACGTTTTCGTGGGATAATTTCGGACATGCACGCGAGCGAAGCTGCTGGCAAAAGCTAGTAGATACATAAACAAAATATTTCTTCGTATAATAACATACATGTTGTTGTTCTACATTAATATTTTTATTTTTTTATTTGCGGATGTTCCCAAAATTATACAGTAAAATATCGTACTGATTATCACCGTGTTTATCTACGGGCCTAACATTAATTTAATAAAATATAAATGTTCTATGTATTGTCTATGGTATCACTAGGTACAATGCCAATTGGTTTATAGGTTTTTATTTTTAATATTTTAGTAATATTTTATAACTAATAGATTCTTTTTTTAATTTGTCAATGTGAGAATGTTGTAGGCTTAAATAGACCGTAGCTTTGTAAACCATCTTCTATTTTGTTAAGTACCTACTTGGTACTTGTTGACGGGCGTACACTGTTCGCCTATACATAATTATACCTTTTCCACCAATTGGAACCGTGCACCTAGCTTCTGATGTTTCATAAGTGCCCATGTAGGTTTATGTGAAATAAAATATTTTGATTTTGGTAAGTAGGTACCCATTTATGTTGAGCTGGATAAATGAAAATAAATGATGAGTCCTTCTCCATTAGAGGAGTTTAATGTTCTTTAGCTTCAACCAGCAGCACCACAGACGCTTATCAAACAGCGATGGTCGCGTATCTAATAAGTCGCGTTCACACAGACGCGGTGACGCGCGACTTTGTTTTATAAAGTGACATTGACAAGCAACCCGCTCTTGCTTCGCACGATTTTTACAATTTCTAAAGAAGTTCTATAATATTTGTAAGGTTTATATTAAGTAATGTATTTATTATACCTATACCTTCCAGAATACATTTTCGAAATGATGGTGAAAACCGCATCAAATTGCATAATTTGGAAGAACAACGCTGTCACACAGATATACTCACAGATATACAACATTATTATTAGTATATGCGAAACCTGAATATAGTTTGTTCAGAATAAGGAACTGAATCGATTTCAATAATTTTTACATTTCCGTTTTTTTTTTCCCAAAAATATTTAAGTGTGATGGAAAATGTTATCACCACTTACAATAAAATCGCCGTACGATTAGGTACCTACTGCCAAATTATTGTCAATGAGCGCAAGACGACCCTGGAGGCGCGGGGGCGTGTTGTGTTGTGTACGGACAACCCAGTCACCTTCTAACTTAGTGATTTTTAATGATAGTTTTGAAATTTTGTACTTAGATTCTTTACATAAAAACACTAGACACGTGTTTCGGGTTTCGCATATACTAAAACTAATATTGTATACAGATCAATTACATTAAAACAAAAAGTTCCTAACCTATCAAACGGTCGACCAATGAGACAAAATTAATTGTTTGATTTTGACTCCCGGGAGACTTACATATTTCGCTCTGTAAATTAATTAATGTAAAGTAGAAATAACGGTCACGCTCACAGCAAGAGTACCAATTACCATTATTTCTAAGTACAAATTAAGCAATAACACGTTGATTTACACACTCCTCCACGCAATAAATCGTCATCGTTCTAAACATCAATTTGTTCTAACAAACATGAACATACAGTGATCATGTATTTCGTATAAATGCATATAATTTGCAGGATAAAGCTATAAAAGGTGACGCATGTAATACAGTCATAAATTCTACTGTCAATTTGTGTAGTCACATAGTTTTCACATTCAGTGACCCAGTTCTCTGAGTGGTTAAATAAATGGTGTGGTTCAGAATTTACGAGCAAGCCAGACATTTCTATGTAACGATACGTAGTGACAGCTAATTATCTGACGTTTGAATGAACCTCGAGGCAAATTAATAAATTGATACGACTGTAAGACTAGCTCTCAAATTAGCCCCTGTGTGTAAGGAACCAGGTGTTTCTGCCCATAGCCCAGTTATACAATTAAAATATTTAGGGGATATATAAAAATATTTCGTAGCAGGCGGCGTTCTGTAGTTTCTGCCTACCCCCATGGGAAGAAGGCGTGATTTGATGTATGTATGGGAGATATAAAGTATGTTTCATCCATATCCATGTACTAAGTCACAAACAGTAGTAAGTAGATCAAATCACGCCGAGACGAAGAGAACGCTGCTGCCCATTCTCTAGTAAGTCTACTAGAGAATGGGCAGCAGCTTTCTCTATGCATTTTAACACCATACTGCGATCGCCAACCCGCCTGCCACACATGGCGATTATGATTCCCCCTCCCCCAAATGACAAGCACTATGAAATAACGAGAAACAGTTGAAGTAGCGGTGCTTGGGGGAGGCCTATGTCCAGCAGTGGACGTCTTATGGCTGAAATGATGACAACATCCATTGTGTTATTTACGTTGTTGAGCAGTTTAAAAAATAATATAATTATAATATAACACACTTGCCTTCAAAATCTTTAAGATTGTGAGTGAAAACGTGTTACAATTAAGGACTATCGGACTAATAATATTAAATAATGGTGGTGCAACTAAATAGTCTCGTAAAACTGCCAGAAATCTACTGATCATTACTGGTCATTTTTGATGTACCCAAGGAAGAGAAAACCAATCTCTCTACGATAAACTAAATCAGAAAGCCTCAAAAATATATTTATTGCTAAACTATCTAACGTGTTTATTCGAAATTATCAAATAACTTCTCCCACTCTGGGCGGAACGGAAGGGTGTATCCAGACTAACTGACTAAAACCCACCCGTATTCCTTCAGTTGCCTGTGTGCCAGGGCCACGGCATCCCTTTCGTACAAACGCGCAACACTGGCAGTGCTTCACCACCCTAAAGTTGAATGTCACTTCAATCAAATCCATCAGCTAAGCCTATCGCAGTGCACTGCTGGACATAGGCCTCTCCCAGGCTGCGCCATAACACCCTGTCCTCCGCCTTCCGCATCCAGTCTGTCCCATACAGTCACCTTATTAAGGTCGTTGGTCCATCTAGCTGGGGAGCGTCCCCCACTGCGCTTGCCGATACGCGGTCTCCACTTCGCGTTTTTTGTTATATCATCCTCACATTTAGTTATAAATTCAGCATTAAAGATGTAACAATACGTATGTAATATTTATAATTTCAAAGAGTGCCCATGGAGTTTCTTGCCCGTTCTTCTCCACAATATGTCCTACCTACTACGGTTTCGAATGTGGGCAACTAGTTTCATATTTCTAACTGACCGACTCCTTGACAGTTCAAAAGTGCCTGTAAATGGTTTCATTGTAATAAATGCTTTGAGTTTGAGTTCAATTTACTTGAAACATCGACAATAAGTACAATATACCCACCTACATTGTAGACACATACTCGTAGTAAATACTACTAGATATAACATGCCGATCGCGGTTACGAGTAGTTCTTTGGCAGTAACTCAGCATTCAACACATTGTCTGGTGATAGAAACTAATCTTCATTTACATAACATACATAACATCACGCCTGTAGTCCCCGAAGGGCTAGGCAGAGGCGTAGGTGCTTAATGTAAATTATTTTGCATACTATTATATAGAATCACATTATTGTACCTGAACAGACCGCTGTGGAGTTAAAGGCCACACCTTAACATATGGTCCTTCGAGCCGGATTAATTTCGTTACCAACTAACAAATTTACACATTTTTTGAACTGCGTGAGCATACCTTTATAGGCACCCCGTTTCTAAATCTGCTAGCTTTTTAATGTCCTCAGACAAAGTCATTGTGTAAAAGACTATTATGTTTGCCATAGCATTGCTTGCAAGGCCCTGCTCGACAGTTGCGCTTCTTCTTCTTCTTCAGGAAGTGGTGAAGGGGAGGCGTTTTGGGGGACTGCAGTCTTATGTTATGTTTATGTTCCAAAAGTGCTTATTCTCAGTCGAGTTTGAATAAATGCCTTTTGATTTATAGTACGAGTATAACCACATTTTGTCAGTTACGTACAAGTCCCATGTAATAGGGGGCGAGCCTATTGCCATCAATCGGGCACAAATCCAGACTCCGGGCTATTACTGAGAAATTCTAGATCTTCATTTACTATGTAATTAAATACTTAGTACAAGTAGGTAGCTGTTGACGGATGTTACCCAGAAAGTTTAAGTAGAGCTGTGCCGGACGTGGCTGCCATAATTATGTCGGATAAGGGTGCGATTTTTCCGGCGATTTTTGTGTGAATGTATTTCTTTCTGACAAAAATCGTTCGGGCGGGCACCTCAAAGTGTGAGACAAGTTAATAAGATAATCCAGATTGGTTCTTCTTAAAAAACTACACGGACGGACCTACATGGTCCTCACATGATCTGACCAAGATTGACAACAAGTAAACAACAACGCTTCTATTGTTAATTAATTCCAAGATGGCGAACGTAACTTTCAATCAAGTAAACTCAATGTAATCTCAGTACATTACCACTAAGTTGCACCTTATAACTTAAGTACAAAAGCATGTAGTCACAGCCCAGGAATGCACCGCGAGGGCTTGAACCCGCTACCCAGAATAGCAGCAGTATTTATAGTAGCCATCTGTTTCTTTTCACTGCTCTCCGCCGACTCAATCGATGAACTTCAAAGAAAAAATAATCAATCGAATGTGTTTGATCTTTAAAACACTAAGAGGAGGATGTTTTATAGTTTATTTGCACGAAGAATTTAGAAGAGTTCCACGTTTGTTCATGGATATTTCCGTATGTACGAGAAAAAATTTTAAACTGTCGGGCACATACGTCAAACAAGTGAAATTACATTATATGAAAAACGCGAAGAATAAAAAAAAATGCTAGACTAATAAATTATTTAAAAGGTATTAGCAACTATGCAATTTTAAATGGAAAATGAAACTGGGCCGAGAATGAAGCCTTGAGGTACTCAATTCCTGATTATCTATACCTATCTCAGATTTCTCTTCTGAAAATCATTTATTTTGTCGATCCTTTTACCAAATATTTAGAATGGCAATCCAAGCAATAGTCGATCCATTTTCACAAAATCAATGTATGATGTTCAAAGTAAGTAAGTAATAAATAAGTTCGAAGTATGATAATCTAATTCGAAAGCCTTTGCGTAGTTAAATTATGAAACTTGCGCTTGCTCACACTTCACCGGACGTCACCTACATTGCAACAAATATTGAAACAATACGGAGGAATCCCGTCATAATAGCTTACATGCATACTTATGCAATGAGAGCAGTTGTAGGCGAAGTCAATTGTTTCATAAGTGTGTCACTTATTTTGTAAGTAACTGTAAAAAAATACTTGGTTTTAACTAAACTGGTTTAGGTAATGTACTTTTGCACATAAGTTAAAAACTCATTTTAAATCTATGAAAGCCCAGCGGAGGATCTGACACCCGAATTACACGATTCACTTTTGTTTTTCCATTTGGATGAAGAAACCGGATTTAATCGTGTACAAGTGAATCTTTTTATTTATTTAATTAGTACTTCAAGCACACAAATATTTATTGGCGACTTAATCCCATAGGACTTAAGACTAAATATTACTTAGACTAAATATTTAATATTAAAAACATCAAAGATGCTCGGCTTCGTTATGAGAGAATGTAAAAACTTCAAAAAACCTATCATTAAACAAATCTTGTACAACTCGCTAGTTAGAAGCCATCTCGAATATTGCAGTGTGGTCTGGTCACCTGAGTATAAGGTCCACATCAGGCGCATCGAACGGCTGCAAAAACGGTTCTTATGGCATCTCACCTATAATAGTAATATGGGGAAAAAGCTAAACTCGTACCAAGAAAGACTGAAGTATTTTAAAATGGTGTCGCTGGAGAAACGAAGGAATATGCTAGATTTGGTTTTCCTTAAGAAGTTAGTAACAGGTTTTCTGAACTGTCCCGATTTGCTCAGTAGGGTGTTTTTCCATGTGCCGCGCAATCTGCCAAGAAGTTCTAATAGGAGACTTTTCTGCATGCCAAGATGTCATACCAACTTAAGGCAATTCTGTCCACTATCTAGAATGTATGCTGCTTATAAAGAGCACGAACCGGACATTGACGTCTTTCACTCGTCAGTACCTGCTATAAAAAAAGCCATGCGTGCCATTTAATGGATGTTTCTGGTCTAAAATCAATTATTAACCTAATCTTATATAAAAATTATCAAAATTAAAATCTAATCTATTTTAATTTAATTTATTGTAATAAATTTAGCTTTTTAATATTTTTTATTATTAACTAAATTATGTATAATGTACTTGTTTTAATAATATAATTGCGTTATTATCTGCGCATAATGTAGTGCATGCTGTGCTTTTCTATAAGTAATGAGGCGCTTAGACTTAAGTTTGCAATGTACAAATTTTAAAGTAATAGTGTACTCATTGTTGAAGAGCCTAATAAATAAATAAATAAATAAAGACCCAGATATATGCTAGTGACCTTGAGTGGTTAGCTTGCGTGTTCTGTACTGAGCTCACGCAACGCGTCGTACGTCCAGCCAGTAATAGGACTCGCCCATCAAGGAGCGCTGTCCCCAATTTGACGCATTATTCATTTATTATACACAAAAAAATGTATTTTATTAAAACGCGTATACTAACAGATCAATAATTAAATTATCATTAAATTGGTACAGGAAAAATACACTTGGTAGATTTTGCGCCATTCTCAGTTTTTTATCCGCGTTAGACATAATTTTACGAATTAATTTCACTATGTAATATAAACATAATCTAAAATATTAAGATATCAAATTATTGAAAAAATGCTCTATTTTAACATATATTTTTTTCAAATCAGTAACACTACTCGTTTAGACGTGATATTCTGTATAAAATCATTAAAAGTCGGTTATCGTCGCCTTAATGCACGTTCTACCTACCAGTCAACTTTTGGGTGATGCAGAGATAAACTGTGGTAGGTGCAATTCAAAAATGTAGAAATAAACATTTTGGCTGCGTACACAAAACTAGCGGCGAGGAGCGGTGGCATTCTATCAAAGTTACCTAATTTTATTTAACCGTGTAATCAACTCAGCCTATAGCAGTCCACTGCTGGACATAGGCCTCTCCCAGGCTGCGCCGTAACACCCTGTCCTCCGCCTTCCGCATCCAGTCTGCCCCAGCCACCTTTTTAAGGTCGTCGGTCCATCTATCTGGGGGCCGTCCCACACTACGCTTGCCGATACGCGGTCTCCACTCCAGGACTCGTCTGCTCCACCGCCCATCGGTCCTTCAACAGACATGGCCAGCCCACTGCCACTTCAGCTTGCTTACTCTGCAGGCTATGTCGGTAACTCTCTCTTCCGGATAACTTCATTTCTGATCTTATCCTTCAGAGAAACTCCGAGCATAGCCCGCTCCATAGCACGCTGAGTTACCTTGAATTTGTGGACCAGCCCGACTGTCAGTGTCCACGTTTCGGCACCGTATGTCATAACGGGCAGGACGCACTGGTTGAAGACCTTAGTCTTCAAACATTGCGGGATTGGCGACGAGAAGACTTGACGAAGTTTTCCAAACGCTGCCCAACCCAACCGGATCCTTCTGTCGGCTTCTTTCTCAAAGTTGTGCCTACCAAGCTGGAAAACTTGCCCTAGGTTGACGTACTCCTTCACAACTTCGAGAAGCGACCCTTCGATGTGGATTGGACTCGATCCACATCCGATGTGGATTGGAACCGTGTAATGTTATTATTTAATTAGTCTAACCCAAAGGCTGTCTCTAACCCATCTTACACGTCTCTGTGTGTTGTACTCGTACCTACCAAATAAATGTTTCTAGTTTCTTACATGCCCAAATCCTGAAACGTATCTACCAAATTCAGACTATATTTGAATGAAGATCAAATCTACTTTTACAGCAGAAATTAATTAAACAATTTTGACTGCAAAAATAATAAGACTCGTTACAGACATTTACTAAAATTGCATCTAAAATAACACGTCATTTGGCATCAAAAGCTTGGCAAGCAACACCCGCGTCTAATTCTCTAAAGTGTAAAGCTTACCTCGTCAAAATGATTTATAACATAACATTCAATTTGAACCCTGTTTCTTTAGAATTACGTTTGCAAATTGATTGTTGGGTCTGCAACTAATTTCACCGCGATTACCTCTGCATTGTATACTTCCGTTGCACCTGCCTCGTTTTCGAAGAATGCGGTAATATCACTTGATTATAATATGCTAGTTTATCATCGCGCTCTTAAAGGGCAGGCAGAATTTCAAGTGGTCAAGGACAATGCTGTAATGAATCTGTAGAGGTGGCTGCTTTATTATAATGTATTTTTTTTAACAATGATTTGAATCATTTCTATCTTTCAATAAATTAGGAATGCGTTGGTGTTATTACTGGCGATAGATTGGAAGGTGCAAGTTGAATGTTATCTACCTACTATTTAATGACTTTTTGTTTGTTTGAAAATCTAGACAGCGCGACGCATGCCGCGCCCGCGATATCGGGTCAGTCTGAACGAGCCTTTACTTGACGCGGTGTGGATTCACATACGGGTAATAAATATTTTCTTATACTAACACCAGATTTAGAACAACCCAGCTTAATACTTTTTTAGGGTTCCGTACCCAAAGGGTAAAACGGGAACCCTATTACTAAGGTTCCGCCGTCTGTCTGTCTTTCTGTCCGTCTGTCACCAGGCTGTATCTCATGAACCGTGATAGTTAGACAGTTAAATTTTCACAGATGATGTATTTCTGTTGCCGCTATAACAACAAATATACTAAAAAACAGAATAAAATAAATATGGGGGCTCCCATACAACAAACGTGAATTTTTTGTTCGTTTTTGCTCTATATTGATAACGGCAACAGGTGAAATATTCACAGAATATTTAGTTAATTATTCACTTTAATTATTAAATTAAATAAATAATTAAATTACAATAAAACCAATATTTAAGGAGGGCTCCCATTCAACAAACGTGATTTTTTGCCATTTTTAGAGATAATGGTACGGAACCCTTCGTGCGCGAGTCCGACTCGCACTTGGCCGGTTTTTAATGTTAATTGCAAATTGATACTTTTACCCGTTCCTGAGAAAGAAGTTTGTGAAAGACGGACCAACAACAAAGTGATCCTTGAAGGGTTTAGTTTTCCTTTTGAGGTACGGATCCATAAATTAGCTAAATGATTGTCAAACCCATGTCAATTGATGATATCAAAATATGAATAACGATAGCGAATCTATCGCTATCGTTATTTCAACCAACCAATCACAGCTGTTAACATTCTGTTAACTGTTAAGTAAGTTTGATCTGAATAACTGACAACGCAATGCATTTATTTCAATTAAACCAATTACAGGCATTTTTTAACTGTCAAGGGGTCGGTCAAGCAGAAAAATTAAGCTGGTTGCCATACCAAAGCGTAGTAAGTTCTTATGGAGAAGAACGGGCAAGAAATTCCACGAACACCCTTTTAAATCACGGACATTCCTATATTAAGGTCAAAAACAACAACTTCAAGCATTGCAATGCAGCATAATACGGTGGTTATCTTATCACGGAACACCTCAGTAACCTGCTTCCCAATTGATTTACCTACAACGAAATGATAAAGGCTTCTACATACCAGCGCGACTTGTCGCGCGACGCGACACGGCACAAAGGCCCCGCGTGTCGCGGGACGAGCGGTGCCTTTGTGTCACGTCGCGTCGCGCGACAAGTCGCCTCGGTATGTAGAAGCCTTAAGGCGTTGAGCCTGCCGTAATGTTATATTACTACAAATGTTGTTTTAGAAAGAGCAACTGGTGTTTGTACCTTAAGAGGCCGGCGTAGCATGCGTAGTTCATACCGTAATACCAACATAATTTGTAAATCAAACATATTCTTAAGGTAGTGTGTATTTATTTCGATTGGATTACAGAATATCTATGTTCCTAAATATATATTTTGAAAGGACAATGATATAAAGACGAGGAATTTAAAATTTCTATAATAAAACGTATTTCGCTGATAACTCTTGTTTAAATCAGTGTCCATTCATAATGTATATTTGGGAACTTAAAAATTCTGTATTCCAGTTGGAATAAAGACACACTACCCTAAGAATATATTTGGTTTACAAATTATTTTAATAACTAAGTTTGTGCAACTAGTTTTGTAATTTAAATTCGGCTTTAGTGAAAGGATGTTGTTGTGTATGTAAGTACAGTCGGGGAAATTAATTGTTTATCAAATTGACACACTACGTCAATAAAATTTACCGAGAGTTTTGCCGTGTCGTGTTACGAGTATAGCCATTTCACACAACTGTCAATCACACAACATTTCAGCTCTCCAAAGTATGTCTTACGAAGATACAGAGAATTTATTAACTGTATTAAAGTAAATAAATTTATACTAACCTGCGCTATGTATGTATCAAATTTAGAAAATAAGATTTAATTCAACATAGCTGTAATTTATTTGTCCATGTCAACATTTAGATTATTTATTAATTTTATAAGACTATTTTAGTACTTTTCGCCTGAAACACAGGATTACCTAGTTCAGGCACGTAATTCATAAGAATATAATTTACATTTAAGCCCCCCCCCCCCTCCTTATTTCCGAAGTTTGCATAGATAAAAATCTGAAATTATTCTATGTGATAGAAGTTTATAGTGTAAGGTTGTCTGTAAAAGATCGCTTTTAGCGATAAGACCGCCCATTGTGTCACCCTATGTAAAATTTAAACATTTATATCTGTAACTTTTATGGTGTACATAATAAAGAGTATTCTATTCTATTCTATTTTATGTAAAGATTACAGGAAAAATAAAACGATGTCTCTAAATAGCACAGTTTTTCTGAAATGCCTGTCTGCAGGAGCCATTACATGCATTGCATTAGTAAATAATTTATGCAATTTGAGCCGGAATCAACATTATGAAGTGTCATGTTGACCCAAAGTTCAAGGTTACGCTGTTTTAAGATATAGTAAGTATCGGTTCCAAACTTCTATATCTACCAAAAACTTGTTTTCTGTTATCGCCAATGTACAGGGAACAGCATATCATACTCCATTGCAACTATTTGACCATAATTATCACTACATTAGGTACGGACAGCAACAAAAGCCGATTAACACATATTTATTGAACAAAACATTCATACGAAATCCGAACAAATGTAAAATTTTAAGTATCATTTTGTATCAATTATGAGAATATGTAAAAGTAACAGTGTTAATCGACTTTAATTGCTGACAGTACAAATTAGTTCTATAATCCCTTAAGACTGAGATATATGCCAGTAACCTTGAGTGGTTAGCTTGCGTGTTCTGTACTGAGCCCACGAAACGCGTCGTACGTTCAGCCAGTAATAGGACTCGCCCATCAAGGAGCACTGTCCCCAATTTGACGCATTATTAATTTATTATACACAAACAAACGCTATTTTAATAAAATACGTAAGTATACTAAAAGATCAATAATTCAATTACCTTTAAATTGGTGAAGGTTTCAGAGAAAGCCATTCTCAGTTTTTTACCCGCGTTAGACATAACTTTACAAATTAATTTCACTATGTAATATAAACATAATCTAAAATATTCACATTTTAAGTTATTGAGAAAATGCTCTAATTTAGCATATATTTTTTTCAAATCATAAACACTACTCGTTTAGACGTGATCTTCAGTATAAAATCATTAAAAGTCGGTTATCGTCGCCTTAATACGGAAACGTCGTAGAATTAAATAACTTTCTACCATTTCTACCAATTAGTGTTAGGAAAGCTCAGTTTTCACATTAGCTAGTCGTAAAAGCGGCTTGCAAGCCGCTTGTGACATCTGCCGCGGTGTTACGTGTTCCCAAGACACTATTATTATCGGCAAGCCAGTGATAGGAGCGACTAATAATGATACGCGTTCGAAGTGCTGGGAAATTGATGTAGATTTTCAGTTGCTTTTTCAATATCGAGCACAATATGCACACACATGAATAACATTTATAATAAGTAAGATAGTCTCTTTTTATTCACCCCTGTTACCTTGAACTTCGTAGTTGGCTTTGACCGGGTGCTCTAATCACTCATCTGCCCTCCGCCGACGCCCAGTGCGTCTGCTGCGGGCTGGGTGAGCGGACGAGATCTCCCGCTCCCTTTCCGCAGCCTCCTTCTGCGACACGACTGTTTCACAGAAGGACACAACCGCGTCCCAGGACTCCTCACTACCGACCATCGACTCGACCACGGCCGGCAGCGATAGGTCACTGCCTACTCCTGAGATGAGGGCACGGCGTGGCTCCTCCCAAGCGGCACACTTTGCCAGCGTATGCCGCGCCGTGTCCTCCCGGCATCACTCATCTGCCTACCCCAACGCGACTTTAGACGTGATATTAAAATACACAAGAAAATCATTATTAATTTGCTTTAAAAAGCTCTTTTAAATTATACTTAACACGGTATTGATACGGCTTGCCGGGGTTGGTCCGTCGATGGGTGACCATCTTTACACACCGAGACTCCTCCGTGCCTCGGAAAGCGCGTTAATCCGTTGGTCCCGGCTGTTATTCGTGGATCTTTGACAATCCTTACGGGTCGTCAGAATCTCGAAAGTCTGACAACCAGTCTTACCAAGGGGACATAGGCAGTCGCTCCATGTAAAATACTGGAAGTTAGCTGCCCCCGGTTAGACTGGAAGTCGACCCCAACATTTTTAAGAAAAGGCAGGCAGATGAACATGATCTAAGTATTAATAATGTAAGTATGCACATAAATATGGCGCCTACTATATATAACATAGTGCCTAAACGTTGGAAGGAGCTAAATGGTAAGGCATTCAAGCGACAATTAAAAATGTTTTTTTCGCAAAAAGCATATTATAGTGTCCCCGAATTTTTGGCCGAAAAGGATTTTTTTTTTTAGTGAATAATTTTAGCTTTTTCCTGACACTAATAATACTTATTAGTAATAATTTATATGACACTAATATTAAATTTATATGAACATGGAATTTTGACATTATAACATAAAATAATTTATTAAGTTTCTAATTATAAACTTTGTTAGTTCTAGGTAAATTTTCGATTTTGTTATTGTTAATTATTTTCAATGCTAAGGAAATATTTGTACGCCGATACTTATGGCTAAACATGATTGGACTCAAACGATGACTGTAATATCTTGCATGCTCTTGTCTGTATACAATGTTTAACAAATAAAGAAACCTTATCTAAACCTTTCGACAGAAATGCTTTTAATAATGGTGAACACCGCATCAAAATCCACCGTACAGTTTAGAACATTTTGTCACACGAAAAGCGACTTTGTTTTTATAGATTAGAAGATACTGTGTATACTGATATAGATCAATCAACTCAGCCTATCGCAGTCCACTGCTGGACATAGGCCTCTCCCAGGCTGCGCCACACCACCCTGTCCTCCGCCTTCGACATCCAGTCTGACCCAGCCATCTTCTTAAGGTCGTCGGTCCATCTAGCTGGGGGGCGTCCCACACTACGCTTGCCGATACGCGGTCTCCACTCCAGGACTCGTCTGCTCCATCGGCCATCGGTCCTTCGACAAACATGGCCAGCCCAATGCCACTTCAGTTTGCTTACTCTGCAAGCTATGTCGGTAACTCCGGTTCTTTTCCGGATAATTTCATTCCTGATTTTATCCTTCAAAGAGACTCCAAGCATAGCCCGCTCCATAGCGCGCTGGGCGACCTTGAATTTGTGGACCAGCCCGACTGTCAGTGTCCACGTTTCGGCACCGTATGTCATGACGGGCAGGACGCACTGGTTAAAGACCTTAGTCTTCAAACATTGCGGGATAGGCGACGAGAAGACTTGACGCAGTTTTCCAAATGCCGCCCAACCCAACTGGATCCTTCTGTCGGCTTCTTTCTCAAAGACTCACTGATATAGTTAGATAACCGAAAAACATAAAACACAATTCGTTTGACATTTGCCCAGTAATGCAAGTAATCCGGTAACAGGACATGCCTAACAGTCGCATCACAGACTGCAATAGTCTTGTCGTCCACGTTTTATTGCCGACATGTCGAGACGGTGCAATGACCAGTATCCGAAAATTTAATGGGTGAATAGATCTTTACTAATAGCAAACATAGGACTACACCACGCCTGTATTCCCAGAAAGGGGAAAGCAGGGGTGTAAGTATAGTGTTTACCCACATATTTCACCAGCTTTGATGTCCCGTGTTCTAACTGGTAATTCTATTACAATAAACCGGCCACGGTATTTACAAATCCAAACTCTACCAATGACAATTTCTGTAATAGGTACACCAATACTATATACCTATACCCGTGTTTCGAACTCAGGATGTAAACCAACGAGGCAGCCCTAGTAACCTATACAATATGTAACAAAAACCCTGTTGCTCCTTGTACCTACGTTTTAAGAATCGGTATACATACGTAATAAAGCAAGTCATTTATAAAAACTCAACCACCAAAATAATTAAAATAAATATTTAATTATTAATATTTCTAATGTTTAACTGATTTCTAACCTGTTTCATTCTTTGATTTTGACTTCTCGACTAGCCAATACTTAATTTTTTTAAATTATAATTCCATCAATGTTGTGCTTGTGCAACAGGGTTTTTGTTACATACTGTATAGAGAAATAAATTACCAATGTATGGCAGAGATCGCTGCACCAATCAGAAAAGAACTGATTAAACAATACGTTGCCCAAACTACTTTTCTTTATAACACCATAAGCAAAAACAATCCCATTTACCATGAAACACATTATGCATGTCTAAAAACCCTGACTGCATGGCTAAAAACTCTTACGAAGAAACTGAGGCACTTCTGAGTCCCGTTATTTAATAATAATGATATAAAAACTTACCTTACACAAGGAATGAATGATAACATGGACTTTTTACTATACAAGCGTTTACCACTTACTTCACAATGCGTAATATGCTTTTGGTTTCCCTTTCTCTCTTACTCGCTCACACACACACACACACTCACACACATTCGCACACACAAACACCTTCACACACACACATACACACACAATAATTAATTGGGTATCTGAGATTATGAATGTAAGTACCTAATTAATTATTATAATTGTAATTATATTTTAAATTCTCTAGTTTTAGTTTTGTATTTTATTTTTTAACTACTTTTTAATTCTATTATTAACAGGCTTTATATATGTACACATAGTTATGGAAGAGGGAGGTCTTCTGTCACAGGTATCTATATACTTAAAAGAAGGCCTCTACGACTTATTTGTGAACCTGTTGAATAAGAAATAAAAAAGTTTCAAAAAAAAAAAAAACAAAGCTAAGAACCACCCCGATTAGATCAGCCTTTTTATTAAAAAAAAACTGCATTGAAATCGGACGGCCCCGTTTGGGAGCTACGAAGCCACAGACAGACACACAAATGAATATGTGAACAGAACAACACTTCAGTTTATCCACCCTAAATCAGGCCATAGATGAATCCGCGTTTCCGAATATGTACCTTAGGGTGGCTGTTTGGCCACGGCGTCCTCACCTTCCGCCTGACGCAGGTCCTCACCGGACACGGTTGTTTCGGGAGGTTCCTGTTCAGGATAAAGCGGGAGGAAACGCCCGGGTGTCACCACTGTGTGGATCGCCCGGAGGACACGGTGGAGCATACGGTGGAGGTCAGCCCGGCTTGGGCGGAGCACCGCCGTGTCCTCACGGAGGCGATCGGCGGCAGCGAACTCTCGCGTCCGGCCCTGGTTCAGGCCATGGTTCGGAGCGAGAGTGCATGGGAGGCCGTCACCTCCTTCTGCGAAGCAGTAATGCTCGCGAAGGAGGGGGCGGAACGCGTGAAGGTAAGGCAGGGTTCGCGCCCTCACGCCCTTAGCCGCCGCAGGAGACGCCCCGGGCGTCGGGAGTCACAAGCTGATTTCCGGCCACCGTAGGCGCGGGCCTGCGGACGGTGAGCGATGGGTAGCTCGCGGTCCGATAAGGACCAGGCCCGGGTCGACGGCGCGTTGTGTTTCACGCGCGCCTCCAAGAGATGTCAGCACCAGCTGACGGGGTCCGTTAGGGCCAATGCCTGCCGGGGTTGCGAGTTTGTCCGAAAGGGATATCGTGGCCCCGGCACACAGGCAACGGAAGGAACACGGGTGGGTTTTAGTCAGTAAAAGTCTGACACGCCCTCCCGCTCAGCCCAGAGCGGGAGAAGTTATTTGATAATTTCCCACACAAAAAAAAAAAAAAAAAGGGTGGCTGTTTGCGAGTTTGTCTAAAAGGGATATCGTGGCCCTGGCACACAGGCAACTGAAGAAACACGGGTCAGTAAAAGTCTGACACGCCCCTTACCCAAAATACCTTACCTATTTTAGGGTGGATAAACGGAATAAAGGCTTCTACAGACCGGCGCGACACACGACGCGACACAAAGGCCCCGCGTGTCGCGCGACAAGTGGTGCCTTTGTGTCGCGTCGCGAGTTGCGCCGGCATGTAGAAGCCTTAACCCGACACTGCTATCAAACTTATAAACCTATACATATCTACACTCTGGACTCGGGGGTTAATAAACTTAAGATCCTCTGTAGAAGAGTTCCTTAGAACCTCTGCTTGAAATCTGTTAGCAAACGAAGTAGCGGCGAAAAGTTAGTGTCGATAAATTAATTTCATGTCGGCAACCGGTAATGGGCGCGAGGTGCGACAGACCGCGCCATTGCTTGTTGCTGTCAGTAACGTCTTATTATCGCGGTTTTAGCTCTAAGTGACCACTGACCACTGCCGGTAGCCGTCAAGGGTGTTAATAGATGGGTAATAAATAGGTACCTACGGTCAGCGACAAAAATCGACATACTGCTGGAGCCTTATACTGCTGCTACACATCTAAATTGACACAAAATATTGGCACAAATTATTCGTTAGTTGTATTTCAGCACTTCTTGTATATATTAGAAACTGTATTATTTGCTAACTATTTCCGAAGTCTTCAGATGGTTCCGAAAGAAGTCAACGTGATAATCGGAGACTTCGTTTACCTAGTGCTAAAACAGCTCTCATGCGTAAGAGTACATTCTGCATGGCCCCAAAACTATACAACAAGGTACCTAAGGCATACAAAGATTTGGATAATAATAGTTTTAATAAAAGCATGAAGAAATTTTAAAAAATAAATGCTACTATAAAGTTGACGATTATTTACATTTTTTTTTTTATTATTATTTTTAGATATTAATTTGACGTTATGATTTTTGTGCTTTGATTGTTTATTTGATTATTGTATTTGTACGCCTTTCTAGGCAAAACATGTTGAAACTTTTTTTTTTTTGTAATCACTCCAACTGATTGTAAACCTACACGTGTTTTTGACAAATAAATATAGTATCTTATCTTATCACACCTTATCTTCATATATTAGCTAAGAGTTTTTATTTGAATATTATTTCTGATTTAAATAAAGTATTTAGCTTAATAAGTCAGACTTAAAAAACTGAAGTGTTGTTGATTTTTAAAGCTAGTAGCACAATTTCTAAGTCACGCCCGGGATATCGCGCCAGGCTGGACGAGCCTGTATCGCTAATGTACCCATGCACGTGTGTACGTGGATTATTTACTAGTGCTATTAGATACGGCATGTTCGTGAACGGGCGCCGTCAGTAGGGACTGGTCATCTCTTAGCTGCCATGGCTTATTTTTTTTTTTGTTTGTGTTTTTTATTGCCAATTGTTTTTGATGTTTTGCATCGTTCTCACATGTATATATTTACACACAATATTTCAACATGAATGATGTAAGTAACCAATATTTGTGAATTAATCATAATATATTATGTTAGTTTAAAAGAGTGTCCGTGGAGTATCTTGCCAGTTTTTCTCCATAGGAACCTACTACGCTATGGAATGGGCAACTAGCTTCATCTCTCTGACTGACCGACCCCTTGACAATTCAAAAGTACCTGTAATTGGTTTGTTTGAAATAAATGCTTTGAGTTGAGTTGAGTTGATACAAACCTAATAGCTGGCTGGCGGTAGCTGAAGGGGAATGCAGGTGAAAAATAGAGAAAAATTTTGGTACGAAGTTCCTTAAGGGTTCCGTACCTCAAACGGATAAAATGGAACCCTTACAGGATCACTCGTGTGTCTGAATCCGAATCTACTAGACCGATTAAGTTGAAATTTGGTACGAAAAATTTTATCACCCAAACACTATTCGCCTTATTACAAAACAAGATTTATATTTTGACATGGCTTAAACCATGGAGCTGTTTTTGTAACAAGAACGTACCAGTGATTGAAATACCGTTATTTATATAAAACTTAGTTCGGTACTAAGTGGTCAGTTTTGTGTTTAGGAACTTTACCATAGTCGGAATAAAGTTCGAAATTCAATAATGGCTCTATGTTTTAAACCTGGGTCTGAAGATAAACCTTGTTTTGTAATAAGGGAGTATGGGACCAAACATGAAATCGCAAAAAAAAATCAGCTGTTCCCGACATTTATGTTCGAATAACTCGTCAAAATGTAGGGAACAGCTGGTTTTTTTTCGCGATTTCACGTTTGGTTCCATAGTAAAAGTTGATGAGTACCCCTTAAGAGGTTGTGCGTTAGTTCTGGGACATGTTGTATATAGCAAATTGTGGGCCCACGATGTATGGAAGATGGTCGATGTCATTTGGAAATAAAGATTATTCTATTCTTTTCAACTATATCGTGTTTTTATATCGATACCGGATATTGGAGTTTAGTTAGCCAATTTAAAATAACCCGTATATTTATGACTTACATTTCTTGTCGATCAACATTTTACAAACAAAATAAAATTGAGACATTGGGAGTAAGTAACGAGGCATCTTATCCTACAGCACTATCTAATAGGCATCTACCTAAAATGGCATTTACATACCTATGTTGGAACATAAAAGACGAAGAAGAAGATATAATTATGTTGCTTAATCAGCAACATAATTATGTTTTAAATACAAATAATATTGTAGTTGTCAGTCTCACATTATTTACATTACTTCACATAAATCCAACATAAATACCTTTACCTAGTAAGCATTCACCGAACAGTCCGGTTTGGGGTCACATGCGCTTGCGCAGATTGTGGGCCCATTCACTAAGGAGCCGGGGGTTATCAGTTAGGTATACGTGTTCACAAGCGGCACAGACAGCCGGGGAATTTGTTTGTATAAGCGGGTCAATAGGTAGAATAGTGAGGTACATTGCTTGATTGATTTTGCATGGTTACATGGCTTAAAAGTTCAAAGCCTGGGTCTGTCAGGTGGTCATCAACTTTGATTAAAGCAAGCAAGCAAGCCCAAAAGTGACTTTATCTCATACTTAATCTTTATCTCGTCTTCAATATTTACTGAGTTTCTGAAACTCGAAAATTAATCTTTGACATCATATTAATTAATGGTGTAGGAAAAAAACGTGTAACTATATCCGCCTCAATCTCTTTTTAAAATATGAATAATATAATAAATTTATCCATACTTACAATCTTTATAGTATTTACTAATTCCATGAGTAGGTACACTAATTCCCATCCTATTATAAAGTACTTACTAATTCCATTTTTTTTCATATTAAGTATATACAAATATTAGCTTTCTGCATTGCTCCATATAAATTTTAACTGTGCCAAATTTCATACCCCTCCGTCCGCGTGATTGTCGTAAAAACGGGTACAAACTTTTCGCTTCACGTATAATGATTATGAAAAGAGAATTTTTACGCTGCGGTGGAACAATTAAAAGCTGATAAAAATTAAGAATAGAATAGAATACAGATTTTTTATCTACACCTTAACAAGCAAGTTTATTTAACAAACATCATCTATTCATCTCAAACTTCCAGACCGAAATTCGTTCTCCGTAATCAATAAACTAGCGAATAGGTCTTTCAACAGACAAAATACAAATATTTTGCCGCATCTGTCTAAATCAAGATGCCGCGAATCACAACTGTCATAACATATCTTTGCTATATATCAATTTCATCTCTAAATCGTTGCTATATCTATTCTGTTGAAGTTAGAGCAACGATATATGGCCGAGTGTGTACTTTCATAACCGTTTCATAAATAAACACGGCAGTTTCTGAGAAACGCACTGGATTTCGTCATAAGTTTATAATACTCACAATCTTCTGAGTTTTCTGCAATGTTTTCCTTCAACATTGGCAGCGCATCCATGGCGAATTCTGCTGGTTTATAACAAGTTCACCTACGTACGTGTTATTATTATTTTGCTCTATATTTATTGCCATACCATTAATTTACTCAGACTCTTTACAAAACCACAGGCTTATTATAGGTAAAATTATAATTGGAGCACTGACTTCTGAAAACACTACCTTAACGTCTACCATGCTGGGCTATCCAAAATAGCCTAGCCTAGATAGTTTTTGAAAATCCTCCTCCTAGGCCTGATAAACCATCACAAACTAGTAAATAATGCGTTAGTAAGTCACGTCCTGTAAGGACCGCCATTGAAATACTAGTGCTGTGATATTCTGGTTAGTCATTGGTGATTTGCGGTAAGTTTGTAACTGGTTACTTTCGAGTAGCTAAGATGACGTGCTCAAAATTATTTTCACCATACAAGTCAACCTCAAGAGTCACAATTACAAAAATACTTTCTGCAGTAAATACTGGCCAAGCAACATTTTTGGCCAAACAAAGCTGTCTGGAACAAAAGCAAGTTTTTCTTGTTCATTCATCATTACAAAAACATTTTGTAACAACATTGTTGACTACCAATTTAAAGGCGAAATGAGTTTGTTGAAACAATTTACTCCTAATTTTAATATGAACCCTTTAAGTATAACATCCCATTGCACTTTAGGTCTATCTTAACCTGAAGTAGAAAGAACATTGATCATAATGATTGGTCACTGCATGTTTATTTTATTGTGTTTGGGTGGCTTACAGCTGACGTTGGATCTTCCTCCTCCTCGCGTTTTATTCCTCATGCTGTAGCTCATAGATCACTATAATTCCAGACTTCCTCTCGATGTTTTCCGTCACCGATACGTAGCCATCATCAGCAGCCTCCTGTCCTAATCACAATTTATTCGTGATCTTCACAGGCATCCTTCACAGGCTTCATTATCATTATTAATTTCATTCGATGACGGATCTCAGAGTTCACTTTCTTCCTGGCCACGTGCTCTTTCACACACTCCATCCATCTTTTGTTTGATCTGTCTCACCTTCAACCACCTGTATCTACTTACAAAATTCGACCTTCACACTATTTCCAATATAGGGCTGTCTTACAATGATGTTAATAAAGCATATTATTTCTTGCATGTCACTTAATTGCAACCAGACGTATACTAAGATAAACAGCCACAATTGACTCAAGTGTTTCGTTAAGAAGATGGTGCAATGTTTGCTCATTGATTAAAATGACAGTTTAAGTACGACGAGAACTGCTCTGGTAAGTAGGTTTACAATATAGCCATGGTTTACACAGTTGTTCGGTGAACACGTAAGTAAAAGTAACAGTTGAAGTTGTTTTTTAATATTTCTTTTATTAATAGTGCTGTTATTAGCAATGCTGAGCATGATATCCTGTGTTCGATTCTCAGTAGCAGCCTAAAGTCTGGATTTGTGCCCAGTTAATGGCAATAGGCGCGCCCACTGGATATGGGACTTAAACATAACTAGCGGGTTGTACTATAGTTCCCCTGCCTAACCCTTCGAAGAATACAGGCGTGATTATAATTATGTGATGTGATGTTAAAGTCCCATTTCGTCGCAAACTGTTTCTCTCTTCTATTCTCCCACGGTTGACAGCAAACGTCACTCCATCATTATCTCCGTTTTCAATCTTAACATCAAGCAATCAGTCTTTGCGAAAGTTCAGATACTTATGAATTTCCATTTTACGTCTTGTCTGTATTCCCTTGACCCTCACTTCGGTGCATCAAATGCACCCAAAGATCCACCTTGACTTCGACCGGATTTCGGCCTCGATATAATTTCAACTCGGTCAATCACTTAGCGGCATCAAAATTAACGAGATTTTAGAAGGAATCCAAAGGTTAATAAGAATTTAATAAAATATAGTATCTGCTGAACTGACCACAGAAATAAAATCATTGCACACCATGGTCAGAAATAACCTGTTTCGCAAAAATAAACAAAGTAACGATCAGCATGTAACTGCGCTGCGTGTGCGCCGATCGATCAAAAACTTGCTCTTTTTACAGTCTTAGTTTGACAGTTTAATCAAATATCGTCGTATGGAGTGCATGGAGTCCTTGACGCACTTTATGTTATAATTAATCAAATGAATTTGGTTTACTATACTTCAGTGACATTTATAAATAATTGGCGGGATGGTGGACCTTTTAGAAAGGGCAATATTGTATGAGTGCTGACTGAACCTTCGGCGGAACCGATTAAGGAGTACCTACCTAATAAATTTTTAAATAAACTAAAATAATTTCTGTAATCTAAGTACTATTAAAATATCAATGAATATAACGATTTTTTTTAATTACATGCTATATAATCATCATCACCATTTCAGCCGAAAGAGGTCCACTGCTGGACATAGGCCTCCCCCAAAAAGGGGCGGATTTGCCATAATCGCCACGCTTGGCAGGCGGGTTAGCGATCGCAGTATGTTGTTAAAATGCGTAGAGAACGCTGCTGCCCACTCTCAAAACAACCCATTCATAAATAAATATTAAAATAATTTCTGTGTTCTAAGTACTAGAATTTTTAATTACATGTTATATGGATGTTTACGGAAAGGCATATAGATGGTTTTACGGCCATCATACGTAAAAGAAGCGCTTCTCTGCTTGCTCGTCTCCTCGTACCAACACTATCTTGAGTTTATTCGCAGATAGTCTCCAATGCTGCGATATTGGTTGAAACTCCACATGGAATAAAACTTGTATGTCTACTAACACTAGTTTTGATCATTGTTACTAACACTATGGGCGTTGCCTGAAATAAATGATAATAATAATAATATATAGTACAACAACTAATTAGTCGAATTAAAGCCCTCTTCCTCTCTCCTACCACATGATGGCCCATAATGATCATGTCTCTGTAAAACCTATCACCTAAGTTCACATTCTGGTAAGTAATAAAAAACCGGTCAAGAGCGAGTCGGACTCGCGCACCGAGGGTTCCGTACGTATATATGATGTTGATGATTTCTGAAAAACTGTGCTATTTAGAGACATCGTTTTATTTTCCCTGTAATCTTTACACAAACTTCTATCACATAGAATAATTTCAGATTGTTATCTATGCTAACTTCGGAGATAAGGTGTGGGGAACGGTAATTTTTTTTAAATTTTTCATCAAAAGTCGGAAACTATGCTGCCTAAAAATAAAACAAAAACTTTTTCCCTTATGAATTTTTTTTTTTTGGGCAAACGTCATCTAAAACTATTCTAAATTTCAAGTTGATAGCATTAGTAGTTCTTGAGATATCCAGGTGTGACAGACAGACAGACAGACTTAGTCTCACCATAAGGGTTCCTTTTTACTATTTTGGTACGGAACCCTAATATTGAGTACCTACCCATTGAGTATACCTACAGTTGCATCGCTCAAAGTTTTTCAAATACACAATATCGTCAATGGGGACCTCTAGTAGAGCGCAATACCCTATTGAACATTCTACATTTCAGGAGAAAACTAAGGTCTTTTCCCCCGCACGATGCCGAGGTACGGCAACATTCGTTGTCTATAATTTATGGACATCTGTCTTTAATGACAATAAAGAGCTGACCTTGCTTCTTTTTCTTAGAGCAGTGGTGGCCCAGTGGTAACGGCCTCGACTTACGAGTCGTGGATTCGAACCCAGACAGGCGATTTATTTTATTTCAGATCAAGATCCATAAGTTGTTAGTAAAGGTCTTAACCTAATATTAGCAAAAAACCCCACTCTATTTACAAAATTGAAACGACTGACACCTACGAGTGCCGCCGTATCCAGTGAGCCAGCATGGGGCTGTCCCACCTATCACACAGTACACCCAGGATGCTGTGGGAGCTAGCACGTGTTCTACCGAGAATAGAGGCACACCGTTTCCGTATAATGGCATGAAAACCATCGACCCTGGCCTCGGCAAACATCCCGGAAGCGCTACAAAAGCGTGGTAGACCCAACAGCATCCTGAATACATTGTTATACTGGACACGCAGCGCGTTGTATGCCCTCAGCGTATACCTGACCTACAATTTGCACGTGTAAAAAGACTGGCAGTATGCTCTGAAAAGGGTTATCTTGACTTGCGTCGTACAACGTGCAAATCTGTGGGTCAGCATATTACCTCGGACAGCCATCGCCCTGCGTTCCCTTTCTATGCTTTACTTTGCGTACATTATTTCATCACCACTGCTCTCAAAACGGTGAAGGAAAACATCGTGAGGAAACCATGTCCTAGAACTAAAAATTCAACATGTGACATCCACCAACACTCCCTCTCACAGAAATAGGAAGCCTGCGTCCCAGCAGTGGGAATTTGTGGGACACACACACACACCCCCACACACTTTCACATACACACCATCAATCACTCGCAATTATAGCACGTTGACAAACTTTACTATGTGATATAATGGCGGTCTTGGAGTTCTAAAATACAGGCCTAGGCTTAGTTTAGACTCCAGCACCCTAATTGCGTAACACAGTTTGAATTGAATCTGAATGATTTTGAAGTATATTGCTAATCCATTGCTTCATATGTTCGAAAAAAATGTCTGCTCAACAACGTAAACAACGCAATGAATGTTGTTGAACTGTCAAATTGAAGCCGATACCTACTGATAGTGTGTGTTACGCAATTAGCCCGCAGATCTCCCACAAATCACAAAATATTCTCAAAATACCTGTCAACTATATGTATAACTAGTATATGATGTAATTTGTGGAGATAAATAAACATAATTTTATTATTATTTTATAGCTTCTTATTCGGATATGAAATTCATGCCTATTCATCCAAGCTTACTTTGGAAACAAAGAACGTTTGTAATCGTTAATAAAGCCCTTAAATATATTAAGCTATTAAATGTCTCACTCCTGCTTATCTACTTGACAGCACTTTAGATGATTTATTAGGTTCTTGTTTATTGTGATGTCACCGGTACACGTATCTAGATGAAATGGGACGATTAGAATGGATATAATATCGTAAACTAACTCCGATCTGTTTGACAATTAAGTTCCTCAATTAAGTCATGATTTCATGAAATAGTCATTCAATAGGATTATAATGAACTTAGAGAGCTGTTGTATTGATGATCTATAAGATAATAATTCTATAAATAAATATTTGATACGGCCGCTAATCATATTTAAATTAACATACAACCTGATGCTTACCTGCAAATTGCAAAAAACGTAAGACAATTTGAATCTCGCGAGCTACCCTGAGGCTTTCGCCTTAAGGCACTGACAAGAGCAAAGAATAAAAGTAGGCTTGTCAGAAAAAAATTGCCAAATCTATATAGTTTGTGGTAGCGGAAAAAATATATGTTATTCTTGAACATATTTCTCAGAACTTGGTTGTTACCAAAACACGTTTAGAAAAAAAATATCGATACAAATTAACGGTAAACAAACCCTTTACTTTGAGTTTCAATCCAAACTATCTGTAATAAATATCAACCTACGATTGGTATTCAATTAATAACAAGAACGTCTGAAGGCTTCTACATACTGGCGCGACGAGCGGTACCTTTGTGTTGCGTCGCGAGTCGCGCCGGTCTGTAGAAGCCTTTATTTGTATTCAGAACTTGGTTGTTTTTTATTTTAGATTCTCAACTCATTTTTGAGTAAATAAATAATTGCTTCATATTTTGCAATAAATTACAAGCGTTGTGTCATCGCGCTACTCTTTATTTTGTATGCAGTCTGACAGTGACAGTGGTTTACCTGTTGTCAGCGTCTTAATATAATATGTTTGAAAAATTTGTAAGCTCAACAACCCAATGAATATTGTTGAATTGTCAAAATTAATAAAGTTAGGATTGTGTGTTACACATTTACCTTGTCTGTTCAGCTCTCAATATCCATCTCCATGAAACTGAAATCGCTAGAATTCTAAGTCACCATTATTTTTCGATTCCTAAGAAGTAATAGATCGTAACTGTTTCTGAGTTGTGACTTTATGACTAAGTGTCAGACTGTCAGCCAATAAATCAGTGGTGCACTTGTCTTTTAATGCGCGTTAACTTGCGCACACGCCGCTGTGGCGTGACGTCACGAGATAAATAGTGCTGCTTTATCACAGAGTACTGGGAAATGCGAAGATTTATTAGTCTTTGATGTTCTAGAAAATTGTGCTGAGCTGTTAAAAGTCGATTAGGAAACGTCAGGCTTGTTTTTTTGTAGTGATGGAGTTAACCTACTCAATACTCAATCATTTATTGCATTCCACAATGTGCTTAGGTGGTAAGTAAACATTAATTGTACCAATCGTGAAAAAAATACTTATCCTGAGGAAAATTAAAGGTAACATTTTATTAATTATCTACAATTAAATCTAAATTTCTATTATTCATTTATATTATTCCGTCAGTTCTAAGGATTTTTCAATTAAATATTCATGTATACTGTAATAACATTTATTTGGTATTTTTTTTAAATTTATTAGTAAAAATAGCAATTTTTAGTAGTTTATTAAGGATTTTTATCGACATAACCAGTGAACTAGATGGACCTGTGGGTTATTACAATCTATTTGGTATTTTTTGTTGTTAATCATTTAGAAACTATCTCAATCTGGCGACGCCTATGCCACACACCCCAGGCTTCAATAACTTCCAAATCATGGGACATTAAATAAGAAAAACGTAATTTGCCTGAAACATCTTTCCATATTTTTATTGAGATGACGGGATAAGCAGATTATTCTTCTTTTGTCGTGTCGGATTGCAGTCCTATCTGACTATGAGAGTGAGCGAAGAGTGCACTGCGTCTGCGCACACACTTCGTCATGATCGTAGAACAATGTCAGATTTGGAAAAAGTACGAAATAGTAGATTATTAACCAAGGGGATAAAGCAGTGTCTTCTGTCGCGGATGACGATTTAAATCGCGAGCGTAACGAAGGACTCGGGGTTTACTCCCGAGCGTAGCGAGGGTGTTAAAAACTTAAATCACGAGCGAAGCGAGGGATTTAAGACGAATCCTGAGTGTAGCGAGGGATTTAAGTTCACCCAAGACTATGACAGCTTTATCACCGAGGAAAATACTCTACTTTTCGTACCATTTGCGAAAAAATTAACACATAATAATATGAGATAAGCATTTATTAAAAATAATGACAATTAAAAGTAAAAGTTAACATTCGAAACATTGGTCCAATTATTGATAGAGAGAGTTACATTTTATAATTGCGGCAGCATTTGCACTGATGGAATCCAACAATTCACTGTCACTGTCGCTTTGATTTAACATCGTAACGTATTTTTAGAAAATTAACTTATTTATAAAAATAAATTCAAATTCAAACTTATTTATTTGTACACATAGGTATAATGTTGTTACATGTTGTAGTAAAATAAAATGATATATTGTATCACTACGTGCTGCCCTGTAAGGCGTACTTACAAAAAATTCTTACAAAGAATAGGTTAAATACTATTAAGTAAAAGTCTTAAAAATTTTAGCAATAAACATAGACAAACAAAATATTAAAAATTATAAAAATTATGGTAACAATAGTTATTAATTAAACTTATTAACTAAAGTAAGTAGGTAATAAATACATTTGAGAAAGAGGTGTTATGTTTTTATTTTTCTTCTAAATATTCTGTTATAGTATAATATGCTTTCTGTATTAGGAACTTATGGAGTGTTTTTTTGAAAGTATGTAAGTCTTTTGAAGCTTTTATCGATTTAGGTAGTTTGTTGAATATTTTTGGAGCCATTCCTAGGAAACTTTTTGAGAATGGGCGGTTTGATGGGTTTTTTACTTAAGAGCACCTGGATGGCGTTTAGTGGATAGGGTTTCAAATTGGCTATGGTTATTTTTGATAAACATGGCAACTTCATAAATGTTTAAGGACGGAAGTGTTAATAATTTTAAAATAATAAAAAAAGGTTTGCAACTGTCGGTGTTTTGGATCATAAATACTGCACGTAGGCACTTCTTTTGAGCTTTAAAGGCTAATTCCCTATCCGCAGAATTACCCCAAAATATGACGCCATACCGCAGTGTGGTAGAGACGTATGCGTGATATGCGATAAGAACAGTGCTACGATTGGCGACTTTGTTTAAATTGTGTAAAGCATAGCAATATTGATTTAGTTTTTTTATTATATGATCAATGTGAGTTCTCCATGTCATGTGCTGATCTAACCAAAGCCCTAGAAATTTAATGTTGTCTATTTTGGCAATCTTGTTACCTTCATAATTAATATTATTTGTATTAATAGAGTTTGTTTGCTGGTTAAAACTCATGATGTGGGTTTTTCCAAAATTATTTTTTAGGTGGTTATTGGTTAGCCATTGAATAATTAAGCCTAAACTATTATTTATTTCATTTTCATATCTTTCTAAGTTTTTTCCTATAAATATTGTAGTACAGTCATCGGCAAATAGAGTCATGGGATGTTCTATGGTTCTGGGAATATCGTTTATATAACACAGGAATAACAACGGACCAAGTACACTCCCTTGCGGTACACCGTAATTTATAAACCTTTGTGTCGATAAGTAGGTTTGTTCTGTTTTAGTTTTATGGCAAAAAATAAACTTAACATTTATGTATTTGAAGAAAACAAAAACGCGGCAAATTCCTAAACTAATATTTTTTTGTCGGAAAAGCAAAGGCATCAAGCTCATACGGCCTCGTCGGTTTTCGTAATTTTATTTAATAATCATAACTGCATAATAAATGCGTAATCCTTTTTCAAAAAGATGTATAATGCTTTATATACAAACTCAATAGTGTAAACACAGATGTAGTTCAATATAAATTTCGGTAAGTATTCCAAATTTAAATCACATTATCCCCCCTACAGGATGAAAGAAATTCATTACAATTTTCTTTCCCTGTTTTTAACAGATTAAAAATTACTATTGTTATTTTCGCTTTTTGTGGCACAGAATGTCACTTTTTTGAGCAAGTGGTACGAAATAAATTTTTTACTATTAAATATGTATATGGATACACTTTACTATCGCATTAGGGCAACCTGTAATGATAGATTTAAGGTGATATAATAAATAAAATAAATAATTTCGTAATAATATTTTTATGATGTTAGTATCCAAATGTAGTAAAAAGTGAATTTTTGTATTTTTTCAAATCCGACATTGTTCTACGGTCATGACGACTTGTACACTACATTATCTTCCGCACTGAAGGCTGATCTCCGCTAAAATTCGGTCTGGAGGACTATTATTATGAGCAAAAAAATAATAACACAGTCGTGTCAAAAAATGCAGATTACCATTTGGTAGTAGAACTGAAAGAAAAGTAGAAAGAAAATATATGTATTTAGCACACACTGCCCACCTTCTGACTGCCCAGTGCCCAGTTTGCACGCCATATATACAGGGTCAAATTAAATTAGCTAGCGAAACTCAGCAGACGTAATGTGTATCGATATTTAGACTTTTTTTTTCCTGTGGCAACACTACAGCTAACAGCTGATTTGAATTTATCCCTGTAATTTTAATTTTAAATATTAGATTTTCTTCTTAATAAGGCCTATTTCCAATTGATTAACTAGTTTAAAGCGTAATTAAGTGTTTTCTGTGTTAAATTTATGAATTAAGTGCAAATTATGTGCAAAAATCTCATTGTGATTCGTTGACAGTTACCGGCTCAAGGTTGCATTTTCATCTCGATTATCAGGTACAATACTATATATTTTACTTGGTAGTAGATTGTTAACGTTCTAATATTTTGCCTACAATTAATTAGACCACTTTTTCTTACGGCTACAGGTTGATTCCAATGACCTTAAAAACGTAAACATAACCTCAATTAAAAAACAGAGCTTCTTTCTTTACAATCTAAATTTCATTTTCCGTTTAACTAATCATCTGTTATTGTCCACTACTCTTTTCCAATCTCTTCTCTTTTCTCTTTAATCATGATTATGACTCGTAGCGCGCGGGCTCGCCTAGAAGAGTCTAAACTCATTCAGGCTTTGAGCGAATTAAAAGCGTCTAAGGGGCACTGTGACCAACTGATTAAGGAAAGGGATGAAAATGAAATAGAGTTCCTTAGTGTCCTTGAAAAAAATAGCAAGTTAAAAACAGAAATTAGTTATATATTCAACACACTGATGCTATAGCAGCCCGGGATAGGCTCCAAGTTGTTGTGGACGGGTTCAGCCAGTGTAGCACTGAGTATGAACAAGCTCTGAGTCACAAATATTTACTACAACAGCAGCTACATGAGGCTCAAAGTCAGATTGAACAACTTGAGACTACAAATCATAACATCACAGCCTCGTTGAATCAAAGTCTATTCAATGAATTGGTGCCTATAGCCCCATCAATGGTTTCTGCAATTAACCCCTCATATACAATAGATTTAACAGGTCATGAGGATTTAAAATCAAGTAAATCAGTGAGGATAGTTACAAGTAAAAATAAACTTAAAAAATACATAAAAGTTAATAAATACATAGTTAAAACTAAGAAAATGGTCAAAAAACAAAAGTTCTTCATCAAAAATGTAAAACTTAATAGAGAAAGGTTACATCTACTGAAACAATTGGATATGTATTCATTTAACTTGGAAAAAAGTACTAGGAAATATCAAATTGACACGGAACACTTGCGGTATGAACTTGACCAACTACAGGAGAAACTTACTTCTATGACAATTAAATATACAGCCTCTGAAAACCAAATGAGGGAATATGTATTGGCAATGAATGAGCTGGTAAGCTCACATACAAACAAATGTGAACATTGTAAACCACCATCTATTGAACACACACCAGACCATTCGTTGACAATATGTGATACCACCATACCGCTGTCTTGTGCTAGTTTGCCAGTTTCAATTACTAACTGTTTCCCTAAACAGAGTGTAAATAAAGAAATAGTTTTATTTTGTGATGAAATTGGAAAGGATCTAGGCCAATTGTTGACAAATAAATATCCGGGTCACTCTATAATGAACTACTGTATGCCTGGTTGTTCTTTATATGACATAATGAAAAAAGTTATAAAATGTAATTTTAACCAGGATACTATAATATTAATATTTGTTGGTAATAGGGGTAATGTGAACAAAGGAGAATTACTCCAATATTATAGATCATTGTGTAACCTAAGTTTAAGAAAAATTGTGTTGTTCACATTCCCATACAGCCAAAGTTTGCCACAGGAAGAAAACAACCTTAGATCAGAAATTAATGTGACATTGCATAATTTGACGTATAATAATAATTTATTCCAATTAATTGACATTAACAATTATGTTGGTAATCATTTTTATTTGACAAAAGATAGATTTTTTATGGATAGGTACTATCTTTCTAAATATTGTAAAAGACAGATAGCTGTGTCGCTATCATATTATTTTTCTATTACAGCCAAGAATTTGGCTAAACAAATTGCTTCTATTGAGCAATGTTATGTTAAATAATTCACCCAATAAATTGGTAACAAAAATTGACATTCAAAATAATTTAAATTAGAAATTAGGACAATAGAGGCAACCTCTAGCTATAATGTACATAATTGCAAAAATAAATCAAATAAAAGTTTAAACTCAGTCAATAGTATCAACCTGGTGCATCAAAATATTCAAGGATTTCTAAACAAAGATTTAGAAGTAGAATTATTTATGAATTTTAACAGTATTGATATTCTTTGTATAACAGAACATTGGCTTAAAAGCCACCAGTTCTTGTTCAATTTTAATAATCACCAGGTTGGTAGTTCGTTCAGCAGAGTAAATGCTATACACGGGGGCTCATTAATTTTAGTAAGTAACCAGCTTAAATTTAAAGACCGTAAGGATATTGTGAGCCTATCTGTTGAGCGGACAGTTGAAATAGCCTGTATAGAATTGGAGCAGGTTATTGTATTAAGTGTGTACAGACCCCCTTCAGGATTGTATGACTGCTTTGAAAGGGTAATGGATGAAGTGTTGCACAAGATTTGTAACTCGAACAAGTCCATTATCACTTGTGGTGATTTTAATGTTAATTTGTTAGAAAACTCGGGTTCTTGTGGTAAAATAATAAATCTGTTTCAGTCATATAATCTTGTAAACCTGTTTTTGGAGCCCACAAGAATAACCCCTACTAGTGCCACATGCCTAGATAATATTTATACAGATATTATACCAAGCCACAAATAAATTATAAATTTACTAGATTCTGATCATTGTGGGCAAAGGATTACTATCCAAAACCAAAACAACAAAGTGGCTAAAAAGGATATCACTGTTAACCCCAAAACTGCAAGGCGCTTGGAAGCTTTTAAAGGTAAACTCAGTAACAAATTACCAGTTTCATTTATGCATGCTGATCATAATAATCTATATAATGATTTTTTTTATATTTACTGTCAACAATTTAATTCCACGTTTATTCCCAAGACTATCTCGGTTAATAGTAACGCATCTTTCAGTGATTGGGCTACCATTGGTATTCATAAAAGTAGAACACGGCTTTATGAGCTGTACAATGAAAGGTATTATGTAAACACTGATGAATTCAATTTGTATGTTAGAAATTATTCAAAATTATTTAAAAAAGTTTGTTGTATGGCAAAGTCGCGTTATTTGAGTTCGAAGATTAAAAACAGTAGTAATGTAATTAAAACGACTTAGAATATTATTAATAGTGAAACGGGAAGGTCTAGTAACCGAAGTACTGACTATAGCCTGTCAATTAATGACAACATAATAAAATCAGACTCACAAGTCGCCGTGGCCTTTGAAAATTTATTTTCAGATATTCCCGTTTCAACTACTAAATCCCTAAACTCATCACCTTCTGTTGCTGAGTCTTTGCTTAAGGAAAATGTCAATGTTTGCGAGTCGGAATTTCATTTTGAACATATTACCTGTAGAGATATAATTAAAACCTTTCACACTTTAAATGTAAAAAAGACTGCAGATCTGTGGGGTAATTCTGTAGAAGTTGCTAAGTCTATTATAGACATTGTAGCACCTACTTTAGCTCTTATCTTTAATAATTGTATTGACTGTGGGGAGTTTCCTGACCTTATGAAAAATAGTAAAATAATACCGTTGTTTAAATCAGGTAGTACATCAGACCCCTCAAATTATAGACCTATTTCAGTACTACCTACCTTTAGTAAAATTTTTGAGAAATTAATTTGAGACCAATTGCAAAGATTTTTTAATAAACATAAATTACTACATAGCAAACAGTTCGGTTTTACAAGGGGCCGTTCGACTACTGATGCCGGTGTTGAACTGTTAGGACATATTTATAATGCATGGGAAGATAAATGCGATGGCTTGGGCATTTTTTGTGATTTGTCCAAGGCATTCGATTGCGTTTTTCATGAAACGTTAATCAGGAAACTCCGCCACTACGGGATCCGGAACACCGCTCTGGATCTTCTTATTTCATACTTGATTAATAGGATTCAGAGCGTTGACGTCAATGGGAAAAGATCTCCCGGATCTATAGTAAGAATGGGAGTCCCACAGGGCTCAATTCTTGGTCCTTTCTTGTTTCTTATTTATATTAATGACTTGCCTTACCTCATAAAGGATAATCATGATATAGTGTTGTTTGCAGATGACACTTCACTTTTGTTTAAACTTAAACGTCAGCAGCTGGTTACTGACGATGTAAATAGCGCGATCTCAAAAGTAGTTCACTGGTTTAATGTTAATAATTTACTTCTAAACGAAAAAAAACCAAATGCATTAAGTTTACGCTACCTCACGTTAGGCAGGTGAAAACTAATGTGTTAATAAAGGGCGAAGAATTGAATCCTGAAGATAGCACAGTATTCTTGGGCTTGACTTTGGATGCTAAGCTTCAGTGGGGCCCACATGTAGATAAACTGTCAAAAAAGCTAAGCTCCGCAGCATATGCTGTTAGAAAAATTCGTAATTTAACTGACATAGAGACAGCCCGTTTAGTGTACTTTAGCTAATTTCATAGTGTAATGTCGTACGGTATTCTGTTATGGGAAAATTCTGCCGACATTCAGACTATCTTTGTTTTGCAGAAAAGAGATGTTCGATCAATTTATAAATTAAGTCCAAGACACTCTCTCAGAGAGAAATTTAAGGAGATTAATGTAATGACTGTGCCTTCTCAGTATATTTTTGAAAATCTATTATATGCCCATAAAAATATAAAATTATTTAAAAAATACAGTGATATCCATAATATAAATACTAGGAACAAACACAAATTTGTTGTACCTACAACAAGGCTCAAGAAAATAGGTGGCTCGTTTCGATGTCAATGTATACGCTTTTATAATAAACTTCCAAGCCACGTTCAAGATCTAAGCCTTAATAAATTCAAATCATTCATTAAACGTAAGTTGTGCCAGAAAGTCTTTTATACTGTTAAAGATTATATTGAGGACAAAAAGACTTGGGATTGAGCTGCTCCAATTTTTGTACCTGTACATATTGAGGTAGTTTATTTTTATTGTTTTTTTTTGTTTTTGCTAACTTTATTATTTTATAAACAGTGACATTTAATTATTATTTTATACACAATGACAGGAATATTTACTTGTAAAATATTATATTATTTTAATTATTGTGAATGTGAAGACTATGTGGGTTATTGCATAATATTTTTTTTCCCTTTCTTTTATTCTCAGTTAGTGTTAATCATGGTCTGGCAGTTTGAGTCATATAAGTGGCCTACCCAAATGTCGTTTCTTTGGTATTGATCGTCGCATCGTTGAGCTCCTTAAATTCTGAGTAGAGCTGCACGATTACTGACAAATGCGTGCACTGACTGGTCAAGTCCACTCAACCTGTGTGGTTCTTTCCTCAAAAGACCATTTCAGACACCAATCTACATGGTCTTCACATGATCTGACCAAGATTATGTCTGGACTTTAAAAGAGACTATGACCTCTGAGTTTGTTTCGGCCTTTCTTGTCAGAGTAGTCAGATAGGAAACGCCGACCTCATCTAGTTTTTAAAATATGATTGACGTGTAAAAGTGTTTGTACAAACCTACTTACAGAAATAAAATCATTTATCATTTAAATACCATAAAATTGCGTGGTGCAACGTTTAAAAAAAAAAAACAAAAAACAAAAAAATATTAATTGTTGTTTTTTTGTATCAACGACTATTGTTACTTGAAATATCAGTTTCAAAATCATTTTTTTATTCGTGTAAACATTACAGACGTGATGTATCTAAAAACAACAAAACCAAAAAATACAGATTTTCCCAACTACTTCAAGTAGGTAACTACAATACCAGTGTTCAAAGACGCCAGAAAAAAATTTTTTTTCTTTTGTTTCAATATCGATACCCATGACGTGTGCGGAGTTTCGCTAGCTAATTAAATTTGACCCTGTATACCTACTTCGGTATCATTTTAATACATCTCGAACTAAACAGCACTCAAACACACAACACAACACCTTATTTCCCGACCTGGGAATAGAACCCAAGAAGTAAATATTTGCCCCGGTCAGAACCATTTGACCAGAGACTGTGTGAAACCTAATTACGGACATAACTATTATCATTAAAGGATGTGGGGTCAAGTTGTCCGTCGATCAATCGTTAATATTATCAAAATGTTTGAAATAGGATGTTATTTTGAGACTTAGGGTGCACAAAACAGCCCACAGACACCATATAATATGTAGTTATGTCTTTCTGTGTGTCCGTTCTTGTCATCAACAAAATACACGACTTTTAGTAATAACAACATTTTGTACTAAGAGTCGCCACATCGTAGTGTTCATCCTTCATACAACAGTACAAGTATCTTTTGGCGCGTGGCAAACGGCTTTTTCCCAGGAGCTCCAAATCTATTGTTCTCCAAACAATTTCTCTTCATACATTGATTCCCAAGCGCTCCATAATTTTATTAGATAAATAATAAAATTGTTCCCAGCGGCTCAAAACCAAATCGCATAAGGTCAACAAAAGAAAAATTGCTAACATTAATGTTATAATTTCGTGATAAATAGTTTCAGTACATAGGCAGTCACAAATCAATCATATTCTAAGTATGTACTTATACCTATTGTAAAATTGAAAACAATAATCTCACGATGTTTTCTGTCTTCACAAATTGACTTTATATCACACAATATGAAGTTCCAGAATTTAAATTGCCCTTAGTCTGTTTTAAACAAAAAACGAATTACAATTAAAAATCACAGATTCTGGTATCAAAAATTAACCCTACGTCATATTAAAATGTTAAAGTGTAAAGGCTCCATTAAATATAAAAATCAACAAATTCTCATATACAATATTAGTTTTTGTTTAAATACTAAACCCGAAAAGGGGTCACTGTACTCATAATTTTTAACAAAAAAAGTTATAGGACCATCCTTGAACTCAAATAACTATTAATAATTATTATATTGCTTTTTTTTTATTTGGAGCCACCGGGATTAAAATTATGGAGCGCTTGGGAATTTTCACAAATGTTTACCAACAACGCGCCCTATCAATGTAATTCGAGCGCCAAAACATCATTTATGCACTGTCACTATGTCACAGTATCTTTATAAACCTCGATGTGTCGAAAGCTACCGCCAAAAACGATAAAACATTAATACCTATCTCCCATTAAAAAGTGTGTTAACTACGCAATAAGTCGCAGTTTGTACCCGCCTTAACAATATTTAACGAGTAATAGACACTTGGGCAGCAATTTGACCTCATATCCTGCAGCGATTGTGCGACACTTACAGACGTTATGCTGACCACAAGATAGAGCCATCAACCTTTTATGTTCAGTTTGGAACCTAGGAGAAATAGAGTTATTGCATTCCTGTGTGGTACACACGGCCGCAAGGGTATTTCCTTGTTCGCTGGAAGATTATTATAAGAGAAGCACCCGATGAGATTTCCCATCGGCAAAAATAACGAAGACCCATACAAACTTTTGGGAATTAATATTTGAAAATCTTGCCACAGCGCTCACCTTTGTTATTGAGGAGCAATACCTATGCTTGCCCGCAGGTTCGCTCGTTGTACTACAGACGTCAAAGTTGCCCTTTTTATGGCGTTCTGTCAATCTATCTACACGAGTGGCCTGTGGGTGTGATACACGCGCCGAGCCTACACCGTCCTGCGTATACAGTTCAATAATGCTTTTAGGATGCTGTTGGGACTGCCATGGCGTTGTAGCGCTTCTGGAGTGTTCGCGGAGGCTCGCACAGATGGTTTTCATGCCATCATGCGAAAGAAAGCGGCCTCCTTGCTACAGCGCCTGCATGGTAGTGACAACAGCATTCTGAAAATGATCGCTGCCAGAGCGGACTGTCCCTTTCAGGGACACTGGACAGTCATAGGTCTGATAAATAAGTAGTTTGTAAAACTAACAATACTAACCTATATACCTAAGCTCTTTTGTTACTAACACCAAAATACTGAAATAAAATTATGGACCTTCTTAGTCTGAAATAAAGTTTAATTTAATTTTTAATTTAAGTTAGTTTATGGAACTTTTGTGCATTTCATGCCTCTATACCCTGCGGTTTAGGCTGTGCGTTGTCTGTTTTTATTTTTTTTGTTATATCTTCGTGCAGTTTGCACATTTAGCCAGTGTCAAGTAAAATTAGGTAACAAGTACAGAGTTTGTTTAAATGTTTAAATAATGATGAATTGAATTTAATGCTGATGATGATATCTCCGCCCCCTTCAGTTTCGGTAAAGATGTGGCACTTTACTGAGACCTCACGCGTACTTCTATAATAATCCACCATTATTACACATTAATATTTGGCTAAACACATTGATGTATTAAATAGGAAGATATTGTACGCGCTCCTCGATTTATGCGGTCGACATAAATTATGGGAAAGGGTACAATCGACCTACATTTCTCCCGGTTTGCGGGGAATACCCGAATCGTAGTTTGTTTGCGAGTTGTTATGGGTACGTAACAGTGGCAATTATTGCGGTCTCGTTCCCGCTATAGCCCGCGTAATATGTCTATCTATTTCGGTTGTCCAGCACATGACGCACGACATCGGGTCCATTTAAGACGCAGATATATGCCAGTGACCTTGAGTGGTAAGCTTGCGTGTTCTGTGCTGAGCTCACGCAACGCGTCGTACGTTCAGCCAGTAATAGGACTCGCCCATCAAGGAGCGCTGTCCCCAATTTGACGCATTATTCAATTATTATACACAAACCAAAAGGTATTTTCATAAAACGCGTATACTAAAAGATGAATAATTAAATTATCTTTAAATTGGTGAAGGTTTCAGAAAAATACTCTAGGTAGATTTTGCGCCATTCTCAGTTGTTTATCCGCGTTAGACATATTTTTACAAATTAATTTCACTATGTTGTAATATAAATATAATCTAAAATATTCACTGAAGATAATGAAAAAATGCTCTAATTTATCATATATTTTTTTCAAATCATTAACCCTACTCGTTTAGACGTGATCTTCAGTATAAAATCATTAAAAGTCGGTTATCGTCCCCTTACGTGCTGTAAGAGGGCGGCCTATCTTCCTATTTAATACGTCAAAGGCTAAACACAAAGTTTAGAAATTTAAAAAAAAACTGCTTAACATGACACTTTACTTTCCCGCCAAAAACCCTGTTGTCTGTTGTATTAATGAATTTAAGACGACGATAACCGAATTTTAATGATTTTATATTGAAGATCACGTCTAAACGAGTAGTGTTAATGATTTGAAAAAAATATATGTTAAATTAGAGCATTTTTTCAATAACTTAATATGTGAATATTTTAGATTATGTTTATATTACATAGTGACATTAATTTGTAAAGTACCGTTATGTCTAACGCGGATAAAAAACTAGCGCTCCTTGATGGGAGAGCCCTATTACTGACGCGTTGCGTGAGCTTAGTACAGAACACGCAAGCTAACCACTCAAGGTCACTGGCATATATCTGGATCTTAAGAGAAAAGTATCATAAACTTACATACATGGGAAAAAAGTAATTTAGGTACTAAATCTCAGGTACTTTATGGTCAATAATATGGTTCAGAAAATATTTCTTGATTTGCTATTATACATTTTTCGTAAATGTTTTCATAGAAATCCCAGAGCCACTTGGGTTTAAATTTTTTTTTTAAAAATTCAACCCCTGAGGATAACACAAAGGTCCAGTTCAGTTATGCATGTTGCGGCTCAAGTGTTGACATTAAACAGAATTTAACATAATTATAATAGACTTGAGCTGCAAACATATTTTTCATCGTTTTATTAAATCCAGTTGCATTAGCAACAATCGTACCTACAAACTATATTTACAAATTATGTCATGACTGTGTCTCGGTTCTAAGAAACGAAGTCACTTGTACTCTATAAACTATTTTAGATAATGTTACCGTAAGTTAATTGATGGAAGGAATGAGAAAATTTATTGAACCGTGGTGTGTAGGTATTTTATCCCGTCTCTATTACTAGGTATGTGCCAGCGCTCGCGCTAGTGACGTTTGAGTAGGTGGCGTTTTTTTTTTTTCTTTAGGTACACTACAACGTTATTTTTAGTATATGCGAAACCCGAAACACGTGTCTAGTATTTTTATGTAAAGAATCTATGTACAAAATTTCAAAACTTTATCATGAAAAATCACAAAGTTACAAGGTTATGTTACCGGGTTGTCCGTACAAAAACATGCTAACGACGCCTCCGCGCCTCCAGGGTCGTCTTGCGCTCATTGATAATAATTTGGCAGTAGGTACCTAACCGTACGCGATTGTATTGTAAGTAATTAAATGGTGATAACATTTTCCATCACACATAAATATTTTTGGGGAAAAAAAAAACATGGTGTAAAAATTATTGAAGTCGATTCAGTTCCTCATTCTGAACAAACTATATTCCGGTTTCGCATATACTAAAAATATTGTTAAATATAATAAATAAAATAAATAATCGTTTATTTATAAAAAGGGCACATTTACAATAAGTTTCTTAACAATTAAAATAGAACACAATTTCTTATTTGCCTGAACTAGGTTGAACCTGTGCTTCAGGCTAGGCTGTTGCATATTGTGTGCCTCTTAGTCTGTGCTAAATAAATGTATTTTCTTTCTTTCTTTGGAGTCTGGATTTGTGCCCGAGTGATGGCAATAGGCTCGACCCCTATTACAAAGTAACATAATTGGCGAAATGTGGGTGTACTATAGGTAGGTACACGTCTGCCTAACCCTTCGGGGATTATAGGCGTGATGCTATGT
This sequence comes from Tiliacea aurago, assembly GCA_948098905.1. Classification (NCBI taxonomy): domain Eukaryota; kingdom Metazoa; phylum Arthropoda; class Insecta; order Lepidoptera; family Noctuidae; genus Tiliacea; species Tiliacea aurago. Next base: position 2,137,884 of record OX402583.1, on the reverse strand, counting down.
TATGATCAGGGACCGTACAACCCCGGTTAAGAGTTTAAGCCTTTCGAAGGGGTAACCCATTCAATGGGTTACCTTTATCATGATTGAAGACCATTGAAAGGGTTACATGATAACCCATTGAATGGGTTTTATACTTGAAACCCAGTGAAAGGGTTACATGATAACCCATTCAATGGGTTCTATACCTACTCGAAACCCAGTAACATGAAAAAATCATAATATTATGTTATTTTGATATCCGCCCAGCACGCGTAGCATGACCAATTCTATCTCTATTCTACCCAGGGACCATGATGGTTACCATTTTAGAAAAACCCTATCGAAAACCCTTTCAATGGGTAACCAAAATGGTCCCTGGTTATGATATAGGTGAAAAATTATTACAAGACCTAAGAAGAAAGACCAAAACACTAAAGGCTTTCCTTGTGCGATTGTTATAGCACCATAAAACCATCGCCATAACCCAATTATCATTAATGCGGAAGAAATCTCAGAGAGCGAGCATCATTAAACATTAAAATATTTATATTATAAGTATTTATTTACCATTACAATCCACGTCTCAATTCCTCAATAAATATCGGTCATAACACAGGAAGAGAACCCGGAACCTCGCGCAGATGTGCGCCCGCGCAGAGCCAAATAGGCCAAACCCCGATCAATATTGTGCCGCGTATTAATGTAGTTATTAATGATGAGGAAGTTAAAGTAATGGCGTTTATTTTTAACTCGTGCACGTGGCCGTTTCGTTATAATTGAATTAATGGACTTATTGTAAAACATCACGACTCTATTCTCCGAAGGTATTGGCAGAGGTGTACAACACACACATTTCTACAAAAGGCCTATGGTTTAACAGAGTCGTTACTCTCCTTCATCGCCTAATGTCCATTTATACTTTACACGCAATACGCTCACACTTACATAATAAAAATACATTTACTCAACCAACATAACCCTCACAACACATTCATATATTCATATATACTTACATTACACACAAGACACTCACGCAGACACAACCTACACTTCCTTAATATTTAACAACTGCACATCGCTCATCAACTTTATCATTTTATCACTATTATTAATTAAGCTAGTTTTTTTAATTTTTTATTATTATTTTTTATTGGTTGTCTTTTTTCTTTTTCCATGAAATACTAAGAATAAGAATTGTAAAGGGTGAATCGACACATCTGCATCGGTGCAAAATCTACCAAGCGTATTTTTCTGAAACCTTCACCAATTTAAAGATAATTTGATTATTGATCTTTTAGTATACGCGTTTTATTAAAAAACCTTTTGTTTTGTGTATAATAAATTAATAATGCGTCAAATTGGGGACAGCGCTCCTTGATGGGCGAGTTCTATTACTGGCTGATCGTACGACGCGTTGCGTGAGCTCAGTACAGAACACGCAAGCTAACCACTCGAGGACACTGGCATATATCTGCGTCTTAAGATACAGGTGTACCTAGTTTAAGAGGCAGGGTTTTATACTTTAATATCCTATTTACAGAATAAACTTGAGTACAGATTTTAACATAGAACCAGATGTATACAATGTACACTATTTTATAATGAATCCCATCCGTATTTTTATGGCAAATAAATTTATCATTACGAGTATCTTTCTCATTTCCATCTGTTAAGTTAAGTAACTATATTTAGAGTACCTAAATCTACCATGTAAAAGGAGAGAGCTTATTGCAATTAGCTGGGCATAAATGACTCCGGGTTGCTACTGAGAATAACACACACATAAAATAATATCACGCCTGTAACCCCCGAAGGGAAAGCAGAGGTGTACCTATAGTACACCCACATTCCGCCAGTTATGTTTAAGTGCCATAGGTAATACGGGCTGGTGTCCGCAACTCCACGTCAATGCGCGTATTTTGCGTACGGGTGGGAAAATCGATTATTCGATCCACCCCAGCTCCTCAAGGAAGGCCAGCAACGCCTCGGTGTTACTGACAATCTCACGTAGGATACCTGGGTTACCGAAGTACTTTGCCCTGTATGTGGCGACCACCGGGCAGTTTAACAGCACATGAGCTGCTGTCTCGTCGTCCTCCATGCATGCCCTGCACAACGGACTGTCTGTGACTCCTATGACAAAGAGGTGTTTATTAAATGACCCATAGCTAGTTATAGCCGCTGTAACTGTACGCAGCTGTTGTTTAGTTAGTTGTAGAGTCCCATGTAATAGCTTAGGGGGCGAGCCTATTGCCATCAACCGGGCACAAATCCAGACTCCAGGCTGCTGCTGAGAAATTCCTAATGGAAAATCCCAAAAACACTTTACCTGACCTGGGAATCGAACCCAGGACCTAGTGCGCAGCAGTAGCGGTAATGGAAAATCCAATGTTAACACATCAGGTAAGGCCAACAAGGGAATCAAGCCCCAGGGTCCCTTGAAGTCGTAGTTGCGCTTGCGGCCTATCCTCATCTACGGCGCGACTTCACCCACTGCTGAGCGGGTGTGTAACGTTTGAAATAATAACAAAAGTGATAATGATCATTTGACCATATTTTACATAGTTTTATATGGTTTAATGAACATTTTATATAATGCACATTTTAATTATTATTCTATTTGTATAATATTCAGTTAGTATAATATTTCAAATCTAGTAAAGTTTAAAGATATTGAAACATTTGGGTTAGGTTAGAACAGTGACCGTTAACGCCAGATCTCTATTATTGGTGAATCATTTGAAACTGAACGTTATAAATACAAGGACCTTAAAATACAAATCGAAAATTGTATGAAATGAACGTCATACTTAATGTTATTAGTGCAAAAGAAGGTTATATGAAATATAACATTAGATCACATGAAATTAAGCTTATTTGTTTTTATAGCATATGAAAATTATATCACGTTACGTTTAATAACGAACGTTATTGCAAGTGATATTATACTATCTGGTATTATGCCATATATTACACGGCATAGCCTAGGCTTCTCTTTCCATGTGCCAATCCCCAGGCTCCTGTTCCAGCCCCATCCTTGTTCGACCTGCGATGTGAACAATGTTGTCCGTTCATCTCACCGCCGGACGTCCGACACTACGTCTTCCAGTCCTTTGTACGCCACTCGGTCACTGCCTTACTCCATTTATCATCACTGTGCCTTGTCAAGTGGCCTGCTCAACCCCATTTGAGTTCTCTATCTCGTCTTAAAATATCAAAAACTCGTACGTCAGCGGATCTCGCCGTTTGGGACTCGGTCAAGCATGACTTGCTCCATGGCTGGCAGTTAGAAAATTGTAAGTGAAGATTTTTCAACGAAAGATCTTAAACATAGAGTTGCCATATTGTCTCGCTACATTGTTATTTTTGGTTTGTTCATCTACTTTATTGTCTAACTAGCTTCTGCCCACAGCTTCGCTCGCGTTAATTTAGAATTTGACAATCAATTCGGTACTCTGCTTGTTATTTGGCGTTTAGCGGCAAAAAATGCTTAACACACTACTAAAGTTTCTATATTATTATAATTCAATCATGATTCGAAAGACACGTGGCGCCATCTATTATCATAAGAACATTATTGTTGTTTTCCTCGGAAACAGTACTTTTTTTTGGGATGAAATATACCTTGTCCGTTTCTGTACATCTGACAACATATATGCAAAATTTCAGGATGATCGGTTCAGTAGTTTAGGCGTGAAACGGTAACAAACAAACTTACTATCGCATTTATAATATTATTATTAGTTAGGATATAAAGATTTCTGGCAAAAAAAATCGATCGAAATCGAATCGAAACCATCTGTAGGTTTCGTAAAATGTAAGGAATTCTTCCAAGAGAATGGGCAGCAGCCAGCGTCCTTCTGTTAGCTAATAACAAGCTCCGATCACCAATTCGCCTGCCAGCGCAGTGATCATACCAATATTTATGCCGAATAACTGGCACAGCATTTAATTATAGAGCTTACATTCTGCACGCGACTTTGTTTGCCTGGATTTCGAAGTTTCGCATATAAACTTTAAAGACCCCATTCCACCCCTTTAGGGATTAATCTACCTATAGATACAAATAAATAAAATTGAAGTGTATGTCTGTCATATCAAAATAACAGCTTTTTAGTAAATGCATAATAAGAAAGTTTATACGGACTTATAACAAAAAAAAAACAGTTTTTTTTTTTGTTTGTTTTTTTTTTCAATTTCCGGATCGGCTGGACCGACTTTGACGAGACTTTCTCTGGCAGATTGCTGATGTTATTAGGAGTAACATGAGGCTTTAGTAGGACTTACTTTTATTTTATAAAAAGCCACACAGGGCAGCAGCTAGTTTTAGAATAAAAGTATGCTTATAGCCTCACTCAGGTTTCAAGCTATCTCAAACTCAAGTTACATCAAAATTGGTTCAGCAGCTTAGCCGTGATAACAAGCATACAGTTACTTTCACATAAATAGATCCATCAGGCAAATAAACTAAGTTCTGCGTGCTTCAATTATATCCTTGTTGAATAAATAACTAATTAAACGGGGACATAAGAGGTTCATGTTTAATGGTCAGCAGTAAATAATACTGATGACATCATTGAGCCAGGGGTCGTAAAACTAAGAATTATGCATTCATCCTTGGGCTATTGATTATGATCATAACATATATGACAACACTTTAACTGGTAATGAAAGAATGTAATATGCTAATACAATGAAATCACGGTTGGGTAAATCATCAGAGCTTTACTACGGTAAAGCTCGGATGATTTACCCAACCGTGCTCCTAACCCTGGCAGGATTGGACATACGTGTCCAATCCTGCCAGGGTTACGAGCCTGTCCGAAAGGGATATCGTGGCCCTGGCACACATGCATTTGAAGGAACACGGTGGGTTTTAGTCAGTAAAAGTCTGACACTCCCTCCCGCTCCGATCCGAAGTTATTTGATAATTTTCCACCCAAAAAAAAAAAGCCGTACTGAATCATCACACTAATATTATAAAGGTGAAAGTTTGTGAGTGTGTGTATGTTTGTTACTTCTACACGCTCAAACGGCTGGACCTATTTTGATAAAATTTTGTATGGAGGTAGGTGACACCTTGGATTAAGACATAGGTTACTTTTTATCTCGATATTCCCACGGGATCGAGACTTACGGGGGTGAAACCGCGGGCCGCAGCTAGTATTATTTATAGGGGGTAGAATTTCGAAGAAAAATAATAAAATTAAAGAAAGATCAAGCGAAATATCAAACTCTAAATTAAGCTTCTGGCAGTTCCTCATCATCTGCCTAGCATTAATCAACTATGTTCCGGTCAGCTTCCAGTCTAACCGGATCCAGCTGAATACCAGTATTTTACATGGAGCGACTGCCTATCTGACCTCCTCAACCCAGTAACTGGGTAATACGATACCCCTTGGTAAGACTGGTTGTCAGAATTTCGGGCTTCTGACGACCCGTAACGACTGTCAAAAAAACGGAACCCTTATAGGATTACTCGTGTGTCTGTCTGTCTGTCTGTCACAACCGATTTGCTCCGAATCTACTGGACCGATTAAGTTGAAATTTGGTACACATATGAATTTCTGTGACCCAAACACGGACGTGTAAATGTAGTGTGTAAATGTAATGTAGTAAATGAGTGTTCGTTTGGGGGGCTAATAAAAAAATAAAAATAATGGTTTGCTAACTGAACCGTGTGACATATCAAATAAAGGGCTTGGGAGGGTCTCAACCCTATTTTTTTTTTTTAATAGTTCAGAAATTAGTTGTGTACTTACCTATACATTACAGGAAAACCTATAAGAAGTCTATGATCTTAAAATAACATGGTAAATCTCTCAATATTGTGCGTACAAACTTACAGTTACAGTGGAATGTGTTAGAGAATATATTTTTCAACTACAATATTAACTTTGTTCTTGGGATAAATTATCTTGGGTTATAAAAATATATTCATTGCACGGAACCCTCACCACGCGAGTTTGAACTCGCACTTATCCAGCTTGTAGGGTTCCGTACCCAAAGGGTAAAACGGGACCCTATTACTAAAACTCCGCTGTCCGTCCGTCTGTCTGTCCGTCTGTCACCAGGCTGTATCTCATGAACCATGATAGTTAGACAGTTGAAATTTGCACAGATGATGTATTTCTGTTGCCGCTATTACAAATACTTACTAAAAAACAGAATCAAATAAATATTTAAGTGGAGCTCCCATACAACAGACATGATTTTTTTGCAGTTTTTATAGATAATGGTACGGAACCCTTCGTGCGCGAGTCCGACTCGCACTTGGCTGTTTTTTTTAAATAATAGGCTTAAAGCTTTAAACAAAGTGATATAATTACCTATAAAGCCGGTTCTCAACCTTCATTACTTTATACACCATGCATCGATATCGTATTACCTCGCGATGACCATGATCGTCTCACGAGCATGTCTCACTAAATCTTATGTACAATGACATGTGCCATCACTCTGCGGCCTTATTAGGATGAAGATTAGTTACCTACCTGCCATGGTTGGAATCTTATTTTATTATTAACTAGATGTCACTTATTATGTCGAGGTATTGTGGCATGTGACGCGACTGAAGGTTTACAAACAGTGTCATGCACCAAGTTGCACAGGTTCTAAAAGCTATGTGACTGTACTAGGTTTTGCCCGCGCTTCGCCCCCGTAGGGGTCGAAAATCATCCCACGACAATGTACTACCGGGATATAATATCTTCAGTCCTAATTCTAACCCATGTCACAGTATACCTCTCATCTAGTTATTTTATTGGGCGCAGTTTCAATTCAAACAGAAGGTAACTATGAACCTTTAGAGGTATGAGGAACAGGGTGTAAAGTTCACTCATCCTCTATTAAAAAGGGAAGATCCTTCGACCAGACGGGTGTTGTGTCTGGTGGGCAACTGCCCGACGGTTGGTGTCGGGATGTTGTATAGATGTTAGTTGCGCGGTAAACTCTGCTTGCGCGATGCAGGATTTTACGTGACGTCGGTGTGACGCGTAGTTCGCATGTGGCGATGTTGATGCCGCTACAAACCTTTATTTACCCCACACAAGTTATGTAGGATGGAGAGCAGTTGTGGCCCAGTGGGTTATACGGTATAACTGTGGTACTTATACCACTTTTTTTTTTTTTTTTGTTCACGGGGTGGAAAATCCTCATGGATGTCCTCCGCCCTGGGGCGGGCGGAGGGGTCTGTCAGACTCTTACTGACTAAAAACCACCCCAGTGTTCCCCTCCCACACTTGCACCGGGGATCTTAGGATCTGTTATTACTTCCGCAATCCCCGGCTAGTGCCGGCCCGCATAACTTATACCACTGGGTCAACCACTGGGTCACTCGTAAGGTGGCTTACGAGTTGTAGGCCGTAGGTTTGAACCCAAACAGGCGCTTTACTTTTTGTAAATTATTTTTCAACACATTTGCTCAAAAAATGCATTTACGAAGCGTGTATACATTGTTCGAAAGTTAAAAATTACGCACCATACAATGGAATGTGCGGTAAAATAGGTACTCTCATCTAAGTATATGTTTTACAGCCCCCTTCGTTGTATAGCGCCGTGCGTATCCTTTAGGCTTGAAACTGCGTTAAGCGGGCGCCCGCGACGGGCAACCGTCGCGTGTATACGCGCGTGGACACGCGGGTGGGCTCCATGGGAACGCGACGGTCCCCGTCGGCGGGTACCCGTCGCGGAGACTGGATTATTTTATTTACGCAGTGTCGCTAGTTCAATTTTAACGGTGTGCATGTATAGTCGTGTCGATGGAGAACTTATATACTTAATATTGACTGAACAAGACAACAAGTCCGTGCGTGTTTACGTGTTACCGGTCCGCTGGCGGGCACCGCGCGTGCCTCCGCGACGGATTCCGTCGCACGGAGGCGGGCCCCGTTGCGTGGGTGCGGGCCGCGCCTCCCCGTGACGGATGCCCGCGCGGGTCCCCGCGACGGATGCCCGCGCGGGTCCCCGCGACGGATGCCCGCGCGGGTCCCCGCGACGGAGCACTTTTGTATGAAACCGCGCGGGTGCCCGCTTAACGCAGTTTCAGGCCTTACGGTTTTTTTTTTAATTACGATAAAAATTATATAAGAATTCCACCAAGGAGTTTCAAATTACGAGAATAAATAAGCTGAATGATCGAACCTCCTTGGAAACGCTTTTGCTCAATACGTTTATCTCACTTTATTATTAAAGAGAAAATGACACGAAAGATGTAGTAGAGAAAAGAAAGAAAGGAAGAAAAATAATTTTATTCGTCACAGAAACACGTGCTTAGGAAAACATGAACTCGAGCAAGTAAACATTAAAAAAAAACCTATCTACATTATAATCACGAGCACAAAAATAACGTAACAATAACGTAATAGTACTAACTTTCACCGTGTGCACGTGGCGCCATTCGCAAATTTGCGCCATTTTCTTATTAGAAATGTCAAAGCTTGTTGCGACTTTCCGACTGATATTTACAAAGTAATAATAGGAGTTCAAGCGAGGAATCCGATATTAATATGGAATCTACTGCACCTGATATCTTGAATGAGCCGCCAAAATCGTGAGTGCTATTTAATAATTTACAATAATTTTATATCAAGGCAGACTCGAAGAAAATCATTCTCTTAAAATGTTTTGATGGCTTATTTTATTACCTATTGTACTGTTTTCTCGAAAAAACACTTCCTCTCTCCTTAAACATCATCATTACATAATACAGTTCCCTGCTCTTGTTTCATGTGTATTATTGTATATATTTATTAGATAAGTTCGTGCTTTGTGTATGTATGTATTTATTGTATAAGTTAATGGTACACCATTGACTACCTGCAGTATTGTCACTCCTGCTCCCTTTAATCCATCCAAAGGTTGTCTGTAAAAGATCGCTTTTAGCGATAAGACCGCCCATTGTGTCACCCTATGTAAAATTTAAACATTTATATCTGTAACTTTTATAGTGTACATAATAAAGAGTATTCTATTCTATTCTCGCAAATGCGTTGAAAAACGTTGTATGACACACGCGCGGAAATTGGTATTTAACCAATTGGTATAAAACCAACTTACCGCAATAATATCATAAATAACTAGTATGACCATGCTCTCAAAATGGTGAAGGAAAACATCATAAGGAAACCGGATGTCCTAGAACCAAAAATTCGAAGACAGTCATGACTGTGACATCTACCAACCCGCACTGGGCCCGCGTGGTGGATTACGGCCCACTCCCTCTGACAGAGAGGAGGCTCCCTGTTTCCCAGCAGTGGGAACATTATAGATATATACATACTTTGACAGTAGTGCATGAAAAATTAAGGAGCTTACTTTATGAGAAACTGCAAAAACTATAATTCAAAACTGATACACCTCTAAGATTTTGCTATCTTACTGCAACATTTAACTTCGAACATCAACACAATCAACATCTTTCGTCTAGTTATACAATTTGACACAATTTCCAGCTCTATTTGAGTGTGTCGGACACAATTGTAGTCTGGCGCGATCGCGACGGCAGCCATTTAATAGTTTTTGGAACAGATTCATACGAAGATTAAAGTGTCATGATCAAAGAAGCAGCTAAAAGATTTTTGATTTCAAATTTATGAACGTCGTATTTTTTGTTAAAAGGGAGTTTTCAAAGACTTTCTGGATGTATGTTTATAAAGAACTTCGTTTCGTAACATATCAAAGATTCGATCAAATGTTTACTTAGAGACCGAAGAAGAAATTTCGAAATCGAATTTCTCTGTATTTACAAAAATCTGCCATCGGACATAGCAGCACAGATAAGTGCTGAAATGTCAGTGTAGGTACTGTACCTACAACTCTGCCTAGCCCTTCGGGGAAACATGCGTGATGGGATATATTAAAAATACTAGAAATGAATAAGGGGTGTTAGACAGTCTAGTGTAGCGTCACCGTGGCTGTTCAACTTGTACTTCTTTCAAATCTATCAAACATAAATTTGAAAAAAGGTGAGTGTGGAGTGAGGTTGAATGAGTTGCCTGTCAAATGCCTTTTCTACGCAGATGATCAAGTTCTGCTTGCATCATCAGCAGTTGTAAGACACGGTGACTATGATGGATGAAGCATATAAGATGAAAGGGATGAATATAAATGAGAGTAAGACCAAGGTGGTGGTGTGTTTGAAAGAGAAAAGGATGTGTCGGTGTGTGATGTTAAAATAAATGATAAGACCGTAGAGCAAGTGAATTAATTTGTTTATTTAGGACGTCTGTTTACAAGAGATGGAAAGATTGATGAAGATATGGAAAGGAGAGTAAATGCGGGAAATAAAGTGAATGGTGATATACATGCGATTGTTACCAACCAGTCGATGTCCAAAAAGGCTCGACTGCCTGTTTACAATGATCTGCTGGTGCCTACGCTTGTGAATGGTAGTAAATGTTAGGTGTGGCAAAAGAGACATGAAAGTAGAATATATGTTGTGGAAATGCGTTCCTTGCGAAGCATGTGTGGCGTCAATATGAATGATCAATGAGGAATGATCTGCTAAGGCAACGGTACGGTTTAAAAGAAGCTGTAGTGACAAAAATTTTACTGAGCATGCTTTGGTTTGGTCATTGAGGATGAGTGAAAGGCAACTAACAAAAGGTATTTCAAAGGCAGGTATGAGTGGAAATACCGAAATATAGAAAACACCTAAACACACACCATCCACCACACACACACACACACACCACACGCGCATTGGACACATCGGCATCGGCATTGGTGGACATTAGTGAACTAATTGGTGATGTTCTTCAAGAAGATCAGGTGCATAGTACTCGCAACCGGCGTGAGTGTGTGACCAGAAGTTTCAACGTAAACGAAGCAAAAGGAGTATGTAAGGATCGTAGCCGGTGGCGTTCTGTAGTTTCTGCCTACCCCCATGGAAAGAAGGCGTGAGTTTGTGTGTTTGTACCTATGTGTAATTTATAATATGAGAAATCCCAATGGATAAAACCAGTCCGTAACTATCTGGTTTTATGAAATGTTTTAGTTGGAAAAATTTAACATTATATTTTAACACGCATTATCCTTTATCATAAATAACTTACGCCTAATTTGGAACCTGTAGGTATTGGATACAAATGCCACAAAGTTCCCACATCATTATAACATTTTCCTCCTGATAAGCATCGTTGATAGTGTAAAAGTGAAAAAAAGTGTTTTTTTATATAATTATGTCTTACTCAAGTTGAATTAAAATTTTGGCTGTTATTTTGAATTTAATTAAAATTTTGACATTGTAATTTTGAATGAAATCTAAATTTTGTACAAATCTTACACTGTATTTTTTTATGTATTGTTTGTCTTGTGTATCTAATTATGTACGCCATAAATGGCAAAACATGTAGCCACCTCATATTAATTAAAAGACCTTCTTAATGTACCTACTCATGTTTTACAAAATAAATATTATGTTATCTTATCTTAGGAGGAAAATTTAAGGAAAAGGAATCATCATTCCTTTTTAGGAAAAAGATAGAAGTGTCGATAAGGACAACAGCTTGATTAAAACTTCGTACGGCTAGCAACCAAACTCGATGTAGGTACACTAATTTATTTATTAACTACACATTTAATATTCTTTGTTTGCCTAAACATAATAATAACATCACACCTTGTTTCCCCGAAGGGTTGGGCAGAGGTGTAACCTAATAAATACACCCTTTGTCTGTCTAATATGTATTAACTATGTTACGGTTTTTTTTTTGTTTTGTTTGCAAATCAAACTCAAGCTCAAAACTCAAATACAAAGCATTTATTTCAATTAAACCATTTACAGGCACTTTTGAATCGTCAAGAAGTTAGTCAGTTAGGAATATGAAGCTAGTTGCCCATTCCAAATAGTAGGTTCCTATGGAGAAGGACGGGCAAGAAACTCCACGGACACTCTTTTAAATTAAAATATTGATACAAAGTATTGGTTACATCATTCATATTCAAGTTAAACATGTGAGAACGATGCAATACGTCAGAAGCGTCCGTGATAAAAAGATAACAATTCAAAACTAAAATAATTAAAAATAAGCCGTGGCAGCTAAGAGATGACCAGTCCCAACTGACAGCGCCCGTTCACGAACATGACGCATGGATCAGCACCATTCAGCTCAACCATTTTGAAGGGAGCTAAATGATCCAACACACGCGCCGCGCCAATAATTTTTTTTTTCCCTTTCTTTTATTCTCAGTTAGTGTTAATCTTGGTCTGGCAGTTTGAGTCATATAAGTGGCCTACCCAAATGTCCTTTCTTTGGTATTGATCGTCGCATCGTTGAGCTCCTTAAATTCTGAGTAGAGCTGCACGATTACTGACAAATGCGTGCACTGACTGGTCAGGTCCACTCAACTTGTGTGGTTCTTCAAAAGACCATTTCAGACACCAATCTACATGGTCTTCACATGATCTGACCAAGATTATGTCTGGACTTTAAAAGAGACTATGACCTCTGAGTTTGTTTCGGCCTTTCTTCTCAGAGTAGTCAGATAGGAAACGCCGACCTCATCTAGTTTTTAAAATATGATTGACGTGTAAAAGTGTTTGTACAAACCTACTTACAGAAATAAAATCATTTATCATTTAATGAAAGACATATTACCCGGTAAATGGTAGCTTAAAGCCCTAGAAAGTTGAAATTTGGTATGCAGCTAGGGCTTTGGGAAGCGCCCTAGAGGTTTTAATGAGCGAGAGAGTGAGTGAGTGAGTGAGTCAGTCAGTCAGTCCGTCAGTCATTGACGAAATTGACTTATTTTAGTTATTCTTTTTTAGGGTTCCGTACCCAAAGGGTAAACCGTAAAACGGGACCCTATTACTAAGACTCCGCTGTCCGTCCGTCTGTCTGACCGTCTGTCTGACCGTCTGTCACCAGGCTGTATCTCATGAACCGTGATAGTTAGACAGTTTAAATATTCAGAGATGGTTGTATTTCTGTTGCCGCTATAACATACATCCGGCTCCAATACAACAGACATGATTTTTTTGCCGTTTTTATAGATAATGGTACGGAAGCCTTCGTGCGCGAGTTCGACTCGCACTTGACCGGTTTTTAAAATCCAATGTATAAAAGCTAAACAAAATAAACTTAGTGCGTTTTATAAGTCTGCTAACTACATCTTATCCTGAGGCTTTGAGCTAGCTATGAGGGTTTGAAAATATAACGATACGCTTCGAGAAAAGGTAGGTAGTGCTCCTGCTTCTTGTTTTTGGCTCGTCTTGGCGGGGCCACTACCATGTCCCCAGATACTTAGTTTATGAGCTTATTAAGACGCAGATATATGCCAGTGACCTTGAGTGGTTAGCTTGCGTGTTCTGTACTGAGCTCACGCAACGCGTCGTACGTTCAGCCAGTAATAGGACTCGCCCGTCAAGGAGCGCTGTCCCCAATTTGACGCATTATTAATTTATTATACACAAAACAAAAGGTATTTTAATAAAACGCGTATACTAAAAGATCAACCATTAAATTATCTTTAAATTGGTGAAGATTTCAGCAAAATACGCTTGGTAGATTTTGCGCCATTCTCAGTTTTTTATCCGCGTTAGACATAACTTTATAAATTAATTTCACTATGTAATATAAATATAATCTAAAATATTCACATACTAAGTTATTGAGAAAATGCTCTAATTTAACATATATTTTTTTCAAATCATTAACACTTCTCGTTTAGACGTGATCTTCAGTATAAAATCATTAAAAGTCGGTTATCGTCGCCTTAATTACTCGGTAACCTTTCCGAGATAACTCGTTATTAAGTATTAAATTATTTTATTTCTGTAAGTATGTTTGTAATAAACACTATTACACGTCAAAAATAAATTATGTTTTAAACCTATATGTGTTCGGTGTAACTGACTACTCAGAGAAGAAAGACTGAAACAAACTCAGAGGTCACAGTCTCTTTTAAAGTCCAGACATAATCTTGGTCAGGCCCTGTGAGCACCACATAGTCCTCACATGACCTGACCAAGCAAATTAGTGTCTGAAATGGTATTTTAAAGAAATAATCTGGGTACAGAATTGAGTGGACCTGTGCAGTCAGTGCCCGGTATTATTAAAGTAAGACGTAACCACTACATAACATAAACAAGTTAATTACTATTTACTATCATAAACATAATATAGGTTTCTTGGTAATGACTGAGGCGAATCGCAGTTACCTCGAAGGCGATTGAGTAAAATGATTGGCATTTAGTTATAATTGCGAGGTATTCAATAAGCTGTAAAACTATGATTAATTTGACTCCTTATAAAATACAGGGGCCTAAAATGGACGCTTTGGCAGAATCATAATTAATATGATCTGCGTACAATTTATACATCCCGCAATTCATCTGTTTGACAGCTGCTATTCGACATTAGACTTCATTAGAGCAATTCATAATTTATAGGTATGTGAATTGTACGCAGATCATATTATGATTCTGCCAAAGCGTCCATTTTAGGCCCCCAAGCAACATGTGTGATTAATTGCAACTTTTTGTAATGTTAATATAACATAATGCCCCTATTCTAAAGGGGGAGTCAGAGATGTACTGTAGTAGGTTCCTACGCCCTCATCCATTTCACCAGTTATGTTTTAAGGATCGTGTATACTAGCGCGATATCGCGGGCGCGACAGACAGCGCGACACTTTCCATGAAGTTTTCATAGAAATTGTGCTACTGGAGTCTCGTCATGCTGTCTCGTCGTGCCTACGGGAGCCTTTTCCCATGTAATTTAACCCATTGCTTCGAGAATCCGGGCAGCCACGGAGAACTTGGTAATGGAAAACTTAATACCTTATGTTGTAATTTGTAATCTGGTGATATGGGTGTACGCCTGAATTAAAAAATATTTGATTTGATTTTGATTTAGGTACAGTTTTTCCGACCTGGGAATAGAACTCAGGAGGGGTAGGTCACTCACCAGCGGTGCTTGCGCTAATAAACCAAGAATGCAGGTAAAAATTTAAGATGTAATCACATAAAAAAAGATTTCTTGACTAAACGAGTCTTAGGGCTGGTTTCACCAATAAAGCTGAACGCGATCAGCACATTTAAACTGAGTTCAAGATCTGTCAGTGTGAATATTTCATAACAATAATTACACTGACAGTGAAATTCGGCCTTAGAGAATTAATAGAATTTTAAAGTTGTCAATGACATTGAACGCGACTGACAGTACATCTAAACTGCGTTCAAGAGATGTCAGTGTCATCAATCATCACTCTCTTCATTTTTGAGGAAAATTAACACCGGCAGCTCTTGAACGCGGTTTAGATATCCTGATCGCAATCGGAACCATTGGTGAAATTCGCCTTTAAGTAGCTGCTTAAGTTGTATATAACGGAGCAGAATAGCCTTTACCAAAAGTGGTCATCGTATTAGTGGTTCAGCAACTTCAATATCATCAGAATTGTGCCGGATTATAGCAGTTCGTCGTGGACGTGGTACGACAGCTTCTCCTGACATCATCCGTCATCATGACAGCCGCCACACAACAATCGTTTTTTTTTTTGTGACTTCGTGCGGTTTGCACATTTAGCCAGTGTCAAGTAAAATTAGGTAACAATTGCAAAGTTTATTTAAATAATGATGAAATTAATTATATTCAATGCATGATATATGATATCCGCGCTCGTCCGCTCCCCTTGAGTTTCAGCAAAGATGTGGCACTTTACTGAGACCTCACGCGGACTTCTTTGACTTGAAGTGATATGTTGCACTGTTTTGTTTCATTTGCTTACACTAATGCACGTTCACGAACTCATAATTTAAAACTCATATTATAACAACTCTTTGTAAACAAGCATATTACAAATTAGAGGATTATATCAAAGATAAGAATGCTTGAAAACATGCTGGTCCAGCTGCATAGGACAATCTAGAGTCTAGACAAAATCAAACAGGCTGCTTTTTTTTAAATTGTTTAATTTATTATTTTGATGACATTTATTTTAAATTCTGTGATTGCCTTAACTCACACTGATTTTGTTATTTTTTAGGAAACCGTATATTTTTTTTTACAAATTTTTGTAAATATGTGAGTACCATGTATCATCTATCACATAATTAATTTATCTGTCATTGCTTCATTCTTAACTCTTTTTATTACCTATTGTGATATAGTAATTTTATTCTAGGTGCATCGTCTTCACATATAACTATATAATTAATGTACCTATATAAAATATTGTACAAGATTTTAAAAGAGTAACGGTGGAGTTTCTTGCCCATTCTTCTCCATACGAAACTACCTTTTGGAAGGGGCGACTAGAATCAATTCAATTTTTTGTAAATATTGACGTTCAAAAGTGCCTTATATGGGGCCTATTTGAAATAAACAATTTGACTTTGACTTTGACATAATGGTTGATAATCCACCATTATTACACATTAATAATCGGAACACAAATTTAAAAAAATAAAACAAAGCTGCTAAACATGACGCTTCACTTTCCCGCCAAGAACCGCCGCGGCGCAACAATATTTACGACGCTCTGTTAATTATTCTGAGCTCTGCTAGAGTGACTGTCACCAGCCAGACCTTTTCGGTGATTCCAGTAACTTGGTAACCACGACCAGCGGGCCGAGTACGGGCGTGCCAAGACGTTTGTGACAAGACATGATAAATTAGGTAGGTAGGCGGTAGGTGTTCCGGGTCTGGCTGTTTGTGTATTTGAGTTTAAATGTTTGTAAACGCACCCACGATACAGGAGAAATTCCTAGTGTGGGGCAAAGTTAAAAAATAATAATAATAATAAATAATTATGTCATGTCAATTTGTATGTACTAGCATTTTATGACCAAACAGTTTTATCGCTCAAACTGTGATAAAATGTGTGACTCAAGTCATGTCACAGTATTCCGTGCTCGCCCCGTACTTATCATATTTCTTGAGTTCACAGACCGATATGTAAGCCAAAACAGATTTACATAAGCATCATGCAATGCAAGCAATAAAACATAATAATGATCATCGTATTATCTCACAAAGAGTTAGCGTACATTGAAAACTTTGATTAACATTTATGCAAATACCGAACAAAGATGTTTAAAAACAAATTGATACACGCCTTTGGTTCGAAAACATTGCGTTCCCTTGGTACCGGTATGGTAATTTATTATTGTGTTACCTAATAGTAATAAATCAATAACCGTATGGGCTATGTATGTTACGTCATGTAACATCCAATTACTCTATGCCATTTAGAGAAAATCGTGATGTTGCTGGTCATAATTAAGAGGAAATGCGGGCGGAGAGACTTTTAGAGTAAAAAGTCATAAATCGAGGTTCGGCTCTCGCCTATTTCCTCCTCCAATATTGGACCAATTTAAAAGATATTTCTTATACTGATTAAGAAGGATATATACTGTGTCCCTATGTTTTTCTTTTTTTATTAATAGTTGGCAAATTTGTACAAGTGTGTAGCCCTCTGTTGTCAGCGGTCTAAACAGGCAATTTTGAGCATTTTCAGAGGGTTCCAGCTCTTATAAAGATAATGTATCATCAAAAAGGAAAACATAGGGACACAGTATATATCCTTCTAAAATTGTTGGTTCTAGGACATGCCGGTTGCCTCACAATATTTTCCTTCACCGTTCCATTACAATAGTGTCAGAATGGTCGATCATTGATTTCATAATTGTTGATTTTGACAAGTTTCGTAATCTACTATTATAATGGCGTCATTATAATAGTAGATTACGCCCTTATGCTGTGCCACTGGGTAAGAATCCATACCCATATTTGATGTAACTATTTGTATTATGTCGTTATTACTAACACTAGTTATTAAGTTATTTTGTTGATACTAACACTATGGACTCATTGTCTGAATGAAAGAATTTGTATTTGAATTTGAATTATGACTTTCCAATGGTCGGCCACTGACACTACATTGAAAGAAATTGCATTTATTGGTAGTCTCGTGCATAATGACAAATTTGTATAATAATATAAATAAAAGGTTTTATAATAATGCCAATACGACAATGCCATTATATTTTTTTTTTCTTTTTATAAAGTATCACAGCTGGTGATACCTTATTCACATTACAATCTAGCCTATTCGTTAATAAGTAATTTAAATATAACCTAAACTGCTAAGTAATTATAAAATTAAGAAATCGTCCAATAACGTCTTTCACTTTATGTTAAGGGGAAGACACTTAATTCACGTGTTCTTTAGCCATTATAATAACACGATTCTATTACGAGACATTTGACCGACCAATGATCGACCATTATGAATTTTGCAGATTACGAACTTTAAGCAAAATGACAATGGGATCGTATTGGAATGACTGAATTTATAAAAATAGCAGACTTGGGGCCCTGTGGTGATGAAATAAATTACACAAAGTAAAGCGTCTGTCTGGGTTCGAACTTACGACCAACAACACCTCGTAAGTCGGAGCCGTTACCACTGGGCTATCACTGCTCAGAATACAATTATATGCTTACTAGCTGCGCCCCGCGGTTTCACCCGCGTAAGTCTCGATCCCGTGGGAAAGGGTATAAAAATAGATAGTAGCCGATTCTCAGACCTACTGAATATACATATAAAATTTCATAATAATCGGTCAAGCCGTTTCGGAGGAGTATGGTAACTAACATTGTGACACGAGAATTTTATATGTATATAAGATTATAACTTACATATAGGCTTCGATCAATAATAGCACGTATAGGTTTTTTTTTTTTTTTTTTTTTTAATCTTTCTATGATAGACTAACTTCATCCGTGACTTCGTCCACGTGAAATTTCTTGTTACCCCGACCCACTTCGTGCATCGCATCGCCTGCACGCGCTATTATTTCGTTTTCACTTAGCGTTAGTCCTGACTTTTTTTTCTTTTTGCTTAGTCTCTAAGGGTCGTAGCGTGATGTTGTTTGCGTTATGCTCGTGAACGGGTGCTGCTCGTGAACGGGTGCTGCTTGTGGTGACTGGTCGTCTTGATGACCATGGTTTTGTTATTGTTATTAATAATTAACTGTTTTTATTTTACTTCGATGGTGCTAGTTTATCATTTGTGACTTCGAGTTATAGCTGTAGCTTTATTTAAGCGGGCACGCCCATTATGCCTGGAGGCTTTTATTTAGATAAGTTTTATTTACGTTATTTCTGCTTGAGTATAGTTTTCGACGATTATTATATATATATATATATATATATATATTTGTATAATGGTGTGTGCTAGCTAACATAAGGCAAATAATTTAATTTAACGTTTTGTGTTGCGTAATGCAAATTATTTTATATTGTATTGTATAACTTAAAGTTTTTTATGCGAACAGACAGCTGTGCTGCTGGGGCGTTTGTTGCGCCACTTCTTCTTCCCAGCTAAAGCACTAGGAAGTGGTGAAGGGTGGGCGTTTTTGGGGGACTGTAGTTCTAGAGATTACCTACCCCCTACATACAAAAAATTATTATTACAAACAAATTTTACCTCTTTAGTCCTCTCTTTATTAGTATAGGTAACTTCATGACGTCTGTAGAATAATTTAGAATTTTATCAGCTAGGCAAAGAGATTGAAGATACGAGATTCTTACTATAGAGAGGCTATTAGAATTACCTAATGTCGTAGAACATTTTTGATCCATGTCTCAGCGAAAATTTTGATCCATGTCTCAGCGAAAATTTTGATCCATGTCTCAGCGAAAATTTTGATCCATGTCTCAGCGAAAATTGTGATCCATGTCTCAGCGAAAATAAACCGTGGTTAGGGGCCGGCGCTCACTGCCGGCACGGCACGGGATGGCATGGCAAAGGATTTTTGAATCTTATTTTAATGAGTTTAGAGTTCATGTTACTTTATTTCGATACCACGGTGCCGCGACGTGCCGCGGGATGCTGTGGCATGACGCGACGCGCCCCGGCATGCCGCGGGATGCTGCGGCATGACGAGTCATGCCGTTTCATTCCACGGGTTGCCGCGGCACGCCATTCCATCTCGCGAGACGTATGGGTTACTTTGTGTCGAGGAATTATGATTGCTAAGCTAGGGATACCACGGGATGCCACGGCATGCTACGGCGTGCCGCGGGATGCCGCAGCACAATCGTGAGCGCCGGCCCTAAATCTGCCTCCGAAGAGTCTGTTGTCAAAGTCACCCATAAGTTTGTACAGAATAGTAACTAGGTACCTACTACAGATCTTTGAGTTAGTAAATATGCTAACAAAATAACTTGAAAGCGAACAATGTTTATTTAATCTTAATCTGAATCGTCAATTAGTAATAAAATGTATTTCTTGGTACTCGGTTATAATCATGGTTTATTATAATCTAATGCGTCTTGGACCTAATTGCATGTATAAATTCATTTTGTGTGATATTGCACTGATATCTCTAAACCAGAAATTGCATACCTAACAATCAGATTTCTACAAATCACGTCAAAATAGAACAACTAGACTATGGTCTGTTTCAAAAACATCAAACAAATGGATCAGAAAACGTAACTGGGGGTGCCAATTTGCAGTGCCACTTGCGAATTAAACTTTTATTTTATTATTTGAATACTTAAACGCGAAATTCTAATTTTAAGTTACCTTAAAGATGATTTTAATTGACAAAATAATTGAGGTTCATTTTATAACCTTACACTTCATCGATGATTTTGCAATTTCAATAACTACCTTTATCCATCCACCATTTAAACCTGCTAAACTGCGTGACAACTGTCACGCAATTTAGCAGATTTATAAAGTACCTATTTTATAAAGCATTGGTCAGGCAGGGGACATAGTTCTTCCATAGTTCAAGATTACCAATCCCCTATAACCACCCAATCCAATAGCCCAATATGTTTTGTTTCCACGTTCTGCAATAGTTCTGCACCAACCGGGGATTGTACTTGGGTGCACCCATGGTGCATACAGAAATAATCGTCGGTTGGTGCCTCATTCCATTTAAAATTGTCCAAGGGGCCTCTGTGAGTTGGCTTTGGCCCTTCGTACGCCTTCCAAAGGACTGGGACCCCATGGGCCTGAAATACGTAAACACATAGAACTCAATACGTATGTGTGTTACTAATTCCCTTTAATGTGTGATTGCGTCAGTATTTAACATGAACAGCGTTTTGTAAACAAACTCATTTCATCTCTCAAACAAACTCATCTGATTAGTAGTTTTGGAACAGACTATACGGCTGCACTGCAGAACCCTATAACTAGAAATAGTCTATTAAATCAGATAATTATGTAATAACCACGGTATGTGGTTTCACAATCATACAGCTCGCAAATAATCGTAAATTAGCTACCTAATGTACGATTGTAATTAGTGCCTACTTTAATTCTCAGTTTGACATGAATATTGCTGGTCTAGAATAGCTGTTTATAGAGGTATGAGGAACAGGGTGTAAAGTTCACTGATCCTCTACAGTAAAGGGAGGATCTCCGACCAGACGGGTGTTGTGTCTGGTGGGCTAATGCTGTAAATATTATTATGCAAGTTGCGCGGTAAACTCTGCTTGCGCGATGCAGGATTTTGCGTGACATCAGGGTGACGCGTAGTTCGCATGTGACGAAGTAGATGCCGCCACAATTTTGAGCTAGATTATAAGTTAAGGAGATTCTGATATTAGTTATTATGATGCAGTGATAAATCTGCTTCAAATATCTCTTTCTGTTAGAGCCTATAAAAGTATTTTAAATGTAAACGTTGAGCTTGTATTGAGTATCCATTGACTTGACCGTATTATATCAAGAAGAATCGTTACTTCATATCATAATAAAATGTAAAGAACCTACAATTGTAGGTTCTTTACATTTACCACACACATACATGCACACATACATGCACGTTACACATACATACACACACACACACACACACAAACCCCCACTTACACTAACAATTACTCACACTATATTTTTTTTTTACCTTGTAAATATTAGGTTTGCCTCTTCTTCCAGCAATAAATTGCTTCTATACTCCATTTGTTTAGGTAGTTAAATAAATGTAAACAAATCATAAAAAGGGTTTTTATAGATGACACTTTCTTGTTTAAAACACGTTGTAACTTATAACCAAATTAAATGGATTTTTGATTTTTACGATAGTTCCTGTTTTATTAATGTATGGTAAACTTTATCTTTCTACTCTTCGTTGATGTAACTGATTGAGCACAATTTTTTAATTTATTAATAAAACTACTAATTTTGTAATCCGTCTATTGTAAAGAGCCCAAAAATACAGGTTCTCAAAATATCGACGAATTATAACGTTGCTAAATTGAAGAGCATAACTGTGAAGTAGCATGACAACTGAAGTGACAGGTGTTACGTTTAGTCGGTTACTTCACAGCTGTCTCGTCACGTGGTTTTTTTGTTTACCTTTATTTAACTACCTAAACCAACGGAGTATAGGTAAAATAAATAAATAAATCGTTTATTTTCACACACGAGCTTCTGTAAGTAAATTCAAATAAAAGTAGACTTACGACTTACAGTATGCGTGGTAACTAAATCTAGAATACAGTCAGCAATTTAATTCAACTACAAAATACATTTCACACTAACTTTTATTAAGTGGAGCTCGTAGCTAAGAAATAACAGCAGCACGGGTTGATCCATCAGGTTAAGCTATGCTTGCCGAGGTAGGTTCGTCGATGGGTCACCATCTTTACATACCGAGACTCCTCCGAGACTCGAAAACACGTTAAGCTGTTGGTCCCGGCTGTGATTCCTGGGGCCCAAGTCTGATATTTTTATAAATTTAGTCATTCCAACATGATCCCATTGTCATGCCATTGTCATTTTGCTAAAAGTTCGTAATCTGCTAAATTCATAATGATCGATCATTGGTCGGTCAATCTTCTCGTAATAGAATTGTGTTAATATAATGGCATTGTCGTATTGCCATTATTATAAAACCCATTAGTAGAAATGTCATTCATTTGTCATTATGTACGAGATTACCAATAAATGCAATTTCTTTCAATGTAGTGTCAGTGGCCGACCATTGGAAAGTCATAATGACGCCATTATAATAGTAGATTACCAAACTTGTCAAAATCCACAATTATGAAATTAATGATCGACCATTCTGACACTATAATAGCAGACTTGAGGCCCTGGTTCATTCACAGTTGTTACGGGTCGTCAGAAGCCGGAAAGTCTGACAACCAGTCTTACAAAGGGGTATCGTATTACCCAGTTACTGGGTTGTGGAGGTCAGATAAGCAGCCGCTCCATGTAAAATACTGATAGACAGCTGTATCCGGTTGGACTGGAAACCGACCCCAAAATACTTGGAAAACGGCTGGCAGATTGATTGACTATGACTAATTTTTAATAAATTTTGACCATTGCAATTGTAGCGGTTTTCATCAGAGATGCCAAATGTCAACAATGTGGCATAGATTTCAACTTCGCAATTTGACCACAAAAGAACTAGGCCAGATTTGCCCGTGGATACTTCCAAGTATCGTGAAAAGTACGTAAGAAAATTAGTAACAAGTGGCCGATTGTGTTCTGCAACACAATCGACACATCAGTTCAAACAGAACTGATGTGTCGATTGTGTTTTTTTTCCCCTTTTTTCCTTTTATAGACTGCAGATTTTCCGACGCATTCAATTTTAAACAACATATTACGTCTAGTGATTTTACTTTTGTTACTGACCATACCTAGGTCTGACATATAGTGAAAAAATAAGAAACATTAAACGCGATTAGTCCGTGTAATTCGAGCCTTTATATGGGATACCACCATAAAGGCTCTTACAGACTGGTGCGATCGCGGGCGCGACAGGCACCGACAAAGAAATTGTACTAATAGTGTCGCGTCGCGCCCGCGATATAGCGCCAGTCTGTATTAGCCTTAAATGCTAAGTGGAAGCCTTCTTGTCACGGTCACTACGTGCAGCTGCTGACTATTTCTGTTCTGTGCTCGTGATTATTATAATTGGATCTATTTTGTTTTTTTTTTATTATTACAGATAACTAACTTATCTTGTTGTTTCAATAATCTTCTTTTCGGTCTACTCTTTGATATACCATGGCCTGTGTAGTCCCATGAAACATGAGGCTCCAAGAGCTAGTGTGAACCTTGAGTTCATTCGAGCAATATTTGTGGTGCATTGCATTAATTCATTCTGTATACAAAGTTTTGTGCAGACATTTGGATGTCTAATTTATTTGTATGTAGGTAAGTACAGTTAACATAAAAAATAAGTGATAAATTGTCGAAAATATTAAAAGATTTTTTTTTAATCACGCACTAATAACTACCTAAATAATATTTTGTTCAAACCTTCAAACAATTCAGAGAAGGTAATGGAAAACTGCTTAAAACACATGGCAAAATTTTGTTGCTTGGCTGTATTTATACCCATACAATAGGTAATAACAATTAGCTGTAATTAAATTAAGGCTTCTACAGACCGGCGCGACTCGCGACACGGCACGCGGAGCCTTTATGTCAAGTCGCGTGTTGCGCCGGTCTGTAGAAGCCTATAAGATCAATGTTTAGAAAAAAAATACTTAAGTATCGGATTTCCAAAATTCGATGAGAATGACAAGTTTTAAAGTTATTTCCATAGGACTGGTTTAAGTAAACTAAGCTAACTTGCGGTCAAACATAACTTGTTTTATTCCGATATTAATTAACGCATTGCGTGTAACGAATTTATTTTTATTAGTTTCTTCGGAGAATCATTGGAATAAAACTCAGTTCTTGTAAATTGGCTGTAAATGTAATAGTTTCAAAGAAAATCATTTAAATTCATTATACAGGATCTTTTATAATTTTATTAGAAGAACATACCATGTTCTGTTAATACATAATAATATCCTAGTTTTAATAATATCAGCCCTTTTCAATTTATATGTACTTTTTAAGTTTATCTTGGAGCTCATTGAAATCCGTGAAGAAAAACATTACAATTATATTATAGTTGTTTTGCTAAGTAATGTTTATATAATTAACAAATGCTTCCTCTCTCCCAACTCACTAAACTTATTTTGCTTATTTTGTTTTGTTAACAACCAAGTTTTGAGAAATATGTATAAAAATCGCGAAAAAAATCAGCAGTTCCCTACATTTATGTTCGAATAACACGTCAAATTATAGGGAACACCTGATTTTTTTTTTCGAGATTTTTAAACACATTTCTCAAAACTTGGTTGTTACCAAAACACATAATAGAAAAAAAATCTCGATACAAATTAACGGTAAACTAACCTTTTACTTTGAGTTCCAATCCAAAATATCTGTTTTAAATATCAACGTAAGGTTATATCAAGGACGTCCTATTTGAATGCAGAACCTGGT
The DNA here is from genome assembly GCA_948098905.1 of Tiliacea aurago. Lineage (NCBI taxonomy): Eukaryota > Metazoa > Arthropoda > Insecta > Lepidoptera > Noctuidae > Tiliacea > Tiliacea aurago. The sequence continues at coordinate 2,112,639 of OX402583.1, read as the reverse complement.
GGTTTTTTATTTTCGATTACTCAACAAAGTTTTGAGTAAATAGATAATTTCTACATATTTTGCAATAAATTACAAGCGTTGTGTCATCGCTCTTCTCTTTCTTTTGTATGCTGTCTGACAGTGACCGCGGGAGAAGAGAGCGCATCAATGCGCTGGAACCAAAATAAAACAACGTAAGAGCGCAAAACCAAATAAAAATTGTTTAAAAATAAATTAAGCTATGTATCAAAAATATGTTCAGCCAGAGTTTTCAATTACCTAATACGCACATTTTGAATGCAATTTTGCAATGAAATTACTTAGGATTTTGGGAATTAGGAATTACTTAGGAAAATATAAAAAAGTAGAGGTCTTTTCGAAATTAAATTCTATCGAGGAAATTGAACCAATCGCGTTTTCCTTCAGTCAGAGTATTAATCAAATAATCAATAAACATATATTCAAAAACTAATCCATACATGCTGCAATATATTTATAGTGAAATAAATAAAGTACGAAAAAGTCCCCAATTTATTTTGGTATCGCCTTACTAGGTTGGTATTATATTATCGTCCCACAAGGCATAGGATTCTTTTCATTCAGAGAAGGAACAAGCAGTGATCACCACCCTTGCATTTTCTGCTATTGGGATTTATTTTAAGTATTAATCCGGGACATCACAGCATGCGGTATTTTTTTTTTCAAATATCGCAGAATTATGCTGAGATAGAATCCTGTTTGGTCTCGCACAGGTCTTTTTGTTTTTTTTTTTGTTTTCACTATTTTGTTAGTTTTACTGTTCTTTTTTGGTTGTTGTATTTCCTGTGCGTGTCCCTCATAAAATGTTTTCTTCTTTTATTTTTTTTTTCTTTCTTTCTTTCCTTCTTTCTTTACTTGCTCAAATGCTCACTGCTGGTCAGTTTTGGAGCATAAAAGTGCCAGAAATTAAAATGACATAACAACATAATCTTATGACATCTTAAAAACAAACTTTGTCATTAATCACAGCCGAGAAAGATATCTACTTATCTCTATGAAAAATAAAATTAAGCAAATGCATATAAGGCGCCTGCATAGCGACAATAAAGATAAGAAACGAAATTAGGCTGTGTCTACAAAAAACTAGAACAAGAACATGACACATGCTTGAGTTTATTTTAATAATAACTAAGCTTTTCCCGAGGCTTCGTCTGCGTGGATGTCGGTGATTATCCCCATGTCCCAAGTGCTAACCCAGGCGTTAAGGTGTGAAAAGGTAAAAGACATAGTTACTTTTGCATTTATAAGTAGCTGTTCGCCCGCGTGGCTTTTTCTAAAATTGTGGATTTTTCGAAGAGCTTTTTACTAAATGCATTTATAAGTAGCTGTTCGCCCGCGAGGCTTTTTCTAAAATTGTGGATTTTTCGAAGAGCTTTTTACTAAATGCATATGAAGGTATATAATTGCGGTATTTATTTTTTTGTCTGACTGTCTGATTGTTCCGGCTAATCTCCGAAACGGCTGGACTGATTTTGACGGGACTTTCACTGGCTGATATTATATGGAGTAACTTAGGCTACTTTTATTTTAGAAAAAGCCATAATAGTATACAACACAAATTATGTGTATATTGTGCAGATCCAATAGTACGTACATTTCGTTTAAAAAAAGCATAATTAATCTCATTAATTTATTTTATTAAAAAGATTTAACAACTTTTTTACTGAACTTATGATTAACATATACACAAATATTTTTAAATTCAGAATACTTATATTTTTATGAAGTACGCTTTTTTAATAAAATTCTGTTCATTAATACATTGAAAACGTCTGTTTATTCCAAGTTCCTTCCGAAAAATGCTCAAATAATTTCGATTAACTTCTCTGTACTTATACTAAAATAGCATTTAAATAAAAGCTGATCAAATAACTTCACTTATGTTCTATTTAAACAGCTTTTATTTACTTATTTTTTTAATACACTTGCATTTTTACACTACCTAGCACTCACACTGCCGCGAATATTTTGTAAACAGAACACATCCTGTAAAAAAACACTAGAATCATTCACCTACCTCGTCATCCCAGGCGGGTTCCCCGTACTCCTGGTCTGCAACATCCTCTCTTCGTTCCTCCTTCATCCGCTGCAGATCCTTCACCACGCCATCCATCTGCTCCGAACTCAGACCCCCCCAGGCCTTCATAGCCGACAGCAACTCCTCATCTTCATCAGTCAACTCCACTCTCTCCGGCGAGAGAGAATTCAACCGATCTAATTTTTCATACAACTTCTCTTCAGGTGTCTGCCCCGATTGTCGGTCAGGCGCGACGGTTAACTTTTCCAATTTTTGATACAATTTATCGAAACGATTTGAAAACGGTGTGTCGGTGACGTGAGCGGTTCGGATACGGTGCGTAAGGAGGATCACGAGGAGGGGTAGACGCAGCATCGTGCGAACACGGCGGACGGGCGACTGGCACATGGGCGCGCGTTGGGAATACTTTAGGTGAGCGCGCCCGTTCTACGGAGCGGGATTGGTCTTGATTTTTTTTTTCGTTTACGCTCGAGCGGTGTAAATTTATCTACATTATTTGCTGTTTAACTGATCAATGCTGATACTAAATGCGTGTTTGTAATTTATCGCAGTCTACGGGATGTCCCAGGTTAAAGTTTACCAATGATAAACTTTAACGTTACGTAGTCAAGTTAATGTTGATTTCTTTGAGCATTTAAAACTGCAACTAGAGTAACGAATGTTTCCGTGATACTAAGTACTTATTTATCTATTTTTGCTATACAATGTTTTATTTGTCTTCGTTGTGATTTTCAAAATAACTGGGTTCGCTGTACTTTGCTCAAATTGTCTGCTAATATTCCAACTTAGTTGAAGTGAAGCCAACTACATCCATGTTAATTTTGTAGCAAAATATCTGGATATTGTATTTCATTTGTCAACAAATTTACCTCGTTTGACAATAGATATGTCTATTGTAGTGTAGAGGTCATTCGAAGTCATTTGTGTTTAGCAGTTTACAGATTGAAACATGTATCATCATCATAATAAAGAAATAAAGTAAAATAATTTTAATTTGGACAACTAAAAACATAATGTTTTGAAACATTATTAATCTGTTATTTACCTACTTAAATTCGGCTTTAAGACTCATTTAATAAAAAATAAACTACTTTCGCTAGAAGAGTCTAGACCAAAAAAAATACAATTTGAAGATTAAATAATTAAATAATAATTAATAAAAACCGGTAATTACTTATTAAACTGTTTAATTAGTAGATACATGTTTTAAAATAGAATTAACAATCATTTTAATGTTACATTTCTCTGATATCGAATAATGTTTACATTACAGGTTATAGCGGTTTTATCTTAGTTTATAAAACATTCTAATTGTTCATTACTTAATCACAAATATTGTAGTTTGAACTTTATTCATTTTTAATAGAGTATCTAATCAATTGTGGTGCATGTTTTGACATTTGCGGTTACTAACTGAACATATGTATAAACAAAAATTAGTTACTTAACTAAAATAAAAATAAACAACAAATTTGTGTAGGTTTTTTGAACACCTACCTATTGACCTTCAAGAAATAAGTACGTTTGAGACCTTTGTTTCTAATTTTACTGTCTTAATAAAATCGACTTTGTGATGCGCGATGATTGTGGTAAATAGTATAAAAAAGGAACTTCAAATTACAAACACATAAAAAAATAAAGACCTCCATAATTTCTCCCAATCAAAAGCAGACAATGCACCGAACAATCTCAGATTGCATTGTTCATATTCAAGCAATCATTTTGCAATAAAACACGAATGCAGAACAATGATAAAAAATCGTGCGGCCGACAACTGGGGCTTGCACCTCATATTTATTTGTAAGTCACGAATATAACTCTGTCTCGACGCTCATTCATACCTGCATGTCTGGCGAGCTTGTGGTTCCGTATACGTGCGGGTTGGTACTAGAATTTTCTATAGAACCCTAAAAAGGTTATAGGGAATAAATAACGATGTGTAAACTCTCAAAGTGGGTTTAAAACAGACCTCTTTAAGGAAGATTACGGTTGTAGACGTAAATGGCAAATAAGAGACTGATTCAAAAGACATTTCTGTAATCTTGTACTCGTAAGTAATAAAAAACCGCTAGCTGTAGCTTTGTCTGCCAAACTAGCTGGCCATTGAGGTATTAGAAAATATGTGATTTATCTAGTAAGTAACAAAGTTGGTTAAGCAGAAATGACTGTCATTGGAAAGCTCTATTTAATTTCTCTTACTTGGAAAGTAGTGTTTGTTTGATCCGAGTAGCGGGTGGAAGACTGTTCCCCACACCCTTGGGCGGGAAAGACTCATAGTAATTCCTTCCCTCTATAAGGCGGGAATGAATTTAAAAAATAGAACTAAATTTGGTTAGGTAGTCGGCTACGAAAACTTGTACATCATTTATAAAAATATCGAATAAATTAAAAAAAAAATGCTCATTAGTATGTGCAGAATTAACGCACAACTTCTTAAGGGGTCATTGTACTCATGATTATGAATAACTTTTACTATGGGACCAAACCAGAAATCGCGAAATAAAAACAGCTGTTCCCTACATTTATGTCCTCATAACACGTCAAAATGTAGGGAACAGCAGATTTTTTTTTCTGCTGTACCCAATTCTTTAAATAAGTACCTATGTGCCATGGTCCAGGTTCCAAACTGCTCCAGGGTTTTAAGATAATAAAATTATTGATAAAAAAAATAACCGACTTCCAAAAAAACACTACAAAGTGAAAAATTACTTTAATTTCGGAAGTCGGTGTCTTTGGATCTGTATATTACTTTTTTGCCACCGACTTCCGAAATTAAAGTTATTTTTCACTTCGGTTATTTTTTTTTACAAAAAGTTTTTATTTTTCACTTTTTAGTGTGTCAGTTTTTAATTTATCTAAGTTACAATAGCCTAAAGTCAACTGCTCATCATCTTTTTACAAAATATTTCTTTTCCCGATGCTGGGACGTTAATTGTTGAGGAGTTCTCTCTGCCACTCACCATATGCATTGTAACGAGCATAAATTGCTTAGCAACCATATTAAAGAACCATATTATCGAATCGCAACCCGTTAAATACTTATTATTATGTTGTTCCGATGGCCATCTGTGGTTTCCATCATCAGTTCCACTTCACCAAATGGTGATTTTCTGGAGCAAATGCACGAGTTACTATGAAAAATACCCAAATCCCCACCCCCCTTATTACAAAACAAGGTTTATCTTCAGACCCAGGTTTAAAACATGGAGCCATTATTGAATTTCGAATTTTATTCCGACTACGGTAAAGTTCCTAAACACAAAACTGACGACTTAGTACCGAACTACGTTTTCAGTTTTGTATAAAGAACGGTATTTCAATCACTATTACGTTCTTATTACAAAAACTGGCTCCAGGGTTTAAGCCATGACAAAATATAAATCTTGTTTTGTAATAAGGCGGTATAGGTTTGCCTATAAAACTCGACTTCCATGAGATCCCCTCATCAGATTCTGATGTGGTGGCAATAGGACCACCTCGGGAGCACACAATTTAAAAAAAAAAAAAACAATATCGGTCCATAATTGACGGAGATATAGGTGAACAAACATAAAAAAACACATACAGGCGAACATATAACCTCCTCCTTTTTGGAAGTCGGTTAAAAAGAAAATTAATTCTCACATAACTGCACCTTACCGTTTGATAATTTATTTGTATTTCAACAGCGAGACTAAATCTTAAGGTGTTTCCAAACTATGGCGGTTCGAAATATGGTAACAAAAATGTGGGAGTGAGTTATATCTTAAAGAAAATGGATTTCTACGGGTTGCTACACACTCGTTCGGATCGGCACATTCGATTCGGCAGTATTTATTGAACAACATAGCCAACCCGAATTACCTGAATAGCTACACAGATTCGGCACGTGCGGATCGGCAAACTCCGGTCAGCATCTATCCTCAATGAATCATGCTCGGATCGGCTCGGCACAATTTGAGCTAAGCCGAGTGGGTTTTTCCCAAACATCAGCATCTCCATATTTTCGATTTTGCCGCTCGGCTGTGCTGAAACATGCGCAACCAAAAAAGTGGGAAACAACCCTTAAATTTTGAAAAGTCACAAGTAAGGACAAAAAAATTATGCAAATCTTATTTTATCGTGTTATCTCATTTCCACATAGCTAAGTAGTATATTATATGTTTCATGGAAGTAGGATCAAAACTCCCATATTTTTTTGGAATTCGCATCAGTTTGCGCGGAACCTTAACATTTTTTTGGCGATCAAATCTCCATTACCTTGCGCTGGGTTCAATTAAATACAAATTATTATGAGTTTTTGTGCAACGGGTACAGTCAGCACCACATGTAAGTGATCACTAGTAGGTGTGTCCGTGGAATCACCTGTGGATCATTAGGATAATGGTATTCTGATAGGACCCCGAATACTCCCAATACTCCGAATACTTTGAATAGGTACTCATTTATTTTTTAAATGACTCAGCATTGTGCTGATATTGCTGTTTTGTTAATTCAAATAATAAAAAAAAAATGTCTTACATGTTTATTTTTAACAGTTGTTCTGTTATAACGTGTCCCAAATCAAAGGCTTCTGTGGTTTTTAGCATAAAATTATTACCTCTGCGATATACTTTTTTGAATAAATTAAAAAAAAAAAAAATCTTTCTTTCATTACCCAAATTTTTAAATATGCTTACTTATACGTTTTTGAGTGACGTTCAAAATTATAATAATTATGTTTATATTTTAAATAAGGTATGTAATAAATAAATTAATGTGGGACGACACGATTGGCGCAGTTGTTAAGCGATTGACTGCTGCGCTGCGTGTCGCGGGTTCGATTCTCGCACTACACTTCAAAAATCAATAGTCTAATTCATTTCAAGTAAACATTTTTTAAAGGCTTCTACATACCGGGGCGACTTGTCGCGCGACGCGACGCGACACAAAGGCACCGCTCGTCCCGCGACACGCGGGGCCTTTGTGTCGTGTCGCGCTGGTATGTAGAAGCCTTGAGGCGTATTTTTGCACGTTTGTTGTGTTAGACACAACAAACGTGCAAAAAAACGCCTTAAAAAATGTCTAAGATTTTTAGGTAAACTCACTTAGCCCAGAAACAGACTAGGTACTTCATCTCAAATGCTAACACCGATTGTAAGTTTATCACACCTCCTAAGTCTTTCTACCTATCCTATCTATCCTACTCATCACCGCGCCTCCTTATCTAATCTGTTTACATCTGCGGACCGCATTCAGCCTACTTAGTACTAGTAGGTAGGTACATAAGTACCTATGACTATTACTACACCAGTTAATTAGGGACACTGCTTCTGATTTATATAAAGAAAGAAAAAGAAAGAAAGAAAATACGTTTTTTTGCGGTAAACATGACGCAACAAAATAACATAAACACAAAAATAAGAAAGATATATGAAGGTGTATGTGTGTGGTAGGTGTATGGTATATGTATGTACTGTAGTTATCTGATCCGGTTAGACTGGAAGCTGACCCCAGCATAGCATCTTTCCTCTCGCTTTCTATGATGGGAGTGATTTCGTGAAAAAGGACGGAAATGTTTAAAATAGGAAGTGATAGGTTGAGCATGGAATAAGTAAAGCAGTTTTTAATAGCATTGAATTAGTAAGTACTTCATAATAGCATGTAATTTTTTTATCTACTGATGGAATTAGTAAGTAATATTGTAAGTATTCGACTAGTGAATTTCGACTAGTGGGCGACCGCTTTTTTTTTGTTTTTTTTTTCTCTAGCCTACGCTGTCCCACTGCTGGGCAAAGGCCTCTCTCCACTCCTTCCATCCTTCGCGAGCCCGCGCGTCCTCCTTCCAGTTTTGCCGGAAACTATCCAATTCGTCCCGCCATCTCCTACGTGGTCTGCCGCGACCCCGTCGGCGTCGCACTGTTTCAGGGCACCAATTCTGTGCCATTTGGGCTCACAGTTGGTCATGCGGCAGACATGTCCTGCCCAGTCCCATTTAAGTTGGGCAGCCTTTTGAGCCACGTCAGCTATCTTTGTTTTGGAGCGCAGAATTGTGTTTCGAACACGACCACTAGTAATAAATTTCTTTTTCAGTATTTAGCTTTTTTAAATTTTAAGGTTAATTTCTGTCGCTTATTTTACGAAGGTGAGATGCCAGATGTTACACATCATAATTATACGACTACTGTCAACTCGCTCGTTTTTTTTTTAATTTAATTTTTCTTGAATGGCCACCCAACAATTGTTTCTTACACCGTTATAATTTTAAAATATGTACCTAATATTTTACTGAAATCTATGCTTAGTGTAACAAATTTTTTATAGGTTAGCACCGCATGCCCCATAAACGTAATAATTGTTCGCTTTTATATCCTATAACGTGATGGTATTATCGTGAACGTCCATAAAATGTATGGAAATACGTGCGCGTTTAACGTTATCGTGAACGGAAATTTTAAAAGCGTCTTCATGTATTTCTATAGCTACATTTTACTACCTTGTGTTATCGGTAATGCCATGACGTGGACTTGGTGTCCACGATAATATCGTCACGTTAGAAATTAAGAGCACAATCAATGTGACTAAGTAGGTACTAACATTTTAATAATATGACTTCTTTGATGTATCGCGAAAGATCGCGAAAGGCGCTGGATCACACGATCCCGAATGACTGACCTGCGGATTGCGTAACACATAAACTGACAATGGGTTTAATTTTGACAGTTCACCCACGTCCATTGCGTTATGCACGTTGTTAAGCAGACGAATTTTTCAAACCTATCAAATCAAATCAAAAATATTTTTATGTCACATAAGCCTACATGGGCACTTATGAAACGTCAGAAGCTAGGTGCACGGTTCCAATTGGGCGTTTCCTATGGAGAAGAGCCGGCAAGAAACTCCACGGTCAATATTTAAAAAAAAAATTGTCTTTTACAATGTTTTCAAATTACAGTGTTATTAGGTATGAGAGGACAGCGTAGGCCCATCAAAAGTACCAGGTACTTAACAAAATACAGCCTATTAAGCCTACAACGTCCTCACATTAACAAAAAAACAATATAAAATATGATTAAAATAATAAAAGTTAGAACCTTGTTGAAATTAACATTGTAGGTCTATTAATGTCAAATGATGTCAGTGAAGTTTGTAAAAAAAAGATAAAATTTTAAATGGTTAACAGCAGTTAGTACCTACCTACTTAGTCCCATTTGAATGATATGACTTCTCGAAGGTTGATTGGAGACATCGTTGCTGAGGACTACTTACTGTACTTATAGCATGGAGATAAACCAGTTCATTCCAAGATACAACGTCATTATGCATCCATGCATTCCGTGCCTCAGCTCCATGGCAGCTCAGTCTAGCATAATAATCCTTTGGGATTTTTCTCAGAATGTTGTTCGTCTGCTCAACGTCATGTAGACCACTTCTTTAGAAACGTTCCATATGCAACATCATGTTTCTATCAGTTGCTATAGCCACCTGGCTATCAATGACCAGTCTTATTAAATGCTTTGTACCGTATCAAACTCAAACTCAAAGCATTAATTTCAAATAAACCAATTACAGGCACTTTTGAATTGTCAAGGGGTCGGCTAGTCATAAAGATGAAGCTATTTGCCCATTCCAAAGCGTATGTTGAAATTATACATGTGAGAAAGTTGTAGAAATACGTACACGTTAAAAGCATCCGTAATAAAATTATAAAAACAAAAACAATTCAACAATTAAAACAAGCCGCTAAACTGGCAGCTAAGAAATTACCAGTTCCAACTGACGACGGGTATGGTCAGTGGGACTGGTCATCTCTTAGCTTAGATCCATGTCCATCCATGACGTATGGATCAGCACCATTTAGCTCATGATATTTTGATGTAAATTCAATGATCCATCACACGCCACCACCAGCGAGACATTTGTGTGAGCATGACATACTCTCAACCGCCAGGGCACATTCAAGCCAATGGAAGATATACCCAGTAAATGGTAGCTTTATAGCAGGTACATAGTACTCACACATGAGCACATGTGTGAGCACTATGTACCTGCTTCAATTCAATTTCTTAGTATTGTATAATTACATAGCAATGTAATTATACAATACTAAGAGATTGAATTTATCCAACACAAAGACAGTTTTTACAATGTTCAGCAGCTCTAACAATATTTTCGAATACTAATCAATTAGTTTATGCGCCCTTGTGGAGTAGGACCAGCGTTGCCCTGGCGGCTGAATATCAAGCCTTGTAAAACACCCATTTTTACTTTCTTATTGACACCATTTATTTACAACTTCCTGCTGTCTATCATTTAAATAAGATTACCTAGTCCGTAATGCGCAGGTTTCAAGACTAGGGTTTCGTGATTTATGCAGTCAAATGTCTTGTAGAGTTATAGATTAGAAAAGAAGAAGAGATTCCTATGGCGTCTTGGGCTTGGGTCTGCTGTAAATTTACGTTCTAATAAGGTCTTACAACGTCCTTTGGTGAAACCATATTGCTGATCATGTAAGATTGAGCATTACCTTTTCGAACACCTTGCGGAATATCGGCAACACGGATACTGATTTTATAATTATTATTGGTGTCTTTACTTTTCCCAGATTGAAAAAGTGGTATAACCTTACTGTATTTAATTTAATCCGGGAAAAATCCTTGATTGACACATTAAAGATAAGTAAACTACTATAGTTTCGATTATGGATGAACAAACTTTGATACAAATTCCCCATAGATCTTCAGTCAGTTTGATTTTCATTTGCCGAAAAGATTTTCAACTATCATAACGCTTTTATTACGTTTAAATGGAAATTCGATCAGGCAGCCTGGAACGTTCGCTCTTAATAAATCAATTTAAACATCGGGTGAGGAATTTAAAGCTTCCGTCATTTTAGATGGTATTTTAGTAAAGAAATTTACAAATTCTTGAGCTACTTCTAAGTTAAGAATTTATAGCACCACCACTACTACTTCTACTACTAAATTAGAATACATCACGCCTGTTTTCCAGAATAGTTAGACAGAGGTGCTACCTAGAGTCTAAAGTACTCGTATATCCTCATTTTGCCAGTTAGGTTTAAATCCCAGTCGAGATATTTCAAATTACTTTTCTCAAAATATTAATTGTTTTCAACCAACGTCAGTTAAAGAATATAGTTCAAGATATTTTCATACTGAATTACACTAAAAACTTTCGCAATTTGAAAATGCACCTTGGTACATACGAAATGATGACCTCCATCGGGATCTAAAAGTTGAGTTCATCGATAAAGTGATCCAGAAATTTGCAGAAGCTCACGAAAAGAGGCTTCATCAGCATGTGAACGTCGAAGCAATCCAGCTTCTCGATCACACAAATATAGTAAGAAGACTAAAAAGAACAAAACCGTTCGAGTTAGTGTTTAGTGTTAGTGAATAGTGTAAAGTACAAAAGTGCCAAACAAACACAAGAATGAAGTGTATTCGCCTTAATAGAGACAATAAGAAAAGTGCTATTGGACACATTCTTTAAAAGGCTAGATTGTAATAAGATTAGGGTTCATTCTATTGATGAACCCTAGGACAAGGCAAAAAAAAAAAAAAAATAAAAATCTTGGTCGTCGAAACTCGGAAGAAGCTACAACTCTGGACAACAAGTTTAAATGTTCTGTCTTCTGTGTGACTTTTCTTGAACTTACCTACCCAAGTTCTACTTAAATGGAAATCTTCACAAAAAAAATTAATGGTGTCGCATTTAATAAATAACACAAGCCATTTACAAAATGGACGAGTATTTTCGTAAAAAAAAACCGCCACCATAATTAAACACCAATTTGACAGTTACAGATGCCAATATGGCGGCCACCGAAATAGCCCGCGAACTAAAAATAAAGGATTAGACACAGCTGTGGCTATTTTTGAATGAACACTCATCTGCAGGCATTCAATAAGATGATGTAATATGCAGTGGAGACAAAAAATGTGAAGCAAACTATGTTCCCACGGTACGGCGCCTAAATTGTTACAAACTAGCTGAAGTTCCTGATTCCGCCTATGCAAAAACCAATGTCTTACCTTGCGAATTAAAAACCTTATAGGACTAGGATCAGAAATTTAATCAGCCGATACATCGGATAAAAGAAAAAAGTAATGTAGTTCGGCTTTGAGAAGAAAGAAAATACGTTTATTTTCTATAAAACATGATGCAAGGAAAAAACACAAACACAAAAGCAATTTGTGGGACAATATGCGACACATAGTCACATCCACGAAAAACTGTCATCGCTCAGCATAATGCTGTGGCCTGACAACCCTATGCGAGACAAAGCCACGTACTTACGGCGCGATGTAGCCCAGCGTCGACGTTTCTGTAACTCATACCTACCTGCGCGAGTGTGAGTGTGTGTGTGTCTTTTTCAAAGTCTCGATGTGTCATTTTAAACCCCGTTTACTATACCTTCCCTTCTTTGTCATAAAGTGTTCTAAATAGACATAACTACTATTAATTATAAAGAGCAAGATTTATTATGCTAAAGGTAGCGCCAGGACAGTGTTTATTTTAATTAATTGAGTTCCGACGTAAACACCAAACGATTAGTCATTTAAAAGAATTCCCGTGTTGCATTTATGTACTAACGGCAGCTAATGGTAGGTACATACATTATTTTACTCGATATTTGAATAGAGAATAGTAGATTGTGTCATAAGGGACCAAAATAATGTTTTGAGGGCGAGAGCGATTGTTTGAATCCAGAGCGAAGCGAAGAATTCAAACAATCGCTAGGATTCTAGAGTAGAATCCTAAGCGTAGCGACGGATTCAAAGTACGTCGCTCGACGTTAAATAATTTTGGGACCTTGTGGCACACTCTGATTTTCACCCCCCTCTATGAGAAAAATAATAAGAGATGCTTTTAGTAGTGACGAATATTTTTATATATACTTAATTAACCAAATTACAAGTTTGTACCAAATTAATATTAGATACGTTTTCGCAATTTTGGAAGTTTATTGTAACTGTATTGTTGGAAACAGAAAATGTCGTTGACTTATTTATCTCTTGGGTATTCGTAATAACTTCAGACTCTATAAATTATGAAGTTCCCGCGTATTTTTTTATTTTTTATTTGGTTAACCAATGCCGCGTCGGCAGGCGCATTTTATTTTATTACCGGCCAGGACTTTATCAAAGCGAATTAAGATAAGATAAGATAATGATTTATTTTCTCGCCACAATATAGGTACAGTAGAAAAGTATCAATACATAAAGGCTTATATAATATACTGTAGGAGACTGGTGCCTAAACTAGACGTGAGTCTGTATTTCAGGACACCAGGCCTCCACCCCTTGGGTATTACTTACATTTTACAGTTATGTACTAGTACAATAAGAAGTGCTGGAATTAACAAAAAACCTGTTTTCATTTATGCAAGGTGTTAGTATGGTTAGTAGGTGTTTGTGTGAATGTGTATCTGTGAGTGAGTGGGGGGTGTGTGTGTGAGTGTGTGAATGAGATAAAATGGTTAAGATGGGACAGCAAGTAGTTTTTCGGTTTCATCATAATTTAACTCCCGGAGCCAACTGCTAAGTTTGATTTTGCATTTGGCTTTGGTGAGGTTATAAATTGGGATTGTTCTATTTATATTATTATAAAGAAAGCGACCAAGGTAGCAAAAGAAGCGATTGGAGGAAACAGTCGAAAGCCGGGTGTGATATCGGACAATGGGATCAAATCGTCTAATATTGTGGGATAGTGAGGGGTTGAAGGTAGTGAGGCCATGTTGTTTTAGAACTGTTTGCAATATGAACAGCTGCCGAACAGTTAGTACCTTTGCTTCCTTATATAACAGAACTGTTGGATATCGGAAGGGTAGGAACAAAGATACTTTCAGAATGGCTCTCTGAACTCGTTCAAGTTCCAACATTGTATTCGTTGCAGCACCACCCCAGGATGTTATGCAGTAGGTTAGTAAGGACTGGGCAAGTGCCAGGTAAACCATTTTTTTAAGCTTTACGTCTGCCACATGTCTTAGTGTCTTGAAGACAAATATAAGTTTGCGTAACCTACTGCTGAGGGTATTAATATGCTTTTTGAAGCTTAAGATGCTATCTAATATTACCCCTAGGTACTTTGCACTATCTGTTTTCTTAATGGTCGTAGTGCAGGTGCAGTTACTTAAATTATGATTTATACATGTATGGGCTATTATAGTATATAATGAGTTCATGTGTGTGGTTTGCGTATTGTTTTTTAGAAAGAAAGGCATGTAAATGGTTTTTTCCGCGTTCAAAGTGAGAACATTATTGCGCAGCCACTCCGTCACGACTCCGAAACCAGACTGAGCTTTCATATATACTTCAGGCCATGTATTACCACTAAAGAGAAGGGCAGTGTCGTCTGCGAAGGTTATTATCTTACCTTTAGGAAGAGTAAGCATACCCAGCTCGTTAATGTATATGAGGAAGAGTGTAGGGGCGATTACACTGCCCTGAGGCACGCCGTAGGTGACAGTGCGTTCTTGACTAATGGCATCATCTATCCTAACGCACTGGGTACGCTCACTCAGGTAATCCTCAAAGAGTTTGAGCTGAACATCCCTGATTCCTATGGTTTCCATCTTACGAATCAGAGTCGGGACAGACACCGTGTCAAACGCTTTGGCAAGATCTAGGAAAATGCCTAAAACCTTCTGACCAGCATCCAGGTTTGTGATGACATAATTAGTCAGATCATGAACTGCATCGGCCGTGGATTTGCCAGCCCGAAAACCATATTGTGACGGTGAGAGGATGTTAAACTTTTCTAAGTAATCCACAAGCCTATTGTTCATGATTCGCTCAAGAATTTTAGATAGAGTAGGAAGTACTGCTATGGGTCTATAATTGTTGACACGGCTTCTATCCCCACTCTTAAAGATCGGGTGTATTATGGCTTTTTTGAAGTATTTTGGAAATTGACCGGATGAGAGCGCAAGGTTGCAGATATACGTGAGCGGTGGCACAATAATGTCTAAGTGTTTCTTTATGAGCCCGCTGGATATTCTGTCCCAGCCCGCGGCAGTGTCGCTATGTAGGGACATTATCAATTTGGCAACTTCTGTTTCGTCAGTGGGTAAAAGAACCATTGATTGCGTGACCTCATGATTAACGGTATTACGCGCGTGATTACATGACCTATTAGGTATCTTTTCGGCTAGATTTTTGCCGACTTCTGCGAAGAATTTATTGACTAGGTTAACTGATGCCTGGGGAGTAGCATGCATGTTCAGCAGATCTGATGCGTTGTCTTTCTTTTTAGTTCTGTTTGAGATTGAGTTTATGGCTTCCCAAAGTTTTTTGGCATTATTACCAGCTTCACTGATTTCCTTCTTCTCATAGTCTTTTTTTGTTTTTTTTAATAGTTTGTTGCAGTAGTTTCTGTATCTAGTATAGGATGTTTGCGTTCAAACTTTTTAATTAAATAGTGTTCCAAATTCAAAAGTAATTTCGTCACTGTTATTAAGTGCGCCGGAATGACCCATTTTGCTCGCACTTATTGAGGAACCCTTCGGCTCTTTTCGATTATATCGGATGAAAACAGTTTTTAAATCACAAATGCTAGGCGGAAGTGAGTTCCAATAAGAACAGTGACACTGACAGCTGTTGTACGTGGCATGCTGATCGCATTCGGTACTGGGTGTAATTCGGCCTTAGTAGGTTATCTAAATAAATAAACGAATAAATAATAGTAAGGTAGCTTGTATAAAACCTTAATAAGTAAGAGTAAGCCCTGCCACAGTCCGAGCGCAGTATAATTTTATTATACTGTTGTCAGAGGTAACCAACCTTGCGTCACAGTAATTACCCATCCTTTAATTTATTGCTAGTTGCGTGATAACTACATTTACAAGCAATTATAATCCCTAATAAACATGTATTTTATTAATTGCTAACTAATTATTGCATCCGGAATGATTGAATAGTGGGTAGGTATTTGGTATTGATTGCGTTGAAATCTTATCTTATTAGACTCTACGGATGTTTGTATGTTCGGTACAGGGGTACACTGATTCTACAGGAATTTACAATCGTGATCCTATAGAATTATTGGTCCAAACTACGGGTTTCCCTTGAGAAACTAGAAGATCAAAGATATACCTAAATTTGTCTAGATAGACAGTTGAAGCTATGCAACATCGAAAGGAATTGCGTCTAACTGTTGGCTGCAAAATGCACGCACACTACTCACTAGAATAACACAATGACAGCACAATGACGTGGCGCGGGGTGTAAGATGTAGCTGTCACGCACACCAGCATATCAAAGTTGGCCTGTTTGTTTTAGTTTTTTTAAATTTTTAGTAAATAAATAAATTTTGAACATAGGGGTCACTTTTGGGGGGCAAATTAGAAAATTAAAAAGAAAGGTTTTTCAAACTGCACCTTGCGATATTGCACCATGCACGAGCCTTAACTCGCTCAGGACCACTCGGCATCATAATCATAACAATAAAGTGTCTCGCTCAGTGTCCTTGAGCTGTTAAAACGCAATGACCAAATGTAATCGAACTCATCATTTATAATTATAATTTTCATTAATACAGCAATTTTCATTTTGCACTGCAGCACAAAACTCACAATATTAGTCTGTTACAAGTAGATAGTAAATTATATGCTGTAATTAAATTAAATAGAAACAGTCTTCAAACTTTGACCCCTGAGTTTGTTTTGCCATTTCTTCTCAGGGGTAGTCAGATAGGAAATGTTGACTCCATCTAGATTATTTTTTTTATTTTTTATAAGAAGTGTAAAAGTGATTCTAACATCCTATTTACAGAATAAACGATTTCATTTCACTAGCCATTTACGAAACTCATAGGAAATTATAGTCTCATATTCATCCTAACCGGAGACATCGCCCATACATTAATCCGTACCGGATACACCGCCCATACATTTTCAACGCAATGTTCAGTTTCAAAACACTATCTACGTAAAGAATGACAATTAAGATGTTTGGTGTCACGGGTTGAAAGTCAAAATTGAAGTGTCGTTTGTCACACAGATCATAGAAATGAGATGTGCTTAGAAACGACGGCACCTAATTGATCCTTCAATATGGTCTAAATAGGCATACATTATATACAACATTAGTTTTTGTTTATACTAAACCCCAAAAGGGGTCATTGTACTCATCAATTTGATTTTTTTTTTCTATGGGACCAACCTTGAATTCGCGAAATAAAAATCAGCTGTTCCATACATTTTGTCGATTTAAGTGAACACAAATGTAGGGAACAGCTGATTTTTTTTTCACGATTTCAAGGTTGGTCCCATAGAATTTTTTTTTCAAAATGATGAGTACAATGACCCCTTTTCGAGTTTAGTATAAACAAAAACGAATGTTGTATATCTACTGTAAACTGCCTCGTTTTGGACCAGCACGCGCAAATGAATGAGCATTTATGTTTTTTAGCCGCTAAACCGCGGTCACTGTCAGACTGCATACAAAAGAAAGAGAAGCGCGATGACACAAAGCTTGTAATTTATTGCAAAATATGAATAAATTATCTATTTACTCAAAAATGAGTTGAATAATCGAAAATAAAAACAACCAAGTTCTGCATTCAAATAAGACGTTCTTGTTATTAATTAAATACCAACCGTAAGTACAGATATTTTGGATTGGAACTCAAAGTAAAAGGTTAGTTTACCGTTAATTTGTATCGAGATTTTTTTTTAAACGTGTTTTAGTAACAACCAAGTTCTGAGAAATATACATACATACATAAACTCACGACTTCTTCCTGTAATGTAATGAAAGACAAGTCTGGATGACAACTGCTTTATTCATAATCGTGCATAGACAATCCACAACACCTTCCCCTTAAATAAGATAAAATAATAATAAAAAGCAAACTAATAATCCATTAATTCCACAAAAACAAACTTAAAGTAAATAATTAGATATTCATACATTAGGTATTGAAATACATAATTATACAAATTGTTAAATCTTACTACGGGTATGAGGTGGCGAGTAAGATGACGATACATTTATTTTGGTGCTTGGCACATAATCATTATCTCTATCATCCCCCGAAAAATACTCATCATCAATATCAGACAAAATATTGTCTGCAGGATCCTTTACGGATCTTATCAAATGTCTACGATTACGGCGATAAATACCTTTTCTGTTTCTAACAATATAAGAACGTGGAGTCGACGCTTTTCCCATTATTTTGCCATGACTTCTTTTATTTGTGTTTCCTAACACTATAACTTCATCGCCCACATTCAACTCAGGTAGCAGTTTAGAATGCTGATCATAGAAACTTTTAATTTTTATTTGTTTTTCCAATATTTTTTGATGTTGTAAGTTATCACAACTTTTTTGTTTTAATAAATCTGGATGGACTGGTAGTTTACAATTTAATCGCCGGCCCATCATTAATTGTGCAGGAGAATTCAAATTTTCCCGCGGTGTATTTCTGTAACTTAGCAAACTTAAATAAAAATCGGATTTACTGTCTACTGATTTTTTCAATAAATTCTTAATTGTTTGAACTGCCCTTTCGCTTTTACCATTTGATTGAGCATAATACGGAGATGAAGTGACGTGTTTAAAACCCCATTCTAAAGCAAATTTAATAAAATTACGACAAGAATATTGTGGACCATTGTCACTGATGACCGTATCCGGTATACCACACCGTGAAAAATTTTCTTTCATAATACATATTACTGAGTTTGACGAAGTATCTTTCAAATATGCAACCTCAATAAAACCAGAATAATAATCAATTAATATTAAATAACTTTGTCTTCCATACTCAAAAATATCTGTTCCAATTTTATTCCATGGCAGTTCTAGTACAGCTACTGGAATCATAATCATCACGTCAAATTCTCTGCTCTCAATAAACGATCTCTTGCTCCAGTACTCTGTATCCCACAAACAATACGGTCGCGAATCAACTCCTCTTCCAAATTTTTGAAGTTACAATTTTTGCTCAGTAAACGCAATGCTGTAACATACTGATCTATTGATTCTCCTACTTCCTGACCCCTTGTAAAAAATTTGTACCTTGCCAATGTTATATTCTGTTTATCTCCAAAATATTCATTAAATTTCGTAAGCAATAGATTGACATCATCCTTATCGCCCTCCTTGTCAAACGAAAATGTCTCAAAGACTTCAAACCCCTCAGGTCCGATTAAATTTATCATTAAACTGGCCTGTATACCAGCTTCCTCTTTTTGCACCCCCGATGCTTTTAAAAATAACATAAATTGCGACCTCCAACGCCGCCATGCGTCAGCCCGGCTGACGGAGCTGCCCTCCAAACATAATTCTGTTGGTGGTCGCGCGTGTTCCATAGCGCTCTTGAACCGTCCCGGACGATTTTAAAATCCACAACGTGCTTTTATTACCGACCTATACTATTTAAATAGAATAAAATCGCACCGCTGTCACCATGTAATGTAATGAAAGACAAGTCTGGATGACAACTGCTTTATTCATAATCGTGCATAGACAATCCACAACACTTCCCATGGGGGTAGGCAGAAACTATAGAACGCCACTTGCTACGCTCCTTACATAATCCTTTTGCTTCGCCTACGTTCATACATCTAGTCATACACGCACGCCGGTTGCGAGTACTACGCACCTGACCGTTCTGAAGAACATCACCAATTTGGTCACTATATGTCCTTCTAGAGCGTCACCTCCCACTCACCTCTGCTTTATAAATACCTTTTGTTAGTCGCCTTTCACTCATCCTCTCCACATGACCAAACCATCTAAGCATACTCTTTTCAATCTTTGTCACTACATCTTCTTTTAAACTGCACCGTTGCTGAGAAATATGTTCAAGAATAACATATTATTATTATATTTTCCCCGCTACCACAAACTATATAGATTTGACATTTGTTTTCGTTTTAAGGGGGATGCTCTAAGGTAGCCCACAAAATTCAAATTTTGTTACGTTTTATGCAATTTGCAGATCAGTAACAGGTTGTCTGTTATGTATTTCATGAAATAGTCATTAAATAGGATTCTACAAACTTAGATAGTTGTATTGCTGATTCTAATGAAGCCATATTTTTTACGTCCGCGAATCTTATTTATATCAACATACAACCTGACACAGACCTGCAAAATGCAAATACATAAGAAAACTTGAATTTCGTGGTCTACCACAGCGCATCCCTTAAGACAAGCCTACTTAGATCATTTGCCTCATGTCAGTGCCTTAAGTCGAATTTACGTAACGAAACGAGCTGGGCAAACTTAATTTTATTCATCGATAGTTTTACGTGTAAATAATTATCTATTTATACGTTAAACTATCAATGAATAACTAAGTTTGCGCAAATATTTAGTTCCGCAATGTAAATTCGGCTTTAGGATATTCAAATTTGGCTTTAGGATATTCAAATTCTCTGTAGCAGGCTTTTTTTTTTTTTTTTGGGGTGGGAAATTATCAAATAACTTCGCCCGCTCTGGGCTGAGCGGGAGGGCGTGTCAGACTTTTACTGACTAAAACCCACCCGTATTCCTTCATTTGCCTTTGTGCCAGGGCCACGATATCCCTTTCGGACAAACTCGCAACCCTGGCAGGCATTGGCCCTATCGGACCCCGTCAGTTGGTGCTGAAATCTCTTTGAGGCGCGCGTGGAATACGACGCGCCGTCGACCCGGGCCTGGTCCTTATCGGACGGTGAGCTACCCATCGCTCACCGTCCGCAGGCCCGTGCCTACGGTGGCCGGAAATCGGCTTGCGACTCCCGACGCCCGGGGCGTCTCCTGCGGCGACTAGGGGCGCGAGGGCGCGAACCTTGCCTCTCCCTCACACGTTCCGCCTCCTCCTTCGCAAGCATTACTGCTTCGCAGAAAGAGGTGACGGCCTCCCATGCACTCTCGCTCCGAACCATGGCCTGAACCAGGGCCGGACGCGAGAGATCGCCGCCGCCGATCGCCTCCGTGAGGACACGGCGGTGATCCGCCCAAGCCGGGCAGACCTCCACGGTATGCTCCACCGTGTCCTCCGGGCGATCCACACAGTGGTGACACCCGGGCGTTTCCTCCCGCTTTATCCTGAACAGGAACCATCCGAAACAACCGTGTCCGGTGAGGACCTGCGTCAGGCGGAAGGTGAGGACACCGTGGCGCCTCTCCAGCCACTCCTCAAAGAGGGGACTTATCGCCACAATTGTGGCGTGTCCAGCGCTGGGTTGCGACAATCGCACTCTCCACGCCGCCATAAGATCCCGCCGGAGCTCTGTCCGCTGTGCCGTGATTTCTCGCGGCAGCGGAGTTTCACCCCGGCGTTTCACCTCCTCGCGCCACTCCCAGACGTGCGCGAGGACTTTTGCCTCCAGATTCCATGGCGGTAGTCCGGCAAGGAGGCTCGCCGCCTCACGGGAGACCGTGCGGTATCCTCGGACTAGCCTGATGGCCATGACCCTTTGGGACGCGTTCAACCGCCGGGCTGGTAGCAGCCTTATAGAACGCGCCCACACCGGTCATGGACCGCACGACCCCCGCGTAGAGCCTCCGGCAGGAGGCGTTTGGACCCCCTAGATTGGGCAGGAGCCGCTTTAAGGCAGCCCCGGCCCGCTCCAGTCTGGGAGCCAAACGTCGAAAATGCTCCACGAAGTTCCACCGGCTGTCGAGGACGAGTCCCAGGTACTTCATTGTTGACTCGACGCCGATCGGAACCCCTCCTGCCGATATCTGGGAACCCGACAGTGCCGCGTTCCGAGGACCATAAAAACACATGGCCTCGGACTTGTGCAAGGCCACCTCGAGTCCCAATTGCCGGATCCTATCGACGATTGTCGCAACCCCACGTGCCGCCAGTTCGGCCGCCGCCTGATGCGACCTCCCCTGCGCCAGGACCAGCGTGTCGTCAGCGTAGCAGACTATGCTGACGCCGCTAGGGAGGTCGGCGCGCAGCACCCAGTCGTAACCGATGTCCCACAGATGCGGCCCCAGGACCGATCCCTGTGGGACACCGCACGACATCTCTCGCCGGTTCCACTCTCCGTGGTGACCAGGGTAGATGACGGCCCTGTCCGTCAGGTAGGCCTCGACCACGCGACAGAGGTAGGTCGGCATCCGGTGATACCGAAATGCCTCCCTAATGCAACTCCAGGGCAGGGTATTGAAGGCATTGGCGATGTCAAGAGACACCGCCAAGACGACCCCACCCCGGGTCCCTGTAGCAGGCTGGAGTCTGGATTTGTGCCTGGTTATCAAAGTCAAAGTCAAAGTCAAATTGTTTATTTCAAATAGGCACATTTATGGCACTTTTCAACGTCAATATTTACAAAAAAATTGAATTAATTCTAGTCGCCCCTTCCAAAAGGTAGTTTCGTATGGAGAAGAATGGGCTCCACCGGTACTCTTTTAAAATCTTGTACAATATTTTTATAGGTACATTAATTATATAATTATAAGTGAAGACGATGCACCTAGAATAAAATTACTATACCACAATATGTAATAAAAAGAGTTAAGAATGAAGCATTGACAGATAAATGAATTATGTGATAGATACATGGTGCTCACATATTTACAAAAATTGTAAAAAATATATACGATTTCCTAAAAAAATAACAATATCAGTGTGAGTTAAGGTAATCACAGAATTTAAAATAAATGTCGGCATTAATGATGCATAAATTATGAGGGCCATACGAGGTAAACTATTTCTTCGTATATGGCAATTAATATTCCAGCTAGAATAATACTGCGTGTAATTTATTGTAATAGTGTTGATAATGATTGTTTGATTGTTTTGTATAATTTAATAATAATGTGTTATTTGTAATAGGGTGTTTTTATATGGGTGTACTTATACCTGAAATAAAAATTATTTGATTTTGATTTGATTTGATTTGATTAAGCTCGCTCTATAATACCTACATAAGACTTTTACCGTAACTAACGTAATGTGATTAAATCTCATACAACTCTGGTTACGTTGCAGGGAATACCGACTTGCGGTTATGTAATGTTATTTAGTTTGACTGAAACCTAAAAGAATACTTACGATCTGTGTCATATCCTTTTGTCTCCCACGATCCGTGGCGACATGTCACAGCAGTCATACGTCGCGAATGCCTTCGCAAATGCCGGCAGGTCAGCCATTGCTCATACGAGGTCAGGCGCTTAGAAAGGGCACAGCTTTTTAAAACATCCTGGATTACTATTACGTCAATGTGAGGTTTGATTTGCATTTGAAAAGATTACCACTGCACAATCATTGCAGCATTATCACAGTATATTATGCTGGCTTTGAACCCTGAACGACGCTCATTATTATTAAGCTTTCAACCACCTTAAATTATGGTCTTGTCTCAGGCAGGCTAGACAAAACCACACGAACAAACATTAGAAGCGTGCACACGCGAATTTCCCACACATACACATCCCAACGTTGCGAATTTGTTTTGTTTCACTCAGACCACCAAATATATCGCTGCGACATTGTCCTGTCAAAGCATGTAAAAAAGTCAATCAAAATGTCATCATGTAGGTAAAAGAAGTGGTGGAAAAATAATTCTACATCTCTTAAAACGTTTGTGGAATTACTTTTCAAAATTAAGTAACGAGTTTGAATCGTATTTTAATTGTAATAAAACAAACTGCGTATGCACACGAGTGCGGAAAGGCTTCTACAGACCAGCGCGGCTCGCGACGCGATACAAAGGCACCGCTCGTCGCGCGACGCGCGGGGCCTTTGTGTCGCGTCGCGTGTCGCACCGGTATGTAGAAGCCTTAAAGGAATACGCATGTGGTACATGATAATAAGTTATAATTTATCCAAAAAATCAGTTAAAGATAAGTCAAACCGCTGTTAAGTTTTTTATTTTGCTTTTAGATTTTCGAAAGACTTCGAACATGCTTCGAACAGAATATATTATAATTTTTAGAAATATCGTTCTGTTAAAATATACCCTACATAATTAGATCACATTAATTTGATAAAGTAATAATGAATGCTATTGCTTTGTTGCATGAAGGCTTCTACAGACCGGCGCGACTCGCGACGCGACACAAAGGCACCGCTCGTCGCGCGACACGCGGGGCCTTTGTGTCGCATCGCGTGTCACGCCGGTCTGTAGAAGCCTTTATATTCTGATAATAATATTATGGTAATCGATAGTACATTCCAAAATACCTACGTTTTATTTTAGTTTTGATAGGATTGCCATTAGGGGTAAAAATTAATTTATCTGGCAACATTCCTATCGCCGCCAATGTCATTGATGTCACACATATTTACCGCCACAGACTATAATTAACTTTTTACCGCCCTGCTTCAATCAATGTTCAGCGAGGCTTTGTCTATTATTTTATGGTCTCTAAGGTCTCAGGCAATTGCATACAGAATGCCCGAATGGTTTGAAAATGTCAAATCTAATAAGGTACTAAAATATGACTGAAACGAAATTGAGCGCATTATTCTGCTTAAAGCGTTGATATACTGTCATAATAAAGTACTTTAAATTCTAGTGTAGTGCACTCAGTATTTCATAAGGACAGTGACATAACCAACATTTAACTTAGGTTCATAATAATATGCATGGCATGGCATGCATGGTCAGCCTATAATATTCCCACTGCTGGGACACAGGCCTCCTCTCCGTGAGAGGGAGTGGGCTGTAATCTTATAATTTACTTAAACAAAATATTGTTAAACATTTTTAAAAGAGTAACGGTGGAGTTTCTTGCCCATTCTTCTCCATACGAAACTACCTTTTGGAAGGGGCAACTAGAATCAATTCAATTTTTTTTGTACATTTTGACGTTCAAAAGTGCCTCTTAAGTGCCTTTTTGAAATAAATAATTTGGCTTTGACTTTGTGGGCATAGTGCGGGCTGGTAAATAGAAAAATTATTCTTTTTATCATCTAATGCCAAGAAACGACACATAGTTTATTTTTGGCAAAAAGTTTTAAGTATGTAGTTTAACTAACAACTAACTTTTGCCCGCGACATCGCCCGCGTGGACGTCGTACATTATCCTACGGGAACGTACTATCGAGATAACAATTTAAGCCATTTAGCTACCATCTCGTAATTAGAGATATCTAACCTTATTCCACACATCTATTCGAGACTCCACAATATACTGGGCACACTGTAGATGCATCTAAATGCATCGTAAAAACATCATTACAAAGTGTTCAAATGAGTTCGGATTCAAAGAACTTGGCAACATTGTTAGACAGAGTGCCGCGTTTTATAGAAATACTTAGAATTAATAATTTTAACACAAAGGGGACTGTGCGCCGTTCTTTAGAAATTGAGGAGAAATTAACATTCGCTTCTCAGTAAGTTATTTGCATTTGACTGCGTTTTATACTTTTTAAACCGTGTTGAGGGGAGGTCTTGAGCTAAGTTTCATCTCGTGTGCATCTCGTGAATATCGTATTTTAAATATGTAGTAGCCACCCACCCCCTTATTACAAAACAAGGTTTATCTTCAGACCCAGGTTTAAAACATCGAGCTATTATTGAATTTCGAACTTTATTCCGATTTTGGTAAAGTTCCTAAACACAAAACTGACAACTTAGTACCGAACTAAGTTTTCAGTTTTGTATAAAGAACGGTATTTCAATCACAGTTACGTTCTTATTACAAAAACTGGCTCCATGAGTTTAAGCCATGTCAAAATATAAATCTTGTTTATTAATAAGGCGGTCTAAGTTTATTAGCGTTTAACTCAGTTACACTATGTACTTACGACAAGAATTTTTCACTATTCAACCAAAAAAATGAATGTGTAGCAAGAGGACTCATTTCCTAGAATGCATCCACAAATAAGTAGAGTCCATTCGGCCAGCAGGCTTAGCTTTAAAGCTCGTACAGACTGGTGCGATATCGCGGGCGCGACAGTCAGTAATAATAATAATTCTTTATATACACTTCAAAGTAGCCAGGGCTACACAGATGTTTGTACATCTGTGTAGCCCTGGCTCTTGTACTAGGAGTTCCTGTATCACAAATTCACAAGAGCGAGACCTCCCAATTTACAGGGAATATTTTATATAAGCGCGATAGACAACAATGAAATTAATTACAGTTATGGCATGCATGGACGGGTAAGTTTACAAATATAAAGGAAAAAAAAAAAAAGGCTGACAAAAAACTGTGCTACTAAAGGCGTATCGCGCCCGGATATCGCGCCAGTCTGCACATGCCTTTACGCTTACTATTTCTACTCCACTGTAGAAAAGAAATCGCTAGTCTACCGAAATTGTTCTACTGCCTACACAGAACCGTCATCGTCTACTCTTCCGTCGACAAAACGCTTCTCTACGCTTTTCGTGCTAAGCCTGCGGTCTGTTTTCAGAAAAAGCGCTTCCCCCGCCATCGAGTGTCGTGTAAGTACTAGTGATGGATTAATTAGCATTCACATTCATTGTTAGCGTGTGAATGATCATTTAGCATGTAGCAAATTAAATGTAGTCACGAAATTCTGTGAAATGCTAAGCGATGTACCTTTCTAACTACGCCAGTTTATAACATTTTACTGCCAGTCCTAATCCTGGATAAAGTATGAGGGAAACTTAATAAAATCTTAAACAATGAAAGGTTTTAAATTGTTAAATATATTTAATTATCGGCGAGTAAACTAAACGCGAACGCGATTTTTAATTCGTTTATTAACAAAATTGACATAGGTACTTCATTATTATCAATTATCGTCAATAGCAAATAGCATAACAATAGCTATTAACACGCTAAGACTCAAGAGTTCACAAGGTAATGAAATTAATTCGAAATCGCATTAATTGCCATTACTGGTAAGTACGCAGCGCACGTGAGCAGTACCTACTTCCATCCAAAAAGACCTCAAATGTCGATTGATCAGGCTGCAAAGTATTTGAAGAAGTAAAAGATTTGATACAGGACATAGTCATCATCATCATGATAATTTCATCCTAAAGACGTCCACTGCTGGACATAGGCCTCCCCCAAGCACCGCCACTTCAACCGGTTCTGTGCTTCCCGCATCCAGCGGATACCTGCAGCCTTCACAAGGTCCACCTTGTAGGAGGCCTTCCAACGCTACGTCTTCCAGGACAAAGTAGATACAGAAATTAAGAACCTAGTGGATTAACTATATACGACATGGTCCAGAATTAACTCACAACCTCTTAAAGGGTCATTTTACTCATCATTATGAACAACTTTTACTATGGGACCAAAACCGAAATCGCAAAAAAAAATCAGCTGTTCCCTAAATTTTGATGAGTTATTCGAACATAAATGTAGGGAACAGCTGATTTTTTTCCACGGTTTCAGGTTTGGTCCCAAAGTAAAAAATGTTCATAGTGATGAGAACAATAACCCCTTAAGAGGTTGTGCGTTAATTCTAGGACATGTTGTATAAAATTATAAGCTATAGATTCGCCCCCAAACGAATAGATAACATAACATAACATCACGCCTCTATTCCGTGAAGGGTTAGACAGAGGTATACCTTTACCGCACCCACATTTCATCATATATGTTTAAGGCAATAGACTCGCCCCCTATTGTATGGCAATAGGGGGCGAGTTTATTGCCATCAACCGGGCACATATCCAAACTCCGGGCTGCTTCTCACCCAATAACACTTTGCGTGACCGAATCGAACCCTGGACCTCACGCGCAGCAGGCAGTCGAACAGATAACTAGGTATATTCAGCAAGCAAGCGTATTGAAAAATAAATACCGGTATTTTTGCTCTGAAATAAATCCTAACGACAGAAAGCGCAGTCACTTTAAAAACTAACGACCACCATCAAACGGTTACCCCACTAGACATCTATCATGAAACGCACAACAAAAATAAATAACATCCAATTTGGCATCGGTTGGCACCCACTCTGTTTATCCATATGTCACTCCGAACTAGCGACCTGATTCGTTCACAACAATCGAACTGGCAAAAAAAAACTAGACTAAAAAAACACTGGCTGTGACCGTTTGGTCACGTAAGCATTTTGAAAGAGATTCTTGTTCATATGAAAAAGGAAAACAGAACAAGAATTAGTCTAGGTAAACTTTGAAAATACGGCGAAGGAAATACCTTGATTTAGAATGTTCGATTCCGGATAGAGTTAAATTAAAAAAAACCCGACGGCATAAAAAGTGAACTTTAAAAAAAGATGGAAACAATATGACCTATTTCTTTAATATTATGAACAAACTCATGCAGTCGGAGACTTCTTCTTAAATTAAACAATAAAGACTTGGATGATGTTAAAGAAATAGGTAATCTTATTGTTTCCATCTTTTTTTAAAGTTTACTTTTTACCAGTCGGGATTTTGGATTTATACTTTTTTAATTACACTTTTTAATAATTTATGTTTCACGTTAATAAGACCTACTGTAAGTCGAATCATTGATGCGAAGAACGCGGGTCAGTGACAATAGCATCCTGAAAACAGTGGTGGAGAGCCCTTACAGCCCATTTCTGAGGCACTATGTGGGGAGAATGGTCAGGTAGCATATTCCTTGCTTTATCGTTCTCTGCACATCCTGCCGCAGTCATCAGCTATTGTTATTTTTGTTTTGTGTACTACTAACACTAGTGATAAGGGTATTTTACTAACATTGTTGTCCGAACTTAATAAATAAATAAATAATTATACGATTATACATATAAGAACTTTATCACAGCTTTATGGTTACCTAAGGAAACCTAAGAAAGATTTCCAAATACCTATTCAATGATACCCCACTTGACATAGTTCGTCGACTTTCTTTGTCACAATATGGCGTCCGGTTGTCGCCATGTTAAATTTTGATTACTGTCATATCTTTATTGACACTTACAAATTTAAGACAAATCGTTTGACGTAAGAATCATAAAAATCGGCCCGCGCGTTTGATCTCTAGAACGCCACAAAGGGACAGAATATATAACATACATAGGCTGATAAACACATTACCCTCCTTTGCGTCGCGCAGTCGGGTAAACAGAGCCCACTTGCACCGCAAATCAATAAGTGTATTTAGTGCTAAACGGACATAAAACATAAAGGCTTCTACATACCGGGGCGACTTGTCGCGCGACGCGACGCGACACAAAGGCACCGCTAGTTCCACGACACGCGGGGCCTTTAAGCCGTGTCGCGTCGCGCGACAAGTCGCGCTGGTATGTAGAAGCCTTAATTCTATTTAAGTACCTATTTATGTCAATCATTTGAAGATGACATTCACAGAATGACGATTTAATAAATGTATAAGTTAAATGCATTAAATTAAGTGATTTGGATTTTGTGGTTCAAGCAGGTCAATGTTACATTATCTACAAGAATCTTGCTTTATAAAAGACTGAGGGCAAAAGCTTTAAGGATCTTAATTCAAACTATCAACAAATCAAAATCAAAAATATTTTTATTTCACAGCCTACATGAGCACTTGTGAAACGTCAGAAGCTAGGTGCAAAAAAAAACAAAACATAAACTTACATGGGCACTTATGAAACGTCAGACGTTACTGCACGGTTCCAATATTGGTCGTGTCATTTATGGAGAAGAGCCGGCAAGAAACTTCACATTGCATTGTAATGCGCATTTCAAAAAGACACACGATTGGTAAATAACAAATACATAATTATCATTTTTCTTAAAGGAACTGAGCATGAATATTGAAATCACTAACACGCAGTACATAGAAAAGGTGTAATATCCCGCTCCTTCATTTTCTAGATAAAACCGCGCCTTCACTAGATTCTGGCACCCTGCTGTGGTACAGTAACACGCTGTTGTAATCCCTCTCCAATTCAATTTCCCAACCAAATTGTTAGTCTATAAAGTTATTAGCTTTACAGCTAACCCTAGGTGGTCTGAGACACGTGTCTATTACTTAGACACTAATGGGTTCAGCGAGGTCCAATCAGATCGGAATGCCACAATTTAGTTAGTCTACTGTTTCGGGTCGAGGTTAGTCTGGGTGTGTTACAATCTAAATAATTATGTTGTGTGTACCTATAGTATATTGTTTTTTCTTCTTGTTGTAGCGATAATTTAGAACGCCGAAGACAGTGTTACTTGCAATATTAGTTTATAATAATGTATTAATAACATTATCCATCGTTTGTTTATTCGATACGAAGCGGAAGTTAGGATCAAACGTTCACGTAAGAACACTAATAATATTTAGCAGATCCCAATTGCCCAAAAATATACCGTCTGGTTCATTAGTTATTTCTTCAATTTCCATTAAAAAATGTCCAAGTTCTTTAATAGAAAGTACCTACCTTTTCTACTCCAAATAGATAAGCAATACTTGAAATGAAATAGGTAACCCACATGATCAAATTCATGTCTCTAACCTTCAACTTTACCTATTGCTTACGAAAACCTACTCTCATTCGCAAATAACTGCAAATATCCTCACACATCCATCAATGAGAACACCTTCATTACTTGTAATTGTAAAACATTCACCCATTCACTCAGGTACCAATTTAAATAGATTCATGTCTGTTCAAACAACGGACCATGAATGACAATCGTCCATAGTGCTAGGCAGTCACGTGGATACCACATGGCAAAGGTCGACACCCTTTGCACCACCTTTCATATTACCGTCACCACCACCTTTGGCTTTATCAAAATAAGAACCAGGATTGCTTAATTTGGCAGCAGGAGTTTTGGTCAATGTAGGGCTGAAAACCAACCTTGATTTTACAGTCTTCAAGACTCTTATGCTGGAAGTTATAGAGGATATTTTTGTTTGTGTAGTAAGGTTGTGTGGGTTTTAGTGGGAGACAGGACAACTTCGGGACAATGGGAATATTATAATAAACCAGCGTTAAGTTTGTATTAATTACTATGCTTAGTTCAGCCGTGTTCAGGCGGGCCGCATTCCTGACCTTAAACTTGGTCAAACACGACCTTATGTTAGGGCGGGACTTATGCTAATGTGTGGCACTGTTGTTGTAAGTAATTAAAGGGCATAACTGTGTCCGCCATGTGGTTCAAAAAGGGCTTGGCTTTCATCTGCTGGATGTCTTTGAAGGTTCCGAAGAGAAAGTTATTCATTTCAAGATTATAGAGCTGCGCTAAAAATACTACGTTCATCAGAGTCAACTGCAGCCTGCAACCGTTCAGCTTCACGACATCCGCCACCTTAGAAACACGTTAGTTTTAAGTGCCATCTATCAGGCTGCATATTAGGTACTACCGCTGAGTAAATAAATGCCCGTCAGTGACTGACAGTGACAAACTCGGCAAAGATGACACGACTTAGATACTTGTTCTTGAAAACCGCAAATTAACATACATTTTGAACAGACTGCAAAAAAAGGAGGAGGTTCTCAGTACAACGACATTTTTTTTTCATGTATCATGTCCCCGATTACTCGAAGGCGGCTGGACCGATCCGATTCGGAAAATTATTTTTTTCGCTTGAAAGGGCTAGTTGGTCCCATATAAACTGATTGATTAACTTTGATTGGATAGTTTTTGAGTTAGTTTCAATAATACCTACTCATTTTTCCCACTTAGTCTATGACGATGATGTTATAAAAACTTCCTCCGCCTTATTACAAAACAAGATTTATATTTGACATGGCTTAAACCACGGAACCAGTTTTTGTAATAAGAACGTAACAGTGATTGAAATACCATTCTTTTTACAAAACTGAAAACTTAGTTCGGTACTAAGTTGTCAGTTTTGTGTTTAGGAACTTTACCGTAGTCGGAATAAAGTTAGAAATTTAATAAAGGCTCCATGTTTTAAACCTGGGTCTGAAGATAAACCTTGTTTTAGAATAAGGGGGCCTGTGTTTAGTAGTGGTATTCGAGTTTGTGTGGGGTAGGTACCACAACTAACAACTGAAAATAACATCTCTTTTACAAAACAAAAAATAAGCTTCCCAAAAAAAACTACAGAGTGATAAATTACTTTAATTTCGGAATTCGGGGCAAAAAACAAAAATACAAAACCAAAGACACCGACTTCCGAAATTATCCACTTGGTAGTGTTTTTTTTTTTTTTGAAGTCGGTTGTTTTTCTTTTCTTTCTTCTTTTATTCTTCTTCTAGGTAGCACAGTAGCACTAAATATTCTTTTCCCATTTGCAAAGGCATACAAATCAAACTCTAGGTTATATTAAAATAAAACACCATGTAATAATAATTACTAAACCTTTCTACATTGTTTTATTTAGTTCTTGGCCTTTGCATCAGGCGGGGGCAGGTGCAGCTTCCCCGCCAGCTCCTGGGGCACATCCAGGTAAGTCCTCTCCAGGCCTACCGTGAGGATCAGGGCCCGCAGACGGTCTACCTCCACGTGGTCGCCCTCGCTGGACCAGACGGTCATGGTGGAGTTGAGGGAGGAGGTTTCTCGAAGAAGGTCCAGGATGACTGGCTGGCTGTTAGCTGCAAGGCCAGCACGGACCTGTAAATCCAGGACAGCTTTTAGAAACTTGTACCATTTTAGTTTTAATAAAACCCTGGAGGAGTTTATTTTCTATGTGGCGGACACTGGTAATAAAACCACATAAAATAAAACTTTAAATAGGAATATGGACAAGTTACATTAATTAGAAATTAGAAATAGTTAAAGGTGTTACACTAGCAGATTGCGAATGAAGACTGACTTTTGACATGTGTTCGTTCACTTGAACGGAATGAGTGAATTATCATGTATGCTTCATACATTCTGTGATTCTGAAATCCTGTTCTTATCTTTTAAACTTAATTTAATGGAGACTATTGTTGAAAGGCGCGAAGGCGGGTCTTATTCTCAAAGCACATTTTAAGCATGCTTGTCTTCTCTTACGCCGTACCTGCTTAGATTGCTTTACCAAATACCAAAGGAGCAATATTGTAGTCTTGATACAAAAAAATACTATTGTTTACTGAATTACTAAGTCTTGATTTCGACAGAAAGTGTCATGATATATTATGTCAACATCGGACAGCAGCCAAGTCAAATGGCCAATTCAGAAAAATGCGATATCGCTGTCGCGATACTGGTCCAAACTGACTAACCAGAAGGCGGACAGTATCGCTACCGAGTGCGACAGCCATGTCGCTCATATCTAGGCCTCTATACCTACATATTTATATTTCAACTCTTTCTTATTGTTAAGGAAGCCCTCCACCTATAGGTATACTAAGAACATAATTCTATTTTTTGAGCGATTTTCGTCGAAACTCGCAAATCACTACATAGTATAAAACAAAGTCGCTTCCCGCTGTCTGTCTGTCCCTATCTATGCTTAGATCTTTAAAACTCCGCAACGGATTTTGATGCGGTTTTTTAGGGTTCTGTACCAAAATGGTAAAAAGGAACCCTTATGGTGAGACTAAGTCTGTCT
This sequence comes from Tiliacea aurago, assembly GCA_948098905.1. Lineage (NCBI taxonomy): Eukaryota > Metazoa > Arthropoda > Insecta > Lepidoptera > Noctuidae > Tiliacea > Tiliacea aurago. Next base: position 2,079,314 of record OX402583.1, on the reverse strand, counting down.
GTCTGTCTGTTACACCTGGTTATCTCAAGAACTACTAATGCTATCAACATGAAATTTAGAATAGTTTTAGATGACGTTCGCCCAACTATTTTGCATACAAGATTTTTTTTTAATAATATATACCTTTTTTGCAAAAGGGACTGAAAGGGGGTCTTAAAAATTTGAAGCGGGGCTACTAAGGCATGTGGGGTATTATATGAAAGAACGCTGTTTGCAAATTTTCAAACATTTTTTCTTTTTTTTTTTGGCAGCATAGTTTCCGACTTTTGACGAAAATAGTAAAAAAAAATACCGTCCCCCCCCCTTATTTTCGAAGTTTGAATATATAAAAATCTGAAATTATTCTATGTGATAGAAGTGTATGTAAAGATTATAGAAAAAATGAATCCGCAAACATATCGTTTGTTGGATTAGAATCCAAGAGATCATTAAGTGCGACTAGAGTGCGAGGTACTGGGGACTTAGCTCGCGAAACGGTGCGACATGGAGGCACAGCATTTAGTATCGGCATTGTACATCAAATTGTATAGTTACTTACAGGGAAAGTAACAGTCTGATTAATATGATTCTCATTGATTATCCTCAGCATGGTCCCGATCTGTTCGCTGGTATACTCTCCCTCCGTGATGTTCCCTCCGTAGCTGGTGGTCCACCCGACGGACAGCACTGCGCAGTTGTGCTTGGAGCCCAGCTTCAGGAACTTGGCGGGGTCTACCGGCTTTGTGGTGGCATCTACTGGGCCGGGGAGGATGTCTGCGTTCAGCCATACTGGTAGGGCCTGTGAAGGAGGAAATTGTGATGAGTGAGGATTGTCACATACAGTGAGGAAGTGGTCAAATGCAGACAAATGAGAAAATTTCATAAAACAGTTTAATTTTTTAATACTGCATCATAATTAATTAACTTCGTATGCCCGAATCTACGACCAAAAACCGGCCAAGAGTGTCGGACCACGCACAATGAAGGGTTCCGTAGTTGGGATAAATTGAACCCAAAACAAACTTAGCATTGTAGTTGAATAACATGTTCTCCCATACATCAATATACGTCACGGTCAATTCTCCAATTGAAAACGTAAGTTGGTCGACTATTATTGCTCGTTAAGTTGCAAAGCCTACTTAGCTGTGATAGTTTTCCTTTTAATTTCGTTATATGTATTATCACTGTCATGATTTTTTTCACATATCCAAAAACAACCATTTAGCTGGCAAGGGGCCACACTTGACTCTAACTAAAATTTTCACTATTAAGCTTAATATTACGCAAACGGATCCGTGAATCGAAAAATCGACGCGCCAGTCGACAAGAGCCTTAATGCACTGTACAGCGGTTTCGGTCAAGCTATAATAAACATTTAAGAAATCTTTCCAGCCACAAAACTATTATTAAGCCAATGACGTATTATAAATAGACGCGTCATACACGAACATTAGTGCACTCAAAAACAGCGTAAGCCATGATTGTAGCTACATACTTGCGTACAATCATACAGTGCGCGAAGAAAAGGAAAGACCTATACCGATAACTGTTGTTAGAAAGAGATGAACATACATATTTAGTTACGTCACTAGCTGCTGCATGTTCATTGGCGCGTACGTAATAATAATAATTATTATTGTAAATGTCAGGCAATTGCCTGGCATTTACTTTGCCATTATTGAGCGCAGGTAACGCATCTAAAGGCTCAATATTTTCCTTGCAACAAAGCCATTAAGGTTTTTGCTACGTATCAGTTTATTAGTTCTGAGTCAAGCAAATGTTGCCTCAGTGCTCTGTGCGTAATAAACCGACCGTGACAACCTTGGAAATTATCTACAAATATGCACTGTGCTTATTTTGGTACTTATCTTTCAATAAAAAACAAAAACAAGAACTTTCACACCGCAGCGAAACGTTATCAAAACCCCGATCTCTGCCAAGTTCACGACCAATGTACTCGAGACAAATTCATGCTAACAGACGAACAGACAGACAGACGCACAGTCGGTCGCTGGAGACGATTACACACGATAATGATACGCGGAAGACGGTGCACATGTGCGAATGCGCAAGTGGCCAGCGTCCTGTGAGGGGAAGCGGTGCGATGGCGACGGAATTTTTAATTGCCATGTGCGTAGTTTTTTTGGTTCATAGATAGTTCTTCCGGGCCTTAGTAGGTATTTGTACATGTGACCCATGACAATCATACGAGTACTTAGGACAAATTCCTAGTGTAGGGGATGTTTTATTAACCTTTAAGCGGGCGCGCGGTCATTTGTAACGGCAGCTAAAAGACCTACTTATTGGATATTACAGAGATTTAAAACACGAATGAATTAATTAATCATTTATTATTTAGACATGTTATCATTATATTATTATTAGGACTCAATTTCACGAAAAAAATGTACTTAAACATCAGCTAAAAACAAAATTTTATAATCAAATAAAAAACTAAAATTTTCTTTCGATGAAAAAAGCAATTTGGCAACACAAAATCTTCTTTTAAACGTCTAACTAGCTTTATATAATAAAAATAACAAATTAGTTGATCAGATCCGAGAGAGATCAGACACCAGAGGGCTTTTTGAAATATCTGGTTCACCACAACAAACCACACACTTTGCAAGTCATGAAAGCCAATGTTCAGGAAGAAATCACTAATTTGGAGCCAGATGTTTTGCGAGCAACAAATTCTTTTTTTTTCTTCTAGTACAACAAGTGCAGCCAATTCACAAATATGACATTATTTTTGCTTATTACTTTTTGTAATGAGTAAGCAGGTTATTAGTCATAGTCATAACTAGCTTCTTCCCGCAACTTGGAAATCAGCTAGGTATTATTATATCCTATAACATTCGGCAATAGCAATGCTTTATATCAGTGAAATAATGTTTGTAATCGGATCAGTACTTCCTGAGATTTGTAAGGGGGACACCTCTAAATTACGCCATGTTCATAGATAAGTACTTAATTCGATTTTTTTTTAGATTTTCAAGAACCAATTTTTCAAAATTAAACGTCGGCTCCCTTCCTCCATTGCCTGCCATGTCCCTACACCAGCTCCACAGTATCATGACCGTGAATCATTCCTTTGTCATGAAGACATTTCTCTAATTACGACCAATTGCAGTTAATTACCAACTATAGTTAGCAACCGCGGTTCAAACCGTTGACATAATCTCTTAAATTGGAACTAAATTACTTCTGGTTAACGCTAAAGAAGATCCTTCTGGGAATTTGACCTTAACCGCATTTTTGAGGATTGAAAAGTGATGGGTCATGTTTGGTGTCTTTTTTTATTGTTTAGAAGTTATTATTAGAATAAATGGGGTCCTGGAATGGATCCCCAGAAAGGCCAAAGTGTTATTAGTTTTTAGGGTTCCATACGTCCGAATGAAAAAACGGAACCCTCACTCGTGTGTCTGTCTGTTTGTCTGTCTATCTGTTAGTTTGTCACAGCCAATTTACTCCAAATCGAATGTCAATTTCTATGGCCCAAACACGGACGTGTAACGTAAATAAATTAATTTTGAATATGAGGGTCACTTTTGAGAGACAAATTATAAAATTTTAAAAAATAAGTTTTACTAACTGCCGTGGGACACATTAAATGAAAGGGCTTACTGTGAGGGTCTTAATTTATTAAATAAGTAGTATTAAAATAAATAGTTTAAAGTGATTTAATAAAACAGATGAAAAACCATTCGCCCCCTTATATCCGATCCTACTACGTCGACTTAATCTAGCTTATTTTTTTAATTTATAATATGACATGTAAAACTGATTCCGACATCCTATTTACAGAATAAACAATTTCATTTCATTTCACTAAGCCTAAAATTGAAAAAAAAAGTACAATATATATTTCTTTATGTTTATAGTTACAGGAAAATCTATAAGAAATATATGGTCTTAAAATAACATGGTAGATCACTCAATATTGTGCGTACAAACTTACATTTGCAATGTATGGGGGAACATGTTTTTCAACTACAATGTTAAGTTTCTTCTTGGAATAAATTCATCCCAACTACGGAACCCTTCATTGTGCGCGTCTTTTGGCAAGGACACTACCAGCCGCACTACCAGTTGTGTCGTTTACAATTGACGACACTACCAAACCTATTTTGGATTAAGTTGTACAGTCAACACAGCAAAGTTGAGAAATATAATTCTTTATTTATTACATGATTTACTCATGAAATAAAAGTATTAATTCATTCAACTTGATAATACTTCATCACACTGACTGACGGGTAGTCGATTTATTGAGTGCGGTGCACAGATATTGAGCTTCGACCAGTAGACTTACTCTCGACACTCGATCCCAATCGGAATTGGAAATTGGGATCGAGATCTTGTCATTTGGCACTCTTGAACGCTACACTAGTGTAGCGTTCAAGAGTGATCTTCTCACGGTTGGAATCGTATGAGGTGGATTTTTTTGGAACTAAATGAAATCGACTTTACTCGAACGATGCATTTTTTTGGTACTCTTGACGAGATTTTGACGTTGCCTTATCGAGTTTGAATTCGTGTTTATGATCTAAGTTGAACGATTACAATAAGTATGCTTTTTCGGGATCGAGTTTGTTATTGTGACTGAGTTGTGAAGTTTTTATTGTGAATAATGGCGCATTTAGAACTTATTTGTCATATTTTGGACGATACTCATAAGTTATGAGACAAAGGCGGTTTTTGAGACGAAAGGCGCGTTATGCAGACAACGCGTTTGCCATGACTGACGATGAATTGACGAAAAATTAGCGAGTAAATAAGATTATTTTGTTATGTAAGAACAATTTTTGTTACTGTGTGTGTGTTTGTTAAAAACCTAATTCAATTATTCTAATTTTGTAAATTAACCTTTTTTTTATTCACTACACTTATTTATTATTCATATAGATAGGTAAATTCTATACGCAAATAAAATTAGTATGGGCTAGAAAGTTTAAACAATAATAAAAACTAGTACCTACTTAAAACCCTAAAGTAACAATAGCTTAAATTAATATAACATTATTTACTGCCTATTTTGTCTTAGGGCATCAGCAATATTATTGAGGTACAGTTCATACTTAAAGTACAACTAACTTGAACTTGTGTGTAACGTAGGTAGGGAATATTAATAGTTGGGAATGTAATAAAGTACGTGTAGGTACACGTACTTTATTACATTCCCAACTAAACACTTGAAAACTTTTAGATAACATCGCTTTGAAACTTTTGTTTATCATAACTCTAATAATTCAGTTTTTATTCAAGGAACCTACTCGTATCCTATGATTTTTAGGTGGATGCCAAATGCGCGGGAAGTTTTTTTTAATGTAACCCAGGCAATGACAAACCATTTGCCATTGCGACCTAAGTATTTAATGTTAAAATACATATAAATGCAAGCAAATAATACTTTAATGAGTATTTATGTTAAAATAAATATCAGAACAAATTTATTTATAGATTTAACGAGTTATTCAATATTTTAAATTTGGTAATTTTCGTTTTGATTAGTATGGCCACACCAAGTCAATCAGTGTAGACGAACATGCAGTCGATTCCAATCTCAATCTCGATTTCGTTCAAGAGTGCCAATTTTCTGAAGATTGGAATTGAAACTGAATCGTATTGGAATACGATCGAGATTGGGATTGATTTCAAGAGTAAGCCTACAGGTACCACTATTTTTTTGGAAATATTTTCAATGTTGCAAAGCTGTGTTGACTGAACAATTTAATCCAAAATAGTTATGGTAGTGTCGTTAATTGTAAACGACACTACTGGTAGTGAGGCGGGTATTGTCCTTGTCAAAAAACGATTGTGCGTGGTCCGACACGCACTTGGCTGTTTTTTTTTTCGTGAGGACCTTCTGAGTAGCAGCCCGGAGTCCGAATTTGTTCAGTAATGGTAAATAATTATAACAAAAGGCACCGATTACATAAGTCACATAGCGTGCCTCACCGTTCAATTCTTGGCCCATTCCTATTTCTAGTTTATATGAATGATCTTCCTTACATGATGGCTAACTTATCAGATTTGACGGCACGTTTGGCGCAGTTAGTTAAGCGATTGACTGCTGCGCTGCGTGTCGCGGGTTCGATTCCCGCACGGAACAAATATTTGTATGACCTACAAGTAGTTGTTTCGGGTCTGGAATTTAAATGTTTGTAAACGCACCCACGATACAGGAGAAATTCCTAGTGTAGGGCAACGTTTTTTTTTTAAATTAAAAATTAAAAAATGCAGGAATGATGCCTGCGATCTGATCATACAATGTGTCTTTCTAATTCTTTGTGAATTTTCCTATCATAATGTCACTCATATTATGATGGGAAAGGTCACAAAGAATAGTTTGGTCCTTTCCTATCATAATGTGGGTGGTCTTGTCTGCCGGGACCACACGGAAGCTTGACTCATTATTATGAAACCCCTCGTCCCCTCCACTAATTTCAAATTAAGTGACTTTTTCTCAAAGCAATCTCTCTCGTAGTACGAGGCAATGAGATCACTGTGCGCATCTTAGGAATTTATGTAGTTAGTAATGTCTCGGATTAGCTAGCCAATTTTATCTTTACATCGCTAAGCGCTTTTAGAAAATCTAGGTTTTGCAACGAGGGTTTTGTTAATACTATTCAACCTTAAGGCATCTACATAACGGCGCGACTCGCGATGCGACACAAAGGCACCGCTCGTCGCGCGATACATGGGGCCTTTGTGTCACGTCTGTAGAAGCCTTTATTAGTTTTTTGGTAGTCATTTATAAAACATTTATATAATTTTGCATGCCTTAGGCTTGTAAAGACTGGCGTGGTATCACGAGCGCGACAGGTAGGCAGCGTGACACTTGTCGCCCCGCGATATTGCGCCAATCTGCACGAGCCTTTATTTGGTAGAACACAATGAACTACGAACAAATTCACTCAACATCTTGCTAGCAACATTCACCACACACACATACACATTATCTACTGTGAACAGCCGCACGGGTTTGAAAAATTGTGTTACAGCCAAATTAGACTGATTTTAAATTTTCCATAGATTTCCAGTTATCTGTTTCTAAATAAGACATTTCGAAAATGTTCGTAACTAACTTTTTAGACCTTTGTATCTTGCCTAGGTGTATGAAGTTTCATTAAAATCGGTTCAGTCATTTTGAAAAACAAGGGCTTGAAAGTTTGTATGAAATGCCGTAAGTCGTAAACGCTGTTAAATAAGATTGCTTTACACAAGAAATGAAATGAAATCGTTTATTCTGTAAATAGGATATTAGAATCACTTTTACACGTCACATAAAACATTTAAAAAAATAATCTAGATGTAGCCGACATGTCCTATCTGACTACCCCTGAGAAGAAATGGCGAAACAAACTCAGGGGTCAAAGTCTCTTTTAAACTTTGAGGCCCTACACCCGCTTTACAGGTTAAAGTCCAGACATAATCTTGGTCAGATCATGTGAGGACCATGTAGATCGTGACTGAAATGGTCTTTTGAGGAAAGTACCACACAAATTTGAGTGTCCAATCAGTGAAAGCATTTGTCAGTAATCGTGCAGCTCAACGTGTGGGTTCCTTTACACATTGACTTAAATTAATAAAGCCAGCAAACTTGATTTTCGAATAACTTTTTAATTGTGAATAGTCGGGCAATGATATGTAAATAAAACAAAACAATTCCCACGAACAGGATGCAAGCAATTAATAAGTGACACCTCAACTACACATCTGCTAAATCAGTCGACGCGACGCCATTTTGTCAGGGGTTCCCAATCATGGGTCGTTGTTGTAACAAATGTTTCTAGCGACCCGGGACATCTGCGTATGCGCCTCGGTTCATCTGTGGTGTTGTTGTGTGGCCATAAAGGTGGCGGGAGGGGTCAAAAAGATCAGAGTTAATTGAGTGGGGAGTGCCGTGTCAGAAAGATCATTATGGCTAAACTGACAGTAGTTGATTGTGTGTTGGATAGCTTCTTTGTTTCTCTGTCTTTGTGGTCCACTTTTTATATTTAATAGGATTCATTTTTTAATGTAACAAATGATAAATGATTTATTTTATGTAAGTAGGTTTGTACCTCAGATTATAGAAAAGAAGCAGATAGACCGCGCGGAACACCGAGAGTGCGGCCAACAAAGCAAATACAAATTCAAAAGCGAATACACTCTCGATTCAGTACAGCACGAAGCGTCGCAACGTTAGTAAGTACGTCACGGGCACTAACAGATAATTTCAGAATAATGCCGTCTTGTATTTTTAAACATTGTAAAAACTGTTCCCAAAAACAAAAGAAATAAGTTGGAGTATCTTTCATAAGTAAAATATTGGTTATTTGTCTATTTGGATTTATTTTACGTGTTTATTGTTAGTGACATCTTGAAACACAAAACCTTAACAAAAATCATTCGGTGTTGCTAATTTATATTGAAACATTTACCCCTAAGTTAGGAAATAAGTATAGGATACAGGAGTATCGATTTACAAAAATATTTATGTCGATAATAGTGTTTTATTTATCGCCTTTTCTGGTTATTACGTTGATAAATAAATAAGTATGTATGTGTCTTCGTAAGTGTAACTAGTTAATGGATTTTATAATACTTATTACATCAGTCGATTTGCTATATTATGGGTTATACAGGGTGTTTGGCAGAACGTTGAACATACGAAAATGGTGGGTAGGTGGGGTCATCTGCTACTTACTCAGCCCTAATTTATTTGGCCCTGGCCGACTGGGTATTTAAAAAAAAAAAAAAAAAGTTTTTTTCTTGTTTCACCACTTTCCTAACTTTAAAGTGTATTTTTTTTATTAAAAATGGGCAATAAAACAGGCAATTTTTTTTTTTTAATCTTTGATGTTGGCAGATTCTTATAAAATTATTGCTTTGTTCAGATGTTAGCTAGAAAAAAAGTTATGAGTCCTCAAACTTACAGAAAGATGTAAAAAATACTTGAATGTTAATTTCAACTTGCATTTAAAAAAAAACAAAAAGTGATTGAGGAGTTCCAATTCTAGCAAAACATCCCTAGTGTGTGAGCTTTCTAATGGTATGTAATTTGCTTTTATAAAAAAAAAACTTTAAGAGTTATTTCATAATTTTATCAAGTAGGAAATTTTTGACTAAACTCTACCTTTACGGAAAGTTAAATGTTTTGCGAAATTTAATACTGCAAAGTTGGTAAAAATTATGGATCGACGGCTTGCCAGTAGCAGTGGTGCAAATTGACATTCACTATTCCCTTGAGATGGTTACACAAAGCAGGTAGAAATTTTGTTTCACTCTTGCGCAGTCATAGCGTATTTTTGCTCTCTTTCGCTCTCGTGGCACCGTGACGCGTCAGAATGAATTCTTGACGAAACTCTACCTTTACGGAAAGTTAAATGTTTTGCGAAATTTAATACTGCAAAGTTGGTAAAAATTAAATGATCGATTGAAATTATGCTGTACCAGTTAGGTGCGTTAATGAAACAATTAAATAATTTTAAATAATTTATTTAAATAATAAATCATATTAGATGTTCAAATTGACGCCCTTCATTCGCAATACAGGTGCGGCATCTACGTCTGATTTCTACAGTTGTTGTGCGCAGCAGCATCTCCTGTCGCATAACTTCGAAAGCAGCATTAATTCGATTTATCAAATCTTCCCGACTTTCTACTTCTGTAGTGTAAACTAGTTCCTTTGCCCTTCCCCACACGTGAAAATCGAGCGGAGTGAGGTCGGGCGATCGCGGAGGCCAGGGAATTGGTCCTCCCCTGCCAATCCACGAATTTGGGAAACAATTATCCAAATGCTCACGTACAACTAGACTAAAGTGAGCTGGGCAACCATCGTGTTGAAAGACAATAGGCCTGTTTATGTCTACTTGGAACACTTCTTCCACTAATGGTGGTAAATCATTTATCAAAAAATCCAAGTAGTTGTTCGCGTTGATGTTGTCGGGAAAATAATGAGGCCCTATTAGCTTATCGCCAATCACTCCTGCCCAGACATTCACACTGAATCTCCTCTGGAAGCCTCTTTGTCTCTTCACGTGTGGGTTTTGATTTTTAAGTGCCCAATGGTGAAGATTGTGATAATTGACAATCCCTTCTTTGTCAAATTTGGACTCGTCTGTCCACAAAATACTTTTTAAAAAGTTAACGTCGTCCACATCGGTATGCAGCAAATGGCGACAAAATTGCACACGTCTCCCAAAATCACTGTCATCGAGACCTAGAACAAACAAAACATGTCTAAGAATTGATTTCAATACTGAATCTTTTCTTCCTCCGAGTTCAAACTCTACAATTATCCAAATTTTTCATCTTCAATTTTTAAGTACACTAATTGGCTTTATGGCTTAGCCATAAAGACGTAAGACCAAATTCACAAAAGGGCGTGCGACTTTCCAATTTTGTTCTAAAAAGGACCCATAAGTGCTGGCAAGTTTACCTACGCTGACCACCTGCGCAAACCGAATCCAAAATCCGAATCCTGTAAGCGCTGGCCGCCTGATTGTTACGTGAATGCGGCCGAATAGGAATAGTTTATTGAATTTAATTTGAAATTAGAATTGAATGCGCTAAAAACAACATGAGGCAAAACAACTAATAAAGAAAGTGACGAAATCAAGGTTAAATGGAACGATCAATTGAACTGTCTCATAATTTACTACATTCCACAAAATCGTATCAGATGCAGTGCATAAACGGCTTAATCTTACCTTGCACTGGAGTGTAGTGAAAAGCATGTCTACCATCTTGCCGGAGAACAGACCACACTTTCCATATGCTTAAGCCAAGTATTGAAGCTATCTGTCTAATGCTTTTGGTAGGATCCGCGTCAAACTCGGCAAGCATCGGGTCGTGTTGCGTTCACTCGTGGTTCTTGTAAGTTCAGGTTACCGGTTTGTCGTAAACGTCGGTAAGTACTCGCAAACGTCTGATGACTGGGTACTCGGCGGTTGGGATAACGCTCTTGATAAATTCTTCGCGCTTCACGCGAATTTGTATTAGCGCTTCCATACGCTAACAACATGTCCGCGTATTCCTCACTGGTAAAAGCAGCCATTTCTTTACCAATAACAACAGGTAACAGTAATAACAAAAAACTTAACAAACTTAAACTTAACTAGTGATAACAATAAAAGAAAACGAAGTGAACAAAAACAAACGTAAGCGTAACGGGCACGTGAGATCGCAGAGGCAGTTAAGTCTCGACTGAATAAAAGAAAAGAATTCATTCTGAGGCGTCACGGTGCCACGAGAGCGAAAGAGAGCAAAAATACGCTATGACTGCGCAAGAGTGAAACAAAATTTCTACCTGCTTTGTGTAACCATCTCAAGGGAATAGTGAATGTCAATTTGCACCACTGCTACTGGCAAGCCGTCGATCCATAATTTTTACCAACTTTGCAGTATTAAATTTCGCAAAACATTTAACTTTCCGTAAAGGTAGAGTTTCGTCAAAAATTTCCTGCTTGATAAAATTATGAAATAACTCTTAAAGTTTTTTTTTTATAAAAGCAAATTACATACCATTAGAAAGCTCACACACTAGGGATGTTTTGCTAGAATTGGAACTCCTCAATCATTTTTTGTTTTTTTTTAAATGCAAGTTGAAATTAACATTCAAGTATTTTTTACATCTTTCTGTAAGTTTGAGGACTCATAACTTTTTTTCTAGCTAACATCTGAACAAAGCAATAATTTTATAAGAATCTGCCAACTTCAAAGATTAAAAAAAAAAAATTGCCTGTTTTATTGCCCATTTTTAATAAAAAAAATACACTTTAAAGTTAGGAAAGTGGTGAAACAAGAAAAAAACTTTTTTTTTTTTTTTTTAATACCCAGTCGGCCAGGGCCAAATAAATTAGGGCTGAGTAAGTAGCAGATGACCCCACCTACCCACCATTTTCGTATGTTCAACGTTCTGCCAAACACCCTGTATGACGTCATCATAAAGTAAATATAGCTACCAAAAACTATAAAATGTTGGTGTCTCAAAATAAAAATATATCGCAAATGTATCGTTTATATGGGTATTGTTAATCTGACGTATACTGTTAATAAAAACAACAGATTTAAGAAAAAAAATACTTTTTTTTTTCATGTAATGAAATATTATGGCTAATTTTTTCATTCTCCTGGCAACCGTACACACACGTAGAGGCACCTGTTCTTATAGTGCTGTCACGTGGCTGTAACGCACACATGTCTGCAAACGGGCCTCACTTTATTGTTCCGCGCGGTCTATCTGCTTCTTTCTATAATCTGAGGTTTGTACAAACACTTTTACACGTCAATCATATTAAAACAAAAAAACTAGATGAGGTCGGTTTCGTATCTGACTACTCTGAGAAGAAAGGCCGTAACAAACTCAGAGGTCACAGTCTCTTTTAAAGTCCAGATATAATCTTGGTCAGATCATGTGAAGACCATGTAGATTGGTGCCTGAAATGATATGTAAGTAGGTAATCGTTTGTATATGTTTGTATAGTGCCCAGTCAATCGCTTGTCCCAAGTAACAATTTGACAATAACAGCGCGTGGCCTGTATGCAGTAAGAGTGGTTTTTCAAGTGTTACCAAACTCTTACGTGAGTCAATCTTCTCCATAATCAATTTCCCTGACGGTGAAAAACGGTTCAATAAAAATAAAGGATTCGAAAACCTAGCATGAGCGTGGCTTATCGTCCTGCTACCGTTTATGTTCTCGCTGTTCTCATGGCCTTACCCCTACACAGACCGACCACACAAGATGTTGTTTTAAATTCCCGATTATTCACACGCTATGTCATTATTCTAATTAAGATGTCTGCTCCCATCAACCTACATAATATTCACACTTAAATCTATTCCAATAGAGTCTACATTCCTATGACTAAAGAAATAGTATGCCCTTTATACAAGTTTTTGAAAATCAACCTTAACTTGCATAAAATATGTTTGATTTTTGCGTGTAATATAATCTTGGTGCAGGATTCCCCATGAGACATGCCTGATGCTGTTACTAATTATAACAAATGATAACTAAATTGATTACTTCATTCACTTAAATTGGGTACGACGTACGCTGACAGCATCTATTGTATATTGTATCTAAAGCTTCATTACACGGTGCAAGTTTCTGGAACGTTCAAGAGCAATAATCGCATGCCATAAAGCATGTTCAATTTTATTACCGTTCGAGAATTACATACAAGTGTTTACACGCATGCGATTTTAATAAAATTGCATTATATAATAATTGAATGCAAGTTTTGCCGTTCAATAAAATGGCATGTGACTTACGCAAAGGCAATTTTATTGCAAGGCGATTATTGCATGCAAGTTTTGCCTCGCCCTAATACAGAGTTGCACGTCCTTGTACAATTGATTCAAGTATTGCCCAAATATAAAAATATAATAATAATAATATAATTATTATACAGTCGGGCTGGTCCACAAATTCAAGGTCGCCCAGCGCGCTATGGAGCGGGCTATGCTTGGAGTCTCTTTGAAGGATAAAATCAGGAATTAAATTATCCGGAAAAGAACCGGAGTTACCGACATAGCTTGCAGAGTAAGCAAACTGAAGTGGCAGTGGGCTGGCCATGTTTGTCGAAGGACCGATGGCCGATGGAGCAGACGAGTCCTGCAGGCTTAGCACGAGAACCCTCTCTACGCGTTTTGTCGACGGAAGAATAGACAAAAATGACGTTTCAGTGTAGACAACAGAAAGTTTTCTACTGTCCGTATCACGGCGAATACAAAATCAAATGTGAAGAGACTTGTCTTCTCTACCCTAGACAACTGTCTACAACGTCGACGTACAATCTTTCTCCGATGTTGACAGCTTGGGATAGAAACCTTTCTTCCGAAATAGTCTACATATAAAATGACCTAGACAACGTATCGTTAGTTGTTTTTTCGTTAATTGGAGTAATTTTAGGCGGTGCTTTTTTACTTTTTTCATATATTAAACTGAAATTAACATGTTGGGTTCAAATTGCGCTTTTTATTTAAGTTTTTTTATAGAAAAACTTCAGCGAAGATGGGAAAGAAATACTATTAGAGAGCTTGCTTTGCTTGTTTGGGAGCCTTTGATCTCACGGGAAGTGAGTTCTGTAGAATTATAAAATAAGCAAGGAGATAAGTGCAATCAATGTTTATGCGAAGAACTCGGCGAGGACCTGTCGCCCAAAATAAATAATAGATTTTTGGAATTAATAATAAAATAAGAACAACAATATAAGTATCCTACAGTTTTACACTATGTTGTCCCTTAACTTTGATTTGTTAGATACCTACATTCACAGGGAATATAAAACATCTGTTTATGAGCCAAAATCTCCTCATTGAACACTAAATTATTTATTTATTAAGTACTAGCTGCCGCCCGCGGCCTCGCCCGCGTTGCATTAAGGCTTCTACATACTGGCGCGTTGCGAATCGCGCTGGTCTAGAAGCCTTTACTATGTAGTGATTATTATTTTCATTGACTAAATCTTACACACTCAGTTTTAAATGGAGCATTTACCTACTAATAAATAAAATATCGATAAACAACAATACAATAACAATGTCAGTACCTAGTAAAAACAACGGCTCCCGCAGACAGGCGCGACGTGATAGCGCGACCCGCCAGTCTGCGGTACCCTTAAAGGATACTTCTTGCGTGACGCCATCAAAATAGTATAATTATGGCTCTCTATTTAAAATAATGCCTGTACATTATATGCAATTACCAATATTATATAGTGTTCTGTGTATGCAATACAAATGAGTTTTAAAACTTAGTGGCGTCACAGCCAATGATGTATTACCTATAATACGTCATTGGCTACAGCCATTTAACAATATTTTTAAAAGGGAGATGCGCTAAGGTAGCCCGCGAAATTCTATTTTTATTACGTTTTTTGCAATTTGCAGGTCAGTAACACGTTGTATGTTGATTTAAATATGATTCGCGGCCGTAACAAATATTGCTTTACAGAATTATAATCATTAGAATCGGCAATACAGCTAACTCTCTTCGAAAAAACGTTCCAAAATTTGAATTTCGCGGGCTACTCAGCGCATCCCCCGTGACCATTTCCGTTTTGTAATTGAAGAAATATTCGTTAAAAACACTTTGCTTCATAGATTTGTTTGAGAACGAAACGCAAAAGTACGGTAAAATTGCGGTAGTAATACACACCACTAGCGAATACCCCGTTGCTATGGACAAGTGACTGTCTACGAAGAAACCCGAGTCTAGGTGTGTCCTCGTGCTCGCGAAGAAGAGATAACGAGAAGTGTAGACAAGCGATGTCTATTCTACAGTAGAGTAGAGATCGAAAACGCCATGCTAAGCCTGCTGGAGTAGAGACCGCGTATCGCCACCGTAGTGTGGGACGCCCCCCAGCTAGATGGACCGACGACCTTAAGAAGATGGCTGGGTCAGACTGGATGCGGAAGGCGGAGGACAGGGTGTTGTGGCGCAGCCTGGGAGAGGCCTATGTCCAGCAGTGGACTGCGATAGGCTGAGTTGATTGAATATAATTATTATTTATTTTTTTGCTGGCAAACATTTCATAAAAAATTTCTTCTCACGATTTTTTTTTACTTGTTTCATTCGTTCGTAGTTTTTGAGGTGAATGTGATTTTAATGTAAGTGCAATTTTAAAGTACGTGAAATTTTACTGTACGTGCTGTTTAGTACCTATACCAGCTTTGAGCGGCAACTAACTTGCCCGTATCATGCAACAATATGTAGCCAGTTAAGTAGTTGCCCTTCAAATTATTGGCATGCCACACGCAATAAACTTGCACCGTGTAAATGGAGCATTTAGTTGTTTGTTACAAAAACCGTGGGTGTCGAAGTAGTACCTTTAGGTACCCACAAGGAACCTTAACCAGTCGTAATTACAGACACAAATAAAAAGGCATTGTATCTCACGTCACCCTACAACTGCGAAATTCGTGACACGACTCCTTATCCTCGAAACCAGGGAGGGGGTTTACTCCGAAGCGATAACCCGAAGTATCCGTCCAATGTTCGGCCGTTTCTTGACTTCCAAAGTTTCCGTTTTTGGCTATGAGCCTTATGCCTTTCAAAGTCAAAGTAAAATTCAAAGATTTATTTGCTTATAAATATGGTTACAAAAGTTCTTACATTGGTAATATTACTTTGGTTGTCGTTATTTCTTTTTTTCGCCGTAAACAGCCGTAGTCAGGAAACAGCCGAACTTTCGGCCGATACTTCGGATTTATCTTCGGAGTAGATCAGTTATTTCAGAAACACAATACCTAATCCATTGATAATTATTATTATATGTATTATAGTTATAGTAGCATTATTAATCGTTTTCATAAAACGAAGATACCTAAAAACTCAGTTTTGTACTTTTTAGGGTACCGAACCTAAAAAAAAAAACGGAACCTTATAGGATCACTTCATTGTTTGTCTGTCAGTCAGTCTCAGGAAGGCGAGGTATCAAGTTGTAATTTATATCAAATACGTAGTATAAATAGTAGTGGGTCTACGATCCCTTGGAGCTCTAAAAAAAACCAGCTTCTATGATCATAGAAAGATTATGATCAGAGATGTATGAGTCATTTTTATATGAAGAACATAAGATGGTATAATATCTACATATTATGCACCAACTGACGGGGTCCGTTAGAGCCAATGCCTGCCAGGGTTGCGAGTTTGTCCGAAAGGGATATCGTGGCCCTGGCACAGGCAACGGAAGGAACACGGGTGGGTTTTAATCAGTAAAAGTCTGACACGCCCTCCCGCTACGCCCAGAGCAGGAGAAGTTATTTGATAATTTCCCACACAGAAAAAAAAAAAAAAAGAAACGGTCCCTTGGAGCTCTAAAAAAAACCTGCTTCTAGAGCCTTAATAGACTATCATAGAAATATTATGATCAGAGATTTATGAGTAATTTTAATATGAAGGACCTATGATGGTATAATATCTATATTATTATTCAAATTGTCTATGATCACAGTTAAGGGATTATATTTGACAGCAAACGTACAAATATGATATTTTCTTGATCATATCCTCAACCGGCTCGAACAAACCTCAAAAATATTTACAAACCTACGACAACCCTCAAAAATATTTACAAACAAACGAGGAAAACCAGTATTTTTTACAAATGTTTAACCGTTTTTATCTTCTTTTTTAGAGCAATTAATACAATTGCACTTATAGCAACGGAAATCACGGCTAAAGGCTTCTACATACCAGTGCAACTTGTCGCGCGACGCGACACGGTACAAAGGCCCCGCGTGTCGCGGGACGAGCGGTGCCTTTGTGTCGTGTCGCGTCGCGCGACAAATCGCCCCGGTATGTAGAAGCCTTCAATCGTTATCCATCTTGATTAAGTATGGCGTTTAGATGATCAAAAGTGTAATTGGTAAAAAGGAAGAACAGCATAATTGTACTATGACCATAGAATTTGACAGATGTGTATATTTGTGTTACAAATATTATGATAGTGTAATTGAAGCTTTAAGTCAACGACATTTGTTGATACTCGCAAATAAATCAAAACCCTTAGGGTAGTTCCCGTTGACCTAGAATCACAAAATTTGGCAAGAAGCAAGATCTTACAACACAGATATAGGAAAAAATCCGAAAACTGTTAATTTGTGGTATTATCACAAAAAAATCAGCTGTCTCATAGAACAGTAGGCATTAAACTTAGTATAGAACATCAGTTTTTTTTTCGTGATTTCAAAGTTGCTCTCATAGTAAAAGTTATTCAGTTCTATGGTCTAAATAAAGCACTCCTTAAAGTTTAAACACATATAATTACTTATGTGTGTACATAAATGGTTAAATATACACCCCCTTATTACAAAACAAGGTTTATCTTCAGACCCAGGTTTAAAACATGGAGCCATTATTAAATTTTGATCTTTATTCCGACTATGGTAAAGTTCCTAAACACAAAACTGTCAACTTAGTACCGAACTAGGTTTTCAGTTTTGTATAAAAAACGGTATTTCAATCACTGTTACGTTCTTATTACAAAAACTGGCTCCATGGTCTAAGCCATGTCAAAATATAAATCTTGTTTTGTAATAAGGCGGAAAGAGTCTAATTAAATTAGCTAGCGAAACTCCACAGACGTGTTGGGTATCAATATCTAAATACGATAAAACGAAAAAAAGAAAAAAGTACATTGTTTTTTTTGGGGTCAACGACTAGTTACTTGAAATATGAGTTTCAAAATCAGTTTTTTTTCTGTGTAATCTTCACAGATGTGATGGGTATCGATAACTAAACACTCTGCTAGTGGTCATTGACACCAGAAAAAAAAAATATCAAATCTTTATTTTTTTCATTTTATCGTATTTAGATATCGATACCCAACACGACAACGGAGTTTAGCTAGCTAATTAAATTTGACCCTGTATAAATGAAAAATGTCAACTATACCTGATATTTGCTGATCAGTTCCTGGCTCTGTTCATAAGCCTCAATGCTCTTAAAGTCCAGCTTAGCTCCCTTCTTATTAGCTGGATTAGTTTCCTTGAGGTTATGTTGGGATATGGTCTCCAAGAACTCCGCTAGAGTCAGGTCGGAGGTGGTCGCAGGAGGATGAGCCATTATGGGGACGGGTGGGCCATCTTTGCCGATAACTGCGCCCATGACGATGTCAGCTTCTAGCATGCAGACAGAGCCTGGAAGGAACGTAAGGTTACTTTAGAATTGTTGGGAGGTAGTCAAAATTTGTGTATGCCTGGCTGGATTCGACAGCGTTACGAAGAGAGGCCAGGCTTAGAAACTTATTTTCCGACACCTTAAAGTACAAGTAGTATTGGGACGATAACTATCATTATCGTCACATCTCCGCTCACAAGAGCTTGCCTTATTTTTTTTTCGGAAATTATAAAATAACTTCTCCCGCTCTGGGTGAAAATGCCTAACATACAAAAATCATTAAAATGAATGTTCAAAGGACGAATCATCAGCAGCTTACAGCAGTAGGGACATAGGCCTCTCTAGACGTGCAATCATCATTCGTCATCATCATCTCAGCCGTTAGACGTCCACTGCTGGACATAGCCCAACATTGGGGGGGGGGGCGGGGGGTTACTATAATCGCCGCGCTTAACAGGCGGGTTGGCGATAAGCAGTAAGTCCCTTATAGTTGTCACAAAATAATACCCCCGTTTTGACGTTTAAATCCAAGTCGTATGGTTACATCACTAGTTACGTCGCGATTAACTATCGCGACGTAACTAGTCGATACTCGATACGACTCGGTACTCGATACCCACGATAAATCGATTCAAATTAAACGTCAAAACGGGCCTATTATTTTGTGACAACTATAGTCGCCTTTTACGACCCCCACGGGAAGAAATAGGATGGTGTTATTCTTTACGTCCAGCACCACACGGGCAAACGCACGAAATAAATATAGTTTTTAAATGAAGAATAGAAGTCATAATCTGGATAACTTCCATAGCAGTCACGTCATAATTTGACAAGCTAATCAGTGATCGCAATTTTGTTTTATTGTATTATATCAGGATACCCGTCTAATACATTAGCGTAATCTTTTAATCACCTTCCACGTCTTTCACTGATAAAGAAGCCAATTACATCTTTGTTGGGAAACCGTAAATTATAACAAAAGGTTAGTCAGTAATTTTTACCTTAGAAATGGAACTAAACACTCTAATTACATAACAACATATACTTATTTACGTTACAAATTCTGGCTACCGCAACTTTTGTAAACAATCCATTTGCATAATTATTATTGTTTCAAACGATTCGCGCGCTCTGCACACAGCTTAGCAAATAAATGGAGTAATAAGGTGCTCGAACAAAATACATCTGTGCAAACATTACGTAGACAGTCTCGACGAAAATATACTAATATAACAAAACTGAACAGTTTGTTATTCTGTTTGAACGCGCCAATCTCTGAAACTACCAATCGGATTTGAAGAAATATTTTTGAATTTGATAGCCCAACTCTTTAACATCACGCTACGACCCTTAGGAGCCGAGCAAAAATAAAAAAAAGTCAGAAAGAAAGGGTGATGTGATACGACGCAGTGTGGCGGGGGCAGAAGGAGTTTTATAAAAATGTAGCTGTTATTTTAGTATATTACTATTTTGTAGGTATCTCAGTACTTCCACGTGAAGTCGTGGGCAAAAGTTAGTACACTTTATTAGTGACGCGCAAGCATTTGGTCAATGATAGCTATTTGTCTTTCGCAGACGTCATCAATTCTACTAAATAATAGCGACCATAACGAATGTGTTATTGGGTATACTCGTTGATCAACGTCATGAAAATCATTTTAGTCCCGGTTTCTGTAACACTGGGGCTGTATTATGAAGTGCTAAAGGCTGTAAAAGCTATTACTGTTCCAGGGTGAAAAATGGATGGAGTTATCCTTGATGAATAGCGCCATCTCTTTTCACAAAACAACAATGATAACTATGTCACTACAGAATACGGCTTCTGATCAGGTTTAAACCTACAAATCAAAAATTTCATGTTATCTTTTATGAACTTAAGATCGGCAAAAACTTAAGTTAGAGAACCCGATGGAAATCATGTTAATCAGGCAATTTAAACACACTTCCTCGATTTTCTCATGTTATGGTCTAATGATGCAAGCTGCAAGGCATGCAAGTTAATAAGTACTCCATTGATAACGTTACTCTATGGTTGCGCGTACGTGTGAAGCCCAAATCTGTCATAAATTCATAATGTTAACTGTTATAAATTGTTCGGTTCCATGAACTGCCAATGTTAGGAATGAGAGCTATTCCCGATGATGTGTGATGCATGTTATGAACTTGTCGCACTTTCTTTCATTGAAAAAGATGCTGGGGAGACTGCGTCGTCGTATTCTACAAAAACTTTCTTATGATCACTGATGAGTCAAAATTATTTTATTTCTGTCGATCTTTTCTGTAAAAATCTCAACATGAAAACTGAGGCGAAGCGAGCTTAAAGTGAGCTGTAATTCTGCTGTGTGATTGACACTAGTCAATCCCAAGCATCACGTGGAATTACAGCTCACAACACGTAAGTTAGCTCACTTCACGGTGACATTTTTACAGAATAGACTGACAGTTCTATACAATACTACTATCTTCTATCACAGAGTACATAAATATACAGGGTTATTTTTAAAACGTCAATAACCTCTTAAGGGGTCATTGTACTCATCATTATGAACAACTTTTACTATGGGACCAAAACTAAAATCGCGAAAAAAAACCCAGCTGTTCCCTACATTTATGTTCGAATAATTCGTTAAAATGTAGGGAACACCTGATTTTTTTTTCGCGATTTCAGGTTTTGTCCCATAGCAAAAGTTGTTCATAATGATGAGTACAATGACCCCTTAAGAGGTTATTGACATTTTAAAAATAACCCTGTATACACTACTATCTACTTCTACTAAGTCTCTCAACACAGCTTAGTGTGCTGCTAAATTAACTGAAGCGATGTTGATATGCGATGTTGTTGTTGTTATTCAACCATTCACACCTATATTCCATTTGAAATAAGATTAGACATTTAAATAAACCTTTTTTACAGTCCGTTCAACCGATATTGACTTTTATTGCACTGTGGGCATGACAAATGGCACCTGTAATATAATAACAGTTGGTATTGTAACCACATTTTAGCTTTGAATGCCACCCTTATGCCTACGGAATAGAATTCTAAATCGGTTGAACGGACTGTAAAAAAGTTTATTTAGATTTCTAATCTTATTTCAAATGGAGCTTGAGTAATAACGTTTTTGTCACTCTTAAATTAAATAAAAACCTATAAACAGTTTCCCGCAAGCTAAAGAAAATTCAACAAAAAACTAACACCGCTTACTCCTTTAACTTACACCACACGCCAAGCTTCTAGTGTTGCCACACTCAATCAATTCACATTACTTTTGTACTAACAACCAGCTTCCCTCTCTTTCTAGCATCATACATTAAAAAGAGATAAAAGATATATTTAAACTTGATTGTGGTGGCATAGCTGCAGCTAGTGTTCCTGGTAGTGAAACGCAGCTTTTAATGGTAATATTATGGGCTTAAGTGTTGGGTATTTGCTTCTGATTTCAGCATAGCATTCGATACGCTTCCGTGCCAAATCGAACATCAATCAATGTTATCGAAGGAGTCATATACACTGTATCAAATCCGAAACCCGAAAATGTTGACAGTTTAAACACTTTAAAGCAATTATACGACCACTATTCTTCCGACGCGACGGTTAATTGCGGTCGGGGACTAGCCAAATCAAGCAACCGAAAATGTGTCATTTTCGACTCAGAAACCTGTCGAATAGTTGTGAATAGCTATGCTGTTTGTAAGCTTTAAGAGACCGGCGATGGATACGTCGTTCATACAAACGTAATACCAAAATAGATTTGTAAATCTAACATTTTCTTAAGGTAGTGAGTCTTTATTCCGATTAGAATACAGATTATCTAGGTTCCCAAACATATATTTTGAATGGACACTGATTTAAACAAGAGTTACGAGAAAAATAAGTTTTCTATAGAAATTTTTAATTCCTCATATGTCGTCTTTATATCATTGTCCTTTCAAAATATTTATTTGAGAACATAGATATTCCGTAATGCAATCGAAATAAATACGATACGATATTTTGATATTACGTTTGTATGAACTACGCATGCTACGCCGGCCCCTTAAGGTGAATCCACAGCTGTAGCCCGCGAAATTCAAATTTTCTTACGTTGTTTGCTAATAATACATCCCTCTAAGTTAGATTTGTTCGTTTTTGTCCCAAATTCCCAATGTCATGATTTCATAAAAAAATCATTCAATGGAAGAAATCTAACTTATAGAGATGTATTAATGATTCTAATGATTATAATTATGTAAATACATATCTGTTAAAAGTCGCGAATCCTATTTTGATAAAGATAAAACCTGACACTAACCTGCAAATTGCAAGAAACGTATGAAACTTTGAATTTCAGCGGCCATTAATAATATAATTTCAGAAGTGTGCTCTGTTAGGGGTTGACAAAAAGTGTCCTCACAAGCACGAAGAGGTTGTTACTTTTTTATCCATTGACTTGTTTTTTAGGGTTCCGTAGTAAACAAGGAACCCTTATAGTTTCGCCATGTCCGTCTGTCTGTCTGTCTGTCTGTCTGTCCGTCCGTCCGTCTGTCGCCAGCTTAGCTCAGAGACGCTTAGTCCTAGAAAGCTGTAATTTGGCATGGGTATACATATTAATCATGCCAAAAAAATGGTAAAATAAAATTATGAAAAACATTTTTTTTTAGGGTACCTCCCTTACACGTGAAATGGGGGTGATATTTTTTTTCTCGTCTATTCCATGGTGTGGGGTATCGTTGGATAGGCCGTTCAAAAATATTGTGGGTTTGGGAAAATCATTTTTCAATTAAGGGATCCGTTTGCGTAATATTAAGCTTTAAAGTGCTAGTTTTTGTTAGAGTCAAGTGTCCCCCCCCCCTGCCAGCTAAATGGTTGGTTTTGGATATGTGAAAAAATTCATGGCAATAGTATATATAACGAAATTAAAAGGAAAACCATCACATCTAAGTAGGCTTCACAAGTTAACGAGTAATAGTCGACCAACTTAAATTTGCAGTTGGAGAATTGACCGTAACGTATATCGATGTATGGGAGAGCATGTTTTTCAACTACAATGTTAAGTTTGTTTTTGGGATAAATTCATCCCAACCACGGAACCCTTCATTGTGCGTGGTCCGACATGCACTTGTTTAATGTTAGGAACTATAATAGGAAATAATTATTTAAGACAATCTTCAAACTTACTTGCTAAAGTAGCTTGTAGGTATGTTTTGTTATTGACGGCATGCGCCCAGGAAATTGTTGTTAAGTTCTTCATTGTTTCTTCCTGTGACCTCACCACAATGGCTGCAAAAAAAACACAATTTATTACCTTTTCTACCAAACGGTAGATAATTCGTAGAATTTTTTTCAGTTGTTGTTATGGCAACACTAAAATCAAACTCATGACATGAATTTTATTGCCAAAAAAAGTGTATTCATGGACGTTGTTTATCAATTATTGCACTGTGGAGTAAATATAGCGTGATTATTACAGTTTTACAAACCAAGTTCTTTAGTTTATGTAGTTCACTATTAAATCCTTCAGTATTGAATGATAAACACTAGTTTTCTATTTAATTTAGAACTTCTAACCAAAGAACATAACCTTCAAGCACTGTTGTAAAACAATACTATTTTGCTAGTCTAGTGGTGGCGCTAGTAGTAGGTATACGAAGAGAAGAGTAATGATTTTCCCTTTCATTATTATAGTTCTTATTTTCACCACCCGCAAATCCGATTTTGTTTGTATTTTTTCATGCGCTGTGAGTTTTTGTTTGATTGGAGTTCTAGGCTTTTAACAATCCAGCATATTTGATTGAAAGCTATTTGTACCGACTTAAAATAAACCCGATAAATACGCATAGGTAAAATGCTCAGTTTATACAGAATTTTACCTTAGCGGACAACGAATAGCAGAATATTAAATTTAAATGCTCTTGAATAGACTTTATGCAATTACAAAAGGAACGGTGGTGACGGCGGCGCCACCGTGCGCCCGTAAATTTGCCTCCGATACTGATAAGTCGTTATTAATTCATTTGTTTCTTGTAATTATTAGACGAATGTACGTCTTTATCTAATTAGCAGTTAAGATTTCCTAGAATTCCGTTAATATTTAAATTAAAGATTTAACTAAGTTTTTAACTAGGTACTCTAAAGTCTAAAATGATCGGAGATTAGATTGAAAATTATTACAAACACGCTGTGAATGTGTTCGTAAAGACGAATAGCGTCCGGACTCCGGACACTACACGCTCACAGACACTTCCGACTTCGCTATATTGTCTCGGACGGTACCGACTGCATTTCCTTGTTCTTAGGTACCGACCGAGAGCTCCTGCACTTACACACACATTCACAGAATGTTTGTACACTTGGTAACCACAAGTAGGTAAAGCGCGCGTCACTTCGTGAGATAAAAATACATGCGGTAAGGTAGCCCGCGAAATTCAAATGTTCTTACTTTTTTTGCAATTTGTAGGTCATTGTCAGGTTTTAAAAATACTGTAAATATATAATAGGTATGATTTACAGAATTATCAACACAACTTAACACCAAGACAAACACAAACAAATAAACACACATAACACACACTATACAAATGGTTTTCTCTATTATTAGTTTCTGTGTAAAATATTTACTTTATTTTCTTTATTTTCTGTCCGAACTTCTACTTTTATAATTGGTGTTAACCTGGGAGCCCTGACACGCATAACACAAGTTTAATCTTAGCTTGGCTGTCAGAGTTTTATTACTTTGTATTAAACCAACAATTAATATGACAAAATTTGTGTTTTAATTGGTAAATGTAAAATTGTAATACTGGAAATAAAGATTATTTATTATTATTTTTAAGTATACAACATTAGTTTTTGTTTAAACTAAACCCGAAAAGGGGTCATTGTACTCATCATTTGGAACAATTATTTCTATGGGACCAACCGTGAATTCGCAAAAAAAAAATCAGCTGTTCCCTACATTTGTGTTCACTTAAATCGACGAAATGTATGGAACAGCTGATTTTAATTTCGCGATTTCAAGGTTGCTCCCATAGAAAAAATTGTTCAAAATGATGAGTACAATGACCCCTTTTCGGGTTTAGTATAAACAAAAACTAATGTTGTATAATCATTAGAATCATTAATACATCTCTCTAAGTTAGATTTGTTCCACAATGTCATGATTTCATGAAAAAGTCATTCAATGGAACAAATCTGTGAGATTTATTAATGATTCTAATGATTATAATTATGTAAATACATAATCGTCGTTGATACTGCAATAAGCCGCGTACCTAACAACGGATAATACCGCGGAAGTACAAAAGTATTAAATTTTAGATTTGGCGGCAATGAGCCTCCGATGCCGATTGGCTACGGACCACATTCACAGTTCGGCTTATCGGTCATTCAATACACGACCAATCACAACTAGTTAAAACCGCGTAAGCGAACCTGTCAAAATAATTTGACCAATACCGCGCATTCTCGCGATTTTTCATTTATTTTGTGACTGAATATTTCCTTTAATTATTTGATTTGTAAGCTCTTTGTATTGTTTGTATTAAGATCTTATTAATTAAATAAGCTATTAAGTAACTAAGTACCAAGTTTTATTGACGAAGTTTTAATGACCAGTCTGTTTAAGCTAGTTACTACCAAAGTTAAAATGATGAGATTGATTAATTGAGTAAATATAACCTTTATATACTAATTTAATTCTGTTTTATTCTCCCTCCAATTCCGCGTAAATGTCGAAAAAAGCTCAAATAACAAATGCCATATAAAATGAAAAACAGCGTAAGTGTATTTTCTAGCTAAATATTGATTGGATTGAATTAAGTAATAAGTTATTAGTTAACTAATACACATTTCTAAATAGTTTAAAGTTCAGACACATATTTGATAAGTACAGCAGAAGTTATTTAGTTTTTTCGTTCTCCTGTAAAATTTGCCACATCTAAGTTACGCGGTATTGTCTGTTCTTAGTTACGCGGTATTACAGTATCAGCGACGATATCTGTTATAGTCGCGAATCATATTTTGATAAAGATAAAACCTGACGCTGACCTTCAAATTGCAAAAAAGTAAAAAAAAAATAATTTCGCGGGCAACAGCTGACGTGTGTTGTCAATCTAAAATTCGTTTGGAGTAGGAAATAGTCGAAGTTTATGGCGCGAAATAATCGTTTAATCATTTTATTGGAAGGGGGATTTTATTGCGACTGAATTCCGCCATTACTTGTCAGTATTCGCTGCATTACTGACATAAGCCTAATTCAGGAGAAAGCACGGGGCTTTATGCCATCACACCTAACTAGTGTTAGTCTGTTTGTGAGTGTTGTTAAAAAAATAACCGTTTTGACTGCAATTATAGAATAGAATACAATAGTTTGTGTTTTTTAAATGATATGTTACATAAACAATATTAGTTTTAGAATATGCGAAACCCGAAACACGTGTCTAGTATTTTTATGTAAAGAATCTATGTACAAAATTTCAAAACTATCATGAAAAAATCACAAAGTTATAAGGTTGATAGGTTACCGGGTTGTCCGTACGAAAACATGCTAATGGCGCTCCCACGCCTCTAGGGTCGTCTTGCGCTCATTGATAATAATTTGGCAGTAGGTACCTAACCGTACGGCGATTGTATTGTAAGTAATTAAATGGTGATAATATTTTCCATCACACTTACCTAAATATTTTTGGGACAAAATATAACATGGTGTAAAAATTATTGAAATCGATTCAGTGCCTTATTCTTAACAAACTTTATTCAGGTTTCGCATAAACTAAAAATAATGTTGTATACAGGCTGACTTTGAAAACATGCGACAAAATTTAAGAGAGTGTTCCATCCATCAATATGAACAACTTTTAATATAGGACCAAATTAGAATTCGCAAAAAAAAAACTCGACCTTCCTATAAAGGTACATAACCGATTGGACCATTTTGTATAAGAAGGTCGACTTTTTTTTTGCGAATTTTAAAGTGGTCCGATAGTAAAAGTTGTTCATACTGATGGGTAGAACACCCCCTTAAATTTTGTCGCATGTTTTCAAAGTCAGCCTGTATATCTTTTTATATATATGACGACACACCAAAACCCATCAACCTCGGCTGTACCAGCATTTGCATCGAAAGACACAATATCATGGTTCTAGGCTATAGGTATTTTCAGCACGATTTCTACAAAGATTCTCTGTGTGAGAACAGGCGTTTACTTTGTACTGGGACATAAACATAACTACACCGACTCACTACCTAAAAGACTCAACATGAGCTCCCTCAGTCTCACATGACGCACCGTTTACTCTGTCTTTATTTAGTCTATCATTAACCCAATTTACCTTTCCTATTTGAATACAAATATACACATATTTTACCATTTACTCTCAAATATCTCCATCATCATCAGCCCATAGCAGTAGACTGCTGGACATAGGCCTCTCCAATTGCACACCATTCTCGGCAACTCTCATCCAGCTGCCACCACACCCACCCTGCGAAGATCGTCGCTTCACCTAGCCTCAGGGCGTCCTACCTTACGTTTGCCGATACGCGGTCTCCACTCAAGAACACGTCTACCCCAACGGTCATCAGTTCTACGGCTAATATGGCCGGCCCATTGCCACTTCAGCTTGCTTCTTCTGTGGGCTATGTCAACAACTTTGGTTAAATATCTCCAATTTATAGTAAATATCATACCACGGCAGTTTCGCAACCGACTGTAGTTAGTCTTGTGTGTGGTGCAAACGTTCGCGAATACTTTGATCTACAGTGTCAACGGAAGCTCCTCTCATAAATGAGTCATTTCGACAGAATCCAACAGAAATTGGGTTATCTTAGTATAAATATTGGCTTAAACTGTTTCTGAGATGTTTGCGGTGTGAGTTTTGGTTAGGTAGCGTTTATGCTTTTATGTTTGATTTCGTTTAATATCGTAGGTGATGATCGAATCATCCTGTACACCCGTGCACCTGCACTGTGCCCACTACTGACTCAAATTATCATTTCTTAAAAAAAATCAGCTACAAGAAGTACAAACCTACTTGCTTGAAATGTCTATTACTTACTCGAAAGGATGCCGCTGCCCATGATCCTTAGATACATAAGTAACATGGCAATCATAAAGTCACCTCAATCAAGAATGGAATAGCGATAGACGGAGGTAGTGATTAAGGAATTGTATACCTACTAAGTATTATACTGTTTTAATTAAGTATTGTAAATGTGAAGACTATGTGGGTTATTGTTTATTTTTGTTTTACTCAGTTAGTTTTCATAATTTTCTTGCAGTTTGAGTAATTTATGCGGCCTACCCAAATGTCCTTTCTTTGGTATTGTTCATTGAGATCCTCAAGTTCTGAGTTGAGCGGTACGACTACTGACAAATGCGTGCACTGACTGGACATGTCCCCTCAATCTGTGTGATTCTTTCATCAAAAGATCATTTCAGGCACCAATCTACATGGTCTTCACATGATCTGACCAAGATTATGACTTTAAAAGAGACTGTGACCTCTGAGTTTGTTTCGGCCTTTCTTCTCAGAGTAGTAAGATACGAAACGCCGACCTCATCTAGTTTATTTTTATTTTTAAATATGATTGACGTGTAAAAGTGTTTGTACAAACCTACTTACAGAAAATAAATCATTTATCATTAATGAGTGGGCGAACTTCTTGGCGGGAAAGTGAAGCGTCATGTTCAGCAGTTTGTTTAATTTTCCAAAATTTGTGTTTAGCCGAATATTAATGTGTACTAATGGTAGATTCTTAACCGTAGCGTTAAAAAGTACAAACCCACTTACAGAAAATAAATCATTTAGGTATCATTTCCTAGCGCATGACTTATTTTGAGCGTCTGATAAAATTAAATAGCAATAAACTTGTGCATACTTATTTCTATTGAAAATTCTGCAGGCGTTTTATTGTCTTCTACCTTTATGCTTGATTAGCCTACATATTAGAATGATTTATAATACTCTAAGCATTATAAGAAATCCATTAATCTATATTTTAATTAGACATTAGAAAATTCCAGAATCGCAATAAAACAAAAATAAAGTAGTGATAACATACCCGCAACAGCCAAAATGAACAGCCGAATCATTTTTTTTTGGTTTTTTATATTTTTTTTCATTCAAAGAGTTTATATTATGTACTTGACAATGTTCGCGACCGTCCCGTGGTTGACTGGCGTACCCTGGCACCTGTTTATTATAAAATTGACCAATCAAACTGACGACTTGATTGCTTCTAAAGTGCTTTTGAGATGGTACGGCTACCAAGGACAGAGATGACGTTCCTAGGTGGGTTAGGAAGCGTTTATAGTGCTAACAGACGCAACTATCATGTATAGCTAGCGTGCATCGTGGCTGCATTTCCTGTAGGAGAATAAAAAGGACATAGATGTACGGTTTATAGAAAGGCCACCTCCCACTGTCCTGGAATCAGCCTCTTTTATGTTATTATGGATGGGGATGATAAACAAGTCCGTTGTGCACAAGTTGGTAAGTGCTCAGTTGCTGGAAATCTTTAAGCAGACTCCACTGGAAGTCTTTAAACAGACTCTTGACCCAGGTTGGCCGAACCAATGAAAACCTGCTCAGGTGGAGACGACTCCGCCGTGGAGTGTAAATGTGATGTTGTTCCACAAATGACACTTAATATCGTGGCCAGCGTGTTCAAGTTGTCTGCACGTTACAGGACCTGATGGACGCTACTGAAGGCGCCAAACACGTAGTTAAATTATGGTCCAACTCAATTTAAATTGCCATTGACACCATAAGAAGAAGTGGCTCGCCGCCGCCTATGGACACGTGCAGTAGGTACCAGAGGCATCTCAGATGCGTTGCCATCCCAGAGCGAGACAAAGCTTAAATGTCTCATCTATCGGCTCCTTGGAGCCTTCTCTCTGGCCACATGAGACATGTGTGCTGATGTTATTACCCTCACCCATACCGCCATGCCCAAATGCCCATGCCCATGCCTCATTTTACAGTTTCAGTTCGTCTTTCAGGTTGACTCTTCTCCAGCGCTAAAACCGCTTTGTTATTTCTGGGGATCTCTGTTTCGTGGACAAGCCTAATTTATAGTGACGTAATATTCTTAGAAAAAATCCTCTTTATCCTCTGTCTGATAGGAGACATCCTACATGAATATAATTATGTAGGTTTATTTCACAAGTATATGTTGAAGTGCATCCTAACTAATATTATAAATACGAAAGTAAGTTTGTTTATTTCTTACGCTTTCATGCTAAAACGGCTGAACGGATTTGGATGAAATTTGGCACATGGGTAGACCATGACCTGGTTTAGGACATAGGATACTTGTATCTCGATTTTCCACGGGATCGAGACTTATGCGGTTGAAACCGCGGGGCGCAGCTAGTATTCTAATAATCAAATCAAAGCACTCAATTTGTTAGTGGCACTACAAATTGAGTGCTTTTCGGAACAGTTTTTTGGAACAGATCATAGGTACCTACGTCATGTAGGTACAAGTATGTACATAATTCGTCGGTTCATTACTAAACTATATCTGTATCTGGTGTGAATTCATCCTATTTGTTATCCATATCTTATTTCTGTGGCGGTTATCTCAATTTATCGACTAGGTTCATCCAGTTTATATCTGAACGACATGTAGGTAAAAGTGTAAGTACGTAATGAAGAACTCAACCAAGATTGGATGTTAAGTGAAAAACAAATCTAATTTTTTATGTGGCAATCATAGACAAGTAATAACGTTCTGAAGAAGAAGGAGGACATCAGCCTCATATGGACAAAAATGACAGCTCTGAAATCTCTGGTGAAACAGACCAGTTACTTTTAAGTGCAACGGCGTCTGGTCGAGACTAGAGGATTTAAAAAAATCCTAATCGTCATCGTAAACTCCTCCCTTTCAAACTTCCTCCAACCCAATGGCCAACGTAGATATCTATTTGATCTTCCATGGATTTAATATTTGGATGGATTTAACATCCATTGATTAGGTAAGGTAGACCCCACAGTTGTAGCATTTTAGGGTTAATGTTAAATTCTAAGTTTATTGCTAATATTGTGGCAATAGTGCCAATTTTAATTGATACTTAGTTTACTTGGTTATAAGTTAGCATTACCTTTAGATGTGTAAAAACAATACAAACATAAATATTTTGCATTAAGTGAATTGGGAAAATTGGTACAAATGTCCTCGACCTTGGGGTTAGTCGTGCCACAGAGATGATGAAATAAAACACAATGTTTAAGCCAATGAAACCCTGCCAATGAAACTGTAGTTACTGTGTTTAATGTACGAACTACGATCAAAACACGGTAAACTTAATCCCCCTTATTACAAAACAAGGTTTATTTTCAGACCCAGGTTTAAAACATGGAGCCATTATTGAATTTCGAAATTTACTCCGACTATGGTATAGTTCCTAAACACAAAACCGACAATTTAATACCGAACTAAGTTTTCAGTTTTGTGTAAAGAACGGTATTTCAATCACTGTTACGTTATTATTACAAAAACTGGCTCCATGGTTTAAGCCATGTCAAAATATAAATCTTGTTTTGTAATAAGGCGGCTTTAGTTTAATCAAGATAAAAAAAGAAAAACATAAAACATAATTTTCCTAGTTTTAAACAGTAAAATCTTAATTAACACTACAATTATTAGATACTTCGTCCCATAATAGATTCTTTAGTCAAAATTAAAGAAAATTACAAAATAACATATTGTATGAGAAAGCACTTAGAACAATTAGCCCGTGGTACAATTATCCCCTGGTACGACCGTCCACGACACATTATCAATCTATTCAGTTTCATAATTAGCTATTCAGTTTCACTAGAATAACTGGCATTAACTTTCATCATCAACCTTGCTGTTGTCAGTCTTACCATTTTGTTTTTAAACTGAGTCACAGATAAGTGAGTGAGTGAGTGAGGTAAGATTAATAAGTAGATACCTATAAGGTAATCTGAGTCATGACAGTAGGTAAATGCTTTGTAGGCATTGTTCCTTTGGTTTTCAAAAATATATCTATGAGATTTGACATAAATCGAGAGTATTTTAGATCAAATCATGTCCAGATCTGGATAACTAGACCAAACCAAAATTGCGCCCAATCCATTCGACATCAAAATCCAAATCGTCCGCCAGACACAAACTTACTTCCCCTATACTTACATACATATTTAGCACCTTGCACCTTACTCCCCTCATAATAAAATTCACTACAGCTGCATTTTAGCTAGGTGGCTCGTGATTGGCTGTGCAGTTTACAATGTCAACTGCCAAGTCCCCAGGATGAGGTGATATGAGGATGCAGGATGTTGTATTGTGTTGCAGTTCTTAGAACTAGGTTTAATAGCACGATCACGTTTCTGATTCTAGATCTTTCCTAGACACCTTAAAGGAGTCTGTATACAAAGTGAGTTGCTGGCGATGTTATACAAAATTAAATACTGGTGCAATTAGTTGATTTTGTTGTCTCAATCATTGATTGTTATTGAATGTGAAGCAGTTTTTTTTTTGGGTTTACGTCTTGTTTTTAAAGGAAAAAATATTTTTTTACTATGTAAATTCTATTTAATACAGTTGTCCAATTTACGAGGATTTTTTTTTTAAAAGTACAGCAGAATTATATCATGGTGTATTTTATCTGGGTGAAGTTTCCTAAAAAAATCCTTTGCGAACGGCGCAGCAAGTCTTCTTCCATAGAGATCCACGTTCATCCTCAAAACTTCTTTTACGAAATGTCTCACATTCTTCAATCGATTGAAAAGGTAAAATGAAACCAAAAAAATATTTCAGCAATTTTTTTTTTAAACCAAAAATTAATATTAACATTTACATAATTAACACCACGGTACTAAAATATTTTTGCCTCGATGTAGGGTAGGTATAGTCAACATTTTTACAATCACGGACCACACATGCATGACCACAACTAAATTTTAGTAGAGAACAATATTATTTTACCTACTTAGTACCACACATTTGATTTTAGTCCACAATAATAATGAAAGCGGCAATGCGGTGGGTTTTTATTATTATATACGACTACACTAAAACATTTTATACTTAGTAGGTAATTACAGCAGCTGAAAAAGAAGTTTCAGATACCTCATTATGGGCAATGTATCAGGCGTTTTATTTATTGTGATCATTATCATTTTACTTTCTTAGACTAAATTATTACATTATATTTACAAAATAGCATTTAATACTTATACTATTGTCATTTATAAAAATATAAGAAAATAATGTTAATTTATTACAAAAATAGCTCTGCTTTATTTAATTTCACTGCACTTAAATTACAGTAAAGTTAATTATAAAAGTAAGGTAAATGCTACCTTTAGTCATTAAAAAGCAAAGATACAGTGAAGATATTAAATTCTATGCCACTTGTTTAAATTGCCATAAAATAATATCTTTGATTATCACAAAATTCGATGAGCTCTTTTATTTACTACAAGAACATTTTTAATTCTTATTGTTACTGGAATGATACACGATACACATACGAAATGGAAAATCTGTTTTATAAAAAATCTATTAAATCTAACATTTTTTTCGAAAAACAAAATCTCTTTGGTCTGAAACTAATAATACATTTAATTTTTTACTATGGTATAGTTATTATCACAAATATTTATAATACTTTGATTTATATTACAAAAATATAAAAAATATATTTATTTTCTCCTGAAATACCCTGAAAAATTCTGTTTTATTTGTGATAATAATTATGCCCCCTATTAAAACTAGCATGGCAACGTTTAGAGATATCAACACATAGTTATTCACTCACATACTTTCAATATCACAGGACATTCTGATACGCAAACTTTTTACAGAATATAAATTTATTTCAACAGAGTTCATTCGCGGGTTGATCACCCCGGGTCTTATGAATCAAAACAAAAAAAGAGATTTCGAAACTGGCGTACTTTTTTTTTTTCTGGACGGAGTAACAATAATGCCAAAGGATATAAAAAAAAAATTGTCTGGTTCGCACAAATCGTTTTTAGTAATAATAAAGACCTGAGCGGGGCCCACGCGCACTATTCTTTTAACTTATCGATTGTTTAAAATCTTAGAAAAAATATTCTTTTTAATTTGCTAAAATGACCATCGAAAACGTCTTACCTGCAAGTCAAAAAAAACCGTCGACGAACCAATTCGTCATTCACAACATCTCTTTTCAACGTACAGTTGAATTTTACGACCCTTCATAGATCTACGTTCCATTTGAGTATGTACACAAACTAATATAACATTCATATAGGGTTGAGCTTTAATTCGGCTTCGTCTTTCGTATTCTCGTATACACACTCCTTTTTAATATACTGTGGCTTTCTTGCCCAGCAGGTTGCTATGGTAACGAGAGCTGCGAACACGAGGGCGGCGCAGGCGCAGACGGTTCCGCCCCAATCAAAGATGGCGCGCACAAATCGAAGCTCAGCGATTACTTGTGCGTCCATCTTCACTTTTTGTTCTACCCAGAATATTGGGAAGAGCATTCTGGGTACGTTTTGGTAGAGGCTGTGGACAATAGAAAAAACAAAATAAGATCATGGTAAGGTTAGGGTTAGTTCCGTGTAGTGCCGGACGCAAAGAATAGTACCATCTTATTTCTTCTCTTGGGTGTCGTAAAAGGCGACTAAAGGGACTTACTAGAGAATGCCAGCAGCGTTCTCTATGCATTTTGAATTCAAATTCAAAATCTTTATTTCGAGCGAAGACTCATATAGGGTTAATAACATTGTTCTTAAAACTAAGTGTTAGTAAACAACACGATACGACGGCACATGTAACTGACAGCAGCGACTAACATATGGACAGTCCACTCTGTCAGCAATCATTTTCAGAACAGCCACCATGGATGCTGCGCGCTTGCGCATTATTGTGTAAAAGCAATCTACACGCGCCACTGCAAACATCCCTGACGCACTGAAACGCCATGGCAACCCCATCAGTTTTCTGAACGCATTATTAAATTGGACACGAAGGGCTCCATACGACCACCATACTGCGATTTAACACCATACTGCGATCGCCAACCCGCCTGCCAAGCATGGCGATGATGGCAATACAACATCCAACACGGACGTCTTTCGGATGAAATGATGATGATAATGATGAAGGTTAGCGTGGAAGGCAAAGACACACACAAGTTGGGGGTGGTTTTGTTACGCAGCCTTGGAGTCAATATGAGGAAGATGTGGCATGAACCGCCATTGAGTGCCACAAAATTAGGTTAGTTGACAGTGTTTGAGAAACAATTTAAAACCGTCTACTGGAAGTTGTGACGTGCCGAAATTAACCAACGAGCCTACAAAAACGAAAAAGTCATTATTCTTATGGTGAATCCGCAGCTGTAGTAGGGCATACTATCCGGATATCCGACATATCCGGATATTCGCGATTTAAAATTACCGGATAAAAATTGCATTACTATTCGGATAATACGAATAAAACGGATAATTTTTGGTTTATTAATTTTTACGTATCAGTAGCCCGTGAAGTTCAAATTTTGTGACGTTTTTTGCAATTGTCAGTGCAAGTGCAAGTGCAGGTCATTGTCAGGTGAAATATGATTCACGACTATAACAGATATGTATTTACAGAATGATAATCATAAGAATCATTAATTCATTCATCTCTATAAGTTAGATTTGTTCCATTGAATGGACCTTTTCATGAAATCATGACTTTGGGGAACAAATCTAACTTTTTTTCTAAATGTATTTCAAAAAGTTTTCTATCTCTGGTCTAGTGACAGATCAATGTTGAATATATTTATTTTATTAGATCTGGGTTTAATTAATTAAGGCATTACCAGTTTTAGTTTATCTATGCAATGCTCGCAATGAAGGCTATATCAAAATAATAATAATTTAGATCAGCAAGTTGTTTTACTACAAAAACATTTAACTCTTGTTAAAAAATTAAAATTTGCTACGCGTGTAAGTTCCAATCTGGGAGGGTTTTAGTGAGTCGCGAATTGGTCTCGAATAATGTAGGCAATTTAAAACTTACTTAACGTTGTCACTTGGTTCCATAAAGATATTGAGCTGGAACCTGGCTGCCACATCCAGTGGGACACCTAGTTTCTGGAAACATAAAAAACATGGTTGGGTTAGGTCTTTCGTTCCTTTTAAAAATTTGGCCTTAGGTAGAATAACGACTTGTATCCTGCTCAAATTAGTTTTCAAGCACATGCAGAAAAATGTGTTACTTGCCCTAAACCCCATTTAATTTTAGATGATGCAATTTTCTTGGCTGAGGCATACAATCAAATTGAAGCAACAAAAGACTTACATTGTCAAACACAAAATATTTTATTGCACGGTTCCAATTGGTCGTTTCCTATGAAGAAGAGCTGGCAAGAAACTCCTCGGTTACTCTTTTAAAAAGGATAGGCTTTTACGATGTTTTCAAGTTACAGTGTTAATAGGTATGGGAGGACATTGTAGGCCCGTCAACAACAAAATAGAAAATGGTTTACAAAACTATAGTCTATTAAGCCTACAACGTTCTCACAGTATCCACGCCTAAACACTGTTTAGATTTACTGTAGGGCAGGTATACCACAAGCATACGCTGGCAGAGTGTGCCGCTTGGGAAGAGCCACGTCGTGCCCTCATCTCAGGAGTAGGCAGTGACCTATCGCTGCCGGCCGTGGTCGAGTCGATGGCCGGCAGTGAGGAGTCCTGGGACGCGGTGGTGTCCTTCTGCGAAACAGTCGTGTCGCAGAAGGAGGCTGCGGAAAGGGAGCGGGAGATCTCGTCCGCTCACCCGGCCCGCAGCAGGCGCACCGGGCGTCGGCGTCGGCGATAACGCCCTCTTCCAGCCCCCATAAATGGGTCCAGGGACGGCGGACTTGGGGACGTCCGCCGCCCCCTATCACATTGGACCCGAGGTGGCGGCGCGTAGTGTTCCACGCGCGCCCCTATCAGACGTCGCGGGGGGGGTCAGACACCCCCCCCCCCCCAGACTTGAGGTGGCCCGCAGACGAAGGCCGGCACTAGCCGGGGATTGCGGAAGGAATAACAGATCCCAAGATTCCCGGTGCAAGTGTGGGAGAGGAACACTGGGGTGGTTTTTAGTCAGTAAGAGTCTGACAGACCCCTCCGCCCGCCCCAAGGCGGAGGACATCCATGAGGATTTTCCACCCCGTGAAAAAAAAAAAAAAAAAAAGGTATACCACAAGCAAAAACTTGCATTATGTAAAGGGGCTTTAGACCTAAAATAACACATAAAGTGACTTTTGTGCATGTAAACTTACTTCGGGCAATTTTATCGTACTGATAGAATCAGGCGTTAAAATCCTATTGTGAAAATCAAAAGTCATTTATTAAAACTAGGCTGAGAATCAGCACTTTTCAAACTTCAAAATTACATAAGTCAGTCCCCCAAAAACGCCCGCCCTTCACCACTTCCTAGTGCTTTAGCTGGGAAGAAGAAGTGGCGCAACGAACTCCCCAGCAGCACAGCTGTTGTTCAGTTAGAAAAACTTGATTCTATACGATGTGAATCAAATGGGCCAGTATCATCAATTGTAAGGTCATACTCACAGGCTCAACAGCAAAATAGAAAGAATGAGCATCAGGATCAGGTTGCATGCCGGTCACGAGCTCCCGGAGCTGTGGATCACCGTGCAGGAAGTGCGGGAGCGTCAGGAAGGCGGGCGAGCCGAACCGACACGCCGACACGTTCATGACGCCGCTCCACGCGCACTCGCCGTTGCAGAAGCACGTGTTGGACGGTGAGATTGTCGCTGGAAGAGAAGAGAGAGACAATGTGAGTAAGTCTTCGTTGCTGATTTAGCTATAGAATGACGGCGTATCGATCAAGTTTATTGGTAGAGCGCTTTGTGTGCGTCTTTAGGTGCTACCCAAAGACATAAATATGTCTAGATTATATTATATGTCGCAGAATCACTATTGATTATCATTAATTTAGAACAACGTCATCTATTATCGTTTGTCGGAAACGTCAAGCAGTGTGCTTGGGTAAGGTCGATACAGGCGTGGCAGGTTTGACAGCTGTCAGTTGTCGTTGGACATTGGAGAATTGAGTTGAGACGGCACTTTTTGATCAGACACGAGCGCGTGAGGTCGTTCTGCTAGCCTGTATCGAACTTACCGCGTTTCCGTACTTTAATCCGTTTCTATCAGCCTGATTATTTGAAACTTTATTATTTCGTGATCGTGAGTGATTAAATAGACGGTTGTAATCAGTGTGTGTGTTGTGATTTCGTACCTACACCATGTCGAACTTGGACTCTGATGACGAGGTACCCCAAATGGGTGAATTACCTTCGTTATATATATTGTTATTTTATAAGAAAACGTTTTTTATTTTTTTTACAACTTTTGTAAATATATGAGCACCTCAGATTATAGAAAAGAAACATATAGACCGCGCGGAACACCGAGAGTGCGGCCTACAAAGCAAATACAAGTTCAAAAGCGAATACACTCTCGATTCAGTACAGCACGAAGCGTCGCATCGTTAGTACGTCACGGGCTCTAACAGATAATTTCAGAATGATGCCGCCTTGTATTTTTAAACATTGTAAAAACTGTTCCCAAAAACAAAAGAAATAAGATGGAGTATCTTTCAGAAGTAAAATATTGATTATTTGTCTATTTGGATTTATTTTACGTGTTTATTGTTAGTGACATCTTGAAACACAAAACCTTAACAAAAATCATTCGGTGTTGCTAGTTTATATTGAAACATTTACCCCTAAGTTAGGAAATAAGTATAGGATACAGGAGTATTACATATA
The DNA here is from genome assembly GCA_948098905.1 of Tiliacea aurago. Lineage (NCBI taxonomy): Eukaryota > Metazoa > Arthropoda > Insecta > Lepidoptera > Noctuidae > Tiliacea > Tiliacea aurago. The sequence continues at coordinate 2,039,952 of OX402583.1, read as the reverse complement.
TATATATATATTACAAAAATATTTATGTCGATAATAGTGTCTTATTTATCGCCTTTTCTGGTTAGTATGTTTATAAACAAATAAGTATGTATGTGTCTTCGTAAGTGTAACTAGTTAATGGATTTTATAATACTTATTACATCAGTCGATTTGCTATATCATGGGTATTTTCATTTCATTAAATAGCTACCAAAAACAATAAAATGTTGGTGTCTCAAAATAAAAATATATCGCAAATGTATCGTTTATATGGGTATTGTTAATTTGACGTATACTGTTAATAAAAACAACTGATTTAAGAAAAAAATAAAACTTTTTTTTTTTCATGTAATGAAATATTATGGCTAATTTTTTCATTCTCCTGGCAACCGTACACACACATAGAGGCACCTGTTCTTATAGTGCTGTCACGTGGCTGTAACGCACACACGTCTACAAACGGGCCTCACTTTATTGTTCCGCGCGGTCTATCTGCTTCTTTTCTATAATCTGAGGTGAGCACGTATCTATCACATAATTAATGTATCTGTCATTGCTTCGTTCTTAACTCTTTTTATTATTTACCTATTGTGGTATAGTAATTTTATTCTAGGTGCATCGTGTTCACATATAATTATATAATTAATGTACCTATAAAAAATATTGTACAAGATTTAAAAAAGTAACGGTGGAGTTTCTTGCCCATTCTTCTCCATACGAAACTACCTTTTGGAAGGGGGCGACTAGAATCAATTCTATTTTTTTGTAAATATTGACGTTTATTAATGCCTTTTATGTGCCTATTTGAAATAAACAATTTGACTTTGACTTTGACTTTATAGACAGTCAAAGCTGTGGTGAACTAGGCGAAAAAAATTGCGTCCAACCGCAAAATGCACGCTAGAATAACATAATGACAGCACAATGACGTGCCGCGAGTGAAGGGCTATATTTCACCGGGACACCATGGCGGCGCAACCAGTCGCGCCACCGTGGTGTCCGTAAGCTACCAAACTAGACACCATACAGACACTAGAGTCGCCACACCACACTGAGACAGTATCAAAATGGACCTCGAAGAGATGGACTACTGTTGAATGTACGTAGGAAAAGAAAGTTGGGGCGTCACTTGCGGCCGAGTGAGTGAGACACCTTACAGCGCTATATTAATTAGTGGTGGCGCGACCAGGGTGGTGGCGCAACCAGTAACATTCTGTGCACGCGTCCGAGCTGGTCGCGCCGCCAAATTGGTTGCGCAACCAAACGGACACCAGGTGAGTAAGTCTCGATAGAGCTGTATACATTTTGTTGGTAGCGGCGACTGGTTGCGCCGCCATTGTGTCGCATGTCGTGGTGAAATATAGCTCTAAGACGTAGCTGTCACCAGACACCAGAATAACAAAGTTGGCCTGTTTTTTTAAAAGTTATTTTGCAGCGTGACACTATCTAGACATATAAATAATCAAAGAAGCTGCCCACTTTTTGTGCTATCACGCACAATGCTACCGATAAAAATATTGGTTAAGTAGGTAATCTTGTCAATAAGCTTATCACAGTTTTCAACTTTGTTTTTAATCCGTAACATTCAAGGCAGACGTAATTTAGACCACTAGCCGCCTTATTACAACACAAGATTTATATTTTGACATAGCTTAAACCATGGAGCCAGTTTTTGTAATAAGAACGTAACAGTGATTGAAATACCGTTCTTTATACAAAACTGAAAACTTAGTTTGGTACTAAGTTGTCAGTTTTGTGTTTAGGAACTTTACCGTAGTCGGAATAAAGTTCGAAATTCAATAATGGCTCCATGTTTTAAACCTGGGTCTGAAGATAAACCATGTTTTGTAATAAGGGGGAAAAGGTATTGTTTCTAATCGTTGGAGCAACCTGACTTAAGGGTCTATACTACCTCACCGCCACCTCACTCTTTATCTCGCTCGCACAAGTAGCCGGCGGTCACGCGAGCAAGCGAGACTGGGTGGCAGGGAGAAGACTCCAAGGCACCGATATTTTAGTTTATTTCTTTTTACACGTACGTAAAGTAATGGCAATTAGAACAAAAAATACTGTTTTATAGTTAGTTCAGTTAATATTTGCAGTTTCATTATCTAATTTTAAGTATTTTTTGAATACCAGCGGTTTATTGTTCGGTTTGGAGGTAACTCTGGTTTTTTTTTCTATGAAGAAAATTTTATGGAATCGTATTTTCGTCAAACCTAGTACTTAACATTAATCCTCAACTTTACCATATATTTCTTTCAAAATATATGCTGCAGTATTTTCGACATAACGGAGGATCATGCTAAGCCATTTGAGGTAGTATAAGCTCTTAATCAAAGAAATGATATTCCTGTAACCTGATTGGCAGCCGCCATTACCGCGGTACCGGTATAAAAATAAGGGAATGAAGCTACTCTTGAGTCACCGACATGTGCACGTTTCTTCAACTTATTCTCAAAATCGTGTATTATGTATAATTATGATCTTGTGCCTCCATGCCCTTCAACAAACTAACAGTAAGACAACCAGTGCCTGCTGTGCTGTCTCATTCCTGTACAAGGGTGTTTAGCTGCTCAAATTAGCCTTCCAGACCGCAGAAGCATTTGGCCCGTGAAGTTCTAGTAAGTTTTACGAGCCTACACCCTATTCTTCCTACACAAGTGTGTATACTCACAGTTATCAAAGCTGCTCTGCGTCAGCGCATACTTGTTGTACAGCAGCCCGTCCTGCTCCCCGCTGTCCACATACTCCATGTTCACAGTTCTGCACAGATCTGGCACGAACATAGGGAGCGTGGAGTCTTCTGTCAGGTTGCGACCTATGAACTCTCCTGCGCTGCCTGAAAGCTGAAAAATTAAGTTATTTGAAGCAAAGCCCTTAGATATTGTCCTTAAATACCAACCCACACTGGGCCCACGTACTGGATTACGGCTCACTCCCTCTCACCGAGAGGAGGCCTGTGTCCCAGCGGTGGGAACATTATTGACTGATTATGGAAGACTGATTATGGACCTTTTGGAAGAGGCGACTAGAATCAATTCAATTTTTTTGTAAATATTGACGTTCAAAAGTGCCTTATATGTGCCTATTTGAAATAAACAATTTGACTTTGACTTTGACTATGCCTTAAATAAAGATGCACAGGCAATGGATAGGTTTTTGCAAGTTCCCCGGGCTACATTATGCATCCTAGCCTGAATCCGTTTAGTTTTTTGCGGAATAAAACTAAATATTTTTGCATAATTATCATTTTACTTATATAAATTTCCGCAAACTGACGCTTCATTCCATAGCTTAACTTATTTGATACCCATGTGAATTTTATCATTACGGATCTTCTCACACAGTAAAACCACCACAGCAGATCAGCATGGTAAATAACTGTGAGGTGGTGATTATAGGCTTGAAGTTTTGAAATTGCAGGAGGGTTAAGAAGTTTGCTACCTCATTTTTAGGATTTCGTATGTCTGAAGGAAAAAACAGAACCCTAAGGATCATTCGTGTGTCTGTCCGTTTGCCCCAGCCAATTAACTCCGAATCTAATGGACCGATGAAGTTGAAATTTGGTACACATTTATGAACTTCTGTGACCCAAACACGGACGTGTTACGTAAATGAATGAATTTTAAATATGGGGGTAACTTTTGGTGGCAAATTAGAACATTTTAAATAGTTTTGTGGACTGTAACGTGTGACATATCAAATTAAAGGGCTTATTGTAAGGATTTCTTGAAAATTGACCATTCCCCGCCTTATCTCCGAAACTCCTTAGCCAAAAAGTATGAAAAAGATACAGAAAATAGTTCTTTACATATATATTATAAGAAAACCTATAAGAAGTCTGAACTTAAAATAACATGATAAATCACTCAAAATTGTGCGTACAAACTTACATTTGCAGTTGGAATGTATGGGGGATCATGTTTTACAACTACAATGTTATGTTTGTTCTTGGAATAACTTCATCCCAACCATGGAACTCTTCATTGTGCTTGGTCCGACACACACTTGGCCGGTTGTTTTTATTAGTTATTGCTTACCTTAGAGCACTCCCCGTTATAGTAAGGGATGTGGTCCTCATAGTTCCACTTCAAGATCTGTCCCGGCAGGGTACCGCTCATCTGTCCCGTAGAGACTTCCATGTAGCCGTCTGTCTCCAAGGAGTTGTTCCTCTGAAACATCAGACAAGGTTATTTAGTACATTTTTAGGGTTCCGTAACCAAAGGGTAAAACGGGAACCCTATTACTAAGGCTTCGCCGTCTGTCTGTCTGTCTGTCCGTCTGTCACCAGGCTGTATCTCATGAACCGTGATAGTTAGACAGTTGAAATTTTCACAGATGATGTATTAATGTTGCCGCTATAACAAAAAATAAAAAAAAATAGAATAACATAAATATTAAAGGGGGCTCCTATACAACAAACGTGTTTTTTTTTGCTCGTTCTTGCTCTATATTGATAACGGCAACAGGTAGACGCTTAAAATATTCAAAGAATGTTTAGTTATATATTCACTTTAAAAATAAATAATTAAATTAAAATAAAACAAATATTTAACGGGGGCTCCCATACAAAAAACGTGATTTTTTTGCCATTTTTATAGATAATGGTACGGAATCCTTCGTGCGCGAGTCCGACTCGCACTTGGCCGGTTTTTAATCTAACAGGTTATGTGATAATCAGTGATGATCAGAAATTACACCTCCCAATTTCATGCGATTGCTAGATTAATCAATAACTGATGATATGTTTACGTACTACCTACATAAATAATGTAAGTACCCCTTTTTTTTTTTTTTTTTTTTTTTTGGTGGGAAATCATCAAATAACTTCTCCCGCTCTGGGCGGAGCGAGAGGGAGTGTCAGACTTTTACTGACTAAAACCCACCGTGTTCCTTCAGATGCCTGTGTGCCAGAGTCACGATATCCCTTTCGGACAGGCTCGTAACCCTGGCAGGCATTGGCCCTTTCGGACCCCGTCAATTGGTGCTGACGTCTCTTTGAGGCGCGCGTGGAACACAACGCGCCGTCGACCCGGGCCTGGTCCTTATCGGACGGCGAGCTACCCATCGCTCACCGTCCGCAAGCCCGCGCCTACGGTGGCCGGGAATCGGCCTGCGATTCCCGACGCCCAGGGCGTCTCCTGCGGCGACTTAGGGCGGAAGGGCGGGCACCCTGCCTCACCCTCATGCGTTCCGCCTCCTCCTTCGCGAGCATTACTGTTTCGCAGAAGGAGGTGACGGCCTCCCATGCACTCTCGCTCCGAACCATGGCCTGAACCAGGGCCGGACGCGAGAGATCGTCGCCGCCGATCGCCTCCGTGAGGACACGGCGGTGCTCCGCCCAAGCAGGGCAGACCTCCACCGTATGCTCCACCGTGTCCTCCGGGCGATCCACACAGTGGTGACACCCGGGCGTTTCCTCCCGCTTTATCCTGAACAGGAACCTCCCGAAACAACCGTGTCCGGTGAGGACCTGCGTCAGGCGGAAGGTGAGGACGCCGTGGCGCCTCTCTAGCCACTCCTCAAAGAGGGGACTTACCGCCGCAATTGTGGCGTGCCCAATGTAAGTACCCCTGGCAGTCAGCCCGCAATTTCTTGATTGGCTTATCTTTTCATGTAGCATAGCATCGTGTTACCCGGTAACTGGGTTGTGGAGGGCACATAGGCAGTCACTCCATGTAAAATACAGGTATTTAGCTACATCCGGTTTCCTCACGGAGGTGATCGGCGGCGGCGATCTCTCGCGTCCGGCCCTGGTTCAGGCCATGGTTCGGAGCGAGAGTGCATGGGAGGCCGTCACCTCCTTCTGCGAATTAGTAATGCTTGCGGAATGCGTGAGGGAGAGGCAAGGTTCGCGCCCTCGCGCCCCTTGTCGCCGCAGGACACGCCCCGGGCGTCAGGAGTCGCAAGCCAATTTCAGGCGCGGGCCTGCGGACGGTGAGCGATGGGTAGCTTACCATCGGATAAGGACCAGGCCCGGGTCGACGGCGCGTCGTATTCCACGCGCGCCTCAAAGAGTTGTCAGCACCAACTGACGGGGTCCGATAGGGCCAATGCCTGCTAGGATTGCGAGTTTGTCCTTTCGATATCGTGGCCCTGGCACACGGGCAAATGAAGGAATACGGGTGGGTTTTAGTCAGTAAAAGTCTGACACGCCCTCCCGCTCTGGGCGGAGTATTTGATAATTTCCCAAAAAAACATCCGGTTAGACTGGAAGCTGACCATAACATAATATAGTTTGGAAAATTCTAGGCAGATGGATTGGTCCAGCATCCTGAAAACAATAGTTGATAGGTGGGACAGCCCCATACTGGGACGTTGGATACGCCTACTCGTACATGCCACTGTAGCGTAGTAATTAATAGTTTGTGTTGTTTTTCTGTTAGATTTAAGTACTAACACTAGTTTCTAAGTCGTGTGTATACTAAACAAATGGATCTATGAGTCTAAAATAAAAGTTTATTTTTTATTTTTATATTGGTAGCATAGCATAATCACTCTATAAATTTTCTTAATGCTGGGACACAGACCTCTCCGTGAGAGGGAGCGGGCTGTAATACACCACGCGGTCCCAGTGCGGGTTGTCCTTAGCTTATAGAAGAAGAAGAAACGAAGGACATCGATATAGTTTTTGCAGGACCTAGACTTCAGATATTGTGGAAAATTTGAATGTGCTCCTCAATTCTGAATATAAGAGAACATAGGAGGTTCCATATTCTCTTAAATACCTATGTCTATAGAAAAGCTTGTGAAATAAAACTTGGTAATAAATACCACTCACCTCATAAAACCACGCAAACTTATCAACAGGCGGGGCTCCTCCCGTCGTACTGGAAGGCAGACTCTTCGCCAGGTCCAGCAATGGGTCCTCATAGCCATCGAACAACAGTTCCTTGGCCAGCTTGGAGACAGCGATGTTCTGGTTGAACATCGCCAGCCCCATGGACAGGCCTTTCTGCTGGAGGAATCCCCAGAATCTGGAGCGGTATACAGCTGACTGAAAGTTAAGACAGAAAGGTTATTTAATGCTGTGGTCTTTTTAGGATTATCATCATCAGCCTGGCGTTAAGTATTAAAATTTGCATCCATGGTACTTCAATAAGAGTAGGTATCTACCTATCTAATTAAACCTGAGGTGGTTCAATTCATCAAACCTTTCTACTTGTTTTGACTTTTTTTCTACTAGCATTCAACTCTGTTGATATTTGAAATCCGTTTTAAAATCACGAAACGCTTTGAAAACGATTACTAGTTCTCTATGCCCTAGAGTAAAAGAGACTCCTAGCTTTTAGGGTTCCGTACCACAAAAGGTCAAAACGGAATACTTATAGAATCACTCGTGTGTCTGTCTGTCTGTCCGTCTGTCACAGCCGATTTGCTCCGAATCTACTGGACTGATTAAGTTGGAATGTTATGTCCCAAACAGGGACTTGCAACGTAAATAAATGGAATTTTGATTATGGGGATCATTTTGGGGGAAAATTAGAAAGAAAAAAAGAATTTACAAACTGGACCGTGTGACACATTCAAAAGGGCTTACTGTGAGGGTCTCCAATACTTATTTTTTATCATTTTAAAATAAATAGTTTTAAAGTTATTTAAGAAAATAGATGAAAATTGACCGAAAGGTGAATTTTCATCTATAATTTAGGTTAGGTTAGGATAGGTTTTCCTGTATTTAGATACAGGAAAACCTATCCTAACCTAACCTAAATTATAGATGAAAATTATTATTATTGAAGAAGTCTATGTTCTTAAAATAACATGGTAAATTATCATTGGGTAAATCTCTCAATATTAACAAATTTACATTTAAAGTAAAAAAAAATAAAAAAATAATAATAAATTCATCCCAACGGAACCGTTCTTTATGCGTGATCCGACACGTACCTACTTGGCCGGTTTTATTTGTTAATTTTTTTACAAATAACAAAACACGCAGTTAATTTATTTTATGACTAAACTTTGACCCTAGCAATGAAGCAACTTTGCAAGCAAGAAGAATACTAAGTATATTACGACTGTTGCCGTTGTTTCACGAACAGTTAATTAAACTCGGACCGCCTTATTACAAAACAAGATTTATATTTTGACATGGCTTAAACCATGGAGCCAGTTTTTGTAATAAGAACGTAACAGTGATTGAAATACCGTTCTTTTTACAAAACTGAAAACTTAGTTCGGTACTAAGTTGTCAGTTTTGTGTTTAGGAACTTTACCATTGTCGGAATAAAGTTCGAAATTCAATAATGGCTGTTTTAAACCTGGGTCTCAAGATAAACCTTGTTTTGTAACAAGGGGGGGAATGTTTGAATCGTTATAACTTCATGTAATCGGTTTACATGCTCGAGGAGAGTTAACGAGAAGCTTAAACGAAGCTTACTGTGTGGTTTAGTTGGGACCCTGTGGAATATACACAAAGAAGTGGCATGAACGGATAATGGAGGTAGCGTGTCATCATTTATTTATAATATACAGGGTCAAATTAAATTAGCTAGCGAAACTCCGCAGATGTTATGGTATCGATACCTAAACATGATAAAAAAAAAAAGTTTTTTTTTGTGGAATCATCAACCGCCGGTAGTATTTTAAAAATCCGTTATGTTTGTGAAAACTTCACAGACGTGATGGGTATCGATATCTCAACACGATAAAACAGATTTTATTAACTCACGTTTCAATTAGCAACACTACCAGAGAGCGGTCGCGGATCCCAAAAAAAGAAATCATTACTTAAATATTTTTTATCTTTATTTTGTCGTGTTTAGGTACCCATCATGTCTGCGGAGTTTTGCCAGCTAATTTAATTTGACCTTGTATATTTAAAATGACGGCACGGTTGGCGCAGTTAGTTAAGCGATTGACTGCTGCGCTGCGTGTCGCGGGTTCGATTCCCGCAAGGAACAAATATTTGTATGACCTACAAGTAGTTGTTTCGGGTCTGGCTGTTTGTGTATGTGAATTTAAATGTTTGTAAACGCACCCACAATACAGGAGAAATTCCTAGTGTGGGGCAACGTTGTTAAAAAAAGAAAAGAAAGAATCCCTGCTCCCAACACTAAAAATAACTTTCGTGTCTTCGTTGCATTTATACCTATATAGCTACGAGTATAAATCGCACAAGCTTTACATAAGCCCAAGCTATGGGAAAGAGCATGATGGCCAAATTACAATTGATATACATAATAAGCCAGCATTCGGGCCAAATGATTTACCCGAATACAGTGTTTTTTTGTCTTTATTAATTAATGGGGCTTTTTATCCATACGGATATGTCAACCCCATCGTACCTTATCAACTATTTATCTTTAATTACAACTATAATAACACCTATATCTATTGTAACTGAAATAGTTAAGAAGCACATTGCACCCGAATGCGTACCAAGAGAAATCATTGCACTTCAAGCATTAACCATTAACGTTCGGGAATTCATGAATATTACGAGTATAAGTCTTAACTAGGTGTACCATGTGGTGCCGGACGTTAAGAATAGCACAATCCTATTTCTTCCCGTGGGTGTCGTAAAAGGCGACTGACTTACTAGAGAACGGGCAGTCAGCGTTCTCTATGCATTTTAATACCATACTGCGATCGCCAACCCGCCTGCCAAGCATGGCTATTATGGCAACCCCCCCATCCTTTTGGGGAGGCCTATGTCCAGCAGTGGACGTCGTTCGGCTGAAATGATGATGAAGTCCTTTTTGAGGTTGAGTTTGTGTGTGTATGTGTGTGTGTAAATTGGATTGAGTGTTCAGGAATGGATGATTGGGATCGCGAGTAAGTGGTGAAGTTGTGAAGTTGAGTGCCTCTCATACGGTATAATTGTAGTTACGAAAGAGTTATAAAGATTTTTCTGTGTCGTCGTAATTGAGGGACAGTAGCCATGGCTTAAGACTCTGCTTGACGTTATGCAGGGTAAATTTATAAATTGATACCTAGGTTCTTGTTTATTTTATTTTAAATTTGGGAGCTTTGGGCACGATAGTATCGTCGGGCCAGCGCAGACCGACACTGAACAGATTCACAAATAGGAAAGCTTTATATTTAACTAATGAGTAACAACCACTTTAATATAAGATCGCTGAAATAGGTAGGTACTTACAGCAGCAATAGCGTTAAGCGTCGTGATATTATCCTGAAGAGTTCCATTAGAAGACTCTTTATCAAAGAACCAACTCCTCTGAGTGCGATACGCCACCGTGCCGTTGTTGTCATGCCACGTTATATTCACGTGTTTCCTTTTCTCGATAAAACGGTATGGACCTGAAATCAATTCGATAAAGTAGGTATTAAGTATTCGACTCGTCACGCGACCAGAGAGGGCTGGCCTATTTTTAGCCCAAAGACTCAGCATTGCCATCCAACGTGGCAATGCTGCCAGCCTTTTGGGCACTTTTCCCATTGACAGCGATGCGAACGAATTGTTTGATGCCCAGTGTGCTCTTCCCCCCCTTTTTTTTGTTTTATTTTAATTAAATTTGTACATAATATAATTATATATATTTTAGTGTTACCATGTATATTTTAATTAAGGTTTCTACTAACTAAAGAATAACTGATTCAAAAAAAATACTATTATAAAATAGGTAAGTTTTAAAATGTCGTCAAGAAAGTTTTGAGTATGAATGTTCATGGCTATAAGAGTAGGGGAAGACCAACGAAACGATGGATGGACTGTGTGACAGATGATATGGCTAGAGAGGGAGTGACTACCGAGATGACTAATAAAGAAGTAGATTTGGAAGATGAAGACTAATACGGGCACCCCAAATAATGGGATAAGATCAAGAGAATGATGATGATGATAATGAGGAAATAGATTATACGGACGGGAAGAGTACGATATTGTAAAGAGAAAGGTAATGGGGCTAGTGATGCTTCTCACAAATGACATATAGAACCTAAATGTGCGCCCCTTCGGTGACCCACAACTAAACTGGGCCTCAAGTCTGCTATTACAATAGTGTCAGAATGGTTGATCATTGATTTCATAATTGTTGATTTTGACAAGTTTGGTAATCTACTATTATAATGACGTCATTATGACTTTCCAATGGTCGGCCACCGACACTACATTGAAAGAAATTGCATTTATTGGTAATCTCGTACATAATGACAAATGGGTCTACTAGTGGGTTTTATAATAATGGCAATACGACAATGCCATTATAATAACACAATTCTATTACGAGAACATTGACCGACCAATGATCGACCATTATGAATTTAGCAGATTACGAACTTTTAGCAAAATGACAATGGGATCGTGTTGGAATGACTGAATTTATAAAAATACCAGACTTGGGGCCCTGGGCGGATGCTGGTTGATAAATGAAACAGAAGAATATGTTCCAAGAGAGTGCTTCCTTACTTTTCTATTTACTTTGGCGGAGCTAGAGCTGAACTGACTGTTTGACGTGAACTTTGACGGAGCTAGAGCTGTACAATATTTTATATCGTTTTTTTTTAAATAGTTTTTGTTAATGTGCGAACGCAAGGCGCTGACAAGATACAAATGATAAGAGTAGGCTTGTCTTAAACAAAAAAACTGCCAAATCTATTTAGTTTGTGGCAGCGGAAAAAATATATGTTATTCTTGAACATATTTCTCAGAACTTGGTTGTTATCAAAACACGTTTAGAAAAAAAAATCTCGATACAAATTAACGGTAAACTAACCATTTACTTTGATTTTCAATCCAAAATATCCGTATTAAATGTCAACGTACGGTTGGTATTTCATTATTAACAAGAACGTCTTATTTGGATGCAGAACTTGGTTGTTTTTTATTTTCGATTACTCAACTACTTTTTGACTAAATAGATAATTGCTTCATATTTTGCAATCAATTACTAGCGTTGTGTCAGCACGCGTCTCTTTCTTTTGTATGCAGTCTGAGAGTGACTGCAGTTTAGCTGTTGTCAGCGTCTTAGACTGTATATCTGTAGACCATTTCCTATTTTGTTAAGTACCTGGTACTTTTGACGTGCCTACGCTGTCCTCTCATACCTATTAACACTGTAATTTTAAAACATTGTAAAAGCTAATTATTTTAAAAGAGTAACCTTGGAGTTTCTTGCCGGCTCTTCTCATAGGAAACGACAATTGGAACCGCGCTTCTGACGTTTCATAACTGCCCCTGTAGGTTTATGTGAAATAAAATATTTTGATTTTGCCATTGTTACTCCCTTAAAAAGCGCACTCACCTAACTGTACTAAATCTGGTTTCTCATCTGGAAATCGTTCAGAATTGGTCCAGTTGAAGAAGTAGATGTCGAAGTACAGCGGCACTGTGGGAGCCTCCCAGTTGCGGAACGAACGGGAGGTTGGAGTCAGAGCCAGTTGCTGGAACAAACAGAAAAAGGTTGCATTGTAAGGATTGGGTATATGGGAGAAGCATGTAACGGGTTTTTAAAAACATAAGTAAGGCCATACAGACAACAATAGGCCCATAATACCTACATGGGAGGTAAAAATAACTGGTGAAATGTGGGTGTACAACCTTAAGTACATCTCTCCCGAACCCTGCGGGGAAAACAGCCGTGATGTTATGTTAAGTGAGGTCAACTGTCGACTAAAAGAACTTTGAAAAATCGAGAAATAAGATTGCCCCGGCTGGAAATTTTCGACATTTTGCGTTGCTGCATTCAGAAACGCTCAATCAAACGCCTAGGTTTGCGGCTTTGTTTATCTTTTATTTAATCGCAGAAGTATTCGTAACCTGACAAAGCCATTAACAGTCAGAGTTACATAAATAGAATATTTTAGCGTACTTTATTGGTGTCATGTTTAAATAACTATTTTCATTTATACATAACTAGTTTAGGTGTTAACGGAAAACAACTACTGGTTAGTCTAATTGGAATTAATGATAATCAGAATGAAAAACCGGCCAAGTACGTGTCGGACCACGCACAATGAAGGGTTCCGTAGTTAGGATGAATTCATCCCAAAAACAAACTTAACATTGTAGTTGAAAAACAAGCTCTCCGATAAATCTATATACGTTACGGTCAATTCTTCAACTGCAAATTTAAGTTGGTCGACAATTACTCGTTAACTTGTAAACCCTACTTAGCTGTGATAGTTTTCCTTTTAATTTCGTTATATATACTACTGCCATGAATTTTTTCACATATCCAAAACCAACCATTTAGCTGGCAGGGGGGGGGACACTTGACTCTAACAAAAAATAGCACTTTAAAGCTTAATATTACTCAAACGGATCTCAGAATTGAAAAATGTCTTTCACAGACCCACAAAATTTTTAAACGGCCTATCCAACGACACCCCACATTATGTTACATTAGACGAGAAAAAAAAATATCATCCCCGTTTTACGTGCAAGGGAGGTACCCTAAAAAAAATGTTTTTGACGGTTTTTTGTACAACTTTTTCGGCGTGATTAATATGTACACCCATGCCAAATTACAGCTTTCTAGGACTTAGCGTCTCTGAGCTAAGCCGGGGACAGACGGACGGACGGACAGACAGACAGACAAACAGACAGATAGTACAGACAGACGGACAGACAGACAGACGGACATGGCGAAACTATAAGGGTTCCTTATTTACTACGGAACCCTAAAAACGAGTCGAGGCAGGACGAGAAAAGCAAATAATATGTTTGTACACTGTCACTGATAAATTGACAATCAAACCATTAATATGGAAGAGGCCGATTCCTGTATTTAAAAACGTTCAAAATCTATATCGACAATGTTAAAAAATGTTAAATGAGAGGTTTTTACCCGACTGCCTCAGAAGGAGGGTTTTTATTCCATGGAATTCGAGGGAAATCCTCAAATTTTATAGGCACACCTATAGCGATTTCGGTATTTTTTATAGTAACTCATGCATTTACACTCGGAAAGCACGGGTTATTCCCTGAGTACCCCGAACCCCAAGACCCCCGTCCTGGAGGACCCCGAATACGATAAATATGATTACAAAGAAATGTAATCATATTGTTTTCAACTTGTACGGTCGACATAAAAACTTCTTAAATGACAGGAGCACTAATTTAGTAGAGGCATGGAATCAAAACTTACGTTTTTAAAAATGTTATTAGTTATTACTAATGTTGATTATTTTGATAGTTGTAGTTTGGATCTTTTGAGACTTTAAAGTTACCTAATAATCAATTTTTAAAACTATTTTTGACCACTTGCTGATGTGAAACTGCTGATGAAGACCACAAATGGCCACCGGAACTACTTAATAATAAGTATTTCACGGTTGCGATTCGATTAGACACTTTAATATGGTTTCTAAGCAATTTATGCTCCTCACAATGCATATGGTGAAATCATCAGTTCCAGTTCTCCTGGTTCTTACCAGGAGAACTCCTCAACAAATAACGACCTTGCATCGGGAAAAGCAATATTTTCTAAAAGGTGATCAGCAGTTGACATTAAACTATTGTAACTTAGATAAATTACAAACAGAACCACTAAAAAGTGAAAATAAAAAAATAAACAAAAAAAAACAACTGACTTCCAAAAAAAACACTACAAATTGAAATATAACTTTAATTGCGGAAGTCAGTGGCAAAAAACTAAAATACAGATCCAAAGACACCGAAACTTCTAGACTCCGAAGACTTCCGAAATGAAAGTTATTTTTCACTTAGTATTGTATTTTTGTTGGAAGTCGGTTGTTTTTTTTTTTTTGTATGAAGTTTTTTTTATTAGATGACTTGTTAACGTGATTCCGATAACCTCTTTACAGGATAAACAATTTCTACGCATAACGGATTTTGTGAATCGCCAGACCACCACGAATTTCATCAAATACTCGTAGGTACTTAGTTCCCTGTATTCAAATTATGTTCTAATAAATGAACAATCAATTTTTTGCATCCCATCATACGCAACCATTTGACATCAGGTCATCGCAATAATGTTGCCAATTAAAAAGCTTATCCTCGATTGATAAATTGTCATTCAAGGATAGCCGACAGATGTCGCTTATTGATTGATTCGAACTTCTAGTCATAGTTATGTTATTTGATATTGTTCAATTGACGGGTCAGTCTTTTAGATTAGTTTGTCAACGCAATTGGTTTTGAATGGAATTATCTAAATAAGTATGTCTAGAGTTTGACGTCAGTAACTTTCGGTGTAAACTCCGAGTTCCTCTATACAGGGTTATTTTTAAAACGTCAATAACCTCTTAAGGGGTCATTTTACTCATCATTATGAACTACTTTTACTATGGGACCAAAACTGAAATCGCGAAAAAAAAACCAGCTGTTCCCTACATTTATGTTCGAATAATTCGTTAAAATGTAGGGAACAGCTGTTTTTTTTTTTCGTGATTTCAGGTTTGGTCCCATAGTAAAAATTGTTCATAATGATGAGTACAATGACCCCTTAAGAGGTTATTGACGTTTTAAAAATAACCCTGTATAAGTGTATAATCTATGAGCACTGAGTGATCATAAATCAGTCTGTAGTAACTAAAGTCAAATTCAAATTCTTCTACATAGTACTGGCAAACAGGCATCTGAAGGAACACGGGTGGGTTTTAGTCAGTAAAAGTCTGACAAGCTATCCCGCATCCCCCCAGAACGGGAGGAGTTATTTGATAATTTCCCACTCAAAAAAAAGGGTAAAATAATACAGATTATATATCTAAACAAATGTTGGTCCCGTCCTGGAGAAGGCTAGCAAAACAGTTAAAGTAATCGGATGTAACATTAACAAAACAAAAAAAAAACTGGCCAAGTGCGTGTCGGACCACGCACAATGAAGTGTTCCGTAGTTGGGATGAATTTATCCCAAAAACAAACTTAACATTGTAGTTGAAAAACATGTTCTCCCACACATCGAAATACGTCACAGTCAATTCTCCAACTGCAAATGTGCACTTTACGTGCACGAGAGCTATATAGGTACCCTACTTTATTTTTCCACTTTTCGGCGTGATTAATATGTACACCCATGCCAAATTACTGCTTTCTAGTACTAAGAGTCTCTAAGTTAAGCTGGGGACACACAAACAGACAGACGTATATGGTGAAACTATAGGGTTGTTGTCTTTATTTAGATAAGTTAAGTACATGTCACAGTTTCAAAAGTTACTGCAGTCGAATTTATGATCGACTCGGTCTAATTTATGGGATTCAATTCGGCCCTGGTTCAGGCCATGGCTCGGAGCGAGAGTGCATGGGAGGCCGTCACCTCTTTCTGAGAGGCGCCCCGGGCGTCAGGAGTCGCAGGCCGATTCCCGGCCACCGTAGGCGCGGGCTTGCGGACTGTGAGCGATGGGTAGCTCACCGTCCAATAAGGACCAGGCCTGGGTCGACGGCACGTTGTGTTCCACGCATGCCTCAAAGAGATGTCAGCACCAACTGACGGGGTCCGTTAGGGTCAATGCCTGCCAGGGTTGCGAGTTTGTCCGAAAGGGATATCGTGGCCCTGGCACACAGGCAACGGAAGGAACACGGGTGGGTTTTAGTCTGTAAAAGTCTGACACGCCCTAGCTCCGCCCAGAGCGGGAGAAATTATTTGTTAATTTCCCACCCAAAAAAAGAAAGAAAGTAAAACACAAAATTCCATTTTCTCGGAAAAACTTAGCATTTAGATGGTTTATAAGTATGTAATAGGATTTGTAATAGGACGCATACCAAGCAAGAAATTTAACATGTCATAAAAAATATGATATGTCCCTAATACATAGTAACATATTGATAAAGATAAGCAAAAAGAGACAACAAAACAATGATACTGTAAAAATATGTATTTGTATTGTCTGCACTGGGGTGTAAAAGCCTTAATTACTGATCAGCATTTTGCCTCCCAAAAGATCTGTAGCAATGATTTCCAATTCCATCTATAGATAAAAGCGTTCCATTCAAAATAATTTGTGTGCAACATATTTGCAAAACCTTTTGTTAAATCCTAAACCTAATGAATCCTTGCAAATGGAAAAATAACAATCAAATCGAAATGGCGCGTTTTTTCTCTCCTCTATTAAATCCTCCTACACACCCGTTGCTAGGCAACTAGTTAAGCCCTATCACATTGGACTACAAACGCAGATAGAGGCCAGATGGACAAAGCTAACAATTTCTATCGATAAGGACGTCGAAGTTACGACAACAAGCGTTGTGCAACCCTTTGAGACTCAGTAGTTAGTGAACTTACCTACTCGTATGATTCTGTTGAGGGATTTTCTGTATTTTTTCGTCGGCTACCATCCAAATGTTTTTAGACAAAGCTGTCCTATGTTCTAACTGAATCATTTCACTCAGTATAACACATGAGTCATATGACATAGCAATAAACGGGTGATCAGGGTCAAGTGATCGAATCTTATGACGTCTTTTCCAAAAAAATATCATCTGTGTAGCAGGTACCCAACGACTTAAGATGCTGTTCAGGAACGAATTACAAACACTTCCAGACACTAAAATATTCACAAAATTAATTAATCACCAAAAATCTATAAATCAACTAATTATCATCATTTGGCCTATTTTTTGGCCAAAGAATCAGCATCGCCATACAACGTAGCAATACTGCCAATCTTAAGCACTTTTCCTGTTGATAGCGATGCGGAAGAGTTTTTTGATGACCTATGATTATTTCTTCTGCTTTTTAGGGTTCCGTACCAAAATGGTAAAAAGGAACCCTTATGGTGAGACTTAGTCTGTCTGTCTATCTGTCACACCTGAATATCTCAAGAACTACTAATGCCATCCACTTGAAATTTAGAATAGTTTTAGATGACGTTTGCCCAACTATGTTGCAAACAAGAAAAAAAATATACCTTTTTTGCAAAAGGGACTGAACGGGGATCTTAAAATTTTGAAGTGGGACTACTAGGGCATGTGGGGTATATTGATGTTTGTATATATGAAAGAGCGCTGTTTGCACATTCTCAAGCATTTATTTTTATTTTTTTAGGCACCATACTTTCCGACTTTTGATGAATGATGAATAAAAAAAAAATACCGTCCCCCCCCCCCCTTATCTCCGAAGTTTGCATAGATAAAAATCTGAAAATATTCTATGTGATAGAAGTTTATGTAAAGATTACAGGAAAAATAAAACGACGTCTCTAAATTGCACAGTTTTTCAGAAATCATCAACATCATATATACGTACGGACCCCTCGGTGCGCGAGTCCGACTCGCTCTTGTTTATATACTTGTACATATTATTATTTTTATTTTAAATCTATTAGTTTTTAAATTATGTAAATATTTTAGAAATATAATAAATACCTGATTATTGACACTATCATAATCGAATTTAAATAATGACCGTTAACGAGTTCACTAAGAATTCGCCCCGACATTGACACGGTGGCTACAGAATGTGCAGATTACTTCAGTAGGGCTTTACTAAAGAACTCGCGGTTAATTTAATCTCATTACCAGATATTTGGCGCACGTTACCATTTATTATTGTTTTTATTTCAATGTCACTTGTGCGACCTTAAGTAGTATTTGAAGGATTTGTATGTTGTTGCTGAATGTCCTTTGTTGAACCTACCAAATTCTAAGAGGAAAAGTACCTCAAATAAATAATAATATCCACGTGATGTATGTACAGTCAGAGACAAACGAAACCTACTCTAATTTTTTAAACTTAATTACTGAACAAAATATTTACTTAAAATCAGAACAGAAGTAAAATTAAAAGAATATTAACTCTTAGTTTATGAAAAGCTAAAAAGCAGTCTATCTAATCGTTTTGTATCGAATTTCATGATATGTAAAAGTGACAGTGTTAATGGAAGTCCATATACCTGGCTGCACAAATCATCAGGCTGTAGGATCCCCGCGCATTTATCAATCCTGCGGCATTTAATTTAGGCTTGCTTGTGACTCCAATAAGAAAATAAGGTGTGCAACGATGCCCAGAGATGAAGAAGTGATGGTCTGCCACTATTTAAAGTTCATGTTCGAAATGGCCTAGCGGAGGGTAGAAGTTCTAAATACTTTGGCAATGAATGCCTGCCTGCCCCATGGACTTGGGTACGTATCCAACACCTACCTACCTTAAATCTTGAGTTGAGCTGCACGATTACTGACAAATGCTTGCACTGGTTGGACAGGTCCACTCAAATTTGTGTGGTTATTTCCTAAAAAAAACCCTTTCAAACACGGAACTACATCACATGGTCCTCAGATGATCTGACCAAGAATATGTCTGGACTTTAAAACAGACTTTGACCCCTGAGTTTGTTTTGCCAGGGGTAGTCAGATAGGAAATGCCGACTCCATCTAGCTTATTTTTTAATTTTTAATATGACGTGTAAAAGTGATTCAGATATCCTATTTACAGAAACAATTTCGCTTCATTTAATTTCAGATGTTTCTTGGCAATACAAAAAAATACAAAATGCACCACAGTATCCAATTCTCAGCCTTTTACACTCAGTTTACCTCCGCTGCCTGCTTCAGGTCAATACTATCACCAATCACAGGAGAAATACAACATGCCGAATTTATAGTGCTACAAGATTTTTTTAGCACGTGGCTGAAATCGGAACTAACGCCGCCATGTTCTTTTTTCAATATATTTCACAGCAGTATTCAAAATCAAAATCAAAAGTCATTTATTCAAACTAGGCTTAGAATTAGCACTTTTTGAACGTCAAAAATTACATGAGACAGTCCCCCAAAAACGCCCACCCTTCACCACTTCCTAGTGCTTTAGCTGGGAAGAAGAAGTGGCGCAACAAACTCCCCAGCAGCACAGCTGTCTGTTCGCATATAAACTTGAAGAATACAATGTAAAATAATTTGCATTACGCAACACAAAACGTTAAATTAAATTATTTGCGTTATGTTAGCTAGCACACACCATTGTTGTCATTTGTACAACGCTCCCCTGACAACGTTTTTCGAGCACCTAAAAATCCTTGTGTAGGAACCTTGTGTGTAGGATCATTGTGTACGATCCTTGTGTAGGATTGTGTATCCTATAGTTGTACCTTTGATAATTTATGTCTAGATAGTGTCGCGCTGCAAAAGAACTAACACAAACAAGCCAACTTTGAGAAGCTGATGGGCGTGACAGCTGCGACTTACACTCGCGTCACGTCATTATGCTATCATTATGTTATTCTAGTGTGCGTGACATTCTGCGGCCAACAGTTGGGCGCATTTTTTTTTTACTAATTCACAGCGTTGTCTGTCTATGTAGACATATTTAATATTTTTGAGCTGTACTGAGGCTTGAGACATGATGTGTTGAGACTTCAATTCTGGACATGCCAAATCCTTCGTTCTTTCAAGTAATACTATCACTATGAATATAAAATAACATCACGCCTGAATCCCCAAAGGGTTTGAGCACAGGTACGTGTAACTATAGTAGTTACCTTTTTTTTTTCATGGGGTGGAAAATCCTCATGGATGTCCTCCGCCCTGAACGGGTGGAGGGGTCTGTCAGACTCTTACTGACTAAAAACCACCCCAGTGTTCCCTTCCTACACTTGCACCGCGGATCTTGGGATATTCTGAACTATAGTAGTTACCTATAGTAGTTACCTACACCAACATTTCTTCATTTATGTTTACGTCCTATGTAATAGGGGGCAAACCTATTGCCAACAACTGGCACAAATCTGAACTCCAGGCTACTGAGAAATTCATCATCATCATTCATTATTTCAGCCTTAAGACGTCCACTGCTGGACATAGCCCCTTTGTTGGTTTGCCATAATTTTCACGCTTGGCAGGCGGGTTGGCGATAGCAGTATGGTTTTAAAAATGCATAGAGAACGCTGCTGCCCATTCTCTAATAAGAGAAATTACTGATGGATAAACCCAAATTTAAGTTTGCCCGACCTGGGAATGAAACCCAGGATCTCATCTATGAAATATTATTCATATTATAACTGTGAACCCATACAAGTGCTCTGATGCAGTGTCTAGTCCAGTAGTACTACAGACGGAGGGTTAGCGTGAAGTCTTACGTGGACACGTGATTTATTAAACCTTTTCCACTTGACGTGCCTACTGGTTGATTACCTATTCACGAGCACCGATTGAAAGCCAGAATCGGTTATTCAAATTGCACTTAAATAAAAGCGTTATGTAAGTTCAATTTGAATAAACGATATATATAGATTAACTCACAGAAGCTAAAGCTGAATCAAATATACTGGTCCAGGCGAGCGCTGCACACAGCGCTGCCAGCGCCAACAGCGCCCCGCTGCCCGCGCCCACCCACAGCCAGCGCGGGGTGCGCCCACGCATCTTTACTGGTAATGGAGACACGCTGGAACAAGGGAAAATAATATTATTATTACTTTATTTAATATATTATAATCATCATCAGCTAAGAACAGTCCACGGCTGGACACTCTTATAAAGGGTTCTATAAGGTAGTGGCAACTCTTTTGCTAGCACGAATGTTATAATTTTACTAGCTACTCTTCCAATTTTAGTTGGTGTTATTCATTAGATGTTCTTTGAAAATTCGACTTTCGGTTCGCATGTCGTGCAGCAATTACAGCGCTAGAGATTTATCTGTCTTTATTTTTCTGTAAGTATATGTGTAGAATGAGACGAGATTCATGCAAAATCCGTTCCCTGAACAGATAAACTATCTATGATTCCGAGTTTCTTCTCCACGTAATTTTTAGGGTTCCGTACCCAAAGGGTAAAACGGGAACCCTATTACTAAGGCTCCGCCGTCTGTCTGTCTGTCTGTCTGTCCGTCTGTCTGTCCGTCTGTGACCAGGCTGTATCTCATGAACCGTGATAGCTAGACAGTTGAAATTACAGCCGCTATAACAACAAATACAAAAAAATGTTATAAAATAAATATTAAAATTTAAGGGGTCTCTCATACAACAAACGTGATTTTTTTGCTCGTTTTTGCTCTATATTGATAACGGCAACAGGTAGACGGTTGAAATATTCACAGAATCTGTAGATATATATTGACTTTAAAAATAAATAATTAAATTAAAATAAAACAAATATTTAAGGGGGGCTCCCATATAACAAACGTGTTTTTTTGCCATTTTTATAGATTATTGTACGGAACCCTTTGTGCGCGAGACCGACTCGCACTTGGCCGGTTTTTATTAATATTTTTCACAGAAACGTGGAATTGTTGATAAGATCCAGATCATGGTAATAAAATATAGCTACAAGTAAATAACAATTTACTTGTAGCAAATAAATAACTATATAACAACTAGCAATATAATATAATAATAACTAGCAATAAATAACAATTTCCTTGTTCATTGTAAGCATGCCCGCAGGAAATTATCATTTCAGCCGAAAGACGTTCACTGCTGGACATAGGCCTTTCCCAAAGGGGAGGGTTGCCATAATCGCCACGCTTGGCATGCGGGTTGGCGATCACAGTATGGTGTTAAAATGCATAGAGAACGCTGCTGCCCATTCTCTAGTAAATCCCTTAGTCGCGTTTTACGACACCCACGGAAAGAAATAGGGGGGTGCTTTACGTCCGGCACCACAGGGCACTACCGGGATTAAAAGTGCATATATGTATTAATCCAGGTAACATTGTTTACCTGGATTAATACATATATGCACTTTTATGAAGACAATGTATTAATTCCGTAATACATTGTCTTCATAAAACTCTGTTGGTTTACGCGGTGCACTCCAATTAAGCTCCTAATCGGCATGATGTTTTCCCACATCTTCAACAATCATCATTATATTTCAACTAATTTACACAAAACCCTTATTAATTATACACCTAAATCTTCCTCATGAATCACTCCGTCCATTGGTGGAAACCGTATGAAAATCCGTTCGGTAGTTTTTGAGTTATCCCGTTCAGACAAAATGGACGCGGCCGGACTTTGTTTTATAATATTTTATGTAGCTTTGACAAGTTTTGTCAGATTTTTTAGCTATAGACGTGTCGGAAACTAAATGAAATGAAATATATTAACTGGCCAAGTGCGAGTCGGACTCGCGCATGAAGGGTTCCGTCCCATTATCTATAAATATGGCAAAAAAATCACGTTTTTTGTATGGGAGCCCCCGTTAAATATTTTTTTAAAGAGAATATACAACTAAATATTCTGTGAATATTTCAAGCGTCTACATCTTGCCATTATCAATATAGAGCAAAAACGAGCAAAAAAAATCACGTTTGTTGTATGTGAGCCCCATTAAATATTTATTTTATTAATTAGTTTTAGTATTTGCTGTTATAGCGGCAACAGAAATACATCATCTGTGACAATTTCAACTGTCTAACTATCACGGTTCATGAGATAAAGCCTGGTGACAGACGGACAGACAGACGGACAGACGGCGGAGCCTTAGTAATAGGGTTCCCGTTTTACCCTTTGGGTACGGAACCCTAAAAATGATTATTAAAAAATAAGAAGTTTGGTTCACATACTTTTCGATATACAAAAGAACATCCAATCGCCACATTGTAAGAAGAAAACAGAACTCTACACATTGATATACTGATAGGTTAATAAATAAGACAATATAACAAAAGAAATACACTTTTTATCACACCACATCTGTCTTTACGTTCCGCCTAATCTCGAAACAAAAAAAAAACTGATTTTGATCCCTCGGGCACTAGTTACTTTGCATGTTTCGAGGTATAATTTAATTAGTTCTACTCATTAATTTAATAAACATAATGGGGCTGTGAACGCGTTGACTGTTTGTAATACACTGATATATTTTACAAAACTTTGTTGATAAGCTGATACTTTGTAATCACTAAATCGATAAAACAATCATTTATATAGTTACTAATTTGTTTGTCATTAAAATAATTAAGGTTAATTACTATTCAATTAATAATTATGTCCGAGCTGTGAACTACTGTACTTAGAAGATGTAATAATCATTCTATTGATCCCTATCTCGTTAGTAAACTGTGTCATTAAAGATCTAATAATAAACAAAAAAAAATAAGAACATAAACACACCTCTTTAGGTACACCTCTGCCTGACCCTTGGGGAATATAAGCGTGATGTTATGTTGTTAGGAACATAATACTTAACATTTATTTGTGAAACTACAAATCAATTAGTTTTGACATATTCTTACCGTTTAATTAAAATTGTAAGTACGTAGGTAATACCAAGTTCTTGGGGATTATCTCCTCATCATCTTTCCCCCCTGATCCTAATTTATTTACGGTCAGTGCAACAGGTATTTTTCTTCAATTATTCATCATCATCATATCAGCCGAAACACGTCCACTGCTGGACATAGGCCTCCCCCAAAGGTGGCGGTTTGCCATAATCGCCACGCTTGGCAGGCGGGTTGGTGATCGCAGTGTAGTTTTAAAATGCATAGAGAACGCTGCTGCCCTGTAGGAAGTCCCTTAGTCGCCTTTTCCGACACCCACGGGAAAATAGGATGGTGCTATTCTTTACGTCCGGCACCACACGGGCCACGGCACATTATCTATGTACATAGGTACAAAGAAATACCTCGTCTGTTTCAGACGCACTTGACCGGTTTCAGAGTTTCGTTCCCCCTTATTACAAAACAAGGTTTATCTTCAGATCCAGGTTTAAAACATGGGGCCATTATTGAATTTCAAACTTTATTCCGACTATGGTAAAGTTCCTAAACACAAAACTGACAACTTAGTACCAAACTAAGTTTTCAGTTTTGTATAAAGAACGGTATTTCAATAACAGTTACGTTCTTGTTACAAAAACAGGCTCCATGGTTCAAGCCATGTCAAAATATAAATCTTGTTTTGTAATAAGACGGTAAGTGTCTACACCTTTCTTCAGAATATTTTTATTTATTTAACCATTTATGGACGCACATATTACATGAACAGACAAGAAAAAATACGTAGGTAAAAAGGTGATGCTTATTTCTAAAGAAATATCTTCTAGCATACCTGCGTTAGAAAAGTCGATAGATAGATGTGCACAACGTGTGTAAGAGTAGACGAGAAAATAGAATACATACTATCAAAAATAATTTACTTAATAAAATAAAACAAATAATATGAGAATATAGTAACGTATCAATCAATCAATCATTTATTTTGTTAAACATAGGTATGGTTACAGATAGTAGGTATATGTCTAAAATATGTTAATTATGTTTTGCTAATATATGGCGTACAAAATTAATATAAACAAGAAATTTAATTAAGGGGGCATGCGAATAGATTACATTAATAAAAAATAAATCAATTTAAAATTTATGTCAGTAAGTTAAAGAGATCATTACAATTTTAGATCAATAAACACATTCATACATAATCAATAAATTAAATCATAAGTGGCTAATTAGCAAGTCGGGATCGTCATACCTCTGTTTATCAGTAGTAAACTCAGTGATGGAGTAGTAACATCTATCTAAAAGGAATTTAAACAAAGACCTCTTAAAGGATCCCAAACAGTCTTTATTTCTAATAGCTGCTGGTATTATTATATATTTTTGGGGCCATACCTAGCACACTTTTTCCGAAAAACGCGGTTTTATGAGACGTAACATGGATGGTATTCTGATAACGGCGAGAGCGCAGTTTTTCAAATAAATGTAGGTTACAGCGAACAAACACTCCCAAATTTCATATATGTACATAGAAACATACTTCTAAAATAAATATCACTAGGATATTAATAAAGTGTTGCACTAAGAATGATACTTCTAGTTCTATAAAAACAATTGCCTCTGACAACTTACTATCGTCGGCTGGTCTACTTCAGGCATATCACAATTCTATTCTGTCATTCTCAGATCTAGGGAGAACACTGCAACTGTTTCAGTGTTTATCGTGAATTTATTATAAACGAGCTGTGCCCGCGGCTTCGCTCACGTGACTCTGTATTCTATTGGCGTTATAAGTTGCATGACATGGCGAACAAACAAACTTGAATTTGAAAAGAAAGTTGTATGAGATAGCATCCTTCCATGCCTTACAAATGGATGCCAAACATGGTCTCTACGGATAAAAGAAGACCACAAACTCGGAGTTATGCAAAGGAAAATGGAGAGAAGCATGTTGGGTAATGAATTGTCAGAGAAAAAAAAATCAGCTGTTCCCTACATTTAAGTTCGCTGAACTCGTCAAAATGTAGGGAACAGCTGATATTTTTTTCGCGATTTCAACTTTGGTCCCATAGTAAAAGTTGTTCATAATGATGAATACAATGACCCCTTAAGAGGTTTAGTATAAACAAAAACTAATGTTGTATACTTACATATTTTAAACTATATTTCGCTTACAAGCACATATGAATAATATACAATTATCAATATGAATTCAACTCAAATAATAGTAAAAATGATAATGTAATGTTGTAATTGTATAATTACCAATACTTACGTGATATGATAAAATAATTATTATTTATTTATTTATTTATTTAATACTTTAAGCACAGAAATGTACAGAGGCGGACTTAATGCCATAGGCATTTTCTACCAGTCAACCTTTGGGCGATGCAGAGACAAACAGTGGTAGGTGCAATAGTGAGAATTGAGGAATAAAATAATATTATTTAAATATAAAGATATACATATACCTATTAAAACTATAAATATAATATATAAACCTAATTATATATATAAATCTATGCACAAATAAATATACATAAATATATTAAAATAATTAAGACAAACAATGGGAAAACATTACCGTTGTGATGATACTGCCAGCTTCTTGCGAATGTGCTCGCGAACTTTAACTTTAAAGGATAATCGGTTGGTTGCCACCCTGATTTCCTGGGGAAGCGCATTCCACAGAGAGATAGACTGAACGAAAAAGGAAGAGTGAATGAAGTCTGTGCGGTGAGTGGGACATTGCAAAAGACGATTGTGAGATGAACGTAAATTTTTATTATGGTTGGTGCAAATGTACTGAAAGTGGGGGGCTAGATAACTAGGGGAAGAGGGAGAGTCAAGAAATGAAAACAAGGTGGTTAGCGCCCTTTGCTCTCTGCGCTGGCGTATGGGTAACCACTTTAGAAGCGACCGATGCACAGAGATATGATCATATTTACGCAGATTGAAAACGAATCGAATGCAGTTATTTAGAAGACGGTCAAGTTTGTCGAGGAGATCTGCATTCAGGTCATAGTAGCACAGATCACCATAATCGATGATAGGTAAAATTAAGGACTGCACAAGCATTGTCTTCGTACTCGATGGTAATACATTTTTCAACCGGTACAGAGTTCGCAGCGTTCCAGTAACCTTCTGGCTTACCCTAGCGACTTGAGTACGCCAGCTCAGG
This sequence comes from Tiliacea aurago, assembly GCA_948098905.1. Taxonomy (NCBI): domain Eukaryota; kingdom Metazoa; phylum Arthropoda; class Insecta; order Lepidoptera; family Noctuidae; genus Tiliacea; species Tiliacea aurago. The sequence goes on along the minus strand of OX402583.1, from coordinate 2,012,769 downwards.
GTATTATCAATGTGCAAGCCCAGATCCTTCACGTCAGTGCCAAAAGGAACGATCGCACCATTGAAAAGAACTGGAGGCAAGGTTGTACCATCCACCTTGCAAATGCCACGAGGACTGCCAATGATGATCGCCTGACACTTCGTAGGGTTTACAGCTACACCGAATCTATCAGCCCAGGTTTTAATGGCTACCAGATCCCTATTTAATTTGTCTACAGCGTCAGGTAATTCATCAACCTTTCCATGACAGTACAACTGCAAGTCATCTGCATACAGATGATACGCACACTGAAGTTCGGAAGTTATAAGATTTATAAAAATAGAAAACAGAAGAGGAGAAAGTATACCGCCTTGAGGAACGCCAGCCTCCAAGTCACACCAGCATGAAGAAGAATCCTCAACATGAATGGACTGCTGACGCTCCCGAAGGTAAGAGGAGAACCATTCCAGTGCTTCTTGAGATACCATAACATACGATAGAATGGCTAACAGGATGTCGTGACTGACGGTATTAAAGGCATTCGAGAAATCAACCAACACTAGAACAGTAATTTTGGTGTCTTCCAGTCCAGCTCTTATATCGCCAGTCACTTTAAGGAGGGCGGAAACAGTGCTGTGCCCAGGCCTGAACCCAGATTGAAGAGGGCTAATGAGAGAGTTGCGATGAACAAAGTTGGAGAGTTGTTTGTGGACACAGGCCTCAAGCACTTTGGATAGGAAGGGAAGGATAGAAATTGGACGAAAGTCGGTAGGAAGAGAGGGATTGGAAACCTTAGGTAGTGGAGTATTATGCTCAAATTGTTCTAAGTAAATAAATTATATGGTAGAATAAAGCATTTTTATTTTTTTATTTACATGGCGAATAGGCTACAAAATAACCTTTTACTTCAAAGTCAAATTATTTATTTCAAATAGGCACATAAGAGGTACGTCGTACGGAACGTCAAAAATTTACAAAAAAATAGAATTAGAATTGAGTACATTAATTTATATGATCATACATCGTTGATAATGTAACTAAAATAGCCATTCTTTGACATGTCAAGATTGACTGCATAGCATCTTGTAGGTATAGCGTGATGATATTAATTTTAGAGCTGAAATCCTTTAACTCTCTGCAATATAAAAAAAAAATCTCGTCTAATAAAATCTCGTGTAAGGAAAACGGACATAATGCAATATTGCTAATGATGGGGAATTAGCAATATTTTATCATGTCCGTATAATTTAGCAAATATCGGGATAATTATGGTCTATTCTATGACCAGACCTTTAAAGGCTTCTACAGACCGGCGCGACTCGCGATGCGACACAAAGGCACCGCTCGTCGTGCGACACGCGGGGCCTTTGTGTCGCGTCGCGTATCGCGCCGGTTTGTAGAAGCCTAAGGAATATTTGTGCAAGATTTGAACAGAATCTATTTAATAGTTTTTGCGCCAATCCGGAACATATATCCAGACAAACGGACAAAATCTATATTTTCGGCATCAGAATCGTTCCTACACCTCGGAGGAATTACTTTTTTCAAAAGTATTCAATGAAAAGAAAGAAAGAAAGAAAATGCAGTTATTTAGCACAGGCTAAAAGGCACACTCTTTGTTATATCTATGCACATCATATAATTTATAGCAGATCAAAAATAAAAATAAAACGAATAAAAAGTGTAAATTGCGATGTACGAAATGATGTAGTTGAAAAGTCTGCCTTACGGCTGCCCCAAAAAGGCCCAGTTCAGCAAAAATGCCAGACAACTAGTGCCTGACGCTGGTTTTCAACTGGACCTGATGCACGGTTTTCACTACGTAACTATTTTATTATAGTTTTATTGATGTATTGCTATTCCCCCTATCACGTGTAATCTTAATTCTACTGCATATTACTACAATACCATATACATTTATTTATGATTTAGTAAAATAACCTAAATCTACGGTAAATGAGACAAAAACAAATGGCCCAGTGCGAGTCGGACTCGCACAAGAAGGGTCCCGTACCGTATTAAGATTATATGTACGTCGTAATCAACGGTACGGGTACGGAACCCTCAAAACACAAATGATTTGAATATCATTTTATTTTAAGTCTCTAGAACAATAATATTACACAGACTGCAAAGAGAAATGCACGATAGTTAACAATAAAAAACCGATGTTAAAATATTATCAATTTCCAGGAAATATGTACGTCGTAATCAATTTTATTCTGACGATAATATTTTATTATTGTATTAATTGTATTATCATGTTATACAATACGGGTCTTATCACAACATATCCGGCTAAGGCTATTCTCCTTTCGAAGACTGGAGATATCTAATCATATGATTACGCAGCTCCATAGAAAATACTGTCCGACCACTCTATCTATGCAATTTGCTATGAAAATAGGTTTAATCAAGGAATACGCTACAAAGTTTGAACGAATTTTGTCCTGTGCTACGCAGAATCTGACATACGCTACGAAGTTCGAATGAAAACAGTGCGTAATTTTTCTGGTGCTACGCAGAATATGACAAGCGCTACGAAGTTTGAACGAAAATATTCCATGGTTTTGACCGTTGCTACGCAGACTCTTAACACGCTACGTAGTGGCTACGAAAAGTCTGCCATGTTCACTCAATGAATACTCGTTGCCACGCAAAGACCTAATATGGTACGTAGTGGCAACAAAAATTATCGCTTCATATGTACTTAATTTGATTGATTTAAAAAAAAACGCAGTACCAAAAGTTATTTTTCCAACACAATCTAACACAATTTGGTGGAATTTTTCGACGCCACACTTGAGATTTTATTGTTTTTAGGGTTCCGTACGTCCGTATGAAAACAAAACCCTTATAGAATCACGCGTGTGTCTGTTTGTCTGTCCGTCTGTCACAAACAAGTTCGCTCCGAATCTTATTTACCGATTTAGTTGACATTTGGTACACACATGTTCAAAATTAATTCTCCTCACTTTTAGGAGGCAATTACGACAATTTTTTTTTTTTTTTTGCAAACTTTACAGTGTGACACGTGAAATGAAAGGCCAGGGGTGAGAGGGTCTCAAATACCTTCGTTGCTACTAGCACCATTAACAGTTCCATGATGGAACTACTGATGTTTTTTTTTAATCAGTAGTTCCATTTTTAAAGAATCTAAAAATAATGGATTTTTTATCACTAGTTCCACATTATTATTTATATATTTTTTCATTATTTTTAACGTAATAGGTTTTAAAGTTATTTAAGAAAATAGATGAAACTTACCGTTCCTCCGCCCATATCTCCCAAACTACTTGGCCTAAAGTTTTGAAAAAAATACTGAAAGTGATCTATCTATACTTATAGATTACAGGAAAACGTATAAGAATTCTATGGTCTTAAAATAACATGGTAGATCTCTCAATATTGTGCGTACAAACTTACATTTGCAGTTGGTATGTATGGGAGACCATGTTTTTCAACTACAAAGTTAAGTTTGTCTTGGGATAAGTTGATTCTAACTACGGAACCCAAAACACGTATTGGCATCTAGTTGACCGACATTTTCAGTTCAACTCGATCAAAAACTGGTGCATTGTTTTACAAGATTTATGTTCTCTAGATGGCATATAATGCTTTCATGTTTATAGGGGGAATTGTCAAAGGAAACCGGTTACTGTGCACATTACATTTTATGAAATGTTTCCATTCGATTGGGATATTATGATATTAACTATAAAGCCATAACGGACTCGATAAAACGTCATTGTGCGTGGACCGACACACACTTGGCCTGTTTTATTTAATGTTTATTATTAGTAACAGTATAAGTAGTTTACGCCCTAATGTAATAAGAATATTTGTAAATACATGTAATTACAAATCCAATACAACAAAATTATGTTCCAAGTACCAGTAACCCTGACATGGCCTAGATGTGTTACATAAGGACTCACTGACCGCAACCGATCGATAACAGTATCGCATAACGCTTCCAGTTAGACGTATGATTAGGACAGCTGTAGTTTATGCAGGTCTGCGTTTGATTACCTAATTAAATCTCCTGGCAATACAGAAGAATATATCAAGGTTGAACAACTCTGTCTACCTATTCCCGATTACAGGGTTAATAAACACAAATAATAATTTATTGTTTGTAATTTATTCTTCTTTAATGTCAGGAGATTTGAGTATGCTTAAGGCGACGATAACCGACTTTTAATGATTTTATACTGAAGATCACGTCTAAACGAGTAGTGTTAATATTTGAAAAATATATAAATGTTAATTTAGAGCATTTTCTCAATAACTTAATATGTGAATATTTTAGATTATGTTTATATTACATAGTGTAATTAATTTTTACAGCTATGTCAAACCCGGATAAAAAACTGAGAATGGCGCAAAATCTACCAAGCGTATTTTTTTGAAACCTTCACCAATTTAAAGATAATTTAATTGTTGATCTTTTAGTATACGCGTTTTATTAAAATACCTTTTGTTTTGTGTATAATAAATTAATAATGCGTCAAATTGGGGACAGCGCTCCTTGATGGGCGAGTCCTATTACTGGCTGAACGTACGACGTGTTGCGTGAGTTCAGTACAGAACACGCAAGCTAATATATCTGCGTCTTAAATGGTTTGGTCATGGTGAGAGGATGAATGAAAGGCGAGTAACAAAAGGTACAACAACAAGAAAGCCAACAAGACAGCTAACAAGGCAGATGTGAGTGGAAACGCCACCACCGGGAGGAGACGCCCTAGGAGGACATAATAGTGACCTAATTGGTGATCTATTCTTCGAAAGGTCAGGTGCGTGGTACTCGTAACCGGCGTGAGTGTGTGACCAGGGCCTCAAGTCTGCTATTACAATAGTGTCAGAATGGTCGATCATTGATTTCATAATTGTTGATTTTGACAAGTTTCGTAATCTACTATTATAATGGCGTGATTATGACTTTCCAATGGTCGGCCACTGACACTACATTGAAATAAATTGCATTTATTGGTAATCTCGTACATTATGACAAATGAATGACATTTCTACTAATGGGTTTTATAATAATGGCAGTACGACAATGCCATTATAAGTAACACAGTTCTATTACGAGAACATTGACCGACCAATGATCGACCATTATGAATTTAGCAGATTACGAACTTTTAGCAAAATGACAATGGGATCGTGTTGGAATGACTGAGTTTATAAAAATTGAGTTGTATGTATGTGTGTATGTATGTGTATTGAGATGGATACTTTTTCAAGAAGGATAAACTGTCATTATCATTCTGAGAGACCAATAGATATTTTTACATAGAGAACAAAACAACGTCTTTTAGGGTTCCGTTAGTCAGCAAGGAATATAGTTTCGCGTGGGAATGATTTTTTTTCTCGTCTATCCCATGGTGTGGGATATCGTTGGATAGGCCGTTCAAAAATATTGTGGGTTTGTAAAAAACATTTTTCGATTTAGGGATCCGTTTGCGTAGTTTTAAGCTTTAAATTGCTCTATTTTGTTAGAGTCAAGTCTCTGCCAGCTAAATGGTTGTTTTTGGATATGTGGAATAAATCACGGCAGTAATATGTACCTATATAACGAAGTTAAAAGGAAGACTAACACAGCTAAGTAGGCTTTATAAGTTAACGAATAATAGTCTACCGACTTACATTTTCAGTTGGAATGTATGGGAGAACATGTTTTTTAACAACAATGTTAAGTTTTCTCTTGGGATAAATTCATCCCAACTACGGAACCCTTCATTGTGCGTGGCGACATGCATGGTGACCATTAAAGTCCAAGTACTTATATTATTTTCTTAAAGTTTTGTAATATGCACTTACGATGTTGTACACTATTTAGGATTATTTTAATGGAAGATTTTTTTATCTGTCCTGAAAAACCTAGTAGTAGTTTTTTTAGGGTTCCGTACCTCAAAAGAAAGAAAAAACGGAACCCTTATATGATCACTTCGTTGTCTGTCAGCGTGTCATGACCCTTTTTCTCAGGAACGCGTGGAGGTATCAAGTTGAAATTAATATCAAGTACGTAACTCTATGATCCCTTGGAGCTCTAACAAAATCAAGCTTCTGATTCAACGCAATAAAAAAATACGGCGATTTATGCGACATATTTTGATCCTACGGAACCCTTCATTATGCGTGGTCCGACACACACTTGGCCGGTTTTGTAATCCTTAACGGAACTGAAGTTAATTGCTTGCCTGTCGTTTAGCTTAGAACAACAGGGTTTTATGTTACATCTGTGTTTAGACATGCAGAAGACCTTGAAAACAAGATCAAATAACCTTAGATTTACCTTACAACCTTTATCTAATGCTTTATAAAAAGTTCAGTGATTTGACAAATTGCAAATGAATGTGCGACAGCAGCGAAATTACCTACAGAATCTATATCAATATAAATAAAGAGGTAAATTGTTTGTATACATGTTTGTCAAACTCAAACTCAAACCGCCTTATTACAAAATAAGATTTATATTTTGACATGGCTTAAACCATGGAGCCAGTTTTTGTAATAAGAACGTAACAGTGATTGAAATACCGTTCTTTTTACAAAACTGAAAACTTAGTTCGGTACTAATTTGTCAGTTTTGTGTTTAGGAACTTTACCATAGTCGGAATAAAATTCAAAAATCAATAATGGCTCCATGTTTTAAACCTGGGTCTGAAGATAAACCTTGTTTTGTAATAAGGCGGTAAGCATTTATTTCAAATAAACCAATTACAGGAACTTTTGAATTGGCAAGTGCCTGTAAATGGTTTAATTGAAATAAATGCTTTGTGTTTGATGCGTTTGAGTTTGATAAATTCAGAAAGTAAGTCTGTCTTTCTGTGACTTAACACGCTTATAACGGTTTGATGAACACACGGATAGACCATGACGAAAGTACTTAGGATACTTTTTATCCTGGTCGTCATTACTTTCCCTTAGGCCCATTTACGAATCCCAAGAGGGCGAAGTAGCGGGCCAAAGTTAGTTTATATGTACTAATAATAAATTGAAGAGTTTTTTTTTTTCTTTATTTGTCTGAACATGCTAATCTCTTTTTTTTTTTTTTTTTTTTGGTGGGAAATCATCAAATAACTTCTCCCGCTCTGGGCGGAGCGAGAGGGAGTGTCAGACTTTTACTGACTAAAACCCACCGTGTTCCTTCAGATGCCTGTGTGCCAGAGCCACGATATCCCTTTCGGACAGGCTCGTAACCCTGGCAGGCATTGGCCCTTTCGGACCCCGTCAATTGGTGCTGACGTCTCTTTGAGGCGCGCGTGGAACACAACGCGCCGTCGACCCGGGCCTGGTCCTTATCGGACGGCGAGCTACCCATCGCTCACCGTCCGCAAGCCCGCGCCTACGGTGGCCGGGAATCCGCCTGCGATTCCCGACGCCCAGGGCGTCTCCTGCGGCGACTTAGGGCTGAAGGGCGGGCACCCTGCCTCACCCTCATGCGCTCCGCCTCCTCCTTCGCGAGCATTACTGTTTCGCAGAAGGAGGTGACGGCCTCCCATGCACTCTCGCTCCGAACCATGGCCTGAACCAGGGCCGGACGCGAGAGATCGTCGCCGCCGATCGCCTCCGTGAGGACACGGCGGTGCTCCGCCCAAGCAGGGCAGACCTCCACCGTATGCTCCACCGTGTCCTCCGGGCGATCCACACAGTGGTGACACCCGGGCGTTTCCTCCCGCTTTATCCTGAACAGGAACCTCCCGAAACAACCGTGTCCGGTGAGGACCTGCGTCAGGCGGAAGGTGAGGACGCCGTGGCGCCTCTCTAGCCACTCCTCAAAGAGGGGACTTACCGCCGCAATTGTGGCGTGCCCAAACATGCTAATCTCTGGAACTGCCAGTCGGATTTGAAAAAAACTTTTTGCATTTGATAGCCCCATTCTTGAAGAAGGTGAAGAAGGCGAAGAAGAATTAACATCACGCAAGGACCCTTAGGAGCCGAGCAAAAAGAAAACAGTCTGAAAGAACGCTAAGCGAAAACAAAGTAATAGCGCGGGCGATGCGATGCGACGCAGTGGGGCGGGGGAACAAGTCACGGGCAGATACTAGTATTCTATATTTTTAACTCTAGCTTCTGCCCGCGACTTCGTTCGCGTGAAAGTCGTAAGACACCACAATATACAAATAACAGACACATTTTTATAAAAAAACTGCCTCGTTGGTCATGAGGTTGGTTTCGGGCATGAGGCCCTGGGTTTGATTCTCGGGTCAGGCAAAGTATTATTGGGTATTGCCGTCTGGAATTTCTCAGTTACAGTCCGAAGTCTGAATTTGTGCCCGGTTAGTGGCAATTGGCTCGTATTTTTAACATAACAAAACGTCGCACTTGTGTTACTCAAACCAGAGAATGTATTTAAAAGGTTGGAAAAGGCTATCATTTCATAAACGTTTGAAAACTTTCCAGAAAATAAAACTAAAGGTCATGCCCCACGTGTTGTAGGTGTGGTGTTGTATTGTGTTGTACCGATAGAGCCACCCAGACACCAATCAAATAATGCATAAATAATATCGATCGACAACCCCTAGGGACTGTCTAGGCTAACAAATAACTGTAACCACGCGACGAGCGGAACCGGGTACATACACTCATAACATCACGCTTGTCAAATTCCCTAAAGGGACAGGTAGGGTGCTCATTTAACTAATTGAGATTTAGCTAAAGAGCAATAGTGGAGCCCATGGTTGAACGCTGGCCCCCAAAACACAGGTCCAGGCCTTGTTTGGGGGTTAGGATCAGCTTCTTGGCAATATATTTTGTGTGCTATATTATTTCGACCTACTTGTTTGTAACATGTTTAAGTGTCAAATAAATGTTTTTATTTATTTCCTTTGTTTCAATAAATACTTTTGTAAATATTAGAATTTCAAAAAATATATAAAACATTTAAAAATATAAAAAATAGTAGCCCACCGGTATCGGGAACAGGGTCCAAGATACAGGTCAGGGCCCCAGAGAGAGGAACCTCCTAACAATGCGAGCCGTGTCCAGAAGTACCGCTCTCTGAATCAGGCCCTTAATCAAGCTGCCCAATGAGAGCCTCCTTAGGTGTGGGTCGAGGCTCTTGGCAACTAAGCCATTAGCTATTTTTTTAATTATTAGAATCTTTGATACTTTGCAAAATTCCAAGAGCTTATTGCCACTAACCGGTAAAATAGACTTCGAATCGCTACTGTGAATTCTCTAGTAGATAAAACAAATAAAACTGCCCGACCTGGGGATCAAACTCAGGACTTCACGCTTAGTAGCCGCACGCGACCACTACATCAACGAGGCAACACATACAGTCAGGGAGCAAATTGATTACCAATACCTTTGCGTCATGTTCACCGCAAATAAACGTATTTTCTTTCTTTTTTTAGGGTTCCGTAGTAAACAAGGAACCCTTATAGTTTCGCCATGTCCGTCTGTCTGTCTGTCCGTCCGTCCGTCTGTCCCCGGCTTAGCTCAGAGACGCTTAGTCCTAGATAGCTGTAATTGGCATGTGTGTACATATTAATCACGCCGAGAAAGACATGTTTTTAGGGTACCTCCCTTGCACGTAAAACGGGGATTTTTTTTTTCTCGTCTAATACATGGTGTGGGGTAACGTTGGATAGGCCGTTTTAAAATATTGTTGGTTTGTGAAAGCCATTTTTCAATTCTGAGATCCGTTTGCGTAATATTAAGCTTTAAATTGCTATGTTTTGTTAGAGTCAAGTGTCCCTCCCCCCCTGCCAGCTAAATGGTTGGTTTTGGATATGTGAAAAAAATCATGGCAGTAGTATATATAACGAAATTAAAAGGAAAACTATCACAGCCATTTAGGGTTTACAAGTTAACGAGTAATAGTCGACCAACTTAAATTTGCAGTTGAAGAATTGATCGTAACGTACATCGATATATGGGGGAGCATGTTTTTCAACTACAATGTTAAGTTTGTTTTTGGGATAAATTCATCCTAACTAACCCTTCATTGTGCGTGGTCCGACACGCACTTGGCCGGTTTTTTTTTTAATTCAAACTGTCCGTATATTCAAATCATGTCCGACATTATTTGACAGTTGTATGAATATAACTCGGCTAATTGACGTAGGGTGACAACAATAACTTTGTCTACATAGCACAGGAACTCCACACTTACAAAGAAAAAAAAAAGAAAAGAAAGAAAAAACGTTTATTCTGCACAAACAAAACGCACGTTACAATAAAACAACACAAATTGCACACAAACAAAGTAGCCAAAAGCCCCGCAATCAAACAATAAAAAGTTCGACAATCTTGTCTATTGCTAGATGTCAGGGCCAGGGACCAAAGACAATTTAAACTGCATAGTACTCTGTGGTGTTGCGACACTGGCAAATGACAACAAACAAACAATCAAAATAAAAACAAAATGCTGATTGCCGAGTGGAAAAATAACTACTTTTGAAACAAACAAATAACTTTATCACAAACACGTAAACCGTGCGTCGTATCTGCGCAAGAACAGGTCATTGCTCAGCAAAATACTGTGACTTCGGACAAACTTATCGTCAACAGTGCTGATTTTCAGCAATTAGCACTCGAATACACACACACACACACACACACACATGCACACATGCGCATGTGCTCTACATGCACATGTAGGTATACTTACAAGTTAAACTTTATCACAAGGCCAAAGAAGATTGTGATTATGTCCTACATTGGCAAAATCCCTTAGGAAATATATAGTCCTCCATAATTTATGGAACGGTAAGAAAGTTCTTTGTATGAATATTTTCTGTCTTGGCGTAGCAGATAAGGGTTAAATAAATGGTAAGTATATTTTTCGTTTAACATAACATAACATCACGCTTGTAGTCCCCAAAGGGTTAGGCAGAGGTGTACCTATAGTACACCCATATTTTGCCGGTTATGTTTAAGTCCCTTATAATAGGGGGCGAGCCTATTGCCATCAACCGGGCAGAAATCTAGACTCCGGGCTGCTACCGAGAAATCCCTAATGGAAAATCCCAATAACACTTTACCCGACCTGGGAATCGAACCCAGGACCTCATACTCAGCAATAGTGCTTCATCATTCATCATTTCAGCCGGAAGACGTCCACTGCTGGACATAGGCCTCCCCCAAGCAAGGGGGGTTTGCCATAATCACCACGCTTGGCAGGCGGGTTGGCGATCACAGTATGGTGTTATATACGTATATAGTTATATGACATTTGTAAAATGCATAGAGAACGCTGCTGCCCATTCTCTAGTAAGTTCCTTAGTCGCTTTTTACGACACCCACGGGAAGAAATGGGGTGATGCTATTCTTTACGTCCGGCACCACACGGACAATAGTGCTTGCGATTCATTATATTTATACCTATTATTTTTCGTTTAATTTTTCTTTCATTCTTATATTTATTTGCATTCCATAATCTTTAAAGGTAATGGCTTAAAGCTAAGGTACAATTACGGACCCTGTAGGGCACAGCAAATGGTTTAACAAAAAATAATTCTTAAAATAAAAATAAAATTAGGAAACAAATTAGCAATCAACAATTTTAAATAATATTAAATATATTAAAATTGGAGTCTTGTCCCTTACAAGTACTTGAGTTTGGATAGGCCGATCGATTCTATAAAAATCTCGCTTTGAAAACTTTAGGTGACGTCAGGGTTGCGAGTTTGCGAGTTTGTCTGAAAGGGATGTCGTGGTGCTGGCATACAGGCAACTGAAGGAACACCGATGGGTTTTAGACAAAAAGTCTGACACGCCCTCCCGCTCCGCCCAGAACGGGAGAAGTTATTTGATAATTTCCCAACCAAGCTGAGCTGGCGACAATGTTAATCCCTAGCGATGCCTAGCATCAGATGGATGACAGGTCACTTCAAGGCCACTTAAGTTATCATGATGAGATTTTTACAACATAGACCAGTAGGAAATACTGAAAGATTTCTTGGGATGTACACAGTTAACATCAAAAATAAGTAGATACAAGTCGCCATTGTATAAAAGGGTATTTTGGATTTTGCTATTGTCTTGGTGAGATTAAGCACGCGTTCTTTACCTCACACTTTATTTTGATAACAAAATCTGTTTGTAGTGTTGTGTGGTGTTGTGATTGTTTTGTGTGGTCTGGTTTGGGTATAAGGTTTGTATTTTAAGCTTCTTGGCACTCATTTTCTAAGGAAATGAGTGCCGAGGAACCCCCTGATGGGGGTGGAGGGACTCCTCCAGATATTATGGAGGTTGTGGAGTGTTCCCAAAACACTGATCGCGTAAGATCCGAGATTAGAAAGCGTCCCGGAGGTCCTGAGATTTTTGTTGACGCGAAAAGAAATAAGCCGCCGTCTGACTCAATTCAGTCCGTATTTACTAAGCCAGGTTTTGAGAACGACTCCAAAATCCTCTATAGTGAGAATGACAGAGCTCCTTTCACTATATTTGTCTCTAGGGTGGAAATAGACCCTAAGCAAGGCCTAACTTTAAATTCTCTTAAGTTTGCCCAATTTATTTTTAACAAAGGTTTTAAAGGGGTTGTTCAAGGCAGTGTCAGGTCTTTGGGCCGTAACAGGATGTCTATTGATTTCATGACATTCAGTGATGCCAACAACTTTGTCAGCAACCCCATTTTGATTGAAAACAATTACTCGGCAACTATCCCACGCATTCATATAAGTCGCATGGGAGTTGTTAGGGATATTCCTACTGACTGGACACTTTATATATACGTCTTTGGTATAGAAACCCCTCACAATTGTGGAGAAGTCATAAGGGCTAGAAGGCTTAATTTTAAAAACAAAAAAGAAGACTCCGTAACTTGGTCCCCATCATCGACTGTGGTGCTTACTTTCTCTGGTCAAATTCTTCCAGAGAAAGTCTTCTGTTACAATGTTTCTCTCCCTGTCTCCATCTATCAACTCCCCACTATCCAATGCCGCAACTGCTTACGATTTGGCCATATAAGCTCTCAGTGCAGATCTCAGCCCCGCTGTTACCGTTGCGCTCAACCTCATCCCGGAGATAGCTGTAATGTTCCCGACTCACAGGTCTCATGTCTTTTGTGTGACGGTGGAAGCCATAAGGCCACTGATAATAAGTGCCCTGAACACTCAAGACAGATGTCAATTAAAATGGTTATGTCTCAAGAAAATTTAAGCTACCGAGAGGCCTCAGTAAGGTTTCCCCGTTCCCGTAAATTGCCATACAGTAATGTTACAGCAGGCCCTTCCCAATCTAAACTACCTCAAGCCTATCCTTCTCAACCCCTTTTCTCCTCGTCCCCTCTTAACACTCCTACTTCTTCTCCATATTCAACCCCAGTTAAAACCTCCTACACCAAGACAGTTTATCGTTCCCCAAAACCTAGGCCAGAATTGGGCAAGTCATACGATACCCAAGCCCATAAGCCGATGGTCTATACCCCTAATTCTTCTCAGCCAAATGGCTGTGCCCTGAATTCCCCTTACATTGAAACCACTCCTCTGCCCACTCCTATTGACAATTTGATAGAGCTCCTGGCTTGCTCCCTTATAAACATGTTGTCTAAATTTAGTGACGCAATACCGGACAATGTCGTTGTATTAGTTCAACAACTCCTCGAATCCTGGACTCGCCAAAATGGAAAAAATCCTTCAGTGGAACTGTAGATCCATTCGCAGGAAAAAACACGATGTAATCTATCTTATAAATAGATATAAACCCGTTGTCTTTGCCGTGTCGGAGACGTGGCTCAAGCCTGGATCTCTCTTTAGGGTTCCTGGTTATTCATGTCTTCGGGACGATAGAGATGACGGATGCGCCCTATTGGTTAGCAGATCTATCACTTTTTCCCAGATTCCTCTTCCCCATCACGATCCTGGTTTACATGTAGTTGCCATTAGAGCCATGAACATATCCTTTGTATCTGCCTACATTCCCCATCCCAATGCTAATATTTTGTCTGAATTTAACTCTATCCTATCAGAAATTCCTGGCGCTTTGGTTGTGTTAGGTGACTTTAATTGTCGTCACACCCTTTGGGGCTCTCACTGTAATGACCCCTCCTCCAGCTTTTTGCTTGACCTTTTAGATGATCGCAACCTTTGTGTTCTCAATGATGGATCTGCTACCCGTCGGGTTTCACCTACCCAAAATATTAGTGTTCCTGATCTTACTTTCTCTTCGCCCTCCTTAGTATCAACTCTTTCATGGTCTGTTCTCCCTAACTCATATGGGAGTGATCATTTCCCTATCCTAATTTCTCTTCCAAGTACTCACCCACGTTCTCCTCTCATACAACCCCTACAAAAATATCGCCTACACCAAGCTGACTGGTCTAAGTTCTCGTCCAATTTGGACACAGAACTTCAAAATTTTCCCCAAATAAATCCATCCAACTCCCTAATTCACTACAGTAATTTTGTTGAATGTCTGTTGAGAGCGGCCAATTCTTCAATCCCCTTAAAAAACTCCGCCCGTCACCTAATACCTTCTCCTCCTTGGTGGGATGCTGAATGCACTGATGGCGTCCGTAAACGTAAAGAAGCAGAAAACTCATTTTCTTCTAGTATAAATATGCCCAACTATTTAAATTTTAAAAAGACTTCTGCAACTACTTGTAGGTTATTGGCAAGAAAGAAAAGATGTGGTTGGCTCAAGTTTTGTGAATCACTATCTCCTCGTTCTCCAGTGTCCCTTGTATGGAAAAAAATTAAATCCTCGTTCTCCAGTGTCCCTTGTATGGAAAAAAATTAAAATCTACCGAAGAGCTACTGACAGCCAGTCTCCCGATATTTCTACCAATGATCACAGTACCTGGTTAGAAGACTTTATATCCAAATTAGCCCCCTCCTTTGTTCTTAGTTCCGAATGTCTTGCCACTATAGATCCTCCTCCTCCCACTTCCTGTGATAGATTTGATGACCTTTTCTCTTATTCAGAACTTATTTGTGCCTTAGATCATCTCCGGGATTCTGCTCCGGGGGTCGACGGAATACCCTATTCCTTTATTTCCAAATCTTCTTCTAATTGTAAACTAATCTTTCTGAACCTAATCAATTCATTTTTCGTTACTGGCAAAATCCCGGAGTCTTGGAAATCCCAAATAATCATCCCAATTTTGAAACCTGGGAAAGACCCAAAAGATTCTACTTCCTATCGTCCTATCGCCCTCTCTTCCGTCTTGGCTAAAATTATGGAGAATCTCATTAAGAACCGACTTGAGTGGATCTTAGAAACTAAAGGCATCTTATCCAGTTCTCAGTTCGGTTTTCGAAGAGGTATGGGAACTCTAGATAGTCTAAGTGTTTTCATGTCTGATGTTCGCATTGGCTTTTCCAACAATGAAAGTGTTCTCGGTATTTTCCTAGACATAGCTTCAGCCTATGATAATGTCCAACTTCCAATACTCAGGCAAAAGCTGCTACAGCTGAGTATCCCTGTGAGGATGGTCAACATCATTTGTAGTCTCCTTATGTCCCGTTCTATTTCTGTTCGTCATCAAAACTTCCTCTCCCCATCTCGTCTAGTGTGGAAGGGCCTACCCCAGGGGTCGGTATTAAGCCCCATCCTTTATAATATATACACACATGATTTGGAGTCTTCAGTGAGTTGTTTCTGCAAAATCCTACAATATGCCGACGACATTGCTCTCTACTTTAGTTCAACTTCCCTTTCAGATGCCTCATCTCGCTTAAATTCTGCCCTTTACTACTTAAACCAGTGGCTGACCGATCACGGCTTAAGTTTATCAGTCTCCAAATGCAATGCAGTTGTCTTTTCTCGCAAGCGTAATATTCCCCCTATTAACCTTTATGTTGAAAATGAACCCATTTTGATCCGTGACAAAGTAAAATTTCTTGGCCTCATTCTTGACTCAAAATTATCTGGTCTCTATCATCTGGACTACATCTCAAAGAAATGCGAAAGAGGTGTTAATGTCTTACGTGCCCTTTCTGGAGTTCGCTGGGGAGCTCATCCAACTTCCCAGAAAATCCTATATAACGCCATAGTTCGTAGTCACTTTGACTATGGAAACTTTCTGTTAGAACCATGCAACAAAATAGCCCTGGCCAAACTGGAAAGGATCCAATCTAAATGCTTGCGTATTATCACGGGTGCTATGAAATGCTCACCTATTAATGCCTTCAGGTTGAATGTTTAGAACCCCCACTTCACTTACGTAGACAATATCTCTGTGACAGATTTTTTTATAAAGTCATCCAGATTAAATGTCATCCTCTTCTCCCTCTTCTTCGTACTCTTTCTCACTTAATCCCAACATCTCGCTATTGGTCTCATAAAAATCCTCCACTCCTCGTTAACAGCTTCAGTAAATTCAATAATTTACATATTTCCTTAGTCCAATTAAATAAAAACCCCTTATTTGAAGTAAATTTTGATTCCTTGCTCAGTGCTCTTCCAACCAAAAATTATTTTTAACTTTGGTATACCCAAACATGACCCTGTTGCTAATGCCAAATTCAATAGGATTCTGGCAGAGGCCTGGCACGATTGGCTGACGATATTTACAGATGCTTCTAAGTTATCCGATAATGGTAATGTCGGATCAGCTGTGTGGATCCCAAAATACAAAATTATTCTTAATTTTCGTAGTCCTGCTTTTGGCACTATTTACACAGGGGAAGCAATAGCTCTTTTGGAAGCAGTCTCATACATTGAATCACATGGTCTCAACAAAAGCCTTATTCTCTCGGATTCTCTTAGCTGCCTACAGCATTTAATAAAATCGCCTTTTCGCACTCGTCACAATTTTCCCCTTACCCTAAAGATAAAACATCTCCTGTATCGATGTCACTGCTTAGGCATAGAGATTGCACTGGCTTGGATCCCTAGTCACTCTGGAATTGTTGATAATGAAAATGCGGATTCGATTGCCAAGCTGGCAACTCGGAATGGGATTGAATCTCATCCGTCTTGTTATCCCCAGGATTTGCGCTGTCTTGTTAAACCCGAGATGATGAAGAATTGGAATGAGCATTGGCAAAAAACTCGATTATTGAAGGGAAGATTTTATGGCTCTAAAAAAAAAAATGTTGATTCAGCAAACTAAAATTTTCTAATAAAACAGCCACCTCTGTCATAATTAGACTTCGACTTGGGTTCGTTTGCACTCCAGTTTTTTTGGCCAAAATACGCGTGAGGGACTCTTCTTTGTGTGAATGCGGTCTGGACGAGGGCACCCTAGAGCACTTGTTTTTTTCCTGTCCTCGTTTAACCACTCCTCTTTACGACATACTCCCTTCTGATATTCCCCGCCCAATTAACATTCCTTTCCTATTATCTTTAGCCCATACCCCTGCAGTTAAAATCCTTTATAAATTCATTAGCATTAATAAAATCCAGTTATAGTTGATATTTTCTATTTATTTATTATAGACCTACTGAATGTTCTAACATTTATTTTGTGTCGTTTTACATGTTCTAACTAAAAATGTTTTGTCCTTTTTTTAGCATGGGGATCCATGGATGTCACCACTACAAACACTGATCAATAGTTATAACAATTTATAGTTTTTATAGTTTACTTTCTCATACCTCGACATTGGCAAAATCATCGAACGTCATCGATGGAGCCAGAACCTTCAAAAATTGAATTGAATTGAATTGAAAGGGTATTTTGCTGGCATAAATATAATAATTATCCATATGCCTTTCAGGTAGACCTGAAAGGCATATGGATAATTATTATATTCAATATTTAGACATTGATGTCTAAATATTTATTTGCACTGAAACACGGTACATTATACATAGCCCCCTTATTTATAAACATTAATATTGCTTAAGTATTGATAATGATTATAAGTTTCTGTTTAACAATACATTTTTGATTTTTAAATGTCTCTTAACACTACGCAACGTTAGTAAATAAGGAGGTTTATGTGAATACATTTAGGAATAGGTCTTCATGTTTTACAATAAACTGTAAACTGTCAAGTAGATTGTTACGAATAATTCATGTGAGTGTGTGTGTGTGTGTGTGTAGTTTGTGTGTAATTCATGTGTGGGGGTGTGTATGATGCGTGTGTTCATTCATGTGTGTGTGTGTTTGTGTGTTGTGTGTGGATGTGTGTGTGTGGATTCGTGTGTGTGTGTGTGTGTGTGTGTGTTTCATGTGTGTTTGTGTGTTGTTATTTCATTAGATAATTAAGTATTAAATATTAAAACAATATGATAATAATGGATTTTAAATTAAAGACATACTTTTAGACAAGTTATTCTTTATGGAGCATAAATAATAATGCAGTATATTTTTGATATCAGCCAATTAGAAGTATTTTATTTAAAAAAAACGTATGGCGTCCTAAGTTTCTAAAAAAGTCTAGCATAGGCAGGCATAACAACATAATCAAGCTGCTATCTCTTCCAGATTTTTAAAAACTGTGACAATTTTAATAATTCAACACTTTTATGAATCAAAATATATAATATATTATTAATTGCCTATAAATTAGTTGTTAACGAGACAATTAATTATATTTATATTAGTTAGGTCATCGGATCCTACAATGTTATGCAATATTTTCGGGAAGATATAAATTAGTTTTTTGTTACAGTTACATCTTTTGAAAAGATAGAGACGCCATTCTAAAAGTTGCCGTTCTATTCATCGTTTCATTAAGGCTTCTACATACCGGGGCGACTTGTCGCGCGACGCGACGCGACACAAAGGCACTGCTCGTCCCGCAACACGCGGGGCCTTTGTGCCGTGTCGCGTCGCGCGACAAGTCGCGCTGGTATGTAGAAGCCTTAATAGTCAGAAACGAAAAAAAAAATACAGGCCAAATTAATATCTACTACAAAGCTTTGGTTCCTAAGAAGCGTTGTTGACACCTAAATGTCAAATAGGTAGTTGTGTGTTATACTATGATGGAATCGCATCGAATGGGTGTAATTAATTAAAAAACTGATAGTTACCTACAGTTATTACACCCAATCGAGGAGATCTAAGCTAGCGCGCGAAAACCTATGGGCACCTCTACGAAATTCCAAAGTCTTCATGACCTTTTGGATTTTACACCCTCCCACAAAATTAATACCTGAATCTAGACAAAATTGTGTTGCAATACCTAGCTAATGGTTGCATCGTAAATAGTTTTTTCTATACACTTCCTTAAAAAATGGTTCAAATCACACTACGATTAGGTTCACAATGATTTTCTTCAAAAACTACCCGCGGATCTTTTATGCAAACAAAAAAATAATAACCGACTACCAAAAATAACACTACAAAGTGAAAAATAACTTTAATTTCGGAAGTCGGTGTCTTTGGATCTGTATTTGAGTTTTTTGCCACCGACTTCCGAAATTAAAGTTATTTTTCACTTTGTAGTGTTATTTTTGGTAGTCGGTTATTATTTTTTTGTAAAAAGTTTTTTATTTTTCACTTTTTAGTGGGTCAGTTTTGAATGTATCTAAGTTACAAAAGCCTAATGTTAACTGCTCATCACCTTTTACAAAATTATTGCTTTTCCCGATGCTGGGACGATGATTGTTGAGGAGTTCTCCTGGAAAGAACCAGGAGAACTGCCATATGCATAGTGACGAGCATAAATTGCTTAATCGCACACCCGTTAAATAGGTACTCATTATTATATTGTTCCGGTGGCCATCTGTGGTCTCCATTATCAGGTCCACTTCACCAAATGGTGCTTTCCGAGAGCAAATGCACGAGTTACTATATAAAATACCCAAATCGCTATAGGTTTGCCTATAAAGTTTGAGGGGTTTCCCTCGATTTCCATGGAATCCCCTCATCAGATTCGATTTGGTGGCAATGGGACCACCTCGGGAGTATACCCTTTGAAACAATAAAATATTTTTCAAAATCGGTCCATAATTGACGTAGTAATCGCGTAACAAACAACTAAAAAAAAAACAGCGGCGAATTGAGAACCTCCTCCTTTTTGGAAGTCAGTTTAAAAGAAAAGTGTCGGTAACATTTCCACGGGGGATCCAAATAAAAAATATATGAAGATTTAAAAATATTTATTAAAGGTATTTTTTTTTTTTTTACAAAAAAAATTTTTTAGTTACCTACTTTTACTTCTAAATGTCTATATGAGTCATATGAGATCCAATAAAACACACAACACAACACAAAACCACAGCAACACGCTACAATATGAAGAAAGTTCTTCAGACAAAATAAGATGTTTGTTCGTAATGTTGTTACAAAGAATCATAAAAAAGTTTTACTTTTGATTTGAGTCTGTTGGAGTTGTAATAAATGAGCTGTGTCCGCGGCTTGAGCTACGTGTATTGTTTTCCCGCGAAAATGTCAAGTACCTAACCTAATGTGTTCTGTTGGGCAAACGAAGAAATAATAATAATTGTGCTCTTTTATCATTTCTAACGTGAATAATTTCTATTATCAATTTGTTTGGGAACTCAACTAGCGGAACAATCTAAACAGCTAGTTGGCCTAGCACGACGCACGGAGTAAACGTAGGTAACGTTCATTTGAATGATTTTGTAACCGAAATTACAGCTATCGTATAGCATTTTTGTTTTTCATCCGAGAACTACAAATGTTTCCCTTCGAGCTTAGTTTTCTTAATCTTCAATTGAGTTTATTACATAATTGTAGCCCTTGGTAGCAAATAAATCGTTTTGTTAATGAGTATTTACATCTGTAGTTCCGACAAACTAAATATTTACGTCTTTGAGTGAAAACATCGTGTCCTAGAACCAAAAATTCGAACCATCACCCATCCCGCACCACCAGACCGCTAAGAATAAACTGCTGATTACAGCACTTTACCATAGAAAAAATATGAACCCCAATCTCCCCAAATTTGTTCACTAAACTTATTTACAGAAAGCTATTTACAATTATTTATGTAACACAAAAACTTCCACAAGTCTACCACGTGATGTAAACTTCTGCTATAGACCAAGAAGAGTGTTGTAACGTGGTTTACCCCTAGTCTCTGACGTCAATAAAAACTTAAACCAATAAAAAAGTCACCAAGGTTCAATTTGTCTTGAGTCCTGGTAAACCACAGAGCGCGAGAGCTGCTGCTAGAAGCGGTATTGTCCACACTTCGCAATCAAACCAAGCGTGTCACCGTTTACACGCACTACGACACGAATTATGTTTTTTTTTTTAAAACGTTGCCCCACACTAGGAATTTCTCCTGTATTGTGGGTGCGTTTACAAACATTTAAATTCACATACACAAACAGCCAAACCCGGAACAACTACTTGTAGGTCATACAAATATTTGTTCCGTGTGGGAATCGAAACCGCGACACGCAGCGCAGCAGTCAATCGCTTAACTAACTGCGCCAACCGTGCTGTTTAAAACCTGTCGGCTTTGAAGGCGGTCCGTGACAGAAGTTGTGCGCTCAACCCACCTTCGATGCCACGAATTTTATTAGTACCTACTGCCGTCTCTAGACACTGTCGTCTATTCCGTGGTCTGTGTTGGAAACCTTAGAATTTGACCATATATTATGTACCTAAACACGAGATCACGTTGGCAACCGAGGGGTAAGAAAATTCCCAATTTTTATTTTTAGACTTTTTTTAGGATACAATTTGGAATGTTCCATTTCTTTTGTCCCCACTCTCTAAATGGAAATCTTACATAATTTGATTTAAAGTAAGAAAGTTTTTTTTTCTTTTATAAACTCGAGGTTACGATTTCAAAAAGTTACGTTTTCAAGTGGTACTCTCTTATTAATAGAATGTTAAAACCGAGGGAAACAGAAAAAATATTATAATTTTGAATTTAAACTGTTTGACTTGTTGATTGTCTAGAAAACTACTTAACCGATTTTCAAAATAGTTATAGATGACCTCAGACTGGTCTACAGACCCAAAACAATCTAATTTTCAAAATATCACATCTATATTTTTCAGGGCGTGACGCACCCTGAAAAGATGATTGTTGCGCCACTTCTTCTTCCCAACTAAAGCACTAGGAAGTGGTGAAGGGCGGGCGCATAGAAATTTCTCTTGGGCGGGCGTTTTTAGTGGACTGTCTTATGTATTTTTGACGTTCGAAAAGTGCTAAGTAATTCAAATCAAAATCAAAAGTAATTTGTTCAAACTAGGCAGAGTTAGAATAAATGACTTTTGATTTTGATTTTAATTGTCAAAACCAAAATAACAAGATTAACAATCTAAAGGAACACGACATAAAAACTCAATTAAATGGGCTTTTCCAAGTGACTAGATACGTAAAAGTTAGGTCCACACAGGCAACGGAAGGAACACGGGTGGGTTTTAGTCAGTAAAAGTCTGACACGCCCTCCCGCTCCGCCCAGAGCGGGAGAAGTTATTTGATAATATCCCACCCAAAAAAAAAAAAGGGGCTAGGTCTCGGTCTAAGTTACCTGGAAAATTATAAATGACGGCTATATAGCCCACTAAATTCCGCCTTTGTACATTTGTGTGCTTATAGTACTTATTAAATAGCTAAATTGAGGTTTGTAAAGGTCATACGGTTTTATGTCCTAAACACTATTTCACCACTGTATCTATGTCTAACTAGCACTGTTATCACTCTGAATTTACGTTAATATCAAAAACACTTTAAAAACACCATTTGGTGACGCATCACCACAAACAGGCGGAGGTATACCTACATCCATATTTCACTAGTAAGTTAGGTTATAAGTCCCATAAATTAAGGGGCCAGCCTATTTCCATCAAACGGGCCCAAATCCAGACTGCGGGCAGCTACTGAGAAATTCCTAAGAAATTTCACTTTTACACGTCATGAAATAAAATAATAAATAAGCTAGATGTAGTCGACATTTCCTATCTGACTACCCCTGAGAAGAAATGGCGAAACAAACTCAGGAGTCAAAGTCTCATTTAAAGTCCAGACATAATCTTGGTCAGATCATGTGTGGACCATGTAGATCCGTGTCTGAAATGGTCTTTTGAGGAAAGAACCACACTATTTTGAGTGGAATCAGTGTCCAATCAGTGCAAGCATTTGTCAGTAATCGTGCAGCTCTAAGTAATAGAAAAACCCAATAACAGTTTTTCCGACCTGGGAATCGAACACAGGACCTCAGGTATCGTTTGCGACTACTCAACCAACGAGGCAGTATAAGATACAGTCTCAAAATATACATATAAGTAAATCTATTTATTTAGGAGATACTAGGTAAACAGTATGTTTGCGCATGGCTTGACACAATTTTTTGGGGCATGGAGGGTCATTTGCGAGGTTTCAGCCCAATAGTCCTAAGAGTCACGTAATTGAGATATGTATTTTTTTAGTTTTTTCTTTAAATTACCCGAAATCTCGCCTTTAAATTGTCATAACTTTTTTGTTTATGGTTGTAATAGCACGAAATAACTTTTATTGTATACTGCAATAATTATATTCTTATTCTTAATAATCGAATTTAAATTGAAAGAAATAGCACCGCGTTCGATACGATGAAAGCAGAAATGCATGATATCCATACCTTTGAAATACGATACGTTTCTGAAACTTCTGTAATTTGTAAACTAAGGCACTAACTTGGAGGACAAAGTTGGCAGACAACTTAGTTCAGTGTTACTTGATAGGCATGCAGAGAAGCCATTTTAGATCTACTCAAGAGCTACGCCACAGATCAGTGTTTGTATGATCTGTGAGCCATGCAGGCACCAGGCACACAAAATTAATACAGAAAAAGTAATTTTTGATGTGTGATATTTTTGCTATCACATTCTGTGGGAGTGACAGGAAGTGACAGCTTGAGCATGGAATAAGTATGTACTTTTCAATAGCATGAAATCAGTAAGTACTTTATAATTAAATGCTCTAAGTGGTCTTGTCTTTTTCGCTATGGCTTCGTGCGGTTTGCACATTTAGCCAGTGTCAAGTAAAATTAGGTAACAAGTATAGTATTTGTTTAAATAATGATGAAATGAATTTTAAACAATGCATGATATATGATATCCCCATCCGTACGCTCCCCTTGAGTTTCAGTAAAGACGTGGCAGTTTACTGAGACCTCACGAGGACTTCTTGAGAGAACTTGAAGTGGTGTGTTGCACTGTTTTGTTTCATTTGCCGACGCTTCGCTTTCCCGCCGAATTACTAAGTACTCTAAAGATTAAATAGCCAACCCGCCTACCAAGCGTGGCGATTGTGGCAAATGTTTGGGGAAAGGCCTATGTCCAGCAGTGGACGTTTTTGGGCTGAAATTATGATGATGATAAAGATTGAATTTTGAGGTTATTTTTTTTCGCTGTTCAGTTGCTTCTTAAGGCTTCTACATACCAGCGCGACTTGTCGCGCGACGCGACACGGCACAAAGGCCCAGCGTGTCGCGGGACGAGCGGTGCCTTTGCGTCGCGTCGCGTCGCGCTACAAGTCGCCCCGGTATGTAGAAGCCTTTACCAAGGTGAGATGTCAGATGTCACATCATATGCGACTACTGTAAGCCTCGCTCGTTTTTAGGGTTCCGTACCCAAAGGGTAAAACGGGAACCCTATTACTAAGGCTCCGCCGCCGCCGCGCGCCGTCTGTCTGTCTGTCTGTCCGTCTGTCACCAGGCTGTATCTCATGAACCGTGATAGTTAGACAGTTGAAATTTTCACAGATGATGTATTTCTGTTGCCGCTATAACAACAAATACAGAATTAAATAAATATTTAAGGGGCTCCCATACAACAAACGTGATTTTTTTGCTCGTTTTTGCTCTATATTGATAATGGCAACAGGTAGACGCTTCAAATATTCACAGAATATTTAGTTATATATTCAGTTTAAAAATAAATAGTTAAATTAAAATAAAACAAATATTTAAGGGGGCCTCCCATACAACAAACTTTTGCCATTTTTATAGATAATGTTACGGAACCCTTCGCGCGCGAGTCCGACTCGCACTTGGCCCGTTTTTTTATGATGATGACGAAAAATAAACATGCACGGCTGTATACTCAAAGGGGTGGGTACAGGTGTAGATAGTAACACCCACATTTCCCTGAATGGAAAATCCCTGATGGAAAAACCCAATAACACTTTGCCCGACCTGGGACTCGAACCAAGACCTCATGCTCAGCAGTCGCGTCTGCAACCGCTAAATCAACGATTAATCTTATACAGGCCTTATAATTATGTAAAGTAAGGAGCAGAAAAGTATACCATTACCTATTAAACTAACTTGATTCATTCGAGATTACAATCTGTTTTGACAATTACAAACAATGTTGTTTGTTTATATATGCTTTATGTATTTATTTAAGTACGTGTAAGTTTTTCCACGTGTATACGTGTGTAAATTTTATATCTTATTATACAACGTGTTTTTTTTTATATCCCATAACTCTAGGGTATGATTGAGGCCATATCAAAGAATCAACTGGCATATGAGTTATGTCCCAATCCTTCGATATTTTTTTTTTTTCATTTTTCATACAAAATAATTCGGCAAAGTCACGATTATTAATGTAAAACACCCTTACGTGAAATATGACAACGTCGACAAGGTAGCTTTCCCTTCACTAGCTGCCACCGGGAAGCCCCGATACCCACATACCTACATAATTTATTTTAAAAGTATGACTAATCTTTACTTTCGCTAAAGTAAAGATTAGTCATACTGGTGACAATTTTTGACCTAATTTAATTATGATTGATGATATCTCCGAAACGATGCATTTTTGGACCACCTATTCTAGGAGTTTTAGTATTATTTTTACCTACAGAATATAACCCTAGAGTTATGGGATATCAACAAAAACAGGTTGTATATAATTCTTCTGTACGTGTTTTTGTCACCTAACTCCTCAACGGCTGGACCAATTTGATTGAAGTTTTGTATTTATATATCATCGGCTTTAACATCGGATCCAATTGTGTTTGAAAACACAATTGGATCCGGTAGGTGGCGCTGCTCAGTATAAGGCGGTACGTAGTTCGCCGGGTCAGCTAGTATACTTATACAATATTAGTTTTTGTTTATACTAAACCTCTTAAGGGGTCATTGTATTCATCATCATGAACAATTTTTACTATGGGACCAAAGCTGAAATCGCGAAAAAAATAACAGCTGTTCCCTACATTTTGACGAGTTCAGCGAACTTAAATGTAGGGAACAGCTAATTTTTTTTTCGCGATTTCAAGGTTGGTCCCATAGTAAAAGTTGTTCATAAACCCCTTAAGAGGTTTAGTATAAACAAAAACTAATGTTGTATAATTATATTATATAGTTATGGTATATAGTACAGGTATATTTAACATTTCGCATAATTATTCATATTTTCTCTTCTGGTTTTCACACACTATTGTCTACATTTATCTTTCATTTCTCCGTTCGCAGGTCTACTGGAAGAAATTTCTTAAGAAATAAGCTGCAGTACCTTTGTACTAATATTGTTTTTTTTTAAACGTTGCCCCACACTAGGAATTTCTCCTGTATTGTGGGTGTGTTTACAAACATTTAAACTCACATACACAAACAGCCAGACCCGGAAAAACTACTAAAACAACTACTAAAAGTGTAACAATTATAAAACATACTTTATCTTCATCATCATTATCATAATTTCAGCCGAAAGACGTCCACTGCTGGACATGGACACAAATGCCCACAAGCGCCATCACTTCGAGCGGTTCTGTGCTTCCCGCAGCAGCGGTTTCCTACGGCCTTTACAAGGTCATCGGTCCACCTTGTTCCGAGGCCTTCCAACGCTACGTCTTCCAGTCGTAACTTTATCATCTCGTTAATTAAAAAACAAAATTCATTCATTCACTCACAGACACCGCACAGCCTAAGCCGCTCGGGCTAGATGTATGAAGAGTTCTTCAAATAACTAAAGTGAGCAATAAAGAAGGATTTTTGAAATTCATCCCATGGGGGTTAAACAGGAGCTGAAAAGATTGTAAGGAAGTTCGTAATTACTGCTGATGGGATAAGTCCCATCGGGCGGACGGCTTATTCATTAATAGGAATTAATTAGATGTGCATCAATCGAGATTATATTTAAATGATTTGCATACCTAATTACAAGACAAAGAAATCCAAATCACGTCAATGAAGTATCTTAACAGTTGACTCGTGCGAGTATCGTTATGTATTTTATGTTGACTAATAGGTACTTAATTTAGCAATCAAACAGGTTGGCTTACGGCCGAACCCAATAACCTATATATCACCAGTTTCGGCCTACTGGAGATATAAAAATACCTATATCTATCGATGGTTTTAACGTCCCAATAATCTAGGAATCATACGCGCCCACGCTATCTACTGATGGGAGGGTGTATCGCCTACAACAGATATCTCTTTGTATGAAAATGCCAAAGTATGCGTCCCACTATACGATTTGTTTGACAGGACAGTACTACAGATGGCAGATTTGGCTATTCCCCGAATTGCAGGGATAAACGTAAAGTAGCCAAGCTAAAATGAACTCTTTAGTACTTGCAATAATGATCATAGATGTTTTTTTTATATAGAGTAATAAAAAAAAATTGAAATTCAAATATCTCGAAAACGGTGCCCCCTAGGCAAAAAATAACAGAAATTTAACCCCCCCCCCCCCCCTTACTGACACCCCCCGTGCAAGCACCATTCCAACATGAATTTAAGTTAAAATGCGCTAAGAAAGCCCGCGAAATTCAAATTTTATTACGTTTTTTGCAATTTGCAGGTCAGTAACAGGTTGTATTGTGATTCGCGGCCATAACAAATATGGCTCTACAGAATTATATCTTAACCCAGTTACTTATTTAGAAGTAAGAAACAAAGAAGTTTTAATATAACCCTAATTACACATGTTGTTTTTAAAAGTGATGTTGGTTGTAATGGAACGCACGGGAGGGCGAAGTAGAGAAACATACTTATTGTTTTCGTAAGATAGATAGCCTTTATCAATGATTGTGAGACGCCATCCGAGCATAGATATAATAATACTGTCTATCATCAATAGCGATCTGTCTTTAACTGAAAATAAGTTATTGGGTTCGGCCGTTAAAGCCTATTCTGTCTGTATTTATGTCGTGGTTCGATCGTAGAAATGGCCACATCGTGATCTACCTGGCCATTTCACGATACGCCGCGCCGCCATTTCTTCGTTTACGAGTATTACGGCACAGAATAGCCAGCGCCATTTCATACGTATCTTCCAAAGTCGGAATTAACCGAAGAGCTACATATAAAAGAATCGTCCAAGTACCTAAGTTCAATAAAATTTTCTATAATAAACACGATTCCATAAAATTTTCTCGACTGAAAAATTACCAAGTTACCTCCAAACCGAACAATAAACCGCTAGTATTAAATACTTCAAATTAGATCATGACACTTTGCATAATATCTGAACTAAATATAAAGCAGATACTACGTTTTTTTTTTTCGAATTACCATTATTTTCACCGTAAAAATAGGGAGAAGGATCCAAGGTGCCGATAGTTCAGATAATTATTTAAACTATCGGCGCCTTGGAGCCTTCTCCATGCAACCCCATCTCGCTTGCTCGCGTGACCACGAACAGTAGTGTGCGAGTGAGATAAAGAGTGCGGTGGCGCTGAGGTATTATGGACTCTTAAGGGTCTTGCAGACAGGTGCAACGCGACTCTGGTGGAACAATTTCTATGAAAACGTCACGGAAATTGTTCTAACGGTGTCGCGTCACGCCTGTCTGCACGAGCATTTTGTTGGAATACAACAACATAATCCCCATTATTACAAAAAAAGGTTTATCTTCAGACCCAGGTTTAAAACATGGATCCATTATTGAATTTCGAACTTTATTCCGACTATGGTAAAGTTCCTAAACACAAAACTGACAACTTAGTACCGAACTAAGTTTTCAGTTTTGTATAAACAACGGTATTTCAATCACTGTTACGTTCTTATTACAAAAACTGGCTCCATGGTTTAAGCCATGTCAAATATAAATCTTGTTTTGTAATAAGGCGGTAAATGTTTAAATGCTCAATATATTATATTCGGCGGTATACATATTATTTACATTGTGCATAACTTATTATAGTTTAGACGCCAGTATTCCGTCTGGACTAAGCGATATACATACATCACACACACCTCTCCTGCCAAATAAACTCAATAATTAAATCATTGAAATTATAACTGTCTTTCATTGGTTCTCAAAACCCAACATCCTAAGCTATACATAGGTACCGTGCATTTAAACGTACAACACGTACCTAAATGCTAATTATAAACTAATACCTACTCCCAACAAGCACTGCCACGCGCCTGCGCCCGCGCATCTGACTGCGATAGTCAATGACCTTGACACCAGACATGTGTAGAACTGATTCATTGACAAATGACTAACGAATCATCATTCATTACTACTTTGTAGTAAACTCTTGCGCATGGAGAGATTTGAGACGCAGTTCAATCTTGTTTACAATAATGTATGAAGTGTCACGATTTCTGTTGTACTTGTAATGCAAGGCGTCCTATCTACTACGAGTACCTCACATTTGATGATTTGACAGAACTTGAACATACTGTATCAAAACTACTTAAGGTACCGTGCACGAACAAAACACTCTCTTTGTCAATTACTTATCTAAAAGATTAAAATAATTGCAACCTATGGTCTGTGTGACTATTCGTGCTGCAAAACCGTTAGTGGCAGTCACAGCATCTGTTAATAGTTTCATCACTTTAGCGCTCTCGAAAAAATAGTTAATTTCGCCTTTGTTATACTTAATATTTATATTTTTCATAGAATAAAATTTTGTATTAATTTAACAATAGCTGAAGACTAAAGTGTGATTTATTAATTTCATTAAAGTTTTGATAAATAATAGGGATACGTTATTGACTGGGTTTCTTTAAATAAATGGTTTTTAAAATATTTTTTCTGGTATATAAGTGCCTGGACAGGCATGCAGACCATAATATGGTCTACAAGCATGTTTTTTCTGATTCGACTTTCAACATCATTATCTTATATATATAAAATTCTCGTGTCACAATGTTAGTTACCATACTCCTCCGAAACGGCTTGACTGTTTTTTATAAAATTTTATATGTATATTCAGTAGGTCTGAGAATCGGCTACTATCTATTTTTTATACCCCTAAGTGTTAAGGGTGGCTTTCCCACGGGATCGAGACTTACGCGGGTGAAACCGCGGGGCGCAGCTAGTATTATAATATAATGATGTTCATAATATAACCAACTAACATGCAACTGTTTTTATTGTAAACCATATTTATTACTTCAAGGTGCAAACAAACTAGAGGCAGGCCATGGTTCGGAGCGAGAGTGCATAGCAAGCCGTCGCGACGCGCCTCGCGACCCAAGTCACCGCAGGAGACGCCCCGGGCGTCTGGAGTCGCAAGCCGACTTCCGGCCACCGTAGGCGCGGGGCTGCGGACGGTGAGCGATGGGTAGCTCGCCGTCCGATAAGGACCAGGCCCGGGTCGACGGCGCGTTGTGTTCCACGCGCGCTTCAAAGAGATGTCAGCACCAACTGACGGGGTCCGATAAGACCAATGCGCCAGGGTTGCGAGTTTGTCCGAAAGGGGTATCCCTTTCCCACCCACCCGTGTTACTGACTAAAACCCACCGTTCGGACCGGAACCGTCTGACACGCCCTTCCGCTCCGCCCAGAGCGAGAGAAGTTATTTGATAATTTGCCACCTAAAAACAAAAAAAAAGGTATGCTGGAAGAGATTTCTTTAGAAATAAGCATCACCATTATCATATTTTATTTTATACTTAATGTGTTTTTGCGTTTAGACATTAAAGATTTTAATGATGTCAATCTTACAGCTCGGTCTAATTAAGTACTAGTTCTAATTGAATTGCATTTTATTATATTGTGACTAACCAATTTTGCGCTCGACTGTATCCACTTATAGCTTTAAACTATAGATATGTTTTTAAAATTTGATTGTGTGGCCAGTTAACCAAAAAAAATACAAAAAATAAATTATGTGGTCAAGTGGACCCGCAGCTCCAGCAGCGAGCGGGTCCAGCGAACCGAAGTCTCGTTAACCGAAAGTTTATCATTAAAATTTTCTACAAATAAAATAAAAATAAGTTATAATTTCTTTGTCGTGTAAACGAATGGAAAATGAACATCGATCGAACTCAATTAATTATTTTTCTTTCAGGTCAATGATTTATAAACGTAACAAGACAAGTAGGTTATCAGAAACAGTTCACAGCTATCGTCTGCTTGTTATCTACGCACCTTCACCTGGTTATTTGAGTTGTAGATTTGATTTATAGATTAATAATCTGGCTTAATAAATCTGCAATAGGCTTGCCCCTATCACATGGAAGTTATAACCTAACATAAAAATCGAAAAGGCCCTCTACGTCGCTGCCTACCCCTCAGGAAATACAGGCGTGAATCACGCCTGTATGACTTATGACCAGTTTTCGGAATAGGTTGAGCTCATTTAGGTAAACTTCGAGGAAGGAAGTAACATAGAGTGGATAATACCTTCTTTTTTTTTTTGTTCACGGGGTGGAAAATCTTTATGGATGTCCTCCGCCCTGGGGCGGGTGGAGCGGTCTGTCAGACTCTTACTGACTAAAAACCACCCCAGTGTTCCCTTCCCGCACTTGCACCGGGGATCTTGGGTTCTGTTATTACTTTCGCAATCCCCGGCTAGTGCCGGCCCGCCCCTGTGGGCCACCTGGGGGGGAGGGGGGGGCTGAGGTGTTGAGGTGTTGTGATCCCCCCCGCAGCGCCTGAAAGGGGCGCGATTTGTACACTACGCGCCGCCACCTCGGATCCAGTGTGATAGGGGGCGGTGGACGTCCCCAGAGTGGTTAATACCTCCTCTAACATCCCGGAATAATTATAATGACGTTTAAGTCCCGGGGTTTTTAAACCACGCTTGCACGTTGCTTATGTATGACTTACATTATAGACACGCCGCGTGATGTTATATTCTCGTATGTAAGTATTAAATTTGCGTACGTTATTTTTAGTACATAATGCAGCTAAATATGTGTGACGCGTATATTCTAATAATGTAGTGCTTGTAATTAGTTTCAACACGTAGGTTCATTCACAATTCAGTTATTAACAGTCTGGTGATACATGCACTTCACTGGATTCAAAATTATTCTCTTTTTCATAGCCACAACTGGGAGATATTATACATGCTTTTTGATAGCCACAACTGGGAAACATTAAACATGCTTTTTTTATAGTCACAACTGGGAGATATTAAACATGGTTTTTGATAGCCACAACTGGGAGGTATTAAACATGCTTTTTTATAGTCACAACTGGGAGATATTAAACATGGTTTTTGATAGCCACAACTGGGAAAAACTTACTTTTTTTTCACAATCAAGTTAAGTTTGTTTTATGTCATACCTATTACCTATTCAAGATTTTGTGAAACATATTAATTACAATGAACAAAAATAAATGATTAATCAAATAGGTAATTAACCGATGAGTTCTATGATTCCTTTTATAGTTTCGCCATGTCCGTCCGTCTGTCTGTCCGCGGCTTAGCTCAGAGACTCTTAGTACTAGAAAGCTGTAATTTGGCATGTGTATCACGCCAACAAGTGGTAAAAAAAAACAAATTAGGCTCAGCGCAGACAGAACAGAGCGCAGCGGAGAGGATTTTATTAACGCACTTGAAAATAAACTTTAAAATTATTACAATAAAGTGTATAAATGCTTGAACCTGACCAAAAAATGCTCGTCATTCTGCGCTCGAAGCTCGCTGCGGAAGGACGTGTGTTGCGCTGCTCTCGCTGTGCCCCGCTCTCCCGCTGCTGCTCTTTCGTGCTCGGTACGTTACGCTTGCGTAACGCTCTCGTAGTCGCCCCGACTACAACCGATCGTCGATTGATTAGATTGATTAATTTATTAATTAATTTAATCGAAAGACACTAGATCAAAAAAAAAGTGCCTTTTTCAAGGCAAGCGTTTCTTTAACAGTTTGTTCAGAGAGTAGCTTCATTAGGCCCCTTCTGGGCAAAACCACAGTTTCGTGGTCCTCGGTGGAAACCTTACGGTGTTAACGAAACCGAGTGGGGTGTTGACCCAAACGCACCCGCCGAACCCCTTCAGGGGGAGGCAGTAAATTGGACGGGTCCCAGAGTTAACCGGCCTTGGGGGATCTCCTAGTCAGCTCTGGTGGCAGTTTTCCTTCCGCAGCTACTCACCTAGTGTCTCTAGGGTGTGTCTACACCCTTCGCGCTAGACTGGAAAGGGCCCCCTTGCACAATAAGATTGGCAACGGGATCACAAGCTTAGGGCTCACCAATAGGCTACACATCCTCCCTGTCTGCACCCGACAGGGAGGGAAACACATCCCCGGGCCAATCCACCCGGGGAGCTAGGTATAGGGAACGATAGGTAGAAATTTAGTGGAGACGGCTCCAAAATTCCTCCCTACTAGAAACCCCCCCCTTAAAACCGCTATGGAGGACGCCATTATTTTGGCGTTCTTCAGAGAGGTCCTTTTTAAGGACCCAGCTTTTTTGCAACGTTATGGAGTACAGCTCGCTCAACTAAAGAGCCAGCCTTCTGCTGGCATCGATAAGTTCAGCGATGTACTCGCTAATCAGCAGGCGGAAGAGGACTTCCAGAGTCCCTCCCCTAGCCCGATCGTGTCAATGGACACCACCGCACCTGCGGACAATCGCGCGCCAAGTCCGTGCACGTCAGACTCCGAAGAGTCCAGCTCTTCCTCTTCGTCTTCTTCTCCCTCTGCCAAGCCAGGGGTCCTAACCTCTGGACCTGGCAAGAGGAAGAAGTCGAAGAGTAAGTCGGGCCAGGCGTCAAAGATAGTGGCGTACGAGCCTCCCTCGACCCCTATCCCTTCTGCCCCCGTGGCATCCACCTCAGTGGCCCCTACCGCGGCCCCTCCTACCGTTACTCCGTCACCGGTCCCGGCGTCTTCCACGCAAGACCAAGACGGTTTCACTATCGTTTCTGCCTCTAAGAAGGCTTCCCGTCCTCCGCCCATTGTCATCCAGGACAAGGGTAAATGGACGGAAATTTCAAAATGGTGTGTTGATCAGCGGATCAACTTCACCAGCGCGGTCAGTACCCAACCGGGTATAAAAGTCACAGTTCCCACTTCTAACGATTTTAGGGAACTAACCAGGACACTTCGGGTGAGAGGCATCTCATACCACTCATATACCCTCCCCGAAGAGCGTCAGACGCGTGTGGTGATCCGTAGGATCCCCAGTGAGATCGCCACCGCAGACATAAAGTCGGACTTAGAGCGACAGGCTATTCCTGTCCTCGAAGTCCACAGGATGCACCGCTCTAGAGGCGGTGCACCATACGACATGATTCTTGTCGTATGCTCTCAGGTTGACGGGCATCACCCTATTTTCAAGATCGCTTCGATCTGTAGCCTTAAAGGCTTTGATATTCAGAAACCGCACAAGTCCAGCATTATCGGACAGTGCCACCGTTGCCAACTTTACGGTCACGCGCAGAAGAACTGCTTCGCGAAACCCAGGTGCGTCAAGTGCCTGGGTGAGCATGGCACTTCTGAATGCTCGCGACCAAAAGACCGTGCCCTCTGCACCGAACCTCCCAGTTGCGTTCTTTGCGGCCAACAAGGCCACCCAGCCAACTACCGTGGCTGCCCTAAGGCACCAAAATCATCTTCCTCGAAGTTGACCAAGCGTTACGACGCGAGGCAACAGAGAGACAACCAGGGGGGATTCTCCTCCTCTCTGACCCAACCTCCGCAACGACTGAGCCCTCAAAGGTCAAGTCCGTGGAATTACTTCAACCACCAGCAGGCCTTCCCTGCCTTCGGCCAATACATGGCTCCTCCCCCCCCTCAACCTCAACCCATCCCACGGTTGATGGACCCTCGTCTTCGCGCTCATAGCGCTCAGCATCACCAACAACCTACCACCGCCGGTAGAAGCGCGCATCTCGCGCCCCCAGTGGCCCGCGTGCCAGAGCCTGCTTCCAAAGCCGCTCCTCCTCACAACACTCGCGCGCCTCCTCAACCTGCGGCCACTCCAGTGGTCGCACCACCTAATACCTTCGATGCGTTTAATGTGATCTCGAGCACATTTAACATCTTTCTTTCGCCCCGCGCCAAGAAAATGGCCAGCGAAATAATTGTAGCCCGTAACTCCTGCGATCTATCGGAGATCCAGCGAATTTATCACGCGTATCCCGAGATCACGCAAGCCCTAGAGTCCATCGCGTATAGGAAACCATAATGTATAACACGGCCCCCGCGAGAACTAAACTCAGATCACTAAAGTTAGGCTTTTTCAATGCCAACGGCATTAGAGAACAACGCGACGAAATCGCTGTGTTCCTCCGCGACCATCGGTTAGATATTCTCCTAGTACAGGAAACTTTCCTCAAGCCTTGTCATCGAGACCCGTCAATTGCGAACTATCGCGTAGTTCGCAATGACAGGACTCGATGCCACAGGGGCGGCACCCTGATTTACTATAGGACTCCTCTCCATTGCATCCCGCTCGATGCTCCGACAACTCTCTCGTGTCTTGAAGTGTCTGCATGCAAAATAGCAATGTCAGGTCATCAACCGATTACGATAGTTTCGGCTTACATGCCGCCCACCGCGACCACGAGCCCAGACGGTCTTCAAATGCTGTCTCGCGATCTTTCGATTCTTTTCGGCCTGAGTGAATCCGTTATCGTAGCGGGTGATCTCAACGCCAAACATCCGTCCTGGAACTGTAATACCACCACGTTTCGAGGCCAACATCTGTTTGACCTCACCGCCGTTTTAAATTTCGATATCATCGGTCCGATGAATCCTACTCATTACCCCCATATCCCCAGTCAATCCCCGGACATATTGGACATAGCGCTCCTAAAGAATATCAACCTACGGTTGGATTCGATAGAGGCGATGGACGAACTGACTTCTGACCACCGGCCGGTCGTCTTAAGACTGGCCCCTCGCGACGGACTCCTTGACCCTGACCAACCCCCCCTCACGAAAGTAGTCACGGACTGGCGGAAAGTAAGCGACCGACTGAAATCCACCACATCCCCGATACTGGATTCTATCCCCGATCAGTTTGACTCGATCGCCGACACGACGGCCGCGATCGACTCACTCACGGAACACGTACAATCAGTCCTGAGCGATTGCTCGAAGCAGGTTCCGGCAATGGACCCCCATCGCCGAAAGCTGCCGGACGATGTGCGTGAACTGCTGACTGAGAAGAACGCGGCCACTCGTGCATACAGTGTCTTTCCCTGTGACGCTAACAAAGTCTTCATGCGCCAATTACAGAAATCTGTAAGGAAGCGAATGAAAGAACTGCGTGAGGCTAACTGGGACAAGATGCTGGGCGAACTAGAGCCCACTCATCTTGCCTTCTGGGAGCTTCAGAGGAAACTCAGATCCCCGCAAGTAGCTTCAATGCCCCCTCTGACACGACCCGACAGGACGATAGCATTCGACGACACCGACAAGGCTGAATGCCTGGCTGACACTCTCGAGACTCAGTGCTCGCCCAGCTCTCAACTAGTAGACCAAGCTCACCTCGCTGAGGTGGACGCTGAAGTCGAACGTAGGGCGAATCTCCCTCCGGTCGAAGACCCTGATTGTCCTCTGGCTCCCGTCACCCCAGACGAAGTGCACGACATTATCAAGGGTCTGAAAACCCGTAAATCTCCCGGATCAGACGGAATCACCAACAGGGTGCTCCAGCTGTTCCCCGCTCACCTGATCATGCTAATGACCACCATCTTCAATGGCGCTCTTAGCAACAACATTTTTCCTCAAGCTTGGAAAAGTGCCACGGTCATCGGTATCCCGAAGCCCGGCAAACCTAAGACCGAACCTTCCAGTTACCGACCCATCAGTCTGCTCAACGTCTTCGGCAAAGTCTATGAGAGGCTTATTTATAAGCGTCTCAGAGACTATGCCGAGACGAAGGGCCTCATCCCAAACGAACAGTTCGGGTTCAGATCCCAACATTCGTGCGTACAACAGGTCCACCGTATCGTCGAGCATGTA
Source organism: Tiliacea aurago (assembly GCA_948098905.1). Taxonomy (NCBI): domain Eukaryota; kingdom Metazoa; phylum Arthropoda; class Insecta; order Lepidoptera; family Noctuidae; genus Tiliacea; species Tiliacea aurago. The sequence goes on along the minus strand of OX402583.1, from coordinate 1,975,912 downwards.
AGCGCTGGCTTCCAGCGCGGGCTCATGACGGGTGCTGTGTTCTTCGACATTGCGAAAGCGTTCGACAAAGTCTGGCACAACGGCTTAATATATAAGCTCTACAAACTCGGTGTGCCCGATCGTCTCGTGCTCATCTTACGAGACTTTTTGTCGGACCGCACCTTCCGCTATCGCATCGAGGGTGCGCTATCCTCCCCCCATCCGCTCCGCGCAGGCGTCCCTCAGGGCGCTGTGCTGGCACCGCTGATATTCACTATATTCACTAGTGATATCCCCAAATGTAGAAAGGCGCAGTTAGCTCTGTTCGCAGACGACACGGCCATCTACTACTCCGGCCTCAGGCAAGACAATATCGCCCGCATCCTTCAGGCCGAAGTCAACAGACTCGCGGCCTGGTTCAGGAAGTGGAGGATTGAAGTCAACCCTGATAAGAGCCAGGGGGTCCTATTCTGTAGGCCCCGGCGATCACCCGCCCTGCCCCAACCGATCACCATGTTCGGCAAGCCTATCCCTTGGGAGAAGCGAGCCAAATATCTCGGTGTGGTCTTAGACCATCACATGACGTTCGGCGAGCACATAAAACAGGTGCGCTCGCGCGCCAGTTTTGCTCTCGGCCGACTACACTCCGTACTCAACCCGCGCAGCAAGTTGTCCCTTAAGTGCAAATTGCGTATTTACACCGCGTGCATTCGACCGATCATGACTTACGCCTGCGTAGTCTTCGCTCACGCAAAGTCATATCACATTCATAAGATGCAGACACTTCAAAACCGATTTCTCCGTAGAATTACGAAAGCTCCTTGGTTCGTTCGGAACGAACAACTTCACGTAGACCTTAAGATGCCTACCATCAAACAGTTTATGAAGCGCCTTGCAAAGCGCTTTTTCGAATCCGCGGAACGTCATCGCAACCCCTTGGTTGTGCAGGCCGCTAGTTACAGGCCTTCTGCCATTAGTCAGACTCGCCGACCGAGGCACACTCTCTTAGATCCGGATGACCCCATCACTCTCCTTCAGGAAAGCAATAGGGCCACGAGTACAGTGCACAAAATACACAAACCGACCTTCCGTCCTCGCCGCCGAGGTACCACGCGAACTTCCCGAGTAAATGGTAATAAAAGTCCTCCCCCCCGTCCCTTGAATGTCGATGCGCCAGCCGCCCGGTTAGAGGCTGAGAGCGCCGTAGCAATAAATATAATATCCCCTGATAATAATCATGATCAAAATGTTGATCCAGCCCGTCCCCAAATTGTTACTAATTTTGTGATCCCCCAACGACGCCCTGAGCCGAGGTCCGTACCCCACAGGGGGTGCCCTTAGTGCGCTGTCGTTTAGTTTTAATATATATAATTTGCGCCCTGGCTGGAGGCTTTAAGATTAAAAACCTTAGGGCAGCCACAGGAATATCCGGTTAAGTAGCAACGACCTCTCTAGGTCTGCTACGAGATGCCATACAAAAAAAAAAAAAAAAAAAAATGCTCGCGTGTCCTCGAAGATACGCGGGTAAAGAAAATGCCCGAGAACGCGCGGGGGTTATTCCTCTCTGTATGCGCTGAGCCTTAACGGTACCTCTCTTGCACGTAAATATGTACGTCTGTCGTCTATCCCATGGTGTGGCTTCGCCGTTCAAAAATATTGCGGGTCTGTGAAAACCACTCTGTTTTTAAATAAGACATTTCGAACATGTTCTTTACTAACTTTTTAGACTTTTGTATCCTGCTTATCAATTCTTTTTTTTTTTTGCGTGTGTAGTTTCATTAAAATCTGTTTAGTCATTTCGAAAAACAAGGGCTTGTATGAAATGCCGTAAGGTGTAAACGCTAAATGAAATGAAATCGTTTATTCGGTAAATAGGATATTAAAATCACTTTTACACGTCATATAAAAATAAAAAAAACTAGATGTAGCCGACATTTCCTATCTGACTACCCCTGAAAAGAAATGGCGAAACAAACTCAGGGGTCAAACTCTCTTTTAAAGTCCAGACATAATCTTGGTCAGATCATGTGAGGACCATGTTCCTGAAAATCCGTGTCTGAAATGGTCTTTTGAGGAAAGAACCACGCAAATTTGAGCGGACCTGTCCAATCAGTGTAAGCATTTGTCAGTAATCGTGCAGCTCAACTCAAAACTTAAGGAGCTCAACGACTCGACGAACAGTCCCAAAAAAAAGACATTTGGGTAGGCCGCATAAAGCGCTCAAAATGTCAGACCATCATTAAAACTTAACTGAGAAAAGAAAGGAAAACATTTAAAGAAAAACGCTATTAAGATTAGTCAATGGTATCATCATCACATTCTGCCAAGTGTGGAGTACAAATATTAGGTACAAACGATTATTAGGTTAGTATTAACATTATTGATTGCTTATTTACGAATTAAAATTTCAATTTGAGGTGTGTCAGTTAAAAATAATATCATAAACACATACAATTTTTATAGGGTGTTAAAGTATAATTTAATGTCAGAGTATAAAAGAGTTAGATGTCAAACTATAAAAAATTACAATTCAATTAGGATGTCAAAGTATCATTCAAATAATCGGTTAAATTATAATAACATTTATTACATTGCAAGTCTTTAAGTCTATTTTTAAATCCATTTAAATGTAACTCTTTCATTGATTTTGGAATTTTGTTATATGCTTGCGGGGCTATTTTTATTTGTCTTATACGGAAAGTAGTGTTTGTTTGATCTGAGTAGCGGGTGGAAAACGGTGCTTCTTACCCTAGGGCGGGAAAGACTAATAGTAATTGCTCCCCTCCCTAGGTCGGGAATGAATTTAAAAAATAGAACTAGAGGACATGGTCCAAAATGTATGGACCGAAAACCCAAAATCGAAACGTAATCGATACGGACAAACTATGTGCACAAGAATTCCCTAGAACTATCTCAAAAAAATCAAAACTATCTAAATAAACGTACCCAAGTTGCAACATCCTAATCCGTGGGATATCGGAGCTATGGGCTGTCAAAGTATGCAAAGAATTCATTTTTTGACTTGGGATTTTCACAGCTGTGTTGTGTTGTGTTTTAATAGTATCACATGAGTGTTTTAATACCTATACTCTGTCGGGTTACCACGTCACGTGGTTTTCTTATTTACCTTTATTTAATTACCTACACCGATGGACTATAGTTATGTGCAGTTTCATACACTACTTTATCTACTTTCATACATACCTACTAAATCAAAGGTAAAAAAGACGAAATTCAGTAGGTACAAAACGTATAAATGGCGCCAAACCCAGCACATAACTGTATATCAATATTATTTTTAGTGTAACAAGGTTAATAGCATCTATGGCGTCGTTGGTACCTAATACAATCGACAGCATGACTATTTTGGCACCACAGCTGTGAAAATCCCAAGTCGAAAAATTTATTCTTTGCATACTTTGACAGCCCATAGCTCCGATATCCCACGAATTAGGATGTTGCAACTTGGGTACGTTTATCTAGATAGTTCTAGGGAATTCTAGTGCACATAGTTTGACCGTATCGATTGCACTTAGATTTTTGGGTGAATTATGACACCATCTCCTTTGGTTAGGCTACGAAAATGCTCGGAAACTGCTGGACTGATTAAGTTGAAATTTGGTACACATATGAACTTCTGTGACCCAAACACGGACGTGATACGTTAATATTTTGAATATGGGGGTTGCTTTTGGGGGGCAAATTAGAAAAATTAAAACCAAAAGTTTTGCGGACTGTACCGTGTGAATGTATACTATGTCAGTCCTAGTGTACTGACATCAGCGGGCCGAACACGGGCGTGTCAAGACGTTTGTGACAAGACATGATAAATTATGTCATGTCAATTTTTACTAGCATTTTATGACAAAACAGTTTTATCGCTCAAACTGTGATAAAATGTGTGACTCAAGTCATGTCACAGTAGGCCGTGCTCGCCCCGAAGAAGCACTCGAGGTATATTTCGACGTGACAATGATTGCTGCAATCTTCCAATGAAGCGATGATGCGTGCAACAGTTGCAGCGAATTGGGGCATCCGTCGGCAGTGCGTAGGCGCCATGCTTTCTTTTAAAAACAGACGATGGATGGATTATGAGGGATTTTTTAAACTGAAGACTGTAGACAAAAGGGGGACGCGCTTTTTCTTGCTGTAGAAGCAGAGCGCGTATCGGTGATGTGAGGGAAGGTAGTATCAAACTGATGGCTCATGCAAATTACAAGATTGTGACTTCCAATTCCAACGTTGTTCTATGTCTAATTTGATTGATTATCTCAATTGATTTATTTTTGCAGTATGTGGTTATTCTAGAATTCAGCCACTTTCAGGGCATATTTTAGAATGTATTTCTACGTAAAATATAATTTTCATCATTTCAGCCGAAAGACGTCCACTGCTGGCCTAGGCATAGGCCTCCCCCCAAAGGAGGGAGGGTTGCCATAATCGCCACGCTTGGCAGGCGGGTTGGCGATCGCAGATGGTGTTAAAATGCATAGAGCACGCTGCTGCCCATTCTCTAGTAAGTCACTTAGTCGTCTTTTACGACACCTAAGGGAAGAAATGGGAGGGTGCTATTATTTACGTCTGGCACCACACGGAGCGTACTATATAACGTAATATACAACATTATTTTTAGTATATGCGAAACCCGAAACACGTGTCTAGTATTTTTATATAAAGAATTTACGTACAAAATTTCTAAACTGTCTCATGACAAATCACAAAGTTATAAGGTTGTTATGTTACCGGGTTGTCCGTACAAAAACATGATAACGGCGCCCCTGCGCCTCCAGGGTCGTCTAGCGCTCATTGATATAATAATTTGGCAGTAGGTACCTAACCGTACGGCGAATGTATTGTAAGTAATTAAATGGTGATAATGATAACATTTTCCATCACACCAGTGGCGAAAGCACCGTATAACACGATTCCTACCGGCTTCCCTTCGGGAATTCGGAACACAACCACTCTATCGTTATTTAAAAATGGCACACAGTCCGTAGTGTTTAATAATGCCAAATAATATAATAACCACATTGTAGGTATTTAATACACCATACTATTAAAACATTACAAAACGCCTACATTACATTTTTTGACTTTATATCCCAACAACCAAACATTTTGCTCTAAAATAACTCAATGAGTTCAATTTCTATACAAAATCGACGTCATGACGAGTTCATTTTGTATGGAAAAGATTTTTTTTGCTCCGGCTTAACTCTCTCATAAAATCACACTTCGCTACTGCATTACACTAAATATTTTGGGACAAAATATAACATGGTATAAAAATTATTGAAATCGATTCAGTTCCTTACTCTGAACAAACTATATTCAGGTTTCAGTATACTAAAAATAATGTTGTATAAAAACGATAATATTACAGACAGTGATTTGACTAGATGCTAAGTATAAATCAAAATAATTCTTATCGAAACAACTTCATATTCAAAATGACATATAGCTAGAAAAATATCCATCCAAAAATATCTTTAACACCATCATCTGCCTTTTCCCAACTATTTCTACTATTTTTTTTTTATAACCAGATGCAGCTAATCAGTATTTTACATGGAGCGACTGCGTATCTAGTCCACAATACCCCTTGGTAAGACTGGTTGTCGGCTTTGTTCGACCATCTTGTGTTCACTAAAATCGACAAAATGTATGGAACAGCTGATTTTTATTTCGCGATTTCAAGGTTGGTCCCATAGAAAAAATTGTTCAAAATGATGAGGTTCGGGTTTAGTATAAACAAAAAGTAATGTTGTATATACAACATGTCCCAGAATTAACGCACAACCTCTTAAGGAGTCATTGTATTCATCATTATGAACAACTTTTACTATGGGACCAAACCCGAAATCGCGATAAAAAAAATCTGCTGTTACCTACATTTTGACGAGTTATGAGAACATAAAATCTAAGGAACAGCTGATTCTTTTTCGCGTTTTTATTTTGGTCCCATAGTAAAAGTTGTTCATAATCATGAGTACAATGACCCCTTAAGAGGTTGTGTGTTAATTCCGGGACATTTTTTTGTTTTTTTTTTTAATCTTTATTTATTTATTTAGAGTCTTTTACGTTACAAAGGTACGTCAGCCTCATCATACCTTAATCTAATTATTATTACATATAATTATAATATTATGAATACAAATATATTATTGCGTAAGTGTGGGAGATAGTGATGCACATGTTGTCTATAATAATATTATATCTTTAACACCAAAGACGTAAAATTACGGTGAGACTTATAAACCGGGAGAATAATTTCCTGTCAACCAAAACTAGGCCATTTGGGTACTGGTGTACCCAAATATATATTCAACAGCACAGTGAGCAACTGGGGCTATGTACTGGAGGTACAGTCTGTCATCAAGTCGCTGGTTGATGATCACGGGCTCATACGAACGAACACAGTCAAGTAGGTAATGACCGTATCCGGGCGAGTCAGGCAGTGTGAGCCCGAGAACCGACCAGGGACGGAATAGGGAAAAATTTAAATAGGATAATCGTTAGTATTCTACATGTTCGTCGTGTTTTAACCCGCGACGAATAGAGGGGTGTTATAAGTTTGACCGCTATGTGTGTGTGTGTGTCTGTCTGTGGTACCGTAGCTCTTAAACGGATGAACCGATTTGGATGTTTTTTTTAATTTGAAAGCAAGCTTTTTACGCTTGTTTTTAGGGTTCCGTACCCAAAGGGTAAAACGGGAACCCTATTACTAAGGCTCCGCCGTCTGTCTGTCTGTCTTAACGTTCAAAAGTGCCCTTTATGTGCCTAATTGAAACAAAATAATTTGACTTTGACTTTGTCTGTCTGTCCGTCTGTCACCAGGCTGTATCTCATGAACCGTGATGGCTAGACAGTTGAAATTTTCACAGATGATGTATTTTTGTTGCCGCTATAACAACAAATACTAAAAAATAGAATAAAATAAATATATAAGGGGGCTCCCATACAACAAACGTGATTTTTTTGCTCGTTCTTGCTCTATATTGATAACGGCAACAGGTAGACGCTTGAAATATTCACAGAATATGTAGATATATATTGACTTTAAAAATAAATAATTAAATTAAAATAAAACAAATATTTAAGGGGGGCTCACATACAAAAACGTGATTTTTTGGCCATTTTTATAGATAATGGTACGGAACCCTTCGTGCGCGAGTCCGACTCGCACTTGGCCTGTTTTTTTCCATTACTTTGCTTTTCCTATTGGTGAAAGGATGTCGAAGTGTAAATTTAAGGCAACAATGAGTGTAAACGATGTTGTGAATATTTTTGTGTGCTTGATTATTAAATAGGTTTACGTTTTTATAATTAACTCCTAACACTGCCAAGATTAGCGTTTATAAAAATATGACTTTTTATGATGACGACCTTTTTTCATAATAATGGTATAATATTTTTTTAATGTTGATAGGTTTATTACTTACAAGAAATAGAAATAATAGAACTCTGAATAGAATAGAATTCTGAATTGAATACATTAACGAAGTCATTTATGTTCCGTAATAATGTTTAGCTTCTGAAACTAAAAAATAAAATGAAACTTGTTTCACAAGCGATTGGCTGAAGCTGCACACTATTCTGAATTTAGAAAAACGCGTAGGAACTGAATAAACTTAAGCATGAAGATTATTTATTAACTACATTGGTTAGGTACCGTTATTCAATTCAATTCATTTTTTCATCAAATATAAGCTTATACCTTAACACCAAATCGCTTATATCTATGTTAATTCTACAAATTTACATTCAAATTTTTAATTAGCACTTCTTAGACTAAACAACTCAACAATTATTTCTTCATCATTTCTTCATATTTAAGGCGACGATAACCGAATTTTAATGATTTTATACTGAAGATCACGTCTAAACGAGTAGTGTTAATGATTTGAAAAAAATATATGTGAAATTAGAGCATTTTTAAAATAATTTAATATGTGAATATTTTATATTATGTTTATATTACATAGTAAAATTAATTTGTAAAGTTATGTCTTACGCGGATAAAAAACTGAGAATGGCGCAAAATCTACCAAGCTTATTTTTCTGAAACCTTCACCAGTTTAAAGATAATTTAATTATTAATCTTTTAGTATACGCGTTTCTTTTAAATACCTTTTGTTTTGTGTATAATAAATTAATAATGCGTCAAATTGGGGACAGTGCTCCTTGATGGGCGAATCCTGTTACTGGCTGAACGTACGACGTGTTGCGTGAGCTCAGTACAGAACACGCAAGCTAATCACTCAAGGTCACTGACATATATCTGGGTCTTAAATAAATATACACATGTTTAGCGATGGTCCTTTGAGAGTAAAAAAATAAATCTGCGGAACCGGAATATATTTTAGAAAGTCATTTATTAACTTAATTGCTCTAGCAGTTGGAGTGGTGTTGGTTCGGGGAGCACGCCATGTAGGCGGGTAGCAGGGGAGTCTATGTTGTCGTCTTACAACGCCACGCATATACATATAATTTATTGACTCTCGTAGAACGGGACTATCCATCTTACCTACTAATATTAGACAATAATGAATTATATGTGTAGATTCTCGCCTGAATTTGAGTGTGTCTCTAAATCCACCATTCCTGACATGAAAGTATTCGATAATCAAGTCGTTACAACAGTAAAATTGTATTTCATACCTCACAAACTCCCTAAATCAGCCCCTGTCCTCAATATCAGACGACAAAATCATGCATCGCTGACCCTCAGTTGTTTGATTCATACACTTATCATACATTCATACAATGATAACATTCACTGATAAAACACAAAACTCATTATCTAATTATTATTGCTTAATTAGGTACAACTTGTCTAACCTCTGAACTTTTGATGAACAAACACAAATATTTTGACGAATTAATTCGTTGATTGAAATTAAGTCTAGAAATGAGGAACTGTAAATGAGTTAGTTAATAATTATATTGTTCTACGAGTGAAATGCATTTGTATGCAGCTGTTTGTTTTCCCGTTTGTTGGGTATACGATGGTAGAACTCCCGCATTCATAGGCGACAATTAAAGTTAAGTAACTTTATGATGGGATACTATCACTACTTAGCTACTGTTTGATTAAAAAGATTACATTTGAGTAATTAATTATTTATAAGCACCTCTTAAGACACCTACTGTCAAGATTTCTTATTTGTGCACAATCTTTGTTCCATAATAATATCAATCAAAATCAAATCAAAAATATTTTTATTTCACATAAGCCTACATGGGCACTTATGAAACGTCAGAAGCTAGGTGCACGGTTCTAATTGGTCGTTTCCTATGGAGAAGAGCCGGCAAGAAACTCCACGGTTACTCTTATATAAAAAAAAAATGGTTTTTACAATGTTTTCAAATTACAGTGTAATAGGTATGAGAGGACAGCGTAGGCCCGTCAAAAGTACCAGGTACTTAACTAAATAGAAAATGGTCTACATTTATTACTATATACAACATTAGTTTTTGGTTATACTAAACCCGAAAGGGGTCATTGTACTCATCATTTTTGAACAACTTTTTCTATGGGACCAACCTTGAAATCGCGAAATAAAAATCAGCTGTTCCATACATGTTGTCGATTTAACCGTTAAAGGCCCCAGCCGTCAAGTCCCACCGACGCCGACGGCCCAAACAGCTTAAACAAAGGATGTTTATGCTCTTAGAAATCACTTGAGACTTTCTTTGTTTACATTGGCAGAAGGGGCAATAAATCTGGCGGCCATAAGGATAAGGACAGGTACTTGAGCGTTTTGACGTTTGTTATGTCACAGGGCTCAATCGGTTAAGTGAACACAAATGTAGGGCAGCAGATTTTTTTTTTCGTGATTTCAAGGTTGGTCCCATAGATTTTTTTTTTCAAAATGATGAGTACAATGACCCCTTCTCGGGTTTAGTATAAACAAAAACTAATGTTGTATATTACATATAAATAATATTGTATCAACGTGTACCTTAGTTACAAAACATATTACGCATTGGGTACTTAATTGTAAGGAAGATCAATGGGATTGATATCTTCCATGAAACTTATCTAGCGGTCACAAGCAAACCACAGCGGGCTGAGCCTCAGGCGTGTCAAGACGTTTGTGACAAGACATGATTAATTATGTCATCTCAATTTGTACTAGCATTCTATGACAAAACAGTTTTGTCAGTAAGTCACAGTAGGCCGTGCTCGTTCCGCTGGACTACCTAAAACGAAATACGATTACCTTCAAGATTAAAGGCTCGTACAGACTGGTGCAATATCGCGGGTGCGACGCGACACTAGTAGCACAATTTCTTTGTCGGTGCCTGTCGCGCCCGCGATATCACACCAGTCTGTACGAGCCTTTATCCGGGGCAATCCGGCCCCACCAGACTAAATTATTTTCTATCGATCTGTACATGTAGTAACTGTACCATAAACGGTACCTTGGCAAAAAAAATGGTAACAGACCATTGATGTATTAAATATATAGAAGATAGGCCACTCTCTAACATCACGTAAATATTAAATGGACCCGATGTCGTGCGTCATGTGCTCGACAACCGAAATAGATAGACATATTACGCGGGCTATAGCGGGAACGAGATCGCAATAATTGTCACTGTTACGTACCCATAACAACTCGTAAACAAACTACGATTCGGGTATTCCCCGCAAACCAGGAGTAATGTAGGTCGATTGTGTCCTTTCCCCTAATTTATGCGGTCAACATCGAGGACCGCGTGACATATCTTCCTATTTAATACATCAAAATTAGCAACTACAAAAACTAACCTGTCTAATTAACAGTATCTCATTCACTAGGCTATAAATTACCTAGTAGAGTTTTGACTGACGGTAGAACATGAAGGACTAATTTTAATAAAACATCTAAGTACCGATCTGTGTGGTGCCGGAATAGCCCTCCCCTATTTTTTCCCGTGGGTGTCGTAAAAGGCGACTAAGGGACTTACGAGAGAATAGGCAGCAGCGTTCTCTATGCGTTTTAACACCATACTGCGATCGCCAACCCGCCTGCCAAGCGTGGTGATTATGGCAACCCCCCCCCCCCTTCGTCCCCCTTTAGGAGAGGCCTATGTCCAGCAGTGGACGTCTTTCGGCTGAAATGATGATGACGAAATAATTATTATAAAATTAACAACAATCAGGATTCATCCTAATATTTATTCATCCTAGTTAAAAACATTTTCGAAAAATAGTGTTTTAAATTTTTCATAGAAACAGAGACTTCTAGCTGTTTTTTAAATAAGACATTTCGAAAATGTTCTTAATTAACTTTTTAGATCTTTGTATCCTGCTTATGCGTATGAAGTTTCATTAAAATCCGTTCAGTCATTTCGAAAAACAAGTGCTCGAAAGTTTGTATGAAATGCTGTACGGTGTAAACGCTCTTAAAGTTAGTGTTAAACGGAGTAAAGTTAGAGAGGCAGTTTTAATTGCTTTATTTTGAATTATTTGTAACAGGTTAATTATAACCTTTTACAATTAATTCAAAATAAAGCAATTGATAAGTACTACTCCATACCGGATACGAATAGGTGATGCAAGGTCTAATCAGGGCGGTGTATAACCTTAAGTTTGGTGTTAGCGCCGAGATTACTTTTTCGGTTAAGTATAGAACTGAGTGAACCGAGTACTTGAGCTCCTATAACGCGTAATTTAGTAACATGCTTTGTCTAGTTGAGCATTGATGAGCAGAAGATGATAAGGTTCTACATCCTTATCAGTAATCAATTAGATGGACAGTACTATCACTGTCCCTGGATAACATTGATAACAGGTAGTATCCAAATAAAATATACGAAAGACTGTACGTATCACACATTTTCAGTAGTCATGAAAATAATTGAACGGTCCTTTCTCGGTAGTAATGAAACACGACCAAAATTGATTAACATCTTTTCAACAACGCCCGAAACTAAATAGCAAAACGATTAGCTTTTTCCAAATATTTACTGAAAAAAAAAGTCATTCAAAAATAATAAATTAAATGCAGCGCTACGAAGGCTACGGCCGAGGGGCTACGGCGTAGTCGAGCGATCATAAAAAGCTCTAAGTTATCGTGAAAGAAGCAAACATGTGCAATGTGCATAAAGTAACACTGGCCATAATTCGACTTGTCATACGAGTATTATTTTTACGAACCCCAGACACAACTGTATTTTCAGAAAACCTGCCGATCTGTTCTAGATGTGGCCTGTCATTCCACCTGATGCTAAGCCATATTGACACTATTAAGGCGCTGACAAGAGGCAAATCATAAAAGTAGGCTTGTCTTAAACAAAAAAATTGCCAAATCTATATAGTTTGTGGCAGCGGAAAAAATATAAGTATGTTATCTTGAACATATTTCTCAGAACTTGGTTGTTACCAAAACACGTTTAGAAAAAAAATCTCGATACAAATTAACGGTAGGTGAACTAACCCTTTACTTTGAGTTTCAATCCAAAATCACTGTATTAAATACCAACGTACGGTAGGTATTTAATTAATAACAAGAACCTCTTATTTGTATGCAGAACTTGGTTGTTTTTTATTTTCGATTACTCATCTCATTTTTGAGTAAATAAATAATTACTTCGTATTTTGCAATAAATTACAAGCGTTTTGTCATCGCGCTTCTCTTTCTTTTGTATGCAGTCTGACAGTGACAGCGGGTTACCTGTTGTCAGCGTCTTAACAGCTCAAGTCAAGCTTGCTCCACCTAAGTTTTCACGGTGAAATTTTTACAGTACAGCCCGGATAGTAATAAATATTTAGTAAATGTGCAATTAAATGTTACTGAGCTACTGCGATTGGTTTATCAAACTTAAACAACAATTTATTAATATGAGATATGACGGTAAAATAGGCTTTCAAAACCCCTGTTATGCTTCATCATAACTGACAATACGTACGTTTTCTACATCAGTCCCATTTTCCCCTTTATTCTGAATCCTAGCCACATTTTTCCGGGACAATGTGAGTCAGCCTGGAATACGTGACAGTGTTGCCAATGTAGAAAAATAGACAGAAATCCGTCCTTTCCCCGTATTTACTCCAACCATAAGACTAAATGCATTCAAGCCTTTCTTGGAACTATGCTATCAAAATCTTTGATTGCAGCTTCTCTCTAGCATTTCGGAAAATGTTTGCATGAAAAAAGTGAAATTGAAAATTTTCTTTTTGTTCAATTTGGCTCCGAAATATCGACACTTCATATGGAATGACATCCATTCTGCTTTCACAACCCAGGAACTAATACTTTATCTAACTTACTAATATAATAGCTTACATACTAATAAAGCTAAAGAGTTTGTTAGTTTGAACGCGCTAATCTCTGGAACTACATGTCGGATTTGAAAAAACATTTTTGCATTTGATAGCCCAATTCTAGAAAAAGTTTATAGGCTACTTAACATCACCCTTAGGAGCAGAGCAAAAAAAAAGGTCTGAAAGAAAGCTAAGTGAAAACGAAGTAATTGCGAGGGCGGGCGATGCGATGCGACGCGGTGGGTCGGGGACAAAGAGATTTTTATAAAAATGTTGCTGTTATTTTAGTATATTGTGCATCTTACGACTTTGACGCGAACGAAGTCGCGGGCGGAGCTAGTACCTAAATAATATCACATGTACCTAAATCGAATGTCAGGACTTTCGGCAACTGAGAAATCAAATCAAATCAAAAATATTTTTATTTCACATAAGCCTACATGGGCACTTATGAAACGTCAGATGCTAGGTGCACGGTTCCAATTGGTCGTTTCCTATGGAGAAGAGCCGGCAAGAAACTCCACGGTTACTCTTTTAAAAAAATAAAATTGGCTTTTACAATGTTTTCAAATTACAGTGTTAATAGGTATGAGAGGACACCGTAGGCCCATCAAAAGTACCAGGTACTTAACAAAATAGAAAATGGTCTACAGATCTTCAGTCTAATAAGCCTACAACGTCCTCACATTGACAAAAAAAAAAACAATATAAAATATAATTAAAATAATGACGCAATGTAATTACTACCTTATCTCGTATATCGATACCCAAGCGGTAGTATTTTAACCACCAAGCCACACCTAATTAGTTACTATGACAAACTTTAAACTCATACTGGGGATGTTGCGGATGCAGATTTTTAACATCCGCGGATGCCTTGCGGATGCGGATACGGCTTTGTTGAGTTAAAAAGACTTATTTAATGTTCCTGAGTCGTCGTAGGTAGTCTCCTCTCTAACCCAGGATAAAAAAAACAACTACATTTATATCGGTATTTTCTATGGTGTATATAATAAAGAGTATTCTCGATTCGATATTCGCGCAGTTAGTCAAACGATTGGCTGTTGCGCTGCGTGTCGCGGGTTCGATTCCCGCACGGAACAAATATTTGTATGACCTACAATTAGTTGTTCCGGGTCTGGCTGTTTGTGTATGTGAGTTTAAATGTTTGTAAACGCACCCACAATACAGGAGAAATTAAAAATATATATATATATATATATATCAATAGTAAATGTGTAGTACAATAAAAATACATAATTAATTTTCAATAAACTGAATCATCAATTTAACAGAGATGCAATCAAAAAGATATAAATTAACAAACAAAAATATATATTTTTTTAACATCGTCGTCTCTGGCGGCAAAACTAATTAGAATTCTTATAAGACTTGCAACAGTAATTAGATAATAGAGAACAATGACCAGAGGGGCAATTCTACTAATTTTAAGAACGTTCACAGTCTGATCTCAGTCTCAATCTGTCAAAAATACCTCTTATTTCCCAACATTTTGAAAATTTTTTGAAGTTTGTTTGTCGCCAAGATGAGATTGCGACTAGATTTTGAACGTTTTAAATTACGAGAACTGGCCTTCTGCTGCAAGCCAAAACTAAAATTATTATGTAGATAAGTAATTTAATACTTAAGTTAGATTTTTATAATGTTTGTATTATTATAATCAATGATTGACATAAGACAACGCACGGCACCAATGAGGTCCCAGTACAAAAACCAATTGTGCAAAGGTGGTCATAAAACCGCCTTATTAAAAAATAGCATCCTTTCCATTGGACCGCTTATATATAATAAATTACCTGAAAATTTAAAAGACCTACCCATAATAAATGTTTAAAAAACAATTAAAACTATTGCTGGAGAAATGTTATTACACAATTAAAGACTTTTTAAATGACAAAACTATATAGGAAAATGTTATTGATAAATGTACGTTGTTTTTGCAAATTTCGAATGTATAAGATTATAATAATGACTTTGTTATTTATTTATTAGCGATTTTTTTTATGGTTGTTGTTATATTGTAATTTGACATAACGGATTTTGACTTTACCAGATTATCTAAATTCTTTATATAATAATAATTGTGATTGTTGTTAATGTTTTGGAATATTTTTACATTAAGCTTTTGACACATTATGACTTATATTCTTGATTGTATGATTTGCTAGAGATTTATATTTAATTCATTGTTTTATTTTTTAGTCTGATATGTAACTACCTATTCAATTCGACTATGGCTAACAATAATCGTAATAGCTGTATCTTTAATATTAATTCAAACCTAATATTTTGCATGCCGTAAGGTAGAATGTACCGCGACACTTAATAAATACTCCAACTTATATGTATACCTACATTATCAGCAAATAAATGATTTCTTTCTTTCTTTCTGTATAATTCGCCATATCTCTGTAATTTATCCAAATAATTAACAGCCCAAATATTTCTATCGTATTAATTTATATTGTGATTACTATCGTACGACGCTGCATTTCCTTCTAAATGTTGATTCTAATGTCGCAGAGGTTAAAAGACGGTCGCCGGTTCATTCAAGATTCTTATGAACATAAGGTTAATAGGTGCGTTCAATCAAAAAGGTTAATTGTTACTCATTAATATTGTCCAAATATGTTTTCCCTTTAACAATAGACTAGCATTTTCCATAGCATTAGCACCCATTAGAAACCAAAAACGATGGATACTAACTAGTAGATAGAATTAGGAAACCACAGTGGGTGTCCACAGTGCCAGCAGTTCACATTAATAACTGAAATCTTGACATAAAGACGTACCCTTAAATTATCATAATACTGTCGAGTTGATCTAGTGATCGACTGCTGAGCATGAGATCCTGGGTTCTTTCTCAGTAACAGCCCGGAGTCTGGGTTTGAGCCAGTCTGATAGCAATAGACTCGCCCCCTATTACATGGGACTTAACCTCAATTGGCGAAATGTGTGTACCCATCGTAGTATGGGTACAACTATGCGTAACTCTTCAGGGAAACAAGGGGTGACGTTATGTTATGATAAAAATGATCTTAAAAAAAATCCTTTGACATTTTCTACCGAAGCAACAAATGAAACTATGGAAATACTAATACTAACATGCTGGTCCAGCTCCATAGGACAATCTAGCTAGAGTCTGGACAAAATCTAACTGATTGCTATTTTAACTGTATAATTTATTATTTACAAGACATTTATTTTACATTCTGTGATTACCTTAAACTCACACACTGATAATTTTTTTTTTAGGAAAATGTTTTTTTTTACAATGTTTGTAAATAAGTGAGCACCGAGTATCTATCACATAATTAATTTATCTGTCATTGCTTCATTATTAATTCTTTTTACCTATTGTGGTATAGTAATTTTATTCTAGGTGCATCGTCTTCACATATAATTATATAATTGATGTACCTATACAAACTATTGTAAAACATTTTAAAAGAGTAACGGTGGAGTTTCTTGCCCATTTTTCTCCATACGAAGATACCTTTTGGAAGGGGCGACTAGAATCAATTCTATTTTATTTGTAAATTTTGACGTTCAAAAGTGCCATATATGTGCCTATTTGAAATAAATAATTTGACTTTGACTTTAAATAGCTTGTTTCATAGATTAATAAACAACGTGCGTTGTCGTGGAAAGAATTGGACCAAAGTATGATCCTTGCGGCACTCCGTGCAAATTATTCAATCTTTAGACCTTAAGTAGTTAATAATTATCGCTAAAATGTAATAATTGCAACTCTTACCTTGCGTATACGATAATCTATTATAAAATAGGCCAGTAATAAAGTTGCTTTTTAACTTCAATAACAATTAAATGAGATTAACTAGTTCAAAGGCTTGGTAAAATTGTTTGTTTAACAAAGATTTTAAGTTACAAGAAAAGTTGTCGTTTTCTTGGCTTATTTTGATCAAAATTTCACCCGTAATTACTTAAGATTTCATTGAATGAGAATTAGTTTTTAGTCTATAAATGAGTGCATTACTTGTACATCCCGAATCCGGGTATAGCCGATTTTTAAACAATAAAACAGTTACAGTTATGTTTAAAATTGACATGTTTACGATAATAGCTCTGAATATAATGTAACTAGTACAAATGCATGCAACCTTTGACATTATTGTTATTTTCTATTTATGTAAATATGTGTTAATAAAAAAGAACAATTTAGCAGTATCATGATAGGTACGTTACTGCCTCACGTGTAGACTTCATTCTATCCTCTGTGCACTATTATTATAACATTATGTTCAGAACAACGTATTCTACTGGGTTTGTCAAAGCCATATTATTGTTGTAAGCATTGAATTACCAGCCAAGAAGATCTCGAATTCGGCTTGTATGACTAAACTATCAGTCATTCTAGTCATACAAGCCGAATTTTCATTACGAAATGCACAATATTTTAGGAGGTTTTCAGGTCTTGCAGCTGATAAGTATTTATACCTTCTGATAGATAAGGATCTTTCATAGTATATCTCCGATTATTGTTTTCATAGGTTATGTTCAGTACTTGTAGATAAAAATGTCAGCCAAATCCTGCCTGCACGGAAATAATAAGTGGGAGTGGTCTGTTGCATTTTGATAACATATGATTAGAATTTGCAGCTGCAGATAAGAGAGGCAAGCGTTAATTTATTTGATACCTTCGATTCAGAGGTAAATTAAACGGAGGAAGCATATTTGTATGACCTGCAAGTAGTTGTTCCGGGTCTGGCTGTTTGTGTATGTGAGTTTAAATGTTTGTAAACGCACCCACGATACAGGAGAAATTCCTAGTATGGTGCAACGTTTACAAAAAAAACATCGACCGTAGTGGTAACTTGTTAAAGTTAGGGTTACGTAGTCAAACAAGGATGCCTTACAAGGTCATGTTTTCCTGTCGTTTAGAATTTGGGGAAAAACGTTTAAAAAATAAAACATTTTGGGCTGTCATATTTACAAAATGTATAAATTTTACGTGATTTGCTGACTACACAATATTCTGCCAGATAATAATTCTGCCGTTTAAAAAGTAACATTGCACATTTGCACGTGTTTAGTTTTACAAACGCTTAAGATAAATACAATCACCTGATTTCGATAACATTTATACGTACATAATAAATACAATAAATGTGTCACATATTATATTACCTACTTGCTGCAGATATATCTGAATATTTATCAATGGGGAAGTTCGGGAAAATCTAATTTTATATGGCGTGATTATAGATAGGGGCTTAGCGTCTCTACGGCCTACAATAAATTTGACATTTCGTTCATTCATTTAATTTCGTGTTCATTCATGAGTTTGATCCTTATTCACTATTTCGTTATTTTCGGTGATTTCAATAAGTATTTTAAATCAAATAATTGACATGGAAAGCGCCACCAGCCAGCGCCACCGTCCTCTTACCGTCACCAGCAGCGGAAGACGCCGCAGAGAGGAAGAGGGTGAAATACGCACCGTTGGTGGAACGCTACCATTTTGTGCCCATTGCCGTTGAGACCATGGGTAGTTGGGGCACTCAGGCCAGGAAGCTTTAGGAGCACTAGTGAGAAAAGGCACAAGCTCTGTTTAAAAATGGGTGACTCCCGAGCCGGCTCGTTCTTGATGCCAAGGTTAGCCATTGCCATCCAACGTGGCAATGCAGCAAGCGTTATGGGCATCTTTGCCCAACAGTTAGGGGCGGGTTATTTGATTAACTCTTAACTGTAGTCCTGGGTCCATTGGACCGATGTTCAATCATGGAAAGTGTCAGAATTTAAAACCTTATATATATTTCCTCAATACTCAATACTTTATTGCATTCCATAATGTGTTCCTTATAACCACTTTCTTCAAAATGTTTCCGGCATAACCTGGAACCGTGTTTAATAAAAAAAAAAACTCTATGAAAAGGTTTAAACCAAAAGCTTGTAATTTTAGGTTCTTCCGGGAAATGGACTCCAATTTCGACACAACATCACGTTATTTTCGCAAAAATAAAATAAAACCTATTAATAAAACTAATATAATGCCTTGTAGTTGTAATACTCGTAATAGCTTGCGTTTGGGAATTTGCTGACAACGCGCTGTTAGCTGCGCCATCCAATAAACGTTATCATATAAATAAAATCGTTGTTCCAATGGCCTTTAAACTGTGTTAAAGGTTTTGTTATTGATAAACTGTGCTGATTTTTCTTCGGGTGGTTATTCTTAAACGGCTTTTATTGTTCCCACTGCTGGGACACAGGCCTCCTCTCTGTGAGAAGGAGCGGGCCGTAATCCACCACGCGGGCCCAGTGCTGGTTGGTGGATTGTAGCTTGGCTTAATTGCTTATCAGGAATTCAGTACCTACCTAGTATATGTTTCATTGCTTGGTTGGTCTAGGTTGTCGGTAAAAGATCGCTTTCAGCGATAAGACTGCCCATTGTGTCACCCTTTGTCAAATTTCAAAATTTATATCTGTAATTTTGTTTGTGTACATAATAAAGAGTATTCTATTCTTTTCTATTGATATGCGACTGCTGAGCGTGAGGTCCTGGGTTCAATTCCCAGGTCGGGTAAAGTGTTACTGGGTTTTTCCGTCAAGAATTTTTAAGTAGCAGACCGAAGTCTGGATTTGTGAAACTGAAACATATCTGGCGAAACGTGACTGTATTATAGGTAGGTACACCTCTGCCGAACCCTTTGCGGAATAAAGCCGCGATGTTTTGTTATGAGTTTCATGT
Source organism: Tiliacea aurago (assembly GCA_948098905.1). Taxonomy (NCBI): domain Eukaryota; kingdom Metazoa; phylum Arthropoda; class Insecta; order Lepidoptera; family Noctuidae; genus Tiliacea; species Tiliacea aurago. The sequence goes on along the minus strand of OX402583.1, from coordinate 1,955,945 downwards.
AATAGGGCCTATTACATTTTACGGGTCTCATGTCCAAACTCCAGGCTGCTAAAAACAATTCCCTAACAGATAAACACAATACAATTTTACCCAACTTAGAACAACAAGGCAGTAATAAATATTTAAGAGTTTCGTAATTCAATGACCCTACTTGACCCTTATAATAACTGTCACTACCTACTAACTGTATATCAATATGTAGAACACGTCTCCAAGGTTCCCAATTGATAAATAACTTTGTGAATATATTTTTTTTGCATATTTTTAACTGTTACATTAAGTTAGTAGGAATTCATGAAACCTGACAGTTTCAGTTAGTTAACACAAACAACTAAGGCTCGAACAGACTGGTGCGGCACCGACAAAGAAATTGTGCTACTAGTGTCGCGTCGCGCCCGCGTTAAGGCTTCTACAGACCAGCGCGACTCGCGACGCGACACAAAGGTACCGCTCGTCACGCGACACGCGGTGCCTTTGTGTCGCGTCGCGAGTCGCGCCGGTATGTAGAAGCCTTTAATCCACAATTCTACACACCTACACGTGTAGCACAACACCTAGGTGATAGCGCATATCTGCGCACAAACTAACAGAAACTCCCAAAGAGATTTGTATTGTGGTAGGTACCTAAATGTGGCAAAAGCGGGGCCCTAATTTAAAAATACTTTAGATTTTGATTGAAAATAAAGGCAGACTGGTGCGATATCGTGGGCCCGACAAGGGTCGCGCGATATCGCACCAGTTTGTAGGAGCCTTAGTCTTTTAAACCTAATTGAATTGCGTTTTATTTTTCCTATTGAAAGTTCCAATTGAAAACCCCGCAACGGACCCACCACACCCCTGGCCATACCCCTGGGTGGGGCTGAACCCTACCACCATAGAGATGTGGTTGGTGGTTTCTTAATATATATATATATTTTGCATTTTAGTATAAAATGATAATTGGAAGAAAATACCATACCTGCGAAGTAGAAGAATATAACGTAGGGTGTCAATTTGCTTAAAAACAAAACCAATAACGCTTTGCCTGACCTGGGTGCCGACACCAGGACCTCATGATCAACAGCCGCGCTTGCAAACATTATAACAACGAGGCAGTATTAACATGTTGTTTAAATCGTGGATAAAAAAATCTAAGTATCTATGTATTAATTATTGGCTAAATCTATTTAATTACTATTTAGGCAGATAGACCGTAAAGGATAGTTCACTAATGACACAGATCACTATCTGTGTCAGGATTAGTGAACTATCGTCTATATGGGACCAAAACTGAAATCGCGAAAAACAAATCATACATTTCTGTTCTCATAACTCGGCAAAATGTACGAAACAGCTCATTTTTTTTTCGCGATTTCAGGTTTGGTCCCATAGTAAAAGCTGTTCATAATCATGAGTACAATGACCCCTTAAGAGGTTGTGCGTTCATTCTGGGACATGTTGTATAAATCGGAAAGTATTACTATAGTCTCCGATTTATATAAGGATCAAGTACTTACCTATTCTTTTTCCATTTTCAGTAAAAGCTTGTCCAAAATCTGAGTGCAACACAATAGGTAACGTAGGTATACTCAGCAACAAAAGTCGACCACGCACTTTTAAACATTATCTAAATTGCCACAAAATAATTCGATAACCTAGTGCTTTTTAGCTTTCCTTATAAGTAATATCTAAGCGTTAGTAAATATTTTTCTCAGTAATTAAGATTCCGAAATCTAAAATGATAATTTTATTGTCGAAATGAACGTCGGGACTAACGCCGCCATCTTGATTTTCAATACAATTTCACAAATTACCAACAGCGGGCCCCTGTCAATTTCATTCAAGAGCCTAAAGATCCTTGTAGCCAGAGTAACAGGTTATGGAGAAAAGGATAACCAAAGAAAAACAAACAAAAAATGGAAAAGATGAAGCAAGAAGACCTTGTTAGTCTTATATTTAATAATCTGTCAATACATTGATTGTAGTTAAGTAATAGATATGAGTAAGGCACCTGTCTTACCGTCGACGATTAGCGAGAAGCGAGTGGAGCTAGCAACCAGAAAGGGGTGGGTGATCAGCGCGTGTGTAGTTCGGATAGTTTTATCGCTGGGCTATAAGCGAGTGCGCGAGTAAGACTAGCTTCTGCTCGTCTGCGGACTGCTCAGTTACTTGCTGGTATGCGTATGTACCAAGCGAGAATCTCTCATCGAGTGTTCTTCCCGCCAAGCGAGCGTCACTGAGCGAGTATTTTCTATGATAGCTCTTGTTAGTAGCGACAAACTAGTGGAGAGAGAGTTCTTGCCGGCACGGCAGTGTGAACAGTCAGCGATCAACTATCCGCTTTTACAGACACGGGACGTATACATCAGAATTCTGTTGAATTCTAGTCGCTTCCTCGACGGCGGCGGCGTGCGGTGAGTTGCTTCAGTATTAATATTTTTTACATCGGTCCCGTATTTCAATCTTCCAGAGTGACCAGACCAATAACGAAATTTATCGCAATTACTTAAAGACACGACATGTATAGAGCATGTCCTGTTCTGCTATTAAGACGCAGATATAAGTGACCAGTGACCTTGAGTGGTTAGCTTGCGTGTTCTGTACTCACGCAACGCGTCGTACGTTCAGCCGACGGGCTGAACGTACGACGATAGGGCTCGCCCATCAAGGAGCGCTGTGCCCAATTTGACGCATTATTAATTAATTATACACAAAACAAAAGGTATTTTAATAAAACGCGTATACTAAAAGATTCAACAATTAAATTATCATTAAATTAGTGAAGGTTTCAGAAAAATACGCTTGGTAGATTTTGCGCCATTCTCAGTTTTTTATCCGCGTTAGACGCGTGCGTGCGTTAGAATTAATATCACTATGTAATATATACATAATCTAAAATATTCACATATTAAGTTATTGAGAAAATGATCTTATTTAACATATTTTTTTTTTTCAAAACATTAACACTACTCGTCTAGACGTGATCTTCGCCTTAAGTTTTAAAACATCTTTATGTAGAAAACCACGCAATAGGTTTGGGTTATAAGGAGTAGTCTACAACTGAAAAAAAAAAGATTTTGATAGACATTAATTGTCTCTTGGATCGTAAAATGTATCGTAAATTATTACGCTTTTTTTTTTTTTTGATAAAAAAACTATGAACTCTAAACATAAATAATTACTTTTATAATTATGTATTTTTAAAGAAAGGATGGAGGCCTTTGGGAAAGTACCAACGGGCTAGATATGCCTACAATAATTTAACTAAATATTTAAAGATAAGTCATTTTAACTACCTTACTAATTATGGGCTAATTTTAAAGAATTGAGTTCACCCTAATGATTTCGTTTGCATTTCTTATACCGGAAACTTAATCTATAAGCCATTTACACGATGCAAGTTTCTTGCCTTTGGCTTATAATTAAAGCAAAAAATGAATTGGCATCATCTTATTGGCAGCATAGTTTAGATTAGACGGTGTAACTTTTATTGTTGCTTCAACATATGGTATGCTACGCGTGTAAATCAGGCTTTACTCAGATAACGTTTGAACGATCGACAAACGTCATTGATTGACATATTATGCCCAGCAATTTGTCGGACACGAGGATACCAATCAATTGAGCTGTGATTGATTCACTTTCTTACTTTGATGGAGCAAGTGGCTCGTAACATTGACAATACTGTTTTATTGTTGTTTTTAAAATATAATTGCAATTTGGCTACTTTGTATTAGTGTATATTTTGTGTTTTATTGTTGTTTTTAAAATATGATTGCAATTTTGCTACTTTGTATTAGAGTGTATATTTTGTCATTTTTTATTTTATTTTTGAAATGTGTGTCTTGTTTGTGCAGAATAAACAATTATTCATTCTTTCTTTCTTTTATATACCTAGATTTCTAATAGAACTGTTGCGCGAAATACGTGTATTATGGTGCAATTATGAACTAATTATTACTTTTTTTTTGAACATTATTTTTATTATCCCGGAGAACTTCTGCACGATTCCAGCCCCATTTTCTAGTAGGATCTACTACTTAATTTCTTACCAAGGGGTATCGTATTACCCAGTTACTGGGTTGTGGAGGTCAGATAGGCAGTCGCTCCATGTAAAATACTGGAAGTCAGCTGCATCTGGTTAGACTGGAAGCTGACCCCAACAAAGTTAGGAAAAGGCGGGCAGATTGATTACTACGGTACCTAGGGCTTAGGTAAAAATAAATAGAAGTATAGCCTGGCCCTGTAGGTAAGGAGATATCGCAGGCTTTGATCATCCTTGTCCTAATGGTGAGTTGTACAATATTATTTAAGAAAAACTCAAAACATTTATTTCAATTAAACCTATTACAGGCACTTTTGAATTGTCAAAGAGTCGGTCAGTTAGTCAGAAAGTTGAAGCTATTTGCCCATTCCAAAACGTAGATCTCTATGGAGAAGAATAGGCAAGAAACTCCAAGGACACTCTTTTAAAGCAAGATATTACAAAATCCTGGGTACATTATTCTTGTTGCTTTTATATGTGAGAACAATGCAAAAAAAAAAATTGTTTATTTAAAAAACAATTAAAAAAATAAGATTAAAAGATTACAAATAAGAGAAGACCAGTCTCAACTGACGGCGCCCGTTCACGAACATGACGCGTGGATCAGCACCATCCAACTCAACCATTTTGTAGGGAACCGAATGATCCAACACACGCGCCACCATCAGCGAGCCATATGACATACTCTCAACTGTCACGCTTTTTTAAATCAACATACATCTTATCATAATAAACGGCTCCATGGTACTCACATTAACACAAATAAAAAAAAAATTGCTTCTAAATTATACAAAACTATAAGCTTGCAATGTATTTTAGGCAACAATAACCGACTTTTAATGATTTTATACTGAAGATCACGTCTAAATGAGTAGTGTTAATGATTTGAAAAAAAATTACGTTAAATTAGAGCATTTTCTCAATAATTTAATATGTGAATATTTTAGACTATGTTTATATTACCTATTGAAATTAATTTGTAAAGTTATGTCTAACGCGGATAAAAAACTGAGAATGGCGCAAAATCTACAAAGCGTATTTTTCTGAAACCTTCACCAATTTAAAGATAATTTAATTATTGATCGTTTAGTATACGTTTTTATTAAAATACCTTTTGTTTTGTGTATAATAAATTAATAATGCGTCAAATTATGGACAGCGCTCCTTGATGGGTGAGACCTATTACTGGCTGAACGTACGACGCGTTGCGTGAGCTCAGTACAGAACACGCAAGCTAAATACTCAAGGTCACTGGCATATATCTCCGTCTTAACACGTAGCTCCTATACGACCCCCACCACTGATTCACTGGAGTATCGCCCAGTAATTGGCTGGTGGAGGTCATACGACATCGTTGCGTGTAATAGGTACCTACTTACTGTTACAGATATACAAACGCATGTTTTTAACTAGAAGAAAGGTAGAAAACACTCCAGCATGCTTAGAGAACAAGTGAACTTTTTTTTTTTTGTTTTTTGCAGTTTGCAGCCGGTGGTATTATTCTAGTCACTTCTGCCATTTTGCTTAGACTTCCTCAAAAGGATTTCTAACCGGCGAATGGTTAAGGGTTCCATTATTTGTTATGGGGTGGCATTATTTATTATATCAAACAAAAACGTCCATTGCTGGACATAGGGACATAGACATAGCAGGGTCTAAGACTCTGAAACCCTTTCAGAAATTCTGAAAAATAAACTTCTGCATTCACAGGATGTTTTCATTACGTTAAACTAATAAAATGCGTACTGAGTTAAATCAATGCAAGAAAAAACAACTCTATTATCTAGAGCAATGAGGATAATAACGAGAAAAATATTGCGAATAATAAAGGCTTTGTACAAATTGGGCTTGTTATTGTTATTTCATACCCCGGGGTGAACTGTAAGTAAATGACACGTGGTACATAAATGACAAGCATGCACCTACACAGGTACTGTTTGCCTATTATCCTTATTTAACCTTTCAAAATATCATACTTAAATGTGCAGATAAATCTAAAAATATATTTACATGCTTAAATATGACTTAATTGGAATACAGCGTGTTTCAGAAATGTGAGGTAATATTTAAGGGTGTTTGTTGTACAGAGTAGATCATCAAACTGAACAACTTTCTACATCGGACTAACATCGTAATCGAGAAAAACAATCAGCCGTCCCTTAAAAAACCTTCAATATAGGTATACCGACCCAAATGTATGGGACAGTTGATTTCTTCAGATACACGATGTATAATTTCATCAATTTTAATTATAGACTACGTTGAAGACAAGGAAGTTAAGCAATAATTCCTTCTGCACATGTGGCTTCCCTGGTACTTCATTAACGACATTAGTATGTATGTCTATTAACTGCTCTCAAATAATTTACATTTTTCCTTGACATTATCATTATTTGACATTATATAATTTTCATTCTAATTTAAACTCTTTACTAGTGGCTTTTCGTGACAGGCTATTAATTCAGATTTGTTACAGTTGTAAGTAAAATAAAAACTATTTAAACCAAATTACATGATTGGACATATCATTTGGTTTAAATATTTTTTATTTTTACTTTAATTTTTTTTTATAGGTTTGTTTACCATTTTGTTAACTGGCCTCCCATACCTAACACTGGAATTAGAAAACATTGTAAAAGCCAATTATTTTTAAAAGTAACAGTGGAGTTTCTTGCCGGCTCTTCTCCATAGGAAACGACCAATTGGAACCCTGTACCTGGATTCTGACGTTTCATAGGTGCCCATGTAGACACCTACAAAATAAAAAAATAAATATTTCACAGACACAGTGTAATAAAATATTAAGATTTTTTGATTTTGATCATTTAGCCACGAGCCCCGTAAAATTCGAATTAACGACCCACAAAAAAATCTGTAGAATGAAAATTATACAAAGAAATGTATCTTCAACCTTACTTCGAATAAGTCCAGTTAAAGCACCGGAACCTTCAATAAACGTCATTAACGTGACGCGACCGGACTAAGAGTTAACATGTACCCACGATCATATTAGTAAGTATAACTCATACCTAAGGAATTTTTAACATCCTGCATTGTAATAGTCGTATTTACCTCGTATTTGGTTTACCACCCTAAGGTTGAATGTCATAAAACGACAAGGTATGTATTTGTCTCTGTGACTGTTATATAGTTTGAGGTTGGGTCTATTACCGTATCAATTTCCTCACAAAATACCAAGGGGGCCAAGTCTGCTACCGCAGTTGTGTCCGAATGGCCAATCATTGGCACCGTAATTGTAGAGTTTGAAAGTTTTGCTAATCTACTAATTGAAAGGCGTCTTCATGATTTTCCGATGACGTGCCACTGATACTTCATTGGAAAAATTGTCTGTATTTGGTAATCTCGTACTGACAAGCTCTTATTATTTTGAATTCCTTGTGGACCACTGTCACGCCATTATGAAGTTAGGAGGTTACAAACTATTGGCACAATGGTCATGGCGTTGCCTTGGTATGGTCCTCATAATGGCCAATCATTGAAAACAGCAGACTTGGCCCCCAGGGGACATGACAAAGTAGGTATATAAAGTAGAATTATCGTTAGTCCGCAAAAATAGGAGTCAAAAGTTTTGGCAGAATTAGGGCCTTAACGTGTTTAACTGTTAACGTAAAAATGACGCATGGCTATCATGTTAGACAATGTTGCATCATAATTACCTAATGAACGTCAATTTTTTTTTGGTCATTTCTGTCAAAGACGTTATGGGGGCCAATGATTACCAATAGGCGAAATTAAAAAAAAAATGTTTAGAATAAAAAATAAGAGTACCTATTTCGTGAAAATATGACGATTTGCAGCACATTTTAGAGAGCGTATTGATGTTTTAAATTACTATAATTAGGTAAAGTTAAACCATTTAATATTTGAATTTTATTACAGCGGAAATATGTAATTTAGTCCATTCTTGTTTGTAATTTGGGGTCGATCTCGTTGGTCTAGTGGTCGCAAGCGCTACCTGCTGAGCATGGGGTCCTGGGTTCGATTCCCAGGTTGGGCAGTGTTATTGGGATTTTATATTAGGAATTTCTCAGTAGCAGCCCGCAATACGGATTTGTGCCCGGCTGATGGCAATAGGCTGATGGCAGTAGGTACACCTCTGTCTAACCCTTCGGGGATTACAGGCGTGATGTTATGTTATGTTGTTTCTAGTTTGGCGATTTTGGATTGGAGATTTTCAGAAATTGGCAGGGTTCCGACAAAAACAAAATTCCGAAAAAACTGACCCAAAAAATGTTTTAACCATGTTTTTTTGTTTTCTTTGGTGCTCATAGTCCACCTAAGCGTACCTATACTCCAACTCCTGCAACTCCGCCCTTAAGACGACCCACTGACCGTAAAATTGTTTATCTGATACGAAACAATGCTTATCAGAGATGGTAGTAAATTAATAATAGAGACTGCGCCGGATTAATAATAATAATGATAAGAAAGGTATGAAGTTATTTTTTTTTAACCACATTGGGCAAGCTTTTGGCCTTCAACTCACCAGATGGTAAGTGATGATCAGACCGAAGGTGGAAGCGAGCTTCACCCGAATTCCTAAACACTTTCACTTTCACCGTTAACTGCAGAAACAAAAGAATCGAAAACGAAAATAATATAACTAGTTTATATAAAAAAAATCAAAGTTATTATTTTCAAACATTTTCCAAGCTTCAGTTTTATAAAAATTGTACTGTACTACCTATCTTCTTAATTGGAGTGAACTTATAAGTAATTGGATAATTCCTTCAAAATTAATTAACATCTTTAATCCACATATTAACAATGTATTCTACATCGATGATCAATGTATCGACGAATAAACATAAACATGCTATTCCAATCATTTGGAAGTTCAGAGTTTATTGATAAATTGATAACATTTACATGTCTTTCCAAACTTTTACAAGATAAAAAAAATACTTACTTTGTAATGACAGGCCCCTGATAGTGTGGGTCAATAATTCCTAATATAAGCCATTTTTGGTCTTTTAAACTGTTATCTTTTTAGGTTAACTTAGATTCAGGTGTACGCTATCGTCCGCCTACTAATTAAATCTATTTTTAAATAATTAACACATACACCTACAAATTATAAACAAATAAAAAAAAACTCACCTTTCGAATTTCCGTCCAAAAATTATCAAAATCGATCGACTGGGAAACTTGTCGATTTTGAAAATGACAGCACTATTTCGTCCAACACTATTTTATATTAAAAACACTCCAAATTTAAATTTTCATTTTATTTCAACGCGTAATCGCGTTACGATGTAATTCCGACGTTTTTCGTTATACACGAGCGTCCGCCACGGGTTGCGAAATGTAACTGAGTAGGTACTTTGTGTGTACATAGATAAGTCCTGACAACATTGGTTATCAAATTGAATGATAGCTAATAGAGTATTATTGACGTACCGACCAATGAATGTAAACTAGCTTGATGTCAAAATTATGGATGAACAAAATTTGACGTAGAGTAGCTTGTTTATACAACGTAGTTTTCTGATGAATAGAAGGTACCTATATAATTATAGTTTGTTTCCGGTGTTGCGCACGGTAAGACAAGCAAGGAGTTTATTTTCCAGAATTTTCTTCGTATACAAATAATTTAATGATGAATCTAGTTTTTTAGAAAATCTTTACGTTGAATTAAACTCCGGCCGATGAGGGAATGCGTTCCTGACACCTGTCATCATTTCAGCCGAAAGACGTCCACTGCTGGACATAGGCCTCCTCCAAAGTGGTTGCCATAATCGCCACGCTTGGCAGGCGGGTTGGCGATCGCAGTATGGTGATAAACAATACGTAGAGAGCGCTGCTGCCTATTCTCTAGTAAGTCCCTTAGTCACCTTTTATGACACTCACGGGAAGAAATAGGTTGGTGCTATTCTTTACGTCCGGCACCACACGACACCTGTCAGCTAAGTACAAAATAAAACGGTCGTGTTTTTGCGAATTTAAACTTTATTAGTTCCTAAATGCGTCCAACTGACAGGGACGCATTTTCTAGACTAGGAGATCTACATTGAGATGAAAATATTTTCCATTTAATGTTTTACTACATTTTCTATTGGGCAAGCGGCCGCCCACGAGTGGCTTTTACATAGAGCTACTATCGCATAAGTACATATAACAGTATAATAATCTCGTGTAAGTATTACCTAAGACACGAAATCACTCTAGGACTGCGTAGGGTACCTACTGTCGGGTACTGCTATAATAATAATAAAATAATAAATCCATTTATTTTCAGGCCCATGGATAAATACCAAAATCAAAATCAAAAGTCATTTATTCAAACTAGGCTGAGAATCAGCACTTTTCGAACGTCAAAAATTACATGAGACAGTCCCCCAAAAACGCCCACCCTTCACCACTTCCTAGTGCTTTAGCTGGGAAGAAGAAGTGGCGCAACAAACTCCCCAGCAGCACAGTGTTCGCATAAAAAACTTGAAGTTATACAATACAATATAAAATAATTTGCATTACGCAACACAAAACGTTAAATTAAATTATTTGCCTTATTTAGCTAGCACACACCATTATAAAAATAATCGTCGAAAACTATACTCAAGCAGAAATAACGTAAACAAAAGGTATCTAAATAAAAGCCTCCTGGCATAATGGGCGTGCCCGCTTAAATAAAGCTACAGCTATAACTCGAAGTCACAAATCCATCCACCATAACCTAAACATACATATTTTTATTGTAAACAAAACAAAACTTGTGTTAATTTAAAAAACTTAAGACTATGTTAGTAGAACTTCACGTTGCACTAGCTCGACTATGTGCTGCCTTGTTGTACTTGTCCGCGGAAGCGACGGAACACCACATCCTGCGGCCAAAGTCTTCACGAGGGGCAGATAACAATTAGGTACACGCACCATAAACGCCTTAAAGTTGACGTTGCGGCGTGACTCCAGTAACTGCACCCTCGGCGTGTACCTTGTATTCTAGCGCACGCACGTCACGATGTCCTTCGCCTTAGTGGTGTAGTCGTGCAGGCGGAAGATGTACACCGGTGTGTTCGGCTTTCCGGCACGCAGGCTCACTTCGATCCCCGTAGGAGCTTTGCCGCAGCGGCTCCTGTTAGTTTGCACTCGGTGCTTCCTTGTTTGCACCGTCACGAAACCCTGATCATTATCAGCCCTATTCGGCGCCTTTTCTGGCATAGGCTGTATACTTGGAGCTCCAGGGGAACTCGCGGTGAAGCTAGCGAAATCCGTTTGTAGGGGTTTCGCCAAGGGTGCAGACAGTGCAGACACAAGCAGCGGGGTTCGGGTGGCGCTGCACGGATCTGCGGTTACAGGTGCAGGGCTGCGGGGCGCAGGGCTACAAAACGCGCGGTCGGGGCGCACTGCAGGCTCAGAAATCAACGGATGCGCAGGCTGTGCCAGGGCCAATGCTTGCCAGGGTCGCGAGTTTGTCCGAAAGGGACATCGTGGCCCTGGCACACAGGCAAATGAAGAAACACGGGTGGGTTTTAGTCAGTAAAATTCTGACATGCCACGCTCCGCCCAGAGGGGGAGAAGTTATTTGATAATTTCCCACCCATAAAAAAGGGGGGTCTGCTCCGAAGTATCGGCCGAATGTTCGACCGTTTCTTGACTTTCAGTTTCCTTTCTTGACTTTGAGTCCTTACCCGACACAAAAATCACATTTTTGACTTTGACATATCTCTTTGACTGCCGTGTTTTTATTTCTTTCCCCGTACTCAGGCATAGTCAGCCGTAGTCAGGAAACGGCCGAACATTCTGCCGATACTTCGGAGTACACCCCAAGGATAGTATTAAGAACATTGTATTAGATTTAAGTTTTCAGCTAGTTAGTTAGTCTGGATTAAAACGTCTTCGCGATTAGACTCTTTTGTTTCGTTTTAAAACCTTCGTCAGTGCCTCCGGAAGTTAACTAGGTATCTATTTAAAGTAAGGCTTTCTAAAAGTTAAGCGCCATTTACACGATGCAAGTTTCTTGCCTGTGGCACACCATCAAATTGAAACAACATATGACTTGCATCGTCCAAACACTGTTTAATTAGACGATGGGTGGTAATAAATGTCAAATAATGTTATATCTGTGAGTTTATACAATCACTTTTACGTCTAGAATAAAATTATGTTTTAAATCTAGATGAGTTCGATGTTTCCTAACCGACTACCCTGAGAAGAAAAACCGAAACAAACTCAGAGGTCACAGTCTCTTTTAAATTCCAGACATAATCTTGGTCAGCTCATGTAAGGACCATTTAGATTACTGTCTGAAATTGTTTTTTAACCGACTTCCAAAAAGGAGGAGGTTCTCAATTCGGCGGTATTTTTTTTTGTTTGTTTTTTTTTTTTGTATATTTGTTACGCGATTACTCCGTCAATTATGGTCCGATTTTGAAAATTCTTTTTTTGTTTGAAAGTGTATACTCCCGAGGTAGTTCCATTGCCACCAAATCAGAATCTGATGAGAGGATAATCGGAAATCGAGGGAAGTCCTCAAATTTCATAAGCAAACCTATAGTGATTTGGGTATTTTTTATAGTAACTCGTGCATTTGCACTCGGAAAGCACTATTTGATGAAGTGGAACTGATGATGGAGACCACAGATGGCCACCGACCACACAATATAATAATGAGTACCTACTTAACGGGTTGCGATTAAGCAACTTACAAGCAAACCATTTAGGTATCCCACTCAGCAAGTTTATTCAGACTTTAAAGTACCGACAGTCCGCCAAATGTATATGCTTTGCGCTATCACACGGACACATAAAATGACCCCCCTCAATAAATGCAAAAACCCTACGCTCAGAAGAAGACCCAAACCCGTTTGTCCCAAAGTTTGTACAAATTCCACCTTTGCACGACGGCATAACCGTTATTTAAGTACATTACTCTACAATAAACTGCACAACACATTAAATATCCATTGTTTGAACAAATTCCAATGCAAACAAAAAATAAAGGAGTATCTACTCACTCTAAATTATGAAGATACGGAAGAATTACTCAAACCATAACTTAAACAAATTAGGCACCCACTCACACATACACATCTTCACTCACTCACACATATCTACACTCACGCATACACAGTTATACTCACACCAACAACAAATATTAATACATACCTACTCCCTTTTCCATATTATTAATTCATTTGATACCCCTTTTTACTTTCTTCCCCCCGTTTCTTATCCCCACAATTACTTGTATTAGGCTAGTTAAAAATCATTTTTTTCATTTTTTTTTTTTCAAAAGTACACTTTGCTAATTTGTAAGTAACTTATAGATCCATATTGGACGGATGGATGACCCCTGTAACACAGGTTTTTCCTAGCATGGGGGTCATTGATCGTTTATTTTGTACCACGCTATTTCCATGCTTAAATTAAGTGTCACCTGTCTTTATGTACTTTTATGTCAAATAAAAAATTTATTATTATTATTATTAAAAAAACTTATGCTCGTCACTATGCATATGGTGAGTGGCAGTTCTCTTGGTTATTACCAGGAGAACTTCTCAACAACAACGTCCCAGCATCGGGAAAAGCAATATTTTGTTTATGGTGATGAGAAGTTAACATTAGGCTATTGTAGTAACTTAGATAAATTAAAAACAGACCCACTAAAAAGTGAAAAATAAAAAACTTTTAACAAAAAAGTAATAACCGACGAAATTAAAGTTATTTTTCACTTTGTAGAGTTATCTTTGGTAGTCGTTTATTATTTTTTTGTAAAAAGTTTTTGATGATAGAATAGAACCACACAGATTTGAGTTGACAGTAATCGTGTACCTTTTTTTTTTTTTTTTTTAGCTGAGAAATGCAATTACGCATCCCCCGCTCGTGAAGGACGAGTCGGGGTATGTGGGACTCCTGTTGGTAATGACGACAGTATACCCACTAAAACTCAGCGGTGTTCCCGCATCGCCGTGTTGGGAGGGCCATGGGATAACGGTTGAACCTTTTCTTCCACGACCCTCCCGTTACTGGGGGGGCTACGGGAATGGCCGGGAACACCCGGCCATTCCCGTCCGACACTGGTGGAGGCCTGTGCAATACAGGCAAGGGTGCCCCCGCACCCGTTGCCTGCTGGCCTCCACCTGGGAGGAGTCGGGGATGACGTTCAAAGTGACGTCTTCTTGGACCCCTCCTCCGCCTTCGGAGCGGCGCCGCGGTAGGGTCGTCCTCCCGCACGCGCTCCGCCTCCTCCTTCTGTGACATGACGTGTTCGCAGATGGAGGCGACTGCCGCCCAGGAACCCTCATCCCTCAGCATGGCGTTAACCAAGCTGGGGAGTGAGAGATCCGGTCCGATCACCGCGTTCAGACTGTGGCGTGGCTCGGACCACGACGGGCACACCTCGAGGGTGTGCTGCGCCGTGTCCTCCACCGCGCCACAGTGGTGGCACGACGGCGTCTCCTCCCGTCCGATTCGGTGCAGGTACGCTCCGAAACAACCGTGTCCGGACAGCACCTGTACCAGACGGAACGAGAGGAACCCATGCGACTGCTCGAGTCAGTCTCGCAGGACTGGCCCAATCGCGTCGAGCGTTCGGCGGCCGAAGGCTACTGTGGCGAGGTCTCCCGTCCAATGGACAACGATGGTGTCCCTCGCCTCCCGCCGGACGGCGGCCCGCTATTCCGGGGCAGGGCGTTTGGGCCGGGGGAGGGCCTCTCGCCCTCCGCCCCGCCGTCCATTCATACACTCTGGCGCTCGCCAGCTCCCCTCCTTGGGAACTCGAGGCGTGGGTGCTCACCCACGCCTCGAGTTCCCAAGGAGGGGTGCTCGCCAAAGCACATGCTGCTGCAAAGCCCACCGTGCGGTGGGCCCGCGCCACCCGCTGGGCTATGGCCCTTTGAGGTGCCCGCAAGGCCGCGGCGTTCTCACTCCTATGGAGGGAGTCCTCCCAGATGAGAGCGCCGTAGAGGGCCATACTCCTCAAGATGCCGGCGTAGAGTTGCCGGCATCGCGCGCTGGGCCCCCCCAAGTTGGGAAGCAGCCACGAGAGCGCGCCCGCGGCACCTCAACTCTGACGCCCTCCACGAAGATGTGGGCGTCAGGTGGGGGGCGCTGCCGAGGCCCGTGGAAGAACACGGCCTCGGTCTTGTGCAGCGCCACCGCTAAACCTAGGCGGCGCATCCTCCCTGCGACCAAGGATCCGCCCGCCGCGGCCAAATTGGCCGCCTCCCTGAAACTCCCCCCCCCCGGGCGGTGAGGAGAGTGTCATCCGCATAGCAGATGACACTCGTGCCTCGGAGGAGAGTTCCCCGCAAGAGCCAATCATAGCCGACGTTCCAGAGGAGAGGTCCTACGACCGACCCCTGTGGAACGCCGGCTTCAACGGCGTACCGCCGGACTTGGCCAGTCCTATCCACCAGGAGGATCACCCGATCCTCCAGGTAGCTGGCCAGCAGACTGCGCAAGTAATCGTGTACCTAGCTCAACTCAGAACTTGAGGAGCTCAACGGTAGGGTAAACTTAAAGTAAACCAAAGGCAACTAAATCACACCGTGTAAATGAGGCTTAAGATTGATATCGATTATTCTCAAAGGATTAAAAACAGTTAATTTATTTGACCCTACACTGTTATTTTAACTTGTAACTAAAAGTGTACTAACCGCTTATCGGACAGATTAATTGCCCAGTTCACGTCAGACGACCTGTGGATTACTTAATAATAATATCAATGTACTTAAGTTTGTATGATATCTTGAGTGCTGATGCACTTAATATAATGATTAATTAACTTACATATTTAATTATAACGCCGCCGCGATGCTCGCACTTTGTTTATAGGTATGTATTGGCTAGGATGTTTAGTGAGTTATTATAAATCCTTGTACCCAGAAATGCCAAGACTTTTGGCACAGCATTTGGTGAATTAAATAATCATGGGGAACCCTATAATGATCAATTTAATGCTCGTTCTTTATCTGAACAATATGAGGTTAAGTACAGTCCACGGGGCAGGGACCGTACAACCCCGGTTAAGGGTTAAGCCTTTCGAAGGGGTAACCCGTTCAATGGGTTACCTTTATCATGATATCAAGGCTTATGTAACCCATTGAAAGGGTTTTATACTAGAAACTCATTGAAAGGGCTACATGGTAACCATTGAATGGGTTTTATACTTGAAACCCAGTGAAAGGGTTACATGATAACCCATTCAATGGGTTCTATACCTACTTGAAACCCAGTAACATGAAAAAATCACAATATTATGTTATTTCGATATCCCCCCAGTACGCGTAGTATAACCAATTCTATCTCTATTCAACCCAGGGACCATTTTGGTTACCATTTTAGAAAAACCCTATCGAAAACCCTTTCAATGGGTAACCAAAATGGTCCCTGGTTTAAACCAAGCAAAGGACGCGTCGCGCTCTAGGCCGACATTACACCTACGCTAATATCTATACGCACTCACAAATGCAAAGCTACCTACCCATACCTTACAGTGGGAGTGCAGTAACTTTTATTGGTATTTTAACCTTTTGTGATTGTAGGTGATGGAGTTACTACGTATTAAGTTTTTTTTATAAACTCTATTGCATGTTTTGTGTGATTCAAACAAAAAGTGGCACCGCCTTCGAACCTCCCCATCCGAGAGCAAAGTTATGGTTAAACGCAATTACGAGAAAGGGCCCTGAAGCTTGGAAGAAGTGAGTTCACCAGTCTATCTCAGACAGATTGTTGACACGCTTGGGCATAGTGAATTAGGTAGTGACGTGGTGAACTACCTATTCTTCGTTCATAAGTTAATCATTGATTTTCTTTGAACAATACAACAGTGTTGACGGCATGGTTGGCGCAGTAGTTAAGCGATTGACTGCTGTGCTGCGTGTCGCGGGTTCGATTCCCGCACGGAACAAATATTTGTATGACCTAAGTAGTTGTTCCGGGTCTGGCTGTTTGTGTATGTGAGTTTAAATGTTTGTAATCGCACGTCCCACAATACAGGAGCATTTCCTAGTATAAGGCAACGTTTAAAAAAAAAAAAATATCTCGCGGTGTTTCGATCGACGATTAGTGGATGGGTCTTAGTTACCTAACTATGCTAGTGTTTGTTAGGTTCAGATTAAAGTTCATTTGTTCGAAGTTTGGTGTTAGAAGTTTGGTGATCGAAGTATCGCAACTCGTGGACATAAATTAAATAGATATTACATACATCATCTATACATACTCCATTTGAAATAAGATTAGAAGTTTACATGAACTTTTTTACAGTCCGTTCAACCGATTTTGACTTCTATTCGGTAGGTATAAGGATGGCATTAAAATAAAAAACGTGGTTACAATACCAACTGTTTATTGTCAAGCAGGTAAAAAAAAAAAAAAATAATAATAATATAAGCCTAATACATAAGGAGAGAAAAAGGGTTAACAATGAATTACTTTAATATTATGTAACTTAGATCCTTATAGTAATTAGGCTCGATTTTGTGAAACTCCTGACACCCAAACTAGGACGTATTTATTACGCTGCCATTTATCATGACACTAACGTAATAGAAGTCAAAATCGATTGAATGGACTGTAAAAAAAGGTTTATATAAATGTCTTATCTTATTTCAAATGGAGTGTAGGCTAGATTAGCTAGCGAAACTCCGCAGACGTGATGGGAATCGATATCTAAATATTATAAACAAAAAATAAATTAATTTGATGGTATTTTTTGGGTCATCCGCCCTTTTTTATTTTATATCGCGCCAATCTGCACGAGCCTTGACAATTCAACAACGTTCATTGCGTTATTTACGTTGTTGAACAGACAAATTAATCGAACATTAACAGCTATGGATTAACAATATCCTTCAAAATCTTTCAGATTGTGATTAATGTGTGTTACGCAACTAGGGTGCTTTTTTTATTTGGGTGGGAAATTATCAAATAACTTCTCCCGCTCTGGGCGGAGCGGGAGAGAAGAAGGTGCAGTACAGAAGGTGGCAGACTTTTACTGACTAAAACCCACCCGTATTCCTTCATTTGCCTGTGTGCCAGGGTCACGATATCCCTTTGGGACAAACTCGCAACCCTGGCAGGCAACTAGAGTGCTGGAGTCTGTACGTTCACCCTGTTAACTGCGTTAGGCTCGAACTCTATAGCATACAAAGAAATGCTTGAAGGTTTTTAATTTTAACTAAGTGGTAAGTATCTATAACTAGGACAGCACTAGTTAGGAATAAATGGTGTGGAAAAATCAGTGGGGTGACAAACGAGAAGAAAAAAACGGTTTGTCATACTGGTGTGACAATCTGGTGTGACTACGAGTCGGTAACGTAAAATTTTAGTGTATAGTCAGTGAGCTGCATTACTTGCCTTACAAAGAAGAAGAGGAATGGAAGAAGGGTCAGGTTATGCAGGTCCGTAGACAGTAGGTACTTAATAGTGTGGTCATAGATACTTAGTACAGTCGCCCGCACGTCGTTGGTAACGCGTAGTACGCAGATTCAATAGAATACGAGGCCAGCTTATACTGGTTTTGTTACCCCTGTCGGGCGGCTTGCTGTATCTACTACATCACACTACCCAACCCTTTGAGAAATATCAACAGATGCGTGTGCCGCTATAACGCTATTTTGCTAGAGTTACTACTACCATCACCCATCCAGTCCTTGACCGTAACATACCAGCTTAACCTCTTAATCGTTAGCCTATTATAGCCTGGCTCTAAGAACATAACAGTCATTGTATTGTACACAAACACTTCACTGAGTCGACACGTGTCGCTGTAACTCTTAACACAAGTGCGCCACATTGTTTTCCTTGGTCGGCTGTCCGGCTAGGTAGTAATGAGATAAGAACATTAGTAATACATAAGTGTGTCGACAGATTAGTACCTAATATATGTACCTACACAACATTAAAGTAGAACCCACACATAAACGTTAACGTACGTAAATCTTATAAAAGTAAGCGATATGCGCAGGAGTGCAGGTAGAACGAACTATGAAGTTGGAAAACGACCTACTTAATACTTACTTAAAAGCGTTTACACCTTACGGCATTTCATACCAACTTGCAAGCCCTTGTTTTCCGAAATGACTAAACCGATTTTAATTAAACTTCATACGCTTGCAGGATACAAAGGTCTAAAACGTTGTAAAGAACATTTTCGAAATTTCTTATTTAAAAACAGATAACTGGAAATCTCTGTTTCTATGGAAAATTATAAATCGGTCTAATGGCACAGAAAGAGCGGGGTAAGAGAAGGGACGGGCGCAAAAAAACATGATTGGTCGCCGCGCGCACTGTATGAGTGCGGCGCGCTATGATTGGCTAATAGGTGTGACGTTATCAATCTCATTGGTGACGACACCTACTGACACATCGCTTTCGATTTCATCACATCGATTTGGGTTCACAAAACTACATACCGTAAAACGGGGTGAATAGAAATGCAGGGGTGAATCGAAATGCACCTTATAATGGATTTTAACGTTTAAATAATATATTTTGTTGCCAAAAAGGACTGGAGTAATCCACCTGTACTGTAATTAACAATTAAGTGCCTTGGCAACAAATTATATTATTTCAAAGTTAAAATCCATTTTAAAGTTATTCACCCCGTTTTACCCGGTATTCACTTAATTTTAAATGTTAAGTAAGTTTATGAGTAAGTATAAATTATAACTACAGTAGTCCCGTTTTTGTTTCAGAGCAGAGACAAAATCAATAAAATTGATCATTCCTGTGACGTGTGCGACTAGTGTGTCAACGAATAGTATATTTGGCCAGGTGCGTGGCCGAATAGCCGAATGTTCGGAAAACTGGTGTGCATTATGACAAGAAGCTCTTTTCTTTGAAACCTTGAAGAGAAACGACAATCCATTTGGCTAATGGGCTACACGTAAATAATAATAATAATAATATATACTTTATTTATACAGCTCCTTACAATATGCTTAAATCTAGCTAAAGTAAGTTGAAACCCTGACTCCTAAACTAGGAAACAAAATCTTCATGTTCCTAATGTTTAGTCAATCTGGCTGCGTACTTGTCATCTCTTGCAAGCAGTGTGTATTTGCAGAGGCCTATAGTGAAACAGGAAACTTGTACGATGAAAATCATAACAGAAGTAAATGAGTGGTAGCTTCTGGTGCAGAATGAGAAACACACTTTGAATGATTAATTTTTAATGATAAATAATAAAACAAAAATTGTAATACAATTTTAAAGTCTATAATTTATCTATTTTAGTCTTGTTTTGCAAATAATAAGTAAGTACTTAATGAAAATTTCACCAATGAAACCGACCGAACGCGCTCAGCACATCTAAACCGCGTTCAGGAGCTGTCAGTGTCAATATTCCACAGAAAAGAATGACACTGTCAGCACGTAGTTTATGTGCTACTCGCGTTCAGTTTGATCGGTGAAATTCTTCCTTTATTGACTTTGTTAGCGTTTATTTTGTCATGACTAAACTACATACTAAGTTGTTCGTATTCATTTGATTAGTTGCCTGTTTATGATCTCTTAGAAAAAATATTTAGTCATGCATGTTACTATTACTATTATACATTGATATTTTAAATAGGTAAATAAAACGAAAAATGACGCTCTCTCGAACTATCATGTTTATCCTTAATAAAAGTTACATGATTAATTTATAGTGTTTTTTTTTTTTTTACCTGTTTTTAAGTATCTATTCGGTATTCAGCCGAAGTGATTCACACACACGGTGAACACACGACACGACACGGTTGGCGCAGTGGTTAAGCGATTGACTGCTGCGCTGTGTCGCGGGTTCGATTCCCGCACGGAACAAATATTTGTATGACCTACAAGTAGTTGTTCCGGGTCTGGCTGTTTGTGTATGTGAGTTTAAATGTTTGTAAACGCACCCACGATACAGGAGAAATTCCTAGTGTGGGGCAACGTTTAAAAAAAAAAAAAAATAATAATTGGTATTGGGCCGTATAATTATCAAAAATTGATTGAATACGCCGAATACCGAATATTATCAAGAGGTCTTCAAGCCTTTAAAGGATGTGCAACAAAGAAAAGCAGGTGTGTCAACATTGTATACAAAGTGGCGCGGACCTCATCA
The DNA here is from genome assembly GCA_948098905.1 of Tiliacea aurago. Lineage (NCBI taxonomy): Eukaryota > Metazoa > Arthropoda > Insecta > Lepidoptera > Noctuidae > Tiliacea > Tiliacea aurago. The sequence continues at coordinate 1,934,871 of OX402583.1, read as the reverse complement.
CATTAAATGATACCACGTAAGTATACCACATGGTATACTTTGACCTTATACAAAATTCGACTGAAATCCATCCACAAAAAAAATTTGCTGTTTGTGTACGTACCTAACAAAATGTATGGAACAGCAGATTTTGTAGTGAATAGATTTCATTACAAGTATATACCGGTGGTATACGTGGTATCATTTAATGTGATGAGGTCCGCGCCACTTTGTATAGTTTGCAGAAACGGACATCATGCAAGTTTGTAATGTCAAAGTTGCATATACTTTGTAAAAGCAAACATTATGCAAGTTTGAAATGTCAAAGTTGCCTAAACTTTAGAGAAACAAACATTATGCAAGTTTGAAATGTCAAAGTTACTTTAACTTTACAGAAACAAACGTTATGCAAGTTTGTTGTTGGGAAACTAGAAAGTTTGATTCAAACTTGCTGCAAGTGTATATACTTGCCATGGCAAACTTGCATCAAACTTTCCCTTTGATACATCAAACTTGTTGCAAGTCAGATGCAAGTTTAAATTGTTATCTGGGTAATAACTTAGCGGCCTTTTCGAGGCATCGCAAATTTGAGGATTATATAAAATTAAAAATTAAAATAACTATGCTATTGACACGATCTCACATTAATAATTTCAATAATTTATTGTAACTTATTCAAATAATAAATAAAATAATAATAATTATAAATACAAAAACACTTTTATAATTCAGTAGTAATATCAATACGTGCCTTATTAAGAATTGGTATTTAGTCACAATCAATATCTACCTGTCTCTGAGATTCAATCGTGCCGTACGCTAAATCATGTATGTATTCTGCTTATGCGTATGAAGTTTCATTAAAATCAGTTCAGTCGTTTCGAAAAACAAGGGCTTGAAAGTTTGTATGAAATGCTGTAAGGTGTAAACGCTCTTAAGTATAGAGTTTACCTACATAAGTCTAATCTTTTGTGAATAAAAAAAATATTATTATTTATTTTTATGTGTTTACATATCTTGGGTAAATGGGGTTCCGGTCTTTTGGTAGGCGTACGAGGGGCCGGCGCCAACTCGCAGAGGGCTCTTAGACGATTTGGATGGAATGAGGCACCAACAGATGATTGTCCCTGTTCGCACTATGCAAGTGCACACAAGGTCAACCCCCGGTTGGCGTAGCACTATTGCAGAATGGAATGGAAATAAAGATTATAAGGATTATGGGTTTGGTTGGTTAAAGTGGATTGGTGACCTTGAATTATGGAAAGACTCATAGCCTCTGCCTGACCAATCTTTTATATAAAATACACGGATAATATTATGGCACGGGTGACTTGCACACTCAGTAGTGGGCCCCCGAAAATGGTCGCTTAGCGACATCGGGGCAACATGTCCTGAGGAGCTTATGAGGAGTGGAGCTGGAGAGGTATGCCACGGCTATCAGGATAATCCCGAAAGTACGGTCAAGATCCCTACCAGCATCTTACTGGAAAACTTCCTTCCTCCGAGCACGTTTGCTCTTGCGAATCTCCAGATCTCCACTCAAGCCGACCAGTAAAGGCACGAAAGAGGTGGGAGCTCTGTTCCTCGTCATTTTTCACTCCAGTCGGACAATAAAGGCAAACCAGAGGTGAGGAACAAGAATTCTCCCGGGAGATAGGGTTCGTGGGGTCACTACTGCCCAGCAGCTCGCCATATACTGCCCTGCGGGTTTCTGTATCTCTCTTAGTCTGGCTTCTTACTCTAGACCTGAGGGCCTAAAATGGACGCTTTGGCCGAATCATAAGTACAATTCATATCCCGCAATTCATCTGTTTGACAGTTTTGTATGGAGTTTCGTAAAATGGTCCACAAACTATGAATTGCTATAATGAAGTCTAATGTCAAATAGCAGCTGTCAAACAGATGAATTGTGGGACGTATGAATTGTACGCAGATCATATTATGATTCTGCTAAAGCGTCCATTTTAGGCCCCCTGTTTCGGCAAAGTAAACTCTACCAGTACAGGGAGCCTAAAACGGACGCTTTGGCAGAATCATGCGTGCAATTCATACAGCCCGCAATTCATCTGTTTGACCGCTGCTATTTAACATTAGACTTCACTATAATAATTCTTAATTTGTGGACCATTTTACGAAACTCCATACACAACTGTCAAACAGATGAATTGCGGGATACGAGTATGAATTGTACGCAGATCATAATATGATTCTGCGAAAGCGTCCATGTTAGGCCCCCAGGCCTAGAGTTCAGGAGCTTGCAAGCCCCACCACGACGTCAACGTAGAGATACGGCGGGCGTGGGTTATTATTATCACGTATCTGGGCCACTGGGTTTCCGAAGACCTAAAAGACAGTCTGGATATTGAGCGTGAGCGCAGAGCGTCGGCTGTCCGCGGCAATATGCTGGCTCGCAGATTTGCAAAATGCACGCTGAAGTAAAGGCTAACTATTTACAGCGTACTGTCAGTCGTTCTATACATGCAGTCTGTGGGTGAACTACATGCGGAGGGCATACAGCGCTCTGCGCGTACAGTACAATAATGCTTTCAGGGTGTTGATGGGGTTGCCGCGCTACTGCAGTGCTTCCGGCATTTTCGCAGAGGCGAGCAAAAATGGGTTACACGCCATCATGCGCAAGCGTTGCGCTTCCATTATGCGCAGCGTACGCGCCAGCCCCAACAGCATCCGGAAAACTATAGCTGATAGGTGGAACTGCCCCATACTGGGACATTGGATACGCCTACATGCCACTGTGACGTAGTAATTAATAGTTGTTTTTCAGGTACTAACACTAGTTTCTAAGTCGTGTGTATACTAATCAAATTGACTATATCTACGGGTCCGAAATAAAACTTTTTATTTCCTTTATTTCATTAAGTATTTACACATGGTTTTAAAAATGCATAGAGAACGCACACCATACTGCGAGAACCATACTGCGATCGCCAACCCGCCTGCATGGCGATTATGGCAAATCCCCCCCCCCTTTTTGGGGAGGCTTATGTCCAGCAGTGGACGTCTTTCGGCTGAACTGATGATGAATTACACATAAATTATATTTTCAGATGTTAGAATATAAAAACATTTATAAATACAAAAAATAGTAGCCCGCCGGTATCGGGAACAGAGTCCAAGCTACCGGTGGCCAGAGCTCCAGAGAGAGGAACCTCCTAACAATGCGAGCCGTGTCCAGAAGCACGGCTCTCTGAATCTAATCTCTCTCCCTTAATCCAGTTGCCCAACGAGAGCCTCCTTAGGTGTTGGTCGAGGCTCTTGGCAATTAAGCCATTGGCTGATACGACTAACGGTACAATGATAGCTGAGTCCACATCCCACATGTCGACCACCTCGCGAGCTATGTCAAGATACTTGATTTGTTTATCTTTCTCGGCTTTACGAGGGTCCCGTCATGAGGGACCGTTATGTCAATAATCATTGTGCGCCGCTCTATTCGATCCACCACCACGATATCAGGCATTGGCAACAATAGTCCTATCAGTGATGATGTATCGATGCCAGTACAATGTGAAATTTCCATTTTCGTGAACTGGGTCGGGCACATACCTGTAGTACGGCACTTCCGATTACAAAAGGCTGTATTTCAGAGCAAGTTGCTGATGGATAATCCTGGCTACAAGGTTGTGTCTCTGCCAGTACTCTTCGTTATATAGCTAGACAAGAACATCCGGAGATAATGTGTCGGGAAAATCTGCTGCGGTGGTGAGCGTTAAACCATCTGCGACGATATACTCGCGTGGGACCGCCGGAGCCCCGCAGCGCCGGAGCCGTGGCAGAAACCATGCCTGCTGCATGTTGCATGCTCGCTTGCATGCTGCATGCTTGATTGCATGCTCACTTGCATGCTGCATGCTTGCTTGCTTGCTCGTTTCATGCTGCATGCTTGCTGCATGCATGGTATATTACAGGGAAATAAAAACCCCATGTTCAAAAATATTATTAGGATAATTATACAAATAATTTGAATTTAGAACTGATAAGTTTTATTGAAAACGGTTTTATGTCTTTTGTATATTATTGATTGTAATATTTATGACAAACAAATTTAGGGCATATTGTATTTAGGGATTTCTATTTTATGGCATGTGATATTATGTGACATTAAGATCAGGGAAAGTTATCATTCGGACAAATGATGATTAGGAGAAAAAATATTATGGCACTTTAGATTATGGATAAAAAAGTTAGGGAACACAATAGAGAACCTTATTAAATATAATAACCATGTGGTTTTGAATAATTTATTTTACTTGAGATTTACTTCACTTTTGAGTCTTAGTTCAGTGCAGTTTTATTTTAGTGGAGTCCGAGTTTAATTTAAGCTTTCCCTTGCTTTAGTTGATTATGTTAGGTTTCTAATCTTACGACAGTTTGTGTACCTATATAATTGAATTTAACTGTTCCAAAAGTTCATGCGTGTGATTCAAGACCTTCTCCTCCGTTCCCGCTGGCCCTCTCGCCTGCGCCTCTGGAGGCCTCTGATGTCAGCGGCACTCTAACTGTGTGGTGAAAGACGCCGCAGCTGAGCAATCCCTCACTCGTAGGGAGGCCAACTCTCCTCCTGCTAAGCGTGAGGTAGTGCCTCCACTCTCTTGCAACGGCGTAACTCAAGACAATAACACGCTCTTCTTTGCTCACTCCTGGACATCACATAGCTTTCATAGCATCTTGCTTACATCAATACTTTTCCTCTCCTGGACAGAAATACGTCCTCCCGTTCCTCTACGACTCAAGACACTTCAGCCTCGTCCACATCCTGTCCTGCTTCATCCTGCCGTTCCTGGTTCCTGCCATCCTAGCGTCCCGAGCAGCGAGAACCTGAAGACTGAAACTCTTTTTATATAGATACTTATTTTTGTTCCTAATTTTATTTTATTTTTTCTTGTGACCTACGACTGGGCCTGCGGCCAATCGTAACGTTACAATGTAGAATTTCTTGATAACTGTATCTATCGGTTATAATTAATCAACAATGAAATGAACAATAACAGAATACTTACATAATAAATTGAAATTAATTAAATACTGATTACACACTGGAAACTTCCCGCGGTCTCGTTAGCGATAACCACAATGTTGCTCAGGAATTTTCAACTTTCTTTACAAAAATATTCCAATTAAAACTACAGAAACTTTAAATTTCTCGCCCTCATTTGCTATTGATCTATAAAGAGTGAATGTTTCAGCTTGACCTGTGGAATTTAAATTTGAAGATATACCTAAACCCTGTGGTCGTTGTAAAGGCTTTTAACAAACCTTTCCGCAACATATGACCTCATCAACCTTTTGGCAACATATGATCAAAATTACCGAAGATCTGTGGGGCATGTCTACTAAACTTTGTCAATCCATTATTGAGACAATTGCACCCTATCTAGCTTTAATATTTAATTTGTGTTTAGATCAAGGGGTATTCCCAGATTTAAAGTAAAGTTATTCTACTTTTAAAATCCGGTGACAGCAAATACACTAATAATTATAGACCCGCGGGCTAATTGCTTAACACACGTACCTACAGTAGGAATCGGTTTCAATTTGACAGTTTAACAACATTCATTACGTTATTTACGTTGTTGAGCTATTACATTTCATCAATAATCTGGTAGATAAGTAGGTATCTATCCGTCAATGAAACAAGTCCAAAAATATTCCTTCCCCGAGTCCCTTTTAAAACGAAGTAAAAATATAGAAAATGAACATTAAAAACGGTTACTATTTATAGCGATATTTACATTTATTTAGTATACATAGTGCTAGCCCAGGCTCAATACATTTCTGGAACATCTCCTTTACTACTTACTTGTCAATGTGAGTACTAGCTATGTGGGGCATTTTTTTTTTCTTTCTCAGTTACCTAGTTTTAACAAAGGTCTAGCCGTCATTTGTTACTTTTTTAAATAAAATTTATCAGTCATAGTTTGGGTTTTTGATAACTTGTTTTTTTTTGTTTTTATTTAGATAGAGGTAGGTACATGTGTTAGTGTCTGCAAAATTGATCAATCGTCTGGTCTTTACCCAGCTACTACGTTTAGATCAGGCGCATGATTGAACTAAAATAACACCGCGGCATGCGGCACATCGCGGCATGGCACGACAAAGTAAGGCACATTGGTATGGCCCCGGCGGCATATCAAAACCTTCTTAAGACGCAGATATATGCCAGTGACCTTGAGGGGTTAGCTTGTGTTCTGTACTGAGCTCACGCAACGCGTCGTACGTTCAGCCAGTAATAAGACTCGCCCATCAAGGAGCGCTGTCCCCAATTTTAAGCATTATTAATTTATTATACACAAAAAAAAAGTATTTAAATAAAACGCGTATACTTAAAGATCAATAATTAAATTATCTTTAAATAGGTGAAGGTTTCAGAAAAATACGCTTGGTAGATTTTTCGCCACTCTTAGTTTTTTATCCGCGTTAGACATAACATTACAAATTAATTTCACTATGTAATATAAACATAATCTAAAATATTCACATATTAAATTATTGAAAAAATGCTCTAATTTAACATATATTTTTTTCAAATCATTAACATTACTCGTTTACGTGATCTTCAGTATAAAATCATTAAAAGTCGGTTATCGTCGCCTTAATTCACCTGCTTAATGCTTAATTCACCTTGTGACGATATCAACGAAATGTGAGTGCTAAGGGTATGAAAATAACATTCAAAATTATTTCCGCTTAAGAAAATCCTTTGCCATGCCATGCCGCACCGTGCCGCCTGATGAGCCCAGCCAGAAAACTAACGGGTGAGGTTAATATCATCATGTATGAGATTTATTGTTAAGTAGGTAATAAAAGCACAGGTTCTCATTAATATTTTTTTACTAGAAATAATAATGTCTTAACAAATACATAACAGATATTCTTCAATTTGTATTAACATTACATAATAATTTTGACAGATTTCTTTTAATTATAAACAATAGATACAAAGTTAGCTATTAAATCTAATTTTAAATTGGCAAATTAAGGGAGCTAGTTGTATTGTAATACTCGGAGAGCTGAAGGAAGTGTTTTCTAGCATGTTCATATTTTAAGGGGGATGCGCTAAGGTAGCACACGATTTTTTGAACTTAGGTAGTAGGGTAGTTATAATGCTGATTCTAAAGATTATAATTCTGTAAAGCTATATTTGTTATGGCCGCGAATCATATAAAGATCAACATACACCCTGTTACTGACCTGCAAATTCCAAAAAACGTTAGAAAATTTTAATTTCACGGGCTACCTTATCGCATCTCTCTTATATAATTCTTCTGTACGTGTGTTTGTCACCTAACTCCTCCTAAACGGCTGGATCGATTTGGTTGAAATTTCGTATTTATATTTCAACGATTTCCTGAATGGTTTGAAATAGGTGGCGCGAAGTTCGCCTGGTCAGCTTGTTACCTATATTTTTATTCAATCTTTCATTATGTCGTTCATAAAACCAATTTTTTTTTAAATTTTGCAGTTATTTTTATACAAAACATAACATCACACCTGTAATCCCAGGATGGTTAGGCAGAGGTGTATCTGTAGTAGGTACTCCCACATTTTTATTGATATATTTTTGAATCTGATTTATAATAATAAAATTCTCACCTCATTTAAGGTTATCGAATTTATAGTTTAGATTATTTTAACAGCCGCACTTTATCAAACACCCGATAAAATTCTGGCCATAATTGCATTTTAAGATAAGTTTAATAAATAGGTAGAACAAATAATCTTTGGCGCCGCGCGCCGTTGCAATCTTTAGTAACGAGTACTTATTGATTATTACAATGTAGAGACGACGATCCTAACAAATATTAAAAATGCGAAAGCGAGTTTGTTTGTCACGCTTTCACGGTAAAACGACTGAACGGATTTGGATAAAATTTGGTACACGGGTAGACCATGTCCTGGGTTAGAACTTAGAATACTTTTTATCCCGATATTCCCACGGGATCGAAACATATGCGGGAAATACCGCGGGGCGCAGCTAGTACGACAAAAAATGAAAACACTGGCAATACCAATGCATGAGTATTTCGGAATTATCAAATAAATCCTAACATGGAAATAAAAAAGGGTTTGTAGGGTTCCGTACCTCAAAAGGAAAAAAGGAACCCTTATAGGATCACTCGTGTGTCTGTCTGTCACAGCTGATTTGCTCCGAATCTACTGGACCGATTAAGTTGAAATTTGGTAGATACACATAATATGAACTTTTGTGACCCAAACACGGACTTGTTTCGTAAATAAATTAATTTTGAATATGGAGGTCACTTTTAGCAACAGCAAATTAGAAGATTAAAAAAAATGTTTTATTGACTGTACCGTGTGACATATCAAATGAAAGGGCTTGTTTTAAGGATTTCATATAATTTTTTTTATAATTTTAAAATACATAGTTTTGAAATTAGATGAAAAATGACCCCCCCCCCCCCCGTTATCTCCGAAACTAGTGAGCATAAAATTTTGATAAAAATACAGAAAATAGTTCTTTACTTATAGATTACAGGAAAACCTATAAGAAATCTGTTATCTTAAAATAACATGGTAAATCGCTCAATATTGTGCGTACAAACTTACATTTGCAAATGGAATGTATGGGGATCATGTTTTTCAACTACAATGTTAAGTTTGTTCTTGGGATAAATTCATCACAACTACGGAACCCTTCATTATACGTGGTCCGACACGCACTTGGCTGGTTTTTTTAAACCAAACTAAATAGCAGTGATGGGCTGATTATGGATTTTGCCAATCTTTGACTAGCTGTAGTGACTAAACTATTAGACATGTCACCGTTAGATTGTGAGAACCGTTAGTTTATAATCTATCGGTAAGGTTTCCGTTAGATTGTAAGCTGTTGAAAAATTGTGAACTGACAGTCACTGGAACAGTGACTGCCGGGAGGACACGGCGCGGCATACGCTGGCAGAGTGCTTGGGACGAGCCACGCCGTGCCCTCATCTCAGGAGTAGGCAGTGACTCTCATTTAGACGTCGCGGGGGACAGACCCCCCCAGACTTGAGGTGGCCAGCAGAGGCGGGCCCGCACTACTAGCCGGGGATTGCGGAAGTAATAACAGATCCTAATTTAAGATCCCCGGTGCAAGTGTGAGATGGGAACACTGGGGTGGTTTTTAATTAGTAAGAGTCTGACAGACCCTTCCGTCCGCCCCAGGGCGGAGGACATGCATGAGGATTTTCCACATCGGCAACAACGAAAAAAAAAAAGATTTTAACTGTGACCAACCGCGCGCGAGCTACTTCCAAGTTGCTCGCAGCTAGGCAGGCTATTTAGTATTAGCGCAAGGTGCGTTACGTCCAAGCTAGTTTGATACCACTTCACAATTTGTCGGTTTCCCATGGATAGATTATAAATTCATCAACTATCGAAAAATAATGCGTTAAACTGTAAGTAAATGGTTTGTTGCAGTTCACAATTTTTCACTAGTTTATAATCTAACCGAAATAATACGGATAGATGATAAACTAACACAGTTCATAATTATATGGTGACAGATTATTGAGAAAGATTATTTGGTTGGATATACGAAATTAAATTTATGGTCCTATTGTCGTCTCCACCTTGAATAAAAGTGACAAACTTCCTGACTAATGTGTAATATTAAGTTTTATGATTGAAAAAAAAACCTGTGGGTAAAATTATGTTTTTCTCTTAACTTTTCTTTATGTTGTTATAAAATATGTTGGGTATGTCTATATTATAAATTGAGCTATCGAAAAATGTATTATTATAGAACATGGATTACCTATCCCATTTTGGAAAATTAACGTATTGCATAGCAGCCTTTTTTTTTTTGGGTGGGAATTTATCAAATAACTTCTCCCGCTCTGGGGCCGTATTATGAAGTATAAATGTCATTATGATTCCAGACCGAAAAAGGGATGGTGCTAGCGGTCATGTATAGATCCATCTCTCTCTTGCACAGGAATCATGATGGCATTAAAACGTCATAATACGGCACCTGGGCGGAGCGGGACGGAGTGTCAGACTTTTACTGACTAAAACCCACCGTGTTCCTTCAAATGCCTGTGTGCCAGGGTCACGATATCCCTTTCGGACAGACTCGTAACCCTGGCAGCGCATAGCAAAGCCTATCTGCTAAAGTACAAAATAGACAACATTTATTACAGATTATGGCAACTCAAGCTGATTATGCTAAAACCTTTGATTATTTCTTTATTATCTAAGTATTACATTATGTTAAGTTATTCCATAGCAGTCTTTTCCCAACTATGTTGGAATCGGCTTCCAGTCTTTAACAGATGCAGTGTACATCTTGGTATCTGCCGATCTATGGGGTCGTCTATTAATCACGTGATGTATTTTAGCAACTTTTTAACCCCCTCACCATAGATAGTACACTATAAGTAGGAACCCCTCACCCCCTGGTGAGGTTTTAGACTAACCCCCGCCTCCCTATCCAAAATCACGTGTATTTTATTTGGTACTAAACTTCGAATATTTTATTTTTAAATACAGGTACGTATAATCTAATTTAATACCTGTATTTTGTCTGTGAGTCAAGGTCACGGGCCGCTTTTGGGCTTAGAAATCGAGCGTTCAATAAAAAATACTTTGACGACACGGTTGGAGCAGTGGTTAAGTGATTGACTGCCGCGCTGCGGGTCGCGGGTTCGATTCCCGCACGGAACAAATATTTGTATGACCTACAAGTAGTTGTTCCGGGTCTGGCTGTTTGTGTATGTGAGTTTAAATGTTTGTAAACGCACCCACGATACAGGAGAAATTCCTAGTGGGGCAACGTTTTAAAAAAAAACACATGATATCTCACTACCTCCCCCCCCCGTCTCCCAGGTGATTTAGGTACATGATTTTTTTCGAACACCCTCACCCCCTTTTTCGAGCCTTACGTGATTAATGGACGATCTCTAATTATGTAAAAAATCTCACTGGTGATACGAGTTCACAAGAAGTGAAGTGAACTGCCAATAGTGTCATCCCTTGCATCAGGTGGAATGACAGCCTACTTCACCTAACTGTTTACGGTGAGATTTTAACAGAATGGACCGGCTGACCTCTACCTACATCTCAAATATTGTAAACTGCAGTCAGGGCAACGGGGGCTTTGTTACGAAGTGGTAAAGCCGTGAGAAAAGAGATGTTGATATTCGTTCTGTATAGCTCTATCTCTCTCTCGAACTGTTCTCCTGTTCGAATACATAATACGGGCCCTGGTCTATGCACCTTAAATGCAATACAGTCCGTTGTTACCTATACTTTTTGCAAATACCATTATAAAATCGTTATTAAGACTTTAAGTACCTAATTTACAGCGTCAGTTGTGAATTGACTTCGAGCCCATTTTGTTCAGTTAAGCTAGGTTCCCTAGGAAAGCGGTCCCGCCATAGTTATACGGCCGTCATGAAAATATGTCATTTTCACCAGCATTTTACGTTAATATGTCAAGCAAAGATCTGTATTTAGACAGCTGTTATTGTGTTACCGCTGTCGGCTTTTTTAGAAAATGAAAGCTTTAAGCAATTAAATACATCTATGTAATAATAACAATAAGCTCGATATGTATGATGTAATTTAAACATGTTTTTTTTTAATGATTATAGCCTCAATTATTTTTTTATTTCAAAATATTTTTTATTTATTATTATATTACATGATTTACTATCATATCATAATTATATCATCATCTTATAGGTATTAGTGCGGTTTATAATCATTTACCCCTTCATTTAACCCTGTTATTGAGTACTGTACTGAATGAATGAATGAATGACATGCACCAACCCCAGCGTGGTTTGACCAGACTGATTACTCGATTTAACCCAAAGATTCATGCTGGCCCCTGGAGCTGTTATTGAGTACTTTATCAAGGTATTTTATTTCACTTGGGGCATTAATATTTATATTTTAATATACAAACGGAAAATTGGGAAATACAGGTTTTAAGAAGTGAGATCTAATCATACAAAATTAATATTAAAATATATTTTCAACAAATAAAATGATAACTTGATTTAACACGGTATTTACATGATTAAATTCTATCTACATTAAATATACTGCATAATATCTTTAAAAAAAACAAAATAAGTACATTATATTATTTAAGAACGTATAAAAAACACTTTCATAAACAGTATACGAATAAAAATCTAAAGCTTGATAACTAATAACATTTAATAAGTCTGTGTTTTTTATTTATAATATAATAAGCTATAATTAAATGAGGCAGAATATTGTTACAGATTTTTTGTAAATGGTAACTCAAAAGTTTATATTGATAAACAAAAAGTAAAAATCTTACAGTGAGGCTGACAGTACATTTCAAATTATTTTATATAGTTATAGTTAATTAATTAATATACAATCATTATTTAAAACAAATACATTTTCTTGACATATTTGTATAAAAATAAAAACATTTGGAAGTAACTGATGTTAAACTGTAAAATAATAATAAAACCATCAAAAAACAAGTATAACGGAAATAGCGCAATACCAGCGTCTGTACTGTAAAAATATCACAGTGAATACTCAGGTAAGAGAGCTGTCATTCCACCACTAATCCTAAGTATGAAGAGTAACGGTGAAGTTTGTGGGCATTCTTCTCCATACGAAACTACCTTTTGGAAGGGGCGACAAGAATCAATTCTACTTTTTTGTAAATTTTGACGTTCAAAAGTGCCCTGTATGTGCTTATTTGAAATCAGGGACCATTTTGGTTACCCAGTGAAAGGGTTTTAGATAGGGTTTTTCTAAAATGGTAACCAAAATGGTCCCTGGGTAGAATAGAAATAGAATTGGTCCTGCTACGCGTGCTGGGCGGATATCGAAATAACATAATATTATGATTTTTTCATGTTACTGGGTTTCAAGTAGGTATAGAACCCATTGAATGGGTTATCATGTAACCCTTTCACTGGGTTTCAAGTATAAAACCCATTCAATGGGTTATCATGTAACCCTTTCAATGGGTTTCTAGCATAAATAAAACCCATTCAATGGGTTACATCATGATAAAGGTAACCCATTGAATGGGTTACCCCTTCGAAAGGTTTAACTTTTAACCGGGGTTGTACGGTCCTTATTTGAAATAAATTATTTGGCTTTGACTTTGGATTGACACTATTGACAGGTCACTTTACCTAAGTTTTCATGGTGAGATTTTTGCAGAATAAATCGGCAGTATCATTTACTATGCAATACATAAAGAATACACCATCATATTTTATTTGATTATTTCCTATTATTTTACCACTGTTAAACATTTCCATTCTCTTGCTCATAGCATTTTCAAGGCACTTATGAAATAAATGGAACAAATATTGAGCATACACTACTAGGAAAGCTAGTACTTATACAGAATGTTTATTTTTACTCAAACTGATTCATGATTTCACAGCCTGTACACACATTTGGAAGTTTTCATGGCAGGAAACTACGTGGGAAGCTCATTATTCTAAATTAAAGCTAATTATTATGAAGTCAACAGTCATTGGTTATTATTAGCGACACTGCTGTCATCTTAGCCCATGTTATCCCAAGAAATTAAAAGATTTTCTCTAAGAATTATTATTTATTATTAAGATTTCCCACTGCAGGCTTTCTTTTTATAAAATATATTTATTAATTCCCATGTAACTTGTTTGAATATTGGGCCAACTTGGGCCTGGAAGCAGGGTGTCACGGTAATGTTTCAATTGAAATTGAAAACTAATGTCACAGATAAAAGTGTCTTATTACAACTAACAAAATGTTTGTCAATTTTACATATTACTACCTACGTTCTATTTTTAACTTTTGGCTTTAAATCAGTTTTCGTCATACAAATAATGCAAATGCGAAAACAATTGCTGCTTTGATTTCTTCTTGACAAGCGTCTGTGTTCTGTCAAAGGCGCTTGTTTATCATTCGATTGTCGCCTCAGAAGTCTGACCGACCGATGCTATATAAGTGCTTCTACAGGGTTATTTTTAAAACGTCAATAACCTCTTAAGGGGTCATTGTACTCATCGTTATGAACAACTTTTACTATGGGACCAAACCTGATATCGCGAAAAAGAAATCAGCTGTTCCCTACATTTTAACGAATTATTCGAATAAATGTAGGGAACAGCTGGTTTTTTTTCGGGACTTCAGTTTTGGTCCCAAAGTAAAACTGGTTCATAATGATGAGTACAATGACCCCTAAAGAGGTTATTGACGTTTTAAAAATAACCCTGTATACCCAATAATCTTGTAAGACGAAGAAGACTAGTCTCCACCACACAGGGAATCCTAGTGTGGAGGCTGGTGCTGTTTGTTGAATCTGTAATGCTCTCTTGAAAAATAATGTTTTTATTTATTAACACTTATAAGGACAACACGCCCATAGATGTCATAACAATAAAACTTATATTGTGTCTCGTTCAGTGTCCTTCAACTTGTTAACAAACATTTTGTCAATTTACAAAACCGCTATAGTTCACATTAAAATAAATGGAAACGTCACGATTTCACATTGTCCATACAAAAAACTCTTATCTAAACACGTAAAAAATGACTTCTTTTTTTTTCACATACATACTTATATTTTTACTATCACTTAAATTTAATTTTGTCAGTCAATTTGTCACTAGGAATCTAGTGAAGACGACTCTGCTGGTATTAGGAACCGGTTTCACTAGGAACCTAGTGATAGTGACTCTGTCGGAATTAGGGGCCGGTTGTCATTAGAAGCCTAGTGAATACGACCCCTTCGGAATTTGGGGCCAGTGTCACTAAGAGTAGTGAAGCTGACTCTGCCGATTTAGGGGGTCACTAGGACTCTGATGGAGTCTCTTCTGCCGTTATTAGAGGCCTGTTGTCCGGCGATTTCAGAAGTTTTCTGATAAGTATCGTTATACCGACTATTAGTAGCCCTACGCCGATTACCTGGAAAGAAAGGGGAGTATTAGATTAGAATGAAAATAATATAATTATTCCTTTTATGGAAAAAAAGAATTGGGCTGTCACGGGACGCCTGGCAGATTTGAAACATCGAAATTATTTACACACTACTACATATAGACTGTATAGCAGCGACGCGTCGCCACGCGGCATGCGTCGCCCCGCCAGCAATCGGTTTTACGTGCGGCTATAGAAGTTCCAAATAAAAAAATAAAAATTGTCGCCTTTCGTGTCTGCCTGAGCGAGCGCGTTGTTCTTCTAAAAAGTTTATGTGCATAATACATTTATATAATATCCATATTTTATCAAGCCGTAACAACCGTGTGACGAAGGAGCGGGTAGCTAGTTATTTAAGGGCCCCTTTTTCGAAATTTACGTTTCTAGATCGTCGTTTTCAGAGAAATCATCATATTTAAATTTGTAAAAAAAATATATAGTACAGATACATGTTTGATCTAGTGACTTTTTTGGTTAAAAACACGATATTTAACATTTTGCTTAATAAAAAAAAAATCAGAAGTAAAGTCGATTTTGAAAGTATTTTAAGTTGTATGAGACTTGGGGAACGCAATTTTTATGAAAATCTAACATTTCATTTACTTATCGGGTTTGACAGGGATATTATTGGATAGATTTATAATATGGCGCTTATTTTTTTTTATATTAAATAAATACGTGAAAAACGGCTCGCGCGCACCGCGCCATTGCTATAGTGCTATCGCGACTGCTCCTGTGGAACGCGGGCGCAAGCTGTCTCATGCCTAAACTTTCGGGAGAAGGGGGCCCTTAAATAAAATGATGTAAACATGAAATACTCACAGTGAGCGCATAGAGCCCGTACGGCACCCAGTAGCGCAGGCGCAGCGCGAAGCGGGCCAGCGCCGCGTACTCCGGCGTGGTCTCCGTCTGCTGGCGGAAGCGGAACATGGGCACCAGCGTGTCCGGGTCCGGCAGCACGTTGTTGATACTGCGGATAATACGTGATGAGTATTATCATATTATATCATCATTCATTCATTCATCATTTAACAGCCTAATATGAAAACTAGAAAATTCTAATATTTTTGAGTTTAGAACACAAATAAATGTTAATTTGTTCATAAACGTTTTTTTTATTGTAATAATGTATTATATTTATAAACATTATTTAAATATTCCAAAAATATTGACGCCGTAAAGACGCATCCTTGACGACATTTAAAAATAAAATCACCTCCGAATAGAGGCTTTGAACCAATTTGACTAAGTATAGGTATAAGTTATCTGGCAATTTTTATTCCCGCACACGTGTTGGAAAATAAAAAATCACACGCGTGTGAAATACATTGCATTGTGAACCTAATCGTAGTGCGATATGAACCAGGTTTCGAGGAAGTGTATTGAAAAATATATTTTATTAACATTGCATCTTATATTGAAAACGGGTAAATTATTATTATGGAAATAATCTAAGAAAATTGATGTTGTTAACTCACGGAATCCCCCGGATTCGTCTGACGAGCAGGTTGATCTGCAGCTGGGCGGCCACAGACAGCGGCATGCCCGTGTACATCTCCAGCGCTAGTCTAAAGTTCATGTCTCTGTGAACGAAAGATAATTTGGAGGTGAGATGTTATTCATACTATAATTAAGTGTAAGTTAGTTCACAGTAAACTGGAAAAGATGGAACTATACGGGACGAATGGCACCATCACTTTTTCGCAACAGATGAATTAATGCGCGATGAGTGGGCGGATAGTGCTTAAGCAACGCACTTGCGCTGCCTCTGAAATTGAAGATGCCTATAGACGGCAGTGGCCACTTACGACCACGTAGGCCACAAACTCTTTATTTTAAGACCCCGACAACAGGTAAGCCGCTGACACTGTCAGATTGCATACAAAAGAAAGAGATGCGCGATGACACAACGTATGCTAATAAAATCGTATAAAATTAGATATTAACTAATTAATAGAAATTAATCCATCACCGGATGCAGTTTGGTATTTGAAATTTTATGGTAGGTATACTTTTAATTATAATTATAACAGACTGTAATCGAAGGGATAAACTGCTTTTAAAAATAATTAAGAGTTGTCTTTGAAGATTTTTTTGATGTATTAAATTATGTTTAATTATATTTTGAGTTCCATCACCGTATGCACAAGACTTGAAAATATCGTACTTCCTTTTTTTTTTTTTAATTATTTACGTTTTAAGAGATACACTCTTTGTGTATCTCTTAAACCGAAAATAACGCGTGCCAGGGCCACGATATCCCTTTCGTACAAACTCGCAACCCTGGCAGAACATTACCAGGCTTACCCTACTTATAGGTACTTCAATCTATGAGTAATACTCACTCGGTAGCATTGAGGCCATCGATCTTTCTGGCATAGCTGGGGTCTGAGTGCAGGAAGTGCGGCAGTGACACGAAGGCCGGCGCACCGAAGCGACAGTCCGACACGTTGAGTGCACCCGATGGCATGCAGTCCGCGTCGCGCACGTTGTCGCAGTAACATGCCTGGAACGGTTACAATCACTCATTGAAGACGTTAAGCTGAGAATCGACACTTTATAAGATATTTAGAGACGGAACGTAGGGCATTGGCTGTCAGGTGTAACATGCTGGCCCGCAGGTCCGCACGGTGTACGCCAGAGGTTAAAATAACACTGTTTAGGGCCTATTGCCAGTCGCTGTACACGTGCGCCCTGTGGGTCAGTTATACGCAGGGCTCGGATAATGGGGCTGCCGCGCTTCTGTAGCGCGTCGGGGATGTTCGCGGACGCACGTGTTCCGGATTTCGGCTCGCTGCTGCGTCTGCGTATCGCATCACTGGTGCGTCGGGTGCGCGGCAGCCCCGACAGCCTCGTGGCTACTGTAGCAGGCAGGCTGGATGGCCTAATGCTATCTCACTAGCTGGCGGCACACAGACCCATGGTCAGATATGTGAGATAGATTTGTTTTAGTCAGTAAGTACCAACTTAATTTGCTATTATATTATGGATGGTCTGAGAATAATATATATCTCCATATATCTCCGTCTTAACTATAATTTCCCACCTGGACATAAATTGCCGTGGCTAACGTCTTTAATTAGACTCTGGACCCAGGTTGGAAGCAACGAAACCTATTCAGGTGGAGATTCATAGGCGACTCCGCCTTGGAGTGTAAATGTGTTGCTGTTCCACAAATGATGGGACACTTAGGCCCGTATTTATAAAATGTTACTCAGTACTCAAGCATTACATAAGACTATATTCAAGCCATTGGATTGGTTGAATTTAGTCTTAAGTAATGCTTCAGTACTGAGTAACGTTCTCTAAATACGGGCCTTAAAGCTAGATGCTTTTGTTTACTCTACTGAGTGACAATGCTATGTAAACGAAAGACAAGTTAGTTTTGAAATGGTCCTTCATTCCATTGGTCCGTCATTCCTGTATCATGTCCTGCGTGTCCTGTCAGCTGACAGTAACACACAGTGACTAACTTACAGGAACTGAAGGACGCTAGTGATGGCGCCAAACACGTCGCCGAACTCTGGGGCTGAGTTCATTTAGATTGCCATCGACACACGCTAACAAGAAGAGAACTGTAATAGCTTCGGGTCAGCTTTGTTGTTCGAAAAAAACTGCTGAAACGAATTTACCGATCCGAACATAGGTGTGTAGCACCCCTCATCCTCATCAGGAATGAATGATGAGGATCATCATGATTTCAGCCGAAAGACGTCCACTGCTGGACATAGGCCTCCCCCAAAAGGATGGGGGTTGCCATAATCGCGGATAGGCGGGTTGGCGATCGCAGTATGGTGTTACACGCTGCTGCCCATTCTCTAGTAAGTCTCTTAGTCGCATTTTACGACACCCACGGGAAGAAATGGGGTGGTGTTATTCTTTACATCCGGCATCCGATGAGGATACTTGGAAGATATTCAATCTTTTTAAATTCTCTATTGTTTCTTTGAATTCATAAAGAGTTTTGTTCCCGTCAGTCAGAGTTAATGAACGTACCATATGTGGATATTTATGTCCGTTGTCGAACACCGAGTCGTTGGCCGCGTACTGCACGCCGTCGATACCTTCCACCTGCACGTCGCGGTCTTTGCTTAGCGTCATGTATCTGAAAGTAAATAATATATAATCTAATAATATAAACATAAAATATAATAATATGGTTTTCAAAAAGACCATGTTTGTCTTAGCTTTAAAAAACATTATTATTGTAAAAAAAAACCGGTTGCGTTTTTGTACGGCATGCGTAACGTAAGGTCAGCGAACTTGTTATTTGGAACACGCATCGCTTGAGCATTTTTTTTTAATAAGTAGAACTTTAACGGTATTATGAGAAGTATTGATAAACTGGCTTAAAAACATTAACAGCGATGGTATTTTTTTTAATTGAACATGTAATTATTGTGACAAGGTTACATTTTTGAAGAAAATTATTGTAAGTAAAGGCTCGTACAGACTGGTGCGATATCGCGGACGCGGCACCGACTAAGAAATTGTGCTACTATTGTCGCGTTTAAATTAATTTTGTATCATTTTAATTATTATATTACTTTATTTTTTATTTTTGTTTAAACTTAACAACAAAAGTGAGAAAAAAATTAAAATAAGATTACTAATGACTTAATCTTATTTTTTTCTCACTTTTGACATGGATATATTTTATTTTTGAAAAAAAACAATTATTATCGTTTGATTAATGTAATAATGTTATAATTTTTTTGTATCAATGACATCCATGAACATTTGTACGCCTTCTGATATAACATAGCTCGCTTGTATTTTTTTTGTATAACAACTATTTTATTGTACCTATGTTAACAAATGATTAAATGATTATCAAGCGACTTTATCAGATACGTATTTACAAAATTATAATAATTAATACATCTCTCTAAGTTAGATTTGTTCCATTGAATTGAGGAACAAATCTAACTTAGAAACATATTAATAAAAAAAAAAAAAAAATCGTTTATTTCGACCGACAAGGATCATAATATGCACATGTTTTATCTAATTAAAAATTACAAATATAATAAAAAACACACACAATTAAACATACCACATAAAACACATTACCGACCTTGATTGCTCAGTATGTGAACCATACAGAAATGGACTGTAATGAATGTACTGGCAATCAAACCTCTGCGCGAATGCCGTCAGGATGCCGTTGGAGCTAGCCCGAACCCTGCGCACCAGGGATGTACACCGCTTTCGCATAGTAGAATAGAAACAGTCTACATGCGATTCGGCGGCGGGTTTCATCATTATTCATCGAATAATTGTAATGAATATAATTATGAATATAAAGAAATAAAAAATGTATTTCGCGAGCTACAGACTGCGGATTCACCATCATCCAACGAGCTGGGGTCTACTCCGAAGGGATAATCTGAAGTATCGGCCGAATGTTCAGCCGTTGCTTGACTTCCAAAGTTCCCGTTTTTTTACTTTGACTAGGTACCTAACGTTTCTTTTTTCTTTCGCCGTAGTTAGGAAACGGTCGATCATTCGGCTTCGAATTTATCTTCGGAGTAGACCCCTAGACTTACATAAAACAAAATTGGTAAGAAAAGAAATTTGAGCGATGGGGAAAATAATAACAATTTATGTTACTTAGTCCAGTTTTGCTCATAAGAATTTAGGAGAGTCGAATCTCTTCCGCCATTGACACCCACCGCTTCAAAAGTGTATGCTCATCATTTACGCCAAGATTTTAACCGCAGATACTTGATTCATTAATAAACATTATGTTGTCTGCAAGACGATGACTGTTATCATAGCACCTATCAACAAATATCTTGTTTATCTATTTCATCATTCATAACTAGGTCATTGTCCTATTCGAATTCCTTGGTGAATTGATTTTGTAATGATCTAATTGAATTCATTATCTTAAATAGACATACATAATGATGAAACTTGTAAAATAAATGTGGAAGGGCTAAGTTTTAATAAGAAATATTATTTCTAATTTTATTAAGGATGCATTCGCAAATTTGCCAAAAATTTGTATTAGGTACATTTTACGGCAAATTAAACTAAAACAAATGTAACTAATAATAACCTACCACAGATAGATTACTCCTTCATCTCAAATAGTAGCAATTTTTATTCGAAAATGTTGGTTAATAATATTGGAAAAAAATAATTTCCGTTGCCTCTTCACAAAAAATTGACGATATCGTGTTGAATTTAGGAACATTTTTCTTCAATATAATAACATAAATTTAGTTTTTAAAAATATTTTATGTACGCAGAAATGTTAAACTCAAAAAGGTAGCAAAAAGAACTATCAAAATGTTACAAATAGTCTCAGAAAATAATGTTGAAAAAAAACCTATATTTTTTTTAAAAACACTCTCGGTAATGTTTACTTTCCTATTATTTAACAAACCTTATCTAGAAATTTAAAAATCACACACTGGGCTTCAGCTATCCGTGTGATAAAATCAAAATTTTATTTTATGATTATACAATATCTTCATTAAATAAATCAACGGCGAAATAAGCTATATTTTCGAGAGCGCAAAAGTGATGAAACTATTAACAGGTGCTGAGACTGGCCCGAATGGTTTATCACCACGAAAACTGTACTTTTATAGTTACACAGACTTAATGTTTCAATTATTTCAAGCTTTCTCACAATTAGATAAGAAATTGACGAAAAAGGTTTTTTTTTTATAGCACCCGGTAAGTAAATGTATAGTAGATTGCCTTAAAGGCATACCTACCCTAGGGCAGGACCCGGCGGCTTTTCTCAAGTAAAATCCATCCTGAGATCTACTGCAAATGCCATGAAACGCACTCAGCTGAATTGTCTTTAAAATCCGGCCTGACCACCGCATGATGTTTAGCAGACGCCCCTACATTATGCCTTACCAAAAAGACTTGTACACATCAAAAATAAACAAATGAACATCACTCACGTGCAAATATCCGACGCGAACACATACAGCTCCGGCTGGCCGTCTTCGGGGGCCCACAGCTCCCCCGTTGACCCCTTCACCTCCCCGCATTCATCTCGGTAGTCTGTCCTGTTGGAGTACCTCCACTCATGGACGTTGCCGAGCATTGAGAAGTCAGAGGCACCCGTGTTCATGTTGAAAGAGCCGTCGAAGTCTATGGAGCCGTTGCGCTGTGGAGAGATGGAGAGGAATTTCGTTAATTAAGTTACGATATTGTTTATAGCCGAATAGCAGGAAAAAAAATAATGTTTATTCACAGACGTGAAAAAGGCCAAGGCCTTGGCTTATGTAGTAAGGCATGAGGCCTAACTGCTTATGCTTTTGATTGATATCGAGCCTGATATGGAAGAACAAGCGTAAGCGACATAATGTAGGTATTTTTTTTTTAAATCACACATTTATAAAGGCGAAAGTTTGTGAGTGTGTTTGTTACTTCTTCACGCTCAAACGGCTAAACCAATTTTGAAAAAAAATTGTTCGGAGGTAGCTGACACCCTGGATTAACATATATGCTACTTTTTATACCGATATTCCCACGGGATCGAGACTTAAGCGGGTGAAACCGCGGGGAGCAGCTAGTAGTAAAAATACCTCGCCTGAAAATTTTAATTTATTTCGCTTACGATATTCTTCCTTATCAGGCTCGATATCTCCAAGTATCAGACACAGAGTTTTGACTTGAAACCCTGGGTAAACTAGCGGCACTTCTGTAGATATTGACAGCCAAATGTTAGGGTACAAAAGCCCGACTACATTGTTAAACCTACGGTCTGTATTTATCGAATCTATACAAATAAATGAAATTGAAGTGCCTGTTTGTAATGTCAAATTAACAGCATTTTACTAAATGTATAATATGAAATTACACTTATAACAAAAATATTTTTTTTAAGTTGTTGTCTGTCTGTCCGTTTGTTCCAGCTAATCTCCGAAACGGGTGAACCAACTTCAACGGACAGATAGCTGATGTTATAAGGAGTAACTTAGGCTACTTTTATTTTTGAAAAAGCTAGCGGGCGCAGCCAAGGGCAGCAGCTAGCCAACCTATACAAATATTAGAGGTGAAACTTGTGAGTTTGTAAGTACGGGGTAATTCGGAACTTCTGATTCGATTCCGAAAGTTCTTTCACTAATGGGAAGCTACAGTATTGCCGAGTGTCATAGGATATATTTTATGTTATAATAAGAAATTTCACACTGACGAAGTCGCGGGCAAAAGTGAGTTAGCTATATTTTGCAAGCTTTTATTTAACTTGCAATGTTTGTATATATGTGTTCGGGTCAAATCTTGCAACTGAATTTTAAAGCAGTTTTCCTCAACCGATTGAGATGAAATTTTGCATACACGTTTAGTAAAAATAACAATGCATCGTTAGCTTAGTGACGTCATTCTAAATCCAATATGGCGGACGCCCCAAGACGGCGGACTAGTTATTTTTTGTGCACTCCCTTATATGGGTATCAAATGAAAGGGTTTGCTGCGAAGAATACGAAAAATTAAATGACAAAAAAAATTATGAATAGTAAAATAATTTTTTTTAAAACAAGGTTTTATTTAAATGCTCTAAAAAGAAGAAAATAAACTTTAAATGTAATCGAACCACAATTTACTTGTGCAGATATACAAGAATGCAATAATTATGTAACATGATCTTGACATACTTATATAATTCTCAAAAAAAAAGTATGTTTTATAAAATAGATCTGGCGACAAGCTTTTAAATCATATAAATTGTGTTCATTTTTATAATTCGTGAGCTATCACAGACACCATAACAAGTGCCGCTAGATACAGTGGAATTTGTTTGTCTTATCAAATAATATATTACATGGGGCCTACAAATTGTTGGTCCGTCTGAGTGTTTGTGCATTTGAGATTACATGTGTAAACACACACGATGTATAGGCAAATCTATCTACTTATACAAATATTACAGGATTATAATTTTGTAAAGAAATCCTTATCCATGCACACGTATAGATTATATAGAATTATAGGTGCAGACGGTAATGAAACACGTCTAGCGATTAATTATACTGATTAAATACCTTAATTCGATCAATATCTGAAGTTAATAGATAACTCAACAATGTATTAAGTACCATGTTGCATAGCAATAATTCTTAATAACAGTCTCTATGGATTAACTAAAGAGATTAATCGATAATCATGGTTGTTATAAATACACTGTTTTTCCTAATAAAACAAGTTATATTATCCTTCAATATCGCTAACTTCAGTAACTCTGTCTGTCTGTATGTCTGTTACCTTTTCCCGCCATAACAGCTGAACGGATTTGGATAAGATTTGGCATACAGGTAGGCCTGGGTTAGGGCATACGATACTTTTTATCCCGCTAGTACGTTCCCGTACGATAATTCCCAAGTTTCCCAACCTCCACGCGGGCAAAGCCGCGGGCAATAACTAGTATTACATTTTACATATCATCGACCTAATTCTAATACGGTGTACTTAAGTCAAAATTGGCAACTATTCAGGACGCGAAAAAAAAAACGTTTTGTCTCTATGAAGTTCTTAGGAAACATAAAATTTATGTTCTACCGTAAATAATTATGACTAATCAAATCTGCTTTTTATTTTTAAGGTTTTATTACTTAAAACACTTTAGATTGATCTAAATCGGACTAACGCCTTATTAACCGTTGGTAGGCCAATTTTTGACTTACGCTATAAATTAGAATACATATTTTACGCCCATTTAACTCTAACGTCATCTATAGCGCATTATTGTATGCTCGCTGCTGCATTAAAATATAAAGTGTTATCTAAAAATACCCATGCACAACTGCCTACTTGTGATAATTATTGTGCTTATAATATTGGAAAATGTGTCAACCATACAATTAATAGGCTTAGAACCGCAGTACTTGTATGAAAAGTGAAGCCATTTCATGTTAGCCTGAAAAGGCTACCTAGGACTTTCGGCACGTCAGTAATCAAGACCGAGTATTACAGTAAAGAGCTCGCGCAATTTTACAAAAGAAATGACGTATCTACTGTGTAGTGAAAGGGTGTCACAACTCATCACAGAATCACGAGAAAAATTTAAAGATTCCATTTCACGGGTAAGTACTGCCTAGCATCATATATGTTTTTTATAAAACATTTATCAAAACAGATTAGTAAATCGTAAATTTGACAGATAACCATTACAGCCGCCATTACATTACATTACACATAGTTTTTAAAATATGATTGACGCGTAAAAGTGTTTGTACAAACCTACTTAAGTACAAAAATAAAAATCATTTATCATTTATTACATTGAAAATGTTGCTAGGCAAAGGAAAATATTTTACACCATTTTTTGTTATTATAATTATGTACTGCCTATAATACCTATTCACATGAAAGTATTTTTTACCAAATATTATATGGGTTCCCGCACGTGTCATGAAAAAAAATGTGTTGATTTTATTTTGTTTTGATGAAGTTAAGGTGTTGGAACAGTTCCATTTTCCCCACTTTTTCGGGAAAATGTCATTTTCACTGTAATGTTGCAACATTACAGTTTGCTTGTGTGCGTGCCGGCGAACGTTGTTGCTTCAACTTTGAACGGAATTTTGAATGAAACTGTCACTCTAAGTCTAATTACTCTAAGCTAAGGTGTCAACAAAGTTACATGATTTACAACATTGTGGTCTAGTGTGGGCCAAGTGTGGGGCAAGTATTGTATTCAATTGCTATACGAGTAGTAACTACGAGGGCGGCACTGAAAATTTCGTTGTTGGTATAGTAGTAAATTCGAAGAACTATAGTATTATAGTTCTTCGAATTTACTACTATACCAACAGTATCAGACAGCATGTATCAGACAGGTGTGATCAAATTTAAGTATTTAGTATAGACCACCATACTGAACAACTTTTTCCGTGGGACCATCATAGTAATCTATATAAAAATAAAAAATATTGAGTTTAGGACAGCTGATAATTTTATCCGCGATCAATTAAACCAACCACATCTTTATCAACAAAGTCCAAGCGCATATTTCAATTAGACCATTAAAGGGCATTTTTGAACGTCACAAATTACAAGAAAAAAACAACCGGTCAAGTGCGTGTCGGACCACACACAATGAGGGGTTCCGTAGTTGGGATGAATTTATCCCAAAAACAAACTTAACATTCTCCTATAATCGATATGACGCCACGGTCAAGTGATAAAATTACAAATTAACGATTTTCGGACTTTTTCTTTTACTTGTGCTGTGTGTGAGACGTTGCTTCTTCCCAAATTTCATAATTCTAGGTCAACGAGAAGTACCCTCCCTATAGGTTTTGATTTATTTGCGAGTATCAAAATATGTCACATAAATGGCCGTATTTTTTTATTGTGTTGACTTAGAAGGTTGATTTTTAATATATTTTTTTTATTATTTATTTGGTAGCTCCGAGGTACCGTAAACCTACGTATTTGATATTAATTTCAACTTGATACCCGCAGGCGTTTCTGAAAAAAAGGGTCGACAGACTGACACACGAATAACGAAGTGATCCTATAGAGTTCCGTTTTTTTCCTTTTGAGGTTCGGAATCCTAAAAAAAGAATTGATTTAGTTGCCTCTTCCAAAATGTAGTTTTGTATGGAGAAGAATGGGCAAGAAATGCAATGTAGGGACTCTTGGCTGGCCCATTAACTTTTGCAGTCACCTTATTTCATCCACCGGAAGAGCTGGTCCATTCCTAGCCACGTGTACATCATTACATTCATTACACAATGTAGAAAGCAGCACGTATGTATGATCCATGAAGGAATTCTTCGATCGTAACCAACTATGATGCAATGCAATCTATTAACGATTACAGTATGTATAGCGTGCATTGTTTTTGGAGGAGAAATTAAACTTTCGGATAAATCTAAGCATAGAAATATAGGTATACAAGTAATATACAGTATGTAACAAAAACCCTGATGTTCCTTTTAAGGACGTATACATTAACCTACAAGCACAACATTGGAGGAATTATAATTTAAAAAATTAAGCATTGGCTAGTCGAGAAGTCAAAATCAAAGAACTAAAGAGGTAAGAAATCAGTTAAACGTTACGAATCAGTTTTTTCTAAATGACTTGCTTTATTTACGTTTGTATACGGATTCTTAAAACGTAGGTAGAAGGAACAACATGGTTTTTGTTACATATTGTATACTTACTAATAATATAAAGAGGTAAAATGTATGTAAGGGGGTAATTTTCGGAAATACAGCTCCGATTCCGAAATTCCGAGTGTCATAGTGTCATAATTTATGTTAAAACGATAAATTTTACGTGGACGAAGTCGCGGGCAGAAGCTAGTGAAATATAAAAGTTTAGCTAGAAGCAGAGAAAACAGCAAACCGCATAATGGATTAGTGGAAATTGCGTCTCTCGGAAAGTGGGAAGTATATACACACATTCTATACTGCCCTGGTCCCTATACTTAAAAGTTGCTCATTTGAAATAAACCTCCATTGTGACGGTTTAATACTGTACCTACTAACCTCATAGCTTTTGTATAAAATAATAATAACATCTATTGCCAAACATAAATTAACGGAAATCATCTGATAAAACCAAATATGATCAAATCAAATAAAATCTTTTGTTTTGCTAATTGGATTAAAAACTAATGCAAATGTAACAATGTCCTCAACGTAAAAACAAAAAAATATAAACACCAAGTCAGCATTATAAATACCTACTTGTAAAATCGGCAAATGTGTTCATTGTGCCGTGACATTGACAAGCCGGTCAGACGATCCGTTACGTAATATTCGCGCAATTGCTGTTATGAAACCCAGTTGAATTGTGCACAGTTTGCTAGAACGATTAGCTGTTAAAGTTACCTTACTGTTCAGTTTGCGAATCCTAGTTTGAGGGCAGAGAATGGACGTTTGTCCAGATGAGGGACACTTATCCTACCCCTGGCGGGGGCCCGGGGCGGACCAAGATGAGTGTTTCCAACTGCATCCTGCATTCCTGACAAACGTACCACGATCAAGATGATTTTTCTGATTTTTAAGGCCTATTATCGTCTGATGACAGCGGCAAGTGTCACTGTTTAAACGCTCATTTGATTTAACTTTACCCTCCGAAAAACACAAACACCAAACCCGGTGAATAAAATAGCCCCGGGTGAAAGTAGTACATTAGTTTTAAAAAAAACTTGCATTTACTGAAAATGGAGAGTAATTTGCAAATACGCCATAATAAAATATTTATCTCCTTGTGTGGATATCAAATAGGAACAGGACGTTACGTTATCTGCGCAAGTATACCTAGGGGTAGGGCTGCCATCACCTAAATTGCCGACCCCGGACAAACACTTCAAAAACTCCGGACATTTGGATGAAATTCAGTATTTATCCCGGACATCCCAGAAAAATAATAATAATAAAAATAAAATGTATTCATTTAAACAGCTTGTTTGCTAGTTATTTAACAATGTTTGACACTATCAACTTAAACTACTGTTTAACAAATAAAATAGTCAACATTTTACACCCCGGAGTAACCCCGCCCCGGCAGTTGTAGCGGGTGGTGGCGCGCCGGGGGTCGTTCGGACATCGGCCGTTATCGGCTTTTTTGAAGCGTAGGAGTTAGCTTGGTTGCGCTTACCAATTACGAATGAATTTTTAACTATGATTTGTTTAGATTTATCGCTTATCTTTTAATTAATTGGGAATCCCCTGACACTAAAAGTGTCCGGGTTTCACCCGGACACTTTTTGCCAGCCCCGCCCGGACGCTCCCCGGACGCCCTCTAAACTAGGACAAATCCGGGGAAACCCGGACGGATGGCAGCCCTACCTACGGGACACATTATGTACATTTATGCAGTTATTTTCGTTATAGGGCGGAAATCATGCCGACGTGAGGTTCCATTTGATGAAGTGTTTGCAACCACCTACAGACTCAAGTCTTCTTCAGCGTCTAGTTTCAGTACCTTTCCCGGGTTATTTATACGTGTCAGACGTACACCTAAATCGTTTTGACAGAAGAAGGTAACTAATAAAAGCCACTTGCTATACGTAAACGGACACGGACACAATATTGATTATTAAAATTGTCATGGCCTGAGACTTATTAATCGGTAGGCAAATATCACTTCGTCTAAAAGGTTCCCGCAGGCAGGCACGACGCGCTTTCGGTGGAACATTTTCCATGGATTGTTCATAGAAAATGTCCCATCAGTCGCGCCTGTCTGCGGGCCAAACAAGATCATAAAAGAGCAATAATTTTCTGTTTGACTTTTACAATTAACGGCCCATCGTGTTACAATTACTTACAAGACAGCCTGCGCACAAGCAACAGGCTAGTATGTATAACGTCCAACAAAATAACTAACTTAGACAAACTGTCACAAAAAAAGATCTCTATCCTGCACAATTTAGTTTCCGAATATGTAAACAAACCAGTTTTTTTTTTTAAATAACTTAACCTAATGTTTGTTCCAAAAGTATCAGATGAAAGTGTAAACAAAACCTGTTCAGGTTAAATTCTTACGCAACCACTCATTGAAGGGAATATGTAACATATTCATCTGTACTTAGAGGTTTCTACTACATGCAACATTATTTTTAGTATATGCGAAACCTGAATATAGTTTGTTCAGAATAAGGAACTGAATCGATTTCAATAATTTTTACACCATATTTTTTTTTTCCCAAAAATATTTAAGTGTGATGGAAAGTGTTATCACCATTTAATTACTTACAATACAATCGCCGTACGATTAGGTACCTACTGCCAAATTATTATCAATGAGCGCTAGACGACCCTGGAGCCGCGGGGGCGCCGTTAGCATGTTTTTGTACGGACAACCCGGAAACATAACGACCTTACAACTTTGTGATTTGTCATGATACAGTTTGTACATAGATTCTTTACTTAAAAATACTAGAGACGTGTTTCGGGTTTCGCATATACTAAAAATAATGTTGTATATAATTTTTATAGTACTAGGTACAAGTAATTCTGTAATCAACTTAATTTACTCTAGCATAAAGTTGATATCTGTTAAAGTGGAAATACGATCAATTAAGAACAAGGATTTCAATATTGAAAACCTAGAAATGAACCCAATTATGGCTTTGATTACACGATCACCGATTCTCTAAGTAAAAAAAATCCAGAAATAGACTCAGGTAGTTGCTGCAGAATTTACAAGAAGGGACATAAGACACGGTACTGGTACTGACCTACACGAGCAATAATTTCTATAAACTGTAGGATGAGCTCAGTAATTGCAGGATGAGTCATATTATAAAATAACTCTGTGAATACTGCGTCGTGCTACCTCGTCTCAAAATATTTCAAGAGCGCCTATGCAACACATAGATACATTCATAAAGTCACGCCTTCTTCCCATGGGGTAGGCAGAAACTACAGAAAGCCATCTGCTACGATCCAGAAAAAACTAAAACATATTTAAATTCATAATTTTACGAATAATTTGCCAAAACGTCTAATCTTTGGTGGTGTGCAATATGTTATTTTGAAAATTTATAACTTATCCAAATTATTAAAATTGTATATTTTTTTAATGACTGGGCAGGGGTAAATTGTAACCAAATACTCAACGCCGCGTTCTATTAAAGGCTCATGCAGACTGGCACGACACGCGTCGTGCTGCCTGTCGCTCCCACGATATCGCGCAAATCTGCACGAGCCTTGAAAAGCGATCGTCGCGCGAATACGCCATCGTCACGCGCATAATAAAATTATGACACTTTTTGCTCGGAAAGCCGGAAAACGCCCTCTGTCGGCGCGACCACGTGGCCGATTTCTTGACTGAAATAATTGTTTAAATCAATTTTTTTCAGTAGTCCGAACTTGAAACTGTTACATAAAGTACCTACCCCTATAATTTCAAGTTTTGCATGACTTTCAGAACATCAGTACAAAGAAAGAATTTGACTACACGACTGGCGCAGTTGTTAAGCGATTGACTGCTGCGCTGCGTGTCGCGGGTTCAATTCCCGCACGGAACAAACGCACCCACAATACAAGAGAAATTCCTAGTGTGGGAAAACTTTAAAAAAACAAAAAGTTTAGGGATAAATCGATACCTAAGTATTCAAAAATGTTTTTTTTTTTTTTTTTATTCTTTTATCGATGTTTTTCCATTGTAACCCTTTTTTACACCATCTTAAGGTAGCGGTCTCAACAAACAATAACGCGTCCTGAAAATTAAAAAAAACAACATTTTGTTGGTCAACTTTTGTGATTGAAAACCTGGCCTTTTTTTTAATTAAATTCGTAGATAAAACAAAAATACTTAATGGCTTTAAAATTTTTTTTTCGCCAAATTCGATTTTCACCAAAATCGGATCATAATGTGAAAGACTTAAAAAAAACCGGTTTTTAGGAATTTTCTCCTTTTTTTTAAGGTTATGTAAAAAACCCCCCTCGGTCAACAGTTGCAGTCCAATCCTTAAATCCATATCCTAAATTTTCCCATAGTAGAATTTTAACAAGAAAGCAATATTCTTAGATACCCACAAAATCTACAAATAAAACAAATTGTATGATATACCTCTTTTTAATCAACCAAATGGTTGATTAAAAAGAGGTATATGAATGTGGTTGGTATTGGTTGGCATAAATATGCCAACCAATACCAACCACATTCATAGTTTGGATAACATGAACTTAAAATAATATAAAGATTACCTAACAATTCTGTTATCAAGAAAATATATTTTATACATACAAGACACAATTCATCATTTTAAGACACTAAACACAACCACAATTACTATACGTCTCAATTTCTTGAATCTTGAGCTCTTTAATTACGAACTACTAACAAGAACAATATTATTAAAGGATTCATATTTGACTATAAAACAAGATCAAATCAACTGCGTACCGTATACTAATTTAAATAAACAATAATATTTTTTTCCAAGAGACCGCTGTTCTTGATAAAGTGTTCTTAAGAATAGAAGTGCATCTAACATTTAATCAGATAGCGTACTTCTTATTTTGTTGCAAAAGTACCCAGCACTCGAAAAGGCTCTCTCAGTCTCAACACTGTTTGTAGTACACTACACACATCAAATAGTCGTAAGCTTCTGTGAGATACACACCCCGATGTCCTCCGCTTTCATACATGGCTTGCTCTACCTTGACAAACCCTGCAAGGTCGAAATCAGACCGATTCTTGGGGGTTTTCCTGCAGTTATCCAATTCCATATCAAGCTGCTCTTGAAGAGTTAGCTCATCAGTTACAACTGAAGTTGCGTCAAATTATGACGATAATGATGGCATGTACCGCTCGGATAGAACTACGGGGATGGCATCACAGTCCTTGGGCTTATATTTTAGCTGCTGCAATAAGTTTGTAATAGTATCAGATAATAAAATTATGTCAGCACCATTGGGTTTGAGAAGCGTATCATCATCATCTTGTGTGGAGAATTCTTCCCAATCGTGCAAATAGTGCAAGACACCTGCTAACAGGAGACGCCTTTGCTTGATACGACTTCTCAAGTTCATAGATAGTTTGAAGCTCAAAACACTGTTTGTTCATCAAGTTTCTTGATCATGTATTTTAATGTTGTGTCAGCTGTGTGAAGAGTAGCATCACGTCGGCACAAGTATAGAACAGCGAGTTTGACAACATTGAAGCTGTTGTGAATTTCAGACAGAGTTTGAATTTCGTCTTCAGAAAAATATATCTCAGATTTCCAATCTATCAGTGCTTTATGGACTGCGATCATATCGGACAAGCTGGACTATCGCGTGCAACAATCTAGTTGCAATTGTATGTCTTTTTTGTGTTCCCGCAATGCATCAGCTTTTAGTGGAGATTTCCAAGACTTTACCAATTTTAGAACTTTTGTGATTGTCTCCCTGTATAATTCTGGATTTGCTGGAACGGCTGGGGTATCGATTTCTAGACTTCCACTGAGATCTTCTTCTGCTCGATCGTCGTCACTATCACTTTCTGATTCAGAGTTGTGCTGTGGATGTAGGGGATGCCTGAATAGCTGCTGCATACTGTTCGGGTTCTTTACTTGTTTTATACAGGGTATCGATCACCGCCATGTGGATGCCGTGGGCGAGACAAACCTGGTGATGGCCTTTAATGTATCTTCCCATCTTCACCATCACACTCGCACCGTCGGTTGTTACTGTCACGATGTCCTCATCGAAAACCAGAGGTAACTCCGGTTTTGTCTTTCAAGACCGGTTTTCAAAAATCGGTAAGTTTTGCCCGGTTTCCGGTTTTTGCCAAAACCGAAAAACCGGCTTTGCACGCCCTAGTGTTCACGTATGATGTGTAACATCTGACATCTCACCGTGGTAAATAAGCAATTGAGCAACGACAGGAATTAACCTCAAAAAATAAAAAAAATAAAATACTGTAATATATTCGAATAATTATTAATTACTAGTGGTCGCCCACTGGTCGAAATTCGACCCCCTCGGCTTACAGAAGGAAAGAAAGAAATATTATTATTTATTAATATTAATATTATTTGCTCGAACATGTGTATACGTACTGTATACATACAAAATTAAAATAATACATGCATATAAGAGTGACTCACTACATGTCAGCCATTTCTCATGGCGAGCAAATATCTTAGGTACCTACAATTATTATTACTGAAAAAATGATTTTTAACTTTTACACTTAACTATTAAATATCAGTCACACTTAAACAAATTTCTAATAATCATTTACATTATCCAATTATTTATTATTAAGTTTCCTTATCCAATATTATAGATTACAATTATCACAATGACGATCTACACCATTTTTAATAGGCATTCAATTATTATTTATAACAAATATATATTTATTGAAGTTCTCCACTAGGTACTACATGATCATAATGACTACAATGTTATTTATGTTTATATTTATAATAATTACCATGAGTCGTACGCTTGTAATTTATTGCAAAATATGTAGCAATTATTTATTTACTCAAAAATGAGTTGAGTAATCGAAAATAAAAAACAACCAAGTTCTGCATACAAATAAGACGTTCTTGTTATTAATTAAATACCAACCGTACGTTGATATTTAATACAGATATTTTGGATTGAAACTCAAAGTAAAGGGTTAGTTTACCTTTAATTTGTATCGATTTTTTTTTACTAAACGTGTTTTGGTAACAACCAAGTTCTGAGAAATATGTTCAAGAATAACATTTTTTTTTTTGTTTAAGACAAGCCTACTTCTATCATTTGCCTCTTGTCAGCGCCTTAAGCCGTTGGTCATCCCGGCTGTCATCCGTTCCGGATCTTTGACAGTCTTTACAGGTAGTCAGAAGCCCGAAAGTCTGACAACCAGTCTTAACAGGGGTATCATGTTACTGGGTTGTGGAGGTCAGATGGGCAGTCGCTCCATGTAAAATACTGGTATTCAGCTCCATCCGGTAAGACTGGAAGCCGACCTGTCGAAAAGGTTGGGCAGATGATGATGAGAAGGTGAAGTTTAATTCAGGGGACATTTAAAAAAAATATTCTTTGATACCAATGATTGTCATGTTAAGAACAGGGCCTCAAGTCTGCTATTACAATAGTGTCAGAATGGTCGATCATTGATTTCATAATTGTTGATTTTGACAAGTTTGGTAATCTACTATTATAATGGCGTCATTATGTCTTTCCAATGGTCGGCCACTGACACTACATTGAAAGAAATTGCATTTATTGGTAATCTCGTACATAATGACAAATTAATGACATTTCTACTAATGGGTTTTATAATAATGGCAATACGACAATGCCATTATATTAACACAATTCGATTACGAGAACATTGACCGACCAATGATCGACCATTATGAATTTAGCAGATTACGTACTTTTAGCAACATGACAATGGGATCGTGTTGGAATGACTAAATTTATAAAAATAGCAGACTTGGGCCTCTGGTAGACCATTCACTGGAGTCTGCAAGATGCAGGCAAAATAACATCAAAGTTCGAGATAATTTGTCCCGGAAAACAAGACAGAATAGACTACCAAACTCAATTTCGACAAACTGTAATATGACAAGATTTAATTTCGACAGTATGGAACTCCGATACGTCTTAATTTCGACAATACTTATGTTCGACATACCTTAAGTCCGATACTACTGTACTTCGACAAGGCGTTTCTTCGACATGACTTAACTAGGAAACGATGCAACTTCCGCCGCATGTTTCTTCGACGGGTGCGCCAAAGTTCACCTAAATTTTCAACTCCGATAATTGGAAATCCGAAAATGTTCTTCCTAACATTTTTTATCCTAACAATCACAATTCCTAACTACTCTGTCTCTAATGTTCATAATTCCGAAGCATTCAACTTCATAATGTCAGTAGCAATAAACATCTATTATACTTTTATTTGTTTTCCTATATTTTCTCAACATAACCATCTTTTACACTATTATTCAAAGTCATATTTTAATTTTATTTATAGCGGTGTGTACCTGCAAAGATATTCATAGGTTAGGTTAGGTTAGAACTGTGACCAACTACGCGCGAGCCGAGCGAGCGTAGCGAGCGGTGCCGCGGCAGCGGCCGGCGAGCGCTACCTCGAAATTGGTCGCGAAATTTTTCTAAGTATTTTTTTCATAGTGCCCCAAAGACGACACTGACCTGAATTTCATTCATTTAAGACAAAAATCAGTGAAACGACCTTTAATCATTCTAAACAGTTGGTTTTTTAGACATGATTATCTCAGGTATAGTTATAGTTTTAGGTATAAAAGCGTTATGATAAAAAACAGTAGGAGTTTAAATATATTTAAATTAATGATATTATTAATTACAATTTTCGGAAACATGAGTGTTATGAACATCGCCGGTAGCACTACAAATAGTATGAATGAAAACTTTAGGGTGAAAAATTTTAGGAAGAGTGATCATTCGGATTACAAATCATTAGGAAAG
Source organism: Tiliacea aurago (assembly GCA_948098905.1). Classification (NCBI taxonomy): domain Eukaryota; kingdom Metazoa; phylum Arthropoda; class Insecta; order Lepidoptera; family Noctuidae; genus Tiliacea; species Tiliacea aurago. The sequence continues at coordinate 1,899,082 of OX402583.1, read as the reverse complement.
ACAATTTCGGGTAAAGGACTTTAGGTGAGCCAATATGGACCCTTCTTCGACAACTATGCTAGTCCGACATGAGTCAATTTCGTTATAGTCTACTCCGGCATGCTATACTTCGACAATATCTTAAATCGACGTGATACTTTTGAGACACGATACTACTTCGAAATTATTAGTTAAGTAGTAAGTATTATTATTAGTTTTAGAGATTACTCTCTTACCAGCCGGATTTCAAAAAAAGTAAATCTTGTCGTATTACAGTTTGTCGAAATTGTTTGGTAGTAACTCTTAATCAAACGTGATGATACCAACTTATCACAGCGATGGCGACTAAACAGTTTAAAGTTCAAATGAATCACAGCTCGACTAATTAAGAATATTGTACAAATGTGTACATTTGTGCCGGCCGAACTTTGCTCCTAGTTATAGATAAATAATGTACTTACCTACGCTTTGTTGTGGTATAAAGAATCTGTTTTGTTTTAAAATTGCACATTTCCTGTACTAACTGGGTCATTAGAGATAAAAGGGGATACATTGATGCAAAATATAAACGTTAAGCTATTTTAATCCATCTGGTTAAGCGTCGCTTGCCGGAGTTGCTCCGTAGATGGGTGACCGTCATTACATACCGAGTCTTCTGCGTTCCTCGGAAAGCGCTTTAAGCCGTTAGTCCCGTAATTAATGCACTCGTGCTAATTTCTATTCTTTCAACTACCAATCTACCTACCTACCGTGATAAAATATACCTACTCAAAACAAAACTCAAGTTAATGAAAACAAAGTTTTTCACCAACTCGGTTTTATTCAGCCGATTTTATTTTCGGCCAGTATCTTTTTGATTTAATGCATACATTATACATTAAACTTAATGGGAGACATTAAACCTCTGTGGTAAATTTATATCTAATTAAAAATTAAAAACAGTGCAGAAATGTTGTATGAAATCTCATTGATGCACTGAAAAACATTTCTGCAATGTTTTGGTTCTAAGCAAAAAATACGTGCTGTTTTGATTAATGATAACATTACTACGTAGTTGAAACAAAAAAAAATATATCACTCACCTCATAGAACCACCCGAACTTATCGTACGGTATGTTAATAGGCAGCTCAGGGACCTGCGACGCAAGATCCAGCACAGGGTCGCTGATGCCGTCAAACATCCATGACGTCACGTTGGCAGTCAGGAACATGTTCCTGTGGTACAAGCGGAGGAAGGCTTCCACTCCTAGTCTGATCACGTAGTTTTCATTGCGCATCAGGTAAGCTACTGTCTGTTGGAAATAATGACAATTTATCATCAAACCATTCAATTTCAGGGGTATAATACCTATTGTTTTTATGGATTTGCACAACTTTTGATATATAGTACATTACTGCAGCGGCCAGCAAAAGAGGCATTGATGGACGAACGTGTAAATGTGCCGAGGTGGGCCGAGGTGAAGCCGTGAGTCCATCAATGCCTGGTTGCGGCCAACGTTTGTTTGTATAGTGCTTTTCTCAAATAATACGCGGAAATTCAAACTAAGTAAATTATTTATAAATTCCAGATTCAATGACGAACAACGATCATTTTTCACGCGCCATTATGTTGACTTGTTTTTTTTTTTCAATAAACAGCTTTCTATTTGGAAGCCAGTTCGAAATTTAAATAAAACCTTTGATAAGTTACCTCCTTGGTTGCCATGTTTCGGAGTAAAAGATCGATTTTTAAATTACACGAAATAAATGAGTTTACTATGTAATTTATTTGGCCGCTACACCACGACACATGGATTTTCATACAACTTTTGGCGGTCGCTGCTCGCATGTATTTGACAGCAATTTCGATTTATCTCGAAGAAGCTTGTCAAAATAATGCTCAAATTTCCAAGCATGTTTGAGAAAATAATAATTATATATCTGATAGAAACAAGTCTGAAAAACGAAAGGATCAAAATTATACTAAAACGCACCAATTAAAATGTGTGGAACAGTTTTTTTTTTCAATATTTCACTCTTGGTTCCACCCACAGCGAACCACCAAAAGTGGTTCATATTATTCTTCTCAGTCGCTTTCTCAAGCATGATTGAGGGGTGCGTCTGCGGGACTACGATGGGCAAATCTTGCCACATGCGTTCTCCAGATTGCTGTCCTGGACCAGGGCCTCAAGTCTGTATTACAATAGTGTCAGAATGGTCGATCATTGATTTCATAATTGTTGATTTTGACAAGTTTGGTAATCTACTATTATAATGGCGTCATTATGACTTTCCAATGGTCGGCCACTGACACTACATTGAAAGAAATTGCATTTATTGGTAATCTCGTACATAATGACAAATGAATGACATTCCTACTAATGGGTTTTATAATAATGGCCATACGACAATGCCATTATAATAACACAATTTTATTACGAGAACATTGACCGACCAATGATCGACAATGATGACAAGGGATCGTGTTGGGATAACTGAATTTATAAAAATAGCAGACTTGGGGCCCAGGCAGCCCAGGTTTATGGTCATCTGTAGGGACCTTTCGGCGACTTCACCAAGTCTATCTATGGCATAGGTTCGCGTCCTCTACTCCTAGTACCTTTTACACTATAATTTAGGCTTAGTACGCAGTATAAGGCTTCCGAGGACCTCAAGGCTACCTTGCTTGCAACGTAACATCATAACAGCAACATACATCACACACACATACATACATCATACCATACACATACATACTCATCATCGTTACATATCATCGTAACATAGGTTGTCTGTAAAATATCGCTTTTAGAGATAAGACCGCCCATTGTGTCACCCTATGTAAAATTTAAACATTTATATCTGTAACTTTTATGGTGTACATAATAAAGAGTATTCTAACAACAAAGTGACTTACCACTATGATCGGGTTGATGCTGGTGATATTATCAGCGACGGATCCAATGGACATGTCCGGCTGGAAGTGCCACCAGCGCTGGTTGTAGAACGTCAGCGTGCTGTTGTTGTCGTTCCACGTCAGGTTCACCTGTTGAAGAATACAAAGACGTCAATATGATGTTAAGTACTTGTTGACGGGCCTACACTGTCCTCGCATACCTATTAACACTGTAATTTAAAAACCGGCCAAGTGCGTGTCGGACCACGCACAATGAAGGGTTCCGTAGTTGGGATGAATTTATCCAAACAACCTTAACATTGTAGTTGAAAAACATGATCCCCATACATTCCAACTGCAAATGTGAGTTTGTACGCACAATATTGAGTGATTTACCATGTTATTTTAAGATCACAGACTTATTATAGGTTTTCCTGTAATCTATAAGTAAAGAACTATTTTCTTTATTTTTATAAAAAATTTAGGCTCAGTAGTTTCGGAGATAAGGGGGGTAATTTTTCGTCTATTTTCTTAAATAATTTCAAAAGTATGTATTTTAAAATTATAAAAAAATTCTTTAATATCCTTAAAAGAATCCTTTTCATTTGTTACGTCACACGGTACAGTCAGCAAAACTTTATTTTTAAATTATCTAATTTGCCCCCCAAAAGTGACCTTCATATTCAAAATTTATTTATTTACGTAACACGTCCGTGTTTGGGTCACAGAAGTTCGTATGTGTACCAAATTACAACTTACAGACGGACAGACAGACAGACACACGAGTGATCCTATAAGGGTTCCTTTTTTTCTTTTGAGGTACGGAACCCTAAAAACATTGTAAAAGCCAATAATTTTTAAAACAGTAACCGTGGAGTTTCTTGCAGGCTATTATCCATAGGAAAAGACAAATTGGAACCGTGCACCTAGCTTCTGACGTTTCATAAGTACCATGTAGGTTCATGAGATTTTTTTTTTTTGTTAAGTATACTTCTTGCTGGCTTTTGTGGATATTACCAATATGACCCGTTACACTTGAAGTAAGGGCAAATAAGCTTCTTCTAAGAGCACTCGTTCCAAATCGAATCGGATACCTATGAATGTCATACAAGCCCACGTTCCTGTACCTACATGTAGCTTATTGTAACAGCTAAAGTTTTGTTATGTAAAAGAAAAAAAACATTCATAAACTAGGCACTTGATATTGTATCTGCCATAAGTATAACGTTCTTGTGTGGGGGAAAACAATAGCGAAAATAAATTGAATAAGTAGTACAGACGGCTACACATCAAGCTATACATTTCCAATATAAGCTGATCTCTCATTGTGAAGGATTTCCGTACAATTAGAGGTCAGCGTATACTGGAAATGTATAGCTTGATGTGTAGCCGTGTGTACTAAAACTGTATGACATCAATCAAACCACTGCAATTTGTCATTATATTAGGTCCAGCCTAACCCGACTATTCCATAAATGTACCGACCTACATTATCCAAGATACGTTAGCTGCAATGCAAGTCATGCAATTTGGTCATTTATGGAATAGTCGGTATTAATTTACTAAATCTGTGCGATATTATTATACCATTTCTTCCCGTGGGTGTCGTAAAAGGCGACTAAGGGACTTAGAGAATGGGCAGCAGCGTTCTCTATGCATTTTAACACCATACTGCGATAGCCAACCCGCCTGCTAAGCGGCGCGATTATGGCAACCCCCTCCCCCCTCGGGGCAGGTTTATGTCCAGCAGCGGACGTCCTTCGGCTGAATTGATGATGATGTTGATGTATGATATTTATTAAACATACCATAAACAACCCAACAATTTCCCATCTACAAGTAGGTATGTATCTTATAATACGTAGCTGCTATGCAATCTCCGATCATAAAGTCATGCATTTGGTCATCATTAAAATTATAATAGTCTCGATCGCACTTTCTCATCGTACGATTCACTCACGGAAAAGCGACGTCAACAACTAACTAAACATTCTTCGCATAAAATAGTGGTCGTGAAAACCGACTGCAAACTGAATACCTATCTCCGTTTTCCTTATTTTGACAATCATTATAGAAAATTATGAACATTTTTTAGTATTATTCTATCCATCGATGTTTTGTGCTAGTTGCCGGCTTCTTTCCATCAGACCAGGGGGGGCACACTTAGCACTGTCATCAATTTCCATGGGCGACAGCGACATCTGGAGTTTGGTGGGTTAACAAAACTTGGCAGCCATCTTGTCTTGTTTGTCAAATTGTCAGACAAATGTCATTGTCGCCATTCGGCCATTGTCAGCTCCGGTTTTACCAAGGTTTTACCGGCGTTGATGCGCTTCCCGAGTTAAACTCACTAACTCAGCTATTTCTAATAATTGTTACTTGTTAGTCTTGTTACTGTTATTTGTTTTGTTTTTATTTCATATTATTGTTATCACTTTGTTTTTTGTTGGTCATTTTTGTTGTTTTGTTAATATGAGTGAACTCCGAAGAAGATATTGTATTTTTGGCTGTGATGCTTTAGGTGAGTGTTTATTACCATACGGTACCGTATTTACTAGAAGCAAGAAAACAGTTTTATGTTATTCCATAATTTCATTTTATTTAGTCATACTCTGATATTCATAAATTTCGTTCCATTTTCAGTTGCATACGGTGTACCCCTTCACCGGTTTCCAAACCCTGAAAACCGACCTGATTTGTTCGCTGCTTGGATAGCGGCTGTTGGCAGCAAGGTTACAGAAAGGGACCGTACGAAGATATACAAGAACAAAAGAATATGTGATCACCATTTTGATCCTACATTCAAGACAACTGGAGGTCATCTTATTTGTTCAGCCATACCATCAGTTAATTTGAATCGTAAGTAGAATTAAATTAGCTCAATATTTGTGAGAAATTAACATTTATAACAATACCAAATTGATTCAGATTATCAATTTTATTGATTTGTTGTACTCGTCAGAGTAACATAAAAGTACTCTGAAAATAAAATTGTGGAATAAACAGGGATTTGGGATCTATTATTTTTGCATTTGAACCAAATCCCTGTAAGACTAGTGAGCTGCTGCTGTACAAGAGATTTGTCAACTTAACCTGTCAGGTGTCATGGCAAAACTTTGATTGTGTTTTTTTTGTTTAATAATAAAAAAGTTAAATCTGAAGGTTATTATAATGAATGTAAGGGATCCCTGTTTTGCTCTATTAATACAGAAACCAATTAAATTATTATTTTATTTACTCAATGGTGGGTTTTCATTGGGATCAAAATAAAGGTACTTTTTGTTCCTTTACTTAAATTCTCTAATAAAAAAGAATTAAAAGACTTATTTCTCAAAGTATCAAAGGTACAAAAAGGCAACATAGATATAGTTTTAATATTTATGTTACTGAATTATAAACAACTATTTTATGTAGTAAAAATGGAACATCTTAGTTACTTCACACAGACTGAAGTTGCATCAAAACACAGAAATATCAGAAAAAAAGTAATTCAACTGATTATAATATTGCAATGTTATGTTACAGGTGTTCAGCAAACAATCAGTACCTTTGTGGAGACAGACCATAGCTACTGTCAACCTAGAAGACAATCTGGTCATGGCGGACCTATGATTGATATCACCAACGTGGCTGGGTCATCGGTTCAAACTAAACACCTACCTGGTCCATCCAGATCTGGACCTTCATCCGCTGTTGGTTCTACAGAATTCTCAGGGCCATCTGGATCTACCTGTTTAATGTCAAGTGAAAAGTGCCATGCTCCCATACCATTGACAAAATTTGATGCAGGTACTTTGTTTTTTTTATAATTATTATTATAAATGTGAACTGGTCTGTCTGCTTGTTTGTTATATATTCACATAGCACTACCTAACTGGTTTAATTTATCATTTGCATACATAATTTCTTTTCCAAACGGTGGGATGTTTTAGGCTGTTTATCCATTTAACATGATGTGTGTATTGTTAAGTTTATCCAAACTCAATTAATCTGCCCAGCCTTTTCCGAATTATGTTAGGGTTGACTACCAGTCTAACCATATGCATATATTACATAGAACAACTGCCTATCTGACCTCTGCAATGTTACTGGCTCAACACTATACCCCTTGGGTAAGAGTGGTTGTCAGACTTTTGGGCTTCTGATTATCCATAATAGATGTCAAAAATCTACAAATGATAGCCGAGACAGAAGGCTTAACGTGCTTTCCGAGGCACAGAGGGGTCTCGGTATGAAATGGATGGTCACCCATCTACGGACCGACCACGGCAAGCGTAGCTTAACCTTTGATTGATTGACCTGTGCGGCTGTTTCCTAACCACGAGTCCCTCGAGCTCGAGTTTATCTAAACTTTTGGTAGATAAGGATAGTGCAACACTGACCTTGAGGTTTATTATAAGTCTCACATTTTAAATATGTATAATAATAAATATGGTGGTGGGCAGGCAAGAGCAGCAGTGGGAAACTGCACAAGATAGTGAAGTTTGAAAGGCAAAAAGGGAGGCCTTTGCTCAGCACTGGGACATACCATAGGCTACAAAAAACGAACAACTTTTTATTTCCATCCATTATACATAATTCATAGAATTTAGCAAATCTTTAGTCTCTTACGTAAACAATTTTATCTAATATACCTGAACATCTTAAATATGTATGTTTTAAAATTTTAAATTTAATCTTTCAGGTAAAACTGTCGAGTTTCTGCAGAAAAAGGCTGAAACGCAGTGTGCTAGAAAAGCAAGACAAACGCAAAATGAAGTCAGGAGATTGCACCAAAAACTTAAAACTTTCAAGTTGCGCATTAAACAAATCCAAAAGAATAGTGCGAACAGAGATTTTGAGAAATTAACTCGTAACATGTCCGAGTCGGCTAAATTGTTTACTCGAATGCAATGCATAGAAGGACGGAAGAAAAAGAAGGGGCATAGATTTACCGAGGAAGAAAAGATTTTATCGCTTTCAATTTTTAAGAAAAGTCCTAAAGCCTACAAGTTAATGTGTAAACATTTTACATTACCATCTAAGAAAGTCCTGAAGTCATTGCTTGCTCAAGTAAAATTGACTCCAGGCATAAATGAAATCGTTTTTAAAGAGTTAAAGTCCACAGTGTCGAAAATGTTGCAACAAGGTCGTCTGTGTACGTTAGTATTTGATGAAATGTCCATATCTCCCCATATCCATTACAATGTATACACAGACGATCTTGTTGGTTTTGAGAACGATGGGAAATGTAAGATGCCAAATTTTGCCAATCATGTTTTGGTGTTCATGGTCAAAGGGGTGAGGAAAAATTACAAACAACCAGTAGCTTACTACTTTACCCAAACATTAAAGACATCAAAACTTAAAGAAATGTTAGTAGACGTTATAGCCAACGTACAAGCTACTGGTCTAAAGATAATCGCAACTGTATGCGACCAAAGCTCGGCAAATGTAAGCACTATAAATAGCTTAATCTCCGAAGCCAAAACTGCATATTTCCAAGCAGGAAAAGAATGGCGAAAGGACGTAATACGTGTTAACAAATATGATATAATCCCGCTGTTTGATGTACCCCACTTATTAAAAGGAATTAGAAATAATTTATTAAATAAAGAAATGCATTATAAGCACGAAAATGTATTGAAAATAGTAAAGTGGGAATACTTTCAGCGGGTTTTTGAAGCCGACAGGTCGCATGGAGAGTTGCGTATGCTACCCAATTTGACCAATGAACACATAGATCCTGGCAAAATAAAAAAAATGAGGGTGAAAAATGCGGCTCAAGTATTAAGTTATAGTATGGCAGTTGCTACTGATAATGTAATTGTAAGAGGAGATTGTCCCTCAGAATGTCGGGATCTAATACCGTTTATACTGCTAATAGACAAATTGTTTGACACATTTAACGCGTCATCTTTTACGCCGCCAAATGGAAAAATATACAGAGCTGCTGTAAAGCGAAATTCTCCTCATCATATGTTATGGCAAGATGCGTTGATAATGTTAAAAACTGCCAAATTTATGGTGAAAAAAGGTGATGAGAAAATTGAAAAGTCTGTCCCAACTTTAAATAATTTTATTAGAACAATAGAAGGTTTTAAATCGATTTGGCAATTATTATCAAAAAAATATTCCTTTGACGCGATGCTGACACGCAATTTTAACCAAGACCCACTCGAAAATTTCTTTGGATGTGTTCGAAGTTTGGGTGCGCGAAATGTTACACCCAACTGTGTGGGATTTGAGGGAGCATTTAAAACATTATTATTAAATAATTTCAGCACGAATCATTCAGTAGGCTCCAATTGCGAAGAGGATTCTAATGACTGTCTACAATCTCTCTCCTTTTTCCTTAAAAATAAGGAAAAAGGTAATGCTCCCTTGCAATCCCAAAGTATTGTAATTGATCAGCCCCTAAATGTTATGCAAAATACAAGAAATATTTCTGATTCAGGGGCTGATCAAAGAACTTATGTCTGTGGGTGGGCCTTGACGAAGTGTCTACAAAAGTCGTCAAAGGTTGTAAAGATTGTAAAAGCAAACTACTGGGCAATTCGAACAATGAAATGTACAAATATATACGTGCCAAAGAATATTGCCAAAATAAGAAATGGCTTTGCTATCCCTCCGACTGCCTAGTAGCTTGTTTTCAAGAAATACAAGAAACAACTGTTGCATTTTTGAATAACGATTGCCACGAAAAGAACATCAAAGAAAGAATAAAAAGTTTCATTGAATTATTCACCGATTTTAGTTTTATAGACTGTGAAATACATCATGAAAAAGTAAAACAATGTTTTGTTGACACTTCCATACATATAATTATTTATAGTTGGTGCAGGTCTATAAATAGAATATTAGAAGGAAAAATCACCTACGAAGGTGGAGATGTGACAAAAAACGCAGCTCAGCTGTATTACAACAAATACAAAACGAAAAAATATTAAGTCGTTTGATGTTAATAAAATGACACTAATCTGAACATCTTATGTGTTTTTTTTAATTAGGTGAACCCACCCCCAGCTGACCCTAAACAGACTCGCTCTACAGATTGTCCTAATTTCTCAGTTTCTGGTACTTTTGACTTCGTTCACTATTGAAGACAAAAGTAATTTGTAAATAAGAGAAAAATACTAGGACAACAAGTTGAGTAAGATGTCTGTAAATTGAATAAGAATAATAAATCCTCATTTGTATACACCTACCTATAGGTATACATACTTATTAGTATACATACCTATATGTATATTAGAGCCTTAGTTCACCCACCAAACTCAAGGTGGCACCACTTTCCGTACATGCAAATTTTACCACAGAGTTGTTACTCTTTCCGTATATAGTTACTCTACTCTTTGCATCAGACCTACTATTAAACTTATTTATTTTTTTATACAACCTGTTTTTTTTTTATATCCCATAACTCTAGGGTTATATTCTGTAGGTAAAAATAATACTAAAACTCCTAGAATAGGTGGTTCAAAAATGCATCGTTTCGGAGATATCATCAATCATAATTAAATTAGGTCAAAAATTGTCACCAGTATGACGAATCTTTACTTTTGCGAGGTTGCCAAACTTCGCAGTAGTGTAGTAAAATAAATAGTAAAATAAAATATGTAGGTATGTTGGTATCGGGGCTTCCCGGCGGCAGCTAGTGAAGGGAAAGCTATCTTGTCGACGTTGTCATATTTCACGTAAGGGTGTTTTACATTAATAATCGTGACTTTGCCGAATTATTTTGTATGAAAAATGAAAAAAAAAATAACGAAGGATTGGAACATAACTCATATGCCAGTTGATTCTTTGATATGGCCTCAATCATACCCTAGAGTTATGGGATATCAAAAAAACACGTTGTAGAGATTCGTACATTTTGTGAAGACCTGTATCCCGTTGGTTTAGGTAGTACGTAAAGGTAAACAAACGAACCACGTGACGAGAGAGCTGTCAATTCAAGTAACCGAGTAAACGTAATACCTGCAGGGACCATTTTGTTTACCCATTGAAAGGGTTTTCGATAGGGTTTTTGTAAGCGGTTAAACAAAAACCCATACGATAAGTGTAACCCTTATGAACGGCTTAAATTAAATTTTGGTAACCCATTGAAAGGGTTTTCGATAAAAACCCATACGGTGTGGGTAACCCTTTTAAACGGCTTAATTTAAGCCATTTAAAATTACCCACACCGTATGGGTTTTTCTAAAATGGTAACCAAAATGGTCCCTGGGTAGAATAGAGATAGAATTGGTCCTGCTACGCGTGCTGGGCGGATATCGAACTAACATAATATTATGATTTTTTCGTGTTACTGGGTTTCAAGTAGGTATAGAACCAATTGAAATTGGTTATCATGTAACCCTTTCACTGGGTTTCAAGTATAAAACCCATTAAATAGGTTATCATGTAACCCTTTCAATGGGTTTCTAGTATGAAACCCTTTCAATGGGTTAGATCATGATAAAGGTAACCCTTAACCGGGGTTGTACGGTCCCTGGTCATGCTACGTCACAGGTCACAGTTGTACTCTTCAAAGAGCATCCCGTAAGGGTTGTCAATTATTTTCTTTCGAAAACTATAAGATTTGCAACGTATAACGCCGTGCACGCGATAGCTTAAATTGCGATGCCTGATATAATATAACACCAAAAGGTACACTTAGTTTGCAAATAAATCATAGACTTTGACTTAACGTACCTATCAAAACATTTAAGCGATTACATAATTAACATGCTTATTACGGATTATCATAATAATCCCGTTAGAAAAAAGATTATGATAACTATTGTAAGTTAGTTGACACGCAGGCATTCGCCTTGTGAATTATCCGAAACAACGCGTGTTAGAAATCTTCCATAGCAACGTTTCCTATCTTTCGGATTAGCTGAAGGTTTATTTTTGTACCTATTTATTTACATAAAATCATGATCTAATTTAAATGTGATGCAATATGGCATGATTGGTGACGTAAAATAATCTAAGATTTCTTACAAAGAAATACATAGGGTCCATATTGATCTTTTACTTTTTATACCATCAATGATAATTAAGGAATGCAATCAATAAAGAATTGAGAATTTAATTAAGGCTTCTACAGACCGGCACGACTCGTGACGTGACACAAAGGCACCGCTTGTCGCGTCGGGTATCGCGCCGGTCTGTAGAAGCCTTTAATTTGACCCAAAATTAAATTACAAACTCCGCAGACGTGATGGGGACGCGAAGCGAGCTTGCGACTTGCGTGCCGCTAAGCTGAACACACCGGTGTACATCTCCCGCCTACACTACACCACTAAAGAATCTTACAGACTCACGTGATATCGCGGGCTCGACGGCACCGACATAGAAATTGTGCTATTAGTGTCGCGTCGCGCCCGCGATGTCGCACCAGACTGTACGAGCCTTAAGGCGGAAGACATCGTGTAGTACGTGCGCCAGAAGACGAGGTACACGCCGAGGGTGCAGTTGCTGGGAGTCTACTTCGAAGATAAATCCGAAGTATCGGCTGAATATTCGGCCATTTCTCGATTACGGTTGTCTATGGCGACAGAAAAAAAAAACCGGTCAAAGGCGAGTCGGACTCGCAAACCGAGGGTTCCGTACGAATATATGATGTGGGTGATTTCTGAAAAACTGTGCTATTTAGAGACAGTTTTATTTTCCTGTAATCTTTACTAAGTATACACTTCTATCACATAGAATAATTTCAGATTTTCATCTATGCAAACTTTGGAGATAAGGGGGGGGCGGTACTTTTTAAATTTTTCTTTAAAAGTCGGAAACTATGCAGCCTAAAAAATAAAAATGTTTGAGAATGTGCAAACAGCGTTCTTTCTTACGACACCACACATGCCCTAGTAGCCCCTCTTCAATTTTTTAAGACCCCCCTTTCAGTCCCTTTTGCATAAAATATATATTTTTAAAATTTCTTTCTTGTTTGCCAAATAGTTGGGCAAACGTCATCTAAAACTATTCTAAATTTCCAGTTGATAGCATTAGTAGTTCTTGAGATATCCAGGTGTGACAGACAGACAGACTTAGTCTCACAATAAGGGTTCCTTTTTACCATTTTGGTACGAAACCCTAAAAACGACGGTCAAAGATATAAGTCTAAGTCAAAAACGTGACTTGAAGTCGGGTAAGGATTCAAAGTCAAATAAGGAATCTTTGGAAGTCAAGAAACGGCCGAACTTTCGGCCGATACTTCTCATTATCGCTTCAGAGTAGGCGACCGGGAGTCGCACCGCAACGTCAACTTCAAGGCATTCGTGGTACCTCAGCCCTTCGGGGAATACAGGCGCGATGTTATATTATGTTAGCTAAATTACATACAATTAAAATTCTAAATAAAATAGTCATAAATGCAGTAAAACATATATTTAACATCTCGGTAAGTAATAAATAACAATTAAAAAAATATATACGAAATTATAATTAATATAAATAACACAATGTTACTACACTCACGTTTTTACGTTATTGTAGTATTACGGAACAAAAACCAGGTTAATGAGTTTCCCAGACACTCACAGAGCTCAATCACTTGCTTAATTTAGACAATTAGAATAAACAAAGTAATGAGAATCATACAAGTAAAAATAAATAAAAACATATATTTTTCCTCAATTCTCCCTAATGCGCCTACTTTGACTTTAAACGTTGTCTGGTAGAAAATGCCTATGCCATGGGCATTTTTAGGGTTCCGTAGCCAAACGGCAAAAAACGGAACCCTTATGGATTCGTCATGTCTGTCTGTCTGTCCGTCCGTATGTCACCGCCACTTTTTTCCGAAACTATAAGAACTATACTGTTGAAACTTGGTAGAAACAAAATAGAAAAAAACTACAAATTTTGGGGGATGCTTAGAACTGAAACTCGAATATTTTTTTTCATCAAACCCAACCCGGGGTATCTATGGATAGGTCTTCAAAAATGATATTGAGGTTTCTAATATATTTTTTTCTAAACTGAATAGTTTGCGTGAGAGACTTCCAAAGTGGTAAAATGTGTGTATTTTAGAAGTTACAGGTAACTCCTTTAACTTCTAAAATAAGAGAATGATAAAACTAAAAAAAATATATGATGTACATTACCATGTAAACTTCCACCGAAAATTGGTTTGAACGAGATCTAGTAAGTAGTTTTTTTTAATACGTCGTAAATCGTAAAAAATATGAAAGTTAAAAAAGATAAGAAACGTGTTTTTTCGGCGTTTTTGGAACCCTTCGTGTGCGAGTCGGACTCGCACTTGGCCCGTTTTTCTACTTACTGCTATAGGCGCTATGGCATTAAGTATTGCTCACCTCTGTACATTTGTGTGCTTAAAGTATTCAATAAATAAATAATGGAGATGGAGATTCATAGACGACTGTGCCTTGGAGTGTAAATGTGGTGCTGTGCCACAAACGAAGGGACACTTAGTATCGTGTCCTGCGTGTCCGGTCAGCTGCACTTACAGGAACTGATGGCCATATTCATAGCCGAACTCTGGGATCCATTTAGATTGCCATCGACACGCTAAGAAGAAGACAATAAATATTGCTTAGTTTGACCTCAAACTAAGTCATCATCTTTCTCCTGCTCTTTTCAAAATTGATTTGGGGTCAGCGTAACATGGCTTTTTCTGCCATACTTCTATACAGGGTCAAATTTAATTAGCTAGCGAAACTCCGTGGACGTGTTGGGTTTTGGGTATCGATATCATAATACGATAAAACGAAAAAAAAGAAAGATTTGATGTTTTTTTTTTCTGGTGTCAATGAACACTGGTAGTGAAGTTACTTGAAGTACTTGGTTAAGTTTTCGTTTTATCGTGTTTAGTTATCGATACCCATCACATCTGTGAAGTTTACAAAAAAAAAACGATTTTAAAACTCATATTTCAAGTAACTAGTCGTTGACCCCAAAAAATACAATGTTTTTTTTCGTTTTATCGTATTTAGATATCGATACCCAACAAGTCTGCGGAGTTTCGCTAGCTAATTTAATTTGACCCTGTATAAGTCCTTTCTAGCCATATCTTCATCACAGTCCACGTATAAGTGAATACAAAATGCAGTGTCGTTGATAACACCGTTTAATCAGTAAATCGGATTCAAACGAATACTAGCCCAGAATACAAATGATTCAGACATTAATTTGCGGTCCAAAGTTCTTCTAAAACATATTCTTTGGACCGTAAGATAAGATAAAGACATATAAGTAATGTCATTAGTTTCGTTTGTGGTTGTAACAATAAATAAATAAAGCGGCCAAGTGCGAGTCGGAATTTCACACCTACACCCTTCCGTACCACCGTACAATATGCAACCACTTACATATTTTTTTATAAATACTTTAGTAAAAAACATGTTCCTTGTATGGAGACGGGGACATTTAATTTTTTAAATATTACATTTTTAGGGTTCCGTACGCAAAGGGTAAAACGGGAACCCTATTATTAAGGCTTCGCCGTCTGTCTGTCTGTCCGTCTGTCACCAGGCTGTATCTCGCGAACCGTGATAGTTAGACAGTTGAAATTTTCACAGATGATCTATTTCTGTTGCCGCTATAACAATAAGTACAAAAATATAGAATAAAATAAATATTTAAGGGCAGAGCAAAACAATCACGTTTGTTGTATGGGAGCCCCATACAACAAACGGGTTTTTTTTTGGTCTATAATGATAATGGCAACAGGTAGACGCTTGAATTAGTTATACAGGGTGATTGGAAGATGGGTGCAAAGCTTTAAGGCGAAGATAGTACAGACAATTTAGAACCATTTAAGCCATGGTTGTCTTAGACGAAGTCTTACCAAATATTTTTAACCAAACTTTTAAGTTTTTTTTCGGAAATTCTCAAAATTTAATGTAAACTGCATAATTATGGCCAAATTGAATGATAAATGAATTCATTTTTTATTTATTTAATTCAAGTAATGTGTAAGCAATCAAGCTAAACATGTTTTAGGCTTCTGTGTCATTAGACATTTTTTTTACAGACATTTAAAGCTCAGAAAAAATAAAAAATTTGTACAATACGTCTTTTAAACCTTATTAAAAAAAAAAGTAGGGTGCTTTTTTTGTTCAAACCTTTTTGAAGACAAGCTTGATAATCGCTCTTTCTTTTGAGGTATCATTTATGCGGATATCTTACAAATTATTGAAATTAGGGCCTACAAACCAATTTGAGGTAGAAATTTTTTATTTTCTTAATTTTTTTATTTTTATATCAAGTGCGAGTGCGACTCGCACTTGGCCGGTTTTTTATTATTGGTTCTTATGGTGGGCATAGTAGTGCACAATCTCTGAAAAATTCAAGTAAGTGCCTATTTACCTATTACGGTTCAAAAGATACAGCCCTGTGACAGACAGACAGACGGACAGACGGGCAACAGCCTTAGTAATATCCCCTGCCCTGTTGGCACAAGCACAAAAGCACAGCACGTGTTCGCAACATCATCTAATGAAAAAAAGACAATAACAATAATAATTTGAAATACACGTTTTAGAGAAATCGTGACGCAATTGGTAATGATGATGATTTTGATTCTACACACCGCTATATAAACATCTTTTGTTTTTACCTTATGTCATCATTGTTAAGAAAACACTTATGTTATATAACATCCACAAGGTAGTAAGCATCATAACAACGTAAATGAGCCTTCTAATGACGGTTACAATGCAGTAATGGCTACCATAAGAACAGTTATATACGTATAAATGTCGAAACAACATGAATCATTTTTGTGTTGCTCGTTCAATTCCACGTGAGAGTAGCTTAAATTTATTACTAGCTTCTGTCGCGACTTCGCCCGCGCGTTCTAACATAAAACATATCCTATGGCAGTCGGCATAAGCGTAGTTTTGTATTAGTGAAAGAATTTTCGCAATCAGATCAGTAGTTTGGAAGATTACCCCCTAGTCTGCATACAAACTCACAATTGTTACCTCTCTTTAAGATTATAATAGATGAACGATCATTGCCATCATCTTTGTCACTTTTGCAATTTATACCGTCATACACAAAACGTTTTTGGGAGAAGACAGAATGTTAAGTTCTGTTAGAAGACCTCCGTTGGTTCGATTCTATGGCGTCTTCCACATTCAACAGAGATTATTTTCGGGACATTTACCAACTCAAATGAGACTTAAAATCTAGACGGGACTTCACGGGACACTTTAGCTTGACCAAAGATACAAGAATTAGGCTTTAGACACACTACAAACTCAAAGAGATGTCAGCACCAATTGACGGGGTCCGAAATGGCCAATGCCTGCCAGGGTTACGAGTCTGTCCGAAAGGGATATCGTGACCCTGGCACACAGGCATTTGAAGGAACACGATGGGTTTTAGTCAGTAAAAGTCTGACACGCCCTCCCGCTCCGCCCAGAGCGGGAGAAGTTATTTGATGATTTCACAACCAAAAAAAAAAAATAAGATACTACAAAATCTACAAATGTTCATTTTTTTCGGCTTTACATCATAAATTCATCAGCTTAGTGACGACAGTTTTATCGTAGTCCATCGCGATAAATTTCTTCTGAGATAAAGGATTAAATGGAATTATAATACAATGTAATGTGATACACCAACAAACATTATTTTCATGATCGAGGACATTCAATGACCAATAAACAGTAATATCCCCTGACCGATTTCGGTCACAGTGGCCAATCCCAACGGAGATTAGCGAGGTACGCAGTAGGTATTATAGTGCACAAGTGTGTTCGCTGACACAGGTCCACTCTCTCCGACAGGACCGGGGGGAGATCAGGCGCAGGACCAACGGCTTTCCCTCCTTCCCGATTCCGAGGCACGGGGGTATCACACCCCCAACTTCCAAACTCCGGGCTGCTACTGATGGAAAACCCAATAACACTTTGCTCGACCTGGGAATCGAACCCAGGGCCCCCATGCTTAGCAATAGCGCTTGCGACCATGAGTCCAACGAGGCAATCATAATCAGCCTATACCTTTCCCACAGCTGGGACACAGGCAGGCCTCTCTCTCTGTGAGAGGGAGTGGGCCGTAATGCACCACGCGGGCCCAGTGCGGGTTGGTGGATAACGGGGCAGTCAATAAACAGTAATAAAACTTTAAATAAATGCTCGTATGATTACAACAGTGACTACACGATAAAAATATTTTAAAACTTCATAACTAATAAGATAAGGGTGACATATGTAACTTTCAGAAATATTCTACTAAGCACTGGGGACATTAGTCAGAGGAAATCAAAATCAAAAGTCATTTATTCGAACTAGGCTGAGTTTCGAACGTCAAAAATTACATGAGACAGTCCCCCAAAAACGCCCACCCTTCACCACTTCCTAGAGCTTTAGCTGGGAAGAAGAAGTGGCGCAACAAACTCCCCAGCAGCACAGCTGTCTGTTCGCATATAAAACTTGGAGGAGGCTTAGTGACCAGAAAAAAACTGTGCATAAGATATGATTGAAACCAAGGGACATGGTCATTTTAATGACTATGGTTTAATTTACACACCACCAATATGGTCAATACGATAGAGGTATAAAGAACAGGGTGTAAAGTTCACTCATCCTCTATAGAAAAGGGAGGATCATCCGACCAGACGGGTGTTTTGTCTGGTGGGCAACTGCCCGACGCGGCGACGGTCGATGGCGAGATGTTGTATACAACACTAAAAAAAAAAAAACATGTCCCGGAATTAACGCACTTTTAATAAGGGACCAAACTTGAAATCGCAAAAAAAAATCAGCTATTCCCTACGTTTATGTCCTCATAACTCGTCAAAATGTAAGGAACAGCTGATTTTTTTCTCGTTAAGACACAGATATATGCCAGTGACCTTGAGTAGTTAGCTTGCGTGTTCTGTACTGAGCTCACGCAACGCGTCGTACGTTCAGCCAGTAATAGGACTCGCCTATCAAGGAGCGCGGGGACAGCGCTCCTTGATGGGCTGATGGAATTTGATGCATTATTAATTTATTATACACAAAACAAAAGGTATTTTAATAAAACGCTTATACTAAAAGATCAACAATTAAATTATCTTTAAATTGGTGAAGGTTTCAGAAAAATACGCTTGGTAGATTTTGCGCCATTCTCAGTTTATTATCCGAGTTAGACATAACTTTAAAAATTAACTTCACTATGTAACATAAACATAATCTAAAATATTCACATATTAAGTTATTGAGGAAATGCGCTAATTTATCATATATTTTTTTCCAATCATTAACACTACTCCTTTAGACGTGATCTTCAGTATAAAATCATTAAAAGTCGGTTATAGTCCCCTTAAGCCTAAGGGCCCGCCTGTCATTCGTAAATCTTTGACAGTCATAACGGGTAGTCAGAAACCCTAACCGTCTTATTACAAAAAAATGCTTAAGTACTGTTTTATACCAAGACCACAAGGTCTAGGATTGTTACGGTATTCAAGTTAATATCAGGCTCAAAACGTGTTCTTATTACAAAACGAAGACTTTTCGAGGATCAGTTAGTACCAAAGAAGGTTCATGGTTCCACAGATAAAAACAAAAATGGCATTCTTTCATTCTGCATTTATTTGAAGCAACGTTTCGTTTCTCTAAATATTAATATTATAATAACACTTGAAATGCATAAATAATTATTAATCAATACAAATATGTCATAAATCGTTCTTTGTTTAGGTCACAATATAATGAACAAGCACAACTTGTACTTTTGACGTGCTTTTTATAATCAAGTTATCATATTTTTTAACACCTCTAGCGTGAAGTGGAGTGAATTACTTATGTACGGCGCGGCGCTCGTAATTTGAGACGAATGTTTATGTTGCGTCCATAAATAATAAATCTTAGTTTAATAGGTACTAGTAATTAGGTACTGTTGATAATATGTGGTTTGTTCGTGAGTTGTGTCTGGTTAAACCGTTGAAGATAAACTTAGTAAAACCCTAAGACGACCCACTGACCAAAACATGTTTTTTTGATTAATATTAGGTAAGCAATGCTTTGTATCATCTTATTTCGACTGCCTAACTCGAATGTTCATATTATTATAGGAAATATTACGTCGTACTACGTATGACGATGTCTGTAAGATCGCCGAGACGTCTCCAGCATAATTATCCAAATCTTCCAAATCCATCAAGTCAATTTGTAAACAAAAAGCCACACAATAACAATAAACGCAAACCTCAAATAAATTAGTACCGAAGTTAGTCCATAGAAAAACTAGGGGTCTCGGCGGACTAACTTTAGTACCATAGCTTGTTCATGAACTAGTGATAAACTTCATTTTATAATAACGTTTTATTTAGTCATGGTGGCAAACCTAGTAATTATCCTAGTACTAAATTTAGATTGTGTTTTGGAATAAGACGGTTTATGTCTGACAACCAGTCTTGACCAAGGGGTATTGTTAACCCCGTAACTGGGTTGAGGAGGTCAGATAGGGAGTCAGTCCATGTAAAATACTGGTATTTAACTGCATCCAGTTAGACTCGAAGCCAACCCCAAGAGTTTGGAAAAGCTTGGGCAGATGATGATGTATTGTATCGAGCTAGACTGTATGTAGACTGATATACTTCGAGGTCGCGATTATCGTAAATTACAAACTTGACAACAATAAATTTTACGTCATGGATAATAATACCAATTCAAAAAAAAACCTCACGCTTTTTTTATCAATAAGCTACAAAGTATGTAGATTATTAAGGCTTATTAATCAACCAATCAAAACGGATCCTTGGCGTAATCCGTCACTTAGTTAAAACATGTCGGGTAAACATTTTTCGAATATTAATCTGATTGATGCATTACAAATATACTCAGATAGGCAGGTGTTAGCACATAATTAGGTACCTACTTCAAACATTACTGGAACTTGCAACAAGTGCCTATTAAAAGTAAGGACAGCTCTCCAGACCAATTCTAAAACTTAAGTTTCTATCCATCGTCAGCCAAAAGATGTTCGATGGCCAAGCTTTCGTAGGTAAGTGGGTTCTTGCAATCACTACAATAGCACAGGACTCAAGTCTAAATCTCTAAATAATACAGCCATCGTCAAATACAATACTTCAACTTCTGAACAAAGACCTTCCCATTTTGAGTAGTCGGGTGAACAGATTTGACAGACAGGTGTACTATAGGTACACCTCTGCCCAATCCTTCGGAGAAACAAGGCGTTATGTTATGTTGAACATGCATTTCTAATCATTACTCATGCAGACTGTTCGTCATAAACGTCACAACAAATCACGTGACAATTGGTACCGAAGGTTTAATGATTCAGAAGGCGACGGTCATTTAGCTATAGATATTGGCACTCTGATGGAAAAATAGTTTCATTA
The DNA here is from genome assembly GCA_948098905.1 of Tiliacea aurago. NCBI lineage: Eukaryota > Metazoa > Arthropoda > Insecta > Lepidoptera > Noctuidae > Tiliacea > Tiliacea aurago. The sequence continues at coordinate 1,877,942 of OX402583.1, read as the reverse complement.
TTTAAATAATTTGTTTACAACCAGCACAGTGAATAGCGTACTCGTAGCATTCACCCATGACGACTCACTAACATGTATTTACTGAAAATTACGTAAGCTGTACTGTATTCGTTTCGTTTGCGCGGAAAGAAAATAGTGTTTAGAGTTAGACACGATGATTTGAAACCCGGGAAAATGAGCCGATTTTTTGATAAAAAGGTAATACGCATACTTAAATATACCAAAATATTTTGTTCCTCTCCAAACATTTGTTCACCTCTGCCTAGAAAGCCCCAAAGACTTGAAGAATCTGTTCCCGTTCTAAATTACTTTCCCTCCTTTATTACATACCACATGTCCTACACATTTTTATTTTAAGATAGTTAGCTGATGTATTATGTAAATACGTTATCTGAATAAATAGGAGAATAATGTTAAAAGAACTCACCTTTGTATGTGACTCCTTAAACACATACGGCCCCATCTCCACGACCCTTAGCTTCTCAGCCGTCCCCGCCAGTATCTCGTTAACATTACTGATGTTAAAGAAGTACACCTCCAGATACATAGGAATCGGCGTCTCGCGCCATATGCTAAACGACATAGATTCTGTTGTTAGGGTCATCATCTGGAAGAAAATAATTACTTTAGTCCATTGATGTATTAAATAGGAAGATATGGTACGCGCTCCTCGATGTGGACCGCATAAATTAGGGGAAAGGACACAATCGACCTACATTACTCCCGGTTTGCGGGGAATACCCGAATCGTAGTCTGTTTGCAAGTTGTTATGGGTACGTAACAGTGACAATTATTGCGATCTCGTTCCCGCTATAGCCCGCGTAATATGTCTCTCTATTTCGGTTGTCGAGCACATGACGCACGACATCGGGTCCATTTAATATTTACGTGATGTTAGAGAGTGGCCTATCTTCCTATTTAATACCTTCCAATTTATCAATGCTTTAGTCAGTGAAATTGAAAATTGTGGTCCTTCGGTAAGGGATAAGTACTATAAAAAGTATACATTCAGGACATCAGCATAGCTATTGACAAAGGTACGTTACGTTTTCGTGCCGTGTCGAACGTCAAAGTTATCGACGAAGTCCTTTATCCACTATTCAGAATTCTGAAACCGTACAATTGTGACAGTTATTTAAACTGTCCAAATTTTACAGTTTCAGATTTATTTTTATAAAAAGCGTGGGGTGCTTTTTACCAATATCTGTCAATAAAATATTTACAAGAATTGACATCAAGCACCCCACACTTTTTTACTATAAAATAAACTTCTTGTTAATCACTATTATTATTTCAAACTTCCCTATTTTAAATTATTTTCTATTATTTAGTTTGTTTTTCTATTAAAGCGAGTTATTGAGTTTGTAACTAAGTCCCCGTGCCGGGAGTGGGTAATTTGCGCGCCTACTACCTTCCTTGGATAATTATGGTAGCCGTTTCGCAGAGTATCTCCGAAAAATTTAATTAAAATGGCTAATTCAGAAAATCCTGGTCAGGATAATGGGACATATTTTTGTTGTAAGCTATATTTTTTAGTTGAGTGTACAAAACTCTCCAGTTGATCCTGCCAATAGTCATATATGCTTGACTCAAAGTTTAAGTCATGTCAGTATTTGGCACAAATCACTACCGTGTCTCTGAATATGAAAATTCGATAATCCTGAAGATCCTGGTAAGGATAATGGGACTAACTTATTAAATTATTGTATTGTCATCGGTCCTTGATAAGTGTGCAAAATTTTAAATTAATCCGACGTTTTGAAGTGGTCGAAAATCGAGTTCAAAGATTCCGTTACATACATAGAGATAAACTACGATCACAAGGCCCGCCCCTCCAAATTACTGTTTCAATGTTTGTAGTCACATCCTTACGAATAAATAAATCCTTGAACTATTTATTTGGTCGACGGCCGTCTCAGTAAGTCAGTACACACAACATGCGTTGTGAGTCTTGGTGGAGCTTCGTAAATACTTTGACAAATACTTTCAAACGTTTAGGATTTTGGAGGGGCGGGCCATCGGGGCCATGTTATCGTAGTTTATCTCTGCATAGATAGATACATAAAAAAGCGTGTTAAAAATGAGGGAATTACAAAGATTGATTTAGATTAGATGATTTATCAATATGTTGGTAGTTTTTAACCGTCTTCCAAAAAGGAGGAGGTTATATGTTCGGCTCTATGCTCACCGATATCTCCGTCAATAATGGACCGATTTTGAAAACTATTTTTTTGTTTGAAAGGGTATGCTCCCGAGGTGGTCCCATTGCCACCAAATCAGAATCTGATGAGTGGATCTCATGGAAATCGAGAGAAACTCTCGAATTTTATAGGCAAACCTATAGCGATTTGGGTATTTTTTATAGTAACTCGTGCATTTGCTCCCAAAAATCACCATGTGGTGAAGTGGAACTGATGATGGAGACCACAGATGGCCACCAGAACAACATAATACTAAGTATTTCACGGTTTGCGATTCGATTAGGTACTTTAAAACGTTACTCCACTCGATGGGGTAGGTCAAATATATTTTTTTTCCCGTCCCCTTTGTCTTTATGGGAGCCCGGTCCTCTTAAAAACATTTAAAAATCTTTTTTGACAATTTCTGTGTGACAGACGACGGAAAGAAGACACGTGAGCGACAGCAATCGGGCTCCATTTGGACCCTTCGGGTACGGAACCCTAAAAACTGACAATGCCGGGCAAGCTACAATTACAATAATTGAGTAAGCAATAACAAAGATTGGTATAGGAAAACTACAGATCATTTCGTTAGCCACAGTAATCAGTTATAAGCCCTAATAATTTTGGTAAACAAACATTTATTTATTTATTTTCCAATTTACATCTATCATTACAGGGGTAGCCTAATGCGATAGTGTACTTATCTAAAGATCTAACCTAACTTATTATTAACTTATTATTATAATTACATTTTGTAACTTATTACAAATAACGCATTCTTTGTGAATTCACTCAGAGAACAACAGAATAGGTCCGAGTCACTAACTATGAGGTTGAGAGTGCGGAGTGCGCGCGTCAGTGGCGCCTCACTTAAACGATTGGTGCTCGCGCGCGGCTCCGCCAGCAGCCGTGGCTGTCGTCGTCGCCACACGTACCTGTCCGGAACACACAAACCTATGTGCCCCAAAATGTCCGCATTATGTACCTTCCCTCTAAGTACTTTGAATATGTGAACAACCATTATCAGAGCTCAAATATTATTAACAAATCTGTTGACTGTCATCAATTATCATAATTATATTACGAAAAAGTATTTTCAGTCAAACATTTCTTTTGGATCAAGTTAGAAACGCTACCCACTAGGATTTCTGCTTCAAACAGTTTTCTCTTTTCCTCCGGCAGTGTTTCTCGTTTATAGAAAAACGCAAATGTATATAGGAACAAGTTAATAAAACAAAATACTTAAATGAAAAAAAAACTAAATAAAACAAGCAAAACATAAAAAAGATTAAACAAAAAAAAACAATCCTACTAATATTACAAACGCGAAAGTTTGTAAGTATGGATGGATGGATGGATCGATGGATGTTTGTTACTCTTTCACGTAAAAACGGCTCGACCAATTTTGATAAAATTTTGTATCGAGGTACCTGACACCCTGGATTAACATATAGGCTACTTTTTATCCCTATATTCCCACGGGATCGAGACTTATGCGGGTGAAACCGCGGGGCGCAGCTAGTAAAACATAAAAAAAAACAAACTACGTAACGTTTTAATAAAACATTAATTCTTTTTTACGTTTTGAAAAGGCGTATTGCCTGACCCCCGCCAGCAGGTCGTCTATTTAATTTAAACTAACGAAGTTTACGGGTTTAGGCTCGACCAGACTCGCGCGATATCGCGGGCGCGACAGGCAGCGACCAAGAAATTGTGCTACTAGTGTCGCGTCGCGCGCGCCCGCGATATCGCACTAGGCTGTGCGAGCCCTTTTAACCGACTTCCAAAAAGGAGCCGATTGGACCGATTTTGAAAAGTACTTTTTGTTTTAAAGGGTGCATACCCTTTAGGTTCCCCTCTATTTCCGTGGGACCACCTCGGGAGCATTCCCGAGGTGGTCCCACGGAAATAGAGGGGAACCTTCAAATTTTATAGGTAGATCTATAGCGCTTAGGGTATTTTTTATAGTAACTCGTGCATTTGCTCTCTGAAAGCACCATTTGGTGAAGTGGAATTGATGATGGAGACCACAGATGGCCCCGGAACAACATAATAATGATTCGATTAGGTACTTTAATATGGTTGCTAAGCAATTTATGCTCGTCACAATGCAGATGGTGAGTGGCAGTTCTCCTGGTTCTTACCAGGAGAACTAAACAATTACCGTCCCAGCATCAGGAAAAGCAATATTTTGTAAAAGGTGAGGGAGGATGAGCAGTTGACATTAGGTTATTGTAACTTAGATAAATTAAAAACTGACCCAGTAAAAAGTGAAAAATAAAAAACTAAAAATAAAAAAACCGACTTCCAAAAAAACACTACAAAGTGAAAAATAACTTTAATTTCGGAAGTCGGTGGCATAAAACTAAAATACAGATCCAACGACACCGACTTCCGAAATTAAAGGTATTTTTCACTTTGTAGTGTTTTTTGGAAGTCGTTTTTTTTATGTTTTTTGCAGGGTTTATGAACAGCGTTTAGATGCCCTGCGATAACATTGATTAATGTTCGATCCGGCATGGAAGGGTATCGATCGACTGATTGTGAATAGCTAGGCTGGTGTTCCACTGACTCAAGATCACCACTAAGGTATTTATATGTAAACATCTAGCTTTGCTTACCTTTTTTAACTGTGAATTGAACAATGGTGGCCAGAACACGACCATGACAGCCCCAGAGACCACCAGCAACGAGCCAAAGCCTAAGAGGAGCCCGCTCCTCATCCCTGAAGACACCATCTTGATTTCTATAAATTACCTGCGAAAGAAATTACAAGTTAATATAAAAATTACGTACCAGCCACTTTTACCTTTAAAATTGTTTTAAGGGTGGCACACTTGTTCGGGGCAGCACATTCCATTCGCCAGTATTTTTTGAACTACAAAGCCGACCGAAGCAATTCTTACACAATTTCGGCTTTCATTCGGCTCGTGCCGGTCGGTAAACTCTGTTCGGCGTCTTCCCTCGCTGAAACATGTTCGGGTCGGTTCGGTACTATTCGAGCTGCGCCGAGCGACATATTCCCGAGCATATTATCTACTGTATACCTATATTCGATTTTACCGCCCGGCTGTGCCGAATCATGCCGACCCGAGCAAGTGTTTAGCAACCCTTACAGAGGACCGAAAATATTGTTGCCTAAAATTAAACTTTTTCGGCTTTTTATCGAACGACCTTTACCCAACAAACCATCAAGTTGCTAAAATTGCATAGCTTGTTTAGATAAGAGAATAAAATTAAGTCATCAATCAGGACTCAGGAGATAAGGTTAGGTGTCTGACGTATCACATATATTAATTTCTAATAAGGCGCCTTTCGCCATGTTTAAAAAGAGATTGAATTAAAAGGGTCAATGGACCAAATAGGAATTGTTTGACGATTGGACGTGTTAATAATTTAATTTTTGAGTATCTTATCAATGCATCATTCATGATTGATTACACAGGTATGTCCTGCCCGTCGTCAACCAAAAATTATCTTCCTCCGTGGGCGTGAAGGAATTGACTATACTCATTGGAATGGGCAACTAGCTTTATATTTCTGACTGACCAAATCCTCGACAATTCAAAGTAAAAAGTATTCAGTGTAAACTTCACTCATACTCTATAGAAAACGGAGGATCCTCCGACCAGACGGGTGATGTGTCTGGTGGGCGGTTGATGTCGGAATGTTTGTATACAGGAAAAGTTTTTAACCAGTGCGCAAATTTTTTTTGGTGGTTCAATATCAGTAACAGAACACATTTCCATTATTTATTCAATACTTTTTTTTTTTTTATCCTACTTTAAATCAGCAAAATATGGACACAATCTATTCGTAATAATATCAATGGGCGCGCGCGCGGCGGCCGGCGCAAGCGGTGGTGTTGCACGGGGGTGAAACCCCCTCCCGGGCGGCAGGGCACGCCGGGCGCTGTGGCCGACGCCCGACACTCGACAGCTCGCTCATCGCACGCGCTGTCGTGTGACGTCGCGTCTAATCGATTCCCCGCGCAAGCGCCGCGCCGCCGCACGTGTGCCGTGCTACCGGTCACGATGTTGGACTTCAGTAACCGCGAGTTTTACGAGATGGTGCCGAGTGTATGTACTGAGTGATAAAAGTTTGCGAGCAGCTCGCAGAATGTATGCGACGGAGAGCATACCTCGAATGCGAGCCCATGGAATCCTTAACCCCGCGGTCCCTAATGAAAGGACTATTTTAGCGGCCACTCAAAGGCTGCTTGATCACGGACAGTTCAGAACCCCGAATCATGCACGAAGGTCTGGCAGACCCTGACTGGCGATCGAAATCGAAAAAGCCATCCTAAGCCCATTAAAGTATGAAGGAAAAATTGGAATTACTCTTCAAATAACTACAGGTCACGGCCTAAACATAAAAAAGTCTAGTTCGAACCTGATAAAATTAGCGATCAGTACATTGTAACCCACGTAAATACCTACGCCGGCGAATCGAGCTAGCGCACAGCTGATAGGTAGGTACTTTCGCGCGTTCCGCTTCGCCGCGCGCCGCCGGGTAGCCAGACAACCACTTTTAAAGTAAACATCTTTCGTTACCGATATTTTTTGTTTTTTGTACTAAGACGTATCAAAATAAAAAAAAATATGTTTAATAAAACTCGTTTAAGTTTAACTTGTCAAAATTTACGCAGTGGATAAAAACTTTTCCTGTATATGCTAGTTGTGCGGTAAACTCTGCTTCCGCGATGCAGGATTTTGCGTGACGTCAGTGTGACGCGTAGTTCGCATATGGCGATGTTGATGCCGCTACATTCCCATTCCTGGTGTTCAAGCCTCCTCCCTGTGAAAGGGAGTGGGCCATAATCCACCACACGAACCCAGAGCGGGCTGGTGGTTTCACCCAGTCACAAACTCAAATTTTGAATGCACTCATTTGGTAGGTAACTAGATGTTACATTAAAGGGGTCCAGCACCTAACATGAACCCTGTCAGGGCACAGCAATTGTAATAGCTAAATGCTGCCGTTTTAGCCCTCTTTTATAACAACTTTAGGAACAAGTTTATGCACATCTTTCAACTTTAAATGTACTTCCACTTAAGGCGACGATAACCGACTTTTAATGATTTTATACTGAAGATCACGTCTAAACGAGTAGTTAATGATTTGAAAAAAATATATGTTAAATTAGAGCATTTTCTGAATAATTTAATATGTGAATATTTTAGATTATATTTATATTACATAGTGAAATTACTTTGTAAAGTTATGTCTATCGCGGATAAAAAACTGAGAATGGCGCAAAATCTACCAAGCGTACTTTTCTGAAACCTTTACCAATAAAGATAATTTAATTATTGATCTTTTAGTATACGCGTTTTATTAAAATACTTTTCTTTTTGTGTATAATAAATTAATAATGCGTCAAACTGGGGACAGCGCTCCTCGATGGGCGAGTCCTATTACTGGCTGAACGTACGACGCGTTGCGTGAGGTCAGTACAGAACACGCAAGCTAACTACTCAAGGTCATTGGCATATATCTCCGTCTTAATTTACGACTCGGGAACGAATGCGGACGTGGGATGACGAAGCGATCGTCAAAAGCATGCGTCGCATCATCCATTCGCGTCTTTCAAGGCAGCAATATATTGTGGGGAACACTATACAGTACGCCTACATTGGCATGTGCATTAGTCCTTTAGTAAATAAGATTGTTTCTAGCATCAATGTAATGTATATGTCGTTGTGCTTTTTTAAGTACTTATTTAATTATAAGGAAATCCGCTAGAAAGGGAGAGGCACAAGCGGACACGCTTGTGCCTCTCTCCCTTTCTCTACCTAGCCTGTATTGCTCTGTGGCCTGTTAAAGACAGTAAAAGTTAAAGCAGCATACCTCCGCTTTTTGGATAGAAACAACAAACTATCACTGGACAGTTCTCCATACAAGTACGATTGCCTTTATTTAGGAGTTAAGACACTAGGTACACCGGTAGGTGACTGCTAAACTAGCTGACTTAGAATGCATCATGTCACTTCTGCTTTTTACCAACGTAGGTAGGTATTATTCTGTTATTTCGTAACATAACATAGCATCATGTCTGTAATCCCTGAAGGGGTAGGCAGAGGTGTAGGATACCCCACATTTCGATGCTAACAAATCGGGAGCTATAATTAAAAATTTAAAAACCCTCGACACAAAAAAAACCTCCAAAAAGTAAAAATATTGTATATATGTATACAGGGTCAAATTTAATTAGCTAGCGAAACTCCGTGGAAGGTGTGCTTATCGGTATCTAAATACGATTAAATGAAAAAAAATAAGATTTGATGTTTTTTTTATCAGGTGTCAATGACCACTGGCAGTGAAGTTACTTGAAGTAGTTAAGTTTTTGTTTTATCGTGTTTAGTTATCGATACCCATCACATCTGTGAAGTTTACACGAAAAAAAAACTGATTTTGAAACTCATATTTCAAGTAACTAGTCGTTGACCCCAAAAACGTCTGCCGAGTTTCGCTAGCTAATTTAATTTGACCCTGTATAATGGCCCTTTAAGTTTAATATAAGTTGTAGGCAATGATATAAATAATCAAAGGTTTGTAGGTAATATTTTGATCCAAACGTCGTCGTGACCATCAAAATGGAGGGACCAAATCTCCAATGTCTGTCATACATGTATAAAAAAATAATACCATTAATCTACTATTTCCTACCTTTGCTGTAATTTTAGCTACCTCATTATATACATAATATTTTAACAAAATGCTTGGTCCCTCCATCTTGATATCATGATGGAGGGACCAAACTGATAGACTACTCCCTAGAATGTTCTACCTACTCAATGTTATATTACCTTAATTCTACCTTAATATTATTGATTTTGGCTGTCCGAAATATATATCGTTTTAAAGATATCGATTATATAAGTTGCTCCCTCCAAATTGACGGTTCAGTTGTTTAGTGCAACATGTAAATGGGCGTTTTATTTTCGATCTTCAAAGGATAAATATTTAATACCTATTTACTACCTTCTAACCGTGCAAAATTTATTACGATAAAGTTTATTTTTACGAGCCAAAAAAAAAAAGAAATAAATAAATAGGTACAACGTACTAATTTTAATCGAAGTAACTTAGCATTAATAAAGGTTTTTTTTTAACTATGAATAGCACAAAAATATTTATCTGATATAAAATATATCTTTCGTTTTTAAATATTACTCTATTGGTTCATTTTAATTCTCGTAATACTCAATGTAGGTAAACACAAAGAATAGTACATTTTGATACAAGTGGAGAATGTTTGTTATTGCATTCGAGGCGGAATTAACAGCCGAGCCGTAGGCGAGGTTTTTTTTGAGCCAAGAACTGCAAAAACAAATGTCCACGTGTATCAAACGACGTTTTTCAGTTCTTTTGAAGAAATAAAATAACGAAACATATTTTTGTCATGAATTATTAGGAAACTATGATTTAATGTAATTTTTTTCGCGCTTTGCTTTCTTTATTACCTACTTATTTCTTTATTTTTTTTTGGGTCGTTAATATAAACTTTAACGTAAGAAATTTTGCATGATTAGAAGGTAGTAAATAGGTATTAAATATTTATCCTTCGAAGCTCGAAAATAAACCGCCCATTTACCTGTTGCACTAAACAACTGAACCGTCAATTTGGAGGGAGCAACTTATATAATCGATATCTTTAAAACGATATATATTTCGGACAGCCAAAATCAATAATATTAAGGTAGAATTAAGGTATTGTAACATTGAGTAGGTAGAACATTCTAGGGAGTAGTCTATCAGTTTGGTCCCTCCATCTTGATATCATGATGGAGGGACCAAGCATTTTGTTAAAATATTATGTATATAATGAGGTAGCTAAAATTACAGCAAAGGTAGGAAATAGTAGATTAATGGTATTATTTTTTTATACATGTATGACAGACATTGGAGACTTGGTCCCTCCATTTTGACGCTCACACGTCGTCGCGTCGGGGGACGGCTAATCAAAGGTTCTAGGTAATATTTTGATCCAAACATCGTCGCGTCGGGGGACGGCTAATCAAAGGTTCTAGGTAATATTTTGATCCAAACATCGTCGCGTCGGAGGACGGCTAATCAAAGGTTCTAGGTAATATTTTGATCCAAACATCGTCGCATCGGGGGACGGCAAATGAAAAAAAAAAATATTGTATATAAGAACACACAGAGAACACAGACGAACGTAATCCTTTTTTGAAGTCGGTTAAAAATAGGAAGCCAACAACAGCTTAGAGCCTTTCTACAATAGCATACTTACATGCATTAGGTATTGCTGGGTATTACAAGCCGCATCAGTTTAAGGTTACTATTTTCTTCTAATATTATAATTTAAGTAACAGAATACCAAATTTCGACTCGACAGACTTGTGGAAGATTCTCGCATCCATTCATCAACTAGCTGATAATCTTCAAATGATTAGCCGGATTTTCTTGAACCATAGCTAAGAACACTCTCGATCAAGTCAACTTTCAAACAAAACAAAAAAAAAAAATCTGTCAGCCGTTTGGGAGTATGATGCCAGGGACCGACACACAGATACACACGTAAAACTTAACACCCCTTTTTTCCGTCGGGGGTTAAAAAAACTAAATGGTACCTATGCAACCGCAGCGACATTGCATTAAAGCATATATATAAAGTAACTTACCTACATATTTAAGTACTTTAGGTAAGTACACAGCAACTCATGATAAATAAAATATACAATAATTATTTTATCAGATTACTTACAGCTGTCTGATATCAATATGGATGTATGGTACCTACAGGTAGCACTACTAACTAATTAAATTTAGTTTTATTAATTCAAAATATTAAACTGAATTATGAATTACTCCTCCTCCAGTTTGGTCATCACAGGGTTCACAGGCTATTTAATCGAACTAAAAATGAGATGGAGCAAAGTAGGCCAGTTTTAAATGGCCAATGGAGCATTGACAGCAATATGCAAAAAAAATTAAGAAGTATTTAAATTATAACTAGCATAAAAAAAACTTAACACTAAAGTTGAAAAACATGATCCCCCATACATTCCAACGGCAAATGTAAGTTTGTACGCACAATATTGAGTGATTTACCATGTTATTAGTATTTATTTTAAAATTATACAAAAATATACATAAATCCCTTTCATTTGATATTTCACACGGTACAGTCAGCAAAACTTTAATTTTTATTTTTCTAATTTGCCCCCAAAAGTCACCTCCATATTCAAAATTAATTTATTTACGTAAAACGTCCATGTTTGGGTCACAGAAGTTCATAATATGTGTACCAAATTTCAACTTAATCGGTCCAGTAGATTCGGAGCAAATCAGCTGTGACGGACGGAGGGACAGACAGACAGACAGACACACAAGTGATCCTATAAGGGTTCCTTTTTCCTTTTCGAGGTACGGAACCCTAAAAATTATAAAAAATGCGTCGTTGGTCTAGTGGTCGCAAGCGCTACTGCTGAGCATGAGGTCCTGGGTTCGACTCCCGGGTTGGGCAAAGTGATATTGGGTTTTTGGGATCTCGAATTTCTTAGTAGCAGCCCGGAGTCGGCATTCGTGTCTGGTTGATGGCAATAGGCTCACCCCCTATTACATGGGACTTAAACGAAACTAGCGAAATGTGGGTGTACTACAGGTACATCTCTGGCCAACCCTTTGGAGACACAAGGCGTGATGTTACATACGTATAAAAATTTATATAAAATAAAATAACTCAATAGCTTGTAGGCAATGATATTATATCAAAAATATAATTGCTTGTAGGTACCTATTACTAAAAATAAGTCAAAATTCTCTAAACTTGTATCTATTTTTATCTTTGAAGGGTAACCCAAAGGAACGAAGACTTATTGATAACAGCTAGGTTCAGGTAGGTACATTGTTTATCAGTTAATCTGCATTTGATTATTTTGCATTAAAATTGCATCGGAACAGATAGGGACAAATAAGCAAGAAGATATTTTAATATGCTTAGTTTTAAAAGAGATTAGGGACAGAGACTAAGTAAATAATTTAGATTATCATGATTTTTATAAGTTTTACTTATACTCAAATATCTTCTGTATATCTAGTATTTCTGTGGTCAGTGAAACTATGGTTGTATAATTCAGTAGCAAAGCTATAATTTTTGTTAGAGGCAAGCCGAAGAAAAAGTTGTTCAGTTCTCATAAACTGTAGATAATATCAAAATTAATTAACTCAAAACTTTTAGTACGAACTAAATTTACGCCAGCTATGGTATGTTGTTCAGTGAAAAAATATTGGCAGTTTTTGGAATATTTTTGATCTTATATGATGTTTTAAACTGGTATTAAATGTTTGTAATGCGTTGTGATACACACAGGTGTAAGAAGACCCCTGCCAGAGTTGCGAGTTTGTCCGAAAGGGATATCGTGGCCCTAGCCCACAGGCATCTGAAGGAACACGGGTGGGTTTTAGTCAGTAGAAGTTTGACACGCCCTCCCGCTCCGCACAGAACGGCAGAAGTTATTTGTTAATTTCCCACCCAAAAGAAGTAAAGTTGTACGAAGAATGGTTGTTCCGAAGGGAAGCCGATAGGAATCGGATTGTATGGAGGCTGCGCCTCTGGTAATTATGTTCACGTTTACAGGCTTACATATTTTAATCAAGATCAGTGGTGGCGTGGTGGCCCAGTGGTGACGACCGCGACTTACGAGTTGTAGGCCGCTGGTTCGAACCCAGCCAGGCGCTTTACTTTGTGTAAATTATTTCATCACCACTGCTCTCAAAACGGTGAAGGAAAACATCGTGAGGAAACCGGCATGCCCTAGAACCAAAACTTCGAAGACGTGACATTTACCAACCCGCACTTGGCCCGCGTGGGGGATTGCAGCCCACTCCCGCTCACAGAGAGGAGGCCTGTGTCCCAGCAGTGGGAACGCTATAGGCTGATTATGATGATATGTTAATCATGTTACTGTTCTCTATGAGGAAAACTTCTTCAAAAAAGAGCACATCTTTGTGTTATTAAACTACTACAAATTACTTAATGACATCATCATCACGTAATGAGTAAAACAAGTTAGGCTAATAATGAACCAAGAAATCTTTAAAAAAAGAAAAATCTAATATATGACTGCGGGTAGCAATTTTTGTTTTGTTTTATATATTATTAATAGACTAGATTTTAAATCTAGATTTTAGATTCAATTATTCATGAATAACTTATATTATTATAATCAATTAGATCATTCTTTGGTATGAGTTTAAATATTGAAATATTTAAACTCATACCAAAGAATGGATTTTTTTTTTGAAAATCAATGTTTTTAAATTCTTACTTATATATGTAAGAATTTAAAAACGTTGATGTAAAGTCTTTATAGAGACTATTACTTACATCTCAATTTCCATTTGTAAATTAAACCGAGTTGACCTTCATCATGTAGTTTAAAAATTAAATTTTCCTTGAAATTTATGCAATATCTGAAATATTTAATTAGAATTTTCTAATCAGATATTTTACATAGATCTTAGGAAGAATGTCAGAAAATGTTCTTGAGAAAGTCAAGAGAATTATGGGCATAGAGAATTATCAGATTATCATCTAAAACTTTTGGAAGTTTGGATTTGGATTGAAGGACTAATGGAATGACGGACCAATGGAATGAAGGACCATTTCAAAACTAACTTGTCTTTCGTTTACATAGCATTGTCACTCAGTAGAGTAAACAAAAGCATCTAGCTTTAAGGCCCGTATTTATAGAATGTTACTCAGTACTCAAGCATTACTTAAGGCTAGATTCAAGCCATTGGATTGGTTGAATTTAGTCTTAAGTATTGCTTGAGTACTGAGTAACATTCTTTAAATACGGGCCTTAAAACTAGATGCTTTTGTTTACTCTATAAATACGGGCCTAAATAATGTATGTGACAAACAGCTTAATAATGAAACAATAACAAAAGACATTATAGCACACATTCATTTCTGCTTTTTATTAAATTTTTTATCACACATTATGGCCTAGACATCATTATGATTTGTAAATGGTTTTTAAATGGTATTTGTTATTAGCTATTAACTTGTTATTAACTAATAACAAATACCATTTAAAAACATAATAATACCTTGTTATTATTAAATATTGTTTGTTACTATAATCCATTTGTAATAAGATTAGAAATTTATATAAACCTTTTTTACAGTCCGTTCAACCGATTTGGACTTCTGTTGCGATACAGGCATGAAAAATGGCAGCTGCAATAAACAGTTGGTGTTGTAACCACGTTTTTGCTTATAATGCCATCCTTAAGACTACGGAATAGAAGTCAAAATCGGTTGAACGGACTTAAAAAGGTTTATTTAAATTTCAAACGGAGTCTAAACACAAATCAAGTAGGTCGTTGAGATAAAAAATAGTTTGATGTCATTGACGCAATTGCAAACAACAATTTTTATTATTTTTAGGCGTAATTTTTAGACTTTAGTGGGAAGTTATAAGATCTTAAAATTATTAGGTAGGTTTGCTAATTAATAGGTAACCTACATTCTTGAATTAATTGGGAATAAACTCTAATAAAATTAAATTGACTAAAAGTTCAAAAGAGTAACTTTTTGCGCCTCTAACACATGGTATCCCTAATTTAGTTTAAAACTAAGTAGAGTGTATTTACTAGAATTAAATCTAATTTGATTAGATAAGATTAGTTTACTTACGTTTCAAAGCATTAATGAAACACGATAAACAAACAAAACACTAATTGTTCACACACGTTTGTCGTGTTTTTCCTTTGGTATATTTATTATAAAACACGTGAATCACTTATCAGCATCTTCGCAAGTTGTTTAATACTACTCAGTGATTAATTAATTATAATACAAACGTAATAAATAAATAACTAAACAAACTTCACGTACAATCACCGTAAAGTATTTCCGCGAATAACAAACAAAACAAAGGAATGATTGGAATGAAATGAAAACGAATGGTTCGATTGCTGTCAACAATGTTAGTAATGTCAAAGTCAAAATTGATTATAATGACAGTTGTGTGGGGTTACTAGCATTAAAGTTTATTTTTCTACTGTAGCACGGGCGCCCCGTCATATTTGTGGCGAAAATTTTCCAGCTGGAAAAAGACCCAAGAACAACATGCAGCCCGCTAACGGCTACCTTTTAATTATTGATATCTGATAGAGACTCCATGTTAAATACTGGCATTCAGAAGCATGCAGTTAGACTGGACTGCAGATACGGTTTATGACATTTATTTTCTCAAAGATTACACTTACAGAGAAAATACAATAAGCAAACAAAATAACCGATTAGTGTTTTTAGTAAGGTAGATGTTAAAAATGTTAGCGGAGATTGTGTATATGCTGCGGTGCGAACAAAGCTTGTTTGTTAAGGCATAGATGGCACAGATGATGGTAGTTAGCGTTTATTTCAGTTTTCTGTCAGCCAGCCCGCGTCACTTTTTTTTAAGTAAAACTTCTTTAGGCACGCTTGACTTGGGGAGTAAGCTGGTGAATGCATGACGAGAGCGTTACGGAAGTATAATTGTAAGTTTTACTTCAGTAGTGTGGTCTAAAGCACACTCGTTTTTTTACACGTTTGCTCTCAGGGGCTTACAAGGTACGCCTGAAGTAATACTTTGAGAAGCAACACCATCATTGATGCTCCAGACTCCCTAGCAAAAATCTCAAATAACTCTTGAATAAATAGTGCAGGCGCCAAAGGAAGTTGAGTATGCTAAATGTGAGGACCGGCAGCTATGTTCAAATTATTTTACCTGAGACACCAAACAAAAGAAAAACCCATGTTTCCGGCAGCTGTGCTGGTCCCTTTCCCGCCCTTCTCCCACTCGGCGCGAATTTCAACACCTTTGGCGATTTTGCTGAGGCATTGTTCAAAAGAATCCATAATATTTTCATGCAGCCAAATGTAAAATGAATAGTTATGGTATTTGACAGCTAAGATGTTATTACGATAAAATATTTGGAATTAATTTTACGGAGTAAAGGTCAAATGATTAAAAATTTCATAATTTCAAATGACCATACAAAAATACCAAACTTATTGTAAAAAAATATTTTCAAGCTCTGAAAGTAAGTTACAGCTTGTTCGGTTTCTCTACACTGCTGCTCCTAGATATTCACAAGTAAAAGAAGATTGCTAGTTATTATATTTGTGGAGGATTTTATGATCCAACAAAATGTTTCAAGTTACAAAGCTCTTCATTTTTTGAAGAACCTGAAAATTCGAACCATTTTTAAATGGTTCGAATTGTTAGGTTCTTCAAGGATTTTTTGTCACAAACACGCTGTAAAAATCCAATCTGCCCATACCTATACCAATCCTTAGCGCTGATACACATGTTTTCATCCTGGGAATTTATTTCTGGAATAAGCTAACACGGGTTACGGCGGTCACGGGTAGTTAGGTCTATGGTTCGACGGTTCGTAGAAGAAATACATTTTAGGATGTCATTTGGCTGACCAATCCAAACCCTTGGCGAAAACGTTTGTCGTATTTTGCCAGCATTACACTGTGGTTGTGATTCAACTAACCTGATTGGGCTCGAAAAAAATGGTTTAGAAACTACATCGTTGGATTTTGTTCAAAAAGTTCTAAGGCAATCAAGTTTTCAAGCATTGCAAGTACTTCGCAAGCATAGGGAAAATACTAGCAGACCAAATCCCAAATAATGCCCAAAGCTCAATTGATTCCGCATCTCCCACGTTACAAAATGCGAATAGCCCGTGTTACTCGATGGGGATTTTTGAGGTTTCTGAACAGGAATTAGAAACTGTTATACTAGCTAGGCCTAAAAAATAATTGTGCAGTCGGTTGGGATGGCATATCTGCATCCTTACTTAAATCGGCCCGCCACATCCTAATACCAGTAATAAAACACATATTTAACCTTGCAATAGCTACTGGGACCTTTCCTAAAGTTTTTAAGAAGGCCATTGTTCACCCGATTTTTAAGTGTGGTGATAGAGACTGTGTCGGAAATTATAGACCAATTTCAGTACTCACAACCATTTCTAAGGTTTTTGAAAAGCTTATAAACAAACAACTAACCAATTATTTAACTAAATATAATATTATCGCTGAAAACCAATATGGATTTACTAAGGGTAAGTCAACTGAAGACGCTGTAACAGATTTGACAACAACTGTGATTCAGTCTTTAGATAATAAGCTAAAAACCATAGCAGTATTTTTGGACCTGTCGAAAGCTTTCGACACAGTTTCAATTCCCATCCTATTAAACAAGCTAGAAGCAATAGGCGTAAGGGGCACGGTCCTAGTAAGTAAGTAAGTTTATTTATACTAGAAATAGTTCAAAGTTACCTCACTGAACGTAGTCAGTATGTGAAGGTTGGAAATATCACCAGCAACGAAGAATTTCTCACATATGGAGTCCCTCAAGGCAGTGTGCTTGGTCCTACCTTATTTTTGGTGTACATCAACGACCTGTGTCAACTGGCAATTAATAACTGCAGAATTATTACGTATGCAGATGACACGGCGTTGATTGTGCATGCCAAAGACTGGCAGTTAGCCTACAAGGAAACTGAAGACGCTCTCTCTACCGTAATGTCCTGGCTGAACAACAACTTGTTAACCTTAACGCACAAAAAACTAAATTTATTACATTTTCTAGTTCTTCCGCGTCCCAGCCATCGGAGTATTTAAAAATTATTGCGCACACCTGTCGTAACTCTAGTCCCAATTGTGACTGCCAACCTCTCATACGCACAACTGACATGAGGTATCTGGGTGTGCAAATTGACTGCCGCTTTAGTTGGGACAAACATATAGGAAATATAGTTTCCAGGACAAGGAAACTTTTGCACATTTAAAAAAAAATAAGATCTTCCGCTGACCTAGAGATATTAAAACTTGTGTATTTTTCCCTAGCACAATCAATACTAATGTACTGCATACCGGCGTGGGGTGGCACGTTTGCTACTAGTATGCTGCGAGCGGCGAGAGCGCAAAGAGCGGTTCTAAAAGTGCTTTTGAAGAAGCCTATCAGGTACCCGACTGTAACTTTGTACAAACAATGCTGTGTACTCACGGTAAGACAGCTCTATGTGCTGCAGACCGTTCTGCGTAAGCATGGTACAATCCCATATAAGCCGGAAAACAAGCGCAGGAAAGACATCGTTTGTGAAACTCAATCGCATAGAACTGCTCTCGCCAGTAGACATTTTTATATAAATAGTTCTCGTATCTACAACCGTATTAATAAAATAAATTACATACTTAACAAAAAAATTACTTAAATTATATACTTACTTAACAAAAAACCAATGCAAAAAAGAATTTTATTACAAACCATATTACTAAAGTTAAATTACTGGGAGACTGAAGATCTCCTCAAACCAATCCAATAGAGGTATTTCAAAGACACAGAGGCATACATACACTCATGCATATACTCTCACATACACCCACACATATACCTACTCACGCGCATACACTCACACATACACAATCACTCACCCATACACAATCACTCACTTTGCACTCTTGTGCAACTACACACAAATGTTCAACATACTCGTAGTAAATTAAGTAGCTACATTTTGAATTTTAATTTTAGTTTATAGTATTCTTATTTTATAATTATTTTTATTTTTAATTAAGTCTTACTGTTTTTCTGAGTTCACTATGGACGTTCGATTTTTATTGTATTTTTTTGTAACCAAGTTTGGAAGGCGCTGCACCCTAATTGCGTAACACAGTTTGAATCGGAATCGGAATGATTTTGAAGTATATTGCTAATCCATTGCTTCTTATGGTAGAAAAAAATGTCTGCTCAACAACGTAACTAACGCAATGAATGTTGTTGAACTGTCAAATTGAAACCGATTCCTACTGATAGTGTGTTACGCAATTAGCCCTCAGCTGTGATACAATGATTTTTCATTAGTACAGACACCAACGATACACTTTTTTCTGTAATGTTCATTTTTTACTTGAAATATTGTTGTTTGTGAACCTTATTGTTTTTTTTTCTGAAATAAAAAAAACATAATTATTAAATTATTAAAATTATTATTTAGGAAATCCAGTTTCAAACAGTTAACAGAGTTAGAAACAATTTACAAAAAAAAAAAAAACTGCACAGGAACTTATAATTTCTCAAAATATCGGCTTCGGCTTAAATTTACTAAAAGTAATTTGCAAACCAAATGGTCTACATTTACATTTGATAATGAGCTGCAGCACAAACATAACCGCTCTCGCATAAAAGCAGCGCTCGCGCGCGGTCAGTACAGACGTGTTTTTCGTTCTTTTACCCAAATTATGGAGCATTAATAGTATCATTGTCTATCGACAATAAAGTGTTATAATACTAAAGTGGAGTGAACTATACTCGTAATAATTGTGATCACGCAGTTCTTCAACACTGAGTGAACAGCGCCAAATACGGCAGTTACATCTGTGATTTGAATGTTGGATAACAAAACAAAAATGCCCAGCAATTGCAGCGCATGTTGTTCAATAATAACAAACTTTTTTATGGAATGTTCAAGTGCAAAATGCAAAAAGCAATACCCCTTGTCTTGTCTTGAAATCACTACGATTGCGTTTGAGACATTTATGCAAGCATACAAGGAACAATGGGTATGCCCGGAGTGTGTATGCTCAAATCCTAAGAGAGGGAATAACGAAACTCCAGTTCGAGGGAATAATATACCCACCACCACCATCACCTCTCCCACGAATTACGTAAATACTCAGAGGGGAAGTAAGCCTTGTTATAAGGATACAGATACTATTCTGCTGGAAGAACTGAGAGAATTTCGAGTCGATATGATGGCTCGTATGGATAGCCAAGCAGATACAATAGCACTCTTGTTGGATCAATTTTATCAAACAAAAGCCGATATAAATGCCATTGTTAAAATAATGAGGGTACTGGAAGAAAAAGTCGATGCTAAACTGACCCAGGCTAGACAGACACAATACATTGCAGATGAGATAGTCGGGAATCCATCCACTTTTGCAGAAGTCGTCAGTCAACACGGTCAACGGAACGAACCTGTGAAGACATGTCTAAGAAGTCACCTACGTTACAACAGATACGACGCACCAACAACAAACCGCAAAAGGTAAACAAAGGTGGGGCCATAAAATCTGTTGCGATGCCAGCAACCATCACGGCTATTACCAATCTAGAAGCAAGTAACGTTGAGGTGGAGAATGATCAATCTGGCTGGACGACTGTACAGTATAAAAAAGTCAACCGGCAGCCAAAGGATGTGAGAGTGGGGACAAATACCGAGTTGAAAGCTTTACAAGCCACGGAAAGGAAGAAACACTTGCATGTGTGGCGATTACACCCAGAAACCACTCTCGAATCAATGACTCATCACGTGAGAAGTATATGTGGGCCGGATGTATCTATAAAAGTAGTTATAATAAAGCATAAAACCGAGCGAGATTATTCGTCGTTTGTTATTGGGCTGCCAGAACAGTTGTTTGATAAATTAAACCAAACTGAAATATGGCCCATAAACGCTGAATTCAACGAGTGGATTTGGTTTCGGAAGCATACCAAAAATAAATCAAATGAGTACCATCGAAATATTTTACCAAAACGTTAGAGGTCTCCGAACTAAATTGGAAAATTTTAGAAATAACATGGATTCATTGAACTCGAGACTTGTTTGCAATTACTGAATCAGGTTGCAATGATTCCATTCAAGATTCTGAAATTGTCCCACCGGGATACAATATACTTCGAAGCGACCGAGCGGATGGACGAAAGCAGGGTGGCGCGTTTCTTGTGGCCACATACCGGTTCGAACTGCGGCGAGTACATGTGCCCGACGCGCGACGTATCGATAGCGACGTATCGATAGACACCTGCGTTTTTAAATGGTTTGTGCGACGGTACATTAAATAGTAGGTTTTTATTTCTGTGTTTTGTTATATATATTCCCCCGGGTAGTTCTGAAAATGATTACATGATTTTGTTTGCAGTAATAGAGAAGTGATGTACTAAATAACCACTCGAATGTTCCCCGCGCGCGCGGGGTACCACGCTAAATGAACCGGAACAATTTTTTTATCGCGCGCCGGCCGGCGCCGCTCATAAAAACGGCTTGTAAACAAAAAACTTCTATGAAGGGATTATAAGTTTATGACTGTTCCGTTAAGTGGATAGATAAGGCTCTAAGACACAAGTTGTTTTGTAACTTTAAATGACTTAGTTTTTTTTTAATACGCCAATAAAAAACAAAACTCGTATTATTTTATTATCTTACAACAATAACCCTATGTTTTGTTTAATCTAAACTAAAGTCCAGTTC
The DNA here is from genome assembly GCA_948098905.1 of Tiliacea aurago. NCBI lineage: Eukaryota > Metazoa > Arthropoda > Insecta > Lepidoptera > Noctuidae > Tiliacea > Tiliacea aurago. The sequence goes on along the minus strand of OX402583.1, from coordinate 1,856,466 downwards.
AAAAGAAATAATTGTGTTAGGTGATTTTAATTTACATTCGTGTCCTATTATGAATGTTTATTGTCCTTTTGCGAATTCACTCAAAGTAATAAGGTACCCAATTGTTTAGGTCGTCAATTAGATCTGGTGCTGAGTTCAGGGTTTCGAGGGAAGGTGTCAGTAGTTGCGGCAGACGAGCCACTCGTGCCCGTCGACGTGCATCACCCGCCGCTCGAAGTGTGCGTGAGCCTAGAGCCGGCGCGCGCCCTCCACCCCGCCGACATGGTCCCCGCTACCTCTTCGGCCGCGGCCGTATCCGCCACCGATACCGACTCGCGCGCTGGTGCATGCGCACTCAGTAATAGACCGCAATGGAACTTTTATAAGGCAAATTATCAATTTCTTTATACTTTGTTAATTTCAACGGAATGGAATGATATGTACGAGATGCATGACTTGGACGATATATTAAACTTCTTTTACAGTAAAATTAACAGCATTTTAGATGAATGTGTCCCCAAGAAAACTCGTACTCGTAGTGTGAAGTCACGGTACACGTATCCTAATTGGTACACGAGCGAAATAATACGAGATCTAAAAACCAAAGCTAGACTTCACAAGATGTTTAAGCAAACAAAGGATTTAATTGTTTACAGTGAGTATTCCAAATACCGAGCACTTATTAAAAACAATATTCTTAGGGCACACAAACAACATCAAACTAAAATACAATGTCAGTTTGCGAAAGATCCCAAGTCATTCTGGCAATATATACGATCTAAGACCAGCGCAGCTAACAGACAAACTGTTATTAAGGATGGTCAACACCTAACGGATCTTGAATGTGCCAAGCAATTTGCGATGTTTTTCGAGTCGGTATACAGTAGGGGGAGCCACCACAACTCGACCCACAAGCGGCCGCGGCGACGCCGGCGGGGGCCATGAGTGGGTCGCACGTGCAACTAAACTCGCTGAGTCTTAAGGATGTTAGAGAGGCACTTGAACGCCTAAAACCGAAGCGTTCGGCAGGCCCAGGTGGTATACCAGCCTTCCTGTTCAGGGATTGTGGTAGGGTATTAGCGGAACCTTTGCACTTTATATTTAATACCTGTCTTCAATCAGCGACGTTTCCAACTCGATGGAAGGTAACGCGTGTCATTCCAGTCCCCAAAGGTAAGGCAGGATAGGACATCAATGGATATAGACCGGTGGCCGTGTTGTCGACGCCGGCCAAGGGTTTCGAGCAGGTCCGCGCTCAGCTATCGGATGCGAAGCACGGGTTCCGGCCGGGGCGCAGCACTGCCACCAATCATCTTGACTTCATGTCACGGGTGGTGCCAGCGGTTGATGCTGGTGTGCAGGTTGACGCTGCTTATTTTGACTTCAAAAAAGCGTTCGACACCGTCGATAATGACATATTATTACGTAAGTTAGCAGAAATCGGTGGCACACCACATCTATTGCAGTTCTTAGCCAGCTATATGCAAGGCAGACAACAGTATGGTGACTACAATGGCTGCGAATCAGATCCGTATTACACCTGGTCCGGGGTAAGTCAAGGCAGCAACATGGGGCCACTGGAATTTATAATAATGATAAACAATTTACCAGAAGTCGTCAAAAATGGATCTTGTTTGCTATTCGCAGATGACCTCAAGTTGCTGTTGGAGATCAGGACGGAGTCTGATTGCAGACGTTTGCAGGATGACATTGATAGGATAGTGGAATGGAGTCATGAGAACAAGCTCTACTTCAACGAATCCAAGTGCTCGGTGATAAGTTTCACCCGTGCACATGCACCTCTACTCTACGAATACGTAGTGGATGCGGTACCGATGCAACGAGTCACACAGGTAAGTGATTTAGGGGTTGTTCTCACTCCTGAACTGTCGTTTCGCGATCATATAACTAAGATCTGCAAAAAGGCATTTAGGAACTTGGGATATGTTCTGAGGCAGACGCGAGACTTTACCAGCATCACAGCCATCAGTCCTGTATGACGCATTAGTCAGGAGTAATCTGGAACATAGTGCTATCATATGGGCTCCACATGAGGCTAAGTACTCAGTGATGTTGGAGAGAGTCCAGAACAAATTCACGCGACACCTGTACAGGAAACTTTATGGGGTGTACCCATTTTACCTTTTTATGTACCCCACTCTATTCGTACTGGGTATGGTGGGGTACAATCAACTCGGGGTGCGACGGGAATTTGCACTGGTGTCGTACTTGATGAAACTGCTCCGAGGCATAGAGCACAACCCGAGCGTGCTGCAGCGGTTGCACTTGTACGTACCGGACCGTTATGTGTGGAAGCGACGGCCCCCGCCACTGCTGGTCGTACCAACAGCCAGGACCAACTTGCTGGCCAAAACCCGTCTGACTCGAGCAGTTCGCACCATCAATTATATACAGGTCGAATTGGATATATTTACATGTCACTGGAGTGAATTCGCAAAGGTACTATTCTTTATACTTTGCTACAAACAATGATATTTATGATCGTGAGATGTATTTTTTCTTTTTTGTGTCTTTAAATAATTTAAATTTTGTGTGGGACCTGACTTGGCTATTGCATTAGGTTAAGACCTGTAATTATAGTTTTAAGGCATTGAAATAAATAAATAAATAAGTATGGATAAATGCTGAGCAAACACTTCTACAGTCTATTGATTACACCATAGTAGGCTATTAAAAACAAGATGGTAAATTGTACCCACGGCAGACGAAGCTACCATTGCCAGAATTGTTGATTCAGCCCTGTGGATGTACACACGGCTACACATCAAGCTATACATTTCCAGTTTACGCTGATCTCGCACTGTACGTAAATCCTATACAATGCAAGGTCAGCTTATACTGGAAATGTATAGCTTGATGTGTAGCCGTGTGTACATCCACAGGGCTGAATCAACAATTCTGGCAATGGTAGCTTCGTCTGGCGTGGGTACAATTTACCATCTTGTTTTTCATAGCCTACTATGGTGTAATCAATAGACTGTAGAAGTAGTGCTTCTATTTGCTCAGCATTTATCCATACTTATTTATTTATTTATTTCAATGCCTTAAAACTATAATTACAGGTCTTATTAACCTGTGTACATCAAATTGTCAAAGGCTTGTTCTTGCAAAAAATTACAACTCAATTGTATTTTGTTGTGCAAATGTATTAATAATGACTGTCAAAATAAAAAAGATTATTTGTATTTATTTTTGAATGACATGTTAAATTTACTTTTTCGTAATAAATATTTTTTTTTTCAACAAGTATTTATTTTTAACTTTTTGTTTTTTTTTAATTAACTAGCTATACGTATCTTTAATCAGAGGAAACAATTGGATATTGCCACTAAAGCAATCATTAAAATAGTTCCAAAGCATTTATTCATTCCATTTACTTGATATCTAAGAGGATGGGGTATAAAAAAATAAATGGACCAACAAACCTCCAACAACATTCAGAATCATAACCTGCAAGCTTTTCTGAGTTCATAACTATGTACAGAATGCGGTCCTCATATTTTGCACATTCAACTCCATCCAGCTCCCGGTCTAAAAGTGGGAGGTTTTCGTTCATCCTTAATTGTTAGATTGTTTTCGTGTGCTTTATAAAGTGTGACTAGGTAAGTTATATTAAAACAAAAGATTGCCTACATATTTCTTTATTATTGAATAAATTACAAAAAATTGCTATTTATGTTAATTCCATTCAGGCAGTATATCTGCATAAATATATTCTTCAAATTAAGAGGTATGCTAAAATAAAACCTAAAACCGAAAAAGTTCAAACTGCATATCTTACTGAAAAAGCATACTTTGGAATGGTCCACAAGCCTACAATTTGAGACAAGCATAACACGTTAACTGAGTAAAATCACAGTAAAAAAGCGATGACTTTTAAATACCTAATTAAGTTTTATTTAACGTTTGGTAGGCGAAAATCCTTTTCAAAACAGTAACTCGATCTCCATTTTAAAGTATCTGAGATGGCGAGACTCTGAACTCGTGCCTGAATCGATTACCAAAACTAATAGGTTCCTACTGCTGGGTATCGTTATTGTTAAATATTTTTTTGCTATTAGCAAAACTTTACCAATTCATGTACAAACACAATCACTGGGGAAACGTTGCCAGCAACGAAACAACTTCTACTATAATGGTAGTTTTTCTAATCGATTCAAATACTAAATGATATAACCCTAATATCTAGACGAGGCATTCGTAAACTAGTGTATAGCAATAAGGCCAGATTCTAGAAGCTTCTGAATCTTAGCGGCTATGTCTGGGTTCTTGAGATGATCCTGTAGAGCATGGGGATCTTGTTGCATCTGTTCGAGAATGCAGCGCATCGCGGGATCGCGGAGGATTTGTTGCACTTCTGGATCGGCCATCGCGCGTTTGCGAACCTGAATGAGAACATAATCTTAGAATATTGGCAAGAAAGGGGCATTTGTAGCCTGCTTTTTTTCAAATCTAAAAAAGTTAGATAAAAAAAACTGTCCTTAGTTTTCAAACTTCAAAGAAAATATCCCAATTTTTCCGGGATAGAAACCAGGATCTCACTCACGCAAAGCCTGTGACCACTAGTCATTTTCTTCATTGTAGTTAATTCGTAATAGACTACTACGACGCTCGGCAATAAACAAATACTATACGTGACCCAAAGTTCCCGAGCGCCTAATATCCGACAACTTTCTAAAATCTATTTATTGTTTATACAAGGTGTTACAGGACGATTAACATTCCTATAAACCACGTAAAGAGTATCTTGTTTTTTACCCGTATACAAAAAATAAATCAAATCCAATACTTTAGCCACAGGAAATTATTTTCCATTTTGTTATTTTTCAACATGATGTAGATCTGAGTCCGTAATAATAGGTAAACATTGTAAGGCGCGCCTAACGCACCGCGCAAAGTCAGTAACTTTTCGTAGATATATAGTGTTTACTTTTTATGCAGTTGATTCTGCTATTTATTTTGTTTGAAAACTGCAATTTTTAAATTTTCCATTAATCATGGTGTTTTAAAATGTTTCGATGGACTAGTACTGTGCTCGTTTTAATTTAATGTCTTACATCCAGAGCCAGATTGTATATCTAATAATTTTACTGTTCAGCTTAAACTATGGGATCGGGTATCTTGTACATTCTTACTTACGCGCGGTCTCTGTAACGAAAATTATCGACGCGTTATAATTAAACGCAAGGCAAGTGATTGGCTGTTGATAATTAATTCAACCAATCGCAACAGGTTACGCGCGTTGATAATTTGTTACCTGTTGACTTTCGCTCCAGAAACCGAGCGTTAGAATGTTGTATTAACTCATCACAGTAAATAAACCTACCTCCTCGGGATTGGAGTTAAGTTGCGTGGAGCATGCGCGGTAACCCTCCAGCGCTTCTGCGTTGCTTGGGTCCAGCTCAAGAGCCTTCTGGTACGCGGTCAGGGCTTTAGAGTGTTTTTGCATACCCTGTAAGGAAATAAAAGCTTACTTATTTTTGTATGGTTTATAGGAACAGAGGCTGAGCAATGCTTCCTGATTTTTATGTACATTATACTGGCACTTAACTTGGGTCTATTTGTCCAAATAGTGGCACTATGTGGACTATACAAAAAATACCCTACTTCAATTGAAATAAAGTTCATTTCGTACTAGCCAAATAATACGATTTGTACGAATACGTCACAAGCCGGCATTACAAGTTCCATTCTTACAAAAACGTTTAAAATGGAGTAAAAAGATAAAGTCACATTATTCTGTTTTTGTGAAAGAAAGAAAAATGCGTTTATTGGCATTACACCAAAAAGATACACCATAAAAACTATAAATCACAGAAAACACAATAATGCTAATCATACTTTACAATGAAAACAATAGGTTTAGTAGAATATTTACTGGTGTTAAGAGTAAATAACCTCTTTCGGCCGACAAAATGATTTTTTTTGTTTGCTTAGCCTATGCTGCCCGCACTGCTGGGCAGAGGCCTCCCCAAAGTCCTTCCAGGAACTCTTTTCCTGCGCCACCTCGAGATTGATTAAGATCATTAAAATTAATGTGGTACTTACATGTATTAAATAGGAAGATATGGTACGCGCTCCTCGATTTGGACGGCATAAAATACGGGAAAGGACACAAAAAAAAAAGGACAAATCGACAAATCGTTCCCGCTATAGCCCGCGTAGTATGTCCTCTATTTCGGTTGTCGAGCACATGACGCACGTCATCGGGTCCATTTAATATTTACGTGATGTAGAGAGTGGCCTATCTTCCTATTTAATACATCAATGGGTACTTAGTGAACTTTAATCAGGAAACGGCAGAGTGGATGTCATTTCGGGGCAGTCCTTTTGTTGCTTTTGACCTTCAAAAAGTGCCGATTTTTTTTTTGTTTGCTCGTTAGTTGCTCTATTTTTCAAAATCCCGTTTCCATATGGCGCTCACCAAAGTTATGAGGCCTCTATGACACTGACGTTTTGCAGACGTGCACGTGTCGCCAGCGTGACTGCGTTTACGCAGCGTGTTCGCCTTGTGCATGTCATGCTCACGTTGAATGGGGTTTGTTAACTAGAACGGAAACACTGGATGAGAAGGAGATGTGCACGTCTTTAAAACGCCAGTGTGATAATGATACCTTTGTGATGAAATGATTTTTTTTGGTGGAAAGTGATACTACAGCGTTTAGGATTTCGATAAATGAAATGAAATGATTTTATTTCTGTAAGTAGGTTTGTACAAACACTTTTTCACATCCATCATATTTTAAACACTAGATGAGGTTGGCGTTTCCTATCTGACTACTTTGAGAAGAAAGGCCGAAACAAACTCAGAGGTCACAGTCTCTTTTAAAGTCCAGACATAATCTTGGTCAGATCATGTGAAGACCATGTAGATTGGTGCCTGAAATGATCTTTTGATGAAAGAACCACACATTTGTCAGTAGTCGTGCAGCTCAACTCAAGCAAGCCTTTTTAAGATAGCTTTTTGGAGGAACCACGGTTTTATTTGTATTGTATGACATTGAAACCGACGGCCTTCTTACGGTGTCACCGCCACCTTTGGTCATCAGTAAAGCTCGATTCAAATTTGATGTCTGAAGTGCGCTATTCGCTGCGCAGTACCGCACCCCTCACCCCCGCTGACATGTGAATATGTTACTGCGCAACGACTCGCCTCATGTTCCGAGCCGCCATAAAGTTTGAATCGGGCTGTACCATCCCAGACACCAAGTTAAAATTCTCCTGTGTCTGTAATATGACCAGCACTAATACCCTTCAAATCGGAACCCTGGAATACTGCTTGGCAGCCGAATTAGGAATGGTGGTAGTTGTTCAGAAGAGAGTTAGTTGGCAAGAAACTGATGAAAGGTGATAAGGTAATGGGTTTTCTTATATCAAGGAGAATGCATGCGCTACGGCTTTTTAATTATATTACATTTTCTCAAACATGCTTGGAAATTCGAGCATTGTTTTGACTTTGACAACTTTCTTCGAGATAAACCGAAATTGCTGTACTGGCCAAATACATGCGAGCAGCGGCCACCAAAAGTTGTATGAAAATCCATAATATTATGTGTCGTGGTTTAGCGGCCAAATAAATTACATAGTAAACTCATAATTATCTATCTTGTAATTTAATAATGGAACAACCTTTTACTACAAAACATGGCAACCAAGGAGGTAACTTTTTTTTTTTTACTTTACTTCTGGCTTCGCACGGTTTGTGCATTTAGCCAATGTCAAGTTAGTTCTTGTATAATATTGATGAAATGAATTATAAATGTATGATGATGATATCCCCGCCTACTCCCCTTGAGTTTCAGTAAAGATGTGGCACTTTACTGAGTCCTCACGCGGATTTCTTGAGAGAACTTGAAGCGAAGTTGCACTGTTTTGTTTCATTTGCCTACACTAATGCACGTTCACAAACACTTAATGGTTAATAATCCACCATTATTACACATTCATATTCGGCTAAACACAAATTTTGGAAAATTAAACAAACTGCTGAACATGACGCTTTACTTTCCCGCCAAGAAGTCAGGAGGTAACTTATCAAAGGTCTTGTTTAAATTTCGAACAGGCTTGCAAATAGAATGCTGTTTATTGAAAAAAAAAACAAATGAACACATTGCCGCGTGAAAAATTATCGTTGTTCGTCATTGAATCTGGAATTTATAAATAATTTACTTTGTTTGAATTTCCGCGCATTATTTTAGAAAACCACTATACAAACCTTGGCCGCAACCAGGCATTGATGGACTAACGTATGAGTGCTTCGCCTCGGCCCCCACATTTTCACGTTCGTCCATCAATGCCCCTGTTGCAGGCCGCTGCAGTAATGTACTCTTTTTGAAATTTTCAGCGGGCTTATTGCGTAACACACTATCAGTAGCAATCGGTATCAATTTAGCCGTTCAACAACATTCATTACGTTATTAACGTTGTTGAGCAGGCAAATTTTTCAAACAAGAATCAATGTATTATATAAACTTCAAAATCATTCACTCACAATCATCACTTCAGATTGTGATTCAAACTGTGTTAAGCAATCAGGGTGCTGGTCGGTGTTAGGTTGTATGTTGATGAAAATATGATATTATTTTGATCAAACACAAACTAATACTTACTGACCTGCAAATTGCAAAAAAACGTAAGTAAATTTGGTTTTCTCGAGCTACCGGTTTCGCCTTAACAACAGATTTGCTATCAGTTCCTACCTGAAGAATCTTTCCCTTCCTGATCCATCCTTTGATGAACTTGGGGTCAAGTTTGCAGCACTGGTCGCAGTCTTTGAGTCCAAGGTCGAAGGCAGCAAGCTTGGTGTAGCAGGCAGCGCGGTTTGAGTATAGCTTGGGGTCATCTGGGTTGCGATGGATTGCTTCGGTGTAATGTTTCACTGCTAAGCTGTAGTCGCCTAAAAATAAAAAATAAACCAGCATGTTTAATTGTTTATGGTGTCAAAGTCAAATTATTTATTTCAAATAGGCACTTAAGAGGCCGGCGATGGATGCGTAGTTCATACAAACGTAATACCAAAATAATTTGTAAATCAAACATATTCATAAGGTATTGTGTCTTTATTCCGATTGGAATACAGAATATCTAGGTTCTCAAATATATATTTTGAATGGACACTGATTTAAACAAGAGTTATGATGAGAAAAATAAGTTTTCTATAGAAATTTTAAATTCCTCATACGTCGTCTTTATATCATTGTCCTTTCAAAATATAGTATATTTGGGAACATAGATTTTCTGTAAGTAATCCAATCGAAATAAATACACACTACCATATGAATATGTTTGATTTACAAATAAACGTTGCCCCACACTAGGAATTTCTCCTGTATCGTGGGTGCGTTTACAAACATTTAAATTCACATACACAAACAGCCAGACCCGAATCAACTACTTGTAGGTCATACAAATATTTGTTCCGTGCGGGAATCGAACCCGCGACACGCAGCGCAGCAGTCAATCGGTTAAGGCGCGGACTGACTACGATTTTAAACGCTGCAATTGCCCTCACACAACTGCTTCAAATAAGGTTGAAAATTGAATAAACATTTGTGTTGACGATGTGACTAAGCTGCGAATGGGCATTTATTTTACGGGTTTTATTTAGATTATTCGGAATATACACATTATATTAAATAATTGTCCGGTTTAAGTTTTAAAACAAAGCTAATGCAATTAGAATCAAAAAAAAAAATGTTGTTTTCGATAAAAATACAGAGATAATCGACGCCAAAGTTTGTTTTTGTGTAGTAACTTCAATTTTTTTTTATTGGGAATATCAAACTATATTTTACGATTCTATTCGGTTAAAAATGTTCTATAAACCCTTTTCTGTCCACTGTATTTTTTGCGTCGGATGTTTTCATTGCGTTAAGTCATACTCGATTATCCAAGAAACCAGTTTTTGTGAATATTGAGGTAACACCGCGCCTTAACTAACTGCGCCAACCGTGCCGTCAAAATTATTTTGGTATTACGTTCGTATGAACTACGCATGCTACGCCGGCCCCTTAAAAGGCATTTTTGAACGTAAAATTTACAAAAAAAAATTTAGTTAATTCTAGTCGCCCCTTCATAAAGGTAGTTGTAGTAGTAGTATGGAGAAGAATGGGAAAGAAACTACACTGTTACTCTTGTAACTGTTGTACTAAAATGTTTTACAATACTTTGTATAGCTACATTCATTATATGTGAAGTCTATTGCTATTTTTTTTTTTTTTTTACTTCCCTGTAGCTCCTGTATCATGGACACTTTTATATCAGATTTTACAAACAAAAACAGACAATTGAACACATTGATGTAAAAAAATTAAAATATTGACGTAAAAAACTAAAAATATTTCGTATTTTTTTGGATAGGTTAATATTAAGAAAATCTAAAGGAAAAAGAAGAACTAAAGTTCATAATTTATCCTGTATCACGGAATAGTCTGGTCTATTCTGTCATACTGGATAATTATCAACTTTAAGAGACTAGTAGATTTATGAAAAGATATCATTATAAAATCAGCCTACAATGTAAGTTTTCCTGAGTCCTCAGGCAGGCCTCCTTAACTGTGAGAGGTAGTGAGCCATAATAATCAACAATTTATTATCACTCACCTTTCTTAAAGTAATCATTGCCAAGCTCCTTCTCCTGCTCAGCCTTCACTGGGTCCACGTAAGCCTTCTTCTCTTCCTCGGCTATCCTTCTCTCCACCTCACTGAGCAATGTCTTGATCTCCGGAGTACGGTGCTCAGACATTGACTTCTCAAAATATGTTTTTGCTAACTTCCATTGTTCCATCTTTTTGTATGCATTACCTGGATTAGGACGAAATATTGTAGAATATAAGATAGGGTTGTGGATAACACAATTCAATAAGGATCTTTTTTTATGGAATAAAAATGGAAAAGGCCACTATCTTCCTTCTTCTAAGTAGATTAGACATATGGAAATATGTGAGCAAGGAATGAAAAGCAAGCTGATTTTTGCCTTGAGTGTCAATTAAAAAATTATCCCCCCAATCAAAACCAAGGGTGAAGAACTTCCTGAAACCACAAAGAATTTGAGTGAAGTCGATAGACAAAAGTTATACTTAAATAGATTGATGAGAGTTATTAATTAGTATCGCATCTTGAGAACGATTGTATAAGCAGCAGCCGACTATTTGTTATTTTTGTGCTCGTGATTTTAATTTAGATAGGTTTTTTTTTTTTTTTTATTGTTTACTTGCTCGAGTCTATGTTTTCCTAAGCACGTGTTTCTGTGACCAATAATTTTTTTTTTTTCTTTCTATAAACGGAACTTGAAAAGAAAATAAATAAATTATGTAATTTTTTGTCATTAGTTGATTGATCTGGTAGTTTCCACATTAGGCCCATTCCATGAAATGGTGTCAGACTCTTGTTTATTTTGGCATTGTATTTGTTTATTGACGTAAAATAGTTATCAGTAATTATCATAACATACCTTTCCGTTTGGCTCAGCGCCAGAAACTACATTATAACCATAAGGATATTTATTTATAAAGCCACGACCACACTACGGCAGAAATCGCGGTAAATATTCTAGCAATTTGTTTGTATTTGCACATGATTTTGGAAAAAGGTGTTGCTATAAGGTATCTGAAGAATACGAGCCAATTGGTTCAGTATATAGCAGACATCAAAAATGCTTATCACTAAATAATTAAGCAGACAATGTTAATTATAGACAGTTGATTACACAATGCATCAATGAATTGTTATGCCTACATAATTTCCTTTCCTGCAAGTATATTTTTTTATTTATTGTATGGTATTACCGAACAACTCTAGCAGAATCACATCTGTTAATTAATCATTCATAATTTGTTTTAATATTATGTGTTTTTAATTTTCCTTATTGGTCTAACCGTCGTGGTTTCGTTGAGCTACGCGTAACGGCCTATCCGATTATCGATTTGCCTACACAGTTTAAAACAAAATGCATTCGGCAAACGACAATAGTTCGCTCCCAATAGAGTGTAACCTATCATAAATATCTTTTTTGTTTATCATAAATCCAATTAAGACCCAGGTATATGCCAGTAAGTAACCTTGAGTGGTTAGCTTGCGTGTTCTGTACTGAGCTCACGCAACGTTTTGTACGTTCAGCCACTAATAGGACTCGCCCATCAAGGAGGGCTGTCCCCAATTTGATGCATTATTAATTTATTATACACAACACAAAAGGATAAAACGCGTATACTAAAAGACCAATGATTAAATGATCTGATTTCAGAAAAATACGCTTGGTAGATTTTACGCCATTCTCAGTTTTTTATCCGCGTTAGACATAACTTTACAAATTAATTTCACTATGTAATATAAACATAATCTAAAATATTCACATATTAAGTTATTGAGAAAATGCTCTAGTTTATCATATATTTTTTTCATATCATGAACACTGCTTGTTTAGATGTGATCTTCAGCATAAAATCATTAAAAGTCGGTTATCGTGCCCTTAATTAACGAAGTTTCTGACACACTGCTATTATGATACTTGCAAAGTCCCCTAGAAACGCAAATATGTAATATTGTAACACAGTCATATTAATTTGGAAGTGTTGTCGTGCCTCTATATTTCTGCCCTTCTATTTTACGAATAGAGCCGTGATGATAGTGACCCGTAATAACGTTATCCAGTAATTGAGCAGTATATAAAACATGGCAAACAGATAAAAACTGTTTTGATTTGTGATGTTAAAGGACATTGAACTTGAGCACATAGATATCTAAGGCCAACGCCTATTAATACTGTAGATTATTTTACGGTACGAGGTACAAAACGTCGCGGCAAGTCTTTAAAAAGTGAGTCAAGCGGACTTAAGTTCTAATTCCTGTTGATAAGGTTGATTTTAGCTTGTAAGTGCGTTATATTTGACTGTTGTCCTGGTGAGTGTGTGTGATTAATACATTTAAGTTCTATAGGGAAGTCCATAAGGTTGATTTTGGCTTGTAAGTGCGATACTATACTTTGCTGCTGTACTTCCACATTGCCGACTACTCCCACGAATATGGCGACCTTATGGCCCAATCGTGACCACCGCTTGTGGTCAGCGACACCCATATAAGCACTTTTTTAAAGTGCACTAGAGTATCAACTCTACCCGTTGGGAGGTGTACAGTGTATTTCTAGCACGTTATAAAAGTGCACCGCTGGATTTTAAACTCTCGGCGCTAACCCGATTTATGAAAATCCAGGGCGCAGTAAAAAAAAGCGCTCGTCCATACATAGGCTCAGTTTTCATACATTTATTAAGCAAAGGCCAGCAGTACACTAGTACTTAGACTGAATAAATTAAATCTAATAAATATAATTATTCTGACAATCACTAATGAAAATCATAATTTGCATATTGGTGACATCATCCAGAATATCTTTATGCGTTATCTGTCTAACACAAACTGTTATCAGTATTAGCTGATATACAAAAAAACTGTGGGAACAAGTTGTAATTCTGTCTCTTTATTAAAAGACTAGCTGCGCCCCGCGGTTCGTGATCCCGTGGGAATATCGGGATAAAAAGAATATAAGCCTATATGTTAATCCAGGGTGTCAGCTACCTCCATACATAATTGTATCTGAATTGGTCCAGCCGTTTGAGCGTGAAGAACTAACAAACGTAAGGTATTCATTGAAATCATATGATGACAAGGGCAATTCTGTTCAAAATTAAATACTTGTGATGAATAACGTATTTATTTGGACAAGGATTAATATCATGTTTATAAAAAACGCCTTCACAAATAATGCATTATTTTAGAACAAATTTGATTACCATAAAAAGGTTAAGTGTAGTTAACCTTAAAAGATAGACATAAATGTTCTCGCGGACTTTTTTTCAGAACATTTGAAGGGAAACAATTCCGATACATGATTTTTGTGTAACTTTAATCGTTTACGCAGCGTACGCAACGGAAGCTCTCAAATGCTCTCTTATCCCGTTTTTGCAAGATTTTTCATTGATGCTCCGCTCCTCTTGGTCGTAGCGGGATGTTATATAGCCTATAGCCTTCGTCGATAAATGGACTATCTAACACAAAAAGAATTGTTCATTTCAAACCAGTAGTTCCTGAGATTACCGCGTTCAACCAAACAAACTCTTCAGCTTTATAATATTAGTATAGATTTATAGCTATTGTGTCAGTTGTTTAAAGTCTATAGAACTAGTAATGGGGTGTTGCTCATAGTTCATTAAAATAGAATTCTTCTATTAACATTATGAATGTGTAATTAATTACACATATAACATGATTTTGCTTGTCAATTTATAAAGTTATGAAACAGTTTTAAAGGCGTGATTCCACCAAAAGTGTGTTCAGCACATTTGTTCAAAAACATTTTGTGCAGAACTCCAACTGAGGACGTAATGAGCTGCAGACTGTTTCCACCGGCAAAGCTGGACGTAATTTTTGTAAGCGTACAGTGTAGCACATTTGTAAATATTTACTTGTGTGAGTCCACCCAAAGAAACTTTTGCGGCGTACACTGTGCAGTACCACTGTACTGCACAGTGTACGCCGCAAAAGTTTCACACCGCACACTGGCGGAATAGCGCCTTAAGTACAACCACACTTCACCTAGCTAGTGAGACAAAAAGACTACTTAATAATTTATATTGCAACCCTAGAAAATACAAAAAAATACAGCCCATAAAAAACATGCACATAATGAATAGACTAACAAATCAACTCACCAATCCTAGTAAACGCCTTGGCTATTAATTTGAAATCAGCTCTATTTTCTCTTCCAATTTCAATAGCTTTCTCACATTCTTTAATACATTTCTCATATTCTTTCTGTTCAAAATAAACGGCTGCCATATTTGTATAAAAAGTTATATCCGTAGCATCATGTTCCATAGCTTTCTGGTAATGTATCAGTGCATTTTCTAAATCTTTCTTTTTGTAGTACTCATTCCCTTGATCTTTCTCTTGTAACGCAAGTCTCCGGTTTTCTGGAAGGTCATCGTATTTTGGTTTCTCCGATTCTTCCTTCTTCGGTGGTTCTGCAGTCTTTGTCTCGGGTGCTGGTGGGTCTATGTCCATGGGCATGTGAAGGTCTAAGCCAAACATGATGCTGATTGTGGTGAGGACTCGTTTGTCTTCCATTTTAGCACCAAGGTTTTGGACGTCGAAGGGATTCTGTACTATTTTCTGTGGAGTGTTTTAAATTTTGTAAAGTTCTATTTCGAAAAGTCAATTTAGCACAATTAAGTCTTACTTCATAATTATTAAAAAGTGTTTGATTGGCAAATGTTTTCAGAAATAAAAATTAGTTATCTTAAACATAAAATAAGTAATTTAGAACTAGCACTGAAATCATATTGTAAATGTCTTCATTCACAGTGAAAATAACAATCCAGATCATATGCAGGAAAAGTAGAAATATAATTTTATTACAAATACCAAGCAGCATAGCAAAAAGCCTAGGTTTTCTTCCATAAAACAAACAGCAAAAAGTTAACTTTTTTTTTTTTGCATGGATGTTGGTAAAAATATGAATGTTTGCAGAACTTACCCCTGCCAGAAGGAAAGAAAAAAAAAAAAAACTACCCCCTGCTAGACACCTGTATCTTCTATGGCAATGTTTTAAATTGGAACAACTGAATATTCAAAAGTATGAACACAATGAAATGCTAATTTATACACAACACAAAAGAAAACCAATATACCTACAATGTACCTAATTAAAGAGAAAAGGTGAAGAATTTTAACAAAAGTAATTTAAACTGACAATAAAGTGAATCTTGGTATTAAAATATAAATGATTAATTACTTACAAGACGACCCTATGACCCAATACTGTACAAATGATTTAAGAAAATATAAATTAATACCTATCATAAAAGTAGGAAGTTGCATGACCCAAAAAGCCATCAACAAAAAGGTTTCATACTCACTTCAACCAATTTGACATATTCCGGATCATTCAGCCATTCCTTTGTCTGTGGGTTTGCTTTAAGCTTCTCGAACAGCTGTTGTGTCTTCAACTTTAGTTCAACAGCTTGTTTCTTGACTTCGACCAAGCCTGCAGCGAGCTGTTCGTTACCAGGCTCGAGCTCCAGACCCTTTTCGTAAGCTTGAACTGCCTCGTCATGACGACCTAAGTATGCTAATGCTGAACCTTTGCGAGAGTACCCTTTGCTCCACGTAGGGTTCAGAGCGACGGTCTGGTTTGCATCCTCTAGAGCTGCGGCGTAGTTCTCATCTTTAGCATAAGCTGCCGACCGGTTGCTATACAGAACGTGGTTCTTTGGGTCCAAGGCAATTGCCTGCGTGTAGTATTTGACGGCCTCTTCGAACTTCCCCGATGATAACGCCGCGTTACCCTGCTCCTTTAACTGATTCACCTAAAAACGATACCCATGTTGGAATTATGCTACTTCATTCAAAAATTCTAATCATAAAGCGTCGGTATAACCTCTTACCTGAGCCATGATTGTTTTCTGCTAACAACTGATAAAACAAAAGATGCACTTGCAATAAAATATTTACTTCTAAATACCCTAGTTTCTCGCTTCACAATTCTTACTTTTCTATTTCACTAATTTGTTCATCGAGTTCAAACAAGCAACACGAAGTCTAGAAATGACACTTCAAATTCGAGAAAATTCTCGCCAAAATGCGATAAAAGACGGCGTTCCAGAATTGCTTTGCAGTTTTAACATAATAAAACTGACGAAATTACATGGAACTCTTTTGTACTTGTTAAATTCTGCATAAAGCTATCTCTTTCGATTTTATTGTTACTTCAGCTTATTTATTGTAGAAACTGGAACACGGAGTTTGATCTCGAATATTTTCCTGTAAAGATTTTTTGACTATCAGGCTTTTTAGGTCCTGACAGCTGATACTTCCAGTTCTTCAAGTTACCCGTTCAGACATTTTTATCATCATCATCATTTTACCTGAAAGTTGTCCACTGCTGGACAAAGGGTTCCCCCTGGGGTGCGCACATCGATCGGTTCTGTCCTAGCCAATATATATTTTTTTTTTTTAATATTTATCATTTGCTCTGCCTGGCTTTGACTTTGAGTATGTAAACTCAAAGGGCTTTGATACTATATCTTTTGCTATAGGTGGCATTTTGCTCGATCGACAACAACCACAAGGCCCAGCCACCGCACGTCCCCACCCGCGTCGTCGTCGTGCCCACCTAGTCACCGCGCATTGATTGTGCTAAGAACTCTTTTTCATGTCACGTCCTTCCTTAGAGCATGAATGATCTAAGCGTCCTACCCTTTGAGTGAGTATAAATACTCAAAGGTCCTACCCAAAATACTACAACGACAACAACAGTCAACAACTGAAATTACTGAAAACATTGTCGAAAAGAGTGCAGTATTTTAAAGCTGTTTAGAACAACGGTGTCCGCTGTTCCAGTGAATACTAAATAAATTTAATTTTGGGGCTTAAAAAATTGTGAGCGGTCATGGGACGCCTGGCAGATGTAATACATCGAAAACAAACAAACATCGAAAAAAAGGTCAGGGTCGCGTAGTGGGCGGACTGCGCGTGTAGAGTGAGCTGTAAAACGCCACAAAGCATGCGTCTCCCCACCAGCAAACGGTTTTACGTGCGCCTAAAGATGTGTACATCAAAAACTGAACATTCGTCATGGGTGGCAGTACAGGGGTCCAAACGCCTCCTGCTGGAGGCTCTACACGGGGATCGTGTGGTCCATGGCCCTTTACGGGGCACCGGTGTGGGCGCGTTCCTTAAGTCTGCGACCAGCCCACCGATTGAACGCGTCCCAAAGGGTCATGGCCATTAGGCTGGTACAGGGTTACCGCACGGTCTCCCGTGAGGTGGCGAGCCTTCTTGCCGGACTACCGCCTTGGGATCTGAAGGAAAAATCCTCGTGATCATTTGGGAGTGGCACGAAGATGCGAAACGCCGGGGTAAAACTCCGCTGCCGCGAGAAATCACGGCACTGCGGACAGAGCTCCGGCGGGATCTCATGGCGGCATGGGGAGTAAGATTGTCGCAACCCAGCGCTGGGCATGCCACAATTATGGCGACAACACTCCTAGCGAGGCGCCATGGCATCCTCACCTTCCGCCAGACGCAGGTCCTCACCGGACATGGTTGTTTCGGGAGGTTCCTGTTCAGGATAAAGTGGGAGGAAACGCCCGGGTGTCACCACTGTCTGGATCGCCCGGAGGACACGGTGGAGGTCTGCCCGGCATGAGTGGAGCACCGCTGTGTCCTCACGGAGGCGATAAGCGGCGGCGTTCTCTCGCGTCCGGCCCTGGTTCAGGCCATGGTTCAGAGTGAGAGTGCATGGGAGGCCATCACCTCCTTCTGCGAAGCAGTAATGCTCGCGAAGGAGGAGGTGGAACGCGTGTGGGAGAGGCAAGGTTCAGGCCCCTAGTCACCGCAAGATACGCCCAGGGTGTCGGGAGTCGCAAGCCGATTTCGAGTCACCGAAGGCGTGGGCTTGCGGACGGTGAGCGATGGGTAGCTCGCCGTCCGATAAGGACCAGGCCTGGGTCGACGGCGCGTTGTGTTCCACGCGCGCTTCAAAGAGATTTTAGCACCAACCGACGGGGTCCGATAGAGCCAATGCCTGCCACGGTTGCGAGTCTGTCCGAAAGGGATATCGTGGCCCTGGCACACAAGCAATGGTTTATTAATTAACACACAGAAGATCAGGGGGTGTACTCCGAAGTATCGGCCGAATGTTCGGCCATTTTATAACTTCCTTATTTTTCTTTTTTGACTTTGAATCCTTACCCGACTTAGTCACATTTTTTACTTTGGCTTATCTCTTTTACTGTCGTTTTTTTTTCTTTCACCGCAGTCAGCCATATTTAGCCGTAGTCAAGCAACTGCCGAACATTCGGCCGATACTTCAGATTTATGTTCGAAGTAGACCCCCAGTGCTTGTTGTTGCTAGCGATTATTATAATTTACATAATATCACATCAAAATTGGCTATAGGTAAAGAAAACAGACAAACTTAGTTCTTTTGGGAGCATCACCTGTATACATATCCGGTTTAGGCTGATCTTGCATTGTTTAAGATTTTCGTACAATGAGAGGCCAGCTTATAGTGGAAATGTATAGCTTGACGTGTAGCCGTCTGTACATAGTCTCGAGGAAATAACATGTTTGTATTATTTTTTTTGACGAGCTTTCTTCAAAAGTTTTCGTTTTTAACGTTTTAACATCTTTGGCAAATACATGGGTCCCCGAATTTTGGCCGTCAACAGCTGCGCAAAATCAAAAATCAAAATCTAAAATATTTTTATTTCACCTATGCTTACATGGGCACTTATGAAACGTCAGAAGCTAGGTGCACGGTTCCAATTATTTGAGTTTGAAGAGCCGGCAAGAATTTACAAAAAACAGTTTTAATAGGTATGAGAGGACAGCGTAGGCACTTCAAAAGTACCAGCTTAACGAAATAGAAATGGGGCACATACTAAAAACTAGCTAAAAACGTACGGATAATGACAGCTAGCTATCAAATTCTTAGACATTAGATAGCAGCGACATCTGAAGTGAGTAAGTGGCAGTTTGTATCCCCATTGGGGAAGAAGTCTAGTCTAGTCGTTTCACAGTTGGCAACCCCAAGACAACTTATTTTTAAGTTTATATTTAATCTGTGCTGTGCATTGAAAAATGTCTCCTGAGCTGTCCGCAGCTTGGCCAGTGTTTTATTTTATTTTTGCACAGTTTTCTCTTGACTAAATCACACAAAATCAGTTTGATACCCACCGCATGGCTGTGCATTTTGTGAATTTATAAATGGAGCCATGACAGTTGCGTAGTAGTGTCGTCGTAAATCATTTAGTGGAACCGACGCTTGTCACGCTAATCAGTATTTTGTAGTGTCCGTAATTGGCTCCTAGTCGTGGGGAATACCAAGCGGTGTTTGGGATCGATGGAAGCTTGAGTGTTTTCCGCGGTGTGATAATTGGCGGGAGGCGAGCTCCCACAGTTCGGTGACTCATTCGCGGGCTGGTGCCACTCGGTAATCATGGATACCGATGATGGGGAATCCTCGAGCAGCGGTCCTATGTCCAGCCTGAACAGCTTGTTCTCATTCACAAGTCCCGCTGTCAAGAAATTATTGGGGTGGAAGCAGGTATGGTTATTAACCAAGAAACGTTCATGTTACTTTTTCTATGAAATTATTAATTTCTCTATAAAACTAAGTACAAGCTTTTATTCAGTTTCTTAGGCCCGTATTAATAGAGCGTTACTCAGTACTCAAGCATTACTTAAGGACTAGTTTCAACCAATCCATGGCTTGAATCTAGTCTTAAGTAATGCTTGAGTACTGATTAACACTATTAATACGGGCTTTAATATTGTTGTATATATCTAACTTCTGCAGATCTTGCAGTCTTCTGCATTCATTTTTAATGTATATGACAGGCTCACAAAATAAGAGTGTGATTTACCTGTTATTTTGTCTAAAAACTGTTGTTTGTTGGGTCTTTACTTTGTATGTTTTATAATATGTGAATAGAACATACAGAAAACCATTGGAGAGTAAAATGAGCAACCAGTATCCTTAAACTAGTGTTGAAACAAAGTTTGTGTAACTTGTCATTAAAAATAAAGTTTCATTATCCAAAGCGAATATATTATGTACTTAAATGCACGTCAGTAAAAGATCCTGCTTATACAGGAGTTATGAGGAATAGTTGCCAGCAAATTCCTTAACTTAAACATCCATGGGGCCTACTGCCCAGGTCAAACCTCCGTATGGACACGCTACCTGGCATCTTATGTTCCTCAAATGACACCATAATATTATTATTTGCTTGCAATTTTGTTATTATACCACACCCCACCCATTTTACCAATAATAATATCCTGTTTCTTAGGAGTGAGAGCTGAACCTTATAAATAGAAATATAAATTAAATAGAAAGAACTTATTTTATTTATTTTATTTTATTTTAACCTTAAGGCCAATATTATTAATCTGTGTGGTTCTTTCCTCTAAACACTGTCTCAGACTCTAATGTGCATGGTCCCCACATGATCTGACTCAGATCATTTCTGGACTTTAAATGTAAAAGAGATTTCTGCATTTCTTCTCAGAGTTGTTAGTCATGAAATACCAACAACGCTAGGTAGAAATATTATTATTATTTCCTGTTGATGTGTAAAAGAGTTTTTGAAACCAATTTACAAAACTCACTTTAGTTCGAACTTACTTTAGATCTTTCAATAGCACATTCCTCTATGTCTAGGATATAAAAAAAAATAAGTGTATATAAAAATAAAATAAATTTATTTAATTTAAGTAGTGAAATATATCAATATGAAAGTTCATCAACCTCATATCAAGTGAATGATTTGATTAGTATACTATCTATTTTATATCACTAATTGAAACAGTCAATGGAGAAGGTACTTTTGTAAATTTGATTTTCTTGTACTTACAATTTTTGGGATTAACAAAATAATGATAGTCTGTAATTAATATCCATAAGTACACCATATTTTTTTTTGCAATAGTGTGAAGTGGCGATAATAATAGAAGGGATGCCAGTCAATTTAAAGCTACATAAAGCTATTTAAATTTAGTTTTGAAAGTTGTTACTGGATTAAGTATAAAAAAAACAATGTCTATTTCTAGCAAAGGTAATATAGATATATATTAATGGCAAAAGTGTAACAAATGTTAGGTACAGTTAACAACAGGATGACTGTGTATTGAAAAGTTGTGTTAGAATAAATGTCACACTGACTAAGTCCCATATTACGTCTTATAACTAGAACCATTTAATTGGTTGAAACTAGTTTTAAGTATTGCTTGAGTATTGAGTGACTTTCTGTAATACGGGACTTAGTGGAAATCTAGAAATGTACAGTGCAGTCTAAATGGGTTACTCCAGAATGTTCAAGCAACACTTTTCTAAGACATTTGTAAGTCTCTCTGATGGTACGCCATGATTATTACAATTGAGTACCTAACAATGCACCACACCAAATCATCTACAATACCTTTCAGTCCATAGCTAGAACCTCCAATACCATACTACAAGACTCAGTATTCTGGCCCACCAAAGCCATCCCAGGTGTCCAAAATCATCCCAAATTTTCCCCTATGAGACAAACCCAATATCAGGATAAGCTTAGGAAACGGTTACAAAGTAAACAGTAGTAGTTATTGATACACAAATGAGTCATACTACCACTGAGATGATTCCTAGGAACTGTGAATCATAATGTTGTTTACTATCAGACAGTCGTTCTTTTGCTGTGATATTATTTAAGGATAATATTTTTTATGTTTACAGGTGACAATATAGATTTTATAGAATTTTGTGTGACACATTACCTTGTATATATAATTTATTTATTGATGATAAAAATGTAGACCTTACTTTTTTGTGAGAAGACATTTGTGGCTGTCAACTTCCTATATTCCCAGTCGCCCCCGCGGGAATTGCAACCGGAGGCAAATGGGAATATTCCCAGTCGCCACCGGCGGTGACAGGGAAGTCATTGCCCCCCCTTCAGTTTTGCTGTACATTGCTTTCTTCATCGTAGAGAATAAAAGGATGAAGCAACTTATCCCGAAACCCGCCTCTAATCTCTAAAAAAAAAGACAAAGTGCATTGAAATATTTCTTTAATAGAATAGAGTATAGGGTCAAGTTAACCACATGGAATTTTTATGTGGCAATATTGAGCTGTGGTGGCCCAGTGGTAACGGCCGCGACATACCAACTTGTAGATCGTAGGTTCGAACCCAGGTAGGTGCATTACTTTGTATAAATTATTTAATCACCACTGAAACCGGCATGTCCTAGCACCAAAAATTCGAAGACTTGTGACATCTTCCAACCCGCATTGGGCGTGCGTAGTAGATTATGGCCCACTGCGTCTCACAGAGAGGAGGCCTGTGTCCCAGCAGGGGGAACATTATAGGCTCATTATGTGAATATTGAACAGAAATATATTTCTGTTCAATATTCACATAATTTTTGTTGTATTGGGCAAAACTATTGCCCCCTTATTACAAAACAAGGTTTATCTTCAGACCCAGGTTTAAAACATGGAGCCATTATTGAATTTCGAACTTTATTCCGACTATGGTAAAGTTCCTAAACACCAAACTGACAACTTAGTACCGAACTAAGTTTTCAGTTTTGTATAAAGAACGGTATTTCAATCACTGTTACGTTCTTATTACAAAAACTGGATCCATGGTTTAAGCCATGTCAAAATATAAATCTTGTTTTGTAATAAGGCGGTTTGTGTCCAGTTACACCAATAGTTTTGCCCAATACAACAAAAATTTGTCCCAATTAAACCATCAGTAGCTTCATTTGTTCATTGAAGCTCAATAATTAAACTTTAAAAAAAAACTAGACCTGACACCTCATTCACTGAGTTAGAATTTAGTTTAAATTTGAGTATTGTTCTAGCAAGGCTTAAAACTTGTTGTAAAACAGTGTACTTCTAACATTTTAATGATGGTGCATTCCTAATGTGCAGACTGTGTTGTTGACACATCACATGTCTAGAATGAATGATTAACGTACCAGTTTGCCTAGTTTCCTTCCTAACGCGAAACTTGAATGTAAATCACATTCAGAGAGTAGCTTTTGAATGGAATACTTTAATTTGTTACAACCAACCAACCTTCCTTGTAAATAGATAGAAAGAATATGCTAGGTATATTGTACACTAAAATATATTACTTTGTATTTTTTCTTCTAATACATTATATTTACCATCGACTCGAAAAAACCGGCCACGTGTATGTCGGACCACGCACAATGAAGGGTTCCGTAGTTGGGATGAATTTATCCCAAGAACAAACTTAATATTGTAGTTGAAAAACGTGATCCCCCATACTTTCCAACTGCATCCATTTTCGTTAATAGTTTTAAAATTATAAAAAAAATATCTGATATCCTTACAACAAGCCCTTTCATTTGATATGTCGCACGGTACAGTTTGCAAACATTATGTGTACCAAAATTCAAATCGTCTGTGATAGACACACGAGTGATCCTATAGGGGTTCCGTTTTTTCCTTTTGAGGTACGGAACCCTAAAAAAGGAGAAGAGTGAAATGTTGACTTGCGTTTTCCTTATACTAATAACTTCAAATAAATAAATTAAACATTTATTGTGAGATTACTGCTATTTTGGTATGCATTCAGTTAATGATAAGCTCAGAACATTCACTTGTCTTTGATTCCATGTTTTAGGTTTCATGACTCTCACTCTGTCAATTTCCATCTCATCAACCATGCCATCAGATTTTGTTACAATAAAACATTAATATATTAAATAGAAAGCTAGGCCACTCTCTAACATCGCGTAAATATTAAATGGACCCGATGTCGTGCGTCATGTGCTCACAACCGAAATAGAGAGACACATTACGCGGGCTATAGCGGGAACGAGATAGCAATAATTGTCACTGTTACGTACCCATAACAACTTGGAAACAAACTACGATTCGGGTATTCTCAGCAAACCGAGAGTAATGTAGGTCGATTGTGTTCTTTCCCCTAATTTATGCGGTCCACTTCGAGGAACGCGTACTATATCTTCTTATTTAATACATCAATGCAATAAAATCAATTTGTTTTAACCTACTATTTGTTCTGTTTTTAGGGTGATGAAGAAGAGAAATGGGCAGAGAAGGCAGTGGACAGTTTGGTGAAGAAGCTGAAGAAACGGAAGGGCGCCATCGAGGAGTTGGAGCGGGCGCTGTCGTGTCCGGGCACGCCATCCAAGTGTGTCACTATTCCTAGGTCGCTTGATGGAAGATTGCAGGTTAGTTTCAAAACAATTTAAGGAATATTTAAAACTAGCTGTTGTTTGCAAATTCAAGAGTGTATTTTGTATTTCATAATTTTTCTACAAAATCTAGGATGAAAAGTAGCGTAAGTCCTTCTCCAGGTCTCTGGCTACCGACCTGTCAAATTTTATTACGATCGCTTCTGTGATTTAGGCGTAATAAGGTAACAGGTAGACAGACAGAATTAGGAACTCTCGCATTTATAATACCTACCATGAGTATGTTTATATAATATTAGTAGGTATCTATGGATGTTTTATTCAAATTAGAAAAAACACAATAGTAATACATCCACTCAGTTAGATAAGCCAGTTGGTTCAATATGGCCTGCCATTAACTCATTGCTTTGCTATAAGTACTCACTAGCACTTTTACTTAGCTAGTGAGTGTTTCTCAGATCACAGTTAAAACTGCAACTAAAGCTATGCTTGTTCCTGTTACACGAAATTTCCCACTAGACATAAATAAATTGTGGTTTATTATGATGAAGATGTCTCTGGCTAAATGTGGGTGTACTGTAGGTCACCTCTGCCTAACCCATTTACTTTGCCCACTGATTGATAATTGTAATTCAAGTAAGGCCTTCCAACAGACCCTCCGTTAACATAAAACCAAAAAATTCCAGGTATCACACCGCAAAGGCCTCCCCCACGTGATATACTGCCGCGTCTGGCGCTGGCCCGACCTGCAGAGCCACCACGAGCTTAAACCCCTGGAGATCTGCCAGTACCCCTTCAGCGCGAAACAGAAGGAGGTCTGCATCAACCCTTACCACTACAAGAGAGTCGAGAGCCCCGTGTTACCACCAGTGTTAGTACCCAGACATTCTGAATTCGCTCCAGGACATTCATTACTCCCCTTCCAAAGGACTGCGGAACCGTCAATGCCTCACAACGTCTCCTACTCAGGGTCAGGGTTTCCTCCGTCAGCTAGTTCGGAACTCCCTGATACGCCGCCTCCAGCGTATTCGCCACCTTCAGATGACTCAGAACCTCCTGGGGAAGTTGCCCCGGTTTCTTATCAGGAGCCGTTATATTGGGCATCGGTAGCATATTATGAGTTGAACTGCCGTGTAGGTGAAGTTTTTCACTGTAACTCCCATTCAGTCGTGGTAGATGGGTTCACAGATCCCTCGAATAACAGTGACAGGTTCTGTTTAGGTCAGCTCAGTAATGTGAACAGGAATTCGACGATTGAGAACACGAGACGTCACATAGGGAAGGGGGTACATCTGTACTATGTGGGGGGTGAAGTGTACGCGGAGTGTTTATCAGACGCAGCCATTTTCGTCCAGAGTCGCAACTGTAACCATCACCACGGTTTCCATCCGTCTACTGTGTGTAAAATACCTCCTGGATGTTCGCTAAAGATCTTTAATAATAGGGAGTTCGCGCAACTGCTGTCCCAAAGTGTCAATCATGGTTTCGAAGCGGTTTATGAGCTGACGAAGATGTGCACGATTCGTATGTCGTTCGTGAAGGGTTGGGGCGCGGAGTACCACCGCCAGGACGTGACGTCCACGCCCTGCTGGATAGAGATCCACCTGCATGGGCCGCTACAGTGGCTGGACAAGGTCCTGACGCAGATGGGCTCCCCGCACAACGCCATCTCGTCGGTGTCCTAGCCGCGTCGCCCACTCTCGACACCCCCCACCGTACTTTGGTATCCGGTATTAAAATTCTTTAATCTCAAAAATCATTTCAACGGTTGCATTTTGTATTTTATACGTGACAGAATATTTTTAATCGTTTTTTTAATGTTTTGTGTTGTAATAAAGCCCCAATTGGCATTTTACAATTATGCAGCTCAAACCATGTGTCCAATTTATTGAATGGTATTTTCTAAGCGTATTATAATGAATAAAGACATTAAGGTTTACTATACTCGTCAATATAATTTATGACAAGGTAAAAAAAGATATTATTGGTGTAAATAAATAATGCTTAAAAACTTATTTTGGGTAATGTCAAGCACAAAAGTCTAAGTTCGCCATAATTTCGTTCGATATTGATGATATTATATTTTAGTCTATTATTATAAATATATTATTAAGATAAGACATATGTATGTAAGTTTCATATACTTTATAGTAGCTTAGATTTATTTTTAATGCAATTTTAACTAACATTAAAATCATTATTTTTGTTTTGTGGCTATTTGTGTAATTGAATTCTGTTTTTACGCAAAAACAAACTGTAAACTGTATTAAAATGATTCGGTTAATTTATTATTAACAGAGGCAATCGTACAATATACTTGCTATATCTCAGTTGAGCTAAAAGCGTCCTAAACATTACCAAAGGGGAAAAAATGGAATATACAGGGTGTAAGGGACAGCCCTCCGCAAATTAACAGGGTGCATTCAGCTCCTTATTTTGAATCTTAATCCACTGAAAATTTTCTCAGAAAATTGTATTTTTTTTTAATCGTATTTTCAGTTACTATTTCTTTATTTCAATGTAAAATCACATTATCTGTACGCACTACTCCATTAATGTAAATAACACAGCTAAAATAAATAAATCTGCAATGGATGTTGAAATTCTCTAACGAACGACGCCTGAAATCAGCGAGCGCGGCCGTCCACCCCGCCGCGACAAATCAGGTTCATTGGATTCCCATAACGTTCCTGAAATAATTTCATGTACCGGTCATTTTAGTACGATATACTGAATTCACCCCATCAGTCTGCGGAGGGCTGTCCCTTACACCGTGTATCATATTATACAAGTTAGCCACAAATGTTCAGTTGACGTAGCATAGTCGCGATCATGTGTTCTATATATTACAGTAATTGTATTTATAATTTGTATAAGTATGTCAAATTTCTTTTTTCGACTCGCATGTCGGTTATAGAGAAGATTTTATGTAGATTATAATTATTAAGAGTGAGAGACTTACCCCCTTATTACAAAACAAGGTTTATCTTCAGACCCAGGTTTAAAACATGGAGCCATTATTGAATTTCGAACTTTATCCGACTATGGTAAAGTTCCTAAACACAAAACTGTCAACTTAGTACCGAACTAAGTTTTCAGTTTTGTATAAAGAACGGTATTACAATCACTGTTACGTTCTTTTTACAAAAACCGGCTCCATGGTTTAAGCCATGTCAAAATATAAATCTTGTTTTGTAATAAGGCGGAAAGGGTTTGCGTGCATTCTAAGAGAAAAAGATAGCGAAAGTTAACAAAATGACGATATTCGAGTCGAGAAAAATACTCATTTGACAATAATTTTTAAATTGTGCCATCATAAAAGTTGACAGATTTTAATTTGTCATAGAAATTGTAAAATCTGAATGTTGCAATTTCATTATATGTCGTTTTGTTCGTAGTTGTTTTTATATTGTAAATGTTTTATTTTAAAATTAAAATAATCTCGGAAGTTTTTAACAAAAAAGTCGGAAAATTCAAAGCAATTTTTTTTAACGTTGTAGTTATTAGGAGCGACAGTTTTACTAAATGAAAAGAATTAAAACCAAATCAGGGGACATGTGCAGAAGTAATGAAAAAATGTGATTGATCTCAAAATATTAATAAGAAAAGATTTAGTTCCTCCAAAAGAGTGACTGTTGCGTGTCCCAGTTATAATAGAGATAGTAAAATACATTAAACTTATATATTTTCTATTGAAATATTGCAGTGACTAACGTTTTCAATTTAACTAATCACAAGCCAAGTAAAACCTTTATTTTATTAATGTCTTCTTTTACCCCATTGGTGCAAAGGGTAAATTAAATTAAATCGGTATAAGTACTGAAAACAGCAAAAAATACCGATATGTATGCATTGAGCTGAATATAATTTTAATCTTTTATTAGCGGTCTTTTCTCTCTGACTATGTGAGTCAGCCAGAAAATACCACATATTTTTAATACCCACGTGTTCATTGACGCGCTCATATCCTATCTGCTATAAAATATATTCATTTGCAATGTTCAAAGAATGCTATACAGCTGTTTATCAAACATAGCTTAAAAAGTTAAATACAAAAAAAAAAATAGTATACTTATTGATGAAATCATTTAAAACATGTCTTACAACACAAGGGGTTAATGCAGCTCAGTTTCTTAAATACAGTATTTATTGAAATAAATGTATGCTGTACCTACGTTAAAAAATATGTTTCACCCATGTAATAGTAACCATTTAGCGTACATCGTATGTTCGCTACTAATTGAAAATAATGATCCAGTGAACTTATGTAATTATAATTGTAAAGATTTGAATAGTATCGTTGACGCTGCATTAAAATAACTATACGTAAAAAAATTATATAAAATGTGTAATTTTCAAACAATTTATGAATTGTAAAATGATGATTAAAAAATTTTATAAATCTAACCGATTAAAATAATATCCAACATCTAAAACTAAGACTTATAACTTGTCTGTTACACCAAGTATTTGTAAACCAGTGTTATAAATGTTATTTTCAGAAAAAGGTTAACCTATAAATTATAAGAAAAAGCAGCGTCAACTGAATGCGGTTTTCATATACATTTGAACGTATTATTACAAAACTTATGGCCTCTTGAAACGTGCCTAAAATGTAGCTTGTATGACCGTCCACTTGAATTGCTGGATTTTTGTATGGATTTAGTCATTTTGTAATTAATATTCAGTCGGTGTATGGGCCATAAAAGATGTTACTGTTTTACCCTATATTTTGAAAAGGGGTCATTTCGGTTAACTTTGTTTAAAGAAGCTGGCTGTATGCTCATTAGTGCAAGTGTACGATCAGCTTTATCTATAACATAGTAAATCTTTATTATACGCGAGGCCACTGTCCTTTAGAGCTTATAAACTATACGGTTCTTAGGAGAAATTGTTATCCTATATTTTAGAAGAGGGTAAATTATGACGGTGTGTAGATAAATCTATATTTTCTGACTGAATCCATACATTAACTTAGCTCCTTTCCTATACAGTAACTAAATAGTATACTATCATATATTTTCTTTTAATTAATGTTATTTATTATATAACATATTGGCTTGTTGTCATGAATACACGCAACATACTATATTTATATATTATTATTATAGTGCCTTTTTAAACTTTGAACTTCGACGAATGCCTTATTATTTTAATTATTACATGAGAATAGTATTCATATTACCTATATTTGGAATTATCTACGATATTGCATTTTTGTTTTAATTTTTATTATAATTTGACCATAATTATAATAGTGCCTATCCTTATTAATTAGTATAAATACCATCTGTATGCCTTATTTTTTTTAATTCATATTTTTATTGTAGGAGTTGTGTAAATAGTAGTTGTGATTCCTTCCAATTTTTGCGATACGTAAAGTAATTCAGAAGTTATTTTACAAGAAAGACTAATTACAGGTAATTATTTTTTCTATTGGCTAATTAAAATTATCTCTTTGAAAGTTAACGAGGTTTACCCAACTACTTTTGATACGACTCCCTGTATATGCCTGTTAAAAAACATAGAAGTCTGTAAACTTATTGCTGATATTACACTGTATATTTAATACAAATTTTGGATTGGTTGTACCGAATGATAGATATCAATTTGAGGATTTAAAATATTTTGCCTTAAATGAGATCAAATCCGCATTATTTGCAAAGAGAATGGAATGGCATGCTCCTCAATGATTGTCATTTGAATGGTAAAGTCAAGCGGCCATCCAAATAAAATCCGCTTAAGATTCGTAGCACCGCTGAATAAAGAACTTTAAGGCCATCCAAATAAAGTCCGCTTAAGATTCGCAGCACCGCTGAATAAATAACTTTAAATGAGCTGATATTATTATTTTGAAGAAATTTCACTTTAAGTGTTATTGAAATGATTTCACAAACACAACGTTTTATAAACCTAGTCTCCGTTGTAATAAAATATATATATATTTCAGTACAATCAAATCCAAAAACTAAAATACTAATAATGGTTATAAGTGCGTCTGAATCGTGTGATCTTTGTGACGTCAGAGTGAAATGTAAACTTGTACATAATGTTTTACGGCAGTGTGCTCATTGTTATGTAGTTTTGTTTAAAAGAATTTTGGATTTGACAAGCTTTTTACACAAATTATCTGTGATGATGAATATAACAATCTGTATTCTTACACTGAGACAGAAGGCCTTAGGCCCTGTGCACACCATGTTTTTTAAACGCGCCGTTGACGCGCGATTTAGAAACTTACGTCGACGGCGCGCTTTTATCCTACAGAATAGACTGACTCGCGTGCGTATCACGTCTGTATCGCTACAAACGCGCGACAACGGCGCGTTTAAAAATCGTGGTGTGGACAGACCCTAATTTGGGCTAAAGATAGGTATTGCCATGTTTTATCAAAATGACGTAAAAAAATTGGTACTTATCGTTTAATAGATTTCCTTTTTTTTCCGTTTTTACCTTTTATTATTACCTCATCTTTTTGTAAAATCTTGAATACACTTTGTATTGTTTTAATTTACACTATCAACTGCTTGAATATAATTAATAGATAATTTATTATAATAACTGCTTATCTACGAAAAAAAAAGTTGGCAAATCCAAGATGTCTGTTGATTTTGCGAGGTTGTTGTATGTGTCGTGTTGTCGGATTTATATGAAATGAGTTTATGTGGGTCTTAGGGCTCTGTCCACTGGAGCGTAACAAGGTTTTATGAAAGAACGCACAAGTTTTATAAGATGAATGTAAATATATGCAAAAAAAAAAATAGACAACAAAGAAAAAAAATCATTTTTTTTGTAAGTAATAATTTAGGGGCAAGTAAAATCGCAGGTGTTTTAGAACATTGTATTAATCTTATTATTACTACAATTACTTACTAAATGTGTTGCCAGCTAAAAGGTTGTCTAAATTATTTCTTACAATAAAAATCATTTTTTTTGTAAGTAATAATTTAGGGGCAAGTAAAATCGCAGGTGCTTTAGAACATTGTATTAATCTTATTATTACTACAATTACTTACTAAATGTGTTGCCAGCTAAAAGGTTGTCTAAATTATTTCTTACAATAAAAATCATTTTTTTTGTAAGTAATAATTTAGGGGCAAGTAAAATCGCAGGTGCTTTAGAACATTGTATTAATCTTATTATTACTACAATTACTTACTAAATGTGTTGCCAGCTAAAAGGTTGTCTAAATTATTTCTTACAATAAAAATCATTTTTTTTGTAAGTAATAATTTAGGGGCAAGTAAAATCGCAGGTGCTTTAGAACATTGTATTAATCTTATTATTACTACAATTACTTACTAAATGTGTTGCCAGCTAAAAGGTTGTCTAAATTATTTCTTACAATAAAAATCATTTTTTTTGTAAGTAATAATTTAGGGGCAAGTAAAATCGCAGGTGCTTTAGAACATTGTATTAATCTTATTATTACTACAATTACTTACTAAATGTGTTGCCAGCTAAAAGGTTGTCTAAATTATTTCTTACAATAAAAATCATTTTTTTTGTAAGTAATAATTTAGGGGCAAGTAAAATCGCAGGTGCTTTAGAACATTGTATTAATCTTATTATTACTACAATTACTTACTAAATGTGTTGCCAGCTAAAAGGTTGTCTAAATGATTTCTTACAATAAAAATCATTTTTTTTGTAAGTAATAATTTAGGGGCAAGTAAAATCGCAGGTGCTTTAGAACATTGTATTAATCTTATTATTACTACAATTACTTACTAAATGTGTTGCCAGCTAAAAGGTTGTCTAAATTATTTCATGTCACGCGCCAGTGGGCAAGGAGCTTTGTGTACAAAATTGTGAATGTTTTCTTTCGCTCTATTTACTGTAAGATGGTGTAAGCGCATAGAAGCCATTGTTTATGTAATTTTTAGTATATTTTTTCTCTGTTTAGCAATTAATAAAGTTTCTTTTATTGATATATTTTGTGCATTTTAATTAATTTATCAGTGGGAACAGTGCAGGTTAATTTAAAAAAATGCGGGTGGACCAATGACGTATTATAAATAGACGCGTCATACACGAACATTAGTGCACTCAAATACACGAACATTAGTGTAGCTACATAATTGCATACAATCTTATAGCGCGTGAAGAAAAGGAAAGACCTATACCGATATCTGTTGTTAGAAAGAGATGAACATACATATTTAGTTACGTCACTAGCTGCTGCATGTTCATTGGCGCGTACGTAATAACTATTATTATTATTGTAAATATCAGGCAAGTGGCTGGCATTTACTTTGCCATTATTGAGCGCAGGTAACGCATCTAAAGGTAATAAATCATTGGGGTGGACTCAGTCATTCGCTTGAAGAAGTGCCGGTCAGCCGTAATTTTGGAACAAAATCGGCACACCTATAAAACTGGTAAAACTAGCTCGGGTAGATATGCTTTAAATAGGTACCTAAAATGCATTTCCCAACTCATGGATTGGAAGAGGCGGCCCTATTTCTTTGCCTGCATGTCCCTACACCTGACACCACCGGATTTCTACGTCTGAGGACGTGAGACGACGAGAGACGTTTAGAATGAATTAACAGTGCGTTTGAGAAATGCGACTTAGATACAACAACAGTTGAAATAAGAATAAACTTGTAGCACTCCTCTGGATTCGTCGGGAGATAAAAAGGTGTCATGCATCCAATGGAGTAAGTAAATTTGAGCAAAATTAATGTCTTTTCTTAACCCCAACAACATCATATCTCATAATACCACAGATACCGTTTATTATATTGTAGTCTGTGACCACAAACTAATGAATGACATCTACCATACCTACCTACCGTTGGAAAGGGTATACGAGATAATTTTTTTTATAATATATAATTATAGTATAATTTAAAATAGCATTTAGTTTTTCTTTTATTGTACAATCTGAAATTTATTCGACTTTGGAAGCGCAAGTTTTTTTGAAACCAAAATGTATCAAATTTGAATAATGTTATTTAAAGTACAAAAATCGGTCCAGAATACAACAAAAAATTCGTGCTATTACAACCAACACAAGGAAAATATGATGACTTAGAAGCGAGATTTTGAATAATAATTATCAACAAAATAATAAAACAGGGGTCAATGGGCTAACAACTTGTCAATGGCCTCAAAACATTGTGTCGGTCCTTCTACCAAACATCCTGTCTAAAGAAAAGTATCCTGGTCCAATTTAGTTTTTCCTTTGACATTTTCAATGTAGTATTTTTTGTTTTTATTTATTCTCCATCATTAGTTAAATGTCTGGGATAGGACCGTGTAGGTCACTTTTTCGATGAAGCAGTATCTTTTACTTTCGAAGACCGTTGATTAAACAGCCGCTGAAACAACAAATATTAGCTTACCTAAATGACGTAAGGCATAGTGTAATTTTTAACAAAAAGGCATATTGTATCAATTATTAAGACGTGACAGGAATCGTAGTTTCGTACAGTTTATATTCACTAGATGGCGCTTTACATTTACGTCACGTTTCTGAATCGCGGTGTTAAGAGTCTCCGCTGTTGAATGACCCTTGCGAATTTCTGTAGAAAATTCATACTTACCTGGCATAGGGGATACCGTGATCATGAAGGCGGTTCCCCCAGGGCGAGGCCTTCCCATTGCACTGCGGTTGGGTTGACCCCTGCGATTATCCCTAATGTGGATAACTCGGATGCGTAATTTTTGGTAGTGGGGACTGCGTACGCGCCGTCCCCTCGGAATTCTAATGTCTTGTCCTATGATCAAAATAGGGTAAAGTGCTATATAATACATAAATCGAATCGCAGACTTTTCTTAAAAAAACATGTCATAGTATCTTGTATCGTAGTCGTACCGACATTGTTTCAGCCACGTTATTGACCGACTTCCAAAAAAGGAGAATATTCATTCGACGAATTAATTTTACTAAAAAGTGATAAGTAAATAAAAAAAACTTTTACAAAAATACAACAAAAACACTACCAAGTAAAGTTTGACTGACACTGGCATGGCCACCATCAGGGATTTTAATTTTGATAACACGAAAAATTTGTCGCCAAATATCAGAATTTGTCGGTCACTAGTTCAAAAGTTATGCCGCTTGGAAGTCATGGTATGAATTTGAAGCGATGCAGTGTAGGAAGCTAAACTAAAATGTCTTGCTTTTTAATCGTTTTTAATTAGATCATGGTAGGCCACTAGTTCTCCCGAGCGAGGCGAAGGATTTGGGAGTTAGACTAGAATCCTGAGTGCAGCGAGGGATTCAAGCTCGCCCAAGACGAAGACACCACCTTTATCCCCGATGAGAAAACTCTTACTTTTCCCACCTACTGCGAGGCAATAAAAACCAATTCGAATAACATTAGTATTTTATTAAACTAAAATAACCGGAGAATACCTAGGTAGGTATGTCACAGAATAAAAATAATAGTTGGTCCACAGGGTGTGTAGATGTTTTAAATTGGGACAAACTTTTTACTTTGTTTTGGTAAAATAAATTGCATACTATTTTTTGTACCTTTATGGTGGATACAATGTTTTGGAACAAAGGTTGTTAACATTAAAATGGTTCCTTGTCCGTCACTGTCTGACTTTTGGGGCTGACTGTACTTACCCGTTGATATATCCATTTATAATTATTCTGGGAATTATCATCATCATTCGTTAATTTGTGACAAGCTTGACATAATTAAAAAACCGGCCAAGTGCGAGTCGGACTCGCGCACGAAGGGTTCCATACCATTATCTATAAAACTAGCAAAAAAATCACGTTTGTTGTATGGGAGCCCCCCTTAAATATTTGTTTTATTTTAATTCAATCATTTATTTTTAAAGTGAATATGTAACTAAATATTCTGTGAATATTTCAAGGGTCTACCTGTTGGCATTATCAATATAGAGCAAAAACGAGTAAAAAATTCACGTTGGTTATATAGGAGCCCCTTAAATATTTATTTATTCTGTTTTTTTGTATTTTTTGTTATAGCGGCAACAGAAATACATCATCTGTGAAAATTTTAACTGTCTAACTATCACGGTTCATGAGATACAGCCTGGTGGCAGACGGACAGACAGACAGACGGCGGAGCCTTAGTAATAGGGTTCCCGTTTTACCCTTTGGGTACGGAACCCTAAAAAGAGCAATTTTTGGGTAGATTTAAAAGTTTTAAAGGAGCGATAAGAGTGCGACGAAGCATAAAGTCACACCTTTCTTGCTCCCTCATTTTTAGTGCTCGAATACACCAACGGCAGAGACATCTGCAGCCAACTCAAAATACCTCATAATCATCATCATTTCAGCCGAATAACGTCCACTGCTGGACATAGGCCTCCCCCAAAGGGGGGGGGGGGGTTGCCATAATCGCCACGCTTGGCAGGCGGGTTGGCGATCGCAGTTTGGTGTTAAAATGCATAGAGAACGCTGCTGCCCATTCTCTAGTAAGTCCCTTAGTCGCCTTTTACGACACCCAGGGGAATAAATGGGGCGGTGCTATTCTTAACGTCCGGCACCACACAGACAAAATACCTGATTGATTGAAACTAGGTGTATCACCCTTCTAATGCCAATGAGCGATGCAACGCACATTCATTTATGAACATCACTGAAATCTGACAAGCAATCGCTAAAAACAACACAAAAATGTTACTCGCATCAGCCAGCCTGCTTACACCACACCAATGTCATTTTGTCGCAACAATACTGCAGTAGGAACCTAAAAAACTGTGCCATTCAATCATACATAACACTATACGTGTAACAAGTGAAATAATATGCAATTATCGGTTACTGTTTCGTACATTCGTCTGTGCGACGAATACAAATGGCGGTGGTGTCATGGCCGCTGGCGAACGCGCGTTGAAGCCATAATGTAGTGAAAATTCGGCGCGTAGTCCTCGAATTTTCTTAGTGGAGTCTATTGTTAATTTTGTTTGATTGCCGTATAAGGACATTTTGTGTTATGCATGGTTAGGCAAGGTATTTGTTTTGGCATTGTCTTTAATGAGTTATTTTTGGTAGTTATATGGGATCCCTAGTGACAGTTTTCCGCTATTTACGCAGATAATGTTTTTTTATTGTATTTCATCCTCAGCTGGGTACGTAGATAGGTAATCTCCTCAGGAATTATCATCATTTACACGGAAGACGCCTACTGCTGGTTATAGGCCTCCACCGGACATAACCACAATGACCGGTCCTGTCATTCTTCGCTCTGGCTAGGAAGTAGGTCTCAGAAAGAGATTTTAGAAACTAATCCAATTGCTCGATCCATTGATAAGATCAATACGGCCAAAGCTGATACCAATCAAGATGTGTAATGGTCCTTAGGTACCCAATGCCTCTATTGGGACTTCGCCAATAAGTTACGATTACGACAGCCTTTCACTCACCCTACGACATTGAGAACTATCTCCATCTTTAGCAGAGGCTTTAAAAAACGTAAGACCTAATGTCTCTGCGTCATAATTTCAGCCGAAAGACGTCTACTGCTGGACATAGGCCTCCCCCAAGCATCGCCACTTCGAGTGGTTCTCTGCCTGGCTCCAAGATAAATAATTTCTTTGACTACGTAAGAATAAGTAGGAAAAGGGGCTAATGCTCTGATGGTCCTAGCCGATGATAGCAAGTTATCACTTGGCTACTGCTACTGTTGCAATGTTCTCACTATTGCTACACTGCACTAGATGATCTGGTGAAGTCATAGTGGAATAATAACAATATAGCAGTTCCACACAAGAAGATTAATGTTACGGTTACGGCTGTGAGGCTGTGTTCCTCAGGGGTTCGGCAGTTGTGGCTGGTAGGTACCTATGTCACACAAACGGCACACCACATTTCGTCATTGACGCAGGCACAGGTGAAATTAGTTCTCGAAATATAGAGGGCGTGACTATCACCTATTAGCGGATCGGTGATGTTGTAGTTTTTAGGGTATCACAAAGGTATAGTCCGAAGAGGAGATTTAAAACCAGAAACTGATTATAATAATGATAAAGTATTTAATGAAAACTCAAAGGTCCCGGATTTGGGGACAGCGTAGGATCGGTGTTTGTGGTGTTCTTTGCGGGATGCCTAGTACTTTTGTTCTGCAATGGACGTCTTTCGGCTGAGATAATTATAAATGAAAGCCTTACTTTTCATTTATAACAAATTTACTACGCCGTCGTTTTATTTTACTACTCGGAGATTTTTGTTTTGGTTTCCTTGCACTGCAAGGTAGTTGCCATTAATTAATTTGCTTATGACATTTCCATCCTGCAATCATTAAATAATGAGTAGGCAAGCTATCCTGACGCATAAGGATCGTTGAACGCAATGACGCAATGAGTCACCTAGAGCTTCGGAATTGGATTATTATATTATTACACGGAAGTACTCTTACCGTCCTTGTCACCGACCACATGTAGACGGCTCCATTTTACTTGTATCATATATGTTCAGAGCAGATAGTGTGACAAGACAGGGTAAATTCGTATTAAATTGTTTTGTTTTTATGAGCATGCTCCTGATTCTGGGAATAAGAGTAGGTACATAACTACCTACAGGTAGTCAAATGAGTCAGGTCGATGCCAATTTCCAAGGACTATTGTGGTAAAAGTATTTTTCCAGTGCTAAGGTATCTAAGCACTTATAGTAAAGTCGACAGTACCTATATCGTGACTGTCGTCTGACCTTTTGGTTTCAATAGATATGTCCTAAGCTACCAGGTTCATCCGGTGGATACCTAGAGGTAACTTACGTTATTCACTCAATTTAACTATGTAGACTGTAGAGAAACTATCCAAGTTCCTGTAGAAAACTATCTAAAATTCTAAATACAGAAGACGCGTGATGTATGGAAGTCAGCGGCAGCGTTTTTCGCCGCCGTAGTATCAAGACTCGCCGCCGTAGTATCAAGACTCGCCGCCGCGGTGGCGCCATGTGTAAGGGTCCATACAATTCCAAGGGTGACTAATACAGCGGTAATCCATCACACTAAACATTTTCAGTAGGCATAAGTAGTTCCTGCCATATTTAAATAATCATGTCGTCGGGTGCCTACCGTGTGAGCTACAGGAAGGATTAAGTATAATACCGTTGTACCTACAATCAGACGTAACTTACGATACGGAAGTGAGGTCTTCATTACGCTATCCGCTTTAAGACTCAGATGTATGCCAGTGACCTTGAGTGATTAGCTTGCGTGTTCTGTACTGAGCTCACGCAACGCGTCGTACGTTCAGCCACTAATAGGACTCGCCCATCAAGGAGCGCTGTCCCCATTTTGACGCAATATTAATTTATTATGCACAAAACAAAATTTATTTTAATAAAACGCGTATACTAAAAGATCAATAATTAAATTATCTTTAAAATTGTGAAGGTTTCAGAAAAATACGCTTGGTAGATTTTGCGCCATTCTCAGTTTTTTATCCGCGTTACACATAACTTTACAAATTAATTTCACTATGTAATTTATACATAATCTAAACTATTCACATAATAAATTATTGAGAAAATGCTCTAATGTATCATATATTTTTTTTAAATCATTAACACTACTCGTTTAGACGTGATCTTCGGTATAAAATCATTAAAAGTCAGTTATCGTCGCCATAAAGGGAAGGGCCTGGTCCACGAAAGAATGTGTTCATGTCTATGAGCAGGCTACCAGACCTTATATTAGTATGTAACTTAAGCCTATCTACCAAAGTTTGAGTTTGCGGTAGATAGGGCTCCAAGATTTCTAGTGCAATGCGCTGCGCTCTACTGCGGTTCGTTGGTAGCTACTGTCTGAGCGTGAGGTTCTAGATTCCATCCCCGGAAAGATTAAAATGTTATTGGGTTTTTCTATTTAAAAACTCCCAGAAACAGCCCAGAGTATGGATTTGAGCCCTCTTATTGGCTCACCCCTTAGGGACCTCTTTCACTCATAACTGCCTTCTCCTTCGAGGAAGACGGCCGTGATGTTGTTATGTTGTTTTTACTTACGAAGTAAATAAGACGACGCAGTAAATGGCGCCGTCTGGTTTTGTTACCAAGTTACTGGAATCACCAAGAAGGTCGGATGAACGATAAAGACACTGGCTGCTGAGTCACTCTAGCAGAGCGTCACATCGATGGTTGCGTGGCGGCTGTCTTCTGATGACGGAAGATGATGTCAGGAGGCCGCTGTCGTACCATATCCACGACGAACTTCTATATTCCGGCATAATCCTGATGATATTGAAGCTGTTTAACCACTATTACGATGATCACTTCTGGTAAAGACTATGCTGTGCCGTTAAGTAAATAAATAAGTTTGTACATCTGTAGGTCATTTAGTTGTCCGCGATGTAGAGTGGAACGGTGACATTACCTACTCGCAATGAGTAGGTAGTTATGTATAATTTATGATCTAGATAACTTGCTTAATTATTATTTTTATAAATATGCAGGTAGGTTTCTATTAAGTAATGTATACCTACGTGTTATCTAAGACTTTTTATTTTACTTATTGCTACTGAGTAATAAATTATTTTAGTTCTTGTTAAATATGGAAATAAATAACTATAATAAAACAAATTATTTATTTAATTTTTTTGCAGTCGGGTTATTTTTTTTTTATAATTTGTTTTATTTAAAGCTTTTTAGTGTTATTAATGAACATATTGTTCAGTTAAGTATTGACTTAGCAAGATAAGATAGGATAGGTTTAAGAAAAGCTAGCTTCTGCCCGCGACTTGGCGTGGAAGTAGTAGAATAGCCACATTTTTGTAGAAAACGGCCTCGTTGGACTAGTGGTTGGAAGCGCTAATGTTGAGCATGAGGTCCTGGGTTCGATTCCCGGGTCTGGCATAGTGTTATTGGGTTTTTCATCTGAAATTTCTCAGAAACAGTCCGAATTCGGAGTTTGTGCCCGGTTAGTGGCAATAGGCTCGCCCCCTATTACATGGGACCTAAATATAACTAGCGAAATGTGGATGTACTATACGGTACACTTCTGCCTAACCCTTATACAGGCGTGATGTTATGTTATTTTTTATAAAAAAATCCCTGTATACTTAACGTGACCATTTATTTTTTTTGTCAGAGCGGGACGCTTGCGGAATTCAACAAAAAAACAACTTATTTTACTACTAAATACCTACTATTTATTAAAAAAAGAAAAGGACATGGAAAAAACAATATAATTATTAGGAATATTAATATGTAATTTTTACATTACATTGTAGTTGAAGACACATTTTGTTTTGTATTAGTCGGTGGAGCAAATCATTTTCAAAATGCCGGGTCTAATGGAGCTTATCACATGATTGGTCGATGTTAGTCTTTGTAATTAAAATGGCTTTCAGAACTGGGATACTTAACTGTGTTTTGGCTCTTGTCCATATTTTATTTTATTCATCAAATCGGCCTATCGCCCGC
Source organism: Tiliacea aurago (assembly GCA_948098905.1). Classification (NCBI taxonomy): domain Eukaryota; kingdom Metazoa; phylum Arthropoda; class Insecta; order Lepidoptera; family Noctuidae; genus Tiliacea; species Tiliacea aurago. The sequence goes on along the minus strand of OX402583.1, from coordinate 1,815,374 downwards.
GCGTTTCGAATTCAATGAATATACTCGTAGGTAGTTAAGGATACGTTTAATGAATTTATCGATTGATCCCTTTGTAAAAGCGGGACATTTTTGCTCTGGTTGGAGACAACGGGACAGACAGCCAGAAAGCGGGACTGTCCCGCCCAAAGCGGCACGAATGGTCACGTTATGTATACTACGTTTGTAGTTTTGATCTCAGCAGCCAAAATACACACGAGACTCAAGACTGGTGCGCGGGAGCAAGTGACGTTCAGTTGTCCGTGTGAGAACCAGTTTTAGTCCTGAAGTCGACTCAGCAGTTTTCAGTTGGAATTCCCCATTATTATATACATATAGTATAGCTTCAAGTTTTTTATGCGAACAGACAGCTGTGCTGCTGGGGATTTTGTTGCGCCACTTCTTCCCAGCTAAAGCACTAGGAAGTGGTGAAGGGTGGGCGTTTTTGGAGGACTGTCTCATGTAATTTTTGACGTTCGAAAAGTGCTGATTCTCAGCCTAGTTTGAATAAATGACTTCTGATTCTGATTTTCTGATTTTGTACAAAATCCGATGCATCAAATCTCAGTTGGTCTACTCTCTCATATGTAACAGGATCTATTGACATAAAAAAAGTGAAAATTTCTCGTTTTCTTGCTGACTGTAATTTATTTTTTAAATCTGTGAATGTAGATCAAAATGTCTCAAAATTTTAAGTATAGTCTCCTAAGACAACTACAACGGTTAAGATATCCTTACTTTCCATCTTAAAAATCCACCCCGCATATGCCATGATGACTGCTTAGCCCCATAAAGATATAGCGTGATGATAATCAATTAAAAGGTTAAATCTGTAACAATCTGCAATGTTCTAACCGTTTGGCTAGTCTTTTTACAATTTGCTGTAAACCATACCGGAATACAAACATAATGCAATATTGCTCATCCCCCATAGTAAATAGCGTCATAATATATTATAATCTACCAGGTGACCAGACTTATATTATATACAAAAATTTAACAAAATGTATCCGTGTATATTTGCGTGATGCTGGAACATACATTCAGACAAACAAACAAAAATTCTAAAAACTATATTTTTGGCATTAGAACGATCCCAGACCTCACTCCAATTACTTTTTTCAAAAATAGTCAATGTACAATTTTAACTCCGATACGATTTTATTATTTAAGAAAATGTACTTTTTTGTAGTTCGTGTCAAAATAGTAGCATAGAAGTGTTATAATACATATATATATTTGGAATTGGCTATTTACTAGCTTTAATTTGATACCCATATTAATATAATCACAAAATATATTTTTTTATTCCCCCTCTCTTTTTTGATCCGCAGATCATGTCACTTCCGCAAATAAAACGAGTCTAAGGATACCTCATATGTTAAAATCCATCAAGCCGTTTAGCCTACAGAGCGTGCCAAAGAAATGGACATACATACATACACTTGAAAAACATAACCCTCCTTCTGGAGCAGTCAGGTAAAAAATCTACAGATTGGTTGTACCAAGGAAAAGCATATTATAACATTAAAGACTACGTTGAAGACAAGGAAGTTTGGCATTAATTCCTTCTGCACATGTGGCTTCCCTGGTACCTCATTAACGGCAAAACTATGTAAATGTCTATTAACTGCTCCGAAATCACGATGTATATTTTAATTTTATTTTTTTACAAACTTCACGGACATTACCTTTTTCTTATTTGACATTATATACCTACAATTTTAATTTCAACAAGGTTTCTAACTTTTATTATTTATTATTGTTGTTTTGTTAATGTGAAAACGTTGTAGGCTTAACACACTGTAGATTTGTAGACCATTTTCTACACTGTCCGTGGTAGGTACCTATTAACACTAATTTGAAAACACTATAAAACCCAATTATTTCTTAAAATAGTAACCGTGGAGTTTCCTGCCGATTCTTTTTCATAGGAAACAACCAATTGGAACCGTGCACCTAGCTTCTGACGTTTCATAAGTGCCTATTATGTGATATAAAATATTTAGATTTTATAAAATAATTAGACGTATTCCTTACCGAACCGTCCATTAAAAAGTAATTAAATAAAAAAATATATTTACGACCACAAACTTAATCATTTCCGGAAACAAAAAATTATTTAACTAATAAAATATACCTAGTAATGGCTGGCTGTATTGAGAACAGCCAGTATAAATGTTGACAAATCCAAGATATCATCGATATAATTAGTTATAGTTCTAACTTATTAATTAATCTAACATTAATTATGTAATAATTTAATGTTAGACACTATACATCTAGGGGCTGATATAATGTTTTGAGACTTACTTAGGCATCCTAAAAATTATGACTTTAACAAACAAAAGTTAAAAAAATTATCATTACAAAAGGTCTACTTTTTGCCATTGTATTCGGAAAATATCTAAAAAGGGCCTAGCCCAGCCCACAATGAAAGAAAGAAAGAAAGAAAAATAATTTTAATTGTCACAGAAAAAACGTGCGTACGAAAACATATTATGTAATAAACTCGAAGGGTACACAACACAGATCTAAGTACTATCACAAACAAACAAATAGTCGGAAGCTGCACGTCATGACTGTGACAACAAGGCTTGCACTCAGCATGATGCTATGCTATGGGGGACCCACAGCACAGCGCTGATTTTCAGTGGTCACTGATGATTTAGCCTGCAGCCTCAAATGTACTTGGCTCCATAATGATATAACATACAATATAAATTATTTTATTTTCCTTTTTATAGAAGAAAATTATTAATGACACGTAAAATATCATCGCCAACGCCAGTCTCTGGTATGCGCGGGAGATGAAATCTGTGTCCTTTGTACGTACGGATACATTACGAGCACTTGCGGCGATCTTAGACGCTTTACTAGTCGGGGAGCTGTTGTACAAGCTGGTTCTGTTATTTGCTTAGAAAACAATCTTGCATTTCAAACTTCAGTTATGTTACCACAAAGTTTCATAAGCTGTATATCGAAGATTTCATATCTTTTCATAGTTTTAGTGGCTTCTGACATCTGCTGGGCCTCGAAAGAACAAAATCCTAAGCTGGATCGTTGTAATAGATGGTTGGGAATACCTTTGTGGATCATGATTACCGCTGCCGATTCATGAAGAATTTCAACATCTCAATGAGAGGCGTGAGAAATAAATTAAGTCACCACCAAGTACTACCAGACTACCTACGTTCTGGTGCATAGATCATGAAACAGCCTTTTTACCTCCTTAGATTCAAACTCAGTTTCACTTACGTACTTTGCAGAATTCCAAGCAGTTTCAATGTTAAATGAGCCGGTACCTCCTAGTGCTCATTGTACTATTAGGTACAATGCCACATTGTGTTAGTTCTTACATCTGTCCAAATTATTACTGCGTTGGTATCACCCGATAATGGCAATTTTATTACAGCTTAAGTAATGCTAACATTGTTATGTTTTTGTGATTGTTGAGTTCATCTTAAATTTGAGATAATATTGGTCCTGGACAAGAGGAAGAGAGAGTGGCCAGACTGATAAGCAGCTATTTCATCAACCTTTAATTATTGACTATTTTCAACACCTACTTTTCAGAAGTTTTCGACAGGTATTTTATTAAGTTTTTCAGTAGCAGGGATCTTTTACGGATATTTACCTAAAACCGAGCAGTACTAAAGTAGGTACCATACCTAAGCTATAGCGTAGGTATCCTTCAAGAAATTCAGGCATGATATTTTAAAATTACGTTTATACATCTGGTTGTAAATAAAATACTGATAGTGTTCAATCAAGTGCACATTCGCACGCTAGCTCCTACACTATATACTCGAAGAGAGACTGGTCTGGTTGTACTTGGCCTTGCTGAACGCGTCTCTGGTTGTACAACCGGTCGCGGGGTTCCAGTGGACTTATTTATGGTATAAATATTTACGAGAGATCTGTCAAAGAATCTTGAGGACTGTCTAAATTGTTAAGTAATCAATTGATCGTTGTGAATGCAAATGTAACTCTGTCTGTCTGTAAATGTATGGCGGCTAAAGCGCTGAACCGATTTGGGTGCATTTTACTATAGAGATAGCCAGTTAAAACCAGGGACCATTTTGGTAACCCATTGAAAGGGTTTTCGATAGGGTTTTTCTAAAATGGTAACCAAAATGGTCCCTGGGTAGAATAGAGCTAGAATTGGTCATGCTACGCGTGCTGGGCGGATATCAAAATAACATAATATTATGATTTTTTCATGTTACTGGGTTTCAAGTAGGTATAGAACCCATTCAATGGGTTATCATGTAACCCTTTCAATGGGTTTCTAGCATAAAATCCTTTCAATGGGTTACATCATGATAAAGGTAGCCCATTTAATGGGTTACCCCTTCGAAAGGCTTAACTCTTAACCGGGGTTGTACGGGGTTGTTAAAACCAGTGGAAGGACATTGACAACCCAAAGGTGGACTGGTTGAGAAGCCGCCTGTGTAGCACTGCAGAAGTACATGAAGTTTACATAAATAAATATATTGGTTTTACCACATTAGACGAAATAACCACTAGGTAAAGGAGTGAGGTAAAGTTTAGGAAAATTCAAAATCCAGGCGGACGAAGTCGCGGGCAAAGCGCTAGTAGGTATCTTTAACAACGAGTTTTGAGGACTTCCTAAATAATTACCGCAATAGATTAATAATTGTGTCATAAATATTAATAAAACGTATTCTTATGTAATTGGATCATTTATGTACCTACCTATGTAAGGAAGTTTTTAGTAATGATTGATAGAACCTGTTTAGTTGTAATTATTTTGGCTGCAGTTTTTGAAGATAATTAAGGTGTGTTAAAAGGCTAAATACATGCATATTATAACACTCAAATATCCTCACAGGTAAGGATGATAATTAGCTTTAGTTTCTGATGGTCCAAGGATAGTTTGACTAATGATTCATTATCATCATCATTTCAGCCGAAAGACACAAACCCTCCCCTTTAGGGCTATGTCCAGCAGTGGGCCGCTGGACATAGCCCTAAAGGGGAGGGTTTGCCATAATCGCCACGCTTGGCAGGCGGGTTGGCAATCACAGTATGGTAAAATGCATAGAGAGCACTGCTGCCCATTCTCTAGTAAGTCCGTCACCTTTACGACACTCACGGGAAGAAAAAGGATGGTGCTATTATTTACGTCCGGCACCACAGGGTACACGGATTAATGATTACCAAATTCAAATCTCCTAGTCCTCTGTAATCTATGGGGGAAAATAATTATTATACAAACTATTATGATTGATTACTTTGATTAGGTAACAATTAAATTGTAGTTTGTAGGTACCCAAATTGTGGTATGAAACCCCAGGTGGATTTTATTACCGTAGGTGGTAAAAGACTAAATACTGATTAACACTGGCCCCCTAGTGTTTCGCGTTAAACCAGAACAATAAGCGATTAAAATTAATATATTACTAGATAATAGATTAATTTTAATCGCTTATTGTTCTGGTAAGTTATTGAACTGTAAGTTATTGATTGTAAATTTTTGAATGTCCAGCTACAAATGCTAACTACCAAAATTAGAATAACCTTTGCTTAAAATGTTTAGGTATTACCTTCTATGGGCCCTTCGGCAAAGCACTACTAACTGTATCGAATATGAATTTCTAGGTTTTAAGTTTATTTATGAATCTTTGCAAATTTGCAATTTCCGTGGAGTTTCTTGCCGTTCTTCTCCATAGGTACCTACTAAGCTTTGGAATCGGCAACTAGCTTCATCTTTATGACTGACCGACTCCTTGACAATTCAAAAGTGCCTGCAATTGGTTTATTTGAAATAAATTCTTTCCCCCTTATTACAAAACAAGGTTTATCTTCAGACCCGGGTTTAAAACATGGAGCCATTATTGAATTTCGAACTTAATTCCGACTATGGTAAAGTTCCTAAACACAAAACTGACAACTTAGTACCAAATTAAGTTTTCAGTTTTGTAAAAACAACGGTATTTCAATCACGGTTACGTTCTTATTACAAAAACTAGCTCCATGGTTTAAGCCATGTCAAATATAAATGTTGTTTTTTAATAAGGCGGGTAGAGTTTTGAGTTTTGATTCGTTTTGATATAGGATCCCACCTATGTAGGCTATAAGTAAAGTCAAAGTAAAAATATTTATTTCAATCAAATAGGCATATAAAAGACACTTTTGAACGTCAAAACTTACAAAAAATTAAATCAAGAATCAAAATCAAAATATTAATTATTTCACATAGACCTACATATATGAAACGTCAGAAGCTGGTGCACGGTTCCAATTGGTCATTTCCTATGGAGAAGAGCCGGCAAGAAACTACACGGATATATTTGATAAATGATTCTAGTACCTACCTACTTGATCTTTTGAAAAGTTTCTGCTGGAGACAATTTTCCGAATCGAACCTCTCACATTTACATCCGATTTCTGGAATGATAGTCAACACGAATATTCGCTAACAAATTATAAAACGCATGTCAACTGCTTGTGACTGCAGGTTGACTGAATTATCAACAGCCAATCGGATCACTGGAAATGAGTTTAACTTTAACACATCGTTAAATGTCGCTCCAGAAACCGTCTGTTAGTATCGTTTAAGATATCCCAGTGCGAGTTGGGTAGTTAGTTTGAACAGTACAACAAATAATCGTCATTAGGAAATTAGGAATCGGACGTAAACGACCTTATCGGAGAAATGCGTGACTGCTGTACATAAACACACATGTTTAAAACAAAAGTCTTTAGCTTTGACCCCATTTGAACAATCAATGTACTTCGGCGTGTTACCGTGAAGTGCTTTTACAGGAAAATCTATAGAAAATATAATTGTAATGAGGTCGAGGAAATCGGTATGCAGGTCAGATTAAGATAAGATCTATTTCTACTTTTGTACCACTTCTTGTTTGCTCCTTAAACGTTTACGTAAGTTGATAACGATTGTTTCCACTTTAAATCAATCTTTCAACTGATTGATTGAGTTCCTAACCTAGTAATAAGCACTAATAGCAAGTCATGTCCCTATTATCATTTTCGGGGCAGCTGCTCTGAAAGTTAGTAACAGGGCTTTCTCAAAGAATTGCTGTGTGAGGAATGATCTCAATCCAAGTTACCAGTTACAAGGAAACAGGAACAAGGAACCTTTCCAAAAGGTCTAATTGAGCTGGCTCCACAGCGCCTCCCTATGTCCCTGGAACTCAGGCTGTTTCGTCATCTGAATATTCATCTGGAACAAAAACAGTTATTATAATTAATTATTTACACATTTTATTTTTTATCTTGTTGCCTTATCAAGACTAAACCCAGCCATGTCATTTGCACATAAAAAAACTAAATTATAACTAGCGTATTTCCTCCATGAATAATTAGTAAATGTGTCAACCGAAACATAACTGACCAACGGGGGTGTTACGTTACCATAGGGCTCTGCGGAGAATAACAATATCAGACCAACCACTGTGGTAACTTAGCGACATTATAAATACAAGTGGCGGTGTAGCAAACGGCAGACGTGTGTTGTGATCGCTCGCCATACCGCGCGCGAAACGCGGGAAATTTGACAAGCAGCCATGTTGGTTTTGAAGGTGAGTTTATGGTTAGAAATTTTGGCGGGGAATTTTTTGACGTTACTTTTTGGGCGGTAAATGTTGACGTTTAGGCGGCCATGTTATTTTCTTTTTTAAGTTTTGGGCAGCGGAAAATTCGGTTTATTATTATTCAAGTTGTGTTTTTTTGTGCCGGCATTGATTTTTTATTGTAAAGGTTTGTGTTATTGTTCGGATTGTCATGTAATAGTGCGCTAATAATAATTATCAAGGTGTGAATCATTGAGTATTCAACGTTGAATACTATTATGAGAATGTTCTGTGACCTTATGGTTTCTTATGGATACCTGTTGGCTATTATTATACAAAGGCTTATGTTGGACATGGATTTAAACGTGAATTCTGTAAGAAAAGAATGCTTGACGGTAACTTCTGTGTTCAGAAGCCATTAAGTTTCAAGTAAATATCATTGGCAGCATCTCACACTTTGGTAGCCAACCAGTACCGTGATTTTCAAACAAAGTGCGTATCAAATTGATTACAACAAATCTTTTAAGTACAACTTTAACAGAATAATGATGTTTCTCGAAACACAACAGTCCCATGGAATAATTACAAATAATTATCTCAATTTTACCATGGTTTGCCTTATCTCATCTCCAACAAATTATCATGATACCTTCATTTAGCAAGAATAATTAGAGCTTCAGAATTAATGTGAATTTCTCACGGGATTGTTGTAATGTTACACTTAGTGCTTATGTTCGTCCATTAGCGACCAATGTGCAATGTTAGCGCAATTTGCTCTGTATCTTAGAAAAGTTCTCTGTTCGGCTAAGTGACTTTTGTGTTCTTGAAGTAAGTTATTAGAATTAACTGTCTTAATTGTTGCTTTTATTGCGTAAATTTGCTTTTGATAGTGTTAGTAATTTTAAGTTAGATTTAAGTACTTATGTAGATAATTAGAGCAGTCGTGATTTTTTTTAAATTATTATTAATACTAGTTTTTTTTAGCGTAACACACGGTATGAACTAAGTTTTCTGAACATTTTGTTGAACGAAACGAACCTTGTACGTTGGTACACAGGAGCTATTGCAATTTGCACGATTACTCAAACACGCTATTGCCCCCGTAAAGTTGACAACTTGATGGAATATTACAATGCATACCAACTGGTTATACTTAAGGCTTCGTTCGGATAGTCGCGGGGTGATCCTCCTCGGCCTAAATAATTATGTAGGTACCTATCATAAATTAATGATGTCGATGTCATACAATCGCGTTAACTGTCAAAAGTGATTAATTTCCTGTAAGATTGTAGTCATTTTTACAGGGTGATGTTACCAAACAATCCTACTATACTATGGATTCCTACTAAAATTGGAAAATGTTTTTTTTTCTATCACGGCATTTTTGATCGTAGCTTTGAATTATTCTAATTGTAGATCTAGCCTGCCTTGCATGTTACTTAAATTCGGAATTGCGGGTGTGATCGATGTTGTACAATTAACAATACACGCAGACGTCACCCGCGTCGCGCCAGTCTGAACTTAGCCTAAAGGGAACTGAGAAGTAAACAAGTTTACGTAAATGCGTGGACAAGGCCAGAAAGTAAGTTAAAATTAAGGCTAAATGTTTTCCGCAACATCATTTCGTTACCAATAAGGACATCTTGTGATAATAGGTGAGATTGAAAGTGATACTTTTAGTTCAAACAAGAAAAACTATATGAACTATACAACTCCGCCCCTAAAACGACCCACTGACCTGTCTTTCCTATTTTGTTAATAGGTTTTTTTTCTATAAATAAACATGGCCGGTATGAAAGGGTAATTGGTATCTACTAGGTCTTTTTAAAAACCTGCACCTCAACTCTCTGTCCTCCGCCTTCCGCATCCAGTCTGTTCCAGCCACCTTCTGTCCATCTAGCTGGGAGTCTTACACTACGCTTGCCGATACACGGTCTCCATTCCAGGACACGTTTGCTCCACCATCGGTCCTTCAATAATAATGACTAGCCCACTGCCACTTCAGCTTGTTCACTCTGCAAGCTACATATGTCAGTGATTCCAGTTCTTCTGTTTTTACGATTGCTTGAGATGATATTCTCATTTAGCTTGTGTTGACACAAAAAAGACGAGGAGCAGTAATTTGGTTTGATAAGCTACGACGAAGAACTACGTGTTCAACAATTCGATTGATGGTCATCGGAAGATAGTGTAATAATCGCTAGGTTTTGAAGGTTGGGTAAAGTGCAGCCCATCATGGTGTTTTATACGACAGTTCCTTCCTGCTAGAGCTTTTTGGTGAGTCCTAAGTACGATTGAAAGTTTTCTGGGGTTGCCTGGTGGCGGTATCAAGACCAGCACAAATTTGGCCTTAAACCTATCCAACTGCTTTATTCCACTCTACCTTTGACAAACCAATTTGCCCAAACATTTAGCGTTTGTTTGTGGTTGAAATTCCAATAATAACCGATAAGTAATCTATTTCACAAGTTGTAAGTTGGAATGTAACACAAAAGTACGTGGGCGCGGCCGTTGCCTCACTTCGATGATAGACTTGCAACTTGCAGCTATCATAGCTTGAGCTAGGTAATAGATCGGTAAGGGGACGGCAGTGTTATTAGTGTCGAATCTGCTTGATCCAATTTTGCGGGGATGATGCTATAATATCTGTTGTTGGCATGTTTTTTCGTGATACATGTGATTACTCTGATAACATGTTAGAAATAATTATTATCTTTAATGTGTGTGGCAAATTCTACCTACAATACTAACGAATAGATAGAATATCTTATTCTATAATAAGTACACCATATAAATTAAGTACAGATACAAATGTAGACATTTTACATAGGGTAACGCAACGGGTGGTCTTATCGCTAAAAGCGATCTTTAAAAGACAACCTATGGATGGATTAATTCGTTTAGGCTCCGGAGCTTTCAAAATTGAGGCGATGTATCGCAGGATTGAGTGATCAAGATTGAGAATAAAATTTTCCCATGAAGTAAATTTCAAGCAAGTCATGCGTAAATTGCTTCAAAATAAGTTTAATAAGTTCACAACAACAAAATATATTTCAGTCCAAAACCTTGGAAAATAGAAGGCAAATGGATAATGATCCTGACTCACTGACGAACTGAACTAGTTAGAATTAGTTTTATCTCTATTAGCAACGCAATAAAGTAATATTTAAGATAATTACAAAAATTACAGATGAAGAACAAAGTTTTTCTTAATAAGGATGCAATATTGTTCTTAATTGGTGGACCAATTTTACCCTTAATTGTTTGGTCATGGTCAAAAGCATCTCTGCCGCATTCCTGATTGGAGAAATCAGTTGTCTTCTTCATAATTTTCTCTGCCTACAAAAAACATAAACGCAAACATGTACTAAAAATGTGCAACTGTTAAGTTATCGATGTGTATGAACAGTTAAGGTCTGCTAAATTATTAAAATAGATCTGATTTTTACATTAAATATTAAATTAATCATCATCTTAAGCTGCATAATAGGTAGTTCTCAACAATTTTTTTTTTATTTTTTTATTTAGGATGGTTGTGGTTTTTTTTTATATTAAATGTGCTTACAGCAGTTAAAATAACTAGATACTTATTTGGTAGGTTTTACTCAATTTTCACCACAACTTTCCATTAAATGTACCTTTCAAAAGATCTCAAAACTTCCTTCCACTATGTCTAAAGTAGAACCAGAAGTACTTCCTAACCTCAAAATCTATAGGCCACAAAGCAGTCATTATTATTCTATAGACTAAGCAATCAGTATGCAGGTCTTGTTCATAGAAATAGTTATCTTTGCAACGCAACCCACTTCAGTTTACTCAACAAATGTTTACAAAACAATTACGTTCCTTTTATCTTTTGTTTTAAATCAAGTTCAATTCTGACTGTTCTCCTATGCATGACAATATTGGCTGTATAGACTCTTGAAAATGTCACTGTTCTGTGTACAAAAAAAAAGAGTACAGTGAATTCAATCGTATGACGCCTTATTTAAAAGTGGAAGCTTGTTGTCTATGCGTTCTATGTGAAATCAGTTTTTCTCGGTTTTGTTATTAGATAATTGAAGTATTGTCGCGGTTAATTATTGTCTTTCGACAATTTACTAATATCAATAAATTACGTAGTATTATGCCTTTGTTTACGTTGTAGTAAAGCTGCAAAATAATACTAAATTATACATAAATTATACAACATGTCCCAGAATTAATGCAAAACCTCTCAATGGGTCATTGTACTCATCATTATGAACTTAGATTTTGAACAACTTTTACTATGGGACCAAAACTGATTCACGAAAAAAAAATCAGCTTCCCTACATTTGACGCGTTAATAAGGTTGAAAAGTGGTCGGCCGGGCAACGACCGGGAACTTTCGCGGTGGTACTTAACTTACATGGAAAACTCAAAACTCTTAAAAAAAATGTAAACAATTAATTCCTTTTTCAATGTATGCGCTTCTTCATACACAATTACTATTTGAACCAAATGTGGTTTTAGATACTTTATTTCACTCAAAAAGAATAGAATTATTGACTTTTATGAGGAAAAATATAATAATTAAAATGTAGGCTATTAGAATATTGAAAGATCATTTACTTACTGAACATAATGTACCTAACTGAAATGTTTTAATTAAATACAACCAAGGTCATTTGTTTTAATAACACCTATCACACAATTAATATTATTTAGAAACTAAATTAAAACTCATACTTTAACACGCAATATTTTCTTAGCATTGGTCAATTCACTTGAATGGACCAATGCTAAGAAAAAAATGCTAATGTTTTATCAATAAAATAATCTACCAATTACTTGGTATTGCTCAAGTTATTGTTTTGCACAAAACAAGTGAACGGCCAGACGTGGGTTTTTAAGCACGGATATGACGAATTTAAGGAAGTAGATCTTGAAATTAAATTGCACGAGTTTATTTGTCGATATGTAATCATGGGTTTCCTAATATAGAGCAATCAAGTTTCAAAGGTGACGGTGTGATTCTGCAGCGCTGGGGCTCTGTCTCGAATAGGGTCGCAGCATTATGCTGAGCGGTGGCCGTTTTGCGTGGATGTGACGCATATTTTCCCCTACTTGTTCTTTTTGTATCTATGTTCTTTCTTTGCGTCATGTTTACCGCAAATAAACGTATTTTCTTTCTTTTCTTTTTATTTATATTCTTTATTATTTATCGTAGATCATATAAAGTTCTTAGTTAATTATATTGTACTAGCTGTGCCCCGCGGTTTCACCCGCGTAAGTCTCGATCCCTTGGGAATATAGGGATAAAAAGTAGCCTATATGTTAATCCAGGGTGTCAGCTACCTCGATACAAAATTTTATCAAAATTGGCCCAGCCGTTTTTACGTGAAAGAGTAACAAACATCCATCCATCCATACTTACAACTTTCGCGTTTATAATATTAGTAGAATTTTAGTAAAGTAACTTCAATTTAAAGTAAACTGTCTTTAGGTACTGATTTATTATGATTTATCTTAACCCAGGTGTATGTAAGGAGCGTAGCAGGTGGCGTCCTATAGTTTCTGCCTACCCTCATGGGAAGAAGGCGTGAGCTTATGTGTGTATATGTATGTATGTACAAATGTTATTTTGGTAAAATAACTTCCATTTAAAGTAAACTCTACTGATTTATTATCTGATTTCAAAGGACGATTTATTGAATATTATTTTATTATCAGTACTTGTGTACACTTGTACAGGCAATCCCTTTAATTGTACTTACTAAACTTTTACTTTTAATTAGCTTGAACTAGTACCTCTTACATAACATCACGTCTATAATCCTCTAAGGGTTGGGCAGAAGTCCACCAGTTATGGTTAAATAATAGTGACAATGACACACGTAGGTATAACACATGAACAAAGTGTTTTTATTATAATATCAGACTCTTATGAAAGTGGAACGAACTGGTGTAAAGTAATAAACACTATCCTAAGTTTTAAAATAATTATCTCGTAAATAATTAAGTTATATAAAAATTGCTTATTAGTCTTAAAGGTTAGATTGTAATTAATTATTAAGAACTTGGTTCTTTTAATAAAGCACAAAAATGTATGTTTTGTTCTAATATAATTGCCCATTGCCATCAAATCAAAATCCAATAACACTAGTAAGTAGCATGGCCCTATGCTCAGCAACGAGGACATACGGATGTCAAAACATAAACTCGATCAACAAAAGAAAAAAAAACTATAATAATAAAAATACAGTTGTTACATTTCTTTTCAAATAATTACAATGAAATTACGACACCGTAATACTCGTACCCAATAATTTAATTGCATTAAAATTTAAAACCCATACGACAAGGTCTAATTATAAGTACGTACCTACGAGTAACCGATCAAATGAAAATATATGTAAAAATGACCTTATACCTAATAGTTTTGAGTGCGCCAAAATTAGGCCGCGGTCAGACGATACAACGAATTAAAATTACGTGCGACAGACGCCGCGGTTAAATAGTAGGCTGTTGAAATGTTATGGTGGTACACACGGCTACACATCAAGCTATACATATCCAGTATAAGCTGATCTCGCATTGTATAGGATTTCGTAACAGTGCGAGATCAGCGTAAACTGGAAATGTATAGCTTGATGTGTAGCCGTGTGTACGCGCTTTCAAACATGTTCGATTACTGTCGGATTTAAATAGCTTGCTTGTTTGACTGCTTCTCGAAAATTCGTTGAATAAAGTCACAAGAATAGTGTCGGGAGCTTGTAAGTTTTGCAATGACGAGGTTTTCTTTGATGTGCTGCAAATTGAAATCATATTCAAATATTTTTCCACAGTAATTTAATAATTGTGATCGTTTTACGCACATACATGTAATTGGAGAGCTTTCGTTAAAACGGATAAACAACATAATCTATAATAACTATACTTGACTAACTTACATTGATCCAATTTAGCTACAAAATGTCACGCAGTAGAGACTCCACAACTTACTTCTAATACACGCATGAAGCACACCATGCAATCTGATCCAACAACCGAACAATTACAGTATCATAACATTACATATTCATTCAATCCAATCATATGTAAACGACATATCAAAACGACACGTCGACAGCAGAAACCAGACATGCCAGATTATTGTCTAACCGTCTGAACACACCCTTATACATCTCATTTACACGCGTACTAAACCACATTCTTAGACAGGTATGCAATGTGAAATAATTATATCAATATTAATGAATGGGTACTTTTTGATATGGCTTGTTGTAATCTCGGTAAATCCATCTGCAGTGGAATAAAAAGCTGATGTGATATTTCCGTGAAGCTTCGAGCATTTTCATGTTGAGTTGTTTTTCTTCAATATGTTGCGATTCGACTCAAATTTTGTCCGAGCAGTGTGTGCCTGGACGGCTCTTATCATTGGCTTCGTTAACATCCTGAAGGGTTCAAGTCGTTGTGCATGATGGGCAGGAAAGGAAGTGATTAAGCGCCTTCTTGTGAGGGGACTCCACACTGTCGCTGTGTTTAGGGGTAAAATGTAAGGGTCTGTAAAATGTACATTTTATTTTATTTCTTGGGAAATAATAATGTTGAAATATAACAGTATTCTGCACAGAAATCTGTTAACTTATCATTTTATTATAGAGCGTCCAAACTATTAACACTAACATAATAAAACAACACTAAACAATGTATTGTCCCTGCGAATGAAGTTATTGACTCGTTTTTTACATTTTAATTTTGACTAGATAGTCAAACTTAAAATGTAAACGTGAAACATAGATATGTTGCAGTTGTTAGTAGGGGGCGGCAACTATATTCCATCATACGGGCACTTGGCCTATTTGTCAACATATTACATAGAATGTATGTGTAGGTAACAAATGTTTCTAGTATTTTATAAATACTAAATACTAAACTAATTTATTAATGTGTTACTCAAAACTTGGGGGCAGCTTAATAATTTACAATTGAAAAACAACAAAGCTTATTATACTATTAATGAATTTCTGACAGAATCTTTTATTTCGACATAGTTTTTATCCATTATTATTGTTTGCTGAATTGACGTTAAATTAATGATTAATTATTACCAATCATGAATATTTGCACGCCTTAGTATGAGGCAAACATTTATGAAGCTTTTTTTTTTAATCATTTTATTCTTACGCATGTTTGAGCAAAAAAATATCACATTACATTTTTTGATATATACGTCTAGAAATCATTAGAAATAATCAATTCATTTAAAATGATCACACACACATTTTAAATGTAAAAAGCCATAGCACAAATAAAAATTATAAAAAATATTAATTAAGAATCATTCTAGTTTTTTTTTATTGCCAAGTGCCCTTGTATGTTTCTTTTACGCAGACGTCGTCTTAGGCAGAAGCTTGTATTGAATATAGTACGAATGTATTGTATCAGTATCATTTACCTCGAAGCGAATATCAATAAGCTATTAAATTCGACTTTGTTTGTGTAGGAAGTGGCACGCAGGCTTCTAAATGTCCTGAATGTTACATAAGCACTGGATCTGTCCAGTATCTAGACTGTAATGTAGTACACATCTATAATGCCTGACTCGCGACTAGTTTGTCAAGAATTAATGGTTATTATACTTAATCAGTGGGTAATGGAATACTTGATCGATTTTCTCTTTGATTTTCCAAAGAAATGAATTATCAGGCGTATGGAGCTTTTAGTTTTATCTCAGTGTGACTGCAGAAGTTTAAAATTGAGCTTCATAGACTTCAGCGAGTAGATGAAATTCTTAAATGCCCTACTATCTCTCATTATAAAAAAAAAGTAAATCAAGTAAATCTAGTAAATTAAGTAGATAATTTTAATTTTAGTTGTATTTTATAATTATTTTTAATTAAGTTTTACTGTTTTTCTGAGGTCACTATGGACGTTCGTATTTTTATTGTATTTTTATGTAACCAAGTTTGGAAGGCGCTGGTGTCTGTGGACTGTAATAAAATGATTTTTGATTAGTACAGACACCAACGATACACTTTTTTCCGTAATATTAATATTTTACCTGAAAAGTTGATTTTTGGGAACAATATTACGTTTTTCTGAAATAATAAAAAATATTATTATTATTAAATAATAACGATTTTTAGTTAGGTATAACTAGATTCTTCGATCAAATAAGTGTACTAATTAGATCAAAAACTATAATTGAGAAACAACATTGGATTTACGTACCTACTCTAAGATTCATGAAGGAACAGACTGATGCTTGCTTGATTACTTTTTCGGTCCAATCTACAAGGAAGAAAAAAGCTATACATTAGCAACCAACTAGATTTATACTTATAGCTTTTTGCTAGCTTTTTATTGGTAGTGCTTACTTACTTACTATAAATCAAAGTATATTTACATATCAAATAGCTACTGGACAAAGATATTTATGCAATGTCATGACAGTGATTTCAAAAACGCAAACTCAAAGGATTTATTTCAATTAAACCAATTACAGGCACTTTTGAATTGTCAAAGAGTCGGTCAGTTAGTCAGAAAGCTGAAGCTATTTGCCCATTCCAAAACGTAGATCTCTATGGAGAAGAACAGGCAAGAAACTCCAAGGAAACTCTTTTAAATCAAGATATTACAAAATCCTGGGTACATTATTCTTGTTGCTTCTATGTGTGAGAACAATGTAAAAAAATATATGATTTAAAAACAATACAAAACATAAAATTAAAAGATTACAAATAAGCCCTGGCAGATAGGAGATGAGGATGACGAGTCTCAATTGACGGCGCCCGTTCACAAACATGTCGCAACGAACATGATTGAAAAAGGCAAGACCATTTAAAAAAAATCTATTTGTTTGCAAGATAGATAGTGTGTAAGGGTAATTAAATCATTAAGAGGAACTATTTTAATTGGATTCTGATCTAGGTGATCTATTTAAGTTCATATTGTGAGCATAGTTCCTTTACCTATTGCGATCAAGGATTTTCCTTTTTTTTGTTTCTTTCAGTAGAGGTACCTACTTAATTTATTTTTTGTTGACTGGACAGGTAATCGAACTCAAGATCTCAAGGTCTCAACGTTTCCAGTAGTGACAAAGATTAATATAGTGTAATTAAATACTTCATCCAAACATGCAATCTCGCACAGATGGTATTTAAAAACTCTTCTTTTCATGATAGTCATTAGGATCATGTAGATGTCGTAACATACTTTATTGTTACATACTTTTGTAATGGCAAACGAAGGTATATAAATTGGCTTTGACCTAAATTTCCCATGTCGTTATCAGGGACCGTACAACCCCGGTTAAGAGTTAAGCCTTTCGAAGAGGTAACCCATTCAATGGGTTACCTTTATCATGATGTAACCCATTGAAAGGGTTTTATACTAGAAACCCAGTGGAAGGGTTACATGATAACCCATTCAATGGGTTCTATACATACTTGAAACTCAGTAACATGAAAAATTCATAATATTATGTTATTTCGATATCCGCCCAGCACGCGTAGCATGACCAATTCTATTTCTATTCTACCATTTTAGAAAAACCCTATCGTAAACCCTTTCAATGGTTAACCAAAATGGTCCCTGGTCGTGATATGCACCATGTATCATGACCACAACACCACCACAGAAAAATCAATCCATAATATAAATAGTTAAATACTAATCTTTAATCTTCATACATTTTGTAACTCGCCGTAGCGTAAGCATTTCCATCAAGTTTTAATCATAAACCAATTTCCACTTACCACGAGCGATATTAATTTTATATACTTACATCAATATAGAATAAGTATATAAACAAAGTATCGTATGTCCGCGTTGACCACAAGGCTAAGTTGCTAAGTTAGGACATTCTCCCTGGTCACAGTGGAAACATTAAACAGTATCTCAACTTGGCTGTTTCGTGATAATTACCTCCGCTCAACAACATACATCACGCCTGTATTTCTCGAAGTGGTAGGTAGAGGGCATAGAAAACCCACGTATTGCCACTCATGTTTAAGTCCATGTAATAGCGGGAGAGACTATTTGCATCAATCGGGTACTTATTCAGACTCTGGACTACAATAACTGGTCAATTCCTAACGGAAAACTCAAAAACAGTTTGCTCGACCGGGAGATCGAACACAGATGGATACTTAAGATCAGCAACCACTTGATAACTAGAACAGCGAGCACTTCACGAAAAGGAAAGTCTCAATGCGCCACCGACAAACTGAAAAGAAAGAAAGAAAAATATTTTATTCGGGACATGCACAAGAAATACAAATATAGCATTTAAAACTAACTTAAACAACAAAAACAACCAAAACTTGTGTGATGCCAAAAAGGTCCCTATCTCAGCATTGCACTGCATTGTGAAGGTCATAAATAAAAGCGCGGTGTGATGTCAGTGGTATGGTCCGTTAGGACCAATGCCTGCTAGGGTTGCGAGTTTGTCCGAAAGGGATATCGTGGCCCTGGCACACAGACAACGGAAGGAACACGGATGGGTTTTAGTCAGTAAAAGTCTGACACGTCATCCCGCTCCGCCCAGAGCGGGAGAACTTATTTGATAATTTCTCACCCAAAAAAAAAAAAAGTGATGTCATGTGCCTTGGGAAGCGAGCTTAAGACCCTATTTACGTTTTTCTTGCCTATGGCATATAATAAATTGAAGTAACAAACTAGCCTCGTCTAGACACTGTGGTATAATATTCAGTGTTGCTTTAACGTATGTTATGGCACAATGTAGTATGCACCGTGTGTAATTGTACCGTGTAGATCAGTCTTTAAGGTTGTGTTCAGTCAACCTTGAGTGATTGTGTCAATTCAGGTGTTTGTTCGTAGTTGGTCCACTGTTTATTTTATATACTGTGCTGTAGGCGTCACCGAGCGAACTAAGTTTCTTGTATCACTACTTTACCAAGAATTTGCAGGAAAAAATATATAGATAGCTGCAACAAATTGTTCGAGAATTTTGTCCTTATAAAGTTTCGTATGGCGTTAGAAGCTGTGTTTTGTAATTGTAGAGACAACTTTGCTTTTAATCACGATATTGAATGGTGTGATGGTTAGAATAAGACACACACGTTAATTTTAATGATGAACCCCTTATTAATAATGTTAGTGGGGGGAATAGTACACGTCATCTCGGTCGAAATAGTCCTCAATCTAGGGAAGGCTGAAGGTGAAGTGTGTGTGTGTCAGATTCCTAGAAATTCCAAATAGGTCAGGCCGTTCGAGAACATTCACGGTTTTGAAAAAAATGGTGTTTAATATAAAACTGGCCAAGTGCGAGTCGAACTCACACACGAAAGATTCCGTAGGACCGTACAATATGTAACACTCCATATTTTTTTTAATACTTTAGTTTAAAAATAAACCCTTTAGTTTTTAAGTATTTTAGTATTATTTTATTTGTTGTTATAGTGGCAATAGAAATACACAATCTGTGAAAATTACAACTATCTATCTATTACGGTTCCTGAGATACAGCCCGCTGACAGACAGACGAACCGACAGCGGAGGCTTCGTAATAGGGTTCCGTTTGGAACCCTTCGAGTCCGGAACCCTAAAAACACAATATAAAGAGCAATACCTAAATGGAAGCTCGGCAAAACATTAAATTATAAATGATTAAGCTCAGTGGTGTTACTTACAAACGCAGACACAACGTTTCAATTAACGAACACTCCCTTTAATAACAAACAAACACAAAGATATAATTACTTTGTACAAAACCTCTAATTACACCGCAACGGTTACGCAACGATTACGCAACGTTGACGCAGCGACAAGATCAAGGGCGCTCACTTCTAACTGTTTGAAATAACTTAACGCTGTTATTTTTTGTAATGTTGTGTAATTTTAACTGAGTTACACGGTTCGTGAAGAAGGTAGTAAAAATATGTCTTGGTCTTGTTTTATTTTTACTTCCGAAATTGGGGTAGTGTGTTTAAAGCAAGCTTGAAACAGTCAGAAAACTATAAGTATAGGGTAAATACACCAGGTAAATGAAACTTCTGCATTCGTTAGAGAAAATAACTCTAGGACGAAAGTCTGTGACATACCTACCTAATCCATTTTATTAATACAAAATAATAAACTGGCTTTAGGTTGCTATACATAAGCAAAAAAATAATGAAATATCATATAAAAATTATTTAGTTTTTGTGCATACATAGAAATAAAAACTAAAACAAAACGTAAAATATTTAAATAAAAAAGAATAAAAATAAAACTATTAAAAGAGGTTTTACACTTCTTGTTGGTCTAACATAGGTTGAACGTGCTTTATGTTTATTATAGAAGAAGAAGAGATGATGGAGTAGGCTCCATCATCTCTTCGTCGTGACTTTCTTTTTCTTTTTTTGAAAAACGTTGCCCCACACTAGGAATTTCTCCTGTATCGTGGGTGCGTTTACAAACATTTAAACTCACTTATACAAACAGCCAGACCCGGAACAACTGCTTGTAGGTCATACAAATAATTGTTACTGACTATTGTTAGGCCGTAAAGACGAGTTCCTTATCGTACGTTATACTTTGCACACTGGCGAATGAGAGCTACACTGTTTCAATCTGGTGACGCGACACCTCTCGATTGTTTTTCTTAATTCAAATGTGCAACACACAAAACAAACAAACTAATTGCACCCAAACTCTCTCTCTCTTTCAATGTCACTCAAACTCTTTCCTCTATCTTTCCAGACTTTAATCCTCTGCACGGTGTGGCTAGCAGTCCACTGCCAGAACTACAACAATGGCCCCACCACGACCCCAGTCCCAATTCTCAAGCAAGTCAACCGACAGAACGACGACGGTTCCTATAGTTACGGCTACGAAGCTGCCGACGGGTCCTTCAAGATCGAAACAAAGTACCCGAACGGAGACGTAGCGGGGAAGTACGGATATGTCGACGAGAATGGAAAGAACAGGGAGATCTCTTATGGAGCCAGCAGTCAAAGAGGGTTCGAGCCTGAAGGTAGGATGGTGGTTGTTTTGGCCGTTTTGTTTTGACGTGATATGAATTTGAGGTAAGGTGTGTGCTCTGAAGTGTGTAACCTTTTACTAAGAAACTCTTAAATCCTCGGTGGACTTCGTACGGAACCATCCATTTAAGGCGGAAGCGTCAGGGTAGCCCGCGAAATTCAAATTTTCTTACTTATTTTGCAATTTGCAGGACAGTAACAAGTTGTATGTTTCATGAAATAGTCATTCAATAGGATTCTACGAAGAGAGTTAGTTGTATAGCTGATTGTAATGGCTGTAATTCTGTAAAACCATATTGGTTATGGCCGCGAATCATATTTAGATCAACATACATACAACCTGTCACTGACCTACAAATTGCAAAAAAACTTAAGAAAATTTGAATTTCGCGGGCTACCTTAGTGCATCGGGGGATGCACTAATGTAGCCCACGAAATTCAAATTTTCAGAAGTAAAAATGATTTGCTGAGAATGAGTTACGAGAGTTTTAATTGAGCTTATTGGGCTGGCTTTGTATAGCCAGAACATCGCTCTATATGTATACCCCGAACTACGAAACACATAACTATACTACGAAAAACCATAATTTGAAAATTTTTGAATGTCTGTGGAGAAGAACATAAACGACTAATTAAGTCCAACCAAAATCGTAGAGCTAGATCATCATCCTCATCATTTCAGCCGAACGAAGTCCACTGCTGGACATAGGCCTCCTCCAGAGAGGGGGGATTTGCCATAATTGCCACGCTTGGCAGGCGGGTTGGCGATCGCAGTATCGTTTTAAAAATGCATAGAGAACGCTGCTGCTCATTCTCTAGTAAGTCCCTTAGTCGCCTCTTTTACGACACCCACGGGAAGAAATGGGCTGGTGCTATTCTTGGGTTGAGCTAGATAATTGGCAACAAATCTAGTGCTATTGTTAATACTTACCCAAGGTATTCGCAAAATCAAAACCTCGATGTTGAAATACAAATTGCTCATCAATTAACAATTCCCCCAACAATTAGTTACTGTATCCATAACATGAGCTCAACAGCTGAGCATAAACTGGAGCGGTTACACCACCGCTCTCTAATTCGCTTCGTGGGGCAATCGACACATCATGGTGTAATGTTATGGTGGTCCGCCTGTACGCCAGTACCCGATGATTTGTCATTTATAGATTTGTGTGGAGTAATGGCTATTAGATACAGATCAACGTTCTTATAATGATACTGTGATAAATATACGCCTTCTTCATTTTGTCTTTTCAGTCTATTATTCTCTTTTTGTGTATCTTGAGCCAGTCACTCACTATAATTTTCTTTTGTCATAGTTACAAATTTTAAATCGAAATACTAAAAAATAACAGTTTAATTGCAATAAGTTGTCTTTACGCATTTCGCAATTTTTTTTTTGTAATTAATAGCAAATTTCACCAATATAATTGTAAATTTGCAAGAGAATTAACGTAACTAGCGCGTTTGCGTTAAGATTTTTATTCTCACCCGTATATTCTTAGTATTATGTTATGATCCATCGGTCAAATTTTAACACATACGAAATAGTTACGTTTAGTTTCTTGCAAACTAACACTTGGGGTACAGATGTGCTAATCGTGCTCAGTTGCATTGGTGAAGTTCGCCCTAAGTATAATAATTTCTAAAGTCATCAGTACCTACTGAACATTTGGAAGAAAAAACGCTTGATATTTTTTGGATATGATTAGGACTTTGAATCTTACGACTCATGTCAGTGAAACAGCATAAAACGAAGGAAAGTTGATACTGTGGTGTGATCATCATACAACACATACACAAATACAACAGTTGATTTCATTGTTGTGCACGTTGCATGATAAGCACTTACAATATTGACAATGCCTAAGGGTTTCTGAAGACAATCGATCTGTCGACATTACAGATTGTTTTGTTCAACGCAATAAAGTTATGGAGGATCTGATCAATAAACTGCACAATCAATAAGGTTTCGAAAAGTGATCGCATCGATTTCCGAATCCATGTGTAACGCTAGGCATATAGTCTAGTGGCACGAGGGGGCTTATTTAGAATTTGTTATGATGTACAATAAAGACTATTTTTTTTTTAAACAGGGAAACAGGGTTATTTTTAAAACGTCAATAACCTCTTAAGAAGTCATTGTACTCATCATTATGAACAACTTTTACTATGGGACCAACACTGAAATCGCGAAAAAAAATCATCTGTTCCCTACATTTATGTTCGAATAATTCGTTAAAATGTAGGGAACAGCTGATTTTTTTTCGCGATTTCAGGTTTGGTCCCATAGTAAAAGTTGTTCATAATCATGAGCACAATGACCCCTTAAGAGATTTCGTGTATGAATAGATACACCTTATATATCTATCTATATCATAACATAACATCACGCCTATAATCCCCGAAGGGTTAGGCAGAGGTACACCTATAGTACACCCACATTTCGCCAGTTATGTTAAAGTCCCATGTAATAAGGGGCGAGCCTATTGCCATCAACCAGGCACGGAGAAAAACCCAATAAAATTTTGGCCAACCTGGGAATCGAACCCAGGACCTCAAGCTCTGCGTAGCGCTTGCTACCACTGACCAACGAGGCGGTCTTTCTATCTATCTATATCCTCAAACTTTAATAGCTTCTAGACGATTATGACATACCTAGACGTAAACAGTGATAATGTTTCCAATGATTGAACAGTCAATTCGTATTCTCTTTTAAAATTCAGTCATATTTTTCTTTCCCAATCTCCTTTCCCCTCATAAAAACGAAAATGAAAAAATATACCACATATATCTTTCACGAAATGGAACAATAAACTCATGGACTAGAAAACCCATATGCTGTCTCGCAATTACTCTGCAAATGGCACTCTGGCAGCAACCTTCACGCCCTGATAATCTACCTAACTATACATGTCTCACTAACTAGAAGATTAGCTTACTTAATACTTGCTAAGTTAAAGTAAACTAAGATTGCAATACTTGTAATTTATTTAAAGTTGATTCGTTATTAGATTGTTAAGCTCTCTTTAATTCTATCATCATCATAATTATTAGCCCGTAAATGACCAACTAAAATTACTCAAAGCCAAAACTAAAAAACCCTTCAAAAGTACAGCCTGCTACACATCTATTTTGTAGAAGTTTTATAAGATCAATTAGTCAGTTAATCAGTCTTTGTTTATCCGATGCACACATTGCATATTTTACATTGATTAAAGTAAAAATTCTCTCAAGACGGAACACGTATACATCGTAAACACAATTTCTAATATAACCCATCACTTTCCAGGCCCCGGCATCATGGTACCCCCACCGACGTTAAACAACCAGCACTCCTCCAACGCGCTCACCGACGGCCAAGAAGATGATGGCCAGTACCGTGAGGACCCCAGCATCTACGAGGACGCGAAGTACAACAGCCGAGCTCAGCCAAGACCTGCCCCGGTCAGGCAGTACCACCAGCCTGCCCAACCTGCACCTGCGAGGCAGTACCAACAAGCGGTTCCTGCCCCTGTCCCAACTGCGGCACCAGCTCCTCAATACGAACAGCAGAGCCAGTTCCGATCAGCTCCTCTGTACTCCCAACAGACCAGTCTCTTCAACCAAGGTCCTCAGCAATTCCCGTCTCAGAACCAATTTCAGTCCCAAAACCAGGAGTTCCGCCCTCAAAGCCAGGTGTACCACCAGCAGCCTCAGTTTTCTTACCAGGGGTACACTCCTCAGCCATACCAGAATGTCCAGAGTCAGGGTTTCCAGCAGAGCCAAGGTTTCCAGCCACAGTACCAGCAGCAGCAGCAACAGCAGAACTACCAGGGCCAGAATCAGAATTTCAACCCATTCTTCGGCCACCCAGCGCAAAACTTTGACCCCAGCTCTGGGTCTTATTCCATTAACTTTACTGGTTAAGTAGTGATGGGCTGTTTGTTATAGTAGTTGTCTGCTGGTGTGCTAGCTATTAGTTAGTGATGGGGTAGACAATACATATTGTAGATTATTTGAGTGTTAGTAGTTATTTGAGCGAGTGATTCTGGTTACGAGTGGGTACTGAAAATAAATCTGAGCTGAGTTAATTTCATCTGATGCCTTTCATAGGCTAAAAGTAGTTCAGCAAGTGCAGTGCATAACATAAATTGCAATACAAAATCAATTGTGATCTTTCTACTTTTACTGCTAAAATGTAAATATGAATCGTCTATCTCAACATTTACGTAAATAAATATTTTGTACAAAATATTGAATATGTAAAGGCCCAAAGTGACGAACGAAACCTTTTTATGATTTTTGTATATTTTTAGTACTAGTCAATTATTTCGGTATGTTTTGTAAAATTTCGAAGGAAGGAGCTTTAATTATATTGTGACTAACAATATGAATTAAGTTATTTATTTTATACTTCTCTCTATTCTAAGGATTTATTGAATAAAACATTTTAATATCTAAATATTATGTGTACGATTGCATACGATTTTGTTGCACGACATTTTATCCTTTTTATTTATGTATTTATATTTATTTATCTAAGTATCTATTTGATTTAGTTATCAGTTTCCAATAATATTAAATCAACATCCATTTTCTACATAACATATTATGTGTATGTATCTATGTGTATATTATTAATTTATTTAATATATTATTTACTCGTATCGGTACATATTTAAATTCAAATTCAAATTCATTTATTTATTGTAAAAATGTATTATTGTAAAGTTAAAATGTATGCAAGTATTGCAAAGTGTATAAATTCTTCAAAATGTTATTTCAAAAATATTGGTACCTAACTGTTTATCTAAGGATATCATTTTTTAATCTACGGATAACAATATTTTGGTAATTATTTACTTAAACTATGTACATATACCATTAGTATTTCAATGTGTATATTAATATAATTTTGGTAACACATTTTCTACATTGTAAACAAGTATTAGCGCGCCAGACCAATCGCAAGTCTTTCTGAAGCTAATTTACCAGTAGAAAAGAACGTGCATGAATCTATAATTATATCTCGAACTGTCTAAACAAGCAGTTTGGTAATTAATTATGGTTGTTTACACAGTAATAGTCAGTAAACTATAGATTCTACTAAAGACTGGAGACAATAATTAAGTGAGAATAAATAAGTATGACGATTTAAGGCAAATAATGCATTTAGCAACAAGTCTGTCACAGCCAGTCTTCGACAGCCAATCTATGGAACTGCAGGCACTTATTTATGGCAGCTTAACTGCGGACTTCAGATTGGTTGATGTTACTAGCTTGAAAGTCATCAAGAGCCACTTGCACGATCAGTCACTAAGATAAATTGGTATCAGGACATATTTTTTTTTTTTTTTAAACGTTGCTCCACACTAGGAATTTCTCCTGTATTGTGGGTGCGTTTACAAACATTTAAATTTACATACACAAACAGCCAGACCCGGAACAACTAATTGTAGGTCATACAAATATTTGTTCCGTGCGGGAATCGAACCCGCGACACGCAGCGCAGCAGCCAATCGCTTAACTAACTGCGCCAACCGTGCCGTCAATTCAAATGTTATTGTATTTTTGTCGTGCAGGCAGGCCTTTACTGGCGAGTGTGTTATTTGCCTTATTTTAAAACCTTAGCAATTCTCTTCAGAAAGACTTGCTTTTGTACTAAGACAGGTATGTGAAACCAATCTGTCTTATTATGTTTCAGCTTTCAGTAAATTGTTTTCAATTTTCTTGTTGTAAAATAACTTTGAAAAGCTCTAAAACTTTGTTAGAAATAGTTTTAATGCAAAAAGTAACCACGACTGAAATTGCAATTTCCATAAAAATATTGCAGCAATCAAATTAGCTGCCAATACAATTTATTATTCAGTTAATATGTTGCCAAACCATCCTTAAATAATATAATATAAATAAATAGCATGTAACAATGAAATAAACATTCAATAAACGAACGATTGATTACGGGCACGCGCAGATTTCAAAATGGGCGCTCGTGCGAAATAATACGTGTTACGATTGTAAATATATGATTAAATAAAGTGTTATGTAATATTATAGTGTGTTTCCTTTTATTGTCGCGGAGAAAGTGCACTAGTTACAGGTCAAAGTATTTGTCATGCACATTATCAGATGGGGAATGGTTGGAAATTGGAGCAGGTATGCAATATGGATGTCATGTATCGCGCATGACGGCATGAGGCAAGCGGAACCTCGATTTTCTTCTTCCTGGCATGAGTAATGGTAGCGTGTGCTTCCTCATAATAACTTACCTTTGTAGTACAAAAAACAATAATCTTAGCACTCAATGAATTATCCACCAGAGGTACTAGGTATTTAATTTAACTAAAGTCTTATTTACTGAAATAATTAGTTAATTATCAATAGCTGAAAGGAAGCAGATATTACAAAAGATTTATCCCATTATTTAACTATCTGAGAAGTTTTACAGTGATCCAATGAAGCATTGTTGCACGTTCACATGCGGAAAAAACCTGGGTAGATCCAGTACTTTTTTGAAGGCAAAATCATTTGCCGCTTATTTGAGGCAATTCCTATTTCATATTATATTTCATAATCTAGTTCAAAAATACAACTGTAATTCAGAATTAAAATAAAATGTATTTTTATAACAACTTTATACCTTATTAAAAATAAAAAAATATTCAATATCTTAACTTAAACTATAATTTAATAAAATAAGATGTCTGATTCTTTCCAAGACTTATAGACAGCTTACATTTTTGGTGGGTTGGAACCCTGACAGGCGCTTTCCTTTGTGCAAATTATTCCATCACCACTGCTCTCAAAACGGTGAAGGCAAACATCGTGAGGAAACAGCCATGTCCTAGAACCAAAAATTCGAAGACATGTGACATCTACCAACCCGCACTGAGCCCGCGTGGTGGATTAAAGTCCACTCCCTACTTGTGTCCCAGCTGTGGGAACATTATAGGGAGATTATGCTTATTATCAATATTTAACGGTTTCAAGGACATTGAACGAGATACTTTAAAAGTTTTAAACGCCTATGGGCGTTTTGTTTCTCTGAACGTGTTAACATCTGTATGGCTATGAAGTATATATCTGAGTATATTGAACTGAAGACCTTTACAACCAGACGCCTTATTTTGGGAAGTAGGTACGACAATAATTATAAGGGCGTTCACGAACTGGTAATTCAAGTATAGAGAGGAAATACCGTAGGCGGCATCTATATCCGGCTCGCGGGTAGGCGGCCTTAGTCACTCGGTCCAAATATTTATGTTGAAGTGTTAGGTATGATTGACATTTTACTGTTTTTAGGGTTCCGTACCTCAAGAGGAAAAAACGGAACCCTTATAGGATCACTTCGTTGTCCGTCTGTCTGTCTGTCTGTCCGTCAGTCTGTCAAAACCCTTTTTCTCGGGAACGCGTGTAAGTATCAAGTTGAAATTAATATCAAATAGTTAAGTTCATAGTCCCTTGGAGCTCTAAAAAAATCAAGCTTCTAAGTCAACGCAATAAAAAAATACGGCGTTTTAAGCGACATTATTGCGTCATATTTCGATACTCGCAAATAAATCAAAACCTACAGGGTACTTCCCGTTGACCTAGAATCATGAAATTTGGCAAGAAGCAAGGTACACAAGTATAGAAAAAAGTCCTAAAATTGTAAATTTGTAGTTTTATCACATATTTTTTTTTTTTTGCTATTACAAACTTATATTTGCAGTTGGAGAATTGACTGTGGAGAATCGATGTATGGTAAAACATGTTTTTCAACTACAATGTTAAGTTTGTTTTTAGGATAAATTCATTCTAACTACGGAACCCTGCCGGTTTTTTCTATAATTTTTTTCTTTACCTTTGATAATAAAACCTCATTGACACTAGGAGAGTTTCTCGATCGTTCACTAGTGGCGAATGTCCAAACGAAACTCGCCTGGCAATTTAGGGCACTCTTGTTTTTACTCTGATCGTGTAAACAAGGCTATATGTACCATCGCGTTAGTTTCCGGTCGACCACTTTTCACCCTTATTACTATGGGCATAAGGGCGAAAAGTGGTCGACCGGGAACTAACGCGATGGTACCTAATAAAGAGCTTTAGAATACAACGCATAGCTATCTATAATTTTCAGATCAGAGCAAAAATTTGAAACTTTGCTTGCAACCCAGCTTGGAACCCGGATAGTTGCAACAAAATCTATCCTACAGAAAACCAATTAAGTCATTACCCCAATAAATAGTATTATTAAATTACAATAATTGTACTATTAAAACTAGAGCAAAATTAATCGCAACTCATTAACTGCTTCGCTGTTGCATAAAGTCGTCAAAATGTCAAGTGTGAGTCGCAAGGTCGGATCAAGTTACGACTAAGTGATATGATGTTGATACAGTTCTTACTTTATGAGTCCAAGTTGCAATCTTACTAACTTAGCATTTTCATAGTAGTTTTAAATGTTGATTACATTTTTAGGAGTTGTTTTTACGCTTAAGGACTTATTTGGGATTAAATGCAGTTTGTTTTATGGGCAATATTTTAAGTTTATAATGTTATTATTATGTGCCTAACACTAAATAATGCCTAACACCTAACAGCAAAAGACATTAGAAGGGCGGATATATGTTACTAAGTAAGGGAAAGTAGAGTCCACAGTAAACTTGACGACCAATCGCCATAACCTCACAAAATAATAATACAAAAAAAAAAAACCTCCATACTATATTGTAAAGTCATGGAAAGGGTTATTAATAATAAGTTGCTAGCATACCTGGAAGACAATGAGCTCCTCAGTGACCACCAGTATGGCTTCCACCGTGGTCGATCAACTGGAGATCTTCTTGTGTATGTTATGCATTGCTGGGGCGACGCCATTGAGAGACACGGTGAAGCCCTTGCTGTGTCCCTTGATATATCAAAAGCTTTCGACAGGGTCTAGCATGCTAGTCTATTGGGTAATCTTCCTGCATTCGGAATCCCTGATGACTTTTGCAGCTGGATTTACGACTTCCTGAGTGAGCAATCGATTAGAGTGGTCATAGATGGCTGCTCATAGAATCATATGGCTATTGATGCCGCCGGAGTTCCTCAGGGTTCTGTTCTATCTACGACTCTATTACTGCTGCATATTAACGACCTGCTACAGCTGGTGCTATTGGGTACGCAGATGACAGCACAGTCTCAGAAAGGTACCTGTCCTGTGTAAGAGCCAGTAGAGAGGAAACAGCTTCTCTTAGAAAGGCCATACTGGAGCGAATGTGCTTGACCCTAAATCTCGTTTCCGAGTGGGTCGACGACAATTTGGTCAAGTTCAAAGCTCAAAAACCACAGGCCTGTCTGTTCCAACTTTTGCAGTGTTCTGAATTTATTTTATTATTGTTTTATTTCTTTTATTTGATTTTTTTCTTTTTGAGTATAATAATTTTGTGATGTTATTTTAATAATTATTTAATGATATAGCCAATAATA
The DNA here is from genome assembly GCA_948098905.1 of Tiliacea aurago. Classification (NCBI taxonomy): domain Eukaryota; kingdom Metazoa; phylum Arthropoda; class Insecta; order Lepidoptera; family Noctuidae; genus Tiliacea; species Tiliacea aurago. Next base: position 1,784,434 of record OX402583.1, on the reverse strand, counting down.
TAAATATTTGCACACCTTGTTAGGTAATGATACAGTGTACTTTATATTTATTTGTAACATCTGTTTATGCATGCACCTGTATTAAGCAAATAAATGATTTGATTTAATTTGATTTTTTTTCACTGCCAAAAGGAGCCAATTCCAAATATCTCCTACTTTCCTTTCCGAGATACATCTGTACCAGTTACCGATTGCCTGGAGCTTTTGGGCATGGAGTTGACCTCAGATCTCAACTTCGGCTCAACAGTCGAGTCAAAAGCACAGACTGCAGCCAAAAAGCTGGGTATCCTAAATAAGGTGAGCCAGTACTTCAGATCTGTACAGCTTTTGAGTTTGTACAAACCTCAGGTCCGTTCCTTTATGGAGTATTACAGCCACTTATGGGATGGCTCAGGAAAATACCAGCTTGCTGCACTTGACTCGTTAGAACGCAGAGCCAAAAGGCTCATAGGCGACGAGGTGCTGAGGGCTAGACTTTACAGCCTGGCTCATAGGTGTCGTGTTGCTTGCCTGTTGGTCTTCTACAAACTGTACTCCGGAGAGTGTGTGCAGGAGCTGCACGATCTGATCCCACCATCTCCCTTTCCGGGCTACCAGACGTACTGCAGGATCCGCACTTGGTCAATATACCGCCTAATCGTACTCAGCCATTCTCTTCCACATTTATTATACGCATGGCCAAAGTCGGGAACTCTCTGCCAACGTCTGTGTTCCCTTCCCCACGTATAACACGTCAGCCTTCTAAGCAAGAGTGAACAGGCATCTTTTGGGCTCGCTCGTTCCATCATAGACCTCATCCATCGCTTTTCACCAGAGGAGATTGAAGTCAAGAGCTGGCCAATTTCGCAATCAAAAATAATGACCATCCTTATAATAAGTAATACGTGGGTCAGCTATCCCCCTGGCTGGAGGCCCTAATTTATTAAGGCATCCAAAATACTGCCCGGTTAAGCAGCCGACAATTTCCTAGGTTGACCTGCTAGATGCCATTCACAAAAAAAAAGTCACCTCTTGAAGTAAGCATGAGTCTGACTCTGTTGCCACCCTTGGTAAATAATAAAGAGGTATGCTTATGAGAATACAAGACCATATTTTTGAAGCAAATAGTATCAATAAAATTCCAAGTTCACCTCGAAAGATTTAACGACAACTTATTTTTATTAATTTTAACAATTACATCCGAGTCTTAAAGACTGTAATAAAATAATTTTACATGACAACATGACCTTTTAAAATCATGCAATAATTTAAAACTTGTCATCCAAAAAGATTACAGTAGGTAGTTCTGACATCTCATGTCTAGTTTATGAGCTGGGATCAAATCTTGTTGTTATGTTAGAGAAATATTTTGAACTACTGAGAACAGGTAGAGGTACCCACCAACATATGCGGAAAAATTGTTGTCTATCGTTCTTGAATAGCCCTTCTATTTAAATTGTATCTTTACATAACCGATTACGAATGATATTAAAATAAAATATGTATCACTTTAACAATCTGTTTGTGTCTTTAAAGCATATTACAAAGAAAGTTACAGGAGCTACGTGCGCCCGGTGTAATATCCCATCGGCAAAAATGACAAACTTTCATCCCATATTTAACCCAATCAGGGGGTGAATTTTTAAAAATGAGTTCTTGGTGCGTATCATCATTAATTCATAATTTCAGCCGAAAGACGTCCACTGCTGGACATAGGCCTCCCCCAAGCACCGATACTTCGACTGGTTCTGTGCTTCCCGCATCCAGTGGATACCTGCGGGTTTCACTCGGTCATCGGTCCACCTTGTAGGAGGCCTTCCAACGATACGTCTTCCGGTACGCAGTCGCCACTCCAGAAACTTTCGGCCCCATCGGCCATCAGTTCTGCGGGCAATGTGCCCTGCCCACTGCCACTTAAGCTTGGCAATTCTTCGGGCTATGTCGGTTACCTTGGTTCGCCTGCGGATCTCTTCATTTCTGATTCTCTGGAAACTCCAGGCATCGTTCTCTCCATTGCCCTTTGGGTGACTTTTAACCTTCTGATAAGGCCCATTGTGAGGTAACACGTTTCGGTGCCATAGGTCATCACTGGCAAGTGGCAACACACACTGGTCAAAGTCTTTCGTCTTGAGACACTGCGGTATGTGGGACGAGAAGATATTGCGTGGCTTCCTGAACGCTGCCCAGCCGAGTCGGATTCGACTATTGACTTCTTTCTCGAAGTTGGACCTACTTAACTGGACAGTTTGTCCGAGGTAAAGATACTCGTCCACAACTTCGAGTGCAGCGTTTCCGATCTTCATGAGAGTGGGTGTTACATGGGCATTTGACATGACCTTTGTCTTGTCCATGTTCATTTTAAGACCCACTCTTTCGGAAGCTCTACTGAGGTCATCGAGCATTGTACTGAGGTCCTCCATAGTCTCAGCCATGACAACTATATCGTCGGCAAACCGAAGGTGAGTGATGTACCTACTCGCCATTGATGTTGATGCCTAGCCCTTTCCAGTCCAGAACCTTGAAGACATCCTCCAGTGCAGCGGTGAACAGTTTTGGAGAGATAACGTCTCCCTGCCTCACACCTCGCTTCAGAAGGATTGGTTTCGAGGTCTGGTCCTGGAGTCGGACTGACATAGTGGCGTTTTTGTACAGACACTTCAGCACCTCGATGTCGATAGTCGATCTAGCTGGTGGGTGCTCACCTTCGATATAATAGAAACTCAAGTGCAAAATGTGGACTCAGCAGTTAAGGCGACGATAACCGACTTTTAATGATTTTATACTGAATATCACGTCTAAACCAGTAGTGTTAATGATTTGAAAAAAATGTATGTTAAATTAGAGCATTTTTTCAATAACTTAATATGTGAATATTTTAGATTATGTTTATATTACATAGTGAAATTAATTTATAAAGTTATGTCTAACACGGATAAAAAACTGAGAATGGCGCAAAATCTACTAACTACCTTTTGTTTTGTGTATAATAAATAAATAATGTGTCAAATTGGGGACAGCGCTCCTTGATGGGCGAGTCCTATTACTGGCTGAACGTACGACGCGTTGCGTGAGCTCAGCACAGAACACGCAAGCTAACCACTCAAGGTCACTGGCATACATCTGCGTCTTAAGTGCGTTGTCTGTCAGTTCATTGAATATTTTTATTAAGATAAACTTACATATACATTACATCTTCATTTATTATTACTTAGCAAAAATTGAAAATCATAGGCAGCTAATTTTGTTTACATCTCAACCCAACTCAGAAAAAATACTAGCGTCACATAATATATACATTTGGCATTATGAAAAACGACCTCAGTAACAGATTTAGGCAATGAATAAATAGGCACCGAACTAATCGGCTAACGGCTAAGGTCAGCGAGACCTCCAAACTCGAGCAGACTTGAAATCAATTCGTCGCGTAATGTCGACCACACCCTGTATGTGGTACAGAGTAGTGGGAGGACTGAGAGATTTGTTCTGTGCTAGTGGAGAGCCGCTGGTTTTTTTGTTATTTTTTTATGTAACTGAAGTACCCTGAACTACTCTAGGTACCACTGATAGCCGACAACAGTCTATTTACCTACCTAATAAAAACAAAGAAATATCTTTTGTCTGCTGTTGAACATAAATACTTACAAAAAAATATAAGGACGGGGAGAGTCTTGAACTCATCCAGGTTATAAAAAATTCATCGACAATTTTAGTTTTCTGGGGTTTGCAGAGGCACTGGGGTAGTTTTAAAGTGCACAACGAATTAAACAGTAACTTATAAATGTATTCCTAACGATTTTACAACAATTTACAAGCCAGTCCATTTAACTTATGATAAGTAATTTAAAACTGATAAACAAAACCTCTGTCTCACAACACAACTGCTCTGTGCATTGCATACAATTTAAATTAAGCTGTCCGTACACTGTCACTAAATGTCACTTCCTCATAGAACCAGTGTACTACATCAACATACGGTCATGTACCACAACTATGTCCTCATTGATCGTCCTCGCTTGTCCCAGCTGTAAGAATTCATCTTCGATGATCAGCTTAATGTCAATTGCCTGGAGGGTGGTTATATACTCTTTGCCTGGAGGCTATTGTTTTCATGAGTAGGTATATATATTGTAGGTAACACAATAAATAAAATTGAAGTGTTTGTTTGTAATGTCAAAATAACAGCTCTTTACGAAATGTATAATTATGAAAGTATACAGGGTCAAATTAAGTTAGCTAGCGAAACTCTGCAGACGTGATGGGTATCGATATCTAAAAAGGACAAAATAAAATAACAAAAGATTTGATGATTTTTTTTTGGGGTCAACGGACCGCTGTTATTGTTGTTACTTGAAGTATGAGTTGAGAAATCTGTTTTCTTTTGTTTTCATCATGTTGAGATATCGGTACCCATCACGTCAGTGAAGTATACAAAAAAAAAAAAACAATGTTTCAAGTGTCTACACTAACTGCGGTTACAGACCCCAAAAAAAAACTCGTCAAATTTAATTTCTTTTTTGTGTGATCATGTTTAGATATCGATACCCATCACGTCTGCGGAGTTTCGCTAGCTAATTCAATTTGACCCTGTATACAGAATATTTTTTTTTTTTTGTTTGTGCTAATCTCCGAAACGGCTGAATCGATATTGACAGGATATTTACTGGCAGATAGATGATGTTATAAGGAGTAACTTCTTTGGCTACTTTTATTTTAGACTAAACCACCCGGGCCGAGCCGCGGGTAGCCGCTAGTCTTTACTATAATTTGAGTAGTAGTAGAGCATCTTTTGGTAGGCTTGTCCGGTGAGGTTCCTATGCCTACCGGGTTACCCTTGTTTCATAGAAAAGAAAAAAATCACTTTCCAGACAGTTTTCCGCATCATTTCATTTGCCAAATTATTACTTAGCAAAAAATCTTTTCACAAATAATTGTAACGCAAACCTAATGTTTGGCAAGTGAACGTTTAACCAACAACTTGTTCACCAACTAGTAACTAGTACTTTTACCAATTTTTATGTAGTCAAATACTTCAGTTGGAATAACACATTTTACATAATCTAGTCGTTTCTGGCACTCGCCGGCCGCTACCGTTTCAGACAAATTCAAGTTTATGTTAAGACAGTTTATTATCTAAACATTATTTTCTGTAATAAATCATTTGATTAAAGACCAAATCCCATAATGACATTATTCTTGGTAATATTCTGCCAAGTAAAAATTTGACCAAATGAAAATGTGCGTACTAAAATAATTCCAAATATTGCATTGGTATAAAGAAAGCTTGCTAAAATTTGTTTGAGTAGTGAAATTTTTGTCAAAATCTTTTCGGAAAAACGGCAGGATCCCATGCCTGCCATTTCTATTTCAGCTGCAGCATGGTTTGGTTCCTGGCAGAAAGTATAGGCTGACAGGGACAGGTAACATCAGACAATGACGGCAGACAATGTCTCAGGAACCCTACCATCACATCGGCACATGAAAACAGCAATACCATATGCTGGTTCCCAATTTTAGCTTATTGTACACAGCTTTTGCCCGTGACTTCGTCTGGGAATGTGTTTTGTATTTCATGTTTTTGTATACAAATATCCAGGATAAAAGTAGCCTTCTCCAGGTCTCAGGCGACCTATCTGTAAAATTTTATAACGAATGGTTTAAGTGTGAAAAACACAAACAGGCAGCCAGAGTTACTTTTATTAATAATGAGAATCCATACATCATCATCATCATCCTTATTTCAGCCGAAAGACGTCCACTGCTGGACATAGGCCTCCCCCAAGCACCTCCACTTCGACCGGTTCTGTGCTTCCCGCATCCAGCGGATACCTGCAGCCTTCACAAAGTCATCGGTCCACCTTATGGGAGGCCTTCCAACGCTACGTCTTCCGGTACGCGGTCGCTACTCCAGAACCTTTCGGCCCCATCAGCCATCAGTTCTGCGAGCAATGTGCCCTGCCCATTGTCACTTAAGCTTGACAATTCTTGGCAATCCATACATAAGTGTGGGTTTTCAGGAGATAAGCCGTACCATCTTCTGTTTTCCTTTTACTTCAGCAGCTTAGTTTATGCTATTTTTATAAATAGTGGTCAAGGATCTGATGCAGGTCATATTAAACTTAAAATAAAAGCTTTGGGTCACCTATTAAACTAAAAAAAAAACTAAATTAAATGTCAGCTGCATACAAAAACAGTATCCACTTCCGTCTCCTTATCCGTTTCTTTATCAGAATAATAAAAAAGCTGCATTGACTAAACTACATAATGTATTTAATTTAGTAGAAAGGCGGTTGTAGTCTGTGTGTCGCAGTAAAAGTAATAACCTGAAATATTCATAAAATAATGGAGCAACATCTGAAAAAGTTTCAAAAGTTAGTTTTCTTTTCATCATTCATCATTATTCTAGCCGAAAGACGTCCACTACTGGACATAGGCCTCCTCAATAGGGGGGGGAGGGGATTGCCATAATCGGCAGGTGGGTTGGCGATCGCAGTATGGTGTTAAAATGCATAGAAACGCTGCTGCTCATTCTCTAGTAAGTCCCTTAGTCGCCTTTTACGACACCCACGGGAAGAAATAGGATGGTGCTATTCTTTACGTCCGGCACCACACGGCAAGACGTTGTTTTCTTTTCATCTCTACATAATGTTTAAATTGTGCGATAGGTACTAAAGGTTATTATCATCACAGTAGGAGAACTTTCTAAATTAAATTATTAATACGACTGCCTTGTTGGTGTAGTGGTCGCAACCGCTACTGGCTGAGCATGAAGTCCTGGGTTCGATTCCCAGGTCGGGTAAAGTGTTATTGGGATTTTCCATTAGGAATTTCTCAGTAGCAGCCCGGAGACTGGATTTGTGCCCGGCTGAAGGCAATAGGCTCGCCCCTTATTACATGGGACTTAAACATAACTGGGGAAATGTGGGTGTACTATAGGTACACCTCTGCCTAACCCTTCGGGGGTTACAGGCGTGATGTTATGTGTTTATAAATTAAAGTCGCTTTTCGTGTCTTTTTGTGTGACCGCGTTCTCCTAAACTACGCAATGGATTTTGATGCAGTTTTCACCATCATTTGCACTTTAGAGAGTCACGATATTTTATGAAGCCGTAAAAATCGTGCGGAGCAGGTGCGGGCCGCTAGTATAGTAATAATTAACTCAGCGGAGCGATATTGATTATGATAATATTATGAATCATAATACAATTCGTAAAATGGTCACAAACTGACAATTCATAATATGATCTGTTTGATGTCATGTATGATTCGTAAAATGGTCCAAACATTATGATTTGCTATAATGAAGTCTAATGTCAAATAGCAGCTGTCAAACAGATGAATTGCGGGATATGAATTGTACGCAGATCATATTATAAATGGTCAGTTTGTGATTATTTTACGAATTTTAATATGATTCATAATATTTTCATTTAATGATTCTGCCAAAGCGACCATTTTAGGCCCCCTGAGAGCTAAAATACAATAGAAGTATATATAATATTTCCATAAAAGGCGATTCCAGTTCCAGCTGAGGACCATACCATTAAAGTTATTTTTGCCATTACCAGATGGCAACCACGCTCCATAAAGAAATAATATCATAAAAGTCAAGCTGTCAAGAAATTATTCACTTGTCAATAAATAACAATCAACATAATCATCACTTAACAGTAATAACTTTCATAACTTAAACTTACTGACAGGATAACCTAGCCGTGACATACGTATGAAAGTGCTCACAAGGTCGTGTACACTTCCTGGCTATGTCACACAAGTATTAAGTTCGTAACTTGTGCTCGGACTGGTTTACATTTAACTTGCATGTTGTATGTAAGTTACTGCGAGTGAAATGATTTGTAACGCCATCTAGTGGGCGCCGTGAGCCATCAGAGCATGGTTTGTTTGTTGGCTGGCTTTAATTTCTTGCTAGGAAAATGTGTCTGGGTTTATTTTCGTTGAAAATATTGGGGTTTTAATATGACGATTAGTATTGTCTAGATCCGTTTGGTGCGGGACGTAATGAATAGCACCATCCCATTTCTTCCCGTGGGTGTCGCTCGTAAAAGGCGACTAAGGGATTTACTAGAGAATGGGCAGCAGCGTTCTCTATGCATTTTTAAAACCATACTGCGATCGCCAACCCGGCTGCCAAGCGTGGCGATTATGGCAAATCCCTCCCTTTGTGGGGGAGGCCTATGCCCAGTAGTGGATGTCTTTCGGCTGAAATGATGATTGTCTAGATTGTGCAGGCTGAGTGGAGAAATCTTTTTGTTTTGAGTGGAAAACCTAAGAGGAGTTGTGAGTGCATACAAGATGTGTGTTTAATGAATTATGTTGGATTTATATTAATTACATAAGTGACTACACTGTAGCTTTCGTCATATCAGCAAGACACTCTGTGGTCTTCAAAGGAACATAACTAAGACGAGAACAAGTACTATTAGTTTGGTTGTCTACTTCAGAAATCGAAATAAAATATGCCTAAGTTTATACTTAAACGACACCGCATCACACATAATGGGTGACCATCTTTACATACCGAGACTCCTCCGTGCCTCACAAAATCTAACTGATTGCTATTTTAACTGTATAATTTATTATTTTTATGACATTTATTTTACATTCTGTGATTACCTTAAACTCACACAGTGATATTTTTTTTTTTTAGGAAAACATTTTATTTATTTTTATTTTACAATGTTTGTAAATATGTGAGCACCATGTATCTATCACATAATTAATGTATCTGTCATTGCTTCATTCTTAACTCTTTTTAGTACCTATTGTGGTATAGTAATTTTATTCTAGGTGCATCGTCTTCACATATAAATTTTATATAAGTGATGTACCTATAAAAAATATAATAAAACATTTTAAAAGAGTAACGGTGGAGTTTCTTGCCCATTCTTCTCCATACGAAGCTACCTTTTGGAAGGGGCGACTAGAATCAATTCTATTTTATTTGTAAATTTTGACGTTCAAAAGTTTTGTGCAAACATTTATGTGCCTATTTGAAATAAATAATTTGACTTTGACTTTGACTTTGACCTCGAAAAGCACGTTAAGACGTTGATCCCGGCTGTCATTCGTGGATCTTTGGCAGTCGTTACGGGTCGTCAGTAGCCCGAAAGTCTGACAACCAGTCTTACCAAGGGGTATCGTTTTACCTAGTTACTGGGTTGAGGAGGTCAGATAGGCTGTCGCTCCATGTAAAATACTGGTATTAAGCTTCATCCGGTAAGACCGGATGCCGACCCATGTTGGGGTTTAGGCAGATTGATTGATTCATTGACACCGCATCACACATCATGAATTCATGACACAAGAAACTTACGTGCAACTCTTCATAAACTTACCAGACATTGCACATTCAAACAATTATCTTAAGTTAATATAATTTAAAGTGACTGAGACAGTTGAACGCGGTCTCGCCCTGATTGTTGACCTTTGCTGAAGAATGCAGAACTGTCGAGGTGGGCTGCTTTAGTCAGCATGACGACATCTTGGATTTGTTTTATTAACATCACTTGTTTAAATAGTTCAGGGAATTTTATGATTACAAGTGCAGTTTCCCGAAAAATCCTAATATAAGGAGATTGAGAGATAATAGTTGAATATAATAGACATGTACACATCTGCCTAACCCGTCGGGGCTTACAGGCGTGATGTTACATTATGTTTATGTTAGTTGATAAGATTCATCGTCATCATTATCGGCCAAAGGACCTTCACTGCAATACGCTAGTAATTTTATTAGCGCCCATATTTTTCAACTCTTAAGGCGACGATAACCGACTTTTGATTATTTTATACTGAAGATCACGTCTAAACGAGTAGTGTTAATGATTTGAAAAAAATATATGTTAAATTAGAGCATTTTTTCAATAACTAATATGTGAATATTTTAGATTATGTTCAATTACATAGTGAAATTAATTTGTAAAGTTATGTCTAACGCGGATAAAAAACTGATAATGGCGCAAAATCTACCAAGCGTATTTTTTTGAAACCTTCATCAATTTAAAGATAATTTAATTATTGATCTTTTAGTATACGCGTTTTATTAAAATACCTTTTGGTTTGTGTATAATAAATTAATAATGCGTCAAATTGGGGACAGCGCTCCTTGATAGGCGAGTCCTATTACTGGCTGAATGTACGACACGTTGCGTGAGCTCAGTACAGAACACGCAAGCTAACCACTCAAGCCCACTGGCACATATCTCCGTCTTAAAACCAGAAGAGATAAAAAATGATTGAAAACAGAAATAATATAGAATTTTAGAATTTAAGGTCTATCTTAACAAAAGACACGAAGATAGCTGCAAAAGTAAAATGCTGCGGCGCAGTTAGCAACGCCCCACACAACATACATGGAAGACATTTGTTTAAGACACAAATCTTTAAGGAAGTCTTATAGTAAAATTAACAATTATAAAAGAAAAATTCACTCAAAAGTTTGATGATGTAGAGTGGAAGTGAGGGCGAGAGTGTTTGTGAGTGTGTGTGAGTGTGAGTAATATGTACAATTAGTCTATTATGAGAGGATGCTAGCATGAGAGTTTATTTAAGATATTAAAAGTTGCTCAGTTGCATCATAGGACATAGATTTCGATATAATATACATAAGGGCGATATCCTAGAAAGAATACTTCTACAAAAATCCTTGACAACAAAAATAGACATCATAAACATCACGCCCGTATCGTCTTTTCCAAAGAGTTAGGCAGAGGTGTACCTGTAGTACACCCAAATATCAACAGTTATGTTTAAGTCCCATGTAATAGGGAGCGAGCCTATTGCCATCAACCGGGACAAATCCAAACTCCGGGCTGTTACTGAGAAATCCAGATCAAAATATCCAATAATACGTTTGCCCGACCCGGGAATTAAACCCAGGACCTTATGCCCAGCAGTAGCGCTTGCGACTGCTAGACCAATGAGGCATAAAGTATCAAGACCCACCCTCGCTTCGCATTTCAAAGTTTTTACGACATGACAAAACATTCCAGTTTCTTCATATTTATGTGTATGACATATTGTAGGGTGGTGTGTGGAAGGCCTAAATAAATAATAATCACTTCTTGAATGAAAACTGCTTTTAGTGATTAAAAAAAAAAAAACTTCTTACAAAATGCGTACCGTCTTGTTCGTCTCTTTAGCTCGCTTGCCATCTTCTTTTCTTTCCTCTCCCACAGATACTCTCTCATTCACTCCTCGCTGCATTCATGTTACATTTTATTCTTAAAATTATGGTGCATTCCGAATTAACATCCTACTTATAAGTAAAGTCCATTTCACGAAAGAAGTCCCGCAGACGTGGCGCTGCAGGCATGGGTTATTTTAGGAATGTTGTTAACTTAGCGTATAATAATAATTAGTTCCACTTATTTCCGCGGGACTTCTTTCGTGAAATGGACTTTATATAAATTACACAAAAAGCGGCTACGTTATACTATTAGGTATACATAGATGTAAGCCTGTCTAGGCGAAGGCATTTACACATTACTCTTTTCAAAAATAAATAATATATTTCGTCATACATTAAGTACAGGGGGCCTAAAATGGACGCTTTAGCAGAATCATAATATGATCTGCGTACAATTCACATCCCGCAATTCATCTGTTTGACAGTTTTATAAGGAGTTTCGTAAAATACTCCACAAAATAGGAATTGCTTTAATGAAGTCTAATGTCAAATAACAGCCGTCGAACAGATGAATTGCGGGATGTATGAATTCTACGCAGATCATATTATGATTCTCAAACTCAAAGCATTTGTTTCAGTTAAACCATTGACAGGCACTTTTGAATTGTCTGATTTAATTCTGCCAAAGCGTCCATTTTAGGCCCCCTGTAATCTGGTTGACATTTGCCGTGTACTGTACTAATTAACCATGTTTGCAAACCAATAAATGATTTGATTTGATTTTGATTTGTCAATAGGGTTCTAAAATAAATTGGCTCTCACTTATGTACTTGAAATCAATTCGTACTTAATTACATGACAACCAATTATACTGGAATCTAAAATTGTATTCACGTGAACAATTTCGTGATCTCTGATACGGAGGTTAATGTCTTTGTAATAAAGAGCTGTAGACCATAGCCAACAATACTGAGCTACAGACCATAGACAACGCTACTTAGATATTAAGATATTAATCATTCACGCTCGTCAAACAAATGAGCGATGTAGGTGTTATCTAGACTTGCTTCTGCTTGCTTGTGTTCAAGGATTCTCTGAGAATCGAGGAATATTGAATGAGATGGTCTTACTTTTTAGCCTTGATTGACTCTCATGCCTAGTGGGAATGATTAAAACCAACACGAAGTTTTCTAAATCACTCGTATCATTACGAGAAAAGTGTGTTTAACGGTAAATTAATTCCTTCTGTACATGTCTGTGGCTTCCCTGGTTACTACCTCATTAACGGCAAAACTATGAAAATGTCTATTAACTGCTACCCAATTAATGTTTTATTCATTTATATAAATACGAAAAAAAATTACAACATGAAAAATATAAAAAGTAAAAAAGACACTTAAGCGTCGAAGTACTCGTCCGCATCGCTGTCATCCGGAAACGTGCCCAGAAGACTGGCAGCATTGCCACGTTGAATGGCAATGCTAATTCTTTGGCCGAAGAACGAGCCAACTATGATGTTTTACATCCGGACTGGGTAGTCCGGATTATTGTAAAATATACTCCACAACTGGCAAAATGTGGATGTATTCCTCTGCCTACCCCTGAGGCGAAAACGTGATGTAATGTTTGAATTTAACAAGGTTTCGGACAACGTAAATTATAAGAACACAGTCTGTACCGCTGCATTCCTTTTAGATAAGATTATGCCAATTAGGAACAAACGAAGGTTAATGTTTTATGTGAGAACAGGGGGCCTAAAATGGACACTTTGGCAGAATCATATTTATATGATCTGCGTACAATTCATACATACCGCAATTCATGTTTGACAGCTGGGGGCCTAAAATGGACGCTTTCGCAGAATCATATTATGATCTACGTACAATTCATATCCCGCAATTCATCTGTTTGACAGTTGTGTATGGAGTTTCGTAAAATGGTCCACAAATTAAGAAATAATATAGTGAAGTCTAAAGTTAAATAGCAGCTGTCAAACAGATGAATTGCGGGCTGTATGAATTGCACGCATGATTCTGCCAAAGCGTCCATTTTAGGCTCCCTGCTATTTGACATTAGACTTCATCATAGCAATTCATAATTTGTGTACCAATTTACAAAACTCCATACAAAACTGTCAAACAGATGAATTGCGGGATATGAATTGTACGCAGATCATATTATGATTCTGCCAAAGCGTCCATTTTAGGCCGCCTCATCTCGGACATCTAACATCGGATGCTGCTAAAGGAATACAATTAGCATTTTTGTATTCAGCGTAACATATTTTGTGAGAATTCAACACCAAGGATTCTAAGTTTATTGTTCGTGGTACCACGAACAATAAACGAATAGAATTGGATTCTATGAAACTGTTATACTCTTCCTTAACGTAATTCATTTGCTTACATATATTTAATTGAAGATTGCATGGCCACTATATTAACGAGCTAATTGAGAAAAAATAGTAATATATACATATACAATACTATCTTCAGGTTATACTCGACTGTGTCGAAGCCCAAATCAATCAATCACCATTTATTTAACAGTAAATACAATCAAATTCGTTAGTAATTATTAGACATCAGATTATAATATGCATTTGCATGTTTGCATCAGATGCATAAATCACTATTTTTATAGCGTTATTGCATATTTTATTACTTTTTAGGGTTCCGTACCCCAAAAGGAAAAAAAGGAATCCTTATAGGATCACTCGTGTGTCTGTCTGTCCGTCTGTCACAGCTGATTTGCTCCGAATCTACTGGACTGATTAAGTTGAAATTTGGTACACACATGAACTTCTGTGACCCAACTACGGACGTGTTACGTAAATAAATGAATTTTGAATAATATGGAAGTGACTTTTGGGGAGAAAATTAGAAAATTAAAAAAAATAGTTTTGCTGACTGTACCGTGTGACATATCAAATGCAAGGGCTTGTTTTAAGAAATTCATATGTATTTTTTTATAATTTTAAAATAAATACTTTTGTAATTATTTAAGAAAATAGATGAAAAATTACCGTTCGCCCCGTTATCTCCAAAACTACTCAGACTAAAATGTTGAAAAAAATACAGAAAATAGTTCTTTACTTATAGATTACAGGAAAACCTATGAGAAGTCTGTGATCTTAATATAACATGGTAAATCACTCAATATTGTGCGTACAAACATACATTTGCAGTTGGAAAGTATGGGGGATAATGTTTTTCAACTACAATGTTAAGATTGTTCTTGGGATAAATTCATCCCAACTAAGGAACCCTTCATTGTGCGTGGTCCGACACGCACTTGGCCGGTTATTTTAGTGCATATTTTGGCGTTTTGATAGTGCATAAAATCCAATGTTTAGTAATTACATAAAACAGGAATTACACAAAGGGAGGGTAATGTTTTTATTATATTGAAACATGAAATAACTTGCAGATTTCCACTAGTTTAATTTTTGCCAAAGAAAGGCAGACCATTGACCTTTTACAAAGTGTAACACCATTCTAACGGGTGGCAATTAAAATACATTTTTTTTAATCCGTGGCCTGACCTATCCATTTAGCAGTCTTGTAGGTAGCCATTTTACTATTATGTCCCTTAGACTAAATTCTTTAAATCTATTTTGACTAATTGATCTTTAATCACCTATTACAGTAAAGATTCACTAAACCATTATGTCTTGAATTAGCCAGATGGGACAGATGCTAAAATAAATGGTTTTTTGTGCACGAATTCTGTGCCAAATGCATGATTGGGTATTCAGGGCTCGGGCGAAGCCCTGGCAAGGTTAGTTAGGGCTGTCAACAAATAGTTCAGCAGTTGCAGCAACAGAGAATTTGCTCACAATTATTATCATCCACTGCAGTCTTTGTCATCTTATGACTTTTAAGTCTAGGGGAAAGAGGATCCAGCCTTCGGGGCATTGACCGGGGATTGTCGGAATCTTACCTCACTAAAACCATCCAGGTAACCACGATCAGGACATGAATTGGTCTAGAAACCCTTAGCAGACTTGGGCCATCAGCAACGCCTTTTATGGTATATTCCTGGGGTGATTATAAAGAAAAAAATTGTGACGAATAAAATAATACACTACAAAGTGAAAAATAACTTTAATTCCGGAAGTCGGTGTCTTTGGATCTGTATTTTAGTTTTTGCCACCGACTTCCAAAATTAAAGTTATTTTTCACTTTGTAGGTTTTTTCTTTAAGTCGGTTGTTTTTTTTTTGTAAAAAGTTTTCTATTTTACACTTTTTAGTGGGCCAGTTTGTAATTTATCTCAGCCTAATTTTAACTGCTCATCACATAGTACAAAAAATTGCTTTTCCCGATGAACGGGCGTTCATTTTAGAACTGGAGCTGATGGTGACTTCACCATATGTATTTTGACGAGCATAAATAATATCAAAGTGCCTAATCGAATCCCAACCCGTGAAATACTTATTATTAAGTAGGTAGTTCCGGTGGCCATCGTCTTCATCACCAGTTCCACTTCACCAAATGGTGCTTTTCGAGTGCAAATGCTTGAGTTACTAAAAAAAAATATCCAGATCGCTATAGGTGTGCCTATAAAATTTGAGGATTTCCCTCGATTTCCATGGGATTCCCTCATCAGATTCTGACTTTGTGACAATGGGACCACTTCGAGAGCATACTCTTTCAAAGAAAAGAAGAGTTTTCAATATCGGTTCACAATTGACGGAGAAATCGGTGAACATACATAAAGAATAGCAAACATACATTTTGATACAAGTGGAGAATGTTTGTCATTGCATTCGAGGCGGAATTAACACCCGAGCCGTAGCCGTAGGCGAGAACTGCAATAACAAATGTCCACGTGTATCAAACGACATTTTTGAATACACTTTTAAAGAAATAAAATAAAATAACGAAAAATATTTTTGTCATGAATTATGATTTAATTTTCTTTTTTTTTCCGCGCTCTGCTTTCGCCAGGTTGAAGGAAAAGCAAAGGTATAAAGCCGATAAACAGCCTAATATGAAAAATAGAAAATTCAAATATTTTTGAGTTTACTCGTAGAACACAAATAAATGTTAATTTGTTCATAAACAATTGTGGTATTCTATTTATAAACATTATTTAAATATAATATACCAAAAATACTAACGCCGTAAAAAGCATCTTTACCAGGATTAAAAAAAAATCACCTCCGAATAGAGAGGACCGTCTCTGGCGCGAGACGGGGTGAATGTGAGGCTTTGAACCAATTTGGACTAAGTATAGGTATAAGTTATCTGTGGCAATTTTTATTCCCGCACACGTGTTCGAAAATAAAAAATCGCACGCGTGTGAATTACATTGCGTTGTGAACCTAATCGTAGTGCGATATGAACCAGTTTTCGAGGTAGTGTATTGAAAAAAAATATATATATAGACGAGCATATAACCTCTTCCTTTTTGGAAGCCGGTTAATAAAAGAGCCATGATCCCTGCTCTTTGTCCGCCATTCATACCAATTTTGTAGCAATTTAATGCAGACGTTGCAGATAAGTTTAATTTGTCGTCAACTTTTATTTATTTTGACGTCAGCCTTCCTACCCTCATTAGTCAAATTATAATTTAATTTGTTTAATTTTCTATTCCTTACCGAAATCGGTAAGAGGTCTATATAGTATAATCATGATATTTATCGTTTATAGAACTTTATTTATTATCTCGCAAAATAAACCAAAAAAAACCCATTGTTTCAGAACCCATGACCTTGAGCTCAGAAAGCGGAGAGTGCACTGCTGTGCCATTTGGTCCGTATAAACTAGGGCTGCCGGAGAAAATTGTGAGCCAAGGTCAGTAGATTATGGAGGCATTCTGTAATTGGTATCATGAATGGAATATTACCTATCGTATTAAAAGAGAATTGTTTGCAAATGAATGTAAATGCAACTTTGTAGCTCCAATTAGTGGTATTTCATTATTTCGCATGAGTATTGTAAATGCTTTACTTAGTCAAAAGTGGCTAATTTAAAAATCTAGTACAATAAATACATGTTGACAATGAACACAGTATCAATCACGTAATTTTTGAAAGCATCACACATGATAATTGACAACAGAATTAATGAGCTGAGATTTTCAGAAATCAGGAAGTGGAAAGAACTATATGTGCATCACATACAATCAAATAGCTGTCCGTACTTTAGAAAATAACTTTTTTTCCGACACTAAATACCCAAAAACACTTGTATCGAACTCTAATCGACCGCCCTACGTCACTTGCGCCGGCGCAATCGTGCAGATTTTAACCGAGACACGAATACGCGACCCGAACCCTAATCGTAAGGAGTGATACTTACGTAATGGGTGTCATTAGTCTGCTTATTTTTAAAGTATAAGCAGAAATATAGGTGTTCTGAAATAGGCATCTAGCTTCATCTCTCTGACTGACCCATACAACGACCCCTTGAAAATTCAAAAATGCCTGTAATAGGTTTATTTGAAATAAATGATTTGAGTTTGAATTAATCATAATTTATATTGTTTTTTTTTGTCAATGTGAGGACGTTGTAGGCTTAATAGACTGTAGATCTGTAGACCATTTTCTATTTTGTTAAGTACCTGGTACTTTTAACGGGCCTACGCTGTCCTCTCATACCTATTAACACTGTAATTTGAAAACATTGTAAAAGTAATTTTTTTTTTATAGGAGTAACCGTGGAGTTTCTTGCCGGCTCTTCTCCATAGGAAACGACCAATTGGAACCGTGCACCTAGCTTCTGACGTTTCATAAGTGCCCATGTAAAAGAATTATGTGAAACAAAAATATTTTTGATTTTGATTGATTAAAAATTGCTGATGACTTTAATTTATGTGCTTGACTGTGTCAAAGTTTTCGTGAATGACTCATGCTGGGGTTAAAAGACCGACTGCGCTTACTCTCTTCTTTTTCTGACCTGTTTGACTGACTAGTCACCAAGGTTTGCAGCGGATCTGACAACCGAAGGTTCTTTAAATGTGTGTTGTTTGTTAGTTGTAATGTCCATATGGATTGAGAAGCCATGTCTCTTATTCCAACGTAAACTAGCCGATTTTGAAGGCCCAATCCTGGAATTTGTAGTAAAACCCTTAAAAAGTTATAGGACGTTTAAGGTGCTCCTCAATTCAGACGTCTGAGTTCAGGAGCCACCTTAGAACTCGAAAACTAGCCTCTGGATATTTTTGTGCACTGATTACGCATAAGCACTACTCATCATTCCAGCCGAAAGACGTCCACTACTGGACATAGGCCTCCTCTAATGGGGGGATTGCCATAATCGCCACGCTTAGCAGGCGGATTGGCGATCGCAGTATGGTGTTAAAATGCATAGAGAACGCTGCTATAATACCAATCTCTAGTAAGTTCCTTATAGTCGCCTTTTATGACACCTACGGGAAGAAATGGGATGGTGCTATACTTTATGTTCGGCACGAAACGGACGCTAAAGGACGATAAGCACTACTAAATCATACATAAAAGCATAATTAGCCTATAATGTACCCACTGCTGGGACACAAGCCTCCTCTCTGTGGTAGGGAGTGGGCTTTAATCCACCACGCGGGCCCAGTGCGGGTTGGTAGATGTCACATGTCTTCGAATTTTTGGTTCTAGGACATGCCGGTTTCCTCACGGTGTTTTCCTTCACCGTTTTGAGAGCAGGTGATGAAATAATTTACACAAAGTAAAGCGCCTGGGTTCAAACCTACGACCTACAACTCATAAGTGAAATGAAATGAAATGAAATGAAATGAAATCGTTTATTCTGTAAATAGGATATTAAAATCACTTTTACACGTCATATAAAAAAAAAAATCTAGATGTAGCCGACATTTCCTATCTGACTACCCCTGAGAAGAAATGGCGAAACAAACTCAGGGGTCAAAGGCTCTTTTAAAGTCCAGACATAATCTTGGTCAGATCATGTGAGGACCATGTAGATCCGTGTCTGAAATGGTCTTTTGAGGAAAGAACCACGCAAATTTGAGGGGACCTGTCCAATCAGTGTAAGCATTTGTCAGTAATCGTGCAGCTCAACTCAAAACTTAAGGAGCTCAACGACTCGACGAACAGTACCAAAAAAAGGACATTTGGGTAGGCCGCATAAAGCGCTCAAAATGTCAGACCATCATTAAAACTTAACTGAGAAAAGAAAGGAAAACATTTAAAGAAAAAAAAAATTACCCACATAGTGCTCACATTCACAATAAATTAAAGCAGTAAATATAATACTTTTCAAAGTAAACATTCATGTAAAATTGTATACAATATTCTGCAATGTCAATATGTATATAAAATCATGCATAATAATTAAAATGTCAAGTTTTATCACAAGGCTAGCAGAGCGAGCAGCTCAATCCCAAGCTTTTTTGTCCTGTAATAATCAGAAATCTTATAGTACCCTTTTTTACAAAGTTTAGTTTTAATACAGATTTTAAATCGTTTAATGGGTAAGTTCCGAGTGTCAGTCTGAAGAGTGAAGTCGCGGCTACTGGGCCACCACTGCATCATACCACATTAAAAAAAATATACATTGTCTAGTTTTCGAATTGAGGAGCCACCTTAAACGTCCTATAACTTAACTGAGGGTTTGTCTCTGCGTGTACAATGAAATGAAAATGTTTATTTCAGACCAAGCACACAGTAAATGATACAGCAGTGCTATTCTGTAACCATCTCACCGTGAAAACGTAGGTGAAGTGAGCGTGGAGTGAACTGTCAGTGAGGGATTGACACCATTAACTACTCACTTCAAGCTCACTTCACCTACGTTTACACGGTGAGATTTTTTCAGAATAGATAGGCAGGTCCCATTATGTTAGTAGATACATACTTATTATAGTAAAATGAAAAATATTTATTATTTTGGACACATTAATGTGAAAATGTTACTACTGAATTAGTCTTGTTTTTTTTTATAATTTTAATGATTTGACATTTATATTTATTCGGTATCAATCGAATTTTTGGAATTGAATATTACGAGTATTTGCATGCCCACGAGACGGTAGAATATGGAGGACTACTTTTTAAGAAAACATCTATGTACCAGTTACCCATGTTTGCAAAAATAAATGATTTGATTTGATTTGACATGAGTGAGCGACAAATGCCACAGGATTTGGCTGTCCACTCTGTCCGACACCACGCTCAGGAGCGTGTTGGAGCTACCATTTACCCGACACCACAGGGAGGCCGTTCTATTGCGAAGCAACAACAATACAACAACGCGTTTAGGGTGTTGTTTGGGCTGCCTCGTTTTTGCAGCGAATCGACTATGTTTGCTGAGGCGCACACTGATTACTTTTAAGCAATCATCCGTAAGCGAACCGCTTCGCTGCTCAGACACGTGCGTGGCACTGCTAACGGCATCCTGGACGCGTTGGCTGACAGGTGGGATTCTCCACTGTTGAAGCAGTGGATGTGTGCTCATGCGATGGGCACTCAGCATGCTTAAATTAAATTGCATGAATAAACTGTACTAACACTAGGCTAATTTTATTGTTACTAACACCTATGGATATAAGAAATAAATATATTTGATTTGATTTGATTTACTTACTATAAATACCAGTATCGGACCTACAAAATCGGCTAATTACTATCTACTAAATATTAGTAGGCGTTTGCGAATATGATACATTGCTTCTCAATCCATATGGATACTAGTCGTAGGTGTTTGGTTTGAACTCTGGAGAAGTTTCTAAGATGACCACTTATTACTGTGAGAGATGACAAAAATGTAAAAGAAAACTGTCGCGCTTCGTTTACGAGTATCTACAAGTTCATCAAACTGAGAATGTAGAAAATAATGATAAGTAAATAATTGTCATCGCCTCACGCATGCATACTAGCTACCTGTCGCTATGTTACTGCTATAGCTATATCTTATAACTGCAACCAACTATACGAACAAAACGTACATGAGAGAACTTTTACAAAAATAATCCTCAGTACCTCAAAAGGAAAAAATGGAACCCTTATAGTGTCTGTCTGTTTTGCTGTCTGTCTGTCCGTTTGTCACAGCTGATTTGCTCCGAATCTACTGGATCGGTCAAGTTGGGTTCACACATGAACTTCTATGCCCCAAACATGGACGCGTAACGTAAATTATTTATATAAAAAAATATATATTTAAGAAAATCGATGAAAATTGACCATTCTTAAGACCTTATCTCCGAAACTACAGAGAATTTAAAAATAATACATTAAATAATTCTTTATTGGGATTCCGTAAGCAAAATCTCTTGTATAATAATCTCCTGCCTGTCCATTTCTCCGAAGGTCATATCTTGTACCAATATCGTGCGTGGCATGAATCTTGCAAAATCAAAGAAACGCACGAATGCTGTCAAAACAATATCAGTGAGTGAATATAGGGTATGTAAGGTCTTCTAGAATACCTTGACAGCGAAGGACCAGGTAAGTAGATGAATTACATCACACATTCCTGCATGCGCTGCGTCTTTATTAAGTATGGGCAAAACCCAACACGTGATATTAAAGCCCAAGTAAGATGAAAGTGAACAGCCCCAGCATACTAACTGTTCTTAATGTCTGTTACCAATTACTAGTGCAGCCTTCGATGAATATGCGATCAAGTACAGCCGTGTAATTTAGATTAGTCAGGAAATCAGTATCTTTGAGTGGTATAGTTAAAGGAAGTCATGGAGAAAAGTTGTGGTGGTCCGGAGGTTCACAGACTAAGGTTTAAAATCTATCATATCCCTAGCCCTTGACCCAATTTCCCGATTTATTTTGCCCGATCGGTCAACGCAGCATGTCACGTCTTACAGATATCATCATCATCATCATCATCATCAGCTCATAGCAGTCCACTGCTGGATATAGGCCTCTCCAATTGCACGCCATTCAGCTCGATTCTCGGCAACTCTCATCCAGCTGCCACCAGCCATCCTGCGAAGGTCGTCGCTCTACCTAGTCTGAGGGCGTCCTACCTTACGTTTGCCGATTCGCGGTCTCCACTCAAGAACACGTCTACCCCAACGGTCATCGGTTCTACGGCTAATATGGCCGGCCATTGCCACTTCAGCTTGCTTATTCTGTGGGCTATGTCGACAACTTTGGTTCTCTGCCGCTTAATAAAAGAAGAATTCTAGTCATATCGAATTTTGTATATTCTATTCATCAATCATCCTGCGTTCTTATAGCATCCACATTCATTTCGGACACTTTTCTCACGACGTGTGCGTCATTCCTCAGTTTCACATGGCCATAACACGACAACCAATTTCCACTTAACTTCTTGGTCAACGTCGCCACTTCCAAACTTGCGGAAAATGGCAAAACACCTGTTTGGTTTTGACTAGTGAATATATCAAACTCAGGACTGCAAACACGCAGTCACGCTGGCTACCACTACACGTATTAGAGCCTCGTTGGAAGTCGTTACCAATAACGTAGTACCTATACATGGCAATTGAATACGCAAAACATACAGTACTACAATACAGATCAGCCAGGAAATTGGTCTAGACTGCAATGTTGTACTATATTTTACCTATAGTACAACATCGTATGTGTAGGAAGAGGACTTTCTTTTAATTATATATGTATTGGTGACGTTTTACGTTTTATCTGGATAGACTTAGGCCTTCGCCACACTTGACGGAATTTCCGACAGCGAATTTCCGTTGCGGTAAATCCGTTATTAAACATTGCAGCCACATTGAATATTTCGTGGCAGAGTATCAGTCGACTTCCAAGTCTTATACGGTGTGGTCGTCGTGCGCCGTCGCCGCGAGTTATCCGCTGAATGTGGCGCGATACAATATAATACCTGGAAATCGACGTTGCCGATCTTACGCCGACGGAAGATCGGTGCAGACGCAGAGTGCGAGCGGTCCGCGACGAAACGACCGATCTTCCGCGTAGTGTGTCCGTTATTAGTTATTTATATGCAGTAACATGTTTTGGCGTTCCGACGCGGAAGATCCGCGACGACTCTTCCGGTATAATTGTTGTACCAGGCAACTAAGGAATTGCAGTATGCAGTATGTCTGTTTCCACATCATCATCATCATCATTTCAGCCTAAAGACGTCCACTCCTGAACATAGGCCTCCCCCAAAAGGGGGGGGGATTTGCCAAAACGCCACGCTTGGCAGGCGGGTTGGCGATCGCAGTATGGTTTTAAAAATGCATAGAGAAAGCTGCTACCCATTCTCTAGTAAACTTCTGAAATTTCTGTTTCCACGTATTATTCTTTAATCACCATTTTTATTTATAACCTTGGCAGCACCAACAGTCGTACAATACAGCAATCCAATTGCTAAGAGACACTTTACGAGTATGTGACCAGAGGGCCGGCTCGTTCTTTGGCCAATGAATTAGCATTGTTTGAATTACCATTCAACGTGATAATGCTGTCAGTCTTCTTGACACATTCCCGGATGACAGCGATGGGGACGAGTACTTCGACACCTAAGGCCGTTTGTCCACCGCCACATCAACAGAATGTCAACGAGAACGAGATGACGGCGCCCAAGTAGCGATGCATACATTTACTATGGCCGCGTGTCCACCGCACATCCGTCATCTGGACGTCACCTTCGGTTCGGATAATGTCGTTGACGTCCTGTTGATGGTGGAGGTGAAACGCCGCCCGTATCTTTTTGTTGATAAATGATAAATAAATGATAAATGATTTATTTTCTGTAAGTAGGTTTGTAAATAAATGATAAATGATTTATTTTCTGTAAGTAGGTTTGTCCAAACACTTTTACGTTGTTTTTGTATTTAGTTGTATAGTTAGTCATAATTTAGTACACTGTGACAATGGTTAGTAGTATTAAATACTAGCTTTTGCCCGAGGCTTTGCTCGCGTTGATTTAGAATTTGACAATCAATTCGGGCTGTACACTGCTTGTGGTTTGGCGGCAACAACCTCATAACACACTATTCAAGTTTCTGTAATAATATAATTCAATCATGATTCGAAAGACACGTGGCGCCATCTATTATCATAAGAACGTTATTGTTGTTTTCCTCGGGAACAGTACTCTTTTTCGGGATGAAACCCTATGTCCGTTTCTGTACACCTGACGACATATATGCAAAATTTCAGGATGATAGGTTCAGTGGTTTAGGCGTGAAAAGGTAACAAACAAACTTACTTTCGCATTTAAGAGTACTTACTCCTGTATCGTGGGTGCGTTTACGGACATTTAAACTCACATACACAAACAGCCAGACCCGGAACAACTACTTGCAGGTCATACAAATATTTGTCCCGTGCGGGAGTCAAACCCGCGACACGCAGCGCAGCAGTCAATCGCTTAACCACTGCGCCAACTGTGCCGTGCGTACTTGTAATTGGATGTTTAGCGCCTAATGTAGACTGGAAGCCATTCTCTACACTTCAGGCAGCTAGGCAATCAGCCTGGCTAGGCTAGCCTCGACATTGATGTGTGAGGTGTGTCGCGACTTTCTTCCGTTAGCCAGAAGGTTGTGTGCCTCACGTATTCCATACGGCGACTTAGGTTTTATGAGAATTCACCTATTGTTTGTAATTAATCATTTATTGCCGTTGTGGTCTTGCTGACACGATCAGTTTTAGGTTTCATTTTTACACTTTATTACACACTAGCTGTTGCCCGCGACTTACACGTTTATTTATAAACGCTGCTTAAAGTTAAGACGTTTAAACAGTCGCTAATTATTACTTAACCTTAAGCAACGTTTATAAATAAACCCCTTAGTCTGCATGGATTTTGTATTTCATGATAAATGATGATGATAACTGATTTTTATTTCTGTAAGTAGGTTTGTACATACAAACACTTTTACACGTCAATCATATTTTAAAAACTAGATGAGGTCGTCGTTTCCTAACTGACTACTCTGAGAAGAAAGGCCGAAACAAACTCACAGGTCACAGTCTCTTTTAAAGTCCAGACATAATCTTCATTTTCTCATCATTTTGTAATCAAACATCGAGTACGAATGTAGCCATGTCCTCCTCCAGGTCCCAGGCCACCTATCTGTGTTTCATGAAGGTCAGATCATTGGTTTAGGCGTGAAAAGGTAGGTACCAGGCAGACAGAAGTACCTACTGTCACATTTGTAATAATACTAGCTTCAGCCTGCAACTTGGTCCGCGTGAAATTTCTTGCTCCCCCCACCCCGTCGCATCGCATCGCCTGCCTACGCTAATACTTCATTTTCGTTTAGCGTTCTTTATGACTTTTTAGGGTTCCGTACCTCAAAAGGAAAAACCGGAACCCTTATAGGATCACTCGTGTGTTTGTCTGTCTGTCTGCCTGTCACAGCCGATTTGCTCCGAATCTACTGGACCGATTAAGTTGAAATTTGGTAAACATATGAATTTACGGGACCCAAACACGGACGTGTAACGTAAATAAATTAATTTTGAATATAGGGGTCACTTTTATGGGGCAAATTAGAAAATTTAAAAAAAGGTTTTGCTAACTGTACTGGGGTTGTTGTAAAGATTTCAGATATCTTTTTTTATAATTTTGTTATAAACACATTTAAAACGATTTAAGAAAATAGATGAAAATTGACATTATCTCCGAAAATACTGAGCCTAAAATTTTGAAAAAAATACAGAAAATAGTTCTTTACTTATAGATTACTGGAAAATTTATAAGAAGTCTATGGTCTTAAAATAACATGGCAAATCACTCATTATTGTTCGTACAAACTTACATTTGCAGTTGGAATCTATAGGCGAAAATGTTTTTCAACTACAATGTTAAGTTTGTTCTTGTTTTCTTTTTGCTCAGCTCCTAAGGATTCTAGCGTGATGTTCAAGAATTGGGCTATTAAATGCAAACATACTTTTTCAAATCCGACTGGTAGTTCCAAGGATTAGCGCGTTCAAACAAACAAACACTTAGAAAGAAAGAAAAACATTTATTGGGACTCGCACAGATCACAAATTAAATAAAACACACTCATAGATACAAAAATAACAAAACCAAAAATAAAACAAAGTAAACAAAAAGAAAATAAAAACAAAGTCCTGTACGAGGCCAAAAGGCCCACTTCAGCTTTATTATTAGTACCTAGAGATGCAATATGGATTAGTGTTTTTTTTTTTTTTCTTTCTTTTCTGGTAGTGTTTATAAATTCATTTTGAAACCTATCTGGTTTGCAGGAAATTAATTAAATTTGGTACCAGTCTTAACCTTTGTAATTTTCATCATATTTTGTCAATTTCTTTCCTATGCATTTTTTCTAACTGCGTCGTCTTTACGTTTTAGTAAAGCTGTTTGTTTATTTTTTTTATTTTAAACTTTGTGGTCCCAGGTGACGTGACGTTCTAAACCAATACGATCTCTTAACACAATATTTAGGTAAAGTAACTTGTGAATTAATCATGTTTTTGTGCAACGTGTTACATCATGCGAGCTAAGACCCGAGCCTCTGCAGTCTGCACCGATGTTTTTGTACAGTTTGACCTGCTTCCCTCACATCTATAACGTGAGTGCCTTCCTATGTTACATACCTAATACATAAAACACTGCAAGTATAATAGATGAAGTGTGACGTATACCCACAATTATTTGATTAAACTCTAAACCCCTTATTAATAAATAAATACGGACTAAAGCTACACTAGGTACCAACTTCGGTTTAACCATGAATTTTTCAAGGTTTAAGTTTGGCATAAGTTTCCTCTGTGTTTATTATTTAGGAAATACCGGAATAGAGGGTACAATTTAAATTAGGAACACAAAATTCGAAAGCCCTGTAAGAAAGACAAAAGCACTCATTGAGATACAGAGAGGAGCTTACAGCCGTGTAGAGATACAGAGAGGAGCCTACAGCCGTGTAGAGATACAGAGAGGAGCCTACAGCCGTGTAGAGATACAGAGAGGAGCTTACAGCCGTGTAGAGATACAGAGAGGAGCCTATAGCCGTGTGGAGATACAGAGAGGAGCCTATAGACGTGTAGAGATACAGAGAGAAGCCTACAGCCGTGTACAGATACAGAGAGGAGCCTACAGCCGTGTAGTGTAGAGATACAGAGAGGAGCCTACAGCAGTGTGGAGATACAGAGAGGAGCCTATAGACGTGTAGAGATACAGAGAGAAGCCTACAGCCGTGTACAGATACAGAGAGGAGCCTACAGCCGTGTAGAGATACAGAGAGGAGCCTACAGCCGTGTGGAGATACAAAGAGGAGCCTACAGCCGTGTAGAGATACAGAGAGGAGCCTATAGCCGTGTGGAGATACAGAGAGGAGCCTATAGACGTGTAGAGATACAGAGAGGAGCCTACAGCCGTGTACAGATACAGAGAGGAGCCTACAGCCGTGTAGAGATACAGAGAGGAGCCTACAGCCGTGTGGAGATACAGAGAGGAGCCTACAGCCGTGTAGAGATACAGAGAGGAGCCTATAGCCGTGTAGAGATACAGAGAGGAGCCTACAGCCGTGTAGAGATACAAAGAGGAGCCTACAGCTGTGTAGAGATACAGAGAGGAGCCTACAGCCGTGTAGAGATACAGAGAGGAGCCTATAGCCGTGTGGAGATACAGAGAGGAGCCTATAGACGTGTAGAGATACAGAGAGGAGCCTACAGCCGTGTACAGATACAGAGAGGAGCCTACAGCCGTGTAGAGATACAGAGAGGAGCCTACAGCCGTGTGGAGATACAGAGAGGAGCCTATAGACGTGTAGAGATACAGAGAGGAGCCTACAGCCGTGTACAGATACAGAGAGGAGCCTACAGCCGTGTAGAGATACAGAGAGGAGCCTACAGCCGTGTGGAGATACAGAGAGGAGCCTATAGCCGTGTGGAGATACAGAGAGGAGCCTATAGACGTGTAGAGATACAGAGAGGAGCCTACAGCCGTGTACAGATACAGAGAGGAGCCTACAGCCGTGTAGAGATACAGAGAGGAGCCTATAGACGTGTAGAGATACAGAGAGGAGCCTACAGCCGTGTACAGATACAGAGAGGAGCCTACAGCCGTGTAGAGATACAGAGAGGAGCCTACAGCCGTGTGGAGATACAGAGAGGAGCCTATAGCCGTGTGGAGATACAGAGAGGAGCCTATAGACGTGTAGAGATACAGAGAGGAGCCTACAGCCGTGTACAGATACAGAGAGGAGCCTACAGCCGTGTAGAGATACAGAGAGGAGCCTACAGCCGTGTGGAGATACAGAGAGGAGCCTACAGCCGTGTGGAGATACAGAGAGGAGCCTATAGACGTGTAGAGATACAGAGAGGAGCCTACAGCCGTGTACAGATACAGAGAGGAGCCTACAGCCGTGTAGAGATACAGAGAGGAGCCTACAGCCGTGTGGAGATACAGAGAGGAGCCTATAGCCGTGTGGAGATACAGAGAGGAGCCTATAGACGTGTAGAGATACAGAGAGGAGCCTACAGCCGTGTACAGATACAGAGAGGTGCCTACAGCCGTGTAGAGATACAGAGAGGAGCCTACAGCCGTGTGGAGATACAGAGAGGAGCCTACAGCCGTGTAGAGATACAGAGAGGAGCCTACAGCCGTGTGGAGATACAGAGAGGAGCCTACAGCCGTGTAGAGATACAGAGAGGAGCCTATAGCCGTGTAGAGATACAGAGAGGAGCCTACAGCCGTGTAGAGATACAAAGAGGAGCCTACAGCTGTGTAGAGATACAGAGAGGAGCCTACAGCCGTGTAGAGATACAGAGAGGAGCCTACAGCCGTGTAGAGATAAGATAAGATAGACAAAAACTCTATTCCATATAGGTTTCAATCAAACACCTAACTCAAGAGGTCATATGACACCCTGAGGGCTGAGAGAAGTGGCAATAGCTTTCAAAGCGTTTCGTATTCTTACCAAGACTTTCAACAGAATTGACATAAGCTTTTCAGTAGTTTATGTCAGTTCAAAACATTTTTGACTATTTCCTCAATGCTATCCCTGATAGAA
This sequence comes from Tiliacea aurago, assembly GCA_948098905.1. NCBI lineage: Eukaryota > Metazoa > Arthropoda > Insecta > Lepidoptera > Noctuidae > Tiliacea > Tiliacea aurago. Next base: position 1,755,416 of record OX402583.1, on the reverse strand, counting down.
TCAAATTAATGTCACTTTGTGTAGCTCCTCTGGTTTTGTAGTACCTTACTTACACAACTCTTTACAGCATGAAGTGCATGCTGTAAAGAGTGATCCACTAAAGAGAGATCCACTAAAATTGCCCAGTAACAGACCAAGCTGATGGTACACTGCAGAATCATTCTATATTTAATTTCCCAACCGCTGACTTTGAAATTGTGTCACCAACCCTGTTTTTCAGCTTTGTATTAACCAGTCCTGTAGGGTGCAACACAATACTATAGATACCTTTTGTAAAAGGTGGTCACTATGCACTATGGTCCACTAATATGCTCCGGAGACCCTACTTCAGTAATTTAATATTGTCAAAGTATATTTGCACGAACTCAGTGATAACTAAATACAATATCCAAGGTTGTGGATCAAAATCAGCTTCTCAAATACCTTACACCAACATAGAAGGTCAATGGTACTATTATGGTTATTTACTTTTTATTGTCAAAACACTAAAAATAGTTACTGTGGTTTTTATTTGTTATAAATATAAATCGAATTTATGTAAGCAGATACATCAGCTGCGCGAGATCTAAACATCGCTTGCTATTTTTAATCTGTTGCATTTTTCACCCTAAAACGATTGTGTAAAATAATCATGTGTATTTATTTAGGTGGTGCAGTTTTGATTTATATTGATTCCCATCACCCCTAAAGTTGAAAAATATAAAAAAATAGTGAAAGGTTTCGCCCCGTGGTTGATATAAAAGACAAGTGCGCCCGCGTCGCGCCTCCGACTTGCCGACATGACACCGTTCACGCGATTGGTACGTTACTCTCTTATTTAAAACCTTTTTTGAAAAAAGAAAACAATTGAACCGTATGGGGAATAATATTTTACCATTTTTGACAGTTCAAAATGCTGACTGGTTACAATTTAAAAAAAATACTGTCAGTGATAACGTTTTGTTTTTGGTTGCTATGGTTATTAATTATTGAAGTTATTAAAATTATTTAAAGCTGTTAACTCTTTGTTTGGTATGCAATGTGGTTTACTTACAAAACATCGCCAATAGCTATATAATTTTCGCCGAAAATGCTGTAATAATTACGCCATTGTTTTACTTAATTTTATTACGTTTGTTTACTAATTGTTTTATTTCAGTAAAGTGTTTATAAATTAAGTTGTAATTAAGTGAAAGTTAATAATGGAAAAGTGACGTTAAGTGGTGGTTCCTTTGTTAAGCAGTTGTTTACAATTAAGTGATTGTGTTTGATAAGGGTCGCGTGTGTTTGATAAAGTAATTAGTGAAATTATGATGAACAACAGGTCACTGATTAAACTTTTGATTTTAAAAGAGAAACGTAATGGGTGAACAAACCATGGATTGTTCTATTTTTAAATAACTAGTTTCTTAAAAAAATAACAAACATTAACATCTTTGACGTATGTACTTACACATGCTTTAACTATGATTTATCACAGTTATCAGTTGTTCATAAGACCTTTGTCTAGTTCAGTTCTCCACAACGCGAACGTGATGAAATATTTCTTATTTTTACTCTGTGGTTTTAAACCAGTGTAATGTTCAATGCGGTTGTCCCAGAGTTTTAAGCTAGTTTCTGCTCTAGGATTACATTTTAAGTTGTTTCAAACTTGCCAGTTGATTGCAAAATGCTAACTAGGCGATAAGAGATAACGATATTTTAACACTTGTTAGTGTTTTACACAATATTCCGTTTTAAGATAAATCATGATAATGTGAATGAAGGTAACGTTTCAAAATATTAGTTTACTAATACAAAATAAAAAATACCTAAATATATATTGTGCAAATACTAACTATTTCATCATCAAAATCCAATTGTACATACATTAATAGCAACATTTTCGACCAACTGCAACATTAAAAAAACAATATTTCCTTACTCATTGCCAAAAATACCACGTCACATTCATTATGCCTCGAGTTTTTATCAGTGCAGTGCCAATGGTCAGATTACTGGTGGCGATAAGCTGTAAATCACTCTGTGACATACCATACTACCGGGGACTTGCGCCGGCACAGTGTCACAGTGTAAAATAGATGTGCAGTAGGACAACCGCATCAATAAGCGGTGAAAATAGATTTTCTTTGAGAACCATGTGTGTTACCTACTCACGTAACTACCAACCAAGAAAGATAGGTCCATTTCTATACTTACCGATAGATTCTCTAAGAATAAGTATACTTTGAGTTCTTTTTTAGTAATAATTTCTCATTCAATGCCTAAAAACTATACGTAAGCCTCACCCAGTTATAATATAATAAACGAATATGTTGCGTTAAAGGGATCTAAATGTGTAGAGAGTGTGTAATTCAATGATTACTAATAAATTATGTGAGCCAAGTAAGCATGAACAATGATAAACATTTGTGCTTTTATTTTGATTACATCTACTTACAGTTTTAATTACTAAACATAACTTTCGTGTCATTATTACGAAGTAAACCGTTAATATCTTCGATCATGACATTTATAAATGTTTTGTCTTCACATATTCTCTAGCCATAAACATAAAACGAAATGAATCTGAAATAACTTTCAAGTACGACCTTGAGAGTAAAAAATTTATAAATTGTCTCGATATATGAATTATATTTCCGCATACTTTCTTTGCAATACATCCAATCGAACGCAACCGAATCCCAATCTTACGCCTTTGCAATACGATTCGGAACCGCACGACACTTTTATGCACTATATAAAATCAGAAACGACGGCAAACTAGTCCCGACTTTTAATCCAAATGGTTATAAACCTTACACTAATAAGATATAGTTCAAAATTGCGTATCCATCTTTGCCAACCCAAGGGCGTGGCAGACTTGTTATACTGGACTTGCTGCTCTGTGTCCAGTGAACGGACCGTGGCCTCTAACTACTACTTTCCTAGCCCCTTTGTGCCGTATTATAATAATTTATAATATTATACTGGTCCACCTTTAAGAGTACTAGGAAATAAAAAAAGCTTTATTGAAATTGGATCCAGTTATGCGTTCAGTTGTTATCGGCAGGACATAAATTAATGTCACGATTCTTCATTATTCAGAAATCGTGCATGTAATTTCAAAGTTACGATCATAAATTTAAAATGTTCAGGATTTTAAGCGAACGAATTAATTGAATGGCGTGAAAAGTTTAATCAAGCGTGAAAATGTACGTGAAAATATGCATTTTGACTTAAATTAAATGACCTATTATGTTAACGTCGGTAATCTTAGGGTTTATTTATAAACATTGCTTAAAGTTAAATAATGATAAGCGACTGTGTAACCATACATTATTGACATTTATGCATCTCTTAACTTTAGGCAAAGTTTATAATTAAGGCGACGATAACCGACTTTTAATTTTTTCCTACTGAAGATCACGTCTAAACAAGTAGTGTTAACGATTTGAAAAAAATATATGTTAAATTAGAGCATTTTCTCAATAACTTAATATGTGAATATTTTAGATTATGTTTATATTACATAGTGAAAATAATTTGTAAAGTTATGTCTAACGCGGATAAAAAACTAAGAATGGCGCAAAATCTACTAAGCGTATTTTTATGAAATATTCACCAATTTAAAGATAATTTAATTATTGATCTTTTAGTCTACGCTTTTTTTTTAAATACCTTTTGTTTTGGATAAAATAAATTAATAATGCGTCAAATTGGGGACAGCGCTCCTTGATGGGCGAGTCCTATTACTGGCTGAACGTACGACGCGTTGCGTGAGCTCAGTACAGAACACGCAAGCTAACCACTCAAGGTCACTGGCATATATCTGCGTCTTAAAGGGGCTTTTGTCTAACTATATAAAAGTTAATTAAAACAACGCGCTATACTTAATTACTTTATTGGTATACTTAATTATTTACTCATAGCTGTGTGTACAAGTTATTTTCATTTGTTACAACAACAAATTGATTTTGCGCAATAAACACGCAGCGCTCTTATTTTTATCACGAATCGTTTATCGACGTTTTATTTTTATGGTAAAAGAACTACGCATAACATGGTTGTGTACAATATTACCTAATAGTAATTCGGTAACATGGCATGGTGCCAGTGGGAAAACAAAGTGAATGAAATCAGTGTCAAAAGTGAATATTTTTTTGGTGAAAATAACTGTAATCAAATCTAGTTCGATAACATTTTCAGACTACCTGCAGTATTGTCTCTCCTTCTCCCTTAAATCCAAAGGCTGACTTTAAAAGGTATCTTTTAGCAATAAGACCGCCCATTGTGTGACTCTATGTCAAATTACTACATTTATATCTGTAATTTCTATTCTATTTTATTCTAGCCAACATTTACTATTTCACCAAACTAAAGCCTCATTTAGACTATGCAATTTTCTTGCCTTTGGCATACAACGAAATTGAACCAACAAATGACTTGCATGATCTAAACAATTATCCGTTTGGTGCCGGACGTAAAGAATAGCACCATCCCATTTCTTCCGGGTGTCGTAAAAGGCGACTACGGGACTTACTAGAGAAGGGGCAGCAGGGTTCTCTATGCATTTTAACACCATACTGCAATCGCCAAGCGTGGCGATTATGGCAACCTCCCCCCTCTTGGGGGAGGCCTAAGTCCAGCAGTGGGCGTCTTTCGGCTGAAATGATGATCTAAACATTAACTAAGCCAAAATGTTTTTATTTATTTATTTCTAAAACATTTAGCCTATTTTAAGGAAATTAATAATAAACTTTATTCAAATAAATACACAGCTAATTATTTACACTAAGAAGATACTAACTACGAAATAAAAAAAATACAACATGAAAATAATAAATAAAAAAGACACTTAAGCCAAAATTATATTACGAAATTTGTGACATAAAATTATAGGGCGTCTTATTCGTACAAGTGTGCGCGCGGTGGGACCGCCTGGCGGGGCCTCAAGTCGCTCGCCCGCGTGAACCATGGAACTGTCACCAACCAAAAAGTCGCCCTATAATTTTATGTAATTTCATGTCACTAATTTCGTAATGAAATGCTGACTTTAGTAGACAGTGAAACTTTTATGGTTTCTGCAACTTGTAGTATGTCACAGGCAATTAAATCGCACCGTGTTAAACAGGCTTTCAAAATCAAAATCAAAAGTAATTTATTCAAACTAGGCTGAGAATCAGCACTTTTCGAACGTCAAAATTACATGAGATAGTCCCCCAAAAACGCCCACCCTTCACCACTTCCAAGTGCTTTAGCTGGGAAGAAGAAGTGGCGCAACAAACTCCCCAGCAGCATAGCTGTCTTTAGTGTGGCCACCTGCAAAACAAAAACAACTGAAAGGAGAAGCCAAAAACACTTCCCCCATCAAAGAATTACTGAAAAATCTTCTTTTCAAGACCAATAAAACAGTTTCACAATTATATTGGCCACAATACGTCACAGAAACAACTCCATTGTGCAATACATGAGGCAACAGCTGTAGGGTACAAATAACGAATGTTGGTACAGTTGGAACTAAGTCTAGATCAGTACATTGTGACAGACTGTGATATTTGACACGTTAAGGCATCTATGCGTGAACTTTCGTCACAGAGCTGTGCTACAAGGTAGAATATGAGGCGTTTTACTCATTATAGTGGTCGGTGAATATATTAGGCGATAGACAAGAAAAATATTTCTATAGTCATCCAAGTTTTAGACCAATTAAAGCCAATAAATCGACCTCATCCATAGATATAATATAACGTAATATTTTGAGGGAATACCGCATGACAAAGCGCGTTATGCTGAAACTAAACATTTTACTGCAAAACCAGACCTAACCCAAAGAATATTTATGTATGTATTTCATACTTTAAGAACACACATGTACATAGGCGGACTGCCATAGGCTTACTACCAGTCAACCTTTGGGGGATGCAGACACAAACGGTGGTTGGTGCAATAATGACAATTGAGGGATACATATTCCCACCCAACCCATCAACACAACAACCCCGACATTACCAGCATAATAATATATGATTACTAAGACAACACCAATTATCTAGAAGTTCTCTTCAATATTGTGTGACTTACTTCTGTAAAACTAAAAAACCGGCCAAGTGTGTAGCGGACCACGCACAATGAAGGGTTCCGTAGCTGGCAGTGGGGGGGGGGGGACACTTGACTCAACAAAAATTTGCACTTTAAAGCTTAATATTACGGAAACGGATCCCTAAATCGAAAAATGGATTTGAGAGAACCGCTATATTTTTGAACGGCCTATCCAACGATATCCCACATCATGGGATAAACTAGAAAATAAAATATCATCCCCACTTTAAGTGCAAGGGATAACCCAATAAATATTTTTCATGATTTATTTTGACATGTCATCGGCGTCATTAATATGTATACTCTGCCAAATTATAGCTTTCTAGTACTAAGAGTCTGAGCTAAGTCGCGGACAGACAAACAGACAAACGGAGATGGTGAAACTATAAGGGTTCTTTATTGACTAGGGAACCCTAAAAACTAACATCTTTCATAATCAAACCACGCCACAAACATTTTTACCACTGTCACACCAAAATCGCTGTCGCCTATAAAATTCCGCCACAGCCCCCAATTACCCCAACATGACACATTACACTTTAATATAACAAACGCGGGTGTCAAGGCCCGTTTGTTTCTCAACGAAGTAATTGTAACAAACTAGACATTTTAATTGATATTGTTTCAACCGGAGCTGGTGTTTCGTTTATTACGTTTTGGCAATAAAAGAAATTGGAATGAAAATTTTGTTATTTCATTCCGATATTATCTGTGTACTTTGTTTTGATATGCTTGCTCTACTTTTTGGTCAATCCTACTTAGGTAAAATAGTTGCAATATACTGGCCTACTTAAGGGTCCAAATGTTTATTTTTGCCATTTTTTTCGCTTAAACTATGTATGGGTATGGTTGAAAAGCTGTGTATCTACAAAACTAAATATATTTTTATATCATGAAATAAGTAGGTACATATTTTGCTAAACATAAACGTTATCCCTACCAGGAGGAACAACAAAATGTATCAGTTTTTTTTCTACTTTTTTAACTACATTTTATTTATGCTCGAGGCATTCGTCATTTCTAAAGAATGATCGCTCATCTTTATGTCTTTACTCCATCAAAATTTTAATACTCTCTTACTAAACTAATATTTTCTCTTTTTTCTGCGCAGGCGGTGCTGGCGTTAGTGGCGTGTGCGCACGCGCAATACTCAGACGAGCGCGCGCCGCGGTACTCAGACGAGCGCGCGCCGCGGTACATTGCGTCCGAGCCCAAGGTGGCCGCCTCCACCCCTGTGCCGATCCTCAAGCAGATCAATAGGTAATGAAACACACATTTGGCCTCAACAAGAGCTAACGTAGAAAGCAGTGATACTGGCCGGACTTATGGTCTGCTCCAGAAGTATCTCATGAACGTGTAAACCTAAGACCCTGTTCAGGTTAAATTCTTACATAATCACTCACTAAAGGGAATTAGACTAAAAACTAAACTAAAACATATTAATCTGTACTAAGAAAGTTGCAACTTTATATATCACTACGCTTTCCATTGTAATTGGGAAATCATCGACGAAAATTGAGATTATAAAATTAACCTCAATAATTGTCAAACGAAAAACTAGTGATTAAATATATATATTTTATTTCACATAAACGGATATAGGCACTTATGAAACGTGAGAAGCTAGGTAAAAAAAGATTTTCGGTTTAAATTAAAATAGAACAAAGCACTCAATTTGTAAGTGGCTCTTCAAGTTGCCCACCACAGGTAAATTTTCTGATACATCATTAGATACTCTTGGAAAAGACTATAAGGTTCAAACCCAAACAAATAAAAAAAAAATCGAAGACATGTGACATCCACCATCCCGCACTGGGCCCGCGTGGGGGATCACGGCTCACTATCTCACAGAGCGGTGTGTCCGAGCAGTGGAAACGATTTATGCTGATTATTTGTGTGTATTTTGGGTAAGAGCTACTGAAGATGTGTTCAGCAAATTCGTCTAACATTTTACATGATGTATGACATCTACATGATGTAAAATGTTAGACGAATTTACCAAAATTGAGGTCTTGAAGACAGAGGTGAGTGAATAAGACTCCATGGACTCCACGGTTGGCGATACTGACATAAACGTTGATGATGATTTATTAGTCTCCTTTTTATTAACTCAAGTTTTTGTTTATACAATATCCATGTTTAGGTTAAGGTATTTTTCTATGGGCCTGTGTCACCTGAAATAAATGGTATTATTATTATTATAGACATAGAATTGCTTCATCAGTTTTACTTATCCATTCTTACATTTTGATTCTTTGAGAGAGAATGTAGAACAAACGCTCTGAGGTTATTTAGACGGCCGCAAAAATATACGGTCTATATCTACAAACATTTTATTTTTCAGGAGAGCGTTTTGTACGCAAAACTGTTATATTTAATAGAAGAACAACGCTATGTTCTTCTATTTTACAACATTTAGGCATTTAGGGCATTGCCAAGGAAATGGTTAAGGCCTTTTAATTTGTTTTTTTCAGGACAAATTTTATCCCAATTTTTTTTTATGGGCTAGTAAGTTATCTCTAAAGAAACAAATGGTAACGAAACCCATTCGTTTTAAGGCTGTAGGAACCGATAATAAATATAATATGAGTTTTATTTCAAGGCTTCAACATGAACTGGAATACAATGTTACAACACCTGCGTACCCGATGCGATCATCGTTTTTCGACCATCTCCGAAAAATAATGCATCTTATAAACGAGGAAACCACTGACCCATCGTGGTATTTGTTGTTATTTATGTTATACCAAGGTCTGCTACACCCCAAGTCACTAAATTCGTTCAGCGCTAAACGAATTTAAAAATCGTTCTATTGCTTTCAATCGTTTTGAAGATGAGACTCAGATAATATGTTTAGCGCTAAACACATTTAGTCATTTGTGCTGCATGTGGGCCTGAGTTTCTGTCACTTCAATCTTTTACCTTAAACTTTTCTATCCCCAAAAATGCAAGTTCAAGCTCCCTAAAATTAATTGAGGGTAGATTTTAGAATTAGTCATGATTGCCATTTGCGGCACATCATAATATTAGTCTATGCTTCATTGAAACACGTCTATGAGTGCAAAACTTATACCCACATCATTATTTGGCATTTCTCCTTGATCTAATCTAGATCGACATATTATAAAAACTAGCGTTGCAAAATAAACTGAACAAAAACAAACATTTTGACCGCACTTACTGTGCAAGAACCAAGAACAGAATCATTTGGGTTTTTCGTTTTTTTCTTTCATTGTGTGACAGTGTGTTCTTGTAGTTAAATGTATATAAACCTATAAATAAGACGCATTTTAAGAAGGACATGTGGAATGTACAATGGTTTTGCCTCCAGCAGGGATTCAACACAGTTGAACTCTAACGAGCAGTTGTGTATGAACTACGCATGCTACGCTGGCCCCTTTGCCAGCGTAGCATGCGTAGTTCATACAAACGTAATACCAAAATAATTTGTAAATCAAACATATTCTTAAGGTAGCGTGTATTTATTTCGATTGGATTACAGAATATCTTATATGTTCCCAAATATATATTTTGAAAGGACAATGATATAAGGACGAGATATGAGGAATTTAAAATTTCTATAGAAAACTTATTTTTCTCGTAATTTTTAAATCAGTGTCCATTCAAATTATATATTTGGGAACCTAGATATTCTGTATTCCAATCGGAATAAAGACACACTGCCTTAAGAATATGTTTGATTTACAAATTATTTCACATCCATCGCCGGCCTAAAAGTAACATTCAATTTGTGATAACAATGATGGAAAAGACCAAAATGTATTGGATTGACGTAGTCTATCGTAAGCAGCGGAGCATGGAGCAGTGGTGGCGTAGTGGCAACGGCCGTGACTTACGAGTTGTAGCTCGTAGATTCGAACCCAGGGAGGCGCTTTACTATGTGTGAATTATTTCATCACCACTGCTCTCAAAACGGTGAAGGAAAACATCGTGAGGAAACCGGCATGTCCTAGAACCAAAAATTCGAATACATCTACGAGGCTAATTATGTTATGTAAGCTACTGAAAACCTTATGTCGATCCTGTTGAAACTATACTTGTAGAAAAACGAAACGCTTTAAAGCGAAAGCCACTTGTCAAGGCCCTAAGATGAGGCTAAAACTTTATAAATAAATTATTTAAAAGATATTTGTGCTACTTTAGTGTTATGTTGTTATAGTTTGTGTTATGTTGTAATAAATATAGTATACTTTTTTTTAGGTTTATGTTTAATATATATGTCGTACCTACATTTCCCCCGAGCCTAGTCTAACGCCTACAACCTTGACTATTTGTTAATAAATCTAGGTACAGCGAATTGGGCAAGGCGTACTTCTAAAATACCTACACGTAAGGGACTGGTTTCAAGTCTCACTAGTTATTTATTATAGACAACTAAGTGCAGTCATAATACTTTACGATTGCAGTTTATCGTTGTTGGTGTTACATTCTGTTTCCTTTATTTTTAACTACCATACTTACACTGTAGAAAACGTAGCTTTGCTTGAAGAATAAATGTAACTTATCCGCTAAAAGTTGTAATTAGTGGCACTTGAAGTTCTTGAAACAAAAAAATCCTTCTTTCATACAAGCCTAATGTTTACTGAATTCGTGTGGAGGCATGAATATATTTTTTCATCCCATCTATTCGAAAAGAGCCGAAGGGTTCCTCGATAAGTGCGAGCAAAATGGGTCATTCCGGCGCACTTAATAACAGTGACGAAATTACTTTTGAATTTGGAACACTATTTAATTATAAAGTTTGAACGTAATTCGCTTCGATAAAGTCGGCCGGTAATTAAAAAGCGCGCCTGCCGACGCGTCATTGGTTAACTAAATAAAAAAAAATGCCTGGGAACATCCTATAGAGTCTGAAGTTATTACGAATACTCATGTGATAAATAAGTCAACGACATTTTCTGTTCCCAACAAAACAGTTACCGTACAATAAACTTCCAAAATTGCGAAAACGTGTCTAATATTAATATTAATTTGTAATTCGGTATTTCGCGTATAAATATTTGTCACTACTAAAAGCATCTCTTATTTATTTTTCCCAATATAGGGGGATGAAATACAGAGCGTCACACGGTAACATTATTATTTAACTTCGAGCGACGTACTTTGTATCCCTCGCTACGCTTAGGATTCTACTCTAGAATCCTTCGCTTCGCTCTGGATTCAAACAATCGCTCTCGCCCTAAATACATTATTTTGGTCCCATATAACACAATCTATTATTTAGTCTTCGTTGTCAAAGATGTTGTTACACATCCTGCTTGAAGGCTTAAGATTCCTGAACTATGTTCTGACAATACCAAGACAAAAATTAATAGTAGGTACACATGTGTTTGGAAAATGGCTATATTTGATTTGATTCTGGGAATTTTCAGCTTAGAAAGCCTACATGGCTTTATTGAAACCCAACAAAGTACGTAATCTTACACTATCCGTCATACGTTACAGGCACAACGAGGATGGATCCTACACTTACGGGTACGAGGCCGCCGATGGCTCGTTCAAGATCGAGACTAAGTCCCCCGCCGGAGAAGTCAAGGGCAAATACGGATACAAAGATGATACTGGCAAGGTAAAGATAGTATTATATATTATATATAGATATAGATCACTTTTATATTAGTAGATATAGACATCAGGCAACTGTATTCAAAAGTTTGAAGTGGGAAGGGCACTAAAAATAACGCGCAGACTTTCACGAAGAAGAATGAAGAATACAGTGAATACTTGTTCTTGTTTCATGTATATTACTGTATATATTATATATATTTATATAGATAAGTGTATGCTTTATGTATGTATGTTATTTATTGTACATGTAAATGGTACACCACTGACTACCTGCAGTATTGTCTCTCCTGCTCCCTTTAATCCATCCAAAGGTTTCTGTAAAAGATCGCTTTTAGCGATAAGACCGCCCACTGTGTCACCCTATGTAAAATTTCAACATTTATATCTGTAACTTTGATGGTGTACATAATAAAGAGTATTCTATTCTATTCTAATGAAGAAATCATTTATTTGATTATAATATAGGCTTACAGATAAGTTGGATTTTATGAATCGTCCCGATACATTGAAGCGAGTTGTTATTACACTACGAACGAGAACCCACCCCTAGTCCGAGTTTAGCTTGCTGCACACATATACATATATTCCTCCTATTCATATAAATATTACAGAGAACGGCCTACCACGATTTTGTGATCGCAGTTTTTGATCGATCACCAAATTGTGGATCAGATTGCTTTTCATTTTGACATCATCCCCTAATAGCTGAATTGTATGAAATAGTTTATTGCTGATTGGTATATTCTTGGCTAATGGCATATTATTATTTATTTACAATTCAGATAACATGATCCATTATGGTTAGTAACAACAGGAGCTTATAAACTATGTTAGTAGGTAAAATTTAATATAAATAGCAAATACAACATTCTATTTTACCGTCCCAACCACGATGCTTACCCAGAGTGAGTGTATCGGACACTGATATTTACCCGAAACAATCTATATTGTTATGTTATTCTTAGGTTTTAAACGTTTCTGCGGGAATTTTAACAATGAACTGATCTCAATTCCAGGTCCGAGTAATAGAATACGGAGCAAACAAGTTCGGTTTCCAGCCATCTGGCGAGGGCATCACTGTGGCGCCGCCCACGCTGGTGGACGAGACTCGGGAGGAGAGGCAGAGGCAAGAGAAGCAACAGCCGCAGGTAAGAGATGTTGACATTCGTTTTTGTTACAACTCCTATCCTATAGATAGACAAGAGTATTCTAGAATAAGGGCCACACCTACTCACAACGTGACTCCGTGACAGAAGATTCCACTTTACGAAGAGTTTGTCAAACTATTCTACTGCTTATGTGCAAACAAATGATTTGATTTGATCAAAAATCACGCTCTTTTGAATTGGAAAATGTTTGGTCTTGCGATTTCGAAATATTTCCTAGAGAAGTCAAGTTTTCGTTCACCAGACATCACTTACATCCACTACGAGTGTTTATACAAAAAAAAACGTGGAGAGTTCTATTTCTCTCGCATCAGCACAAACTACGCAATGATAGCTAATACCGTCATAAAAATATCAACCCGTCAGCAAGGTCGGTGCGGTACTGACTGCACCAGACGTTTATTTAAGTGTCGCCACTCGTAGATACTATTACAATCAATGACGTATTATAAATAGACGCGTCATACACGAACATTAGTGCAATTAAAAACAGCGTAAGCCATGAATGTAGCTACATACTTGCGTACAATCATACAGCGCGTAAAGAAAAGGAAAGACCTATACCGATAACTGTTGTTAGAAAGAGATGAACATACATATTTAGTTACGTCACTAGCTGCTGCATGTTCATTGGCGCGTACGCGTTGGTCGCAGCAGTCAGGAAAAATGGCTGACTGGCTGTACAAGTACAAAACTAAACAACGTTTTCTTAAAATAAAAAAATACATTAAGTACATAGGCATGAAATGAGACGGTTTTCTGTACTCCCACAGTAGTAGTGTAATTTGTACATCGCGTATAGACACGGGAAGATTGATACTTGACACTTCACAAATAATTGCTGAGAATTGCGAGTGATTGTGACGTGTAGCCGCGTCACTGCATAGTGCGCGACTAATTTCATGTCAGGCGATTGCCTGGTATTTACTTTGCTGATATTGAGCGCGGGTAACGCATCTAAAGGTAATAAATACATCATTGATTACAATACTAAAAGCTAACAATTCCTAACCCTAATCAATCACCCCTACAGTCACGCCGTAACCAATACCAGTCCGCGCCTGCCCAGTCCATAGACTACGACTACAACGATGAGGCCCCTGCACCGGCCCCGCAACCTCGCCCGGCCCCGCGGCCCCAGCAGCATTACCGTCCCCAGCCGGCCCCACAGCAACAGGTGAGCTACACGATGACTGATACATTCATTTGATGTACCTAGAATAAGGACCTTTTTTGGCGACCGAACGCTTGATAAAAGAGTTCCATACCTTCTCAATCAAATGCCTACTGATATAAGAAGTCAGGAAATAAAAGGTGTATTTGCCAAGTTACTTAAGCAGTTCTTTTTCAGGAGTTTGTAAACGATGTTCCTAGGAAAATGGTGTGCAGATTGTTGGGGAAAAGCAGATGAGTGATTAGGTATATTTTAAAAGATGTATATATATAAAAGATGTACATAAGATTAGATAATTGTTAGTAACTTTATAGGTTCAGTTAGTAAAATTAAAGTGTCTGCACTAATAAACAAAAATTGTAAAATTGTGTTCTGTTCCCACAGACAAACCGTGAAAATGGTTTTGCGGGGCAAAGTCCTTATGTGTAAAGTTTTTTTTTAAACGTATTTATAAAATAAATAAATAACAATAAAAAATAAAAAAAACTATCACAGAAAAAATCAGGATATATACAGAATTGCAAGAGGAAATTACCAAAGTTTGGAAAATGAATAAAGTCACTATAGTCCCAATAGTAATATCAACAACAGGAGTTATCCCGAAACAAATATGTTTTTTTTTTTTTAGTTTGAATGCAATCTATCCAAATACACATACTTAACACTTCAAAAAGCTGCCATATTAAAACACACGCCGCACAGTAGGAACATTTTGACAACTAGACTTGGATAACAATTTCACCGCCGTTCACACCCGTGAGATTCAGAAAATACCAGGTATTATCCTGAGAAAATTTAATTAAAAAACCAAAATAATAATAATGCGTCGTCTGCCGGGACAAATCAACTTAAAGCTGCAATGGCTCTATCCTCAAAAGGCCCTTCCAATCATGGTCCTGCATTATTAGACTCACATAAACAACAACATAACATCACGCCAGTATTCCTTGAAGGGTTAGGCAGAGGTGTACATATATCTTAACAACTACATTTCGCCAGTATGTAACAATCAACGGGGCATAAATCCGGACTGACATGAAATCTTAATAATATTGGGTATGTATAATAACTGTTAAATAAATTGGCGTTTTTTTCTTACAAATAGAGAACCTCGTCACTTCTATGATTTAAAATATTCATCAATTGCTTGGTATTATATCGAATAATGACAATCATAGACAACTACCAGTAGTAAAAAAACCTTATTACTTATAGTTTTCTAAACATAAAAAATACCTTAAAAATGACTCCTCATTTTGTTAGCAAAAATTACCATTATTTGCTTTGCCAAAAGGCTTATATCGTTATCTTAGTTTTGAAACATTAGTGCATAAAAGTTTTAAAAACATTAGTGTTCATGGTTGTTTTATAAATTAAAAATTTGTTAGTATGAAAATGCAACTCCTTTAAAATTCTCCATACAAAACGCTGATTTCATAGGTCGGACCTATTATAATGTTTGTACTATTATAGAGTCCGTCACTTTTGAGTTTGTTTCGGTATTTCTTGTCAGGAATCAGGCTGGAAAAGTTAGTTTTAAAACGTGGAATAAAGAATTGACGTGTAAAAGTGTCCAAGATTTACTTACAGAAATAAACATAATTTTATTTAATTTCAGTACCGTCCCCAGCCGGCGCCCCAGCCGCAGTACCGCGCGCCGCAGCCCAGCCAGCAGTTCGGCGTGCCGTCGCCCACGCCGGCGCCGCAGTACAGGCCGCCACAGCAGCAGAGTCCTACTCCACCCAAGGTAATGTATTGAAACATCATTTTTGGGTTGGAAATTCTCAAATAACTTCTCCCGCTCTGGGCTTAGCGGGAGGGCGTGTCAGACTTTTACTGACTAAAACCCACCCGTGTTCCTTCCGTTGCCTGTGTGCCGGGGCCACGATATCCCTTTCGGACAAACTCGCAACCCTGGCAGGCATTGGCCCTAACGGACCCCGTCAGTTGGTGGACAAGAGACACCGCCAAGACGACCCCACCCCGGGCAACAGCATCTCCCGTCGTGAGAGCTCGAACGCGCATTGAAACATCACCTTATAACACAACGTCTGTTTTCCCCGAAGGGTTTGGCAGTCAGCCTCAAACAGATTACACATCAACAAGAATTCATTAAATTGCTTACAATCTTTTAATATTGTATTAATTTGTAGTCACACAACGTATTACACATTGGGTACTTCATTGTAGCTACAGTATTATGGAACACAGATTCAAGACAATCAAATTAATTCTTCCCGATGTATACGTGTACATCGACGAGTACACCCACATTTCGCCCGTTATATTTAAGTCCCATGTAATAGGGGGCGAGCTGGGGCGAGTCTATTGCCGTCAAACAACATTATATATTTATGCCCAGACTCTGAGCTGCTATTAAAAATCTAATAACACTGCCCGACTTGGGAAACATATCTCAGCAGTGACGCTTGCTTGTACTGAAAGTTTATCGAACATTATTTTAAGGCTTATTTCGGGCAACAAAAACAGTCCCTCATGTGTTCTCCAATTGCATGCCATTTAACTTGATCATCGCCTACGCTCATCCAGACATCCTACGAAGATCGTTTTAGTCACAAAATCAAGCTACATCAGTAGCAGCATGCATATACTCGTATATGTAGTCAAAGTCAAAGTCAACATTATTTATTTCAAACAGGCACGGCACATAAATGGCACTTTTGAAAGTCAAAATGTACAAATAAAATAGAATTTATTCTAGTCGCCCCTTCCAAAAAGTAACTTCGTATGGAGAAGAATGGGCAAGAAACTCCACCGTTACTCTTTTAATTTATTTTCCAATATTTTGTATAGGTACACCAATTATATAATTATATGACATGTGAAGACGATGCACCTAGAATAACATGACTATAACACAATAGGTAAAAATAATTAATAATGAAGCAATGACAGATAAATTAATTATGTGATAGATACATGGTGCTCACATATATATATAATTGCAATCAATTGCAGCCTTTGCACATATCACCTCATGATAATAATATGCTGTTTGGGTGCACTGGATCACAATAAATTTCCAGCGATGCACTTGTTCATTTGATAGCACCAACTAGTTTAAAACTTTATTCTAAATATCATTGACGCAAATGCCTAATCTTTCGAACTAGTTTATTGTATTTCAAACCTTATTCCGACTGAGGTACAGTTCTTAACACGAAATAGTCAGTTTGTTGTATTTACCTACCGGACTGGATGCGGACGGTGGCGGACAGGGTGTTGTGGCGTAGCCTGGGAGAGGCCTATGTCCAGCAGTGGACTGCGATAGGCTGAGTTAATTGATTTATTTTGTATTTAGAACTTTAAATTTGTCGTAAATTTCGAAATTCAATAATTGCTGGATGGTTTAATTAAACCATGTCAAAAGAAAAACCTTATTTTGTAATAACGGAGTGTACCATATTTTACAATAATCTCTTCATTCCTGCTCCAGCCCCAGTTCTTCTCCGGCGCCGCCCCAGTGCCTGCACAGGACAACTACTTCAACCCTGAGCCAGCTCCTCAACGAAGGACTTTCCAGCAGAACAAGCAGCAAGCCTACAGGCCTCCAGTCCAGTTCCCAGACTTCACTGACGCAGCACCTTCCCACAAGCCGTACAATCCATCGGACTTCGTCCCTCAACCTCCTCAGAGAAACCAACCATACTCCATGTTAGACGAACTGCTCAAAGAATATGGCTTGCCGAAGAATGGTGCTGCCCCTCTACACGATATCACTTTTGGCTCCTACTAGGTTAAAAATAAATCTCATTGTCATTTTGTAAATATGTAGACTATTTTTTTATTAATTAAAAACAAACTTGTTTTGTTTTTTATCAATTGATTTTGATAAAAGAAAATAATTGAATGTTGTTTTGTTGTTCCTTAAAACTCAAGTGGAAAATCCCGCCTGTTTAGTTAAATATTATGGTTACGATTTACCGGGGTTGTAACAGTTTATTACACCCCGTAGTAAATTAAAAGAAAGTGGAATTCCACGACCAAACATGATGATATAATTCAATTTTTCTTTAAATAAATTGAACACTTACGAAATTCAAAATAAAACAAATGAAAAATAATTTAAAACATGGAACGCAGTTCTTGACACGCGCGATGCTGCGGTAGTTCCTAAGTTCGATAAAAAAAATCTCTTTGTAATATTTGGGTTGTTCAAGTTTTTATTGGCCGCATGCAGCTGGATCATGGTCGTGGCCGCCGTGTTCGTATCTGGCCTTAAAGATGATAATGGTCTAAAGGCTTCTACATACCAGCGCGACTTGTCGCGCGACGCGACACGGCACAAAGGCCCCGCGTGTCGCGGGACGAGCGGTGCCTTTGTGTCGTGTCGCGTCGCGCGACAAGTCGCCCCGGTATGTAGAAGCCTTAAGAACTTTACATAATAATGTAGTTGTAGACTATTTAAGTGATCAGTGCAGTGGCGGATTTACACATTTCCAGAATAGGCTGTACAATTTTTGCCGCCCTTACATCTATAATTGTCAGTTTCTAGATAATTTTTAAAATCCAACGATTTGGTTGTAATTACACGAGAAACAGTTTTCAGGTATATTGCTGAGCTAATCCAAGCTTAATCATGTACGACTAAAAAGGCTCCCGCAGCCAGGCGCAACGCAACACTAGTAGCACAATTTCTATGAAAACTTCATAGAAAGTGTCGTGCTGCGCGTCGCGCTGCCTGTCGCGCCCGCGATTACGCGCCAGTCTGCAAGAGCTTTTTTAAGGCGGGGTTATGTAAGGCGGCAAATCAAAATTAGGCCGGCCACCGGTTTTCTGAGTTTATCAATCAATCAAATCAAATCAAAAATATTTTTATTTCACATAAGCCTACAAGGGCACTTATGAAACGTCAGAAGCTAGGTGCATGTAGGCATTTCTAGTATGATTTTGCAGAAATTGAATAATGACAAAAAAAAATATATTCATGGACATTTTCATCGAGAATATCGATCCAAGAGCGAGTGTGTCGAGCTCGACATTTTTTACAGCCCGTCTCGTAAGTCTCAGTTAGGTTTCTTTTCAACATTCATAGGGAAATAGGAGTTGCATACATAGTTGTTGAGACCCAGCACCCAGTGGGCCTCGGAAAGGTTAAGTTTTATTTGTACATTCATACTGTACATATTTATTTATTTAATACTTTAAGCACAGAAATGTACAGAGGCGGACTTAATGCCATAGGCATTTTCTACCAGTCAACCTTTGGGCGATGCAGAGACAAACAGTGGTAGGTGCAATAGTGTGAATAGTGATATATACTCGTAGGACATACAAAGAAACCATGAGAATGAAGAGTATGTAAGATGCCAGAGCGAGCGAAGCGGGCCCGAAAATTTAAAAACACCAGCTTGTGTGTGTAGGTTAAGTTTTCTTTTGACTATTTATACAAAAAACAGGAGTTATTGGTCGACTTAGATATGCAAAAAAGCCTGATAACTAAGAGAATGTTGACAAGAGCGAGCGGAGCAAGCTCAACATTTTTAGTATTTAAATTTTGCATAATAATATGTAAGCGGCCTCCAACTGCTTCTTACTGAACATATTTTGGCCTTGTTTGGATTTGATAAAAAAATACTTCTCAAGATTTGGGGGCCTCCAGGGCCGAGGGCCCAGTCTATAATGTTTCCACTGCTGGGACACCGGCCTCCTCTCTGTGGGCTGTAATGCACCACGCGGGCCGAGATGGTAGATGTCACATTTTTTGGCTCTAGGACGGTTTCCTTACGCGCAATGTTTTCCTTCACCGTTTTGAGAGCAGTGGTGATAAAATAATTTACACAAAGGAAAGCGCCTGGCTGGGTTCGAACCTACGACCTACAACTCGTAAGCCGCGGCCGTTATCACTGGGCCACCACTGCTACAATTCCTAAGACAAATTGTCTTTCACGGGTAAGTTTTCTGATCCATTTGTTAACATTTTCATCAGAATTTTTTGGTATTGACTTAGAAAACCAATTCTGTCAGTTGGCACTGTTGTACCAGTAATTTAGGTCTCATGAACTACTAACACCAAGAGATAATTCAGAAGTCTACCTGTTTGGTATACATATAAACCTAAGACTACTAACAAATAACGAAGTTCAATAAAAATACTAGTAGCTATTCAACGTCAGACGTCCCATGGTGGTAGTGGTGATGGTTGAAGGTATATTCAAGGTATATCCGAAAAATAAAATAAAAGTAGTTGGTAGTATCTTAAAGTAAACTCTATCTATCTATTCAGTCTACATTACCGATTGAGCCAGAACCTAATTCCTTAAAAGATGATCTTTATCCATTCGGGCGACGATTTTTATTTGCTAGACTCAAATGACATTAATTTTTTTGGTGTCGACATAAAAATAACCTAGTGAATAATCTAGTTACCATCTGACTCTCACCACGGACCTCTGAATCAAAGTCTGCAGGAGGACCTGCACTGTTGTCGTATTGTCCCTGTCATATTTAACGTGTTATTTAAAAAAAAAGGTCTATTGCAACTGTCATTTTGGTCTAGCTTAAAAGTTAGAGTATAAGTTGTGATATTGAATAACTAATATTCTCCTATGAAAGCCTAGAAAATTCACTGCTGCCCGGTAATAGGGTACAGTAATCCACACGTTAATGATAAAAAACCAGCATAAGCTTATTCTATTGAAATTGTACTACGATGCTCAAGGTCAAATTGTTACCACAGGCGGTCGACCGTACAACTGGCAATAATGAACATTGACACAAGTGAAGTTAGACCAATTGTCAGGCTTTCCAGATTCTCACTAACCAATATGTGGTATATGGATACTTATGTAGGTAGGTATGACTACTGGGAACTGATAGTTTAAAGCTCTTCCTAAGGCAAGTAGGGTTCTAGATGTGTTACGAATGTTGGGAATGAAAGAGAAGGTTCTGTTGTGACGGTCCCAATGCTCAATAATTTCAAAATGTGCACTTATATCGTAACTTAGAAGGTATCTAAGATCATTATGAACCCTGGCCCCGGTCGGGCACAGCAATACATAGGAGAGAGGAAGCTTTACATTTAACTTATTAGTCCAAATACACAGGTGTGCAGACTCATGAGCTCAAGTTTTAAAATATTAGAACTAATGATAATAGAAGTTTATTTATTTATTAATAGATATGTAATGTATGGATTTTTTAATATTAGTAATTTCTGTATAAGAAATTATTACATCGAATCGTGGCATTCGTCGGAATACCAAAATACGACTGACCCGTGCTCTAGCTTTTTCCATCTTTATATATTATGCAGGTGCATCAAAAGCCGCGAAAGCAGTAATATCGATGCTTTCGAGATGTGGTGTTGGCGGAGGCTACTTCGTATACCATGGACCGCCATGAGAACGAATGAATCCATACTGGAGGAACTCAGTATCATCAAGCGAGTTTGTACACTAAGCAAGGAGCGTGCGTATGTGTGCGTGGGCATGAAAAAGCTGAGGTTTTTCGGACATATTATGCGTTCACCTAAGCAGGGTCTGGAAAGGCTTATGGTATTGGGCCAGGTGGTAAGAAAAACGCGCTCAAGGCAGAGCACCGGCAAGATGGTCCGACGCGAGCAAGAAGGCTGTTGCAGGTAGCATTTACCGAGCGGTCCACACTGCAGAAGACCGCATAACTTGGAGACGCGTCGTATGTGGTCGCGATCCTCAGCATTGAGGGAACGACGAAGAAGGGAGAATTATTCCTATGTATACGTATGTAATAAAGCTATAGTTTAATTTATTTTGTATTTAGCCAGGAGCATTCGACCTTGAGCCACAAAGTACAAACTTCCCCATCGATTGAAACTCCATAGACAATGACGAAACACATTACATTATTGAATGTATCTTTGTGTCATTTTTTATTTCCCCGCATCTGGGACGTGGGACTTATTCCCACCATTCTGTCCGCATGGGAGCCTCGTGGGTATGCACGTATGTGTGGCATATTTCTCAAGAACATTGCGCAATTTACAAGAGTCGTTATGCATTACTTTATAACGTAGTGTCTGGTGTTATTTAGTAACTTTTTGATAGTTGAGCGCTTTGTTTTTAGAGTTTAAACGTGTTTTTAGAGTTTCGTACCAAAATGGTAAAAAGGAACCCTTATGGTGAGACTAAGTCTGTCTGTCTGTCACACCTGGAAATCTCAAGAACTACTAATGCTATTAACTTGAAATTTAGAATAGTTTTAGATGACGTTTGCCCAACTATTTTGCAAGCAAGAAAGAAATTAAAAAAAATATATCTTTTTTGCAAAAGGGACTGAAAGGGGGTCTTAAAAAATTGAAATGGGGCTACTAGAGCATGTAGGGTATCCTATGAAAGAACGCTGTTTGCACATTCTCAAACATTTTTTTTAGGCAGTATAGTTTCCGACTTTTGATGAAAAATTAAAAAAAAAATTACCGGTCCCCCCCTTATCTCCGAAGTTTGCAGAGATAAAAATCTGAAATTATTCTATATGATAGAAGCTTATGTAAAGATTACAGGAAAAATAAAACGATGTCTCCAAATAGCACAGTTTTTCAGAAATCATCAACATCATATATTCGTACGGAACCCTCGGTGCGCGAGTCCGACTCGCTCTTGACCGGTTGTTTTTAATTGTTGTAGATGGTAAACGTGAAATGGTTTTTTATTTTAACCTCGATGTCCTCAGGCTTACTCGGCATATGAGAGGCTTCCAATCCTCTTCGCTATAATTTTGAGAAAACATCAAGGGCATGGGCAGTAGCGTCCTCCTCTATAACCTTCACCAACTTACCACCAATAAAACATACTATGCTGTCATCAAGCATGTGATTTTGCCAAATGTTTTCGTCTCTCATCCAATGCTGAACACAATCAAATAGTATGTTTGACTATGTTCAGCATTGTATGGTGACAGCTTGTTTGACTTTACCTACATATAATTGCCTTTGAAATGATCTTAGTTTTGAACAAAATCAAGGTTAAAATTTCGATAAACAATTACTCGTGCGACCAAGCCGGATGACTTTCAGTTTTCACGTGAAGCAAATGTAATCGGAAGTCCGCATTCTTTGGGAAATCGGATTATTCAATTTTGATGATATCGATGTAATGAAGACCATTTTTCTACCTACAGTTATGATGTCGATATATATAAGTTTCATTAATTTGTACCATGGTTGCCCATTTTCACGTTTCTAAATTGTTCTCAGGTACTACCGTTGGTTAGAGTTTTATGAATAGTTAATTACGTAAGGTTATTGAACTTTTAATAAGTACAAATAGGTATCTACAGGAGTAACGTCACTATATAGGGTACGGACTATATGAACAAATAAATGGACTTTTACTGGCTCTTGAAAAATAGGGCCAATCTGTGAAATGACGACGTTATTATTACTCAGATTTCGTTCTATTTATGTGGCAATGTGTTATCAACTTATCAGCTAGCAAATCATGATTTTTTTTTTGAGTGTTCGGAATTTTCTGCTTAAGTATACCAACATTAACCATACAGACTGCTTACATTAACCATACAGACTACTTATATTAGATACTATCTCAAATGAAACGGTTTATGAGTACGTGATCTTTCAGCTGCAATATACAACGTGTAACGGAAACGTGAGGTCATATTTAAGGGTGTGGTACAGACCACTTACCTGTGTGGTGCCGGACGTAAAGAATAGCACCAGCCTATTTCTTCTCGTGGGTATCGTAAAAGGCGACTAAGGGGCTTACTAGAGAATGGGCAGCAGCGTTCTCTATGCATTTTGACACCTCACTGCGATCGCCAACCTGCCTGCCAAGCATGGCGATTACGGCAAACCCCCCCTTTGGGGGAGGCCTATGTCCCGCAGTGGACGTCTTTCGGCTGAAATGATGACAGACCATCATACTCACCAACACCCTGTATGGGACTCAAATCTAATCAGCCGTCCCATACATTTGGGTCGAATGATATTGAAGTTTTGTATGAGACATTTGATATTTTTTCGCGATTACTATGGTCCCATGGAGTTCTTTCTTAAGTTCTTCAGTTTCAAAAACACAGAAACATACATACATTCATACATACACTCACACATACACAATCGTTTGTTTTTTATTGTTTATTTTATTATTTTTACATTACTTCTACCGCATATTTTATATATTTTTTACATGTTTAGCATGTAGCACGTTCGATTTTTTTGTTTATAATGTAACCTAGTTTGGATGGCGCTGCCGCTGGTGTTTGTGATACAATGTTTTTTTCATTAGTACAGACACCAACGATGGGTTATTTCTGGAATGTTCAATTTTTACTTTGCAAACTGTTTTGTGAGCCGTAAAAACATGGGTTTTTTCTGAAATAATCATAGTTTGATGGTCTGTACCACACAATTAAATAATTAAAGCACACGTTTGATACATGCTGTAGACACATTAAATACACAGACTACCGGCTACATATAACTTACAGTAAAGATAGCATAAGTGTTAAACTTCACGCGCTCTTAGGTACCTACCTGTGATTATATCTCCTCAAGTTAAGTCATCTCAAGGAAATGCGTTACTTAATGGGTTCTCATGCTGTGCAGTTTGTTTGTGGATGATAATTATCTTTAAACAGAACTACTTACATCATGTGTATTTATTTTTATGTTCTGCTGATGCATGTAATACTTAATAGTTATGTAAAGCTTTCAGTTCCACGAGTTTCTAGTTATGTAGAAAAATTAACTCGTTCACCTGTTCCAAAAAAATATACTGTGCTGATTTTAACCTTTGTCCAACGTAACGCGAAATGATCCATAGCTGACTAATGTTGAATGTTGAAAAAACGTTAATCCTACCAAATTAGTTCAAACGCGTATAAACACAGCTAGAAAGCTCAATCCTGCGGGACACCCTGCAATGGGTAGGTAATAAAACACAATCCTGCGGGGGACACCCTGCAATGGGTAGGTAATAAAACAATCCTGCGGGGGACACCCTGCAATGGGTAGGTAATAAAACACAATCCTGCGGGGGACACCCTGCAATGGGTAGGTAATAAAACACAATCCTGCGGGACACCCTGCAATGGGTAGGTAATAAAACACAATCCTGCGGGGGACACCCTGCAATGGGTAGGTAATAAAACACAATCCTGCGGGACACCCTGCAATGGGTAGGTAATATAAAACAATCCTGCGGGACACCCTGCAATGGGTAGGTAATAAAACACAATCCTGCGGGATACCCTGCAATGGGTAGGTAATAAAACAAAATCCTGCGGGACACCCTGCAATGGGTAGGTAATAAAACTCAATCCTGCGGGACACCCTGCAATGGGTAGGTAATAAAACTCAATCCTGCGGGACACCCTGCAATGGGTAGGTAATAAAACTGAATCCTGCAGGACACCCTGCAATGGGTAGCTAATAAAACTCAATCCTGCGGGACACCCTGCTAATGGGTATGAAAACTCGTTCTACATTAAACTGGAACTTGGCAAATTCCTACTTTTCCACTTTTAGAAAAAGTTTCCGTTTCACAATAGGTACCTACCGTTGATTTGAGCAGTTATGTTCTTTCAAGCAATAGTCACAGTTAAGGCAATATACACCATCGCAACCACCTGACTCCATATAACTCCATTCCCCAAACCATGGGAAAAAGTAAACAAAAGTTTAATTACTATTCATTAATTTTAGAGAGACACAGTGTGTAGTATTTCAAGGTTTGTTCTCAAAATATTGCCTGCAGGTGTGCAAACAATAGCCAACCTTCACGCCTGCGACTCTTGGCCAATACAGGGTAGACAGGGACTTGGAAATTGTCGCAATGTAGGTAAGATTGTATGTAGATATGTTGATACGTTTTCTAGAACAGTTACCTGTGAACCTGTGATGGTTGAATGAACCACGATACTTCTGTTGAGGTTGCAGCAAAATAGAATAACAAAAAAAAACAACCGATTTGCAAAGAAAACACTACAAACTGAAAAATTACATTGATTTTGGATGTCGCTCTCTTTGGATCTGTATTTTAGTTTTTTGCTACCGAAATCCGAAATTAAAGTTATTTTTCAGTTAAAAAGTTTTTTATTTTCCATTTTTTAATGGGTCAGTTTGTATTTTTATAAGTTACAACAGCCTATTGTCAACTGCTTGTCACCTTTGATAAAATATTGCTTTCCCAATGCAGGGACGTTTGGTTGACGACTCCTGGTTTTTACCACTTCATTATATGTATTGTGACGAGCATAAATTGCTTAGCAAAGTACCTAATCGAATCGCAACTCGTGAAATACTTATTATTAAGTAGTTCCGGTGGCCATCTATGGTCTTGATCATCAGTTCCACTTAACCAAATGGTGCTTTTTGAGAGCATACGCACGAGTTACTATAAAAAATACCCTCGATATCCATGGAATCCCCTCATCAGATTCTGACTTGGTGACATTGGGATCACCTCGAGTATACCCTTTCAAACAAAAAATATTTTCAAAATCAGTCCACAAATGACGGAGAAATTGGTTAACAAACATAAAAAAAAACAGACGGACGAACATATAACCTCCTCCTTTTTTGGAAGTCGGTTAAAAATATAAAAAAAGCAGGAATGTGTGCCTTATAGCTGCGCAATTAGCTATGTCATGGTCCGTAATTAATTTAGGCATCCAATCCTACCTAGTTATTTTCTGGGAGGCCATGTCAACTTGAGACAACTCGACTATAAAAGGCAACTAAGAATTTCTGGAAGAGGATTAGTAGAAACATCCTTTTGTTTGTTAAAAAATTATACAATTGATCAACGATTACGGCAATTTCTTTTTTTCGTTTACTGTACTACAGTAAATGAAAAAAAGGAAGTTGCCGTAATCGTTGATCTGAAGAATCGGAAGGTCTGTTTCGCAACACCTAGGTGATAAGGCAATGATACCGTTAAGTTTGTGTAAGGGTTACGTTAATGCGTTCCTTATGTCCTTCTTTTGTTTTTCCAACAAAAGGAAACTTAACTTTATGGAAGCGTATCTAATATGGCGCATTTATTAGATGCGTGCAGAGGAAGTTGTGATATTGTGATACGGTATGTTAAATTACACACACGATTATATTGTTGGACAATTTTATAACTACTGTCTTTCATGGTTGGGGGACACATCCCGTTGTTTTGATAATTACAACTATGAGAAATCACCGAATCTGTGCTTTGCAGTAACTAAGTAGATTAAAGCGCATTTGTCTGAACTTGATATCGGTTTGTATGAGGTTTTGATCGAAAGACTTGAAATCAAACAGCAAATCTAAATTTTTAAATCGTTTCATTACCATAAATTCACATAAAAAAGTACTATTTACATTACATGAGTATTTCTATTAAAACATTTAAAAATAAATATTTACCTCAGTGTCTCTGGCGCTTGTCATCCATGGAGCCTTCCTCGCCCAGGATCTGGATGTTCCTCACTTGTTTCCTGGGGGGGGCGGCCGTGGTCAGCTCAGTGGGGGGCGCCACCGTGGGCATGAAGTCCGGACTGATGGCCAGAATCAGCATCTTCAACAACAAAGCCTCTCTTATTTCTGGTGGGAGGAACTCCGGCATCTCCTCGATATGGTTGGAGGAGGAGCCAGCTGTATCATAAGGCCGAGGGTACAACCTCCTCCGGGGAACATACCGCTGACTCTCATACTGGTTCTCGTAACCCTGGTTTTGATACTCCTGCCTGTATTGGTCATAACGATAATCGTAGCGATCGTCGTCCTGGTACCGCTGGTACCGGTAATCGTTCTCCGGACGATACAAGGACGGTCCAGGCATCATCTGATCCATTAACACTTGCAACTTATTCTGCCGTAATATCAGAATGTGAAGCAAGCGACGCAAATCTCTGGTACTCACAGGGGCGGCGATGGAGGTCATCTCCTCCACGGGGTCGTATCTGGGCTGGAAGAGGGCTGGTCTCTGGTAGGGGTTCACATAGCGGCCTTGGTAACCTTGGAGAGGCACTCCTCTGTCGTCCACAGGAATTGGTATGATTCTCGTCACTGGTCTCACTTCGTAAGGTTGTTGTGTCACTTCGGCGGTCGGTTGAGGTCTTTGAGGAGGTCGTGAGGTCTCCTTCACATACTGAGGCTCCAATACTTTGTTCTGAAATTCGTATTGGATAAAGGGCCGTGTGTTCCCGATAGGCACTGGCGCACCAGGGTTGTCTCTCAAGTATTCTCGCGTGCGGAAGTGGACGGCTGATGGTGGTCGTCTGTAAATAGGCTGCTGGTGATCGTACTCTTGGTCATCGTGATGCCTCTGAGATTGAATATGAACCACTGGCACTGCGTTTGTGGTCACTACATGGTCTTGATCAAAAACTCGTCCTGTACTGGCTTCGATAGTAGTTTCCTGCTCCTGGATAGGCACATCTTGGTATTGTTGATGAATCTTCTGTCTAGCAGCCACTAAGGAGTGTATAGGCACTAATCTTGGTCGAGGAGTTGTAGTCGTGAACAAAGGTCGAACCGTTCCCATAGATAGATGGCTTCCATAAACATCAGTTGAGTCATCTCCCACTGACTGCTGTAAGCTGATCATGCGGGGGTTGGGGCTGGTTCCACTTAACTCACGACGAATAGTATTAGCTTTGTTCGCATCACTTTCTTGATCTTTCTCAGTAACACGTTCATACACTGGCTTCAGTGTCGCGGGAATCTTCGTAGTCGTTTGTCTTGTAATCAAATCATCTTTCACAGTCAACATCGGTTTTAAGATCTGCGTCCGAGTTTTCATGTCGTCGACTTTCGGTTTATACAAGCTTAGAATGTTTGTTGTTGTTTCTTCAACCTTTTGAGTGTCTGTTGTGGTCTCTACATATGGAGCCCTTGTTGAACTGGCATGAACTCGTCTCCTCGGTATAGCTTGAATCACTGTCCCTCGCGTGGTATACGACCCTCTTGTAGGGTAAACAACGGTAGGCAAAGGTCTTCTTGTGGTCGATGACACTGTCTTATTCACCCTCACTATCATGGTCGGAGTACTTGGCGTCGTACTAGTGCTGACCGGGACCGGTGTACTGTCACTTGAAGATGTATACGTCACACGTTTGATCTCGCCATCCTGGTCTATGTAACCGAAAGTGCCCTTAACATTTCCAAGGACATCCTTATTCTCGATCTTGAAGGTGCCATCGTCGGCTTCATAACCGATGGTGTATGAACCATCATCATTCAAACGTCGGATCTGTTTCACGATTTGAACCTTTTTCGGGTCAGCAGTTTCACTTGCTTTGAGGATTTCTTTGGTGGAGTTGGTCGGTGACTCTGTCGTGGCATGTTCGGTGGAGTTGGTCGCAGCTGCTGTTGTGATGCACGCGATGATGATGAGGACGATCATCTCGTCAGGCTGGTTGTCGGCATGTCGACGGTACGGCGGCGCCGCGCCCGCGGCTCCCCTATATAAAAATATCGCCCCACTCTCAAAGCCACCGTGCGAATATTGCGCAAGCGCCACTATTGTTGTCATTTCATTATCTGAAACGGAAAATCTTTTTCTCTTTAGCTACACTTGTGCCGTAAGCTCCCAATTGTTTAATTGTACAAATAGTTTTGTTAAATTACTTGTATGTGGACAGATTCGCTTTTTAGGGCGTTATAGATTTCGGAGCTGGTGTTATTTTAATTGTTCGATTGTTTGTGCGTATGCTATGGGTGGTTGGGGGCAGTCTATTTGTCTGTCTGCTCCCACGGTAGTCAAAGTCAAATTCGTAATAACCACTTGCGGTTTTTAGGTCATGCCAATGTTAATTACGACCATACCTGTGGAGCGTGTGTATCAACATTGAAAAGTTTTTAAGTTCAGTAATGTTTGCATGTTCTTGCTAAAACTAATCCACATTCAAGGTTATCTTAGACAATATATTTATATCTATCTATACACTTTTGCTCTTCTTCATCATTCCATCCTATTGTTAACGATTTTCTTTTTTGACATAACCACTATCTTCATCAACATGATCGAATAGCACTGTAGTAGCCATTGGCCTCTGAAACTCCGCTCTTAGTCGATTCAATTCATTCACCTTGCTGCTTAAACTGACAGGTGATCCATATCAGTGTTCTCACGGGCAATATAAACGTTTGTTCATTTGTCTTTGTTAGTTATTAGGAGTCACTCACTCACCCGGGGGGTTTCGGGTCACTTCATTAGTGTAGTAATAATAAGTGCAGCTGTGGATCATGAACTTTTCGGTTCGATTTCCAGCCGTGCACACGTTGAGGAGGATGCGCTAAGGTAGCCCGTTTATTATTATTATTACATCAGGTTGTATGTTGATCTAAATATGATTCGATTTTAAAATGTAATAACATTTGAATTTCGCGGGCTATCTTAGTGCATCTCCCTTAACCAGTACTATATCCATCCATCTCATTAAGATGGATACGTCTGTAGATTAATAAAAGAAGAATTACTTTCTGAGCCACACTGAAAAAAATGCAGACTAAGATACATTTTCTCTTAATTGGCATTAAAATGTTTGGAATCTTTATTTATCTATTTACTATAAATAAGATAGCATATTTGCCAGAACAAATTCATTTTTATTTATATCGACAATGTGACATGTACAGAATAATTAACGGTGTTTGTTACATCATAAATGCTTTGTTTGATTTTACTTCTTCACTTTTCTATATCAAATAATAATTTAAGTCCATGGTAACAAGCAACTTGTTAGCATTATATCATTCTTAAACTGGTCAACATTTGAGCATTATTAAATAACTACCCGTAATTAAACTAATTCATTAATTAGCAGACGGAAATATGATAATTTAACAAAGTTCTCCTAGCTTCAGAAATCAAGAGAAGGTCGTATGGAGTCAAGATGCGTGATCAAATTAAACAAGATTTTTGTTATAGGAAACACTTTTTTTTCACGCATAGACCGATGAAACTATTTTATTATTAGAAAAAGAAAATTAGATTTTCACGATGGTCAAATTATTGCCGCAGAAAAGTAATTATTTATTTAATAAAGAACACCAACAGCATATACATTCAACAATGGCTTACAATAGTAATTAGGAAAGGGAATTAATATATTACTGCTAATGCATACACAAAATTATAGTTATTACCTCCAATTACCTCCAGAAAACCATTCAGCCTCCGAATTCTGCGAAAGTATTTCAAATATCCGTCATTATACCAAAATTAGAGCTCCATAATGAAAATTAAAACATACAGATCATTATAAAAACATCAACAAGTTATTAAGCACATAATAAATATCTGTGTATTACTATTAACAATGACGGTTGTGGCTTACATGTGATTGTGCTCACAAATGGGGGTTCCCACGGAATGGTTGCAAATATACCTCTGGTGAAGGGTCTTTAATATGAATTTGTTAATTTTGTTTCTGCTACATAAGGTGAAAACCGCCAGGTCCTTGAAGGTTTGGGATTTGGGTGAAACCCATGTGGAACCATAACGGCGTAACACATTTTGCGGTGTCGAGGATTCTGTGATCGTGGGATAGTTTGTCCAGTTGTAGATTAGATTTTGAATTTTGTACACCAAGATTCGTCAACGACATTACCACCAACCAAATATTGTTTTAACTTAATTATTTTATAACTTGCTGCAGTAGTCAACCAATTAAAGCGGATATAGAAGCAAAAACTTACTGTTGAATACAAACTGCATCATACTACGTTTAAGAAAACCTCTTCCAAAACTTCATTGACGGCCATGCAATTTTGGGATTTTGGGGCAATAAGTTCGCAAACTGTATAATTTCATCTAAAAGAAACAGACATCGTCTGTCGTGCTCTTGTCACCGCCAGCTGTTTTAGCACATAACGGCTTGGCACGCCACGATGGGAAGATACCAGACGGAATGACCATAATGCCTTGGAAGGTTTAATGCCTTTAGGTCGGCCTTTTGTGAAGGATGCAACATGGTGTCAACACCTTTGCGCCATTCCATCGTCCTAGCACGGCGGGCTGTGCTGGTGGGACTGCTATAAGTACGGGAAACCACAAACGGCGAAAATATTCCAATCTTATTGGTTGTTATATGTTCGAGCCATTTGGGGTTGGAACACTAGCGCCATGGGGTCAGAGTGCCCACTTGGTTTTTCGAGACATCGCCAAGCGATTGGTCGACTCTTTACGTGACCAGAGGGCTAGCCTATTTTTTGGCCAAAGAATCAGCATTGCCATACGTGCGTCAACGTGGCAATGCTGCCAGCCATTTGGGCACTTTTCCTGTTGAAAGCGATGCGGTCGAATTTTTTGACGCCCATTTCTTTCCCCTATTTTTTTATTATTATTACTTATTATTATTTTAAGTCTGTCAGCTTATAAATGATGTAAATATTATCTTGTTTGAAAATAAACTCAAATCTTTTAAACAAGATAATTTTGAATTACTTAATAATTATTAAATATTGTTGCCAATAAAGGATATTCAACATAAGTCCCTCATTATGGCAGATCTACAGAAAAAGATGAGGAGATAGATTTCCGCTCACCCATCAATACATTCACTACTTTACCAGCAAAACAGCACCATCTGGTTTCACACATGAGAACCAATTGGGTGGTTTGAAAGTTTGTTCAACTACAGCTTAACGTTACATTGTATGTATTGGACATGCTACTTCGTTACGTAGAGTTTCTGGTATATAACGTTAGAGGGCGCTTGGATATTATCGATCTCAGTGAGTGCTGTGGCGGGGCGGTTCAGTTACAAAGCTGACGGTCACAGTATTTATTTCCGTTTTGGGATTTCAATTTGTATAACCTTTTTTTGTCATCAAATAGTAAGTAATGGTTATCGTAAAAGCTTAAAGAATATAACGTAGTAGCAGCTGATAAGTAGATAGGGCATTTTCCCACTATTTTGTCACTATTTTTACCAGCTGTAACTTTCCTACTCACGCTTTCTTTGTTATTCATTCTAGATGTTTCTGCATAAGATTTTTCTCGGCAAATGAACATGAATGGACTCGTAAGAGATCCTTTAATGGGAAAACTAAACTGGTTCACTAAATAGCGCTTCTTAAAGTAACTTTCAAAAAGCCCTACTGGTTCTCAAGTGATTTGCTCCACCGTGAAATGAGAGTACTCAGCTTTTCATTCTTTCCGTCTTCATTCAATCTTAAAACTCACAAACAAGTTAAAAACAGACCTGATAATATGTCAATTATAAAGAAACTAAAGTAGGTATAGACCCCAACGCCTGACAGCACTTTGCTGCTAGCTAGAAGCTCCCCGACCTCTCTAATAAAATCCGCATGCTCAAAGACATCAAAAATACTAAAGACAGTTTGTCCGAAAGGGATATCGTGGCCCTGGCACGCAGGCAACGGAAGGAACACGGGTGTGTTTTAGTAGGGTGCGCCAAAGTTCACCTAAATTTTCAACTCTGATAATTGGAAATCCGAAAATGTTCTTCCTAACATTTTTTATCCTAACAATCACTATTCCTAACTACTCTGTCTCTAATGTTCATAATTCCGAAGCATTTAACTTCATAATGTCAGTAGCAATAAACATCTAATAGACTTTTATTTGTTTTCCTATATTTTCTCAACATAACCATCTTTTACAATATTATTCAAAGTCATATTTTAATTTTATTTATAGCGGTGTGTACCTGCAAAGATATCCATAGGTTAGGTTAGGTTAGAACTGTGACCAACTACGCGCGAGCCGAGCGAGCGAAGCGAGCGGTGCCGCGGCAGCGGCCGGCGAGCGCTACCTCGAAATTGGTCGCGAAATTTTTATAAGTATTTTTTTATAGTGCCCCCAAGACGACATTCTGACCTGAATTTCATTCATTTAAGACAAAAATCTGTGAAACGACCTTAAATCATTCTAAACAGTTGGTTTTTTAGACATAATTATCTCATGTATAGTTATAGTTTTAGGGATAAAAGCGTTATGATAAAAAACAGTAGGAGTTTAAATATATTTACATTAATGATATTATTAATTACAATTTTCGGAAACATGAGTGTTATGAACATCGCCGGTAGCACTACAAATAGTATGAATGAAAACTTTAGGATGAAAAATTTTAGGAAGAGTGATCATTCGGATTACAAATCGTTAGGAAGAACAATTTCGGGTAAAGAACTTTAGTTGAGCCAATATGGACCCGTTTTAGTCAGTAAAAGTCTGACATCTGGGCGGAGCGGGAGGGCGCTCCGCCCAGAGCGGGAGAAGTTATTATTTTGATAATTTACCACCCAAAAAAAATGGTATGGTTACAAAAAATACCTTAAAAGAAAATGTTAGAAAACATTAGGAACGATGACTCCGAGCAATAATTAATTTAAAGATCCTGAGAAGACCTGACATCTGGATCAAACGAAGCGTAATGGGAACAATCACGCGCATACATTACACACACACACCACACAGTGCCACACACATACAGGTCCGCATCACCACTGCCTACTTAACGCTGTTATAGACTCACGCGATATCGCACCAGTCTGTACGAGCCTTTAGTCCAGTCATTTGGTAGTTTTACCTGGAAAGTTTTCCGGGAGGTTTGGAAATTGGTGATTTTATTGATATCGACGTGCTATTTTTGAATTTTCACTTTGCTATCTCATAGCTTTGCCGCTCGCGCCACCCTATTGGGAAAATGGCACCCAAAAACACTTTTTGACAATATCTCCTTTCCGACTCATTTTTAACCGACTTCACAAAAAGGAGGAGGTTCTCAAGTCGTCTGTATTTTTTTTTTATTTTTTTATTGTTTGTTACCTCAGAACTCCGTCGTTTATGAACCGATTTGGAAAATTCTTTTTTTATTTGAAAGGATATACTTCCAGATTGGTCCCATTTCTATTAAAATCCAGTTCTGATGTTGGGATCCATGAGTAATTGAGGGAACTCCTCAAATATTAAAGGCATACATATAGCGATTTTTATATTTTCATCAACAAGTCAATTATTTGCATTCAGAAAGTATAATTTGGTGAAGTGGAACTGATGAAAAAGGCCAGAGATGGCCACCGGAACTTCTCAATGATTAATATTTCACGGGTGGCGATGAGATATCTGGATTAAGATAGTTAAGCGAAGCAAATTTAAATAAATAGTTCTGATCAAAATGGTACCATCAAACTGATCTGATGATGAAGCCGGAAGTTACGCACTGCAACTCCGTAATAAAACAATGTATCCTACCCGTGTTTGGTCTTATTGGAATTGTCATGAGATGCACTCTAGCTATAAATGATTTTTAACCGACTTCAAAAAAGGAAGAGGTTCTCAATATATATATATCTAGCCATATATACATATAAAAGGAAACCGTGACTGATTGGACTATCAACACAGCTCAAACCACTGAACAGATTGGGCTGAAATTTGGCACGTAGGCATCCGCTAAGAAGAGGTTTTTGGAAATTTGACCTTTAAGGGGGGGAAAACGGGGGGTATTGTTTGCATGAAAAATCTTATTCCTAGAGTTAAGAAACCGCGGGCAAAAGCTAGTATTATATAATATGTTCAGGCATAACTTATTTGTTTAAGAACTGATTTTTATAATTCTTTTATTTGGTAGAGTAAGCTTGCGCGGTCTCATTACATTACAGATTTACAGCTACTCGTAACTCTTCAATTATACGTATTTAATCCACTCGGTGTATGTTGATGATGTTATAAAACTTCCTGTCACTGTTGTTTTCATAGCAAGTAGTTGTATACGAATTGGTGTGGGGTAGGTACACACGGCTACACATCAAGCTATACATTTCCAGTATACGCTGACCTCTCTCCTTGTACGGAAATCCTATACAATGCGAGATCAGCTTATACTGGCCATCGTTGGTAGCCGTGTGTACCACTAAAAAGTGAAAAATAAAAAACTTTTTTACAAAAAAAACAACCGACTTCCAACAAAAACACTAAAAAGTGAAAAATAACTTTAATTTCGGAATCACATAACATAACATCACGCCTTGTTTCCTCGAAGGGTTGGGCAGAAGTATACCTGTGTACACCCACATTTAAATATTATACCTAAACAAAAATACAAAACCAAAGACACCGACTTCTTAAATTAAATATAATATTTAAATGTGGGTGTACACAGGTATACTTCTGCCCAACCCTTCGAGGAAACAAGGCGTGATGTTATGTTATGTGCTTCCGAAATTAAAGTTATTTTTCACTTTTTAGTGTTTTTGTTGGAAGTCGGTTGTTTTTTTTGTAAAAAAGTTTTTTTGAGTTATGAATTAAATTAAATTAGAGAAAATTTCCTATAATTTATGACTAACTTTTCTTTCGTAAATGATGTGATTTAGCGTACTAGAGCCGCGAAGTCTTCTCCATAAGTTGGTTTGGCCAAATAACTCATTATTACACCACCATATGTTAGAATAAGTGGCGCGTTTTTTTTTGTGGTAACCCTAGTGGTTTTAATCCATATTTAATACACTATTACAAAATTTTCTTATTCTCCTTCGCTTCGCTATCCTCGATACGATAAGATAAGATCATTTATTTGTGTTTTTATGGACCAACACCCTAGTTGCGTAACATACCTACTATCAATCACAATCTGAATGATTTTAAAGAATTTTCACAGACTAGGTAGGTTAGTATTTTGCTAATCCATTGCTTCGTAGGGTCGAAAAATGTGTCTGCTCAACAACGAGATTGAATGGGAATGAATCCAAACTGAATCTTGTTGAACTTTCAAAATTAAACCCATTCCTACCGGGCCTCAAGTCTGCTATTACAATAGTGTCAGAATGGTCGATCATTGATTTCATAATTGTTGATTTTGACAAGTTTGGTAATCTACTATTATAATGGCGTCATTAGATATGACTTTCCAATGGTGGGCCACTGACACTATATTGATAGAAATTTCATTTATTGGGTAATCTCGTACATAATAACAAATGAATGACATATCTACTAATGGGTTTTATAATAATGGCAATACGACAATGCCATTATAATAACACAATTGTATTACGAGAACATTGACCGATCAATGATCGACCATTATGAATTTAGCAGATTACTTACGAACTTATAGCAAAATGACAATGGGATCGTGTTGGAATGACTGAATTTATAAAAATAGTAGACTTGGGGCCCTGATAGTGTGTTACACGATTACCCCGCTGGTTTTGCCTGTTCATCATCTTCAGTACCGAGCGAATCGTCACAGATAGAAATTGCATCCACGTCATCCGCCAGGTTACCTAGACAGTTTTCCGGGAGTTTAAAAAATTGGTGATTTCGACGTGGTCTTTTTTGATTTTTTCTTTGCCACTTGCGCCGCCATATCGGAAAAATGGCGGCGTGAAAAGTTTTTTTACTGTAACTCCTTTCAGACTCATTTTACATGGTGGCGC
This sequence comes from Tiliacea aurago, assembly GCA_948098905.1. Classification (NCBI taxonomy): domain Eukaryota; kingdom Metazoa; phylum Arthropoda; class Insecta; order Lepidoptera; family Noctuidae; genus Tiliacea; species Tiliacea aurago. The sequence continues at coordinate 1,718,083 of OX402583.1, read as the reverse complement.
GAACGGCAAAGATACGACGTGGCAAACTCAAAATTTTAAAAGAGCACGTCGAAATCTATAAATGCACCAATTTTCCAAACTTCCGGAAAGCATTCCAGGTGAGCCCCTTTTTGAGCACCAAACCACTGTAGGTACTAACTCTTGAAATCATATTCCGAACCTGAAGATACAGACTAACTGTCTAGTTTGGGGCTCACTGGCATCTAACACTAAAATGTAACCTAGCTGTAGGTAATAATTTAAGCCACTTATGAAGTTCTGACTTTATAATGTGTTTAACATTTGTGTACCTACGTCGATAATAAACAATTTTCTATTTATAATTTCACAAAGTTTATTTTCATTTTCATACTTACTTTTTACATACATATTACTTACTTACTGTACATAGTAGTGGGCGCACGGGTCGATCGACCACTTGCCGCGGTTGGTCCCTGGATGGGAGACCAAGACCCCTCCATGCCTCAGGAAGCACGATAAGCCGTTAGTCCCGGCTGTCATTCGCGGATCTTTGACAGTTGCTACACCCGTCGGAAGACCGAAAGTCCAAGGGTACCGTATTACCCAGTAGCTGGGTTGTGGAGGAGTATTCCACTGCTTCCGGTTAGACTGGAAGCTGACCACAACCAAGTTGGGAAAACGCTAGGCATATGATGATGACTATAGAAAATAATGACTTTTATGTTTTTGCATGCCTCTTGTGGTCTACTTATATCGTATTTCTGCAATGCTTGTTAACATCATATACGTAACAGCTACGTGATAATCATTAAGTAAATAGAAAAGTATTTCTAAGAAATATGAAAGTGGCAACTCATTTGACTATTATCGGGTTTCTCCAATAAAAATGCGGAACCGAACGCAGGCAACTAGTAAATTATGAGCGAGTTAATTATTGACTTGTAAGTTGTCTGGTGGTGGTCGGTGGTGTAGGCACGGTGGTAATCTGTTTATGTAAGGTGGTCCACGGGTACTTACGATTGGTATACTACAGTACTTTTCCATAGATTTTTGTCAATTGATTTACGAATGATACTGTAATTTTACTTCGTCGTTGTCATTTTATTTTGTACATGCAACTGTAATTAGTTTATTAATTCCGTATTATATTTTAAGTCTATTAATTCAGTATTATATTTTAAGTCTATTAATTCCGTATTATATTTTAAGTCTAGTCTAGATTCCATTTAAGGAAGCTTCACTTTAAAGTTTCTGTTAAGAAGCTGACTCTCTATGTTGTACTTTTAAAGTTTCTGTTAAGAAGCTGACTCACTATGTTGTATTTTTAAAGTTTCTGTTAAGCAGCTGACTCTCTATGTTGTACTTTTAAAGTTTTTGTTGAGAAGCTGACTCTCTATGTTGTACTTTTAAAGTTTCTGTTAAGAAGCTGACTCACTATGTTGTATTTTTAAAGTTTCTGTTAAGCAGCTGACTCTCTATGTTGTACTTTTAAAGTTTTTGTTGAGAAGCTGACTCTCTATGTTGTACTTTTAAAGTTTTTGTTGAGAAGCTGACTCTCTATGTTGTACTTTTCAACAGAGACAATGGAGTAGATAACCTTACTGTTTTACGACTGAATCGTATTTTATGTCATATTGTACAATTTCAGGGAACGGATAATATTGTGAAGTCTGTTTGAAAATGTACCTAAGTCTCTCATATTTTTATGCTACCAACTAGGTCCTATATGCATAGGAAAAATCAAGTAATAGCTGTAACAGTTTCGTGCACTTCACATTGTTTTTTACTAGATAATGAAACTTTCAATTTCTCTGCTCACTTCAGCGAACAAACTAATTGATATGTTGTATCAATAACAGTAACATTGAAGACAAACAATAAAAAATCACTCACAATGTTATAAAAAATATAATTTATTATTAAAACAGAAATGTTACAAATGATCATTTGTAATTTTTTACATTGACGCGCGTCGGGGACTGTCACGCACGTAAGTCATTCCATACGTTACAATATTTATTTTATACTTAAATCACTATTTCCTAAATTACATTAAGGTACTGATTAGACACAGCGTATTATGTACACGGAGACGACCACTGTCCGTCCATAAACACTAGATATAAAACATACACACTTTCGCACTCGATTATACTATTCGACCAATCGGAGACTTGTACATTGCTTATGGCCTTACCTGAGAGACTTGCTGACTGGTCGATAGCGATTAACTAGCTCAGCTAAGTTTAGCTCTACGGACTAAAACTGGATGCCGTGCCCTCTGAGGAAGGCGTCGATCTGTCCGGAGGAGGCGGATTCTCCGCGGGGCGCCACGTAGTAGAACTGTGGGGAGCCTTCTTGCGCCTGCGACGATACCTGTAGCCTCTCAGCCTGCGCTCTTGCCGCCGCGCGGTCCCTCTGCAGTTGACTCTGCTGCAGCTGCTGCTGTTGAGCAAACAATTGCTGCGAGTTTTGGAACTGGTTCTCAGACTGCTGTCTCTGGTACATTTGTTGTGTGTTCTGCAGCTGATGTCTGTATAGAGGACCATTAGACGCAGGAGAAGAGGGCACTGACTGGAGCTGAGGAGAGGGCAGGAACGGCCTTGGCTGCTGCTGCTGAGTGGCAACGTAAGGCTGCAGTCTCTGATTCAAGTTCAGCTCTCCCTTAGTCTGAGGCAAGCTCTGGTACAGTTGGGTGTTGTAGGAGCCACTGGCCGGGTCGTAGACCAGTTCAGTAGAGTACAGAGGGTTGCTGCTGGGTGCAGGTGCCGCCAGAGATGTGGCCTTCGTGGGGTTTGCTCCAGCAGACGTCGTTGACTGCAGTTGTTGTTGTTGGTTGTCACGGTGGAACTTGGCGAACTCAGCAGCGAAGTCGATCTGGCCTGGCCTGGATGGGCTGACGGTGGTGACCACAGCCGGAGCGGGCGAGGGTGAGTAGTTCGGCTGAGGACTGTACTGAATCTGAGGCTTAGCGGTCACTTGAACGTACTGTGGCCTGAACGTAGTCGCTGGGGGCAGAGTCCTGGGCGACGTCACTTGTAGAGGGCGAGGGGTGATCGCGATAGGCTGAGCTTGATAAGCGGGCCTCCTCGATGGCTGCGGGCGTTGAACAACTCTCTGTCTGATATGTTGCAGAGGCTCCTCTTCAACTTCATCTTCATCAGCATCACGGAAATCGTTCTGGAAGAAGGTCGTGGGGGGTCGTGGGGTCGTGGGGCGGGGAGCCGCTACTGGTCGTCTGGGGTAGTTAGGCTCCGGGTCGTCCCTTTCGGCGGAGTTGGGGGCTGAGGGCTCATCCTCTTCTTCTTCGTTAGGCTTGTTGGGATCACAGGGGTTGCCGGAGACGTAGGTGAACTCGCGCTTGTTGCCGTCGGGGTCGACGTAGCCGTACTTGCCGCGAACGACGCAGTCGGTGCCTCGCGTCTCCTCCTTGAAGGAACCGTCGGCTGCCTCGTAACCGAATGTGAAACTACCGTCGTCATTGACCTGGAAAATGGAAACACCGATTTTAAAAGGAGTACCAGCTGATAATATAGATAGTAATTTTTATTTTTTTTATGTTTTTGTCATTATTTTAGTCAAATTGTCCAGTACGCATAGCATAAGCATCGTTGAAACGGAAAAAAGAAATGACTGATTGTGAAAATATTTCTATGGCCCGAATAAAAAATCTATAAAGACAATTTAAATCTCACTAAGTGAGAGGTACATCCTTGTACACGGATGTTTTATTGCTCGAATAACGATGACAACATAGCTTGTTGGTAATATAGATTTAATATACAGGTTGTTTGGCAGAACGTTGAACATACGAAAATGGTGGATAGGTGTGGTCATCTGCTACTTACTCAGCCCTAATTAATTCTATATCTCTATTCTAGTTTCACTCTTAACTTTCAACTTTCTTAACTTTAAAGTGTAATTTTTATTAAAAATGGGTAAAACAAACACCCTGTATACTACTGTTGGTACATGTTCACACTAGTCGTGCTGAAATTAAAGTTGAAATGAAGGTTTACAAAATCTTCATCATACCTTGTTGTAGTTCCTGATAGTCTGCACGGGCGGCTGCTTGGGTCCTTCCTGCTGCTGCTTCAACCTGGGGGCGGGCTGGCGCTGCAGGGCCCTGGGTTCGTACTCCTCATCCAGCCGGTCCGAGGCCCGGTACAGGCCGTCGTACGAGTCCGCTGCTACTAGCACCACCTGGAAGCAGTTGGTAGAGCGGTTATATTTGGCTGTTTAGGTTTAATTAGTTTTACAAGTGGGGTGTGTCGAAAGTAAATTCTCATTTCTTTCAAGATGGCTTTTGTCATACACGACATAAAAGCCCCGATGTATAGAGCCCGATGTGCACCCCGGAGGAGTCCTGGGTGCTAAGTTATTGTTAGTTATGTTACTGTTGATGCCTCGATTGGCGTTGCCACCTACTGGGCCCAACTCATCCAACAAAATAATATATTATTGTTTGTTGGATGTATCATCGTTAAGGTTTCCAAATCCATCGTATATGTACAGGTAGTACTCATGTCCAAATAAATAAAAAAACGTTTGGTCCAGGTAGTAGACCAAACGTTTTTTTATTTATTTGGACATGAGCAGGCCATTCGTTCATACTTATTTGGCGAAGCACAATAAGGGAACCAATAAGTATGTTGAACCGGAGATGACAAGCTATTCCTTACGAGCAAAATACAGTTATCAAGCTATTCTTCTGCGTTTCCAGATATAAGATTCTCTATAGGTATGTAAGCTACATAAATGGGGTCTTCTAATAACATAACTAAAGAAGTAGTTCTTACCTGATCACCAGCGGCACGGTTCTGAGCTTGCGGTTCGTAGTCGTACTCATCCTGGATGGGCTGCTGTAGCCTCGGCCGGGGACGAGCGCCTGCTGCCAGGCCCACACTCAGAAGTACACACAGCATCTGGAAAGAAGAGGGAGATTGGTTAGATGGATGGTAATATAGAGGTGTAGGCAGAAGCAAGCGGTTTCCGTGGCAGTTGTAGTTTTGTTACGCATAATGAAAATTCGGAGAAGTTGAACAGTTACAAAATCAAGAAGTTATGGGTAAGAATTGAACAGGTGAAGGTTGAGTGAATGACGAACTAAGAAGTAATTTCACCTATTTAATGTTTTCTGCTCTTATGTATAAAGTAGCCATCATATTATTAAGGGGCCGGCGTAGCATGCGTAGTTCATAGAAACGTAATACAAAAATAAAATGTAAATCAAACATATTCTTAAGGTAGTGTGTATTTATTTCGATTGGATTACAGAATATCTATGTTCCCAAATATTATTTTGAAAGGACAATTATATAAAGACGATATATGAGGAATTTAAAATTTCTATAGAAAACTTATTTTTCTCATAACTCTTGTTTAAATCAGTGTCCATTCAAAATATATATTTAAGAACCTAGATGTTCTGTATTTCAATCGGAATAAAGACACACTTCTTTAAGAATATGTTTGATTTACAAATTATTTTGGTATTACGTTTGTATGAACTACGCATCCATCGCCGGCCTCTTAAGGCCTACGCCCAACACTAAGCCAGTCTAATTAAGTGGAGAAGTAGACATAATTAATCAAAATGTAGCTACATACAATGAAAGCAAACACGATTTATTTACCTACACAATTAAAAAGTTGCATTTATTTTAGTGGGCTTCCTACAACATTACAAAACAACAACGACATTTGCACACAAGGCCGGTCTCATACAATCCATCTCCACGTTTCGACACCACCTAAACTGAAAATTAAACTAATGTGTGTCTATTTTGTTCTAGACGTACGGACAAGTGACTAATCACTAGAATGTTGTGCTCGGATTAATTAACATTGAGCAACTTCTTGATGACTGCAGCTTTCGTATTACTACAGTAAAATATGTAGCAAGTAGGTTTATAGGGTTTTAATTAAATTAGGGATGGATTTCATCGTTTTTCGGCTTCTAACATTGCCGTCATTATACATCTTTGAGGTTGCAGTGTTTGTTAAGACAAACCCACAGCTTTTCAAAATAAGAGCCCCAGCAGATCCACGGTTAAGGAAAAGGGATTCAAACATCCTCTGTGTTGATCGCAGTAGAACAGCCCTCCTACGTAAAAGTGTTTATCGAATGGCTCCTGTTATTTTCAATAAAATTCCACGACAGATAAAAAATCTTAATATTAATATGTTTAAAAAGGAACTGAAAGAATTTTTAATTCATAAATGTTACTACTCCACAACTGAGTTTATGAAGGACACCACTGACATTTAGATTTTTGCATTAATACATTTAGATTATTATTATTTTGACATTGGTAATTGTGTGTTAGTACGTAAGGAATTGTGTGTTAGTGTGTAAGTAATTGAATTATTTGAAATGTGTGTCTGTTGTTTCGACACAATCAAAACTGTATTATTATTTGTATGCTCTCGAGTAAAATGTAGCGAACTATCCATTCTATTATGACAACCTATTGTATTGATACCTACATTAACGAATAAATTTGATTTGATTTGATCATCATCATTTCAGCCGAAAGAAGTCCACTGCTGGACATAGGCCTAGGATTGCCATAAGATTTTCACCATGCTTGGCGCCTAGGCGGGTTGGCGATCGCAGTATGATGTTAAAATGCCCATCCCATTCCAGCCCAACCCATTCTCTAGTAAGTCCCTTAGTCGCCTTTTACGACACCCATGGGAAGAAATGGGATGACCACAGGATGGATTTAACTTTCCCTAAAGCAGTTGTTTATTTATTAAAACTTTATGCACAAGTAAAAAAATACACTACAAAGGCGGACTTAATGCCTGAGGTATTTTTTTTTAGTTGTTGTATAGGTATCATTATTAACAAGGTGCCAAACACTGAAAATGTAAAAACTATGTACTTGTTAAAAAATACTAGGCCCGTTTTGACATTTAACTGACAGCGATTGACCATCGCGACGTCACTAGTGAAGTAATCATACGACTCGGTACTCGATACTCACGATAAATCGATTCAAGTCAAATGGCAAAACGGGCCAAGTATTTTTTGACAACTTTAACAACTAAGGCAGACAAATAAAGATAAAAATATGTCCTGTGTTTAGAATGGATGAATCTAGGTCTCTTTAGACTCTGCCTAGGGATCTCTTTCTACTTGCATTAAAAGTCTATAAAAATTCCTAAACTCACCTTAAATAAAGTTTCAGTAACATTTAAGGTAATAACTTCCATTCAACCATAAATCCGTATTGCTGTAAAATGCTCAAACATTTAGCAACCATGCTCTTTTGAAACTAAATATGTCTATGTTAAAATAAAAGAAGGCCGTTATTAGCGGAACATTTTTTCATTTATAATGATAACTAAGTTTAGTGCAAGTGTATATTCGATTACATGAAATGTTTTGAAACAAAGGTTCTAATTTAACGCGGATTAACATTGAAAATTAACTTTGAAACGAGAGATAAATAAAAAACATAAAAAATAAATAATAATAATATAGAAACAAAAATAATAAAACAATAACAAATAATAATAGTAATAATATATTAAAAATTATTATTAATTTATAATTAGTTAGTTAATTTGAACTTCTTCTTCCTTTTGAATCATTGTGTACCAATATTAATTTTGTGAGTTTTGTATTTGTGTACCGTACATTTGACCTTTCCTCTTCCCTATAAGTTTTAATCTAAATTGTTCGAAAACCGAGCAGTCAATTACCAAAGGCTGATACGTAATAAATGCTTAACAATATGCACCTCTTCCATACCAAATATACCTACATTATTTACACCAGCAGGCTACGTTTCCTTGTAGACAATTGACAGTTTTATATCGAGAAGGGTAGACAAGCGATTTCTATTCTACAGTAGAGTAGAAATAGAAAGCGTCATGCTAAGTCAGCAGAGGTCAGTCATGTATAACCTCAAGCAACACCATCAATATTTACTACAATATTATAATAACTACATTACACGATGACCCGAGCCCTTCGTTAATGATAATGACCCACAGCTGAGGTCAGGCTCATCGCGGACGTTCAACTCTCTTATATAATGCATACGCACAGATTATCGTTAACGAGTTTCTGTGGAGAGTTAAGATGGGGTGACAATATTATGTGATAGAATAGGAATAGGTTAGCTAGCCCTTTTTATTCTAGAAAATATAGGAATTTCATGATATCTTGAGGAAAACTTTGCTTAAAAACTGGTTGGTAGTTTTCTCTCAAGGGTTAGTCATTTTAGTCGTTTCAAATAAAATCTTTTACTACATGGATCATGAATAACTTATGTTGTCAACTCAAATAAGATCTCAGATCAATCATAGGGGGCTATTTTTGCAATTAAGTAGTAACTAATTAGAAGGCTAACATGCACCTATGAACATGCATGCCGCAGCACTACTTTTATAATCTATTAGCTTTTCCCGGCCCGGCTTCGCACGGGTAGCACAAGTATCTACCCTACCTTCCTACCCTACCTACCTACCCTACCTACCTACCTACCCTACCTACTTACCCTACCTACCTAACCTACCTACCTATTCTACCTACCTACCCTACCTACCTACCCTACCTATCTACCCTACCTACCTACCTACCCTACCTACCAACCTACCCTAGTAAAAAGGATGAAAAAAAAAGTAAAAGAAAAAAAAAAAAAAGTATCCTATGTCCGTCTGCTGGTTCTAAGCTACCTCCCCACCAATTTTCTGCCAAATGGGTCCTGCCGTTCTTGAGTTATAAATGGTGTAACAAACAACTTTCTTTTATATATATAGATATAAGATTGATATTCAGTACGGCGATCTTCATCTGTTTATTTTGTGTAGAAAACTATACGAACGAAGACAACTTCGTGGCTACACATCTAACCAAATAAATGGCCACAAAGCCTGGTAATAAGTAGAGTAATACAACAGCACGTAATTGTAATGACTTGATACAATTGTCGTAACAGCGGCTAATTACAAAACTGGCCGCATACCGACCCACTTGCACGGCTAGGAAGACCATGACGCAAGGAAAAGTGATACACGAACTATAAAAACTTTATACAGTTATAATTTTATTTACAAAATGCAAAGATTTATGTGTTGTTTTGAATAATTATAAAGTTTTTTGCGCGCGTCTGAAAATGAAATATTAATTTATTTTGACTACGTGACTAAGGTTAGGTCTGCATTTCCCATGTTGCACATGTAAAATAATAACTAAACATGCGCCGATCGCATGTCCCATCGGCAAAAATTACTAACTTCCATACAAACTTGTATCCCCATACTACTGTTTACCTTCGTTATATAAGGAACTGCACAATTTCAAGTTTTAGACCCATCTCGGTTTAGGCCGGCGTTGTCTGACAGTGATTTTAAGATTTTTATTAAATAGATTTGAAAAGTAGCAAATTATCTACCAATTAAAGTAGCAAAACATCCACCATCTTACAAATTAAAAAAACTTAAGCATAAATAAGCCTTGAGAACTTTAATTAATGAACTAGCAAATTATTCCTATGGTATTTGGAGGACTCAATCACCTGTCACTCACCACAGCTCAACTAACACGAACTTTATTAGGAAAATGATTAACGTTTCTCACGAATTACCGAAAATACTGCGAAAATTACTTCGGTCCGAAAAAGGCTACTTAATTGAGTTACTTTGGTGCTGTCCAAATTTTTCTTAAATACGTGCTCACTGTACTGCGGTTTGTGTAGGTAGTAATTGGAATGTTTAGCTCGCTTCACATTTTTATTTAAATTGGTTAGCGAGGATGGACTGCCAAGCATAAGTTTCTAGGTTCGATTCCCAGGTGATGTATTGCGTTGATGAAATTCAAATTGAGGCTGATAATGGGCCTGGTAAATAACAATTAATTACTCAAAGACACACTACTCATAAAGTAACACGGTCCAGCTATCTCTTAACTGTTTAAGCGACCTCTGTTTTAGAGGGTGTCTGCTGATGCATCTGCTGACGCCGTGTAAAGAAAGCTGACAACGTCACAACGTCGTAATTTTAATTAATATCCATTATGTTAGTGCGCTATGAAGCGATATTTCATAAGTTCATTCAGTATGATCGAAAAATTTATCAAAATGGGGAGGTATTTGACAGCTATTTGCGACGTGGTCAACTTTCTGACTGCATTGAAATACCAAAATAATTTGTAAATCAAACATATTCTTAAGGTATGTGTCTTTATTCCGATTGGAATACAGAATATCTAGGTTCCCGAATATATATTTTGAATGGACACTGATTTAAACAAGAGTTATGAGAAAAATAAGTTTTCTATAGAAATTTGTAATTCCTCATATCTCGTATTTATATAATTGTCCTTACAAAATATATATTTGGGAACCTAGATATTCTGTATTCCAATCGGAATAAAGACACACTACCTTAAGAATATGTTTGATTTACAAATTATTTTGGTATTATGTTTGTATGACCTACGCATGCTACGTCGACCCCTTAAGAAATTACATCACATCTATTCTGTATCTAGCCCTCGGTCTCCAAAGACTAGAACTGCCCCATAATACATGCCGTGTCGAAGAGACATACGTTCTGAATCAGGCCCTAAATCCATTCACCGATTAATCCAATTTCCTTAACGCACGCACTCACTGCAGTGAAAGCTACAAATGTAACAATAAGAGTAGGCAATTGTCATTATGACGTCACTTTATCTACATGTTTTTCTCTAAATTTGTTTTATAAAGGCTATTATCGTGAAAGTGTCATTGTGTTCTTACGGCATCCGCTGTGAATATTTTAATGTGAGCATTCGTTGGAGATGAAATCTTAATAGTCAAATAAAGGCAACTGATGAGAAAAGTTAATGTTTCTTGTGTACTTTAATTTTCCGCTCCGTTTATTTCTAACAACCACTGGACCGTTGGTCTAGTGGTCGAAAGTGTGACTGCTGAGCGTGGTGGGATCGGTTCGATTCTCAGGTCGGAAAACAGTTAGGCTTTTCCAGGAATATTTTAATGGCAACATGCGGTATAGATTGATTCCGATTGATTGAGATGCGGAAGAGAACCGGAGTTATCGACATGGCCTGCAGAGTAAGCAAGCTGAAGTGGCAGTGGGCTGGACATGTTTGTTGAAGTACCGATGGCCGATGGAGCGGACGAGTCCTGGAGTGGAGACCGCGTATCGGCAAGCGTAGTGTGGGACGCCCCCAGCTATAGATGGACCGACGACCTTAAAAAGGTGGCTGGGACAGACTGGATGCGGAAAGCGCAGGGTGTTGTGGCGCAGCCTGGGTGAGGCCTGTGTCCAGCAGTGGACTGCTATAGGCTGAGTTGATTGTTTGATGCGGTATAGATTTGTGTCTGGTAGATGGTAATATCTTATGATAAATGATAAATGATTGGCTATGGCTTTGACTGTTCGTTATTATTGTTGTTATGAGTGTGGGTGTGGGTGGCCTATTCACTTCTTAGGGCCGGCGTAAACCTGGCGAAGGGCCACGCAGAGCAGGTTTAACTGCCAAGCAAATATCAACATTGTGTGTCTCAAAATAAAGTAAAAAATAAATAACTGCAGACGCGCTCCTGTCCGCTTTCATGCGCTTTCGGACTAAATGAAGTTTATCTATTTTCAACTGTAGAACAGCAAGGTCGATATTTGTTTGGCAGCGAAAAACACGCAGCGTTGCGTTGTCTGTGTCAGCCCTTAAATAATAATATTATGTGAGAAGCTCTTAAAATACAATACAATGCAATAGCAAACATAAGCATTATAATAATATTGAATAATAAACCAATTAAACCTATTTAAACAACATGTATAAAATATATTAGCATGTTTTGTTTTATAATTTAAATTCGTTTACATCTCCATTAATATATATGTTACAAAATAAAATCAAAGTTAATGATAAACATTTAGTTAATCGACTTCTAATCGTTTAATTATGTTAGTGTTGAAATTAAATCACAAATCAAACTAGTTATGTTGTAATTAACGTGTGTTTTATATGTGAAGGTGCTTGTCCGCTGAATTATTAACATTCCTGGTCACGCTAAGGACATTCGCAAACGTTTAATGGAATAAACTTTTCCATGATGTGTGAATGTAATAGAACTTACCTTCATCTAAGCGATATTTCGCCAGTTTTGTCATAAAGTCCCATGCAATGGGGGCAAATTTATTAATCGTAATAAATCCAGATTCCGAGCTGAAACTTTTTAAGAGGCATGAGGAATAGGGTGTAAAGTTCACTCATCCTCCATAGAAAAGGGAGGATCCTCCGACCAGACGGGTGTTGTGTCTGGTGGGCAACTGCCCGACGGTTGTTTTTTTTTATTTATTTTTTGAATGGCATCTCGTAGGTGGCCTTGAGAGGCCGTGGCTAGTTAACCAAGCTTTCCTGTAACTGCCTTAAGTGTGAGCTTAAAGCCTCCAGCCAGGGCGTATAATATACATTATAACTAAACGACTGCGCACTAAGGGCACCCCCTGTGGGGTACGGACCTCGGCTTAGGGCGTCGTTGGGGGATCACAAATTGGGGACGGGCTGGATCAAAGTTTAGATCATGATTATTAACTGGGGTTACTATTAATGCTACGGCGCACTCAGCCTCGGCGCGGGCGGCTGGCGATTCGACGTGCAAGGGACGGGGGGGACATCCCGACGGTCGGGATGTTGTATAAATGCTCGTCTCGCGGTAAACTCTGCTTGCGCGATGCAGGATTTTGCGTGACGTCAGTGTGACGCGTAGTTCGCATGTGGCAATGTTGATGCCGCTACACTTTCATAGGTGAAAAACACAATAAAATGAAAAACTCTTTACTGGAAAATGAATCAATCAGTGTAAATGAGGCAATCAGTTGGTCTAAACGGAGATGCTTCCCAAAAACATAATACATCTAATCAATCCTGGCCTTGTTCCCAACTATATGTGTTGGAGTCAGCTCCCAGTATAACTGGATGCAGCTGAATAGGTACCAGTATTTTACAAGGAACTACTGCTTACCTGACCTGCACAACACAGTTACCTACTGGGTAACACGATAAATATCATATTCGGTAGATAAAGTTCAAAACACACAAGAATTACTGGTGCGACAATTTATCACTATGTTATTAAATGTAAATGTGCCCATGATTAACACAACACAACTTATAGAAAACGTTACACCACAGAGTGTTCAGACCTTAAAGACGGCAGTTGCAAGGATAACAAGTGGAATTGGTTGAAAGTACGATTTATGTGGGAATACATACGACCTATGCTCGCGACAAGGTTTGATTGAATAAGTAAGAAGAATTCTTTTGTTTTTTATTATTTTTGGTGGTAACTTCCCTTCCTTCAAGAATACTTTTAGAGGCTAACTTATTATTTAGGTACCTTTCCGGTTTAATGGAACATACCACATTGTTATTTATTGAGTATTTTAGCTAATTACGGAAAGAAAAAACATGAGTTAAAATTTTACTAAATCCATATATTATGGCAAGATGACTTGGACTCTGATTTATTTTGTGACCTGCCCGCAATTTTATTGTATTCATTGAGTCTTCAACAACACAAAAAACTCAAAACATTTATTTCAGGCACTTTTGGATTGTCAAGAAGTTGGTCAGTTACAAATATGAAGCTAGTTGCCCATTCCAAATAGTAGGTTCCAATGGAGAAGAACGGGCAAGAAACTCCACGGACACTCTTTTAAATTAAAATATTAATACAAAGTATTGGTTACATCATTCATATTGAAATTATACATGTGAGAACGATGCGAAACGTCCAATCTACAGAATCCAATTCGGTTACCACCTGACCTGACGCTGAACAGACTTCCCCGTCCATTTTATGGACCACAAGGCCTCCACTTCATGACACAACATCACTCATAAAAACATAACCGTCCTTCAAATATGGACGGTACAAAGATTGACACACACCAGCACGTTTCAGCTGTGGTTGCGCGCGCGCCTACCCCCCAGGGGACAATAAAACCTAGCCATGTTTAGAAAAGCGAGCCACATTTAAATGTTGTACGTACTCCATAGTTACTTAATGTAGGGAAAGTGTGTTACGCGATAGTAATATTAACTAGAGCTGTGTTATGAATAGTTACGATCGTAGGAGTATACTATTGTGGGTAGTTTTATCGAGCTTCAAGTGTAGCTGTTCAGATTAAAAGTACGAGCATAGGAGTGTCCTCATCATTCTATTGTCCTTATCTGTTAAGGCTCGTGCAGACTGGCGCGACACGACACCGGTAGAACAATTTCCATGAAGTTTTCATTAGAAATTGTTCTACCGGTGTCGCGAGCCTTTATGTTGAGTTTACTCTGCAGAATATATTTATTTATTTAAACTTCTCGCACACAATAAGGTACAAAGGCGGAATTAATGCCTTAGGCATGCTCTACCAGTCAACCAAGGGTGGTGAAGAGATAAGATGGCGGGTGCTCTGAGAGGAAATAATAATATAAAAAAATACTAAATTATTAAGTATGTTGTACTTAACTAATTATTAATAAAATAGGTGCACAAATACCTACATAAATAGATTATAAACTTATAAAACACATACATACATACATGTTTACTATAATATTTCCCTACATTTTATATATATATAAATATACATACAAATACAAGGAAAGGAGGTAATTGAGATGACTCTACGCTATTTGTTTTGTAAATAACTCATGCATACTGACTGGTGGCCGTCCTGATATCAAGAGCAAGCGCATTCCAGAGAAGAATGGACTGAATATGATAGGAAGAATGAACAAAGACAGAAGTATGAGAAGGACAGAGTAGAAGAAGATTGTTGGAAGAACGCAGATTCTTAGCGTGTGAAGAACATAGATACTGGAAGTGAGACATAAGATAAGGAGGGGTGGGAGGGCTGAGAAGGGGGAAAGTGAGGTCAAAGCGCGCAAACTGTTTCTCTGGCGAATGGACCTCCATTTGAGCTCAGTCCTGTACCTCGACACATGGTCATATTTTCTTAGGTTAAATAAATTATATAGATATAAATTCTTTTGCTTTATTTTATTTTTGGCTTATTGTCTATGTGTTTAGTGTCTGTATGTATATATTGAGGGAGGGATAGAGTGGTTTCATAGTGGTTTATACCCAGATTTAAAGTAAAATATTGAGTTTATTTTACGTTTTTAACCAGGTTGGGGTTTAGAACTGCTTCTGAAATTTTTTAAAAGCTCGCCAGCCGCTTTTTGTTTAACACCGTTATCTGCCCAAAAACTCTTCAGTAAATCAATAAAGGAAGTCATAGGGAACACTAGAAAATCCAACACTACGAATTTCTCTTGTAACGTAAGTGCGCTTACAGACACGAATCTCACAAACACAGGCACTTAGGCCGAGATCTATAAACGTTACTTAGCACGTGCTTTGACTTAGACATGCCCCGTCTATTCGTTTATCATGCATTTGTAGTTTGACAGTTGTGCGACCATGACAGGAACAACGCTTAGTCAAATAGTCAAGGTACGTGCTATGTAACGTTTAGATATCTCGGCGTGTAATACCTAGAACGACTATCCATAAATAAAAAAAATATCCACAATCAAACTCGCGACCCTTAGCGTAACAAACCAATTACCCGGCCACTTCACCACCAAGCAGTCTAGCCGGTTTTTATTCGGTAAGATCCAAGCACATCCAATGTACGTTATAGTTAAACATACATGATTAACACACATAAATCATGTTACCTGATCCACTACACATTAAGGGCATGTCATCGATGCGACGCGCGTCGGCGCTTAGAAAGGAACGTGTACATCGTCCTTAACAATGTTGTGCAATATTCACGTTTTGTTAACAATGCCTCGTTAGCCAGGTACTTTAATAAGCTTGGGGGGTAAGCAGACCAGTCTTGCAACTTTTTAAATTGCAAGAAAAGCCCCTGATTTCAGGTTTTTCGAAAAACATGTCCCCTGAAATAATTACCCCTCAGAACCGTAATGTAACTTTTAATATGTAATATTTCACGGTATTCTTTTCTACGCCCAGTATAATTACATATTATCACGCCTGTTTTTCCCAAGGAGTTAGTCAGAGGTGTACCTATTGTATACCCACAATTATTTATTTACCATTTCTTTTTTATTTCTTTTTATTAAAGTAAATAAATGATTTTCGCCAGATGGAGGCAAAGCGAGTCTATTGCCATCAACCGCACAACTCCAGAATCCGGGCTGCTACTGAGATATTCCTGATGGAAAAACCCAATAACACTTTGCCTAACCTGGGAATGGAACCCAGGACCTCATGCTCAACAGTAGCGCGTGCGACCACTAGACCAACGACGCCATCCAATATATTTATTGACAGGGAAAATCACCAGTGGCAGACACACAGGCAGAATGTTTTCAATTTTGGTAAGAAACAATAAAAAATGGTATTTCTGTAAATAAACTTTACAATAAATCAATACAGAGTGTGACTAATAACTTGATTATTTACATAAAATAGCTGCTGACCTCGACGGTAACAGGTTTTAAAATAAACAAATGCTTTTTCTTTATTTTTACAGTCTTTAAACAAGTTCTCAATGTCAATACGTCATTCTGTTGATCAATCAACTCAGCCTATAGTAGTCAACTGCTGGACATAGGCCTCTTACAGGCTGTCCTCCGTCTTCCGCATCCAGTCTGTCCCAGCCACCTTTTTAAGGACGTCGGTCCATCTAGCTGGGGGGCGTCCCACACTACGCTTGCCGATACGCGGTCTCCACTCCAGGACTCGTCTGCTCCACCGTCCATCAGTCCGTCGACAAACATGGCCAGCCCACTGCCACTTCAGCTTGCTTACTCTGCAGGCTATGTCGGTAACTCCGGTTCTCTTCCGGATAACTTCATTTCTGATCTTATTCTTCAGAGAAACTCCGAGCATAGCCCACTCCATAGCACGCTGAGTGACCTTGAATTTGTTCTGATTCTGTTGATACCTATAGCATATTCAGCGTTGACACTGCTGGGACACAGGCCTCCTCTCTTCGAGAGAGAATGCGCGGGCCCAGTGCGGGTTGATACTTAAAGTCATAATTTTATTCTACATCGTCTAATCGAGAAAAAAACCCAAGTCCTACTTTTATAGGACTAAAGGTGGTAAAGTAAAAGATAAATGGAAAAGGCTGCAAATTTTGTATCTTTTAAAAATTCAGCAAACTTTAGCCCTTTTGTAAAACTTATAATTATGGACTTATAGGTATGGGCTAAAGTTACTTTTTTTTGGGATCGCGTCAAAATAAAGCAGAATACAAAAGTAATGTTCATTTCGTTTTTTTTAATGTTTTTTCTAGTCTCCACGACACAGGGAATCCTAGTGGAGGCAAGCGCTGTTTTGAATTTGTACTGCTCTGAACAATAAAGTTTTTTTTTTTTTTGGGGAAAAATCAACAACCACCTGTGAGCGTCTAGCGTCCAGCTTGTCTCAGACAACAGTGATCTAGCAATAAAGATGATATCAATCTATCAAAAATTGCATAAACCTAGTGTGAAATAATTCATATCTAAAGAGAGAAAGTAATAAAAACCATTAAATCCGCCTCCACAGCCACCACCAAAAACGGCTATCATCTAACAAGATCAGGAGACCGCTCCAATTTCATCATCTCACTTACATTACTGCCTGGTGTCCTGACGCAGTTCCACGAGTCGTGACCGTGGGTTACTTAACAAGTAATTATGGCTTGAGGTCTGGTACAGTCACACAGCAACAAACGTATCCAAAGATTGAGATAACGTAACGTCAGGCCTGTATTCCCCACAGCGGACGGAGCTCCGGGGGGTCTCATGTCAACATGGAGAATGCGATTGTCGCAACCCAGTGCTGGGCACGCCACAATTGTGGCGATAAGTCCCCTCTTTGAGGAGTGGCTAGAGAGATGCCACGGCGTCCTTACCTTCCACCTTCCGCCGCCTGACGCAGGTCGTCACCGGACACGGTTGTTTCGGGTGGTTCCTGTTCAGGATAAAGCGGGAGGAAACGCCCGGGTGTCACCACTGTGTGGATCGCCCGGAGGACACAGTGGAGCATACGGTGGAGGTCTGCCCGTCTTGGGCGGAGCACCGCCGTGTCCTCACGGAGGCGATCGGTGGCGGCGATCTCTCGCGTCCGGCCCTGGTTCAGGCCTCACCGCCCGCCGGCACCGTTCCGCATGGTAGGCCGTCACCTCGTTCTGCGAAGCAATAATGCTCGCGAGGAGGCGGAACGCGTGAGGGTGAGGCACGGTTCACGCCACTAGTCGCAGCAGAGACGCCCTGGGCGTCGGGAGTCGCAAGCCGATTTCCGGCCACCGCAGGCGCGGGCTTGCGGACGGTGAGCGATGGGTAGCTCATCGTCCGATAAAGACTAGGCCCGGGTCGGCGGGGTCCATTAGGGCCAACGCCTGCCAGGGTTGCTAGTTTTTCCGGAAGGGATATCGTGGCCCTGGCACACAGGCAAATGAAGGAATACGGGTGGGTTTTAGTCAGTAAAAGTCTGACACGTCCTCCCGCTCGGGCCAGAGCGGGAGAAGTTATTTAAAAATCTCCCACCCAAAAAAAAAAAAAGGCCTGTATTCCCGGAAGAGTAAGGCAGAGGTGTAGGTACCTATAGAACACCCACATTTCAGCAATTATGTAGTCCCATGTAATAGGGGGCGAGTCTATAGCCATCTACTGGGCACTAATCCTGAGTCCGGTTAGGTATACTTAGGAATAATATAATACCGAGGAAGCAAGATTTATGAAATAAAGCTTGCTTCCTGGTGGATCAAAATGAATGAGCCTTTAAATATAAGGTTATGGTCCAAAATTATCTTCGTCTTTTGTCGTTGACTGTACGAGATTGTCACGAGAGTGTCGTGTCCCACTGAGTCATTCATTCATGTTGTTATCTTCTATCGATTTCTGTCGCCCTGGTATTTTGAATAAAGGGATCACAGTAGGTGATTAGAAAGGTGTTTAAATGTTTTGTCCGAAACTCCGCTAATGTAACTAATCAATAGTCTGAATCTGAAAGTAAGACATAGTAGGCAACATAATTGGAAACCAGCTATGAGACAAAATATGGGTACTCCCCGAAGTATAGTACACCCATGTTTCGCTCAGTTATGTATAAGTCCCATGTAATAGGGGGCGAGCCTATTGCCATTAACCGGGCACAAATCGTGCCAACCGGGGGGCTATGAGGTATGGAAAACAATATTATGAAAATCAGTTCAGTAGTTTTTTAATTTGACCATAATTCGGAACGTAGGTAGGTAACTGACACCGCAGGAAAAACCTCAGTTATTCATTTAATTCCGTTTAGTTGTATACTTATCAGTGATTTTTCCTACGTTTTTATTAATACAGAAATAATGTCATAATCAAGTAACGGTCTAAAATCACTGATAGACATACGAGCTCGACAATCTGTTGCGCCCATTCACACTAAACAATTTACGTACCTATGGGGTTACTCTATGGTGAAGGTGACACTGGACGAAAAAGGTTCACCCACTTCAGAATTTTAAATCCTTTTGACAAATCATGCCATAACCAACTTTTTATAACCAAACATAAACTTATACTACAATGTCTTAAGACTATATGCTTAGACCGCGAGGAATCCAGCACGTATTGCATGTTAATCAGAGCACAGAAGATATAAAACTGTTTATAATCTTCTAATTACTCCTAACTTCCCACTTATTTGGGAGTTAAAACAACTGAATGTAGTAATTAGATGCATACGATGTCTCGCAATGTTTGAGGAAATTATGGAGTTTATTTGGATTCATATTATATTTGCAGTTCAAGTTGTTTCTTCTCTCGTTTACCTCTCTGGCTCGCTGGTCCAGTGGTCGCAAGCGCTACTGCATAAAGTCCTGGGTTTGATTGTCAGGTCGGGCATACTGTTATTGGGTTTTCCTATTAAGAATTTATTAGTACAACCTGGAGTCAGGATTTGGGCCCGGTTGATGGCAATAGGCATAACCCCAATTACATAAGAGGGCGTACAACGGTCCACCAGCGCCACTCCTTTAAAAAATTATTATGTCGTGACTGAGAAGGAATTATGAATAACGGCTAGTAGGGACCCTCGCCTCGCTTTCATATTCAGACACGAAGCAACAAAATACGATCTAGAGAAATTTTAGATCGTATTTTGTTGCTTCGTATCTCAATATGAGACTTTATAAAAGGTATCAGAAAATTCTAGACACACTTACCGAGGGTCCCTAATAGCCGTTATTAATAATTCCTTCCAGCGTGTCATAATTCATAACACACCAGTAGGTATGTCATAATTCATTTGCATATAATTTACTACAACAAGAAAAAAGAGCAAGTTTTTAAAACTGGAGCGAATATATCATAGCTGTAATGTAATGTAACTTGTAATGAGTGTAATGTCATGATGTAATCAAGTATTTATTAATGCTAAGTGTAATTTCGAGGCTCATTTAATGGTTGGGTGCACGTATAGCTTTTTTTTGTCAGTAGCTTGGTTATAATGGCTTGCGGTGGCGTATTGAGAAAGATATGGTAAAAGAAAGTAGGTTTTGCTTATAAGTTATGAACAGTGTTAATGTTATGGCTCAATTCACTGGGTGAATACTTCCTGAAAATGATGAAATAATTTTGAGCTTGGTTTTTGATTTCGCGCGCTGGTTTCTGAATAAACATACCTATGCTTTTGACTTTGAGCTTTAGAGATGCACTTTAAGTAAAGTTTATTTGATCCGTTTTAGATAACACTTCGGAAATGGGCGGGCCACATCTGTAGAATGGAAAACGAAAGATGGACAAAGAAAATTATAGAGTGGGTACCTAGAGATGGAAAAAGAAAACGAGGAAGGCCGCGAAAGCGCTGGGAAGATATATTTAATGAAAGATGTGGACCAGATTGGAGGAGACAAGCTAGAGATAGGGAAAAATGGAGAAAGTTGGGGGAGGCCTACGCCGCAGAGGCGAGTTCCATAAATAAATAATATCACGTGCATGCCAATATTAATATTAATAATATTTTTTTAAATCCTTTTATGCTTATTTTAAACTATATTTAACAATTATTAACATGAATCTTACTAAAATAATAAATAATAATATAAATGATAATGAAATGTGTAATAACCAATGTACGAAATGATAGAATAATTATTATGCTTAAATTGTTCTTTGTAAATTATGGCAGAATAAAGGCTTTTTTATTTTATTTTATTTAGATAACATTTCAATCATTCTTCAATCAAAAATAAAGAAAAGAAAATTAATTAGGTTCTATTGAAAGCTTATGAAAAGCTTCTCCACCATTGCCAAATTATAGCCAGAATGTTTAGCATTAAAACAAAAGACGAATAAGACCCGCAATTAACCAAGTCTTATCTGATGACATTAGGATATCCTTAACTGCAAAAGTAGCTGTAACATTCCTAAATAGATGCAATAAAAGATAAAAACAAATTAAATGCATAATCTTGAGCAAAAAAATCTTCCTAACCGACATATTTACCGGTCTAGTAATTATCTGCTCAAGGTTGAGGTTTGTGGCTAGCTCAGCGGTTAGCTAAATTATAATCTGGATTGTTTTAGGAAGCATAATTATGTGATTCATTATTTATTTGTTTCTTTCATAATATTTATTATATAATAAGCTTTGGAGAAGGCAAGAAACTTTGTTATCATTCAAAGAAAAGTTTAATTTCAGAAGTCTACATGTAGAGACAGTTTATTGTCATTTTGAGCCCCTACGACTTGGGTGTTGGCATGGTAGTTTTTGCATGCTATGGTTATGAATACTTATGAATACCTACTGTTCGTGAACGGGTGTCATGTTCGTGAACGGGCGCCATCAGTAGGGACTGGTCATCTCTTAGCAGCCTTGGCTTATTTTAATTTAATTTTTGAATTGTTTTTTTTTTATCTTTTTGTTACGCTTTTGACGTTTTGCATCGTTCTCACATGTTTAATTTCAACACGAATGATGTAACCAATATTTTGTAACCATATGTTAATTTAAAAGAGTGTCCGTGGAGTTTCTTGCCCGTTCTTCTCCATAGGTACCTACTAAGCTTTGGAATGGGCAACTAGCTTCATCTTTATGACTGACCGACCCCTTGACAATTCAAAAGTGGCTGTAATTGGTTTATTTGAAATTGAGTTTGAGTTTGAGTTGGGGGTCCATAAAACTGAAAGTCCACTGCTAACTCATATTATGAGAAACGAAAATTGTTTTCATTACTTTACCCCTAATACAACTCTGAACCTTCAATCAAGTCCAGCAGTGGACTACTGCATACTACGGACATAGGCCAAAGGGCTCTCTGATCCTTACAATTCTGTAAATGTTTTCCATTTGGTTCTAGAATCGTTAGTCCATCACCGAGAGTCTGTCTGTTACAGAGGTCTTTGGAAGATACCATGTCTAGTAAAGTACTAATAATAATAATTAGTTTATTTATTTTCTCTCGCAATGGTTTTATAGCCCTTAACAGTTTTGCACTATAAAAATTCACACTGTGAGAGCTGGTGCCTGAAGTAGGTTTTTGAAAAAACCTGTATTACAGGTCACCAGGCCCCACTTAGTGGCATCACACAGATAAACAGGCAGGTAACAGGTATTTCTACTAAACAATTAAAACAAAACAAAACAAAATGAGAAGTAAAATTAAAATTTAATTAAAATAACACAACAAAAGCAGTCAAAGGGTGAATGGAGTTGAATGTGTAGGTGAATCATGGTGTAAGACTAATATGGTCATATATGGACATTTATAAGACTAATATGGGATGTCATGACAATATTCATTCATATTTCAGCACGTTGGCGCCACAGTATAGGTAATTTGTGTAGAGTGTCGACAGGCGACCGATGCGCAAGCGCAACACATGAATGGTACAAACGACATATAAATAGACGTAATCAAATGACAATTTCTGATACTTTCGACACTTCTCTCTGTTAGGCTGTTGCATTTGTTCGGTCATTAAAAGAATGGGTGGTGTCATTTTAAGTTCTTTCCTCATTGTAAATCATGTTGCGAGTCAGAATGTTGATATAATTTCAGTATGCAGCAGTTAATTGCATTTTAATCACGAGATAGACCCATTGGCATTCAATCTAAATGCGTCGACACATTGGTTGAAGAGAGCTTCATGTTTAAGTTATGGAAAAATTGCGGATATCTACATTTTTGTCCGGCGTCAATACAAAAGTTAGGAAATAAATTGAACGGAGTTTGTTGAAAACCTTTTCGCTTTTTATCAAGTTTTTGATTTACTATATTTATGTATCATAGAACTGTTTTAAATTATTTGTAAAATATCACAAATCCGGGCCTACAGCGGGTACAACAGTGAAAGGACAACGAAAGAGAACGGTGTCCTAGCCACGGCCACTAAACGGAACCATTCAAACACAAACATTCACAAACTGTCTTACAACCCCTAATTTGCGACATACAATTGTCTAATTGGTATCGGAAATCGTTCAGCCCAATTACCTTAGTTCTGACAATTGTCAGACCAATGCTGGCTACACACGATCAAGCCATTACGGGCACGAATTACTTCGTTTGATTCATTGACAGTAAGTGTGCACGATTGTAAAAATTACACCGTTTAAGGTAAAGTAAGTATAATGACTAGTGTAGGTCAAATTTGATAGTGTGAAGTATTTTTATTGTTGATAATCATACAAGTACAGAAAATATTGTAAAACATTTTAAAAGAGTAACGGTGGAGTTTCTGCCCATTCTTCTCCATACGAAACTACCTTTTAGAAGGGCCTTTAAAATACGCGTGATTTATATGTAAAGGGGTGGGATCCTGGTATCTGTAAAGGGATGGCATCCTGGTATCTGTAAAGGGGTGGGATCCTGGTATCTGTAAAGGGGTGGGATCCTGGTATCTGTAAAGGGGTGGGATCCTGGTATCTGTAAAGGGGTGGGATCCTGGTATCTGTAAAGGGGTGGGATCCTGGTATCTGTAAAGGGGTGGGATCCTGGTATCCTGAAACACAGGCCACAAGCCTATATAGCTTAGGCACCAGTCTACCACAATATATACAGGCTGATTTTAAAAACATGCGACAAAATTTAAGGGAGTGTTCTACCCATCAATATGAACAACTTTTACTATGGGACCAACCTTGAAATCGCGAAAAAAAAATCAGCTGTTCCTTACATTTAAGTTCGCTGAACTCGTCAAAATGTAGGGAACAGCTGATAATTTTTTCGCGATTTCTACTTTGGTCCCATAGTAAAAGTTGTTCATATTGATGGGTAGAACACTCCCTTAAATTTTGTCGCATGTTTTCAAAGTCAGCCTGTATACTTACCTGAATTCAATCATTGTCGATTCAAACATTGTAATCGCGAAAAAAAAGTCAGCTCTTCCATACATTAATTGTGTTCATTTAAATCGACAAAATGCATGGAACAGCTGATTTTTTTTTCGTGATTTCAAGGTTGGTCCCATAGAAAAAGTTGTTCAAATTGATGAGTACAATGACCCCTTTTCGGGTTTAGTGTAAACAAAAACGAATGTTATATAAATATAGACAATACGGCGACGATTATTGTTGACGTTTCTTGTTGGTTACGATGTCAGTGATGTCTCAGATAAACTTAAACCCCCTTATAGCCCAAAACTGTCAACTTAGTACCGAACTAAGTTTTAAGTTTTGTAATAAGACGGTATCCGCCTTATTACAAAACAAGATTTATATTTTGACATGTCATAAACCATGGAGCCAGTTTTTGTAATAAGAACGTAACAGTGATTGAAATACCGTTCTTTATACAAAACTAGTTCGGTACTAAGTTGACAGTTTTGTGTTTAGAAACTTTACCATAGCCGGAATAAAGTTCTAAATTCAATAATGGCTCCATATTTTAAACCTGGGTCTGAAGATAAACTTTGTTTTGTAATAAGGGGGGTCAAGTACATAATATAATGGAATAGTCATATTGGTACTTGCTCGGATTTGGACCCACAATCTCGTGATTCAGAGGCGAGGCCTTATCCACTGGCACGGCATCTTCAAAATTACCTAGGTCCATCGCCACTAATTCGAATCAAACTCGATTGGATTCGAAAGAATAATAACCCAGCTGGCCCACGCTATAACCACATTACCATTATTCCAAAACACTTTTTCACTAATCTAGTTTGAACGCACCAGAGGACCACCAAGCATGTCATGCGCCTGCGCATAATGGCCGTAACTCATTGGTTATGTATGACACACCACATAATCGTGTGGTGGCCGTTGTACTGGTGTTAAATAGACTCTTACATACGTAAACCTCTGTAATGTAGGTAGTTAGAATTTTAATTTGGTGGAGGAATGTTATTTATGGGTAATGTAGATTCATCTGAAACGGATACTAGTAGGACTAAGTGTGAAATTTTTATTTATTTATTGTTTAAATGAGACTGTCTTATTGTTGAGCTAGGATCCTTGCAGGTATTATTGATTTAACTGTCATAAAAATCAGCTGTCTAATTCAAGTCAGGTCACATCAAGAATCAAGAATCATTTATTTGCAGAAAATACAGGTACTTACCTTTGTCCTATATACAGTTTGGTAATTCCTTTGGACCATCACTACATAGAATAAAACAAAGTCGCTTCCCGCTGTCTGTCTGTCCCTATGTATGCTTAGAACTTTAAAACTACGCAACGGATTTTCATGCGGTTTTTTTTAATAGATAGAGTAATTCAAGAGAAAGGTTTATATGTTTAGAAAACGCCACGTGGGCGAAGCCGCAGGCAGCAGCTAGTGTAAAATAAAGAGTTAGTATTCTTCGTAGGGAATAACGTATTAATACGTTGTTGACAAGATTGTGCCTCATACAATCATGTGCGTGTGTGTTAAATGCGGAAATACAATCAAATATTTACTTTTAAAAGTGAGAATTGAATCCCAACTCACTATGCCGCTCTATAACTGCTGCACTAGCATAGTTTCCTATTCTAAAACATGACAAGTCAATAAGCTAGATCACTGTCGCTTTCACTGTATACGTCCGGCGCAGGAGTCGCCCGCATCGCGCATGCGCGCCGCGACTTAGAAAGCAAACGGTTTCACTGGCCGATGGACAAATGGACCACATCTTGACATTGAATGGGATTGATTATTTAACCGTTGTTTAATATGGATAAAGGCAGTTAGAGGCTTTGAATTAAAGATTGTGAAGATTCATTAAAGATTAACTGTCTGTGAGACATATGTGAGTGCAATTGGAATTTTTAAATTAAGATCTCTAATCTGGATTAAACTGACTGTGGCCAATGAATATATTTGTTGTTCATTATGTGACAGAACTGGAAGACTCCGCACTGCATGTTGAGAAGTGAACTCTGCCCAACACAACAATAGTTATATGGCTGTTCAGGACCACCTAGGGTGCGACCTATGAATAATAGCACAATAAAGCAGTTAGCACCCGTCATAAAGAGACAGAGTTTACAATCGTGCCTGTCATTTCAGGGACACATAACGCTCCTTAGCGGCTGAAATAGGCGTGGTGGTACATTGAAAAAAAAGTGGTTGCTTTAACAGAAATCTTGTTTTATATGATCACGCATCTTGACTCGAGCCTAACAAGATCTTGACTTCTGAAGCTAGGAGAACTTTGTTAAATTACCATAATTCTGTCTACTAAGTCATGAATTAGTTAATTATGGGTAGTTATTTAATTTAGCTCAAATGTTGGACAGTTTAAGAATGATATAATGCTAACAAGTTGCTTTTTTACCATGAACTTAATTATTATTTGTTATACAAAAATGAAGAAGTAAAATCAAACAAAGCATGTATGATGTAACAAAGACCGTTGATTATTCTGTACATGTCACATTGTCGATATAAATAAAATGAATTTGTTCAGGCAAATATGCTATTGTTTAATGACATCTTTGTTGTTGTTTTAATGCCAACTTAGAGAAAATGTATCTTAGTTAGTCTGCATTTTTTTCAGTGTAGTTGTTCCCCGGATGAACTCGTTCACAAAGATCTCTACCATAGACTACTTATTTATATGAGAACTACTAAAACTATATACTGACGGTTACGATGGCATAGAGGCCACAAGTTTTAATAATAGGTACAGATAATATTTAGGTCCGCCAAAACATATCAATCAAGTTGTATCATAGTTACACAGCCGTGGGGCCAACGATACATGTTTCAATGTTTTTCTTTCAAAACCTCATCTGTTTGCGACATCTTACAATCGAAGAAATTGTTATTAATGAATGAGCGTATATTTCACAAGCCAGCTATCGTAACTACAATTGTATTCTAAGACGGAATCGATTCTCGATAATCGGTATAAGAATCGATATTGTGAAATTAGTTTATTATAATAATATCGAGTTGGTTGGCTGTCATGTCGCGTATAGTTACCATGACTTAGAGCTGTCATGATTGTAATAATTATAATCTACAGCTTTCTTCGAATGTTACCTACATACTAGCTGGAGATAAAGTAGTTGCTTTGGTGAATTAAATCGAATCTTTCATATTATCGAATAGCTTTTTAAGAATGCATTTTATCTAAGATCGATAATTGAGTCTTTATCTTTTGGTAATAATTGTAATGAACTACTTTCCATGATAATATTTGAACCAAAATTAAAACATGAACTACTTTAGTTACTGAAACAAAATCTAACATAAATATTATGTTTTTATGGTTTTTACACGATACATTATATTCATCATGATTTTGTACCACAAAATCGAACATGGACGACATAGATTAATCATGTACCTAATATTTGCATACAATGACAATTTAAGTGCCCTGCCTGTGAGCTGTAACGAAAAAAAACAAAACAATTGGTTTAAACCTAGTACTAGTACCTACCTAGTTAGTATCTACGTTAAAAAGGTCAAAGCAATCCGTTTAAGTTATAAGCCAACATCAACAATTCAGAAAAATCTAGAATGATTTCATAATCTTAAAAACGAATACAAACCTATTCTTGTAACATTTACATACAACTTAAGCTACTTTTAGATCCGTATCTAAAAAAATACATGAGTTTTGTATGATGTATGGACTTCCTTGTATGATAGCAATGATTTATAGGCACCTTGCTATTTGATAATGCCAAGAATTTTGCAAGCAGCAAACAAAGAAGTTTTTTTGCTAACATGGACAAAGAAGTAATGGTTTAGGTACATACTTAAGTTTAATGTCATCATCATCATCATAATCATCACATGCCTCCTGCCTAACCTTTTCCTAACTTTTTTAGAGTCGGTTAGCAGTCAAGCTGGTGCAGCTTACCTAATAGGTACCAGTATTTTTCATGAAACGACTGCCTATATAAAGAAAGAAAGAAAGAAAATACATTTATTCAGCACAGACTAAAGCACACAATATAACATAAGTACAGCATGTAAAAATAAAAAATAAAAAACAAGTAAATAGTGTAAAGTGCGATGTAAGAAATTAGCGGGTAAGTGTGCCTCACGGCTGCGCCAATATATATAATCTTTATATAATCATAAAATTATATAATCTTTATAAATAATAATTCCCACTCCAACCACAAGAGAAAGAATGTAATTTATTACATTATTTCTCATTTTTTTTACGTTTCATTTTTTTGTTATTTTCATTTTGATATTAATTTTGATTTTAATTTTGTTTCTAATTTTGATTTTAATTATATATGTTTGTGATTTTATTTTGTATTATGACATGAAAAATTTACGTATGGATATTTATCTGAAATAAATGATTTGATTTGATTTGAATATGTAATAAAAATTGTGAGTCGTCACGGGACGCCTGGCAGAAGTGAAACATCGAAATCAAACAAACGGACCGCGCGCGCGGAATGAGCGGTGAATCGCCACGCGGCATGCGTCGCCCCGCCAGCAATCGGTTTTACGTGCGCCTATACATGTTTCACATCAGAAAGGAGAGGAAATAATCATAGGACATCAAAATATTGATACGCATCGCTGTCAACGGGAAAAGTGCCCAAAAGGCTTTGCCACGTTGTATGGCGCTGATGATTCTTTGGCAAAAAAATAGGCCAGCCCTCTGGTCACGTGAAGAGTCAACCAACCGCTTCGCATCGCTTGGAGATGTCTCGAAAAACCAAGTGGGCACTCGGTGGGTATTTCCCCACCTTTTTATAAACATGTACATAATATTAGTATTATTTAAGACCGTTAGATTTTATATTACTTATCTTACAAAATAAAACCTATAACAATTACACCCAATGTAATTTGTAAATCCAATTTACTATTAAAACATCTGAGTAAAATCAACAGGTTCATCCTACACCATGAAAGTTCCATTCAAACCACAAGGACAAAGTGCGTTTCAAATCAAACATGCAGGTCATCAACACATAACATACAATCGCACCAATTTCCGATTGTTTCCAATCGATTAGCAACAAACTAATAGATAAACACATAAATATTTCTAACGAAAATCCTTGATCGGTATGTGTGAACCGGTCACTACGGTCAGCTACAACATTTAATAATAACGTTACGAAACAAAAACGTGTCGCAACGTTAACGCACTTTGGAAAAATCGGTACGCGTGCACTTAGAATTAGAATCGATACTCCGACTCGATTTGTTTTTATTTGATTCTTTACGGCATGTGTGGAAAATTAGAGAGGTCTTTTTATTTTTATCACGTGCATTGTTGGCCAATTTTTTTGGCATTTAGATCTTGTTAATTTAACAATAATGATATTTGCAATAGATATTGGCAAATAGGATCGGAGAGATAGAACAATGAAATGTTTCAATGAAATTAGCTTTTCGATCGTTATTAATTTTAACAGAATAAGTGCTCCCTCATTAAGAACAAATTACTTTTATCTTTAAAAAAGCAATTTAATTTCTTTGGTTCATCATCATGGTGATGACCATTCAGCCGAAAGACGTCCACTGCTGGACATAGGCCTCCCCCAAGCACCGCCACTTCGACCGGTTCTGTGCTTCCCGCATCCAGCGGATACCTGCAGCCTTCACAAGGTCATCGGTCCACCTTGTAGGAGGCCTTCCAACGCTACGTCTTCCGGTACGCGGTCGCCACTCCAGAACCTTTCGGCCCCATCGGCCATCAGTTCCCTGTCCACTGCCACTTATGCTTGGCAATTCTTCGGGCTATGTCGGTTACCTTGGTTCGCCTGCGGATCTCTTCATTTCTGTTTCAATCACGTAGGGAAACTCCAAGGATAGCCCTCTCCATTACCCTTT
The DNA here is from genome assembly GCA_948098905.1 of Tiliacea aurago. Lineage (NCBI taxonomy): Eukaryota > Metazoa > Arthropoda > Insecta > Lepidoptera > Noctuidae > Tiliacea > Tiliacea aurago. The sequence goes on along the minus strand of OX402583.1, from coordinate 1,687,903 downwards.
GGGTGACTTTTAGCCGTCTAATGAAGCCCATTTCTTTGGTTACTTATTCTTTTAACCAAGGAAGCACAGCCTATGTCCAGCAGTGGACGTCTTTCGGCTGAAATGATGATGATGTGATGATGATAACTTAACCTTCTCACCGAGATACTATTAACATTTTAAATAAAAAACTTATCCAATCCATGTAAACAGAACTTATTTACTTGTTAACAAGATACAGTCTATCCATCAAAACAACAGATTCAAGGGTAGCCAATAGCAAAAATGATTGTCTTCATACATTTGTAGCTAGCAACATCAATCAACGTGAACTTTTGATTGGCCGGCGAGGTTACTGCTCTATGGTCACCTTGTGGTTTATAAAATGGAGGTATGTTCCTAGAAACTTAACTACTTGCGGTTACGAAAGTGTTAGGTACTTACAAAGTTTTAAATTCGACAATGGCATATTAGGAACAATGAGCGTTGGTTCCTTTTACGACGGTAAACGTACTTTACAACTTCTAAAAATCTTGAAAAATCTTTCAGATCTGATTAGATTTAATCTCACATTAGAGATTGAATTAAATACTAGCAATGATGTATAAAACTATAGATACGTTGTCCGCACTCTAAAATGGCAACATGAAATGAAGCCAATTGGCCACATTGCGCTCAGTCACGCACTAACCTGTCGCGCGACGCTATGTTTGTTTTTAATTTATATCGTGTGTGAAAACCTGTGCAAAACATAAAGAAAACATGCCGTCGTGTGTTTTCAGAGGATGTACAAATTATACCCCAAAAGTTAAAGACAAAAATGTGTCATTTCACGAGTAAGTTTACAAAACTACATTATTTTATTTTATTTTGTACGACGCTGCGTCTAATGGCGGCCGGCGCATGAAGTTAGTAGTCACGTGACGTTATTATCCTGTGACGTAACTGAAGATGTTTATTTATCTCCCTCTAGCAACAGGCATCCCGCCGTACGGTGTCGTATTTTCTTTCCCTTTCTTTACGCGTATAAGTAGGTAGTTATCTAGTATTTTCGCCGTTTTTAAGCGCCGAGATGTTGGTTGATAACGTGTCTAATATATAATACGTCATTGAATACTAGCGCAAAAGTGCTGCAAAAGTTTTACTGAACGTAATTAAGTAGTTATAGTAACACACTAATAACTTCCTACGACTATTATATTAATGCAAAAAAACTCCCACCAAACTACTCTAGTAGTTAATCTAAACGCATTATCGCCTAAGCAAGGAACCTCGACCTTTAACCAAATCAATCAGTAGAACAATATCAATTCAGATAATCTCGCCCATTCTACTTCCCTTCAAAACTTTCACTTGACAGCTGACCTGTTCCCGCCGCCATCTTGTAATTAACGTCACTTTTTATTATAATGATTGCATGGCTGATACGAGTAAGAACGGCCTACCCTTGCTAGGTTTACCCAGAGCCTGTTCGTTAATGTCATGATTTTTCGTGATAGTTTGTTAGGTAATCATTATCTACGTTTCTATTTATTTACATGTTAATTAAGTGAGTTCAAGGTGTCGTTGTTTTTTGTGGAATGTTTTTATTAAGATAAATTTAATTATAGGTAAATGGTTGTCCGCAATTTTGTTCGCGAACAGATTTTAACCTCAGGGGTTGACTTTCGAAAAATCCTTTCTTATTTCACCTTTAATGACCCGGATTCTAAGAAATATGTAATAAAGTAATTACATTAATCAACATTTTATTTATTCAGTGGTTTTGACTGTACACGTCTGCCAGTCAGTCAATCAATCACAGAACCATTTAATAACTAGAGAGATTTACATTTTTTTTGTATTTGAATATTTTGTCTACAATAAATAATAACCAACACGACTCCATTCCCCTATTCCCACAAAGTTTAATGACCACCACCACATGAGACTCGCGTGAGAACCAGTTCCGAGTCGCACGGGGTCAAGATCTAGCGAAAGTGGTCCCCGGTGCACCGGCGCGATCGTTACACTGATTGATAGTGGGAGATTCGTATTTGTAGCATCCTCAGTCATGATTTATGATTATTCCATTCATCGTTATACTCGTGGGAGGTCTATCATAGGCTAATTTGTAGGTGTTGTTCTTACAATACCTACATAATTGGCCTATGGACTTCGGGTTAGGAATACTTAGGAATAGTAGTTTTGGTGATAATAACAGTTTATTCCCGTTGTCCCCGTAGGGCATATCCCCGTCACGGGGACAGCGGGACGTGATTAATTTTATGTCCCCATAACGTACATTCGGCTAACGGGGACAAATCGAAACAGCTAGGTTAGTTTAGGTTAGAACTGTGACCACACAACGCACGAGCCGAGCGAGCGATGCGAGCGGTGCCGCGGCAGCGGCCGGCGAGTGCCAGAAACATATTTTTGAATGTAAAACCAAACCACGGGGACAACGGGAAGTATTTTTAAATATTTAATTGAAGTACCGCTGTCCCCGTAGGACGGGGACACGGCGTACGGGACAACGGGAATAAACGATTATAGCAATGTAAAGAATTCTGTGTAACTAGAAATATTGTTATAAAATATCCACATAACATCGTGTCGTTCCTTGCTGTTCCAATTGGTCGTTTCCTATGGAGAAGAGCTGCTTCTCCATAGGAAACGACCAATTGGAACCGTGCTTCTGACGTTTCATAAGTGCCCATGTAGTTTTATGTGAAATATTTTTTTTTTAATTTATTTGAATACCTGTATCCAGGACAAGGTAGAGATAAACAACTCTGCAGGTATGGTGTGATATGTGGGCTGATCCATACAGGTCACCCGGGGACATTTCCAGACTCCGGGCTGCTACTGAGATAAAAATCTAATAAAACTCTCTGACTTTAGGATCCAGCTGACAAAAAGAATCATTAATAATAGAAATCATCGAAAAAGTCGTTCCCAGGCGATATGTCCCAGTGGACTTCCTCTATTATTTACCATAAAAATGTTAATAGGCAGTTAAGCTAATACATAATTACTGTATCAGCATTTACTCATCACTCTTCACATAGAAAATAATGGGTTTCCCTCCAATTCGTAATTATGGCGGTAACCATTAAAAACTTTCACCAAATACGCCTTGATTATAAGATTTTTAATCTATAATATAATCTACTATATTACGTAAAAAAGACAATAGTTACGAAGTTCATGCGTCGGTAGGTAAACACAAGATACGATGATATTTAAAAAATTGGGTGAAAGTGAAAATCATTTGCGTATTTTTTTTTACAAATATCTAGGAACATTTCCTGTCAGATTCTAGTTTATGTTTGCATTGTATTTTGCTATGTAATATTTAAACAACTTCTTGCAAAAGATGGAGTACAAGATATCTACTACTGTGGCGGAAAACATCGAGAGAAACGAGTCTAAAACTTCATCATTATCATTTCAGCCGAAAGACGTCCACTGCTGGACATAGGCCTCCCCTAAAAGGACGGATTTGCCATAATCGCCACGCTTGGCAGGCGGGTTGGCAATCGCAGTATGGTGTTAAAATGCACAGAGAACGCTGCTGCCTAGTAAGTCCCTTAGTCGCCTTTTACGACACCCACGGGAAGAAATAGGGGAGTGCTTAGAGTGCTATTCTTTACGACCGGCACCACACGGGTCTAAAGCTTATTAAAGCCTTTTTTTGTTAACATTATCCTTATTGGCTCATTTTTTATTTTCTAACAGTTTGAGTGATTATGAGGTATTAAATTTATTTTATTCATTTATATAAATACGAAAAAAAATTGCAACATGAAAAATATAAAAAGTAAAAAAGACACTTAAGCGTCGAAGTACTCGTCCGCATCGCTGTCATCCGGAAACGTGCCCAGAAGACTGGCAGCATTGCCACGTTGAATGGCAATGCTAATTCTGTGGCCGAAGAACGAGCCAGCCCTCTGGTCACGTGAAGTGTCGATCAGTCGGCGAGAAATTTCCTTAAAAAGGAGACGCGCACTCGGGGCCCCATGACCCGAGCGTTTCGACCCCAAACGGCTCAAAACTGTAGTTACCCATAAGATTACAGCATTTGCGTCGACACGATATTGTACCCAAAGCGAGATCGGATATTTCGCTTTGCCCCATCTTAAAAGTCAAGTAATCACATCAAGCCATCCGTAACATATCATGCTTGCACACTACACAGATAATAAAACTGCTCGACCCACAGATCATGTACAAACAAGCCACATTACCATCGTCGCGGGCTGTCAAGTCACGGCGCACAGCGGACACACAAACAGACATCCGTGTAGCAACGAGCTGTCACGACACGTCACGGTGGCGTTGCGTAACCGTCACGGTACGTGTAAATGGACCGTGACGAATGTGTGTGTGTGGGATGATGTGTGTGTTGATGGGGGTGAATGCAGTGGTAATGTAATAATTTATGTTTGGCCCCTCCACCGACAATAGTTTATTTAAAAAGGTGAGAAATAGATGCTTGTATGCCGAAGATAGAGAATTGAGGAGGTTTGAAGAAAAGTTACGATAGTGGAGAAAATTATACCGCGAGACTCTAATCTTGGAAAAACTTCAACGTGTGCTGGTCCAATAAATTCGTTTGCGTCACTTGGATCTTTAAACTGACATAGTTATCAGCAATGATATTATATTAAACAGATATGTTGTGAGCGCGCAATTGTTAAGGCTCGAAAACGTCCTAATTGGGACGTATTTTACTTGTAGTGAAATGTAAAATGTATGAAAAGTGGGGGTGTGCTGCCGCTGCTGCGCGGCACACGTTTTTCGGTTGTTTTGTGAGTGTATAACATATCTGTTTAATATAATATCATTGGTTATCAGACTATCTGGAAGTATTTTTGGTCTGACAAGAATTATAACAGAAAGAATTTTGACTTTGTTAGAAAAAAAGGAAAATGTAGCTAAACTAAAGACCATCTGTCAATAAACCGTTCTAACACCTACGTCCGTGAAACGTAGCGAGACGGTTCTAAGTCATCAAACAACACCCTGAACCCAATTGATCCCTATCACTAAATCACGGTTAATTATCAAATTATAATAACGACCTTATTATTGATTGATTGAACTAAACGGAATCGACATTTAGATCAAATATCTATGTCGAAATGGAAGCGAAATGTCAACTGTAGTAAGGTCATGATATTAAATTTCGCTGGCGATCTTTATAGTCTGTGATAAGATTAATATAATCTATGGATGGAACTATGGTGCTATCAGCTACTTAGGACTTAGGATCAAGCCTTTAAGTCTTGAATAATGTGTGTAGGATAATAGACTAATAAAGGGAGCCAGGTTCTGTCATGGTGCTGACAAGAGGCAAATAATAAAAGTAGGCTTGTCTTAAACAAAAAAATTGCAAAATCTATATAGTTTGTGGTAGCGAAACAAATATATGTTACTTATACAAGCAAAAATTAAACGGAAACGTTAAGCATCTGACAGATCTGAGGCCAATTGCCAAACAATTCCATGCTGCATCACTTTAAATTGGCAAAGATTACACGTTACATTTTTCACGGCAACCATAAACCCAACCACACAGTACCCTAAACCAATAACAGGTTAAAAACCAACAGTTGTGCGGCGCGGGCGCAGGAATGGCATTAGAAAGGATCCCAGGCAAGGTCGGCCCTTGTCCGCCGCGGTGCGGTGAAGCGGTGGCGCTACACATTGTATGTACTGCCTTATGGGGTTAATGGTTAATTGACATTGGTTTGTCAATGAAATGGTCACCTGCTCAAAATTAGGGGTTAATTTTAAATCGATCACTCGGATACCTAGGTCCTTAAGGCGACGATAACCGACTTTTAATGATTTTATACTGAAGATCACGTTTAAACGAGTAGTGTTAATGATTTGAAACAAATATATGTTAAATTAGAGCATTTTCTCAATAACTTAATATGTGAATATTTTAGATTATGTTTATATTACATAGTGAAATTAATTTGTAAAGTTATGTCTAACGCGGATAAAAAACTGAGAATGGCGCAAAATCTACCAAGCGTTTTTTCTGAAACCTTCACCAATTTAAAGGTAATTTAATTATTGATCTTTTAGTATACGCGTTTTATTAAAATACCCTTTGTTTTGTGTTTAATAAATTAATAATGCGTCAAATTGGGGACAGAGCTCCTTGATGGGCGAGTCCTATTACTGGCTGAACGTACGACGTGTTGCGTGAGCTCAGTACAGAACACGCAAGCTAACCACTCAAGGTCACTGGCATATATCGACGTCTTAAATTATGGTCATGCAATTAGCAACTGACACTTCATTGTTCATTTTATTTTTGAGCAATATCAAATACACGGATCAAACATTATATTTTTTTTTAAACAAAATTAATCTTACCGTAATAAGCTTCTCAAACCGTTCGGCAGACCACGTTTTTAATGGAGATAATATTTGTCATTATAATCTCATTACCCTGAAAGTTTGCTGAAAAGCTGACTTTCACTATTGATTTAGCTAGATCCATTTGTAATAGGTACATGGAGGTCAAAATACCTTTAGATACCCACTTTTAGGTATTAACCTATACGTATCTCAGTTCTAGCTGCAATTGTGTCGATTAGAATGTGCGTGTCGCTTGCAATGTTAGGAAAAGATAAATGAAGGCTTACGGTACATAGTTTCTGCATGTTTAGCTCCTTTAAAGGTGTTGAGGCATTTTCTTCCTGATTTAGGTACTTACCTGGAAAAATAAAAGAAAATTATTAGTAAAACGTAATCATAACTATTTTTGAAGCATTTAAATACATAGAAAATAATAATAACCTAGGCTAAAATAGTCATACGAGCATTAATCACCTTGCTTGTTCACTTTATACCCTGCCAGGGTTGCGAGTTTGTCCGAAAGGGATATCGTGGCCCTGACACACAGGCAAATGAAGGAATACGGGTGGGTTTTAGTCAGTAAAAGTCTGACACGCCCTCCCGCTCCGCCCAGAGCGGGAGAAGTTATTTGATAATTTCCCAACCAAAAAAAAAAATGGTCACTATATACCCATTGCCGATTTCAGATCTTGTAGAAATTATCGGTTAATTGGTCTCTAAACTGAAACAAATACTTAGTTACAAATTAAGCGTTATAAAACGTTATTCACTGCGCTTCACGTGTTGTGTTCTCAAAGTTCAACGCACAAGATTCGAACCTACGATCGTCCGATAAGCAGCCCTCGCTCTTAATAGGCCCATTTCCGGCCATTGACATTACAGATTACTTCATTGAAAAGTTAAAACATAGGTTAATATAAAGACAAGGCCTACTGAGTGAATAAAGCAGATACCATTTATTATGCGCGGATTTACGTCAGTAAAACGTATTAGTATTTATGAGATTGTTTGGTACCATTTATGCTCATAGGCCACGGTAAGTAAATTTTTAGGTTAGGCACATATACACATCGGGTATGTTGAAATTCACATCTCATAATATATAATAGTTTACAAGTTTTGGACTCCTCAGCCTGCGTTAATTGATTAACCCTTTATGTAAGGAATTATGCCTGCGAAACCCGATTAATGCAGGAGTCTGTTTATTAACTGTCGTGAAAGTGCAAGACATTTTATTTTCAAAAAGTCAGTGCGTGACTGCTATTGAGAATCTTGGGTTCTGGGACAGACCTAGATCAAAAACTAAACAACACCACGGAGGATAAAAAATTGTGCCCCGCTAATAACAATTGGCTCGCCCCTATTGCTTGAGGCTGTTCGTTTGCTATAACTGCAAGCTTAGTGGCTATTGGTGGGTTAACTATATTCTCAACTTTGCCTTGCAGGAAATACATGCGTGAAATTATATATTAACAGACTCCAAACTGGGCTCATCTAGCACTCAAATATATTACAAGCCTATATGCCTACTCATTCACTGATTAAAATCTCAGAATTAATGGCAGTTACTATGAGAAGAGCATCTTGTAAAAGGCAATGTAGGCAAACCGGCTGCGACCTTTCATAGCACTGTTTATATGGACGCACTCGAAAACAGGTTCACAGTACTATTTGCGTGTTTATTTGCATGTTTACTGATTATTTACCGGCCAAGATATACGTAGACGTGGATTTTGCATGAAATCTAACCTAAACTTATATTTAATTGAAAGAAGCTCTAAAAACATCTAAAAATATATCGTTTACTCAACAAAAATTTAACTTTTTGAAACACACAAAACGAATACTAGTTGAAAGTCTACACTACTCTACACTGTTTACTTTTCGACCTGAACTTAATTTACAAATCAAAATTAAAACTGACCTACAGCGCGCTTTTGCTTATTTTTGGAAAACCGCTGGGAAAGTTTGTAGTGTAGCGTTTGTACCTTTTTGGAAAGCTTATGAAACCAGTAAGTCATTTTACTAATTTGTACGCCAACTGTAATAAATTTTTTTTTCCAATAAACTACTTCAATTTTCGGGAAAAATACAATCATTAAAAATTATTGCTACTAAAGACCTTTTATTTCTGATGTTATGTAAGTTTTGGGCGAGAATATTTTTTTTTAATGATCACTTCTTTTTCAGCTTTCAGAAAAGTATCAATTGAATGTTTAGGGTTCAGTAGTTTTTTCATAATTAATTCTTTTTAGTAACAAGTCAGAAAATTTCAAAAAATCGAAGAACCGTCACAGCTCGGTAACCATCCAGTTTTGACCCCTAGTTAACTGGACTTAATTTGTTGCTAATGACCTCTAGTATCACCCCTTTCGAGGAATAGGTCGAATTTCCCTGTCACCCTGCATATTTCCCATAAAACTATGCTGATTCAGAGGTAAATAAGATAAACCTTTATTGTATCAACTGTTTACTTGCAAGGAATGCGGAATGCCTTGCTACTCTTTACTGGGCGGAATGTTGCTTGATATCGGGTTATTAATATACAAACTTATCATTTAATGCGGCTGTCGTAAATGGTGACTAAAGGACTGGCCGCCAGTTGCGTACGTAAGTCCATTAACTTTAATTCCCTGTTAAAAGTGTTGCTGTCACTTCCTCATACTTTCCTTTAGTGAAAGACAGCATTACTTTTAATCGGGAATTGAATTTATTGGAATTACGTGCAACGTAACGTGTCTTTTAGAAATATACAGTATTTTTTAGAGTTTTGTAGTAATACAGCTGATATTTATTAGATGGCATAGTCTGGGGCCCAAGTCTGCTATTTTTATAAATTCAGTCATTCCAACAGGATCCCATTGTCTATGCCATTGTCATTTTGCTAAAAGTTCGTAATCTGCTAAATTCATAATAGTCGATCATTGGTCGGTCAGTGTTATCGTAATAGAATTGTGTTATTATAATGGCATTGTCGTATTGCCATTATTATAAAACCCATTAGTAGAAATGTCATTAATTGACATTATGTACGAGATTACCAATAAATGTAATTTCTTTCAATGTAGTGTCAGTGGCCGACCATTGGAAAGTTATAATGACGCCATTATAATAGTAGATTACCAAACTTGTCAAAATCAACAATTATGTAATCAATGATCGATCATTCTGACACTATTGTAATAGCAGACTTGAGGCCCTGGAGTACGGATTTTTGCCCGGTTAATAGCTATTATATGTATAGGCTCTTTCCCAATTAGGTAATTGGACTAATAAAATAAATGGCAAATTATTGTCTAAAGCCTTATTTTAATATACCCCCATAGTAGAACAGCTGTCTCAAACGCATTAAGGTGCATGTAGACCGGCGCGACGATGCGGCACCGGTAGAACAAATACCATTAAATTTTCATAGAAAATGTTCTACCGGCGCGGTGTTGCGACAAGTCACGCCGGTCTATACGAACCTTTATTCGATTATTTGCGTTAGAAAATCCTACCACAATAACGCAATAAACAAAACAAATGCGTGTGAATACTTCAACAGAACAGGCATAAACATAAAAATCACAAAAACGCGTTGAGAAATAACCAAAACATTGTTGACATTATTTTGTGAAATTCATACTTGTACCATTGTTGTAATGACGTACAAAACTTTAATTAGGGAGGTAAAAATTAAGTGTGAAATTGCGAATTTTTAAGTTACTATTGTTTTAAGTTACGTCAGAAACTTGTGTGTATTATACAGGGTGTTTCTCAATTCTGACCTCGAGTCATCTGTATTAATGCGCAGTGAAATTTATGAGAAAACTGGATTTGCTTTAAGTTCTGTATGTATATTAGGTTTTAAAAACTTTTTTCATTGTGAAACTCCTTGAAAACTTTGGATAAAGCTATTTTCAGAGGGCCAAAATAGGTTGTGAATATTCATTTTCGTCTATTTTGTGCCATCTTTACTTGTGAATAAAAACACTGAAGAAAAATAGAGGTTAGAAATAAAATTGAACTAGATTGTAAAAACACTTTTACACGTCAATCATATTTTTAAAACTAGATGAGGTCGGCGTTTCCTATCTTTCTACTCTGAGAAGAAAGGCCGAAGCAAACTCAGGTCACAGTCTCTTTTAAAGTCCAGGCATAATCCTGATCAGACCATGTGAAGAGCATGTAGATTGGTGTCTGAAATGGTCTTTTGATGAAAGAACCACACAGATTGAGTGGACCTGTCCAGTCAGTGCACGCATTTGTCAGTAACCGTGCAGCTCAACTCAAAACGTAAGGACCTCAACGATTCGATGAACAATATCAAAGAAAGGACATTTAAGTAGGTCCCAAATGTCCTTTCTTTGATATTGTTGGTCGAATCGTTGAGGTCCTTAAGTTCTGAGTTGAGCTGCACGGTTACTGACAAATGCGTGCACTTCCTTTTTAGTAATTACACCTTTCAATAAACTGTTAGTTAATATTAAATTATTGAAATAAATAACAGGATAACCAAACATTATCTTAAACTCACATCAGCCAAAAGTTAACAACCGCAGTCTACAGTAAGTCTATAATCATTATTTCCAAGTGAATCCGAAACTATACGAAACAGGTGCTATAGCCCCGAAGGTCACGACACTACACTATTATGACGAAACATATCATTACAATGACCAGATGATTTCTATTGCCCCATGTGATCTTGGCACACGAGATAACATAAGACTTATGACTAACATTAACTTGACGCTTTCATTATTTGTTTGATCTTGAATTGTGGGATGTTTGTTTTGCTTTTGTAATACTTTGGATATTTGAAGGGGCAAGTGAATAGTTGTCTTCTCTGTTTGAGAATAGACCGGGACAGTTATAAGCAGATTGGGACACTGACAGTTATTTGTCTTGTCTTTGTGTTACCTGGAGTTGACGATCTTAAAAAAAAAGTTGAAATGTCCTATGCACACACATTGTATGCAGAACTAAGGCGTTGCCAAACTGTAGTGCAGATTTTATTTCTAGTTTAAGTCTAGTTTCAGCCGACTATTTCAGAATACACCTTTTGGGAATTAAGTAGGAAGAGTAACATATAAATAGGTAGTACATTCACCTGCTGATATTTCCTAATTAACATTCAACCATTTTTGTAAAACGCAACATTTTGCATAACTACAATAATAAATTTGGCATTTCCTTCGTAACAAGTCACAATAGAAAACAAAGAAACTAACGTTTATTCCTCATAAGGAAGGTATGCTAATCAAATTAATATGTTTACACATTACTCGTTAAATTTTATAGGAATATCAACCTTATTGTGTGGAGATAAGGGTTAGTAGTTAACGGCAATATAGGTTTATGAATTAAAAGTGAATGTATGTATGTTGTGTGTATCATTCACTTTTGAATGATGGTGTGAACAAAGGAGCATGTGCTATACTGTTAAGCAATCTTACTAAGCTGTGGTCAGATAGTGGTTCTGTACCTAAGTTACTAGGACAATTTTTAAGACTAGGTCAGTCACCGCAATTTTTTTTAAAGAAACCATTCTGTAAGATTGTATTTTTCAGTCTGTAATCACAAACAGGGAAGGAACGAAGAATTAACAAGTATTGGTAATATATCAAAGGTACCACACTATTTTTCCGAAAACAGGAGTGTCCAAGACATTATTACATTAGCACCATTATCACATTATATTTGAAAAAAATTGGGTTCCAAATCTTGCAAGTCAGTAGGGTCAATACCTGAAAAGGGGAACTTAAGCAAGGCAGTCTGCTAACAGCTTAAGTCAGGCCTGAATAATATCATTGCAATAGGTAATAGGTCAAACAAATATTGAGCGATGCGGACTGCTAGTGCATAATTTCTCGGTCTCAGTAGCTAATTGAATTTCACAAGTAACGTGTATAATTTTCGTTAGCTTTTAAAGACCATACCACAGTATAATTAGTTTTTACTGTAGGTATTGATACATATTGCAGTATGATAGATACTTAACATGAAAAGCAGTTCTTTGACTGACTGATTGTCAATACACAAACTAAACGTTACGACCTAAGAAGTATTATACTATTTTAATTATTGTAAATGTCGAGACTATGTGGGTCATAGTTTTTTTTGTTTTTTCTCAGATTTTATCATGGTCTAGCAGTTTGAGTATTTTTTGCGGCCTACCCAAATGTCCTTTCTTTGGTATTGTTCGTTGAGCTCCTTAAGTTCTGAGTTGAGCTGCAGGACTACTGACAAATGCGTGCACTGACTGGATATGTCCCCTCAATCTGCGTGGTTCTTTCATCAAAAGACCATTTCAGACACCAATCTACATGGTTTTCACATAATCTCACGAAGATTATGTCTAGACTTTAAAAGGGACTGTGACCTCTGAGTTTGTTTCGGCCTTTCTTCTCAGAGTAGTCAGATAGAAAACGCCGACCTCTCTTACAGTTTTTAAAAATATGATGGACGTGTAAAACTGTTTTTACAAACCTACTTACAGAAATAAAATCATTTATCATTTAAGACAGGGCTTTTCGAAAATATGGGGTTCATTTTAACGGGGTAAACGGGGATTGAAGTTTGAATTAAGGGCAAATTTGACCAATATAATTGAACGCGATCAGCTAATGAATCATCGTAACCACGTTTCAGAGCAATCATCATCATATCAGTGTCAAATTTCCAAAACAATGATGACACTAACAGCTCTGAACGGAGTTTATATGTGCTGATCGCGTTCAGTTTCTTCGGTGATATTCACCCTTTAGTCGAAGATGCAGGCAATAGCTAGTAAATGTCTGGACATTGAATACAATGCGGAGCTAAATAAGATAATTATTAACAAATAAACTCAACTGACCTGAGTAAATGGCGCTAAGCACTGCGTTAACAGCCAATAAACGCTGCTTTAAATATTTTTTACCCTCTAATTACTTGGCGTGATAGTAAATCAATTATGCGTAAACCAGCTGATTAATTGACCACGTTCCATTTCCTGAACTACCGTGATGATGCGCATGATTGCACACACACAAACATTTGCACACGTAATCACATCACACTCTTAAACATAAACATTACGAGGTTTAATTGATTTGTTATATAATTTAGTGTCAATAACGTGGTGATACTTTCATTATTATTATCACTCTTGCATCATGTACGCGCATCGACTCTTTAACGGGACATTCATTATAACATAATTATATAAAGCAAATTATTTATAAAAAAACAAAAATCCCGACTGCTGAAATCACATAACTTAAAAGAGAAAAACAAGTATTACTACGAGTATGTATAGAATGTTGGTATGGCAGGCGGGGGCAAAAAAATAACCTGAAAAATGGTGTAACTTTTGTTTGTCCTCTCTATATTATATATTTGGAATTGATTCATTACTAGCTTTTATTCGATACCAATATTGTTGTAATTTATTTTAAAAAATCTTGGCCTCCCTTTTTGTATTTATGCAATATATAAATGTTATATGCAATATATAATATAAATGTTATATCACTTCCACAATCCGTGCCCATTTGGTGCCGGACGTAAAGACGAGCACCATCCCATTTCTTCCCGTGGGTGTCATAAAAGGCGACTAAGGGACTTACTAGAGAATGGGCTGCAGCGTTCTCTATGCACTTTAACACCATACTGCGATCGCCAACCCGCCTGCCAAGCGTGGTGATTATGGCAAACCCCCTCTTTAGGGGAGGCCTATGTCCAGCAGTGGACGTCTTTCGGCTGAAGTGAGTCTGTGTTCCACAATTAAGACGAATTTAACACCTCATATCTTAAAACCCATCAAGCCGTTTAGGCTACAGAGCCTGTCAAAGAGATAGACATACCTCCTTCAGGGGCACTCGGGTAAAAATATACTGCTTGTCATCCTCTTAAAGTACTAATCATTCCTTAATTTTTAGAAGTCCTACGTACGAAATAGGCATAATATAGGGAAACTTCTTGCAGAAGCACTCTTCAGCGGAAGGACATCGAATTTTGTCATCCAATAATAAGCCAAATAGTGGAAACTTAACCTTGCCTGTCTGTCTCCGTTTTTGGTGTTGCTATGAAATGAAATGAAATCGTTTATTCTGTAAATAGGATATTAGAATCACTTTTACACGTCACATAAAAAATAAAAAAATAATCTAGATGTAGCCGACATGTCCTATCTGACTACCCCTGAGAAGAAATGGCGAAACAAACTCAGGGGTCAAAGTCTCTTTTAAAGTCCAGACTTAATGTTGGTCAGATCATGTGAGGACCATGTAGATCCGTGTCTGAAATAGTATTTTGAGGAAAGAACCACATAAATTTGAGTGGACCTGTGCAATCAGTGTAAGCATTTGTCAGTAATCGTGCAGCTCAACTCAGCTGAGTTTGGGTAGCGGTTACCATTTCCATTATGCTTGTTTCTTTCTAAAGGTGTTGATACACAGCTTTCATTTGATGAGCCATCAGCCTATTTGCCATGAAAAAACCCAATAAATAAACCTAGACAATTCACTTCACCAAACTACAACAAAATTTCAACAAAGAACGCAACGGTCGGCTTTATGTAACAGTGTGCCAGTTGGCGACCGTCCTGCGCTTGCGCATGAACCGGTCCTAAGGGCATTATATAGACCACTGTGTAAAGTGTGCAACTTTATATACTAGGAAGAAGAAAGTTAGTGATTGTGCTCAGTGGCTGTCCTTGGGACAATAAGGCCAGCCGCTCTCTTTTGGAGGATATCTGAAAAAGCAAGACAGGGCAAATTTTGGGGGTAATTGCATTAACTAGATAAATCCTACTAATATTATAAACGCGAAAGTTTGTAAGCATGGATAGAAGGATGGATGGATGTTTGTTACTCTTTCACGTAAAAACTGCTGGACCAATTTTGATAAAATTTTGTATCGAAGTAGCTGACACCCTGGATTAACATATAGGCTACTTTTTATCCCAATTGTCTTTAATCCTAATTACTGTTGGTTATTATCGAAAGGAAAGTCTTTCATTTAGAAATTGAGACGTGAAATCTCTCACAATCAGCTTCTAATTTTCTTATGAACTCCTCATTTAGTGTCTTGTACCTACCCATATCTGCACTAACCCTGAAAATTTAGCCTTTTTAAAAGCCTTGCCCGAAACATTTACTGAAAACAATGCAGACTAACTAAATACATTTTCTCTTAGTTGGCATTAAAATGTTTGGAATCATTATTTATCTATTTACTATAAACAAGATAGCATATTTGCCAGAACAAATTCATTTTATTTATATCGACAATGTGACATGTACAGAATAATCAACGGTCTTTGTTACATCATACATGCTTTGTTTGATTTTACTTCTTCACTTTTGTATATCAAATAATAATTTAAGTTCATGGTAACAGGCAACTTGTTAGCATTATTATCATTCTTAAACTGACCAACATTTGAGCTAAATTAAATAAGTACCCGTAATTAAACTAATTAATTACTTAGTTGACGGAACTATGGTAATTTAACAAAGTTCTCCTAGCTTCAGAAGTCAAGATCTTGTTAGGCTCGTATGGAGTCAAGATGCGTGATCACATTAAACAAGATTTTTGTTAAAGCAAACACTTTTTTTTTCATTGAGAAACATTCCTGTAATTCTTCTCTCTTCCTTTAACCCTCTCCTCAACAAAGCCTACGTACTCTCATGACCTTGCACAAAGCATAAGTAAACCGCCCCAAAAGCCTACAATCACAAACTTTACCTAACCTTAACATTACTTCACATTGCAAAACCGTTTCAGTGAAAGTAAACATTACATTACATTTGAACCTCACCCGAAATTCTTAACCTACTTACTCTACATAAACTCTACATTAAGGCTTTGCTCTCACCGCTCTACATTTCGCCCTTAGTTAGTAGAGACCGGTTTGTGCGAACATGTGGACAGAGTTATGTAATGGGCTTTGTTTTAAGGCGACGATAACCGACTTTTAATGATTTTATACTGAAGATCACGTCTAAACGAGTAGTGTTAATGATTTGAAAAAAATATATGTTAAATTAGAGCATTTTTTCAATAATTTAATATGTGAATATTTTAGATTATGTATAAATTACATAATGAAATTAATTTGTAAAGTTATGTCTAACCTGGATAAAATACTGAGAATGGCGCAAAATCTACCAAGCGTATTTTTCTGAAACCTTCACTAATTTAAAGATAATTTAAGTATTGATATTTTAGTATATGCGTTTTATTAAAATATCTTTTGTTTTGTGTATAATAAATTAATAATGCGTCAAATTGGGGACAGCGCTCCTTGATGGGCGAGTCCTATTACTGGCTGAACGTACGACGCGTTGCGTGAGCTCAGTACAGAACACACAAGGTAACCACTTAAGGTCACTGGCATATATTTGAGTCTTAACTGTTTGCCCAACTTTTTTTAAATCTCTAAGAGTGCTTCAATAAATGAGGAAAAATCGGCTGAAAATATGTCTCTGTAACTTGATTTCTAACATTAATTGCATCACTCACCGCCGAGAGAGGGTGTATGATAGTTGAAATGGTTTGTAAGTGAGTATTATTGATCTACGAAACGTTTGTAAGTGAGTATTATTGATCTAGGAAACGTTTGTAAGTGAGTATTATTGATCTAGGAAACGTTTCTGTAAGTGAGTATTATTGATCTAGGAAACGTTTCTGGATCACTTCCACTTAGGTAACCGAAGGCGCCCGCGCCGTCAAATTGGCCTATTTTATATAGAAATAGAAAAATTGAAGTTGAAATAACTTACTTTGATTAATATAATTTAATTTGCTTAAAATGTAAGTATACACCATAAGATGTATTATTTTTAATATTCTCATTTATTTGTTTCGTTTCGGACGTAATAATGATAATTTTATAATAAATTGTTAATTACAATACAAGTTCCGTTGCTTAGTTTTGTACGGATCTAAATACTAGTAGGATATAACCAGTATCTACCAGATAAATTCAGTTATGCATTCTTATTACGTTATTCACGTTTGCATATAGTGCTGTTCATCCCCTTCATATAAAGATTAGATTAGATTTATCTAATTACACAAATAAAAAAGTAATTAAAAAAAATATATACATACATACATAAACGCACGCCTTCTTCCCATGGGGGTAGGCAGAAACTATAGAACGCCACTTGCTACGCTCCTTACATACTCCTTTTGCTTCGCCTACGTTCATACATCTAGTCATACACGCACGCCGGTTGCGAGTACTACGCACATGACCTTTCTGAAGAACATCACCAATTTGGTCAATTTGTCCTTCTAGGGCGTCCCCTCCCGGCGTTTCCACTCACCTCTGCTTTATAAATACCTTTTGTTAGTCGCCTCTCACTCATCCTCTCCACATGACCAAACCATCTAAGCATACTCTTTTCAATCTTTGTCACTACATCTTCTTTTAAACTGCACCTTATTTTTCAGCCTATCATTTATAGTCACGCCAGCCATGCTTCGCAAGGAACGCATTTCCACAGCATTTATTCTACTTTCATGCTTCTTTTGGCACACCCAACATTCACTTCCATACATAAGCGTAGGCACCAGAACACATTGTGAACAGCCAGTCGAGCCTTTTTGGGCATCGACTGATTGGTCACAATCGCATGTATAGCACCATTTCCTGCCAGGGTTGCGAGTTTGTCCGAAAGGGATATCGTGGCCCCGGCACACAGGCAAATGAAGGAATACGGGTGGGTTTTAGTCAGTAAAAGTCTGACACGCCCTTCCGCTCCGACCAGAGCGGGAGAAGTTATTTGATAATTATTCACCCAAAAAAAAAAAAATGTATAGCACCATTCACTTTATATCCCGCATTTACTCTCCTTTCCACATCTTCATCAATCTTTCAAAAAAAAAAATACTTTAAATAATCAAAAGTAGGTACGAAACAAATAAGGGACCTACAACCTTGAGGTTGGTAAGCAAGTCGGCCAGCAAAGCAATTTTTTATTTATTTATATTTGATAGGTAGTTCAATATGATTTATAGTTTCGGAGAAATGCGTAGACAAACATACATACACCTACAAAAATCTTGTACATTTGTTTGGACGCCCTAATAAATTTTATCAATTATGTGATTATAAATTTATTGCAGTTCCATTATTATTAAGTACATTCATACGTCTCGATGGTCCGCGCTAACCAAAGACATCAACGCAGCGTACAAAAGGGTGCAACAACTGATTTGTATTGTTTTTAATTAAGTCTATACCGGATGATTTTTTTACCGTCTTGGAAAAAATAGGGTATATTAGGTGAATGGAGTAGAAGCCTATGGCATACTCCTTTTTTATTTTTTTTTAATAATCGCGCGCGGAATTTGTATCAATGAACTCATAGCGCGATCCTATCTTTTGAAGCCGGCCGATAAGATTTGAATTTCGATATATTTTTTATCGTTTACCTTTTTATTTCCAAATTTCTTTTTTATCTTTCTAGTATGAAAAGTTTACTTCAAATATGTAGTATTTATTGATGATCCCACAAATCACCATCATCTTCATTATACTTAATCAACAAATTGTTTTAGAAATTGTAAAATTATTTTCAGTTCAAAAACTGACAATAATTAATAATATTAAGTATGTAAACATATTTTTTTCTGACCAATATGGAGAGCTTTTTTATAGTCTTAATGACGGTAAAACTAAATATAGAATACAGTGAAACTTGCAATATATATCCTTTATCACAGTACAACCACAACACAAGCTCACACAACATTGTGACCGAGCAGGCGTACCTCACTGATGCGCCGCGCTGATAACCACACAATGGCACTTAACACTAGATATCAGACGGACGTGACCTCGACCTGTTTGCTGAAGTAGCTGAGTCATGTCAACAAGTTATTGTTCGATGGGGTCAAAAAAGTGAATTACTTTAACTAAAATAAAAAAAACGGTCAAGAGCGAGTCGGACTCACGCACCGAGGGTTCTGTACGTATATATGATGTTGATGATTTCTGAAAAACTGTGCTATTTAGAGACAGTTTTATTTTTCCTGTAATCTTTACATAAATTTCTATCACATAGAATAATTTCCATATATCCAGGTTTGACAGACAGACAGACTTAGTCTCACCATATGGGTTCCTTTTTACCCTAACAAGGTCAGACTAGTAAAAAAAAAGTTTTGTTGTTTAAAGTTTCTCAAGCATCCAAGTAAATTACGGTTTCGACAAGAGCTAGTCCTTTCAAAACGAAAATTCAGTGCTAAAAGTAAAATAACTTTATCCAAAAAATTGTTGCAGAAACTGACGTTTGGCTTTAAGTTCAATTTCAAGACGGGCGTAAAGTATTAGTATTAATGAAGAGGTTAATCGTTATCTTTTATTTATAAGGCTAAATACCAATTTAATACAATGATAAAAAGATTAAATAGACATTCCGGTCCATTAAATAAACTTTCTAAAATTAACACAAATGATTGATACCTGTACTTTATCAACAATCGATCGATTATTCGTGATCACATTTAAAAAGCCTACCGCGGCTTATTTATCTACGTATTTTATTATTTGATTGTGTTATTGCTAAAGAGGATGTAACAAGTATGATTTAGTGAGGCAGTTATCGCGAAAGGTTGATTTATTTCATTAATCTTTTACTGGTAGATCTATTATGATTTTATTTTGAAATTATATTGACTCGCGACCTTTTCACACACCCACACACACGCTACTCTTCCACCCTTCCAATGAATAATGCCAACATGTTTACTTTCGTCTCTTACTTAAATTAGTCTCTAACTACGCATGTTGATATTTTCTTTGATTTTATTTTGGTTTTCAATATAATATATATTTTATTTTTATTGATTGTTATTATTATTTTATTCTTGATTTCTGAATGATTTTAATTCCTGATTCTTATTTTCATAATTAATTATGACTTGTGTCTTGCTGTGCTGTGTCACGCTGAACAGTCAATAATTCAATCTGCCTTTTCTATCTATATTGGGCCACCAAGATACAGGCTGTGCCTAGTTTGGGGCCCACGGCTACTTCTACATAAGCACTCTTTCAATTAACATTGTTCCTGTTTACAAATGTAACAATATCTCTCGAGACTTCTCCCAAGTTGTAGGTATTGGGAAACGCCGACTCCAGCAAACAGTTATACGAGTATTTCTAAGCTGTACGACGAACAATACTAAGAGTTGACTTGTATGTGGACTATCCACCTTATAGCGATGGCGCATCCATACTCAAACCGAAAACATTTATTTCAATTAAACCAATTACAGGCACTTTTGAATTGTCAAACAGTCGGTCAGTTAGTCAGAAAGTTGAAGCTATTTGCCCATTCCAAAACGTAGATCTCTATGGAGAAGAACAGGCAAGAAACTGCAAGGACACTCTTTTAAATCAAGATATTACCCCACCTCGCCTCATTAAGTCCGCCTCTGTTCATTTTGTGTGCTTAAAGTGTTAAATAAATAAATAAATATTACAAAATCCTGGGTACATTAGTCTTGCTGCTTTTATATGCGAGAAGGTTGACTGGTAGAAAATGCCTATGGCATTAAGTCCGCCTCTGTACATTTCTGTGCTTAAAGTATTAAATAACTAAATAAACGAACGTAAAAAAATATATATATATATAAGATTAAAAGATTACAAATAAGCCCTGGAAAATAAAAGATGACCAGTCTCAACTGACGGCGCTCGTTCACGAACATGACGCGTGGATCAGCACCATCCAACTCAACCATTTTGTAGGGAACCGAATGATACAACACACGCGCCACCATCAGCGAGACATTTAAGTGAGCATGACATCGCCTTACTTCTGGCCGCCTAGAGAATCACGCACACCAATATTTTATCTAGGTATTACAAATATACGTTAGATACTAACCACAACCACTGTTATTATGTTTACCGCGATGTAACTTGCGCTGGCCGCGGAAAAGTGAACAGCCTGTATTTTGCCACGCCCATTCGGACCCAGCCGCTAAGCTGAACGAAATGGAATGGTTTACTTCCGTATATTCAAGGTGTTATATAATAGATAAACAAATAAGTTGATTGATGATGACCGTTGATATGTGTCTGTCTTTTTGTTGCTTTATTTTAACATCAAAAGTCAAAGTCAAAGTCAAATTATTTATTTCAAATAGGCACATAAATGGCACTTTTGAACGTCAAAATTTACAAATAAAATAGAATTGATTCTAGTCGCCCCTTCCAAAATGTAGCTTCGTATGGAGAAGAACAAATGCGAGAGTGACACAAATGGTAAAACACTAGATTCAATAAGTACCTGATCTAGTGAAAACTGCTACACATTTAGTGGATGAATTTTTATTAATTATTATTATATTTTTAATTCATTTTTTATTGGCAGTGTGATGTACCCCTTATTAAAAAGACTAGCTTTTGCCCGCGGCTTCACTCGCGTTAATTTAAAATTTGACAATCAATTCGGTTTGTACTTGGCTGCTAATTCAATCATAATTCGAAAGACACGTGGCGCCATCTATTATCATAAGAACGTTTTTTTTTGTTTTCCTCGGGAAGAGTACTTTTTTTCGAGATGAAAGGTACCCTATGTCCG
The DNA here is from genome assembly GCA_948098905.1 of Tiliacea aurago. Taxonomy (NCBI): domain Eukaryota; kingdom Metazoa; phylum Arthropoda; class Insecta; order Lepidoptera; family Noctuidae; genus Tiliacea; species Tiliacea aurago. The sequence continues at coordinate 1,665,992 of OX402583.1, read as the reverse complement.
TTTCTGTACACCTGACAACATAAAACACTGACACACACACACTGACACTGACACTGTGTCCAAATAAACTTTATTCTTTCTTTCTTTCTTTTCTTTTATAAATGCAAAATTTCGGGATGATCGATTCAGTGGTTTAGGCGTAAAAAGGTAACAAACAAACTTACTTTCGCATTTATAATATTAGTTAGGGTTACTGAGCTGTGGACTGGGAAATATAGAAGATAATTGTGCAGCAACGCATGAATATTTTTTTAAACTTCTAACTCTGACCAAAAACCGTCTATTAACATTTACAAACTCATAAACTTTCAAGATCGACCTTGTAGTATCCAAAATTATTGTAAAACTTGATTCCTACAACGTCGGCCATTGTGTAGCATGCACAATTGCATTCAAGCAACCTTGCCGTAAAAACGCGCTGTTTCTGAAGGCGAGGAATATTGTCTGAGCCACGTGATGTTTATGTGCGAATGTAGTCATGTTCTAGAAACTATTTGTATTTATGTAATTGTTGGTAACTTTTGTTACGAGTTTTTACCTAGACCGGTTACCTGTGTACGTACAATCGACTACAAAGAGATGTATACCCTCTAAAGTTACAAATACATGTACAGTAGTACCCAATTGATATGGCTTACCGATGTACCTGCGCAGAAGGTGAATTTTAAAAGTGCGGGAAATGCTATTGACCTATCGGCACGCTCCACGCACCGCGGTTCTTTTTCCTGTACCGCTATTGGTCGGCAGCTGCCGCCATGTTAGCGCGCGCCGCGTGGCATGTTTGTCAGCCGCCATACTTCTGATCGAGTGCACGCTAGCAGCTCCAGTGTATTATGAACCTTATAATAGTGACCTAAGGTTGATTGTAAGTTTTAAGCATTCTTTCGTTAATCTTCGGGGCCATACTTTCTTTTCTGTGCGAACGAAGATTCACGACGCGCCTTATCAATTGGGTACCACTGAAAGAAATGTACATACTTCGTTACAAATAATTATACACATAGTATTAACGATTATTATGTGTTCACTCAATGTGCCAAATTTATATATACAGCAAGAAGGACACTGTAATGTGTACGCTCTGAAACGAATATATCATGTCTACAAGTATTTGTAACAAACAATGACAACATCATCAAAGGACATATATTTTTGTAACTTTCAGATGCATACATCTCTTTGTAATCGACTGTACAACTAGGTAGTTCATTGTGAAGTATGTTCTCTTTCTCATTTTATTTTGTGTTTTCAAGTTGATAGTTATTCCATTCATCATAATCATCTGCAGCCCGACTTCAACCACTGTTGGTCAAAGGCGTCTCTCAGTTTGTGCCAATCTCGACGCTCCTGATCCAGCCTCATCCAGGCTTTACCTGCGATGACAACAATGTAATAAACACCAAGTAATGACAAACTGAGCTGGGGCGGTAAGCTCGTTTGATTCCCAATTTTATTTCACGGCGATCTGAAATATAGTTAATTAAACAGAGTAGTGTTCCTTACACACACAGGCCCCAGCTCAGTTTGTCATTACTTGGTGTTTATTAAGAGCGTTTACACCTTACGGCATTTCATACAAACTTTCAAGCCCTTGTTTTTCGAAATGACTGAACCAATTTTAATTAAACTTCATACGCATAAGCAGGCCACAAAGCAGGATACAAAGGCCTAAAAAGTTAGTAAAGAACATTTTCGAAAAATTGTGTTACAGAAAAATTAGGCCGATTTTAATTTTTCTATAGAAACAGAGATTTCCAGTTATCTGTTTTTAAATAAGACATTTCGAAAATGTTCTTTGTTAACTTTTTAGGCCTTTGTATTCTGCTTATGCGTATGAAGTTTCATTAAAATCGGTTCAGTTATTTCGAAAAACAAGGGCTTGAAAGTTTGTATGAAATGCTGTAATGTGTAAACGCTCTTAAGGCTCGTTTACACATCTCCAGTATGTTACTAACAATTGGTATAGTTTGATATGAGTTTATTTTATCGAAACTCTTTTATAGTTCGCCAGTGTTTAATTAGTACCTACGGCGAATATAACCGCATTTTCTATGGAACCAGCCAATCTTAAATCATCAAGTGCCTAAATACCATTGCGTATTCAGATTCTACTGATTCAAAATTGGGTGATGCTTTTGACAAGAAACTGGAAAAATGGAAATGATGGAGATTTTGTAATAAGATATTGGAAAATATAAATCATTAAAACTGTAAACCTAGGATAATGGAAATAACTGCCATTAAACCTTACATTAGCAATTGTTACTCTTTCATTGCCACATAAAAGGATAAACAACTAAGCCTATTGTTAATTTTTCAACCGGTAATTTTAGATTATCCTAATTTATTTGCGGTCGGCGCAACATGTCCCTGTCTTCCCCACTTCTCTATTAGAAAGAAAAAAAAGAAAGAAAATACGTTTATTTGCGGTAAACATGACGCAAAGAAAGAACATAGATACAAAAAGAACAAGTAGGGGGAAAATATGCGTCACATCCACGCAAAACGGCCACCCTATTCGAGACAGACCCCCAGCGCTGGTTTTCAGCGATAGCCGGCGTTGACGTAATGACGTCGACCGGTGCAGCATACAGTGAGATTATAAAAAAGAAATAAAATAAATACAAACTACTTAGATAAAGTTTATAATATATATTATTTACAATGGCAACACTTTGTTTCGTCGGTAACGACGTACGCGCCACCGGCGTTTTAATCTGTGCGTGCAGCTGTCAGAAAACTACTTGTGAAAACTATTAGTGTCATCTCGGTAGGCACTCCCTTTGTAGCCATACCATCTTTCACACAGTCTATCCATTGTTTCTTTGGTCTCCCCTTCTCGTAAAGCCATTAATATAGCCATATATTTACATCAACATTCACATTCATACTCGAAAACTTCAGTGCTGAGTGAAAAAGGCGATCTTACAATATATATTCTTCTTCTTTTCTTAATTTTTTTTCTTTCTTTTCTTTATAAACCATGTTTTATGCAAATAAATATTATTTCTATTTCTATCTCAGAATATCAAGTCAACTTTTTCTTCGTAATTTATAAGGCTATGAACAAACAATAAAATAAAACGAATTCATAATATCGGTAATAAATTGACCCGATAACAGTTAACCTCAAAGTTTAACTGCAGTTTAAATCTAAGATAACTACTAACAAGTAACAACACACGTTAACTTTTCTTGGAGAAAGTTTATTTTATCTGTTTTATTATCTGAATGCAGTTAATGTTATATTCATCGGTTTCACTTACCTCTATAAACTTGTGGAATTGCTTTATAAACTGCGTTTAATAAATTAATGAGCTTATCATTAGAATTATCTAAACAACTTGGTACTAAGAAAAAATCAACTAGAAGCAGCTATACTCCATTTGAAATAAGATTAGACATTCGTTTACGGTCCGTTCAACCGATTTTGACTTCTATTCCGTATGCATAAGGATGGCATTAAAAGCAAAAACGTGGTTACAATACCAACTGTTTATTACAGCTGTCATTGGTCATGCCACAAACGCAATAGAAGTCAAAATCGATTGAACGGACTGTAAAAAAGGTTTATTTAAATGTCTAATCTTATTTCAAACGGAGTGAGAGTGGCCGAGTTTGTTGGACAAACTTATGTCCAGCAGTGGACTGCTAGTTATAGACTGGCGAAGAAACAAATATTACAAACGAAGAAAATCTGAAGTGGTAACTAAAGCTGCACTGGACTACAAAACAACTAAAAGTTAAATTAAAACATTCTTGTAAACTAGCATTACAATTTTTTGAGTAACAACACAACATTAACTAAAAGAAAAAGTGGACCAACTTCTCCTACAAACCATCAAAATTAGTTCCACAGATCAATAACAATAATACTAAACATGATTTCCGTTAACAAATTGCTTAAACGGTCAGATTAACGAGTAATTAACAAAAACGTGGAAGACGTTCGTGTTTTTTGTCACGAGAGGTCTCTCGGGGTCACTCAGGGTCACGGCGGAAACTCTTTGTTACGTGACCTTCGACACCTTTGTCTCGTGATGCAATGAAACAGTTAAACATCACGATAAGTTGTTTATTTATATTCGTTTTAGATTTATGTTTATTTTAATATGTAATCTTTAAACTAGGATTCTCAGCTTAATTTGCCTATTAATTTTTGATTTTGATTTTATGGGCTGACTGGGAACAGAGAGAAGATTATACCTATATTAGCGGTTGCTAATATTGCTATAATCTGGGATTTTACATTAAGACTATCTTCCCAGTTTGAGTGTATTATGTGCTAGTCGTAGCATTCTACAACTAGCAGATAATACTCACAAAATTTCAACTTTTGTATTGTCAAGGTGTCGGTCAGTCAGAAAGTTGAATTTTGTTGCCGATTCCAAATTGAATTCCTATGGAGAATAACGTTAAATCAAAATAGGGTACGGCTAATAAAAACAAAATATCCATACTTGAGAAGATACTCAATGTTTTGTTTTAGATATCGTAACATGATTGCAGTTTCTCTAACGTCGTCGTTTTGAGAATAAATTACAGATGTATATATTAAATGAACGTCTGTGAAGTGTAAAAGCCTATTTACAGAATTTTTACCGCTAGGTTGATTAATAAGAAATCTATGGATAAGTTTTAAGGCTTCTACATACTGGCGCAACACGCGACGCGACACAAAGACCCGCGTGTCACGCTCGGTGCCTTTGTGTCGCGTCGCGACGCGTAAGCCTTTAGCTGAATTATTTGTAACTATTACCAATTGAAAGGTCAATATTTACAAGCCTATTTGCTGAATTCGACAAAATTAATTAACAGACTAATTATCGGTTAAAAAAAATAAACTGATTTTAATTTATCACCAAAAAACCAGACACTATAAAATTTAAATAAAATCCAGATAATTTTAAGAGATGTGCCAATATATTGCGAAATGTAGCGCTATATAAATACATACATATAGTAAGTAATGCATGCAACGAACCGGTCGTGGGGAATATACTAGCTAGCCTTGCAGGTGTCGCGGTACGAAAACTGATGCTCAGCGGGTTTTAGTCAACATTTCTGGGTTTAAAGTATGCAGTTTAAGTTGGTTTGGAGATAAGCCTGTGTTTTTATTGGGCCTGTAAACAGCCATAACCTTAGTTAATTCTTAAATGCCAAATGATTTTTTTTTACTATCAGAAATAATTAATTTTTGAGTCAATTAAATTAAGTAGGTAAGCTCTCTCCTGTCTCTTACAAAACATGTTTCTTTCTTAGAACAAATAAACACATGTTTTTCTGTTCTCAACTACATTAAATTCTAACTAAATATAAAAAATAAAGATTATTTTATTTATTTGAAGTCATCAAAGAATCAATTTCAATCATTTTGAGCGATCATCAAAATAAATGACTAACCTTTAAGATACACAACACTATCTAAGACATCACAATCACAACAATAAAAACATTTCATAGAAACATGCTCAAATTAATTCTACATCATTACAAGTAATGGGTCAAATAATGTAACACTTTACTCTTTACCAGCTGATTAATAGTGTTGTAAGTAAATATGATGAATTGACATGCATCTCTAGTGAATGTTGCCAGTAATATATCGAGCCAATCTATAAATTACAGCTCTGGGACATCAGGTGCCAAATTGCCCCACATTCAGAAATAAAATTTTAATAAGAGACAGATTAATATGCTGCTAGTACACGAATTGCCTCGAGCTAGATATAATCTCATTAGTCAATATTATTTATGTAATTATGTATCTTTAAAATAATGTTGTCATACCTAAGACATATAAACACATACCTAGTAAATTGTCATGATTTTGAATAAGTACATAATTAAAATTCTTCACAGTTTATATAATACGCTCAAGTAAATTATGATGTGCAATGTTTCGGTATTAACTACCTCGTTTAGAACGAGACATTGGAGACATTTTAGTGCATAAGTTCACACGCGTTAAAGCTATTTTTATTAAAAGACAATTGGGTTACATTACCAAAGAAAATTTTATCGACTAAGTCGATCATCAGTCGATGTTATTAAACACATGAATATGCTGGGAAAAGCATAGAATTTTATAATAAAAGAATGAAGATAGAATTTCCCAATTCAGAGTGCCCAAAGCGTAACCAAATGGAGCAAAATGCATACAAAAATACTTACACCTCGCCTCAAATGGTTTGTACGAGTACAAGATTTAGGCAACACTTTTGCAAAATATTCTCCGATTTTACATAATACCTTTTTGTGCCCACTAATATTATAAGTGTTGCCATTACATTGTATGCTTACACAACGGATATAAGTTGCCCGATTATATTATTATATACAATAAAAAATAATTATATGCCTTCGCAATCGATTATCGAATTACGGCTCCAGTTCAATGGAATCGAGCGGTTTTTTTTTTACTTTTTTTGAGTCGATAATTTTGATTGTGTCTTATTTTAATGCCTTTTTATTGACTAGAAGTAGAAAGATTAGAATAACGTATCGTATAGGTCCGTTCTTGACCGATGCGGTGAACGCCTGGAAAGTGGCTTGCCCGGATATAGATCGACCCGTAAACCCATCGTCCCAGAGACACTAGGATGAGCGCGTTGGTATGGAATAATATTATCTTAATAATACGTTGGTACCAATACTGCTGACCGTTCCCGCCTGACTCTGACTTCAAACACTACCGTCACCCTGCATAGGCACTATGCTGGGTGAGATCCTAATGGAGGATTATTATTATTATTTTAAGTCTATAAGCTTATACAGGGTGTTAAAGGAACCCAGGAAAAATAAAAAAAAATAAAACGAAAAACCAAAAATGAAAACACAAAAAAAATATTGCAACATCAACCTAATTTAGTACCTACTAACTTAAAATAGCAATCGTTTAGAATTAAAAATATTTTATTTGACGGTCCTAAGCCCTTTAAAGTATGAAGAGACTGTTTTTATGATTAATTAAAATTTTTGTTTGTTTTTTTTTCTACCCCCAAGCTATGGCACGCAGTTACTTTAACATCCTGTATATTATGTAAATATATAACGTATCTACAAATTATAGGACTAAAGAATATTTTCCTCATTAGAAGTTACCTTTATGTTATTGTGAAAACCAGACTAGGCGATACTTGTTGGCCAGCAAGTAAGGTTGACAAAACTTAGGTAACAAACTGTACCTACTTGTATTCATATCATGTCTGAATTTGTTTTCGCTACACTTTTGCAAAATGTTGTATGTGTAATATCCTTTTTAGGGTTCCGTACCTCAAAAGAAAAAAAACGGAACCCTTATAGTATAAAAACAATATTAAAATAAATAGTTTTAAAGTTATTTAAGAAAAATAGATGAAAATTTACCATTCTCCCCCTTATCTCCGAAACTACTGACCCTAAAATTAAAATTAAAAAAAATAGTACATTATAGATTACATGAAAACCTATAAGAAGTCTATGGTGTTCAAATAACTTTGTAAATCTCTCAATATTGTGCGTACAAACTTACATTTGCAGTTGGATTGTATGGGAGAACATGCTTTTCAACTACAATGTTAAGTTTGTTCTTGGAATAAATTCATTCCGTAGTTGGAATGAATTTATTCCAAGAACAAAGGAACACTTTATTGTTCGTGGTCCGACACGCACTTGGCCGGTATTTTTGTTTCTTCCATTATATTAACTGTAAACATTATAAACGGTCTGAGTGACCATGTCCATTGTTTTATACAAATAGTGTTTTGAAAGCCACATTGCATTGGAATGTTTCACGTTTAAAATGCGTGTCTTTTCTGAATACTCTCTCAACATCTTTTAATGTACCATGAAGACACGGATTAACATTTATAGTTCGTTTTAGTTTAATAAGAACCTTGACGCATAGACAAACTTGTCCTTGTACTGCAAAAGATGCAATGATTGATACATTGATTTGATGATCTTGATTAATGTGTATGCTCTGAACTGAATTTGTTTTAAAAATGTGTTTAATTTCTGTCTTCTATCTCCTCATTTACATATCTTACTCTTCTGGAAAACTATCTTCTACATCCCAGGTGCAGGTCACCAAAGCCTCAGGCACAGGTCTTTATATTATGCACCAGATTTAAGCCCCTTTAGACATAGAGCTTACTTAATCAGCCTATAATGTTCCCACTGCTTGGACACAGGCCTCCTCTTCGAGAGGGAGTGAGCGGGGGGTATATATAATACACCACGCGGGCACAGTGCGGGTTGGTAGATGTCACATGTGTTCGAATTTTTGGTTCTAGGACATGTCGGTTTCCTCACGATGTTTTCCTTCACCGTTTTGAGAGCAGTGGTGATGAAATTATTTACACAAAGTAAAGCGCCAGCTTGGGTTCGAACCCACGACGACTACTCGTAAGTCGAGGCCGTTACCACTGGGCCACCACTGCTTCACACATAGAACAGACATAGAACGATTTACCTTAACTCTCATTTTTCACCAAAAACATCCTTTTCTACGACAGCTGTTTGATCACAATAAATTAGAGAGTATTTTCGGCATTAGGTTGTCTCAGCATTTTGACCTTTACGTCCATGACCTGTTACCTATACAGTTCATGTATCTCAGTACATGGTTCGTGACGTCTACATTGTGTTTTTGTCAAAGTTTCGCTTGCTAATGCGTTCCCACGTACGTTGAGATGTCTTCGAAAAACGAGTAGGTACCTCTCTTGATATATTCTGTGTCAATTTGATACTTTTTAGGGATCGTTAATTGCAGATGTTTGTTGGGTTTCTAATTCTGTAGGCCTTTTTGTGGAGGAGAATTTGTCTTCGGATGATGACAAACTCAAACTCAAACTCAAAGCATTTATTTCAAATAAACCTATTACAGGCACTTTTGAATTGTCCAGGGGTCGGTCAGTCAGAGAGATGAAGCTAGTTGCCCATTCCAAAGCGTAGTAGGTTCTTATGGAGAAGAACAGGCAAGAAACTCCACGGACACTCTTTTAAATCAAAATATTGTTACATAGTATTGGTTACATAATTTATGTTTAAATTATACACGTGAAAACAATGTACAAAGACGTGCACGTTAAAAGCGTCCGTATAATAAAAATATAAAAAACAACTAAAATACTAAGTTAAAATAAGCCGTGGCAGCTAAGAAATGACCAGTCCCTACTGACGGCGCCCGTTCACGAACATGACGCATGGAACAGCACCATTTCAGATCATTTTTCAGACATCAATGCAGTAGCATTTTTAACCAATTAGGGATATTTGGTTGACGATGATTTTTAAAAAATGGTCTAAAAATTAAATAGTCATAAAATCAATGTAAATTGTTCTGGCTATTTAAACGAAAAAATTCACTAAAGTAGCAGACTTTTAAAGTGATACAAACAGTAATTGAATTATGTTCATTCATTAATAATTCAATTAGTTAACAGTCATATAACAGTTGGAATTTTGACAAATGAATCATCATCACACATTGTCTTTTACATCGCCATATTAGCTTCACAGTTACTCGTTCTCAAGCAAAACTTACCAAGTTTAATTTACAAATTTGAACCCAAATTAATTAATTCACATATAGTACCTAAGTGAGATGCTTGTTACAACCTTCTTGCAAGAATCAATCTAGAGTTGGTCAACGTAGTTTTTGTACTAAATACTGAACCACACAAGCCTAACATCACTTTTTGTGAGCAGTCCTGATCTTTAAAGTTACACATTATTGCTCTATTGCTACACGTTGTTCTAAGTGGTGATGGTGAAGTTAATATAATTGATTTGCACTTTATAAGCCCACTTGATTGAACTAAAACGCAAACTCTACACATTCAAAGTTGATATCGTTGAGCATATTATTATAAAATTGGAAACAGCAATTCTCTCGAACCTTAAACACATAATTTCACAAGAAAGGAACGTCCACAAAGAATCTATCACCATGCAAGAAGCAGATGAAAAAGACAATGAAGGAATGCAAAAGTAGAAATGGTCAATCATCTGGATATAAACAATTTAGTTAAACTAACTCAATAGAAAAAATAACAGTAAGAAATTAAGCAACACATAACCATTTAGAAGAACTAGCTTTTGAAAGAAAACTATAGTAACACGAAACAGATACAAAACTTAGATAAGATACTATCGACAGTAATAGCGATCCCATTGTGCAGTAACCTCCTTATGATAATAACAAGTAAGATAAAAAGCTCAAATTATTAGCTGCACCACATTCGATGCTGAACGACCCAGATCCCACGAGAATAATGTCAAATATGATTGTTTGTTTAACTGCAGTTTAATGCTGTTAAATGAATGTTTGTGAATATTAGAGAGTTCACTAAACACGAAGATGCATCATCATTTCAGCCGAAAGACGTCCACTGCTGGGCAGCCCCCCCCCCCCCCCCCGAAGCGTCGCCACATCGATCGGTTCTGTGCTTCTCGCATCCAGCGGATGATTCTTGCGACTGTCAAAAGGTACGAGTATCAGCTCGGTCTTTTGCAATCTATCGCCGAATATATGATTCTCCCAAGTTGCGTCACAAACGCCTTCCGCATTCAGTCTACTCTCGCCGTCGATCCTTAGGTTCTCGTTCTATCTCAGTTGGAGATAGAACGATAGTTCTCTCTCTAAGCATTATCGGAGATTTTAGTTTGGAATCCTGTGATTGTCTTGTCCGTTATATCGAATATTATAAGTTATAAGACCATACTCCATTAGACATACCGTACGCCTGTATATTCTTGTTCTCTTGTCATTTTGCATTGTATCGACTAAATTAGCTTATACGGTTTCTTATGCAGTTTTACCAGCTAAGAAATAGTTTCCACTTCGCTTGAAGTTTATCAAGTAATCTGCAGTTTCTTTAGTTTTATCTCCATCTCATTTGACATTAAGAACTTAATCAGATAATTCTAAATTTACCATACCTACTGTTTTAATATTATCCTCCATATTTAAATAATCCTATACAAATAGCTAACACCATAGAATGTAGGTTTACATCGCTATCAGATCTACATTTCACAAGGACACAGATCCCATCGATATTTCCGCGTCCTATCTGAGAACGAGGCCAGTTGCGATTGCAGCGCGCACCGGTACTAACAGATCTATAGAATACAAAACTAGATCTATGGATAATCAATATCCAGTAGTCATCTATAAATATCTACTAGGACAATGATTTTGGAAAAAACTCAAAGATAATTTATGGATGGAAGATTGCCTTGAGAATTTTCTGCCAGAATATAGCTTTGCGGTAGTGGATGCATATGGTATAACTATAAAGGATAAGTAAAAGTTTAAACTTCTAATTTTTTCTACTTCTCCGTATCAGAAGAGGCTTTTGCCTTGCATTGAGACAATAAGAGGCTGTATTGATGTAATGTCAACACATTTATCTAGTAATTATTGTAAATTAGTAATCTGAACTAAACAAACAAAATTGTATAATATGACCCAGTACACTTCCGAGTCCTGGCTGGGAACTAGGACGATTGCGCCAGAGCGTGCTGGTACCCCCTCCCCCTCCCCCGCTAGCCCCGCGCCTGACCTACAAGTCTACCACGAACGTACATGCAGGCTAGAATTGTTTTAGTTTATATTGTGTCTAGAAAGATAATTACAGATCCTAATACTTAAGTATTGAATTGAAAAGTTACAAGAAGTGGAAATATAGACGGATGGAGATTTCCGGGTGGTCAAAAGAAAAGTGGAAGCTATTGCATAATTAGCCTATAATGTTCCCACTACCGGGACAGATACCTGTAGTCTTGGGCTGTAATCTATCTCGCGGGCCCAGTGCGAGTTGGTAGACACATGACTTCGAATTTTTGGTTCTGGGACATGCCGGATTCCTCGCACAATCTTTTCATTCACCGTTTTGAGAGCAGTGGTGATGAAATTATTTACTATACACAAACTAAAGCGCCTGTCTGCGTTTGAACCCACGATCTACAACTCGTAAGTTGGGGCCGTTACCACTGGGCCACCACTGGCTCTGGCACTGGTTTATTAGGTATGTGTTTAATGTTAATTTAGAGATCTAGGAGCATCTTATTCTACTGTGTGCATTCTCATAGACAAATGTACATACAAATTATGAAAGCATTTCTTAATATATCAGACTAGTACCAACTAAAACTACACGCGATATTTTACCTTGAGAAGAAAACCGAGGGGTTCTGGCATCTCCAGTAGAACTTACGCTAGGTCTCGGGCATTCCAATTCAACAGTCTCCCGATTCACAGGAAAACTCATACATATATATATATATATGTATAATAGGTTGCCTGCTTGTCGGTCTTCTACAGATTGAACTTCGGTGAGTGTGCCCAAGAACTCCACGACCTCGTTCCACCGGCCCCCGTCTATTATCGGACATCTAGACGCACTGCAGGTTACCATCTCTTCCTTGTTGCTATTCCACCAATTCGCACTAAGCGTTTCCAAATGTCTATTATAGTGCGCACAGCAAAAGAGTGGAACTCTCTGCCTGCGTCTGTGTTTCTGAACGCATACAACCCTAATCTCTTCAAAGTTAGAGTGAACAGGCTTCTTCTGGGTAAGCTCACTCCATCGTCGACTTTGTCTCTGTCACCTCTGCCCTAGACTAAGGTCAAGAGCAAACCCATCTTAAATAAAAAAGCGGCGGTCAAGAGCGAGTCGGACTCGCACACCGAGGGTTCCGTACGTATATAATATATACGTACGGAACCCTCGGTGTGCGAGTGCGAGCGATTATGATGTTGATGGTTTCAGAAAAATTGTGCTATTTAGAGACATCGTTTTTTTTCCTGTAATCTTTACAAACTTCGGAGATAAGGGGGGGGGACGGTATTTTTTTTACATTATTCATCAAAAGTCGGAAACCATGCTGCCTAAAATTAAAATTAAAAATGTTTGGGAATGTGCAAACAGCGTTCTTTCATATGATACCCCACATGCCCTAGTAGCCCCACTTAAAAATTTTAAGACCCCCTTTTAGTGCCTTTTGCAAAAAAGGTATATTTTTTTTTAATCTTGTTCGCAAAATAGTTGGGCAAAGGTCATCTAAAACTATTCTGAATTTCAAGTTGATAGCATTAGTAGTTCTTGAGATATTCAGGTGTGACAGACAGACAGACAGACTTAGTCTCACCATAAGGGTTCATTTTTACCATTTTGGTACGGAACCCTAAAAATACGCAACGACAAAGACAAAGGTGAGGTAGTCAATTAGGCTCATTATGACTCAGTTCCTTCAAAATTATCCACCCAACTCCCGTGACCGACAGGCTATATATATATCAATCGTATGAGTCACGATACAGCCGGTAACTGATAGCCATTAATATGATAATGTCATGTTGTTGCAATGGCCGCATAAGTTGAGGCATTGCCCACGCGCATAGGCGGACCTAATCTAGATGTAAGGCGAATAGAAATAATTAAAGATACATTAGTTATTATGGGGGCGTGACTGATATTAATAGAACAGTGGCCTTGAAAATATTCCTGAACTTTTGAAAATGTAATAAGTTTAGTGGAGATTGTTTTAGGTACTTTCGATTAGAAGAAGAAAGAAAGAAAAATAGTTTATTCTGCACAAACAAAACGCACATTTCAACAAATGATCTACACAATTATAATACACACATACAAAGTAGCCAAAACCCTCGTATCCAATACACAAAATTTTTTTGACAATCATTTACATTGGTTGCGATTGGTTGAAGTCAGGGCCAGGGACCAAAGACAATTTACATCGCGATTACCTATAAGTAGGTATGAGCCATTGTAACGTGGATAAATAAATGAATAATAATAATAAATAAAGACAATTTTAACTAAGGAAACCTTCTGCAGGAAAAATACACAATATTTTTAATCACGCATTTCCAAATTAATCAGTAGCGTGTTTCATGAAAATCACTGCAGTTCTTCAGAAATTCTTGAAAATATATTTATCTTGACCTTGTGACCATTTCCAGTCTTTTTTTAACACAATGAAGTAAATTGATCGTCTAGTCGTGTTCAGGAACACCATTTTCAGTTACAACTTTTTCAACAATATTTAACCAAAACATATTTTACAGTTTTAATTTTTTAGAAATATGCTTTATAGTTAGCATTTAAATAAATATCGCGCCTATATCTAAGCAACACACATCAGCTGTGGTAGGTACTGTAGCGGTCGTCGTCCACTTCCCGCGATAAGTTTCACTTTCCGTACATCCAAGTTGACTTTCGTTGTTTTCTCTAACGATTGCTTTAACATTTGTTAGGTAATTCTTTTTAACTACGCGTGAATTTTAATAGAGAACAGTTTCGTGTTTATTTTTAGAATAATGTGTTGATTTTCTTCGTGATTTAGATAGTTATCGATGTAGAAATAATACCGTCTTCTCGTAAGTAAAAAATTTGTTCCTTAATATTATTTTTAATTAGAAAACTGCAGACTACAAGAATCTAGCGGGACTAGGCGGACTGTGTCAAAAATATTACTAATGAGTTATTAGTGTTGTACAAACAAAATTTTGCAATTCCTAAAATATTTTAATTTTTTCGGAAGCATTTTATATTTAAATATCAACAATTTATTTGACATTGCTGCTAACATAAACGTATTGCTTAATTTATCTAAATGTTATGCATAATAAATAGCACTACTATCTGATTTAAATAAATTACTAACTAATAAAATATATCGCGAAACTGAACGCCATTTTTATTAACTATACAATTTGTTAATATATTTTATTGATGTAATTAATTTGCATTTCAATCAAAACATCTAGCAGATATTTTATCTTTTTTTTTTCTTTTCAGCACGTCAACCCTGCAAACGCGAAAGTAGTCTGTGAATATCGCTAGACCTATAAAATATACAGAATGAGGTTATCGACCCGGACAACCAGTTGTCCTTTCCGAGTGCGACTGACTACACCTAGGCATTAATCTTATTGCCTAACATTTCTAGAATATATCACATTTGTTTAACTTTCATTTTATTTCGAGTCCTTGAATGCAAAATAAGTTCAGAGTTGAAATGCTCTACAAATGTTTATTGTTGAAGTGTAACCGTAATTTAATAAATAATAGCTGGTAGCTTCACAAGTAACAGTTACGTCCACTAACTAAAACGTGTTTAATAAGCATAAACACTTATTGTTTAAAAATCTCAAATAATTTCGTTTAAAAATAAAATAATCTATTCGTAAAAAGTTAAAATAAATAACTGACACAAAAAGTAATTGAAGAAAATAAAAAAGCATTGAACAAACTGTTACGCTTTTTATACAATAACAAATAGAACCGCAAAAAATCTGAACACGAACTAAATGAACTATACCAGCAACAGATACTAGCAACTCTTACAATTTACCAAATATCAAACTGCAACATCAATTATTCACATGCAAAACAATGGACGCAGAAATGTGGCTTAGAACCACCTTACGATAGACATTCTCATTTATTCCACTAAAAAAAACCACTACATCACTCGAGCGCGAATCCAAATCCAGAGGGTGCGTTCTAAAACCACAAATCTGCACTTAATTTTGACACTTACGTAAAATTTGGCCGCCATTTTGGGGTTAAACTGTCACTAATGTCACTCGCGAGGCATGCACATGCGCGAAGGGTACGCGCGCCGAATGGCCGCCGAGTGTTCGCGCTCACTATATAACCTCCCCCCCAAACTATTATTATATTAATTACATTCAATGTTTTCACTGCACGGTGTCGAACGGATCGATCTGGATCATTTGCTTCCTACTGCGATAATCCCGAAATACGGAATTTAAATGGCCGTAGAAAGTTTTCGACACACATTACCGACATTACATTTGATTTACAACACACAATTATTTTTATAATAACTTTTATAACGCAATGATAAATGTCTATTACATTTTTTTTTTCAAAGTATTGGTTTTCTTTTTATGGGCTGTCATTCGCTAGTGTACAAGGTGTTTATTAAGTTTAATGTAACCTTTGCTATTACCTACTTCCGATTTATTTTTGTTTCGCTCAAACATTGCTCTCGGTAACGAGTTAGTAGCTCGTAGCTCACTGAAGGTCTGGAAGCTCCTTTCAGCTATGCGTTTTATAGAAAAACGTATAACGAATAGAGCTTTGCGACATTTTCAGGATTTTCAAGAGTGGGCAAAGGAAATAACATTGTGTGAGTCAGCCATTTAGAAAACTTTCGTTACTAGCTAAAAGTTAATAGTTAGCTTTGGGGTCCAATTATACGTTGACAAGCCCTTGATACCTAATTTATTTCCTGACTGCAAAGCGATGTAAATTCCTTTTTCTCGAGAAACTATAGTTCATTCTATTATTCATGTTTTTGCCCACTGAAAATTGAGTCCTGTCAGGAAACTAAGAAAATGAGAACAATAATTATGATTTTCGTATCTTATACCTATTTATCATACTATTAACATTATATTGATGACTACAACAATGTCAAATTTCAATCTACGTAACTAATAAATAACCTACAATTGACATTAAGTTATGTAACGAAGTATGTGACCGTAATATTATGCATGTAGTATTTAGATTCATTGACCATGTTGCGTCAAGACCCAGACCTAACCTTGGTCTAGATTTCGTATGAAATTCACTGAGTGCCTGCTGGAAGTTTTTAAAGAGAGTGATGAGGGTTGAGACCGTGTTTCATGGACAATTAGCCCCCAAGGTAGAGGATTACGATCGTCGGTAAAAAAGGAATGATAAGAAAGATAATAAAAAGGGTGAACCTTGACTATTCATTTGGTTACCGAGGATAAAGGCGAAATTAACTAATTTATTTAGTAATGGAAGATTTTCGGCTAAATATATCCGCTAAAATAACCATCTTTTAGTTGACGGAGTAGCTGTCTGTTTGGGGCCGGACGCAAAGAATACTCGGAGCACCATCTCATTTCTTCCCGCGGGTGTCGTAAAAGGTGACTAAGGGACTTACTAGAGAATGGGCAGCCGCGTTCTCTATACATTTGAACACCATACTGCGATCGCCAACCCGCCTGCCAAGCGTGGCGATTATGGCAAACCCCGCCTTTAGGGGAGGCCTATGTCCACGTCCAGCAGTGGACGTCTTTCGGCTGAAATGATGAGTTGACGGAAAGTCTAATGATATTGAGAAGAATCATAAAATTGTGACTTTGAAAGTGGACTGTTCTTGGGTCTAGTGATTGCGGCTAACCATAGTGCATGGGGTCCTGACATTCATCCCCGGGTCCGGCAGTACCTACTGGGTTTTTTCATTATGATATTCTCTGAAGTAGCCCGGATACTTGATTTTTGCGCAGTTAATGGCACGTATACCTAGTAACTAGCTCATCTCATAATTAAGTTCACGTGTCGATTTGTATTTTTATTTTTGATTGGTATTATTAAAAGGAAGCTAAAAGACTTCCAGATTAAAAAGGCATACTACTCTGTAAAAGAATTCTTTGAAGATAAATAATTATTTAATATTGAAATGATTGTGATACTTAATATAATGATGTGATATTAATTTTATGAATAGTATGTGATAATATAAAATATATGAATAATGATAATTATTATAATATAATGTTAAGTCTGTATAACTGTAATATTGAGTATGTAATTTTTTTCTTCTTATATTTTATAACCATTATTGCAATGCCTTAACAGGCAACTAAGTTCTAGAACCTACCTATTGTTAACATCTACAAAACCTTTTACACTTAGTTTGCAATAAGGAATTTGAAGTTGATTTCGTCCCGCTGCGCAGGCGCAACCTGTGTGTAATTCGTGTGTCAGAAGCGGCATTACCACCTAATTTACAAAATTACGTTACACTATTACCAACGAATAAATTACTAATTAAACCACTTACATAACGTATTACATTCAACTTGAGTTTGTGGGTTGCGCACATTTTAGGTGATACACTTTTAGACCCATCAAAATGTTGATTTATTTTTAGACCTACTTTTAAAATGATAAATGGTCGAGTTTTTGCTGAGATGGGTAAACATTAATCAAGCAAGTTGGTAGCAAGATATTTTCTTTTATTTTTTTATTTAGGATGGGTTTGCTCTTGACCTTAGTCTAGGGCAGAGGTGACAGAGACAAGTCGACGATGGAGTGAGCTTACCCAGAAGAAGCCTGTTCACTCTAACTTTGAAGAGATTAGGGTTGTATGCGTTCGGAAACACAGACGCAGGTAGAGAGTTCCACTCTTTTGCTGTGCGCGTTATAAACGACATTTGGACACGCTTAGTGTGGATTGGTGGAATAGCAACCAGAAAGGGATGGTAACCCGCAGTGCGTCTAGATGTCCGATAATAGAAGGGGTCTGGTGGAATGAGGTCGTGGAGTTCTTGGGTACACTCACCGAAGTACAATCTGTAGAAGACCAACCAGCAGGCAAAAAGCTGTGAAGATTGGCATCCACCAGTTTTACGTCGCCAATGAGCCTCTCAGCTCTGCGTTCCACCGAATCAAGCGCGGCAAGTTGGTATTTTGCTGAGCCATCCCAAAGGTGGCTACAATACTCCATGCAGGATCGGACCTGCGCTTTGTAAAGGGTCAAAAGCTGTCCAGGCGTAAAGTATCGCTTCACCCTATTTAGGATGCCCAGTTTCTTGGCCGCAGTTTGGGCTTTGTAATTTGAATTAAATTAATGTAGGTTCAAACGTGGACTAAGTTAATGATTAAAGTAAACACAAAATAAACTTCAACTTAAAAACAACATGAAGTACTTTTGATTCATCATCATCATTATTTCAACCGAGAGACGTCCACTGCTGGACATAGGCCTCCCCCAAAAAGGGAGGGGATTAGCCATAATCGCCACGCTTGGCAGGCGGGTTGGCGATCGCAGTATGGTTTTAAAAATGCATAGAGAACGCTACTGCCCGTTCTCTAGTAAGTTCCTTATTCGCCTTTTACGACACCCACGGGCGGATATGGGATGGTGCTATTCTTTACGTCCGGCACCACACGGAACACTTTTGATTAGGTTATTATTTTCATACCAGGGAGTTACACCTAAAGACACTGATGTAAGTATCACAGGCAATTTTAAGTTGATATAACACTAGTAACTTAGGAAAACCTCTTGAAGACCCTCTCGTTTCAGGGTCCTGAAATCATCAACACTAGCAAGGATATCTTTTGCCCTGCAGAGATTGGTAACAAAGTTAATGTGTAGGATCGTGGCAAGTTCCGTTCTGACTGCCTACCCTCATAGGAATAGGGCATTACTTTGGGTATGTATGTAGAGGTAGCGACTAATTGATTTATTTATTCAAAGGTAAGGTAAGGTCAAATGGGCTATTTATCAAACTATGAGCTAGTTTCCTTAACGATTTCTTCACTAATTAAAAACTAAACACATTATACTCCTTTTTGGGCAGTCGTGTAATAACTTATTTAGATTTAATTGATTGTAAAAAATACTGGTTGAAAATCTAATTATTATATTATAGCCATATAAGGAAGTTACAATTGTCAATTTGATATTTATCTATTAAATGTAATAAATAATTAATTTTTATCTAGGTATTATTTATAGATCATGTTCTAATTTTTATTATTAACTAGCTGCTGCCCGCGGCTTCGCCCGCGTAGTTTTTTTCTAAACATATAAACTTTCCTCTTGAATCACTCTATCTATTTAAAAAAAACGCATCAAAATCCATTACGTAGTTTTAAAGATCCTAAGCATACATAGGGACTGACAGACAGCAGGAAGCGACTTTGTTTTATACCATGTAGTGATTTAAGATGAAGAATAATCCTAATATTTTTAAATATTACATCCTGAATGTGATTATGATTGATAAACGATCTTAGTCACTGATTATTAATAGGTAATTACTTCGTTATCGTTTAATATAATGTTCAACTTTGTCCTAACGCGTGAAATCATCAAATCAAATCTCGCTGAACACAGTACATTTATGTACAAATTATAAACTCTATTTATGAGGCGATGGATGCGTAGTTCATACAAACGTAATACCAAAATAATTTGTAAGTAAGTGAAACATATTCTTAAGGTAGTGTGTCTTTATTCCGATTGGAATACAGAATATCTAGGTTCCCAAATATATATTTTGAAAGGAAAATTACTACCTTAAGAATATGTTTGATTTACAAATTATTTTGGTATTACGTTTGTATGAACTACACATGCTACGCTGGCCCCTTAATGTATGCCGAAACGAGTTTGATTGTCCTGACTTGGTGAACATATTGTGTTACCTGGTTCCTTGAACAAACAAAATCAAACAGGTTGCTATTTTAATTGCATACTTTATTATTTTTATGACATTTATTTTAAATTCTGTGGTTACCTTAACTCACACTGATATTGTTATTTTTTAGGAAATCGTATATATTTTTTACAATATGTGAGCAACATGTATCACATATTATATATATCACATAATTAATTTATCTGTCATTGCTTCATTCTTAACTCTTTTTATTACCTATTGTAGTATAGTAATTTTATTCTAGGTCTTCACATATAATTATAGTACTTATAAAAATATTGTACAAGATTTTAAAAGAGTACCGGTGGAGTTTCTTGCCCATTCTTCTCCATACGAAACTACCTTTTGGAAGGGGCGACTAGAATCAATTCTATTTTTTTGTAAATATTGACGTTTAAAAGTGCCTTATATGTGCCTATTTGAAATAAACACTTTGACTTTGAACTGTGCATGGGCGGGAGGTGACACCAGGAGCCTGTTCACTACCAGCTTCTATAAATCCAACGCTGGCGTGCGCTCACCGCTGCACCGCTTAGTGGACACGTATAATAAGCGATTTGCGTTTTGTTTGTGCAGAATAAACAATTTTTCTTTCTTTTTTTCTTTTCTTATTTAGCGGTTTATTTTAAATTTAAAACTTTATATCTGTAACTTTTATGGTGTACATAATAAAGAGTATTCTATTCTATTCTATTCTATTTAGTGAAATCGACCTACTATTTCTTAGCCGTAATACTTTAAAAAATAATTTTGTTAATATTCTGATGGATCAGATAGATTCCGCATGCTTAAGCAATCAATCTGCCCGCCTTTTCCCAAATTGGCTTCATGCCTAACCAGATGCAGCTGAATACTTAGTATTTTACATGGAGCGACTGCCTATCTGACCTCGACGACCCAGTAACTGGGTAATACGATCGCCTTTGGTAAGATTGCAGGTTGTCAGACTTTCAGGCTTCTGACAACCCGTGACCACTGTCACGGTCGTCGTCGGAATGACCAACGGCTTAACGGACGTACGGAGGAGTCACGATATGTAAAGATGGTCACCCATCCACGGACCAACCCCGGCAAGCGTAGCTGAATAAATAAATTGAATGTAAAATGTAGTCAGATTTGGGTCGTATATTTAAGTTAAATATCAAGTTATTACCGCTTATTCTTAATATAATATACTACTGTTTGTTTTCCCCTATTATTAAAAAAAAAAACCTTTCATCAATACCAAATATCTTCCTACGCCTTTATGAAAAGTTTCTTCATAACATATAACAACAACATAAATAAAATGTCTAATTCCCACAAACAAAACAAATAAAAACTTTTTCCAAAAAAAAATAACGGACTTCCAAAAAAACACTACAAAGTGAAAGTTAAAAGTTTGTTTTTTGCACTTTGTATTGCGTCAGTTTTTAATTTTTCTAAGTTACAATAGCCTAATGTCAACAGCTCATCACCTTTTACAAAATATTGCTTTTCCCGATGCTGGGACGTTAATGATTGAGGAGTTCTCCTGGTAAGAACCAGGAGAACTGCCACTCACCATATGCATTGTGACGAGCATAAATTGCTTAGCAGCCTTATTAAAGTACCTAATCGAATCGCAACCCGTTAAATAATGTTCATCAGTTCCACTTCACCAAATGGTGCTTTCCGAAAGCAAATGCATGAGTTACTATAAAAAATATCTGTTTTTTTATTTAGTTTGACTATAAAATTTGAGGGTTTCCTACGATTTCCATGGGATCCCCTCATCAGATTCTAATTTGGTGGCAATAGGACCACCTCGGGAGCATATCCTTTCAAACCCAAAAATAATTTTCAAAATCGGTCCATAATTGACGGAGAAATCGGTGAAGCCGAACATATAACCTCCTCCGTTTTTGGAAGTCGGTTTTAAAATAAAACTTGTGAAATTTTGTATTTCCTACAAAAATGTATCTACTAAAACAAAATACACATGATTACTTTTTGACAATACTTTTTTATCATTCTTCACTTGCGGCTACCTACCTACTGCTCAATTAGTAACAGACTCCACGAGCGTGTTGACCGCAACAGTTGCGCCACTGGCTACCGACACTTGTGGTCAACTTGCATGTCCGCGTGGAGATAACTAGCGGAATCGTTTGGAGAGGTATTATACGGATATAGTAGAGTCATTTCAAGTAAACTTTTCATGTTTTTAGGTTCCATACCTTTTTTTTTTTGGGTTGGAAATTATCATATAACTTCTCCGGGACTATAAGTCTGACACGCCCTCGGCGTGTCAGACTTATACTGACTAAAACCTAACCGTATTCCTTCATTTGCCTGAGTGCCAGGGCCACGATACCCCGTTCGGACAAACTCGCAACCCTGGCAGGCATTGGACATCGGACCCCGTCAGTTGGTGCTGACAACTCTTTGAGGCCCGCGTGGAATACAACGCGCCGTCGACCCGGACCTGGTCCTTATCGGACGGCGAGTTACCCATCGCTCACCGTCCGCAGGCCCGCGCCTACGGTGGCCGGAAATTGGCTTGCGACTCCCGACGTCCGGGGCGTCTCCTGCGGCGACTAGGGGCGCGAGAGCACGAACCTTGCACTAAGGGTTCCATACCTCAAAAGGAAAAATCTGAAAACTTTACGATCACTCGTGTCGTCTTTCACAGCCGTTTGCTCCGAATCTACTGGACCGATTAAGTTGAAATTTGGTGTACATATGAATTTCTGTGACCCAAACATGGACGCCGCATTGACTGGCGCTACATAGAAGTGTTGAGATGTTTGTATGATGCTGCCACGATGACTGTCCAGATCCAAGATCAGGAAACCTGCCCCATCCAACTGCTCAGAGGGGTGAGACAGGGGGATGTGATATCCCCTAGACTGTTCACCAATGCGTTGGAGGACGTCTTCAAGACGCTGGAATGGACTGGACAGGGTATCAACGTTAACGGCGAGTATATCTCACACCTTTGCTTTGCTGATGACATCGTCATAATGGCAGAGACGCTGGAACAGTTAGACCGGATGCTGCACAGCCTAAATGGAGCCTCTCGGCGGGTTGGCCTCGACATGAATTTGGACAAGACAAAAGTCATGTACAATACGCACGTCTTGCCGAGTCCAATCCATATCGAAGGGTCGCTTCTCGAAGTTGTGAAGGAGTATGTCTACCTGGGACAAGTCATCCAGCTCGGTAGACACAACTTTGAGAAAGAAGCCGACAGAAGGATCCAGTTGGGTTGGGCGGCATTTGGAAATCTGCGTCAAGTCTTCTCGTCGCCTATCCCGCAATGTTTGAAGACTAAGGTCTTTAACCAGTGCGTCCTTCCAGTCATGACATACGGTGCCGAAACGTGGACACTGACAGTCGGGCTGGTCCACCAATTCAAGGTCGCCCAGCGCGCTATGGAGCGGGCTATGCTTGGAGTCACTCTGAAGGATAAAATCAGGAATGAAATTATCCGGAAAAGAACCGGAGTTACCGACATAGCTTGCAGAGTAAGCAAACTGAAGTGGCAGTGGGCTGGCCATGTTTGTCGAAGGACCGATGGCCGATGGAGCAGACGAGTCCTGGAGTGGAGACCGCGTATTGGCAAGCGTAGTGTGGGACGCCCCCCAGCTAGATGGACTGACGACCTTAAGTAGATGGCTGGGTCAGACTGGATGCGGAAGGCGGAGGCCAGGGTGTTGTGGCGCAGTTTGGGAGAGACCTATGTCCAGCAGTGGACTGCGATAGGCTGAGTTGATTGAAACATGGACGTGTAACATAAATTAATTAATTTTAAATATGATGGTCGCCTTAGGGGGGCAAATTAGAAAATAAAATAACAGTTTTGCGAATTGTACCGTGTGACATATCAAATAAAAGGACTTGTTATGTCAATCTTTCAATTCATTTTTTTTTTGTTTTAAAGTTATTTATGATAATAGATGAAAATTTACCATTCACCAACTTATCTACCAACATAACAACACACATAACATTTATATCTGTAACTTTTATGGTGTACATAATAAAGAGTATTCTATTCCATTCTATCTTCGAAACTACTGAGGCAAAATTTTTGAAAAACGTGACTTTTGACCTCGGGACGAGCTGCTTCTCACACGGATGACTGTATGTCGGGCGTCGCTTGCTTCCGCGTCACCAGTCCTAACTCTCTACAACAATACTTTTAGTATATGCGAAACCCGAAACACGTGTCTAGTATTTTTATGTAAAGAATTTATGTACAAAATTTCAAAACTGTATCATGAAAAATCACTAAGTTATAAGGTTGTTATGTTACCGGGTTGTCCGTACAAAAACATGCTAACGGCGCCCCCGCGCCTCCAGTGTCGCTTGCGCTCATTGATAATAATTTGGCAGTAGGTGCCTAACCGTATGGCGATTGTATTAGAAGTAATTAAATGGTGATAACATTTTCCATCACACTAAAAATTTTTGGACAAAATATAACATGGTGTAAAAATTATTGAAATCGATTCAGTTCCTTATTCTGAACAAACCATATTCAGGTTTCGCCTATACTAAAAATAATGTTGTATATATTTTGGATGCTGAGACCAAAACTACAAACGAAGTTTATGGGAAAGTTTTTTTAAAAATACGTTTGTTATTTTAGTATATTGTGGTGTCTTACGCCTTCCACGCGAACGAAGTCGCGGGTAGAAGCTAGCAATTAATAAAATTATAAATTTTCATTATTAATTTTCTGCTTAACTAGGTGACAGGTAATGTTCTGGTTGACGTGACGGTGCGTTCCGATAATACCACATAACACTCAATAATAATATGTTTTGCCACAGCTCACTTGATCGGAATCGAACCTGTTGTACTTTACGTAAGCGCGGGAAACAAGTTGGCTGGTAATTATTTCTAGTTATTAAACAGATTATAAATTCCAGGAAATTCTTGTGAAATATAAATCAGAATTAAATGATATATTGTAACATTGTTGTTAGTTTAGACTGTAACTTAGCGAACTAGCGAATTTATTAGTAGTACTTATTGTATTCGTTTTACTTTTTTTCATACCATCAATGTAATACATATGGAATGCAATAAAGAATTGACAATTTATGAAAGCCGCAAAATATTCTATAGGTATCAAGCTATGTTTGAGGAATGATACCAATCAACAATCAATCAATCAACTCAGCCTATCGCAGTCCACTGCTGGACATAGGTCTCTCCCAGGCGGCGCCACAACACCCTGTCCTCCGCCTTCCGCATCCAGTCCATAACAACCAATGCAATGATACCAGCTAATAAGTATTTATTTATTTCATCTCGTTTCATGCTAAATGCAAGACGACCCTGGAGGCGCGGGGGCGCCGTTAGCATGTTTTTGTACGGACAACCCGGTAACATAACAACCTTATAACTTTGTGATTTTTCATGATACAGTTTTAAATTTTTTTAATACATTCTTTACATAAAAATACTAGACTCGTGTTTCGGGTTTCGCATATACTAAAACTAATGTTGTATACGTACAGAACCCTCGGTGCTCGAGTCCTACTCGCTCTTGACCGGTTTTTATAAACACAGAACATAATAGAACTACCTTGTATGCAGCTAATTAAGTGCTGCAAATAAGTTTATTTATTTTATTTAGATAAAGCTAAATCCTGTGACTAGCCCTTTCAACTTTGTAGTAGTTATCTAGAACACCTATTCATTATTTTTGTTGACATCTCAAAGTAATTTACCTTCTCGGATATATTCCGAAATCTCTTAACCTAATGGTCACAAAAGGCTATTGTTATAAGAAGATACTTCCTCTATTACTGTCAAAATAATACCTTCACTAAACAATGCGAGGAAGCCCTCACATTAAAACAGGCCCTGACGATGATAGCGACACCTATCACTGGGGACGGGAACTACCGGCGGGCGGCTGTCACTTGCGGTGAGATTCAAGGTTACTGGCTTCCTATTAGAGCTGTCTGCTTACCTTGCAAGGCTCTTTAGAGTAAGTAGTTAAGTAGGTAATGGTGTTGGTGACAATTTTATTATGATCATTATTTTTCAACACATTTGCTCAAAAAATGCATTTACGAAGCCTGTATACATTGTTCGAAAGTTAAAAATTACGCACCATACAACGGAACGGGCGGTAAAATAGGTACTCTCACCTAAGTACATGCTTTACCGATCCCTTCGTTGTATAGCGCCGTGCGTATCCTTTACGTTTTTTTTTAAATTACCATAAAAATTATATAAGAATTCCACCAAGGAGTTTCAAATTACGAGAATAAATAAGCTGAATGCTCGAACCTCCTTGGAAGAGCTTTTGCTCAATACGTTTATCTCACTTTATTATTAAAGAGAAAATGAGACAAAAGATGTAGTACTAATTTTCACCATGTGCACGTGACGCCATTAGCAAATACGCGCCATTTTCTTATTAGAAATGTCAAAGATTGATGCGACTTTCCGACTGATATAAATTACAAAATAATAATATGAGTTCAAGCGAGGAATCCGATATTAATATGGAATCTCCTGCACCTGATATCTTGAATGTGCCGCCAAAATCGTGAGTGGTATTTAATTATTTACAATAATTTTATATCATGGAAGACTTGAAGAAATAATCAATCATTCTCATAAAATGTTTTCATGGCTTATTTTATTACCTATTGTACTGTTTTCTCGCAAATGTGTTGAAAAACGTTGTATGACACACGCGCGGAAATTGGTATTTACAAACTCGTGATTATGGTAAGCCCTCGACTCGTCTACTCGTTTGTAAAAACCAACTTACCGCACTAATATCATAAATAACTATTAATATTCTGTTTATGACTCTTGGGGGAGGGAAGAAGCTTGTACTCAGTAGTCTGAGAAACAAGACTGCCAATGGTGATAACGATTGTAGAATTGGTAGATACTACAGGCAACAGCAGCGGTTTCTATGCATTTTAACATCATACTGCGATTGCCAACCCGCCTGCCAAGCGTGGCGATTATGGCAAACCCCCCCCCCCCTTTGGGGGAGGCCTTTGTCTAGCAGTGGACGTCTTTCGGCTGAAATGATGATGATGATGAAGACAGGCAACAATTACATAATTGAACGTAAGATCCTGTTCCACATTTCCAAGGTCCTATGCAAAAGGGGGATGAGCCTTTTGAACATTGAGATATCGGTAACATTAAAACGCCATGGATTTACTCAATACTATAATAATCTGAACGCATGTATCATTCACGTTATTTTTATCTCTATCCGTGTCAAAAGACACCAGACACTTATAAATAACAATACACCTAATAAATGGAATATAACCAACAATGTAATATCATCCGCGACCTTCACGCCTCAAAAGTAATGTGTTATAAGTAATAAAAAATACAGTATTCCATATCAAAGTATGCACCGAACTGAGAAGAAAAGAGGAACATTACATATCAGTTGCATTTGTAAGCGATACTTACAAATAAAATAATTAAACCAACCAGTGTTGTCCCTAGCCAGATAGGACAGGCTTTCTTATTTTATATCAGGGACCATTTTGGTTATCCATTGAAAATTTCGATAGGGTTTTCTAAGCAGTTAATCAAAAACCCATACGATTTGGGTAACCCTTTTGAACGGCTTAAATAAAATTTTGGTTACTTTTCGATAAAAACCCATACGGTGTAGGTAATCCTTTTGAACGGCTTATTATAAGCCATTTAAAATTACCCACACCGTATGGGTTTTTCTAAAATAGTAACCAAAGTGGTTACTGAGTAGAATAGAGATAGAATTGGTCATGCTACTCGTGCTGGGCGGATATCGAAATAACATTGTATTATGATTTTTTCATGTCACTGGGTTTCAAGTAGGTGTAGAACCCATTGAATGGGTTATCATGTAACCCTTTCACTGGGTTTCTAGTATAAAACCCATTCAATGGGTTACATCATGATAAAGGTAACCCATTGAATAGGTTACCCCTTCGAAAGGCTTAACTCTTAACCGGGGTTGTACGGTCCCTGTTTTATGTAAATCCCGTGGGTGCCGAAAACAAGCTACAGCATTCGTATGTAAACAACGTTTTTGGTTAAGAAAACAAATTTTATCTGCAAGATAAATTGCGTCGACTGAATTTATTTATGCACTCTACGTTGTTTTCATGGTAAACAATATTTGGAGCTTGTACTTAAAGTATGTGTTTCATTTTAAAATAAGTTTTAACAATAAGACTAACTGCGTCGAATAGTATTTGTTTGTACGTACTTTGGTCTATCGACTATCGAGACCAAAACTGAAAATGAACCTAAACATCAAATAAAAGTTTTATTTTCAGGAGTTATGGAAATCTGATGGTTTATTTAAGCAAGCAGTAGTTTTTTTTTTCCAGTCTAGGTGTAAGCCGGTTGAACTTTAAATTCAAAATATCTCCGGTTGTATACAACCAAAATAGCAGATCTTAGATAAAACCACAAAATGCAAGTACTAAGTTAACTTAGTCCGTTTGGTGCCGGACGTAAAGAATAGCACCATCCCATTTTTCCCATGGGTGTCGTAAAAGGCGACTAAGGACTTACAAGAGAATGGGCAGCAGCGGTCTCTATGCATTTTTAAAACCATACTGCGATCGCAACCCGCCTGCCAAGCGTAGCGATTATGACAAATCCTCCCCCCCTTTTTGGGGGAGGCCTATGTCCAGCAGTGGGCGTCTTTCGGCTGAAATCTGAAATGATGATGATGAAGTTAACTTGTTTGCTAATTTCCAACCACGCGCTACTCTTCAAACAGAGCCGCTGTCAACTTTTCATTTTATTTCACTGTCGTTACGCGCGCGGAGTCAAGGTCGCGCTGCTGACAAATAACAAGCATAGAATAGAATAGAATAGAATACTCTTTATTATGTACACCATAAAAGTTACAGATATAAATGTTTAAATTTTACATAGGGTGACACAATGGGCGGTCTTATCGCTAAAAGCGATCTTTTACAGACAACCTTTGGATGGATTAAAGGGAGCAGGAGTGACAATACTGCAGGTAGTCCGTGGTGTACCATTAACATATACAATAAATACATACATACACAAAGCACACACTTATCTAATAAATATATACATATATACAATAATACACATGAAACAAGAGCAGGGAACTGTATTATGTAATGATGATGTTTAAGGCGAGAGGAAGTGTTTTTTTACCTGAATCTTAAAAGTGGACAAAGATTGAGCACGCCTTACCGACACAAAATCATGCTTGTATTCTCCGAAGCATTAGGCAGAGATGTCGCCGGCACGTAACTTGGCAAGGTTTCAGCGTAGTCTGAGTAAGTTTACGCATGTACAATTAGTGCAACGAAAAAACTATCACATTTATTGCTTGTCATTATTCTATGGTTATTGCCAGAATTTATTTTTAAACGTGTCTGTTTAGAAGAAAGTTAAAGAAATGAGACAAACATGTAACGGTTCTTGCCAAGTTACGTGCCGGCGACTACTACAGCACACATACTTCGTCAGTTGAGTTCAAGTCCCATGTGAAGAGGGCGAACCTATTGCCATCAACCGGGTACCAACCCCGAGCTGCTACTGAAATTCCTAATGGAAAATCCCAGTACCACTTTGCCGTACATGGGAATCGTACCCAGGACCCTATGCTCAGCAGTAGCGCTTGCGGCCACTAGATCAACGTGGCTGTATATTATACAGGGTCAAATAAAATTAGCTAGAGATACTTTGCAGACGTGATGGGTATCGACATCTAAACATGAAAAAAAAACAAAAAAAAAAGGTTATGATGATATTTTTTTTACGGTCGACAATCGCTGGAATGTTACTTGAAGTATGAGTTGTTAAAATCATGTTTATTTTTATTTTATCGTATTGAGATTACGATACTCACCGATTCTGTCAAGTTTACAAAAAAAACTGATATTTCAATGTAGATAAAATCACCTAAGGTCGTCGAACCCAATTTTTTTTAATGATGATGTCATTTATTTTTGTTCTATCATTTTAAAATGTTGATACCCATCAAGTCTGCGGAGTTTCGCTAGCTGATTTAATTTGACCCTGTATGTACGGACTCAGTCTTTTCACGGCAACAGGATATACTTACAGTCAGGTACTGTAATGCTGTTAAGTGAATGATATGCCTATTACTGCCTTTTTGTGGTGATAATGAAGTCTATTTAAAGTAGTAGTGTATTAATTAACTTTGATAAAGACCTTTTGCTACTGGACATTTATTTTCTACCTTCTAGGATGTGGTTGTAGCTGAGTCAGTATTCTACGCACAAACCGTCAGGTCAAACCTGTATATTCGAGCCTCCAGCTCCAGCTGAAACTAGGCTTTCGTGCTGGCATTTTGTATCACCTTAGTAGAAATCTATGAAGAATTCCATAAACAGATACACTATTAGTGTGCATGGAATTATCCCCCATGCGTGGCGATACAATATATTAGCCTTCCTCTAACGTCACCTGCAAAAATGATGCTGTTGTGGAGCCACAAAATCGCCACATGCGAACTACACGCCATACTGACGTCACGCAAAATCCTGCATCGCGCAAGCAGAGTTTACCGCCTGACTAGCTTATATACAACGTCCCCACTTCAATCTTAGGGCAGTTACCCACCGACACAACACCCGTCTGGTCGGAGGATCCTCCCTTTTCTATGGAGGATGAGTGATCCTTACACCCTGATCCTCATACCTCTATACTATAATTCAATCCAATACCAAGCTTAGCAAAAGGATGACACTCTATTGATATTCGAACCAGTCTATTCTATACTGCCTTACCCCTTTTTATCACGCACGACACCGTCAGTATGTAAGGGAGCTCTTCAGCAAAAGAGTGGAACTCTCTACCTGCGTCTGTTTCCGAACGCATACGAGTACAACCCTAATCTCTTCAAAGTTAGAGAGCACAGTAGGCTTCTTCTGGGTAAGCTCACTCCATCGTCGACTATGTCTCTGTCACCTCTGCCCTAGACTAAGGTGAAAGGTCAAGAACAAAAACACATCCTAAAAAAAAAAAAGGGAGTACATCCATCCTTGACTACTCCACGTTATTAATGTTAAATTAATTATCAATAGTGATTTATCAAATAGATTTAAATCTATCTATGTATGTTATGTACGTATCATAAGTGCGAATGATTCAAACTTCCCGGAAGGCGGAAGCGGTATTACTAATGTCTGCAGTAAGCAATCACGTTCTTTTTATTATTTCTCATTTAGCAGCTGCCATTTTCAAAATAAAATTAACTAATAATTACTACATGCGAACATTATAATCACGTTTAATGTAGACTTGTAGAAGATAGCTGGCTGTTGCATTAAAAGCAGCCAAATGCATGTCGGACCACGCACAATGAATGGTTCTGTAGTTGGGATGAATGTATGCCAAAAACAAACTTAATATTGTAGTTGAAAAACATGTACTCCCATACATCGATATACGTCACGGTCAATTCTTCAACTGCCAATGTAAGTTGGTCAACTTTTACTCGTTAACTTGTAACTGTGATAATTTTACTTTGAATTTCGTTATATGTACAACTGCTATGAATTTTTTCACATATCCAAAAACAACCATTTATATAGCTAAATATGACGCCAACGGATCCCTGAATCAAAAAATGGTCTATACAGACCCTCAATATTTTTGAACGGCCTATCCAAACCCCACATCATGGGATAGACGAGAAAAAGAAATATCATCTCCACTCTACGTGTCTTTTCAAGATTTTTCTAAAACAATTTTTTTTTAAATAAAAAAAAAATAAAAATAGATTTTATTTACCACTTTTTCGGCGTGATTAATATGTATACCCATGCCAAATTACAGTTTTCTAGTACTAAGAGTCTCTGAGCTAAGCTGCGGACAGACAGACAGATAATATAAGCTATTCTGACTTAGATCATCTTGACACTAGACAAAAATGTCTTTAGGTACCTACCTCTACTTTTCGTAGCCAGAGGCTAATGACGTACTGAACCGGAGCCAGCCGGCCTTGTCACCGCGCCCTTTGTCAAGCTATCATAACTGGGCCACGTATACGTGAATGCTCCCAACTAGAGCAGAGCACTTGAATGAGCCGCGGTACACGTTATGGAGGTGTGGCGGTAATGACGCTTAGCGTTCTAATAATTAAGTCTTGTCTTGAGTCTTCAGAGAGAGAAATCTTAACTCTTCAGTTGAGCTACACGATTACTGACAAATGCTTGCACTTATTGGACAGGTCCACTCAATTTTGTGTGGTTCTTTCATCAAAATACCATAACAGACACGGATCTACTTGGTCCTCACATGATCTGACCATGATTATGTCTGGACTTTAAAAGAGACTTTGGACTCCTGAGTTTATTTCGCCATTTCTTCTGAGGAGTCAGATAGGAAATGTCGAGTACATCTAGCTTATTTTTATTTTTAACCGACTTCCAAAAAGGAGGAGGTTCTCAATTCGTATGTATGTTTTTTTTTTTTTTTTTTGTATGTTTGTTACGCGATTACTCCGTCAATTATGGACCGATTTAGAAAATTCTTTTTTTGTTTGAAAGGGTATACTTCCGAGGTGGTCCCATTGCCACCAAATCAGAATCTGATGAGGGAATCCCATGGAAATCGAGGGAAACTCTCAAATTTTATATGCAAACTTATAGCGATTTGGGAACTTTTTATAGTAACTCGTGCATTTGCTCTCGGAAAGCACCATTTGGTGAAGTGAAACTGATCAAGGAGACCACAGATGGCCACCGGAACAATAAAATAATAAGTACCTATTTAACGGGTTGTGATTAAGCAATTTATGCTCGTCACTATGCATATGGTGAGTGGCAGTTCTCCTGGTTCTTAGCAGGAGAACTCCTCAACAATCAACGTCCCAGCATTGGGAAAAGCAATATTTTATAAAAGGTGATGAGCAGTTAACATTAGGCTATTGTAATTTAGATCAAATCAAAACTGAGCCACTAAAAAGTGAAAAATAAAAAACTTTTTACCAAAAAATAGTATCGACTACCAAAAATAACACTACAAAATGAAAAATAACTTTAATTTCGGAAGTCGGTGGCAAAAAACTCAAATACAGATACAAAGACACCGATTTCCGAATTAAAATTATTTTTCATTTTGTAGTGTTATTTTTGGTAGTCGGTTACTATTATTTTGTAAAAAGTTTTTTTTAATATGACGTGTAAAAGTGATTCCGTTAACCTATTTACAGAATAAACGATTTAATTTCATAATTATTAACTAATTGTTAATGTTTAAAGTTTTCACACTGTAGAGAGGCTGTACAATTTTTTATATTTTTTTTTTATGTTTCTTTAATTTGAATTAATGTAATCACTTTATTTTATTTTTGTACTCAAACGATAGCTACTAACCCAACTTGTATAAATTCGAAAAATGTGTTAATAGAGAGAGCCCTGGCACCCTTATGGCCATAACACAAGTTTAATCTTAACTTGAGTGCCGGAGGTAATAATCAGTGATTTACGCAGTTAAAAAAAATAATATTGTCATCGTACTAACCTATCGCCTTGTATAAATTGTAAATTTGGAAATAAAGTTTATTCTATTCTACTATAATATAATGAGTTTTTTTCAGAATAGACCGTCTTTTTTAGCAGCTGCGAACTGCTCATAAGAGATATAATGGAAATTACAACTTATCCTGAAAACATAATATATTAGGTACCATTATTAACACGAATTACCATTCTTAAATACTTAAGATTCATTGATGCAAAACATTATTTAGAAGGTCGACCGGATCCGGTTTACCATCGATGCGTCACAGTATGTGTAACATTGTTGCATTTCTACCATAGTTAAGCAAGTACTACTTACATATTCATAGCAGCTACTAATAGATTGATCCCACTTGGTAATGAAAACTTGTTAGTGGCTTCATAATTTCAACCAAAAGACGTCCACTGCTGGACATAGGCGTCCCCCAAAGGGGGGGTTTGCCATAATCACCACGCTTGGCAGGCGGGTTCGTGATCGCAGTATGGTGTTTAAATGCATAGAGAACGCTGCTGCCCATTATCGAGTAAGTCCCTTAGTCGCCTTTTACGACACCCACGGGAAGAAATAGGGCAGTGCTATTCTTTATGTCCGACACCACACAGACAAAAAGCGGCCAAGTGCGAGTCGGACCCGCACATGAAGAGTTCCGTACCACCGTACAATATTTACCAATATTTCATATTTTCTAAAAACGCCGAAAAAAAACACGTTTCTTGTATGTCCCTTTAATTTTTTACTTTGTTAACATAGGTAAAGAAATACAGATCTTATGTTGATAAACAGAGCGCTATGTTATGCCAGGAGGCGTACAAATATGGTGTGCCAATCTAGCTAAGGATTACAAGTTAAAATTTACTAAAAATATTTGAAAATCATGCATAATTATGGTATTCAATTAGAAAATAAATTGGGTAATTGTTCAATTTATTTTCTAATTGAATATATTACATACATAATTATTATTCAATAATCTAATGGTGTCAGACCTAAACGAGGAATTATTAAATTGTCAAAAGTCTATGTCAAAATAATTAAAATGTCAACATTATTTAAGTAATGTCAAAAGACAGATGACATTGTGTGCAAAATAACTTTATTTATTTTCATTTCTGAAGAAAGCTGCCGTATCTGCCGTATGAAGTAATTAAAATCCGATACACTATAAGACATAAATATCAAAGTGAGTGGCGCGTGAGCGAAGGGCTGTTATCAGTGCAAACACTATTATATTGTGGCGGCCCAGATATGGGGCAGAGTGATGACAGGGGAAGGGCAGAAGTGGTATTTGGCAGAAGGATTTTTTTTAATGACTAACATCTGGTGAACGAAATATATTTATTAGATGTGTAAAGAAGAATTTCTATAATCACCGAGCTTTGCAGATTGTTGATGTTTTTACACAACACAACACTTCTGCCTATGCTATAAGTAACCCAGGAAGAGAGAATAAAAAGAAGGTGAGGACGAGACCCCAGTCCGTCTCGTCACCCGGCAACGGCTGAAATGCACCGGCGGCGCGGCGCCTAGGCCGCCAACGCGACTGCGTCGGTCCCGTCACAGCTCCCGTCGCTGTCAATATTTTGTCATCAGTGTCACATAGACGTTTTAGATTTTCTATTAATTTAGTTTGTTATTTTTATTCAGTTTAATATATTTAAGTAAAATCGTTCTATAGATATAGATGTTTAGTGGCAGCAGCGATGTGTTGGATGGTAGTGGTAGTGCCAGTCAACCTTCAACATCGCTGAGCATCCTGGAGAGATGTCCGCTGTGTACCCAGGCACGGATTTTTAAAGGTAAGCGGGGTCTGAATGTGCATATTGGAAAGGTACACAGACCCAAAAATTCACTCACTTCAGACCCACCAACAGCTACACCTACAATACCAGCTACATCCACTTTTGACCCGTTTTGGAAAACCCTTTCAAAATTCAAAAACTCTGTACCTGTTTTGAAGCGAGTTCCCCGTGGCGCCCGACCTCTTGTGGCACAACACCTAGCAGGTTGCGTTCGTCTTGCCGCCAGGGAGAACTCGCAAAGTGCTTGGGAACAGCTGCTCACCTTCCCTTACAGAATTCTACACGTACAAAAGAATTTGGCAACCAAAAAGACATTGACTGCACAAATTAAAGAAAACTGTAATATTTCGGCTCATAATTTAGATTCAAAATTACCGACACAGATATACACCTCTTCAAGAGGTATATCACATCTTGTTGAATCTAAGTTAGAGGAAGGTGACATAAGTGGAGCAGCCAGGATTCTTTTTAGTAGCGATGTGGTGGCACCGTGTTCTCCAGAAACACTCGCAGCTCTGGAGAGCAAACACCCTGCCCCAGCGGATGGTCTTTCTTTTCCCGACCCCCCTGATCTGGATAATCACTTCCTCACCATTACAGGTCGAGAGTTGGTCACAGCCGTTTGCTCCTTCCGGAGCGGTTCCGCTGGCGGCCTCGACGGCCTGAATCCTCAGCACCTTAAGGACCTTATCAGTTCAGGCGCCGGGGCAGCTGGTGAGTTGCTCTTGAAGGAGCTTACGGCTTTGATTAACCTTATGCTCTCCGGCAAGGTGAACGAGGCCGTCATCGACGTTCTGTACGGGGCCAATCTATGCGCCCTGCGTAAGAGGGATGGCGGCATTCGTCCTATTGCCGTGGGAACTACATACCATCGTATGGCAGCCAAGATTTGCTGTAAATTTTTTGGTGAGGTTGTTTCGGAAAAATTTCAGCCCCTGCAGCTAGGTTACGGCTCGAAAGGGGGCTGTGAGGCTGCCGTACACGCTTTGTCGACCTACCTAAATTCTGGCAAAAGAGAGGTCATCCTGAAGGTTGACATAAAGAATGCCTTCAATTCTGTTAATAGGGACACCTTGCTGGCAGAAACTAAAAGAGAAATACCTCAAATTTATAGTTTCCTTTGGCAATGTTACAGACACTCTTCTAAATTACTTTATCGGGACAACCTTCTGGAATCTGCTGTTGGCTGTCAACAAGGTGGCCCTCTCGGGCCAGTGATTTTTAGTTTAGCAATTCACCCAATCATTCGACAGCTAAATTCCAAATTTAACGTTTGGTATCTTGATGATGGAACTTTGGGAGGCGATGTAGAAACGGTTTTAAAAGACTTTCAATTCTTAAAACATAAACTATTTTCCATTGGCCTTAATCTCAACCTTTCTAAATGTGAACTTTATTTAGCGGACAGTACTGACAGACATCTGACACTTCCTAAATTTAACGCAATAGCCCCAGAAATCAAAATTATTGAAAAAACCTCTCTTCGTCTCCTTGGGTCTCCAATCTTTGAGAATTCCTTTCCCGATTTTATTGAGGACAAAATACAAAATTTCAGTGACGTTTCGGAAAGATTGTTCCAAATTAACATGCATTCGGCTATAACCTTAATCCGTTACTGCTGTTTCGGCCCTAAATTAACATATTTCCTTCGCGCTTCCCATTTATGGAAGCACACTCACCTATTAGACAAAATGGACCAAATTATCCGGCATACAATATCTTGGATCTTAAATGTGGCCATGGACGACCGAGATTGGGCACAAGCTACTCTTCCCATTCGTATGGGAGGCCTCGGCGTCCGCAAAATTACAAGTATTAGTTTACCGGCTTTCATTTCCTCGGTCCACGGCACTGAGAAATTAATCAGGAAAATCCTAGCCCCCACACTGATTGATTTTGATGTGCCGTGGTTCTCCGAGGCTATGGATGCCTGGAGACTCGCTTGCCCGAACTCAGATGCACCCGACAATCCATCTTCCCAGAGACGGTGGGATGAGCAGCTCTGCAGAGTAGTACAGAATAATTTACTTGACACGTCTGCTACTACTGCGGAGCGTGCGCGCTTCCCTCCGACTAGGAGCTCCTTGTTGTTCTCCTCATCGCTGTCACTGTGGCGAAGTTGTCAACAGCCTCGGACACCACGGCCTGTCTTGCAGCCGTAGTGCAGGTCGCTTAGCGCGGCACGCGAATATTAATGACATTATCCGACGAGCTCTTGTCACCGTCGGCGTTCCAGCTGTATTAGAACCTAATGGCTTGGCACGTGACGATGGCAAGAGACCGGACGGCATGTCTTTATTTCCATGGAAGGTGGGTAGGCCTTTAGTGTGGGACGCAACGTGTGTCGATACTCTTGCGCCATCCCATCTTCCTGACTCCGCGTGCTGTGCTGGCGCTGCTGCTGCTGCTGCTGCGTCTGCGGAAAATCTCAAGCGGCGAAAGTATATTAACCTTATTGGTAATTATATTTTCGAGCCGTTTGGGGTTGAAACCCTCGGGCCGTGGGGCCGAGTGCTCATGATTTGTTCAAAGATATCTCCAAACGGCTGGTTGACACTTCCCGTGACCCAAGGGCTGGCTTTTACCTTGGCCAGAGGTTAAGCATTGCCATACAACGTGGCAATGCCGCCAGTCTCTTGGGTACATTACCAGTCGACAGCGATGCGGAGGAATTTTTCGACGCTATATTTTAATGTTTTATAGTTTTAGTTTAATTTAGTAAATAATTTTGTTATTTTTATAAATTAATTAGTTATAAGTTGTTATTTATGTACTTAATATTTTAATTCTAACTAAATAAAAGAAACAACCAATATTTACAAAAAAAAAAAAGTAATGTCAGTATTAATAATTGTACTTCTAAATTAATTCGTCATTTAAATATTCGTCTATACCAAAATAACATTTATCAAATAAGAACAATTTCATTTTTTTCTTAAATTGTGTAAAATTTAATTCTTTTATGGCGTCTGTAATTTTATTATAAATGCGTGGAGCCATACCCAGGGCGCTTTTTTTTATTAATGCAGTTTTACATTTATAATTACTCAAACAATTTTTGTACTGACTACGAATTGGAACATTCTGTACCATTATTTTGCTGTTATAGCTGCCATCTTTACATACCAAGTCCCCTCCGTGCCTCGGAAAGCACGTTAAGCCGTTGGTCCCGGCTTTCATTTGTGGATCTTTGACAGTCGTTACGGGTCGTCAGAAGCCCGAAATTCTGACAACCAGTCTTACCAAGCGGTATCGTCCCAGGTCATCCTTGATCCGTAGTCAAGCAACGGCCGATCATTCGGCCGATACTTCAAATTTATGTTCGGATTAGACCCCCTAGTCAACATGGTTTGAAATCGCAAACGTGATGAATACTGCTCGTCCCTTCTCGTATGAAAAGCGCCCTTCACCCTACAAAAACTGGTGTCGTAAGTAGAAGCTCAAAATCTCAGCAGATAGAGGCTTTCAATGTCCACTCGAAGGTCACTATATTGTCCGGTTGAGTTTCCGACTGTGCGTCACTTCGAAGTACTTATTTTGTCAATCTTTGACTTTGCAAGGTCGTGATCTACAATCTGTTCCATTTAATATAATTGTTATCTAATAATAGACACGTAGATTGGTTCTATTGATTTTTTGTCCTGAAATTATCGATGGTGGATTATTATAAATGGTGTGGTTCTCGTGGTGGGCCGAAAGGATTATTGTCATGCTCTGGCGCGTGACATTTTATAGATAGTACCTAGAGAAGGCCTACGTGTTCTCAAAATCAATGTTATCGCTGATTTACATTCTATTTTAATACCTAATTATCTTTTTCTAATTGACCATCTTAAAATTTTAAATATGATAATTAGAAAAAGATAATTAGGTATAAAAAAAACAAAGACGAACGTATCACCTCCTCCTTTTTGGAAGTCCTTTTTGAATAAAAAGAAAGGAGAAGTTAAAGCGGAGGAGACAAAAAAGTTGTTTAGTCTAGGCAAAATATCTAGATAGTTTAAAAAATACATATTTTTGGTTGTTATCGGAAATACAAACAGCAAAGTGGAGAACTCCTTACAATATGTTCTTTGGCAAGGTCGAGGCATCATTACGAAAAAAAACTGTCAGTCGTAGGACTGCACGTCACAAGTGAAAACTAAATAACTTGTGAATTGTATCGAAGCGTTCGGTCTCGGTGACGATGACGCGAGTTCCATAATTTTTGTTCACCCAAAAAGTGCAAACGCGCCAAGAAGTTTTCACTTCAAAAATTATACCTAGTGCTTAAGTCTAGGCACTATTTATTAATTAAGTTGTAGGTAAGTGTTTAGTGTAACTAGTTCCCACGCCCCGTCACCTCAGTTTTTGTCGATAACTTCGGTTAAATCGTGACCCATTGAGCCACATTCGTGCTGCCAGTTTTTTTAATAAAAATATTTGCCATTTCATTTGTTTCCGTGTACATGATTAAGTTAGAAGTATGACTGGCTATTCTATAATTGTGATATACTATGTGCTACTGGTCATTGCACTCACTTAGAGTTTCAAAAATTATAAATGTGTCTCTGGATTTTTGCCCAGTTGATTGCAATAGGCACGACCGCACGACCCCTACTACTCCGTCTTCCTCTTCGGGGATTACAAGCGTCCTATCATAATATGTTAAGTAGGAACTGATTTCTACTTAGATTTAATTTAAAACAGCCAGCTTTACTATAAGATATTTACTTTGTACAAATTCAAAATATTAAAACCAATCAGTAATACCAACAGGTAGACCTGTTGGTATGACTGATTGGTTTTAATATCTACTTTTAGCAATCATATAGTGGGTATTTATTTACTTGAGGAAGACGTCCATCGACATCCCTGGACATCCTTTTATGTCAAGTAAACGTCATAATTTCACCACAGGTAACCTTATTGCTTTTTTAACAGACTACCTTATTTATAAATAATTGCCCGTAATTATTAATAAAAAGATTTTTTTGCATTCAACAAGAACAAGAATCATTTTTTTGCAGAAAATATAGGTGTTACCAGTTGTAACTGTTGGTGGTATATGTACAGTCCATATTTTGCCTGTTTAGGGCATGCAAATATACCTAATAGGTACTTATTTTACTAAGATATTATACGGAATATACGAGAAAATAACTATTAAGATTTTTTAATTGTGATTTTAAGTTACAATAAAATATACACACATAACAAAACTTAAATTCTTAAAATAATATTTTCCTTTAGGTAACAAAAGACATCTTTGAAGTTAAACTATTAAACACACATCACATATTATAGGAAACTAAACTCTATGAAACTTAAAATATTTCTATAAGCAGAAATTCTTGTAAACTATAAAAACAATTCTCTATTACCATCTATGTAGTTTAATTTTAAAATATTTAAATGGGCTTTATGATCTTCGGTAATTTATTAAAAATTGTAATGCACATGCTAAACATTATTTTACTGGAGATGTATTCGAAACTCACGATAAATGACAAAACGGGCCTATTATTTTTTGACAAGACTTATAGAAAAGTGCGAGTCGTACTCACGCACGAAGGGTTCCGTACCATTATCTATAAAAATCATATCAAATCGCATAAAAATGACAAAAAAAAACACTTTTGTTGTTTGGGAGCTCCCCTTAAATATTTGTTTTATTTTATTTTAATTATTTATTTTTAAAGTGAATATATCACGTGCAGCCTGTGGGTAAATTTCACTCAGCGGGCATACAGCGACCTACGCGTTCAATATAATAACACACTGAGAGTAGGTGCTGCGGCTGCCGTAGCGTTGTAGTGCGTCAGGGATGTTTGCGAACAATAACATTGACGGTTTTGCCGCCATTATAAGAAAAAGATGTGCATCCCTGATGTCGCGTGTTCGCGGCAGCACCAACAGTATTCTCCGTGTGTTCACAGATCGGTGGGATTCCCCGATGTTGCGGAGGTGGATGCAGCTCCACGCTGAATTTTAATTTTAATTATTTTGTTAATCTTTGTCTGTACTAACACTAGTTGATAAGTAAAATTGTTACTAACTCTATGGACATTTGTCTGAAAATAAAAGTATTCTATTCTATTCTATAACTAAATATTCTGTGAATATTTCAAGCGTAAAACTGTTGCCGTTATCAATAAATAGAGCAAAAACGAGCAAAAAAATCACGTTTGTTGTATGGGAGCCCCATTAAATATTTATTTATTCTGTTTTTTAGTATTTTTTGTTATAGCGGCAACAGAAATACAACATTTTAATTGTCTAACTATCACGGTTCATAAGATACAGCCTGGTGGCAGACGGACAGACAGACGGCGGAGCCTTAGTAATTTTGATTTTTAATTTTATTTTGATTTTAGATATGTATCTAACATCATTTTTGCTGTGCCCTGACAGGGTCTACAATGGCTCTTAGCTCTAAGCCTTTTGTTAATGATAGAGGTTATTGTAATAATGATTTCTTGCTCTGTGGTTGGTCTGAGAAAAATCGAATTATTAAGCCGTATTGTTTGAAAATAGGCTGCTGATGCATTTAGAAACAAGTGTATTACTCACACATAACATAATTGCCTACAGTTATAAAACTAGCCACCACTACTGGTTCTAGCCAAAACAAATAAGGCATTATCTAATCTGTGCATGGAAAAAAAAAAGTAGATATTGGCGCCAAAATTAGCGACCGCAATGACACAAGTCAAACAACATAAACCAAGGCAACGGCCATTGGTTATTCAGCCAGTAAAATGTTACGATAACGTGCTGCGTTCCGAAACCGAATCGAATAACTTTGCCGCGGGCAGCATCGCAAATGAAGCAGTACAAAGTTACTATTACACTCACAAAACTATAAAATAAACCTTATCTTGTTGCGTTAAAGGTCGTTTTGCAGCAAAAAGAGAATGTTTATCAACACAGTTGCTTTACATGCAAGTTGCCTCAACGTATGACTTGTTCCAGATATGTCAAGGACTGTTGTTTTGTAAAAATACTTTCTTTCAATACTTATCTTTGCAAATACGCCGATAAAATCTCCAATGGATTTTTTTTTTCCACTGCATGCTATAATGAAACGCTTTTGATTCATCTGGCTTGGTAGGGGATCGATGATTGCAATAATTATTTCTTTAGTTTATTCGATCCTCCTTTTAGTTGGCTTTTTATTTACGCTCGAATTTGATCTTCATCCTCATAGTAGATAATGATGCGCAGCGCGCTATTGAGCGAGCTATGCTAGGAGTTTCTTGGGAGGATGAAATCAAATATTAAATTATCTGAAAAAGAACCGGAGTTACCGACATAGCTTGCAGAGTAAGCTAACTGAAGTGGCAGTGGGTTGGCAATATTTGTCGAAAGACTGATGGCAATATTTGTCGAAAGACTGATAATTTATTATTTTTATGACATTTATTTTAAATTCTGTGATTACCTTAACTCACACTGATATTGTTATTTTTTAGGAAATCGTACCTATATATTTTTTTAAATTTTTGTAAATATGTGAGCACCATGTATCTATCACATAATTAATTTATCTGTCATTGCTTCATTCTTAAGTCTTTTTATTACCTATTGTGGTATAGTAATTTTATTCTAGGTGCATCGTCTTCACATATAATTTATATATTTAATGTACCTATAAAAATATTGTACTAGATTTTAAAAGAGTACCGGTGGAGTTTCTTGCCCATTCTTCTCCATACGAAACTACCTTTTGGAAGGGGCGACTAGAATCAATTCTATTTTTTTGTAAATATTGACGTTTTCAAAAGTGCCTTTTATGTGCCTATTTGAAATAAACAATTTGACTTTGACTTTCCAAACCTTGTCTTCCACCTTCCGCATCCAGTCTGCCCCAGACTGGATGTGGCAGGCAAAGAACAAGGTGTTGTGGTTGTGGCGCAGCGTGGGAGAGGCCTATGTCCAGCAGTGGACTATGATAGGCTGAGTTGAGATAATGATGCGGTCCGTGATGATGCTTGCCTAGAAGTAACCTATTCATTCGTGACCCAGCTATCAAGAAATACAAATTCGAATACCTACATGAAATAAAGACCATAAAAACTTCCACAATCTTCCAAAAAATAAAGAATGAAATCACACACTTTCATTCACACATTACCTATATATTTATGTAAGTTAGAATTGGTCTAACTTGAGAATACAAGGAAAACACTTAACAAAAACCTCTAATTTTCACTTTGCTATATGAAACATTTTTCTCCGTAAACGCCAAAGAGCTCAAATACTTAGAAAGAAAGAAAGAAAGAAATTATTTATTTGCTGATAATGTAGGTATATATAAGTTGAAATATTTATTAAGTGTCCCGGTACATTTTACCTTACGGCACGCAAAATATTGGGTTTGAATTAATAATATAGATACAGCTATTACAATTATTATTAGCCATAGCCGAATTGAACAGATCAGACTAAAAAAAAAAAAAAAAAAAAATGAATTAAATATAAATCTCTCGCAAATTATACAATCAAGAATTTATGTCGTAATGTGAAATGTCAAAAGCTTAATGTCAAAATATTACAAAACGTTAACAACAATTACAATTATTATTATTTATAGAATTTAGATAATCTGATAATGTCAAAATCTGTTATGTCAAATTACAATAGAAAAACAAACAAAAAAAAAATCGCCAAAAAAATAAATAACTATGTCAATAATATAATCTTATTCTTGGCGGGAAAGTGAAGCGTCATGTTCAGCAGTTTGTTTAATTTTCCAAAATTAGTGTTTAGCCGAATATTAATGTGTAATAATGGTGGATTATTAACCATTAAGTGTTTGTGAACGTGCATTAGTGTAGGCAAATGAAACAAAACGGTGCAACTTCGCTTCAAGTTCTCTCAAGAAGTCCGCGTGAGGACTCAGTAAAGTGCCACATCTTTACTGAAACTCAAGGGGAGTGGGCGGGGATATCATCATCATGCATTTATAATTCATTTCATCAATATTTTAAACAAGAACTAAAACTTGACATTGGCTAAATGCACAAACCGTGCGAAGCCAGAAGGAAAAAAAAAAATCTACTAAAAAATATAATACATTCGAAATTGCAAAGACAACGTACATTTATCAATAACATTTTCCAATATACATAGTTTTGTCTTTTAAAAAGTCTTTAATTGTGTAATATCATTTCTCCAGCAATAGTTTTGTTAATTGTTTTTGGCATGTATTTAATGCGGCAACTAAGTAAAATGAATATAGGTTTAAAAAAAAAATAGAGTGTGTACCATATATAATGGGTTGGCAGCTAATAAGGAGTATCGTAATAAGTAATAGGTAGCATATTAATATATCAG
Source organism: Tiliacea aurago (assembly GCA_948098905.1). Taxonomy (NCBI): domain Eukaryota; kingdom Metazoa; phylum Arthropoda; class Insecta; order Lepidoptera; family Noctuidae; genus Tiliacea; species Tiliacea aurago. The sequence goes on along the minus strand of OX402583.1, from coordinate 1,621,124 downwards.
TAATAAGCTCCGTTTTAATTTAAACTAGCATCAAGTTTTTCTTTTGGAAACAGAATTAATATCTAAGCGGAAACTTAATGGCGAAAATAAAATAGAAAATGGGCATTCATAAATAATATATTATTATTGTATTATTAGGGCAGGTTTAGATTTTCTATATAATCTAGTCGTTTCTGGCGTAGGAAGTCACAGTTTTAACCTAACCTAACCTAACCATTAAAAAAAAAATAATAACCTACTCTAACTAGACTGGTAATATATTATCTTTGCCACCCTACTAACATTATTAGTCGCCAAGTCATTATTTATAGCTCCTCGCCTAATATTTTATTTGACTGGTATAGTTTATTTGCTACCTAAACGCAGCTGCTAGTTTTTAGTTTTTATAACACCTTTAATTTTGAACCTTACATAATATAAATTATAGTCGCGAAAATATTTAATCGCTGGCAAGTTATTTTATTTGTTGCAAACATTTAGTCGACTTTTAAGTTATTAGTCACTCGGAAAATAATAAGCTATTGTTTTTTAAACATTTTTATGGGTAGGTCTTTTAAATTTTCAGGTAATTTATTATATATACGCGGTCCCATGGAAAGGATGCTATTTTTTAATAAGGCTGTTTTATGACCACCTTTGCACAATTGGTTTTTATACTGGGACCTCGTTGGTGCCGTGCGTTGTCTTATGTCAATCATTGAGGTAAATAGGTGTCTATTTAATTTAACGAAAAGGGCAGCTTCGAGTATATATAAACAAGGTAATGTTAGAAGTTTTAGAGATCTAAATATAGGTTGACAACTTTCAGTAAACTTAAGACCTGTCATTGATCTAAGACATCGTTTTTGGGCCCTAAATATTCTTTCCCTCTCACTGCAGTTGCCCCAAAATATGACACCGTATCTTAATAATGAAGCAACTAATACATGATAGGCTATATATAACTAATGTATTTATGGTGAGTTTATTTGAGAGGTTATAGAGAACATATGAAGATTTACTAAATTTTTGGCACAAAGTTTCAGCATGAGACTTCCATGTCAATTTATCGTCAATCTGCACTCCTAAGAATTTAGTCACTGAAGTTGTGTCTACGATTTGGCCATTATATTCAGTAATTACTTTTTTTGGCTGTAACCTCTGGTGAAAATGCATGACTTTAGTTTTTTTGTAAATTTATGACTAGGTTATTGTTATTAAGCCAATCTATTATTGTTTTAAGTGTGCTGTTTATTTCATCTTCGTAGTTCGTCTCATTCATACATTCGACTATAGCAGTGCTGTCATTGGCGAATAATGTCATTAGCTACCGAATTTGACGGGGTAGGTCATTAATATAAAGTAGAAACAGTAATAGACCGAGTACACTGCCCTGTGGAACTCCGAACTCGGTTACTCTGCAACTGGATAGGTATTTCAGTTCCCGCTTAGTTTTAGTACAGATTCTCGATAGTTCTGTGTACTGTTTTCTATCCGTGAGATATGACTTAATTAGGTTTAGCACGTTTCCTCTTATGCCATAATCGCTAAGTTTATTTAAGAGGGTGTCATGTTTTACATAATCGAATGCCTTTGTCATGTCTGTGAATAGTGCACATATAGGGATTTTTTTATCCACATTATTCATAATTACTTTCAAGAGATCGATATATTAAATACACTCGTTCAAGAAAGTTTCAAAGTGGGCTTATAATGAAAAGCTACATGTTACAAGAGGCCGATCAAAGCAAGGGATCAAGAGTTAGAAATGTAGATAATTTCATCTATCTAGGGAAATAAGTGTCATTCACAAAAATATCCAATGAAGAAAAAACCACAAAATGTCAATTTATGGCACCAACCGATGATTATCCCTGCACTGCATGCAAATGCACCCAAGGGCAACCCCCGGTTGGTACAGGACTATTGCAGAACATGGAAACAAAACATATGGGGGGCTATGGGTTTGGGTGGTTAAAGTATTATTATTATACATGAAATAAACGTAGCTTTAGACGAACAACAAGAACCGCAGACTGCCTCGTTGGACTAGTCATCCATAAGTTGTAGGTACTTACAAGGACGTTTTGGCACGTGGCCAAAATCGGAAACAATAAAGTACATACTAATACCATGGTCACAAAACAATTTCACAAATGTTTACCAGCAGCGCTGTCAACGTCAATCAAGCACCAAACGATGTTTGTATAGGTTTGTATCTCTCTAGTGCCTGTAAAATAGACTAAAATACTCTTTCTTGTATACACCTTAAGGGGCAGGCGTAGCATGCGTAGTTCATACAAACGTAATACTTACCAAAATCATTTGTAAATCAAACATATTCTTAAGGTAGTGTAATGAAACACCTTTTCATTACGAACATTACTGTATAATATAACCTCTTGAACACATACAAACTTGGTACACAGCAATATTTAACGAACTATTTCATTAGCTACTCAATATAATAATAAGTATAGGCTGTAGACATCTCGAAGACAACCTTTAGGTTCCGAGCTCCATGAGAATTATAACCTAACAACCAAGCGACACTCCAAACGTCATGTTTCCATCCCGTTCCCTCTATAAAACCAGATAAAACCCGTACTTTTTTAAATAACTGTCAAATGAGATACTTTTAAGCTTCATGATAACACTGATACAAAAATCAATCACATACTTTCACACATTAAATATTAAGTATTTTTAAAATCCACTATACCTAGTATCTTATTAATATTTGAAAATCATGTCAGTAGTGTGTATTTATTTCTATTGGATTCCAGAATATCTATGTTCCCAAATATATATTTTGAAAGGACAATGATATAAAGACGAGATATGAGGAATTTATTTTTTTTATAGAAAACATATTTTTCTCATAACTCTTGTTTAAATCAGTGTCCATTCAAAATATATATTTGGGAACCTAGATATTCTGTATTCCAATCGGAATAAAGACACACTACCATAATATGTTTGATTTACAAATTATTTTGGTATTACGTTTGTATGAACTACGCATCCATAAGCCTCTTAAGATTATAATATGACTATGGTCTCAAACGTAGCTGCTGGGTTCTGGTTCACCCCCGAATCCTTACTCCCAACACAAAATAGACATTTTACTACATATTTCCTTAAAATCTAGACTAAGTTACACTTCGATTATTTCCACAATTACATAACCTAATAAACGACTCAATTCATCTTTTGAACACTATCTGTAAGCAAACAGATGTGATGCGTGTGCGCATTGTTCACACAACGGATGTTGCGGTTTAAAGAATAGGCGCCTATTTGTATTACATCGTTACGCTTTCCTTTCTCCTTGAAACAGTAACAGTCATCGACGTCTGCCTAGTCTTTTCCCAATGAGAAAGAGAAGTCGGATAGGAAACACCGACCTCAACTAGTTAGGGTTTCGTACCAAAATGGTAAAAAGGAACCCATATGGTGAGACTAAGTCTGTCTGTCACACCTGGATATCACAAGAACTACTAATGCTATCAACTTGAAATTTAGAATAGTTTTAGATGACGTTTGCCCAACTATTTTACAAGCAAGAAATAAATTTAAAAAAAAAAATTTTTTGCAAAAGGGACTGAAAGGGGGTCTTAAAAAGTGAAGTGGGGCTACTTGGGCATGTGGGGTATCATACTAAAGAACGCTGTTTGCACATTCTCAAATATCTTTGTTTTGATTAGGCAGCATAGTTTCCGGCTTTTGATGAAATGTAAAAAAAATACCGTTCTCCCTTATCTCCGAAGTTTGCATAGATAAAAATCTGAAATTATTCTATGTGATAGAAGTTTATGTAAAGATTACAGGAAAAATAAAACGATGTCTCTAAATAGCACAGTTTTTCAGAAATCATCAACATCATATATACGTACGGAACCCTCGGTGCGCGAGTCCGACTCGCTCTTGACCGGTTTATTTTTTTTAAATATGATTGACGTGTAAAAGTGTTTGTATATACAACTTCCTTACATCTATCTAAATCTATACATTATAAAACAAAGTCCCCCGCTGCGTCTGTTTGTCTGTCTGTCTGAACGCGATAAACTCAAAAACTACTGCTCGGATTTCCAAACGGTTGTCACAAATGGACGGAGTGACCCTTAATTTGTAATGTAAACTATACCGTTTGGAATGTAAACTATAACTATTAAACAAAATTCATTACGGTTTTGTGTAAATTGGCTGTGATACGACGATTATTGTTGTAAATGTCGGAAAAAATCATGCCGACTGGTAGCTTTTCTGGCATGAGCCACGTAAATATAGATACATAAAATTAATGTTCTACAGGATTGTACATCTTAATAAAAAACTTTTTACGAAAAAAAAACAACCGACTTCCAAAAAAAAACACTACCAAGTGAAAAATAACCTTAATTTCGGAAGTCGGTGTCTTTGGATCTATTTTAGTTTTTTGCCACTGACTTCCGAAACTAAGGTTATTTTTCACAAAAGTTTTTTTATTAAGATGTACGATCCTGTAGAACATTAATTTTATGTATTTATTTTTTATTTTTCTCTTTTTAGTGGGTCAGTTTACAATTTATCTAAATTACAATAGCATAATGTCAACTGCTCATCACCTTTAACAAAATATTGGTTTCCCGATGCAGGGGCGTTAATATTTGAGGAGTTCTCCTGGTATGAACCAGGAGAACTGGAACTGATGGTGACGTCACCATATGCATTGTGATGACCATAAATTGCTTAGCAACCATATTAAAGTGTCTAATCGAATCGCAACAGTGAAATACTTATTATTAAGTAGCTCCGGTGGCCATCTGTGGTCTTCATCATCCGTTCCACTTCTACCGTTATCCGTTCTTCTTCAGTTACTATAAAAAATACTGAAATCAATATAGGAGTGCCAATAAAATTTGAGGATTGTCCTAGATTTCCATGGGATCAGCCCATGGGCGGAGCTTATCTCGCACCCATTTGTAGGGGCGTCCCCACGGGTCTCTGTTCAGAGTCTCCAGCGACTCCTCGCAGGCAAGTCCTCTGGCTCACTCGATCTCTGCTCGGAGGGCGGGCTTTGCCGCTCTGTACCCGTCGTACTGCTCCGCCTTAATGGCTTCCGTATCCGGAGGACGGATACGGAGCCTGCAGTGCCTGGAGTACCGGTGGCGGGTGCTCGCGTAAAGCGGTCAGCTCACGCGACCTCCAGCACACCTGGCGCCGAGCACGTCCGTACTGGAACCGGGACATTGCCACGTCACATATTTCGGACATGGCCTCCCGGAACCACTTCACCTCATCGTTGATGCCGGCAGGCCTGTCCGGTGATGACACCCAGGCCTGCACGATCGAGGCTTCCAGGAGGAGCTCCCGGTCGAGCTGCTTCAGCGCCCACCACGGACCACTCGGGGTCTGTCGGACCGGCGCGCCCGAGGTCTGGGCGGAGACGTCAAACCGGATGTACCGGTGATTGGAATAGGTCTCCACCCCCTCCGTGACGCGCCAGTCAATGACACGCGGTGACAGAGTGGGGCTAGCGAACGAGATGTCCACCACTGATTCAACCCGCATCCGCACACACGTGGGGACAGAACCCCGGTTTAGGACGACCTGTCTCCAGAGCCCAGTCCTCCACCATCCTGCCCCGTATGTCCGTATACCGAGAACCCCAAGCCACGTTCTTGTCATTGAAGTCCCCGAGGACGATCACGGGGTGGGGATGGTACCCGACGACGACGACTCTCAACTCCCCAAGGGAGTTGTGGAACTCGGCGAGAGTTCGGTTCGGGGAGAAGTATACTCCTACCACGACAATCTCCCCGAACCGTGCTGCCACACAACCCCTTCCCCTCTTGACGGTCTCGAGGGACGGGGTACCGGCGGCGGCCAACGAAATTAGGGTCACTGAGCCCCAGGTCCTCCACCCAATCATCCCTGAGCGGGACAAAGTACGGCTCAGCGACCACGGCGCTGTTAATCGACCACTGCGCTCTGGAGCAACAGATCCTGTGCGCAGGCGCAGTGGTTGATGTTCGCCTGGAGGAGGCGAAAGGGGCCATTTTTTGGCATCCCATATCAGCTTCCTCCCTGGCCCTCTGGGATGGCCCTGCCGCGATGTTAGCGACGACGGTAGAGGCGGCAGCGGCTGCGGCAATGGTGGTGGCTGCTGCGGTGACGACGGTGGTGGAGGAGGGCTTGCCCCTGCTCCTGGGTTTGGCGGGTGGAGCGCAGGCCTTGCTCCCAGCCCGGTGATCGGCCGGCTTGCCAGCCACCGCACCTGCATAACAGTGCGGCGTGACATTGCACGAGCCGGCCTTGGCTGACCACAGCGGAAGCATTCCACGCTGCGGTCCACCTCCGAGGTGCACTATACTCCCACGTAGTGTCCCACCCGGCAGCGGAAGCACCACAGAGGTCTGGGTTCCATCAGTTTCACCTGCGCGGATTCCCAGCCCACCCGGAGCCTTTGGCCCTCCCCGGCAATATTTTGGGCCACCGATACGGCGCAGCTCACCGTAATGGTTTGCATACCCGTGGGACGGATGGTGCCCGCCCTCACCTGATCGGCAGAGTACCCTCCGGTCCTAGCCACGGCGGCCACAACGTCTTCCGCCGTCACGCAGTCGGCCAGTGCGTCAGCGGTCGGGCCGCAGGCCGCACTGGTACGGAACCTTAACAATAGAAATGCTATAATGCGCTGTGATTTGGCGGTATATTCAATGTAATAAAAACGTAATTATTTAACAAAATTCTGGCGTTTCATAAAACTAAGTACAAAAACCGGTCAAGAGCGAGTCGGACTCGCGCACCGAAGGTTCCGTATGTACCTATGATGTTGATGATTTCTGAAAAACTGTGCTATTTAGAGACATCGTTTTATAACCCTAAAAATGGTGACCATTTTTATCTTTCAGAACTTGATAAAAAAATATTGTTATTAAAAAAAATAAAAAAATAAAAAATTAAAAAAAAATCAAAAATATGTTCAAAATGGCTTCGGAAAGCCATTTTAAACATATTTTATTGGGCATATTAAACAAAATAACCAACAAAATATGTTATTTTAATTTAAATTTAAATATGCCAGCATAATATCATTTAAATTAATACTTTAAAAGATATCACAGATTCAAAATTACGCGTAACAAAATAATTATGGATGATTGCTACGATAGACAAAACGGCTGAACGGAATTGAATAAAATTAGCACACAAATGGTTAATAACCTAATTAATATCAGTAGTACTTTTCCGTGGGATAGTTTCCGACCTCCACGCGGGCAATGCCGCGGGCAAAGGCTAGTATAGAAATAATAATTTATCAATCTGGGCTCCACGACCCAGTTACTGGGTAACATGATACCCCTTGGTAAGACTGGTTGTCGGAGTTTCCCCTTGATACGGAAAATATTTCGTTAACATGCTTTTTGGATGATGTGCAATATTTAAAAACAACGTGGAATTTCGTGATGGTTTAAAGGTTTACAGAACCACTTTAAGCATCAGGGTAAGATAGGTAAGGACTCATTCAGCCGAAAGACGTCCACTGATGGATTTACACCGGCCTATGCATCGCCACTTCGACTGGTCCTGAGCTTCTTGCATTCAGCAAATTCCTGCTATCTTCATTAGGCTATTGGTCCAACCAGCAAGTGAAGTTTTCAATTGAAACCATGTAATGTGGCTATTAGGCACCATCTTTCTAAGTAAATCTTAGATATGAGTACCGCGTGCATTATTTGCATTAGCGACTCTCTCTGGAGTTTGTGTATCCGCAGTTAGCAAGAGTAGTGTTCAATGTTTTGTCTTCTCTGAGATGAACAAATGATCACAGTGTATTGTTTTTTAGCAAAAGCAGAAGGACGTTGTTCTTGACGTATTTTGTGCACAAATAAACGGTAATTTACGCAATACAATGACATCGTTGGTCACCGTAACTCCGTAATCCTTAAGGTCATAAGTAGCAACCCACTAAAAGTGTTTCACTCGTGTACAAGCTGTACATGGCATCCTTCAAATATTATTAGTAGTCAGTCAATGTATCTTGAAAAAACATTAGCAAACATTGGCAGTAAGCCAACATACATAATACTGTATAGTTATCTTCGACGGTATCTCTATTTAAATGATCTTTTACTAAAAGTTGTTTTCATTGGATACTAATCTTTTTCTGCATTAAAACCTCCTGTGAACAAAACCTTGACATTACCACCTGACCGAAGCACCATTTAAAACGAAAAATAACGTCAATTATCCAAAATGTCACCAAACAAAGCGTGAACCAAATTCTGCCCAACAATTTATTAAATGAATCAAAATCCGTGTACAGCCACATCCGGCTTTTAAATACTATAATGGCTATCTAAGCTGTCATAAAAATAGCGATAAAAATTTAATTTCTGTGCAGTAATGATAGTAAGATGAATGAAGCAGAACCATACCATGGGTCAGAAATCAGAAAGGTGGAACTTCTGCAGTTCCGGACAAAATGACGGCTGTAAGAAGCATTTTAGGAAGATGGTGAAGACATTGTTGGCCTCGAACAGGAAAGACAAGTGGAACACCGGGTCACCGCTGCCTACTGTGGTCGCTATGACAGGCGCTCTGGTCGTCATGGCTATAGTCCTTAGATCCCTGTACTTGATGTTTATCAAACCGGACACTAATAGAGGCGCGATTAACGGGTAATTCGAACTTCTCTAAGAAGACCCACTGACCGAATTTGTGAATGTCAGTAGTTAGTTATTAAAACCGCTTTTATATATTCCAAGTCTTGCACTCTCCTACTTCTTGTCCATGTCTTATGTCACTTGGGGTCGCCGCATTATGTTTTTTTCTCTTCACGTCTCCCCTGTCAGTCCACAACCAGTTTTGTGATTCACTCCATTTCCATTCATAACATCGCTCGCACAATCCATCCATCTCGTCTATGGTTTCTCACTCCGCCTCCATCAATCATCATTTATTTTTGTCCCTCTTCATCACATGCCCACACCACACAAGCCATTCTCTTTCAACTTTTCTGTCGCCTCTTTCAATTAATGTTCTTTGTTCCAGTATTTTATAAATGCACTGAAAATATGACTATCGACTTTCTCCGAACAAAGCAGAAAATCGATCTACATGAGGAACCGTAGACGCAAGGGAGGTGTCTTCTGTGGCGCATAGAACGGTGTGTCTACAATTTAACTGGACAGCGACTTCGTCATCATCTGCAGGCTGGTTGTGTTGGTCATTTTATCATCGCCCAGCGTAACCTGTACCTTAAGCACAGAGAGAACAATTTTTTTTGATACACATTTTGGATTCTAGGTTTGCGTTTTACTTAGTAGTTTGTTTTTTTTTAGGTTTTTGGTGCGTTTCTAACTTTGTCATGATGTGATTAAAAGCTCTTCACAGGCGCGACTTCATATATTGTACCTACAATACATACTTAGGTACATAATGTACTGTTCCAGAAATAGTTCGGCTTTCGGCTTCGTATCCGTCAATCATACAGTCTCTTTTTATAACTCGATTTGTCAAGGCGCAAATATAGGATTTTAGTAACTTTTAAATCTGTTAATACGCTCATATAACGCAAGTAAGTTATGCAAATGTTAAAATAGAACGCATAGGTACACATCAATTCTATAAGTGAATATTTAAGTATCGCGAAATGGGTGTGCGCCACGAACGAACTGAATCAGTCGGACTGAATCAGACCGATTGGCGAATCCCGCATAATTGACATCGGCCTCATCGGCCTCATTGAGGCTGATCGCCGATCGGTGAAAGAGAGGGTATGTAGAAGCCTTGACGCATGGATCAGCACCATTCAGCTCAACCACTTTGAAGGGAACGTAACTATCCAACACACGCGCCACCACCAGCGAGATTTGAGTGAGCATGACATACCTACTCTCAGCCGCCAGGCACATTCAAGTCAATGAAAGACGTACCCAGTAAATGGTAGCTTTATTAGAAGGTACATAGTGTTCACACAATGTGCTATGCAAAACAATACTGTAAATACGAATTGATATCGCGAAGTCAAGATATCGTAAGAATTGAGGAATTTTGCCATTCTTGTGCAATCACAAGGTTAAGTTGGGCCTAATCCAGAAAGATGTGAGCTCCCCAAGTTGTCCAACCAAGTGAAGTGGGGCAGGCCTTGGAGCAAATGCTATCTGCCAATTATACTAAGTTTTCTAAATATTCCCCAAGTTCGCCTTGGCATACCTAATTATATTTTATCGAACAATTTCATAATAATATTAATGGGAACTCTCATGCGCAAGAGGTGCGCGTCTCTTCTACGCCGTGTTCGCGACAGCCCCAACACCATTCTCAGAACGTTGGCTGATAGGTGGGACTCTCCGATCTTGGGGCGGTGGGTACGACTGCATGCAGTCAAGTAGGCATTCCCCAGGATCGGCGTGCCTCACACAGCTTAGAAATATTGTACTAACACTAGTTTTATAAGTTTACACTGTTACTAACATTGGCTCTGAAATAAACGTTTTATTATTATCCTTTATTTCATTAATTATACATAAGTTATGTTTTTAAATATTAGAATATAAAAAATGTAAAAACATTTAAAAATATTAAAAATAGTAGCCCACCGGCATCGGGAACAAGGTCCAAGCTACCGGCGGTCAGGGCTCCAGAGAGAGGAACCTCCTAACAATGCGAGCCGTGTACAGAAGTACCGCTCTCTGAATCAGGCCCTTAATCCAGCTGCCCAACGAGAGCCTCCTTAGGTGTTGGTCGAGGCTCTTGGCAATTAAGCCATTGGCTGATACAACTATCGGCACAATGATTGCTGAGTCTATTATTATTAATAGGATAAATGTGCCTTATTTTGTGAGCCATACAAGTATAACTAATCATTCCCATTTTGATGTCCTAAAATACAAAATAGACAAGTAACTGCGACTCACTGGATGTTCAACGCGGTTGGTCACAGTTCTGACCTAACCCATTTGGTCGGGTGCCCTAGCTTAGTTACTGCGACCAACTTTGGAAAAAAACCAGAAAGTTAAAAAGAGGCTGATCTGCAGACCGTAGCAGGACGTTCTATAGTTTCTACCTACCCCCGTGGAAAGAAGGCTTAGATATGTATTTATGTATATCGTTAAATATTGATTTTTGTATTTCGTTAAAAAGAGGCTCATTTATTTATAACAACGTACCATCGTATATGTGGTCCTGTCTGTGTGGTGCCGGACGTAAAGAATAGCACTCCCCTATTTCTTCCCGTGGGTGTCGTAAAAGGCGACTAAGGGACTTACTAGAGAATGGGCAGCAGCGTTCTCTATGCATTTTTACACCATACTGCGATCGCCAACCCGCCTGCCAAGCGTGGCGATTATGGCAACCCCCTCTTTTGGGGGAGGCCTATGTCCAGCAGTGGACGTCTTTCGGCTGAAATTATGATGATGTTGATGACAATCGTATATCATTCAGATTCAGATAACTTTATTTGCGCAAACATGTGTGTACTATCGGCAAAATTTAAGCATGCTCAGTTAAGAAAATATTTCAGCGGCAAGCGCAGCTAGTGACAGACCACACCCCTTCCTGGTTTCGCCCAATTAGAGGCAATATGCATTTGTGTGAGTACAGGGCGTGTAACAAGAAATAACAACAAACATAAAAATATTTTGTAAAAATCTCGCTTTGTGCATCCTATTGGTCAAAATGCATGCATCGGGCGGTCGAGTCATGAGACGAGCTATGCGATTATCGCCTTAGAGGTGAGCATGCGGAAGTTTGGCCGATAGTACATACAATTATAAAATAAATGCATGCAAGGTATTTTATTTCACGGCGATCTGAAATATAATTAATTAAACAGAGTAGTGTTCCTTACACACACGTATTAACATCGCATTTTTAGAGATAAAATATATATTTTTTTTTAAGTTGGATTATTATCTCAGCGTTGGCAAGTGGCAACACAGATACGTCACTTTTCTTTCGCGCGCTTACATGACATCGCAAGAAAAAATTCGCACTCATCAAATCGTTAATTTCTATTATGTTTACAGTGCTCTTTACTGAAATGATGATCTTTGACAAAGTGTCAATTATGCCAAGTGATAGAAAGTGTAATGAGTGCATTGTTAGTGGAGACCTGAGACGGCCACGAGTCCACGACGTTCATGAACGACATCAGCAGAAAGCAGATAAATACATCAGAGGCAGACTCCTAAACCTGACCCAAGATCCGGAGGCATCCCACAACCTTAATGTGCGAGAGTCTGGCTTTAACTGACCACCTTGTACGTGATACTGACAGCGCTATAATATAAGCACTATGGTGGACATTAACACTGCCTATTGCCAGTTGCTGCAAATGTTATAAAGCATTATCTCTCCAGAGACACGAGATGTCACCAGTATTGTTATCTCAACGATACTAGCTGGATGAGGAGCTGCCAGAGAGGCTCGTGAAGCCCTTAGCGATGTTACTGTGCATAGCTAACTGGTATGCGTTTATTAAGGTACGTGAAAAACATTCAGTGCGTGCGAGACATGCCAGTAACGTGTGACCTTCCCGTTACTAGCTGGATGAAAAGCTAACAGTGTTTATAGCTAACTCGGGTATGTACTTGTAATAACAGGTAAGTCTCATTTCTATGATCAAGGTTAAGAAAATTTAAAAAGGTGGTTTGATAGGCTTTTAACTTAAGAGCATGAACGCTGTGAGTCAGCCTTACCCAACCCTGCACACTGACTGTGTGTTATACACGTGCAAAAGCATTATACACCCTTGTGAGTGCTGGACCCTACCTCCGTACCTGGATTGTTATCATTGAGTATAAAATACTCTTAACAACACTGACTCTTGTCATAAAGGGGGGTTGATATGCTTCTAACTTACGAGTATGAAGGTTGCGAGACAACCTTACTCAACCCTGCACACTGTCTGTGTGTTATAAACTTGCAAAAGCATTATACGCCCTTGTGAGTGCTGGACCGTACCTCCGTACCTGGATTGTTATCATTGAGTATAAAATACTCTTAACGACACTGACTCTTGTCATAAAGGGGGTTTGATATGCTTTTAACTTACAGTATGAAAGCTGCGAGACAGCTTAGTCAACCCTGCACACTGCCTGTGCGTTTATACACTCGCAAATCATTTGTTATTATTGAATATAAAATACTCTTAATATGCTCATAGCATGTTATCCCACCACTATGTGACCTAGCTCTCGCATCAAGGACAATACTATGGAAGCACACCTCGCCTCAACAGGTTACTTTTTATCAGCCACCTAGGTGGCTTAATTATCCTGACCTACAAATGATACCTATTTTGTAAATTTTTACACTCATACATCCAAATACTATAAGTACAGGATATGTTAAAATGATTCTGTGATGCAATGGCTGACGGTACAAGATACTTTTGCAAAAATTATTATGTGATACAACGGCAGACAACAAATGCTTCAGATATCTATGGAAATTTCCTTAAATGTAACTGAAATGAACCAAACCCATACAAAGTATTATTCAATGCTCCCTTAATTATCTATAAGGTAAAAGCTGTACTTTCAGATTCCTCTCAACTGAGGGAACAAGGGATTGACATAAACAGGGGGGCTGGTTACCTCTATCATAGGGACAGCAATGACTGACCTTATGCTCATGAAGAACATAATACAAACACAAACTGCGGACTGACTCGGCTGATGCAACAAAAAACACCTGCCAATATAAAAAATAATTAAAATATAAATAAATAATAATATAATACTACCAAATTAAAACCAGAATAAAACTAATATTGCTTCAAAAATTGACATGATTGCTAACTTACTATACTTGAAAAACAAACAGATACAATAACAAACATGGGTATATAATTTTATAGCCACAAACAATAATAATTAATTAATACATATTAAACCCACAAGACATTCACTCTTGCTATCTAACGCTATCAATCTGGTTTTTTTTATATTATCTATTTAGAATGATTTCTTTGATATTATTATTATGATAATAGAGAAACTGAACCAGTCCTTTTTGAGAAAATGTACCTAAATAGCACAACAGGAGTTGACTTGTTATAGTAAATAAGAAATAAAACATCCTACAACTGGGTACAGAAATCAATCAATATGGAAAACAAAGATGAATGACCACTGACCCTGTTATCGGCTGTGGGTACAAAGATACAATAACCTATTTGATACCTATCAAAATTCAATACCTCAACTTCTGAATACCATTTCAGCTAGTAAAAACCGAGATGAATTAAAAATGCATTAAGTACAGATTTACAATGAATTTGTACATTTTAGAAACAAAATAGAAAATTCAGTTTCATTCTGAACCTAAAACTGGTACTTAACCCCTCCTAGGGCAGTGAGAATTCCATTACAGGTACTTAATTGACAGAAAATTACAAAGCTCCCAAATATAACCCTATTACTTTATACTGCTAACCTGTACACTATTCAATTATTTTTCAACCTATCAAAATAGATAGGTATCTACTTATATGATTTTATTCTATAGGTACCCGCAGGATTCTTCCTATGACCAGATAGGTTAAAAATAAGGGTTCATTATAAATACATTGTCTAATAACTTCTTTAATAGAATTCTCATACTTCAACTGTATCTTATAGCTCTGCTGTATTGACCTATAATAAATGTAATCAGTGGTCTTGACTAAATTACCAGTAGTGAGTGACACTTAGGTACCGAAACAAGATTTCCTACCAACCCACCCTGATTATTTATTCGTCAAAATATCAAGACCGACATAATAAGCACCTTTAGACAGACACCAATTTACGTGTACAAATCGAAAATCGCCCGAAAATTAACCATGGAGATCTAACACCTTGAAACAAGTGCCTTGAAATAACTATATTAAAACAAAAGTAAAAGTTTATTTACATAACATTACGCCCGCATTCCCAGAAGGGCCAGACAGAGATGGGTGAACTTATTCAAAGGCTATAAAACCAAAATGTCTAATTAAACATTTAATCATTCCAACCAAGTACTAGACTACACATTTAGCAGTACCTAGATAACAATGATAATCACAACACTAAAGTAAAACTGTCAAGGAAACAAAGGGGGGGGCGGCGCATTGTGAGGATAAAGTATTGATGGATTGTGATTAGAACATGAACAAGGCCAGGCATACCATACAATCAATGCAGGCACCATGAACAGAAATCCCTAAAAATTTCTTCGTTCTTAAGCACATTGTACAGTGAACATAACCAATTTATTTTAGTTTGTAAACGCACCCACAATACAGGAGAAATTCCTAGTGTGGGGCAAAGTTTTTATTATAAAAAATAAAAAAAAATAAAAAAAAAAACACAACTTCCTCACCTAAGGCATATATTATAACTCAATTTAATGCCCCATAGATGAAACTAATCTTTTCGATTAGCTCTCAACTTGTCAAGTAATAATTATTTTGACTCTTTGCTAGCAGAACGTATGAAAATCATGTGGAAGTTAGAATCCCTTTGATCATAAGTACTTGAAGTAAACGGTTTCACTATAAATTAAGAAATATATTTTCTTTTTTTTTTAAATTCTATTAAGTAAATGGTGCTTACAAAACTTAAAACTGATCAAGTCAAAAGCTTCATCTATTCAGCCGAAAAACATCCACTATTGGGCAGGCCACATGGGCCTCCCCCAAAGGGGGGGTTTCCCATAATTGCCACGCTTGGCAGGCGGGTTGGCGAAAGTGTCAAAAGCTTATCCAGCGCCAATACAACGCAAAAAAAAAAAAAAAGAGTTTTTAACAACGATCTGGGCAACAAAATCTGCCACCTCAGTGACTAAAACACTTATTATAATACGCAATTAAACGTAATAATAGAGTTCATGAGCTTAGTGCAATCTCACTCAGTAAGTTCCACACTGAATCCCAAATAAGTGAACGTTAAAGCTTATGGAGACATATAAGGCTGCTATTCCCAGTCTCGAAAATATTCAAAAGTATTCAATCTCACATACAGAACAAACTTTACTAAACAAGATGGCTGCCGTTTTGGCTCTAATTTTGACTCTGTGGACTAATAAAACAAATACTTCATTATAACCGTAAGTTACGATAAGCGAAATAGTAAGTTAAAGTAATATTAATCCTTTACCTCTCACAGTACAACAAATACAACAGCTCAACTTAAAGTTGACATCAATTGAGACAAACGCAATGTGGGTTTTCTCGATGTTGATTATGCCTCATTGCTGACTAACAATAGCCAGGAATAGGAATAATAATTATATAAAATAGGAATTCTAATTCCTAACAAAGTAACGGTAATGAACAAAAATAAAAAGTACCTACTTAACAAACCAGAATATTTATAACCAGATATTGCAGACAACTCTAAACATCTACTCTGTTTAATTAATTATATTTCAGATCGCCGTGAAATAAAATTGGGAATCAAACGAGCTTACCTCTTAAGCGAAGTCTTGATTCTAATTTTATGAACGGCGATCTGAAATATAATCACCCACCCGCCACTAGCTAACAACCCCAACGCTGCAATAATCAGTCTACCTAATTCACTTATCCTTTCAGAAAACCCTAGTGAATGTAAGTATGAGGAACTACTCTGTACAGAAAACAGAGCTTGTTCCTTACTTAAGGATCTCTAAAATAAGTGACGTATCTGTGTTGCCACTTGCCAACGCTGAGATAATAATCCAACTTAAAAAAAAATATATATTTTATCTCTAAAAATGCGATGTTAATACGTGTGTGTAAGGAACACTACTCTGTTTAATTAATTATATTTCAGATCGCCGTTCATAAAATTAGAATCAAGACTTCGCTTAAGAGGTAAGCTCGTTTGATTCCCAATTATAAGTACATGGAGTTGTGCTAACATGTTTACCATATTAACCACATCATTCATTTTTTTTTTTTCGTTATTGTGCTTATTATTGGAAGGTCAATACGTTTTTAGATAATCAATTAAATAGGTATTTCCCGTTCGCCTTTTATAATATGGCACAGAACACAGCAGTATACTCGCACTAGTTAGCAATAACAGCTAATATTATTTCTGATAACGAGAAGAACGTGGAGAACGTAGTGGGTAGCATAATTGTTTAAAATATAATACTTATTTAAGATAGATTTTGATTTTGTATTGTGCTACTGTTTGTTTTTCCTTAAATAAATAAACTGCCGATGTATTCTGTAAGAATCTCACCGTGAAATCCAAGGTGAAGTGAGCTTGAAGTGAGCTGTCAATAGTGTCAATCCCTAGGGATTCGTATAGCCTATGGTGGAATGACAGCTCACTTAAATCTCACTTCATCTAAGATTTCACGGTGAGATTCTTACAGAATAGACCGGCTGGTGTCAAAGTCCTGTTCACACGGCTACAGACAAGCTATACATTTACAAAACATTTACAATTACAAAACTAATGAAAAAGAAATCATGAATGACACGATGCGATGACACGACTCGTCATACGACGCTGTCGTAAACAAGGTTTCGTTGCTGGTACGAGTCATAAATAATGCGTTTTAATTAGTATAGCGTGTGTCGACACGAATACAACAGTAACTGTTACTATAAATAATTATCTAGGTACCTACTAACTGCTGTTTCGACAGCGGTAATAGTGTAGGGAGTCGAGAAGCTTCTACATGATTCGGATTTGAATGGGTTCCTCTCTGTTGACCATACGGGATCTGATGATTCGTTTATTATTATTTTAATTTTTTTTTCAAACGTTGCCCCACACTAGGAATTTCTCCTGTATTGTGGGTGCGTTTACAAACATTTAAATTCACATACACAAACAGCCAGACCCGGAACAACTACTTGTAGGTCATACAAATATTTGTGCCGTGCGGGAATCGAACCCGCGACACGCAGCGCAGCAGTCAATCGCTTAACTAACTGCGCCAACCGTGCCATTAGGCTGAAGACCTTTAAATTTTGGACCCATATTTTATTCATTTATTTCTTGGATCGCCAACAGAGGCTAGGTACACAATTACATACACGTTAACATAAACAGGGACAAATGTAAGTATATAGGAGACCACATCATTCACTTTTATCAAAGACATTAAATTATTTACGGAAGGCGACGATAACCGACTTTTAATGATTTTATACTGAAGATCACGTCTAAACGAGAATTTTTTAATAACTTAATATGTGAATATTTTAGATTAGAGAGTGTAATTAATTTGTAAAGTTATGTCTAACGCGGATAAAAAACTGAGAATGGCGCAAAACCTACCAAGCGTATTCTTCTGAAACCTTCACCAATTTAAAGATAATTTAACTATTGATCTTTTAGTATACGCGTTTTATTAAAATAAATTTTGTTTTGTGCATAATAAATTAATATTGCGTCAAAATGGGGACAGCGCTCCTTGATGGGCGAGTCCTATTACTGGCTGAACGTACGACGCGTTGCGTGAGCTCAGTACATAACACGCAAGCTAACCACTCAAGGTCACTGGCATATATCTGCGTCTTAACAATAGACGGGACATAGCGAACAAAATTGTAATCCGATACATTTGTCCTAGTGGGCAAAAGTCGCTCAGTCTAATGTGCAGGCGTGCGCCTGCATGTCAAATCGCATTCGTGTTCACAAAAGAAAAATATTTTCTAAGAAAATATTGTGCATTACGATATACCTAGTTAGCTAGTGTATTTGTGCATTACGATAATGATTGCAAATCTCGTTATGGTAAAATGACTGGACCTAACTTCGGTTTATTTAGATAGCGTCACTGAGAAATGGCATCACATCATGGAGCACACTGGTTGTTATGCTCCATGCAGTTTTTCCTCAGAACAATGCGTTTTTCTATGACATTTCTTTGCATAGCCTCTCTACAATATGTAACAAAAACCCGGTTGTTGTTCTACCTACGTTTTAAGAATCGGTATAAATACGTACTCGTAATATAGCAAGTCGTTTTCTCTCAGCACATCTGACATTGGCAGAATTGTCGACACCGGCATCATTGCCATAAAGAAAAATAGAATAGAAAGCAAGTCATTTATAAAAACTGTTCAACAAAAATAAATATTTAATTATTAATATTTGTAATGTTTAACTGATTTCTTACTTCTTTAGTTCTTTGATTTTGACTTCTCGACTAGCCAATTCTTATTTTTTTTTCATTCCACCAATGTCTGCAGTGTGCTTGTAGGTGTCTTTGAGGTTAATGTAAACTTACGTCCCTAAAAGGAACAACAGGGTTTTTGTTACACACTGTATAGTCCATAGGTATAGTATTTGACTTTTATCTAGGTAGTACAACAAGTGTGTCAGATACGAAAAAACATTAAAATAAATCAAAATACAATACAGGAAAATCATGCACAATAATGAAAAGTAGCACAAATTGATTTAAAACAATTTCAAAAAAATAAAATACTTAATTAAAAAATTGCGAAGGCCTAAGCAGGCTGGGAAATCTGTGAGGAAATGTCAAAATATTAAAAATTCAAAGAAATCCAAAGTGCTCTTGCTTGTGAACATGATTTAGTTTTAATCAATGGTTTAAATGCAATTTTTTTTATTTGACCAGGAAATTGCTATGATGTTCTACAAACTAGGCACTTTGCCTTGAGTATTTTCAAGTAACTAATGTTTTGTTGTTTGTACAGTCGACCGAACGTCAGTTGTAACACTTTGACTGAGCTGGCCTAGCGTAGTAGTCTAGTTCAATAAAAATCGTGGTCAGCTTATACTGGTTTTGTTACCACTGACGTGCGGCTTGCTGTACCAGTAGCAGAGAGATCAGACCTTCGCCTTACTGGAGTCGTTTTCAGTTTTAGCAATTTTTATTTGATTAATCATACACTTTTAAGTTTTCTTGATACGCCTTCTTTAGCGTAAAATTCTAGACAAACAACCCTAATGGGTTGTTTGTCAAGAATTTTAATAATAGCAATGCAATATAGCCGGGTACCGGGTAATAAAACATTCCGCCTTATAAAGATTAGATCACACAGCATCCTTGAACTTTAGATAACTGTATACATCCTGAAGATAAAAGCTAGTTTAATTAGTAATTAAGCAATATAATGCCAACGTGTAGGCGTCTGTTCGTAATGTTTTGTGCCAGGCGCTTTACTTTGTGTAAATTATTGAATCACCACTGCTCTCAAAACGGTGAAGAAAAACATCGTGAGGAACCTGGGATGTCCTAGAACCAAAAATTCGAAGACATGTGGCATCTACCAAATTAACATTGTAGTTGAAAAATGTTCTCCCATACATCGATGTACGTCACGGTCAATTCTCCAACTGAAAATGTAAGTTAGTCGACTATTACTCGTTAACTTGCAAACCCTACTTAACTGTAATATGCTTTTAATTTCATTATATAAACTACTGCCATGATTTTTTTCAGATATCCAAAAACACAACCATATAGCTGGTAAGGGGGCACACTTGACTCTAACAAAAAATAGCACTTTCAAATTTAATTTTACGCAAACGGATCCCTGAATCAAAACATGTTTTTTATAACTCTGCAATATTTTCAAACGGCCTATCCAACGATCTATGGTTCTATTGCCAACGATAAATACTTCTTTTTTTTTTCAAGAATTTGTTTTACCACTTGTTGGCGTGATATATACTCATTATTACTCATGCCATCCAAAGGGGTTGAAAGTAGTACAACATAAAATAAGTATATTCTGCGCAAGCAAAGAAATAACAGCTTCGTTTAGTACCTAACCAAACCAATAAACACTGCAACGGTTCTTATCCCACGATTTTCTACAAAGCTTTGGCTCACTAATAGATACGCAATAGAGAGTGTAAACCTCCATCATAGCTGCAATAGGTGACCAAAGACAAACAAAACACAATACACCAAGAACAACCACACCTCGAGACACCATTCAAAATTGATAATTACAAGCTACATACGAATTCGTATCAAACACACGATTAGGCCAACAATCCTTCATAACATAATCTTACAATCTCGGTACAAATGGTCAACCTTTCATCAAGTAAGTAGTAATTGTTTTAGCACGGAGCAAAAGGTCTCGGGTCAAGGTGCCCACCGATGGGCATTGTTCGATTAATCTGATCAGGTGAGGTCACTTCCCGATGACTTCAGTTGAAACTGATCGAACTGCTTGATAGGTAGTCAATAGTGAAGTTGTGAAAGAATTTAGTGAGTGGCTTTTGAATTGGAGTGACAAGGGTAAGTTGGTACAGCTTAGTGACTAACTGGACTTGATCGAAGACATGGATTACTTTTTTAGGATTCCGTACCTCAAAAGAATAAACCGGATCCCTTAGGACCACTCGTGTGTCTGTCTGTCTGTCCGTCTATCACAGCCAATTGACTCCGTATCTACTGGACAACTCTTAATGATTTTTAAAAGCAGTTATCCCTTCGTTAACAGTTATAATTATAATTAAAAGTATACCATACAATTTCAAATGCCAAACTGCATCCGGTGATGGATTTTAATTAATTAGTTAATATCTAATTTTATACGATTTTATTTGCATTTTTTTGCCATACGTTGTGTCATCGCCGCGCATCTCTTTCTTTTGTATGCAATCTGACAATGACAGCTTGCGTGTTCTGTACTGAGCCCACGCAACGCCCAATTTGACGCATTATTAATTTATTATACACAAAACAAAAGGTATTTTAATAAAACGCGTATACTAAAAGATCAATAATTAAATTTTCATTAAATTGGTGAAGGTTTCAGAACAATACGCTTGGTAGATTTTCCGTCATTCTCAGTTTTTTATCCGCGTTAGACATTACAAATTAATTACACTTTCAATAAACATAAGCTAAAATATTCACATATTAAGTTATTGAGAAAATGCTCTAATTTGCATATATTTTATTCAAATCATTAACACTACTTGTTTAGACGTGATCTTCAGTTTTGTATCATTAAAAGTCGGTTATTGTCCCTTAAAATTAATCTAAACTACAGACCACACAAGCCTACGATCGAACCAGATCACATTAACACCAATTAAAGAATTCACCTACCTACGAGTATCATACCAAGGTAAACCCCGCCTTTCACAGAACCATACAAATACCACAATAAAGAGTTTAATCTAACCGGTTACTATTAAATATTAACCTTTGACGAGCCGCGTGTGAGTTGTCAAAACATGACGAATGGTACAGCCGGACAAAAGACTGCTATTAATATTAGAGACCTTGACCTAACGAGGTTTAGCCAGATGAATGGGCTGGTTGCGTTCTTGTGATCGTGTTGTACACGCACTTACTGTTCGGTACATTGGTAATAGATTTTGAGGCTATGTGTAGAAGACAAGCTGATAAACAATAATGTGTATATGTAGGTATGTGATAAGTTGATAACCCACAAAAACTCAAATTGGGAGGAGATACTGATGTATTCTGTAGCCTAACAGCGTAACACACGTACAGTAGGAAGCGGTTTCAATTTGACAGTTCAACAACAATCCCACCATTTTGGTTACCCATTGATAGGGTTTTCGATAGGGTTTTTCTAAGCGGTAAATCAAAAACCCTTAAGATAAGGGTAACCTTTTTGAACGGCTTAATTTATAACCCATTCAAATTTGTAACCCGTTTTGGTCAAATTTGGTCCCGGGTTTGGATTCGGTTTTTCTAAGTAGTTAATCAAAAGCCCATACGGTGTGGCTACTATGTAGCCAAGCTAAAATGAACTCTTTAGTATATGCAATAATGATCATAGATGTTTTTTTTTACTATAAAAAAAAAATTAAATTCAAATATCTCGAAAACGGTGCGTCCTTGGCAAAAAATAACAGAAATTTAACCCTGTGTGCCACCACCCGTGCAAGCACCATGCCAACATGAATATAAGTAAAAAAAGAACCAACATTAATTTAAGGAAAAAATACCATTTCTACTGGCAGAAAATATAGTGTGCCATAGCCCATGTCATGTATAAGGTTTTATATCGAAGAAGATTCTCAGGGAAAATGCTGTAGACGTCCCGAAATCAATACAAGACACTTCTGTCTTCTAAATATTAGATTCATTCCTTTGCTTGCCTTCTTTTGTCGTAGCTCGAGATCACATTCAAATAGAGATACTTCAATGTAACTCTCGTAAATTCTTTGGAGCTGGTGGAAGTTGAAATTTGCAGAGACGCTACTTATTATACAAGCTGTGCCTAAAGCGATGGCTCGAAGACCAAGCTCATTCACTCTCTTTCTCTCCCTGGAGTGCCCTGGACATAATTTGCAGCTTTTAACAGCATCAGCAAAAGTCAGCATTTTGTACCTAGGTACTCATGCAACACGTAGTCATAATAATGTCCGTTATATTGTAAAGTTCATATAAATGTAAAGGTTAAAGATATTATCAGCACAAGTTCATAGAATTTAATATGGACGTCAGTTATTTTATAGATATTACGGCGGGAAGCTTGTTTAGATGGGGATTTCTATT
Source organism: Tiliacea aurago (assembly GCA_948098905.1). Taxonomy (NCBI): domain Eukaryota; kingdom Metazoa; phylum Arthropoda; class Insecta; order Lepidoptera; family Noctuidae; genus Tiliacea; species Tiliacea aurago. The sequence continues at coordinate 1,597,715 of OX402583.1, read as the reverse complement.
TAGAGAATAATCAAGATAAAATATTACATATATTGTTGTTTATAATTCTACAGCTTTCTTTATCATAGACACTGGAAATTCCAGACTTAATTTTTCATGCGATTTTGTAGATTGGTAAAACACCTTAGTAGAGGTATTTTACCAATATACAAAATCGTATAATATTAAGGTATACTTTTGTAAGTAATAAGTTTACTTAGAGTAAACTAACAAAACCTATTGGTAAAGGAACTTACGGACACTCACTACGACCTACCTGCTGAAAATGTTAACCACGTAGCTTTTTTTTTTGGTGGGAAATTATCAAATAGCTTCTCCCGCTCTGGGCGGAGCGGGAGGTCGTGTCAGACTTACTTTACTGACTAAAACCCACCCGTGTTCCTTCCGTTGCCTGTGTGCCAGGGCCACGATATCCCTTTCGGACAAACTCGCAACCCTGGCAGGCATTGGTCCTAACGGACCCCGTCAGTTGGTGCTGACATCTCTTTGAGGCGCGCGTGGAACATAACGCGCCGTCGACCCGGGCCTGGTTCTTATCGGACGGTGAGCTACCTATCGCTCACCGTCCGCAAGCCCGCGCCTACGGTGGCCGGAAATCGACTTACGACTCCCGACGCCCGGGGCGTCTCCTGCGGCGACTAGGGGCGTGAGGGCGCGAACTTTGCCTCTCCCTCACGCGTTCCGCCTCCTCCTTCGCGAGCATTACTGCTTCACAGAAGGAGGCGACGGCCTCCCATGCAGTCTCGCTCCGAACCATGGCCTGAACCAGGGCCGAACGCGAGAGATCGCCGCCGCCGATAGCCTCCGTGAGGACACGGCGGTGCTTCGCCCAAGCCGAGCAGACCTCCACCGTATGCTCCACCGTGTCCTCCGGGCGATCCACACAGTGGTGACACCCGGGCGTAACCACGTAGCTATGTTTTGGACTCTAATTTAAATTTCCTGGCCATCCTCCTAGTCAGCCGAGTCAGGTCTAATTCCGAGTTAACTTGAGGTTATGAAGGTATGCCAATCCAAAAACAGGCATCAAAATATTTTCAGCGACTCAGCGTCCGAAACAACTTTCTCAAATCGTCTTACGCAGCTTTTCCAATGAATTACTTAAATGTAAAGTTACTTAACCTACTGCAGCACTGATAACGAGGGTCGAGCTTCACTTACATTACACACTTGATTATACACATTATTATATATTTCATATTACTCCATTTCCCTTATTATTTGCAACAGGTATTTACGCGGGTCCGCGTATCACTGGTCAGTTTCCCTCCGTCGTCAGTTTATTTAATTCGCCAGTTTCGTTGATTAGTCAGTTTCACTGATTGGTCAGTTTTACCGATTAGACAGTTGCGTTAACTCGACATTTTCCAGTGTTTTCCAGTTTTCGTCGATTCGTCAGTTTGGTACTCATAAGGGAAAAAGTTTCTACATGTTGAATAAACACATGTGGATAATATAATCTGCTGTAAAGAAATCCAGCCTTATTAAAATCAAACTTCAGTTTATATTTTTAACAAAACTTATAATAAACCAATAGGTATTGAATACAAATGTGTACTTAACTTTTAACATTACTTAACTGAAATCTGAATACAATACGTCACGTTATGTCGTAAAAATATATATTACTTAAGTCAGTTTGACAATTTCACAAAATGAATTTGTATAATATTCCCTAATTATGTCTGAAAATTATCAAAGCGATCACATATTTATTTAAATTAGCAGACGTGTTTTCACTTTCTACCGACTGTACTTTGGCTGACGAATTGAATAAAACTGACGAATCGACGAAAACTGGCAAACACTGGAAAATGTCGAGGTAACGCAACTGTCGAATCGGTAAAACTGACCAATCAGTGAAACTGACTAATCAACGAAACTGGCGAACGACTGAGGGAAACTGACCAGTGTTACGCGGACTCATTTACGCTACAACTTTCGCTAAATGAAGTTAATAATAACAGTATAATGAGTCGCCCTGTATAACATTCCGTGTAAAGATTCAAATTCAGGTTTAAAAGCAGGTACATAGGTACTCTTTACAGGTTCCTACTCTAGTAGCTAAGTACCTATGTCCTTCTACAAGCTCTTACCTAAGTAAGTAATAATAATGATGTCAAGCTTTTGATAGCTTAAATACCTACCTCATGAAGAGGACATACCCACCCAGTCAATGCCATGCCAGGGGAAGATGCTAAATTCCACAAGACATGAAACTTTTTAGTATACAAGCCGTGTTCCCGGTGGGATCCCCATCGGGAACATTGAAACTTTCAACCCACATTTCAAATTTATCGTTTTGAATTTTATAAAATGCACTAAGCCTATAGATATAGATCCAGCGGTTAAAGACTCGTGGAGACCGGCGCGACAAGGGCCGCACTGCCTGTCGTGAAGTTTTGTGCGTTGACGTTGTGTGTCAGTGAATGAAAGAATTTAAGATATTTTTCATAAAGTAGAAAACTAATTTTCTAAAAACTTTATAATGTTATTGCTGTTTTTTCTGTTCCGTGGATGCAATATGAAGTTAAAATGTACAATATTTTTATTTAGGTACAGATCTAACTTGCCATAGCAAACTGCAGGGTATATAGACCATGCCTCCGTTGGATTCATAACCAAGTTATTATTATGATCTGTGTTATTTTGAAATGCTTGGGTGAGCCACTCTTGCGCAACTAATTATAACATGAGTCCCTAAACGAATGTTGACGTAATCACGTAATAAAGAAAGTGATGTCCTTAACCGGAGCTACGTGCATGCGCACTGAATGATAAGGTCGGTTGTGCCATGGTTTGCCATGTGTGGTGGACGAAATTACCCAAAGCTTATCAATGGATTTGATCAAATAACGTAATAGGTATCACAGGCACTGGGATACCCCTTTTCTGCTGCTGTAAAGTTCCTCTACCGAACATATACAAATAAATGCCCATTATCTTCAAACTGACTGGAAAGCTGTTGGTTGTTGATCCCCTAGCGTTGACAATCGACCTGTCTGATCCAACCGGCTATACAAATATATTAAATAAATAAAATACTTAGCCCTGGTCACCAAGCGAAGCAGACTTTAGCAGAAGTGTCATTACGGTGAAGGTCTGCCCGACTTGGGTGGAGCACCGCCGTGTCCTCACGGAGGCTATCGGCGGCGGCGATCTCTCGCATCCGGCCCTGGTTCAGGCCATGGTTCGGAGCGAGAGTGCATGGGGGGCCGTCACCTCCTTCTGTGAAGCAGTAATGCTCGCGAAGGAGGAGGCGGAACGCGTGAGGGAGAGGCAAGGTTCGCGCCCTCGCGCTCCTAGTCGCCGCAGGAGACGCCCGGAAGGAACACGGGTGGGTTTTAATCAGTAAAAGTCTGACGAGCCCTCCCGCTCCGCCCAGAACGGTAGAAGTTATTTGATAATTTCCCACCCAAAAGAAGCAGAAGTGTCATAATTCGGTTCTTGCAAAGCATAAGGTAATGATTAGGTCATTACTTTATGCTTTGCAAGTAACGAACTAACATGACTCTACCATCTGACTGTTTACCTACCCAATTTTGTGGAAGCACTTTCAGCATAGCAACACTGCCATTGCGTGCGCGCCGATCGTCGAAAGAATGCAAGGCGCACGGCGGAAATACTTCGTTTATTTAAATGTAGGTCAAAACTCGGATTAAGGTGACTAATATTATAACAATTTAATTCATATTCAATACGTGTGCAATAGATATAAAATTATCTAGTCATGAATCAGAACGAGAAAAGAATAATTTAACGTGCTGCATTTGTGCAAAGAAACAAATAAAAATTATTTATTGTTGAGATGACCTAGCTATTTATTTTTTTACTACTTACTTGAGTAGTAAACGAAAACAAATTATATCCTACCAAAGTTATTCAATTTTGTATCAGTTCGGAGAAAACTAGGTAAGTATAGAATAATATGTCTCGCGAACTTTATTCATTTCATTTTATGACTTAGCAAGAGCCATCAAATTCTTCTAACTTACCTCAAAATCAAAATATTTTATTTCACATGCACATAAAAAACACCAGACGCTAGCCTAGGTGCACGCTATTTATTAAGTAGTGGGTGCACGGTTCCAATCGGTCGTTTATTATGGACAAGAGCCGGCAAGAAACTCCCCGGTTACTCTTTTAAAAATAATTTGGCTCTTACAATGTTTTCAAATTACAGTGTGGGCCCGTTAACCAGTAACAGGTACTTAAAAAAATTGAAAATGGTCACAAATCTACAGTCTATAATCAAATCAAATCAAATCATTTATTACAGATAAAAAAAAACCGTAAAGCAAAATAAAATAAAATAAAATCACAAACTTATAGAATTAAAATCAAAATTAAAATCAAAATTAAAAACAAAATTAAGATCAGAAATTAAAATTTAAAAACAATATTATCATAAAAGTTACAATAAAAATTAATGATGACTTCTTGGCGGGAAAGTGAAGCGTCATGTTCAGCAGTTTGTTTAATTTTCCAAAATTAGTGTTTAGCCGAATATTCATGTGTAATAATGGTGGATTATTAACCATTAAGTGTTTGTGAACGTGCATTAGTGTAGGCAAATGAAACAAAACAGTGCAACTTCGCTTCAAGTTCTCTCAAGAAGTCCGCGTGAGGACTCAGTAAAGTGCCACATCTTTACTGAAACTCAAGGGGAGTAGGCGGGGATATCATCATCATGCATTTATAATTCATTTCATCAATATTATACAAGAACTAACTTGACATTGGCTAAATGCACAAACCGTGCGATGCCAGAAGGAAAAAAAAAAAAAAAAAACAAATTAATACACCTAATACATTATTATAATAAACGCAGGCGCTGGCATGAAGCTGCAGCCACCTCCGCAAAAAAGGCGAGTCCCACCGCTCGGACAACACACTCAGGAGCCCGTTCGAGCCACGGCGCAGAAGTGACGCACTCCTTTTTCTAATTATACCGTGGAAATCATCAGTTCTTGCCTCAGCGAACATCGCAGACGCGCTACAAAACCGTGGCCGCCCGAACAGAATTCTAAACATAACTATAGCCTACAACGTTCACAAAACAATAAAAAAATCTATAAAAAATATTATGAAAATAATAAAAGTAAAACCTTGTTAAAAATAAATAATAAGCTGACCCGACGAACTTCGTACAGCCTTATACTGACAGCAGCGCCACCTACCGGGTAAAATTGTGTTTTCAAACCATCCAGGAAACCGCCAAAATATAAATACAAAATTTCAACCAAATCCGTCCAGCCGTTTAGGAGGAGTTAGGTGACAAACACACGTACAGAAGAATTATATATATTAAGATAGGTATTTCAAATATGTAATGAAAATATTATAATTATCAAAGAAGTATGTAAAAAAATTAAATTAAAATAAACAGTAATTTGGGAGAAATTACCTTGCGATATTGTATGCCCTACCCCTAATTGTGGGCGCGTTTACAAACATTTAAAACTCACATACACAAACAGCCAGACCCGGAACAACTACTTGTAGGTAGGTCATATATGTATTATTGTTCCATGCGGGAATCGAACCCGCGACACGCAGTGCAGCAGTCAATCGCATAACCACTGCGCCAATCGTGTCGTCTTGTGTCGACTTGTGATTCTGCTTCAGCTTTATTATTCTCTCAGCTTTATTATTCTATAAATTCTTTATTATTATTCTAGAATAGATTGAAAGAGTAGCCTAATAAAATTAGCAACATTATCCTTATCCCATTAGTTGTGATTAGGACTGCGGCCCGAACACGGGCGTGTCAAGACGTTTGTGACAAGACATGATAAATTATGTCATGTCAATTTGTACCAGCATTTTATGACAACACAGTTTTATCGCTCAAACTGTGATAAAATGTGCGACTCAAGTCATGTCACAGTAGGCCTTGTCGCCCCGCTGGTGAGTGTCAGTTCCTTAGTTAGACTTAGAAGTTTAAGGTGGATGCCACCTTTTTTTTAATTTTGCCTCTTACTCACGCGTTCCACCTCCTCCTTCGCGAGCATTACTGCGTCGCAGAAGGAGGTGACGGCAATGCACTCTCGCTCCCAACCATGGACTGAACCAGGGCCGGACGAGAGAGATCGCCGCGCCGCCGCAGATCGCCTACGTGAGGTGCCCACGGTGGTTCTCCGCCCAAGCCGGGCGATCCACACAGTGATAACACCCGGGCGTTTCCTCCCGATTTATCCTGAACAGGAACCTCCCGAAACAACCGTGTCCGGTGAGGACCTGCGTCAGGCGGAAGGTGAGGACGCCGTGGCGCCTCTCTAGCCACTCCTCAAAGAGGGGACATAAGTCCCCTCTTTGGGCACGCCACAATTGTGGCGTGCCCAAAGGTGGATGCCACCAGGACCTCTGAGGTTGACTATTTGTTGGCTCTGTCAACTTCATAAATGGCGGCAAAATTGATGACAGTTGTAAATTATGATGCTGACTGCGCCTACGGTTTGTGTTTTGTAATAGTTATGTGGTTGTTCAATATTTTTCTGCAGGCGCCGATCATTCACTTGTGCGTTCGCATTTCTATGTATTGTATACTAGCTGTTGCCAGCGGCTTCGCCCGCATGGAGGTTAGATTATCCCACGGGAACGTACCTACTACCAGGATAAAAATCGTATGTCCTAATCCAGGGGGGGCTAAAATGGACGCTTTGGCAGAATCATGTGATCTGCGTACAATTCATAGCCCGCAATTCATCTGTTTGACAGTTTTGTATGGAGTTTCGTAAAATAGGCCACAAATTACGAATTGCTCTATTGAAGTCTAATGTCAAATAGCAGCTGTCAAACAGATGAATTGCGGGATGTATGAATTGTACGCAGATCATATTATGATTCTGCCAAAGCGTCCATTTTAGGCCCCCTGGTCATAAACATCCAAATTTGTTCAGCCATTCTAGAATGAAAGCGTAACAAACAAACTCACTTTCGCAAGGATTGCACTTTTATAGTGACTTCCCTCTTATCGATACAAATATTTAAATAATTACTTGCCTACCCAAAAAATAAAACATCGAGGGCAATTTTATATAAAGTTATTAGAATATAGCAAATCCAGCAGCGGATGGAAATAGGGTAAAGAACATGTTAAGAAGTTATAAAATCGAACACAAGAACTTTCCTAATTTATTGCATGTAATAAACATTATTTCATCCAATCAAGTACCTACGAGTAACATCCGGGAAACTAACGTTAACCGTACAAACATTAAGATTCGTGATTTTTGCTGCAGAAATATAAAATAAAATTCATTGGATAATGTCAAGTCATAAATTGTGAATAAAATAAAGGTTTCTCTTAATTAACTTCCTGTAGGTATTTGAATTAAAAGTTATTACTAATTTTGTGCCGGTGAATGTGTAAACGACATTTTTCACAAAATATTGTACTGGATGTTGTTTTGCGGTTATTATAGGTACCTACATCTATATAGCCAAACCTCAAGCAATGTCTTCGGTGGATCAATTTACCTAGTTGAGTCATAGCAGTAGCATCGGAAGCAGGAATAACCGTGAGGATTTAGTCATTAGTAGTCCGACAGTATAGGGTATGGTGGTATTTCACCAAGAGCTCTACTAAGTACTGTACTAATACTACGCTATATAGAAAAATACTGAGATTCTGATAGTCCAAGTTACTAAGTACACACAAGTCTCCTTGCCCTAGAAAAAGCCAGAACTATCAACTTGCAAAATTATGGTTTTGAATCTGGATTTGATTCCCGCCTACTCAATGCTAAATACACCCGAAGCTACAGAAGACATTCATGGCAACACCATTTTAAAACCAATAATCAATGTCTACATTGTATACATAGAGCAACATTAATTCTAAATGTCATCGGGGACGTCAAAATTGTAAAAATAATGCTTTCTTTCATTACACATGGAATTTAGTTTATAAATAAAGTTTGAAAATAGGCTTTGCCCCCATAAAACATCTTTAAATTTCTGTGTTAATACGACACATGTGTTAAAACCTTAAAATAGTGCTAATTTCAGTGCAGCACGAGGTTTGTTTGTAACAATTTTGTATTCTCATTTCCCATTATTTTTTGCGAATTAATTGTTTTTAACTTAGTAGACATTATTAGTTACTGTAAAATCATAATTATGCATAAGAATCAATATACTTTGTTACTAATTAGTAGTTTCATCGTCAGATACTGTAGTAAAATATAACAAAAAAGCTGTTAATGTTTTACAGGGTTAAAATAGAAGCAGTTAGGATGTCGATGCCACATAGTAGCTCAAGTACCACAAGTTCCAGCACAAAACGCAAGGAAATATACAAGTAAGTGGGAATTAACCCTGAATTACCCATATGTGCAACATACTTTATTGTCAACATGGTTGAAGAATCAGTATTTATGTTGTTGACTAATAAGAAGTGAATCAAAGTCCAAACAGTTTGCATGATAGACGCTATCTGATAACTCTTTGATCTCTTTTGTTAATAAAACTTTAAATTTTATATAAAACTCATAACACCCACAGCAAAAATGCAAATAATGTACCTGGCTATTTCTAGCCAGATTATGTTCTAAGTTTCAGACTTAAAAATACATGAAAGGAAGTAATCCCTTGACCATTACCACTTCTTCAATTACAACTGTGAAGAAATCAAGTCAAAGTCAAATTATTTACTTCAAATAGGCACACAAAAGGCACTTTTGGAACGTCAAAATTTACAAAAAAATAGAATTGATTCTAGTTGCCCCTTCCAAAAGGTAGTTTCGTATGGTGAAGAATGGGCAAAAAACTCCACCGTTACCCATAAAAAGGTTTACAATATTTTGTATATGTACTTACATTAATTATAATATGTGAAGTCAATGCAACTAGAATAAAATTACTATACCATAATAAGTAAAAAGAATTAAAAATTAAGCAATGACAGATAATTTAATTATGTGTGTAGATACATGGTGCCCACATATTTACAAACATTGAAATACAATCAAGGAAGAATAACCTAATATTCTGATAAAATCATAAATCCTATAGTTTAGTAACAATTTATTGTAATATCCACAGGTATCAGGCACCATGGCCACTGTACTCAATGAACTGGTCCGTGAGACCAGACAAACGGTTCCGCCTCGCACTAGGTAGCTTTGTTGAAGAGTACAATAACAAGGTGGGTAAGGTACTCTCACTTTATAATATGAAGGCTATATTACTCATAGCCATTATATCTTTTGGCACCACACTTTCAGTATTTTTTGTTATGATTTAAAAGAATTGACCCTAATTTTAAACTAAAAAATATGAGTGGGTAATTGTAAATCATCTAAACCTACCTACAGTTTTTAAAAGGCAAATCAATATTTTGTCAAAACTCAATTCTATTGGAAACCTACTGTGAAGTAGTCTCAAAAGTCACAATAAAAGTTACTATCAAAATTATATAGTAAAAACACACTATCTCTCTCCTTAAACTTATTTTTTTTTTGTTTTGTGCACTTGTTTCATGATTATTATTGAACTACCTTGCCTGCGGCTTTGTTTGCGTGGAAGTCGTTAGACACCACAATATAAGTTTAATATGTTTTATGTATGTATATATTTATTGTATTAAATGGTAAGTACACCATCTGCAGTATTGTCTCTCCTTCCCGACTTAACCCAAAGATTGTCTTTAAAAGATCGCTTTTAGCGATAAGACCGCCCATTGTGTCACCACCTTATGTAAAATTTCTACATAATTATAGATTTATAATTAGCAAGGAGTAGGTATTCTATCTATCTAACAATATATTTTTGACTTTCAAATGATATTTTGGTCAGTCAATCACAACCCATTATTTGGTGCGCATTATAGATTAATAATTTTTAATAATATTATTTATTTATTTATTTCTTACCACAAATTACAGAGAATGTTAGTACAAAGTCTACAGACACAATTTTATAATTAATTTGTGGAAGACTGGTGCCTAAACTAAGTTTTTTTCAAAACCTGTATGTCAGGTCACCAGGCCCCCTAAAACAAAGTTTTACATTTTTATTGTTGTACTGGAGACAATCTGATTCGCTTATAATATTATTCAAATAAAAATCGCACACATTATAATAAAAATTGCTTACAAAAATAAAATAGAGAAAGAAAAGTAATTCACGAGGTACCATCTATCTTACAGCCAGCTTGTCAGCAGATTCAATGATTAGTCTTGTCCAAGCTTTTAAAAATGTAGTCAAGTTTTACACACCATATAAATATGAAACTTATTCCATCATCAGGTACAAATCATATCTCTAGACGAGGAGACAAGTGAGTTCAGTGCTAAGAGCACCTTTGACCACCCGTACCCCACCACCAAGATCATGTGGATCCCCGACAGCAAGGGAGTCTACCCTGACCTACTGGCTACTAGTGGTAAGTTGAAAACGCACAGGTGCTCATTGTGCATTGGTTTCATTCATGATATTTAAACACAATTATATTTTTTAATGAAAATATTCTGTTTTTAAACAGTGTCTGTTTAAGGCGAAAGCGTCAATAGTCCGCGAACTTTACAGAATCCTATTGAATGATTATTTCTGAAATAGTCATTCAATAGGATTCTGTGAACTTAGATAGTTGTATTGCTGATTCTGTAAAGCGATATTTGTTACCGGTATGGCCGCGAATCATATTTAGATCAACATACAACCTGTCACTGACCTGCAAATTGCAAAAAACTTAAGAAAATTTGAATTTCGCGGACTACGTTAGCGCATCCACCATAAGACGCAGATATATGCCAGTGACCTTGAGTGGGTAGCTTGCGTGTTCTGTACTGAGCTCACGCAACGCAGTAATACGACTCCCCCATCAAGGAGCGCTGTCCCCAATTTCACGCATTATTACATTTTATTAATTTATTATACACAAAACAAAAGGTATTTTAATAAAACGTGTATACTAAAAGATCAATAGTTAAATTATTATCTTTAAATTGGTGAAGGTTTCAGAAAAATACGCTTAGTAGATTTTGCGCCATTCTCAGTTTTTTATCCGCGTTAGAGATAACTTTACAAATTAATTTCACTATGTAATTAATAAACATAATCTAAAATATTCACATATTAAGTTATTGACAAAATGCTCAAATTTTTTTTTTTTTTTCAAATCATTAACACTACTCGTTTAGACGTGATCTTCAGTATACAATCATTAAAAGTCGGTTATCGTCGCCTTAAATAAGACTTGTACAGTGGAAGGCAAAAATTTCTATTCAGAAAATTTTAGATATTGTTATTAGTGGAGATGTGGCTAAAGAAACTTTGAAGGAAGAAACAAAACAAATAAATAACTTAATGAAAAACATAATACTTGTAATCAGTTATCAATAATAAAAAGTAATCAGTGATATTATCAAAACTCTTGTAACTTTCTTTTCTAAGTTCTGTTTACGTTTTTATTTCTGCTGGAGTAGTGTCCAACGTTTTTTTTTTGTACATTGGCGTGTGCTAGCTGCTGACCTAATTATGGCAAATTATTTAATTTCATATTTTGTGTTTCATAATTTTAATTACTTTGCACACTATGGTACCTATAGAATCAAGCTTTCCTAACTGAACAGCAGACAGCTGTGCTACTGGGAAGTTTGTTGCGCCACTTCTTCCCAGCTAAAGCACTAGGAAGTGGTGAAGGGCGGGCGTTTTGGGGGACTGTCTTAATATTATGTACCTAATGTCGTCAACACAACAGAGAAAATTCTGCAAATTATATGTATGAATCTGCAAATTATATGTATGTATCTGCAAATTATAAGTATGTATCTGCAAATTATAAGTATGCATCTGCAAATTTTTGCACACATTCCTTACGAAAATGTTCACCCTTTGCTTTGACAATTCTGTTGTAATTTCAAGACACATTTAAATAAGTACATCTACAGAAATACCTATACAGTTTACCTAACAGCCATGTTCACAAGCTTTTAACTACTCTTAGGGGAGTAACTACACTAACCGGTCACTCCCATAATCGCCAATCTGATGGTAATTATTTATTTTCTCCTACAGGCGACTACCTCCGCATCTGGCGCGCCGGTGAACCCTACACCCTCTTTGAGTGCGTTCTGAACAACAACAAGAACTCGGACTTCTGTGCCCCTTTGACTTCGTTTGACTGGAACGAAGTGGACCCCAACCTTATTGGGACCAGCAGTATTGACACCACCTGCACTATATGGGGGCTGGAGACTGGGCAGGTCCTGGGAAGAGTGAATGAGGTGTCGGGACACGTGAAGACGCAGCTTATTGCTCATGATAAGGTAAACGGACAAATTGTAAAGTAAAAATGATGTAAGTACATTTTTTTTCACCCAAGTGCAAAAATAATTTATTTCTTCGCAATATTTACAACACGTATTGTTTTGTTTTTTTATGAACGCCACAAAGTTTGCAAAGATATACCTACGAAGCTGCATTTGGGTGACATTTAACACGCGTTTGTGGAAAAAAAGTTACATCGTAAAAGTCGGCAAACTCATACCCCCTTATTACAAAACAAGGTTTATCTTCAGGCCCAGGTTTAAACCATGGAGCCATTATTGAATTTCGAACTTTATTCCAACTATGGTAAAGTTCCTAAACACAAAACTGACAACTTGGTACCAAACTAAGTTTTCAGTTTTGTATAAAGAACGGTATTTCAATCACTGTTACGTTCTTATTACAAAAACTGGCTCCATGGTTTAAGCCATGTCAAAATATAAATCTTGTTTTGTAATAAGACGGATAGTGTTAGTAACAAAATACTTACTCAAAACCACAAACAAACAAACTGACAAACAAAAACATACGTGACGTGTACGTGTTGAGTCTTACTTACAAACTATGTTAATAAAACATTAACACAGAAACAATTAATGACTAATGGCTCCATATTTTAAACCTGGGTCTGAAGATAAACCTTGTTTTGTAATAAGGCGGAAAGCATTTATTTCAATTAAAGCGTTTACAGGCACTTTTGAATGCTCAAGGAGTCGGCAAGTTCAAAATATGAAGCTGGCCCATTCCAAAGCGTAGTAGGTACATATTATAGAGAAGAACGGGCAAGAAACTCCATGGACACTTTTAAATTATTGATGAAGATGAGGATGGCTTGGTACTTATTAGAAGGAAACACAATCACTTTTTTACATGTATATTCTTTTACTTTTAGACCATGACAGCGCAAGAAAACAAAAGCGAAAAATATAAAAAGAAACATAAGATGAGTATAAAAATATAAAAAGAGGTTGGTTACTGGTCGTCAACATGGCCCCCGACGGTGTGAAGGCACCAATTTACTGGCCGACGACCAGCAACACCACCTTGCGAGTGGGTCGACGCAGCACGCCCCCCTTCGTTGCAACGTCCACCACTCTCACTACCCCGTCCTTCCCGGGGTGCACTGCCACGATTCGCCCTCGGGGCCATTGGTTCCTGGGCAGCGTGCCATCCGCAATAAAAACTAGATCACCCACCCTTAACGGACGAGCCTCTTGCGATCGCCTCCTGGGTGTGAGCGTGGGCAGGTACTCTCGTACGAAGCGCTGCCAGAAGTGGTCTGCCAGCCTCTGCGCTTTTCTCCAGTTAGCACGTCGGATCAAGTCTGCGTCGTCGAAAACATTAATCTCAGGCTCGCTGCTTGGAGTTCCAATTAAGAAGGTGAAAGGAGTAAGGGCGAACTCCGCATCCGCATCCACTGAGACGTGTGTCAGGGGTCTTGAATTAATGATGGACTCTGCCTCTAAGAGCAGGGTGTTTAATACCTCCTCCTTGGGCGTTCTTTCCTTCAAGGTTACGGCGATAGCATTCTTCACCGAGCGGACGAGCCGCTCCCAACAGCCTCCCATAAAAGGTGCGGATGGGGGAACGAATCGCCATTCTATTTTTCTATTTGCGCAGAAATTGAAGAGCTCCGGCAGCATCTTTGCTGCGCCGACGAATGAAGTTCCATTATCGGAGTAAATCCTTGTCGGGCATCCCCTTCTAGCGATGAACCGTCTGAGTGCCATGAGGGCGGAGTCCGAAGATAAGCTCTCCACGATCTCCAAATGCACGGCTTGCACCGTCATACAGGTAAAGAGTGCAATCCATCTCTTGGCGGTTCTTCTGCCAATAGAGACGCTCAGGGGGCCAAAATAATCCAAACCTACGTGGGTGAAAGGGCGCTGGTGATGTGCTAACCTGGCATCTGGCAAATCTCCTTCTGGTGGTGATTCCGGCTTAGGCTTCCGATTGCGGCAAAACTGGCATCTCTGCGAAGTTCCTCTGACAGCTGGTCTGAGGCTTAGTACGTAGAACCTCTGGCGCAATTCATTGACCACTAGCTCGTTATGTCCGTGGGCGTACTTGGCATGATAAGAGCATATGAGTAGCTTGACGATGGGATGTCGACCGTCTAGGACAATCGGGCGTGACTCTACATGCTCTGCGGCGGCAGTGCGACCAGAAAGACGAAGGAGCCCGTCTTCACCGAGCAAAAGTGAAAGGTTCCGAAGCCTACTATCACTCGAAACGGAACGTGCTGTTAGAACGCGCATCAAATCCTCGGGGAATGAATCTAATTGAACTTTCCGAAACAAATGGACCTCCGCAACGTTGAGGTCTTCAACGGAAAGTGTAAAAAGGTTTCGAAAGGAAGGAAAAGGTTAAAGCGTTTAGTGAAAATTTGGAATTTGGATGCAAAACTGATCTGAACTTGTCCAAACACTGATGGGTTCGTGCTGTGGCGCGAAGCAACCGGGTCCAACTGCTAAAGCGTTGGTGATCCGCAACTACCGGTAAAGGTAGATGACGCGGTGAAGCAACGATCAGTCCCACCGATTCCGAATCTCGTTTCAGTTCTTCGGTCACCGGAGGGACGGCAGATGATGGTTCAGATGGCCAGTCAGAGGGTGGAGACAAGAGAAATGTAGGTCCTGTGAACCAACGAGATGAAGTTGAGAACTTATTAATGTCTCGCGTAGCGTCGTCTGCGACGTTCAAAGCCGTGGGGACGTATTTCCAACTCTGGATATTCGTTGTCTCAGCTATCTCTCCTACCCGGAATGAAACAAAGGCTTTGAATGTACTGGCGTCGCTGCGGAGCCACTTCAGAACGGTTAGTGAATCCGTCCAAAAGTAAACTTGATTGGGCTTTCGTCTGTGCGCTTCAGTTACATAGGCGCCGAAACGTGAAGCGATTAGGGCGGCCTGGAGCTCCAATCTCGGGATTGAAACGGGTTTCAGAGGCGCCAACCTACCCTTTCCCCCTATCAGGGACAAGCTTACGTTGTTGTCGTCGCCTGTGAAGCGCCAGTAGGCCACGCAGGCGTACGCGCGTTCACTGGCGTCGGCAAAGACATGAAGTTGGGCATTCTTAACGCACCCAGTGCCGCTAAAGTAGCATCGCGGAATGGAACTGTTGTTTAAATTTTGAATTTCTAGCAACCAACTTTTCCAACCTTCGACAAGTTAACCGGCAGAGTCTGATCCCAGTCAATGCCCAACTTCCAGGTTTTCTGGAATAGTGCGCGGCCTTTCATAATAACGGGAGTTAAAAAACCTGAAGGATCATAGACCGACATCAGCAGGGACAAGACTGAACGTTTTGTGTACTTAGTAGGGACCTTTGGAAGAGTCTTGACGAAATGAAGCTTGTCCTCGCTAACGTTCCACGTAATACCTAGAACGCGAATTTGTGAGGGAGACATCGGACCTAAGCTCACCTCAGTAATAGCGTCCGTCGCATATAAGTCGGCAGGGATTAAGGCTAGGGCTTCCTTGCAGTTCGAAACCCAAGAGCGCATGTCGAAGCAAGCCGCTTTGTGAATGGACCATATTTCAAAGGCACGCTGTGCCGCCTCGCTGATGCTGTCAAAACTCCCTAAGAAGTCATCCATGTAATGGTCTTCGATGATAGACCGCACGGCGTCCGGGTATCGTGACTGAAATTGACTAGCGTTTTTGTTTTTCACCCATAGCGCGGTACATGGACTGGACGCTGCACCGAATATCATCGAGGACATACGGAATTCTTGAAGCGGTAAATCGGGTCTATCTCTCCACAAAAAACGCTGGGAGTCCCTATCCTCGGATCTAATTTTAATTTGCGGGAACATCTCCCTGATATCTCCCGTCAAGGCAACCGGGCCTTCCCTAAACCTCATGACAATGCTAAGAAGCGGCTGAAGAAGATCGGGTCCAGTCAGCAGAAGCGAATTGAGGCTGACGCCTGCGCACTTCGCCGCTGCGTCGTGGACAACTCGGAGTTTCTTTTTATGCGGGTGGATAACCCCGAAGTGTGGAAGATACCACGGGACCAGGCCGGATGGTGGACCCGAACATAATTCAGCGTAACCTTTGCTAATCATACCTTGAATATTTTGCTTGTAGGCATCGGCATACGCACCATCCTTAGCCATCTTGCGCTCGAGATTAGCAAATCTAGATAAAGCCAAGTCACGACTTTTAAGGACGGTAGTGATATTATCGCGCCATAATAGGCCCGCTTCGTACCTACCAGAATCTAGGCGCTTGCTAGTCTCCTCTAGATTGTGTAAAGCACGTTGTTCGCTTGCGCTACGATGGTCTACCTTTGTTATACCTATAGAGTCTAGTTGAAAGTATTCTTGGATGAGGTTGTCCAGCGAAGAATCGTTGTCGACAGCGACAGAGATATGGTTAACGGATGTGGCAGCGTTAGATCTGCCAGAAATATGTCCATAGAGTACCCACCCTAGCACGGTGTGAACGGCCGCGGGTTGTTTACGAGTGCCGTGGCGGACCGCAGAAGGGAGTGACACATGCCAATTGTCCGCACCTATCAATAACATGGGCTTCGCATAATCGTAACACAGAACGTCTACTAAATCAGATAAATAATCGTACCTGGCAACATCGTCTAAACGTACAGACTGCTTATTGATGCCCAAGTTGGGAATGGAGCGCGCTCTGATGTCAAAACTGTCCGCACCATGTCGACCTTTTACATTGATGTTAACATAACTCACGTCGGCCTGTGTACTCAATCCGCCAATGCAGTCAATATTCAGCCTACACCTAGGGCCCTCAGCTCCCACCGAATCCGCCACTGATTGGTCTAACAGAGTCACAGAACTCCCGTCATCAAGTAGGGCATACGTGTTAACGCTTCCCAGGGGTCCAGAAATAGTGACGGCTATAACCTTTAAGAGTGGTTTAAGGCAGGATGAATTCAGTGGAGCCGAGTTGTGCGCAACGGTGACCGACCGCTGCTCGTCCTTCGACGCACTTTGCTTTTGCACCCTGGGGTCGGCGATTTCCGCAGTAGAGTGTACCTCAACATGGGATGTAGTCACAGATTGGGCTCTATGCAAGAGGGTGTGGTGCCGCTTCTGAACCGGGCAGCCTTCGAACTCACACTTATTCTTGCAGTGGCTATATTGGTGAGAGCCTTTTCTAAGACATCTGCGGCAGACCTTGTTCTCCATCACCCATTGCCACCGATCGTCCAGAGACAAAGAATTAAAACCTACACATTCACTAACCTCGTGTTTACCATCATGACAGTACTGGCATACGTTTTTAGACACTTTTCAGCTTTGACGTATTTGACGTTGTTATTGCATAAGTTTTGTCTTTGAATGTTTTGACGGGTTGACATTGACTTTTGAAAAGAGTCGGTTTTGGCACTATGACATCAAATTTAATTTGTAATTTTGCCTCAATTTCGAGGAAATCGGCCAAAATTTCTAATTTAAACTTACCAGAACCAACCCTCGGCGATGCAAAGTCTCTCCATTTAGACCTGAGGAGTGGAGTCAATTTGCCTATGATGATGTTGAGGAGGTCCGGAGAAGCGAGGTGCTCGGGCAGATCCAGCAAACGGATGATTTCGACGCAGTTGCGGATGTGACAGGCAAAGATGTTCAGCTCTTGCGTCGACTCGCTGATCGATCTGGTGTAGTACGATGACTTCCGGCTGAGCAAACCTGGTCTCTAGCGCTTCGACAATCTGCTCCGGGTCGTCAGCTGCTATTAGTCTGATGGAAACTGCCTCTCTGGCAGCTCCGTGCAGCGCTGCGCCAATACGTGTGATGTTGTCACTAGGGGAAAAGTGCATCTTGGATTGTTCGTATGACTTCTTGAAGTGGAACCAATCCGAGACGTGACCGTCAAACTTAGTGATATCACAAACCTTTGTTGTCTTCTTCCCTGTGCCTGTAATTGCGTCGACCAGCTGATTAAATGATGTACCTAGATCTGGGCTAAGATTTTTATTTTTGTAGCAACAATTGTTATCTTTAGCAAGTGTGCCTAAACCTAGTGCATGTGGTGTGTGTTCAGCCGGCTCAACTAATGAGTACGTGCCCACAGGGAGCGTACAGACACAGCGGACAGGGCGCGTCGATGTACCGGCGTGGGCCGGATGCTTCGGTGGGTGAGCAGGAGCCTGGCGGGCTGGCAAACACGTGGGAACATGGTGCGTAAAGGCACTGGCCGGGACTGGACGCGTTGGGGCATGGTCCAGAACGTCAAGGACGGGATGTGTCACTGTCTCTGGACCGTCTCCGTAGGCCGTGGCAGGCGTAGATCGCGGCAGGGTCTGCGGTACAGCGCTAGAAAACCTCCACTCGTTTGCCTTTCTGTCAACAAATGAATGCGCTTTATTATCTCGCTTAGGAAACGTATTGATTGATTCAGCTAACCAGTCTTCGACTCTGTGCTGAGAACGGAAGCCGTGGGAGTTGTTCGAGTGGTGAGATCCTCCATGTAACGAGTTGGCCTGGATAGTGGCTAGATTTGCCTGCAGTTCCAACTCAGCAACGGCTTTTTGACGCTCTGTTTGGGCATGGTCACGCATTGCTTGGGCATGGTCACGCATTGCTTGGGCATGGTCACGCTCTGCCTGGGCGTTTGCAAGCCGACGAGCGTGCTCCGCCTTGGCGGTCAGGATTTGTGCTTTTAACGTACTGCTAGAGCGGCCTGATCGAGCGCTCTGTGGTACGATGCTTGACGATGTCCTGCTGGCTGGTGGTAAGGTATCGACAGGGTTGGCGCGGGGTGGGGCTGGCGCGATGGCGCCGTGAGTGGAGGCACCGCCCTCCTGAGGAGCACCTGTTGGAACGATACCTGATGTACCAGTCTTCGCCGTGGCAGCCTGCGTCTGTGATCTTGTGATAGGGGGCATTTCCAAGTAAAGTAGCCGTTTACTTCTGACACCAATGATGACGATGAGGATGGCTTGGTACTTATTAGAAGGAAACACAATCACTTTTTTAGGGTTCCGTAGTAAACAAGGAACCCTTATAGTTTCGCCATGTCCGTCTGTCTGTCTGTCTGTCCGTCCGTCCGTCTGTCGCCAGCTTAGCTCAGAGACGCTTAGTCCTAGAAAGCTGTAATTTGGCATGGGTATACATATTAATCAAGCCAAAAAAATGGTAAAATAAAATTATGAAAAACATTTTTTTTTAGGGTACCTCCCTTACACGTGAAATGGGGATCATTTTTTTTTTTCTCGTCTATTCCATGGTGTGGGGTATCGTTGGATAGGCCGTTCAAAAATATTGTTTGTTTGGCAAAACCATTTTTCAATTAAGGGATCCGTTTGCGTAATATTAAGCTTTACAGTGCTAGTTTTTGTTAGAGTCAAGTGTCCCCCCCCCCCCCTGCCAGCTAAATGGTTGGTTTTGGATATGTAAAAAATTCATGGCAATAGTATATATAACGAAATTAAAAGGAAAACTATCACAGCTAAGTAGGCTTAACAAGTTAACGAGTAATAGTCGACCAACTTAAATTTGCAGTTGGAGAATTGACCGTAACGTATATCAATCTATGGGAGAGCATGTTTTTCAACTACAATGTTAAGTTTGTTTTTGGGATAAATTCATCCCAACTACGGAACCCTTCATTGTGCGTGGTCCGACATGCACTTGGCCGGTTTTTTTACATGTATATTCTTTTACTTTTAGACCATGACAGCGCAAGAAAACAAAAGCGAAAAATATAAAAAGAAACATAAGATGAGTATAAAAATATAAAGAAGAGAGAGTTTTGAAAAGAGGTTGGTTACTGGTCGTCAACAATTATGATGTTACAAAAATATTGTTACATCTTTAATGTTGATGATAGGGGAATATTATGTTGATTTATCCTCTCTAGCTATTTCTATAATTTTTATTTGATATTTTTAAATAATTAAAACTCATACTAACATTTGTACGCCTAATGGCAAAGCATAGAGAACTTACGAAATAAATAATCTGAATCTGATGTAACATTGTAAAAAAAAACGCGTCCATAGTACAGCAAAAATAAACAATAAAAAAAAATAAGCCGTGTCAGCTAAGAGATGACCACTCCCTACTGACGGCGCCCGTTCACGAACATGACGCATCAGCACCATTCAGCTCAACCATTTTGAAGGGAGCTAAATGATCCAACACACGCGCCACCATCAGCGAGACATCTGAGTGAGCATGACATACTCTCAGAAACTAAAGACCACCACATGCTAGGATCATGAGATACTCTTCTTGCTTCATGTGCATAGTCTCTTACCACCTTAAAACAGTAACGGTGGAGTTTCTTGCCCATTCTTCTATAGAAACAACCTTTAAAAAAAAAAAAAAATCAAAAGTCAAACTCAAAGCATTTATTTCAATTAAACCATTGACATGCACTTTTGAATCGTCAAGAAGTCGGTCCGTTACAAATATGAAGCTAGTTGCCCATTCCAAATAGTAGGTTCCTATGGAGAAGAACGGGCAAGAAACTTCACGGAGTGTCCGTGGACTTTTAAATTAATATATTGATACAAAATATTGGTTACATCATTCATATTGAAGTTAAACATGTGAGAACGATGCAATAGGTCAGAAGCGTCCGTGATAAAAAGATAACAATTCAAAACTAAAATAATTAAAAAGCCGTGGCAGCTAAGAGATGACCAGTCCCAACTGACAGCGCCCGTTCACGAACTTGACGCATGGATCAGCACCATTCAGCTCAGCCATTTTGATGGGAGCTAAATAAAAGTGCTGTAAGCTAATAAAAAGTGCCTTTTATGTGCCTATTTGAAATAAACCATTTGACTTTGACTTAAGTATACATAAAAGCGTAGTAAGGTTAAGCCAAACCTTTACCTCCAAACATTTATGGTAAATCTGAAGCTAATACTGGTTGTAATTTCTCCGCGTTTATTTTATAGGGAGGGAGAGTTAAGTTTTGTTCGTTTTTAGGGTTCCGTACCTCAAAAGTAAAAAAGGAACCCTTATAGGATCACTCGTGTGTCTGTCTGTCTGTCTGTCTGTCTGTCTGTCTGTCCGTCCGTCCGTCCGTCCGTCACAGCTGATTTGCTCCGAATCTACTCGACCGATTAAGTTGAAATTTGGTACACATGAACTTCTGTGACCCAAACACAGACGTGTTACGTAAATAAATTAATTTTGAATATTATGGAGGATAAAAGTTTTGCCGACTGTACTTTGTGACATATCAAATGAAAGCTTGTTGTGTGTTGAAAATGTTTTAAGGATTTTATATATATTTTTTTTATAATTTTAAAATACATACTTTTGAAATTATTTAAGAATATAGATAAAAAATTACCCTCTTATCTCCGAAACTACCGAGCCTAAAATTTTGATAAAAATACAGAAAATAGTTCTTTACTTATAGATTACAGGAAAACCTATAAGAAGTCTCTGATCTTAAAATAACATGGTAATTCACTCAATATTGTGCGCATAAACTTACATCATGTTTTTCAACTACAATGTTTAGTTTGTTCTTGGGATAAGTTCATTCCAACTACGGAGCCCTTCATTGTGCGTGGTCCGACACGCACGTGGCCGACTTTTTTACCGACCTCTGCCCCCTCCTTTTTTTCCCATTTATTCTCTAATCTTTCTACACTTTATCAAATTATTCTTTTGACCGTTTTGCTTACAGGAGGTGTACGACATAGCGTTTAGCCGCGCGGGCGGCGGACGCGACATGTTCGCGTCGGTGGGCGCAGACGGCTCCGTCAGGATGTTCGATCTGCGACACCTGGAGCACTCCACTATTATATATGAGGTAATTTGACATAACAAATATATTAATTAGTTACTAGCTTAAACCACATTAGCATGCTAACATTTGCATCAGCTACTGGCACTTTATACTTGACACTTCATGAATATATGTGTGCTGCAAATTTTGACGTTCAAGAGTGCCATATCTGCCTATTTGAAATAAATAATTTGACTTTGACTTTGCATTGTATTGGAATTGGTATATTAAAATAATTCTAAACCACTCATGTTTACGGTTTTTCTCATGTGCATTTTTCGGTATTACCGGACCAATTCAAGTAACCAACCCCTATTCCAGAATCATAAATGGTCTCCCATTTCTGGTCTGGCTAATATTTTGACGTATTTACACATAATTCATGCCAATATGAAAAGAGAAAAATAAACATTGCCTACTTTGTTTATCAAGTTGGTAAAAAATACTGCCTTATAAGATTTTCTCCAAATAGTAACCAATTGTTCTCTCCCCCAGGACCCTCAACACACCCCACTCCTCCGCCTAGCCTGGAACAAACAAGACCCCAACTACCTAGCAACAGTCGCCATGGACGCCTGCGAGGTCATCATACTGGACGTGAGGGTACCCTGCACTCCAGTAGCCAGGCTCAACAACCATCGCGCATGCGTCAACGGCATCGCCTGGGCCCCACACAGGTAGGAGACACAATAATAGTGATAAAGGTAACTGACATAACCCAAAGAATTGCCAAACTTAAGTAGCAGTGGGACTGGCCCTCCGAACAGTGAGAGGTGCAGCGTGGCAATGACCTGGTGAAGGTAACAGACCGACCGTGTTGACTGGAACAGTCAATGTGGCAATACTTAGGGTAAAATTATCACAAATTATTTAAAAAACCTGTTTTTTTTTAATGAAGACTTACATAGGTTCTCTAAACTCCACGTCAATGCGCGCATTGTGCGTACGGACTTTACTGTCATGCCAAGTGATGACTGGACTGGCTGTTGGTCCATCTGCCCAGTAATGACTGGACTGGCTGTTGGTCCATCTACGGAAAGCACTAACATCTGCCTTTTAAATCAGACTGTAATTTTACTTACACCATTTCGTTTCATTCTCTACTTGACGTTGCATTAACTCCTCACGCAGAAAACAAGCGTTTATTATACAGGTGAGTTTTAATTGAGTATACTTTCCCTCCCACGTTCAGTTCGTGCCACATCTGCACGGCAGGCGACGACCACCAGGCCCTGATCTGGGACATCCAGCAGATGCCGCGCGCCATCGAGGACCCGATCCTGGCCTACACGGCCGCCGAGGGCGAGGTCAACCAGATCCAGTGGGGCGCCACCCAGCCCGACTGGATCGCTATCTGTTACAACAGGCACACGGAGATTCTGCGTGTATAAGAATGAACTGATTGCGTAGTGGTTTCTGGTTGATAAGGACTGGATGTGGAAGGAACTGGTTTTATGGGTTTTTGAGGGGGTTAGGACACTTTTCTCTGTCTCGAAACGTAGCGAATACGGTCCATATTTTATGCTGTCTCAAATAAGAACGTAATTTTTCAGCATTATTGTCAGTAGATCGTTCTATCACCTTTTCTCATCATTCAAATTGATTTTGTTATATTTTCTTTCACTACTGTTTACTTTTCGTAAAGAAATGTTTTTTTTTTCTTAATTGCATCTCCCTGGGCAACCTAAGAGGTTATGGTCTGCTTATCCGGACTTTCCTGTGGGTGCTTCCAATAAATTAAGACCTCCAGCCAGGGCATAACAAACATACATGCTAAGGGCCCTGTGGGCTACGGAGCTCGGCTTAGGGCGTCGCTGGGGGAAATGTCAATATGCTTGACAAAAATATCATAGTATTTATCGTCCGATATGCTAATAATAATTTTGTCGAACACGTTGATCAATTTATTGAAGAGACTGCATGTTGTGGTTGTTCAGGCTCTTAAAAATTGCTTGCCTAACAGCCATAAGATGCTGTCGTTAAAAAACCATAAAGCTAGTTTCACTCTCTTGTACGTGTTCCTTATACCAGAAACCATTATGATCTGATTAACTTAGTAGTTACATCAGTTAGTACCTAGAATAGGTACCCTTACATATTATAATTCCTATAAGGGTGCGTACACATCTACGGACGCACGACAAACGCGCACGTTTGTAATGTTCGCGAGCAATTTGAGAATGTATGTTACGAGTTACGACATCCGATATACTATGTGTAAATGCTCTATACTTGAGGCTGTTTCGTAAGAAAATGGTATGCGTGTTGTATTAGCTAATTATATGCGGATGGATTGATATTTCGTGTATCTTTAAAATTGCGCGAATTGGAACGCCACAGACAGTACCTCTTTATACGCTCCGGCTCCACAGTATCGAAGTTAGTGTTCCGGGTAAATTGTGCAAAGTGTGACAGATATTAACACTTCGGAGCGGACACTTCAGAGCGTGTCTAAAGCCTAAACAGCGTGTTCAGTGCGTGCGTAGATGTGAATATACCCTTACGAATCGGAATTTAACAATGACTTGGGTCAAAGTGGATAGACCATATGACCCTAAAAATTATGAACAATTTGATTTATGGTATTTCGATCCATAACTTTGTAGGTACTCAAAATTATGGATCGAAATACCATAATTCAGGTTTTCGTAAACAAAAAAAGTGCAATAACTGCATTTTAATAACTTTTAAATTGGAAACAACGACAACCGTTTGCCAAAACGACTGTCAAATAAAAATATCGTGAGTAAAAATACTTAAGTGAATGTTATCTGATACCTCTTTATCAAAAGACTGATGGAAAAATTAACATTTCTAAATTCTGAGGTTTCACTAACATTTTCCTGAGATTCTTGGGAAATTAAAAAAAAAGTACCTATAAGATTTTATATGCTATCATTGTGTGTCGTAGCTAGGAGACAAACCCACGAAAAAAGATCTTGGGCCATACTTTGAATTGTTAAAACCACCTTGGTCTTTTGCGAAAAAGGGATGGTGCTATTCAACCTATATAACTCCTCTTTCGCGCTGCAAAAGTAATGGTTTTAAGGGGGATGCGCTAAGGTAGCCCACGAAATTAAAATGGTGTTACGTTTTTTGCAATTTTCAGGTCAGTATTAGGTTGTATCAAATCAAATCAAATCAAAAATATTTTTATTTCACATAAGCCTACATGGGCACTTATGAAACGTCAGAAGCTACGTGCACGGTTCCAATTGGTCAGAAACTCCACGGTTACTCTTTTAAAAAAAGTTGGCTTTTACAATGTTTTCAAATTACCGTGTTAATAGGTATGAGAGGACAGCGTAGGCCCGTCAAAGTACCAGGTACTTAAGTAAATAGAAAATGGTCTACAGTCTATTAAGCCTACAACGCCCTCACATTAACAAAAAAACAATATAAAATATGATTAAAATAATGTATGTTAATAACCTGCAAATTACGTAAGAAAATTTGATTTCGCGGGCTACCCGGCCGGCGCTTCCGTCATAACACCCTTACCTCCTTTCGCCTTGAGAAAGAGCTCGTCGCCAATATCAGCAGCCAAGCACCATTGTTGTGTTCTACTTTGCAGGTGACACATAAACTCCTAGCCTACGCCCATTTTAATTAAGTTTTTACTTGATATTGTAATCAAGTAACTAAATAAAATTATGTAAAAATAACTTTTCTAAGTAGTAATAATAAGGCCCGTGTCTATCTGTTACAATTGCAATATTCCTAGGTTTTCTACCTAGTAAAATAAAGAATCGTAATCGGCGTATCTAAAAACAGGACACGCAATACGCCCGGCGTATTTTATGCTACGCGTCTGACTTTTCTATAAAGACAATACGTGGATTAGTTTATAATATTAGAAACCATAGTGTGTAAACTTGCATTTAAAATGTGATTATTTCAGCAACATTGGCGTACTATTGAAAATTTTACGATTTTCGTTAACCTTTACATACCAACCATCGAGTACAAAGCCCAAACTGCGGCCAAGAAACTGGGCATCCTAAATAGGGTGAAGCGACTGGACAGCTTTTGACCCTGTACAAAGCGCAGTTCCAATCCTGCAAGGAGTATTGTAGCCACCTTTGGGATGGCTCAGCAAAATACCAACTTGCCGCGCTTGACTCGGTGGAACGCAGAGCTAAGAGGCTCATTGGCGACGTAAAACTGGTGGATGCCAATCTTCACAGCTTGGCCCATCGCCGCAAGGTTGCCTGCTTGTCGGTCTTCTACAGATTGTACTTCGGTGAGTGTACCCAAGAACTCCACGACCTCATTCCACCGGCCCCCTTCTCTTATCGGACATCTAGACGCATTGCAGGTTACCATCCCTTCCTGGTTGCTATTCCACCAATTCGCACTAAGCGTTTCCAAATGTCTTTTATAATGAGCACAGCAAAAGAGTGGAACTCTGCCTGCGTCTGTGTTTCCGAACGCATAAAACCCTAATCTCTTCAAAGTTAGAGTGAACAGGCTTCTTCTGGGTAAGCTCACTCCATCGTCGACTTTGTCTCCGTCACCTCTGCCCTAGACTAAGGTCAAGAGCAAACCCATCCTAAATAAAAAATAAATAAAAAAACATTAATTCAGATACTTGGCACAAGCAACTGCTTTTCTGTTCGCAAGAACAAACTTAACATTTTAGTTGATAAACATGTTGTCCCGTACATTCCAACTGCATATGTGTGTCTGACTATTACTCGTTAATATTAACTTGTAAAGCCTATACTTAGCTGTGATAGTTTTCCTTTTAACTTCGTTATATACAGGGTGGATTTTTGAGATGGGGCAGTAAGGGCAGCTACCTTAACCGTTGTAGCTACAGGAATTTTGATCTGCATTCACAGATTTTGAAAAAAAAATACAGTTAGCAGGAAAATGGGCAATATTCACAAAAACTTTTTTTAAGCCATTCTATCCTCTTTCTTAAAAGGATTAAAAACCTCTATTGGACCAATTGAGGTTTGAGTACTAAAAAAGTCATAAATCGCATAAAAAAAAATCCCATGCATTTCGTAGGAAATGAGACTCCAAACTTAGTTTTTTACGATGGATAGATGAACCGCTACAATGAACACTGGCCAAAAATAAACAAAAAAAAAACCCCACACCATGGGATAGACGAGAAAAAGAATATAATTATCATCCCCACTTTACGGTTGTGGTAGAGGTACCCTACAATTTTTTTTCAAGATATTTATTTTAGTTACCACTTTGTCGGCGTCATTAACTAATGCTTGAGTACTGAGTAACGCTCTATAAATACGGGCCTAAGAGTCTCTGAGCTAAGTCGCGGACAGACAGACGACAGATGGACAGACATGGCGAGACTATAATGGGTTCTTTGTTGACTACGGAACCCTACAAAAATAGACAAAGCGCCACAAAGTATTATACCGGGTACAGATTGGTGAAATGTAACACAAATGAGCCGTCCAAATCTATACAATGCAAAATCAACTAGGCGGTTTTTTTTAACGTGGTGTGTCAATTTTCATGTTACGTTTCACCAATCTGTACCCGGTATTAGAGGTTAAAATATTAGTCGGTAAACGATTCTAAAGTCAACTAAATTCTTCTTTAGCTACGCCAATGTTCACGAACTGACAAAAACTGTTGTGTTGTTAAATCCCGTGTGTTAGGACTGTTTGTGTATTTATATACTTATTCATTATATTCAAACAAGAACATTAAATAATACGATGCATCACTTATTTCTGGTATAAGGTATGCCTTAGGCTTCCAGCACCCAAACTACGGAGCAAAATCAAATAATTCACAAATAATAACTCACAGTATTTATTTATTAGACATACTTATTTCAATATTGTTCACAAAACGTATACATAGATTTAAAAAAAATCACATTTGTTTCAAACTTTTAATAAAAAAAACATGTTCTCTTTTTCGATAAACACCAGAAATGATAAATTATGTACTTGTATCTAAAGTCGAGGTAAAACATGTCTTATTAAAATTGATGTGATTAAAATAAGGACTAGATTTAATATTAATTTATATACAAATAGCTGTAAGGATTCTTATTAAATAAATAAATGATTTAGAAAGTAAGGCACTTTTACTTATAATTAGGCTAATGTTATAAAAATGCACACACCACACTTTGCAGTTAATTCCCCTGGTAGTCATTATGGCAGCCAGGGGATTGGAAGCCAACAAAACAACTATTTGATAGTCATGCATATTATAAAATACGATGATAAATGTTTACTTTTATTTATTGCAGTAACTGCCAAATGCAAGATATTGCAGTAGCTATTCAGATACTGCAAAATAAAGAGGCGAATATTGCTAGCTAGCAGTTGCGAATCAATCTATGGGTCTAACCAACTGCATTCACACTTTGTGCATCTGAATTTAGCCTGTAAATGCAGGTCATCCTTATACAATACTAGCCAGACTTTTGTCCCAAAGCAAATTCTTGGTAAACCTTCAACAGAGACTCAGGTGTTCTTGGCTTGAAATCTTTAAGAACATGTTCAAAATGCTCCATCGTTACTTCTTTGCAGTCCAGGTCTTTCTCCAGAGCTCTCAACGCAGCTTCGTGGCACAGTGCCTGTAACTCAGCTCCTGAAAACCCTTCAGTCCTTGTTGCTAAATTATGAGAATTCACATCATCAGCTATGCTCATTTTGCTTAACTTCAACTCTATTATCTGCAACCTTGTCTCGAAGTCAGGCAATGGGACGTAGATCAGACGGTCTAAACGGCCCGGTCTTAGTAAGGCCCTGTCCATTCTATCTGGGCGATTAGTAGCAGCCAATATAGTTACAGAATTCAATGGCACCACTCCATCTAACTCTGTTAGTAGTTGAGCCAAAACTCTCTCGTGAACTCCAGCCTCACCCGCCCCTCTTTCCCCACCGATCGCGTCCATTTCATCAAAGAATATAATAGACGGCGCCACCTGCCTAGCTTTCGTGAACAAATCTCTGACTGCTCGCTCAGATTCGCCGACCCATTTTGAAAATAACTCTGGACCTTTTATGGAGAGGAAGTTTAGACCACTTTCCGTAGCTAGAGCTTTAGCTATCATAGTTTTGGAACAACCGGGTGGTCCGTAGAGTAAGACGCCGCCCGGAGGACTGACTCCAAGTCTTCGGAAACTCTCGGCGTGTTTCAGAGGCCATTCAACAGCTTGACGCAATTTCAGCTTCAAGTCATCCTGCCCTCCTATGTCTGTCCACCTTACGTTGGGTATTTCTATTAGTAGCTCCCTCATAGCACTTGGCCTGACTATGGTCAGTGCTGCAATCAGATCATCACACTCTATACAGTCACTGGACCGTTTTATACATTTCATAGTAGCTTGCGAGCAGAGATTGACCAAATCCGCGGCAACGTAACCATGGGCCAAGTCTGAGATATTTTCAATGTGCTCTGAAGATATTTTATTTGGCAGATTTTTGAGCAAACTGTACACAATTTCTTTTCTTCTTATTCTATCTGGTACAGGAATCTCTATTTCCTTATCGAGCCTTCCAAAACGTCTGAGCATTGGATCTATGTTTTCTGGTTTCCTTGTTGTTGCTAATACAAAAACCCTGCTTTCTTCAGCATGTAAACTGTCCAGCATGTTCACAAATGCTGAAGTTATTCTTCTCTCTTGCTCTGTACTGCTAGAAGACCGCCTTGGACATATAGTTTCTATTTCATCAACTAGTATGATGCTTGGTTGGTTTTTGATGGCTTTTTCAAACAGGCCTCTCATTGTACCTTCAGTTTCTCCAAAGTATTTGCTAAAGATGGCTGGGCCATTGATTTCTATGTGAAAGCAGTTGAGATTTTCGATTAAATATTTGCAAATAGCTGTCTTTCCTATTCCTGAATGGCCATAAATTAGCAAGCCCCTTGTAGGTTGAAAATTGGCAGTCAGACCACCCTTGTTGAATGATATATTGATAAATGTCTGTATTTCTTCCAAAATGTCATCAACACCACCCAGAATCTGTGGTTTTTTCTTAGTTTTTGCAACTGCTTCCTGTTCCATGGTCCAAATACTATTTTCACTTAAAACATACCAACCTGTATAATCCAATTTCTCAGATTTTATGTCAATTACTTCAATCTCTAATTTCCTACCAAAGTAATAATACACTAAAATGCTACCAATACAAATAAAATTATTGTAAAAATGGTGTTTTAAAATATCACAAATATCTGATTTTGTTTTATGGTTTTTTATTTTGATTTTGAGGCGAGTTGCTTTTGGTACTTCGTCTTTGATCACAGAGACTGTCACCTTCTTGCTGTCATTACTCCATTCACTGGATAGATCTGCAAAGAAAAGTAAAATAAAAGTATATGAAATGGTGAATTGTTTTGTGGAAATACTACTAAACTGGAGAAGAGTTTAACTGTGTGAGAAATTGTTTGAATTGGTGGAAAGGACAGGATTCCAAGCCTTCATAATGAGTTCCACAAATAACTTATTAACTTTTCAGGTAAAACACTTTCTGAAGTTAAATTTATGGGAAACATCAATAATTGGTAAGTAGGGACTTAACATCTCTGTAGATTTATTTCTCAGGATTTATATCTCTGTAGATCCCCAAACACTTATTTCTTGTTCATCTTCTTTATACTCGATCCCGCAGTGCTGAGGATCGTGACCTATCTTGTTGATGCCTTGTCCTGGCCTCGCGCCAAGTATGTGTTTTAAAGAACCATGTATAAATCTAAAAAGTGATTGTCAACACACTTACCAGCTGCCGGTAATATAACAGCGGCCGGTGCAGACGCTTTGGACGGCCACATCCGCTTCACCATCATAGGAGCGCCGTCTCTGCTCAACTGAAGGGGACATCCGAGCACTGCTCCTATTAGTGAACCAGCCGACGGGTGCACGAGTACAGCGTCCCGCGGAGCCCCCTCGGGCGCCGCACCCACCCTCTGGAGCCAAGTAAACAACTTCCCATCTTCAACATAGGGACATTTCAACTGATCTTTCCCGCAGCTCAATTCGATGTGAATATTTTTATCGTTTGAAGTTATACTGCAGCCGCAGCGCTCACAGTCAACCCATAAAGTTTTCTTTGGTCCTTTTGGTGGCATAACTACTTATAAAGATAAAAATAATGCTTTGTTGTTTTAAAATTAGACTATTTTGATCACACCAGCCTAAAATTGAGGTTATTTCGTCTACTGACAGTATACTGTATTTGGGCTGACTGACATTTGGGCCATTTGGCTGGCTGACGCTGACATGACATCAAACTCGATCAAAGTCAAACTAGTCAAAGTCAAATTTTAACGTCAAAATTTGCAAAAAATAGAGTTGCCCCTTCCAAATGGTAGTTCATCAACAACAACGAACAAAATCTATAGATCAACGGATTTCAATGTAAAATATTACTAACATTACTAAGTACCTACTTACTTCAAAAATCTATTCTGTCTTCAGATATTTTTTTTTAATTACAAATAATGCAAGGAACATACTCAGGAGACCCCAACAACGGTGCGGTCCGAATTAGACTATAATCGATTTGAGCGCGCTAAAATCCTTACCGTATAGCGTGAGCGCGCGAAAACAATGTCGCGCGAATCGTCATAGATGACGTCATGACATGCGCCATCTTGCGATAACGCCGACCATGCCGTGTATCACCCTGAGCGCTGTCAAAAATGACAGTTATGTTGTTTTGTTTTGAGTCGCATCCTATTTAGTTACCGTAGCATTTTCGAAATTGTGTTTCTGGATCGTATGTACCAAAGAAGAAGAAGTGTACAAAGGGGAGTGTGTGGTGTACAAAGAAATGCTGTAATCCTAGCGCGTTCACGAGCATTCCGAATTTTTGACAGCTCTCAGCTGTCAAAATCGAAAGGCTTAGGGCGGTACTTAGAAATAAATCGGAACGGAAATTATTGATGTGACCGTGACCGCTGTCAGCAACTATGTTCTAATTCGGAAAGCAGCCCAAGGCTGCATTCCGAATTAAGACCATAATCGATTTTAGCGCGCTAAACGGTAATACGGAACGCGTTAAAATCGATTACAGCGATTATGGTCTTAATTCGGAATGCAGCCCAAGTCGGCCCCCCTGACCATCCATTTCATAACGTCAATTTTGAAGGACTCATCAAAAATGTCACACTGAACTGACATGTTTAATGGCATTACTGGAAAAATGCGTTTGCTGTGATTCATAAAATTGATAAAACATTTAATTTATTCGTCTCCAAATGCTCTTAGTTTAGTTTATTTAAACAGTTGACAGCATTAAGCATAGACTACTTATATTATATTATACCATTAAGCAGCTGTTAGGTAGTGTAAGTTAGATTTACTGTCCATAAATTGTTAATAATCGCGTAGGATGACTCTCGCAGAGTTCTTCAGTTGTTCCCTCCTTGCCTTCGGGACTCCGTTGGTCATGTTCGCGTTCACGGTGGCCAATGACCCTGTGCGCATCATCATCATGATAGCAGCAGCATTTGGATGGCTACTATCGTTTCTACTGTCATCTCTTGTGTGGTATGCAGTAGTGCCGTTACGATCCTATTTGGCGTTTGGAATGGTCTTTGCTATCATATTCCAGGTCAGTAACTGATTTAATTCCATTTATAATGTTAAAATGAGCCTTTCCTGTTGTTAATTTATTGATAGCTATCTTTAATATTTATGTAGTGAAACTGTTCCACTTTTGTCTAATTGTATTTAGAAGCTGCCTTGATAACGCATGTTTGATGTCACTATATGCAAAATGCAATACCAAAACGCAAGATGCAGTTATTGTTGTTGGTATGACCTTGTTACTCGGGTGTAGATCCTTGGTAACATGACCTTTGGCAATCCTAAAACTTCTTTCTGCTACTAAAAAACTTTGCATCCAAACCATAGTGGCCTCATGCAACCACAAATTTGGTATATTTTTCTTATTGTAATGATTAAAAATAATCGTCAATTTTGATGTACCTGTAATAGAATATTTTTCACATTTTCCAGGAAGTATTCCGGTATGGCATGTATATCTTGTTACGGAAGACGGAAGCAGGGCTGAAAGAGATATCTGAGAACCACAACATTGGCAGCAATAAACTAGAGCTGGCTTATGTGTCAGGACTGGGTTTCGGCACTATGAGTGGAGCCTTCGCCCTTATTAATGTACTGGCTGATTCGGTATGTATTTCATTGTCTCTGGGTCAACATATCATTACAAACCTTGATACCCTATAACAAAGGCAAGAGTGGTTTTCTTATTAATTAGGTTCATCACTCTTGAAAATGGCCCTCTCCATAATTAGTCAAAGGCACTATGTTCATACACACTAATCTCCGAAACCCCCTATGAATTTAAATTAAATTTTGTGAATGTGTATGGTTGGTTCCAGCTTGAAAGATAGGATAGTTTTGGATCCAATAGGTGGCACCGTATAATCCATAATCACCATATTATCAATGTAAATGAAAGCATGAGTCCTTAAAAGATTATCAAGATAAGGTGTTAAAAGAATGAATACACATTTAACATACCATAATCAGCCTTTAATGTTCCCACTGCTGGGACACAGGCCTGCTCTCATCGATAGGGAGTTGGCCGTAATCCAACAAATGGGCCCCGTGCGGGTTGGTGGATGTCACATGTCTTCGAATGTTTGGTTCTAGGACATGCCGGTTTCCTCACCATGTTTTCCTTCACTGTTTTGAGAGCTGTGGTGACGAAATTATTTACATAAAGTAGAGCGCCTGTATTACTACCTGGGTTCGAACCTACAAACTCGTAAGTCGGGGCCGTTCCCACTGGGCCACCACTGCTCTCGATTATTTTGAGTCTAATTAATGCAAAACAATGGCAGAGGAGGAAAACAAATAAAAAAACCGAGTTATTGTTATAGGATGTAGAACACTGATATAACTGTTTTACCGTTTACCTTGAACAGTCGGTAATTATACAAAAAACGTAAGAATTTTTTATTTTTGCGGGCTACAGCTGTGGAGCCACCTTAACAGATTTTCATGGTTGTCTTGAGCCAGCCTTTTTAGAATAAAATAGAATACAAGTAGAATATTTGTTTATTTGTGTAGGATGCAGGTATTTACAAAAAGATGGAGACATATCAAATAACACATAACATTGCAAATATTAATTAACTAAAAATCTTATTAAACTCTTGACTGAATGCACTTTAAGACGGCAAAGCACCAGTATACATCCTAAAAAATGTTGTTTTCACCAATTTTTTTTCCATATTACAGGTTGGTCCAGGCACATTAGGGCTCCACACGGGCACAGAGTACTTCTTTGTGACAAGCGCAGCCATGACCCTCTGCATGATATTACTCAACACATTCTGGACCATTATATTCTTCAGTGGATTCGACGACAAAAACTACATCAAAGTTGGATGGGTCATAGTGTCACATTTTTTTGTTTCTGGACTCAGTCTGTTAAACAGCAAAGAATTGTATGCAGCAACTATCTTGCCCTCCTATATTGTTTTAGGTATCACAGCTTATATTGCCTTCAGAACAGTAGGTGGGTCAACGAGGAGCTTAATTCAAAGTATTTCTACTAGGTCATAGAACTCAAGTTGTTGATTCAGAATAAATCTCGAAGAATTTATTAGATTTTGCGCTGACATTTTTAAATGCAATACAGGGTTTGTTTTCATTGAAAAATGCATTTAGAACTATTCATAATTTGCATTGATATTTAATACATCAATGATAATTTGGCTTTACAAGCGCAAAAACGACCAGGACGTAAAATTTATAGGATGCATAGTAGACTTGTTGTTCCTTCCCCAGTTCAGTAGGTTAGCATTTAAATAATAACAAATTTATTTTCTAGATAGGTCAACTTATTTCATGTTTAGCCAGTTCCAACTAGAAAAATGTAAAATTAGAGATGTTGTAGAAGTTAGTAAAAACGCGTTAAAAATATCTCACATTTTAGTTTTTTGTCATTTAAAGAGATGTATTACAAGTGATAAAAGAGGAGCATCCTTGACTTCCATGCAGAATGTTTGTAACACTTGTGTATTATTTTAATTGCTTTAATTTTTGCTTTTAATGCCATCCTTATCCTTATAGGCTACGGAATAGAAGTCAAAATCGGTTGAACGGTCTGTAAACAAGTTTATTTAAATGTCTAATCTTATTTCAAATGGAGTATAGTTAAGAATACTCCACTGCTGACTGGCTGATTCACATGCACTGATTTGCTGATTAAGCTAATCCTCAAGTGTTCATTCATGATTAACTGGTAGGTAACACACAATTTGCTGGGATATGAAACTAGTACCTACTGTACAGTGTACAAGATTATTGTAATCTATGTATTGACATCTTGTTATGTTATTACCGCCGACCAGCAGGCTAATTGCGTAACACACTATCAGTAGGAATCGGTTTCATTTTGACAGTTCAACAACATTAATTGCGTTAGTTACGTTGTTGAGCAGACAATGTTTTCTAACATATGAAGCAATGGATTAGCAATATACTTCAAAATCATTCCGATTCCGATTCAAACTGTGTTACGCAATTAGGGTACTGATTGGCGAAAAGTCGTGCTGCATCATAACTGAAGTCCAGCATGTTTAACGTAGGGTAGTCTACAGTATCTAAACTTTGACCGATTCGTTGCTTGTCTAGGACGATAGATTGCATATTGCAGGCCGCTATAAGACATGTATTGTTTCCACACGAAACTTAACTTTATCTGCATCGAAATCTAGGATATCGATTATAAGAAATATTTAATCGATTTGAATGAATCACTATTAGTACCTAACTTAATGTAAATAGTGATATTTCACTATTATTGTTATTAAACCTCAAAATAAATAGGTACATAATTAACTACTATAAAAATGAAAAAGTTCATGTCACATAGTTTAATACTGGAGATTAAAAAACACCAAGAATAGACATTGATGTAATAGGAAGATATGGTACGCGCTCCTCGATGTGGACCGCATAAATTAGGAGAAAGGACACAATCGACATACATTACTCCCGGTTTGCGGGGAATACCCGAATCGTAGTTTGTTTGCGAGTTATTAAGGGTACGTAACAGTGACAATTATTGCGATCTCGTTCCCGCTATAGCCCGCGTAATATGTCTATCTATTTCGGTTGTCGAGCACATGACGCACGACATCGGGTCCATTTAATATTTACGTGGTGTTAGAGAGTGGCCTATCTTCCTATTTAATACATCAATGAGAATAGATTAACAACTGAACTAAATGTCCATTACCAACAATTATTTGAAATTACTACTATTTATTATTAAGTGAGAACAATCATTCCTTAGCTATTAATAATAATTGGAATGAATGATGGAGAATTTGTTACAATAACTAACTGTTATAATAGCACAGTATTTAAATATAAAGTTTTTTACAAATAAAATTATGACTGAAGATTAAGGGTTTTTTCTACATAGTACATACTAAATGATTCCCTTGGTTAATTTAATCAAATCTTAAATAAAGGTTCACATAAATTTCAATTATAACTAGCGGCCCGCCCCTGCTTCGCACGGTTTTTAGCGCTTGATAAAACATCGTAAGTACCCAAATTTTAATGAATTATACACCTAAACCTTCCTCATGAATCACCCCGTTTATTGGTGAAAACCCTATGAAAATCCGTTTAGTAGTTTTTGAGCTTATCGCGTTCAGACACGCGGCACGACGGGGGGACTTTTTATAATAATGTAGGTATGGCAACAGTGTTTGTTAGCTCGGGGTAGAATAAAAGAGGACTGTATTTTAGGGGCAATGGTCTGTTGCCGTCAAATATAAATTTTCCCGGAAAAGAATTAATAATTGATAGTCTATAGAGGCGAGTATCGTCCGTTGCGGTGGCGAAGCGAATGGTCCATGGTCCACAGACTAAATTATACTGAGTGAGCGCCGCGCCTCTGCGTGCCGATGACTCGTTGATCAGCGTCTGCAGACAGCGCGTTGTGTTGTATTGGGTTCGATTCCCAACAGTAT
Source organism: Tiliacea aurago (assembly GCA_948098905.1). Lineage (NCBI taxonomy): Eukaryota > Metazoa > Arthropoda > Insecta > Lepidoptera > Noctuidae > Tiliacea > Tiliacea aurago. The sequence continues at coordinate 1,560,734 of OX402583.1, read as the reverse complement.
TTTTGTTCCATTTTTAAACCTAAAAAACAAACTAGGCTGAGAATAAGCGCTTTTCGAACGTCAAAATTACATAATACAGTCTCCCAAAAACGCCCGCCCTTCACCACTTCCAGGTGCTTTAACTGGGAATAATGATCAGTTTTATCATTGATCAGTAATTAATAATTAAATTAAAATAAAACAAATATTTTAAGGGGGGCTCCCTTAAATTATTTGTTTTATTTTAATTTAATTATTAATTTTCAAGTGAATATATAACTAAATATTCTGTGAATATTTCAAGCGTCTACCTGTTGCCGTTATCAATATCGAGCAACAACGAACAAAAAAAAACACGTTTGTTGTATGGGAGCCCCCTTAAATATTTATTTTATTCTGTTTTTTTGTATTTGTTGTTAAAGCGGCAACAGAAATACATCATCTGTAAAATTTTTGAACTGTATCTATCACGGTTCATGAGGTACAGCCTGTTGACAGACGGACGGACGGACGGCGCGGCGGCGCGCGGCGGGGCGTTAGTAATAGGGTCCCGTTTTACAATTTGGGTACGGAACCCTAAAAATTAAAACAAATTAACATCATCATAAAATTGTTTATTTTATTTATGAACTCATAAAACCTGAAATTCATGACATCATTTATTTTTCTTTCATTCCAAGTCAATGTGTTAAGACTTTACCAGAATGACTTAAAATTAAGGTAATAAGTATTTAAACAGTTTATTACTAGGTGTTTTTCACCAATTTCAGCAAATTGGAGAGAAATGGTATTGAGGCTGCTCAATCTCGTATTCTCGTGGTAAGTAGGTACTCGTTTTGAATAATTCCACTGCCCCACCTCGCCACCCCACTGGTGGGAGCATTTTCATTTTTGAAATGCAACATAATGGTTGACCTTCAAACGGGTCTGGGGGTCTACTCCGAACATAATTCCGAAGAATCGGCCGATACTTCGGATTAGTCCCCCTGATTTTTAAAATAAATTATGTTGCCCTTTATTTTTATTCCAACAACTCCAGCACCATTGCATTGTACTGATTTTACATATTATTATGTTGGAATCAGAGTAAGTGCATAAGTATAATAACATTGAGTTAATTAAGCAAGATAGTACGGCAGCATCCCAAAAGGGCCCCGAGACTGGCTTTGCCAGAGCAGCGGTTGGTAGGGCTTCTATTGGATGGAAGGGCACTGGCTGGAACTACGGCCGCATGAAGAACCACTCCAAGTCTTCCAGCAGGAAGAAGTAGGTACTTTTAGAGCTGCGGGGCAGGTGTCGCAGTGCGGCAGTGCTGTGGTATAGGTTGTGGTGGTATTGACCTATTAGGGCTGCGGGGCAGGTGTCGCAGTGCGGCAGTGCTGTGGTATAGGTTGTGGTGGTATTGACCTATTAGGGCTGCGGGGCAGGTGTCGCAGTGCGGCAGTGCTGTGGTATAGGTTGTGGTGGTATTGACCTATTAGGCCCCTCGGATAATTCGGTGTCCAATAAGTTGATGTCGTTATCATCATGATGTATTGTGGTAGGTCACGTCGTTTATCTCAGTGAGTTAGGCAGTGACCGAAAATGTGCCAACCCCAGTTAATACAATAATAGTTAGGTTGTGGAGGTCAGATAGGCAGTTGCACCATGTAAAGCAATGGTATTCAGCTACATCTGGTTAGACTGCAAATTAACCCCAACATTGGGAAAAGGCTGGACAGATGATGATAATGCCTCCAAATAAACTAAACTTGGTTGTCACCTCAACCTCCCAGTTTAAAATCTAATCACATTTCAAGAAAATATCCTTCCAGTCCTATTCCTGGTTCTCTTCAGCCAGTTCCTGTAGCAAAGAGTCCACGCTCCACACTGTGTCCGCAGAGTCCATTTCTTCCTGGGGTATGTAAGAGTTCAGCACTTCCAGCACTGCCTCAATGCTGTCCGCAGTGCCAGATAGGCCTCCCCCAACTTCTGAGAGGGCACTCACTGTTTCTGTGTCCTTGTGATCAGGGCTGAATAAGAAAATATAAGAACTTAATAGAGAAGGAGGAGAATGTAAAGAATTAAGCAGACCAAAGTAAAAATGGTTAGATTGTATGCCACAGCTAGGGTTTGCAGGTCTGTTAGGTAGGTATGTGCTGAGATTAGAGAAAATTGGAACAGTGATGAAAATTGGAACACAGCTGATGAAGATAGAAGAAAAAGATGTACGTGCCAATCCCAAGTGAGACAAGGGTAGAATAGAATACTCTTTAATAAGTACATCATGCTAATTACGGTTATAAATGTAGAAATTTTACATAGGGTGACACAATGGGCAATCTTATATCTAAAAGCAATCTTTAAACAATAGCTTTGGATGCTAGTACTGGTAACTTATATAGATTCGGATCTCCAATTTTATAAAATAATTATTATTAAGTGCAACGAAACTTGTGTAAACTGTATCACTGTAGACTTACACTGGTGGCATAGATATTTCTTTCTCCAATATATCTTGTAGGTCGTCTAGATCGGGTATCGTTGGTATATCATCGCTGGAATCTGGTGACTTTTTGGGTATAACGAATTCCCTAAACAAAAAGCATCTTATGATAAAAAAAAACCGTTCTTTCTATAGGTCTGACTAGACATGTACAAATTTCTTTGCGTAAGTACACCAATACACTTATTGTACCGTAAAAAAAAAATGTAGTTCAGGTTGAATATAGGACAAGAATACAAGTTTCTAAACTAAATCAGAAAAACGCGGACACTCACTTCGCTTCAATGTGGGTGCCTTCAGCCCATACACCCACTTTCTTAGGCTCAGGCACACTTGCATTCATGTCATTCATTTTGAAAGACGATAATTTATTTAAAACATCGCATTTCAACAGCAACTCAGCGAGCCAATTTGTTGTGGTTTTACCGTTTTATTGATTTCTATTATTGTTTACATTTTTGCAAACGTTCCATAGTAAATCTGTGGTTCCATATGACAAAATCTGTCTAGTGGGCATTTCATTACTATCTCTTTCTTTTTCTTATTTACGAACTGTGTGAAATGGAGCTGCCAGGATATATAATACTTTAGTATTTATGGAATTAGTAAGTACTATAGTAGTAGTAGAGTACTGACTTGTACTTATTTGTCCATGGTAGACGAAAAACAGTCACGGCTCCACTCAACTCCACTGCAGTTGTAAACCCGCTCGTGCGAAGCTTCCCAATTTTATAGCGTATGATGTCTTCGTGTCTCCTGAGTATAAGTGTTCTGTGCTTCGTGTAAAACACTTTCGCAAAATCTCACACTGTGTGACTGTGCAAACGCTTAGTTTTTGGGGAAAAAAAATCCTAAAGTTTCAGAAAATTCTACATATTTACGAAAGTTTGTGTACTTTGGTTTTGGGTACGTGCTTCCGGCTAGTATTTATGAATACTCGAAAGGCTTCCGGTGTAAAAGTCATAAGTTGCTGTTTTTATTTACATGATATGAATGTTTTGTCATAGTCTAGCTGGTCTAACACTAAATTTATTTTACGACATAACGATGACATGAGTATTTTGAGATGAATGAACAATCCTTACCAAGTGTTCTGTGATCCTTAGGTACTCTGGCTACAAATAAGATACAACATTTCGTTCAATTTACATTCGTTAGAGCAGATGTTTTTATTCATACTTAAGATGATAACGGGACATTTAACTGACTTTAGAAACAGAACTAGTTCTGTAGTCATTTTTAAAGTATTGTATCTATAGGACAAAATGACATATTTTGTCCTATAGATACAAGGGGTAATGTCGAAAAGCTGCATATTAGTCAATAAATCCTCCGTGATAGCATTTGGTTTAATAATAGACATGAAACGTTAATGGTTATGTGGGTTGTAGAATCTGGATTTGTACAGCTGTGTTGCTAGCCCACTGCATTTGTCTTCCTTCTATTATAAATGCCCTTTTTTCACGCCTGAGGGTAGATTTCCTTTTTTTAGTTGTCACCATTGTTTATCTGTGTGTTTGACGCCGGGGGTAACACTACGTCATTTTTAAGTTTAGCACATATCTTTGCTTCTTGTTCCGACGAAGTGTTGGCCTGTTGAACATTTGTTTTTTCTTGGCACTGTCCGGTACTCGGATCATTTCCCACATGAGGGGTTATTTCTTCTCCCTGTTTCATAGATGTAAATGTACTTGTTTTGTTTTGTTTTGGCTAACGGCCGAACCCAATAACCTATATATCACCAGTTTTGGACTACTGGAGATAGAAAACGATATCTATCGATGGTTTTAACGTCCCAAAAATCGATGAGACATTATGGAATCTTTCCGGCCCACGCTATCTTCCGATGGAAGGGTGTATCGCCTACAACAGATAGCTATTTGTATGAAAATGCCAAAGTATGCGTCCCATTAAACGATTTGTTTGACAGGACAGTAGTACAGATGGCAGATTGGTCTATTCCCCGAATTGCAGGGATAAACGTAAAGTAGCCAAGCTAAAATGAACTCTTTAGTACATGCAATAATGATCATAGATGTTTAATTTTTTGCAATTTGCAGGTCAGTAACAGGTTGTATTTTGATTCGCGGCCATAACAAATTTGGCTCTACAGAATTATATCTTAATCCAGTAACTTATTTAGAAGTAAGAAACAAAGAAGTTTTAATATTATTAGACTAATTACACATTTTCGTACCACTTGCTCAAAAAAGTGACATTCTATGCCACAAAAAGCGAACATAACAATAGTCATTTTTAATCTGTTAAAAACAGGGAAAGAAAATTGTACTGAATTTCATTCATCCTCTAGGGGGAGAATGTAATTTAAATTTGGAATACTTCCCGAAATTTATATTGAACTAAATCTGTATTTACACCATTGAGTTTGTATAAAAAGCATTATACATCTTTTTGAAAACGGACTACGCATTTATTATGCAGTTATGATTATTAAATAAAACTACGAAAACCGACGAGGCCGTCTGAGCTTGATGCATTTGCTTTTCCGACAAAAAATATTAGTCTAGGAATTTGCCGCGTTTTTGTTTTCTTCAAATACATAAACGTTAAGTTTATTTAATTGGCATTATTTTTAATAAATGCTTATCTCATATTATTATTGTATTCATTTTTTCGCAAATGGTACGAAAAGTAGAGTATTTTCCTCGGTGATAAAGCTGTCTTAGTCTTGGGTGAACTTAAATCCCTCGCTACACTCAGGACTCGTGTTAAATCCCTCGCTTCGCTCGTGATTTAAGTTTTTAACACCCTCGCTACGCTCGGGAGTAAACCTTGAGTCTTTGTTACGCTCGCTCGCGATTAAATCGTCATCCGCGACAGAAGACACTGCTTTATCCCCTTGGTTAATAATCTACTAGGTATTTGTTTTTAAAGTGATGTTGGTTGCGTTGGTTGTAACGGAACGCACGGGAGGGCGAAGTAGAGAAACCTACTTATTGTTTTCGTTGTAGATAGCCTTTATCAATGATTGTGAGACGCCATCCGAGGATAGATATAATTATACTGTCTATCATCAATAGCGATCTGTTTTTCACTGAAAATAGGTTATTGGGTTCGGCCGATAAAGGAGAGATATGAAAACTGTCAGTGAGGCGACGTCGCGCATTATTTTAGGTGCTAAATAACAAGTTGTAAGTCGAAGTTAATGGGTTTCTACATAATTGTTTTAGAACGCTCAGTTCTTGGTTAACATTTTTTATTTGTTTTTTCAAGTCTATATTTTCCAGTATAATATTTTTCATTTCGTGTGCTTTCTAAACGGGTAAGTAATTAATTCTTTAATTTCATTTTTTATTAACTGCGAACCATTTCTAAAGAACAACCAGACTATCGTTGACTTGTAAGACATCCGTATCTTTTCTATCTATTTGAAAAATAAGAGAAGTGTCATCAGCGAATAGAATTATATCCGATAATATGTTAGCCATCATGTAAGGAAGATAAACTAGAAATAGGAAGGGCCAAGAATAAACCTTGAGGCACGCCCATCTTTACTAGAGACCCCGAGGACGTCGCCCCGTTAACGTTTACTTTTTGCTGCCTGTTTGATAGATAAGAAACAACGAGATCAACAGCTTGTTGATCAACGTAGTCAAATGCTTTTGAGAGGTCTTCAGGATTCCAAAATGTGACTGACGAGTTTTACTCCTGCGTCTGTCGTCGACCTACCTTTCGTGAAACCAAACTGGCGAGTCTAAAAAATCCCATTTGAATTAAAATGTGACAACATCTGCCCTCTAGAGACTATTTAGTGGTGCAATCGTCCCAATACGTAAACTAACGTGGGCCCAGGTGCCTTTATTTATCAAATAAGAAAAGGTGGAATTGCTCCCGGGTCCCAATTTCGAAGTGGGACGAGTTGCTTCCTAACCCTATGCTTTTCGCTGCTTTAGGCCCGGCGACCATTGGCGACACGAGATGGCAAGGTATTTTTAGGCGACGAATAAAAATATAACTTAAAACTATGGAAATAAAGTTGGAATTTCAATGTTCGGCATGTCTAAACATACCGCGGTATTGTTTTTGTACTTACGACCGTTAACATTGAAATTTCAACTTTATTACCATGCAATTAAGTTATATTTTTATTTGTCGCCTAAAAATACCTTGCCATCTCGTACCGATGGGCGCCGGGCCTAACTCTCACTGTTATGTACTTACTTATATATGTACATAACACATTGAAAATAAGACAATATTTTAACAATCTAAGGTTATCATTTATTTTTCATGAAAATATAAACTTCAACAATAGACAGAACAACCATTTCATAAAAATCGCTGATATTGTATGAGGTATGCTAATAATATTATCATTAATGAGGTAGGTGTAGAGTACATTTCTTTACTAGCTAGTTCTATAAAAAAAGCTAAAATTATAATATTCAAGAAAAAATGGAACAGAGTAAATAGAAAAAGCGTAGGTTAGGTACAATGCGATTCTGCTAGATTAAGAACGTTTAATGAGCTCGATTTGTCAACTGTAAACTTGAAAAGAAGGGCTTGCAAGGAAAGTAATGTTGATAACTGTTTTTATTTTTGTTGATAGTTTGTGTGTTTTTGTATATTTATTTATTTTACTATTTATGTACGGGTAGTATCAAATCAAAAAATATCCTTTTTCTATGCAATAAGATTCCGAATTCCCATCCAAATTACTGATTGCACAGCAAAATATTCAACTCAAAATATCACTAAACACACTACAATTTATTTTCGCAGCGTACAGCGATTTTTCCTAAAGCAAAAGCTTTTTCATCAATGCACAGCTAATAATCTTAATCCACATTAAACATGTTAACTCTTTTTCTTTTAAATATAGCTTCTATTTTTATATTATGTACAGCAGTTTTTCTAAATAAAACAGCATTTTATTAGTCACAGTCGTCTTATTATTTATTAATTACCACATAATGATATCAGCAAAAAAATATATAAAATTAGATACAAAATTGTAATTTATTGAATTATTAAAGCGGGTCTTGCTTTCGCGGGGCGTCCACGCTTCCTTTTTTGCCCAATAGGCACATTTTTAGCTTCTGCAGGTGGCGCCACGTACTTGAGTCGGATCGCAAGTCCGATGATATGCTTGCACATATAGTTCTTAAAAAAATGGGGCAGGTGCATTTTCCGTTGACCCAGGCGGTTTGTTGGGTGGGCAAAGCAACTCTCCAATATGCGAAAGCGTTTTTTTTTGTAGCCATCAAAAGTGTCCCAATCTTGAGTAAATGTCATGTCACTTGCTGTTGAGCTTCCAACTATATAAGTATTTAAAGTCCATTTCACGAAAGAAGTCCCGCAGACGAGGCGCGACGTGGCGCTGCAGGCATTGCTAACTTGTATAATAATAATTAGTTCCACTTAATTCCGCGGGACTTCTTTCGTGAAATGGACTCTAGTCCGGAATCAGATTCTAAAAATTTTACATTCTTATCAAGTTTCGCCCATTGATACGCAAGAGTCCAGTCTTTCAGTTCTATCGGAGGTAAAGTTTTAAATGTCTCTGGTTTGTGATCTTTCGCCCATTCCTTGACCATATTTGTTGCGACTGAGATGAATGATGACTAGACAAAGGAAGTCGTTCTCGTAATGTGTGGCTGTCTTTTATACTTCTATTGAATGACTCTAGTGCATTGTTTGTCACTGGAGAACCTTCGGCTGATCCAAGATACCAATTTGGATTGAGCGAAACCCACTCCTGTTTGAAATATGATATGAATTGCTCTTCCTTTGCGTGTTTATGTAAAAACGCAGTTAACGCTCGTTGAAATAATGTAGGAGAGGTAGCTGAATGCAACAAATCTATATCATCCAACAATTCTTTCTGTTTTTCCTTCTCAACCAATTTTTCTACTTTTTTTGTATATTTTTTTTTTTGTGTGCCCAACACATTTTAATAGTAGCCTCTGTGCCAAACACTTCTTGAAAAGCATTTTGAATACTTTTTGCTGCGTCGCAAATAAGTGCTTTTGGTTCTATATTAAAAGCATAAAGAGTTAAAGCGCCCCTTTTGAGTGCATCGAACAGCACTACAAAATCTTCTTTCCGCTCCGAACTTGAAATCGCCATACAAAGAGCATGGAATCGCTTTGCTTTATCAGTTGTGCCAACCACTAATACTGGAAACCCCTGCCATGTAAGTTTGTACGTGGCGTCTGCATGCAAGTTGGTAGCTAAAGTTGCTAATTTTAACAAATAATTGGTTCCGATCGCTAAACGAAAGGTTGTATTTTCATCCTCCTCGTACACGTAGTAATAAATTACATATGGTTCATTATCGTCCTCAGGCATTACGGATTTATTTATTAACCATTGCTCTAACTCTCCCAGACTGATTGTAGAAGGGCCATAAACAACTCTGCGACGGTCAGAAAGATAATTATTTAGTTGCTTTTTTGAGGGAACTTTAATACCATTTATTTCACTCAGACGTGCTAAAATAGCTTTTGGCTTTAAATGCAATGCGTATAGCTTATTAATTTCGTCCTTTGTCTCTTGGGTTATGCCATAATCATTTTTGGTCCCAATAATCTCATGATCATGATCGCTGCTTGTGCGGTACAGTAAGACAGCATCGGAGTTTGATTCAAAAAGCAAATAAATTCGTGCTGCACACTGAGGGCCTCGGTATTTAACTTTGTTGCAACGGTAATACTGTCTTTTACCTTCTTCTGTCGTGTGAGTAAATTTAGCAGTCCAAATCTTTTCATCTCGTAGAAATTGTTGTGCTTCGTCAAAATTTACGAACTTTTTGACACATATCCAGTCTAGGCCACCTTTTCTCGTTCGTTTGGTACATGGCTCCACTTGTGACTCGGTTTCACTGTCCGAACAATACACAGGAACATCACTTTGTTGTTGTACATTACTTGATGTCGGAAATTCCATGGTATATCATCAGTTTAAATTAACATTAGATAAACTCAAAAGTCAAATGCACACTAATTACACACAAATATTGCAATTATTGTTTTTATATGATTATCTTTCCGGGCCGCCGGCGCAACGTAACACCGAATGAATAATTATAAACAAACAAATACACGTGGATTGTGTAAAACGACACCTACACTAACGAAATATTTCTATTTCGCTCTTACGCGCGAGATATACGGCTAACTCCCGACGACACGACCTAGCGCTATCTCTATCTTACTCGCTCTCGCCACTCTGCACTCCAGTGACGAAAAAGCGCGCGAAGCCGCCAACCTTTTATTCAGTTAATTTGTTCTGCTTTTAGAAATAATGCAATGTAAAAGGATTTTTTTTGTTATAATAATCATTAAATTTGCCGAGCATGGCTTCTTGAAAATTAAGACAAATATGATGAACAGGTTTTGTTGTACTTACTGGTTAATATGCGACTGGGATAGTTATTTTGCTATGAAATATGGAAAATTTGCTGTGCAGTCAGTATTTATGCTATGTATGTAGCATTTTTGTACAAAAATAAATTTAACTGTATTGCATTATGAGGAAAAAAGTAATGTTATATTGATGTATAATTTCGAATTATCTGCAGTTTGAGTTTTGTTAAACATTTAGTTTATTTGTAGTGAAGTAAGTTATTAGATGTAAATAAGAATATAACTGATGAGTATGTATTGATAGGCGATTATTTATTTGATATGCAATTTATAATATCCCTATAAGTACACACAGTAAAATAAAAAGCGATATGACATACTTAATTACAATTTAAGTACAAAGGTACAGCTTATTTCTTAAGAAATTTTGAGCCAAATATCTCGGTGTGGTCTTAGACCATCACATGACGTTCGGCGAGCACATAAAACAGGTGCGCTCGCGCGCCAGTTTTGCTCTCGGCGACTACACTCCGTACTCAACCCGCGCAGCAAGTTGTCCCTTAAGTGCAAATTGCGTATTTACACCGCGTGCATTCGACCGATCATGACTTACGCCTGCGTAGTCTTCGCTCACGCAAAGTCATATCACATTCATAAGATGCAGACGCTTCAAAACCGATTTCTCCGTAGAATTACGAAGGCTCCTTGGTTCGTTCGGAACGAACAACTTCACGTAGACCTTAAGATGCCTACCATCAAACAGTTTATGAAGCGCCTTGCAAAGCGCTTTTTCGAATCCGCGGAACGTCATCGCAACCCCTTGGTTGTGCAGGCCGCTAGTTACAGGCCTTCTGCCATTAGTCAGACTCGCCGACCGAGGCACACTCTCTTAGATCCGGATGACCCCGTCACTCTCCTTCAGGAAAGCAATAGGGCCACGAGTACAGTGCACAAAATACACAAACCGACCTTCCGTCCTCGCCGCCGAGGTACCACGCGAACTTCCCGAGTAAATGGTAATAAAAGTCCTCCCCCCCGTCCCTTGAATGTCGATGCGCCAGCCGCCCGGTTAGAGGCTGAGAGCGCCGTAGCAATAAATATAATATCCCCTGATAATAATCATGATCAAAATGTTGATCCAGCCCGTCCCCAAATTGTTACTAATTTTGTGATCCCCCAACGACGCCCTGAGCCGAGGTCCGTACCCCACAGGGGGTGCCCTTAGTGCGCTGTCGTTTAGTTTTAATATATATAATTTGCGCCCTGGCTGGAGGCTTTAAGATTAAAAACCTTAGGGCAGCCACAGGAATATCCGGTTAAGTAGCAACGACCTCTCTAGGTCTGCTACGAGATGCCATACATAAAAATTTCTTCCAGCAGACCTGCGAAAGGAGAAATGAAAAAGAAATGTAGACAATAATAATAAATGTAATGTGTGTAGGTATGTTAATTTTTCTCACTGACCTTGCTCCAAAATGAGTAAACAAGGCACTGTTTTGCCAAGATGGCGCAAGGTCATTCTTATTCTTAATTAAATCGCATTGTAAGTAGTTACTTTTTTAACAAAACTCTACGTGTGTTTTAGGCATTATTAATTTTATTACGAAATTTGCATTTGCATTATTAAATTTGTCAAGCACCAAGACTACAAGAGTAAGCAATTTTCAAGATTTTTTTTTGGACGCCAGCCCATTTCTCGATACAATAGACTATAATATATTAAGAATAAGAATAAGAATTTTTAAGAATAAGAATAAGAATTATTTATTTGTAAAACATAGGTTCAAGGTCAAGGTCTTATATACTAATCATAATGTTGCACTATGTTTTGTCATTGATGACATACAAATATCAGATAAAAATAAGGACGAACAAAATTCAGCACATAAAACAAACAAAAATATCAAAACAAAAGAAAAATACATGCTTGATTATTAATAGGTAAGTAATCATCTAGGGTATAGTAACATTTCTCAACTAATAATTTATGAAAACACTTTTTGATTTTTTTTAATGGCATACTTCTTATGATTTCGGGTGTTTTATTATAAATTCTGGGAGCAACACCAAAGAAGCTCTTTTGCATTAATGATGTATTGCATTTTATCGTACATAATTGATTCTTATTTTGAGTACGGATTGGGGTCTTCTTAACTGCTGTCAATTTAGTAAATAAATGCGGATTTGATTTTACAAACAATGTAGTTTCCAGTATATGTATAGCTGGTAACGTTAGAATCTTAAATTTCTTAAAGTAGGGAACGCAACTGTCTGTTGGCTTTAAATTACACATGGATCGTACACATCTTTTTTGCATCCTGAATTAAGTTCCCTGTTCGTTGACTGCCCCCAAAAAATAACACCGTACCGTAGAATAGACACTACAAGTCCATGATAGGCTGTTAGTAGAGTCTCAGTATTTACTCTCTTGGACAGTTGGAATAGTAGATACGCAGATTTACTCAGGCGTTTGCAGATTTCCTCTAGGTGAGGTTTCCAGGTTAATTTGTGGTCTACAGTTATACCTAAGAATTTCGCACTCGTGACTTCTTCTATTTTACATTCATTATAGGTTATATTTAATGGTGGATACTCACGCCGCTGATGAAATTGCATGATTTTTGTTTTTGTCAAATTAATTATAAGATTATTATTATTAAGCCAAGTTATGATATTATTTAGAGAGTTATTTATTTCGTTTCGATAATTGTCTGGATCAGTGCATTTTATTATAGCCATACTGTCATCTGCGAAAAGTACCATTTGGTTCCTCGAATTTTTTGGCAGATCATTAATATATATTAAGAAGAGTGGGGGCTCCAATACGCTGCCTTGAGGTACGCCATATTTAACATATCTTGCTTCAGAGATATACTTAGTTTCTAATTTGCTTGTAGGACAAATTCTAGAAATTTCTGTGCATTGTGTCCTATCACTCAGATATGACTCTAAGAGTTTACGGATGTTTCCTCGAATCCCGTATTCATGTAATTTTTTCAGCAGGATCTTATGATCTACAAAATCAAAAGCTTTTGTCATATCCGTAAAGATGGAACACACAGGCTCTCTTTTGTCTACAGAAGTCATTATACTTGATAACAAGTCAAACAGTGCCATATTTATATTAGTGTTCTTTCTAAATCCTTTTTGTTCATGGCAAAATAACTCGAATTTTTGGAAATATGTGTATATTGAGTTACATATAATTTTTTCAATAACCTTTGAGAAAACGGGTATTTTCGCAATAGGCCTGTAATTTTTTACTTCGGTTTTTTGTTTTTTTTATAAACGGGTTTAATTACTACTTTCTTGAGACTAGTTGGGAATACACCCTCAGAAATACAAAGATTAATTATGTGTGATAGTGGTGACGCTATGTTTTCCTTTACGTATTTTATTACCTTAGTTGATATACCATCGTATCCGACAGTTTCGTAATCGTAACATCGTATCCGTAATTTTTTTATTCGCAGATAAGCAAAATTTTCGTAATATATTATCTAGTTTTTCCGCTATAGTTATATTTAGGAATTCTGTATATACATATGATGACAATATTATAAGATATCAGCTCTACACCACAACATTCGAAAACGCCTGTTATTGATTGTTTTGCTACATCCATCAGTTCTCTATAATGCAGTCCTGCTCTGACAAAAAATGCAAGTTCCTCCACGCCTAGCATTTCTAGAAAAGAAAGCAGCTGGGCAGAAGTTAGGTATATGCAGTATATTTTCGCAGCCTGTCTTTATAAAATGCTCTGTTATACAAATAATATCTACCTTTGTTCCCTTACTAAAAAGCTCTTCTAATTTAACTACCAGCAAATCTGACTTGTTTATAAGCCCTGCTATGTTCTGATGGAGAATGGTAAGGTGGTAGTTATAGAAAAAACTGAGATTGTACTGTTTTTGTTGTTATTGGAAATTCAGTTTGATTTTCTTGGGAGCAATCAACTTTTGAGTGTGTCGGGTTAAGCGTATTTACTGCATCTAGGTCCAGGATGAAGTCTTGCAAATCAGACATAACTTGAATAAAGCCTTTGTTATTCAGGTGCCCATGTAGCTGGTTATACGTATCCCACGTGTATGGAAGATTTAAATTTGAGTCTAGTATAAATGCATAATTGTTAGTCTCAGTATCCATGTAAATCAAATTATTGAAAGTATCCACTCTGCTATTAAACATAATATTGGTATTGTCCATGTATTTAAGAGTTGGTAGACATATTACGAAGTTAGTATGATTTAATGCCATTAATTTATCTCGAATATACCTTACAAATTCTATATAATTATGTGTTTTTCTGAAGTCATCTTCACCAATAAATATAACGCAGTAGTCTGAACGAGTGAAATTTCGAACTTTTTGGTCAATATCCTTTAAAATGTATTTTAGTCCACATCTCGGAGTACGGTAGTGACAAATACTAAAGTTCCCTAGGTGAGTTCTTTCACTCATTATATGTATTCTGTTGGATGTTTCACTGCTCAAAATGCATATGTTACGTTTTACAAGGGGCGGTGATGGATCTGAAATTTTTACGCTAATATTATTCTGTGAGATGACGTCTTGAGTACTTCCAGCATCAGTATCATCAACTTGATGTGCGTTGAGTGTATTTTTCTTGCTTTCCGAAGTCTGCGTCTGTTTAGTTTTTGTACGGGCAGTGTTCTTCTGTGGTGTTTGTACTTTGGTCTTAAGTGGACTACTGGCTATTACTTTATAAGTTTTATTTTTCCCTAATAGAACAGCATTCCTTTGCTTCAGGTTATTATTTTCTAGCGACAATAGTTCTATTTCTCTATGTGCACTTTGTAATTGCGTTTTGAGATCTTCTATCTCTTTCCTGTAACTGTTTATTTGGCTTAAATCTTCATCTTCAGACAAACCTGGCAAGGAGTTCGAGGTGCAATCCATCGTTTGCGATATTATGTCACTGTTATCGGGTTCTGATCGTGTGCGTGTTCTTCGGAAAGTTATGTTTTCTAGGAAATTCATAATTATGATTGTAAATAAATTGCAATAAAGAATATAAAATAATACCACTTTGTGGGATTCGAACTCTCGTCGCTCTGATGTATCGTGGAGTGTATTTTACTCGTAGCCGCTGGGCCAGTTGTACATGTGAATCAGTGACGAAATTTGCTATCTGTTTATAGTTTGATCGATGTTTGTTTGTGTCTCAGCCGATAGATGTCACTTTTTCCACAGATTGATATGTCAGTTTTAAGCGCTTTGACATAGATGGTGTTGCACTTAACCTGTCATGAAATTTGAATGACTAGAAAAGCAAAAACGATTTTTTGGCAGACAATGTTTGAAATAAGAATCACATTGAGCCACTATTGTGTAAGTTACGGTTATGTTCCAAGTGTTTTTAAGTAGAATGGACAACTATATATGCACAGGGATGTCACGTAGTGTACTGAGGGTCTTGAATAGTGATAAGTCACTGTTTTTCAAAGTCACTGTTATTGTTTCTGGAATTGTGCATTTCCGATAGTTCGACACTAAAACAAAACGTCACTAACACTGTCACTGTTGGTTCGTATGATCAGTTTCACTTTTTTAAACTTTATGTAGTACAAAACTTAAGTTTTCTAATTTTAATATTTAATTTACTAGGAGCGCTTAAAATTTCAATGTTTACTTGAAAAGTTTTATTTACTAACACAATTAACAATTGTGTTAGTAAATAAAACTTAAAGCTATGTTAGTATCACATAGTGCTTACGTACCCAGTATACCTATACGTAGTAAAACCAGTTAAAAGTAAGTCCTAGTTAAATAATTACAAAACCATTTGTATAAACAGAGGGCTAATTGCGTAACACACTATCAGTAGAAATCGGTTTCAATTTGACAGTTCAACAACATTCATTGCCTTATTTACGTTGTTGAGCAGACATTTTAATCTACCATAAGAAGCAATGGATTAGCAATATACTTCAAAATCATTCAGATTCCGATTCAAACTGTGTTACGCAATTAGGGTACAGAATAAAGGAAACGCAATATTATGAATTATCTTTTAAAATACACTCATACAGTCATAATTCTAGATAAATATTAGATTCAATATATTATCCAAACAAAAATTATATATTATTGCCTACCCAACTAGTTAGTTCTAAATATATTATTGCCGTGCTTACTAGTTAGTTCTAAATATATTATTGCCGTGCTTACTAGTTAGTTCTAAATATATTATTGCCGTGCTTACTAGTTAGTTCTAAATATTTATTGGCGTGCTACTTACTAGTTAGCTCTAAATATACCTACATATATTATTGGCGTGCTTACTAGTTAGTTCTAAATATCTATCAGATTGTAACATACATCTGCAAGAGCCGAGTCTTCGCCGGGATATTCAACATCATTATAGAGAGGTCCATTGGGACTAAAAAACCCTTCATCTTCAGTAACCGACATAGGCTGCGATATAGATGGTATAGGCACCATGTCGGGTGACACAGAGAGATTTCTGTGCAAAGACCCCCACTCGTTGATGGAGCTCGGTCTTGGCACGGCTGGGTTGACGTGACTCAGCCCTGATACGCCTGCGTTGACGGAGCTCGGTCCTGGCCCGGGTGCGTTGACGGAGCTTGTTTCCGGCACGGCTGAGTTGACGGGGCTTGGTCCTGGCATGGTTGGGTTGTCGTCAAACGGTCCTGGCATATTTCGCCAATCCTGAAAAAATTAAGAAAGAGACAAACATTTAAAATTTTCCGTTGTTCCGTTGCTGCATGAAAGAAGATAGTACCTATAAATTAATCAACAAACTTTCGCATTTCAAAAAGTACCTACTTTATAAAATAGTACACACGGCTACACACCAAGCTATAGGTACATTTCTAGTTTACGCTGATCTCGCACTGTACGGAAATCCTATACAATGCGAGATCAGCTTATACTGGAAATGTATAGCTTGATGTGTAGCCGTGTGTACGTGTATTTACCTGATCATTCTCAGAAACGTTGTCAGGCGGCAACAGAGCGGGTGGAGTCCAGTCTGTAACAAGCAATGAAATATTAGCAACGCAGGACTTTGTACCTCCCTCTCTTTTATTGAGAACCAGTTCCTTGACCTCCCCTCGTAGCATATTTTGTAAGCTAGCTCCTCTTCTAGATCTCCTAGGGGTTAGCATCGGAATGGTCTCCTACGAATAAAATGTTCAACTTACTTTTCTTCACGTAATATTGAACTATATTATTATTATTCTTCCGTTTTTTCTTGATAATAGGATCTGAAACATTCGAATTGATAATTTAGTTGACCGAACATTTTAATCTATATCATCTATAAGTACATACTTGTATGTATGGGGTAATGTCTGGTAATCTCTCTCTCTCGGGGGTAAACTAGCAGTCGGATTTGAACAATTCTTTTTGCATTTGATAGCTCAATTCTATAAGAAGGTTTATACGCTATTCAACTTTACGCGTCGACACTTAGGAGTCGAGAAAAAAAAGAAAGTAAGAAAGATCGCTAATCGAAAACGAAGTAGGTAATAGCGCGGGCGAGTCCCCCGCCCCACGCGATGCAGTGGGGCGGGGGACAAGAAACGCGGCCAGACGCTAGTACAACATAAATAACCAAGACTGACATACCTACACTGGATCGCAAGAATTCCGGGTCGCTAATAAATGGCGTACTGATAGTTACTTAAAATACATAAGACTAATTTGCGAAACTATAGTATACAGGGTCAAATTTAATTAGCTAGCGAAACTCTGCAGACGTGATGGGTATCGATATCTAACCACGATAAATCAAAGAAAAATAAATTTATGTTTTTTTTTCTGGGGTCAATGATTACTGGTACTGAATTTTTATTTTTTTCTCTTTATTTATTATTAGGAACTTTTATACAATTGTATAAGCCAGTCCCATCGGAACTGGTAGTGAAGTTACTTGAACTAATTTATATGTAAAGAGAAAAAATATATTATGTTTGAAGTTTGATATATAAAGTTAAAAACAAATAAAAATTAATAATGATACCTAGCTGGAGGAACACCGTATAAAGGGTCCTCGTCTGTGGATCAATCTATTATCTCTTTATGTCACAGATGGATCATCAAATCCGTTGTTTTACATTACATAACGGAGCTGTTGTACAAAACAGCTCCGTTATGTAAAACAGCTGAACAAAATAATTTCAGATGGATTGCCATTGCGTTACGGATCGAAACGACGCGAGCGATGCCGCGGCAGCGGCCGGCCGCGGCGAGCGCTACTTCCAAGTTGGTCAATTAAAATTGTCCTATATACCGCTGTTTTCACTGGAATTAGGGTAATTTTCTCTCATATTAATTTTTTAATTTAATATTTGCTATTCGTTTTATTTATTTCTGTTTCGGACGCCATTATGGGTGGTTTTAAAGAACTTTATTTCTCCTTAAAAATATCAGTACCTAATATTATTGCCAAAATTGTTGTTATGACACACAGAGCCACGAACGACAAAATTTAGAACTAAAATCTACAATTTGACGTTTCATTTCAAGCTATTTTACTTCTATCCTCTAGTCGTTGACCCGCCCAAAACGTATGTGTGTTAAAGTTATCTGGAAAATGGCTAAACGTCGTTCAGCTGTTTTACATAGCGGAGCCGTTTTGTAAAACAGCGGATTCATCAATCCATTTGCGACTTAAAAATGAGAATTGACTTTTCTGCAAAAAAGAAAAAAGTTTACCTATGCTAGCCCAGCTCATCGTTCCTATGGTTACCACCAGACCGTTGCGGCATAATAATAAGTAAGTAGGTTAATTTGACTTAAATGTATTTACGGTGTAGGTTGCATCCTAACTGAGCACGTACCTGTGTCGACATAGTATGTGAACGGCCTGGGGTCGCCGCAAGTGCCATCTGACGGCCTCCTCAGCACGACCTGAAAACATAAATAAGCAGTGTCCACATAACATGCAGTTCGAATATAATGTCGCCTACAAGTCCACATATTAACTAAACCACATTATTTTTTATTATTTATTAATTAAGGAACAAAACAGAATGTAAATAGAAACATCACAAAAACCTCAATAGGTTTGTCCGGATATTGAAACACTTTCAAGCAATCTTAATAATAACGAAATATTATAAATCTAAGGTTAAAACATAGTTTATAAAACATTGTGAGGTAGTTAAATATTAACTAAAAAGTACAAACACGACGACGGCGCGGGTCAAACAGTCCGTCGATGATACTACCAATTGAATGAAATTTAAACAGGATGATGCATTTTCAAAGAGATTCAAAGAAAAGTTTGTATTTATTTTTATAATTATTATTTGTTATTTCCGATTGAACTTTTGTTGGAACATCATTAATTAGAGTAGGTATTAAACAAGCGTTAGGTTTCCCGTAATAGTTTTTGTATCTCGGTACTACCAGTTTTGTTTGTGCTGCCAATCTTGTTGCTATAACATGATTAAATTTAATTTGCAGTTCTTTGTTGGTGAACTGTTCTATCAATAACCACTTTCGTATTTGGCAAGATTTTACAGTATTTAAAGAAACCCGTTACGTCATCACCATCATAAAGTGTTTATTTTATTTTATTAGATATTATTATTTTTAATAAACGAAGTAAATGTGCACTTCGAAAGCCACAGCGACAACACCGCCGAATCGCAATGACGTTTGCCGCTGCGGTTTACGGTCGCCTTCGAAACGGAAGAGCACGTTTAGTAATTTCAATCCTGAGAAGGATGATAATTTATTAATAATATGCCTGATTATTTCTAAGATTTCTCATCATATTTTATTCGTACGTGAAACAGACAGAATAGTACTGACATTGACTTTTGTATCACACTTGATACTAGCTCGGGTGTAGGGTGGCACCTCGCAGACGATGCCGTTCGTATCGGAGATGTCGAACTTCCTGACACAGTGCTCCCACAGGACTTCTCCGTTTTCTTCCTCGTAAAAAACAACTTCTAGGTCTTTTGGGTTTAGCTGAAAACAGTACAGTTATTAATCCTATAGTAGATCAACAGAAATCCAACTAACTAAATCAAAACAAAATCAAACATCATTTTATTCTGTAATTGGTTTATTTGAAATAAATGTTTTGAGTTAGATTGAAATTAATTTGGCGCTTGTTGAACGTCAAAATTTGCAAAAAACCAATCCCCAAACGAATATTTTTAGCAGTTATAATATATTAGACCTCTGCTACTTATTTTGTACAAATATTATCCAGGATATTAATATTACTCTTACTAGATAAGTAAGTTATACGTAGATCATAATTATTCGTTTTCATGTAAACATTGATGTATCAAATAGGAAGATACTCCCATGAGTACGGTCTACGTCCATACGTAGACCGTATAAATTAGGGGTGTTCGGGGTTGGGGTGAGATAAAGATAAACTTGGATCAAGATAACAAAGTCACTATATTTCACGAACTTACACAATTTAAAGATTAAGATTATATGAGGTGAAAAGGATGGGATTAGAGTCACGCGCACGGTATGACGTCGAACGGTGAACTGTCAATAGCTACATAATTAGCAATTAAATAAATGATCGAGCCGTACAATGCGGGGCCGCAATTATGATGACCTAGGTAAACGTGTTGTACGGTGGTTGACCCGTACATGCTCCCGGGGGCAAAGATGGGGTTAGTAATCTTAAAATAGATGGATGATGATGAGTTTACAAGGTGAGAACAATATTCACTTTAATTACTAAATGATAAAATAGGGTTAGTAATGAAAGAAATAAACAATGGTTGCTACAGAGCCACAAATTAATAGTTACTGGAGTTTAAATCAGGAGGGAGGGAAAATACACGAAAAATTGGTGAAGAGGCTCTGTCTTCTTTTTGCAAACACTCATTAGACTTAGCTAATACTTTGGGATTACTTTTAACTGATAGAGGTATTTGTCCTTTTGGTGTACAATCACAACACTCACTCGCTGCACTTTTCACTTTGACTAAAGAGTGCCTTTTTTCCCTAACCTCACAACACTCACTTAAGACACTTTCTTTACCGGGGTGCGAGGAGAGCTCCGAGATCTCGTTCGACGCCTCTCCTGTTGGCCTCGAAGCTTTTCGACATATTATCCGTTGGCGTCGTCGCCAAAAACATATGGCAGCCGCTAGCCGGTTCCGGAGACGAGCGCATATAGGACAGCGTACTGGTGTACGTCGTGGTAGGACACCTTATCGCTCAATGGTTCACTCTGTCGCAAGATTTCAGAGTTATTGGGATCAATCTCAGGAGCATCAGGGATAGATATGTTAAAAATATGATTAATTGGTGATATTTCTGGCGTATCAATCCTTGCACTAGTGCTAATTTTACTTGACAGCTTTTTGCTTGAATGCGCAAGGAAATCTTCTGTCTTTATCATACAGCCTTCCTCCACGTTCAACAGACCGGCATTTGACAGTGTTGCAGCGGTTATTTGACCCTCACAAAGAAATTTGATGTGGCATTCATTGCAACAAAAATAATAGTATTTGTTATCCGGGGTCAATTCCTTCCAAACATTTTTGCAAGGCGTCTTAACAATTTTACAAGTTCTTGTGTTTGCTACCGTCTCGCACAAGCTATGATCATCTTTTAAATTGTAAATAGGACTTCTGATATGACATAAGGCCATCGTAGGGTTCTGTCTTACGCAAGACTGAAGATCGGCCTCGGTGACCGTTACGTAAGAGTCTTTTCTGATGTTGATGGCAGCATATTTTGAGATGACTTCCACATTTATCATTTCGTGGTTCAAGGATCGTGGGACTGGAATAAGATTAAATATTTCGAATAGGTCTCTTTCAATCAGAGGTATTCTTATTTCGATAATCAAGTACTTATAACAGTACTTAGTTCTCACTTTTATCAAGTTGTAGAGATCTTTGAGGTTCAAATTGTTCACAGGGATCGCCAAATCTTTTGGTATTTGTGCTGATATCGAGCTTAACTCGGATCTCAGTTGGTTTGGAGATATTAAATGGAAGTCTAATTTTCCATTGTAAATGTTTGTCACCGTATCTAAAATCGAGTCTTGTATTCTCCTAAGGCTGTACACCAAATTGTTTGCGGTAAATGCGGAGGTTAAAAATTCAGTAATACGACTCGTGCCTTGTTCATGGCGTTGAAGGTCTTGATAGGATTCTTTGAGATAATTAAGTTTTTGATTAATCGATTTGTGGTGCTTGCTTATCGTATTCTCCATTCTCTTCATAAGATTAAACTCGGCTTTCACCACTGAGGTTTGGTTTTTCCAGAGGCTGTACAAATGTTTGTCATTTTCCTTTAAAAGGTCAATGTCCTTTACATACTTCTCAGCAAATCTTTGATCTAATACGCCAAACAAACTATTTGCTACGTAGCCTACTCCGTCTACGAGACCTCGACGCCGACGGCGGCGCTCCTCTCCGGTAACAAATGATTCATTCATTATAATAAAACTATCGTAATGTGTAATTTCTTCGAACTCGTGCCCGAGTTGTAACATGATACCGTCACACGGGGTCTGTTCCTTTATCGTAGTGCATATTGTTTCAAGATATTTGATATACTTTGCGAGTGCCGACATACCTTCTTTATAGGGATTTGTGTCATAATAAACAATTAAACGCCAATCGTCTCGAATAAGGTGCATGTTTGAGATTTTGTCAAAGTAAACGCTGTTGTTGTTCAGTGGGGTAAAGTTATAGGATGCTTGAGATGAGTTTATCAGTGATAGGAAAAATAACGTCATGGACAACGCTATAGCCGAGAATGAGATACGGTTGGGTTTTTTCTTCCTTGACGCTTTGTCATCAACATTCGTGTCATTAGGGGTATAATTGCTTCCTTTCGTAGGCAACAGCGACAGCTTAACAACTGGTCGTTTAATTAAACCGTTTTTTGTTCGAAGTGTGACGACTCTCACATATCCGTCCGTTCCGGGATGAAGCTCTACTACCCGACCTAACGCCCATTTTCCTGGCGGGAGGTTTTCGTCTTTTATGGCTACAATATCGTTGAGGTTGAGATCCTTTTGAACTTGTCGCCATTTGGCTCTAACGGATAGTTGTGAGAGATATTCGTTCTTCCACTGAAACCAAATATCTCTATAGATTGCACCAAGTACCACCGAGTTCTAAGATCATTTTCTTTTTCTAGGATAGTCAAAATGGGCCCGCTTGCTAAAAAGTGTGCCGGGGTTAAAAAGTCTATATCTTCGGGATCTTCTGTCAAAGGACAAAGGGGTCGTGAGTTCAGACAAGCCTCGAGTTGTGATAGTAAAGTGTTGTACTCTTCGTATGTGAGTTTTTGCTCACCGACGACACGCTTAAGGTGATGTTTTAAACTCTTTACGGCAGCTTCCCAAAGTCCGCCAGCAGATGGCCATGACGGGGCGTTGAAATGCCACTCGATGTTCATCTCTGAGATAGATGACATATTCTCTTGGCTTGATAGGGTTTTAGAGATTTCTGAGATTTCTTGTTTAAGGATCCTGTTGGCTCCTATAAAGTTAGTCCCCTGGTCACTGTAGATGTGGCCAGGAACTCCTCTCCTAGCTGCCATCCGTCTAAGTGCAGCAATAAAGGCAGACGCAGTGAGTTCGGATACGAGTTCTAGATGTATGGCTTCTGTAACCATACATACAAACACTGCGACATATCCTTTGGTTGTTTTAATACCACGACCTTTGTTCGCTTTTACTAATACATGTCCAGTATAGTCAACTCCAGTGTGATAGAAGGGTCGGCTGGCGTTTAATCTGGATGGAGGTAAGTCACCCATAAGTTGGTGTTGTAGTATGGGATCGTTTCTCTTACACTTTACACACATTCTCAATCGTTTTTTGGTAGCCCTGTTTCCTCCAAGTATCCAGTATTTTTGTCGTATAAATCCTGTTGTCATTTTAACTCCACCGTGAAATACTAATTTATGAGATTCCTCTATGATGAGATCTGCCAATTTAGATTCATTCGGGATAATTATGGGATGCTTCATTTCGAAATTTATGTTCGATCTTTTTAGCTGTCCACCGATACGTAGTAGGCCTTGGGAGTCTAAAATAGGATTGAGGTTCAAAATTTGGCTTTTCTTGCTCAAGGGTTCACCGTTTTCAAGCTTAGATATTTCCTTGAAGAAGTGTTCCTTTTGTACATGCTTTATCAACGATTCATTTGCTCTCTTCAGATCTTGCAGGGTAAGATAATTTTCACACTTCTTCTTACGAATAAGTGTATCGGTAAATTTCATAACATAGGCTAAAACTCGAATTACCTTTCTATACGTGCCATATTTTTGTAATAATTGTTTTATTATTGAATTATTGTAGTCGGTAATCACATTATTTACCAACTTTTTATGTTTGAGGTCTTCAGTTGTACTATATGAAATATTTACAGGATTATTTTCATGATTGTAGTGTGGTAGCCACTTGGGCCCTTGCCACCAAAGCGAGTGATCTGCCAAGTGGCATGCAGTCAAACTACGGCTAGCGCAATCAGCGGGATTTTCTTTTGATTTCACGTATCTCCACCTATCTTTCGGGATTATTTCACATATCATTCTCACTCGGTTGGCAACAAACGGTTTCCATTTCTCGGGTTCTCCATTTATCCATCCTAACACTGCCATGGAATCGACCCAGCCATGAACTAGGACTCTGAAGTCTGATAGTGATGACATTATTTTTGCCATAAGTTTCGATAATAAAAGAGCGCCGCTAAGTTCCAAACGCGGTATCGATTGGGATTTTTTCAGGGGAACAACCTTGGATTTTCCTGCAACGAGTGTAACGTACGTTGTATCTTTTCTTTGGATTTTACAATATACAACGCATGCGTAGGCCTTAGTGCTTGCGTCGCAGAAGCCATGGAGCTCATTGTATCGTTCTCATGGGTTTGTATCCAGCGAGGTATTTTAAATTGGGATATATTAGGTAAATCGGCTTTTATGTTATTCCATCCCAACATGATATCTTGAGGAACAGGTTCGTCCCAACCCAACTCTTTTTTCCATGTTTCTTGAAATAAAATTTTAAGTTTTATTGTGATAGCCAGCCTAAGGGATCAAAGATCTTGGAAATTTCAGAAAGGAATTGTCGCTTTGTTGGGATGCCTTCTGTGGTAATTTGTATAGGGTGAAAGATAAATATGTCATCTTTAGGGTTCCACCGAAGACCTAAAGCCTTTGTTGGCTCCGGCTGCTTGAAGTGGAATTCTTCCTTTTGAGGATCAATAGGGTCGTCTGAAAGTTCAGGCAAGTTCGAACGCCACTTCCTGAGATTGAGACCGCCTGACTTGAGAAGATTTGTCATCTCTATCTTGAGCTGCTTAGCTGCTGTTATATTATGAGCGCCATGCATGAGGTCATCCATATAAAATGAGCTTTCTAAAATATCAGGAGCACTGCTGTTGGGATAATTTGGCCTTTCATCAATGGCAAGTTGTTTTAGTGTCATTATGGCCAGAAAAGGTGCGGCCTTTGTTCCGTAAGTGACTGTCGCTAGTTTATATTCTTTTAAGGGTTGGGATTGATGATTTCTCCAAATAATTTTCTGGAAGTTCTGGTGATCAGGATGTAGCCAAATATTACGGAACATTTTTTCTATGTCAGCCGTAACTGCAAATTTAAATTGCCTCCATTTTAGGATAAGACTTAAGAGGTCCTGTTGCAGATTTGGCCCTCTGCACATGAGATCGTTGAGGCTGTACCCAGTAGATGTTTTTGCCGATGCATTAAAGACGACTCGTAGCTTTGTAGTTGATGACTCAGCTCGTTGAACACAGTGATGCGAAAGGTAGCAACCGGGGTTTTCGTCGACGTTTTTCGCAACGGGTGTCATATTTCCGAGCTCTAAATACTCAGATATAAACAATTTGTAGTCACGTGCCTGATCGTGTTGCTTAGCTAGTTTCTTTTCTATTTGAAAGAATTGTGCGACCGATTTTGTTTTTGATTCGCCCAATTTTTCTTCAAAATTTTCTTTAAAGGGTATTTTCACGACGTAACTGCCATCTTCACGTCTTGAGGTTGAAGATTAAAAAAACTCGATGCAGTTTTGGTCTTCCTCGGATAATGACAAGGGTTCATGAATATCCTCCATTTCCCAAAACTGTTGGATGTCGGTAATGTTGTTGATTACATTGCATTGGAATGTTTTGCAGTTACCGCTTAGGATCCATCCCAACAGTGTCTGTTGAACGATGGGCAACATTCCCTCGGAACGGCAGATACCATCCAAAAGAATAAGGGAATAAACATCCGCGCCGAATAAGATGTCAATTGGCGTACTTCTGTAAAATTCGGGATCTGCCAAAGTTATTTGGTTAAGGCTCGGCCAGTTTTGTTGTGTAAAGGTTTGGCTTGGCAAATTATTAATAAGTTTTTTCATTATAAATACATCTGTTTCAAACGTGAAGTCATTTATTAATGATATGCACTTAATTGAGATCATGCCTTTGCAGTTATTGTCATTATTTCCAATTCCTGAGATATAGCCATTACATCTTTGTCTAGGTAGCTTTAACAACTGAGCAGCCTTTTCCGTTATGATTGAGGTCTGTGAACCTTGATCCAGAAGAACTCTCATCCGCTGGAAAGATCCGTCTGCTGCTTGTACCTTAATGATTGCTGTCGCAAGCAATATTTCCGATAGGTTATTTTGCGTAGATACAAAGGTGTTCATGTCTTGCTGCTGAGTCGAGGATTTCGTAATCGCGGCCGCGTTCGGCCCTGCTCGTGGCGCATCCGATGTTGCATTTTTTGACGTAAACGATTCATGAAGAATGGTATTATGGTCTTTATTGCATTCTTTACACTTTAATTCAGATATACATTTTTTACCTTCATGATGGTGTAAGCAATTGATACAAAGGTTCAAATTTGTAATTGCGCTTCTTCGAGCAGACGGTTGCATTTTTAATAACTTCACGCAATTGTGTATGCGATGTTCACTTGCGTCACAAATAGGACATGACTTGCGTTTTTCGGTGCTTTTGCAATTGGACTTTGTCGATTTCGAAATAACCTGGTTAGTTGAGTAGGTACGATTAGGATAGTTCGAGTTTTGTTTGAAGTTAGGATTAAAACTCTTTGAAGAAGATGTTTGGTTGTTCTGATAACCTTTAGACGACGAAGATGATTGTTGGTTGTTGGATTGTGGAGATGATTTTTGGCCGAAGTTTTCTTGTTTCTTTCGTAAAATTTCCATTGATATAAACTTCTTTTCCAAAAATTGGAGAAATTCTTGCAATACAGGCAATTCTCTTGGGGATTTCAATGAATCTACGTAATCATCGTTGGTTTCTGAGTCTAATTTCTCAGCTAAAATACAGACAAGGAAGGGGTCCCAGGTAGTAACGTCGATGCCCAGATTTCTTATTGCATTGACGCTCTCGTATGTTGTGTCGTGGATTCGTTTTAGATGACTGACTGATTTTTGTTGACTTACAGGGATATTAAGGATGTTTTTGAGATGAGATAGAAATATGGTGGTCAAGGTGTCTAATCGCCGACGTAGGTATTCGGCTGTCTTCCGCTCTGCTCCATCTTTCTTAAAGTTGGAGTGAAATTTATCCACTGCTTCAATGATTTGCTGTTGAGTAGCTAAAATGTCTTCCATTGTAGCCATCGTTAGAAAAAAAAACCTTACTTGTTTAGATTCTTCGGAGTTGGAGATAAACCAGCAAAGATGTCACCGGGTTGTGCAAACCAAGCCGGAAACTGGTAGATTCACAGGATTGGCGAGATAGGATGAAGTGGCGCCCTTGTAGGCACCGGGGTCATACAGGATCACGAGATAAGATGAAGTGGCGCCCTTGTAGGCACCGGGGTCACACAGGAACACGAGATAAGATGAAGTGGCACCCTTGTAGGCACCGGGGTCACACAGGATCACGAGATAAGATGAAGTGGCACCCTTGTAGGCACCGGGGTTTCACAGGATTACGGGATGAGATGAGGTGGCGCCTGTCCAGGCGCCAGGGTCAGGTTGCTAATGCCGATTAGCGAAACCAGAAACACGTACACACAGCACAAACAAATGCACACGCGTCGGTCCCGCTGTGGGCTCGAAGGACCAATGTTCGGGGTTGGGGTGAGATAAAGATAAACTTGGATCAAGATAACAAAGTCACTATATTTCACGAACTTACACAATTTAAAGATTAAGATTATATGAGGTGAAAAGGATGGGATTAGAGTCACGCGCACGGTATGACGTCGAACGGTGAACTGTCAATAGCTACATAATTAGCAATTAAATAAATGATCGAGCCGTACAGTGCGGGGCCGCAATTATGATGACCTAAGTAAACGTGTTGTACGGTGGTTGACCCGTACAAGGGGAAAGGACACAATCGACTTACATTAATCTCGGTTTGCGGGGAATACCCGAATCGTAGTTTGTTTCCGAGTTGTTATGGGTACGTGACAGTGACAATTATTGCTATCTCGTTTCCGCTGTAACCCGCGTAATATGTCTCTCTATTTCAGTTGTCGAGTTCATGACGCACGACATCGGGTCCATTTAATATTTATGTGATGTTAGAGAGTGGCCTATCTTCTTATTTAATACATCAATGCATGTAAAGCTTTAAATACCTTCTGAGGCTTAGACATGAAGATAACTTTTGGTCCACTGGTATTGGAATCACGGCGACTGCTATCGTTTGTTATCACTTCATTTATCTGCAGGCATCCTAAAGTGTAGTTTTTGTAGTGGTAGATGACGTCAGAGACCACCGGGTCCAACATACGCTCCTGTGCCAACTTCACTTGGAAACATAGTCGCACCGCTTTAAGGTCGTCGCTTTTCGGATGAAACTTATGGCTAAACCCCTCTGTGAACATGAATAAAAAACCAGGAGCCTATTTAATGGCAGGCAGGTGACAGGCGACAACCCGTCAAATTGTTTTTTTTTTTCTAGTTTCATACATTTTTTGCTGTATTAACCACCAACCGTCGAGAAAATTTGTCGCATTGTGATTAAATAGGGCTCAATTAAATAAAATTCATCATATTGTGTTATTCACTCTACCTCTCTCGTCTACCCTCGCTGAATGTTCGGTCGGCTCTGTACCATTCTAAGTCGAGCGGCTTTTTCCCGAAAATTATATATTCGACTAGCTGCTGCCCGGCTTTTTTTTAATAAAAAGAATTCTTATAACATCAGCTATCTGCCAGTGAAAGTCCCGTCAAAATCGGTCCAGCCGTTTCGGAGATTAGCCGGATCAAACATTCAGACAAAAAAAAAATACTTACATAAATAGTTTTTTTGTTATAAGTACCGTTACTACCGAGTGTACTTTAATAAGCAACTAGTAAAAAACTGTTATTTTGACATTACAGATAGACATTTAAATTTTATTTATTTGTATAGATTTTGCCGCCTGGCTGGACCGAACCGTGTCGAGCGACTCCAACCAAGTGTGTGCACGCTCTGTGCTATATTGCTTCTGTATGTACTATTTAAGGGGGATGCGCTAAGATAGCCCGCAAAATTCTAATTTTCTTACGTTTTTTGCAATTTGCAGGTCAGTACAGTAGTACCCAATTGATATGGCTTACCGATGTACCTGCGCAGAAGGTGAATTTTAAAAGTGTGGGAAATGCTATTGACCAATCGGCACGCTCCACGCACCGCGGTTCTTTTTCCTGTACCGCTATTGGTCGGCAGCTGCCGCCATGTTAGCGCGCGCCGCGTGGCATGTTTGTCAGCCGCCATACTTCTGATCGAGTGCACGCTAGCAGCTCCAGTGTATTATGAACCTTATAATAGTGACCTAAGGTTGATTGTAAGTTTTAAGCATTATTTCGTTAATCTTCGGGGCCATACTTTCTTTTCTGTGCGAACGAAGATTCACGACGCGCCTTATCAATTGGGTACCACTGTAACAGAGGGCCTAAAATGGACGCTTTGGCAGAATCATAATATGTTATGCGTACAATTCATACATCCCGCAATTCATCTGTTTGACAGCTGCTATTTGACATTAGACTTCAATATAGCAATTCATAATTTGTCGACCATTTTACGAAACTCCATACAAACCTGTCAAACAGATGAATTGCGGGATATGAATTGTACGCAGATCATAATAGGATTCTGCCAAAGCGTCCATTTTAGGTCCTCTGGTTGTATGTTGATCTAAATATGATTCGCGGCCATAACAAATATGGCTTTACAGAATTATAATTATTAGAATCAACATTACAACTCTCTAAGATAAAAAAAAAACTACTGAATGATTTTTTCTGAAATAATCATTCCGTTACTGACCTGCAAATTGCAAAAAACCAAAAAAAAAAAATTATTTCGCGGGCTACCTTAGCGCATCCCCCTTATTTCAACGTCACTCACGGCCAAATGGATCGACGTTCTGCTCCTCCCTACGCTGCAGCGCTCTTTCGATCTGAGTAGGTCTCACGATTCGAATGCCGAGGCCGTCGAACTCAATGACGCAGTTGTTCCTTGTGACCTGAACTTGTTTGACGTGAATGTAAGGAAAGTCTTCTTGTAATGACTTCTTCTTGTCCACTATGCCATTGGGGTGCACCCTGTGACAAACAACACATGACATCACGCCTGTATTATTCGAAGGGTTAGGCAGATGTGTACTTATAGTACACCCACATTTCGCCAGGGCGAAAGCACCATTTAACACGAT
This sequence comes from Tiliacea aurago, assembly GCA_948098905.1. Classification (NCBI taxonomy): domain Eukaryota; kingdom Metazoa; phylum Arthropoda; class Insecta; order Lepidoptera; family Noctuidae; genus Tiliacea; species Tiliacea aurago. The sequence continues at coordinate 1,530,302 of OX402583.1, read as the reverse complement.
TCCTACCGGCTTCCCTTCGGAAATTTGCATCAACTATTCTACCGCTATTGAAAATGGCACAGTCAATAGTGTCTACTATTGCCAAAAAAATATAGTTACACTACGGGTATTTAACATTTTCACCTTATGGCGGGGTTCTTCGAATAATCATCGTTTTGTATTGTGTTTTATTCGCAGATAGTACGGATGTAAATTTTGAAAAAAAAAATATTACATAGTTCACTATTCGCTCTAGATATTTCGCCGTCCGATAAACAATTACTTGCTTCAAACAGCAAAAACGCCTATTTTATTAGCTTTGAGTTGAAATAACTAACAAGAAAGTTTTGTCTGTGTAGTGATGCGTCTTTTTGGTTCTGCTACTTGACGATAGATGGTGTTAAATTCAGTAAAGAAAAGACTTATTTTTAATTGAATTAATTAATTTTTACTTTACTGATAAGAAAGTAAGTTAAAATCGGCTTCGCTTCGGCTTCTATCATACAAAAATTTACCCCTCGCTGCTGTTAAGTCCCATATAGTAGGGGGCGAGCCTATTGCCATTAGCCGGGCACAAACCCAGACTCAGGGCTGCTACTGAGAAATTTCACATAGAAAACCCATTAACACTTTGTCCGACACGGGAATGGAACACAGGGGTCAACTCCGCAGCGTTAATCCCCATGCTCAGCATGAATGCTAGCGATCACTAGATGAACGACGACAAATACTGCACACACAAATTATAGACAAATACTTATTCGAGGGTTTAATGTTCACCGAATTACTCGCTTACAATGTATCTTACCTGTAGGGCGCATCTTTGCAGACCAATGACACAGTGATCTGGGCTGCTCCTACGTAGTTCCCTATCTTGATTTTAGGAAACGACTTTTGAGACTCTGTACTATGCACGCCTCGGATCGCACCTGCTGATAGGATCTCACTGTCGCGGTCGTAGCGAAATCTGGTAACAAAAACGTAATAATTATGATCAATAATTATTTTGATTAAGTATTTTATTTATTTAAAACAAACGTTATTTTTCCATCACTCTTTCCTGTCTTTTTAAGTAACTGTTGTTTAACGCAGCATGTTTTTGAACCACAAACCTCATTCAACTTAAGTAATTACCCAGCATATTAATTATTTCCTTAGGCGATTAACACACGGCACCGCGCACCGCCGCGGTTTCATATGGTGAGAGCACCGCTCAACCGCGCGGTCGGGCGGTGTACGTGTGTTAGGCATCAACGGATTTATTAGAGGCCAAAGCGACATTGAGATCCGCTTCACCGCCTACCGCGGCGGTGCGCGGTGCCGTGTGTTAATCGCCTGTCGCCATAAGCCCTATTTACACGATGCAAGTTCCTTGCCTGTGGGGCACACAATAAAATTGAAGTAACAACTGACTGGCTTGCTTGCAACTATTATTTTTGCTTCAACTTATGGCAAATAAATAAATTATGCCACAGGCAATTAATTAGCACCGTGTACTTAAAATTATTGTAATAATCTCATTCATTCATTTCAGCCAAAAGAACGTCCACTGCTGAACATAGGCCTCCCCCAAAGCGGGGGTTTGCTATAATCACAATCTCAATAATAATAATCTCATAAAAAAATTAAAAAGAAAATTCGAAAGAGGATTACTTGTTACCTATAATAGCTAAACCGGTTACAAATACGAAACTATTATGGAAGAATATAAAATCAATCACCTACTCAAATCCTAAAAATCAAAGCACTGAACTATTAAATGTCTTACCCTCACCAACAGCAGCACGGAACTCTGTCAATAACTTCTTTGCCAATATTGGAAAGCAATTAGCCCAGCAAATTCCGACTAATACAACTTCTGGCTGATCCAACATTCCACCTACACAAATTAAGTCATTTGTGGTCTTGGACACTGACCCCATGGAAGTAGAAAGTGTTCTGATCTTGTATAAAACGCACACTATGTAGCCAAGCATATTATAAGTTGAGGGATTACATCGCTGACAAAAATGCTTGGCTTAACGCTGGTCCTGCTCCACCAGGGCGCATAAACTAATTGAATAGCATTCAAAAATATTGTTGGAGCTGCTGAAGATTGTAAATACTATCTTTATATTGTATAAATTCAATCTCTTAGTATTGTATAATTGCATAGTACATGTGTGAGCACTATGTACCTACCATTTTCTGAGTACGTCTTTTATTGACTTGAATGTGCCCTGGCGGCTGAGAGTGTCATGCTCACTCAAATGTCTAGCTGATGGTGGCGTGTGTGTTGGATCATTAAGTTCCCTTCAAAATGGTTGAGCTAAATGGTGCTGATCCATGCGTCATGTTCGTGAACGGGCGCCGTCAGTAGGGACTGGTCATTTCTTAGCTGCCACGGCTTATTTTAACTAAGGTATTTTAATTGTTTTTTATATTTTTATTACGGACGCTTTTAACGTGCACGTCTTTCTACATTGTTCTCACATGTATAATTTCAACATAAATGATGTAACCAATACTATGTAACACTATTTTTGATTTAAATGAGTGTCCGTGGAGTTTCTTGCCCGTTTTTCTCCATAGGAACCTACTACGCTTTGGAATGGGCAACTAGCTTCATCTCTCTGACTGACCGACCCCTTGACAATTCAAAAGTGCCTGTAATAGGTTTATTTGAAATAAATGCTTTGAGTTTGAGTTTGAGATGAGTTTGAAGTCCGACAGTGCTCCAGGATGGGATACAATTCCAACTAAATTCCTAAAATATATCATTAAGTAGGTACTCATTTGGTAAATCTCTGTTTTAGAAAAGGAATGAGAAATGATAAATGATTTTATTTCTGTAAGTAGGTTTGTACAAACACTTTTACACGTCAATCATATTTTAAAAACTAGATGAGGTCGGCGTTTCCTATCTGACTACTCTGAGAAGAAAGACCGAAACAAACTCAGAGGTCATAGTCTCTTTTAAAGTCCAGACATAATCTTGGTCAGATCATGTGAAGACCATGTAGATTGGTGTCTGAAATGGTCTTTTGAGGAAAGAACCACACAGGTTGAGTGGACCTGCCCAGTCAGTGCACGCATTTGTCAGTAATCGTGCAGCTCTACTCAGAATTTAAGGAGCTCAACGATGCGACGATCAATACCAAAGAAAGGACATTTGGGTAGGCCACTTATATGACTCAACTCGAATCTTTCCGACACTACTGAAGCAATCCATTATTACACCGGTTCACAAGGGAGGGAACGGTGACGATGTCAATAACTACAGACCTATCTCTGTCTTACCGGGTTTATCCAAGGTTTTAGAAAAAAATATTAAAAAATAATAATTACATCGCTATGTTTAAGTATGAATTGACTACGTTACTTAGCAAACGTTATCTAAAATATTTGCACAAATTCTTCGAACAACAATGTTTTGTTATTTATTTCGAGCGCAGTCTGATACGGATTTATACCTACCTAAATTCGATAAAACAGAAAAACGCGAAAAAAAATCGGTGTTTGTATACGACTTTTTATTGACACTCCACACTACGCACAGCAAAGGTTATCTTAATAATTAATTGATAAAGATTGACAAAAATCTTGTTTAAAGTTTTGGTGTATGCAGGTTTATGCCTCGATAATACTGATGTTAGTCTTGGGTTAAATTACTAAATAAATTAATGAGCTGAAGCGGTACCTCGTGTATTCCTTTTTATTTCTCTAATAAGGTTTGTTTGAACGTCAGTGGTAAAGAAACCAGTATACGCTGTCCTCGTGTTTTATTGACACTCCGCACTACGCTTTATTCCATTTATTATAACATTAGAAAAATAACCCTCTCGTTATTTCGATATAACAGTATAATAAACTCAGTTAATTAATGAAAAATATAAAGCAATTTAATCTTTTGCCATTTACATTAAAAAATAACTCTAAAACTAATTTCAACAATATTACACCTGTTGTTATGTTGCCATTATTTTTGTAATGTTATAATAGTGACTCAAGGTCACAGTGTCACCACTGTATATTTTAAATTAATCAACAATGTTCAGATTGATAATATTCAGTAATGAGTTAATTTATTGGACCAAAAAGTTATAACAGAGTACAGTCATACTCGTACAAACATTAGAAAACGTGCTTTTTTCGAATTGTGTCGAGATGTCATAAACAATCATAAAAATAAGAGTATCAATAATAATACAAAAATAATTTTAAAATCAAATAATAAGATTATTTCAGAACCTTTAGATATTGTGAATATCTTTGCCCAGCAGTTCGATTTTAATTCATCAACTACTACATGCACAGTAGCTGCTATGGATATTCTACGTAAAAGTGCAAAAAGAGTAACCAATGACCTTGTCCTAGACCCTGTCACTCCCTCTGAGATATTCAAAATGGTGAAAAAATGGACGACAAAAAATCTTGTGGCTACGATGACATAAATATATCTGTAATAAAAGACAATATAGACGTACTAGCGGAACCTTTAAGCATTATTTATAATAAGTGTTTTGATGAAGGAATTTTTGCAGACCAACTGAAGATAGCCAAAATAATACCTGTACACAAAAAAGGATCTAAAACAGACCCAAAGATGTACAGACCAATTTCACTACTACTAATTCACTCAAAACTTCTTGAAAAGCTAATTAAAACTAGATTACTCAGACATTTTAACCTAAATGAAGTGTTAAGTAGAAGACAATTTGGTTATCAGAAAAACGTTGGGACAGAAGACGCAATATCGACTCTAATTAAGGACGTAGTTAGCAGATTGGACGACAAACAGAAAGTAGCTGGGCTTTTCTTGGACTTAAGTTCAGCATTTGACACGGTGGATCATAAATGACTGCTTGAAAAACTTGAGCATTACGGTGTCAGGGGCAAAGTATTGACACTACTCACGTCATATTTAAAAAACAGGAAGATGTTTGTGGAGATCAAAGCAGTGGTGTCACAGACAAATTCCTCTGGTAAATTTGTCCATGTGAAGAAACATATAGGTCCCAATTGTCTCCTGTGCACACTGGCGTACCACAAGGCTCCATACTGGGTCCGATATTTTTTATCGCGTTTGTTAATGACTTTATACAACACATGTGTGGAAACGCTGCGGGATCTATCCAGCTTGTGGTGTTTGCCGACGATACCAATGCAGTTGTTTCGGCTGACAATATACACGCTCTTAATTCCATAGTTAATAAAACCTTAGATATCTTCCACAGCTGGTTTGCTGTTAACGGTCTTAAAGTCAATGCCAGTAAAACGAATGTAATGCTTGTTCGTTCTACTTCCAGAAATAAAGATAACATTAACTGCGTCATAAATGGAGAAACAGTGAACTTAGTCCCAGTGGTTAAGTTTTTGGGAGTTCATATTGATAGCCAGTTAAAGTGGAAACAAGAGCTAACATATCTAGAGAAAGCAATCAGCTCTGCCTGCTACGTACTAAGAAGTCTGAGAAACGAGGTAACCATAAAACATTTAAAAATGGTCTATTACGCATTAGTTGAGTCAAAACTGAGATACAGCATACTTTTCTGGGGAGGAAGTTATGATTACAATACTCAAAAAGCTTTTGTAATTCAGAAAAGAGCAGTCAGAACCATTGTTAGAATTCAACAGCAAGAATCATGCAAGCCACATTTTAATGAATTAAATATATTGACAGTCCCAAGCTTGTACATTTTTACGGTGGAGGTCTCCCCAGCTTGGGCGGAGCACCGCCGTGTCCTCACGGAGGCGATCGGCGGCGGCGATCTCTCGCGTCCGGCCCTGGTTCAGGCCATGGTTCGGAGCGAGAGTGCATGGGAGGCCGTCACCTCCTTCTGCGAATTAGTAATGCTTGCGAAGGAGGAGGCGGAACGCGTGAGGGAGAGGCAAGGTTCGCGCCCTCGCACCCCTAGTCGCCGCAGGAGACGCCCCGGGCGTCGGGAGTCGCAAGCCCATTTTCGGCCACCGTAGGCGCGGGCTTGCGGACGGTGAGCGATGGGTAGCTCACCATCCGATAACGACCAGGCCCGGGTCGACGGCGCGTCGTATTCCACGCGCGCCTCAAAGAGTTGTCAGCACCAACTGACGGGGTCCGCTAGGGCCAATGCCTGCCAGGGTTGCGAGTTTTTCCGAAAGGGATATCGTGGCCCTGGCACACAGGCAAATGAAGGAATACGGGTGGGTTTTAGTCAGTAAAAGTCTGACACGCCCTCCCGCTCCGACCAGAGCGGGAGAAGTTATTTGATAATTTCCCACCCAAAAAAAAAAAAAAAAGCTTGTACATTTTGGTCCTACTTAGTCACTTATCAAAATATATCTTTGAATATGAGACTGAAGATGAAAGGCAAAAAAGGGAGAGTAAAAGAAGAAAAGATCTCCAGATGAAGCAAGTACCTCACCTGGGAGCCTAAAATGGACGCTTTGGCAGAATCATGCGTGCAATTCATACAGCCCGCAATTCATCTGTTTGACAGCTGCTATTTAACATTAGACTTCACTATATTAATTCTTAATTTGTGGACCATTTTACGAAACTCCATACACAACTGGTCAAACAGATGAATTGCGGGATATGAATTGAACGCAGATCATAATATGATTCTGCGAAAGCGTCCATTTTAGGCCCCCTGAACGTTGTAAAGCATAGCGCCTACCACAAGTCAATAAAAATCTTCAATAAACAGCCGACAGAAATAAAAAGTCTAGTATATACAAGTGGGTTTCAGAATAAGCTTAAACGGTTCTTGTTAGATAAGTGTCTATATTCTGTTGATGAATTATGAATGAATACAAAAGACGAATTATATTGATGTGAAATGAAAATTTTATTGATTTTTATTGAAACTCCATACACAACTGGTCAAACAGATGAATTGCGGGATATGAATTGAACGCAGATCATAATATGATTCTGCGAAAGCGTCCATTTTAGGCCCCCTGAACGTTGTAAAGCATAGCGCCTACCACAAGTCAATAAAAATCTTCAATAAACAGCCGACAGAAATAAAAAGTCTAGTATATACAAGTGGGTTTCAGAATAAGCTTAAACGGTTCTTGTTAGATAAGTGTCTATATTCTGTTGATGAATTATGAATGAATACAAAAGACGAATTATATTGATGTGAAATGAAAATTTTATTGATTTTTATGAATTGACATTATGAATTTATGACATTTGTTTTTCTATTTTTATTATTATTTTGATTTTAATGTAATTTGGTTAATTATTATAATGATTTAAATATAGATTGCATGCATGTTTATTATATATTTAGTTATAGAAATTCAGACACAATGTAAAAATTGTTAGTGAATAAATTAATTGAAATGAATTGTCGAGATGAAGATGAGATGAGAATAGTCGGTGTGGTGTTTATTACGAGTTGTTTGGTCTCGATTTAAACATTATCAGAAATATAGAAACGCGATCTCTTATTCATTGAGTTATTTCTATTATATAGTGTGAGTCTTCATAATGTGCACAATATCAAATGAGGGAAACTTAATTAAGCTTAATTTCATCGACAGAAAAAATATTTTAATATATATAAAAAACCAATTCAATTATTTATAGCATTTTTTAAATTCTTGTTCGCTGCTTGACCCTTAAACAAATCGGTATAACTTTAAACTAAACGATCCATCACGATAAAACATAAAATATATACAACATATATATACAAGGCGTCTTCATAAAATAAAAAATAAAGAAAAAATCGCCCTCAATTGAGAATTGGTGTATTTTTTTAACATAAACTCCATCGTATCAGCTTTCTAAAATAAAAATACCAAGTTTATAACTCAATCGCAACGTTTCATACCAACCGGCAACATACTTTACTTTACTAAATACTTCAGCAGGTAGAGAACATTTTTTTTGTGAATTATTATGCACGTGGGTTGGGGTGCGGGGAGGCAGGGTAAGCCAAAATACAATATTGTTTCATCGTAATACATCGTTTAGTTTATAGATTTGTTTGCACAGGGGTCACAGGCTCACAGCAGCAAACAAGAATTTTAAAGATGCTATAATATAACAACTAGATAAAAAAAAAAAAAAAAATCCGTCGATAAAATTATAAGCTTAGTTTCCCTCATTTCCATAGGTGCTGCGCTTTAGAAGACTCACACTGTTTATCTAGACGAGATGACAACTATAACACGAGACAAGGTTTCAATGGTGACACACATTGCACTCAAAGAAGTCAGCTCAGTTTTTAGTACAGATAACTTTATCAGTGTTGTCCTAAGTCACTCCTTTTTCACCATACACATTTAACACGGGTTAAATTTATTATTTTTCTACTTAATCGTGGAGATGATAATGTTCATTATCATCTCCACGGCATGCTATTGCAATCTTCTTTCATCTATCATCTGTCTGCTTGACACGATTAAGCAGAAAAATAATAAATTTAACCCGTGTTAAATGTGTATGGTGAAAAAGGAGTGACTGAGGACAACACTGATAAAGTTATCTGTACTAAAAACTGAGCTGTTAGTAAGAAATGCTATAGAACATTAGAGGAAGTTTAAAAATGGCGCCAGTGACAGAAATGTTGAAAGGAATCCGCTTGTCTTGGTAGGGAGGGACATACTCGTATTACCCGTCCACATGGGAAGATGAAACCCATGCGAGATCGATGAATATAATAATGTTGATGGAGGTGAGAGAGACAGTGATAAAAATATGGCTGGAATGTATGAAAACATAGTAAATGATGACAAGGGAGAATGGAAGAGGAAAACATTGTGCCAACCCCGTAACATGGTACAAGGTCTAAGGACTGGCAGAGTGATATTAGAGCACAATTAGACATTTCTTATCAGTTACTTACAGCTTTAATGTTTTGTTTTTTATCAAAGCTGGGGTGAAGATGTCACGATAACAACATTATTTTAAAATTCGGGGAAGTCCCAGCGAAACGTAAACGTAAATTATAACGAACATGCAGGCAGTGTTTTCGAGATAAATAAGGAACATTAGTGAAAATTTGTGCAATTCTAAGTAATAAAAAATTGTTTGTGAAATAAGTAAAAAATTACAATAACAGCAGGCTGTACATAGTGAACTTATGTAAATAGGTACCTACGTATGTACATAGCATTTTCGAGAACTCTCCGAATTTTATAACTTTCGTGGTGAGTTTGCGACCTCTTTATTATTAACCGACTTCAAAACAGGAGGAGGTTCTGTAGCGGCATCAACATCGCCACTTACTAGAACTACGCGTCACACTGACGTCACGCGAATCCTGCATCGCGCAAGCATAATTTACCGCGCGACTAGCATATATACAACGTCCCGACATCAACCGTCGGGCAGTTACCCACCAGACACGAGGTGTTCCATGTTCGTCTGTATGTGTTTTTAATAAGATATTTTCGTCAATAGTGGACCGATTTAGAAATTTCTTTTTTGATTTGGTAGAGGAAGCTTGCACGTTGGTCCCATATAAATTTTATTAACTTTTCTTGGGTAGTTTTTGAGTTAGGTTCAATAATACGTATTTTATCCCACTAAGTCTATGTGGATGATGTTATAATAACTTCCTGTCACTGTTATTTACATAGCAGGGAGTGGTATTCGAATTTGTGTGGGGTAGGTACCACAACTAAAAAGTGAAAAATAAGAACTTTTCACAAAAAAAACAACCGACTTCAGTTTGTAGTGTTTTTTTAGAAAGTCGGTCGTTTTTTTTTTAAAGTTTTTAGGAATCGTGTTCCAGAAGTGATGTAATAAATCAATCGATATTTTTTTTTTATAATCTTTATTTAAGCAGCTTGGTCAACAAGACTAAGACGCTCCGTAAGGCTTTCTTATAATATATTACACCATTTAGTTATCTTCTACGGATACCAATGCGCACAAGTTTATATAGTAGCCTCGCTGGTTCTGACAAGGGGAATGCAAGAATGTTATTGCATCTTCCCTCCTCTTTAACATCAACACCAAATTGTAATAGTAACTCAGCTCTGAGATCTTCGTACCGGGCACACTCCGCCATGATCAACGGGAAACGACCAATTGGAACAGTGCACCTAGCTTCTGACGTTTCATAAGTGCCCATGTAGGCTTATGTGAAATAAAAATATTTTTGATTTTGATTTTTTGATTTTGATGTGAAGAACGGCTTCCAGTTTCCACACTCAGTGCAGTTGGGGGAAGGGACTTTTTTCATTGAGTATGAGAACTTGTTTAAGGGGATATGTCCAGAACGAAGTCTGAGAGCTGTCACAATTTCTGTTCTGCCCAAAAAACATGAATCGAACCATGGCGATTTCCATGGTTGTCCTTGTATTGTTTTATGCCACACACCCTTCTCCACAGACCTCCGATCAGTGTTCCCTCCACTTTAAAAAACAATGTTCACGTATATATCTCATGCAATCTGTATAAAATGGCTGGATGTTAAATGATATGCCGTCACTTGAAGCTAATCTTGCTCATTCGTCTGCCCTTTCGTTACCTACTAGGCCTACGTGGGAGGGAATCTACTGTATGATGACATTTTTTGAATTGGGCCTCAATCTGATAACGGAGTCTATAGTTTTGTAAGCTATCGGTGTTCCTCTGAAGCCAGAGGTACATCGAGCTAAATGTTGGACTGAACTTAGAGTCTGTTAAAATGATAAAGTTAGTATGTTGAATAGATTCTATGTATGCCAATGCTTCACTAATTGCTAAAAGTTCTAAATACATGATCGAAATATTGTCAGAAATATTAAATTTCATGAAGGTATTAGATTGAGGGTCAAAAAATGCTACTCCCATGAAATTATTGTGATCTTTCGACCCGTCGGTAAAATTTTTAAAGTATCCTGTATATTGGTTTTCAAGGAAGTTTATGCATTTATTACGTAAGGTTGCAGTATCACAAAATCTCTTTGGACAGGTGATGATGTCTATTTTTGGTTTTAGTATGTCTGTGATATTATAGTAGCTCATCCAATACACAGAGTACATTGTATATCCAATAGTTCAATGTATACATGTCGAACAAATCAGTAGAACTAATTACAATGTCATTAAGCGTATTGTGAATTGTTATAAGTGTAGGAATCTTTTTTCGCCTCCAGTATCCTCGACCTACAAGGGAACTGAGTTCGTTCAGTACTAAAACGGTAGGATTATTAGTCAGAGACTTGGATTTCAACCAATATTTACCAGCTAGATACATTCTGCGAATATAAAGTGGCTGCAAGCACAGGTCGCTTTCCATAACGTGGATAGGAGTGCTTTTAAAGTATCCCCCGATAATGCGCATAGCCTGGTTTTGTGATTTGTCCAGCTTATATAATTTAGAATGGCAGCTATTATCAAATAAAAAACCACCGTAGTCTAAGCGACTTCTTAAAATGGCAATATATAATTGTCGTAGGTGTTTAGGGTGAACTCCCCAACCAGGTCCAGCCAAAACTTTAAAAATATTTAAAAATTTCATCGTTTTTTCTGATGTCTCATTTATATGCTTTCCCCACCTTAAAGACCGGCCAAGCCAAAGCCCTAAATATTTAACATTGAGCACTTCTTGTAATTGCATGCCATTAATCATAATGTTGACTTGGGATCTATTTGGACCTTTCTTAAAAACACAAACGTTGCTTTAAGAGGGAGAGACATTTAAACCCAATTCTTCCAATAACTTAACTATTATATTGATAGCTGATTGGAGAACATTCAAGCCGATTCAATATTTTTATCTATAACATAAATAGCAAAATCATCCGCTTATTGAGAAATATACAGAAGTGATGTAATAAATCAATCGTTAAAAATCTTACGTTCATTCATTCACGGACGGACGACACACAGCCTAAGCTGTTGGGCCTGGGCAATAAAAAAATAATATTTAGTACTTATATGCGAAACTAAAACACGTGTCTAGTATTTTTATGTAAAGAATCTATGTACAAAATTTCAAAACTGTATCATGAAAAATCACAAAGTTATAAGGTCGTTGTTACCGGGTTGTCCGTACCAAAACATACTAACGGCACCCCCGCGCCTCCAGGGTTGTATAATAATTTGGCAGTAGGTACCTAATCGTACGGCGATTGTAATGTAAGTAATTAAATGGTGATAACATTTTCCATCACACTTAAATATTTTTGGGAAACAAAAACATGGTGTAAAAATTATTGAAATCGAATCAGTTCCTTAATCTGAACAAACTATATTCAGGTTTCGTGTAGACTAAAATAATGTTGTTTATTATTATAACTCCATTAGAAAAATAACGGCAAAATAACGACAGTTATTGTGGAATATTGTTGAAATTACCGTCATAGAAGTTATTTTTTTAATGTAAATCGTAAAAAGATTATATTGCTTTATATTTATCGTGAAATAACGGAGTTTATTAGACGTTTATATCAAAATAACAAACGGGTGACATCCGTTATTTTTCTAATGTTAGGGTGCATATTCATGGTGCATGAAATTTTGCACAAGAGTTCCATATGACGAAAATGAGGAAGGGTTGCTGTAAATTCATTTTTTAGTAGTTACATGTTCAAAATCAAAATATTTAATTTCATTTTTAGCCCCCCCCCCCTTATCTCCGTAGTTTGCATAGATAAAAATCTGAAATTATTCTATGTGATAGGAGTTTATGTAAAGATTACAGGAAAAATAAAACGATGTCTCTAAATAGCACAGTTTTTCAGAAATCATCAACATCATATATACGTACGGAACCCTCCCTCGGCGTGCGAGTCCGACTCGCTCTTGACCGGTTTTTAAACCTTCATGGGCACTTATGAAACGTCAGAAGCTAGGTGCACGGTTCCAATTGTTCGTTTTGTATGGAGAAGAGCCGGCAAGAAACTCCACGGTTACTATTTTAAAATTAATTGGCTTTTACAATGTTTTCAAATTACAGTATTAATAGGTATGGGAGGACAGTGCAGGCCCGTCACCAAGTACCAGGTACTTAACAAAATAGAAAATGGTCCACAATTCTAGTCTATTAAGCCTCAAATTCACATATACAACACATATTAAAATAATACAAGTAAAAACCTTTTTGAAATCAAAATTTAAGTAGGTATATAATTTCAAATAATGAAAAGATTATGTCAAGGAAGTATGTAAAAAAAACAAAATAAACATAAATATTGTAATTTGGGAGCAGTTCATAGACATTTACATAGTTTTGCTGTTAATGAGGTGCCAGGGAAGCCACATGTGCAGAAGGAATTATTGCTTAACTTCCTTGTCTTCAACGTAGTCTTTATTCTTATACTTTACTCTTTTTAGGGTTCCGTACCTCAAGAGGAAAAAACGGAACCCTTATAGGATCACTTTGTGGTCCGTCTGTCTGTCCGTCTGTCAGTCTGTCAAGACCCTTTTTCTCAGGAACGCGTGTAGGTATCAAGTTGAAATTAATATCAAATACGTAGGTCCACGGTCCCTTAGAGCTCTAAAAAGATCAAGCTTCTAAGTCAACGCAATAAAAAAAATACGGTTATTTATTCAACAACATTGCGACATATTTCGATACTCGCAAATAAATCAAAACCTATAGGGCACTTCCCGTTGACCTAGAATCATGAAATTTGGCAAGAAGCAAGGTCTTACAGCACAAGTATAGGAAAAAGTCCTAACATTGTAAATTTGTCTGTCTGTCTGTCTGTGTGCCTGTCAGTCTGTCAAGACCCCTTTTCTCAGGAACGCGTATAGGTATCAAGTTGAAATTAATATCAAATACGTAGGTCCACGGTCCCTTGGAGCTTTAAAACAATCAAGTTTCTAAGACAACGCAATAAAAAAATACGGCGATTTATGCGATTTAAAAAAATTGACGTCGGCGATGTATGGGAGAACATGTGTTTCAACTACAATGTTAAGTTTGTTTTAGGATAAATTCATCCTAACTACGGAACCCTTCATTGTGCGTGGTCCGACACGCACTTGGCCGGTTTTTTGATAAGGGCACGCTTGATGTGGGTTTTGAACTTTCCATCGCAAAGTTCTGTAACCGACTTTGGCAATTTTGATAAAGTTTCACTTACCTTCTGTTTTGTACAGGTTGTTCAACGATCTCCACAGTAGGCCCGTTGCTGACTTGGTGCGAACCACTCGCGGCGCCTACGCAGGCTCGGCTCGTCGGAGCCACCGGGGCGCCCACGCAGGTTCGGCTCGTCGGAGCCACCGGGGCGCCCACGCAGGTTCGGCTCGCCGGAGCCACCGGGGCGCCCACGCAGGTTCGGCTCGCCGGAGCCACCGGGGCGCCCACGCAGGTTCGGCTCGTCGGAGCCACCGGGGCGCCCACGCAGGCTCGGCTCGTCGAAGCCACCGGGGCGCCCACGCAGGCTCGGCTCGTCGAAGCCACCGCGGCGACCACCTCACTGAACGAAAGGTTTGGTTGTGAACTCTGTTTAGTCTTCCTCAATTAGATTAGAGCTATAAGAACTCTTTGTGGAGGTAAGGGACAGTTCTTCTTATCGTTTCGACCTATTTATATGCAAAAATAATAAGAGAAAGTTACATGTCTGTGGCAGTATTGAGGGCAGTAACTACTACCAGCGTAGCTATTTTTGCTGCTATGCAAAAAAGTAATGTCCGGTGTAATTAGAGACATATTTTATGAGACATTCCAGATTCGCACCTATGATGCCTCTGGTACTGTGGTGAAGAGGCGGCGGTGAGCATTTACCGTAAGGTAGGTACCACAACAATATTTTTTGCGACCCAACAACTTATAAATGACCATCCGTAATGAAGGTGAACCGATAACCTGGTGAAGATCGCGAAAATCCGCTGGATGCGAGAAGCACAAGTTGTTGTGTTGCCTTTGCCCAGCATTGGCTTTCAACTGAATGATGAAGACGATGATCAGTACCGTCTTTACCCCCGACCTCACGGGGGCCCCGTAAGGCCGATTCAACGCTCGCACTCAACTCAATAGAAAGTAAAAAAAGGACAATTAATCATGGGGACACACAGGAGATCACAACACAACACAACAATAGCACATTTTTTTCTTCTATTTTTAGGTTAATTCAAACCTGCAGCATTTTATTATTAATAAACAGACCGAAGTATTTTTTTTTTTAATTTCTCCTGTATTGTGGGTGCGTTTACAAACATTTAATTAAACTCACATACACAAACAGCCAGACCCGGAACAACTACTTGTAGGTCATACAAATATTTGTCCCGTGCGGAAATCGAATCCGCGATACACACCGCAGCAGTCAATCGCTTAACCACTGAGCCAACCGTGTCGTCAGTCACTTCTTTTTTTTTTCTTTCCAGAGGGGCCCCAAATCGTTGTGTGCCCAAGGGCCCCAGACTCCTCTGAGACGGCCTTGACGATGATGGTAAATATTATAACTACCTTCTGCACTTCTGAGATTTCTTAACGTTCTTCACATGAGGGTTGCTGCTGCCTTGGCACGAGGCACCCCTGGTGTCTGCGCTGTCACGACTTTTCCAAGCCACTGGTGCGACAACATCGCTGAAAAGGTTAGTTTTAATTCACGTTTGGGGTTCCGTTATTCCTTTTGAGGTACAGAACGCTATTCCGTACCTCAAAAGGAAAAAAGGGAACCCTTAGGGGATCACTCGTGTGTCTGTTTGTCTGACCGTCGTCTGTCACAGCCGATTTCCTCCGAATCTACAGGACCGATTAAGTTGAAATTTGGTGTACATATGAAGGTGATCAAAACACGATAAACGTGTATCGTAAATAAATGAATTCACTTATGGGGGAAAAATGAGAAAATTAAAAAAAAAAGTTTTGCGACCTGTACCGTGTTACATATCAAATGAGGCTTGTTATGAGGATTTCATATTCAATTCAATTCAATTCATTTATTTATTGCATCAAATATGGTAGGTACATGAAGTTCTTAGATAAAATATTTAGTAACACACATTTGGCCAATATTTAGCATGCAATAGTACAAGTTTTTATGTTAACTTAAATATATCTGTGCTTTATCGTATAAAATTTACAGGGACACTTTTCAAAGAACTCGTCTATCGAATAAAAACATTCTTGTAATAACCACTTCCGCAACGCAACACAATAACCACTTCCGCAACGCAACACAATAACCACTTCCGCAACGCAACACAATAACCACTTCCGCAACGCAACACAATAACCACTTCCGCAACGCAACACAATAACCACTTCCGCAACGCAACACAAAACTTATTGAATAACATATGTTTTCTCTTATTCAATATTTCGTTTTAAAGTTATAAAAGAAGATAGATGACAATTTACCATTCACCCCGTTATCACCGAAACTGCTGAGCCTAAAACTTTTAAATTACGGAACATAAAAAATAACATAACATCACGCCTTGTTTCCCTACAGGTACACCCCTGCCCCCCCTGCCCAACGCAGGGGTGTACCTGTAGTACAGTCACGAGCACCAATATGTATACACTCAGCAACTTTTAAAAGTGATTTCCTCCAACTATATTGATTGAAAATTTATTTTACTACGAACAGAGTATTTTGGACCTCAAACTATTATGGAATAGATCTTTTCTCTAGGTTGCAATCGTTATTCCACGAGAAAATCGGTTTTGAATTCTGCTAAGCGTTTACATATCAGTGCTCATGACTGTACACCCACATTTTGGCCAGTTATGTTTAAGTTCCATGTAATAGGGGGCATGGAATGTAGGTATTTTTTTAAAATAAATGCAAAGATTAGTTATACAACGTGCCGCCACAATGACGATATTAATTCAACACACGGGTAGGGCTAGTGGCCAGTAATCATAAAAAAATATACTAAGATAAAATAATAATAAATAAAAAATGTCTTCTAAATAAGTAAAACATTTCTTCAATTCGCCTACTTCTTGCACGTTATTTGTTTTAATTTCGTTGCTGCGATGTTATGGTCCATGACCCCGGCAAATGAACTCTGTGCTACAGTTAAGTACAGGTTGCTTCAAGATGCTATTTTAGAAAATTGTAAATAAATCAATAAATAATAACGTTTAATGAAATTAAAATGTCTTCATAAAGCGTAAAGGCTAAACCGTATATCTGTGTTAAATTAATGTCGCCACCAAAGCAATACGCTGTATACTTATAGATTACAGGAAAACCTATAGGAAGTCTATGGTCTTAAAATAACACTCAATATTGTGCGTACAAACTTACATTTGTAGTTTTAATTTTTTAAATTTATTTGTTCTTGTGATAAATTCATCACGTAGTTGAGAACCCTTACGACACGTACTTGGCCGGTTTTTTATTTAGTCTTCTTTGATAAATGAGTTATAGTCCGAGGTAGTAGGCACCTACTTACTATCTCGGACTAGCTCGTTTAAGGAGGAGGGCAAAAAAACTGAATGTGTACTTTATAGCAGCAGATATAGAACTAAAGGTTAGGATGGTAGAAATTTTTTACGTATGAAAAATATCGAATAAAAAAAAAAAAAAAAATGGTGCGGTCTTGTGACTGTATAAACAGCCAGTGTGAATTTAAAACAATACCTATTAAGCAGGACGGCCCGCGTCGGTGACGCGGTGAGTTCCATATTTATTTATAAAAAGACTATATAATTTGGGGGGATACTAAGGCTGCCTGTCCACCGGAGCGGAGCGAGGCTGCGGAGTGGAGAAACGGAGAAATATTAACCAATAGGATTGCAAGTGGACAGGGGTTTGCAATCCTATTGGTTAATATTTCTCAGTTTCTCCGCGCCGCTCGCGCTGCCTCACTTCACTTCGGTGGACAGGCAGCCTAACTCTGTAAGCTGTACCAAAATTCAAAATCTCAGTTTAAAGACTAATATTTGATTATTAATAAAAATTTGTTCAAAAACGATTTTGAAATGTTGACCCCAGATTCGGTTAAAGACGAGGCAAATACAGCAATCGAAAATCTTTTGCCAGAAATAAAGGAAAAACATTTAAATAGGTACAGTACAATGATTTTATGAAGTGGCGAGCAATCAAGAAAACATACATACATAAACTCGCGCCTTCTTCCCATGGGGGTAGGCAGAAACTATGGAACGCCACTTGCTACGCTCCTTACATACTTCCTTTTGCTTCGCCTACGTTCATACATCTGGTCATACACGCACGCCGGTTGCGAGTACTACGCACCTGACCTTTCTGAAGAACATCACCAATTTGGTCACTATAATATGTCCTTCTAGGGCGTCCCCTCCCGGCGTTTCCACTCACCTCTGCTTTATAAATACCTTTTGTTAGTCGCCTCTCACTCATCCTCATAGCATGACCAAACCATCTAAGCATACTCTTTTCAATCTTTGTCACTACATCTTCTTACAATTTTTTACATTCCGTTTAATTGAAATGAACAGTAAAGTGTAGGTATAAACACGGGTGAGTCACCAATGGAATTGATTCCTTACGGGTCGTAAGGAATCAATTCCATTGGTGACTTTCACGTGCATTGTGTAACAATCTACTATTTCTTACGACCCTTGTGTAACAATATATTTACTATTCCTTTTTTTACTGTTATAACGTTTCATTACCTTCTGCGGTTAACAGGTACTTCAACCATCACTCGGTAAGGCTCGTTGTTAGGAAACGGAAACGCAGCGGCGTGGGAGCCGGCGCCCACGCAGGCTCTACTCATCGAAGCAACAGGTGCAACAGGTACAGCGGGTGCATCCACCTCACTGAAGTAAATAATCCTGGGTTCCGTGTTCCTGGGTACGCAAGATTATATTATAATACAAAATATTGTAAAACATTTAAAAGTGTAACGATGGAGTTTCTTGCCCATTCTTCTCTATATAGGAAACTACCTTTTGGAAGGGGCGACTAGAATTAATTTTAATTTCTTTTAAATTTTGACATTCAGAAGTGCCTTGTATGTGCCTAATTAAAATAAATTATTTGACTATTGTTATGGTTGGAAGGCAATTATCTGTTGATGGTCTAAAGAATCAGGCAATATGGTTTAATTAAAAAAAAATATCAGATATTCACGCAGGCTCATACTGACGATTTTCATGCCGTCATTCGGAAAAAGTCATGTCACTTATGAGGAGGGTGCGGGGGAGTCACAACAGCATCCTGAAAACTGTAGCTGAAGATGTACGTGCACCTGTGTTGAGGCATTTCGTTCGTCTGGTATCTGTTAGTGAGGTGTCTCCCTATGTTACCTTGACGGGGCGGGGTGTCTCAGAACAGGGGCATTTTGAGTATAGAATTATTTATATACGGTTTAAGACATTTATTTTTCTCAAAAGATTACAATTAGTGTTATATGATTATGAGTGTTGTCCTTTGTAACTGTATTTAAATACTAACAATAGTTTCTAAGTTTTTTGTACACCTACTAACCTTTGGATCTAGTTGTCCCAAAATAAATAAATTTGAATTAAAATTAAGTCAAATACCTACTAACTACAAATCCTGGTTTCTGGAACTGGAACTAGGCAGCAGTGTTATATATGCATTTTAACACCATACTGCGATCGCCAATCCGTCTGCCAAACGTGGCGATTATGGCAACCCCTTCCACCCCTCCCCGTTGGGGGAGGCATATGTCCAGCAGTGGACGTCTTTCGGCTGAAATGATGAAGTTGAACTGAAGGTGACAGCTCGCGAAATTCATTTAAGCAAATCCAGGAAAGAAATTTTAAATTTTGCTGGCTACAATGAAGGAATCACTTTAAATAATGCTAGAGTTTGACAAGTTCTCAATTTAGGTGCCCGTATTTATAGAGCGTTACTCAGTACTCAAGAATAGAATAGAATAGAATACTCTTTATTATGTACACCATAAAAGTTACAGATATAAATGTTTAAATTTTACATAGGGTGACACAATGAGCGGTCTTATCGCTAAAAGCGATCTTTTACAGACAACCTTTGGATGGATTAAAGGGAGCAGGAGAGACAATACTGCAGGTAGTCAGTGGTGTACCATTAACATATACAATAAATACATACATACACAAAGCATACCCTTATCTAATATTTATATACATATATACAATAATACACAAGAAACAAGAGCAGGGAACTGTGTTATGTAATGATGACGTATAAGCACCAGCAGCAGCAGTGTTTTTTTTGTGTGTTTTGTGTGTGTCTGAAGCATTACTCAAGACTAGTTTCAATCAATCCAATGGCTTGAATCTAGTCTTAAGTAATGCTTGAGTACTGAGTAACGCTCTATAAATACAGGCCTTAGTGAAGTTTATTTTGAGTATTCAATCTCTGCCTACCTGACCTCCACAACCCAGTTACTGGGTAATACGATACCCCTTGGTAATTTAAGACTGGTTGTTAGAATATTGGGGTTTTGACCACTCATGACGACTGGACTAACGGCTCAACGTGCTTTCCAAGGCATGAAGCAGTCTCGATATGTAATGGATGGTCACCCATCCACGAACCGACCTCAGCACCCGTAGCTTAACCTTCACTAGAGCCGTGCAACTGATATTATTTAGCCCGCGCTGATTGTCATAATTTCTCAAACTCAAACCATTTATTTCAATTAAACCAATACCCAAACCAAATTAAACATTAAACCAAATTACAGGCACTTTTGAATTGTCAAAGAGTCGGTCAGTTAGTCAGAAAGTTGAAGC
The DNA here is from genome assembly GCA_948098905.1 of Tiliacea aurago. Classification (NCBI taxonomy): domain Eukaryota; kingdom Metazoa; phylum Arthropoda; class Insecta; order Lepidoptera; family Noctuidae; genus Tiliacea; species Tiliacea aurago. Next base: position 1,509,771 of record OX402583.1, on the reverse strand, counting down.
TATTTGCCCATTCCAAAACGTAGATCTCTATGGAGAAGAATAGGCAAGAAACTCCAAGGACACTCTTTTAAATCAAGATATTACAAAATCCTGGGTACATTATTCTTGTCGCTTCTATATGTGAGAACAATGTAAAAATATAAATTATTTAAAAAAAACAATATAAAATATTACAAATAAGCACTGGAGAAGACCAGTCACAACTGACGGCGCCCGTTCACGAGCATGACGCGTGGATCAGCACCATCCAGCTCAACCATTTTGTAGGGAACCGAATGATCCAACACACGCGCCACCATCAGCGAGACATTTAAGTGAGCATGACATACTCTTAACTGCCAAACTTTTTTAAGTCAACAAACATCATAACATAATAAACGGCTCCATGGTACTCACATTTACAAAAATTTAAAAAATGCTTTTAAATTATACAAAACTATAGCTTGCAATGCATTTCAAAGATAAATAATGTTTTACTAGCAAAATGATAAACATAATTACCTATTGAAGTATTCAACAACTAAAACTTGATTAAGTACATTTTATATAATAAATATGATTGTAATGTCAGAACATAAAAAAGGGTGGAAGCATCTCTTCCAAATATTATAATTTTAACAAGTGAGCCCAAGTGGTTGTGGAGCAGGACCAGCATTAAGCCAAGCATTTTTATCTACGATATAATCATCCAACCTGGACCAGCATTAAGCCAAGCATTTTTATCTACGATATAATCATCCAACCTATAATATGCTTGTCTACAATAGTGTGCGTTTAATGCATGTTTTAAATTTCTTCTCATTTAGTTGAAGAATATCGAGTGGTATTTTATTATAACATTTTACACAATACCCCATAAAAGAAGTGTGTACTTTTGGCAATCTGAAACGTGGTTGATCTAATTTGTTCCTATTTTTAGTATTAAAATTATGCCTGTCACTTATCTTACTGAAAAGATGTAGGTTTTTTCTAACATACATAATATTTTCATAAATATATTGGCAAGGTACCGTCATGATGTTAATTTCTTTAAACAGTTCCCTTAGAGAGTCGCGTCTGCGGAGGTTGTAGATGGTTCTGATAGCCCTCTTTTGCAGAACAAAGATAGAAACAATATCTGCAGCCCGTCCCCACAGCAAAATACCGTAAGACATGATGCTATGAAAGTAACTAAAATAGACCAGTCTCGCTGTATCCACGTCTGTTAATTGGCGAATTTTCCAAACAGCGTAGGTGGCTGAACTTAGCCGCCCTGCAAGTGATGTTAAGTGAGGACTCCACTGCAGCTTAGAGTCAAGCGTGATTCCCAGGAAAACAGTTTTTTCGACGATGTCTAGTATCTCTTTGTTCAATACAACGTGACATTCACTACTTCTAACATTCGGTAACGCGAATCTTATGCATTTAGTTTTCTTCAAATTTAATACCAATTTATTTACAGTAAACCAATTATGGACCATAATCATAGCGTTATTTACGTCGTCAAGCTCCTGTGCATGTCTGCTTACTTTAAAAATCAGTGATGTGTCATCAGCAAATAACACCATTTGTGGTCGGTTTTTTAGTAAATGAGGTAAATCATTCATATATACTAAAAAGAAGAACGGACCCAATATTGAGCCCTGCGGTACGCCCATTTTGACTATTAAAGCCAATGAATTCACACCATTTATTTGAACTTGCTGCAATCTATCATTCAAATATGATTTTACTAAGTTAAGCGCAAGTTTACCTAGTCCGTAATGCTCAAGTTTCAAGAGCAGTGTTTCGTGATCCACGCAATCAAATGCCTTGGAAAGGTCACAAAAGATGCCTATTGCGTCTTGTGCCTCTTCCCATGCGTTAAAAATGTGTTTCAATAATGTGACACCGGCGTCAGTTTGTACAACGTCCTTTGGTGAAACCATACTGTTGATCCTGTAAGATGTCATTACGATTGAAGTGATTGAGCATTTGATTTAACATTACTTTTTCAAACACCTTGCTGAAAACAGGCAAAACCGATACAGGTCTATAATTATTACTGTATTTGCTGTCACCGGATTTAAAAAGTGGAATAACTTTACTATACTTCATTAAATCTGGGAATATCCCTTGATCTACACACAAATTAAATATTAAAGCTAGATATGGTGCAATTGTCTCAATAATGGATTGACAAACTTTAGTAGACATGCCCCACAGATCTTCGGTAATTTTAATCTTAAGTTGCTTAAAAGTCTTTACAACGACCACAGGGTTTATATGTTTATTTCATTTTTAAAAGTTTTAGAATAAGTAGCAACATACTTATTAAAAGTTTCCGTGTTTATATACGGCTTAAGGCCATACAGTATATATATTCAAATAATCTTTCCCTACTCTTCCTGATACCTTTAGTTGCCCAGTCACTGAATAAAAACTTGGGGCAAATAGTTTTAGTTTTTTTCTTAAAATAATTATTGAACCCTGTTTGCACTAATGAAAAGAATTCTTCATACAAAATATTCCCATTGTTCATACTTAGGCCATGAGCACTTAACGTGCTAATTAAAGTGCTATTCAATTTATGTAAATTACCCGATGTTATTGGTCTAGTTTGTATCTGCACTTTCTGTAATGGTGTGTTGGACTCATTAGTAACGGTTTGACCGCCGAAGGGAGATAATTTACAATGGCTTTATCTAAATAGTCACAGCAATAAAAAACATTATCAATACATGTTGCAGTAGCTGTAGTTATTCGCGTAGGTTCAAAAAACACATTTGACAGATTAAATGATTTGAAGAGGCTTAATAATCTACTGCTATTTGAATTATTTTCCAAAATATTAATATTGAAGTCACCACAAATAATTACTGATTTCTTACCAGTTGCAAGTTTTGCTAAAACCTCTTTCATTACTGACTCAAATATAGAGTAATTTAGATAATTTGGGGGTCTGTAAACGCACACTATAAAATGCTTATCTAGCTCAACACATGACAATTCAATGCTATGTTCAACCGATAGTTCCACTATGTCTTTACGAGTCTTAGATTTTATACAATTTTTAATTAAGATTAGTGAACCTCCACGCAGCATGGATTTTCGATTAAAACAACTGCCCACATTATAGTTATTATAATTAATTAGCATTTCGTAATCTTTCAACCAGTGTTCAGTTATACAAATAATATCAAACATTGTTTTTTCTAAAAACAATTCTATTTCTAATTGTTTGGAGGAGAATTTAAAAATGTAGTCGCTCTGGGGACAATCTGAGCATACTATTGTGCATTTTTGTAGAGTTCCGTAGTTTACAAGGAACCTATACTGTCTTATTACATAACAAGGTTTATCTTCAGACCCAGGTTTAAACCATGGAGCCATTATTGAATTTCAAACTTTTTTCCGTCTACGGTAAAGTACTTACTACAAAACTGACAACTTAGTACCGACCTAAGTTTTCAGTTTTGTTTAAAGAACGGTATTTCAGTCACAGTTTCGTTCTTATTACAAAAACTAGCTCTATGGTTTATGCCATGTCAAAATATAAATCTTGTTTTGTAATAAGGCGGATAGAGTTTCGCCATGTCCGTCTGTCTGTCTGTCCCCCCGGCTTAGCTCAGAGACTCCGGAGGATGATGTTGACGAGGCAGCCACTACCGGCGGGCGCGGCGCCAGTCCACGTGTCGCCGACTGCGTGACGCATGGGGCAAGGAACTTGGAACTACAGGTGCCATCGCTTTTATGACTCCTTTTTAGGGTTCCGTAATCATCAAGGAACCCTTAAGCGCAGGCCAGACAGAAGAGATGTAAGACGAGGTCGCGTCGCAAACGTATGTGCCTGTGAGCGCGTCTCGCCCGCGCCCTGATGTTTCTGTATATTTCGTGTCGCGACGCTTCTATACATTTTGTATGAACATTTAGACCGAGACTCCACCAAAGCGGACATGTGCGGAGATGTTTGTAAACGACCAATAATACGTTACCGTACCATTGCCGATATCTTATTGGTCGTTTACAAACATCTCCGCTTTGGTGTAGTCCCGGCCTTACTGAAGGAGAGCCGCGTCTGCGACGCGTCCTCGTCTTACGTCTTTTCTGTGTGTACCGCCCCTTATAGTTTCGCTATGTCCGTCTGTATGTCTGTCCCCAGCTTAGCTCACAGAGTCTTAGTACTAGAAAGCTGTAATTTGGCATGGGTATTCACGTCGTCAAAGTGCTAAAATAAAATGATTTTTTTGAAAATTCTTGAAAGGACACGTAAAGTGGGATCATATTTTTTTAAAGTAATAACAGCCACACGGGTCGATCGATCAGGTTAAGCTACGCTTGCCGCGGTTGGTCCATGGATGGGTGACCATTTTTACATACCAAGACCCCTCCGTGCCTCGGAAAGCCTATAAAGCCGTTGGTCCCGGCTGTTTTTTTGTAAATCATTGACGTTACGGGCCGGGTCGTCAGAACCCCAAAGGCTGACAACCAATCTTACGAAGGGGTAACGTGTTACCCAGTTACTGAGTTGTGGAGGTCAGACAAGCAGTCACTCCATGTTAAATACTGGTATTCAACTGCATCTGGTTTGAATGGAAGGCGAGTACCCCAACCGTAAAGTGGGGATAATATTTTTCTCGTCTTTCTCATGGTGTGGGCCCGTGGTGTACCGTTGGATAAGGCCGGTCTGTCCAAACCATTTTTCGATTCAGGGATCTGTTTGCGTAATATTAAGCTATAAAGTGCAAATCTTTGTTAGGGTCAAGTGTCCCCCCCCTTGCCAACTAAAATGGTTGTTTTTGGATATGTGAAAAATTCACGGCGGTGTTATACACAACGAAATTAAAAAAGGAAAACTATCACAGCTAAGTAGGCCTCACAAGTCAAGCATTTGGAATGTCCATTTTATCGACTACAATGTTAAGTTTATTCTTGAGATAAATTCATCCCAACTACGGAACCCTTCATTGTGCGTGGTCCGATACGCACTAGGCCAGCTTTTTTCTTCTTAGTTATTAGGTATCGTAACATAACTCACCGGTGTCTGTCCGGTTGTTGAACGGTTTCCGACGAGGGTTGTAGATGTTGGACCGGCACGGAGGGCCGGAAAGAGCCTGAGGTCGCCGCACTATTGCCGTTGAATGGCTCCAGGTCGTTGCGTATATATTCAACTAAGTAGATAAGAACTCATAAGTTATGATATTCGAAATCACAGACCAATCAAATCAACGTACGTTCATTAAGGGTGCCCCGCCCACGAGCGATTTTTTCGGCAATTTTCTCGGCGATTTTTGTCAGTAAGAAATACATTCACACATGATGTAACGTTCCAATACTTTGTATCAATATTTTAATTTAAAGAGTGCCCGTGGAGTTTCATGCCCGTTCTTCTCCATAGGAACCTACTATTTGGAATGGGCAGCTAGCTTCATATTTCTAACTGACCGACTTCTTGACAATTAATAAAAAATAGCTCCTGTAATACAGTGTATAATAGCGCAGGAGTTAGGGAAATTCACAAAAATGTATGCATAACTTATGTCAATAAAGATTATTATCTTATCTTAATTCAATAGTGCCTGTAAATGGTCTAATTGAAATAAATGCTTTCCCCCTTATTACAAAACAAGGTTTATCTTCAGACCCAGGTTTAAAACATGGAGCCATTATTGTATTTTGAACTTTATTCTGACTATGGTAAAGTTCCTAAACACAAAACTGACAACTTAGTACGAACAAAATTTTCTGTTTTGTAAAAAGAACGGTATTTCAATCACTGTTACGTTCTTATTACAAAAACTGGCTCCATGGTTTAAGCCATGTCAAATATAAATGTTGTTTTGTAATAAGGCGGTTTGAGTTTGAGTTGAGTTTGACACAAAAATCGCCGAGAAAATCCCCCAAAGAATCGCTCGTGGGTGAGCACCCTTATTCAAATCTGAAAATGGCTGAGAATCAGCACTTTTTAGGGTTCCGTAGTCAACAAGGAACCCTTATAGTTTCGCTATGTCCGTCTGTCTGTCTGTCCCCAAGTTATCTCAGAGACTCTTAGTACTAGAAAGCTGTAATTTGGCATGGGTGTACATATTAATCACGCCGACAATGTGCTAAAATAAAATCAACCAGTTTTTTTATCCCTACAGCTGCGTCCTAACTAACGACGAAGACGAACGCGCGATTATATTACTGATGAGTGCACTAAAGGCCAACCTTAACGGATCCATTTTAAAGTAGTTTATTTTATCAAGAAAAAGTCTTGCAGCTCACTTAATACTTCGTTAAATTTGGACAATGGTCTGTGATGCATCTTCAGAACGAAGAAGTCGAAGTTTACTTACCTTTACCTTACTTAAAATGATCACATTTTAAGAGGAAACGTTTTCATTCATTCATTCTATACTAACGTATCCCTCTGTTTTGTCCCTAGTTAATAACACTAGAGCAAATGTATTTTAATAAACCGCGTATACTAAAAGATTAATAATTAAGTTATCTTTAGATGGGTGAAGGTTTCAGAAAAATATGCTTGGTAGATTTTGCGCCACTCTCAGTTTTTTATCCGCGACATAACTTTACAAATTAATTTCACTATGTAATATAAACATAACATAAAATATTCGTATATTAAGTTATTAAAAAAATGCTCTAATTTAACATATATTTTTTTCAAATCATTAACCTACTCGTTTAGACGTGATCTTCAGTATAAAATCATTAAAAGTCGGTTATAGTCGTCTGAAGCCTGACCTTTCGTTCAAAATGTAACAACGTTCTCACATTTACAAATATTAAAAAAATAAGAGATCAAATAATAAAAGTTATTGTTGAAATTAAAGTGCCATTACCCAGGGAGGACTTATAGGAATATGTTTGTATCGAAGAAACGCCAATGACCGTTACGTGTTTTCTTTTAATGATAACAAAAATCATAGTCAACTTACAGATATCATCCATATTCACTGGTTCCGATTGCTGGATTGCGGGTGGAGAGCGGGAACGCGCTGCAACAATAATAAATGATTCAAACTTCAAAATCAAAAGTAATTTATTGAACGTCAAAACTACATAAGACTGTCCCCTAAAACGCCCGCCCTTCACCACTTCCTACTGCTTTAGCTGAGGAGAAGTTGCGCAAAAAGCTCCCCAGTGTCTGTCTTCAGATTTATAAGCTCTAAAACCATAATTCGGGAAGCGACAATGGCGCATGCAATTTGGAAACGAGAAGGGTGTTCGATTCCGCCCCTTGGCACTACGAGAATCTGCTCCTAGCAAAAGCATAACTAAGTAGATGGCACAATTCAGAGGCATAATGACTAGTAATATAGCGATGATCTTACCAGATTCCTCTCAAAAATAAATTAACCATCTAACTTTTTATTAACTTTGTCCTCCATCATTAAAATGTTATCGCAAAACCATTGAAAGATTGGTATGTTGGCTATTAAGGTTATGAAAACCCATCAAATAATATCTATCATCTCCGTGACCTCGTTCATCATTTAGAAGTATAAAGCCGGAAGACTGGTACTGTTTAATAATAATAATAATAATAATATATTCTTTATTTCGGACTACACATACATGTACACACAATCCATATAGTATTAGTAACAATGACTTACAAACTATGTTAGTAAATTAAACGAAAACAACTAATAACTACGTGGGCCAACACACGTTGGCACGTGCCTCCGTACCCAGTGCCTTACGAAGGGACTGTCCACTTTGTCAAATAATGTTTTTAGGATGCCGTTGGAGCTTCCGCGCAACCTACCCATTATTGACGCTGTTCTTTTCCTTATAATGGCATGAAAATCGTCAACACGGGCTTCCGCGAACATCTGCTGCAGAAGCGCGGAAGCCCCATCAGCATCCTAAAACCATTATTATACTGCACGCGGAGGACGTTGTAGGCTCTCTGCGTATATTTCACCCACAAGCTGCACGTGTAGAAGGTTTGGCAGTATGCTTTAAAAAGCGATACCTTAACATCCCCACAACAACGCGCAAACCTGCGGGCTACCATATTACATCGAACCGCCAACGCCCTCCGCTCCCTCTCTATATCCGCATCGTCAGATAAGTCCTCCGTGACTACATGCCCTAGGTATTTAACCTGTGACTCTCTGTAGTGGCTTTCCGCTTAAAGTCACTGGAGGAACATTATCCAACGAGCCAGATTTACATTTAAAAATCATAAGCTCACTTTTCTTTACATTATATGTGAGTCCATGTGTCACAGCATAGGACTCACAAACAGCCAACAGCTTTCTGAGCGCGCTGATTGATGGAGTCAGCAAGATTAGTAAAATAAAAGTACCTGTATCTGTAAGTAGGAAGGCCATATGTTTTCTAATACTCTCTCTCTCTTTTTCTTCTGTGCTCCTCAAATAAGCGTTGACCATCGTTTATGTCCCGCGGTTACCGTCCCTATAAGACAAATAAGGGTTAATTGTAACAAAATTGTATGTCTACCCTAAAACAGCGTGTACCGTATTCAGTATTACTTAAGGCGCTACCCTGACCAAATAACCTTGACGATTCGTTCCCTCTTTGCCGCACCTCACCTCTACAATACTTCGTAAAACTTTACCTTAGAATTCACAGACACGGCGTTCAATGAATTTACAGATACGAGTGTGCGTGCACACACACACACGTATAATATATAATAGAATATGGAGTGTGAGTATTTATTGTATATTATGATTTGTATTTCTTTTTTTTATATATTTTTTTTCGACTTGGGTGTCATTTCCATGGGTTTCGAGGTAGCTGATAACAAAACTTTGGTCAAAATCAAAACTCAAGACCCAAAATTTGCAAATTTTTCGTCATGGGTATCGTTTTCCTGGTAATTGAGGGCGCTGATAACGATTATGGGTCAAAATTAAAATTCAAGATGGCGCCACTTATTTTCTTTTATCTTTTATTTTTTTGTACATGGGTGTCATTTCCATGGTTTACAAGGTAGCTATAACAAAACTGAGGTCTAAATCAAAAAAGATGGCGCCACTGAAAGTTTGCAAACTTTTCGTCATGGATATTGATTTCATGGTTTTTGACGGCGCTGATAACTATTATGGGGTCAAAATCAAAATTCAAGATGGAGCCACCGAATATTTGCAAATTTTTCGTCATGGGTATCGTTATCATGGTTTTTGAGCGCTCTGGTAACGATTATGGGGTCAGAATTATAATTCAAGATGACGTCACTTTTTTTTTGAGTTTATCTTTTTTTTCGACATGGGTGTCATTTCCATGGTTTTCGAGAAAAATAATATTTTTATTATTACCTCGAAAACTATGGACTGCCGATAGAAGTGAAATCTAAGTAACTTGTGAATTGTATCGAAGCGTTCGGTGACGATGACGCGAGTTCCATGATTTTTGTTCACCACTTCAAAAAACCCATGGTTTCCAGTATGTATTATAAATACTTATTGTTCTTCTCTGGCTATTAAATTCTTAGACATTAGTTTGGCGAAGTTTCCTGGAGGAATATTTCGTTACCACAACGACATACCACTATTTAAGTTAGATTACTTGGTATCTAAAAATAATTAATACAAATAAAAGGTTTGTGTGGTAATTAATAAGAGGAATTATAAAACGAACTAATAAAAAAAAACTTAGCGACTGATGATGAGATACTGTTTTAATAACTTAACTTTAACTAAAAGTGGGTTGTGATTAATCCATTTCAGATATTAAAATTCTAGCCGTGCGACTAAATGACTAAGTGAGCGATTAGAACCCTCCGGCCGTTTTCACAACTGGGATTCGCAACCAGTTGCGAATTAAGAATTTTTATTCTTTGTTCACAACCAGTTGCGAATCAAGAAGACTTTTTCCTTAACCGCAACTTGGTTGCGAACAAAGAATAAGAACTTCGCAAACTTACTTAGTTGCGATGGGAGAAAAGCAGTTCCTAATTCGCAACCAGTAGGTAAAATAAGCATGAGCAGTGATGGCCCAGTGGTAGCAGCCTCGACTTACGAGTTGTAGGTCGTAGCTAAGAACCTGGACGGGCGCTTTATTTTTCATCAGCACTGCTCTCAAAACGGTGAAGGAATCGTGTATTCCCGTTGTCCCCATACGCCGTGTCCCCATCCTACGGGGACAGCGGTGCTTCAATTAAATATTTAAAAATACTTCCCGTTGTCCCCGTGGTTTGGTTTTACATTCAAAAATTAGTTTCTGGCACTCGCCGGCCGCTGCCGCGGCACCGCTCGCTACGCTCGCTCGGCTCGTGCGTTGTGTAGTCACAGTTCTAACCTAACCTAACCTGTTTCGATTTTAAAAAGGTTTACTTCGTACGATAAGGGGGCAACGGGAAATAAATTGAATCACGTCCCGTTGTCCCCGTGACGGGCATATGGCAAACGGGGACAACGGGAATACACTGAAGGAAAACATCGCGAGGAAACTGGCATGTCCTAGAACCAAAAATTCGAAGACATGACATGTGACATCTAGGTGGATCATCGCGTGGTGGATTACAATCCATCCTCGCTTAGTTGTTATAAATTCCATGTTGGATGTTGTGGGAAACACGTTGGAAGAAGACATACTTACAATTTCTTTATTAGAATAGACTAAGAAATAATATAACAGATAAAATTACTGTTGTGAAATTATTTATGACGTGAGCACTCACGATGAGCGCATTGTCAAAATAAGATACCTTTTAATTGTCTATGTATATTATTGTAGTGGCCAGTATTTTCTTAAAAAGTTTGTATGCAAATAAAATAGATTGTCAATAAACAGACAACGAAGGTTGCGAATAAGGAATAAAAAATCTTTTGTCGTAACTGGTTACGAAACTTAATCATCAGGATGCCTAGTTGCGGTTAAGGAAAAAGTTTTTTTGATTCGCAACTGGTTGTGAACAAAGAATAAAAATTCTTAATTCGCAACTGGTTGCGAATCCCAGTTGCGAAAACGGCCGGAGGGGATTAGAAATACAGAGAGGGTGCTGTTAGTGAATCATTTGGGTTAGTTTAGGTTAGAACAGTGACCATTGGGGCCGAGCTCAGATTCCCTCTATTCTTGGTGAATAATTTGGGTTAGATGAGATTGTTAATATGAAAATTAGGTCAACTGAACGTTATAAATATAAATAAAAGCTTCTCATTTTTTAACATCATCATCATGTTTTGTGTCATTTTAAGTAACTCAAATTAATGTTTGTAAGTTGCTGTTCTGTTGATTTCTCGTCACTCGCAGTTAGTCGCTAACTTAGTAATAATACTATAACGTAAATTCATTATTTTGTCACTTAAAACTTTAATTTACAGTCACTCAAATGTTCATTATTAAATTGACTATCCATTAGTGTCAGTAGCAAATATAAATATTGTTTAATTCACGAGGAGATGCATGTTATCAATCATTATTTCTCATTTCTATGGTTTCGTTGTAAGGAGATTAATTATGTTTAATTAATCCCCTTACAACATATACATCTTATAATATATACATTAAAAAAAAAATGGACTCTACCATTATGGAATCAAGATTATGTAGAAATTTAATGTATTTTTTATTCGTTAATATTTCTTATAAGTATATAACGAGTAGATAGCTCCCTAAAACTGCACAAAAACGGCTAATGGGACATTTTGGTCAGGGACGCGCCTGTTTCAGATAAATAATAAACCATGGGCGTGGTTTTACGGACTTAGACATTTATTTAAAACCAGTGCTGTAGTCGGCCGTCATGCAAAAAAGCGGTACTTCATATCTAATGAACGATACAACATTAAAACGATAAGGGGCTGGCGTAGCATGCGTAGTTCATACAAAAGTAATATCGAAATAAACAAGAGTTATGAGGAAAATAAGTTTTCTATAGAAATTTTAAATTCCTCATATTTCGTCTTTATATCATTGTCCTTTCAAAATATTTAATTGGGAACATAGGTAGATATTCTGTAATCCAATCGAAATAAATACACACTACCACAACTTTCCTGTCCAATGAGTCACTAATGACTCACGAGAGTGTACTAAGGTAAGTTCATGAGTCACATGTGACTCATTTTTCTATACAATATTGGGCAGATTACTTGTCATGAACGTGTCGTGATATTACTTTAATGATACGTGGACGTATACCAAAAACCCTAACCTTTAAGGAAATAAAACAAAATTTCGCGATTTTTGGCTCTTAAGCGAACTCATCAGAAGAAAAATACAGTGGGCGTGGGGTATTCATAAAATGCGTTGTATGGGGACAGGGAAGTTGTTAAGAATATGTTTGATTTACAAATTATTTTAGTATTACGTTTGTATGAACTACGCATCCATCCGGCCTCTTTAATCAGAATACAGTTAGATTGGAGAAAAAGACTTTTCGCATTCTAATAAGCGGAAATTAAGAAAATGCGAAAATGAGGCGAAATTAGGTATTAAGCACCGCTGCTCAACCCTTCGGGATAATACAGGCGTGATGTTATATTATGGTATTTGTACGGTCTCATCAAACGTACATTTACTTTGCATGGATGTTACTATAATTATAGCGTTTTATGCAATACACATCGAGTCAACCAAAAACTGTGGAACTAACCACTGGTCAAGAGAAAGAATCGCTACCACTTTAAACTTGATAACCTTCTACATGTTAATATAAACTTTAAACTCAACTTGTGGTTCTTTCTGTGTACTCCATAACTAAACCAACATGAACAAAGTGATAGTTTACGGTGCCTACAACCATTGGCTCCTACAGTATTGAATGTCTATGAAATGGACGACATTTCAGTGCCAGTGAAGCAACGCGTTCCGTTTGGTGCCGGACGTAAAGAATAGCACCATCCCATTTCTTCCCATGGGTGTCGTAAAAGGCGACTAAGGGACTTACTAGAGAATTGGCAGCGGCGTTCTCTATGCATTTTTAAAACCATACTGCGATCGCCAACTCGCTTGCCAAGCGTGGCGATTATGGCAAATCCCCCCCTTTTTGGGGGAGACCTAAGTCCAGCAGTGGACGTCTTTCGGCTGAAAAGCTGATGAATGATGAAGCAACGCGTGTAAATAAAGAATATTCAAGATCGGACGAACCTTATTATGTCCCGAACACGATGGAATATTTCACGAGAATGTCACCGCACGCCGCACTGAACTTGCGAACTTCGACGCTTCGAAATAAACCGTCGGTTTCACTACTACGAGTATGTAATGTTACACTATCATGATAAGTTATCATCACACTGTTACCGGGGCACAGCCGGGCACTGACTGACATACACTCTTTTTTATACAAAATAAAAGGTCCTATGACTACATCGAATTCGTACGTACGAATAGGTATTGGCGATAAGAAGTGAACTTAGTTGGCTTTCAATATAGCTTGTTTATCATGTGAATACCTACATATAACGCAGCTGAGAAATCTGTAATGGTGTCTTTGGGTCTATGGTTTTTTGCCACCCACTTTGTTTTTTTCCGAAATTAAAGTTATTTTTCTCTTTGTTGTGTTTCTTTTGGAAATCAGTTGTTTTTTTGGTAAAAAGTTTTTTATTGTTACTTTTTAGTGCAATGACGTATTATAAATAGACGCGTCGTACACGAACATTAGTGCACTCAAAAACAGCGTAGGCGATGATTGTAGCTACATAATTGCATACAATCATACAGCGCGTGAAGAAAAGGAAAGACCTATACCGATATCTGTTGTTAGAAAGAGATAAACATACGTATTTAGTTACGTCACTAGCTGCTGGATGTTCATTAGCGCGTACGTAATAATAATTATTATTATTGTAAATGTCAGGCAATTGCCTGGCATTTACTTTGCCATTATTGAGCGCAGGTAACGCATCTAAAGGTAAAACATCATTGGTTACAATAGCCTAATGTCAACTGCTCATCACCTTTTACAAAACATTGCTCTTCCCGATGCTGGGACGTTAATTGTTGAGGATTACTCCTGGTAAGCACAAAGAGAACTAGAGCTGATGGTGATTTCTTTGCAATTTAAATTGCTTTGCAACCATATTAAGGTGCCTAATAGCGACCCGTGAAATACTTATTATTAAGTAGTTCCGGTGCCCATCTGTGGTCTTCATCATCAGTTCCACTTCACCAAATGGTGATTTCAAGCAGTGGTGGCCCAGTGGTAATGGCCTCGACTTACGAGGAGTAGGTCGTGGGTTCGAACCCAGGCAGGCGCTTTACTTTGTGTAAATTATTTCAGCACCACTGCTCTCAAAACGGTGAAGGAAAACATCGTGAGGAAACCGGCATGTCCTAGAACTAAAAATTCGAAGACATGTGACATTCACCAACCCGCACTGGGCCCGCGTGGTGGGTTACGGCCCACTCCCTCTCACAGAGAGGAGGCCTGTGTCCCAGCAGTGGGAACATAAAGGCTGATTATGTAAATGGTGATTTCTGAGTGCAAATGGATGAGTTACTGTAAAAAATACCCAAATCGCTACAGGTGTGCCTATGTTAGGATTTCCCTCGATTTCCATGGGATCCCCTCATCATCGACATCGTGACAATGGGACCTCGAGAACATACCCACAAAAACAAAAATTTTATTTTCAAATCGGTCTACAATTGACGGAGAAAATCTCCTCCTTTTAGGAAGTCGGTTAAAACATCCAGTAACACTTTTACTATAAATATTAAATGAATAAGGTATGTCGCATACCAAACGCTGACAATACAACTGACTGACTCAGTTACTTGTTGATATGATATAGTCATGTTTTAGAGGCATGAGGAACAGGGTGTAAAGTTCACTCATCCTCTATAGAAAAGGGAGGATCCTCCGACCAGACGGGTGTTGTGTCTGGTGGGCAACTGCCCGACCGTTGACGTCGAGACGTTGTATAATGCTAGTTGCGCGGTAAACTCTACTTGCGCGATGCAGAATTTTGCGTGACGTCAGTGTGACGCGCAGTTCGCATGTGGCGATGTTGATGCCGCTACAATGTGATAATAATTTAAATGTAAAACAAAAATTGAGTTCTATACTTGACGCTGCAACATACTGGATGAACGAGCACAACCTTGAAATTAACTACAATAAGACTACAATAATAACTTTCCACCCCCGACAAAAAATACCTGTAAGTATACGTTTCAAATACAACGGATCAAAATTAAAAGCAGTAAATAAATTCACCCTTTTAGGCCTAGACGTAGATTCACACATAGATTGGAAATCACATATTCAAAAAATAAGTTATCAAAGTTTTCATACGCTCTCCGAGAAATCAAGAAAACAACTGACCTCAAAACAGCACTAGTGACATATTACGCGTACGCATTTGCATGGCTTATCGAATTTTACAGATCTAAAAATATTAAACCCTGCCTCTACATACTTGAAATTTGTATATTTGTACGAAAATATCCGCAATTCTATACCAAAAGAGGAGATATCCAAACAATCTGACAGCTTTTCAGGTGAAAGGTGCATTTATTCAGCACTGCCTACGAGCTACGAGCGTAGCTACTGCTACGAAAGGTAAACGATGTAGTAAGTGCTACGAAGTCGACTACGTGGCTCGCGTAGGTAACTGCTACGAAGTCGACTACGTGGCTCGCGTAGGTAACTGCTACGAAGTCGACTACGTGCCTCGCGTAAGTAACTGCTACGAAGTCGACTACGTGCCTCGCGTAGGTAACTGCTACGAAGTCGACTACGTGGCTCGCGTAGGTAACAGCTACGAAGTCGACTACGTGCCTCGCGTAGGTAACTGCTACGAAGTCGACTACGTGCCTCGCGTAGGTAACTGCTACGAAGTCGACTACGTGCCTCGCGTAGGTAACTGCTACGAAGTCGACTACGTGCCTCGCGTAGGTAACTGCTACGCTATGCCTAAGTAACTACTACGCTATGCCACAACTTTTGATAAATTAAATTAAATGAAAACGGTTATTGTCCAGACCAACATACAACTTACAGTAAATACATAACGAAATACACATAAACAGTAGGTACAATACAATGTTACACATTCACATTACATGCTTGATAAAGATGACAAGTTATTTCACTAATTTAAGATACTTAGGACTTGATTGCTTATTATTTTAATAAAACGAATGGTCTCGTGGTCGCAAATGCGACTGCTGAGCATGGGGTCCTGCTTTTAGATTCCCGGGTCGGGCAAAGTGCCGGTAAGTGGTTTTGCCATTAGGAAATATCTTAGTAGGTAACAGCCCCGGACTTAAATATGTTTGGCCGCGAATCATATTTAGAACAACGTACTCGTACAACCTATTACTGACCTGCAAATTGCAAAAAACGTAAGAAAATTTGAATTTCGCGGACTACCTTAGCGCATCTGCCTTAATTGTAGTTCCAGCCAGTGTATCCTGCTTATAAGACAGGCAGTCGCGATTAAGCAAATGCCTCCAAATATAAAATTGGTTCTTGATGAACTGGTAAAAATAATCAAATCTCGTCCAGCAATCCCGATTGTTTCCAATATTGCGTGAAAATTATGGCAGCAAACATAAAACACTACTGCTCCATACAGAACCAGCTTGAGTATACTCGTAAATATTCTGTGTACAGAAGTGAGACGGTTATCTCGGGGTGAAACTTTAACAAGGCTATTTGAACTTAGAGCGGAGTTACAAACTTTTTTTACAGATATTTCTTTTAATTTGACAATGGTATTTGTTTGTGTAATAGAACTCGGTTGCTCAGACCTCGTTTAAGGCAGATATGTTTCAAAAACTGAACGAACTAAATTAATAATTACAAGGTAAACAGACAACATAGTGTTCTTTGTTACTAGCGGTAACATTTCAAAAGAAAATTAGATTTGATTAATTGTGTGGTAAGAGAGAAATACAAAGCTTTTCATCGCTCAATGAGTTCGTTACCGACTCCGGAATATTGATAATATGTTTGACGAATTGTAAATATTTTCCCGAAGAACAGAATACAATTTTTTTTAATGAATTCATGGATTTTAAATCCTTTTGTACCTAAATTGCAAAAGCCCGAGAGTATATCAATCATTTTTAGAAATAACATCAGACACAGGCATGGAACCACTGCTCATAACAATTCCTCTGGAAGATACTTATATATATAGACTGGATGCCGAGTTGACATGCAACTTCAACTCTTTTCTATCAAGCCCGACATCAAACAATTAATGAAAAGTAAAAAACAATTTCATTAGATGCAAATGTTAATGTCAATATGATTATTACTTAATAAAGAATACATATACAACCAGTTTTTGATTATTTTAGGGCTCCGTCAAATAAGTATTTCATTTTCCGAAAGGGTTCCGTCGCCAAAAAAGTTTTGAGAACCGCTGCTCTAAGGTAAAGAAAGAAAGAAAATACATTTATTTAGCACAGACTAAAAGGCACACAAATATACACGAGATAAATTTATAAAGAAAATAATAAAATAAAACAAGTAAAAATGTAAAGTTCGATGAAAGAAATATACCTAGATATAGCAGAAAAGTGTGCCTCACGGCTGCGCCAAAAAGGCCCAGTTCAGCAAACCGGTACAAAAGATGGTAGGTATAAAAATTGTTAGTGCGATGACACATTTCGCCATAATTTGAATTTGAATTTGAAATGAACACAATAATAAATTGAAAATTAAATTATTTAAATTAAATTTTAAGCTTCGTATAATCAACATCTGAAAAAATAGGTATTTCTCAAAAATACAACATAAAAAATAAATCAGTACTTCCATTTTGTAAATGTAAGAACGTTGTAGGCGATATAGACTCTGTTTCGATTGTTGCCCATTTTCTATTTTGTTAAGTACTTGTTCACAGCTGTAATTGCAAAACATTGTAAAAGCGGATTATTTTTAGAAGAGTAGAACCGTGGAATTTCTTGCCGGCTCTTCTCCATAGGAAAAAACTAATTGGATCTGTGCACTTAGCTTCTGACGTTTCATAACTACCCAAGTACCTACTTTTTATGTGAAATAAAATAATTGAATTGGTGTGTGTGCGTTACCCAGGCCAGATGTTGTCGAAAATGGTCATTTGAATCTAATAGATAATTAGTTTTGCGGCTGCTGTAATTGTTGCGCACATTTTTAAATTTGTTGCGCTTATAGTTTTTTAATTATTTCACAAAAACATTTCCTGCTGGGGTAACGTTATCCCAGCCAGACTTTTTTCTTTCTAATGGGAATATTTAAATAAATACTAGCTATAAAATTAGTTGTCTAGATGAAGTAAATGTTGTGCCTTATTTTGTATTTGTTCTTTCATCGGTTGCGAAGTTATTCGAGATTTTGCTGGGGTAACGTTTTTGGTTTTGCTAGATCTTTGAAACGGTTAAGCGGATTCTTATCATATTTTGTACATGACTTCTTAGGAATTAGTTTAAATTTGTTCTGCAATAAAAAAAACAAAATAATGGATAGTTTAAAGGTTATTTCATTAAATAGAAAAACACTTCAATTGGTTCCAGCACTCTCAATAAGAGGTCTAAAGACTTACTTTACACGTTATTTTAAAGCTTCACATACATTTGAAGGCATTTACAAATGCCTTCAAATGTATGTGAAGTTTCATTAGTACCCTGTAAGTATTTAACAAATTGTGATGATATTCAGTTCTTCACGAGCACAGTCTTGATGCGCGCGGTGTTATTTGGCCACTGGATATGAACTGAATGTTATGTCAATTATTAGTTGTTTAGTTCAGTTGTATATCAGTAAAATTTCAGCGTAGTACATTGGATAATTAATGAGATAATACGATTAAAGTCATTAGGAAGTGAATGACCGAGGTAACCCGACCAAGTTTAGGTGGTTACGAACATTACAAAGATAGAAAGAAAAAGGTCTGGCTGGGATAACGTTACCCCAGCAGGAAATGTTTTTGTGAAATAATTAAAAAACTATAAGCGCAACAAATTTAAAAATGTGCGCAACAATTACAGAAGCCGCAAAACTAATTATCTATTAGATTCAAATGACCATTTTCGACAACATCTGGCCTGGGTAACGCACACAATTGGTGTGCTTTACGAGAATTGACACATGCGTGCACTGTCTGGGACAGGTCCACTCAAACCTGTGTAATGCTTTCCTCAAGAGCCCACCTCAGACATTAACCTACACCTATCTTAGTATTCGTCCTATCTTAGTATTCGTCCTATCTGACCATTACAATGTAATTGTATGGGCTATGACCTCTGAGTTTATATCGGTGTTTCTCTTATTGATCTAAGGTGTTTCTACTCAGAGTCAGAGTAGTAGGAAAGGAAACACCGACCAAAAAACTAATTACTTACGTGTAAAGCTATCATTGCCACTCTATTATTTGTTTAATCGTTCTCTTAAGCTTCGTACGTTTCCGATGTGCTGGAAAAAGGCGCACGTTGTGTCCATCTATAAAGATAGTGACAAGTCAGATTGCGCAAATTACAGACAAATCAATATATTATCTGGTATGGCAAAACTTTTTGAAGCGTCTTTGTATCAGAATTTTTATTCTCACTTTAAACCGTATCTTTCCCAATCCCATCATGGATTTGTTCGATGTAAATCAAGACTCACAAACCTGTTTGAGTACAAAAACTATCTGTGTACTGCTTCGCGAAGGGTGGTTAATATATTATACAGACTTTCGGAAGGCGTTCGATAAAGTTAACCATGAAGTACTGCTTTTAAATTTGTAATCGTAAGTATTCATGGTTCTCTGTTCCGGTCTTGGCTCGGTTTCGGTCAGACTGTCCGTCTTACTTGAAAAACAGAAGCCACCTCGTTTCTGTCAGAGGATACTTATCGTTACCGGTTATAAATGTTAGGCATTCCACAGGAATCGCATTTAGGACCCTTACTTTTCATAATTTTTATTAACGATCTCGTTACAAAATTAGTATGTCCCTGTCTGTTGTATGCCGACGATCTGAAGGTATTCACGTCGATAAAAAACACCTCCGACAGTGAGTGCCTTCAGAACGATTTACCTCGTATATATCATTTCTGACTGGTGTACCCCTTAATCAGATGAAATTGAACATAAATAAGTGCTTTGTTATATCTTTTACGAAAAATCGAATAAAGAACACCTATGACTACCTACATACTTGAGGGTCAATCGCTAGAGCGAAGGCTCGTAGTCAGAGATCTCGGCGTGTTGTTTGATGAACTACTAGGGTCATTCCAGGATACGTGTCCCAATGGGATAGTTGCCGCGACTTTGAATACTCAATGTTAGAAATATCGTAGGCCAAAATCGTACTATACAATAGGAAGCGTCCCCCCGCAGACTCCAGTGCCACGAAAAGCGTAGGGGAAAGTGCAGGCGTTTCGTCCGTGAGTGTATAAATCTTCCGCGGCGAGACCTCGGCAAGCGTTGAAATAATAATCGTAAGTACTTACTATCGAATATCATTTTCAATTATATTTTTTGTACATTTTTTTTTTATTTGCCTTTAGTACAGTTTAAAGTAGGTACACAGAATAATACTTCAAAATGTAGTTTTATTTTTATCTTATTTTTAATTTAAAAAGGCATCTATCCCGTGCCAACAGTATAGTTTGCCCCATCTGCTGCAGCCATGGATGCCCTAGGCCCGCATCTACCCCACTATTTCTATTAATATTTTCTTAACGCGGATGGAAGAAATGCCTCGGAAATTTAAAAGAAAACCGGGCGTGGTAAGGTGATTAAGAAGAATAAGAAATTATAATAAGAAGAAAAAGACTTAAGAAGAAGAAGAATTAAGAAGACTAAGAAGGAGAAGAATAAGACTGATAGAATTATCTATTGTTAGTTCTGAAAAGTATATTGATTGCGATGTAGGTTTATGGTGATTATGATTTCACAATAATAAAACAAATTGCTTCTTTATAGATTGTAATATAATTGAAGGCAGAGGGTCCAACATCTTAAATGAAAGTAAGAGATATAGCAGAAGTCAGCCTTTATTTCCACAACTTATTAATTATAGTTTAATTCAGACTACAGTATCTAAGCGCTACAACATGTGCACCGGGCCGAGCCTGCGACAAGAATGATCCCCTCATCAGTGGTCGTCTCTGCGCCCCCGAAGGGGTCGCGAGGAATCGGTTTTGGGGCTTTTGGGCCCCTTGCCCGAGGCATTTGTCTCTCGGTCCCCATAATTGGGGACCCGTCATTGGGTTCTCCTCCCCCTCCCGTGGGAGGGGTGGGAGTGCTTTATTGCACACCTAGTCACTGGGGGGGGGAGTTCCCCCTCGGCGGTCTCATGTGTGTCTGGTGTGTGACTGTAGGAGCGCCCTAAGTTCTTCACGACGCCCGTGCGACCAGACCCCTACTAGGTGAGATCCCCAGTTCCCTGGGGAAGGCCTGGCAAGGGCCGATCTAGCAACGAGGGCGTCGGTTTTGGGCGGCGCTCACTTACAGTGGGTGCTGTCCTCGCCTCCTACAACGTAACCAGATCTAGCCGGTAGGCGTTGCAGGGAGCGGGGCGTTGTGGTGTTCGAGCGATTTGATTTGTGTGTGCGTCGCTCGTGTGGTTAATCATTGTGTTTCTCTGCGAGTGTGGAGTGATGTGCCGCGCGCGCGACGCCTATATTAACTTAGAACGCTTTGTGCGCGGCAGATGTCATGTGGTGAGTGTGGAGTTCTCTTGTTTGAGTAGGTCGCGTGTGACGTGAGGGCGACTTACTCAGGCGTCATGTCCGGTGGTTGCGCGACGTCTGCGATGATGTCGCGCGGGAAGCGCTTGTAGTCGGGAGGTCGCGCGTGCCATGGTGCAATGTCCCTGATGTGGTGCAACTCAGAGACGTCTGCACGCGCGAACATTTTCTTTGCCAGGTCTTGAGTGAAATCCTCGATGCTCTCGACCCGCAGGTCCCTGTGGATCACAGAGTTCCTCACGAACCGAGGGGCGTTTGTAATTTGACGCAAAGCATAATTTTGCTGCGTCCGGAGCTTCTTAACATGTGTCTCGGCCGTGAGGGCGAGCCACGCTGGGGCGGCGTAAGTGAGTTGCGGTCGCACGTAGGTCTTGTAGATCCCCAGCTTGACTCGCATGGAGAGGCGTGATGAGAGCACCGGGCGGAGAAGATTGCGGGTTACCTTTACCCGCGCGACGGTTGCGCAGACGTGCGGGCCCATGGTGAGCCGGTTGTCGAGCGTGACCCCGAGGTACTTGGCGGTCTTGGTCCACTCGACTTTGGTTCCCATGAGCTCAAGGCTCGGTGGAGTCATACGGCCGCGTGCCGTGACTATGATCGCCTGCGTTTTACCTGCGTTCACCGACAGTCTCCATTTGCGGAGCCAGTCAGGGAGGTCGTCCAGGGCGCGCTGCATTTTGACGGCCGCGTGGTCTGCCGACAGTGAGGTGGTGATGTACGCGGCATCGTCAGCGTACAGCGCGAGTTTCGATGTGTGCGTGGCAGGTATGTCGTCGGTGTACACAGTGTACAATGTAGGCGAGACACAGCTTCCCTGTGGCACCCCTGCGGTGACGGGGCGTGCGCCAGAGAGCTCGTTTTCCACCGAGACCTTTATTGTCCTATCCTGTAGGAAGGAGGACACCACCTGTATCAAGCGACGGGGCGCTGTGGTGAGGGTGAGCTTGTACACCAAGCCGGCGTGCCAGACCCGGTCAAATGCCTTCTCCATATCGAGGAATACTGCAGCGGCGTATTCCCTCTTGTTCACGGCCGCCGTGAGGATGTGCAGTACCCTCGACAGCTGGAGCGTCGTGCTGTGCTCAGCCCGGAAACCAAACTGTTCCGGGCGCGGCGTCAGGTGTGGTGTTAGGTGGCGCAACAGGAGCTTTTCAAACACCTTGGAGGTGGTGGGCAGGAGCGTGATCGGCCGGTAGCTTTCCGGCTTCAAAACGTTCTTCCCGGGCTTGGGCAACATAATGACCTTCCCCAGCCAATGATCCCCTCCTTGCTGCGCGCTCGCTTATGTAGAGCGGCTCGAGTAGTGGGGAGAGTGGGGAGGTCTAAGTGACACATTGCAGTGCGTAACTCGGCCCGTTGCACGTGCTGTTTACAATGATGACACCGACACGGCCATACTGACGTGCGAACGTCCTCGTGCGCATAGTCTCATCAAACAGTGTCTAAAAAGACAACGATGCTATTAATGTTCGTTCATCCTGACTAGCAATCTAGTCCAGTACATAATTTCAGGGTTTGCTCATAACTCTGGACCGCTCAACATTGAGCCTTAAGGACTTATACTAGCATACTGGTCCGGTTCATCCCTTCAGTTGCTACTTATTCTGGACCGCTCGTTACTGAGCCTTCAGAAATTATTTTTTTATTTGTTTTGTTATTGGTCCGGCCATTAACACTTAAGGACCCTGCAAAACTATTATCCCCTGGATTAGACAATGCCGACTAAATCAAGTCTTTTATTCAAACTAGGCTGAGAATTTGCACTTTTACATATGACAGTCCCCAAAAAACGCCCACCCGTCACCACTTTCTAGTGCTTTAGCTGGGAAGAAGAAGTGGCGCAACAAACTCCCCAGCAGCACAGCTGTCTGTTCACATATAATACTTGAATTTATACAATAAGTACTACTTATATAAGAATTTATATAAGACTACCCAGGATCACCTTTTTTGCTAATTATTACGACTGCTTTAGTAATAATAGCAATTCACAGACATTGTATCACTAATGATCGATGTAAGATTGCTATTTACAAACAGACATTATTAATCGATACAGGATTGCTATTCACAGACATGGTATCACTAATTGCCAAAGTTATATTGCTGTTAGGCATGGCATTATTCTCGTGGCTTGTTTCGTGAACAAGGATATCGTCATCATTACTGTCCGCCGTCACGTCATCATAATTTTCCACGATATCTACCAGAACTTTTTGACCACGAGGTACTGCTGTCAGAATATATTTATAGACTCTATTATTTCCATTAATACTTCAAAACTCGTTCCGGTTATTTTCTTACACGGTGGTAAACAAAAACTCTTAAAAAAATATGAAATAGGTTTTTCAGGTTTGCGAACCTCTCGATCGATGTGACTGGATTAATGAAACCCCTTTATGGAACCCCCAAAAAGTGTTATTTTGCTCTATTTTGAAATTGAAACATCGTTTTATCGATAACATTATTTTATTGGTGCGACAGGACAGCATGTATAAGTGTCGAGTCAACTGTCAACTGTCACCTGTCAGCGGGGTTGACGTTGGGGGGGGGGAGCACTCTATCGGACTATAACCGGTTTAATAGGCGTGGCCTGAGAGGTTAAATCATAAACACATCATCGATAACATCCATCGACACGAGTGGACAGCATTTAGTTACGTCAAGTCAACTGCCAACCATCAGTTTCTTCAACTGACAGCTGTCAACGGCGCTTTCCGTTAAGGGTGAGCACCAATACGGGAAACTACTTCCGGCACCTTTTAGGTGCCAGTAGGGCCTGACCGGTCAAAACTGAATTTTCATACTATCGCCCGTGATCAGCCATTATTCATTTCGCACACCAAACAAATAATTTGGATTTTAACTGCCTCAAAAATACGAAGTTTGTACAACGCTTGTAACCAACCGACTAGACTAACTTTAAGATCGTTTTTATCAAGTTATTGTAAGAAACACCACCCTTATATTAAAAACGCGTTTATCTTAAACGGGCATGGCGCACGAACGCGACCACCAACATGAATTTTAGCCAACATGATCGCCTGTGGTGCCAAGTAATTGTGGTGTCTATAATTTAGAAAAATCGGAAGTAAATTTATCATATAATATATCCGGTATTCGTCCGGGAATACAACATGAATTATTTCAAGCTCGTTTTTTTTTTTTTACAATGTTTGGACATTAAATTTGTATTGGGCACGCTACTTTACTCACACCTATACCTTTTAGGATCACGTGTTCATGAAATTGCTCACCATTAACAATTTACTATTCATTACAAGGCTATATTCTGATCCCGAATCAAATATAACAGGGAAATCTGTACCACCTATGTGTCACACACACATTCCACCAGCTGCTCCGGAGCACAGTTTCATTTGCTTGGTGCTGGTGCTCGGTGTGGAGTCCTCGTACTTTCAGCGCATGGGGCAGGCGTTGGCCATATATTCGTGCTTACTGCAAACATAGCACGTTACGGCTGGTTGCAGTTGTTCAGTTTAAGGTCGAATATTATCATCACATTGAGATTGAGACAAAACTGAAATGGTAAATCCCGTCACCATCTTTCTGACCAATTTGCTTCTGGAATCTTCTTAATGGGTTGCCATAAACACATACCCGCTCCAGCTGCAGTTTTCTTATTATCAATCTGAAATTAGATAACCTGGTTAAAATAGTCTTGCATCATCATGGGTTTATAGAATTTTTGGACCAATCTGATATCGTCGCGGCAATTGACTAAACAGATTTTAATGAAACTACACACGCAAAAAAAAAAAAGAATTGATAAGCAGGATACAAAAGTCTAAAAAGTTAGTAAAGAACATGTTCGAAATGTCTTATTTAAAAACAGAGTGGTTTTCACAGACCCGCAATATTTTTGAACGGCGAAGCCACACCATGGGATAGACGACAGACGTACATATTTACGTGCAAGAGAGGTACCGTTAAGGCTCAGCGCATACAGAGAGGAATAACCCCCGCGCGTTCTCGGGCATTTTCTTTACCCGCGTATCTTCGAGGACACGCGAGCATTTTTTTTTTTTTTTTTTTATGTATGGCATCTCGTAGCAGACCTAGAGAGGTCGTTGCTACTTAACCGGATATTCCTGTGGCTGCCCTAAGGTTTTTAATCTTAAAGCCTCCAGCCAGGGCGCAAATTATATATATTAAAACTAAACGACAGCGCACTAAGGGCACCCCCTGTGGGGTACGGACCTCGGCTCAGGGCGTCGTTGGGGGATCACAAAATTACTAACAATTTGGGGACGGGCTGGATCAACATTTTGATCATGATTATTATCAGGGGATATTATATTTATTGCTACGGCGCTCTCAGCCTCTAACCGGGCGGCTGGCGCATCGACATTCAAGGGACGGGGGGGAGGACTTTTATTACCATTTACTCGGGAAGTTCGCGTGGTACCTCGGCGGCGAGGACGGAAGGTCGGTTTGTGTATTTTGTGCACTGTACTCGTGGCCCTATTGCTTTCCTGAAGGAGAGTGATGGGGTCATCCGGATCTAAGAGAGTGTGCCTCGGTCGGCGAGTCTGACTAATGGCAGAAGGCCTGTAACTAGCGGCCTGCACAACCAAGGGGTTGCGATGACGTTCCGCGGATTCGAAAAAGCGCTTTGCAAGGCGCTTCATAAACTGTTTGATGGTAGGCATCTTAAGGTCTACGTGAAGTTGTTCGTTCCGAACGAACCAAGGAGCTTTCGTAATTCTACGGAGAAATCGGTTTTGAAGCGTCTGCATCTTATGAATGTGATATGACTTTGCGTGAGCGAAGACTACGCAGGCGTAAGTCATGATCGGTCGAATGCACGCGGTGTAAATACGCAATTTGCACTTAAGGGACAACTTGCTGCGCGGGTTGAGTACGGAGTGTAGTCGGCCGAGAGCAAAACTGGCGCGCGAGCGCACCTGTTTTATGTGCTCGCCGAACGTCATGTGATGGTCTAAGACCACACCGAGATATTTGGCTCGCTTCTCCCAAGGGATAGGCTTGCCGAACATGGTGATCGGTTGGGGCAGGGCGGGTGATCGCCGGGGCCTACAGAATAGGACCCCCTGGCTCTTATCAGGGTTGACTTCAATCCTCCACTTCCTGAACCAGGCCGCGAGTCTGTTGACTTCGGCCTGAAGGATGCGGGCGATATTGTCTTGCCTGAGGCCGGAGTAGTAGATGGCCGTGTCGTCTGCGAACAGAGCTAACTGCGCCTTTCTACATTTGGGGATATCACTAGTAAATATAGTGAATATCAGCGGTGCCAGCACAGCGCCCTGAGGGACGCCTGCGCGGAGCGGATGGGGGGAGGATAGCGCACCCTCGATGCGATAGCGGAAGGTGCGGTCCGACAAAAAGTCTCGTAAGATGAGCACGAGACGATCGGGCACACCGAGTTTGTAGAGCTTATATATTAAGCCGTTGTGCCAGACTTTGTCGAACGCTTTCGCAATGTCGAAGAACACAGCACCCGTCATGAGCCCGCGCTGGAAGCCAGCGCTTACATGCTCGACGATACGGTGGACCTGTTGTACGCACGAATGTTGGGATCTGAACCCGAACTGTTCGTTTGGGATGAGGCCCTTCGTCTCGGCAGTCTCTGAGACGCTTATAAATAAGCCTCTCATAGACTTTGCCGAAGACGTTGAGCAGACTGATGGGTCGGTAACTGGAAGGTTCGGTCTTAGGTTTGCCGGGCTTCGGGATACCGATGACCGTGGCACTTTTCCAAGCTTGAGGAAAAATGTTGTTGCTAAGAGCGCCATTGAAGATAGTGGTCATTAGCATGATCAGGTGAGCGGGGAACAGCTGGAGCACCCTGTTGGTGATTCCGTCTGATCCGGGAGATTTACGGGTTTTCAGACCCTTGATAATGTCGTGCACTTCGTCTGGGGTGACGGGAGCCAGAGGACAATCAGGGTCTTCGACCGGAGGGAGATTCGCCCTACGTTCGACTTCAGCGTCCACCTCAGCGAGGTGAGCTTGGTCTACTGGTTGAGAGCTGGGCGAGCACTGAGTCTCGAGAGTGTCAGCCAGGCATTCAGCCTTGTCGGTGTCGTCGAATGCTATCGTCCTGTCGGGTCGTGTCAGAGGGGGCATCGAAGCTACTTGCGGGGATCTGAGTTTCCTCTGAAGCTCCCAGAAGGCAAGATGAGTGGGCTCTAATTCGCCCAGCATCTTGTCCCAGTTAGCCTCACGCAGTTCTTTCATTCGCTTCCTTACAGATTTCTGTAATTGGCGCATGAAGACTTTGTTAGCGTCACAGGGAAAGACACTGTATGCACGAGTGGCCGCGTTCTTCTCAGTCAGCAGTTCACGTACATCGTCCGGCAGCTTTCGGCGATGGGGGTCCATCGCCGGAACCTGCTTCGAGCAATCGCTCAGGACTGATTGTACGTGTTCCGTGAGTGAGTCGATCGCGGCCGTCGTGTCGGCGATCGAGTCAAACTGATCGGGGATAGAATCCAGTATCGGGGATGTGGTGGATTTCAGTCGGTCGCTTACTTTCCGCCAGTCCGTGACTACTTTCGTGAGGGGGGGTTGGTCAGGGTCAAGGAGTCCGTCGCGAGGGGCCAGTCTTAAGACGACCGGCCGGTGGTCAGAAGTCAGTTCCTCCATCGCCTCTATCGAATCCAACCGTAGGTTGATATTCTTTAGGAGCGCTATGTCCAATATGTCCGGGGATTGAAACTGATCGGGGATAGAATCCAGTATCGGGGATGTGGTGGATTTCAGTCGGTCGCTTACTTTCCGCCAGTCCGTGACTACTTTCGTGAGGGGGGGTTGGTCAGGGTCAAGGAGTCCGTCGCGAGGGGCCAGTCTTAAGACGACCGGCCGGTGGTCAGAAGTCAGTTCCTCCATCGCCTCTATCGAATCCAACCGTAGGTTGATATTCTTTAGGAGCGCTATGTCCAATATGTCCGGGGATTGACTGGGGATATGGGGGTAATGAGTAGGATTCATCGGACCGATGATATCGAAATTTAAAACGGTGGTGAGGTCAAACAGATGTTGGCCTCGAAACGTGGTGGTATTACAGTTCCAGGACGGATGTTTGGCGTTGAGATCACCCGCTACGATAACGGATTCACTCAGGCCGAAAAGAATCGAAAGATCGCGAGACAGCAGTTGAAGACCGTCTGGGCTCGTGGTCGCGGTGGGCGGCATGTAAGCCGAAACTATCGTAATCGGTTGATGACCTGACATTGCTAATTTGCATGCAGACACTTCAAGACACGAGAGAGTTGTCGGAGCATCGAGCGGGATGCAAAGGAGAGGAGTCCTATAGTAAATCAGGGTGCCGCCCCTGTGGCATCGAGTCCTGTCATTGCGAACTACGCGATAGTTCGCAATTGACGGGTCTCGATGACAAGGCTTGAGGAAAGTTTCCTGTACTAGGAGAATATCTAACCGATGGTCGCGGAGGAACACAGCGATTTCGTCGCGTTGTTCTCTAATGCCGTTGGCATTGAAAAAGCCTAACTTTAGTGATCTGAGTTTAGTTCTCGCGGGGGCCGTATTATACATTATGGTTTCCTATACGCGATGGACTCTAGGGCTTGCGTGATCTCGGGATACGCGTGATAAATTCGCTGGATCTCCGATAGATCGCAGGAGTTACGGGCTACAATTATTTCGCTGGCCATTTTCTTGGCGCGGGGCGAAAGAAAGATGTTAAATGTGCTCGAGATCACATTAAACGCATCGAAGGTGTTAGGTGATGCGACCACTGGAGTGGCCGCGGGTTGAGGAGGCGCGCGAGTGTTGAGAGGGGGAGCGGCTTTGGAAGCAGGCTCTGGCACGCGGGCAACTGGGGGCGCGAGAGGCGCGCTTCTACCGGCGGTGGTAGATTGTTGGTGATGCTGAGCGCTATGAGCGCGAAGGCGAGGGTCCATCAACCGTGGGATGGGTTGAGGTTGAGGGGGGGGAGGAGCCATGTATTGGCCGAAGGCAGGGAAGGCCTGCTGGTGGTTGAAATAATTCCACGGACTTGACCTTTGAGGGCTCAGTCGTTGCGGAGGTTGGGTCAGAGAGGAGGAGAATCCCCCCTGGTTATCTCTCTGTTGCCTCGCGTCGTAACGCTTGGTCAACTTCGAGGAAGACGATTTTGGTGCCTTAGGGCAGCCACGGTAATTGACTGGGTGGCCTTGTTGGCCGCAAAGAACGCAACTGGGAGGTTCGGTGCAGAGGGCACGGTCTTTCGGTCGCGAGCATTCAGAAGTGCCATGCTCACCCAGGCACTTGACGCACCTGGGTTTCGCGAAGCAGTTCTTCTGCGCGTTACCGTAAAGTTGACAACGGTGGCACTGTCCGATAATGCTGGACTTGTGCGGTTTCTGAATATCAAAGCCTTTAAGGCTACAGATCGAAGCGATCTTGAAAATAGGGTGATGCCCGTCAACCTGAGAGCATACGACAAGAATCATGTCGTATGGTGCACCGCCTCTAGAGCGGTGCATCCTGTGGACTTCGAGGACAGGAATAGCCTGTCGCTCTAAGTCCGACTTAATGTCTGCGGTGGCAATCTCACTGGGGATCCTACGGATAACCACACGCGTCTGACGCTCTTCGGGGAGGGTATATGAGTGGTATGAGATGCCTCTCACCCGAAGTGTCCTGGTTAGTTCCCTGAAATCGTTAGCCGTGGGAACGGTGACTTTTATACCCGGTTGGGTACTGACCGCGCTGGTGAAATTGATCCGCTGATCAACACACCATTTCGAGATTTCCGTCCATTTACCCTTGTCCTGGATGACAATGGGCGGAGGACGGGAAGCCTTCTTAGAGGCAGAAACGACAGTAAAACCGTCTTGGTCTTGCGTGGAAGACGCCGGGACCGGTGACGGAGTCACGGTAGGGGGGGCCGCGGTAGGGGCCACTGAAGTGGATGCCACGGGGGCAGAAGGGATAGGGGTCGAGGGAGGCTCGTACGCCACTATCTTTGACGCCTGGCCCGACTTACTCTTCGACTTCTTCCTCTTGCCAGGTCCAGAGGTTAGGACCCCTGGCTTGGCAGAGGGAGAAGAAGACGAAGAGGAAGAGCTGGACTCTTCGGAGTCTGACGTGCACGGACTTGGCGCGCGATTGTCCGCAGGTGCGGAAGTGTCCATAGACACGATCGGGCTAGGGGAGGGACTCTGGAAGTCCTCTTCCGCCTGCTGGTTCGCGAGTACATCGCTGAACTTATCGATGCCAGCAGAAGGCTGGCTCTTTAGTTCAGCGAGTTGAACTCCATACCGTTCTAAAAATGCTGGGTCCTTAAAAAGGACCTTCCTGAAGAACGCCACAATAAGGGCGTCCTCCATAGCGGTTAATGGGGGGGTTCCTAGTAGGGAGGAATTTTGGAGCCGTCTCCACTAATTTCTGCCTATCGTTCCCTATACCTAGCTCCCCGGGTGGATTGGCCCGGGGATGTGTTTCCCTCCCTGTCGGGTGCAGACAGGGAGGATGTGTAGCCTATTGGTGAGCCCTAAGCTTGTGATCCCGTTGCCAATCTTATTGTGCAAGGGGGCCCTTTCCAGTCTAGCGCGAAGGGTGTAGACACACCCTAGAGACACTAGGTGAGTAGCTGCGGAAGGAAAACTGCCACCAGAGCCGACTAGGAGATCCCCCAAGGCCGGTTAACTCTGGGACCCGTCCAATTTACTGCCTCCCCCTGAAGGGGTTCGGCGGGTGCGTTTGGGTCAACACCCCACTCGGTTTCGTTAACACCGTAAGGTTTCCACCGAGGACCACGAAACTGTGGTTTTGCCCAGAAGGGGCCTAATGAAGCTACTCTCTGAACAAACTGTTAAAGAAACGCTTGCCTTGAAAAAGGCACTTTTTTTGATCTAGTGTCTTTCGATTAAATTAATTAATAAATTAATCAATCTAATCAATCGACGATCGGTTGTAGTCGGGGCGACTACGAGAGCGTTACGCGAGCGTAACGTACCGAGCACGAAAGAGCAGCAGCGGGAGAGCGGGGCACAGCGAGAGCAGCGCAACACACGTCCTTCCGCAACGAGCTTCGAGCGCAGAAATGTTTAGGTGCCGAGTTTGATCCCCTCCTTGCTGCGCGCTCGCTTATGTAGAGCGGCTCGAGTAGTGGGGAGAGTGGGGAGGCCTAAGTGACACATTGCAGTGCGTAACTCGGACCGTTGCACGTGCTGTTTACAATGATGACGCCGACATAATTATAGAAGATGTCATAAATTAATGTTAAACAATTTAAAACAAACTGATTACATAGAAACTAGTCTGTTTCATTTCAATTAACATCTAATACTCGTATTGAAGCATTCATACAGCGAGTGTCTTCTTTTCCTCACGGTAGGCATCTATCCCTAGACGCATTTTTACTGCGAGTCTTCTATCCCACACAGTAGGCATCTATCCTGCTTTTGAGAGGGTAAAAAAACATAACTTCCTCAAAATCTATGAAACTTATGTACAAACAAAAGGGGTACAATTATAGATTAAAGTTACCATTCTCGTTAAGATTTCACTTCGTCGAAAGGGGTGGGTAAGGCATTGACTTGTTGAGACAATAATTATTTCGGGAAGCCCTAGCCACCTTGATAACACTTTGGGGTCTACTCCGAACATAAATCCGATGTATCGGCCGTTGCTTGACTACGGCAAACTATGGCTGACATCGGCGAAAGAAAGAAAAAAACGACAGTCAAAGAGATTAAGCCAAAGTCAAAAATGTGACTAAGGGCCTGTGCACACCACGTTTTTACAGCGCGCCGTTGACGCGTTTTAAAAACGTGCGTCGACGGCGCGCTTTTTTCCTACAGAACAGACTGACTCGCGTGCGTATCGATCCTGTATTGCTACAAACGCGCGTCAACGGCGCGTTTAAAAAACGTGGTGTGCATAGGCCCTAAGTCGGGTAAGGATTCAAAGTCAAAAAATAAAACTATGGTAGTTATAAAACGACCGAACATTCGGCCGATACTTCGGGTTAACGCTTCAGAGTAGATCCCCACCCGAAAAACTTAAGAAGGGTCCCAGATTCCAAGTTATGTATTATTTAGGACGCCAGGCGATTCTCCTGGCATTTTGCAAAATCAGTTGCATAATGAACCTATTATGTTACTTACAAGGTAGAAAGTAAAAAAAAGCTGCAAATTTTCAAATAATATACTTTTATTGTATTTTTTTTTCTCAAAAATATAACAAAACTGGCATTTTCAATGCTTTCATATCATTGCACATTCGATCATAACTGTATAACCTTGTGATGTCTGGTCTTAAACTAAAATACCTAAAACGAGGAGGTTGTAATGATTATAGTAGAAATAAGTTTAAAATTTGCTTGAAACAATGTTTTGTTCATGTCACGATAGGGTGCCAAGCTTGTGTCTCGTATATGATCAGTTTAGTGTTGCGCTTACACGGGCAACACAATTGCGGGCAATTATAGAGTCCCGTCAACACAGAGTGATTTGCAACAATTCCAAGATTGTATAGAAATTGCCAAGAATTGCGCTCTTTTTTTTGCCCGTGTAAGCGCAGCTTACAATGGATTACTTCCATTATGTACGTTTACAAGCATTGTGTATTAAAAACTATTTCAAATAGAATAAAAAAATAATCTGAGTTTTGATTTTAACTTCCGTCAACATATTATGGGTTTGAAGTAAGTTGCCGGTCATTTTAAATGGTTTATCCATAAACATAAAATTCTTATAATCTTTTTCTTTAAGAAAATATTTACAAACTATTTGGTAACAAATCATAACCAAAATAAGAATTTATTAATAAAAACTAAACCTTAAATGAGAGACCAAATCTTTACTTAAATAAAACTAATTTCATAAAAATCAAGATTTATAAAATCTCATCATTACTTAGGGGAAAATATAATAAAATTGTTTTCAACATATCCCGTGCATTTCAGTGGCTAATAAAATAATATGGAAGACACTTGAACTTTCTAAATAGTTTATTAAACAAACACTTTCCGTCACGAATACAACCATTCTGTTATCACGTCACTAATACCATGTCTCAATCTGAATGCCTTCTAGACATATTGACTACCTACACTTTCCTATCATGTTCTATTACGACTACACATTTTTTGGAATACACAACATCACGCCTGTAATCCCCGCAGGGTTCGGCAGAGAAGCACCTATAGTACCGCCACATTTCGCCAGCTGTGTTTTATCAGTTATATTTATTTGTTTGTTTTGTATTCGAATAATCGAGGTATATTTCGATTTCCCTCGTAATTTCATTACATTGACTTACATTTTATAATGAAATCTAAGACCATGTGATCAAGAAACTGCACGCATTATATGAAAAAAAACAGCACACTTATTATAATCTGCTAATTTAAAGAAAGGTGATGCTGAATGTGTTTAAAAAGATGGTGGGTCTTGAAAACGAATAATTTTCGAATAAGGGTGAATAACAGCAGCCAATCACAGTAGACCGTCAAAATTTTATCAAGAGTTTTACTCTCTGTTAGTTATTTATTTTTTGTTCAGGAACTTGTATATGCTATGCTGTTTCAATTCACATCTCTTAGATTGTCTAACAAATAGGATCCCAAATAGTCATTTCTATCTAGTAGAAATGGTATTGGGTGAAATCAACATTAATATCAAATTACATAATTTCTTATATGTTAAAATATTTCATAATATTTAACGCAGAAAATAATGTAGAAGCAATTTAAAAGTATTTTGATGTTTACATAAATGTTTTGTTCCCATAAATTTTTATAATTTGATTAATTCAATAAATTACAATTACTTTTTATCTCTTTAAAATTTGTTTCTGGTTCATTATTGACTGTTAGATTTCGAAACATATATAAAAAAAACATAATTTGTAGATAAGCAGTTAGTAAAAGCACCAAGTAATAAAATGCAACGTTAAACCCTCTTGGAGATCAACCGTATATAAAAATAAACAACAATATTCA
The DNA here is from genome assembly GCA_948098905.1 of Tiliacea aurago. NCBI lineage: Eukaryota > Metazoa > Arthropoda > Insecta > Lepidoptera > Noctuidae > Tiliacea > Tiliacea aurago. The sequence goes on along the minus strand of OX402583.1, from coordinate 1,475,278 downwards.
GGGATCTGGAAGACTTTAGTGTTATTTGTAAAAATACCTTTTATTTGAGAGCATTATAAAACACAGCAACATAAAAAGCTAACTGAAACAATGTGCGTGGTTAATAACCAAACAAATGCCAAATGGTTTTAACGGTAACTGTCGGCTATTGTATAGATCTGAAAGAAATTCTGACAAAGCTGCGTCCAAAGATTGTAACCATTTTAACATTCACTCACACTTTGTGAATTATTTACTATAAAATCCCAGATCGGTAAAAATATAACTATTTAACGTAATTACCAACTAAAGAAGAAGTCATAGATTACACACAAAGCAATCCCACTAATCGATAACGGGATTCAAATCGATTCCGGGATTCAGTCACTTGTCCGTAACTATGTAAATCCGTGAATTAAATTCGTAAGTCAAATGTAGAGTGTGCCACTGTATCTTATCTCAGGAAACTTAATAATTACATTAAATTAATCTCATATGACAAAAATATGTAATGTTAAACATTTTCATTGCAAGAACTAGTTACTATTCTAAACTATGTACAGCACCCGGGCCCAGCTGGAACATTGAGTTATACACACGGGTGTGAGCGACACAGGCGTCGTTCTGCAAAGTTAAGCTTTCTCTACTGGATCTTTAACAGCAGAGCGGACAGGCCCGACAGCTCGCTGCAGTTGAGCACAGCCACGCGTCAGTAGTCGAGCGGCTGCGCGTCGTGCGCGCGCTCGGCCAGCAGAGCGGACAGGCCCGACAGCTCGCTGCAGTTGAGCACAGCCACGCGTCAGTAGTCGAGCGGCTGCGCGTCGTGCGCGCGCTCGGCCAGCAGAGCGGACAGGCCCGACAGCTCGCTGGAGTTGAGCAGCAGCGAGGCGTCGCCGCGGTCCAGCAGCAGGTGCGTCAGCGACGCGGCGCTGTGGCCCTCAGTCTCCATTAAGTTCTGCTGAGCTTGCTGCTGCTGCAATGTTAAAAAATAATATTATAGTCAGGTCAGGAAAGAATGGCTTCACGACACAGGCCAGTTTATTAAAAAAATTGGCATGAATCGAAAGTAACATTATCATTTACCTAAACAAAATTTTTGTAGCCGCCATCTTGGATTTACATTTTGACCTCACTATCGGCTTTAACACCCTCGAGAACTATGAAAACGATACCCATGAAGAAAAAGACACAGATTTTGAAAAGAATGTACAGTCAGCAGGAAAATGGACACTTTTAACAAACAATGTTTTTTTATGCCAATCGATTTACTTTCATATAAAGATCAAAAACCTCTATTGGACCATTTAATAATTTCCTGTAGCTACAACGGTTAAGATAGCTACCCTTATTGCCCCATCTCAAAAATCCACCCGGTAGGTATAGGTATCATCGCGGACACTGCCGCCTGACCACTTTTCAACCTTATTACTAGGAGCATAAGGTTGAAAAGTGGTCAGGCGGCAGTGTCCGCGATAGTACCTAGGTGCTCAAGCAAATAGGATATGCTTCGAATTTACCTAAGATATTTTAATTGATTCATATTTACAATTCTACATTCAATTACTGATTTTCAATCCGTTAATTTTAGAATTTTTGTACTAATATTAGGTACTCAAGTCCAATTTATGTAAGAAAATGTATGAAAAATTAAAACTAACCTGCACATATGTAGGTTGCTGGTGCTGCACCAGGTTGGGCGATATATGGCCCATGTTCTGCGGCATGTTGGGCGACATGTTGGGCGACACGCGGCCCAGCGCGGGCGACATGCTCTGCGCGTGCGGCGACAGCGCGCTCATGTTGGGCGACATGCGCTCGGCCGCGTACGCGTGCTGCATGCTGGGCGACAGGGGCTGCATGCTGGGCGACATGGGCTGCATGTTGGGCGACATAGCCTGCATGTTGGGCGACATAGCCTGCATGTTGGGGGACATGACCTGCATATTCGGCTGGAGAGCTTGCAGGTTTTGCGACATAGTTGTGGGCTGCAGGTGGCCGGGCGAGCCCTGCCCATAAGGCTGGTTCTGCCACATTTCCTGCACGAAAGGGTTTCCGTGACCAGTTACAGCTGGGCTGACGTGACTCGAGCCCGGGACCCCCATACCAGCTTGCATGTTCTCTAGGCCCCAGTTCTGGACAGAAAGGTTTGATAGGTAAAGAATAAGGAATATCTTGCCATCAGTCTTTTTTTAAATTAATGAGCGAAGTTTCTGACATGATAAACAAGGGTATAAAGCAATAAAACAGAACAAAAACATATTCCTAAAATCAAAATTTTAAGTAAACAGCTTGTTTCGAGTACTGGCAACTAAAACTCCGTGTTTTTTTTTGTTTTGGATACTTATACTCTTGTCGAGTTGTTCACCAATTTATTAAAACAATCCTTTCTATAAATATACACACAATGGCAATGGGCTAATGTCAAGTAATAATACTTTGAAGAAGTTAGTTTAAGGCATATTTGATGATAGTACCTGGTCATACTGTGGGGCGTAGGCATGAAGCGGCGGACTGCTAATATTATGATGAGGCGGAGTCCGGTCTGTAACGACAGATATTGAATATTAGCACAATAAGCAACATTACATCATTAAGCAAGTTTTTTTTAGGTGGATTATGTAAGGATCTTAGCAGTTGACGTTCTGTAGTATTAACTGGCTAACCCCATGTGAAAAAGCGTGAGTTTGTGTATGGTGTGTGTGTGTGATTGGAGGTGCGTGTGTGTGCCTGTGAGGGTGTGTGTGTGTGGGAGTGGAGGTGCGTGTGTGTGCCTGTGAGGGTGTGAGTGGAGGTGCGTGTGTGTGCCTGTGAGGGTGTGTGTGTGTGAGGGTGTGGGCATGTGTACATAAATAACATAAAAGCGAGCTCTTTATGTCCACACTTCAACAACGGTTGTGAAATGGAACACTTATTTGCAACACATAGGACATTTATGCTACTTTTTGTTACAGTAACGCGAGCGAAGCCGCTGTCTAAAGCTGGTTTAACTTAACTTCCTTTTTCATGAAAATTCCACCTGTCCTCGTAATTTTAATGAATTTAAGATTAAGGAAATAAAGTGATTAACCTAAATTAAACCATTCTCACCTCTGGGTTCAGACTTGATATGCTGCGGCTCTGGCGAGTAGATCCCTGAAAACGATCAACAACATTAGTTTTGTATTCATTTTGTATATAACTAATTTTCTATACTACTATTTGACAAATAACACCAACACAAAACATGCACAATTAAGGCTAAACCAAATTATTATGGCATATAGGATAGTCTGTATCACACTACACAATTCCAGTAATAAATGTTAGAAGAAAATTGTTACAACTAAAGCTCTACTCAACTTTTGCTCGTAAAAATAATTTAAAACTGGTAAACTGTGAACCCAGCTAAGTTATTCAAACGGTTCTGGCAGAATAAGCCCGAATCGGTTCGTTTCTCATAAAAACTAGAAAAAATAGTTGAAACATTTTTTATTAACGTAGAAGTGTGGTCATAAACTATTAATTAATTAAGGGGTAATGTTCTTTTATAGTGCCTATTATGCCAATTCATGTTATGAAATTCAAATAAATTCCTTTGTAGTCCAAATCATTAATACAACCTCGCAAACAATATTGAACATGCGTTTAAAATGTGCCTATCTACATCGACGTAAAGCTAACATGAATATGTGTGAAAATAAAAAAAAATAAACAAAAGAACAAGCCCAAAAATAAAATATCAAACTCATGCCACATGAAAGTATCCGTACCTCTGACGTCATTCGGGGTTTAGGGTTCCGCGATCAGTAAATAAAACCCACGTATTTTATTAGCATATTAATATAGAATTTCGCATCAATCAAGCATCGCTATTCAACTCTTATAATTTACAAAAACGTTAAAAAAAACAGAATTTTATATAAATTGTTTTAAAATATTACAAATGCAAGTAAATCGAAAGTTACATATACTATGGGGGCGATCTGCCCAACAGCTAGGCTGCTTAAACGAAATTTAGGCCTCTGAGTGAACTAAAATAAACAATTTCGACACTTTCGGCTGAGCCCCTACTAACCAAAAGAAAACACTGTTATTTATTTGTAAATTTATCTAAAACTTTATCTAATATCTGACATACATGTTTAAAGATATGTTTGTACCTTATATTACTCAAAACGAGTACCAAAAATTATGTTTACAGGATGTTTTCATCGTGAACTGAACTAAATTTAACCAAAAATCTTTAAACAAGTTGTGATTAAAAAACACCCTGTAAAATTGCACAGTATTATAAAATACATAACCGATTTAGATAAAATAACAATCGAAAATAACAGATTTCCAACGTTAAGTACACAAAAACCTATTTTCTAAATTTCAAAATCAGCCAAACATTTTGGTTCGAATGGCCTTTCTTAAAGAAAACGGTTTTAAACAAAATTTTGCTTGTACTATATGACTTCCTCACACACATATCCACATTAGCTCGATGTTATGTGAATCTCAAATTTGTACTGATAGCACTTTGGTTGATAGTTGCATGCTATTATACCCATAGCTGCATTTTATTTTCCATAAAATAATATTTGCCCCTATAATTTCTGTAACAGGATCGCAATTAATGATTGTCGGACTATTCTCAGAAATAAGCCTATATTAGCTATATTTATTTCCTTTCGCCAGTCAACCCTGTATATTTATCATTTTTTAGGGTTCCGTACCCAAAGGGTAAAACGGGAGCCGAGCCCTATTACTAAGGCTCCGCCGTCTGTCTGTCTGTCCGTCTGTCACCAAGCTGTATATCATAAACCGTGATAGTTAGACAGTTGACATTTTCACAGATGATGTATTTCTGTTGCCGCTATAACAACAAATACTAAAAAACAGAATAAAATAAATATTGAAGGGGGCTCCCATACAACAAACGTGATTTTTTTGCTCGATATTGATAACGGCAACAGATAGACGCTTGAAAAATTCACAGAATCTTTAGTGTTATATTCACTTTAAAAATAAATAATTACATTAAAATAAAACAAATATTTAAGGGGTACCCATACAACAAAAGTGATTTTTTTGCCATTTTTATAGATAGTGGTACGGAACCCTTCGTGCGCGAGTCCGACTCGCACTTGGCCGGTTTTTCTAACATACCATAATAACATCACGCCTGTATTCCTCGAAGGGTTAGGCAGAGGTGAACCTATAGTTCACCCACATTTCACCAGTTATATTTAAGTCCCATGTAATAGGGGGCGAGCCTATTGCCATCAACCGGGCACGAACCAAACTCCGGGCTGCTACTGAGAAGTTCCAGATGGAAAAACCCAATAACATTTTGCCTGACTCGAACCCAGGACCTCATGCTCAGGAGTAGTGATTGCGACAACTAGACCAAAGAGGCAGTATTTTTTTCTAATAATGAAAAACTTCAACGAAATAAACAAAACGTCCAATAGAAATTCGAAATATTAACAAAATAATAAATAGCTAAAATATGAGTTAACAAAAACTTCAAATAAATAAGACGACTAGAAACTCGTAGGAGGCAAAAATGACGCTTATTTTTAAGGTTGCCTAAAAACCATCGACATTATAGAAATACCAACATCAATCTCCTGCCCTTATACTATGGTTTATACATACATAAACTTAGATCATGTTATCAAGTTAGTAATGAATATTTAATTATGTAAATTCAAATAAATACATATTCAAATTAATATTGTTATTATTTAACGTATATGTCGTCACAATGACTAAAAGGTCCATAATAATATTGTAGAAACTTAAGTCATACATTCTTTATAATAAATAAATAACGTAAATGTTAATATCATTACTTTTACTACTTAATAACTACATTTTTATTAGTCAAACCTCCATATTTCGTTAAAACCAGATCTAACCTACGGACATTATCAAAACAAGTACTTTTTTTTGTTAAACAACATTAACTTATTTAATCTGTGCCATAACGCATATCTAAAATAAAAATAGACACGGTAGTCTATGGTTTAGCCATAGAAGACAACATGACATGTCCTACATACGCCATAAAAATACTTTCTTATTTGATGGCCATGTTAAAACTTTTCCCATCACCAAACCATTCTTAAATCCGTAGTAGAAGTATACAGGGTGTATAAGGAAACCCGAACAAGTTTACGATCTCGATTTATCAAGTACGCCCGGTATATGTGGCAGTCAAAATTAAAAAATCCATTGTTTTCTGTAACACAATTACATAGTTTTGGTTGCGTTACAACATTTTTATGATTAGGTTTTAGGATTAACATTCTATGCTTAGGTTCCAATACAGCCTGTATACAAACAGAGGTAAAATAAACAGGAACTTACGTTCAAGTTCGTAGTTTCGTAACATTTCGTTTACGACCTTCCGCCGCTTAGGAATCATATTATCTAGAACATTCAAGTTGACATTGTTATTACACATTACTTATGACTAAATATAACAAAGTTAGCATTCAAATATCTTTGGCAAAAATCAACCAAATTTACAAGAAAAATAAAGATGCATAATTGCATTATCCCTTCGTAAAAACATCGGGTAATTCGAAGAGTACCCGGTTATTTTACGGCACATATTTTTCTAGCGAGGTTGCTATGCTTTTAGTCAAGCATTTTTTTTAATGAAAATTTTTCTTTTACAGTGTAAAATGTAAAATCGTCGAAAACCTGTAAAAAATGGGTAAATTTGGCATTATGGGCGGTTTACCTTATAGAGAGACTTTTGCCGTCGCAGCATCTTTAACTAACACAGTATTTAATTTACTCTAGTAAATACTCTTACGATTAGAAGATTCGTTCCCAAATACCTACGTTTTTCTCAAGATGTTAAATAAATTAAATCATTTCAATGGTTGAAAGTTCATTGTTTTCTCAACCGCGCGATGGACAGCAAAATTAAATTCAATAACTGTTAACTCGTAACTTCAACTATTGATTATTATGAAACTTGCTGCCATCTATCGGCGAGTAATAGCAACTCGTTTCATCAAACTCCGACACTGTAGCGTGTGGGGCGACCGCCATATACAACGCATAGTGTTCTGCGTCAGTAAGATCTAAATCGTCTTGTAACTTTTTAAATTGAATTGCGTCTAGAGCTAACACGCTTTCAGCAACTAGTATAGTGCCGCCATCTGTCGGTGGTAGCGGAGCTAAGCTGGCAGGTCGGCGCAAGGATGGCTGAGAAGCTGTCTTCTCATTCTCATCTCCATGGAGGGATATATGAGTGATGCTGTCAGCATAACTCAGACCTGTACCAGACGCGTTATCTTTTAGAGAAGTGTGTGATACTGATGATTTGAACTTTGAAGGACGCATCCCTGAAATACTGCTCACGGATCGACCTACAGGCTTGCTTTTCGGCTCTTTCCTACCCTCGGATTTCACACTAGGAGCTGGAGACTTCTCCTTTCGTCTGAATAAACGGGAGAAGAACGAACGTTTCTTAACAGGTGGCAACGCTGGCTCGCTTTTAGCTACAGTCATTTTGGTGTTAACTTTCAAGTTATCCGAGTTACGGGTGACCGGGATCTGACGGCCGGGTTTCAAAATACTGTCGACAGAAGTCTGACTGGTTTTGAAAGGTTCGGTGGAAGCGGCTTTGCGAACGCGTTTGGGGGGTAAAGGAGGGGCACGTTCATCATCTGTATCGCGTTTTAAAGGACTGAATTCAATGATAGGACCGCGGTAAGTCTGAACCTGTACGTCTTCGTACGACATCGGGTCTGGTTCGGAAATGTCGACAGGATTTTTAAAGGCAAGTTGCAAGCTAGTATAAGTTCCCGCATCATTGAAATCTTCTATTTCCTCATTATCGTTAGTTAGCGAGGTGGAAATATTTTCTAAACGCGTACGGTTCTCAGAGTAAATCTCATCTAATTCCGCGACCTGATCAAGAAGCTCGTTCAAACTTTTTTCATTAGTATCAATGATTTCAACGTCCGAGACTTGCAGGTTACCGTTTACATCGGTAACGGTCGCAGAGTCGGTTTCATCGGAAACGTTAACGCTGACGGAGTCGGTTGTGGAGCTGACGACTTCGGGCTTGTCTTGCTGGTTGTTGTTGGTGTCGGTGCGTTTGTCGAGGAGGAGGGAGAAGAGGGAGAGGTCAGAGAGGGGCTTGCGCGCGGTACCTGTGTACTCGGGGATGTACTCGAACGGCAGGGAGTTGCTGCGCGCGTTGTCTGATAGTCTCTTCAGTTGGAAGTGGACCTGGAAAATTAATAGGAATTTATTTGGTGTCTGCGTTGTTTTTTTTTAACTTCTCAAAAAACTAACCGGCCCACATGATTCTAATGTTTTTGGATTGTTAACGGTGATTAATTTCTGAGTTTTATTGGACTGTTTTTGTTGGTTTGCCACCACCAATACCACAATTAGATTAATGGATTAGTTGGACGACGTAATAATTAACTGAATTTTGGAGAGTTTGTTGGTTGAGGCTGTACAGTCTCAAACAACCGCGAGAACCCAAGACCTAATGGAATACAAAACGAACTTTACAAATAAATAGGTAGTCGTACCTAATGTACTTACATTGACATGGTCAGCGGTATGGGGGAACTTGTATGCGGGCGTCTCGAAGGCGATGGCGACCTGCTTGTGCACGAGGATGCGGATGGCCATCTCCTCCCACACCACCATACCGTTCTCCTCCTGGTAGAACACTACCTCTATGTCTTCTCGGGTCACCTGGAATGAGGACAGAAACATTTAACTACTGGAGAATCAGAGTATCGACTCAAGCACGTGTTGCAGCCTCACGAAGTTGTAATAACTCTCAGTTCTCAGGATGACATAATACTCGTAGTACTATTCAGAACAGCTTCGCACCAGTACAAAGACACCGACCTGGCATGATAATTGCATATCTATTCGGCCTTTCTAAGAGAAAGTCACTAGCTTACAGAAAAGAAAAAAAAAAGGTGAAGAAACCTAAACTTGTAATGGTCTAAAATCGCCAACCTGCAGTGAGTTAGCGTGAGTAATCGTCCGGTGTAAGAAAAGCGGGCTTAGCCCTGCAGTACGATCATTACTGGTAGTGATGGGTAAATCAACAATTTTATTTGAGGTTGAGGGAGTACCTCACTTTACCTCGTGAGGTCCTCACGAGGTACCCCTCATTTGAGGTGACGATTCTTACAACGGCGTATTCACCTCTCGACTCATGAGCCCCGGCCGAAGGTCAGGGGGAGTGAGGTGGGCGCGACTACGAGTCACGAGTACTCACAACTCTTCGTGCGATTATTCACATCTCTAGCACACACATAATTTTTAAGTCGGTTCATTCGCTCACTGAGCTCACTCAATCACTCAATACTCACTCGCTCGCCTCGCCCCTCGCCACGATTTCATATTGTCAATATAATTTTTGAGGATTCATGAACGACTGAGGAGTGAGGTGGTTCAATGTTGAAATTTGAGTAACTCTTTCAATTTGCGAACACGAGCAGGTACCTCAAACGAGGGGACCTCATGACGGCGGGACTCATCACTAATTACAGGCTAATGTAATGATCGCGGCTTGATATCGGATATCTCATACTTCTCACCTTCTCACACAGCAGAATAACCTGCGTCCCGCCCCTGGCGGTGCCGGAACAGTGGCTGGAGCGCATGATAAGCAAGTCGCTCATGGCCTTCTTGTCGTAGATGACGTCGGACACCACCGGTGTCAGCGGGCGCCGCAGCCGGCCCGACTCGTCCGGGAGGAACACTTGGAAGCATAGCCGGACTGCGTTCAGGTCTATGCTTTGGGGATGGTTCTTGTGGTCGAAGTTTTCTGGGAAAAGATGGAAAAAGTTCTTTATAATTAAAGCTAGACAATTAAAGCATCCTGAATAGTAATAAGCCCTAATTCAAGTTGTGATGAAAAAACAAAATAGTTTAATTTAATTCGATTGCGTGTAATGGATATCTAGAAAGAAAGTGCCGGAACAGACTAACCTCGATTAAAAATATGGGGGGGTTTCTTTCGCGTGTTGATCAGTTAATCGTCTCAACATGTAAAGACGCCTAACTAAACCATATTTCAAGTAATTAAGAACGACCGAGGCCTGCGGTTATCCTTTAAGAATAAAAAAACTATACCTGTGTTTATTATTAACTAGCTGCGCCCAACGGTTTCACCCGCATATGTGTCGACCCCGTGGGAATATCGGGATAAAAAGTATCCTTACCTATGTCCTTTATCAGGTCATGAGACCATGTTCCAAATTTCATCAAAATCCGTTCAACCGTGAAAGCGTAACAAATAAACAAACAAACTCACTTTCTTATTTATGATATTAGTTAGGATTGTAACTTTTCCTGGTTACTGGCTACTTAAGCTATTCAATATAACGTTATGTAAGAAAATAAATACACTACATTAAAAAAACATAGTTTATTTACCAGGTGGGGTTTTTTTTTTTTTTTTGGGTGGGAAATTATCAAATAACTTCTCCCGCTCTGGGCTGAGCTCGAGGGCGTGTCAGACTTTTACTGACTAAAACCCACCCGTATTCCTTCATTTGCCTGTGTGCCAGGGCCACGATATCCCTTTCGGTCAAACTCGCAACCCTGGCATGACAAAAGACAAAAGATAAGATAAAATAGATATTATGTATGGACCTCTATTTAGAACTTAAAATCTGGAATGTGGTCGTGGTCGAGCTCTGGCCACACAATCGGCGCCCGCAAATTCCGTCTTGCATCCCGCGCGGGATTCACCTCAGTTTGGCCAGAATTTTAGAGGAGGTTCTCAAGTCGTCTGTATTTTTTTTTTTTTAATGTTTGTTACCTCAGAACTCCGTCGTTTATGAACCGATTTGGAAAATTATTTTTTTAATTGAAAGGATATACTTCCAGATTGGTCCCATTTCTTTCAAAATCCAGTTCTGATGTTGGGATCCATGAGTAATTGAGGGAACTCCTCAAATATTATAGGCATACCTATAGCAATTTTTATATTTTCATCAACAAGTCAATCATTTGCATTCAGAAAGTATAATTTGGTGAAGTGGAACAGATGAAGAAGGCTACAGATGGCCACCGGAACTTCTCAGTGATACGTAATTCACGAGTGGCGATGAGATATCTGGATTAAGATAGTTAAGTGAAGCAAATTTAAATAAATAGTTCTGATCAAAATGGTACCATCAAACTGGTCTGATGATGAAGCCGGATGGTAGGCACTGGAACTCCGTTAAAAAACAATGTATCCTACCCGTGTTTGGTCTCATTGGAATTGTCATGAGATGCGCTCTGGCTATAAATGATTTTTAACCGACTACAAAAAAGGAGGAGGTTCTCAATATATATATATCTAGCCATATGTACATATAAAAGGAAACCGTGACTGATTGGTCTATCAACACAGCTCAAAACACTGAACAGATTGGCCTGAAATTTGGCACGTAGGCATCCGCTAAGAAGGGGTTTTTGGAAGTTTGACCTTTAAGGGTGGAAAACGGGGGGTTTTGTTTGCATGAAAAATCTTATTCCTAGGGTTTATAAACTTGAAACTTGGACGAATTAAATTATAAAGTTTATATTTTTTTGTTAACTTAACTTCAACGGATGGGATGTCAAAGCTTGTATAGAAGAATTTTAATGCGCGGTCCGATCAACTCGAAACTCAGTATTTATACTTAAGACCAAAAATGAAGAATAACTTGTATCAGAGTTTTTCGAAAATCTAACCCATAATGGGGTGAAAAGGGGTAGTCAATTTTACAAGAGAGGATTTTACTACGTGGCTTGATTAACTCGAAAATTGGTATAACCTCTATGTCAAATAATGGAAAAGTCGCAAACCACTTTAAAAATTATCCTCTTTGGGGGTGTAAAGGGGGATGGATACAGTTTGTATGAAAAAAATCTTCTTTCGTTGATCTATTAACTTGAAACTTAGCCTGAATACTTCATCATCAGTCTCCTGCCCTAATCCCAATTTATTTGGGGTCGTCGTAAGATGTCGAATTAGACTATAGATTTAATACATACAAAAGGAAACAGTGACTGACTTACTGACTGATCTATCAACACAAAGCTCAAATCACTGAATTGATGGGGCTATTTGGCACACAGATAGTTATTATGACGTAGGTAACCGCTAAAAACAGATTTTTGAAGATTTAACCCCTTAAGGGGTGTAAAATAAAACTTCCTGTCTCTGTTGTTTTCATAGCAAGTAGTAGTATACGAATTGGTGTGGGGTAGGTACCACTAAAACGTGAAAAATAAAAATCTTTTTTACAAAAAAAACAACCGACTTCCAACAAAAACACTAAAAAGTGAAAAATAACTTTAATTTCGGAAGCACATAACATAACATCACGCCTTGTTTCCTCGAAGGGTAGGGCAGAGGTGTACCTGTAGTACACCCACATTTAATATTATATTTAATTACATTTCGGAAGTCGGTGGCCATAAACGAAAGCAAAATACAAAACCAAAGACACCTCTGCCCTACCCTTCGAGGAAACAAGGCGTGATGTTATGTTATGTGCTTCCGAAATTAAAGTTATTTTTCACTTTTTAGTGTTTTTGTTGGAAGTCGGTTGTTTTTTTTGTAAAAAAATTTTTCTTGTATTCTTCTCCATCACCCCCTTTCTAGATATCTGACACACCTCCATTTATCCTAGCCCGAATCTTCCCCTATACTCATTGCCAAAAGATGGACCGTGCAGGTTAAACTGACATACTTTTGGAGTTTAGAAAGTAATATTTCTTAAGCAAGTAAAGATGATATTCCAAAAGTTTTATGGCCACAACTAACCTATGGAGCTCGGCAATCTTCTGCCGCGCGTCACACGCGTTTATTTGTTTATGTATTTAATAACTGTGCGAATGTACGGTGTCCAGTCAGGTGACTGCGTAGGTTAGTGTTCATTCATCGGTCATCGGTACAGTTATGGCGGCCAACGGTGCCGAGTGAAAGTGCCCTGGGATTCCCTGCTCTGACGTCAATGTGACGCTGATGGAGTTTTGATTAATGGCTTGTTTTAAAACTATAAGCCTTAGATATGTGGTTTTATTGAGAGATTAATTCTTTTCGTGAATGTTAAAATAATAATGGCGGATCCATTATTATTTTAACATTCAAATTCTCAATTGCGGGAAATTCCAGAATTATGAAAGTTTATTTAGATTGGGAAAAGTTTGACGTAGGTCCAACATTAATAACGGCTGGTTCAAGAAAGTTTGACCGAGATGTTAGTCCCACAGTAGCTTGTTAACTCCACGAATAATCTCATATGCATAATAGATACATTGCCTGATAAATATTTTACACCATGTGCTAATATTTGTCCAGGGGATATCTACTCCGAAGCGATAATCCAAAGTATCGGCCGAAAGTTCGGTCGTTTCTTGACTTCCAGTTTCCTTTTTTGATTTTGAGTCCTTAACCGACTTCCAGTCACATTTTGACTTTGACTAATCTTTGACTTTCTTTCGCCATAGTCAGCCGTAGACAGGAAACGGCCGAAGCCGAACATTTAGCCGATACTACGGATTTATCTTCGGAGTAGACCCCCAGATGCGGAAATTGATGTCGCGATTACAAACACTACATCGCCAGACACCGCAAGAGGTATTTGATACTTGGACACAAACAAATGAGACGTAAATAGTGTTGGCCACGCCACAATTGTGGCGATAAGTCCCCTCTTTGAGGAGTGGCTAGAGGCGCCACGGCGGCGTCCTCACCTTCCGCCTGACGCAGTCCTCACTGGACACGGTTGTTTCGGGAGGTTCCTATTCAGGATAAGTTTAATATTTTTTAATATTATTATTTTCTCTCCATCAGAGCACCCGTCATCTTATCTCTTCACCACCCTTGGTTGACTGGTAGAGAATGCCTAAGGCATTAAGACCGCCTTTGTACCTTATTGTGTGCGAGAAGTTTAAATAAATAAATAAAGCGGGAGGAAATGGCCGGGTGTCACCACTGTGTGGATTGCCCGAAGGACACGGTGGAGCATACGGTGGAAGTTTGCCCGGCTTGGGTGGAGCACCGTCGTGATCACACGGAGGCGATCGGCGGCGGCAATCTCTCGCGTCGGGCCCTAGTTCAGGCCATGGTTCGGAGCAAGATCGCATGGGAGGCCATCACCTCCTTCTGCGAAGCAGTAATGGTCGCGAAAGAGGAGGCGGAACGCGTGAGGGAGAGGCAAAATTCGCGCCCTCAGCCCGTAGTCACCGCGGGAAACGCCCCGGGCGTCGGGAGTCGCAGGCTGATTCCCGGCCACCGTAAGCGCGGACTTGCGGTAGGTGAGCGACCGGTAGTTCGCCGTCCGATAAGGACCAGGCCCGGGTCGACGGCGCGTTATGTCCACGCGCGCCTCAAAGAGATGTCAGCACCAACTGACGAAGTCCGATGGGGCTAATGCCTGTCAGGGTTGCGAGTTTGTCTGAAAGGGATATCGTGGCCCTGGCACACAGGTAACTGAAGGAAGACGGGTGGGTTTTAGTTAGTAAAAGTCTTGCACGCCCTCCCGCTCCGCCCAGAGCGGGAGAAGTTATTTGATAATGTCCCACTCAAAAAAAAAAAAAAGACGTAAATAGTGTAAAGCCATTGATGGCTATTCCAGATAGACCACCCATGTAATATCTATACTTATACATTTTTTAAAGAGGTATTTGTTAGTTTGGGAGTTTATGGGGGAAATCCGATTCCGAAAATTCATTCACCAATAGGAAACTACAGTATTGCCGAGTGTCATAGGATATATTTTATGTTAAACCAAGAAACACGCGCTCGTCACCGCGTCGTGGCGGGCAGAATCTAACTTAGTTTAAAATAATTTCCATGCTTTACTTGCAGATGAAATAAGAGACGAAGGGAATTATACAATTTTTGTGGTTCAGAAATGCCTGTTGCCTTAAGACGGAGATATATGCCAGTGATCTTGAATAGTTAGCTTGCGTGTTCTGTACTGAGCTCAAGCAACGCGTCGTACGTTCAACCAGTAATAGGACTCGCCCATCAAGGAGCGCTGACCCCAATTTGACGCATTATTAATTTATTATACACAAACCTAAAGGTATTTTAATAAAACGCGTATACTAAAAAATCAATAATTTAATTATCTTTAAATTGGTGAAGGTTTCAGAAAAATACGCTTGGTAGATTTTGCGCCATTGTCAGTTTTTTATCCGCGTTAAGACATAACTTTAGAAATTAATTTCACTAACACTCAGTTGCAGAAACGATCTTTAAATTTTAAAGACTACATTAAACACTAATGTAGCATTAAATCATTGCACAAAACCATTTTTTATTTTATTTTAATGCTCCATTAAATTTAACTAATGAAATGTCAAACCTAATGAAACCGGCCATTTTAAACACTTTTACGTTGCACGTAACTTCATTAGCGCCCATTAGCAGGTGGTGAACTTTAAGTTTGACATTTCAGATTTTTTAATTTTAATGGGCCGAAAAGCATCCATTAAGAGCAACATTAGTGTTTTCTACGGTACTTGAATGCATTTCTGTAATTGAAAGATGTCTTTAACCAGTCTTTCGTCATTATCTGATTCTTATTTAGTAGATTTACCTCGCCGTCGAATCCCAGACCGAGTGAATTCATTTTTAAAACATGATGGAAAAGAGTTTCGTGTAAAGTATAGAATTTCCGAAGAGGCAGTTCTTCAAATTTGTAACCTATTTGATTAAGATTTAGAACCAGTGACGCAAAGAAATAAATCCATTAATGGCCTGACACAGCTTTTAATATGTTTGAGATTTTTCGCCACTGGATCTTTCCAGCAAGTAGGTATTGGGTGATTTAATAAACATAAATAAATCAACAGTTTGTCGGAAACAGGTTGGGTCGGGTTGTTTGTCAGTTTGTTTATACAAAAAGAATCCCGTGAGCTAGCAAAATTATTATTAAGCCACCTCTATATTAAAATGCCAGACCGGACGGAACTACGTAGAGTTGCAGAAGGTTTTTATGAAATTGATGGATTTCCACGTGTGGCCGGAGCTCTAGACTGCACACATGTTAAAATTATTAGATTAAGGGGGATGCGCTAAAGTAGCCCGCAAAATTCAAATTTTATTACGTTTTTTGCAATTTGCAGGTCAGTAACACGTATGTTGATCTAATTATGATTTGCGGCCATAACCAATATGGCTTTACAGAATTATAATCATTAGAATATGAATCAGAAGTATAAAAATTGCAAAAAACGTTGGTAAATTTGAATTTCGCGGGCTACCTTAGCGCATCCCCCTTAAACCAGATTATTTAAACTACATTAAACCACAGAGTACACTGAATACACATAAATCAACTACATTTACTTTATTTTATTCTAAAATTGTGGTGTACTTGTACGTACGGATAATAACAGAACGCAAATGTTCACTCTTTTCGTTCAATATGGTAATTTGTTCCTGGCAATATTGTTTAAAGTCTTCTTTAACTAAAGTGGCATTAAAAATGTCTAATGCTATCTAAAATTTGTTTGTGCAACTTCATTAAAGTAATGAATTCATTAGCGATAATGTTGCTTTATGTAATGAAGTGTTAATGGTGAGCTTTCTGCAACTGAGTGTATGTAATATAAACATAATCTAAAATATTCACATATTAAGTTATTGAGAAAATGCTCTAATTTAACATATTTTTTTTTTCAAATCATTAACACTACTCGTTTAGACGTGACCTTCAGTATAAAATCATTAAAAGTCGGTTATCGTCGCCTTAATACAAAGTAACTTGTTATTCGTACTCTAAAGGGCAATAGTGCGGCCTGTGGCTGTGGCCTATGATGTCCACACCCCGGGTTAGTCTAGGCTAGAAAGTACTTCCGCCGCCGTGCGTCTACCGCAAACTAGTTAGACAGGCAGCTCTTAAAATCATAAGTTCATAGCAATAGGTACCCTTTTCTACAACTAGCAGTATGTTTCGCCAATTGTAAAGCGGCACATCCTGCAATTTGCAACCAACAATGACAAAACAGAATTTACCATATACAATGTACCTATATTCTGGCAAATAAAGAATTAATTCATTCATTCATTCATTCAATGAAAATTGTATTGTGTCTATGATTGCGGCATTTGACAGGACAATGTCCGTGGGACTCAACGTGTAACGTGGATACAACAGTCTGTTGGCAACAACTCTCGATCCTCAGTCTTCCGCATTTAGAGTGTTAACCTAGCTACCTTCGTCAGGTCGTCGGTACATTTGGCGTTGCGCCCACCATTCTTATTTTTGTTAATATTATCTATGGAGCATTGAATTATCATTCTCAGCACAGTTTACCGTGATTAAGATAAAGGTATCAAACACCTAAGAAGTACCTAACATGAATCAGGATTTTTATATTACGAGTGAGACTGAACCGTGGTGAGCGTTTGGTATTTTGAGATGATACCGAAATTAAACCCAAATCTTTGTTTGGCTTTTAGGCCTTTTTAGGGTTCCGTAGTAAACATAAGAACCCTTATAGTTTCGCCATGTCCGTCTGTCTGTCTGTCCGTCTGTCCCCGGCTTAGCTCAGAGACGCTTAGTCCTAGAAAGCTGTAATTTGGCATGGGTGTACATATTAATCACGCCAAGAAATTTGTAAAATAAAACCATGAAAAACTTTTTTTTATGGTACTATCCTTCCACGTAAAACGGGGGTGATATTTTTTTTTCTCGTCTAATACATGGTGTGGGGTATCGTTGGATAGGCTGTTTAAAAATATTGTGGGTCTGTTAGGGCCATTTTTCAATTCTGAGATCCGTTTGCGTAATATTAAGCTTTAAAGTGCTATTTTTTGTTAGAGTCGTGTCCCCATGCCAGCTAAATGGTTGGTTTTGGATATTTGAAAAAATTCATGGCAATAGTACATATAACGAAATTAAAAGGAAAACTATCACAGCTAAGTAGGGTTTACAAGTTAACGAGTAATAGTCGACCAACTTAAATTTGCAGTTGAAGAATTGACCGTAACGTATATCGATGTGTGGGAGAGCATATTTTTCAACTACAATGTTTAGCTTGTTTTTGGGATAAATTCATCCTAACTACGGAACCCTTCATTGTGCGTGGTCCGACACGCACTTGGCCGGTTTTTCCTTTAGGAAAAAGTTCCGCCCAGAGCGGGAGAAGTTATTTGATAATTTCCAAACCAAAAAAAAAAAAAATTGAACTGTGCAGCAGAGAGCGGGTTATAAAATGAGGCGGCTTCCGAACACCGGTGGCTGTCGCTCGCTTCTGCCACTGTTACAAATGTGGCGGTAGCGCGCGACAGCCACCGGTGGCTGTGGTCGGTGGCCCGTTTGCGCCGAGCCATCGTAACCAAACCGGTCCGGTAGCGTGCGCATGCACCGAATCGTAAAGAACAACGCTTTCCCACCTTGTATGTTTTACCGTATTTTGTTTACAGTGTTCCTGTTGCATAAAAAAATTGAATACTTTGAAATAGGTATGTATTAATTTTAATTAGTTCCTTTAGACCGGATTTGTGTTTTAGGGTTCCGTACCCAAAGGGTAAAACGGGGCCCTTATTACTAAGGCTCCGCCGCGCGCCGTCTGTCTGTCTGTCACCAGGCTGTATCTCATGAACCGTGATAGTTAGACAGAGAAATGTTCACAGATGATGTATTTCTGTTGCCGCTATAACAACAAATACTAAAAAACAGCATAAAATAAATATTTAAATTTAAATGCATACATACAATTAACGTAAATTTTTTGCTCGTTTTTGCTCGATATTGATAACGGCAACAGGTAGACGCTTGAAATATTCACAAAACCTTTAGTTATATACTCACTTTAAAAATAAATAATTAAAATAAAATAAAACAAATACTTACTCCCATACAACAAACGTGATTTTTTTGATAATGGTACGGAACCATTCGTGCGCGAGTCCGACTCGCACTTGGCCGGTTTTTATAAAATCATGAATTTTTTAAACGTTTTCCTGTTATTTGTTTTTCTGTAAGAGATTCAATTTCATTGGCAGATGGGGGACAATTTACACGATGAAGTACACGAAAGAAACCTCTTACCAAACAGCATATTCCCATGAAAACTCTTGATGCTATTCTCAATCTTTTGCTTACACTCCGGGCCAAACAAATATGCGATCCAAATTCTTCCAAACATTTCTTAAATCGAAAATAGGCCTTAAAGACTTCGTAATGAGACAGTTTAGACTGGGATAGCAGTCAACAAGATGTAAGTAAACGTGTAGCGGGTTAATAGGTCGCTGAAAGAGGGCGGCCGCGCTTTATGGATATTTCTGGCCGCTCGGCTATTTCTGTATCGACGGCCAACACAACATTTTACCGAGTACCAACCTTAACTCAAATATTTAAAGTCTAATTTGTATTGTGTAAGCTGTTCCAGTCGATAGCATTATGTGATCCGATAGATTTGGTTCGCTCGCCACCTGAACACGTTTTATTGTTGAAATCTTTCCGTAGTGATCGCATGTAAGCAGTATAGTTAGGAATTTGTGAAACTTTCATGGGTTTCATAAGTGTTAATCGTGAAGTCAGGAGAAATAACAACACCTCCCATAAAAGGGTGTGAGCAAATTAGGTACCTACTTACCCAAAAAAAATCGTCGCTGAATTATCAAATATGTGACACCATGAGTATTTACCGAATAAATCCTAACTAATATTATAAATGCAACAGTGATTTTGTTTATTTGTTCGTTTGTTTGTTACGCTTTACGTTAAAACGGCTGAACAGATTTGGTTGAAATTTGGCACATGGAAAGACTATGACCTGGGACATAAGACAAACTTAAGAAAGAAAAACTTTATCCTGATATTCCCACGAAATTAGAGACATAAGGGGGTGAAACCGTGGGGCGCAGTTAGTATAAAATAAGCAGAACAAGATGGAACAAAAAAAAATGATTTCAAATATGTAAAAGACCTTCGCTGAAGCCAGTGTTACATTAACATGATTTCAGTCCAAAATTCACACATCAATGGAAAACACCACAACCATAATAAAAAAAAAACAAAAAGTACTGTCATGATTCACTTTTAGAAGATTACTGAATAATGCATTTTTTATTACTCATGTGAATTTCAGACCTGTATAAAAACATGCTGTTTATGCAGTAGGTATCCTGGGTCAGTCATCCACGTAGACTGGTATTCCAGATCTTTGCGTCAGGGGTTAATAAGAACGAAGACTTTATACCTATTATTGTAGCCACTGACATTTGATGTAATATTATGACTTCTTCATCATTTTCTTGAAATTAATGTGTTAATAAATTGTGTTCTGAATATTTATTATAAAAATTGATTGTAATTTCGATCTTAAATTCTTATATTGTTTAAATAGTGTATGTAGTGTAATAATGGGTAGTTTTTTGAGTTACAATAACCTAACATTAACCTAACGCCTACTGTATCACCAAAAATCACACAATATATACTTACCCATTATTACAAAACAAGGTTTATCTTCAGACCCAGGTTTAACACATGGAGCCATTATTGAATTTCGAACTTATTCCGAGTACGGTATAGTTCCGAAACACAAAACTGACAACTTAGTACCGAACTAAGTTTTCAGTTTTGTATAAAGAACGGTATTTCAATAACGGTTACGTTCTTATTACAAAAACTGGCTCCATGGTTTAAGTCATGTAAAAATATAAATCTTGTTTTGTAATAAGGCGGTTTGACTTTGACTTGACTTCACTTTGAATTATTCAGTGAGTAAAGCCAGGAAAATTCATTGTAAAGCAAATTAACTCTTAGTCTTTCCCAACCATGTCGGAGTCGGCTTCCAGACTAACCGGGTGCAGCTGAATACCAGTATTTTACATGGAGCGACTGCCTATCTGACCTCCACAACCCAGTTACTGGGTATAAGCCAAGGGGGTATCATATCTGGAAAGTCTGACAACCAATCTTAACTGGTTGTAAGCCTTTGCGGGCTTCTGTGTACCCGTAACGACTGTCAAAAATCAAAAAATGACAGCCAACGGCTTAACGAAGCGTGCGCGCGTGGCACGGACGGGTCTCGGTGTGTAATGGATGGTGACCCATCCACGGACCGACCGCGGCAAGCGTAGCTTAACCTTGGAACGACCCGTGCGGCTGTTAGTATTAGCCACGAGCCCCCAAGTCCAACTTAAATTATCCAGGGGGCCCACCCCGAAGCGATAATCCGATTGCTGTTCGGCCTTTTCTTGACTTACAAAGTTGCCTTATTTGACTTTGAATCCTTACCCGACTTCAAGTTCAAAAAACGGCCGAACATTCGGCCGATATTCGGATTTACCTTCGGAGTAGAACCCCTTTTTTTTGGGTGGGAAATCATCAAATAACTTCTCCCGCTCTGGGCGGAGCGGGGGGGAGTGTCAGACTTTTACTGACTAAAACCCACCGTGTTCCTTCAAATGCCTGTGTGCCAGGACCACGATATCCCTTTCGGACAGACTCGTAACCCTGGCAGCGGAGTAGAACCTCTGATATTCAAATCACAAATCTTATTATTTGTATGAAATGGCTTATAGCCATTTCTTCTCGTCTTCCTATTTAATACATGAATGGCTTTGCTCATCAAATTGACGCTTTGTCAATTTAAATTGACGTTTTGTCAATTTGCTTAACAGTTATTTTGTCTGACTGTGCCCTACCTACATAAAATACTATGTATTTTAGTTGCAACAGAGCTCCGTCTGAAAAAGATCCGTCCGGGTTAAAACACCATACGAGATTCTGATAAAAAGCCATATCATTTTGTTCCGGTTTGAAACGGCATATCAGACTTTATCTACATATAAAACTATGCATGTATTACAAAAACTCATATGAAGTCGACATAATATAAGCAGCGCTATAACTTTCTATCAAATGGGAACCGACGAACCGTTTGCCAAACAACTGTAACACAATAAATCACGCCATTCTGTTGAAGACAGAACTAAAAAAACCGACCAAGTGCGTGTCGAACCACGCACAATGAAGAGTTCCGTAGCTGGATAGTTTTTTTTTTTTATATAATTATGTGATAAAATCATAAAATTACAAATTAACGATTTTGACTTTTTCCTTTACTTGTGCTGTGAGACCTTGCTTCTTGCCAAATTTTATGATTCTAGGTCAACGGGAAGCCCCCACGGGAGGACCCCAACTGCATCATTTGATACAGGCGGGACTTTGGAATCGCGGGCGATCAGAGTTGGGACACTGATTTCCCACCGAGCGATTTCAGGGAAGAGGGTGGCACTGTGATCACGTGCTGCCGTGCATAGCGAGGATCAGTGGAGACTTTTAATAGTCTCCCCAGAGACGTGCCCTAACAGGTGTTGCATTAAGGGGGTTCCGGATTGGTCTATTAAGAGGTAACGGGATCCCCTTCATGTGCTGATGGTGATCACCGGGGTGGTTTTAGTGAGGTAAGAATCCCACACTCCCTGGTCTTTTTCCCCAAAGTCCAGGTGCCTTTTGAAGGTTTTCCCCCGAAAACAAAAAAAAAAAAGGTCAACGGGAAGTACCCTATAGGTTTTGATTTATTTGCGAGTATCAAAATATGTCGCTTAAATCGCCGTATTTTTTTTATTGGACTTAGAACCTTGATTGTGTTAGAGCTCCAAGGGATAGTAGACCTACGTATTTGATATTAATTTCAACTTGATACCTCCACGCGTTATTGAGAAAAGGGATCTTGACACACTGACAGACAGACAGACGGACAACGAAGTGATCCTATAAGGGTTCCGTTTTTTTTTCTTTTGAGGTACGGAACCCTAAAAACTATAAACGCCATCCTTACACCTCGTTTGTTACTTTCTCGTTCATATTTACTACTTCACGCGCTGCGGCTTTACATTTACAAATGGATGCACTCAACGCTTACGGTACACGCATTCGCGGAATATAAGGACCCGTATGGCAAATTCATGATGATTAATCTGAATTTAATGGCTAGGGTCAAATCTAAGCAGAAAAGCGCGGCGGCATATCTAGGAGTAAAAAAGCACGATCAGCCGCGGAAATAATGATGTGCGCAAAGAATTTTTCCTCGGCCAAAACTGACAGATTTCATAGGGACTGATCTCCACTTTAATATTGTTTTACTTCGAAAAATACTAAACACAAGTCAAAGTCAAATTATTTATTGAAATAGGCACATAAACGGCACTTTTGAAGGCCAAGATTAACAAAGAAAATAGAATTGATTCTAGTCGACCCTTCCAAATGGTAGCTTCGTATGGAGAAGACGGCACGAACCCAGCGTATGGGTCGAAAAGTAATTCGTTCGTGTGCCCACAACCCACATCCGAGCCGCTATACGTAGCATGCTGTAGCTGGGCATGAACATAAGCCACCTATAGCTACGGATAGCGATCAGATGCGGTTGTGGGCACACGAACGAATTACTTTTCGACCCATACGCTGGGTTCTTGGCATCGAATGGGTTAAAATGTTTTACAATATTTTGTATAGGTACAACTATTTTACAATGGGTAAAATAATTAATAATGAAGCAATGACATATAAAATTAATTATGTGATAGATACATGGTGCTCACATATTTACAACCATTGTAAAATAAAAAACGTTTTCCTAAAAAAAATAATATCAGTGTGTGAGTTTAGGTAATCATAGAATGTAAAATAAATGTCATAAAAACAATAAATTATACAATTAAAATAGCAACCAGTTTGATTTTGTCTAGACAAAGAATTTCTAGAATGAAGGATTCATACAACTATTAGTAGAAACATGAAACATTAGTGGATTCATGAAACTATTAGTAGATAAAAACACAAAAAAACCGTTGTTGTAAAAGTAGTGATTATGAAGACTTATTTTTGGAATGTAAAATGCTGCCGGTCCATGAGAGGGTAGTGTTGTCAGTAGCTTTAGAACAGTATGGTAGCAATGAATTTAAAAACAATATAATACGCACAAGATCTCAAAGGATTAGAGGTGTAGAACTTTTTTAGTCCCAACTATTTTTAATAACCTTCCAGTAGATATAAACAGCTGTATCACAAAAACCTCCTTTAAAAATAAAATACATAAGTACCTCATTCATATGTTTTGTGAAAGCCTCGCTGCAGAGGATACATACAAGGGAAAAATGTAATTGTTTGTATGTTTATACCTATGTGAAAGTGTCATTATAAAAACCAAATTTTAAACTTTAGTTATAAAAAAAAGGAGCTACGTCTGCCAGCAAACTGCTGTGCAGTTTGGCACAAGTTAATGTTCTGTATATAAATTATTAATCTGAATAAACACTTTTTCATTTTTTTTTTACTCTGAATCGTCTTAAAACATTTCCATTCGCCAGAAGTCGTTGTGGTTTTGTGTGACTACCCTATACCACACAAAACCTCAACGATCGAAGTCCACCTAATATAAAATGATACAGGTTACGTAGCTATATCCCTACCAGTTAAGAAAGCGGTTAGGTAACACAAGTTTGTAACACGGTAAGTTCCGGCTCGCGTTCATATAGCAGCTCCGAATATGGTCGCAGGTTACAACCAGATGCGTATGGGTATCATTAGTTTAATTACTGAGTACTATATACGGATGAATTTCAAAGGAGTTAGGGGGGTCGGTTTTGTAGAGTAACGATACGGCCCAATTGATGATGTTTGCATAGGAGCCTGCGGATGGTGAGCGATGGGTAGCTCGCCGTCCGATAAACCAGGCCCGGGTCGACGGCGCGTTGTATTCCACGCACGCATCAAAGAGTTGTCAGCACCAACTGACGGGGTCCGATAGGGCCAATGCCTGCCAGGGTTGCGAGTTTGTCCGAAAGGGATATCGTGGCCCTGGCACACAGGCAACGGAAGGAACACGGGTGGGTTTTAGTTAGTAAAAGTCTGACACGCCCTCCCGCTCAACCCAGAGCGGGAGAAGTTATTTGATAATTTGCCACGCAAAAAAAAAAATGGATCGGGACTTTAAAATTAACTGTTCTTTGATGTAGATGTTTAGAGATAAGGTTTTTATCCGTTGGTTGAGAAATCTGTTTGAGGTACCCACATTGTTATACAATTTTATATAAACCTAGATTCTCTGGTTCCCAAAGATAATATTGATGTCCGTATAGATATAGACTGAGGAGCTAAAACCTCATTTCCCTAACAGTTACATTTTAGATAAAGAATCTGATACTGAAGCACATACAAATGGGCAAGCAGTGCATCACTGCATTCCACAATACAGGAAAATTGTTCAAATTATTAACCTTCCTCAATCTTGGTTATTAAAACAAACCCAAAATATAATATCAATTGAAGAACCAATTGACAGCATGGACAAATTCCACAGCAATTAACATGCATTTAACATTTGACCCTCTCTCACAATCATGGATTGAAAACCGGTACGAATTTGGGTTCCGGTTCTTAAAAAGATTCTTCATTTCGGTACGGTTCCGGTTTGGTTCTGGTTCCAAATAATGGTTCCAATATACCGGTTATTAGGTTGTTATTATGTTAAATGTGTGTTACTAAAATCGTTTTAAAATATAAAATCCTTCTTTTGGAGATATCCTACTCCACCACAATTTTTTTTAAAGAGAGTGAGATGAAGCATTATGGCCATCGTGTGGTAAAGCTAATAAAGTCTTTTACAAAAAGAAAACGGCTTTTAAAAAAAAAGCATCAAATGTTACAGAAATACCTTATGAACTTGGTAGGACATGCCCAAAAAACATACTGACAATGAAATAAAAATTTGCCAACATAGCTATCGTCCTGCGTTGAGTTGCATCGTATGAACTCGTTCCGACACGATTTGAAGAAGAACCGGTAAAATAATGGTTCTTAAAGGTTCCAATTTAGGTTCCTGTTCCGGTTCGGATTCTAATAACGGAACCACTAAATACCGGTATTTTATCGGTATTTTAGGAACCTTTTCAATCTCTGCTCACAGTATGCTACAAGAGGACTAGTAACAATCGCTCTCAAAGCGTTTCGTATTTCTACAATGACTTGTTTGTAACAGATTGCCATCAGCTTTTCAGTAGCTTATGTCAATGCAATACATTTTTGACTTTTCCCCATCTTCATCGCTGATTGAATATGACTTTGTCTACGCCCTCAGAGCAGAACTCTCACAATATGCACTCCATCACAGCAAGTCAATAAATCTAGTTTATTTCGATTTGCTTGAACACGTTTATTTTATTGTGGTCGTAAATCTGAGACAAGGAACACGCGTTTTTTGTTAATTAGTGTAGCTAACGATCGATATTAAATAATGTGCTTTTAATAGCCTTAATTACTGGAAGCTTGAACAGAAGACATTGTATGTAGGTACACCATGTAAGTTTGAGGATGGTCAGCAGGTCTCATTAGACCTGCTGACCATCCTCAAACTTAACGCCATTGCGTATACAGACTTGTGTAATGTGGACGGCATACAAACGATCATTATATTCGCGCTGGAAACCGACAGCCGATGGACCAGCGCGAGCGTTTTCGCGGCACACAGAATTCGCGTTACATTACACGATAAATTACATTGCACATTACAGGTGTCTGTACACGCCTCTATGCGCTGAGATGTATATCGATCTATATTTATCTATATAAGTACATAAACAAAGTCACTTTTCGTGTTTGTCTGTGACCGCTTAGATCTTCAAAACTACAAATGGATTTTGATGCAGTATAATACGTTAATATTTAACTAAGACTAGCACAAACATCTTGGATGTTTTAACATGTCGCCATTGCCCCCGTGTTTAGCAGGGGCGGATCGCTAGTTCAAGAATAGACTGCGATCATCCTGACTATTGAAATATTACTTCCGAGCTAGTGGCGAATCCAAGAGTATCCTGGTTCGTTCGGATTCATTACTTTGCTCCAGTGTATTTTGGCAGTCTATTAGAAAACCGTTTCCTGCTATAAGCGAAGAGTCATAGACCGATCGTAATCGTGCCATCATTTTATAATACCACTATCTTTATCCCAAATCTTTTCTGATTCATGCTAGTAGGTATTCTCACGATAGGTTATCAGATCGCTTTTCTGTTATCAGCACGTAGTTGGAAAAGTCCAATACCAGCAGTAAACAATGCTGAAGATAGGCTTTCCCCATGAAACTGTGATAATGCCCGAATTAGGCGCATAATCATACCTTTAACGAGGATTACATTTTAATTTGCAAAGTTTCATCAATGAAGTTAATGTCAATGATCGTGATAATGCTGTTATCATAGTGAAGATAGTGCTGATATGATAGGCTATCTCCTCAGATGATAATTACGAAAAATATGGATCAACACAATTTGTTTATTGAGTGGTGTTTCCAGTTTGTCGCGTTATCAAAGTCATCATACGTAACGTTGTACAAAAATAACAATACTTTGTCATGTTATTAGTGAAGCAGTTTTGTTTTTTACCTCAATGTTTGTAGGTAGTCTACATTAGTATTAGTAGTCAGAATTAGTTCGTTTCCTAACTACGAATATGTTAGTTACACCGTTTTCCTCAATCAACTTTCGACCACACAACCGATATCGGCTCTATTTAAAATAACTATTTCGAAACGTTTCAACGTCCGATCTACGAGGCCAAGCTGCGTGACCGTCAAGTGTTCAGAAGAAGCTTGGATGAGTGTGCAAGGGCAACGGCCTTCCTAGTGGAGATTAATTGCCTGTGTATGGAAAGATCCCGTTTAGAGTAGAAAAAAGAAGAATATTCTCTAAACCATATTCGAGAGTAGACTGAAATCGCAAACGCTGAATGGCAAAGAACAAAGCTATTTTGGCAGAGCTGATTCAATAAAGGCCTCAAAAGAACATTAATGATCACTTGGTATTGTCAATTCGCTGCCAGGAATTGAAGCCTCATGTGCCTGAACCTTCACTACATATAAAAGAACCTAAGATCAAGGCAACAGCTTTCTTCAACAAAACAAAGAAACTAGCACACGCTTAGCAGACATGTCAGTAGTAGAGGTCTGAGACAAAGGAGGGTCATCGACCGACCTTGACGACTGGTTTAACGGGTAATTATGCGACATTTGAGCTCGATACTGTGTATGATGAATGGTAGGCTGCGACGACGGCGGAGATCAAGATCAAGAGACGTAAAGTAGGTTTGGCGAGCCTACGACGAGGGAAAATATGTTTAAGAGCTGATGTTCGGAAGATAGAAGTCATCGATATAACTGTTTTCCTGGGGATTACGGTCGACTCAAGGATTCAATGGAAGGATTTTTCTTTTAACATCCCTTGCAGGATGGCTAAGTTTAGCAGCATATTATGCTGTGACAAAAATCCGTCAACTTACTGATGTAGAGGCTAGTCTATTTTTTTTTATTATCGACTCTTTTAACATACTTCGTCGTTCTCACATGTATAGTTTCAACATGAATGATGTAACCAATATTTTTTCACAATATTTTGATTTAAGAGTGTCCGTGGATTTTCTTGTCCGTTCTTCTCCATAGGAAGGAACCTACTACGCTTTGGAATGGGCAACTATAGCTTCATCTTTCTGACTGACCGACCCCATGACCATTCAAAAGTGTATGTAGTTGGTTTATCTATAACTAATAATAAAGCTGAAGAGATTGTTGTTTTTTTTGTTTGTTTGAACGCGCTAAGCTCTAGAACTAGCCGCCGGATTTGAAAAAAATTGCATTTGATAGCCCAAACCTTGAGGAAGGGTATGGGGTTTTAACTTTACGCTAGGACCCTTTGGAGCCGAGCAAAAGTAAAAAAGTCAGAAAGAATGCTAAGCGAAAAATAAGTAATAGCGCGAGCGGGCGATGCGATGCGACGCACTGGGTCGGGGGAACAAGACATCACACGTACGAAGTCGCGGGCAGAAGCTAGTTTGAAATAAATTATTTCGAGTGAGTGTAGGTAATGCTGGAATAAATATTTGAAGAACACGAATTTAAAGAATATGCAATACGGCAATTGTAGCTTAAGGAAGGTAAGCCTTGCTACGTGCGGGGACGATCTTCGAAATGTAGCTGGTGCTAGATGGAGGAATGGCAGAGGATCGGATTCAATGCTGAGTAATTCGAGAGGGCTGCGTATGTCCAGCAGTGGACTACTGCGAAAGATGAACTTACAACCAGTGCACTCTTGTAGTCTTTAGGATCTCTTTATTTAAATGTGTTTAATTAAAAAATTACCAAAGGTTGCTATGCTATTGATGCATGAAACATTAATTGCAATACTCAACTGTGCTATTTTAATGATCCCTTTTACAAAGACATTTTAAAACAATTTCAGTGGAAGTAAGTTTTATTGGTGACTGTATGACGTCAACTCGCTCGGATGTCGAAAACGATCGCGTCATGAAGTGACATTGGCGCATGCCATTCAAGTGAAACGGCTTCTTGTTGACTGAGATGCAATTATAACGAGGAATTGGGTCGTCTCTCTAGTCCTCTCTGAGAGGGAGTGGGCCGTAATCCAACACGCGGGCCCAAAGCGGGTTGGTAGATGTCACATGTCTTAAAATGTCTGGTTTTACAACATAATTATGTTCTCTTCCTCACGATGATTTCTTTCGACCACTTTGGGAACCGTGGTGATGTAGTAACTGACACAAATCCAGTGCGTGCCTGGGTGTGATCCCACGACCTACGACATGTGGGCCACCACTGCTCATTCGAACTTACAACTTATGTTTCTTTTACAAGCGTATGGAACATTCAACACGTTTCCTTTCTGTATTTGGAGTTGCATTGTCTCCGACTGCACGTGTGCGCATTCATTTTATGTACACAGGTACATTTTATTAGGATTAGCATATAACGTAGTTGAATGGACAGAACAACCGATTAACTTACTTACTTTCAATGGTGATTTAAAGAAATAATTATGGAAAGGGAACATGTTAAGACGCTGACAACAGCTAAAGCTAGGTCACTGTCAGACTGCATACAAAAGAAAGAGAATCGCGATGACACAACGCTTGTAATTTATTGCAAAATATGAAGGAATTATTTATTTACTAAAAAATGAGTTGAGTAATCGAAAATAAAAACAACCAAGTTCCGCATTCAAATAAGATGTTCTTGTTATTGATTAAATACTATTAAATAGCAACCGTACGTTAATATTTAATACAGATATTTTGGATTGGTACTCAAACTCAACTCAAAGTAAAGTTAGGTTAGTAAAGTTTACCGTTAATTTGTATCGAGATTTTTTTTTCTAAACGTGTTTTGGTAATAACAAGTTCTGAGAAATATGTTCAAGAATAACATATATTTTTTCCGCTACCACAAACTATAAGGGTGCTCGCCCACTAGCGATTTTTTCGGCGATTTTTGTCAGAAAGAAATACATTCACCCTAAAGATTTGGCAATTTTTTTGTTTAAGATAAGCCTACTTAGATCATTTACCTCATGTGTTGTTTCAAATGTTTTGATCAGTTGGGGGTTCCAGGGATTTAGATCAGATTATTGCATGAGTTGGTGCGCAAGTGATTTTTTATTCTTCTGGCTGGTTAAACTTTTCTGGCTAGCTTTAAGAATCAGAACCTGAGTTACGGATTAGATCCAAAGACTGAGCCATACAATAAAAATATTATATGTTGTTTGTTTTACCTATCTCAGTTGATGGGACAGCTCCACTCAAATCTGTGTGGTTCTTCACAAAAAGACAATCTGCATGCTCGTCATATGATGTGACCAAGATAACGTCTG
This sequence comes from Tiliacea aurago, assembly GCA_948098905.1. Taxonomy (NCBI): domain Eukaryota; kingdom Metazoa; phylum Arthropoda; class Insecta; order Lepidoptera; family Noctuidae; genus Tiliacea; species Tiliacea aurago. The sequence continues at coordinate 1,444,662 of OX402583.1, read as the reverse complement.
GACTGTGACCTCTTGTCTGTTCCGGTGTTTCTGCTTAAGACGGAGATATATGCCAGTGACCTTGAGTGGTTAGCTTGCGTGTTCTGTACTGAGCTCACGCAACGCGTCGTACGTTCAGCCAGTAATAGGACTCGCCCATCAAGGAGCGCTGTCCCCAATTTGACGCATTATTAGTTTATTATACACAAAACAAAAGGTATTTTAATAAAACGCGTATACTAAAAGATCAATAATTAAATTATCTTTAAATTGGTGAAGGTTTCAGAAAAATACGCTTGGTATATTTTGCGCCATTCTCAGTTTTTTATCCGCGTTTGACATAACTTTACAAATTAATTTCACTATGTAATATATACATAATCTAAAATATTCATATATTAAGTTATTGAAAAAATGCTCTAATTTACCATATATTTTTTTCAAATCATTAACACTACTCGTTTAGACGTGATCTTCAGTATAAAATCATTAAAAGTCGGTTATCGTCGCCTTAAGAGTAGTCGAGTAGTTAAAACCGACCTCATCTACTTTGTTTGAAAATATTATTATTTCTTTGACGTATTTTATTTCTATAAATTGGTTGAAAAACACTTGTATTTTCAACCAATTTATAGAAATAAAAAATCATTGACCATAGTTCAGTCAACCAATCACTGCAGCTTACATCAACCTTAATTTACTCCACTTACTTCTAAAGGGGTCGACCCTCAGCTTTTCCCTCACAGTGAGGGCATCGGCGATGTCGCGTCGCTTGACGCACTGTATGCCGAGGTTCTTGAACTGGTACTCGCACGTCTCCTCCGTGACGCGCAGGGGGATGGTGCACACGCCCCTCTCGCAGCGCTCGCGACCCACCAGGTTGTGGGGGTGAGCTCTGGTAAAAGATGGTTATTGTTGTTAACTATTCATTTCTGATGTATGGGCTTCCTATATTTCCTATAACAATACGGCACGGTTGATTGGCGCAGTGGTTAAGCGATTGACTGCTGCGGTGCGTGTCGCGGGTTCGATTCCCGCACGGAACAAATATTTGTATGATCTACAAGTAGTTGTTCTGGGTCTGGCTGTTAGTGTATGTGAGTTGAAATGTTTGTAAACGCACCCACGATACAGGAGAAATCCCTAGAGTGGGGCAAAGTTTAAAAATAAAAAATACAGACACATATCGAACTAAATAAGTACCTACCTACCCAGTGAGGGTAGGTTATTGGCAACTTGAGTTGAATTGTGCAAGGGTGTTTTTATTGATTTGCAATGAGTTGTTTTATTTCGTCTTATTGTGAGATTACGTAGGTAAGTAAGTATGTGTTACTTTTAAAGTAGGGAATGTCAGTTGTATGTGGAAAATGGGCAAAACTAGAAAACACTTTATTTTATAATTATGACAATGATTTGGATATTTTGAGCCATGGTATATTACCACTTATTTTGTGTTATTATTTTATTTTTCACGTCTTAAAACACTTTGTTGGTTTGTATTTAATAGAAAGAAATAATGAAAATACGTTAATTTGCGGTAAACATTATCATTCCAGCCGAAAAACGTCCACTACTGGACATAGGCAAATGAGGCGGAGGGGGTTGGCGATCGCAGTATGATGTTAAAAATGCATAGAGAACGCTGCTGGCCATTCTCTAGTAAGTCCCTTAGTTGCCTTTTACGACACCCACGGGAAGAAATAGGATGGTGCTATTCTTTAAGTCCGGCACCGCACGCATTGATATATAAAAATCAATGACCGCACGGAATGCATAACGCAAAGAAAATAACAAAAATATGAAAGAACAAGTTGGGGGAAAATATGCGTCACATTCACGCAAAACGGCCATCGCCCAGCATAATGCTGCGCGATGGCCGTTTTGCGTGACCGTATGCGAGACAGAGGCCCAGCGCTGGTAATTTGTATGTGACTGCAGATCTATTTATTCGCCAGCGAATTATCACAGGATTGACAAATTGTGCTTTAATCGAGTCTTAGATCACTGATATAGGTATTGTCTACGGTCAGTGACCAGTGTGCCGAACATGGTGACTAGACACGATATAAAAATACAACCATAAAAAAAAACTTTATTTGTTGAGTTGAACATACATTCCGCATAGTAACAGAACAGCAGCACCAGTATATTTTACTCGCGTTTAAATATGAGAACGTAAAACAAGTCCAAGAATGTCTGCATAATGTCTGCGGTACAGTTTTACGGCGCAAACCGCTAAGTCAACAGAATGCTGGTGAACACTGCTTGTTCTATAAACAGTTGATCACGAATAAACCTGCGAGGTAACTTGGGCTATATTTCAACCATCGAAATGCTAAAAAATAGTAGTAGTAAAATCCGTTCTTACTTAAAAGGCTCATCTTTGGTGACACATGACACGACGATGACCACCTGTCCGGTGTAGCCGCATATCTTAATTGTAGGGTAAGACTTATTTTCCGGAGTGGTGTTGACGCCGGGAATCGAACCCGCTGACCGGCCTTCACACTCGTAGCGAAATCTGTGGACAAAAATATCACAATCAGTTAAGAGTTCAGTATTTTCTTAGGATGCTTTAGGTAAGTCATAAAATTGATCACCCATCAGCTGTTTGCAGGCAAGAGGGGTAAAATGCAAGTGTTTGGACACACACATACTTAATTCCTCACTATAATTAGATCTCTTATTGATACTTCCTAATATTGGCAAATCTGTTTTGTGTAAATACATAGTCGATACATATATACATATTTTCACATCCCGTCATATCATTCCATATAATAGCATACATTGTATTTAACCAAAACAGAATTGCCGTCTTCTAAAAATAAACTCCAAGTGTAGCAGGTAGCGACCTATTTAACAATGCATACTGGGCAGCAATCGACGGTTAATTTGTAGGCGCCTGCGCATTCCCAAGCTGAACCGGCTGCTCCAGTGTAAACATACTAAATTAACTTACTTTATGAAGCTATTAGTTCGCAGTTTTAGTTTCAAAGACTGTTGGTCGCTTCCTGTATGTGGAAAGCCATCTGTATACAACTTTGACAAATACATAGTCAGTCAATCTTTTAATTTATAGTTTATTAGTAAGGCTGAAGTATGACAGAAGAAAATTCTCCTTTTTCTTGTCATACTTAAAGGAACCTAGGAAGCTGTTAAAAGATCATGTGAAGTTTGTCATATGTATAATGTTATTGGTGTTAATTAGCTTGGCTTTAGCTCATTTTGAATTCATTAAATAGAATAATTTATTTTTTATCAAAATATTTTTTATCCAGATCACCTTGCTTTTTTAAGTAGACAACAAGGATTGATATGATCAACAAAAGCTTATGGGCCTGATTGTACGAAGTTTATTACTTACAAGAACATTATAGCAAATTCATAGGCTGAACCAACCCGCCACGAAAGAATAGCAGTCAAAAGAAAAAGTAAACAGAATTGAGTAAAATCTGCTCCAAAACTTTTTGTGCAGGTTAAATTCCTACGCAATCATGAACTAAAAGGAATTATTGACACACTCATCTGGGGGGCTAAAATGGACGCTTTGGCAGAATCATAATATGATCTGCGTACAATTCACATCCCGCAATTCATCTGTTTCACAGTTTTGTATGGAGTTTCGTAAAATGGTCCACAAATTATGAATTGCTGTATTGAAGTCTAATGTCAAATAGCAGCTGCCAAACAGATGAATTGCGGGATGTATGAATTGTACGCAGATCATATTAGGACTCTGCCAAAGCATCCATATTAGGCCCCCTGTACTTCGAAGGTTCAAGTTTCAACTTTATAGTTTATACTTTATTTAATCTCTTCACTTCCAACAATAATTGTTTGAAGAACATTATTAATTGTAATGAAAAATCGTTGACGAAAATGATGAGATATGTTTTCTGACATAACAACATACAAGACAAGTATTTGATGAATATGTAAATAATTGGGTGTTTACATATTCATCAAATACTTGTATACATATAATATGGCACAAGAATAAGGACAATCTTAGAAACAATAATTCTAATAAGAACTTTATCATCGTATTACATTTCTATTAGCAGTGATAATGATTTCCGCGAGCATTGCTTCTGCTCGCGTGCGCACCGCCACGATGCCTCTGACATAACAACAACGTTATAGTGAGCTGTGCATACTAACTTATAACGAGCTGGCACTTGAACCGTTTAGAGCCCAGCAGCCTAGCTATGTGTATAGAACGCCAAGCATTCGGTGCGAGTGAACGTGCTTTGTTAGGCGCCTCGGCTATAGAGCAATGTCGTTAGATAGCTGCAGAGATTCATCAATGTAGACATGAAGAGCGTTTTGGGTATGATGGCCACGGGAATGACTCTTAGCGACGCTAGTGCGGGCCCAAAGATACGATCAATGGTAAACAGAACACTGAGGGGATGGCTGATAATTATACAATATTAGTTTTAGTATATGCGAAACCCGAAACACGTGTAAAGAATTTATGTACAAAATTTCATAACTGTGTCATGAAAAATCACAAAGTTATAAGGTTGTTATGTCAAAATATAACATGGTGTAAGAATCATCGAAATCGATTCAGTTCCTTATTCTGAAAAAACTATATTCAGGTTTCGCATATACTAAAAATAATGTTGTATATAGAAAACATGATGCGCTGCGCCGCCTGTGCCCGGATCTAAATAAGTAGGGTTAAGGAGTAGGTCCAATTCATCTGATCAGTTTCAGGAAGGGTCTCTGTTTAACTGCAGTATTTATGTTCTTTTCAAGGCGTACTGCCAATCGTTATACTCGAGCAGTCTGTGGGTAACCTTTACTCGCCGGGCTGCTAGTGCTCTGCGTGTCCAATACAACAACGTCTTCAGGATGCTGATGCGGCTGCCTCGCTATAGTAGTGCGTCAGGGATGTTTGCGGAGGCGCGAACGGACGGCTTCCATGCGGTTATACGGAAGAAAGTGGCCTCCCCGTTGCAGCGCGTGCGAGGCAGTAGCAACAGTATCCTGCAGATGGTTGTATCTCATGCGGATTGCCCTATCCAGAACAAATGGATGCATATTGTGATGGGTATTGACTAACATAGTGCATAAGATTTTACTAACACTAGGTCTATTATAATTGTAGTACCTAATTTGTCTTCTGTATTTTATTTCTCTGTATTTTGTTTTTATAATTTGTAATTGTATGGATTAATTTAATTTATCTGAAATAAACTGATTAATAATAATAATAATATCTCGCCTTACAAGTCCTGATTACTTTAAAGGATGACAGAGTGGAACTGTGTTTTTCATAAATTTACCAATAACACATTAAATTAAGTTATTGAACCTTTTTCCCCAACGTTTTTTAATAAGAGTAATGTTATGACTCCTGCATTCGAAACTTCAGTAAATTACAAATAAATATTGATATTGTAGTATGAGCATGGGTTTTTTGTTGATATCAGTCGAATGTGTGTGTGTTCCGTCAGTGGGATATCCTAAATCTATTTGTAGACTTCTACGTTTACCTCATAAGTTGGGTATTTGACATTGCGGTAAGTTGTGGAGTTTATTTGTATCTACTCTATACAATTAAGTACCTATCTCTATCTTGTTCTGTATTTATGAAAATTCTTTATTGTATCTTAGGAGGGAAAGTGTGATATCTTACGCTATATTATTTGATATTTTTTTGTAAAATTTTCTGAATTTAAACATTTCCTCCCCTAGTTCTACAAAATTCTACATGATTAGAGTGACTCTGTCCTCGATTAGAGTCTTATTATGGAATAATTACGTCGTGTGGTGCTAATTATTATATGTACTAGGTAAGTAGCAGAAGTCAAAATGATGAGTAAAGTCGTCACCAATACTGTATGTACCCCAAGTGTAAGTTTGGAAGAGAGCAAACGTAACTATTGCGTTTACGTTAAAATTTGACCGATAGATCATAATGCTAAGAGTATAAGAGTGAGAATAAAAATCTTAACGCAAACGCGCTAGTTACGTTTACTCACTTGAAACTTACACTCGGGGTACAGTACCCCAAGTGTAAGTTTGCAAGAGAGTAAACGTAACTATTTCGTTTGCGTTAAAATTTGACCGATAGATCATAATGCTAAGAGTATAAGGGTGAGAATAAAAATCTTAACGCAAACGCGCTAGTTACGTTTACTCACTTGCAAACTTACACTCGGGGTACAGATTGCGTTTTGCATTCACAAAAGGGTAAGTATCTGCATAATTTCATTAGATTTTGTGGTTTTGTAATATGTCATAATTTATTATAAAGCGGTATTCGTTGAACCCAGCGGGCAGTGATTTTAGAACAATACCTACATGACGAATTTTAAATGGTCTGAGGTCCAAAACTGGGTGTGGGGATAAAACCGGGACATGGCAGTGTAGTCTCATACATGTTTTTAATTCACGCTCACCTTTACTCGCTGTGTCTGGCCACCCTGATAGGATTCTCAACAAAAGTCTTGAATGCGCCATAATTTTAGCTTATTTTTGTTTTTGTCTCTCTCAAGTGCGTTTGGGGCAAAACCGTACGGGGTAATATAAGTTAGTTCCTAGTTCATTTATTGTTATTTTATTTGAAACATACGTGAAGGAAACATCCATGGGTGCAATTTTTACCTTTTTGAAATCATCGAATTCTTCGGTCCCGAAGATTTCGATGAGTTCCATTATTGTTACGAACGAGTATTTTAATGCAGTCTTCTAACAAATTAACATTAAGAATACCGTGTGTAAGACAACCCATATCAGTTATCTACGTATTTTGTATATCAAACTTTCAAACTAAGTAACATTGAGCAAACATTTTTGCTGGGAAATGACTTTTAGTTTTGGTCTGAAAAATTGCTCTGGTATGGAGCGCGCTATGTATCGCATGTAGAATATTGTGCATATGGGCGCCGGCTAGGCACAAGAGATGTGGGAGTTTTCAAAGTTAAGTTACAAAATTTAAAATATGTTTTCGTGAAAAAAAAAGTAGACCTTTTACCGTACCATGCCAGTAGTAAAATATCACAATGAAGGGAAGTACCTACATAAATGTGACGCTTGACTTCTTGATGCGTCTTTTTATCTATACACATTTTTTAACATTTTTTAACATGTGTCTATGCGACACATGTTATTTTAAAACCTCATTACTGATTTTAAAAAAAATGTCTGTGTCTTTTGGCCTGAATGCAATAATGAAACATCATTTAAGTTTATGCACACACAGTAGAAGCAGGGTCATTGTCGACAGGTAACCAGACATGCACACAACAGCAACAAACTATTTATGCAACAATAATATAAGATAACATCATGCACATAATTTTCTTACAAAGCATTTGATTGCAATGCAGTCTGCCACTACAGGAAAACACTGGAAGTAAATATCAACAAACAAAATGTATAGAAAAAATGCCATAGGTTAGATAAGTAGGTGCAGTTATTGTTACATTGAAATTGTGTGTAGGCACGTTACGTACGGCCACCGCACGTTACACTGAAACTACGAAAATCGTTCTTACGACTACGAAAATAAAGGCGCTGTTAAAGTCAAAATGTTAACATGGGAATGCGGTTGACTGTACCACTGTGTCTGCAGTCATTGTTTTCCTGTGGTAATTTGTGGCTAGACGACACGACAGTATATTGTTGGATGAATGGGGTATGGGTGGATAAGCTGCGATGTATTGAGAACCTCCTCCTTTTTGTGAAGTCGGATAAAAATCATTTATAGCCAGAGTGCATCTCATGACAATTTCAATAAGCCAGTTCTGCCCACCTTCCGGCTTCGTCATCAGATCAGTTTGATGGTACCATTTTGATCAAAACCATTTATTTCAGTCGCATAACTATCTGTTAATCGAGATTAATATATAATATATAAATTCATTTATTTCAGGTAAATTACACCCATTGCCAAACAAAAATTAATAGAAATAGACCATACAAACTATCCAAACAGACAAAAACCCAAAATAGCATTAACAACCAAATAAATTTAAACAAGATACAATATTTATTAATTTATTATTATTATTTATTTATTCTATCTTATCGCCACCCGTGAAATACTTTTCATTGAGGAGTTCCGGTGGCCGTCTGTGGTCTTCTTCATCAATTCCACTTCACCAAATGATACTTTCTAAATGCAAATGCTTGACTTGTTGATGAAAATACAAAAATCGCTGAGAGAAGATATTTAAGGAGTTCCCTCAATTCCTCATGAATCCCACCATCAGAACTGAATCTTGATAAAAATGGGACCAATCTAAAAAAAATATCTAAATCGGTTTGTAAACAACGGAGACTTTCTGAGGTAAGAAATACTATGAAAAAAAAAAATACAACCGTTTTATAAAACTCATTTTTTTTAAGTCGGTTAAAAACAAACTCTTATCAATAATTAATAGATTATCCAACATTAAACCCAACGTTTTGGTGTAAGTACCTAAGTAACTAAATATATTCTCAGCAAATCGATAAGGAAAATAACAGCAAAAACCTATTCTTTCCTTGTTTCAGTAATAACTTTGTATTGTAGATTGTAAGCAGATTCTTGACAAAGTGCGAATACTAAGGAAAACTTTTATGTAACCACGCCTAACAGTTTACGCAGCTCATGTAATGCGTAATGCCCACACCACGACATTGGTCGAACGTCTATGGCACAACACTAGTTCTGTACCCGAAGTGTAAGTTTGCAAGAGAATAAACGTAACTATTTCGTTTGCGTTAAAATTTGACCGATAGATCATAATGCTAAGAGTATAAAAAGTGAGAATAAAAATCTTAACGCAAACGCGCTAGTTACGTTTACTCATTTGCAAACTTACACTCGGGGTACCAGAAAGCAAACTTAAACTATTCGCAATACATTACAGACCAATCCCTTCAACAAAATTATCCTCACGATTATGTACAGAGTCTGAAGACTATCTTGAAGTAGAAATAAAATAAAAAAACAAAATACCGTTTAAATACAAACGAGTCAGAGTCAAACACAAACGTAATCAAATCATTACAATTTTATCGTGTAGATATGTGTCAGTGTGACTCACTTATTTTTGCCGCTAATATGAATTCTTGATATGTGCTCTATGGTTTCTTGCACAATAACATCCTATGCCCTCTTTGTGCGGCCAACTGATGTATTCCGGGGGTTCATCATGCTCCCTAGTGCCCTTACATTAGACAGAATCAAAGATCAAGCTTGCTTTTCGTCTCATTTCATAGAAAGCTCTTTATGCTAGCATTCAAAAGCAATATTTAAAAAAAGAATCCAAAACATGCCGCGAATTTTAATAAATTATTCAATTTAAACAAAAGTAGTAACAACATAAGCGTGGGCGCCGCAATGCGTCACCGTTCTCGTTTTCGATATCACCTTCAAGGATGTTATTGTACCTGAGTTCAGGAGGTAAATCCCCGCCGCATTGTACTTTTTAATTATTCGACTTCCTCTCATGTTGCCGTGCCAGTTTTAGGAGCAAAAAACTATTCACCCAATGTTGTCTATGATACGCCATAATGTGGAAATATTGGCTAATTGCAAAACTATTTAATCCTATCCTATTTAATCTACAATTTGACCCCCGAAAATGAAACCAATGGATGAATGAAATTACAAGCAAACCTTTTTGATGTTCTCCGAGACCGAAACATCTATTAAGGCGACGATAACCGACTTCTAATGATTTTATACTGAAGATCACGTCTAAATGAGTAGTGTTAATGATTTGCAAAAAATATATGTCAAATTAGAGCAATTTCTCAATAATCTAGTATGAGAATATTTTAGACTATGTTTATATTACATAGTGAAATTAATTTGTAAAGTTGTCTAACGCGGATAAAAAACTGAGAATGGCGCTAAATCTACCTAGCGTATTTTTCTGAAACCTTCACCAATTTAAAGATAATTTAATTATTGATCTTTTGGTATACGCGTTTTATTAAAATACCTTTTGTTTTGTGTATAATAAATTAATAATGTGTCAAATTGGGGACAGACAGCGCTCCCTGGTGGGCGAGTCCTATTACTGGCTGAACGTACGACGCGTTGCGTGAGCTCAGTACAGAACACGCAAGCTAACTAGTCAAGGTCACTGATATATATCTCCGTCTTAATATCCTAATTTACATTCATAATTTGTTTCTCCAGAGAAGACCGTTTCCACACTAGATTAACTTTTTTCGATACCAACTCAACCGTTTTATATTGCAACATATTAGAACAGCAGCAGTTGCCTGCCCAGCACTTGAACCCTGAAATAGCTCGGCGCGTCACCATCAGAATTAGCGGCGGTCTAACGGAACAAAAGCCGAGCTGTATTGTAATGCCCGATCATCAGGCCCAATATGTGACGTGACGTAAGTAGATCAATTAGACGGAGGTAATGTGGCGATGGAACGTAGTTTGCATGTGTTAGTTTCCGGAAGAAGTGGGCCAGCTTAAGAAGATTTGGACCCACTTCACACCTTAAAACCAAATCTAGGTGAGCTGAAGACGATGCACAAGATCAAAGATTTCAGTGAGTTTGAATGAAATAAAAGACGTGGCCAACCGCTACAGCTTTTTTAATAGCGAACATAAATTCGGACATTTTCTGATAGAATTACCTAATGTGCTTATTATTATCTAAACGGCTACCTAAACATTGATTTTAAATCAGCGTCATAGTCAAATTCGAATTGCACATTACATTAGCTATCTATAACATGGCATTTGTCCAAATCGATTCAGCTGTTTGTTCTAAACTGACCCAGTACATAAACATGAATTTAACTGATAAAATACACTGGATCGCAAAAATTACGGGTCGCTAATGGCGTGATAGTTTATTTATTTAAGGATTACCAACGAGATACATTACAATTATTATCTTTTACAATAATTAAAACTCTGTAGCATAGCCTCAGTTGTACAGTAGTTTCTTAAATACATAAGACTAATTTGCGAAACTATGGTACATTGTAGATGACTGATTAATATTTAAAAAAAGTGTAACACGTTTTGTACACTATAAAACATTAATTAAATACTAAAAAATAAGAAAATTTCGCTTCTAACTTATGACAGCAAAAATACACTTCGCAGTAAAAATAAAAGATTTTTAGTCAATTTAATATTTTGTATTTCCTCCACGAGCCCGTATCGCCGCAGCCGCAAACTGTAAACGATTTGGGTCTATGTTCATTGTCTATTTCTCTGGTTCTATGGTTGGTTCTATGTCCATTCTTCCACTAGCGCATTCCATATCTCGTGTAAGGTAACGGGAGCAGGAGAGCGTTGTCTCACGCTCCCGAGCTCGTCCCATGCATGTTCTATGGGATTTAAGTCTGGGCTGCGAGCTGGCCACTCCATGCGGGTAATACCGACGTCTTGAATATACATATTGACCAAACGAGCAGAATGTGGTCGCGCATTATCGTGCATAAAAATGGAATTTTCATCCATATTCACTAAGAAAGGACCCGCATGCTCATTTAAAACCTCTTCTATGTATCTGACAGCAGTCAGAGAACCGTTTTCTATGATCACTAACTCCGTGCGATCCACCGAAGATATCCCAGCCCAAACCATTATTGATCCTCCACCGAATGGCAACTTTTCTTCAAAACACGCTTGATGATACCGTTCTCCTAGTCGTCTAAATACTCTTCGTCTCCCATCGTGCGTAAATAAACAAAATCTGGACTCATCAGAAAACATAACCTTGGACCAATCTTCATCTGTCCATCGGATTTGTTCTCGAGCAAACCGTACCCTGGCAACTCGATGTTATCTGAGCAGTTTGGGGCCGTTTGCTGGTCTATATGGTTTTATATTAACAGCTTCACGAAGACGACGCAGAATCGTATCAGAGCTCACATTGTTGTGGTGAATTATTTGAAGACTGTTTCGGACCTGAACAACCGTGAGATGTCGATTTCTTGACAGTGCTCAAGATGAATCGGTCTTCTCCTGTAGTTGTGCACCTTGTGTGTATGTTCATGTTCTCTCTTGAAATAGTGGAGTACTCTTTGGACCGATAAAGATATTCGTACTGTTCTAGCAGTGCTACGCTGAATTCTTCCTTGTTGTACCATGGTAATAATCCGTGTACATTCTTCAGGTGTTAACGACATGATATTGCACTGAATACTCTGATCAATCCAAGGAACCATTTATAATGACAGCTCGGCTTGAAACAAAATTAGAAAAAATATTCTTTTCCTATTTTAAATTTTGAAATTTTTCAAAATGTAGTTTTTTTTTAAATCTGTACCTTGTACAAAAGAAACCTCTTCTCTCGAGATTTAGAACAAGCATTAGTAACCTGCTTACTACATATTATGTATTCTAGCGATCTAGGTATACAGGGTGATTGGAAGATGGGTGCAAAGCTTTAAGGTGAAGATAGTATAGACAATTTAGAACCATTTAAGCCATGGTTGTCTTAGACGAAGTCTTACCAAATTTTTTAACCAAATTTTTAAGTTTTTTTTTCGTAAATTCTCAAAATTTAATGTAAACTGCATAATTATGGCCAAATTGAATGATAAATGAATTAATTTTTTATTTATTTAATTAAAGTAATGTGTAAGCAACCAAGCAAAACATGTTTTAGGCTTCTGTGTCATTAGACATTTTTTTTACAGATATTTAAAGCTCAGAAAAAATAAAAAAATTGTACAATACGTCTTTTAAACCTTATTTTAAAAAAAAAACGGAGGGTGCTTTTTTTGTTCAAACCTTTTTGAAGACATGCTTGATAATCGCTCTTTCTTTTGAGGTATCATTTATGCGGATATCTTACGAATTATTGAAATTAGGACCTTCAAACCAATTCGAGGGAGAAATTTTAAATTTTAGGCAGTCTAACAAAACACAAAATTTTTGCTTAAAAGAATACTTTATGTGCTCGAAATGATAACATTGTTCAATTCTAAGAATTTTTGGCACATGCAGGAACCAATTGAGGGGAACCCATTGAGGGGATTCTCTAAACAATGGCCACCGAGCGCGGTGCGACGGCATTTCCAGGTAGAACGCCCAATGAATAGCAAAAAGCGATAAGAGTTGGTTTTTACAGCAAAATGGTCTTAGTTACTGAGGCAACAAAGTCGTTTTTCTTTAGTCAGGGTCAGTCGGTCTGTGATGAAGCCGTTACATCTTTTACTTATTAGTCAAACTACTGCCTTTGTGAGTGGACGTTGTCGTGTTGATTCACAATTTACCGTGTTCAGTTGTAGCCCTTTGCGTTCCTGCACGTGTTGTTTGCGTTAGTTTTGAACTTTTTTGTTTCACCGTGTCCAGTCGTAGCCTCGCGCTCCTGCACGTGTTGATTTTTGACTTAATTGTGTTGAGTTGACATTTAGTGCGCTCCTACGCCGTTTTTCTTAATTGTTAAGTGACTATGGCTACTTTTTCCAATCAAGAATATGCGGATATCGTATTTATGTACGGTAGAGCAGACGGCAATGGATCTTTGGCGCGACGGATGTATCAAGAGCGCTATCCGAATCGCAGGATACCGAATGTCCGAGTGTTTTACAACACGTTTCGTCGTCTTGCCCAAGATGGGTTTCACCGCGTGGAACCTGGAGTCAACCCGGGCAGACACGAAACTGCCGTCGACGAAGACATTTTAGCAGCATTTCAAGCGGATCCTACTACCAGTACTAGAGCAGTAGCTCGAAATTTAAACATTTCTCAATGGAAGGTGTGGCATACAATGCACCAAAATGATAAGTATCCGTTCCATGGCAGGAGTGTGCAAGGTCTAGTAGAGCAAGATCCTCAAAGAAGAATTCAGTTCTGCCGTTTCCTCCTCAACAGAGACATCGAAGATGCGTGGTTTCTGAAATCAATCTTGTGGACGGATGAAAGTAAATTTTCAAGGGAAGGTATTACAAACTTTCACAACATCCATGAATGGGCTGACGCAGACAACGATCCACATTTTAAGAAGCAGGTGTCATTTCAGATGAAATTCTCTGTGAATGGGCTGGAATAATTGGCAGAACATTGATTGGGCCCCACTTTTTGCCTGATCCATTGAATGGCGAAAATTATTTGCAATTTTTGCAAATTGATTTACCACTGCTGGTAGAGGAATCAGGTGTCCCGATCTTCGAAAGAGACCGAACAGTCATCTTTCAGCAAGACGGTTGTCCAGCGCATTGGACTTTAAATGTAAGGGAACACCTCAACAATTGCTTTCCTGATAGCTGGATCGGCAGGGATGGACCCATCCTTTGGCCCGCTCGCTCCCCAGATCTGACCCCGTTGGACTTTTTCGTGTGGGGCCGGGCCAAGGAACTGGTGTATAACAACATAGAAATAAACACTAGAGAAGAATTGATACAAAGAATAAATTCAGCGTTTGAGACAATGAAGCAGGAGATGATATTGAAAATAACGACTACAGAAGTTAGAAGACGGGGCCGTGCTTGTATTAGGAATCACGGCCGTCATTTTGAACATGAAAAATAAATAATTTTAATTCAAATGTTGTTTTAATTAGTCTGCATAAAATAAAAAATTTCTACCTCAAATTGGTTTGTAGGCCCTAATTTCAATAATTTGTAAGATATCCGCATAAATGAAACCTCAAAAGAAAGAGCGATTATCAAGCTTGTCTTCAAAAAGGTTTGAACAAAAAAAGCACCCTCCGTTTTTTTTTTAATAAGGTTTAAAAGACGTATTGTACAAATTTTTTATTTTTTCTGAGCTTTAAATGTCTGTAAAAAAAATGTCTAATGACACAGAAGCCTAAAACATGTTTTGCTTGATTGCTTACACATTACTTTATTTAAATAAATAAAAAATGAATTCATTTATCATTTAATTTGGCCATAATTATGCAGTTTACATTAAATTTTGAGAATTTCCGAAAAAAAAACTTAAAAATTTGGTTAAAAATATTTGGTAAGACTTCGTCTAAGACAACCATGGCTTAAATGGTTCTAAATTGTCTGTACTATCTTCGCCTTAAAGCTTTGCACCCATCTTCCAATCACCCTGTATACTCGTAATACATATATGGAGAAATCACGGTTTTTATTAGCGACCCGGAATTTTTGCGATCCAGTGTAAATAATTATTCAATGCATCATAATTTTAGCTTGATGGGGAAGGCCAGTTGCAGTATCTATTTAGAATCAATGAATAATTCCCAGAGGCCCTTCCTTAGAGGGGCTCTAGCTAGCTAACAAATTCAATTAATTAATTCATTCTAAGGTATTTGATACAGAAAAGTATATGGGAGGAAATGATAAGTATTAATTGCAGTGAATTCAGATGCAAGAGCACATTTTTAGTTACAATTTGAATCTTTGACTCCTTGGAAACAAGCTTTTAGGAAGTTAGAACTTTATTTGCATTTACCCCCACTAGTTAGGAGTGTTTCCATCTGTGGTAAAGAGGTAGGTAAAGACTTCTTAGAATATATCTATGTTTATTTAACTAACTTCTAGGCGATTGCTATGTTGTATGTAAATGTTATATCTCAGCGGTTGATTCATGTTCTGTTTACACTCGTATGTTACTGATATGATTCTACTGTTTCTATCTCGGTCAAAATACTTTATTCTCTAATAAGGAGTTTTTTTTATTAATAGCTTTTAGCTAGCGGAAGTGACTTCCTTGTTAGCGATAGTCTCTATGTTCATTTGACCTTTCGAATATCTTAAATTAGACTATCTATGATTAAAGGTCAGGGTAATAATAATTCTCATCAATCTTAGACGTAAGTAAACATGTTTTCCTTCGTTTTTCTTTTAGAAGTTGTACTGGATGCTGCAGGGTAAGGTCTTCACCGTGATTCTCCTGTTCTAAATTAGAGAATTAATCGTGGTTGGCGAAAAATACCCTTGTCTTCCAAACATCTATCTTTGAGATGTATATGGAGGAAATGATAAGTATTCATTGCCTTCATCTTAATGTTGACTTCTTCATTATGCATCTTTTAAATTTTTACTTTGGTTGGTGTTTGGTGTCTTTTCTTATTGACTCAAGTAAACTTGCGACAAGACATATAAAATGTGTTTCAAAATTAACCCAACACGCTTTAGACCATCGAACTGAATAACTTACTTTGAAATTCTTCGTATTCATCATTCATCGTCTTCAAATAGCATAACGACAGTCGTTTATCTGTGTGTTTGCTTAATTAACAAAACTACTTGATTAAATTATTAACATTTCAACATTTCACGGTGTTCTTAAGTTTATTGTGTCCGGTTGTAGAATTTGTCATTTGCATAGTGCTGTGTATTTCTGTCATAAAGTTCTCAGATAAGTTTTGATTATCCTTTAGATAAGATAATGTGACAGCATGTAAGCTGATGATATAGACCGTGAACCTGATTGACTTGACCGTTACATTCCTAAAACAATATTAGCACCGAACTTTGTGAAGGTATTATTTAATGAGAATAGGATAACATTAGCCCTGGATCGCTAGCACTGAAAGTCATAGGTAGAAGCCCTTGCCCAGCAGTGGGGTGCTCCACGCTAACAGTAACAGTATAATATGAGAAATATTGTTTAATTTTGTTCATCTTCTCCGAGTTCATTCATTCATGCTCAGCCAAACTTTGTTTATATTGTAATTAATTCAAAATTTACTCATTTTCCTTATATTTAAAATCTGCGGTCCTGCTATTGTCACTATAACAATGGAATGTTAGTTTACTTAATAGATTTTGAAATATATATATTGCTTAGAATCCATTGTTTCTTATGTTAGAAAAAATGTGTCTGCTCAACAACGTAAATAAATGTTGTTGAACTGTCAAATTGAAACCGATTCCTACTGTACGTGTGTTACGCTGTTAGCCCGCGGGTAAAGGAAAACGATATTAAGGCGCTGACATGAGCCAAATGATCTAAGTAGGGTTGACTTAAACAAAAAAATTACCAAATCTATATAGTTTGTGGTAGCGGAAAAAATATTATGTTATTCGAGTCATCCAAAAAAGTTGTACTTTTTCATTACTGGGAGAGTACCATGAAGTTATCTCGATCATTTTTGCAAGAACAATATTGATTTTTGGTAGAGAAGTTTAACTGAATATAAACTAAGCAATTCATTTATAAACAGCGGTATAACTCAATAAAATCAAGGGAAAATAAATTATTGTATACAGATGGCAAAATTTATGAAAAAAGTAAATGTCTTTCTTCCCTTGCAATTTATAGAAAGTCAATTTCAGCACTATTAATAGCTTCTATTTGTCTAAACGAAGAACACACACAAACCAAGAACTGTGAACTCATGATTCTATGCTTTTTAATTGATAAATTAAATATAACAAAAGGAGTAGGTATGTTAGGATCGTAGCCGCGTTCTGTAGTTACAACTCCCATGGAGAAAAGGCGTGAATTTGTGTATGTAGTTGGTATGTAAGACTAAGTAATTTTATCAGGTTGATAGAAGGTGAAGGTGTTCACAAAAATATAAACATGGAGAAGCGACCACACCTCAATAGTATAATAGGCGAGGTGGATGACCTAATAAAACTCGCACAGAATCAACTCCGGCGAGAGAACGCCCCCAACTTACACGCTGCCAACTTGTGTTCGTTGCTAAGAGGCATAATACTAGATATCTTTATAATACAAAATATTATTATTTATGAAGTATGCATAAAATTACCAGTTCTGTGAGAAGCATGCAAAATGCCATGATTTCATTTAGTTTTAATATTATTAATAGGATTTTCCTTGTCCATAATGTAGCTTAGGATCCTGAGATGATGAGAGTCTCTCATTGAGAGAAAGTCGTCCAGGTTCTACGCAAGAGGTTCCAAAATAATGTGGGGCGATGGATCCACTTACTATAGTTTAAATTTTATCAGATGCGTTTAAATATAAATTATCCGTCAAGACATCCGCAAATCCAATCTGAGATATTTTAAGAGAGTATTTTAATGTTTAAAAGGTTTATTTAAATAGAAAGCTAGTTAATAGAAGATTATTCACCATAGGGATAAAACAGCGTCTTATGTCACGGGCGCTATATTGTACACTCTAACTAAAACAAATTTCCACGCAAGCTCCTCCCCATGCTCCCCGCCACTCAGTTATGCGCTAAACGCTAACACATCAGTAATAAAGTTGAATATCACGTGCGCTCTTTGATCGTGTTCGAGCACGAAACTAAATAGCGTGTCTCAATTCTTAGTCTAGACTAGATAGACAGTCAAAGCTATGAACTCGTCGAAAAAAAAGCGCCCAACAGTTGGCCGCAAAATGCACGCACACTAGAATAACACAATGATGTGACGCGGGTGTAAGACGTAGCTGTCACGCACACCAGCATATATATCAAAGTTGGCCAGTTCAACGACCATTGGTCGTTGGGCCAGTTGTTTTGCAGCGCGACACTCTATCTAGACAAATAAATAATCAAAGCTAACACATAAAATTATTCATACGTAGGCTTTAAAGTGGTACCGCGTACGCGACTAGATCATGTTGACTATGTTCGTTACAAATTGGTGAAAACTAGTGAAACCTCCTAACCACGTCCATTTTAGGCAATTGGGTTAATCCCTGGCAAAGAAGTTACGGAAAGCATGAAACTATTACTTGTTTTTAATTAATAACCCCGAAATACTAACAGTGACCTTATTCATTTTATTAAGTAATTATTCAATAATTGTAGAAGACCACGAAATCCCCTAATAGTAGTCACACATTCCGAGTGAAATGACGAGATGTTATTGGTTTTGACCGATGACGGGTTAAGGAAAAAATATCGAGGTGAACATTCAATCTCTGCAGTCAACCAATTGAAAATAGTACAATTTACCAAACACGGTTGTGAATAATTAAATATTTACACTATTTTACACATGAATGAATGCCTTTAAATTATATTCGGAATACAGGTTCTTGAATATTGCCTCTACTAAACTATGAGGAAGGTCCTGCTTTCATATAACTACCTTAGTCAGTGCACATGTATGACACCGGAGACGTGGTTATCCCGCATGCAATGAACATCCTGTGTAGTTTACTAAATGAGTAAAGCATCCTGTATAGTTGAAAACACAATGCGCGCCAAAATTCAAGCACACGAGTACTTCCGTCTTTGTCTCAATTTAATAACTTGTAGGGGCATCAACATCGCCACATGCGAACTACGCGTCATACTGACGTCACGCAAAATCCTGCATCGCGCAAGCAGAGTTTACCGCACAACTAGCATATTATATAACACATCCCGTCATCAACCGTCGGGCAGTTGCCCACCAGACAACACCCGTCTGGTCGGAGGATCCTCCCTTTTCTATGGAGGATGAGTGAACTTTACACCCTGTTCCTCATCCCTCTAAAAACTTATTCTTCTTCATAAATACAGTCAGCAAATAAAGTTGGTTTACAGGTAGGTTTTTTAACTTTGAAAAAAATTTAAAGTGATTTTAAATTAAAATAACTAACTAACTCTGGACAGCGTGACGTGACGTGAACAGCAGAAATGCTGAAAACGGATTTATTGAATCATTTTGTGTCAAATATTTTTACGCAAAACTAACATTGTTCTGAGTGTTCCAACTTTCGTTACCGACACTACGTATGATCTGTTCCTAAAGTATCTGATGAAATTGTAAACAACATAACATAACCTCACGCCATGTTTCCCCGAAGGGTTGGGCAGAGGTGCACCTGTAGTAAGCCCACATTTCGCCAGTTATGTTAAGTCCCATGTAAATTGGAAACATGGATCTGAAACGCAGAACGTAACCTGAACAGGGTTTGTATACACTTTCATTAGATAATATTGGAACAAACCACAGGTAAAATTCGTTGGCTATCAGCCATAAGTCCACTACCGTTACTAACCTGAGCGCCTTACTGGCCGGCTGCTCGACGATCTCCACGTAGGGCTGGTCGCGGCGCGCCATGTTCTCGTCTACGGCGCCTGCGCCCACGCCGAACGACGGATCCGCCAAAGTGATCGCCTCAACTGTTGGAAACGATAAACATCAATAACCACCATTAACGAGATTAGGTGCACATGATGGCTCATTAGGAAATTCGGAATACAGGAAAATGTTAAATGCACAGAAGAGGTAGCCGGAATATACAGGTAAATGCTTTTATAGTATACGAGTACAACATTAATTTTTGTTTATACTAAACCCGAAAAGGGGTCATTGTACTCATCATTTTGAACAACTTTTTCTATGGGACCAACCTTGAAATCGCAAAATAAAAATCAGCTGTTCCATACATTTTGTCGATTTAAGTGAACATGAACACAAAGTAGGGAACAGCACATTTTTTTCAAGGTTGGTCCCATAGAAAAAAATTTTCAAAATGATGAGTACAATGACCCCTTTTCGGGTTTAGTATAAGCAAAAACTAATGTTGTATAGTAATATTAGTGCTCAAAACTAAAGCATTCTCAAGATAACGCAAAGTTGTAAATGTTGCAATACATAATCAATTTAAACTGTATTCAGTATAATAATTATGACCATTTAGCTACATGAGACTAGTGACTGGTGACGCATTCGAATGTGCGATGGACATCCTGTATAGTTTATGAGTAAAAGCAACCTATATAATTTCAAAAATAACTCATAAGCATCGAGGCGTTTTGATAGGGGATGACTACGTGCATTACAACATCATACTACAGAATAAAACAGTCGGATGCATGTTATAGTTTTCCTTAATAGCGTGGTTTGGCGCCAACGATTAAGTGTCATTAGTCATTAGACCGATTTCCAAGATATAATAATAATGAATAATGGAAATATATACTTAATACTTTTCGTGTTTATTTTTTCGGTTTTTAAACGCAAACTCGTGTTTTAAGGCTTCTGCATACCGGGGCGACTTGTCGCGCGACGCGACGCGACACAAAGGCACCGCTCGTCCCGCGACTCGCGGGGCCTTTGTGCCGTGTCGCGTCGCGCGACAAGTTGCGCCGGTATGTAGAAGCCTTTTAATAGAAATTGAAATAATTTATTTGCTTATAATGTAGGTATACAGATAAGATGGATTTTTTATAATATATTAAGTGATATTACCGATACATTTTACCTTACACCATGTAAAATGTTCAAATAATAGAATTAAATTAAATTTATTGTAACAATACCTATTATTGTTAACTTTTTTCCAAAGGTATTTAGTAAACACAGTAGGAAAGTTAGTAAACAGTGTTATGCAACAGTTTCATAAGCTACTAATATTATATTTGCAGCTTTTCATAAAGCACTACTACACGCTTTTAAATGCCATAAACGTCGTTATGGACATAATTTTAATATGGAAAATCCCTAAGCAATTTAATTTTAGTACTTATTATAGTAACCATAAATATAGCAAGTTTTTGGGAGAAAACCGCAAACAATAAGAGTTACATCAAAACGAGTTAATAAAAACAAATCATTTACCTGCGAAGGTCGTATAAGAGACGGCACCATTTAGCATATTACATTATTAATAATATTTATTGCAGACGGTGTTAAATTAAAATAAACTAGTTTTTAGGGGGTTACGGATCGTGGACTACTAGTTAGCTTCAAGCGGATGAATCATTAAATGTATTGAGTTTATGGATTTTAATTTAATACCATAGTTGTAACATGGAACTGTTGCCATGACAACTCGTATTAAGGCGTCGATAACCGACTTTTAATGATTTTATACTGAAGATCACGTCTATAGGAGTAGTGTTAATAATTTAAAAAAACAAAAATTCATCAGATTTTCTTCAGAGAAGAGCATCAGCATTTTCTCAATAATTTAATATGTGAATATTTTAGATTATGTTTATATTACATACTTAGTGAGTTTTATTTGTTAAGTTATGTCTAATGCGGATAAAAAACTGAGAATGGCGCTAAATCTACCAAGCGTATTTTTCTGAAACCTTCACCAATTTAAAGATAATTTAATTATTGATATTTTAGTACACGCGTTTCACACGTGTTATTATACACAAAACAAAAATACCTTTTTTTTTGTGTATAATTTAATAATGCGTCAAATTGGGGACAGCGCTCCTTGATGGGCGAGTCCTATTACTGGCTGAACGTACGACGCGTTGCGTGAGCTCAGTACAGAACACGCAAGCTAACCACTCAAGGTCACTGGCATATATCTGTGTCTTAAGGTTTATGAGATAAGCGCACAACCTTACATTTTAATGTGTAGTTATTATCGAAATTAAATGAAATTATTTATTCTGTAAAATATAGGATATCGGAATCACTTTAATACGACATATTAAAAAAATAAATAAGCTAGATTGAGTCGAAGAAATGGCGAAACAAACTGCGGGTCAACCTTCGGTGTCTCTTTTAAAGTCCAAACAAAAACTTGGTCAGATCATGTGAGGTCCATGTAGATTAGTGTCTGAAATGGTATTTTGAGCATGCACCCTAAGCATAAAAGGTATTTATTAAAAACATGGTTACTCACAAACATCACTAATATTCAGCTGTTCCTCATTGTGGGGACCGCCTATACATATGGCGCTTTCTGTAAAAAAGATAAAATAACACATTAAAACAAAAATGTCTCATTTAAGTAAAGTAAACCAATTAAATGCTTATATACAATAAACTTCAATTATACATAGAAGAAAAAAAAATAGAATTGCAAAATTATACATTTACTAATATTAAAAGACCCCTCGAAGATATTTGCAAAAATGTAAGGTACTAAGCACAACCACAGGTAGCACAACATTAAAAGAAAGTAGGTACTAAAAAAAGGGTGTATTAAAAAAAAAAAAAAAAAATGTATGATTAGGTACACTCAGCGACAATTTTTTTTGAAAGCTTACAATATTTAATTAAAATCGAAACAGAGGAAAAATTAAAAGGATAAATGATATTAAGTCTTAGCTAATATAATATGAAAAGCTGAAATACAATGATCGAATAATCTTGGGTCAATTTACATGTTGTGTAAAAGTTGCAGTGTTAAGTAATCCACTTTTCTCGCTAACCGTCCATGATACATTAATAAATAAATTAGGCTATTTTATTTATTATACAAAGACAATACGTATTTCCAATAATGGTAATGATTTAATACATAAAACCGGCCAAGTGCGAGTCGGACTCGCGCACGAAGGGTTTCGTACCATTATCTATAAAAATGAAAATTAAATTAAATATTTGTTTTATTTTAATGTAATTATTTATTTTTAAAGTGAATATATAACTAAAGATTCTGTGAATATTTCAAGCGTCTACTTGTTGCCGTTATCAATATAGAGCAAAAACGAGCAAAAAATCACTTTTTTTGTATGGAAGCCCCCTTAAATATTTATTTTATTCTGTTTTTTTGTATTTATTGTTATAGCGGCAACAGAAATACATCATCTGTGAAAATTTCAACTATCTAACTATCACGGTTCATGAGATACAGCCTGGTGGCAGACGGACAGACAGACAGATAGACAGACGGCGGCGGAGCCTTAGTAATAGGGTTCCTGTTTTACCCTTTGGGTACGGAACCCTAAAAACTGGTATTTTCAGGGTGAAGAAAAGACTATGATCAACAAAATCTTAACAATAGAGAAGTTCGAACGGTCACTTATCAAATATGTGTACGCACGGCTACATATCAAGCTATACATATCCAGTTTAGGCTGATATCGCATTGTACAAGATTTCCGTAATATGAGAGATCAGCTTAAACTGGAAATGTATAGCTTGATGTGTAGCCGTGTGTACCTACCACGTCAATTCATATTTAACACGTCGGTACTTACTTAAATTAATTAAAAACCCATTCAAATTCAACAGGACATATAACTAATTTCGGCCTTATCATGTAGCCGAAACTAATACTAATGAGGTACGACTGAACCGAGCCAATGATTGCATGTTAACTAAGGCTATTTTAATAATTATAATTATAGTATGCAACTACTATTAATGATCAACTTGTATTAGTCATGTTATCATGTATTAACATACGATTGCAATTACAAACTTTAAAACATTACAAATAATGTAAGTACCTCAGAAAAGAGGTTTATTTAGAACAGGTTGATAAGTAACAATTATTTTCAAAAAACACAAAACAAATAATTAATATTGTATTTGCAGAAAAGCATCGCGTTGTTCCTACAAATATTGTATGTTGTACAATCGACCAAAAAAATAAGTATGCAGACAGCTAACTAAGATCTGTTCCAAACGTATCTAATGAAAATGTAAATAAACAAATGGATTAGAAAACGTAGAGGTGGATACTAATTTTGTAGTGCCTTTTACAAATTAAGTGCTTAGATTTGTTTATTCGAATACTAAAAACTTGGAAACCAGCTTCTACACGTGAGAACAATAAAATCGCACACCTTGACCTTTTTCAGTTATGGCTGTTTCTTTTTTCATGAATATTAACTAACATTGACAAAATTGTAATGCTAATTGAATGTTTATTTCAGTACCTTTCTAATAAGACCAAAAAACAGTATACAAAATACCCATAAGGGTTTTAGGGCACAAAACCCAACATTGAACATACACGTAAAATTACTAAATTTCACTTTTAAGAAAAAACGAAAATTAAACATAAAATTATTGTTTCAAATGTTTATTAATAAGGTGTATTCACTCCCCTAGCCCTAATTACAGCTCTTAATCGGTTTTTCATGGACCGTATTCATTTTACAAAAAAGTCTTGAGGTGTTCCACTCCTCTACAATGGCAAGTTGAAAATTTTGGAGGCACGTAGGATTTGCTTGGAGGTTGCCTGTACTCTTCTTTTAAGCTCACCCCAGACATGCTCAATCGGATTGAGGTCAGGACTACAAGCTGGCCACTCCATCGCGGTGATTCCAACATCTTCCATGTAGACGCGAACTGTTCTGGCGAGATGTGGTCTGGCGTTGTGGTGCATATGGCGAAATTCTTGTCCCATAAGCCACGCAAGCGGTCCTTACATGTCCTTCGAGCACTTCTTCGATTTATCGTACGGCTGTCAGTCCTCTCGATCTGGGGCCGGTATTTGCCCCAGCCACGAATAGAATGTCCGTCTTAGCGTCCAACATTATGCCACCCTAAAACATACATGATTCACCTCCAAAAGCAACACGTTCGCTTATGCAGCATTGCGGATATCGCTCTGATCACCTTCTGTATACTCTCTAGAGCGTCCATCTTGAACATGTGCAGAGTCATCCTGCACTCATCAGAGAACATAACAGCCCGCCACCGTTAATACGTCCAATTTAAATCTTCCCTGGCAAATTGTAGTCTGGCTTGTCGGTGAGATGTCGTCAATTTTGGACTGTTTCCTTGTCGATATGCAGTCAAGACAAGAGCAGTGGTGGGTCAGTGGTATCGACCCCGACTTACGAGTTGTAGGTCCACACCGAACCCAGCCAGGCTCTCACTTTGTGTATTTAATTTTAACACCACTGCTCTAAAACGGTGAAGGAAAACATCGTGAGGAAACTGGCATGTCTTAGAACCAAAAATTCGAAGACATGTGACATCCACCAACCCGCACTGGGCCCGCGTGGTGGATTACGACCTACTCTCTCACAGAGAGGAGGCCTGTGTTCCAGCAGTGGGAAAATTACAGGCTTATTATGTATGCAGTCAATTCTGTATCAGAAAATCTTCTTTAATTGTCCACCGACATTGCGAACTTCTTGAAGCTGGTGTCCCAGTTCAACTGCGTTCACCTGTCGATTTCTCAAAGACCTTGTCACAAGAAGACGGCCTTCTCGCTCTGATGTTGTGCGCCGATACCCGATCCTGGTCGTCGAATGTAGCCATCGGTCTCTGGGAATCTCTGGTATACACGTCGAACGGAATAGCGACTCAGCAACGAGCTGCAGCAACAACAACGTAGCTGTCGAGCAACTTCACTTTGATTTGGTCCTGCTTCAAGCAAGGCAATAACTTGAGCTATAAACGAAACAACAAGGGGTGTGCGGTGTTATTGCTCTCAAGTGAAGATGTTGTTTAATTCGACAATTGAGGTTAATTTTATAACTACAATGTTCGTCGATGATTTATCAATTATAAACAATATTGTTTTCCCAACAATTATCGTTTAGATGAATGTGTTACTAATTCCTTGTAGTGAATCAAAAATCCAAAAATCGAAAGTCATTTATTCAAACTAGGCTGAGAATCAGCACTTTTCGAACGTCAAAATTACATAAGACAGTCCCTCAAAAACGCCCGCCCTTCACCACTTCCTACTGCTCCCCAGCAGCACAGCTGTCTGTTCAGTTAAAAAAACTTGTATGTAAAATAATCTACATTAGGCAAAACAAAACATTAAATTACATTATTTGCCATCTGTAAGCTAGCACACGCCACTATACCACCAAAAAAATCTTTGAAAACTATACTCATGCAGAAATAAAAAAATAAAACTAAAAACAGAACGTATCTAAATAAAAGCCTTCAGGTATAATGGACGTGCCCGCTTACATAAAGCTATAGCTGTAACTCGGAAGTCACAAATGATAACCTAGCACCATCGAAGCAAAATAAATAAACAGTGAATTATTCATAACAAAGCCATGGCCTGCAAGACGACCAGTTGACAAGCTGCACCCATTCACGAGCATAACGCAAAGATCAGCCATCATCCCGCTCGCCATATTTGAGGGAAGGAGGCAACCCGACCCCCGACGCTACCGCAAGCAGTGACATCTAAGGGATCATGACGAACTTGCTGCCGGTTGCTTTGAGTTAATCACAGCGACCATTCATATCGGTTATGTAATCGTTAATAGAATAGTATGCCTTTGAGCAAAGTTTGGATTTAACTTTAACGTTAAACGCATAAAAAGGCAAATCTATCAAGGAAGAGGGTAGCTTGATAAAAGTTATACCAAGTCCAACAAATGAGTTATGAACCTTATGAAGCCGGTGAAATGGAGCACGTAATTTGTCCTTATTTCTGGTGTTATATCATGAATATCACTGTTTTTAGTGTTTAAATAACAGCATGAAAAAATCGTAATGAAATTAAATGCCTGCATAATATGTGCAACATGTAAGTGAAATAAATGGTATTATTATTATTATATTGAGTTCTTTATTTTTCTTCTCATTTCAGAGAGTTTTACAACCTTACCCACGGGCCAGAGCCAAGTGGGTAGGGGGAAATTTAAATTGAAAAGGTGGATGATATTGTAGAAGAAGTCAGGAACTTTCGGGTGATGCGACAGGTGCTGAGAATGGTGGCTTTTTGGAGCATGTCAAGTGTGTGAGAAGGCATGTGTAGAGTGTTAAGACTTTGTGTGAGAACCTTCGGCACTACACCGGTCGATGAGAGTAGTTATTATTATAATGCTTGCATACAAAACTTTTTTGTCGACTGTACTTAATTATGTAAATGCATTTCTTGAGAAGTTTTTACATTATTTAACTTCTGACTTATCACGTGTAAGCTTGTTTGTGGTTTATTTAAAACATCGTTTACAGGTACAAAGAAAACACACAAAATACAACAACATAGAACAAGCAAAGTACCAAACTACTAAGTGCAAGTGCCCAGTACAGTCACGAGAAAAACGCTTTTGAATTTACGAAGGTACGGTACGTGAGATTGTCAGTAACACCAATGCGTCGCTGCCCTTCCTTGTGGAGCTGGGGTGGATGGAATAATCGAATTTCCCCCCCGTACGTAAAATACGCGCTCTGACGTGAAGTTGCGGATAGCAGTCCGTCTTACCAATACCAACTGTACCTTAGCTATGTATGCTCGTCGCTTAGCTAGGCATATAATAATAATAGCGACTTCACCATTGTATAGCAATAAAAGGTAATAAGTGCGCAGAAAATATTTTATTATAGTCATTAACACGATTCCATAATTGAGGTAAATCACTACCGACTGCATACAATTGAAATACGTGGGCAGAAGATACATTGATCCCTATGAAGGTACTCGTAGTTCATCAAAATCTGTCTTTCATAATGTATTTGCATACGAATTGCGCGTAAAATTAGAAAAGAAAAACCGGGCAAGTGCGTGTCGGACCACACACAATGAAGGGTTCCGTAAATGGAATGAATTTATCCTAAAAACAAACTTAACATTGTAGTTGAAAAACATGCTCTCCCATACATCGATATACGTTACGGTCAATTCTCCGACTGCAAATTTAAGTTGGTCGACTATTACTCGTTAACTTGTAAAGCCTACTTAGCCGTGATAGTTTTCCTTTTAATTTCGTTATATATATACTACTGCTATGAAATTTCTCACCTATCCAAAACCAACCATTTAGCTGGCAGGGGGGGGGGGACACACTTAACTCTAACAAAAAATAGCACTTTAAAGCTTATAATATTACGCAAACGGATCCCTGAATTGAAAAATTGTTACCTATCACAGACCCACAATATTTTTACCAATGATACCCCACACCATGGAACGGTAAAAAAAAAAAAATATCATCCCCATTTTACGTGCAAGGGAGGTACCCTAAAAAAAATTGTTTTTCATGGTTTTATTTTAAGACTTTCTCGGCGTGATTAATATAATATGTATACCCTTGCCAAATTACAGCTTTCTAGTACTAACGTCTCTGAGCTAAGCCGGGGACAGACGGACGGACGGACAGACAGACAAACAGACGGACATGGCGAAACTATAAGGGTTCCTTGTTTACTACGGAACCCTAAAAAAAGATTGAAAAGAAACTTCGCTAGATAAATAATGGTATCCGCTTACATTGTTAAAGACATAGAAATGGAACAAATAAATTATACGCGGAAGCATTAAAATATTTTATAAATCGACAAGAAGTTTTGGAGAAAATGTATTTGTACGTCATATTATTATGAACTATATAAAAGAAACAACAATAAATATAACAGTCAACTGTTCGCATTTATCTAAAATGAAAAGCACATAACGCCAACACACAGAAAATATAATTTGCAGAAGTTCCAGTTTAACCCAATGAAAAGTTAACGCATCATACAATTCATACACTACAAGAGCACAAGTCATACTTATACATAAATACACCATGTCTCCGTGCCATAGGTCTCAGGAAAAGGATTGCCAAGCAGTGACGTGAAACTTTCCTCATGGCCGATCCGAAAATGGGTGCAAACATTGAATGTTTATAACAAAGGGAAACGAAAAAAACAGAATACTACTAAAAAGATGATGCAAGACAGAAACTGAAGGCTACCAGAGGCCAATAAGCAGTTCAGAACCTGAACACTAACTGAGACGAGTAGAGCAAGTGTTATAGTGCGGCTGCAGTGTTACGAGGAAATCAGAGTACTGAATAGTTCCAAGAGTCAAGCTCAGTAGACAATGTTAACCCATACCCCACAGTCGTACCCATAGTCTGTTCCAAAAGTATCATTCTAATGACAGTGAAAACAAACGCTACAGCGGTTATTTTGAGTGATGAATGTGGAAGAATTTGACCTAAACAGCGCGCAGTTACAAAATGGCTTTAGCACTCACTAAAGGCATTTAGTAACACATTCATCAGTATTTACAAGGTTTTCAACGTATATCTAACCACTTCTTTCAAAAATCATCGACGAAATTTGAGGTTGTCAAATGAGAAACACCTTTAAGGTGATTTCAAATCATAATAATCAAATCAAAGCACTCAATTTATAAGTGGCACCACAAATTGGCATCCCCAGGTATTTTTTGATCTTAAGGACGCTATCACATTTTGAACTCGCTCGAGTTTAGGTATCTGAATCGCAACACAGCAACATTACGCGCACGCACACATTGAAACCCCTGACCGCTCGATTTTATACGGAACTTAACTAATCTTGGTACTTGTAGGTATTTTTTTTAATTTTACTGGTATGGTTGAGTAAAGTTAGTTGTAAGTTTGCAATCGAATTTTAGTAACTGTGACTAAGTACTATCTGCGTGATAATTATGTTTTTAGTAATTTTTAAATTCATCAGCCATTACGTAGCGTAGGTAGGTACCCAAAAATTTCAAGCGCTGGCCATATGGAAAATACCATATTTTTACATAAACTAACAATCTAAACTAACAACCTATTACAAGGAACACCTACGATTATCCCCCAGGCTACTATTAGTTAGAAAAGATGTAAGTAGGTACTTGTAAATATATTTTTTGCTGGCAAATGTTGGAGCATTACATAATCAAAAACTAGCCTGGGAGTTTATCGTAGACTTTCGTTGTGATATTTAAAAATAATTATTCCCATATGAAAACAGTAAGTATTTAATTTTCAGAGACTGGGGCGCGATTTCAGTACTTTTGATAAAAATTAAAACCAAAGTAGGTAGTAAAAAGTATATTTTCATTTCATGTTTCAAAGAAGTTCAAATTTAGGATGAAGGCCAGCTCTTTCTAGTGTTCCGTACCCGAACCACTTTATTACAAGACAAGATTTATATTTTGACATGGCATAAACCATGGAGCCAGTTTTTGTAATAAGAACGTAACAGCGATTGAAATACCGTTCTTTATACAAAACTGAAAACTTAGGTCGGTACTAAGTTGTTAGTTTTGTGTTTAGGAACTTTACCATAGTCGGAATAAAGTTCGTAATTCAATAATGGCTCCATGTTTTAAACCTGGGTCTGAAGATAAATCTTGCTTTGTAATAAGGGGGGAAGGGTCCAAACGGAGCACTATTGCTGTCACTCACGTGTCCGTCTATCACACAGGTTTTACAGCCAAACGGTTGAAGCTACAGTCTTTAAATTTTCACTGTATAAGCATCTTGTTAACCCTTGTTTTTTCTTTATTCCTGATGAGATACTTCACGCCGCAATCAAAAAGAGAAGTGTGGCTACCTACAAGTATTAGCTGCTCAAAAAGGAAATCAATCTCGATTATTTTTGTGCCTTTTGGCTTATATTCTCTTATTGCGCATTCTTGCTCCTGAGAATAAAAAACTAGTCAAGAGCGAGTCGGACTCGCACACCGAGGGATCCGTACGTATATATGATGTTGATGATTTCTGAAAAACTGTGCTATTTAGAGACATCGTTTTATTTTTCCTGTAATCTTTACATAAACTTCTATCACATAGAATAATTTCAGATTTTTATCTATGCAAACTTCGGAGATAAGGGGGGGAACGGTATTTTTTTTTAAATTTTGCATCAATTGTCGGAAACTATGCTGCCTAAAAAAAAATTGAGAAGGTGCAAACAGCGCTCTTTCATATGATACGCCACATGTCCTAGTAGCCCCATTTCAAATTTTTAAGACCCCTTTCAGACCCTTTTGCAACAAAGGTATATTTTTTTAATTTTTTTCTTGTTTGCAAAATAGTTGGGCAAACATCATCTAAAACTATTCTAAATTTCAAGTTGATAGCATTAGTAGTTCTTGAGATATCCAGGTGTGACAGACAGATAGACAGACAGACAGATTTATGAAATGACAACTACAATTTATCACCAAAATTTACATCCGCCATCATGAATCAAAAATTGGATGGTACTCGTATATTCGTAAACACCACCTTCAACACCTCCACAATTGATAACAATGTCGATTTTTTATTTAAAAAAATACTCCCGCCATCTTGGATTAAAAAAATTATGACCTATACGTAATCACCACCCCCAAAAACCCCAAAATTGACTATCTATCGAATATCTAAAAAAAAAAAATATTTCCGCCATTTCAATTTGATTAAGGATAATAATTATAATTATTTACACAATGTTTATCCGTAATCTACAACCATTATTTATACAAAAAATGGCAACTATGTATTTATTTTTAAAACAAATTCCAATAATCATACTTTTATTTCGGTCCGAAAAAGTATCAACTTCGTCCACCCACAGTATACAATACAGCACACACTTCTGTACGTAAATATTTTTTTGCGAAAAATCGATACACCGGTGCTTCCACGAGCGCGTCTGAGCGCGGAATGACGAACCGCGAGTAGAAAATGTATGGAGAAATTTGAGAGCGCTTCTTATTTTAATCATAAATAAAAAAGTTATTTATTTACTTACAAAATATTTAGTAGGATGTATAGAGGACTATATAAGCAACAATTTGTTATTATTTGTATGCTTAATTATGCAGAGGATTTAGCTATATTGGTTCCTTTTCAGACCCAATTTTTTTTCATTTGTTGGTTTTATTGTGATTGTTAAAACGTATTTGTGTGAAAATTTTGTATGAGGCTATACAATTTTTATGGGACAATTTTGGAGATGAATATATTATCTTTAATTTGAGACAATGATATCCTTGCAGTTGTGATTCCTAATTCATTAAAATGGTACTTGAAAAGCACTGATATTTGAGGAAAACTGTGATAGCGTCCTTAATTCGACACTCAATACTTTTGGAACTACTCTACTCAATCAAATATTCGTGAAGCTGTATGCTCTACAGCTTCACGAACGTCTGACAGAGCTATGAGAACTTTTCTAAAATCTTGTGGTTTTTCTGTAGTCATCGTTGTGTTGCTAGTTCAAGATTCACCTGCCCACGCGCCGCGTCACCATCGGACGTAGTCTAGGCGACGACGCGTGCGTCTGCGCATATCTCGTGCTAATCATTAGCTATTCATATTTTTAGTAGCCACTTCACTAATTGGGTGGCACCGTCGAGTGATTCGACACGGATGAATTTATAGAATATTGTCCCAGGAACGTGTCAGAATGAGATATTAAAGATAATTTATTTTCTACTCAATACTTTAATATTGGGATTTTTAATAGGGTTTTAATTAGTTAAACTCCATTACATCATCTAATAGTTATTTAATGACTTTCCGAAACTAACTGCTTTTTTCATAATCGTTATCAAGGAGTTAATGGAAGTAAATAAAGATAGATAATAATAAGAAGGATCGTAGCACGTGGCGTTCTGTAGTTTCCGCCTAAAGGCGATAGATATCAGAATCAGACGTTTAAATTTTTGGTAATTTTTGTCTTTTATTCGATCTTTCACTCGAAGTGGAACGTCTGAACAAAAAATTAATTAATTAGATAACCGATCGAAACATGTTGTATATTGGCAGTCGGGATATTTCACTCGCCTACCGCATGATCAAACGAAAGAGAGCAGATGAACAGGGCTTGGAAACCGGTTAATTTTCTATGTAACCTTAACCGTTAATATATAAAGGTTTTCGAACATATTTCGTTAATTAATTAATATGTTGTTACAAAATCAATTGTATGAAAAATAAAAATTTGGCCGAGTCGTGTGAGCGTGGAATGAAACAAAAATGAACATTCGTCATTAGTCGAGGTGAAGCTTCTGATATCAGCTTAACCGACGGGAAAAGGGTGTGAATTTTATGATTTTGTTTTTTTTTATTTTCTCATGGTGTAGAACTCGTTCAGTCAATCTGTCGGAAATTAACAACTTAAGTTGATTCGACATCAGCAGCTACTTTAGTTAGCTACCCTCTGCCTAGGATCATAGGTTCGAATAATATATTATTATTTAATCAATCACTACATATTATAAAACCAAGTCACCCTACCGCGTCTGTTTGTCTGAACGCGATAGATTCAAAACCTACCGAACGGATTTTCATACGATTTTCACCAATTGACGGAGTGATTCATGAAATCATGAGATAAGTGTAAAATTCATTAGAATTTGTGTAAATATTGGCTGAAATATGACGATGACTGTTGAAGATGTCGGAAAAAATCATACCGACTGGGAGCTTTAATGGCGTGGCCGCGTATATCAATAGAGTTAAGTATAAGAAAACAATGTTGGTATTATGGAATTAATAGATTGTTTACCTGGATACCCCATAGGGTACTTAAATCCCGGTCGCGTTCCCGTGGGATATTTTCCGACGTACACGCGGGCGAAGCCGCGGACAAAAGCTAGTATTACATAATTGTCATTTGTCTAATGGGTAGGTAACAAACATGTTGAGATAGGTCATTTACTTATCATATCTATGGAATCACAACATCGTTACGTAGAAACCTACTGACGTTCATTACTACTACTGGGTTTATCATCATCATTTTAGTTCACCATTGGGTTCTTTTAAGAATTATTTCGCAATGTCAAAGTTTTCATTATTTCCTTGTTTTATGTAATGGCTACGTAGCACTTAACAGCAATATTCATGAGTTCCATACGTTTTACTAGTCATATGAAAAAGCAACATAAAAGATAGTATTTTGTGAGTAGCTATGCCCACGACTTCCTCCAAGTCAATGTCAAGGTCTACATTAGTACGAAAATTGAAAAAAAAAAAACGGTCAAGAGCGAGTCAGACCCTCGCACCGACGTATATATGAATTATGATGTACTAGCTGTACCCGCGCGGTTTCACTCTCTTGTTTCATACGTTGGTGTTTGAGATTTAGTGTGAAAGTTTAAATTAGCCAACGGAATTAAAACATCAGAATGATGAATTCATTAAAGTTTCCTGAGAATCGGATTATTTTGACTCCCTGCCATGCTTCCCCAAAACCAGCAATAAAAGTACCATCCTGAAACACCTGGAACTCAAATGGTAATAGTTCTCCCGCTGCCATGAGTTCACAGGTGGTTCCGTAGGTGCCATGGCAAGACATGTCAGTAACGTATTTACGCTTCGAAACATAAACAGCTCCTGCCCGCTCCTGGGTGAAAGGTTGGAATCTTTCCCAGTTGTTAGACACGTGGCGTATAATGCTGTCTCGAATTTGAGAAGCCATGGCCACGTTAACGTTCACCAAATAGGATAAGGATGAAAATAAGCATGCGTCATCTCCAGGGATATTTACTATTTGGCAAAGAATTTGCACTTCATTAGAAGTGATAATAATTTGACTATCCATTTTAATTAAACAATGCGACCAGTAAGTAACGTAAAAAATATTACTTGTACGTAATTTTCTTTATAGCTACCTTTTTACAACCCTTACAACACCAGCCTAAACCAAAGATACTGAACAATAAAATTAAAATACGAACGTAGGTATTCAAGGACACTTTTTCTAGTAAGAACGACTAATACTAAAAACTATTATAGTAATACCACAGTGTGAAATACTTACCTACACAATAAGTAATTCGCAAAGAAATAGAAATCACAAAATTCCAACAGGCAATAGGTAAGAACACAATTTATATCCTCCAATTTAAAATTAGGAAGCGAAACAAACAAAAACGAAGACATAAACTAAACAACGATGATGAAAAAATATTTCGAAGCAAATTAGTAGTAATATCAAAATATCGCAGAACAGAAATTTCGGCAAAAATAGCTTGAACGTGTATCGCTTAGGTTTGTATTCTGTGATTGATACATGACTTCGTTTTTTGATACGATCGGCTTGCAAGCCGCGATTAAGGTTAAACATTGTGAAGCTTTCCCCTTGGCATTCTCGACTTTAATGCTATAAATGCAACGTTCAAATTACCTGAATACCAATTAGAACCTCATTTCATTATCTTTTAGCAGATGCCTGCATACTGAAAAATACTGGCCACCTAGAACTGGCATAAAAACTTTAGAACGTTATCACGCCTGCACAGAAACATACTGGCCACCTAGAAAAAAAACTAAATATAAACCTCAAGAAACTTCCAAAAATTCTTATCTCAATATAAAATATGCATTAACTCGTTGCCGTAAGATTCAATTTGGATCTTAACTGGATTTGGTACATTTTTCATACAAACATTAAAAACCCTTATTTTCACCCTTAAGCGCCGAATTTCGTAAAATCTTTTCTTAGTGAGCATCTAGAAGTCGAAAGGAACAATCAGGCCAACATTCATGTCTCTAACTTTAAAAACATAGGACTTTCATACAAACTTTGACACCCCTTTTCAACCGCTTAAGGTGCGAATTCATAAAAATCCTTTCTTAGTGCGCGCCTGCACCCCATAGAGAGTGCTTGTGCCAAATTTTAGTCCTCACGGCCCAGCAGTTTCCGAGATTTCGTGATGAGTGGTTAGTGAGTGGACTTCTCTTTTATATATATAGATATAGGTTCCGTACGTATATTATGATGTTGAAAACTGTGCTATTTAGAGACATCGTTTTATTTTTCCTGTAATATTTACATACACTTCTATCACATAGAATAATTTCAGATTTTTACTATGCAAACTTCGGAGATAAGGGGGCGGGAACGGTTTTTTTTTTTAATTTTTCATCAAAAGTCGGAAATTATGCTGCCTAAAAAAAGTTTGTGTATGTGCAAACAGCGTTCTTTCATAATTATGATACCCCACATGACCTAGTAGCCCCACTTCAAATTTTTAAGACCCCCTTTCAGTCCCTTTTGCAAAAAAGATATTTCTTTTTTCATTTTTTTCTTGTTTGCAAAATAGTTGGGCAAACGTTATCTAAAACTATTCTATATTTTAAGTTGATAGCATTAGTAGTTCTTGAGATATCCAGGTGTGACAGACAGACAGACAGACTTAGTCTCACCATAAGGGTGCGTTTTTACCATTTTGGTACGGAACCCTAAAAACAGTGTTAACAGTTATGACGATACGGAAGGAAAATCCAAAGAAATCGGGACTTCTGTACTAGTGCGATATAATATCGGAAACTTCCTTATATTGGTTCAAGGTCAACAGAAAAACATTTTATGGCGGATAATAATGCGCTGGCAGCGCAGGATAAAAGCAATAAGCCAATCGATGATGATATTTATTAAACAAGGTAATAATATTAACGCGGGTCGAGATTTAACAACCGAATGCATAGTGTAGGTAGGCATCTGCTACAAGGTTTAATAGATAGATCCCGAAAAGTTATGTAGAGATATCCATGGACAAAGCTTTTCCTAAAAACGTGAATACTTTGGTAGTAGATGTTTCAAATCAGTCGTCGTAGGATCCTAAACACCAGTCTTCTGTTGTTTAGGATCCTACGCTTTGAGCGAAACAACAGAAAAAGACCGCGTCAGGCCTATAAAAACTGTGGCCCAGAAGGTACTAGCTGGATAGCCAGTAGTGGAAATAGAGAAATATGACCTTACCCCAGCAGTTGGATACTTGGACGAAGTTAAAGGCGTTTATAAGAACCCAATAGCCATCAGACTCATCGGTCATCACAATGATTAATACAATTAGGTCCATTCCTAGCGTTAGTCACTGATCAGCCACTTGAACCAGATAAAACTGCAGCTGTCATCTTACCAAGTCTACCAAATCAATATGATTGACTAGTCTGATTCAAAAATTCAGCTATCAATCAAAAAGATGAATCACACATTCACACGAACTGGTTAACATGTCTCTACCGGCAGACAAGGAAATAGAAGATATGATAGTGCATGAAAATAACGGGTTTATGAAAATTATGTGGTTTAAGTTTGACAATAAATTATATTTATTGATGCGGAAATGCGCAATAAGCCACTGATGCAAAATTAACCCCGATATAACAGAGTCTTCAAGTAAATGGGAATATTATCATGCATCAACGCGTAAGCTAGAAACATTGTAATGTACCCAGGATTTTGTCTCTTTTAAATTAAAATATTAAAAAGTGTCCTTGGAGTTTACTGCCCGTTCTTCTCCATAGAGATCTACGTTTTGAAATGGGCAACTTCAAAACGTAGATCTAAACTTTCTGACTAACTAACCGACTCCTTGACAATTCAAAAGTGCCTGTAAATGGTTTAATTTAAATAAAGGCTTTGAGTTTGAGTTTATTGATCCCCCAATCATAAAACCCCTTACTCAAATCTCCATCTCATTTCTGGTATTAAGCCAAGGCCCTAGCTTTAAACGCTATCTTAATATTACTCTCAACGTCATCATTATTTATATCGTTCACGATAATTGTATTATCAGTTTGGGAGTCAATTTAAAACGTAGCCTAGTAGTAGTATCTGTGACTGGCTCACGGGATGCGTGCATTTTCCTCATATTCGTAACGAGGATAAGGTATGGTTACTTCGAACTTGTTTCAAGTAGGTTCATTTATGTAATTGATATTTTGATTTGGAACGCGCGAGCAATCACTGTAAACAAAAACATTGCCATATATGCTCGGGAACATAAGCACTAATCCAAATTTGGATTAACAGCTTCGGGCAGTATACGGTTTGACGAAACAGCATTAAAACCTATTGTCATTTGAAAAGAAGTTGGCTCTGCATGTTGGAGCCAATGTGTGGCGCCAATCGTGAATGGTCCGAGTGCGGTTAGTGTGGTTGCACCATGTAGCACTTGAAATGTTTAAGGGAATCGTGATAACAATGTGTAGGAGACCTCATCAGGCGATATAAATACACAATACTGTTATCCTTTGTATTAAGATAACTTTTATGGACTATATCGCACTTCGTATGATTTTTGCATGACATTGTATTGGCTCAATGCTGGTCCTGCTCTCCACAACCACAACTAATTGATTAACATTTAAAAATACTGTTTGAGCTGCTGAAGATTATAAGACTATCTTTGCGTTGTATAAACTCAATCTCCTTTGTATTATATGTATAATTGCATCAGTAGCACAGGTGTGAGTGCTATGTACAATAGAGCTACCATTTATCGGGTAATGATGTCATTTGGTTTAAATGTATTTGTAGAACATTTTCTATTTTGTTTATTACGAGTACCTGGTTCTTGTTGACAGGCGTACACTGTCCCCTCCCATACCTAATAAGTAATAACAATGTAATTTGAAAACATTGTGAAAGCCCACCATTTTTAAAAGAGTAACCGTGGAGTATCGCCGGCTCTTCTCCATAGAAAACGACTCCGAGTTCCGACAATCGGAACCGTGCACCTAGCTTCTGACGTTTCACAAGTGCCCATGTGGTGTATGGGAAATAAAATATTTAGATTTTTCAGTAATTATTTATAAATTCAACATTAAAGATGTAACAATATTTTGTACCACCATGACATTCGGAACATGCTTATTTATAACTAGCTGCGCCCCGCGGTTTCACCCGCGTAAGTCTTGGGAATATCGGGATAAAAAGCCTATATCCAGGGTGTGAGCTACCTCCATACAAAATTTTATCAAAATTGGTCACGCCGTTTGAGCGTGAAGAAGTAACAAACACACACACACACACTCACAAACTTTCGCCTTTATAATATTAGTGTGATAAATGATGAATCTCAGGTGAGAAGACTCTAGCAAAACCAGAAATAACCCAGTTCCACCGTAACTGCACTGGCCTCTTTATTTATCGGTCTGCTGTCCAGCTTAGGCCTTGGAGAGTAAATGTGAATGTCAAAAGAACAATAGATTATTACTTATTACAGTGTTGTTCATTTAATTATCATCTACAGACGTCTACTTCATCTGAATGTGTGCCGCCGCCGCCGATTTGTCGAGTCCCAGTGATTCATCAAATGTAATTTACACCGACGACATTAATATTAATAATCCACAAGACATTACTGTCTGCTCCACTGAGTTTGCATGTGATGCCTAAGGAACTAAAATATATTGAAAAAAAATAGGAATCTATTTAAATTATAATATAATTTGTCGTCTGCTGTGTGGGTTTGCAACGATTTTGATGCGGTTTTCGCTCTCATTTCGAGGATTTATTCGGGATGGTTTGTGTTTATAACGGCTCGTGGCCAGTAATCATAAAAATATAATAAGATAAAATAATTTGTACATTATTATTTAATTTGTTTGAAAAAAAATCTCAATACTCAATACTTTATTGCATTCCATAATGTTTACATAAAACAGTTGGTATGTTAAAACATAGAATCAATTATGGACTCTGTCGGGCATTTTTAATAGGAGAGAGGATGAAGGCGCTTTTTGCAAAAAAAAAAAAAATTAAATTAAAATTGTAGCATTAAATAGTATCCAAATATTTTCAAACAAACGAAATAATAAATCTCTCTTTCCTTCAATTCGCCTGCTTTTTGCACGTTATTCGTTTTCATTTCATTGATGCGATGTTATGAATCGTGACTCTGGCAATGACCTCTGCGCTAGAGTTCTTTAAGAACTGGTTGCTCCAAAATGCTATTTTAGTAAATTATTAACAAATCAAGAAATAATAACGTTTAATAGAGAAGTTTTGCTGTACATAATGCATTAATATTAAACTTACATTAATAACAGAAATCTCGATGTTTTGCCGAGTCGCATAAAACCGTGCGAAGCAGGGGCGGGTCGCTAGTATCTCTATAAAATAACCCATCCAATATTTTCACGCACAATGGTCCACATGAAGGACTAAGTGCGGAAACCAAACCCGCTAACATAGAACATAGAACCCATCCAATATTCAATGCGCATGATATTAAATGAAGAGAAAAGTAAAGCAAAGCAGTGTGTAACACGAAATCCTGCAGTGCAAAACTGCAAATACCTTGATTGATGTAAATTGGCCTCTGAATAGCGTGTCTAAATTGGTGCAGTAGATTGGACAACTGTGTAGCAAAACTAGCACAGATATAATCAAAAATGTACAAGACGATGAAACATGGACCAAAAGACGAATAGTTATGAACGATGCGGTTCATGCAACACAGCTAAGAGGAAATGCCCAAAACAGGCGAAATTAATGATAGTAATGCAGTATTTTATTCATTCCACGAAGAATCTGTCAATGATGTTATATAATTCAATTAAACATTGATGGAAGACGACACTATCTGGCTATTTTATGGTCGACTCAATAACTTGTAAGGCTCAGACATGGCAATCTGTCGCAATTTATGCGCTGTTGACCTTTACACTGCACTTATCGCTGTAATATACAATGTAGACATAACTCCTGATAATAAGTATGGTGGTTTCATTTGTAAACAATAAACGACTTACTAGTTTTTAACGTTTACTTCACGGCACCTGTTAGTTGACTTTAACGACAGTGACTCATAAAACTTACAATCCTATGTCTTCGATCTACTGATCGGCGGGTTTACTCTTTTCACGCGTGTCAACAATCCTTTGACCTCAATCGACCTTAACAACATGCACAAAATGCTAAGCATTTCATCGGCATCAGAGATTACCATCTTAGTAGGACTAGATCAGCAGATTAGGTAGAACATCAATGAAATGTGAGCAGTGAATGAGAAATCACTGAATAAAGAATCTTTTCTAAAGATACCGCAGCGCAGATACGTCAACGAGTACAGGGAATAAAGACGCCTACGATCGTCTACGGAGTGACGTCAGCCAATAGAGAGAACCAGTCTGAATGTACTACGTCATACATCTCCCGATGACGTAAAAGGCGCTCGTTTAGATCCCGGGCCCTTATTGATCTGAGATTATGAACATCAGAAAGTCTGTGATTAAATAAACTACAGTAGAACTTATAAATAGGAGTCTTGTTATGGAAGCTAGTAAAAAATAATTACGAAACAAATAAAAGCTGATTGAAATCGTCAGAGAATTTTGGCTGACGTCGCGTTTTAATGAAATTGTGTTTTTAACCTACGTCCAAAAAAGAGGAGGTTATATTATGTTCGTCTAAAAGTTCTATTTTTTTATGTATGTTCATTGTTCACCGATTGCTCCGTTAATTGTGGACTGATTTAGTAAATATTTTTTTTGTTTATAAGGGTATGCTCCCGAGGTGGTCCCATCCCATCGTCACTAAGTCAGAATCTGATTAGGTAATCCCATGGAAATCAAGAGAAATCCTCAAATTTTATAGGCACACCCATAGCGACTTGGGTATTTTTTTTTATAGTAACTCGTGCTGTTGCTCTCGGAAAGCAGCATTTGGTGAAGCGGGACAGATGATGAAGAAAACAGATGGCCACCTGAAATACTTAATAATAAGTATTTCACGGGTTGCGATTCGATTAGGTACTTTAGTATGGTTGCTAAGCAATATATGCTCGTCACAATGCATATGGTGACCTGGTTCTTACCAGGCGAACTCCTCAACGCATCGGGAAAAGCAATATTAGACTATTACCTATTAACTTAAGACACACAAACTGACCCACTAAAAGGTGAAAAATAAAAAACTATTACAAAAAAAACAGACTTGCAAAAAAAAACACTACAAAGTGAAAAATAACTTTAATTTCGAAATATGGCGGCAAAAAACTAAAATACAGATACAAAGTCACCGACTTTCGAAATTAAAGTTACTTACTTTTCACTTTGTAGCGTTTTTTTTTTT
Source organism: Tiliacea aurago (assembly GCA_948098905.1). Lineage (NCBI taxonomy): Eukaryota > Metazoa > Arthropoda > Insecta > Lepidoptera > Noctuidae > Tiliacea > Tiliacea aurago. The sequence continues at coordinate 1,402,677 of OX402583.1, read as the reverse complement.
TTTAATATTGCGATGTTTTTTATTTCCAAGATTATATTTTGCTTGTCCGGTAGCAAACGGTCCAAAATGGGTGATTAAAGACGTATTGAACAATACATTCTGGAAATAACCATAGAATAAGATAAGCAATAAAGTGATAATTTTTTCGTTGCACTAATTGTACAAGCGTAAACTTACTCCCACTACGCAAAAACCTTGCCAAGTTACGTGCCGGCGACTATATCCCTCTTAAGGCGACGAAAATCAACTTTTAATGATTTTATACTGAAGATCACGTAACGTGATTTGAAAAAAATATAATGTTAAATTAGAGCATTTTCTCAATAACTTAATATGTGAATATTTTAGATATGTTTATATATTACCTAGTGAAATTTATTTGTAAAGTTATGTCTAACGCGGATAAAAAACTGAGAATTGCGCAAAATCTACCTAGCGTATTTTTCTGAAACATTCACCAATTTAAAGATAATTTAATTATTGATCTTTTAGTATACGCATTTTATTAAAATACCTTTTGTTTTGTGTATAATAAACTAATCATGCGTCAAATTGGGGACAGCGCTCCTTGATGGGCGAGTCCTATTACTGGCTGAACGTACGACGCGTTGCGTGAGCTCAGTACAGAACACGCAAGCTAACCACTCAAGGTCACTGGCATATGTCTCCGTCTTAAGGCGAGGCTGGAGGAGCGGTTGATAGCTAAATGAATGAGCATATGCGTAACCTTCAACCTTAGACCCCATCTTCCAATCAAAAGACAGAAAGTGTTTGTGTTATGTGAATTTCAATGTTTGCAAACGCACCCACAATACAGGAGAAATTCCTAGTGTGGGGCAACGTTTAATAACTACGAGTGAAAGAGCGTGTGAATTGTAACAGAATGACAATAATGCCATATTCTTTTACATAATATATCAAATACCAAAAAGACACTGTTACTAAGGTTAAGAAAATACCACCGAATAAGGACCTCCAAAATACTCCCATTTGGCAAAACAGATTGTCTATTGTCATTGAGACCTCATGATGTTAAATGGAAGCCAGAGATAGTTCCTTGAAATTCTGACAAATAAGTAGAAAATCACGTGTGGGACGGACGGGCAAATGAAAATAGTACTAGTAACAGGTAGCAGGAAAGGTAGAAAATCAAAATGTCATGGATCAAAATCTGTGAACAATGAATAAAATATCCATAATAAACATGTCATTCTGCTGAGTGCAGACTTATTTATCGATGTTTCTTAAAAAATCAAAACCGGTTACAATACATGTCTGTTTGAAATTAAAATAAGTTTACGATTAAAAATAAAGTCAAGTTATTAAGACGCTGACAACAGGTAAAACACTGTCACTGTCAGACTGCATAAAAAAGAAAGAGAAGCGCGATGACACAACGCTGGAAATTTATTGCAAAATATGAAGCAATTATTTATTTACTCAAAAATGAGTTGCGTAATCGAAAATAAAAAACAACCAAGTTCTGCATACAAATAAGACGATCTTGTTATTAATTAAATACCAACCGGACGTTGATATTTAATTCAGATATTTTGGATTTGAAACTCAAAGTAAAGGGTTAGTTTACCGTAAACTTGTATCGAGATTTTTTTTCTAAATGTGTTTTAGCAACAACCAAGTTTTGAGAAATATGTTCAAGAATAACATATATTTTTTTCCGCTACCACAAACTATATTAGATTAGGCAATTTCTTTGTTTAAGACAAGCCTACTTTTATCATTTGCCTCATGTCAGCGCCTTAATAGGAAAATGTTAAGGTCTCATAATCCAAGCTCATGTTGCTCGGCTTTGCACATCCATCCAGTACAACGAAGTTCTACATGCACATTGCACATCCATCCAGTACAACGAAGTTCTAGTATGCACATTGCACATCCATCCAGTACATCGAAGTTCTACATTACACATTGCATTGCACATCCATCCAGTACAACGAAGTTCTACATACACATTGCACATCCATCCAGTACAACGAAGTTCTAGTATGCACATTGCACATCCATCCAGTACATCGAAGTTCTACATTACACATTGCATTGCACATCCATCCAGTACAACGAAGTTCTACATACACATTGCACATCCATCCAGTACAACGAAGTTCTAGTATGCACATTGCACATCCATCCAGTACATCGAAGTTCTACATTACACATTGCATTGCACATCCATCCAGTACAACGAAGTTCTACATGCACATTGCACATCCATCCAGTACAACGAAGTTCTAGTATGCACATTGCACATCCATCCAGTACATCGAAGTTCTACATTACACATTGCATTGCACATCCATCCAGTACAACGAAGTTCTACATACACATTGCACATCCATCCAGTACAACGAAGTTCTAGTATGCACATTGCACATCCATCCAGTACATCGAAGTTCTACATTACACATTGCATTGCACATCCATCCAGTACAACGAAGTTCTACATGCACATTGCACATCCATCCAGTACAACGAAGTTCTACATGCACATTGCACATCCATCCAGTACATCGAAGTTCTACATTACACATTGCATTGCACATCCATCCAGTACAACGAAGTTCTACATACACATTGCACATCCATCCAGTACAACGAAGTTCTACATACACATTGCACATCCATCCAGTACAACGAAGTTCTACATACACATTGCACATCCATCCAGTACAACGAAGTTCTACATACACATTGCACATCCATCCAGTACAACGAAGTTCTACATGCACATTGCACATCCATCCAGTACAACGAAGTTCTACATGCACATTGCACATCCATCCAGTCCAACGAAGTTCTACATGCACATTGCACATCCATCCAGTACATCGAAGTTCTACATTACACATTGCATTGCACATCCATCCAGTACAACGAAGTTCTACATGCACATAATGCACATCCATCCAGTACTTACAATTCGAAAATAACTCTGTCTGTCTGCTACGGTGCTACCTTTCTGCGTCTTTACGACCGGAAGGATTTGGATGAAATTTGGCACACAGTTATACCATGACCTGGGTTAGGAGTTGATTTTTATCACGGTAGTAAGTTCCCGTGGGATAATTTCAAACCGTGTTTCAACACGTGGGCGAAGCCGCCGGCAAAAGCTAGTATTTCATAAAAAGCTAAAGGATGAGGTTCTGAAAGCGATGAGCCTTATTTTCGAAGACAGAAAATCTGTGAATGTTGAAGTAAAGGAAGATGGGCTAGCATTTTGGCATCTTTACCTACTTCCGGTGGAACCAAAGAATACCAATATTCTCCAGCGTTAGAGGTGGTATGGTCGCAAATAATTTAATGTTTTGTGTTTCGTAATGTTAATTACTTTCCATAGGTTTATAATCAAGTTTTTCTAAGTGAACAACAGACAGCTGTGCTTCTGAGGAGTTTGTTTCGCCACTTCTTCCCAGCTAAAGCACTAGTAAGTGGTGAAGGGCAGGCGTTTTTGGGGACTGTCTTATGTAATGTTGAAAAATGCTGATTCTCAGTCTAGTTTGAATAAATTACTTTTTTTTTAACCTTCTTCGAGGAATCTGGTAGACAATATTGGATGCCGGCCACACTATATTATGTTGTCGTATCGAGTTTACGTGGGGAAGGAAAGCTACCAGCAGCGAGGTGTTAATTTTTGTAAGAGAAGCCGAAACGATGCCGGATTTAACTTTCTTATCAAAAAGTAAAAAATAATGTATTAACTTAAAAATAACAGTACTTATTTCCTTTACTGAATTTAAAACCATCACCATCAAAAGGCGCTATCACTACGCAAACAAAACTTTCAATGTTTTACAGAAATAAACTCAAGTATTATGTCATATATCATACTAAAATTATTATAGGAATGTAAAGAATGGAATACAACACAGTTGAACAAGTGAAAACTAAATAAAATGTGCAATATTCCTCCATCTCGTTCTCGCTGACGCATTTTGTTTGACGCTGACAACACATTGGAAGTGCCATTTTTGTTACTTTTGACCTTCAACAAGTGCCGGCTCCCGGTCCAATTTGGACAATTTGTTTTGTTCGGAGGAATGAATCAAACATCGAAATTACAATAGCGACATGTTAGACGGTACTCCTAAGTGGTGACAATAAAAGATAGCAGTACATGAACAAGTGATTGCGCTAGAAAATAACCCTTATTATAATGCACAGATGCCTTACTGAACTCGTACTGCATACAAATGACCCCTTATTAGTTTTATTCACAAATCTGAATTTATAAGCGAGCACATTGTATGCGTGTACATTATGATGAGTTATAATTTAAGCCTACCCGCTATACTTTGTTGTATGCAACAAAGATGTATGGCAAAATAAACCTGCCATTTGCCAACGACATTAATTTATGTAGAGTTGGTGACACATTGATTAGAAGCAATAGGGAAGTGGATAATATTTTGATGTCGCAGGTTCGCGCAGAGTTTCCCATACTGCCCTATGGTAGTTTGCGACACCTCACTGCACCTGGCTGCGGTTCGCTGGTACAGTAGGTTTGACTTGAGCCTACCGCACACTTGACTAATTTTATCTGTTAAGCTAAATGTGTCGATGGCATGTCACTCACTATAGTCAACATGATTTTTGTTGTGAAAGGAAACTATCTCCAGAACAAGGCGTCGACGTTCAGGAAAATATAATAATATAAATGACTCACATTAGTAACAAAGGTGATATAGTAAATAGCCATTACAGGTGAAATAAACAACAAAGCAGTAACAGTTACAAAAAACTGCTAACTTTGATCGACAATTTATTTTAAACAAGGCACAGGCAGAAGTCTACCTGTACCTTGAAAAGGACTTATGTATGACCGTTTTCACAAACACAAGTTCTAAATAACTACAACATGCAATCATATTTAGGCATTACATTTAGGTGTCGCTTAGTGTTAGTGAAAACGATTGGGGTGTAATAGGTACATAAGGGTTCGAATGAAACCTAAGGTTTCATGCTTAAAAGCTCCCTTTGCATAATTTAAAATGTCTTTGAAATTATTTTTTAAGTTGGTGTGGTAATGTTCTGTTTGCATGTTCAGAGTTTCAGACTATTAAAAATAAATGAGATTTAATGCCAGGGTTTGTAACCCTATTTTTAGCAAACAGAAAGGGTGGTATCTAAAATTAGAAAATATTATTTGTACGCATATTATTCGGGCATAAAATGTGTAAGGAAGGAATATGAATTTTATTACTTAGTAAAAAGTGATAAATTCAACATAGCCCGAAGAATTGCCAAGCTTAAGTGGCAGTGGGCAGGGCACATTGCTTGCAGAACTGGTGGCTGATAGGGCCGAAAGGTTCTGGAGTGGCGACCGTGTTCCGGATGACGTAGCATTGGAAGGCCTCCTACAACGTGGACCGATGACCTTGTGAAGGCCGCAAGTATCCGCTGGATGCGGGAAGCACAGAACAGGTCGAAGTGGCGATGCTTAGGGGAGGCCTATGTCCAGCAGTGGACGTCTTTCGGCTGAAATTATGATGATGATAAACTCAATAAATGAAAAAAAATAAGAAAGAAACAAGTTGTCTGTGTTCAATATTGTAACTGACTCATGTTCCGAGCAAATTAAGATTACAGATTTTTAATACTAATATTCAGTCATTTACATAAAACTAAGTAGGTACGGGCAACTCATTTATTACAATAAGTTTAAGGTCACAACTAATAATGCGAATGTTTTACTCTAAGTAGTTGTGATGCTTTAGAAAATAAGAATCTTTAGAATTAATGTGATGTCAATCTGGCACAGAAATTGAACTTACTTTTTAAGAATATTTTAATCATTTCGGATTTTTGTATTTGTTCATGTTTGAAATAATGCATTTAAAATATAAGTACCTAAAGTTATTTACCAAGTACCATTTACTTATTTAAAATCTTGTTTTTTCTTCATTTCTAAGCGAACTAGCAAAGCAATCATATTTTACAATTCTCTATCACAGGTGGTGTAAAATGTGTCACCAGTCTTCAAATTATAGATAAAATTAAATAAAAACATACCTAAATACTGAATGAAGTTTTTTATCATCTCCTCGAAATTGTCCATAATTAATGCCAATATAAAATGAGTTTCGTTAGCACTTTATGACTACACTTCGGGCTACCACTCTATCCTCGCAGGATTGCAGCTGCAGACTAACTGCCATAACTTCTCCCACCAAATAGTTAGGTCAGATGTCCAACACAAGAGATAACAAGTCACCCACACATGGGTGGCTAACTGGCTACCAAAACAAAAATAGGGAAATCCGAATTTGCAGTAAACATTGTTGTGTTCGTTTTTTATCCCACATTGATTGGTCTAGGCTTTTCACCGCTCCCCATTTTGTGCAAGTGTTTGTAGTGTGAGCGTATTATGCGCAAGAGACTGAGCCAGGTTGAAAGTTTATCTTTATAATACCTTTTGTTTTATAATAATAAATTATGTGAAAAAAGATGAGAAGGTGGTGTGTGTGATTTTGAAGTAGGTATTATGAATATTGATACCACAATAATAGGAAATGATGGATTGATGATTGATTAATTGAAAGACAAAAATATTCTATTTGGATGATTAGTTTAAACTTATCATCACAGAGCAATGAGAAACAATTATTTATTGATCTTGACCCAAATGTAAGTACTTAGATCAAAGGTTACCGTACCTACTCATTTTATCTTGTGACCTGTGATGCCAGCTGTCATCCACAAAACAAATTTTCTATTAACCAATGATACAGTGGATCTGCAGCTGTAACCCGCGAAATTCAAATTTTGGTTGAAAACAGGTTGTATCTTGATTGATTAAAATAATTATCATTTGCGACTATAACAGATATGTATTTACAGAATTAGAATGATTACAATCATTATGTACATCTCTCTAAGTTTGATTTGTCCCATTAAATTACTTTTCCATAAACTCATGACATTCTAACAAGGGGAACAAATTTAACGTAAAGAGATGTATTCATTAATGATTCTAATGATAATAATTCTGTAAATAAATACCTATTATCTGTTATAGTTTTATGTTTAATAAGTTCCACAAAGTCATGAATGCATGAAAAATTTTCAATGATTCATTGGAACAAATCTAACTTTACAATAACATTTGCATCCAAGTTTAGCCATATTCTTAAATTGAGAGATCATTAATAGGTTTCGAACCTCAAATGGAAAAAAGTACTTAGGTACTTATGTACGTATTTAAAATAGCAACATACTTAAATAAAATTTAGATAAAAAAAATAGTGTAATTTACAGTCACATGTTTTTAGTAGATGTATGTCAGTGCGGTACACTGCCTAAGTAATACAGGTGATATGTTTTTAGTAGGTAGGTATGTCAGTTCAATACCCTGCATAAGTAACAAATCTCCTGTATTATGTTAATGACACCTACTGAAGTACTGTTATCTAGGATGAAAGATTACAATGAAATCTCTCTAATTGGTAGGAAACTATCAAATAGCTATTTTGGCATATTACTTACTAATAGCAATTAATTATTTAAGTTATTTATTTATCTGCTTTTTGCTTCTTTAACCTTTTCAGCAGATAGGTATGGCCTGATTACAAAAAATTGTTTTTAAGCATAAATAAATCAAACAAAACATTATTTTCACCTACCAATTCTACTGACAAAAAAAAAACAACCAGCATTTCTATGCCAATAGCCACGAAAACATTGGTTGATATTATTTGTTTCCATTCTGCTTCTAAGAAATCGAGTTATCATGCTGGTGAGTCATAATGGCGTTTGCTTGTTGAGATGATTAAGTATAATATTACTTTTCTTACAGACATAATTTAATTGAAAATTTTATGCCCAATTTCATATCCTACTGTGATCAACTGATCACTTAGACCATCACAGTCCTGTAAGGAACTAAATAAATAAGTAAATGCCCTTACTACACATTGCCTTGCGAGATATTTTATTAACACATTGATGATTTACCAAGAAGCTTAATACCTTTGTATATTTCATAGATTCGGAACTCGTAATAAATTATGGGCTTAGTGCTTCCTAGTGTCTTGTAATATTTATTTTGAAAATAAACATTACAAGACACGTGACTGAACATTATGACATGAATAATAAGAAACAAAAACCATGAACATTTTAACTCAGACACACAAGTTTAACTCAGTACCTATTCTATTAGCGTTTTCTCAATTAAATAGAAAAGGTTCATGAATAACATTGGAAAGTACCAACTTTACATTTACAAAAACACACTCACTGTATGAAACATATTTGTAAAATTATGCATGAAATGCGATGTGGGTACATCATTTCCTATAAATGAGGTCATGCAACTAGTGTGAAAATGTGTCTCTCACATTTTTATGCATCACATTCTACCTTTGCAAATCAATCCATTTTTATTGTTTAGATTAGGTACATACGTTCATTGCATTTAAATTAATTTCGCTGAGCAGAATTATTTTTAACAGTCGGCAGTCAGAACTTGAACACTAGTCTACTTTTTTAAAATCTTTAATACTTTGTATCTATTGTAGTGAAGTAATTTTATTATAGGTACAGATGCCAGCACATCAAGCTGCTACAATCTGTCAAATTTCTTTAATAGATTTTCAACTTTATCCCTACAGCTTATGGTTCAAGGTTGATTGGGAAAATTTTACAGTTTCGGGTAGCTTGTCCTGCTGGCGTCTGTACATGGTTTTCACATACTTAATTATAATTATTTTTATGTCACCATAATATAATTATGAACTTCCGTTAGATTATAATCTATCGGTATTATTTCCACTAGATTATAAACTGTCGAAAAATCGTGAATGGCCACAAACCATTTACGCATTATTTTTCGATAGTATAAAATCTATGCTTATGAAACCGACAAATTGTGAACTGGTAACAAACTTGCTTGCGACGTAACGCACCTTGCGCTAATAGTAAATCGCCTGCCTAGCTCGCCCGCTGCCACGGCACCGCTCGCTTCGGTCTAGGTCTGCGGTTAGTCACAGTTCTAACCTAACCCATTTTACCCAGTTCACAGTTTTTCAACAGTTTACAATAGAATGGTTCTCACAATCATAAGGCGACATATTTATACAAAATAATATAAACATTAAAAAAAAAAATCAAAGAGAGAAACAAGAAGAAAACTACCTACTTAACTGGGTAGGTAAGTAGGTAATTTCACAAATTAGGTAGTTTGTATGGAAAAAAATGGGCTTGAAGGTTCATGCCCATTTTTTTCATACTTAACTAGGTACATAATATTTGGAAGTGGCTAGATTATTCTTTAAATTTTTGATATTTGATACAGCAAAGTTGCAACATTAAAATAATGAGTACTTATAAATTCAGTCACTGGAAGTATCTCATTGTAAGGAATTACAAAGTTTCAAACTATAACCAGAATAACAAAACTGAAAAATGATTGAATTTTCTTTGAACTATCAAAAGGTGTTTTTTTCTGGATTATTATTCCTGATAAGTTCAACTAAGTATGCTTAATTAATTATAATGCTTTTACTAGGTAGTAGTTGTAAAATTTGAAAGGAGGGTAGATTTATAATTTCAGAATAAAATGAGAAGATTTTGAACACAGATTAAAAACATCATCTGTCAAAACTCAAACCTGTCAAACTTTGACATTCGTTATAGAACAAACTCAAGTCCAATGATGCATTTTATGCAGTTGCAATGATATTAATTAATAAGATCATTTAAAAAATATTATGTAATTTGACTTTTGCATAAAGAAAAAGAACACATTATTTTGCAAATTAAATTACTTCTGAGTGGGTAGTTAACACGTAGGTATTTAGTGTATAGATTCTGCATAAATGATTATGTCCACAAATAATAGAAATGTTTATAAGTATGTGCACAGTGAGTGAGTATTAGAGTTTTGAACGAGTCAACGAAACTAGAAGCTAAAAATAGATCAAGGAACAGAAAAAAGTATTGACAAAATATTTAAGGCAGTGCAGAGGCAAAGAAGAGATTAAACTGTTTAATTAATGCATGAATTGAAACTACAATAAGGAAATAACAAAACGTACCTACATCGAAAGCAGATTTTATATATTTCCACAGTGAGCGGCCAGCTTTTAGGATATAAATAGAACATTACACTCACTCATCCACCCAGCTAACTAGAACATTAAGCTACAGATGTACTGGCTGAAAATGCACCAAAATTGACCAGACTAGGTTGAATGATCCGTGTCCTTTGATTTTAAAACTTTTAAGTGCAAACAACAAGTGCAATGACGGATGCGGATCGCCAGAAACAAAAATGTATGGCATAATACATGCATGTCGTACAGTTTACCTCCGCCGATGTCCATGGCACGGTAGTACGGTACGAATAGGCCGCGGGCCGCGGACACCTCACAGCGGTCCTTCCGCACGCGACAATATCAAAACGCACATTTATGATAACTTCGTCATAACTCGTTTCGTTTTAAAACATAACACTTCCCACTTTCAGTGTACTTTCATGAACTTTGAACGCACTAAACCTCACTTTTTAACTGAATACCGATCAACTGATTTGCAAACACACACGATGTACTTCACAAATTGTAAACTATAGACGTACCTCCAGCATGAATGATCCTATAATAATAACTGTGAACTGTTTCTTCGCTCTCGCTCGGCCAAGGAACTAGTTATCAAGGTCTCTCGTCTCGACGCTGAGTACTTCCAAGAATTGTCACAGATTAAATGTCGCGAACTCTAAGACTGCATTGTTAACGCGCGGCACTAATTTTGATAACTTCGGTTAATTAAATAAGTAAAAACTATTCAGGTAACGAACGTATCGTAGTGAAGTAACACTACTCCGGTTAGTGAACGTCAAAAACTAATGATAAATCGTTGCTATGTGTGTGCGTGGCGACTCGACATCACACTAACAACAACTGCCAGCGATTGGCCGCGATCAGTCGAACAGTCACATGGCGGCCGTGTGACGTACGCAGCCATGGCGCATGCGTATGGTGAATTATAAACTTTATTTCGCGAGTGCGAGCGACAAAGAAATAGCGGTCGTACTATTCACTCGCCACTGACAAGTGACAGAGTATCGGTGATAAATGAATTCCCGCCAAAATTAAAATAATATTATTTTATTACAAACATTGCTAAAATTAATTACTTTTGCAAATAGGGAAAGAGGTGATTAATGTATCAAGGTGAGATGGTATATGGCTACATCTATAAAATCAGAGGGAACATTTTAGGATCTCGCCTCGAATTAAGTTCTCTAGTATAGCATTAGGCGTTTTCAGATGTTTTTATAGTTCTGAATATTTTTACACCTTTATTTTATTTTGACCAGGTGCAAGTGCACCCTCTTGGTTCTAAATAAGTAAGTAATAATATACCATTGAAGATCCGACTAATACGACACAAATAATCAGAAATCATGTTTAAGTAAGTTTATGAACATTTTATAATTTTACCACAGTGAATGACAGCACGGTTGGCGCAGTTAGTTAAGCGATTGACTGCTGCGCTGCGTGTCGGGTGTTCGATTCCCACACGGAACAAATATTTGTATGACCTACAAGTAGTTGTTCCGGGTCTGGCTGTTTGTGTATGTGAATTTAAATGTTTGTAAACGCACCCACAATACAGGAGAAATTCCTAGTGTGGGGCAACGTTTTAAAAAAAAACAAAAACAAACAAAACAAACAAACAATGACGGTGCCGGTGCAACAAAAGTTCGAACGTATAATAGACTTAAGCTAGCTTAGGTTATCACTGTTCGGGGATCGCGGAAGTCGCATTTGATCCCATTGATCCGCGGGATCCGCGGTGCCAGGGTGGGGAAGGGAACACTAACACTGGGGTTGTTTTTAGTCAGTAAGAGTCTGACAGACCCCTCCGCCCGCCCCAGGGCAAAGGACATCCATGAGTATTTTACGAGAACAAAAAAAAAAGGGTTGTCACTGTTATCAGTATCATTTACCGGAATCAGAAATCACCTGTAAATAATTTGTTTGCAGAGAATAGTGAGTCCCTGTGAAAATACTTATGAATAGCCAACAACTGAAAGATGAGTCAGCAATTATAATGTAATGCTAAGAGTCCAATTTTCTCACAAGTTTAGTATGAGTCACCAAACTCACCAATCTGAATAATACCGTGGGGGGTGGGGTATTGCGTCTCAATTTCAGGATGTTTCAGTAAGCTCGACCGGTGAGTCACCACCCCTAGGGTGCGTTACGCATTCTATAGCAGAATAACGATATTTTGGGGATGGGTACGGCCAGTCGTAAATGCTGAATGAAATTGTTTCATTGAAGAAGTTTTGTGGATGGTGGGTTGGGTAAATACACCTCGAAAACCTTGGAATAACTTATGGATGGTTTTGCAAGCACGCACCCTTGATTCACTGAAACTTCTTATTGTTACATATTGATAAAATAATCAAATTCATCAGCATGCCTGCAAACTCAAAGCATTTATTTCAATTAAACCATTTAATGGCAATTTTAAATTGTGAAGGAGTCGGTCAGTCAGAAATATAGTAGTAGGACTTATGGAGAAGAACTGGCGAGATTCTCCATGGACACTCTTTAAAATTATATTGTTATAAAATATCAGTTAAGTATATCATTAATATTGAATTTACAATTAATGTGAGGACGATGTAAAAAAAGACGTACACGTTAAAGCGTTCAGAGTACAGCAAATAGAAACCGGCGCCCGTTCACGAACATGACGCATGGATCAACACCATTCATCTCTTTTTTTTTTTGTAACGTTTAAATCAATACCTCATTACGGATGCCTCTACGTCTGAAACGTCGTTGAACTAATCGGTCCCTATTTCTAGTACTATAATTATGTCTTTCACCTCTTTTACTTACTAAAAACATACAATGTAGATTTGCTCCGCAGAAAGTAGTATTTTCAAGGTATGGTTTAAGAAGACTGATTTCACACTCGCTATACATGAAGTGTCTTTTATATCCAAACCTCGTATTTAACCTATCAAGCCTTAAGAGTTAACAGAAAAAAATACAGCAGAATAAATAATTATTGAGATCTAATACCAGAAGACACCTGATACCAGAAAAACTTATTGAAAACAAATTGAAACACTGTCAGAAAATTCGTAGCCTAGTCAAATATCAAATTAGATGTTCGGTTTCGTTAAGGCGCAGATATATGATTTTAGTGATTTTTAAATCTGTTAATACGCCTTCATATAATGCAAGTAAGTTATGCAAAAAATTAACGCATACACATCAATTCTATATATTTATGTGAATATTTAAGTATTGTAGTTTATTACTTTATGACGTAATTCAGGAAGTAATGTCTACTCAATGCATTATAAACGATATTACTTTCAAACTACTAAAGATATTTTCATGTTTTTTTTTTGTATGAATAGAATGTTTTATTATCTATAATTCTATCTGTGATTTTTTTCAAATATTCATATTTTCGTTACCAAAAATAAATATTCCCTATGAAAGTTAATGGTTGCGCGGCGTGAGCGCGTCGTGCATTTGTATGGCCAAGGTCAACGGCGATTATTTGACCCTTAATCAAAATTACAAAAAATCACTAGAATTTCCACTGGCTTTCAGATAGAAAGTCACAAACATGGTTCAAAAGCTTTGCGTCTACGCAACGTAGCGCCGCGCGCCGCTACGGCGTAGCTCTCACAGTACTACGGGCGACCCGCGTTGCCTTATATTGTTGAACCCTCTGATAATATTGATAAGATAGGATGTGCTTTATAATTTACGTAGGGGGATTGCGCAGGGGAACTCTGTCTGTTGATGGACCTAACCATAAATTAAACCAAAGCCCCAAAAAACAAAAGTTTAAAAATAACCCTTTATAGATTTCCAGCAGCTGACATTTATATCCTTTCCCAGACAAATTACAAAACACCCACCCACACGCATTCTATTTTTGTCCTGCCGCCTACGGCCTACCCCAACCCTCAAAAGGTACCTACAGAAGTAAAGTTATTCAAAAACATTCAGTTATGAGTCAGCGGCGGCGGCGGACTGACGCGCCTGGTTGTGTTGCGTGAGGCGCCTCGCCCAGGCCGTGCCGCCGCCCGCGCCGCTCAGCCTTCTAGCCAAACGCTAAATTAGCCCGACCCTCCCTTTGTGCCCCCTGTTACTTGTATTATTTAATATTTAAGCTTTTTTGTTGCACGTTGGACTGCCATGTGCGTGTATTTTAAACTCGTATAAGACGCAACTGAGAAATAGAAAACTTGAGAATAACTTACTTGATATTTTTTTTCTTTAATAGAGCAGCTTCTAAAGTATGTATAGAGCGAAATAGGAAGAAAGATTTCTACCGAAGTCAAGTTTAATAAAGATAGGATTTTTTTTTACTTAATTGAGATCAAACAGTGTGATAAACAGTTGCATCGTTAGAATGTATGGTGCAGTTGTGGTCCAATGCAAAACACAACAGCGACCACTGCACTATGAGTAGTCAGCACCTTACGCTAATTGCGGCATTTGAGTCACCATGTCTTATAATTCGAGAGAAGAGAAAAAATGGCTGAAATTCAGTTTTTCTTTTACCAGTCAGCAGGTTAGCAGTCAGCTCTACATCTCCTATCCTTCGTAAGATGAAACAGTTGCGTAGCAATCGCGACTCCGGTCCTTCTTCAACTTTCTTAACCAACCAAAACATGGAATCGGTGGGCAAATCAAATGCTATTAACCCTACACTTATTATTTGTAGGCATGGGTAATAAGCTACCTGATATTCTACAAAAAGGAGTCATAAAACCGATGGCACCTGTAGTTCCAAGTTCCTTGTCCCATGCGTCACGCAGTCGGCGACACGTGGACTGGCGCCGCGCCGCCGCGCGCCGCCACCGCGCCGGTAGTGGCGGCCTCGCTGATCGTCGCCACACGCAATGATAGCCAAGGGGTACAGTTAAAGGCAAAAATATGTACAGGACCTTAAATCATCAACATCATCCAGGCAGGGGCCTGAGGATGATGTTGATGATTTTAGAACGGGCACGACGCAGCATGTCCTTTTTCTTCCATGAGTAGAGATATACGAGGAAGTCTAAGGCCCGTATTACAGAACGTCACTCAATACTCAAGCATTACTTAAAACTAGTTTGAACCAATCAAATGGCTTGAATCTAGATTTAAGTAATGCTTGAGTATTGAGTGACGTTCTGTAATACGGGCCTAAAAGTGGGATCGGTGATTGAAAAATTGTGTGGAAATCGGTTGTCATGGTACGCATAAGATTCGGAGGTATGAGGATAATGTCGTGCGGAAAGTTTTGACTACCAATGTAAATGGCTATAAGAGTAGGGGAAGACCAAACAAAACGATGAATGTACCTATTGTCGGAAAGATGATAAGGCAGAAGAAATGCTGCGCCGAGGCAAAAATATCCTCAAAACACATTGGGATGAAGGATGATAGTCAAGGGCAAAGATGTCCTACTTACTTTAGACTCCTACTTATCTACACCCTAGATGACATTCTACTACGTGTACGTAATTCTGCTAAAGTAGATACTGAAGTAAATAAATCTACGCATATAATAAAACCGGCCAAGTGCGTGTTGCATAAGTAAGTCAGGCCCTTCATTTGATTGACTATCTACATATTAATTTACTAGCATTTCCGACCAACTCGCTTCGATACGATCAAATTTTTGTTGCAAATCTAGTTCCATTGGGTGTTAAATTGTTAAGTGAGTTTGCAATCACCTTATTTTAGCTATTTCGTTATTGCTTTAAACTTAGCGGTACACCGCCGCGCAGGGCCGGATTCAGAGGTGTGGAGGCCCTGGGGCAACCAAGAAGTGGAGGTCCCTAAAATATATTTAGAACTGACAAAAAAAAAACTACTTAAAAAGGTACCTTGTTAATGTGAATTTTTTTTTCTTTGATACACAATCAATCTGCCCGCCTTTCCCCAACAATGTTGGGGTCGGCTTCCAGTCTAACCGGATGCAGCAGAATACCAGTATTTACATGGAACGACCACCTATCTGAGAGCCCCTGTTGCCCTGCCCTAAATCCGGCCCTGCCGCCGCGACATTATAGCGCCATTTCGATGAGCAAACCGTGTCGTGCCATCCATCAATTTCTATAATTAAAATATATATAGGTATTACTCAATCGAATATGATGGCTCAAGGATAGGTATTATTTTTGACTTTTTAAATGTTCAGTTTTGCGTTGGGAGTTTTTTAAATTTTAAATTTAATTTTAAATTGTATAATTAAATTAGTTATACATAATTATACAACATGCCAAATTACAGCTTTCTAGTACTAAGAGTCTCTGAGCCAAGCCGCGGACACTGCGGACAGACAGAGAGACAGACGGACATGGCGAAACTATAAGGGTTCTTTATTGACTACGGAACCCTAAAAATGAAATGCTGTTCGTTGGTAAGCGCTGTTGGTTGAGAACGCCTGGACCGATTTAGGTTTTTTGTTTTAAAATGTTCGTAATAGTCAGATTTTACGGTAAGAAAAATTGGAATAGCTGAACGTTAGTTTTTATATGCAATTATTGTTTCGACAGGACGTCCGTTAGCTAGTAAATAAATCATTATTATTATTAAGCTTTGTGCATAACATAATTAGTATCTTCGCACACATGATTTTATGAATTAATTAAACTCATGAGTTCGCTTTTGCTAATAAATTGTAAAAAGTTTTGCTCTCGACTGTACACTAGGGGACATGTGTATGTACTCCATAATAATTATGCCTTTATAATAACCTTGTAAAAGCTTTGTTGCTCGACAAACTCCAACTACAATGGTAATTGAGTGTAAAACGTATGGTAAATATATTAATGTGGGAAGCTTCGGTCATGGATCAACTGCTGGTAATTAGAAAATTATAGGAGCGGGCTTGCAATTGAAGCTTGCAATAAAAAAATGAAAAACATACTTTGTATGATCTACGTTTGCTATAGGTAAGCACCGGTTGCATTTAAGTAGCGAATGCACATTACACCAGTTAGGTAACTTACTAACGAGTTTCCAGCTCCAAAGGTATTCTATCGGAATTCATTTTATTGTAGTTACTTTTTATTTTGAAACCGTTGCTGTATCAACAAGCCTATTTGCGAAACCGTAGCTGTATCAAAATGCCATTTGCGAAACTGTAGCTGTAGCTGTACCAAAAAGCCATTTCCGAAACCGTAGCTGTATCAACAAGCCATTTCCGAAACCGTAGCTGTATCAACAAGCCATTTCCGAAACCGTAGCTGTATCAACAAGCCATTTCCGAAACCGTAGCTGTATCAACAAGCCATTTCCGAAACCGTAGCTGTATCAACAAGCCATTTGCAAAACCGTAGCTGTATCAACAAGCCATTTGCGAAACCGTAGCTGTATCAACAAGCCATTTGCGAAACCGTAGCTGTATCAACAAGCCATTTCCGAAACCGTAGCTGTATCAACAAGCCATTTCCGAAACCGTAGCTGTATCAACAAGCCATTTCCGAAACCGTAGCTGTATCAACAAGCCATTTGCAAAACCGTAGCTGTATCAACAAGCCATTTGCGAAACCGTAGCTGTATCAACAAGCCTATTTGCGAAACCGTAGCTGTATCAAAATGCCATTTGCGAAACTGTAGCTGTAGCTGTACCAAAAAGCCATTTCCGAAACCGTAGCTGTATCAACAAGCCATTTCCGAAACCGTAGCTGTATCAACAAGCCATTTCCGAAACCGTAGCTGTATCAACAAGCCATTTCCGAAACCGTAGCTGTATCAACAAGCCATTTCCGAAACCGTAGCTGTATCAACAAGCCATTTGCAAAACCGTAGCTGTATCAACAAGCCATTTGCGAAACCGTAGCTGTATCAACAAGCCATTTGCGAAACCGTAGCTGTATCAAAAAGCCATTTGCGAAACCGTAGTTGTATCAACAAGCCATGTGCGAACATTCTGAGATTCTTTACTTCGAATAATAGTTTGGAAATAGTAAAAGTTGTGTCGCGTAGCACTAGCGTAGCGGATAAGCTGTTACAACCTCGTAGAACTACATAGTGCGTAGGCCTCGTAGCTCGTAGCAATGCAACCTCTTATTAGTTATTACTAACCTTTTTTCAACCCCAAAGCCGTAAACTCAAATAAAAATCAATCAAATATTCAAAAACATTTTCAAATCTATGTCGCCGAACTGTCATCACAATCAGAATCGCTTTTCAACCCAACATTGCTATACAAAAAAGTGCCGACAAATACTAAGAAATATTATAAAAGGGAATTCCAAGTGTAAAATGCCGGAACAACCAATCCAACAAATCAAGGTGCCTCGCAGCGTGTCGCCGGTCGCCAGGGCCGGTGCCGGAGACATATCGGAACGGGAATTGTCCCGGGAGCGACATAATTTGCAGACCACTCCGCCTGCGTGAGTCTTGCTTTGTTCATAACTTATTTCCAGTGCAAGGATGAATTTGCGGAGCGGCTCTTTAGCAAAAGTAGTGGTGACATGGTCACCATCATCTGTTGAAGGTAGAAAACTTCAACAGTCAAAGTCAAATTGTTTATTTCAAATAGGCATATAAGGCACTTTGGAACGTCATTATTTACAAAAAAATAGAATTGATTCTAGCCGCCCCTTCCAAAAGGTAGTTTCGTATGGAGAAGAATGGGCAAGAAACTCCACCGTTACTCTTTTAAAATCTTGTACAATATTTTTTAATGGTACATTAATTATATAATTATATGTGAAGACGATGCACCTAGAATAAAATTACTATACCACAATAGGTAATAAAAAGAGTTAAGAATGAAGCAATGACAGATAAATTAATTATGTGATAGATACATGGTGCTCACATATTTACATGTAAAAAATATATACGTTTTCCTAAAAAAATAACAATATCAGTGTGAGTTAAGGAACAGAGAGATTCAACTAGTTTTGGGTCGACACTCATGGGACACCTGACTTATACTGTGTAGGCTGAAGGCACCGTACCTAACATCACTTAGGTACCTTACAGCTGAACATCTTCAATTGACCGTGTTATTATGGGCGATCAACTCCGCCCCTAATACGACCCACTGATCCGATCCTGTACATCGAATACTCTATCTAGAGCTATACTACTATGAAAATAACATAAATTGTGTGCGTCCAAGCAAAAAGGGTCCAGTAATAGTGGGGTATTGAATTAAGATTAGATTCGGTCTCTAGAATAGTCAGTTGTTATTAGGGATTAAAAAAGTTAAAAAACCATTGATGTATTAAATAGGAAGATAGGCCACTCTCTAACATCACGTAAATATTAAATGGACCCGATGACGTGCGTCATGTGCTCGACAACCGAAATAGAGAGACATATTACGCGGGCTATAGCGGGAACGAGATAGCAATAATTGTCACTGTTACGTACCCATAACAACTCGGAAACAAACTACGATTCGGTTATTCCCCGCAAACCGAGAGTAATGTAGGTCGATTGTGTTTTTTCCTCTAATTTATGCGGTCCACATCGAGGAGCGCGTACCATAACTTCCTATTTTAATACATCAATGTAAAAAACTGTCACATTTTTTTTATCAGACATTTGAAGTTGAAACTCTGAAAAAGCTTGATTTTAGAAAAAGCATTTTCGACATTCCGACCGATGCTGCACTGGTAGGTAGGTACCTTTTTACTAAACTGGTTCATCGAAATATCGTAGAAAGTGATTTACTTCATGAACTTGTAGATAATTGAGCATTAATTAATTAAAATCGCGAAAAGCATTTTTCATCCAACTTTGTAAAACTGCGTATATCTCAGAAACTAAATGCTGAGAACTGGACCCTAGTCACAACAAAAGTAAAAGCTTCCGTAGCTGTCTCCGCTACAAGGTGGCTACGCAACGACTACGAGCGGGCTACGGCTACGCAAGTAGGTACAACTATTTCATACAATTATGTACGTGCCTAAGTATTTAGCAAAAAATAAATAAATAGATGGACACATTAATGCAACAGATTGTTTAAAAAAAAACCGGCTAGGTGCGTATACGTATGTACCTAATGGCAGTAGTACTTATATCGAAATTAAAAAGAAAACTATCACAGCTAAGTAGGCTTTACAAGTTAACGAATAATAGTCGATCAACTTACATTTTCAGTTGGAGAAGTGACCGTGACGTAGTTATATCAATGTATGCAGTATGGGAGAACATGTTTTTCAATACATTTCCTCGAAAACTGGTTCATATCGCACCACGATTAGGTTTACAATGCAATGTATTTCACACACGTGCGATTTTTTTTTTCCAACCCGTACGGGAATAAAAATTACCTATACTTAGTCCAAACTGTTTCAATGCCTCTATTCACACCGTCTCGCGCCAGAGACGTGAGGTGATTTTTTTTTTAAATCTCGGTCAAGATGCATCTTTGCAAGATCGGCTTTAATATTTTTGGAATATTTAAATAATGTTTATAAATAGAATACCATGATTATTACAATAAAAAAAACGTTTAACAAATTAACATAAAATTGTGTTCTACACTCAAAAATATTAGATTTTTCTATTTTTCATATTAGGCTGTTTATCGGCTTTATAGATACCTTTGCTTCTCCTTCAACCTGGCGAAAGCAAAGCGCGGGGACTTCTTGGCGGGAAAGTGAAGCGTCATGTTCAGCAGTTTGTTAAATTTTCCAAAATTTGTGTTAATGCGAATATTAATGTGTAATAATGGTGGATTATTAACCATTAAGTGTTTGTGAACGTGCATTAGTGTAGGCAAATGAAACAAAACAGTGCAACTTCGCTTCAAGTTCTCTCAAGTCAAGAAGTCCGCGTGAGGTCTCAGTAAAGTGCCACATCTTTACTGAAACTCAAGGGGGAGCGGGCGGGGATATCATCATCATGCATTCATTTCATCAATAATAACAAGTTTTGTAACTAAATAAAGACTTGGCCAAAAGGTACCAGCAACCAGGCCATTAAAACATTATAAAAAAAAGCAAAGCGCGGAAAAAAAAGAAAATTAGATCATAGTTTCCTAATAATTCATGACAAAAATATTTTTCGTTATTTTATTTTATCTCTTAAAAGTATAATGAAAAACGTCGTTTGATACACGTGGACATTGTTATTGCAGTTCTCGGCTCAAAGACAACCTCGCCTACGGCAGTTAATTCCGCCTCGAATGCAATAACAAACATTCTCCACTTGTATCAAAATGTACTATTTCATTATGTTTGTTTTTGGGGTAAATTCATCCCAACTACGGAACCATTCACTGTGCTTGATCCGACACGCAGATGCCCAGTTTTTATAATGTAGCTTTCACAATTCGATAGAACAGCGGTAAATTAAATCAAAGTATTTCTGAAAAAT
Organism: Tiliacea aurago; assembly: GCA_948098905.1. Lineage (NCBI taxonomy): Eukaryota > Metazoa > Arthropoda > Insecta > Lepidoptera > Noctuidae > Tiliacea > Tiliacea aurago. Next base: position 1,381,339 of record OX402583.1, on the reverse strand, counting down.
AGACAATATATACTTATTATTATATAGAAACATTACCCACAAACAAACCTAAAGCCCTTGGCCAATATGTTCAACCCATCACAGATTGTAAGTTACTGATGTCAAAACTAATGATGATGACGTAATGTCAGTAACTGTTAGATAAACGACCGCCGCGCTGTCTGTGCTCGATTTATTAGCTCATCTAAACAAACATGAGTCAACTCGATGGTAAACAGAGACTTCCCTAGCTTCCGAACTGTTGGGTAAAGCCCATTCATTAAATAAGTATTCGGTACATGTCTTCCCAGTTCTGAGAAGTGTGTTATCAGTGTGTTATTTTGACCCTAAAGGGTAGGTTATTTGTTCCATATATATTTTTTACTTAGTGGTATTTTAATTGCCGGCTGTTTTGTGATAGGCATAGGTTCCTACTACTATCATAAAACGAATAAGGTAGGTAGTTACGGTAGGTCAAACTCAAACTCAAAGCATTCATTTCAAATAAACCTATTATAGGCACTTTTGAATTGTCAAGGGGTCAGTCAGTCAGATGAAGCTAGTTGCCCATTCCAAAGCGTAGTAGGTTCCTATGGAGAAGAACGGGCAAGAAACTCCACGGACACTCTTTTAAATCAAAATATTGTTACATAGTATTGGTTACATAATTTATGTTGAAATTATACATGTGAGAACAATGTAGAAAGACGTGCACGTTAAAAGCGTCCGTAATAAAAATATAAAAAACAACTAAAATACTAAGTTAAAATAAGCCGTGGCAAGAAAAGACCAGTCCCTACTGACGGCGCCCGTTCACGAACATGACGCATGGATCAGCACCATTTAGCTCAACAATTTTGAAGGGAACTTAATGATCCAACACATACGCCACCATCAGCTAGACATTTTAGTGAGCATGACACTCTCAGCCGCCATGGCACATTCAAGTCAATAAAAGACGTACTCAGAAAATGGTAGGTACATAGTGCTCACACATGTGCTATGCAATTATACAATACTAATAGATTAAATTTATACAATATAAAGATAGTATTTACAATCTTCAGCCGCTCCAACAATAGATTTGAATGCTATTCAATTAGTTTATGCGCCCTTGTGGAGCAGGACCAGCGTTAAGCCAAGCATTTTTGTCAGCAATGTAATCCCCCAACTTATAATATGCTTGGCTACATAGTGTGCGTTTTATAAAAGATTTAAATTTCGTTTCATTTAGTTGGACTGCCATGCGAGACGCATTATAGTACCTACCAGTCGATGTGGCGATGTTTGGGGGAGCCCTATGTCCAGCAGTGGATGTCTTGCGGCAGAAATTATGATGACTATGAAATCAAAATCAAATTAAAATATTTTATTTCACGTAAGCCTACATGGGCACATATGAAACGTCATAAGCTAGGTGCACGGTTCCAATTGGTCGTTTCTTAAGAAGAAGAGCCGGCAAGAAACTCCACGGTACTCTTTAAAAAAGAAACCGGACGGACTCGCGCACCGAGGGTTCCGTACGTATATATGCAAACTTCGGAGATAGCGCACCGAGGGTTCCGTACGTATATATGCAAACTTCGGAGATAAGGGGGGGGGGGTGGTCTCTAAATAGCACAGTTTTTCAGAAATCATCAACATCATTATTATTATATATACGTACGGAATCGTCGGTGCGCGAGTCCGACTCGCTCTTGACCGTTTTTTTTTGTATTCGTGTCCCATGTGGCTCAAATCACAATCACTACACTATGCTTAGTACTGTAATTTTGAAGCCATATCTAACGTGACTCAATAAACGCAAGTTCATACAAAGTTACGTAGACGTGACTGCAGCCGTTAAATAATAACGCAGCTCTAGATAATTAAACGGCTGCCGCGCAGTCTGCTCTCGTTTTGGGTAAAACCCATTTACTACAATTCCCGATTCATGAAATTATACAGTAGGTATCAGTGTGTTTGCATTGTGTGGCTCCCGATATCGGTAGGTTACCTACTAGGTAATAAATGTGCCTAAATAGTAATAACTATACCTGAAATCTTTGTTCTTTTCTAATAGGTACGCAAAGTCAAGGACCATGAGTAATTTTGGCTCAAACTCTCAACAGTGATGAAGCGTATCAGGTGAAAACTTTTGGGGTACACTGAAAGTTTTGCGTAACTCATAAATGAAACAATTTACATGTAAAGTAATATATTTACTGCTTTTCAAAGTATTCTCTTTTTAAACACTTCTTCATTCGTTCAAACCATTTTACAAAACATGAGGACGATTAGTGTGTATTTTTCAGGTGCTGGTTGAAATCTCACAGCTATCACGGCCTCTTCTGGTCCCGTAAATGTCAAACCAGACAACTGGTATCATAGAATCTTTGATTTTTGGGAAAATAAAGAAATCGGATGTTGCTAGGTGTGAGCTATGTGCGGGATAAGTCCCGAGCTCTACCTTTTCAGAAGCCAAAAATGACTTTAGTTCGCGGTGTGCGCCTAAGCATTGTCATGGTGCTACTTCTTGGTCGTTTTCTTCAACTTTTTCAAAGACACTGCCTGACACTGGGCAAACAAATGGTGGTGTAACTGTCTTTTGTTATTTAAGTGGGATCTTACAGACATTACCAGTCTGGGAGAAAAAAAAACGTACTTAATTTTTTTTTTGCGTACTCTTCCCTCGTGCCTCAATTTTGTTGGTTTGGTGTCGACTTTGAACACCCATATAGAAGACTTGTTTTTTTTCCGGCATGTAACAATAAATTCATCCCCGGATATTTTGATACTCGCAAATAAATCAAAACCTATAAAGGGTACTTCCCGTTGATTCCAATCATGAAATTTGGCAAGGAGCAAGGTCTTGCAGCACAAGTAAAGGAAAAAGTCCGAAAACCGTAAATTTTTATACATATACAACGTTAGTTTTTGTTTATACTAAACCCGAAAAGGGGTCATTGTAAAAATCAGCTGTTCCATACATTTTGTCGATTTAAGTGAACAAAAATGTAGGGAACAGCTGATTTTTTTTTCGCGATTTCAAGGTTGGTCCCATAGAAAAAAATATTCAAAATGATGTGTACAATGACCCCTTTTCGGGTTTAGTATAAACAAAAACTAATGTTGTATATGACGGAAGCCATATTGTTTAACAGCTGCGAGAGGCGGCGACTAGATGGCGCTAGTGGAACGTGCACCATAGACAATCATTCATTCTATCGGTCATTTGACTTAAAACACTTGAAGTCAATTGAGTGAAATATTGTAACGTTACCCCCCCACTAGCGGATCGCCTTTATAAGGAGCTACGCTGTTGAGTCGGTACGCATCACAGATTAAGTAGTACTCAGATGGTAATCTCCCGTACAAGAAAAATCGCTTTAGAATCTGCTTGCTTTGATTGTGACGTTTGGTATTTTTTTAATTTTATCGCACTAAAATGTTGTCGGTCGTAGTGGTTCGAAACCCGAGTCTTTTTGCCGAGGTTTATCGAGCCTAGAATAGTTTGAATACTAGCCTTTTAAGCGACTTAACCGACTGGGAAAAAAGGGGGTTCTGTAATTAAACCAACGAGTATTATAATTGGAAATTGTAATGAATAAAATGCATTTGATATCATAAATTTTTACTTTTATTTCATTTTGAAACAAGTACATAGTTGACAACCGAGTACCTAATACATACATTTTTGAGTATTCTTCAAGCTTGATCTGGATTTAACTTGCTTCAACGATTTTACAAATTCATGACACAGTTTAGAACTTGGCATAATTAGCCTACAGATTTTTGATTAAAACAACATGCCTTGTTCAGACTACTCCTCCTTCTTCAGACTTCTGTTATTGAAACTTGTAACTTCAGGAACAACTGCATCTGTAACAAGTAAAGAAAATATTAGGAACACAAGTCTTAGCAGATTGAAAAACCAGAAATATTTGCATGGACACATGGACTTGCTCACTAAGGATTCCATACCAGCACAATTATTACAGTTCTCACTATCATCAATATTCATTTGTTTTTTAAACAAAAGCTAATGCACTATAATCAGATTGAGTTATACTCTGTATAATTATACCCTCCATGTATTTCTTGTATGTGTGGTACCTATGGCTACTAATCAGACGGCTAGCTACAATGTGTGTGTTTTAGTTTGTTGCCAACTTAAGTAGTGTAAACAAATATCTGTTTATAGTGGAAAGAAATATCCATATTTGCTGCAACACTACTAGTCAATGATAACTATAATATTCAATTATTTTACCTTTCATGATTTGGTTTTCTGAGGCTTCATTTCCACTGCCCGAAGTGGTGGTGTTGTCGTATGACCACAAGGTTTGAGTTTTCAAAACAAACAGATGTAGCAATAATTCCTGGAAATAAAAATTTGTTCAATAATTCAATTATTATTATGAGTAATTACTTACGGGTAGTCAGAAGCACAAAAGTCTGACAACCAGTCTCTACCAAGAAGTATTGTGTTACCCAGTAATTGGGTTGTGGAGGTCAGATAGGCAGTCGCTCCATGTAAAATACTGCTATTCAGCTGCAACCGGTTAGACTGGAAGTCAACCCCAACTTAGTTGGGAAAAGGCTGGGCAGGATGATGATATTAAGATTAATTACTGAGTGTGTTTAGTGAATAATGTGTTGTGGCTGTGCTTTTCTTATAAATAATAAAATTTTCATTTACCTATTTAATTTTCTTATGGGATCATATTTTTTTTGCATTTAATTAAGTATTTTTAAAGTAGCTAAGCTACGGTACCTATGAATTACATGATTGGGTCAGAGGGTCGTCTTAGGGGTTGTTGAATGATGCACTTTAGTCAATGATAAAAGTATTATCGTGATATTTACGTTCTTACCTGTGCAAGTGGTCAGAATGCATAGTTTGATAAATGCAACTGCTAATTTTGTCGTCTTAGAAGAACGTGGGTTAGGCGCCAACACAAAGACAAACTTGTTTAAAATGTTTAAGACTTTGCTTGCAATTTTTCACTTTAACTCGGTCTTGGGAAACAGTAAATATTGACGTCCTTTCGTCAACTTCCAATTCACAACATAGCACTTGTGGAACATACTTCAAGTTTTTATTACAATTATTCTATTTCAGGAGACAGTGAGGATACAATAGGAAATAAATGTAAATCAAATAGTAAACAATGACACTGCAATGGCGGTTGCAGAACCACAGACTACGATAGCCTGTCGATAGACTTACAACAAACAAGTATGGCGTTGATTGCAAAGGCGACACAGGGGAAAGGGACGAGGGGCGGTTGTCATTTCGGAAGAAATCACTCATAGACAAATACGTCTATTAATCCCCATATTTTTTGTTCTAAGATTACCAGCCGTGGTACGCATTTTGAACGGATGCGTCTTGGTGCACGGACCACTGTCTCTCGACAGTCAGTACTGCCCGGTTTGTGACCGCCACTACCATTATTAGTTATTTAATTAATTCTATTTAAGTAATTTCTATATTCTCTCGATTTAAAATAACTGATTGTTCGATTGAATTAAATTTCTGTATTGCCATATCTGAGTATTACTTCTGATGTCTGAACCTATCCCGACATATATAAAAATAAATGTTTTGGGATAAATTCATCCCAACTACGGAACCCATGTGCGAGTTCCGACACGCACTTGGCTGGTTTTTCTCAGTAATCGCAGTTGAGTTCCTATCTTCACAAATTTCATCATGGAGAGAAACACGGCCACGATCAAATTCATACCAACGCCATCGCGCCATAAGGTGCTCAAATGAGGTGCTGCCCTCCCAAAAGCATTTTGAAGACGAGCAGAGTGGAGTCTTGCGGAGAAATCATTAAAACAAAATCTTTTCGGGCGTTATTTCCATTTTTGCTACGGACAACGAACTTCATGTGATAAAAAAACATTAATTGACACGCGACTCCCCGCCACAAATTATTTTAATCAATTAATGAGTTTATGTAAAAAATACAATGAAGTATTTATTACCTTCATTGAAAAAATATAACATTCGTAACATTATTGATCGAAGTTCGTAACATTAAAAATATGATCGGCCAGGAGCGCAGAACTTTCAGTTTGCTCAATGTATAATTATTAAATTCATATATATGGCATTGGGTGCCATGTCGATGTCGAGCGCGAACATGGTGTTTTGGTACTTCCTTTTTTAATAATCAGACACCTTAAAATTCAACAAAATATTATTTCTTGTGCACGCAGGTACCGAGACTTCATCGCCTTTCCCTGCCCTCACCTAAAAAGAGAATAGGAATGTTGGTCAATGATAAACAGTCGTTCAGTCGTTGCTCGCACGTTGTTTACGCTACTTGTTTTTGTGTTATTCTGTTACTATCGGCTTGTTTACCGACTTACTGACCCCGACATACGGGTTTATTTATAGCTACTGAAGAGTTCCACTATCCACCTCTTAGCTCCATCATCAGACCGTAGGATCGTTGTCAAGCCCAATCTCTAGGATTCTTTCAAATAAATCATATTATGAACCCAAACTAGAAGGGTTTACCAGAAAGAAGCCGCTGTAGAGTTCTAATGTCCACCTCCTGGCTCGATCAACAGACCCTCGTTACCAACCCAGTCTATTGGATTCATCAAAACGAATCATATGAGCCCAAACTCGAGGGGTTTATTAGTAGCGTCTGAAGACTTCCACTATCCACCTCCTGGCTCCATCAACAAAGTCCTGACTGACTGACTGACTGATATATCAACGCACAGCCTAAACCGCTGATCCTAGAGACATGAAACTTGGAGGGTGTGTTCTTTGTAAAGAGTAGGTATCCACTAAGAAAGGGTTTTTAGAAATTCCACTCCTAAGAGGGTGAAATAGGGGATGGAAGTTTATATGAAAGTCCGTCAGTTTTGAAGTTAGAATCTTCAAATTTTGTGTATAGGCTGACAATTAAAAATTAATGTATACGTGTTAAGTTCTTTTTAAGTTAAAATCACTAATATTTCGGCTTATGGTTGGAAGCTATGCATCCGCTAAGAAGGGAACCTTTAAGGGGGTGAAAAGTGGGATTTTGTTTGTATGAAAAATCTTATTCCTTGAGTTAATAAACCTGAAACTTGGCACGAATGCAAAACCTAAGTAAATTATAAAGTGTGACATTTTTTGTTTATTTTAAACTACTCCTTAAAGGGGGATTTGCGGATGTCAAAGTTTGTATGGAAGAGTTTTAACGCCCGGTCCGATTAACTCCAAACTCAGTATTTATACTGTAAACCAAAAATAAAGAATAAAATTGATCTGAGTTTTTCGAAAATTGACCCCTAACCGAGTGAAAAGGGGTAGTAAATTTTACAAGGGAGGATTCTACTATGTGGCTTGATTAACCCGAAATTATGACGTGAGCACCAGCTAAGAAGGGGTTTTTGGAAATTAGACCTTTAAGGGGGTGAAAAGTGGGATTTTGTTTGTATGAAAAATCTTATTCCTTGAGTTAATAAACCTGAAACTTGGCACGAATACTAACCTAAGTAAAATATAAAGTTTGTCATTTTTGGTTTATTTATACTACCCCCTAAAGGGGGATTGGGGGATATCAAAGTTTTTATGGAATAATTTTAACGCGCGGTCCGATTAACTTGAAACTCAGTATTTTTAATGAAAACAAAAAATAAAGAATAACTTGTATCAGGTTTTTTTTTAAATCTGCTAATGGGGTGTAAAGGGATAGTCAATATACAAGGGAGGATTTAACTGCTTGGCTTGATTAACTTGAAAATTGGTATTGGTTTGGTTGGTTGGTATTGGTATTGGTTTACTTGCTCGAGTTTGTGTTTTCCTAGGCACGTGTTTCTTTTTTTCTTTCTTTCTTTCTTTCTTTCTATAAATAACCTATAAATTCAATAATAGAAACGTCAAAAAGATGTTTGTACAATTTACCCTTTTGAGTGCGTAAAATGGGGCGATATAGTTTGTATGAACAGAATCTTATTACTTTTGATATATAAACTTGAAATTTGGCCCGTGTGCTTATTTACATATCATTACGCCTGCAATCCCCAAAGGATAGGTAGAGGTGTAGTACACCCACATTTAGCCAGTTTTGTTTAAGTCGCATGTAATAGGGGCGAGTCTATTGCCATCACCCGGGTATAAATCCAGACTTCAGGCTGCTACTGAGAAATTCATAATGGAAAATCCGATAACACTTTTCCCGACCTGGGAATCAAACCCACCCCTCATGCTCAGCAGTCGCACTTGTGACCACTACTAGACTAACGATGCAGAAAACTACCCCTCAAAAAGAATTTAGGGAGTCAGGGGTTTTTTGGGGATTTCAGTTTGTATTTAAGAATCTTAACGCGCGGTGCGATTAACTCGAACCTCAGTGCTCATACTTTTGACAGAAAAAAAAAATGGAGTTTTCGAGACGCGGAAAAAGGGGTAATTAAGTTTTCGGGAGAATTTTACTGCGCACCTTGAATAAATCAATAGTTGGTATACATCAATTATTATTTAAGAACAAAAACGTAGAAAAAATAAACAATACAACATTTCTTTTAAATAGACTTAGACATGAAATGGAGGACACGTTTATTGAACAAGTATGTATGTAGGTACAAAATAAAGTTGGTATTTATACGATCCTCCGTAAAGTTGTAAATCAAACTGCACTCCTATCTGCTTACCACGCTTACGTTGCAGTTGGTTCCAACTAAGATATGGTATAATGTTTCGGGGGAATGCTGCTGATAGAGAAGCTGTTTTTTTCGACATCCACGCGGGCGAAGCCGCGAGCGCAAGCTAGTAATTATATAATTAATGTACGGTCTATAAAAATATTGTATAAGATTTTAAAAGAGTACCGGTGGAGTTTCTTGCCCATTCTTCTCCATACGAAACTACCTTTTGGAAGGGGCAACTAGAATCAATTCAATTTTTTTGTAAATATTGACGTTCAAAAGTGTCTTTATTGCCTATTTGAAATAAACAATTTGACTTTGACTTTGATTCCATACACATTTGCTCATGGTCCATTGGTATTGCATTGGATATAATGTATCTAGTATACACTACCTACACAGTGCGGCGGACACTGGGCTTCAAGAATAAAGCCTCAAAGAGGAGCTCGTGGCTAAGTTATAACAGCCGCACGTGTCGATCCATCAGGTAAAGCTACGCTTGCCAGGGTTGGTCCGTGGATGGGTGACCATCTTTACATACCGAGACGCAAGACCTCCGTGCCTCGGAAAGCACGGGAAGCCGTTGGTCCCGGCTGTCATTCGTGGATCTTTGACAGTCGTTACGGGTCGTCAGTAGCCCGAAAGTCTGACAACCAGTCTTACCAAGGTGTATCATATTACTCAGTTACTGGGTTGTGGAGGTCAGATACCTGATAGGAGGATAGATAATAACACTGTAATTTGAAAACATTGTAAAAGCCAATTTTTTTTTTTAAAGTGTAACCGTGGTGTTTCTTGCCGGCTCTTCTCCATAGGAAACGACCAATTGGAACCTAGCTTCTGACGTTTCATAAGTGCCCATGTAGTCTTGTGAAATAAAAATATTTTTGATTTGATTGATTTGAGATAGGCAGTTGCTCCATGTAAAGTTGAAATAAAATATCTAAAGTAGTTAAAGTTGGGAAAAGGCTAGGCAGATTGATTGAATATGCCTCACTTTGACCATCCGTGTTCTTTCCGTTGCCTGTGTGCCAGGGCCACGAATTCGGACAAACTCCGCAACCCTGGCAGGTGCGTTATACCCCTTAATTTATAAACTCTGCTTTCAGTTAAGTAATGATAAGCGACTGTTTAACCATACATTTTTGACGTTTAAACGTCTCTTAACGTTAATCACCATTTAAATAAACCCCTAAACGGTTATCTATTTTGGTACGTGACGGTTGAATTTTTAAAGTGACGTGCAAATAATATCCCTTCATCACAATTGTTTAGAAGTCTGCAAAGTCTTGGGACTGGAGAGTTAGACCTTGAAACAGTTTTGCGGAATGGGGGTCGTAACAGCTTGATATGGTGACGCGGATAGTAATAGGGTAGGTTGAGATTAAACTTACTTAACAGCTGGGGGCAGCGGGTTACATGCATGGCTTACGATATGAACAGCGCCCGTGAATAGAATCTTGTACCTTCAATCTAAGAGAAAGACGAAAGCATTGTATAATATAAACTCTCGCTTTAACCCCCCGGGGGTTAGGTAGGTCACTTGTACGTTCCCTACTTAAGGGAGACGATAACCGACTTTTAATGACTTTACACTGAAGATCACGTCTAAACGGGTAGTGTTAATGATTTGAAAAAAATATATGATAAATTAGACCATTTTCTCAATAAGTTAATATTTTAAAATATGTTTATATTACATAGTGAAATTAATTTGTAAAGTTATTTCTAACGCGGATAAAAAACCGAGAATGGCGCAAAATCGACCAAGCGTATTTTTCTGAAACCACCAATTTAAAGATACTTTAATTATTGATCTTTTAGTATACGCGTTTTATTAAAATACCTTTTGTTTTGTGTATAATAAATTAATAATGCGTTAAATTGGGGACAGCGCTCCTTGATGGGCGAGTCTTATTACTGGCTGAACGTACAACGCGTTGCGTGAGCTCAGTACAGAACACGCAAGCTAACCACTCTAGGTCGCTGGCATATATCTGCGTCTTAAGTTATGAAATGGCGATACGTAGCTACAAGACGTAGGAACATGTTTGAGTCCTCATAATTGCCTTCACAAACTTGACTCATGAAGAGAAAAGAAATAAACGGAAGGATGAAGACGTTATCTTACAAAAACATTGGAAGGAAGGCGGCTTCTGTGGTCAACTCAACTGTACCGCTAGTTCTTGCTCTACTTGTTATAAATCATTTCCTCTTACACACGATGACGCTTAAGATATTTTTTTTTGTTGCTTTACATCACAGTTGCGTTACTGAAAGTGGGAAAATACGCGATGTTATGTAAAATGTAAATAATAGACAGGTTTTCCTTAAAATAGTTAGTTAGTCATTTCGGAAAACTACAAAACAATATAAAGCGTCGTGACGTGCGCAACAGACCAAGGTTTGTATGACGTAGGTATCCAGAAACTGTTTACTGCCTGTCCTCCGTATTTTGAATAGTTATGTGAAGATCACCTTTAAAATTTACTTTGGAAAGCACGAGGAACTGAGTTCATTGGCAATCAACCAAAACTAGACAGTACTGATTCTATTAATTCTAAATCCACGTAGGTCCTAAGAAACGAAAAGCCCTTAATTTAATGATAGGTACACCTGCGCCGTCAGATTGTTTAGGAGTTATTTATAAAACTGATTAAAACCATCTCCACCCACAGTCGCGTCCAACCAGCTCATCCAAAAAAGCAGCTATTCTCAGCCCCCCCAGTAAACAAGTTTACAGCTAAGTGGTGCGCCCCCAGTCCCAACTTGGGCAGGATCCGGTCCTGTCTAGATGCGTACGCTAACCAGGAGACCCCCCTCAGCAGACCTGTTGCTAAAACCAAGGCAGCTTCTATGGAGGACCTGACACCTACTAAACGGATCAGGATTGACAGGTATGGTTTATTTAGCTGGTTACTCCTCGAGTACTCAATGTGTCGTATTGTTTCCTGCTTGTTTGGTTTGGCCACATGGGAAAAGAAACCGAAATATAGTGGTTTAGTCCGCGACATAAGTCATGATGCTGAAGCTGTGATTTTTAGGCCCGCAGATTTTTTAATTACTATTTCAACCAGGCACCGTGCTTTTTCTTTCTTTCTTTCTTAAATTAATTATTGCCAGTTTAACTGACACATCTAATATCTGGAATTTCCTTAGGACGAACGGTCTCCCAATGTTGGAGTCTCCAGGGCCGCACGGTTCTGCCGAAGAGTTAGCAGCCAGCAAGATCTGCCGGTTCATGGTCATAGCCGCCTGGAGGAGGCGCCGCGAGGACATCCGCTGTCTCCGCAAGACTTTGGAGAATCAGGTAATTCATGCAAAGCGATTGATTCGGATCAATGACAAACTTATTATTATTTATTTATTCAAATATCTCTTACAAGTTTTTGTCCCTAATGCGACAGATGCAAATAATCTAATTGTTATGTGGGTACGTAGGGACACAAGTGAAACACTGACAGCTGAAACACACTGTTTAGTTCTTAGGTTAGAGGGGCAGGGACGTATCCCACCATTGTGTGGATCACCCGGAGGACACGGTGGAGCATACGGTGGAAGTCTGCCCGGCTTGGGCGGAACACCGCCGTGATGCCACAGACAGATACACACTACAAACTTTTAACACCTCTCTTTTTGGTCGGGGGTTAAAAATAGAAACAGAATTCTGCATAACATTCACAGATTTAAATTAAACGGAATTTATCCGGAAGCGAAAAAGTCTGGATAAGGCTGGATTTATGTTCATTCTAACAGTTTGGCAGCAACTTGAAAGTTGTTGAAATCGGATTATCATGATACAACTTTGATCTCATTCAGGTATCGTACTCGGAACGCCTGCGCATCCAGATATCTGCGCTGAAGTCTCTGTTGGACTCCGACAACTCCAAGGTTCGCATGGCTATGAGGGAGCTGGAGCGATTGAAGCAGCTGCTCAAAGATAAGGAGCTGGAGAAGTCGGTGCTGGAACGAGTAAGTTCGATGAGGTTTTTCAAATTGACAAGGATTCGAAACCGGGTCGCCTTAGTTAGAAGGACATACATAAACTGACCTTATTGATTCGATGTTCTTCAGAAAGGTCAGGTGCATAGTACTCACAAAGTCACAACCGGCGAGCGTGTACTAATGTTTGAAAGTAAACGAAAAATAAAGAATTTTCCAAATCGGTTTATAACCGACGGAATTCTGAAGTAACAAACTTGAGAACCTCCTCCTTTTTGTGAATCGGTTTACAAAAGGAGTAGGATTCGTAGTAGGTGGCGTTTTGTAGTTTCTGAGAAAAGGGCGTGAGTTTATTTATGTATCAAAATCAATCAATAAGTTATTTTCAAAATGTACGTAGGTTTTATTTGAGGAACTAGCTGTTGCCGCGGTTTCGCTCACATGACTGTGTACTCTATTGGCATTATAATTGAATGGGAACGTGATGTCCATAGTTGGGTGTACCTACTCGTGATATCCCCTACTTTATCGGTTGATTTAAATTAAAACTTGCAACGTTTAGAGGCAATCAGGCAAGGTAACAACGCGGTATCAATTTATAAGACTTGGCTCCCTTTGTACGGAACCCCTATAACAAATAATGATTCACGTTCTTTAGGAGAAATTGGCGTTAGAAGAAGATGTCTGTGTTGCCGAAGATCGTGCTTCGGAGATGAGTATTGGTTAGTGCATTTGTTTTACCAGATCAATAAGCTTATCAGAAATGGTCTTACTTTATGCTATGGGTCAATACAAACTTATATATTTACCTGTGAATTTGAAAAAAAAGAAAAAAAAAATGTATTTAAAAAAGTTGTTTTACGTACAAATCTTATTTGACACGATCGATGGATCAAAGAATATTTGCTCGGAAGTTGAATTTTTCTGCTCATGGGTAACATATTGTAACCGTTGTTAAATCAACAATGACTGGTTGGACATATTTGTACGTATGTAATGTAAGTGATCGAGCGTGGCTGTCGCCCAGGCTGGCGCAACTGCCGCAACGAGCTGGCCGCGGCCGAGCACGCGCTGGCGCTGGAGCGCGCCGCGCGGCTCGACGCCTGCGTCTCGAGGGACGATGCCTTTGACCGGGTTAGTGCACGGGTTACAATCAGCTATAGGTTCAGTACCGTTTACAACAACAGTTTTCCAAAGGGCTCGGAATCAGTTCTCGTTGAACGCCAAAATTACAAAAGGCATCCTGCTCTTTTCCCAAACATGTTGGGGTCGACTTCCATTCTAACCAGATGCAGCAGAATACCAGTATTTTACATGGAGCGACTACCTATCTGACCTTCACAAGCCAGTTACTGGAGGGTAGCACCATGGTATAGAAAAAACAGTGTAGCACGATACCACCCTCCTCCCTCCTTTAATTTGTGATCTGTGCGAGTCCCAATAAATGTTTTTTCTTTCTTTCTTTCTCCTTTGGTAAGACTGGCTGTCAGACTTTCGGGCTCCTACCCGTCTACCCGTAACGACTATCAAATATCTACAAATGACACCTGGAACCAACGGCTTAACGTGCTTTCTGAGGCGCGGTCACCCGTCCTCGGACCAAGACGTCTGCAAGCGTTGCTTTACCTTGAAGATCAACCCGTGAGGCTGTATAAAAAAAATCCCCAAAAACCCTTCATCACTTTTTAGCGTTTTAAACTGGAAGTTAAGATGCTGCAAAGATTTCAAGAATGTTCGTTTTAAGAATATCTTTTCCGATAAGTAAACCAGTGCTCGATGCTATCTTGTCAGTAATATGACCTTTGACAGATCACTAAAGGGTAAGGATAGTTCAGTGTTTAGACCAGTGGGGCAGTGTAACATCTACATTGTGGACATCAGGCAAAAATATCTGCCAAAACTACCTAAAGTATTTTCTTTTTAAATCAAACTGACTTAAGTAGGTACAGGCTACTTAACCAATAATTGGTCTTATTGGTGTTTCTGACAAATTTACTACCTATTGTATTGTCGACGTCGGGAATTGCTTTATCACCGTACGGTTGAATATCTATCACTTGCACGTCATACTTACAACGACAAGGTTGTTTTGCTTTTATTACCAGTGAAGTTTTAATTTACTCGGAATTGTTGAAGCAATCGCTAGGGTTCTCTATTGTGTTCCCTAACTTTTTTATCCATAATCTAAAGTGCCATTTTTTTTTGTCCTAATCATCATTTCGAGGAAGGAGGACGCGCAGGCTCGCGAAGGATGGAAGGAGTGGAGGGAAGCCTTTGCCCAGCAGTGGGACAGCGTAGGCTAGAAAAAAAAAAAACATAATTTGTCCGAATCATAATTTGCCCGAACTTAATGTCACATATATCACATGCCATAAAATTGAAATCCCTAAGTACCATAAGTAGGTATGCCCTAAATTTGTTTGTCATAAATATTACAATCAATAATATACAAAAGACGTAAAATCGTTTTCAATTAAAGTTGTAACTCATATTATATTATTAATAAATAATTAATTATAATTTGAATTTCCCTATTGCCTCGTCATTATAAATATTGCCGTGTGGGCGTTTATGCAATCTGATAATACACAGGTATTTTGCACGGGGTGCAGTTCTAGATTTTTCATATTTACAACCTCATCTAACCCAAATGGTTCACCAAGAATAGAGGGAATGTGGCGCTCGGCGGCCACTGCCGCGGCACGCTCGCTTCGCTCGCTCGCCTTCGGGCGTTAATGGTCACTGTTCTAACCTAACCCAAATGATTAAATAACAGTAGATTGTACCCATCGCTATCTGTCGCAATCCCATTGATTTTAAATATTGATACTACGTTTGAAATTAAAATAATCAAATTGCCCGGGCATTTTTTATAATATCCTAATAATCACTTGGTCCAAAACATTTATTTTAAGGAAAAGAAGAAATCACAAAAAAAAAATATAGATATTTTAGACATTCCATGCTCTGTTTATTCGATAATGAGGTCTTTCGATGTCACTTTTGTAGATACCTAATTCGATTTTAGATTTTATTTTCATTTCATTCGGAATAATACACATTATAATACAGTACTTAGGACACATAAATGACTTTATTTCATGCAAAATTATGAGATTCAATCGATTCAATTATTATAGTACCTACTCGATATTATGACAGAATAAGTAGTTTTAGAAGTAAAGACAAATGGATAATGATTTTCGGACAAACAACTTTAGGAGAAGAAACGGAGTACCAATCGATAGAGGTCGACTATACAACCCTTTGCCTATAGGCAAATTTAGGAAAATTTACAGCTATAGGTAGCTGTAAATTTTCCGAAACTAATATGGAGTTCCCAGAAAGCTCGTCAACTCTCTGTAGTCGTGTGAAGTATGTGCATGAACATATACAATTTTGAAGTTTTCTGTCCAGCTGGCGATACTAGAAGAAGACCTGGCCCAACACGAGGAACTGCTGTCGTCAGCGGAGGTCGAAGTGGCGACGTTACGGCGCGAGACGGATGAGAAGCAAAGGCAGCTGGAGATCACCACCGAACGGCTCAGCCAGGAGGAGGAGTGAGTAGATTGATTTAGAACGGCATCACAAACCCGCGCACTAGGCCTCTCAGTGGATAACGGCCCACACTCTCTCAGAGAGAACATTGTAGGCTGATTATGCATAAGCTTCAACAGCGTATCTGACTGTAAGTATTCACTGCTTTAATGCACTTCATCATCATCATCATTTCAGCCGAGACGTCCACTGCTGGACATAGGCCTCCCCAATAAAAAAGGGGGAGAGATTTGCCATAATCGCGCCACGCTTGGCAGGCGGGTTGGCGATCACATCGCAGTATGGTTTTAAAAATGCATAGAGGATGCTGCTGCCCGTTCTCTAGTAAGTCCCTTAGTCGCCTTTTACGACACCCACGGGAAGAAATGGGATGGTGCTATTCGTTACGACCGGCACCAAACGGAACAATGCATAATCAATGCTATAATCACTACATTTATCAGGCATTTTTTGTTATTTTTGTTACCAGGTCATCCATTCTTAATTAATCCGTTGAAAGCCTTTAAACACACTCATTACGACATGATTTCACTATATTCCTTCCCGTGATCAACAGGACTTGGTATTTCAATTTAAGACATCACTAACAGGGGGACCAAAGAACGGACTGGATCCGTGAATTGCACGTCAATGAAGCTATTGAAGCTGTCGTTTATCTTATTTTTTTCGGGGATTATTCGGCAGCGAAGGGGTCGCGAATACCACCATATTTTTTAAGTGAAAACTTCTTTAGGCACGTTGAGCACTTTTTGTGTGAACAAAAATCATGGAACTCGCGGCATCGTCACCGAACGCTCTCCATGAGCTATATGTATACTGTTTTCACTTCTATCGGCAGTCCCCAAAGACTGTTCCGCAATGTTTTTTTTTGTTATTCTCGTTCCCTAAGGTTTTTCTAAATTAGACTAGAGAAACTAGAAATGTTGAAACTACCCTAACGATCCCGATCACCAGGGCTCGCTCACGCTGTTCCCGCGAATGTGCCGCCCTGAACAGTCGCGTGTCGGACGCGGCCAGCGAGACCAGCGCGCTGCGGGACGAGCTGGCCCTCATGCGTGGCCAGCTCGCGCACATGCAGCACGAACTGAAGCTCACCAGGGAACAGCTGGACTGGTGGCCACGACCACTCACCAAGTGAGTTGGCAATGGACTCCATAAAAAAAAACCGGCCATGTGCGAGTCGGACTCGCGCACGAAGGTTTCCGCCGTACCATTATCTATAAAAACAGCAAAAAAACAACACGTTTGTTCTATGGGAGCACCCCTTAAATATTTATTTTAATTTAATTATTTATTTTTAAAGTGAATATATAACTAAAGATTCTGTGAATAGTTCAAGCGTCTACCTGTTGCCGTTATCAATATCGAGCAAAAAAATCACGTTTGTTGTATGGAAGCCCCTTTAAATATTTATTTTATTCTGTTTTTAGGGTTCCGTACCCAAAAGGTAAAACGGGAACCCTATTACTAAGGCTCCGCCGTCTGTCTATCTGTCACCAGGCTGTATCTCAAGAACCGTGATAGTTAGACAATTGAAATTTTCACATATGACTTATTTCTGTTGCCGCTATAACAACAAATACTAAAAAACTTAACATAAATAAGATCGCTTTTAGCGATAAGACCGCCCATTGTGTCACCCTATGTAAAATTTAAACATTTATATCGGTAACTTTTATGGTGTACATAATAAAGAGTATATTCTATAATATTTAAGGGGGCTATTTAAGGGCACAAAAAACGTGATTTTTTGCTCGTTTTTGCTCTATAATTATAACGGCAACATGTGGACGCTTGAAATATTCACAGAATATTTAGTTATATTATTCACTTTAAAAATAAATAATTAAATTAAAACAAAACAAATATTTGAGGGGGGCTCACATACAACAAACGTGATTTTTTTGCCATTTTTATAGATAATGGTACGGAACCGTTCGTGCTCGAGTCCGACTCGCACTTGGCCGGTTTTTAGTATTTGTTGTTATAGCGGCAACAGAAATACATCATCTGTGAACATTTCAACTGTCTAACTATCACGGTTCATGAGATAAAGCCTGGTGACAGACGGACAGACAGACGCCGCGGCGGAGCCTTAGTAATAGGGTTCCCGTTTTACCCTTTGGGTACGGAACCCTAAAAAAGAACACTTATAAAAAGGAAAAAAACGGAGCCCCCCCGTTTTTTTCGTTTTGAGGTACGGAACCCTAAAAACCTCTGTTTTTGATGACAGGATGTTGGGTGCAGCGCGAATATGGCTCCGTAACCCGAAGGCAGTTCCCGAAGCCATCCTGTGGACTCTTATACCAGCTCGACACGGCATTCCATAGACAAAACGAAATATAGGCTTTTTATTCTTGAATATATTTTGAATTGCAGAACGATTCTATTCATAAGAAAGGTTTAAAAAAATCGATTGTTTATTATAACATTTACAAGGTAAGTTTGGTAAGTATTTTATTTTTATAAGAATGCCTATATTATTTCATTATAATGTACTTGTTCCTGAATGTATTTTTAAGTGATTGTGATTATTTAGTTTTATATAATAAACATATTACTAAAATGTGCAGTGTTTTTGTCGAAACTTATAATTTGCAGGAGATGTTCAAGTTTTCTCAATATTTAAGATAGTCTGAGCTAAACAAACGTGTATATTAGTCTAATGGTGGGTACAACCGTACAAATATGTGAAACGTAGGAAACGAACACGCCGTTATCAGCATTAGCAATTAGCATGCTAATAATAAAGAATTCACATGCTATGAGATTTATGCGAATTCGCATATATGCAAAGCAACATGACATGCACACATGGACTTGTTATGTGGAACATAATATGACATGTAACACGTTGAAACGAACCTAATTGTTGGCATTTCATGTTGCACTGCAAATATTTGGACGGCGTGTTCTTTCAACATATACTTACACATTTTTTGTTTTTTTCATTTTACGATATTCTAAATATCTAACCCACCATAATAAAACAGTACAATTCGACGTCATCAATTTATTTCAGTCTTACATTTCTAATCAACAATGGTTCAACTACAATTTATCAACATTTGGAATGGTTCCTATCACTGGGGGCGAGCTATGCACTTACAGACAAAGCTGGGCAATAATTAAATGTTGTATATTTTAATTAAAGAATATTTCGACATAATGTAAAATTTCACAAACGATCTCGTCATTGAATGACGACATCGTTTCATATATCATTAAAAATAACATTCATATTGTGAAATTTTACATTAATAAGTTGAAATATTATTTAATTAAAATATACAACATTTAATTATTGCATTATTATTGTTTTCATAATAAAAAAATAAACAACACAATAATAATAATTCTAGGGGTTGAAGTGCAATAACAATGGGGAATACTAAACAATACTGTATATTTACTTGTTTTTAATACAAATTCAGGAATTGCACACAGTTTAGCCCCTATTGCATACACTGAAATGTGGAAGTACTGTACTGTAGGTACACCTCTCTGCCCTAACCCTTCGTGGAATAACAGGTGTGATTTTATATTTATGTACAAAAATTAAGTGTCTTATTAAAACGACCTTGTTCACTAAAATCGTTATGAATAACGCAGCTAGTCGTGTCGACAGCTAGCTACCATTGAACTATTCTGATTAGGCCTACAGATCAGCTCACCCCCCTTTCTACGTAAACATTGATGACGTTTGAGCCAGTGGCACGGAGAAAAGTAACTGATCTATTATACAATGTTAGAGTTAAAACTTACATTGGTTGACATTTGTGATAATATTGGAAGCCTCGTTCCGATCCTTGAACACACGGCTACACATCAAACTATTCATTTCCAGTATCAGCTGGCCTCTCATTGTACTAAAATCTTATACAATGCGAGATCAGTCTAAACTGGATTTGTGTAGCTTGATGTGTAGCCGTGTGTACCTTCTTGACAATTCAAAAGTGCCTGTAAATGGTTTAATTGAAATAAATGCTTTGAGTTTGTAGTCCCCTCCCGGTTACAAGGAATCCATATTATGAGGTCTACTTCTATCATCACCTGCGTCGTTATGACAGATTTTGTTTCTATATCCGCGACTCTCTCAAAAACTTTTGAACCAATTACTAATGTATTTTTTCTTTTGTTAGTCATGCTACTTATCTCCTTTTCACTAGCCCAAACCGTTAATTTTGAAATAAATATTTACAAGATGTCAGCTAATTATAATTTACATAAATAAGTATGATTTGAATTACTCTTCTTTCTAAATAATAATATTAAGTTAACGCCATATTTGCTACAATGTAACACAACAAGTAAGTTTGTTGGCAGGCGCGCACTTTGTATAATTTATTCATTACATCACCGCTACTCACAACGGTGAAGGAAAACATCGTGTGGAAGCGGCATGTCTTAGGACTTACACGACTGTGACCAACCCGTACTGGTCCCGCGTGCTGGGTTATGGGCCGCTCGAGCCGAGGAGGCATAGAGTGTCCCAGCAGTGGGAATAATGTGATCAAGCTTAAGTTTTCATTATTTTATGAAAAAAATATAATGTTTAACCAGTAAGGCTGTGACTTCATGTTTGCAATTGAAATGAACTCTTACTGAATTACTACTATTTAACTGTGAGTAGAAAATAGTCACCCAAATTGGAATTTGGAATAGTAATCATAATGTTTATTTATCCCCACATCATATTACAGGCACTGGGGGCCTAAAATGGACGCTTTGGCAGAATCATACTATGATCTGCGTACAATTCACATCCCGGAATTCATCTGTTTGACAGTTTTATACGGAGTTTCGTAAAATGGTCCACAAATTATGAATTGCTAAATAAGTCTAATGTTAAATTGCAGCTGTCAAACGGATAAATTGCGGGATGTATGAATTGTACGCAAATCATATTATGATTCTGCCAAAGCGTCCATTTTAGGACCCCTGGTTATTGTTACAGATCACACAGCTCTCTTAGATATGACATGTTTACAAAAGAGTCAAGATAATATACGTATAACAAAAGTCTGAAAAACTAAAAGATACAGTTAAAATAGTAGATGGATTGCAATCAACTAACTAAAAGTAGCAATTATGGCGTTAATACAAAATATACGAATAAAATAATAAATAGCTAATTGCTACCTTAAAACCGTGCGGGGGTTATTAGGAGAACAGTCGGTTGTTTTCGCAATATATTCTATAATAATATCGTTTCCTATACAGGGTCAAATTAAATTAGCTAGCGAAACAGAAATGAAGTTAACGACTAAGAAGAAGAAGATATTGATACCCATCACGGCTGTAAAGTTTGCACAAAACATATTCTTAAACAGATATTTCCACTTCACTGCGGTTGATGACCCCAAAAAAAACATTAAATTAATTTATTGTTTATTTTTTGTGTTTAGATATCGATACCCATCACGGCTGCGCAGTTTCTCTAGCTAATTTAATTTGACCCTGTATTGTAATGAAGGTTGAAGGGGATTGAAATGAACAAAGCCAACATTTTGTACACATAATATCTTACACAACTCCCACATATAATATAGTCCGAGCTATACAAAACATTGAAAGAAACAACACAATGAAACCGTGTATTCCCGTTGTCCCCGTACGCCGTGTCCCCGTGACAGCGGTACTTCAATTAAATATTTAAAAATACTTCCCGTTGTCCCCGTGGTTTGGTTTTACATTCAAAAATATGTTTCTGGCACTCGCCGGCCGCTGCCGCGGCCCCGCTCGCTACACTCGCTCGGCTCTTGCGTTGTGTGGTCACAGTTCTAACCTAACCTAGCTGTTTCGATTTAAAAAAGGTTTACTTCGTACGATAAGGGGACAACGGGAAATAAATTTAATCACGTCCCGCTGTCCCCGTGACGGGGATATGGCAAACGGGGACAACGGGTATACACTAATAAAACGCAATCATATTGCGAAATCTAAGAGTACTATAAATATTATGACTAGAACCATACTAAACATGTTGGAACCTAAGTCGCTAAATTATAATCTTTAATTGATAACTTTGATTGAACACTAACATCATTGCTTTATCCTTAGTTAAGAACAGTTTATTTTACGATAAGACGTCGCGCCATTTAGGAAAAGTGTCTCAAAACATTGCCCTCTTTTTGGGCTCAGCTGCAGTCGGGTAAAAATTAGTACCTCTTTAGAAACGTGAATATAATCCCATCACACACATGTTCGTCCCTTTGAGAGGGAGGCGACATCCTGATATTCACTTGTTTCATATCGTAATCGTTTTATGTAAATAAATGCCTCATGTTTATGTAGCTGTCAAAGCGTGCATGATGCTCAGATACCGGACCGGATCTGTGTGTTCTAGCGTCGCTGATGTATATACGGGCGAATTTGTAGAGTAACTACTGATAGTAACAATACACCTACTGTTGTAAACTGGTCAGTTTTTCCGAAACTGATACCATCATGAACCAGAATTTCGAAGACAGTACTGTCTATGCTAAGGATTTCAAGCTTTGCCATCTCAATCATTAAAGATTCTTCGATTTATGATTTTAGACAGTTTCTCCAAATTACGCAACTCACAACTTTTACCGTAACACCGTGTACATTCAAAGACGATCTCACACAGAATTATACATTCACTGTATTTATTACCATTACATACATTATTAATAATTATTATAATATTTATTACTCGTAATTATTTATATTAAATGCAACTTTGGAGTTATTAGAGTCATACAACAGTTTAGGCCAAATTATAGTTTGTTGTTAAAATTAACACTGTATTTTAATGTTATAATCAGATTTTGGGTTTTAAATATGTTAGTTAATACAAATTTATTTGATTGTTTCAAATAAAATAATAATAAAAAAGACAAAGAAGACATTATTATTGTTTTTGGGAAATACGTAATATATTTAAAACCTGAAACCTATTTTAATCTTCTTATTATATTTACATTTATAGAAAGTTTTATAAATATTATAGATCTTATTAAATTAACTAAATATTAATAAATAAATATCAATTATTTGATATTTAAGAACAATGCCGCAAAATACTTGAAATACTTGTGTTCTTTGCCTTTTTTTGCGAAATAAACTTACTTTTTCTTCTACAAAAAATATATTTTTAATTTCAATAATGAAATATCGCTCAGATCTAAATAAAACTACTCTAAGTAAGGCTGCCTCAGTGTGAACAAATGGCTACTAACATTGTATGCATCGTCCACAGTTAATAACGAGAGATGTTGTGCTCAAATCTTGTGTAATAGTTACCATGCTCGTCTGACTTTGCCCAAGCAGTGCAAATAAGTTAATTTCTTGACTGGTAACAAATCTCTTTCGTTGGCAGTATATTTCAAAGTCAACGCATCTCCTTTTTTGGCTACACAGTAAAGTAAAAACCTCAGTACGAGCCACTGACATTCTATGCCTCGTTTTAATAGAAAAAAAAACAGAGATATTTGGTTGTTTGTTTCTTTTAGAACAAAGAAAAGAACACACCTTCGCTCATTTTCTACTCAAATCGAGGCCTAATATAAAAGCGGGTATCGCTAACGAAGACGTATCTATTCCTCAGTTATCAAATTATCTAATAAATAAAGTGCAGGCATTTTTGTGTTAAGTAATTATAATATTAATAAGTGACTAAAAGCAAACTGCTAACAATACGCGTACTAACTTTCTGTTAAGTTATTTTACAAGTACACACGGCTACACATCGAGCTTTACATTTCCAGTATAAGCTGATCTCGTATTGTATAGGATTTCCGTACAATGAGAGGTCAGCGTTTACTGGAACTGTATAGCTTGATGTGTACCCGTGTGTACATTGCTTTTGTTTTGCTTTAAATTCAAGTAGGTTTCAATTTTATAAATAAATTGTATTTTTCACTATCATTTCTCATTCTGCCCAAAAATGTCACAACTTTCAACATTTATTTTGTAAATTTTTCTTGTTTCATTAATTTAGCTTTCTCGTGTAAGCGTGGGTGACTTACTCTCTTAATAATAACATTGACAATAAACAGATGTTTTACTTAATTCCTTATTGTCATACGTTTATACATTCCATGTAGATGGACTTCGTCTTTGGCAGGATTCCATTAAAATTTAAAGGCTCATGGACCCATGTTAGTTTGTACGTACAAAATATTTATTACGAGTATACTTTGGGAGAGTCAGAACTCACGTTTACCACCGGGTTCCGAGGCCCTTTTATAAAATTTTGAAACACCTGTTAACTGCTGTGATTGGTGTAATTTGTTGAGCGAAATACCAACAGGCATTTAAAACATTTTTTTTTGTGTTGAATGGCCCTGTATACCGGGTGTTAATGATTCAAAATGGCACCAAGAATGCAACCTTGTCCGATACATTATTTCTCTTTAGACAATGGACGTGTATGGGCCAACATGGGCCACGTAGTGAGCCGTAACGAAACGATACGTGCGTATAACAATCTGACAGAGTTATGACTAGTTTGAGACTGATCCGCTCGCTTACTTTAATTTATATTCCAATTGCTCGATTTCGATCCCACGATTATAATATGCTATATATTTAAATTTTAAACTATGTCTTTGTCCAGTGTGACTAATAAGGCGTTCAAAAAATTATTTATGGAATCAGTTTCTCTGTCTTATAATGATACGATTTCAATTGTAACTTAAATAGTTTTTGTAACAGTTCAAGGTTCAGATGACGATGAAAGGATTCACGCGACAATGTAAAACAATTTCAAAGTATTGTACATGAACAAACTTGCTCGATTTTGTTGACCATGCATTATTCTGAAGTACTCATGGTGAGTAAAATATCATTACCCAATACTACAGATTTCAAAGATTTTCTAGTCAACAAAGCTGGCAGAAGACACGGTCTTCTGATCGTCACTTTGTTGTTTACATTCAAAAAAATGTATACTAATACTATATTATACTAACGTGCGGTACGAAAATGAATTTCTGTTATGAAACCAATAGATTTTTCGCACACATTCAGATCAAAATGTTCACCGCAAAAGGAAGCAAGTCGGGCACATCATATCATGCCGAAGCCCTCGCCGCCCTCGTTGATGGCCCACAGCAGCGCGCGCACGAGCTGCTCGTAGCTGTCGTAGTCGGGCACGCACAGCTGGTTGAAGCACGTGTGGGCCGTGGGCAGCGCGCCGAACGTGGGCGCCGCGCTGATCTGGAAGCGCGGGGTCAGCTCCTGGGGCGGGCGGGTTGAGTTAGCAGTATGCTCTCAGAAACAAAATAACTGTAATACTTAGATGGCTTTGATTGACAATGTTACTAATATTCGTGAAGATTCAAAAACTATGTGATGTTTATAGACAGACTTCATTCACAGTCACTTAGATCTGTAATCTACCCGGGTCGACAAGGATGGGGCCGGCGAGAGATCTCGTGCGGTGTTCCACAGGGTTCAGTTGTGGGACCACTCCTGTGGAACATCGGACACGACTGGCTGCTGCGCGGTGTTCCAGCGAGCAGGCCTCACCAGTCGCCGGAACACGCTCCGGCAGGCGACTGTCTTAGCGATAGTTGGGGTCGTAGGCAATCGGAAGCCATGTTTCCACGGGCCCCGGAAAGTGCCACCTTCGGGATCCAACATCATGGTAGGTGTCCACATCGGTAACGAGTCGACGATGAAGTACCTGGGACTTGTCCTCGATAGCCGGTGGAACTATAGGTCGCATTTTCAGCGGTTGGCTCCCCAATTGATGGAAACCGCGAATGTACTCTCGCGATTGCTGCCCAATCTGGTGGGGCCAAATTTTTCCTATAGGTGGCTCTATGTTGGGATCGTACCATACAGGACAATATATCTGACGGCTCGCAACATTGCAATACTGAGAAGACCACAGAGAGCAATGGCCGTTAGGGTGATAAGAGGATACCGTACGGTCTCCTTCGAGGCGGCAAGCCTCTTGGCCGGATCACGTCCCTGGGATCTTGGCGGCAAAATCCTAGCATCATTCACGGTGGCGTCGGGGTGAGCACCTGATGCTTCGTCACGTTGAGGTGTACAGGGTTGAGCTTCGCCAGACCCTAGTGCTGGAATGGGAACAGTGACTTGCGCAACCCAGCGCAGGGCATGCCACTATAGCGGCGGTAAGACCCGTTGGGAAGGAGTGGCTGGAGAGACGGCATGGCGCCCTTACTTTTCGGCTGACACAGGTATTGTCCGGATATGGGTGCTTCAGAAAGTACCTGTGCCGCATGGGCCGGGAACCGACACCTGGTAGCCACCATTGAAGCTGCCTCGACGACACGGCGCAGCACATCCTGGAGAATTGCCTGCGGGCAGTGCAGTGCTGTGACATCGTCGAGGTGGTTGGTGCTGCGAATACTCTTTTACTCTTCCGATTCGCAGCAGTCACCGGGCGCCGGGGGCGCGGAATGTTCTCCGGCCGCCTTAGGGTGAGGCTGTAGGCCACACACTTGGCGAGTTTGTTGCCTGAACAGTGAGAAGCCCGAGACGGGATGTGCCGCGCGCTGACCTGAGGAGTCGCTGAGCTGGCGGGCAGCTGGCGGGCAGCTGGCGGGCAGCGGGACCAAGTGCGCAAGCACTACAGTACTCCGGCTAAAAGTAGCAGCAGAACACCGTGTGGTTTTAGTCAATAAGAGTCTGACAGACCTCTTCATCCACTCGACGGTAAAGGACATCCATAAGGTTCACTGTCACTCTCGACATGGATGAAAATGGCTTATACTAATCTTATTATTTTATCAAAAACCTTTATTTGCGCACATATTCCCAAGGTATCCTATGTTACTACTCGTACCTGGAAGCCACCGGAAGGCAGCTGAGAACAGCCTGTTGTGAACTGCAGCAGCCTGGCTCTCTCCTCGGTGCTGAAGTTGGCCAGGGCGGCCCAGAACCAGCTCAGCAGGCGCTCCCAGTCGCGCCCGGAGCCCGACACCAGTGCGTGCGCGCGCCAGTCTGCTACGGAGACTTCGCCCGTGCCGCATACTAGCAGCTGGAGAGGAAACAAGATGATATTAATTGAAGACAAATCGCAATTAAAATTGCACGACCGAAATGTCGAATATAGTAAAACTTTAATTATAACGTGCGCGGACAAAATCAGAACTAACGCCGCCATCTTTTGTTATCATTAAAATTTGTAAACGTTTAGAAGCCGTTTTGTAACAAGCCTGTTAATACCCAGCCGTACCTCCAGCTCGTTCTCGTCGAAGATGGCCAGCAGGTTGTCGGGCACGAGCAGCGTGAGGCCGCGCAGGAAGGCGCCCAGCTCGCGCCGCACGCGCGCGCACAGGCGCCACTGCGCCAGCGCGTCCAGGTACGACGTCTTGCTGCAGTTGCGCACCTGCGTGTTACATACCTAACTTTAACATTCATGTAGCACATACTCGGACACCTTTCAGAATCCATTACGTATTTAACAAATCTATACGGACTTCTGTAAGGCTTTCGACAAGATAGACCATGAAATACTACTACATAAAATAGCGTTCAATGGAATCCGTGGTAATCTTTTGAGGTGGTTTACCTCTTATATAACCAATCGCAATCAGAGGGTTGTAATCATTGGTCACCAATCTAACATCGCACAGGTGGCTTCTGGTTTGCCTCAAGGCTCTATACTTGGTCCCCTTTTGTTTATCTTATACACCAACGACATCAGCCAATGCTTTCGTAATACCAAGTTTTTACTATATGCCAACGACCTCAAAGTATACAGAGCCATACATCAAACAAATGACTGCCTTCTGCTGCAACAATATTTGGACCGACTATCCTGTTATTGTCAAAAAAATAAGTTGCAACTAAGTTTACCCAATTGTAACTTCTTAAACTTCACAAAAAATTAAACTCAAATAAACTATACATACACGTTGTGCAATGCCCCCCTACTTAAAGTGGACTTTATTCGTGATCTCGGTGTTATCCTCGATTCTAAGCTTTGCTTAGACTTACACATAGGAAAGATTGTCAATAAAGCGTATCAACTATACGGATTTGTAATGCGATCAACAGTTGATTTTAAAAAGCCTTCTTCTTACATTTGCTTATATAAGTCTCTGATACGCTCTCAACTGGAGTATGCCGTGTCCGTCTGGAGTCCATAGTACAAAAATTACGTTGAAATGATTGAGTGTGTTCAATATAAATTCCTGCGTATCATACATTATAGATGTTATGGATATTACTTGCCATACCAAGATTTGCTTGCAAAGTATAAGCTCGCAACACTTGAAAATAGACGTAAGTACTTAGAAGCCATGAATTTATATAATATTGTTAGAAATAAATTTGACTGCATTGAACTGTCCAACATGTTATGCTATGCGGTTCCTAGGACAGTCCACAAGCGAAAGGTTCGCGCTAGCAGATTATTTTCTGTGGGCTAGCACTAGCAAGTCCAACTCTGGCTTGCGTTCGCCTGTTCGCAGAATGGTCGATTTCTACAATGGGACTTTTGAACTCATAGACATTTTTGCATGTGCTCCCTATAGATTCAAAAGTCTTATACTTAAGGATTTTTCTTGAATAGTTTTATATATTTTTCTTTTTTGTACCATTTCTTGTTTATTACATAAAAATACCGTTAATTTAATAAGTTAGAATAAAATTAAATCTTGTAAACCCTAGCGATTATTTCACTGTATTTTATCCTATAGTTAATCTGTGAACAGCGTTGTGGGCTGCAATATTGAATAAAAGTTTTGTGTATTTCTTGTTTCTATGTTTTATATTGTAGCTGTTTGTTGTTTCTTTTGAATAAAAAAATTTTGGTTTACATTTATATGTAGCGGCATCAACATCGCCACATGCGAACAACGCGTCACACTGACGTCACGCAAAATCCTGCATCGCGCAAGCAGAGTTTACCGCGCAACTAGCATTTATACAACATCCCGACATCAACCGTCGGGCAGTTGCCCACCAGACACAACACCCGTCTGGTCGGAGGATCCTCCCTTTTCTATAGAGGATGAGTGAACTTTACACCCTGTTCCTCATGCTTTGTTTAGAAGCGTGAGGAACAGGGAGTAGGTATGTGTAATAAAGCTAAAGAGTGTGATTGTTGATATGAAACATCAATAGCCGCACGTAAAACCGATTGCTGGCGGGGCGACGCATGCCACGTGGCGACGCGTCGCTACTATACTGTCTATAAGAAGTAGTGTGTACATAATTTCGGTGTTTCAAATCTGCCCGGCGTCCCGTGACGGCTCATTTTTTTATTGGTGCGCGCTAAACTCTGGAACTACCAGCCAAATTTGTTTAAATGTTAATTACTTTACTCCGAGTTTACAAAACACATTCATTCATTTAACCCAACTACTTTCTGAACACACATGAGTGTGTTACTAATTCCCTTTAGCGAATGATTACGTAAGAGTTTTTTATTTTTTTTATTTAGGATGGGTTTGCTATTGACCTTAGTCTAGGGCGGTGGTGACAGAGACCAAGTCGACGATGGAGTGAGCTTACCCAGAAGATGCCTGTTTACTCTAACTTTGAAGAGATTAGGGTTATATGCGTTCGGAAACACAGACGCACGTAGTTCTTGGGCACACTCACCGAAGTACAATCTGTAGAAGACCGACAAGCAGGCAACCTTGCGGCGATGGGCCAAGCTGTGAAGATGGCATCCACCAGTTTTACGAATTGAACCCGAACAGGGTTTGTTGACAGTTCCCTGCGATAGTCGTGGAAGCTATACGCACGCGTATGGCGGCGCCGTTGGGCAGCAGCTCGCGCGTCTCCACGAGGCGGCCGCGCGCGTCGTACACGTCGTCGGCGAAGTACAGCTCGGGCCCGGGCTCGCCGCCGTCCAGGTCCGTCTCCAGCACGTACTTGATCTTGGACAGGTACAGCTCGGGGTCGTCTTGTTCGAAGTACTGCGGAGCAACAGACGTTTAAGTAACACTGGGTAATATTGTGTTCAATATTAATGTGTCATTAGGAAAACTAATGATTTTAACTCGTTAAAAAACTTAATTAAGAATATTGTAGGCCCATTTACGTTACAAATCACTAAATGAGCTTAACATTTTAAAACATTGTTCCGTCTCCGTCATCTTACATCAAAAACAATTTTTCTTTCTTTCTTTCTTTTCTATCTTTAAATGATTAACAGAAACATAACGCTGTTTTAAATTGGTTTACCGTTAAATGTGTTTAGCGTTTGTCGTGCAAGCGGACTTTAGTGTTGTGCGCATGACTTCAATTAGTGTAGTGATTGCCCACCCACACCACGCTAAATAACGCGGTTTTGCAATGGGTAATACTCAATACCTCGTTGAAATGAAACAGCCAAATTAATCTGTTTTTATTGTAAAAGTTAAACAGACCACGGCACCACCCATCGGTATAAACAACGGCTGTAGTGAGACCCATCACATAGCCGTTAACTACGCATTCTGTGCATCAAACTAAATAAAATCGCACAAAAACTTTTACTTTTGGTGTGAAAAATTGCTGTTTACGGTAGCGCTCAATGTACAACTTTGTGCTCATGTGTGCCTGCAGCGGTTTAGGGTCGTGGGGGTATTTAAAGTTAAGTTATATCATTTAAAACTTGTTTTCGTATTAAAATGTCAGAAAATGTTGTAACTTTGACCTTCAATATCTCCATAACCGCAAGGTGTAGTCCATCACAACTTTTATCACAATGACGGGACGAACAAGTGACCCTCGGCGTCGTTAAGCGTCTTTTTACACAAGTTATGTCTTTAAAAGATTAGTATGTGTGAGTTTCGGAGCACGTTACCTTGTAATGCACTCTCAGCCCGATGATCTGCGCGAGGAAGGATCTCGTGAGTCGAGCTCGCACCAACTGGCGGTACGAGCCGCCTAGGGCACTCTCGTACAGGCACTTGCCCACCAGCTTGCCGGCCAGCTCGAAGTGTTTTAGCTGTAGGAAGAAGTATGTTATAATTGAGAATAGCTGAAGACGGTTACATCAAAAAAAATATTTATGCTCAAAATATTTTAATATAAAATAGTGTAAACTTTATCCCCCTTATTACATAACAAGATTTATCTTCAGACCCAGGTTTAAAACATGGAGCCATTATTGAATTTCGAACTTTATTCCGACTATGGTAAAGTTCCTAAACACAAAACTGCCAACTTAGTACCGAACTAAGTTTTCAGTTTTGTATAAAGAACGGTATTTCAATCACTGTTACGTTCTTATTACAAAAAATAGCTCATATAAATCTTGTTTTGTAATAAGGCGGAAAATGTTTATTATTGGTCATTTTCGATGTAACTTGATATCTGGAGCGGTGAGTCAAACTTGATTTCCGATGATTAATTTTTGAGATGGTAACAGTGCGTAAATCTAAATGTAATAAAGAGACTAAAGTAGAAATGAGATCATAGTTTCTTGGACCACTTTGTCCTATTTATCATAGTTTTGGATTTCACCATGAAGTTCGTCTCGCAAATGCACTCTGTTTATGAAAGATGTTACCTTGAGATGCGGCGGTCTATCCGGGTTGGGATGCACCAGGCCAGTCGGAGAGTCGTTGAAGGACACGAAGAGCCCGAACTTGGAGTCGAACAGCTGACCGCACAGCAACGAGAACCACTCGCGACGCACCCCGCCCCAGTCCACGCCTATAACACGAACATTATAAAAACATAATAAACTATATAACCAGACGTTACTATACGTAAATTCATGATAATAAAGGCATATTCTTGTTTCGGCACATTCCGTTTTCGGCATAAATCATTATAAACAACAAAGCATCATTAATCTGAAATTTTAAAATGCCTAGGGCTATTTTGTAATATACTTACCCACAACAGATATCTAATACAAGGTAGACGGCAGTGAAATAGTAAGGTAATTTTTGTAATGAGGATCTTATTAATTGAAGAGCATATTAGGCTTTGCCAACTTTTAAAAAAGCATAAGCGTATGAATTTAGATACCTAGTTGGTTATCATCATTAGTTAGTTGCCCAATTATTTTAAGTAATCAGTGCTGTTTAATTTTTGTCTTTTATTTTTATTGATTAAAATATAATATTTTACTAATAAATATTATTTTATTTTATTACGCAAGCAAAGTCACAAGTATTTCATAGTATAATTTATTTACTAAAATGTGCCGAAACAAGAATATGCCGAAAACGGAATATGTCCAAAACGGAATGTGCCGAAAAAGAAATCAATCATAATAAAATGTTATGCAATTTCAATAACTATTTAGATCAGCCAATAAAAAAATAACATCTATTCATTATATTATGTAATAGTTGAAAATACGAAGATAAACGGAGTAGTTTCTGTTGCCCTCTATCACTTATAACACAGTATAATAAATGTATGATAATATCGTACTTAAAAACGATTTTATAGTGATGTGTATCATTCCAGAAGACCAAGTGTTCAGTACTCTCGCAGATATTTTAAAAGGGCTGATGCAGAAATTTAACGACTGCCTTCAACTGGTCCAGATTATGAGTCGGCTCCAGATGGCCGAGCTGCCGCACGTCGCGGGACAGGACGCTCGTAGTGGCGCTGCTTGGCAAGGGCTTTCAGCTGAATGATGATGACACGTCATTCTCACCATCTCTTGTGATATGGACACATACCCTGCTCGCCCTGGAAGGTGACGTCGAAGTTCTTGCACCAGTCCTGCACGGTGAAGTGCCGGGTGGCCTTGAGGCTGGTCCGCAGCAGTTCGGAGCGCAGCACTCGGATGGCCAGCTTCTCGTGCGGGTGTCGCGAGTGAGCCTTGCGGATCTCGCTGTAGAAGAAATCTTGTTTGTTCTGGGGAAAGCATTAAGGAAATATAGGTTAAAAACTTTCTACGAGACTCGCAGTATGCCCACAGTTGTCGAAGTTTCTCAAAATTAACAAAAAGCACATCATAAAAGTCCAAAAAAGTTTACCAGAAAATGTTTTGGTCTGCACAGTAAAAATATGGGCGTGCTATAAAAATAGGCTAGTTGACAGTAAAAAAAAAACACCATTTTATTTTATAGTATGATGGTTCTTAGCTAAAAATATTAAAACTTAACTTAATTTTGTAAATGATTTTACTTTAATTAATATTTTTGACAAATAAGTGTGAAAAATAAAGCCATTAGTCACTTGACATTGAACGCGAATCAGGAAGCAAAACATCACTCCTTGTAATTGACTGTTTCAATCAGCCACATTATGCCCCGTATTGACAATCAAATTAAAAATTCATCCTGTTAATATTTCTAAGAAATATTCATATTTTGAGGAAAATAAACCACAAGGAACATTACATAACATCACGCTGTTTCCCCGACGGGTTCGGCAGAGGTGTACCTATGGTACGCTCACGTTTCGCCAGCTGTGTTTGAGTCCTGTGTGTGTTGTTACAGGGGGCGAGCCTATTGCCATCAGCCAGACATAAATCTAGACTCCCGGCTACTGCTGAGAAGTTCCTGACATAAAAACCCAATTCACTTTGCCCGACCTGGGAATCGAATCCAGGATCTTCTGCTCAGCAGTAGCGCCGGCAACTAACGAGGCAGACTACTAATAAGTTTCTAAAAAACTGTTAAATATACTATTCTAGGGTCACAGAATTGATGGCCGATGGGCCGAAAGGTTCTGGAGTGGCGACCGTGTACCGGAAGACGTAGCATTGGAAGGCCTCCTACAACGTGGACCGATGACCTTGTGAAGGCCGCAGGTATCCCCTGGATGCGGGAAGCACAGAACCGGTCAAAGTGGCGGTGCTTGGGGGAGGCCTATGTCCAGCAATGGACGTCTTTCGGCTGAAATGATGATGATGAGGGTCACAGAAAGACCACAGAAAGGGTCCAGCTCATTTTAGATTTGGGCTTTTTTTATAAAGTGTTAATCGATAGGACTAACCGGCGGTTATATTTAATATCCTTTCACCTTTCTCAGATAATGAAGATTTTTAAATGAAACAAATTAAAAAAAAATATTAACGGTCAAGAGCCACTCGGACTCGCGCACCGAGGGTTCCGTACGTATATATGATATTGATGATTTCAGAAAAACTGTGCTATTTAGACATCGTTTTATTTTTCCTGTAATCTTTACATAAACTTCTATCACATAGAATAATTTCAGATTTTTATCTATGCAAACTTCGGAGATAAGAGTAGGTAGGGAATGGTATTTTTGTTACGTTTTTCATCAAAAGTCCGAAACTATGCTACCTAAAATAATGTTTAAGAATGTGCAAACAGCGCTCTCTCATATGATACCTCACATGCCCTAGTAGCCCCATTTAAAAAATTTAAGACCCCCTTTCAGTCCCTTTTGCAAAAAGATATATTTTTTAAATTTCTTTCTTGTTTGCAAAATAGTTGGGCAAACGTCATCTAAAATTATTCTAAATTTCAAGTTGATAGCATTAGTGGTTCTTGAGATATACAGGTATGACAGACAGACTTAGTATCATAAGGGTTCCTTTTTACCATTTTGGTACGGAACCCTAAAAACCAAATCGGTGTACGTTAGACATACCTTGAAGGTGTCTTCCCCGCCGCAGTTGGCGATGAGCAGCTGCGTGAAGGTGGCGGCGATGAGGTCGCGCTCGGCCGACACCAGCTCCAGCTGCGGCTGCACGCCGTCCTCCAGCGTGAACTCGCCGCCCGGGCCCGCGCCCGCGCCCGTGGGCTTCAGGGTCAGCTGGAAGGGAACGTAATAGGAACTCCTGTGATCAGTCATTCTATTATTTATTCATTTAAGTACAGGAGAACCAACAGCCATAAATATATATCTTCTATTTTGTTAAGTACCTGGTACTTTTAACTGGCCTACGCTGTCCTCTCATACCATACACTGTAATTTGAAAACATTGTAAAAAACATTTTTTTTTTTAAAGTGTACCGTGGATCCCGTGTTGCCGGCTCTTCTCCATAGGAAACGACACATTGGAACCGTGCACCTAGCTTCTGACGTTTCATAAGTGCCCATGTAGGCTTATGTGAAATAAAAATATTTTTGATTTGATTGATTTTGATAACAGAAAATTAACGATTGCATTAGTAACACAGATTCAACTACATACAGGTTCTCACGAGTCACACGCATGATGTTGTGTTATATAATTTCTGTATTAATCATTATTATTCAGCGTGCCGCTTTAATTACGACATTAATTTAACACACGTATATGGTTTCGCGTTTTCGTTTTATTAAAATATTTTAATTTAATTAAACGTTATTATTTATCGATATAATTACAATTTACTAAAATAGCATCTTGAAGCAACCTGTACTTAAACTAGCGCAGAGGTCATTTGCCGGGGTCATGGATCATAACATCGCATCAATGAAATTAAAACGAACAACGTACCAAAGTAGGTGAATTGAAGGAAAGAGAAAGCGCTATGGCGGCGAACGGGCGGCGCGGCTTCCCCTCCCCCCGCCACGCACTTCTAACTCAAGTTCTTCTTTCTAGCACTAGCCGGGCCCGTGTCCTTGACACACTTTTTCATACTCGTGCGCATAAATATTACGACGCGGCGACGGCTTAATGTTTTTGTGAACGTTTCCGCGAAAAATTCGCCTACCTATTGTTTTATTTAATATGTTTGTGTAATTAGGATAGTAATTAGATTAAGATACTGCGATAAAGACGCTTTTGATTTGTTTTCTACCTAGGAGGTACATTTCTGGGACAAGGACGCTTTTATTGGTATTATTAGTGCTTGTGTAAACCTGTGATCGTGAATTGTTGATGTCTGGTTATTAAAGGTACGCGGTAAACATTGACGCGGTAAAACGATTATGACTTCGATTAATGAACGCGCTTGAGAAATTAAGGGGAAATATTCAAAATAGCGGGATAGCATGAAACACCGTTTAGCCCTTTGGATCCGCCAACGCGATGGTCACATTGAATACTAAGTTTGAAATAAAGACAATTTAATAAAATTAGTGATTAATGATGATATTGGCTTGTGAATATGAGCTAATGAGAGAGGATGATAAGTGATTACGCAGCTCCGCGTTGCACTCGCACTGCGGGATCGGATCGATCGTACACCGCGCTTTGATTGAAGCGTGTGAAACGCGACGTTGCCGCTCCGAGTAGAACGTACGCCAGCAGGCCTGGTTCACTCCGCACTTTAGGTATAACACTACAAGTACGTGCGGGGCCGGGCCGGACCGGCCAATCGGTGGGTTGTGCTTAGTTCGCACGCGTTAATACGAGTAGGTACTTTATTCTCGCGTTACAAAAATAAAACCAAAAAAATATTCTTTATCGTTTGGTTGCTTAAATAATGACAGTGACCGAAGCCTGACGTTTCACATACTACCGAAGGATATTGAAAGGTGAGATTTTTTATACACAATAGGTAGGCAATAAGCTTATTGCATTTATATCTAGGTACTTTTGGGCCTTTAGGTGACACAGATCATTACACTAAAAATGTATCCTGTTTATTTGATTAGAAGTTCGTTTGATTTTGACATAAATAACGTAAGTATCGATAACGTCCGCCGCCGCCCGCGCCGCTTGTGTAGGCAGGTATGAAATGATATTTATCAACTTGTGATGTTGTCGTAGGTATGTGGTGGCGCAGCACGACGGACGTCTGGAGGTAGTCAGGCGGCAGTAGATATGACGAAATGATAAAGATGCCTAGTCGATTACCCAATAATACGATTTATATTTCTATATCGTAATTTGAGTTCTTTTTAGGAATAACTACATTTTATTTCCTTTAATTGCGAAAATAATACTTAATCAATATTTGTAATGTTTGTAAGAATAATTTAATAAATATAACACAAAGTCTCTATTCATTTATATAACTGGTTTCTTATTTCATTCAACACATCTATTATTCATTTACCTATTTCAATAATACTTATCGTCTTTCACTCGCTCCATACCACTAGAGCGGCTGTTTTGTGGTCGGCTTGTTATTGATTCGCTTCACTCCGTTCGTTGTAGCCGCTACAGTACAAAAAATATAATTCGTAAGTCGCAACCCTAATAAGTACGCGGTGACGTCGAGAACGGCCATGTTTGAAACGGTTAAACTAAAAGAAGCGCTCTCGCGTAGTAACACGGTTTATTTTTGCATGAATGCTTTGCGGGAAATGGGCTGTAAGCTACCGCTGTAGGTAAATATAACAGGAGCGAGCTAGACTGTGCTTTATGTGTACGTGGCTAGAGTTTTAATCTATTTAATCGACTCCAGAGAGTGACCCTTCTGTACGTAGTACTATTACTTATTCTGTGACGACGCCACCTAGTCAGTAGCGCCATGCATATTATTTTGCACAGAGTGATCCCAATTTTGGTTACTTTATTATTATTTAGTTTGTTTAAACAATTTTATTTTACTATTTACGAATTATTTTATCTTATTATAATTTTCATGATTACTGGCCATTAGCCCTACCAGTTTGTTAAATTAATGTCGCCATTGTAGCGGCGCGTTGCATAATATAGCGCTTATGATTGAACCCAATATAATGAAACATCCGGCCTGTAGTGTCTCACGTCTCACCTTAGTGGAGGGGCACAGGCGGAAGGTGGTGATCCTCTTGGGGATGAACTTGAGGATGTAGTCCTTGAGCGTGAGCTGCTTGGGCGAGATGCAGCACAGCACTTTGCGCGCCTTGCCCGACGTGAGGCGCGCCTCGTAGCTGATGTTGTGCCGCTTGGACGAGATGTTGCGCTGCACCGTGGCCGTGTCGCTCGCTGGTAACGTGGGAGCATTTACTCAGTCAGGGGAAAGGCAATCGATTACCTATCTTAATTACATCATACAGTGGAAACGCCGGGAGGGGACGCCCTAGAAGGACATATAGTGATCAAATTGGTGA
This sequence comes from Tiliacea aurago, assembly GCA_948098905.1. NCBI lineage: Eukaryota > Metazoa > Arthropoda > Insecta > Lepidoptera > Noctuidae > Tiliacea > Tiliacea aurago. The sequence continues at coordinate 1,343,416 of OX402583.1, read as the reverse complement.
TGTTCTTCAGAAAGGTCAGGTGCGTAGTACTCGCAACCGGCGTGCGTGTATGACTAGATGTATGAACGTAGGCGAAGCAAAAGGAGTATGTAAGGAGCGTAGCGAGTGGCGTTCTAGTTTCTGCCTACCCCCGTGGGAAGAAGGCGTGCGTTTATGTATGTATGTATTACATACATACAATACATATAATTATGCAAAATGTTTCGCCAAAATGTCCTTCAGTCCAGCACCCTAATTGCGTAACATAGTTTGAATCACTAACTAAATGATTTTAAAGTGTATTGCTAATCCATTGCTTCATATATTCGAAAATTTGTCAGCTCAACAACGTAAATAACGCAATTAATGTTGTAAAAATATCAAAATGAAACCCGTTGCTACTGTACGTGTGTTACGCAGGTCCACGTTCACGCAGAATTCGTTTCTAATCCGTGCGAACAGAACTTATATTAAACTGACTAATGAACAATCGCCAGCACATCAAGTTACCACAAACTGTCATATTTTCTGATTCGATTTTAAACTTGACCTTGACAGACCAAACACTTTGAGGTTTAAAATCATTTGAAGAAAGAAAAATGACAATTTCCCGTACATTGAAAAACCTGATAATGAAAGTTTATGTATAGTTATAAGCTATAGTAGAAAAACTACCTGTAAATTCAGAAAATAATGTGATATAGTCATTTTTACGATTTAAACGCTTTGAAGTCCAAAAAATATTAAAGTTCATTTTTAGGTTAGGATTTGCCGTTACCAAATATAAATAAATAAATATGCTAGAACTAATTATTAACTCTCGGATTAAGCAGTAATGTTGTAGCGGAATCAACATCGCCACATACGAACAACGCGTCACACTGACGTCACGCATATATACAACGTTCCAACATCAACCGTCGGGCAGTTGCCCACCAGACACAACACCCGTCTGGTCGGAGGATCCTCCCTTTTCTATGGTGCATGAGTGAACTTTACACCCTGTTCCTCATGCCACTAAAATGTTGCCGGTGATTACTAGTAGTACAGAGGTCCGCAATGCCTAAGCTCAGCTTTGCATTTGTGTGAGTGATTACCAAAAGTAAAGTATAAACCGATAAAAATCCGGTATAAACCGGTTTAAACCAAGCAAAGGACGCGTCGCTTTCTAGACCGACGTCACACCTGCACTATCTATATGTGCACTCACACAAATTCAAAGCTCAGCTTAGGCCTCGTGGACTATACTTGGCTGAAAAAATGGTACTTTGCTTGGTACTTTTAACCCTCCACAAAGGCGACGTTCCTTGCTTGCGAGAGATGAACGCTCATAAAGATGTTTTTCATTTGGCATGCTTTCAAAATGATCTTTCGTTTATTCTCTCACACATGTATAGTCAACGTTAACTGGAAGAGCGGGGAACCACCTAATACGAGCAAATCTTTGCTTAAAAGGCGACTCCAAACATAACAATGTAATTTACATATGTTCATGAAATAAACTTTTTTTTTTTTATTATTATTTGACACTTGGGGTTTATTTATAAACTCAATTTTTTGTCGATAACTTTTCAATTATAATTTTATAATGTTGTTTTGTAATGTTGTGTGTTCTAGCAAGAATTGTTGGAACAAGTGGTGAGGTATTAAGACGCTGACAACAGGTAAACCGCTGTCACTGTCACTCCATACAAAAGAAAGAGAAGCGCGATGACACAACGCTTGTAATTTATTGCAAAATATGAAGCAATTATTTATTAACTCAAAAATAAGTTGAATAATCGAAAATAAAAAACAACCAAGTTCTGCATACAAATAAGACGTTTTTGTTATTAATTAAATAACAACCGTAAGTTGATATTTAATATAGATATTTTGGATTGAAACTCAAAGTAAAGGGTTTACCGTTAATTTTTACCGAGATTTTTTTTTAAACGTGTTTTGGAAACAACTAAGTTCTGAGAAATATGTTCAAGAATAACATATATTTTTTCCGCTACCACAAACTATATAGATTTGGCAATTTTTTGTTTAAGGCAAGCCTATTTTTATCATTTGCCTCTTGTTTACCGAGATTTTTTTTTAAACGTGTTTTGGTAACAACTAAGTTCTGAGAAATATGTTCAAGAATAACATATATTTTTTCCGCTACCACAAACTATATAGATTTGGCAATTTTTTGTTTAAGGCAAGCCTATTTTTATCATTTGCCTCTTGTTAGCGCCTTTAGTAGAAACCTTCTAAATACACATGAATGTGTTACTAATTGCCTTTAGTGAGTGAGTGCGTAAGGATTTACTTAACAGGGTTTGTTAACACTTTCATGAGATACTGTCGCAACAGACACAGGTCCCAGATCGGTATATTTTTTTTTAAACGTTGCCGTGCACTAGGAATTTCTCCTGTATTGTGGGTGCGTTTACAAACATTTAAACTCACATACACAAACAGCCAGACTCGGAACAACTACTTGTAGGTCATACAAATATTTGTTCCGTGCGGGAATCGAACCCGCGACACGCAGCGCAGCAGGCAATCCCTTAACCACTGCGCCAACCGTGCCGTCGAATTATAAGCCTATGTTGTCTCACTGCAGGGCAAAGGGCTCCCCCTACCCTTTTTCCATTTTCTCTGTCTAATACATTATGTGAAGTAAAGTGAAATGAAATAGGCAAGTAACCAGTGAGCACGATGCAGTCGAACTCCCCGTTGAGCAGCAGGCCGGCCTGCAGCAGCACGCGCGCGCGGAACACGCCGGCGCGCGGGAAGCTCAGCGCCAGGCTCACGCGCTGGTTCACGGCGTCGTACGCGAACGTGGCCGAGCCAGACAGCTGCTCGTCCACCTCGCCGCCGAGGGGGTTGATTTGTATGGAGAAACCCTGGGGATGCCAGCCCTTTACTGTTAAAAACATACAATAAAAAATCCAACCTGTATTTGCAGAAACTGTTACAAATTCAGGATAGATTTTTGAGACGGGGCTTTAATCGTAGTAGCTACAGTAATTCGTTCTTACAAGACTGTCTTTAACTTCTTGATTGATTGCTGACGGCATTTTCGGCATCTTTTTTTCAGGTATACAGCGTGTTACGGAAAGGGTATATCCATACAAACAGGTTGAACAGAGGATCTGGTTCAGAATCTCTGTACAAAATTTCAGCTCAAAAAGAAGAACTTTGAAAATTATTGATATTTTTTTATTTGTATAGTTTTTTAAAATTAAAATAATAACAAACGTGTCACCGGACTACGAGGGTCATTATCCATTATCTGTGTCTGTGCGCCTAGTACACACACACACCTGCCACAGCTCTACGACACGACACCGCACCACACGTGGCGGCGCGGGTGGTACGATTGGCGGCGGGATCAAACGAATTGATTAAAACGTGTACCGATCAGCTGACTTGGTCTAGTGAGGTGTAGAATTCAAATTGGAAACATTTTATTTTTATTAGTTAAATGTTTCTTAACTTTTCTAATTATGTAGGTATTATTAAAAAAATGTTGCCATGTAGTTTGTTATCACCTTTCCGTAACACGCTGTATACAGAGTGGATTTTTGAGATGGGGCAGTAAGGGCAGCTACCGTAACCGTTGTAGCTACAGGAAAACGGTCTTTCGAGACTGTCCTTAACTTTTTAAGAAAAATGGATCTGCATTCACAAATTTTGAAAAAATGTACGGTCAGCAGGAAAATAGGCAGTTTTCACAAAAACTTTTATTTATGCCAATCGATCCTGTTTCTTATAAGGATCAAAAACTTCTACTAGACCAACTGAGGTTTGAGTACTAGAAAAGTCAGAAATCGCAAAAAGTTTTCCCATACATTTCGTAGGAAATGAGACCCCAACTTAATTGTTTTACCATCGATAAACTGGCCGCTACAAAAAAGACTGATCGAAAAACAAAAAAATTATTTTGGGTATTATTTTACCTTAAAATTAAAAACTTGAAACTTTACATTTGGACTCACCTAGAAATTTTACGTTTGCTCTAAGATATGAGGTGTAAATGTAATTTAAAAAACGAACTTTATAAAAAGAAAATACGACAGTGTTCAAGAACTCAAAGATTCACTTACCACGATTCTGTATGGAATTCCTAGCACATTATCAGCTGGTACCCACTCTGTAGTAAAGAGTAAACCTGTGCCTACGTCAAAACGGCTACCATTTTGAACACCACATATCTTAGAGCAAAAGTAAAATTTCTAGGTGAGTCCAAATGTAAAGTTTCTAGTTTTTAATTTTGAGGTAAAATAATACCCAAAGAAAAATTTATTGTTTTTTTATTTGTTTTTCGATCAGTTTTTTTTGTAGCGGCCAGTAAGAAAAACGTTCTTACGTTTTATTTTTATGATGCCAATTGATGTAGTTTCGTATAAAGATTGAAATACTCTTGCAGACCTACTAGGTTACAGCACTAGAAAAACCACAAATTGCAAAAAACTTTTTCTCATACATTTCATAGTTATCCTCAACTGATCAGGTCTCATACAGGGTGGATACCCTGAACCTTTAATGGAGTTACGCAGGGGAGTCATGTACAGGTAATTATTTTATATCTTCGTCAGTTTAAATGTCAGTTAGGACATAATATTACCTTTTGAAGTATGGCATTATTGCATTGAAAACTGTATTATTTGATAGATAGAGTATTAATTATTTGAATTCAAAGATCAAAATAGCATACATCTTTAACTAATGTCTAGTTGACATCATCAGTTTATGAAATTTTTTAATTTAATTTTTTTTAGTTTGCCAGTGTTATATTTTTCATTCGGTTTGACTTGGAAAGAAGATGCTGAATGTCTGAGTGAATAGATGAAACAATGGGTCGAGTACTGACGGCGGGCGGGTCGCACTCGGCCAGCGGCGCGGGGTTGTCGTACTGGTCGCGCGGGTGCACGTGCAGCGTGCGCGCGTGGCCGGCCGCCCACACCAGCGCCGCGGCCGCGCGCGCCACGCGCGAGCGCCGCGCCTCGGGCCGGCCCGCCAGGAACCACTTGCGGAACGGCGAGCCGCCGATGGCCACCAGGCCTGGGGGACAGTGCCAACACTAGTTTAGCTATCTTATCACTTAGCAATATAGTGTAAGAAAAACATCATACACAAAAAATCTTTTGCCATTACAGTATCAAGAAACACTCTTTCCCTGCGTTCGCAATTTAATTTCCAAAAATGTAAGCAATAATGTGTTTTCGAAAAATTTACTTTAACTACTAAATAATAAGTTCAATTTGCGCTAACAACTTCATTATTAGTTCTAATCATTCTGAAATCAACTTAATGTACAATATTATAAGGTTTTTTACTTCAGAACTCCGTCGTTTATGAACCGATTTGGAATAATAGATTGTGTCATAAGGGACCAAAATAATGTATTGAAGGCGAGAGCGAAGGAGTAGAATCCTAAGCGTAGCGAGGGATTCAAAATACGTCGCTCGATGTTAAATAATTTTGGTACCGTGTGGCACGCTCTGCTTTTCATCCCCCTCTATGAGAAAAAAAACATACCTATCTAAAAAAAAAAGTTTGTAATTTTTGTTTATCTTAACTTCAATGGTTAGGATGTAAAAGCTTGTATTGAATAATTTTAACGCGCGATCCGATCAACTCGAAACTCAGTAGTTGTACTTAATAAAAAAAAAAAAAAAATCTTTTTATTTCAGACATATTTCGTCCATAATATTGTAGGTAGTGGAACTAAAACAAACTAAATCGAATTAAATTAAATCAAAATTAAATTAAAATGAACCAAATGAAAACCAATAATGAAAAATAACTTGTATCAGGGTTTTTCGAAAATCTTCCCATAACAGAGTGAAAAGGGGTAGTAAATTTTACAAGAGAGGGTTTTACTACATGGCTTGATTAACTAGAAAATTGGTTTAACCTCTGTAAGTCAAACAATGGAAAGTCGCAAACCAGTTTAAAAATTAACCTCTTTGGGGGTGTAAGAGGGGGGATGGATACAGTTTGTATGAAAAAAAATCTTCTTTCGTTCAAATCAAATCAAATCAAAAATATTTTTATTTCACATAAGCCTACATGGGCACTTATGAAACGTCAGAAGCTAGGTGCATGGTTCCAATTGGTCGTTTCCTATGGAGAAGAGCTGGCAAGAAACTCCACGGTCACTCTTTAAAAAAAATTTGATCTATTAACTTGAAACTTAGCCTGAATACTTTATCATCAGTCTCCTGCCCTAATCCCAATTTATTTTGGGTCGACGTAACATGTCGAATTACACTATTATGTATAAATATATATACATAAAAGGAAACAGTGACTGACTTATCTGTCAACACAAAGCACAAATCTGATTTTTGAAAACTCAACCCCTAAAGGGGTGTAACGGGATTTCAAAACTTGTATGGAGAAATCATATAAATGTATCAATTCGAAAATTCGCAGGGTTACTCCTGGCAACAAATAAATAAACCGTGTTTCATGTTTTTTTTTTTCAAAAACAGCTCCTTTAGCTTGGGGTTTAAAGAGGTAAATGGTCTAAATATCAACATGGTATTATTTTCAAGGTTTGACTGACAAACCTTGAAAATAACACCATGTTGATTTAATTTCGTTTCGGCTTAATTTAATTTCGGAAGTCCGTGGTAAAAAACGAACATACAGAACCAAAGACACCGACTTCCGAAATTAAATTAAATATAATATTAAATGTGGTGTCCGTGTACGTTGGGTCAAGAGCAACAAGGCGTCATGTTATGTTATGCTATGTGCTTCTGTGTTTTTGTTTTGGAAGTCGTTTGTTTTTTTTTTAAGTTTTTTTATTTCATCGTGTTTAGATATCGATACCCATTACGTCTGCGGAGTTTCGCTGGCTAATTTAATTTGATCCTGAATATAACATCAATTTTTGATTTGATTATGGAACAGGAATCTACACCAATTTGTTATGGAAGACATTTTCATGACATAATTTGCCAAACTTTCTGTGCTTTATTTACGTAAATCATTTTGATTTTTAATACTAAATCCATGGCCACTATCTCTATCTCGTCATTTGTATCTTATAAAACTATAGCTTTAGGGTAAAGAGGTCACTTTAGTGAACCTCAAGAGAAAGGTTTCCGGCTGAGTTACTCACCAATCAGGATGGACACGCTGTACACGCCGGCGGTGCGCACAGTGAACTTGACGCGCGCAGTGTTGGCGTGCGCGGGGTCGCCCGAGCCCAGCTCTATGACCGCCGTCACCTGCAATAGAGGACATAGCACGAAGCTCTCACACCTGTATACCTATACAGGGTTATTTGTCGGCAATCCGTTAAGTGGATGTAGGATAGGTCATTTGCAACAAAATGATCCCTGATAACCCCTATGCAAATGTCAACCATTTTCGAGTAATTTCACATTTTATATTTTTTTGAAGATATAATAATCAACCATAAAATGACAATTATCTTTAATAGTTTTCAAATCAGAGCTACTATATTATTTTACTTTTAATATTAAAAAAAAAAAATCCTGGGTTCCTTTAACGATATTGAACCTACCCCTAAGCTATGGCACGCAGTTTATTTAACACCCTGTATACATAATCTTTCTGAGCTCTAGAAAAAAAATTAGATTTGAATATTATGTTGAGGTTCAATTCTTCCATTTCTATGGCCAAAAAAACAAGTGTTCTTTTGTCATCATACCTCCTGCTACAAATGCAGTGTTTGAACACCTAAAAAGAGTGTACCTGCAAATCCAGTTAAGGCTAGGAAATGACGTAGATACTCGTATTGAAAATTGGGGATAGCATTCCAATAACACGTTCATCCCAATAACAATGAATGAATTGCCAGCTCCGGATAATCTATTGAAAATGTTATTGTAATTGCAAAAAGGGATGTGGAGCTGCTTATGGATGTGGCAAGAGTAGCTTTGACCAATATCAAATTTGAAGAATTACCGATTTGACGAATATCAGACTTGACCAATGTCGTTCAACCCATACGGACCAAAATGTCAATTGTTTAAACAAAAAATATATTTTATTAATAATTTTCTTTTTATTTAATTTTCCTTAATTTACTGCTCTTTTCCCGATTACTATCTCTACATATATAAATAGATACGTTAACTTAATTTTGATATACAAAAAGATTCTACAGCCTAATGTATTTGAATTGATGTAATTATCACTTCTTTTTTTCAAAGCTTTCAGAACCGGCTGTAAACAACGCAGTAATATCAAACTGTCACTTACCTTCCTAGTGCCGTGGCAGATGGACACGGTGAGCTCGTCCGTGTCGCAGATGGGGTACGGGTGTCCGTTCCGCTGGTAGCAGTGCACCGTGAAGCACATCGTCTCGCCCACGGTTTGGGGTTCCGTCCAACCCCATTCCACCTGGAGGTGGGAAGGTTGGTGTGAAGAGAATCTAGTTTTGAAGCGGTATTACCAAGCAATCGCACTGACGAGCGTGATGTTGTAAGTCCAATTCCCATATTTTGAAAATCACATCATAAAGAAGACTAGAAACTAACTTGTTGCACATTTCATTGCAATTTCTTATCCCCTTATTACAAAACAAGGTTTATCTTCAGACCCAGGTTTAAAACATGGAGCCATTATTGAATTTCGAACTTTATTCCGGCTATGGTAAAGTTCCTAAACACAAAACTGACAACTTAGTACCGAACTAAGTTTTCAGTTTTGTGTAAAGAACGGTATATCAATCACTGTTACGTTCTTATTAAAAAAACTGGCTCCATGGTTTAAGCCATGTCAAAATATAGATCTTGTTTTGTAATAAGGCGGATCGTCTTTAGTATTAACTGTATGTACTTTTACTCGATGCGGTAACAAGAATACAAGCTGCGGCCTCGTGTTAAAGCCCATCGTCCACACCAATGAGTAGCTAGAATGTCACAGCACTTGTATTTCAATGGTGGTCCGTAGCGTCCGCAACGACGGGCCGTAGTCCTAGTGAAACTGTTATTCAAAATTACATAAATGAAACCCGTGCCCACACAAACTTGGCTTACAATATGTGGCACGTGTTTGAAAGGGCATCTAAGGGGAAAGTAAAAAAATATATGACGGCGTCACCATTGTAAACAGCACGTGCAACGGGCCGAGTTACGCACTGCAATGTGTCACTTAGGCCTCCCCACTCTCCCCACTACTCGAGCCGCTCTACATAAGCGAGCGCGCAGTAAGGAGGGGATCATTCTTGTCGCAGGCTCGGCCCGGTGCACATGTTGTAGCGCTTAGATACTGTAGTCTGAATTAAACTAATATTACAGTGAATTAATAAGTTGTGGAAATATGTTGGACCCTCTGCCTTCATATACATAAAGATGAAATACTTTCAGCTCATAAACTATCACTGCCAACTTGTTATCAATGAAGTGCGTAGGGTGCTCCGTGGTATCCACTTTATTTTGTTACCAACATCACTTTTTACTCAGTATTAAGTAAATAAATCCTCTTATTCACATTTTTTTTTACAAACCAAGAATACCCAGACAGTACAGTGCACGGGCTCCGTGCCGTCCAGGTTCAGTGTTGCTGTACCTCAGATCATACTCCGAAGAAGAAGCGGCCCACTGGGGACCCAAAGTATGCATGCAATCTGTACCACTTTCCTGGCAGACTTTTATTCAGGACAGGCTGAAGCCCCAAAGACCCATGATAGGCATAGATAGACCGAAATCATGCATTTTCACTACTAGCTTTTGCCCGCGGCTTCACCCGCGCGGAGGTCGGGAATAGTCCCACGGGAACGTGCTACCGGGATGAAAAGTATCCTATGACAATTAGTATAGATATGAAAGAATGAATTACCTTACAACTAGGTGGATGCAGATATTTCCCGGTGACATATTGCAGCAGAGAGTGTTTCGCCTCGGGTGCGAGGGACGGCTGTGTCATGGCCGCCAGCGTCACCAGCCCGCACACAGACACCGATACCACCAGCATGCCACCTGGTTATTTCATGGAGCTATGATCTTACTACGTTAGATATTCTCTTAACATGGCAAACACCCCTCGAGATAAATACCTACTAAAAATACGTGAAAGGGATGAATCTACCGCTGGAGATCCCCGATCAATCCTTAGCCAATAGGTGACCTATATAATATTTCGCCTTTTCCCAGATTTTCCCATAGAATGCCAGGCACAGAAATACCAAAATACTGCATGCACATCCATCCAGCAACGATTCAGACGACAAAATTTGTTATTTTTGTTACGACAGCGTAAGATAATGGCGTTAATCAATTAGTGTACCAAGGATGCGAATAAATGAGTAAATGCAACTTTACCATTAGCTTTAACACAAATATGATGCACCACCAATAGAGACGAATAAATCCATACCCCAAGTCCAAGCGTCCTGGTGCTTGCTGTTCTTGACCACAGCGCTCCAGAGGTCTGCCTTCAGGGTCTGCAGCGCCTCTTTGCCGGTGGGTAGACTCTGCCGCGCCGCGGACCAAGCTCCGAAGTCCTTGGGATCCAGGACGTGCCGCGCAGTGCTGTCCTCCAGCCAGTACACGTCCTCCAGTGAGGATACATCGAGGCTGAGAAGTCTGGGGACAAAGGAATGGAGTGGATGTTGATAAGCTATTAGTTTTGTGAAGTACTAACTAAAGTGCATTATCTAAGGCGCCATCTACACGGGCGAGACATCAAATTCTATAAAAACTCTATGAAACAATCTCCGCGGCGATATCATCGCGGCGAGAATTTGATGGCATGTCGAGTTTATCGCCGCGATTCTCTCGCCCGTGGATATGGTGCCTTGGACTCTCGTCTTAGTTATCAATGACATACGCGACGCACGTTGGCTTGGCTGACATTTCACATTTTTGAATATTGACATATTTATTGTAATCCAAACGATTTCTCATCAATAATTTGATGATAGAATAAGAAATGAGTTTATAAGGGCCTTATCATACTAGCGGTTTGGAAGCGGCTGCGGGGCGGAGCGGACGCATTTGTACAAGACAGTATTCACGGCGATCTTGTTGCGCGTCCGCAACGAATTCGCTGCGCAGCCGCGGCGTGTTTGTTGCACGCCCGTAACCTATTCGTTGCGCGCCCGCTCTGCTTTGAGGACGCTTGCAATCCGCTAGTATGATAACGCCCTAAGAGGAAGGCCGAAAGTGACACTGGTGACTGAAAAGTAGTGTGGGAATAGGTTGTCATGGTATGGGCATGTGATGCGGAGGAATGAGGGAAATGTCAGGAAAGTTTTGAGTATGAATGAATGGCTATACGAGTAGGGGAAGCCCAAAGAAACTATGGATGTATGATGCTGTGTGAAAGAATATGATATGGCTAGAAACGGAGTGACTACCGAGATGAAAACTAATTTAGAAGTGTGGATGAAAAGGACATGTTGCTTGACTTGCACCGACCACAAATAAATTGGGATAAGCAGGAGAATGATGATGGTTTCATATGTGCGTCAAACTGTATCGTTCATAACTTAGTATCGCTGGAGGTGGCTGCAGACGACAGCAACACTGCAGGACTAACAAACGAATAAGTAAACAAACAATTGTCGGGTAACTAGGGATTTCTGTCGACGCGTTAGCTACAGTTTATATTATCTAGGAGTCTTGCTAAAGTTTATATTATCTAAGATCTTGTTAAGGCGTTTTCCGCACTTACGAACACGTGCATACATTCAGTCGCGCGTGAAAGGCATTTACCGTACAAACACAACAAGTGCGCTTTAGTCTGCGAGCTACAACAAAACAGCTAGCTAAACCTATATATAGAAATATCTGAGGCTAACATTACAAATATTAACCCCTTAAAACCGCGCATAAAACGAACTATCCATTTTATAAACCCACATTATCCCTATCTAAACTTTCGGAAATTGCAATCAATTTTCCGAAGACCATTTTCATTCTATCGGTACATTACCCCTTGCCGGAGGTTTCGAGGCCTATAGGGCGGTTATAGGGTGCGACTAATCGTGTTAGATGGGTTCCGGGCCTCGGGGGTCAGGGACCTGATGTGTGTGATACGCTACCCGAGAACGGCCAGATAAAGGGTTGACGCGATTATGTGTATTGTTGAAAGAATTGTTTATATTTTGTTTTGATAGCCATGTTTTTATTAGATCGTTTAAGGAAAGTCGAATTGGAAGAAATAATAAAATTAACTGAGAGTCCATTGCTATATGGTAAAATCTGTTAAGTATGAGTATAAAGAAGTCAAATCATTTAGTTAGGCTAATCCTATGATAGTTATTGTGATTGTTTAACCAAAAAAAACAAGCATAGAATTCAATATGTGATCCGTCAAAAGACATGGTTGAATAGGCTTTTAGGAAGGTCCTACCTGCGTGACAACACATAAGTAGGTACGCTAAATATAGATCACCAACCTACTCAGCTTATGCCAATCCCTATAATCTTGAACACAATACCCCGAGTGCAAATCCGTCAAGTGTCGCAACATGAACAGGCCGCCACGCGACAGGTGATCACATTAGCGGATTATCGCACCGGGAGTGGGAAGCTTTAATTCAATCACGTCAGTCCACAGGCAGATCCACAGAGCACGGAATCTCCGCGCACCGGCAGCGTCTAGACATGGCAGTAGGTGCTAATAAAATTCTTCCGAAAGTGTGTTGAGCGCACAACTTCTGTCACGGACCGCCATTCAAAGCCGTGATTTTCTATACGTCATTCGTGTCGTGGAGTGTGGAGTGTTCAGAGGATTCGCCTCACTTTCTTTCCTGCCCATCATGCACAACCACTTGCACCTATCAGGATTTAATCAAAGCCAATGATAGAGCTGTCCAGGTTCACATTCAGTAAAGAAAATTCTAGACGAGTAAACGGTGACAACTGACCGGTTTGGCTTGTATGGGAAGTGCGGTCAATGCCGCTCCTAGCAGCGGCCGCCGAGGCGTCTCGTGCTCTGTGGTCAGGTCCAATTGGGAACACTCCACGATCACATGTTACTTCGTTAGCCCATTTCAACAAACCCACGTTTCTATGAAACGATTACGTTTTTGATGGAGCTTTGCCGTGTGCCAATTTTGGATACAATTTGTTATGCCCCACGGATGGGAAGCTATTAAAGAAAGGGATTGTGAGAGTCATTAAGAAATGATTATAGCGAGGAAAGAAATAAAGAATGTGTAATAGGTAATAACAAAATTACAGATGTTTTCTCTGAGGAAGAATGTTTTTATTCTGGTATTGACATAGTTCTCGATATGAGACCACTTTTGGACTCACTTAATAGCGAAAAAAAAAAGACAAAAGTAAACTCTTTACCTACTAACACATAAATACCTTTGTTAAAGAATATAAGAAGCTTCACTAGCGCACAGTACACTCGTGTGGATACAATATTCATTATGAATAAGCGTAATTTAACGTTGCTGGGCAACGAAGAGCCTAACAACGTAACGTTTACAGGTTTCAGGGTTTGTAGGTTCTGCTATGACGTCAAAATCTGTAAGTTCTAGTTTATCGCAGGAATAACATATAATCTTATGACATGGAATTTCCTTCACTTGGACCTCTGTCTCTCTTCGATGGCTAAGGCCCCAAATATTGCTGATATCCAATTCAGTCCTTTGCAATAATCATAGACCACGTAACTCCAATGCCAGCACGCAAGCGTTTTCATCAATATACCAGCCTATTTAGAACTTGTTCTTTTAGAGCCGTACAAAAGTGTAAAAAAAATGGTTTTGTCTTTGTAAAAGTGATTTTTGAGTTATTATACATGCACAAAAGCTGCATAAAAGCTTTATTAAAGGATCCGCGTAAGCTTAGGGTGTCACTTTCAACTCCACGCACTTTTCGTAGAGCTCATATGCCATGCCGCTATACATATAGCAAGTTATAATGAAAAAAAAAATGATTATAAATATAAATGCTTGTATTTTTGAAAGCCAACGAGTATACTATTAAATCTTGCTAAAATATGCAACTGATTTCATTTTCACAGTTTATATTGCTGTATTCGCTAAGAAAAACGGATATTTAAAATGAGCCCTCCGCGAAGGCTCCTGGCATCCCATATGCAACTTGAGTAGGGCTCCCGGCACTGAAAGTGTACAGAATATTAAAACTAATACATAAACAACTTTAAGTATTTTGTGACACTTCAATCTGCACCATAATTGCGTAACAGTTTGAATCACAATTTGATTGATTTTGATGTATATTGCTAATCCATTGTGTGTTACTCAATTACCCCGTTGGTTTATCGTTAATTAAAGCTGTTTCCAGGCTGTATTTTGCATGTGATCGCTTACTTATTGCAGCTCTAAGCGTTATTAAAGTATCACTTGATACTTGTTTCGGTACCATGGTATAAGCAAACTCCGTTCTCAATCTTATGTTTAAAACCACGGTATTTACAAGAGTGTACAATTAAGCAATTGTACACTCTTGTAAATACCGTGGTTTTATGACTTTTAGAACTTCTACCGAGGGTTCCGTACGTATATACATATGATGTTGATAATTTATGAAAAACTGTGCTATTTAGAGACATCGTTTAATTTTCCTGTAATCTTTACATACACTTCTATCGCATAGAATAATTTCAGATTTTTATATGCAAACTTCGGAGATAAGGGGGGGGGACGGTTTTTTTTTTTAATTTTTCTTCAAAAGTTGGAAACTATGATGCCTAAAAAAAATGTTTGAGAATGTGCAAACAGCGTTCTTTCATATGATACCCCACATGCTCTAGTAGGCCCTCTACAAATTTTTAAGACCCCTCTTTCAGTCCCTTTTGCAAAAAAGATATTTTTTTTTAATTTCTTTCTTGTTTGCCAAATGTTGGCCAAACGTCATCTAAAACTATTCTAAATTTCAAGTTGATAGCCTTAGTAGTTCTTGAGATATCGAGGTTTGACAGACAGACAGACAGACAGACTTAGTCTCACTATAAGGGTTTCTTTTTACCATTTTGGTACGGAACCCTAAAAACGAAATGCGTGGGCGCTTGCCAGGAATTACGTATCAACTATTTATACTAAACTACGGTACGTAGGTACAGCCAAAATATCTTGGGGAGTCCGAACTTCACGCAGAAGGCTGCGCAGTAACATTTTTCACAGAAGTGAGTGAGAGTGAGAAAACATACGCGAAAGTTCGTAGTGCCTATGTTCAGACTTACCAAGATATATTACGGCCGTACTGTACTATGGGCTATCAACTAAACAAAAGATCGTTGTCTAGCGTAGAGCGAGATGAAATAGCCTCAAGCCTACCTTCGTTGTATCGTCATAATAGCAAAGAAAGAGGCGACTGCTAGAACCAAAGAGTACGTTAGGCCGCCTGTAGCAGACTGTACAAATAGTAGATTGTTCAAACAGTACATAATAATAATAATAAAACACTTTATTTCGGGTGGCATAGACCCATATAAACCTTAATACATTAAACAAGTCACCTATCCACGACGTTAATCCGCCCGAGCCGTAGGCAAGGAGTGCATACATTAAAGTTAAGTATAAAATGTGTTTTATGAAAGAGTTATAAACTCTGCTTTTCACTTCGATTGCGAGTAAATCAAACACTGATATTGCAAGTTAACGTCTTAAGTTTTAGTTTAAATTAAATTGGAACAACTACAAGATACTTATAAGATGATATCTGTAGTGTAATAATTTCTTTATACACCGAGTAACAGCTCTAATACAGCTATTATGCAGCTTCTCTATTGCTTCTACAGCCACTATACAGCTCTACTAAAGGAAATAGCTGTATAATAAGAACCCTTTTTTACTTATAAGGACTGTATAAGCGCTTATACAGCGATTATACAGCTTCTGGTATAAAACCGGCCAAGTGCTAGTCGGACTCGCGAACGAAGGGTTCCGTACCATTACCTATAAAAATGGCAAAAAAATCACGTTTGTTGTATGGGGGTTCCCATACAACAAACGTGATTTTTTTGCCCTTAAATATTTATTTTATTCTGGTTATTAGTATATTTTGTTGTTATAGCGGCAACAGAAATACATCCTCTGTGAAAATTTCAACTGTCTAACTATCACGGTTCATGAGATACAGCCTGGTGACAGACGGACAGACAGACAGACGCTGGAGCCTTAGTAATAGGGTTCCCGTTTAACCCTTTGGGTACGGAACCCTAAAAACCGACTTAAATACAGCTTGTATACAGCTTTCAATGCTACTTGGGTTGTCAAGCGAAATATTTAGAATTATCATCATCTGCTTTCACTAACAACGGCCTAGATAAGGCTAAGTTGTAAGTTTACACTGAGACTATATTATTATGTAGCTCTTAGCAGAAAAAAGCCATGTAACGCTCAGTAAAGTACTGAATCAAACGAGGGCGGCGTAGTGTTGTTGAAGTAACTACAAATTCAAACAAAACCTTCACAACTCACAAGACATACGATAACAGTTAATCCATTCACAATCAGACATGCAACCACCTGGCCTACAGGAAACCAAGCTAGTATAACATAGTACAGTCAACCACAATCAGAACTCACACTTAACCTACGAAAACCACCCTTACCGCTAAGAAGTAGACTCCCTGTCAAAGTGACAATGTTAGAATGTAAATGCGGTTGAGTATGCCTGAGTACAGTTGGTTAGAGACTCAGAGTGACATCGCCGTATCACGTTGCAGGTCAGCTTAGCGGCTTGAATTTAAATTAAGAGCTGGAGGGTTATTATTCATGCTGGTTCACGCCTTCCGGACATGCTGGGTTTGTGGGAAGTGGTGGTGCGGAGGATGGTGTAAGTTTGACAGCATGGATGCGCCAAAAGCGGTTTGAAGATCTATGGAAGTTCGCGGCTATATGTTTTTAGGCGACAGACGGAAGAACAACGAAGTGATCCTATAAGGGTTCCGTTTTTTCCTTTTGAGGTAGGGAACCCTAAAAGAATAATTTATAAAGCCCAAAAGCAAAAGCATTTTTAAGTTCTCGAAACACAGATTAATCACAATTACAAAGAAATTAATCACATCGTTAAAACAGGAAGCAACAAACGAAAAGCGAACATTTAAAATGAATACCGTTATTCTTTGTTACTCAATCAAACTTCAGTGAGCTTGCAATTTTCCATGCGAGGAGATATACGTCATAAATCATAAGTCGTTTCCGCCCCTCCATCCGTGCGTGAAATGCAACCTGCCTTAAGATTGCATCCACAGTGTCGATTTTAGCGATTTTGCTCTGCGACAGTCTGATCAAATAATATATGATAAAAAATAAAATCCTCACTGGGGCTGACTGGTGTATTACCCTCTAAATAGTTGCAAGTCCTAAATGCCTTTTAGTCTCAAATGAAATAAATAAAGAGCAAAATATCCTCACTAGATTTGAGCTGTGAGCACCAGAACTTGCTAAATAGACAAATAATACCTAAAAACTGAACTGTTCCACTAGAGCTCAAAAAACTGACAACATCATTAACCGTGACTGTATAACAGAAATCATGACATAAGATTTGTTAAACTTTAAAATAAATGGCTTTTCAGAAATCAGTTTATAGTCGTAGTAATAGATAGTACACACATACTGGCACTTAACTGTTCGACTGTGTGTTACTTGTCCAATCCAGGCGATAATTTTTTACACTGCAGTAAACACTGCTTCAGATTACAATTCCTTTCCGTATTTATTAGTTTCTTTATTTTTTATTCGATGTTTTTTTTATTCTCCGATACCATACCATAAACCCATGGGTTTTATGTTGGTCCATAAATATCAGTATTGGATTTAAGAAGGGTCTCAGTGATATGATATGACAAGAGATAAGCAGTCATAAAATGGATAATGCCGGATACGACATAAGTTTATGGATTATGGAGGTTGAGGTTCTTCCAATCCTTCTCCAATGTTGGTGTTTCTATAGCCTATTAGAGAAAGTTCCCGGCTTGATTATAGGATTGGCTAATCTACTTAACTGGTTATTGGACCATCATTGCCCAATTTAGCTGAATCATGAATTCCAGAAACTGAAGCTTGCCGCGGTTGGTCCGTCGATGGGTGACCATGTTTACATACCAAGACCCCTCCATGTCTCGGAAAGCACGTTAAGCAATTGGTCCCGGCTCGGTTCGTTCGGTTCGTTAGGACCAATGCCTGCCAGGGTTGCGAGTTTGTCCGAAAGGGATATCGTGGCCCTGGCACACAGGCAAATGAAGGAATGCGGGGGGGTTTTAGTCAGTAAAAGTCTGACACGCCCTCCCGCTCCGCCCAGAGCGGAAGAAGTTATTTGATAATTTCCCACCAAAAAAAAAAAAAAAAAATAACCGCCGTGCGTCGTTAGGCACGTCCCGGCTGTCATTCATGGAACTTTGACAATCGTTACGAGTTGTCAGAAGCTCGAAAGTCTGGAAACCAGTCTTACCAAGGGGTATCGTATTACCCAGTAACTGGGTTGTGGAGGTCAGATGGGCAGTCGCTTCATGTAAAATGCTGGTATTCAGCTACATCCGGTTAGACTGGAAGCCGACCCCAACAAAGTTGGGACAAGGCGGGCAGATGATGATGATGAACTCTAGAAAGTTTCAGAAAACCAGGATGCCACGGACCCTTGTTATTGTTACCTACCGACTATAATACTCAATCACCATTTACGGCCGAACCCAATAACCTATATATCACCAGTTTCGGCCTACTGGATATATAAAAATATATCTATCGATGGTTTTAACGTCCCAATAATCTCTTAATCTACCGGCCCACGCTATCTACTGATGGAAGGGTGTATCGCCTACAACAGATATCTATTTGTATGAAAATGAAAGAAAGAAAATACATTTATTTAGCACATACTAAAGGCACACAATATAATATAAGTACAGCAGGTAAAAATAAAAAAACAAGTAAATAGTGTAAAGTGCGACGTAAGAAATGCCAAAGTATGCGTCCCAATATACGATTTGTTTGACAGGACAGTACTACTACAGATGGCAGATTTGGCTATTCCCCGAATTGCAGGGATAAACGTAAAGTAGCCAAGCTAAAATGAACTCTTTAGTACTTGCAATAATGATCATAGATGTTTTTTTTTATATTTAAAGTAATAAAAAAAATATTAAATTCAAATATCTCGAAAACGGTGCGCCCTAGGCAAAAAATAACAGAAATTTAACCCCCCCTTACTAACGCCCCCCGTGCAAGCACCTTTCCAACATGAATTTAAGTTAAAAAAAACAACATTAATGCGCTAAGGTAACCCGCGAAATTCAAATTTTATTACGTTTTTTGCAATTTGCAGGTCAGTAACAGGTTGTATTTTGATTCGCGGCCATAACAAATATGGCTCTACAGAATTAGATCTTAATCCAGTAACTTATTTAGAAGTAAGAAACAAAGAAGTTTTAATATAACCCTAATTACACATGTTGTTTTTTAAAGTGATGGTGGTTGTAATGGAACGCACGGGAGGGCGAAGTAGAGAAACCTACTTATTGTTTTCGTTAGATAGATAGCCTTTATCAATGATTGTGAGACGCCATCCGAGCATAGATATAATTATACTGTCTATCATCAATAGCGATCTGTCTTTAACTGAAAATAAGTTATTGGGTTCGGCCGTTAGAGCGCTCACCAAAACTAAAGGACTCACAGGAGCCTTCTATAAAAATATCACACAACATAAATGCCCTACAATATTATGCAACTTGAGTAGTGGGTCATAACAAAAGTCCCTCAGTACGAGTTACGAGGCTCGGCTACGAACGAATGTTGTTAAGGAATATCATGTCATTTAGATTGTACGCCATCGTTATTTATTTATACGTTTCAGAAATCAGAACTGCGGTGACAGATTTCAGGAGCATCCCTGCAATTTGAAAGAGTAATTGCAGACCGCCTTGTCGGGCGGCTGGTGCGGGTGGGGCCGGATTTGGCGGAGAGCCAGTTTGGTTTCCGCAAGGGGCGCTCTACGGTGGACGCCATCATGCGCGTTCGAGCCCTCACGACGGGGGATGCTGTTGCCCGGGGTGGGGTCGTCTTGGCGGTGTCTCTTGACATCGCCAATGCCTTCAATACCCTGCCCTGGAGTTGCATTAGGGAGGCACTCCGATATCACCGGATGCCGACCTACCTCTGTCGAGTGGTCGAGGCCTATTTGACGGACAGGGCCGTCATCTACCCCGGTCACCACGGAGAGTGGAACCGGCGAGAGATGTCGTGCGGTGTCCCACAGGGATCGGTCCTGGGGCCGCATCTGTGGGACATCGGTTACGACTGGGTGCTGCGCGCCGACCTCCCTAGCGGCGTCAGCGTAGTCTGCTACGCTGACGACACGCTGGTTCTGGCGCAGGGGAGGTCGCATCAGGCGGCGGCCGAACTGGCGGCACGTGGGGTTGCGACAATCGTCGATAGGATCCGGCAATTGGGACTCGAGGTGGCCTTGCACAAGTCCGAGGCCATGTGTTTTTATGGTCCTCGGAACGCGCCACTGTCGGGTTCCCAGATAATGGCAGGGGTTCACATCGGCGTCGAGTCGACGATGAAGTACCTGGGACTCGTCCTCGACAGCCGGTGGAACTTCGTGGAGCATTTTCGACGTTTGGCTCCCAGACTGGAGCGGGCCGGGGCTGCCTTAAAGCGGCTCCTGCCCAATCTGGGGGGTCCAAACGCCTCCTGCCGGAGGCTCTACGCGGGGGTCGTGCGGTCCATGGCCCTTTACGGGGCACCGGTGTGGGCGCGTTCTATAAGGCTGCGACCAGCCCAGCGATTGAACGCGTCCCAAAGGGTCATGGCCATCAGGCTGGTCCGAGGATACCGCACGGTCTCCCGTGAGGCGGCGAGCCTCCTTGCCGGACTACCGCCATGGGATCTGGAGGCAAAAGTCCTCGCGCACGTCTGGGAGTGGCGCGAGGAGGCGAAACGCCGGGGTGAAACTCCGCTACCGCGAGAAATCACGGCACAGCGGACAGAGCTCCGGCGGGATCTTATGGCGGCATGGAGAGTGCGATTGTCGCAACCCAGCGCTGGGCACGCCACAATTGTGGCGATAAGTCCCCTCTTTGAGGAGTGGCTAGAGAGGCGCCACGGCGTCCTCACCTTCCGCCTGACACAGGTCCTCACCGGACATGGTTGTTTTGGGAGGTTCCTGTTCAGGATAAAGCGGGAGGAAACGCCCGGGTGTCACCACTGTGTGGATCGCCCGGAGGACACGGTGGAGCATACGGTGGAGGTCTGCCCAGCTTGGGCGAAGCACCGCCGTGTCCTCACGGAGGCGATCGGCGGCGGCGATCTCTCGCGTCCGGCCCTGGTTCAGGCCATGGTTCGGAGCGAGAGTGCATGGGAGGCCGTCACCTCCTTCTGCGAATTAGTAATGCTTGCGAAGGAGGAGGCGGAACGCGTGAGGGAGAGGCAAGGTTCGCGCCCTCGCGCCCCTAGTCGCCGCAGGAGACGCCCCGGGCGTCGGGAGTCGTAAGCCGATTTCCGGCCACCGTAGGCGTGGGCCTGCGGACGGTGAGCGATGGGTAGCTCACCATCCGATAACGACCAGGCCCGGGTCGACGGCGCGTCGTATTCTACGCGCGCCTCAAAGAGTTGTCAGCACCAACTGACGGGGTCCGCTAGGGCCAATGCCTGCCAGGGTTGCGAGTTTGTCCGAAAGGGATATCGTGGCCTTGGCACACAGGCAAATGAAGGAATACGGGTGGGTTTTAGTCAGTAAAAGTCTGACACGCCCTCCCGCTCCGCCCAGAGCGGGAGAAGTTATTTGATAATTTCCCACCCAAAAAAAAAAAAAAATCCCTGCAAAATCGAGTGGTCGTGATTTCAATACCTCCCGTGATTTTCTTATCATTTTCATAAAATATCACGTGTTATCATAAAAGGCTCTTCCCTTGCCTTGCTTCTTGTACACACGGCTACACATCAAGCTATAATTTTCCAATATACGCTGACCTCTCATTGTATGGAAATCCTATACAATGCGAGATCAGCTTATACTGGATGTATAGCTTGATGTGTTGCCGTCTGTACATATCAAATAGAATAGAAAGTAAATTTTAAGCTCTTCAAAAATATGAGAATGGCATAACGAGACTGCATATTTTCAACTTTATAAAGCCAAGAACATTTTTGTTTCAGCATTGCCATGCATCGGCTTGTGATACAAGAGTTTCACATGAGTTTCATTGTTTCATTTCAATTGTTTTCAGAAAAAGCTGCGATCCAGGGTCTACTCCGAAGCTTTAATCCGAAGTATCGGCCGAATGTTCGGCCGTTTTATAACTTCCATAGTTTCCTTTTTTGACTTTGAATCCTTACCCGACTTAAAGTCACATTTTTGACTTTGGCTTATCTCTTTGACTGTCGTTTTTAGGGCTCCGTACCCAAAAGGTAAAACGGGAACCCTATTACTAAGGGTCCGCCGTCCGTCCGTCTGTCTGTCTGTCTGTCTGTGCGTCTGTCACCAGGCTGTATGGTTTTGGGTTTTTCTTGGTCATTGATGCAGTCTTTAAACCATGACTCGTTTTGTATTACAATCGTCAGCACTGCAGTGTCTTATTAACTAACCAGGGGGGTAATCGCGTGACAACCTTACAATGGCAACGCCTTTCCTTTTTACACTTCCACAAAATTCATTGCGTTATTTACATTGTAAGACACAGACGAATTTTCCAAACATATGAAGCAATGGATTACTAATATCTTTCAAAATCATTCGGATGCAACGTTACGCAAATAAGTATCAGGATAGCTCCTTCTAATGCCGTGGAAAAATGAAAAGGAAATGAGAAAATCAAGAGACCCGATGCTGAACTCAACGAAAATAGAACTGAATTTAAACTTTATTGTTAATACTTTTAGGGAAAAGGACTTGTTATTGAAAGAAAGATTTATGTAGGGATATTCATCTTGTGGCGTATTGAATATAAAGAACTATTGCTTATAACCCCAGATATAACTGTCAGTTATTTGAAGATAGATTGGTTCCAATGTCACATCATATTGATTACATTTCTAGGTCAGGCACACTGAAAGCTGTTACTTTCTACAGCTGTTCTCACGATATTACAGATAAGAGGACTTTTTTTTTTAGATTTCATCATAACAACATCACGTCGGCCGAGGTGTACCCTATTGTACATTTGTACACCCAAATTTCGCCAGTTTTTAATCTCTTCAAAAGGTTGACACAAAATATGTAATTTCCATTCATAGCCATTGCCATTATAATGATATCAATCTACAGCGAATCCACATGATATATTTACTACTTATGGCACAGATCAATAAAGTTACATAAAGGAATTAACTGCACAAACTTAACTTTCAATTGCGACAGTTATCTCACAATTCCGAGAGTTATCTCACAATTCCGAGAGTTATCTCACAATTCCGAGAGTTATCTCACAATTCCGAAAGTTATCTCACATTTCCCAGAGTTATCTCACAATTCAGATGGCACGGTTGGCGCAGTGGTTAAGCGATTGACTACTGCGCTGCCTGTCGCGGGTTCGATTCCCGCACGGAACAAATATTTGTATGACCTACAAGTAGTTATTCCGGGTCTAGCTGTTTGTGTAAGTGAGTTTAAATGTTTGTAAACGCACCCACAAGGCCACAATACAGGAGAAGTTCCTAGTGTGGGGCAACGTTTAAACAAAAAAAAACTGAAAGTTATCTCTCATTTCCGAGCGTTATCTCACAATTCTGAGAGTTATCTCACAATTCCGAAAGTTATCTCACAATTCCGAGAGTTATCTCACAATTCCGAGCGTTATCTCACAATTCCTAGAGTTGATCTCACAATTCCGAGAGTTATCTCACAATTCCGAGAGTTATCTCACAATTCCGAGAGTTATCTCACAATTCCGAGCGTTATCTCACAATTCCGAGAGTTATCTCACATTCCGAAAGTTATCTAACAATCGCCAATGGAAATACTCCAATAAATCCTCCATCCTTTGAAATTGAACCGATACAATACAATCTGTATTAGAATTCCCTGGAGAACCATAAACAAGGATTCTAAACAAGCAGGATCCAAACAAACACATGACAATAAATTAGCAGTTGAACATTTGAACCTTGGGACCTTACGTGTGTGAAACTACTAGAAACAATATCAATACATAGTATAAAACAAAGTCACTTTTCGTGTCGGTCTGTGACCGGTTAGTTCTTCTCAACAATGGATTTTTATGTGGCTTTAATATAACCTAACATCACGCCTTTAACCCCCTGAGGTAGACTGAGAGTAAGGCAGACTGAAGTGCACCTATAATACACCCACATTTCGCCAGTTTTGTTTAAAATCCCAAGTAATAGGATTGTCTTTTGCCATTAAACCAGGCTCAATCACACAGGTTGTGGTTTTCTCCATCATTGAGAAAATATATTCGGGAAGATTTATGTGTATTTACACTACTGAATTCAACTTAGATTTTGCACAGAAATCTTAATGTCACCACATCGGTACATTGCACCTGCACGAAGCAGGGGTGGGTCACTAGTTTCTAGAATAATTGTGATCTCGAAACCTTCGATATTTCTTCGGTGATTTGGGCCCAGATGACTGGTATCAGCTGCGTAGTTTGGGCCCAGATGACTGGTATCAGCTGCGTAGTTTGGGCCCAGATGACTGGTATCAGCTGCGTAGTTTGGACCCAGATGACTGGTATCAGCTGCGTAGTTTGGGCCCAGATGACTGGTATCAGCTGCGTAGTTTGGGCCCAGATGACTGGTATCAGCTGCGTAGTTTGGGCCCAGATGACTGGTATCAGCTGCGTAGTTTGGGCCCAGATGACTGGTATCAGCTGCGTAGTTTCCCGTGCAAATTGAGTCAATTTGTAGATATGTATTTTTTATACCTTCTGATTGTGCCTTGCATACAAATGTCAGGTGCTTTGGCACTAATGCGGAGAATGAAAGGTTGCCAAATTTTGGAGATGTAGAAAGAAATCAGTCTGTTATGCAACCTAGTATAGTCAGTGACCTGAATTACCTGACCCGTCTTACAAAGAAGTATGGAAGAGGGGTCAGGTTATGCAGATCACTGACTGTACTTGTACCACTGTCTCAAATTTATTTTAGGTGGAGTTCTTAGACGGATTTCTGCGATCGGCGGCGACGAGAATTAAGAGTGATATTTCAAAGACGCGTCACGTTTAAGCCCATGTCGTTACATGAGAGAGAAGAAAGATATAAAATCTATCTATATATATAAAAATGAATTGCTGTTCGTTAGTCTCGCTAAAACTCGAGAATGGCTGGGCCGATTTGGCTAATTTCGATATTGAAGTATTTGTGGAAGTTCAGGGAAGGTTTAAACGGTGAAAAACATACATAATATGTCAAGGAAATTACTAAAAACAATAATTTAATTTTCCAATACAACGTCGCGTTGTCAAATATATAAAGGTGCGTTCAGAAATTTATCTGTTTCATAGCTGTAGTATGTAAGCAACTACAAAATATATCTAGATTTGATGTGAATTTAAGATTTTATTAGTACGCAACTTGACTAGTAACTGTAATTTGGTTCCATAAAAGATGATAATGTGTTTAAATATTATGGTATGATGAAATACGTAGAAATTAACATAAATACATATACAAAACATTAATGATTAATATAATAAAAAGTTACCATTTTATATAAGTTTAACGTCCATCTATTGACTCGAAATTCGCGCGCTTTCCCCCACTTTGTAACGTGGACACAGAGCTGACAAGAAAATTGAATAATGTATTCTGGGTCAATATATTTTGGACGGCCGAGCTGTACAGTGCAGACTAAGTGTATAGTGTTATTAATTAAAAGGATTTATCTCATTATTAGTGACGTTTTCTTTCAGTTCAGAAGTGGGATATTTCACGTAAGTGTTATTGTGAATCACATCTTTATGTTGTCTAGCATATTGCGATATTTTCGTGCTTTTATGAGGTCAACGGTCGTGTGGTTTGAAATATTAGCGTCGTTATATAAAATATGCTATTATCAATTTTATACTCAGTGATTGAAGCACTAAAATATAGAACTACCTTCATGACCTGATTCATGTGTTGCTGATATCTTGTTTTAAAGTATGTAAATAGACATCCAAATGGTTTAAAAGAATAGCTGTGTCCGTATATTATTTTTATTGACCAGGTCCACGAATGGATGACGATTGTGATGGAAGTTTGGTTCAGCCGCCACGAAGCCCATCACCAGTGGTGGACAGGCGGAGCCGGGAGCCGAGCCGCAGGCGGAGCCGGGAGTCGAGTCGCAGGCGGAGCCAGGAGCCGAGCCGCAGGTGGAGCCGGGAGTAGAGTCGCAGGCGGGGCCAAGAGCCGAGCCGTGGGTGGAGCCGAGAGCCGAGCCGCAAGCGGAGCCGGAAGCAGAGCCGCAGCCAGTGCAGCAGGCATAGCCGCGATTGCAGTCGTGTAAGGAGCCCCGGTCACCGAATCCGACGGCTTCAGACGCCGCCGCCGGGAAGGATTGCAACACATCAGAGTCGCAGCCCAACCAGGCTGATTCCTGGTTCACAGGGGAAGCAGCTCGTCCAAGGTTGCAGATCACGGTCAAGACGCAGCAGGATCAACACACGAAATCACCAGCGAAGCGGGGATCCACGTCATCGACGAGACTCCCGTTCGCCGAGCAAAAGAACCAGTACACGTGAGTCATTTCCTACAACTGATGCGTTCTCTAAATTTACCGATTTTCTTGATAAATTCTCGAATAGTGGTAGTGAGAGAATCAGTAATTTTAATGTAGTTCCCGAGTTCGACCCTTCTTCAAAAAATCAGAACATAAATAATTGGATACACAAAGTAAATGAAATAGCAAGCATATATAATTGGACAGACCGACAAATCATACATAATACGTTACCTAAACTTACTGGCAATGCAAAGCGTTGGTACAAAGGTCTTACAACCGTCAATTATAGCTGGGTTGAGTGGCAAGAAAAGCTCAAAGCAGCTTTTCCGTCCGATGAAAAGTATGGCCAAATGCTTACGGATATGTTAGACAAAAGAGCGAAGTTTGGGGAATCTTTAGAGAATTATTATTACGATAAAATTGCATTACTTAATAGGTGTGGGCAAAAGAGCAGTAGAATGCGTGATCTTTGGCATAGACGATAGGGCCATTAGGATAGGTGCAGAAGCAGCTCAATTTGAGAACCCCGACAAACTTTTGGCATACTTACGAAATGCAAAAAGCATAGGCAATAGAAATGATAATGTTCAAAGATCTTCGAATAAGAATATCCGACTCAAGATAAACCACCTGTTAATACGAAATCAAATACGATCAGGTGCTTTAATTGCAAGGAAGAAGGTCATATTATGAGTAAGTGTTCTAAACAATTAAGGAAATGTACAAATTGTTCAATAATTGGTCACGATTCTAATGAATGTTATCGAAAGAAGGAAGAGGGGTCTTAGAAAATTCAATTACCAAGCCTAAAGCTAATGATAAATATATACAAATTGTATTGATTGAATGATGATGAATGATGAACGGTCACGAAAAAGTAGGTTATTTAGATTCAGTTAGCGAATGTACGCTCATTAAAAACGTTGATGCTGTAGAAGTATTTGGTAAATGGGACTAGTGTAAAGATTGAATTTGGTTCTATTTTTAGAAAACCTTGTTAATGCAGTATTGTGATAATTATGGTAATATGATACCAGTAGTGTAATGGGACGAGTTTAAAGATTGAATTTGGTTCTATTTTTAGAAAACATTGTTAATGTAGTATTGTGATAATTATGGTAATATGGTTCCAGGGAGTGTAATGAGACGAGTGTAAAGATTTAATTTGGTTCTATTTTTAGAAAACATTGTTAATGCAGCAGACTTGTTATAAATGTATTTTTGATGATAATAATTATTTATTATTAAAAAGTTGTTGATAGGGACATTACAATAATTAATTTTAATCAGATTAGAGAAGAGAGAGTTTAGTTAATTTTTAATTTAAATCAGATAAACCATGAATCAATGAAAAATTAATTGTTAGTCTTATTATTTATTTTGTTTATTTACTACTCGTATAGTAATGAAAGAAATGTACGATATTATTTAAGTCAAAATTGTATGTATTTTCTGTGTACTTAATTTTTTTCCCTTTAAAAAATTGTTGGTATACATTTTTTTTATTTAAATCGCGAGGGCGCGACTCATAGGTCAGGATGGACGAATGTAAGCAACTACAAAATATATCTAGATTTGATGTGAATTTAAGATTTTATTAGTACGCAACTTGACTAGTAACTGTAATTTGGTTCCATAAAAGATGATAATGTGTTTAAATATTATGGTATGATGGAATACGTAGAAATTAACATAAATACATATACAAAACATTAATGATTAATATAATAAAAAGTGGTAATTTTATATAAGTTTAACGTCCATCTATTGACTCGAAATTCGCGCGCTTTCCCCCACTTTGTAACGTGGACACAGAGCTGACAAGAAAATTGAATAATGTATTCTGGGTCAATATATTTTGGACGGCCGAGCTGTACAGTGCAGACTAAGTGTATAGTGTTATTAATTAAAAGGATTTATCACATTATTAGTGACGTTTTCTTTCAAGTAAGAGGTCCGATCTCTTTGGTCTGTTTTGTTGGAATACAAAACAGTTGGTTTTCGAAAAAAGAAAATAAATAAGAAAATAATTTCCAAGACGATTATTAAAAACTATCATCAGTTTGTTAGTGCGCGAGAACTTTATTTACTGTTATTGTAAATGCCAAGGAGAAGACTGTAGGTAGGTAGGGTTGGTAGGTAGGTAGGGTAGGTAGGTAGGATAGGGTAGGTGGGTACGTAGGTAGGGCAGGTAGGTAGGGCAGGTAGGTAGGTAGAGCAGGTAGGTAGAGCAGGTAGGTAGGGCAGGTAGGCAGCGTAGGTAGAGGTAGGGTAGGTAGAGGTAGAGTAGGTAGGAAGATTAGGTAGGTAGGTAGATAGGTAGGAAGATTAGGTAGGTAGGGTAGGTAGGTAGAGTAGGTAGGGGAGTAGGTAGGTAGGGTAGGCAGGTAGGCTAGGCAGGTAGGCTAGGCAGATAGGAGGGAAGGGTAGATACTTAGCGCTACCCTTGCGAAGCCGGACCGGGTAAAGCTAGTAAGATATATATTTCTTAAAAAATAAGAGAGCTTTAGTGTGAGAGACAGCTGTCACACTAAATCTCTCTTATTCTTTATTTTTTAAGAAATTTCACTTGTATCACTTGACGGTGCTGCACGCGCAATTTGTTTTATAAATTCATAATATTAATATTTGACAACCCAAATGTAGAATTTGTATTATTAAAGCAAATGTTAACTCAACTCCATATTCTGTAATTAACAGGTTTCGTAATCCGGTCACAACAAATCAGTACCTACTACCATTACTAGAATATTATAGTAAGTAGGTAGTATTGATTTATAAAACAAATAACATGTTGGATCGCTCATGAATGTATATCACGGCCATAAGTGGTTTAATAATGTTCCAGTTAATCGGTTTAACTGGACTTAATGAGCTCCAGTTAGGAAAATTGTCGTATAGTGGTTAGTGGATATAGTTCGAACTGCGACCGCATTTGAGCTCATTATCTCTTTGTTTATGTTAAACATTTCTCAATGTAATATTTTTTTTAAGATACTTATGCCTATTTGAACCAACCAGCCCTAAACTATATCCTTGGTAGGAATCTCGTAGGCTAAGGCATAATTAAAAATTAATAAATGCATGATCTTACCTTCATTCACATTCACCACGCTAAGGGACACCTAAATAGGGGCACTTACTTAGTTAAGTGACAGTTTTTTTTTGTCATAGTTATTCCAAAAACCGCACTTTTACCGATAACAATTTTAAGTTACATTTTTACTTAAGAATGATTAATTATCTCATAAATAATTCAAAACAAAATTAAAATATTTTACGTTAGGAACATGTTTTAACAACAATTACGTTACAAAACATTATGTCAACAAACTAACATATTAACACTATTTTTGGCTGTTTATCAAAGATGCAGTGCTTTTTTTAATGTTTTGAGATGTATCTTTGACAGGGACATTTCGGTTGAGGTTATTTCTGCTAGTGTTAAATTTTCTATAAAATAAAGTGAATTTTATACCTACTTACAATGGCTGAGAAACAGCCATTGTAAGTAGGTATAAAATTCATATTTACGTGTTTACGTTATTTACGTGTTATAGTAGAACACGTGGTCAGAATTTTACTGCTGAGGACAAGGAAAAGGTGTTAAAATTGCTTTTGGACCAAAAACCTAAAAAACACAATCTCCTCTTTAAAATTTGGCACACCGTCTGCTATTTTGGTAAATCGTTGAATCATGAGATGACAGGTCTCATTATTCAACGATTTCGATCAGTAAATCTGCAGAACTTATTGTTTGGACATTGACAGACATAACTTTTTCTGTTAGGAAACAGTTCAGCATCATCCCCACCTATAATAGTAAGTAAGTACGTGTAGTTTAGTGGTTGGGTGATAAATATTGAAATCCGGGATGCTGTTATGACTATACGCCATTTGAAATAAGATTAGAAATTTAAATGAACTTTTTTACAGTGCGTTCTGCCGATTTTGACTTCTATTCCGTAGATATAAAGTTGGTATTAAAAGCAAAATCGTGGTTACAATACCAACTATTTATTACAGCTGCCATTTGTCATGCTACCAACGCAATAGAAGTTTGCCACCAACGCAAAATCGGTTGTACGGACTGTAAAAAAGGTTTATTTAAATGTCTAATCTTATTTCAAATGGAGTATAAGTTAGGTACCTACCTGGTGACTGTATCTTTATATGTGTACAATCTATACAACCCAAGTCATTAGTGAAACGGGCAATCTTGTAAAATTCCTATTCCTTCTTCACTCTTAACTGATCTGGTCGTTTCTGGAAATATTATAAACTCTTATCGTTGGTGAAAACGGGCATTATTGTTTTTCAGCATTTTGCGGATAACACTGCAGTAGTCTAGTCGTTCCACTAATCATCTACAATACTGATCTAGGAAACTGTACGAGTATGAGTGGCAACCAAGTGTTTGTTTATCGACAGTTCGTAACTATTTAAACTTTGCACAGACATGCAATACTTTAGAATTCAAAAACAACATCCCGAAACCGAAATGAACGGCAAGCCCGCGAGTTCGCGCCAAAAATTGTGCTCCAAATACATTTCACAGACGGGACCGGAAAATATGTCCTCTGAGTGAATCAAAATACTTCATACGTGAAAACCGTCTTTTGCAGTTGCCAGGAATTCAATGGAGCGTGAAAGATTGTCATACATCAAGTAAGGGACGTGAGCCGATAAGACCCCGGTCTCCTCCGGCCTAAGTGAAAATGAGGATAAATCTGGGACCTTTTTTCATAATAACCTCATGATATTGGTTTGATTTGAGGTTTTATTTGGCCTTGGCCTTTAGGATTTGATTTGGGGTTAATGTTTAATCTTCACGCTTGTTTTCACGTAATAATATAATTTTGAAACAACAGTTTAGTCTCTGTAACTAGCTGGCTCCTCTCAAAGTAACTCTCAGAAACTCACCGTATTTTAAAATTGAATTCATTCATGACTGACGTGCTGAAGATTGCAGTTCATGCAGATAGAAAGTTTCAAACTCCGCAGTCCCAGAATATTTAATCTCGTTTCATTCTCTGTCTGCTCTGCAAGTTGCCCGAAATTAGAAGTAGTGGATGTTAGTGAATGCAATCTATTTTCTGCCGTTCCCGGATTGGATTAAATTTTACGACGTTGATATGAATGGTTTGAGATGAAGAGAGTTATCCAAGTTGTTCAAAGTAATGTCCAGCAGTAGAATCCTTGTGTTCTCTACCATATGGATGTGCGACATCAACTGTGTTTTTAATTAACTTTAGAATTTAATAGAATTAAACGTAAGAAAATTTAAAGTTCTACCTCGGAAAAGCTGAATAACTGCTAATAATTCAGTATTTTAAAGCACATAAATAGGTACACTTTGTTTGGTAACCACAAATTACCTACTACTTTCCACAAACCAGTGCCTCGGTATACTAATTTTGTGAAAAACTTCGTGTAAAGCGCCAAGATTAACTTTCTAAGAACTTGAAAACTGCAAAGAGGCAAATTCATCTCTAGGACGGTAACGTAAACGAGTTCCATTCATAAACGGAGGAATAACTGGAGCCTGTTGAAAGTCAAAAACATTATACCAAAGAATATGCTTGTTAGTGTGTTCAGAAGACTATAAGCGGGCATATACAGGTACGTGGCTGTTGACCTACTTGCAGCGAACAATGCTCGGTCAGAGACAGGTGGGAATTTATTGATAGTTGCCATCGCGTTGTATTTGCTCGCGTGCAGCACTGAAGCCTAATGGCTCATTTTCATTAGACGATAGGGCTCGTATGAGGGGTGCTGGAGATTTCTGTAAAGCTTGCCATAGGGCCCGTATTTGGGGAACCGTTTTCATTAGTCGATAGGTAACGACTGCGGTATATGGAGAACTTGCACCGCACGTTTGGCAGTTGCTTTGAAGGCTCATTTTCATTGGTCAATTTCATTGGGTGTGAATCTCCGCACACTTTTTGCCGACCGATGACTTTGTCATTACCCCGCCTGCGCAGAGTCCCCGCATGCTGTATATCGACCGAGTTATCCACTAATGAAAATAAGCCAATACATCCAATCTTCAAAAAGATTTTAGTTCGTTTGTGCGCAATCCAGCTCTGCCTCACAAACATGCACAAAAGAGCTAATTTCACCGAGTGAATTTAAGAATTTTCTTCCAATATTAAGTGACTGGATCCCGAAGATAAAAATTTCAATAGCCTTTTGTAGTAGGAAAGAGGACAGCGTGAGCAATGAATATGAAAACGCGTTGGATCGTTAAAGAGCATCGGATCCAGATTGTACGGTACTATTTAAAATGTAATAATCCGAAGCGCCAATCAGATGTTTGGATGATTGCCCTTTTTAATTTTCATAAAAACGAAAATTTTCCTGATTCTGGTGCCCTTTAACAGCATCATTCTGGGTCCAAATAAAGCAGTCATGATCCAAGGCTCAGTGACGCGCATTTTATAGGCTTACTGTATTCAAGGAGGGTCCGAAACTCAATTTCGCAAAGGTCAAACAAAACACGACACGAATTCAGTATTATTCTTCTGCGATTCCTTTGTTCGAAGTTTGCAGTGGAACTTTTAAGCGGATTGCTGCGTTCCCCCGAGGGTACATACTCGTGCGCATACAGATGCTCCACACATGTTGTAGACTTGTAAAGAATATGGATTCGAATTTCCGCAAAATGCAAGCTAAGAAGGGAATTCGAAATGTATTCTAATTTTTGCAAGATTTTAAGCTCGCAGTAAAATATGGTGGAAAGCTGCGGTTAAGTCGACTCGGATTTGGAGTGGGGTAGTGCATAAGTGCCTCATATTATCATTTTTATGTTTTTCTGGTTTCTCAGCTCGTGTTATGCACACATTTTCGATTTCCATCTACGAATATTATTGTCGCGTTTTTGTTGTGTTGTACTATTTCTGTGGCTTATATTATAGCAACCGGGAGAATTAGATATTCAAGGACAAACAAAGAGTTGTCCTGCAGAAGTTCTGCTCTTCTCACTATCATTTCCATTATTTCATTAGAACAGATAAATAACATGTTTAAAAACCCGGCCAAGTGCGTGTCGGACTACGCATAATGAGGGGGTTCTGTAGTTGGGATGAATTTATCCCAAAAACAAACTTAAAATTGTAGTTAAAAAACATGTTCTCCCATACATCGATATACGCCACGGGCAATTTTCTAACTGGAAACGTAAGTTTGTAACTGCAAAAAAAAATTTTTTTTGAAGTGGGAAAACTACAAATTATAGATTTTTTGGACTTTTTCCTTTAGTTGTGCTGTGAGACCTTGCTTCTTGCCAAATTTCATGATTCTAGGTCAACGGGAAGTACCCTATAGGTTTTGATTTGTTTGCGAGTATCCAAATATGTCGCATAAATCGCCATATTTTTGTATTGCGTTGACT
This sequence comes from Tiliacea aurago, assembly GCA_948098905.1. NCBI lineage: Eukaryota > Metazoa > Arthropoda > Insecta > Lepidoptera > Noctuidae > Tiliacea > Tiliacea aurago. The sequence continues at coordinate 1,309,480 of OX402583.1, read as the reverse complement.
TGGAAGCTTGATTTTTTCAGAGCTTCTTAGAGCTTTAGAGAGACCTACATATTAATAATTTCAACTTGATACCTCCACGCGTTCCTGAGAAAAAGGGTCTTGACAGACTGACAGACGGACAACGAAGTGATCCTATATGGGTTCCGTTTTTCCCTTTTTAGGTACGGAAACCTACAAATAGAAAAACATCTTAATATAGAAAAAAAAAATTACAGAGAAATAATAACCGACTACCAAAAATAACACTGTACAAAGTGAAAAATAACTTTAATTTCGGAAGTCGGTGTCTTTGGATTTGTATTTGAGTTTTTTGCCACCGACTAGTTATTATTTTTTTGTAAAAAGTTTTTTATTTATGTATCACTTTTTAGTGGGTCAGTTTTGAATTTATCTAAGTTACAATAGCCATCACCATCACCTTTTACAAAATATTGCTTTTCCCGATGCTGGGACGTTGGTTGTCGAACTGCCACTCACATTTATATTTATGCATAGTGACGAGCATAAATTGCTTAATCGCAAGTTCGCAACCTTTTAAATAGGTACTCATTATTATATTGTTCCGGTGGCCATCTGTGGTCTCCATCATCAGTTCCACTTCACCAAATGGTACTTTCCGAGAGCAAATGCACGAGTTACTATAAACAATACCCAAATCGCTATAGGTTTGCCTATAAAATTTGAGGGTTTCCCTCGATTTCCATGGGAGCCCCTCATCAGATTGTGATTTGGTGGCAATGGGACCACCTCGGGAGTATAACCTATTAAACAAAATTTTTTTTTGTTAATCGGTCCATAATTGACGGAGTAATAGCGTAACAAAAAAAAAAACATACCAACAAAAACGACCAACACTTAATGAGGCTCTCATTAGGCAGCTGGGCCTAATGAGAGCCTCATTAATGTTGGTCGCGAGGCTCTTGGCAAATAAGCCATTGGCTGATACGACTATCGGCACATTGATCTCTGAGTCCACATCCCACATGTCGACAACCTCGCGAACAACTAAGTCAAGATACTGCTCTTTTATTCTTACGATTTTCACCTTTTCAATTTGAATACTCCAATCTATTCTAAAGGTGATTTATGTGCACCCCAATCCAGTCTACACAGTAATACCTGCACCCGAGATAAAAATAGCTTTCCGAAACATCAATCTACAGTTTTCAAAGTGCCTCTGTCCCTGTGGAAGCTCGTCTGAATGAGTCGACGGTATTGTCACCACCGCCAACAGCTCCGAACAAAGGGCAGCGCTTGTATCAAAATTGACACACTTTCAACAAAAGGTGGGCTGGCGGCCCGTCGCCTCTGAATGATATTTGTAAGCTTGTAAAATATAGTATGAAAATTCACAGCAGATAATGTTGAAAGTTATTGAATTTCCTACCTGACCTGGATGCGGTAAATCCGGCCCATAGCGAAAACTTTACAACTTATAGGTTTGAAATCACAAAGAAAAACCGGCCAAGTGCTTGTCGGACCAGGCACAATGAAGGGTTCCGTAGTTGGGATTAGATTATCCCAAGACCAAACTTAACATTGTAATTGAAAAACATGATCCCCATACATTTCAACTGCAAATGAATGTAAGTTTGTACACACAATATTAAGTGATTTACGATGTTATTATTTTAAGACCATAGACGTCTTATAGGTTTTTCTGTAATCTATGAGTAAAGAACTATTTTCTGTATTTTTATCAAAATTTTAGGCTCAGTAGTTTCGGAGATAAGGGGGGTGGTAATTTTTCGTCTATTTTCTTAAATATTTTTCTCCTGTATTGTGGGTGCGTTTACAAACATTTAAACTCACATACACAAACAGCCAGACCCGGAACAACTACCTGTAGGTCATACAAATATGTGTTCCGTGCGGGAATCGAACCCGCGACACGCAGCGCAGCAGTCAATCGCTTAACCACTGCGCCAACCGTGCCGTCGATTTTAAAAGTATGTATTTTAAAATTATAAAAAAAATATGTTTAAAATCCTTAAAACAAGCCCTTTCATTTGCTATATCACACGGTACAGTCAGCAAAACTTTTTTTTTTTTCTAATTTGTCCCCCAAAAGTGACCTCCATATTCAAAATTAATTTATTGACGTCCGTGTTTAGGTCACAGAAGTTCATGTGTGTACCAAATTTCAAACTTAATAGGTCCAGTAGATTCGGAGCAAATCAACTATGACAGACGGACAGACAGACACACGAGTGATCCTATAAGGGTTCCTTTTTTCCTTTTGAGGTACGGAACCCTAAAAATGTGCTTTAAGGTACTCGAAATACTGGATACAAAAACAGAAATTCATACGATATGAAATGCTCCTAAAACAAAGTGTAATTAATACTGAAATGAGTCACAAAAGTTACGCAAACCGCGCGCAAGCCTTTGTTCGAACTCGCCCCTTTTTCCTTAACATGTCAAGAGGAAACGCAAGGTCATGAGTATCCACTGGGTTAGGATTTTTGGCACATGTCCGACTCGTGCTATGTCACATATTTATTGCTAGAAAGATTTTGTCCAAATAGTTTCTAGTTTTGCTGAGTATACTGCAGTTTTTCTAAATTGCCTTTTTGCTAAATAAAGCTGGAGAAAATAACTGTTATGGTGATGTGAGTCATGGTAGTTAATCTTGACTATCCTGAGCTAGTGTAGCTATTTTCCACCGCATCTAGTTGCCTGCTCCTATCACCTCCATCTTTAACTTGATACCCGCTTACCCTCATTTTCCACTTTCTTACACGCGTACCGTGTATCGACCGAGAAGTTAGGTTTATTGCATTTAGAATTATTATAAGGAAGAATTGAGCTCATATGGTTACTCTTAGCTGAATTTTCAGATGTTCTACCATTTACGCTAATTTAAATTTTCAGATATAAAGCGAAATTCCCTATTTATAAATACTTGGCTTACACTGCTCCAAATGGCTGGGAGGAATATTTATGATATTCTAGTATTTTATGCCGGCCGGGCCACGTTGTGAGCCAATTTCCTAAATGTTCTACGGAAGGTGGACTAGTGGAAAAGTTAATTTCCTTTGGAATAGAAGTTTCTTAATATAATTTTTGAAAATATAGACCGCCTATTACAAAAAAAAGATTTATATTTTGACATGGCTTAAACCATGGAGCTAGTTTTTGTAATAAGAACGTAACTGTGATTGAAATACCGTTCTTTATACAAAACTGAAAACTTAGTTCGGTACTAAGTTGTCAGTTTTGTGTTTAGGAACTTTCCCATAGTCGGAAAAGTTCGAAATTCAATAATGGCTCCATGTTTTAAACCTGGGTCTGAAGATAAACCTTGTTTTGTAATAAGGGGGATAGAGTTTAACTGTAAGACAGTGATTTAATTACGTGCCTTTCTTTTGGTCTCTTTATTTCTTGCTATCTGTGGAATTCTTAATTTTCTACTTTGGTTAAAATAATAGTTTTGTGAAGTCGATTAACGGCCGAACCCAATAACTTATTTTCAGTTAAAGACAGATCGCTATTGATGATAGACAGTATAATTATATCTATGCTCGGATGGCGTCTCACAATCATTGATAAATGCTATGTATCTAACGAAAACAATAAGTAGGTTTCTCTACTTCGCTCTCCCGTGCGTTCCATTACAACCAACATCACTTTAAAAAACAACATGTGTAATTAGGGTTATATTAAAACTTCTTTGTTTCTTACTTCTAAATAAGTTACTGGATTAAGATATAATTCTGTAGAGCCATATTTGTTATGGCCGCAAATCAAAATACAACCTGTTACTGACCTGCAAATTGCAAAAAACGTAATAATCTTTGAATTTCGCGGGCTACCTTAGCGCATTAATGTTATTTTTTTTTTAACTCAAATTCATGTTGGAATGGTGCTTGCACGGGGGGTATTAGTAAGGGGGGGGGTTAAATTTCCGTTATTTTTTGCCTAGGGCGCACCGTTTTCGAGATATTTGAATTTCAATTTTTTTTTATTATAAATGCTTGTGAGGACTACATCTTTCAGAAATAGTTTCTTTTCTTGTATCTGCAAAAGCCATACGAGAATATTAGCACACGCAGTCGTAAAAAGATAAGATATTCAGCTGACGGCGGACGAACGCGAATTGTACATTTTGTCTGCAAAACCTTACATCGTGCAGGCTGGCAGATAAATGATTGTGGTTGAATTTGATCACTCAAACGAATTTAGTAATTTTCAAAATTGTAAGGAAACGTTGTTTTGAATAAAACTTTATTGTGGTAGGCGCATAAAAGTGAACACGTCCTCTTGGAATAAATAACTAAAATTCAGTATTGCTTTGCTTCTTATTTAGTGGCAACGCCGTCCCGTTCCAGGGCTCATTGGAGCTCTACAGTACCGTCACTAGTTGACGGTCCTTTATTATCTCCTCTTCCTCTACGCTATAGTATTGCTACGTACTTGGTATAGGTATGCTGCAGCCTATGCGTAGCAAGCCATTGGCGCAGTACCAGCCGCTGCTGCAGCACCTGCGCAGCACGACGCAGCCTCTTCTCCTCCGCCGCCGGCAGCTCGGGCAGGCGGTCGAGCTGGTCTGGAGACCCACATCCGGAAAGCGTGGAGATTCCTGAAAAAGAGAAAAGTTCGTTTTTCACATGATGGTCTTTTATTTGAGGGCTGGTTTGAGGGCAAAACTTAATAAATTCTCATTAGGTAAAGTTCGTTTTTTAATCCCAGATAGTAATTTGACATGTGCAAATGTCAAACTACAAATTGAAAAAAACAAACACCAAAGATTTGAAAAGTCAAATTACTATTTGGGATTAAAAAACGAACTTTAGTTATTTAGTAAACAAAATAAAATTCTAATTTGCGTGGAAGCGTTGAATAATTCCTTTACTCATTTTCTGAAACAATAACCGTGTAAACGCCTAATGGCACCCACCGTGGGACTATTAACAACTCCGCTTGATCATGTAAAATCTCACTTTACACGGCGATAATTACACTAATAACAACCATTTGCCACGAAAAAGCTCCGATTGCAAAGGTTCTGATATCAACATTCAGAAAAACAGGATACGCAAGCTTAATGGCGCCCAGCGTGGGACATCTAACAGTAGCCCTCTTTCATAGTTTATTAGTGCTAATAACATTTTAATGCAAAATCCATGTTCAACAACCATTAATAATATTAAATTACAGTGAGAAAAGCTTTGTTGTCAGTACGTTGCCTGGAAACGACGCGACCTTGACCTTGGGACTAATGGTAGCCTGTGTTACGGCAAGAAAGTTGGTGCTAGCGATTATGTCCAAAAGTATGTTTGTGCTGTAATTTTGTGACATAATACACGCTAATAACATATACTGTATGTGCGACAAATAACATAGTCTTACGTAATTGCAAATGTGCGTCTGATTGTCTGCGTGATGAATTGATAATTGCCAATTAGACAATAATCGCTTGGCCGTTCACGGTACTATCTATAAATTATTAGAAATCCGCAGCGTGACAGATAGGCAGATGTCACTTAAATATGAATTCATAATTTGTATTCTAATTAGTGACTCCCTAGAGCGTCGTTGTGGGATAATATTTAAGGCATTATAATGTCTAGAATGCAAAGGATTTGATCCAGAAATTAACCAAATAAGTCTTTTAACGTAAAACTTATTAGTCTCTATTTTAGATCAAAAGAATGGTAACGACTTTATGACAGTATCCTGATAATTTTAGCCACCATTTGACATATAATGAAATTTAAAAACTTCCACAAAATAATATAATTTAGGCCATCACTCGTATATTTTCGACAATGTCTAGTAACATTTAGAGATTTAGACAGTTATAACGAAAAATATTGGGACAGTTTCGACCATGACCTTCAAAGCATGAGTCACGCTACCATGTCCATGGAAACAAGACAAACACGACATGGTAAGTTGGTAACCGTATATTGCAAAACTTCTGAAAAATATTTCTATAATTCAAGGATTAGATCAATGAAAGCACGACTAGAATTTTGTGATAAATTATTCAGGACAATAAATTAATTCAGTACCTACACAAAAAGAGATGGCAATTACAAACAACGAACATTTTAATTTTAACGCCGACCTCATCTAGTTTTTAACCGACTTTTAAAAAAGGAGGAGGTTCTCAATTCGGATGTTTGTATTTTTTTTTTTATGTTTGTTCGCGCATAACTCCGTCGCTTGCCAACCGATTTAAAAAAATCTTTTTTTGTTGGAAAGGGTATACTTCCCGAATGGTCCCATGAAAATTTTATCGAAATCGGACAAGCGGTTTTTGAAAAATCAACAAAAATCTAAAAATGTATCTACATTGTCTACATTAACGATCTTTTCGTTTACTCTGCATTGCGTTTTTTGTTCGCGCATAACTACCGTCAACAACGAACCAATTTGGAAAATTCTTTTTCGGACACTAAAAAGTGAAAAATAAAAAACTTTTTACAAAAAAAATAACCGACTTCCAAAAAACACTACGAAGTCGGTGTCTTTGGATCTATATTTTAGTTTTATGCCACCGACTTCCGAAATTAAAGTTATTTTTCACTTTGTAGTGTTTTTTTGGAAGTCGATTATTTTATTTGTAAAAAGTTTTTTATTAAAAATATGATTGACGTGTTGTGTTTATACAAACCTACTTACAGAAATAAAAATCATTTATCATTTAATATTGTAAAACCAGTTAGAACTTTCAAATTAAACGTTGAGCAATTAACCTTTATAACAAAACGGCGTTAAACTCAACTTAGCTGATGCTAAACGCGTCCTACGCACAAAACTTCGTCAACAATGAACCCCAAGTCCCGAACTCTTCCCCAGCCATAAATTCTATTTTCCGACAAAGAACGCAACACCCAGAAAACGCTATTCAAAAACTTGATAAAAGGGCGGGAAAACTTTAAACTGCCAGCTGACATGAGGCACGCGAGGTTTTAATCTAAGTTGTAAAGCAGAGACTAGCCTAGATAGTATCTGGAGATTAAACACGAAAAGCAGGTAACACGCTATGCGGACGTTGTTTTGCGATACGAAAAACAACGCGCTGCTAGTAGGCACTTCTTACATATTACATATGTAACAAGAAGTAGTACCGTGCTTGGTAAGCCTGTCCTCGGCTATTTTACAATCGAGATTGTGCATTTACGCCACTCAAAACGGATTTAAGACGGAGATATATGCCAATGACCGTGAGTGGTTAGCTTGCGTGTTCTGTACTGAGCTCACGCAACACGTCGTACGTTCAGCCAGTAATAGGACTCGCCCATCAAGGAGCGCTGTCCTCAATTTCACGAATTATTAATTTATTATACACAAACCAAAAGGTATTTTAATAAAACGCGTATACTAAAAGATCAATAATTAAATTATCTTTAAATTGGTGAAGGTTTCAGAACCAATTTGCGTCGGTTGTCAGCAGATCCTCGTTAGTCACCGGTGAGGTACCACAGACACAGTAGATTTATTATACATGTCTCTAACAGAAACGTCGATGGAGACGTGCTGCAGCATCAATGAACGCAATCAAAACTCTCATTGTTCGGTGGAAATTTTTCGGCATTGTATCCGTAGTTTCGTACCCTTGTCTCAAGCGCTTTTTCTACCGCAATAAAAAGCCTCGCCTAAGAATAGGCTTGGGCTCCTGTAGAAAAAATATTTGTTCAAGCAATTTATCATAATGTACAAGACTTTAAAGTAGGTAAATCTTTTGAACAAAGCTTCCGAATATTACCCCAAAATTATCAAAAACTTTGTGTACTTTGCGAACAACAAACAACTTAGAAATTGGTTGTTTCGTAGGTACGTTGCTTGTTACTATAAGTGGCGTAAATCAAGACAAAAATCTTGAGTGTACGTCTAGTTTTCTCACTGACCTCGTGGATATAGGTAAAATGATTTATTTATTTATTTCAATGCCTTAAAACTATCATTATAGGTCTTAACCTAATGCGATAGCCAAGTCAGGTCCCACACAAAATTTAAATTAAAGACACAAAAAAAAAATACATCTCACGATCATAAATATCATTGTTTGTAGCAAAGTATAAACAATAGTACCTTTGCGAATTCACTCCAGTGACATGTAAATATATCCATTTCGACCTGTATATAATTGATGGTGCGAATTGCTCGAGTCAGAGGGGTTTTGGCCAGCAAGTTGGTCCTGGCTGTTGGTACGACCAGCAGTGGCGGGGGCCGTCGCTTCCACACATAACGGTCCGGTACGTACAAGTGCAACCGCTGCGGCACGCTCGGGTTGTGCTCTATGTCTCGGAGTAGTTTCATCAAGTACGACACTAGTGCAAATTCCCGTCGCACCCCGATAAATACTTTGCCTTACGTAAGCAATAAGGAGGATCCATTTTTCGACGAAGATTGAGTAGAAAACTCAGAACGCGCTAACATAAATGAGGCTAGCTCTAGTTTAGTTTTTTCTTAACAATTCACAAACAAGGAATTTCCTAAAACAAACAAATTCAAAAAATATTCAAATTGTTCCTACCAACAATGAATTATTCAAAGTCCAAATAAGAAGTGAGATCAGTGCTAACTTTCAAATATTCAGCACTGGGGTGAGAAACAAACAACACCGAAGTTTCTTCGCGATTTCTTCGCTGGAAACCAACTCCAAAATTATCGTAAATGATTTTCGGTAACTTGTACTTGGATGGCACTTAGAAAGATCTTAGGTTGCACGTGAATTAGACTGTACTCTTCAGTACCAGGCTTTGTCGTAGCCTCTTCAATTCAATGACACCCTTGAACCTTGCTGGGGCTTTCTCAAAAGCCGTATAAAGGTGTCGTGATTAGAATTGGACCTTGAAAAGGTTTTTACGCAATTGTAAGGGTACTAAAATCTGTTCTCATCAGCATTGTGATTTTAAGCTAAGTTTTGAAAGTAATTAGTTAGTAACGGTACCATGTGGCTTCCATAAACTTTATGAATATAAAAATAACTTAAATAATCATTGAAGCTAATGTCATGTTTTGCAGTGAGAGAACTCTTGGAAAGTTTTGATAATATTACCTACGACTTCAGATTATATACCTACAAAATGAAATGAAATCATTTATTCTGTAAATAGGATATTATAATCACTTTTACACGACATATAAAAAACTAAAAAGGATAATCTAGATGTAGCCGACATTTCCTATCTGACTACCCCTGAGAAAAAATGGCGAAAGAAACTCAGTGGTCAAAGTCTCTTTTAAAGTCCAGACATAATCTTGGTCAGATCATGTGAGGACCATAATGTAGATCCGTGTCTGAAATGGTCTTTTGAGGAAAGAACCACACAAATTTGAGTGGACCTGTCCAATCAGTGCAAGCATTTGTCAGTAATCGTGCAGCTCAACATAGCGTTTTTAACGTGCAAATAAGAAGCGGTAGGAAAAATTCAGTAGCTATTCCAAAAATACCTTTCAAAAGAAAACTATTTGGGTGTTCAAAAATTATGCAAAAAGTCTTCAACTTAACCTACACTTAAGTCCGTGATCAGAAAACTGAGTCACGAACTTGACTTACAATAAAATCGACGTCCTTTTAATATACGATGACAAAGTTTTCTACGACTACTTACCGCACTTTTATTACCAGTTTCTAAACACGAGACGACGAAGGTCACAAGAATTACTTTTGTGCAAAAAAAACAACTGATACGATTTTGTTTTGAAGAAAGAAATCTTGATTTTATCCGCACACGTTTATGTTGGCAAAAACGTTGTTGTTACCCAAACTTGATTCACCCTCCAGATGTCAGAATCCATCTACATAGGAACATTAAGAACCTGTGCCAACATCCAACATCGAAGTTCTAATGTACATTATTGCCATTAAGTTAATATCTCTGTCCTATAGATCTGGCAAACTGGTTAGTAATAACAGCTTCACGAAATTTATGAACCATTTATCCCTGTTATTGTTAGCACTAATTTCGCCTGTTACGCAATGTTTCTTTTTGCTTCTTTTTACAATATAATTGTTTCAATGGATTCGAGAAAAAGACTATATGTAGCTTAGATACACATCATTCTACACAATTTTATAAATATGACATAACTTCAAGAATGTACCAAAAAATTAAATTAAAAAAAAAGAATCCGAATCGGTTCATCCGTTTAAGGTCTACGGTGCCACAGACAGATATACATACACATACACACACACCCCCACACACACACACACACACACACACACATAGCGGTCAAACTTATAACACCCCTCTTTTTTCGTCGGGGGTTAAAAAAGACTAGCAACAAGCTCAAAAAAAGACAAAATGGCGAAAAAACCTTGACCAGACAATTTCACACCACGTTTATTTCCAACAAATATCAAACGCCGCAAATCTACCAATCTCATTCAACAAATATTGGTTCTCGTCCGTAACCCTTTAAATTGTTTCAGGGTCCGCCATCCACCTGATCGTATCCTATTCACTAAGTAGGGTAGCCCTTTATAGCCTTAGATATCATGGAGTTAAAAGCTTTGACCTTGACTTTTGGGCCATCAATTGTTTTTGCTGCGTCAGGTGTCGATTAGTTAATGTAGTCGAGGTAATGGAGTAGTGGGAAGCGACTGAAATTGCTGAATTTTAAAAGCTATTACTTTTAAAAGGCAGTGGCGGTATAAATATAGGCGCTGGGTACATACTGTTACTAAACGATTCGCGCAACGCTTCGATGAATCGATAAAAGCCTTTACATCTGTCGGTGTTGCTCAGCACTCAGCAGTACCTACGTTAACGTGAAAATGTTCTTTAACACAATCTATAACTATAAAATATCAATTCTGAATACCTACTCTCATTTATGTTAATAAAGACTGGGTATAATAAGAGGTGTTACTTAATTGTCAGCATATTATTCAAAAAAGATTGATTTTCTCGCAGCGATATGTTAAATAAATAGGGCACGATAATTCACGAAAAACGGTTCTTCGTCATAATCTCCTTTCAAAAGATTGCTCCGTGGACCGCGTGACCCATGTCACACTTTGTGAAACGAAAAAGATTCACAAAGGCATAAAACGGCTTTCTGTATTTAAATACTTACATCATTTTCAGTCTGTTTTGAATTTGTTGAAAATTAGAAATTCTTTAAACAGTATCAGAATAACAGCATCTTTAAATCTGATACAGGAGCTGAGCCATTACCTACAAACACTCTAAAGAAGTATTTTCGCATACTTTGCTGTGAGACAGAAAAAATTAAACTACGGGTATCTAAATAAACCAATACTCATCATCATCTCTACCACAAAAGCACAAACAAAGTCATATCATCAAAGACGAATCAATTCGATACCTATTGTCTTAATCAGCTAACATATTGATTGAGAGCCATCAATGTCTGTAACGGTGACAGCATCATCTAAGTACGCCATCGCCATTACATAACGACACATCACTTGTTGCGCAGCCGGGCTGCGGGGAAGTAGGGCGCGGAACTGGGCCGGTGACCCCCGACCCGGCCATCCCGGGCTACAGGTGGACCTGTAAATACAGATGCATCCCATAAGGGCAATGCACTCCTATCTGGTGAAATGTTTGGGTGTGGTCAGTGTCTGTTCACAATAATTTGATAAGTTGGGAGAAAATTCTCAAGGAATAAACAAACTTATTTGACCGTCTGTGTTAAACACTCCTTTTTTATATTTATTTATAAAGTATTGCAGACCTTTAAATAAAATACTTTGGAACTTAATAAATACCAGATTCAACACAACAGAATCTTATAAACCAAGTCTTTTCGGTCTAACCAGCTGCGGCTGAACATCAATATTAAATAATAAAAAACTTTTTGTAAAAAAGTTTAAGTTTTAAATTAAAGTTATTTTTCACTTTATAGTGTTTTTTTGGAAGTCGGTTATTATTTTTTACAAAAAGTTTTTTATTTTTGACTTTTTAGTGGGTCAGTTTTTAATTTATCTAAGTTACAATAGCCTAAAGTCAACTGCTCATCACCTTTTACAAAATATTGCTTTTCCCGATGCTGGGACGTTAATTGTTGAGGAGTTCTCCTGGTAAGAACCAGGAGAACTGCCACTCACCATATGCATTGTGACGAGCATAAATTGCTTAGCAACCATATTAAAGTACCTAATCGAATCGCAACCCGTTAAAGACTTATTATTATGTTGTTCCGGTGGCCATCTGTGGTCTCCATCAACAGTTCCAGTTCACCAAATGGTGATTTTCGGGAGCAAATGCACGAGTTACTTTAAAAAATACCCAAATCGCTATAGGTTTCCCTATAAAATTCGAGGGTTGCCCTCGATTTCCATGAGATTCCCTCATCAGATTCTGATTTGGTGGCAACGGGACCACCTCGGGAGCATACCCTTTGAAACAAAAAAATAATTTTCAAAATTGGTCTATAATTGACGGAGATATCGGTGAACAAACAAAAAAAAAAAAACAAACATACAGCCGAACATATAACCTCCTCCTTTTTGGAAGTCGGTTAACAAATGATTCAAATTGCACTCGCTTTTACTTTTGAATCAGAATATTTTCGTCTGATTCCCAAACCAACACAAAGGCGCGCTTTAGCCATTACCATAATGCATTAGTCGAGAGATACGAAATGAGATTATCTAATTGAAGCAGATTCAGCCGCAGACAGAGCGAAGTACAAATCGATTAGTAACTGAGTTTGTTCAGGACCTACGATGAAAGGTTAATTTGCGCCAGGTCAGTGATGAACGTGGCGTTCCGTTCGATGCATTTTTGAAAGAAAAAACGCGAGAAAATGGATTTTTCATTTTATTCGAACATTTTGTTACATATTGCTGAAGGACAGGACGCGTTTGGCGTGATTCCAACGCGCTATTGCAGATGGACGTTTTAAGTGAACTTGCATACTCACAACCCCAACTTGGCCAGCCACGTTAATTAGATCCCTCGAGAGTGTTTGTCGCTGAATAATTACATCGTTATGTAGTGAATCAACTTGAATACTCAATGAATGTCACTGTTCTTGATATAGCTGTGACAGGCTTCGGTAGATTACCGAATGTCAACGGACTTACTCCAGATGTTAACTTTATATCAAGTTTAGGCCACACTACACGAAAATTTCGCAATATTAGAAAGTAAGGATTCATTTCGTTAGAATAGAAATGAAATGGAGATGGATTATAGAAGAATATTTTGCAATTTTTCTTTTCTATTTTTCAAATTTAATCATCGAGAAATAATTACATTGTGCGGTGTTTTAAGTAAAATACTTGAAATACATCGCACGTTTCATTTTAAAAATGTTCTTTCTTATTCTCTTAGATACCACTTTCATAAAAGCTTATGAAGTTATGGACCTTCAGCAAAGACTTAAATATTGTACTCGGAATTTTACAAAGAGAATTTTACCCTCGCCTCGTCTAAAATTAAGGGCCAGAAACATAATGGTTTTGGTACTTATACAAGTTTATATTAAAAAAATAAAAGCAAACCCTGCTACCGGCCTACATACATAATGCATCCAATACACTAGGTACATTTTTGATCCAGACACATAAAAACGGCGGAATAATAAAGAGATAGCGAGCAAAATTTTTGCTCGTAAAACATGTTGCGGTACTGCAGAGCTCCTTAGCTTATTTCTTAGCTGTTTGGAACTTGTTAGTTTATCTATGTATATATCAGCAGATCTTGGATATATTTTGCATCAAATAAACTTTTGAACTTCGGCCTAGGTCACACTTGAGGATGAAGTGTGTGGCACTAGAACACATTGCTTGCTTTGAGCTGAACTCTTCCTCCTTGTTGTTAATTTGTTTTGTTTCAATTAGACTGCAATAACTTCCATACACTGATCCACCTGATATAATTCTCATCCATAATGATTTGTTCATTCATCCTTTCCATTGTATCAAATAGAATGAACTGATGGGCGCAGACTATACATGCCTTTTACAGACACGTCAAGCAACACGAAAAAGTTGTTGAAAAGAAAGTGGTTTTAATCTTTTTTTTTTTGTAATCTGTAGATTATATGACTTTTTGACAACTGCGTCGAATTGAAAACTTAAATGATTTTTTTATTTGCATTTATGAATCCAGCGAGATGGCTTTAATCCCGGTTCATAAAACAATTTATTTATCGGATATGCATACATTTTATTTATATGCACGTCGCTGCAGGTATTAAAAACAAACTGGTAAAATTGGGTCACTGCAGCGCACGCTTTTTGCGAGCACACTACATTTTGTGCACCAGACCATTGTTTTATTTTTCACTTTTTTTGTTACGTCATGGCTGTTTTCTGTTGTGAAAGAAATGGACGAAAAATATTGAATCTGACCTCTGAACCTGATTCTGATCATTCTGTTGCAGTCTTTTCATGTTTCTCGGAAATGAATATTTGGCTTGCTAACGTTAAGAGCCAACTAGTCGCGGGCTCGAACTCACTGGCGGGCGCGGCCAAAAAGCACGCTCTCACCTAGCATCGTGTCCGACAGAGATAGCACCAGTGATGAGCAGTTAGTAGCTAGTCTACACGCATAACGTCTAGTCGCACGCACACAAACACAGTGCACGACGATTCATACTAAACCGCGCGCGTAAAAATATACGAAAACTCCTTTGGAAGGTGGGGTTTTATGAAAAAACTACTGCATAAATCAATTACGAATAAAGTATATTATAATCTTCGACAATTGAGCTTTGTCGGAACGAGCTTTGTTTTTGAGATTTTATACTTCTTTTATTACTTATTTACGCCCAAAGTTGCGTTAAAATTAGCAGGTAAAACGGATCTTTGTTGGCTCATAACTTTTTAATGCCTTTGTTTTTTACTATTCTGCTTCTGTACAGACAAAATTAATAATAAGACAAAACGATATCATGTTTTACTTTAGATGTACAATGTGTAACCCCCCCGAAATTTGTATGGAAAAAGTATCGACTAGTTGCGCCTTAAGGTATGAAGTCATTCAAAGGTCCAAATATCACATACGGTGTGCTGTTAATCATCTTTTTATTACAAATATATGTGCTATGATTTCGTGCCACTGTCAATTTTACAGCTGCATCCTAGTCAATGCCACTAAATATCTCCCGATAAAGGTAGTCAGGGTAGTAGTCAGTAACTCTCCGCGAAAGCGTGGCACTTGGCAGACCGCTAGCACTAATACTATAATGTCCATCGCACAAAGCGAGCTTCCTCACACAAAACGCGCGCCAAACCAGACAAAGTTAACATAAGTTAGGTCCGGTGAGCGGTGGCCTTTTGGAATTAGTTCTAAGTGGTGCTCGCTGTGAATGCTGCATTGAGCGGTGGAGGTGATAAGCAGAGCGAGTTGGCTTGCTCCTTGCCGAAACTTTCTCGATCAGTGTTGTCGTCCACAACATTCTGTTTCTAGCCCGCCACATCCGTTCATACTACGCTTTGGAAATGGCAATTAGCTTTAAGTTTCTTACTCACCGACTCCTTGAAAATTCAAAAGTGCCTGTAAGTGTTTCATTTGAACAAAAATGCTTTTTTTTTAGTTAAGTGTAAGTTTCTAGTACTTTCTAGACTATAGTTTTAATAATTCATTTATTTTTCCGACAAAGTCCATTACTGACTATGTCTAGTCACATTTCTCAGATTTGATTAAAAAGCTGGATGTGTTACATTGAAGTGTAACAATGTCTTGGTTTCTCCACCATCCAGACGGCTAATTGCGTAACACACTATCAGTAGGAATCGGTTTCAATTTGACAGTTCAACAACATTCATTACGTTATTTACTTTGTTTAGGAGACAGTTTTTTCTACCATAAGAATCAATGGATTAGCAATATACTTCAAAATCATTCCGATTCCGATTCAAACTGTGTTACGCAATTAGGCTACTGCACCCTAATTGCGTAACACAGTTTGAATCGGAATCGGAATGATTTTGAAGTATATTGCTAATCCATTGCTTCACATGTTAGAAAAAATTGTCTGTTCAACAACGTAAATAACGCAATGAATGTTGTTGAACTGTCAAATTGAAACCGATTCCTACTGATAGTGTGTTACGCAATTAGCCTACTGGTCTGGGTATGTTATATTCTGCTCTTCTTCGTCATCTTCCTGGCGTTGGATATGTTATATTCTGGTTATATTCTAAACATATTATATTCTGCTCTTCATCGTCATCTTCCTGGCATCCATAATTATATTCTGGATGTGTTATATTCTGCTTTCCATCATCATCTCCCTGGCGTGGTCCTATATTACTTGCGGTCGGCGCAATACGTTTTCTTCTTCCATGTTTCCCTGTCAACCGTCACGCTGTCATTCACTCCCTTTTATTTCATACCATTCCTCACACAATCCATTTATTCTTTCTTTGGTGTTCCTCTCCCTCGCCATCCATCAACATTTACTAATAGTAATCAATTCTTTTAGTCCCATGCGTTTCATGCCTCCTCATCACATGTACGCACACCAAGACAAACGATTCCGATTCAAGTTTTGCGTCACCGGTGCCAATAAGTTCCTTTAATAAACTCATATTATTCGCTCCGTGTTTGAAGCAGGGACCATTTTGGTTACCCATTGAAAGGGTTTTCGATAGGGTTTTTTTAAGCGGTTAAACAAAAACCCATACGATAAGGGTATCCCTTATGAACGGCTTAAATTAAATTCTGGTAACCCATTTTATGTTATAAATTTTGGTTTCCTATAAAAACCCATCGGTGTGGGTAACCCTTTTGAACGGCTTAATTTAAGCCATTCAAAATTACCCACCCCGTATGGGTTTTTGATTAACCGCTTAGAAAAACCCTATCGAAAACCCTTTCCATTGAAAGGGTTTTCGATAGGGATATCGAAATAACATAATATTATGATTATTTCATGTTACTGCGTTTCAAGTAGGTATAGAACCCCTTGAAATGGGTTATCATTTAACCCTTTCACTGGGTTTCAAGTATAAAACCCATTCAATGGGTTATCATGTAACCCTTTCAATGGGTTTCTAGTATAAAATCATTTCAATGGGTTACACCATGATAAAGGTAACCCATTGAACGGGTTACCCCTTCGAAAGGCTTAACCCTTAAGGTTTGTACGGTCCCTGGTTTGATGCCATTTGATAGCGCGCACGCACCTAATTACGTAATTTGGCAAGGGTGCTTAATAATGTTTTTTTAAATATGTTTACAGAAAACGAGTTTAATTTTAAGTTTTCAAAATTTAAACTAGTTTTTGTTTATTTGAAACTGAACAAAACTCCGTTACTTATTTGGTTGAAATATACAAACATTCAATTAGAAAAAAATAAAAAATAGCGCGTGCAGCACGTGATACAAGTGAAACTTTCCTTAATAATAAAGAATAAGAGAGATTTAGTGTGAAAGACAGTAGCATGTACCGTCTTTACCATAAGGGCACACGGGGCCTCCGACCTCACGGTTTTTAAACCTTCAGCATTTTATTTAATAACGTACCTACTTTAGAACAGGGTGTAAACTTCACTCATCCTCTATAGAAAAGCGAGGATCTTCCGACTAGACGGGTGTCGTGTCTGGTGGGCAACTGCCCGTCGCGCGACGGTTGATGTCGGGATGTTGTATACGAGGGCTGCACTAAAAGTATCGGGAATGGAATATTTCCACTGTTCCTGTCATATTAAAATCTTTTTAATTGAAAACTCCTTGGTTTTAAAAATCGAATACCATTTATTTATTTTTAAAAAGATTCTCGGTCTTGTCACAAGGTTTTGTCAAACTTGTTTAGTCGTTGAGAAAATGGAATTGACTCGAGAAAGTTCAAGAGCGATGATTTATTATGACTTTCAAAGTGGTTTAACACAAAAACAGTGTGTTGACCGGATGATTTCTGCATTTGGTGATGAAGCCCCATCCAAAACCACAATTTATCGCTGGTTTGCTGAATTTCAACGTGGACGTGTCAAGCTCAGTGATGATCCCCGTCAAGGTCGTCCAAAAACTGCAGTCACCCAAGAAAACGTTGATGCTGTGCGTAAGCTGATTGAGGAAGATCGACATGTGACATACCGCGAAATTCAGGCAACTTTAGACATTGGCATGAGTCAAATACAAATAATCTTGCATGAACAATTAGGTGTAAAAAAGTTGTTTTCCCGATGGATACCGCATTCGCTCTTTGAAGAGCAAAAAGCGGCTCGCGTTACTTGGTGCGTCAGAACTCTCGAAAGATTCCACGCAGGATCCTCAAATGCTGTATACAACATTGTATCAGGTGACGAATCCTGGATATACGCGTACGAACCCGAAACAAAAAACCAGTCACGAGTTTGGGTGTTCGAAAATGAGTTAAAGCCAACAAAAATTGTTCGTTCACGGAGTGTTGCAAAAAAAATGGTGGCCACGTTTGTCTCCAAAACCGGCCATGTTACGACTATTCCTCTTGAGGGGCAAAGAACGGTTAATGCAGAATGGTATGCTAGCATTTGTTTGCCACAGGTCGTTTCTGAACTCCGTAAAGAGAACTGCAACCGCCGCATCATCCTCCATCACGACAATGCGAGTTCTCACACCGCGCACAGAACAAAAGAGTTTTTAGAGCAAGAAAACATAGAATTATTAGACCATCGGCCGTACAGCCCCGACCTAAGCCCTAATGATTTCTATACTTTCCCTAAAATAAAGAATAAATTGCGTGGACAGAGATTTTCATCACCTGAAGAAGCTGTGGACGCCTAGAAAACGGCCATTTTGGAGACCCCAACTTCCGAATGGAATGGTTGCTTCAATGATTGGTTCCATCGTATGGAAAAATGTGTCAAATTTCGCGGAGAATACTTCGAAAAGCAATAAATACATTTTTAGGGTTCCGTAGTAAACAAGGAACCCTTATAGTTTCGCCATGTCCGTCTGTCTGTCTGTCTGTCTGTCTGTCTGTCTGTCTGTCTGTCTGTCTGTCTGTCTGTCCGTCCGTCCATCTGTCGCCAGCTTAGCTCAGAGACGCTTAGTCCTAGAAAGCTGTAATTTGGCATGGGTATACATATTAATCATGCCAAAAAAATGGTAAAATAAAATTAAGAAAAACATTTTTTTTTAGGGTACCTCCCTTACACGTGAAATGGGGATGATATTTTTTTTTCTCGTCTATTCCATGGTGTGGGGTATCGTTGGATAGGCCGTTCAAAAATATTGTGGGTTTGGGAAAACCATTTTTCAATTAAGGGATCCGTTTGGGTAATATTAAGCTTTAAAGTGCTAGTTTTTGTTAGAGTCAAGTGTCCCCCCCCCTGCCAGCTAAATGGTTGGTTTTGGATATGTGAAAAAATTCATGGCAATAGTATATATAACGAAATTAAAAGGAAAACTATCACAGCTAAGTAGGCTTCACAAGTTAACGAGTAATAGTCGACCAACTTAAATTTGCAGTTGGAGAATTGACCGTAACGTATATCGATGTATGGGAGAGCATGTTTTTCAACTACAATGTTAAGTTTGTTTTTGGGATAAATTCATCCCAACCACGGAACCCTTCATTGTGCGTGGTCCGACATGCACTTGGCCGGTTTTTAAATAGTAATGTTGTGTCACTTCCTTGATTCCCAAAATTTTCAGTGCCGCCCTCGTATATGCTAATTGCGCGGTAAACTCTGCTTGTACGATGCAGGATTTTGCGTGACGTCAGTGTGACGCAACATCGCCACATCCGAACTACGGTTCGCATGTGGCGATGTTGATGCTGCTACACTACCTATATTCTATTTCTTAAAACATTTCATAATATGTAAGTATTTGATTTGTACCGATTATTCATAGTAAATATAAAATCATAACAGATAATTTTTTTGTCAGTATTTTTTTTTTTACCCGACTGCTCCAGAATGAGTTTTATGTTTTTTTCGAATGTATATATGTATGTATGTGGCACGCTCTATAAGCTAAACGGCTTGATGGATTTTAACATATGAGGTATCCTTAGATTTGTTTTAATTGCGGGGTGACATAAGCAATATAATGTTTATATGGCATCTGCGAATCAAAAAGAGAGGGGGAATAAAAATAAATATTTTGTGATTAAATTAATATGGGTATCAAATAAAAGCTAGTAAATAGCCAATTCTAAATATATATACATTTTATAACCCTTTTAAGCTACTATTTTGACACAAACTACAAAAAGTACATTTTCTTTAATAATAAAATCGTAGCGAAGTTAAAATTGATGATTGAAATTGAGAAAATTGATTGATGATGAAAATATTTTTGAAAAAAATTAATTGGTGTGAGCTCTGGGATCGATCTAATGCCGAAAATATAGTTTTAGAATTTCAGGTCTGTTTGCCAGAATGTATGTTTCAGCATCATGCAAATTCTACTCGGATATATTATGATCCAATTTCGCATATATATTCCCTATAAGTCTGGTCATCCGATAGGTTATATATTATCACGCTATTTATTATGATGGGATTAGCAATACTGCATTATGTTTGTATTCTCTTTTCTCTATGGTTTACAGCAAATTGTAAAAAGACGAGCCAAATGGTTAAAACATACAGATAGTTACAGATTTAACCTTTTAAATGATTATCATCACGCTATATCTTTATGGGCCTAAGCAGTCAATCATCATGGCATATGCAGGATGGATTTTTAAGATGAGAAGTAAGGATATCTTAACCGTTGTAGCTACACAAAGTCGGTCTTAGGAGTCCTTAAAATTTTGAGACATTTTGATCTGCATTCAAAAATTTTAAAAACATTTTCAACTGAATGCTGACAGAAGTAATTATGACTTTAATTATTTAGTTAGGTCATTTTGTCTACATTCAAATGAAAATGTTTCCTATACCATATCTAAAGTGTCGTCTGCCAACTTGCTAACCTTACTTTGTCGTTTAGTTTATTAACTTACCAATACTTAACTAAGCAATTTGTTCATTAATAACACTAAAAAGCTTAAAATAAAAGAAATTATTAAAAATAAATAAATGCAGTCGGAGGCAAATTTTAAGGCGTTCGTAACATCCTAGATGCCTCAGACTGCATTTATTTATTTTTGGTACATAGAGGATACTGGTTTTCTTTTCATCTTGTTTCCATCTTTTCAGTTAACTTTTTTGGAGTGGGGTTTTTTTTTTTTAATAATTTGTTTTTATTTGCATATCATAAGTGGCCCCAAATTGTTGTGTGCCCAAGGGCCCCAGCCTGCTCTAAGACGGTCTCGCTCAGCAGCTGTTCAAATATATTAAGCCCTTATTGTCCGCCTGCCACGTACCGTCCACCCGAGCCACATACCTCAGTACTAAACTCTAATCAACTCGTCAGATAGTAAACTTCACTTCTACTAGAATGTTTGCAATCTAATTAAACACACGATAATTATACGACACAAGCTAACGAACCACGTTTTAATAGGGATCGAGGCCTATCTACTTCAAAGTAACTTTTATGTTTTTTTCAGGAGCAGGGCTAGATTTAATAGAAAATGACGTAACTAAATAAAACGGGTCCTGCTATTTCCGACTGCATAACTCGAGGGAGGAGGAGGGACTTCAATCACAGGTGAGGGATGAGATTATGAAGCACCTAGCTTCACTAAACACGAAGCAATTTGTGGACAAGCCCTTGCTGATCTGCCAGCGGATCCCCAATATTGATGATCAATGGTCTGATGATATCTCGAGTAAGAACAAAGAACGGTCTTATTTTAACCACTTTATTTGGACCAATTAATTATCTTCAATTTAATGCAATCATAATGAAAGACGTCAATGGATAGATTATTATAATCCGTTCCAAAACGCACTAGGTAATTTTTAGCAGCGTCAAAATTGAAAAGATTTGTTTTTTACTTCTCCATATTTAATTATATCTTTGTCATAGATATTTACCCCACCTGATAATATATGCTTCCTATACCCTCTCAGCTAAAGCAATCATGAAAACTATGAAAGTTTTCGATCATGGTGGGACGTTTTGATTGATCTGTATCAATTAGGTAATCGAGAAGTCCAGATATTACTACTAAACTGCAGTCCGCCATAAGTTGGACCACTCAAAGACCACTCATTACGGTTGCTTATACACGACGAGTGCAGTTGGAAATTAGTGGCAGCCGCTGGCTTTATACTTTTGCATAAGTATTTTTTTAATGTTCGTGCAATAAAAACATTGTGCCTACAAAAATTTGATTAATCCCAGCGCTGTTTTAAGGCTTCTACATACCAGCGCGAATTGTCGCGGCACAAAGGCCCCGCGTGTCGCGGGACGAGCGCTGCCTTTGTGTCGTGTCGCGTCGCGCGACAAGTCGCCCCGGTATGTAGAAGCCTTTATTCCCGTTTGCATGACACGAAACTGCCGGCAGAAGTCGTTTGAACATTTTGAAATGTCGTGCAATTGGAGAGGCCTATGCCCAGCAGTGGACTGCTATGGGCTGATGATGATGATGATAATGATATCGTCTCGATAGTCTATCTATAGAGACGATATCATATAAACATTTTAACGTGTTTTTAAAATACAACAGTCTATAGAAACAAGTTCATCTACACACAGATCACTCAAACCACTGAACAAATTGGGCTAAAATTTCCCCCCCCCCCCCCCCTCTTAAAGGTCAAGTTTTTTCTAGTTGCTTATACATGCTGTTTTATAAGCTAGTTCATAGGATGTTCAAACTTTATTGTTCCAAATATCTATAAAATTAGCCGATCACAACTTCCAGGACAGATCAAACCTAACCCAAAAATAATCTCAACCTTATTAAGTCTGCATGCGACAGTTCAGACGGCCCTCAAGAGACCTCTTTGAACTAACGCAATACAGTATTTTAACTAAATATCCAATTTAAAGTATCATAAACGTTAGTAAGCACCTATTAAGGAGTGCACAGACGGTCTAAGCATCCAATTACGCATGCACGAGCAAACCTACGATTTAAGGAGTCTTTAAAGCTGAATGTCCAATTAAATGATCCCTTTGGTTAAATAATTTCAGTTATTTCTTTAATCGGTTTTCACGGTTTTTTATAACGGTTCCCACCGTTATAAACGTGAAAACCGATCATTCAGATAGTAAGTTTAGCATTGCAGAAACAATGTGAAAGTAAGTTTAGCATTAGCTTTGTGGTCCAAAATTGCTAAAATTAAATGTACAGTACTTTAGTTCAATAACGTCCACAGCTTAAATTGGGCCCAGTTAAGGACCACTAGAAAGAATGTCCGGAAAACTAGCAATGGTCTCGTAATTGGTGATCGCATTATAAATGCCCATAGCGCGAAAGAGGATTCCGCTAGCTGTCCTCTTGAATTAAGCTCTTCATCACCTTTACGACACCCTTGGGGAGAATTGGAGTGGAGAGCATTTTTGGCCTGTAGTCATATTTTACTAGACTGACAGTTTTTTAAATGTCATAGGTTGATGCGTTGGTTAAATTAACGATGGTCACTTGTTTACGGCCGACTACGGACATCTGACAAACATGGCATTGGCAGTGCACTGCCGAGCGAAGTATAATAGGTTAGTGCATTAAAATCAATTTTCAGCCCACATTAACATTTGAACATATGAAATAACAAGGAGCCGATAACATCTACCTTTTCATTTCTTTCTCAAATCCACGCAAGAGTAAATGGGTATACGTGCAAATCCTCCACAGTAGATAACGCAATGCACGATACAATCCAGCGCTGAAACGCTGAAGGGATTAGCCAGGCAATGGTACTGCGAAACCTTGTTACACGTAGCTTGTCAGGCAAATGTCGACTTTAGTCCAACAGCATAAGGTACCATATATCATAACAAGATCATTTGTTTGTCACAAGCTATTAATGTTACTGTTGGGGACCCGGTGAAGTTATTAGTATTGTTGTCATGAATACTGTCGCCGAAATGAATTTGGTTACAATTTATTTTTAATGATCACGATGATTTACTTTGCTGAGCAATTTAATGCATTTTTTATCGCTTAGTCACATTCTGGAGAAAATACTGTAGATATAATTAAAGACAGAAACACGTCCTAAAATAATCCTGCATTCGGGTTGATTCAACACGTTGGCGTGTTCTAAAGCGAAAGTTTCAGCCTGCAAAAGAACATCAACACGCTTGTGAAACCTACCTGAGAACTGGGAAACTCCAGACAGCATAGATAGCCCCGAGTGCCGGCTGTGGGAAGGATGAATCATCCCTATGGAATATATCTCCGAATCCTCGAATTGCCACATGGTGTACTTTAGAATTCAATTGACATTAATTATCTAAACCGAATTAACCGCCGTCACCACAGACAATACTCGAACAAAGGAAAATCACTCCGACTCGAAATTAAAACTAGGCTAAAAAGATTGAGAGATAAATATTTTTTAATTGATACCGACTGAGTTTTTTATCACAATTTTAATTAAAACGATCATATTATGCTGATGTGGGATGATATGCATGGGTGTAGCGACATCCGCACGGCACGGAGGGTGCGACGCGACTGAGCGTCGAGCGAGCGAGCGGTCTTTGTATTTGTTTGTCGGGGTGGGGGTGGGAGGGTGGCCAATGGGGTGGTGGGTGGCTACGTCACAGCCGCCCTACACGCCCGCGGGATCTCTACAGATACTGCTATCATTTTTCTACCACGGCATTCTCGCTTTCATCACGTTAATAGGATTATCTAAATGATTATAATCTTACCATACAAAGCATACAATGTAATTTTTGTAACAAGATTTTTTGAATTGCGAGAATGTGTACGGGTAAACAAATTTAAATAAAGAGAACATTGAACTTTGACAGCGTTATGAATTTAGTTAGCTTGTCTTGGATAATAAAAGTAAAACTGGAAGTTTGAAACTGGCGCCAGTGACAGAAAAGGAAATCCGTTTGGCTTGGTCCAGTATGGGCATGTAATGAGGAGGGCGGAAACCACAGGTTTTGAGTATGCTAGATACCGCATGTTCATTAGATAGTATGAAAATCGAGCGTGTCATCATTTTTATACCTACTATGACGTCACCCCAGCCATTTAGTGATGTGCTCAACGTAAACAGAATCGTTTCAATCGCTAAGAGTCAGTGCAGTGAGCTAACAGACTTCGGCAGGACTTCGCAGTTCATTATATCAGGTAAGCTTACCATTATGTATATTTAAGAAAAATGTTATCGTTTTCTGACTAAGTATACTTAAATAGTAATAGGTACCCTTGTCACGAGTTCTTAACGCAGCAGCTGATAAAATAGGTAGGAATAAGTACTAAATCTTCGAGTAATTTCGTCCGTGTTGCAGATATCGAGCTATTTAAGAAGCATTTTATTTAGGTAAAGGTGAATGTTTAATATGACTAAAAATGTGTTGTTAAATAAAGCAATTTGTCTTACGTAATTACTAATTACTAGAGATCGGATATTCGGATGCATATTTACCTAAAGTACGTTTTTTTCCGGGCAAAGGATACAAAATATGGAAACGGCTTCTTAAAATATATTTTTATTCCGGGATCGCGAGGTTTCAGTAATAACAGTGTGTAGGTAAACATTTTTTTTATTCCTAAGTATAACAAATATTTCTTATCTATTTAGAACTATGCAATAATTTTGTGGAAAATATATAACACTTTTAAGAAACACTAAGTATTAATATTTCTTCAAAACCTTTTATTCTAAAATGAAATATATTTACTTCTTCGGGGATCCACAGTACAAAAGAGTAGTTATATAAAAATTCGTCAGTCCTGGAAACCGACACTTTTTCCCGTACCGAAGTCAACTCTCAAACTTTAGGTGAATATGCATCCGAATATCCGATCTCTAGTAATTACACTTCAGTCACTTTAAAGTTGAAAACTGTGTGCAATATTATATTTTAACTGTTTAAGATATGCCTACAACTTTAGCACTATTTTATAGTACCTACTTTTTGGTAAACAGCACGTGCAGGTTATTATTTAAAATTGGCAACATTTATAATCTCGAATCTAATTCGATTTCTGGGTTTAGCCTACTCAAACTACAAATTTATGGGTCCCCCGTTGCGCAGCTGTTGACTGCAAAAATACGGTTTTTGCAGTCAACAGCTACGCAACGGGGCATAATAATTATGAATTAATTATGCGTTAAAGAAGTCGATTGTTTACAAACAATGACCGTATGGATAGTGACATCTCTCTGCCAAATTCTTATCTCATACTCAATTATTACTTAAAACTAGATTCAAGCCATTTGGTTGGTTAAAACTAGTTTTAAGTAATGCTTAAGTATTGAGTGACGTTCTGTAATACGGGCCCTAAACGTTCGATAGTAGCGACATCTGAAGTAAGCAAGTGGCAGTTTTTATCCGCATTGCGAGTGTGTGCGCGACTTTGTATCTATTGCTTTTACTAAACTGCATGTGTAGCTGTGAGTGGTAGGGCTAACTAATGACGTAAGGACAAACAAGAGAGGGTTCCGATACATTTTAACTACCGGGCATATCTCTTTTTTTCATAAATCTATGCATGTGACTAAAAGAGTAGAAAAGTAATGAATATAAATTTCCGGTCCAAGCAAAAAGGGTCCAGTAGTGGGGTATTGAGTTAAAGACTAGATTCGGTATCGAGAATAGTCAATTGTCTATATGGATTAAAAAAATGTTCTAAAATTGGCATACATATTTATTTAGTTGAAACTCTGAAAAATCTTGATTTGAGAAAAAGCATTTTCAAATTTGGCGTGCACTTTGTATGATTTGTTTTGTTTTGAATTTGACCACTGGTACCTTTTTACCCAACTGCGGCGAAGCCAAAAAATGAGTGTTATTACTAAACTTTTCTCTTATAATTTCTGGTAAGTACCTACTTAGAAATATCATAAAGGTACTTAAAGTCATTTACTATTTAAGAACTTGTAGATAATTGAGCATTAATTAATAATCAATTAAAATCGCGAAATGCAGTTTTTTCACCTAACTTTACAAAACTGGGGCCTAAAATGGACGCTTTGGCAGAATCATAATAATATGATCTGCGTACATTTAATATCCCGCAATTCATCTGTTTGAACGTTTTGTATGGAGTTTCGTAAAATGGTCCACAAATTATGAATTGCTTTAATGAAGTCTAATGCCAAATAGCAGCTGTCAAATAGATGAATTGCGGGATGTATGTATGAATTGTACGCAGATCATATGATTCTGCCAAAGCGTCCATTTTAGGCCCCCAGCGCTTATCTCGGAAACTAAGGCCCGTATTACCGAACGTCACTCAATACTCAAGCATTACTTAAAACTATAAATAATAATAATTTAATTTATTTCACCAAAAATAATACAGCGGATTACACAAACTTATAGGCTAATAGGGAGTATATAACATGGGAGCATCTGTAGCCGAACTAGGAATAGTCCTGTATCTCGGCATACAGCGCCAGACCCCTCAAAACAGACAATAATAAATATTAGCCCAAAAGACATGCAAAAAGATGCATTATTGAATGATCCTAACAAGAAAAAAAAAAGAAAAAAAGAGTAACGCTAAAACCATACAAAAATGAAAGTGTGTGTCTGTGTGTATGTGCTTGTACTTTTGTATAGGTGTAGAGTAGTGAAAGGTGCTGGGGTGTTGGGTAGTGTAAATACGTCTTACCGAAAAATAAAATAAAAATTGATTATTTGACAAAAGCATTAGCTATCTCGAAAAAATGAACAGGTTCTCTGTTTCCTCATATGAAAGGCCAATTAGGTAGTTATGCACCTTCTTCTTACATAAAGATTTGTGGAGCGGATATAATATGTTGATTTCTTTGTTTATTTTATTGTAAAGAAAAGGAGCAATAACTGTGTAAAATCTCCTTATGAAAGATGTTTTGGGCTCGTGTACATACCTCGTGCTTTCGGCGCTTGTTGGTCAGTATTGGGTCTTAAACGAGTTCGCTGTGTTTCTTCAAAACAATTTTTTCTATGAACAACTGCCTAACAGTAGAGACTTGGCAGTGTTGATAGAGTGTTTTTGTAGGGAACAATATCGGTTTAAAATTGCTCACTTTCAGTATCGCTCGTTGAGCAATTTCTAAGCTCTTCATGGTAGTTTTAGAATCTCCACCCCAGGATAATATGCAGTATGAAATGATTGACTGGCACAAAGCAAGGTAAATATTTTTTAGTAGAGTCCCATCTTTGACGTGCCTAAGATTTTTAAAGACGTAGATAAGTTTACGTACCTTAGAAGATAACAGCTTAATGTGTTCTTTAAAGCTGAAATGGCAGTCAACTGTAATACCCAGGTATTTTATTTTATCAACGCACTCTAGCAGTTCACAACTGCAGTTTGCTTTGGAGACACATTTGTGTGCAGTAATGTGGTGCTCTTTATTGATTCCAGTTTTCTGGCGGATAGAAAACGCTAGGTATTTAGTTGTTTCAGGGTTAAGGGTTAGGATATTTCTATGTAACCAGTCTTGAACCATATCGAAACCGACCTGGGCAGCATCGAATACTTCATTCCAATTATCGGCAGAGAAGAGAATAGCAGTATCATCCGCATATGAGATTATTTCGCCTCTTGGTATACATAGGTTTGTAAGATCGTTGATATATACGAGAAATAAAGTGGGTCCCAGGATGCTGCCCTGTGGAACTCCGTACGATACAAGAAGTTCCTCACTGCAGTGGTTACCCACCCGTACACGCTGATAACGTAAAGTAACTCGTAAGGTAACTCTCAAACGGAGCGAGAGTGCATGGGAGGCCGTCACCTCCTTCTGCGAAGCAGTAATGCTCGCGAAGGAGGAGGCGGAACGCGTGAGGGAGAGGCAAGGTTCGCGCCCTCGCGCCTCTAGTCGCCGCAGGAGACGCCCCGGGCGTCGGGAGTTGCAAGCCGATTTCCGGCCACCATAGGCGCGGGCTTGCGGACGGCGAGCGATGGGTAGCTCGCCGTCCGATAAGGACCAGGCCCGGGTCGACGGCACGTTGTATTCCACGCGCGCCTCAAAGAGATGTCAGCACCAACTGACGGGGTCCGTCAGGACCAATGCCTGCCAGGGTTGCGAGTTTGTCCGAAAGGGATATCGTGGCCCTGGCACACAGGCAAATGAAGGAACACGGGTGGGTTTTAGTCAGTAAAAGTCTGTCGCTCTGCCCAGAGCGGTAGAAGTTATTTGATAATTTCCCACCCAAAAAAAAAAAAAAAAGGTAACTCTCAAAAAGCTGAAGCTGAATTCCCCTTATGCCAATCTTTTCTAATTTTTTTATAAGTACAGGGACAGAAATTGTATCAAAGGCTTTTGCGAGGTCAAGAAAGACCGAAATACACTTCCTACCTTTATCCAACTGGGTTGTGATATAGCTAGTTAGTTTATGTAAGTACTGCTTCATCAGTGGATTTTCCTGCACGGAAGCCAAATTGATTTTCAGAAAAAAGTTTGTTTTGTTCAAGATATTTGACAAGTCTGTATTTTAACAAATATTTAAATTATAAGTGATGATAATTGAATTTCACTAGGTAGGTAATAGTAGGAGAATACTGTTTTATTCTTCTGTCTCATAGAGCACTCTCTCGAGAATAAAACAGTACTCTCCTACCTAGTGAAATTCAATTATCATCACTACAAAGAGTTGATAGATATTACTAATTTAATAGCAATTTCTAAGATAGGTATATAAAAAACCATTTTCCTACAATTTTATTATATTTTATTATTCAGTAACTACTCATGAGCATGTCCACCACTAGACGCGGCACGCTCAAGAAAGAAACTAGGAGGACAGACAGAATGTCTCAGTTAAAGAAAACCACTGAAAGTCATTTGCTCAGATCAATCTAAGCTGCCTCAAGATTTGATATAATTTTTTATGTTAAAATTGAATATTTTTATTAGCAATAAAACATGACACAAGAATGGTCTTATTAATAGGATTATGATCTACATTTCTCGCCATGGACTGGCACGTAAATATTTTAAAGAAAACAAGTTATAATTACTTATGTAGAACTAGCTGCTGCCCGCAACTCGCCCGCGGGCTTTTTCTAAAATAAAAGTAGCCTAAGTTACTCCTCATAACATCAGCTATCTGCCAGTCAAAGTCCCGTCAAAATCAGTACAGCCGTTTTGGAGATTAGGCGGAACAAACAGACAATCAGCCACTTTTTTTTGGTATAAGTACCCTTTATACTTTCAGCATTAGTAAAAAGCTGTTATTTTGACATAACAAACAGACACTTCAATTTTATGTATTGGTAGTTTAAAGATCTATTTATCCATTTAACAGTAAAGTCAATTTTACATTGCTATTTCTGATATGTTTATCAATCGCATGGCAACCGCATCATTGGATCATTTTAGAATTCCCGGGCTTTAAAACTAGAGTGGAATCGTCTACAGAGCCGGTGCAATGAATGAAAATATAGGCGAGACCTGGAACGCGCCTCAACCATTCTTTCCCTAACATTTCTACGATTATTTACATTTATTTTATGACACAATTAGAGATAGAACAATGTATTACTTACCATATTCTCTGAATAGCTTCTTATAATCACTAAGATCATTTTGATCCAGCCATTCGTCGACCAATGCACTTTCATCGTCAAAAATCTCGGTAAATACAACTCTAACCAAATAAATAAGCGAACACATAAACAATATTGTGCCGCAGTAATTTACGCGTTTATACATGTTTACAATTCTTGGTCATAATGGCATTGTAAGTTATAATTAATTTAACAAATAAACATTAGTAAAATGAGGACGGCCCCACAATTTGTTTTGGTTGTCAATGTCAATTTTTGAGTTTGACTGTTTGACGTTGATCGTTGGTTTTTGTTCCGTTCCAAATGAAACTTATCAGTATTTTGAGCCTATCAGTTTCCAAAGAATTTACGATTAAGGATAGATGCATAGACTAACTAAATTCAAAAAGTTAAGATTATACCAAGACTGAGGTAATGGGCACAAGTGATAAACTAATTTGAGTCAAATTGAAATAAAAGTGTTTTTTTACAAAACTCTACGTAAAAGTAAAGAATAAACATGTTTAATGTTGTCATGCTTTTTATTTTCATCATGAATCTGGAACGTGTTATTTATTGACTTTTGCTACGTTTTTTTTTATACTACATTACCGCCCGCAAAATGCAAATAACGTAATTTTCATAGTAAGTTAATAACTTAGAGCCTAATGATGAAGCATATCTGCTGTTTCCGAAGAGATGAAATTCTTATGTGTTATGTATTAAATACAGTAGGTACCTACAACCCATTAGGTACAACAAGTGCCATAACAACAGGTCAGTTTTTTTGGTAGCACTCGGCACATTTGAACCTAGTGAACCTACACCGCAGTTTATGCTACGGCTACTTTGTCGCGACAACGCGATAGCTATACTTCGCGCGCTCCCTGTTGTACCACAGAATAAGTAATGTTGGACTGCGAGACGTCGAGGGGTTGAGAGAGAGAGCGCACGAAGTTTAGTTTGCGTTCAGCTTAATACACTAACCTTTTTTTTTTTTTGTTCACGGGGTGGAAAATCCTCATGGATGTCCTCCGCCGAGCGGAGGGGTCTGTCAGACTCTTACTGACTAAAAAACACCCCAGTGTTCCCCTCCCACACTTGCACCGGGGATCTTAGGATCTATTATTACTTCCGCAATCCCCGGCTAGTGCTGGCCCGCTTCTGCGGGCCACCTCAACTCTGGGGGGGGAGGTGTTTGACCCTGTCCCGCCATTCCGCCACCAGGGCTGCGCGAAGCTGTGACCGATACAACTCCAAATGTCGCTGCATCAGCCACTCCACACAGCCCCGCGCCCTCGATTTCTTGCGCCACCGATACACCAATTTTTTTTTTTTTTTTCACAACGTGGAAAATCCTCATGGATGTCCTTCGCCCTGGGATGGGCGGAGGGGTCTGTCAGAGTCTTACTGACTAAAAACCACCCCAGTGTTCCCCTCCTACACTTGCACCGGGGATCTTGGGATCCTTATTACTTCCGCAATCCCCGGCTAGTGCCGGCCCACCTCTGTGGGCCACCTCAAGTCTGGGGGGGGTTGAGGTAGGTATTCGACCCCCCCGTGACGTCTCAAAGGGGCGCGCGTGGAACACTACGCGCCGCCATCTCGGGTCAAGTGTGATAGGGGGCGGCGGACGTCCCAAAGTCCGCCGTCCCTGGACCATTTTAGGGGGGCCGGAAGAGGGCGTTATCAGCCCTCTGCCGACGCCCAGTGCGCCTGCTGCGGGCCGGGAGAGCGGACGAGATCTCCCGCACCCTCCTTCTGCGACACGACTGTTTCGCAGAAGGGCACCACCGCGTCCCAGGACTCCTCACTGCCGACCATCGACTCGACCACGGCCGGCAGCGATAGGTCACTGCCTGAGATGAGGGCACGCGGCGTGGCTCCTCCCAAGCGGCACACTCTGCCAGCGTATGCCGCGCCGTGTCCTCCCGGCAGTCGACGCAGTGGTGACACCGGGCGTCCGATACACTAACCTACCCCAAGTCCCCAACCCATAAAGCGCTTTTTAGTAGCCGTTACGAAACAATACGACACTATCGCGTCGACACTGATTAAAGGCTTCTACAGACCGGCACGACTCGCGACGCGACACAAAGGCCCCGCGTGTCGCGTGACGAGCCGTGCCTTTGTGTCGAGTCGCGAGTCGCGCCGGTCTGTAGACGCCTTTATTCTAGAAACAGATTTTGGTCCGTGTGTCTTAGTTCCGTCGCTACGACAACAAATGGGGAACAGTCGACACAGTAACATTTGGTTTTAAAGTTACGTTGCTGTGTTGTAACATTGCGTCATCTAAACTAAACTAACTGTTAGCGCCATCTACTATAACGACGCGTTGATGGAGGCTCAGGCTCAGCGCAAGGTGAGGGAGCGAGAGCGGCGCAAGGGGAGCGCTGATTGGTCGTCGCCGAAGAACTCTCCGAACATTTCAACATTCGTTCCACGGGTCGAACTCATAGACTAATATAATATAGAGAATGGTCTAACTCGACACAAGAAAACCAAAGAATTTAACCTAACTATAGAGAAGGAAACTGATGGTAGTCGGTGCACCTGTGCGGTTCACCATCGCTTAGATATTTTAAGCCATGTAAATTCGTTTAAAAATAAACGCCCTTATAGCTTCAGCAGGACCACCATGAGCGCCGAAAAAGGCTACAGCTATTCTAAGTATACAAATAATTATTGCCCTTAAATGTGATTCATTTCGTAACGAAAAAAGAACTGAAACATTTGTATTTACCGAGAAATCAACGATGATAACTTTCGCGCGCTCGTTCAGCAGGACCACGACTTTGAATGTTGATTCCAAGTTTCAGGAGCTAGTCGCTTTCCTCAAACCTACATAGAAAATTAGTGCTCTACGAGATAAAATTGATACCCAACATTCAAAATTACTACTCCAGTAGTTTACGAGATATACCATACCATTGGTGGGGTGGCGGTAGTCACGGTGTTAAATTTTCATTTGAAGATTTCCCTACTAAAAACTCTGTGATTTCTTCCCAAATTTATACAAAAATTAGTGCTCCTAAAGAAGTTATAGTGACCAAAAATTCATATTCCCAAGTGTTATATTTTTAAAGAAATTTACTTTCATTACTTTCCATACTAAATCTCCGCGTGTAACCCGACCAAATTAAGTTGTCAATGGTATTGAGCTGTGAGATGTACAGACGCCAGCACATCAAGCTACTACAATCTGTCAAATTTCTTTAATAGATTTTCAACTTTATCTCTACAGTATAAAGTTCAAGGTTGATTGGGAAAATTTGCTGGCGTCTGTACACTCGTGCACAAAAATTTATGGATGTCGGAATCGTAATAACAACAGTTCAATATCTATAATTTTTATACAAACTGTGTACCTTTACTCAATTTGAAATAAGATTAGACATTTAAATAAACCTTATCTTTATAAAATATGGAAGGGATTGGCGTTGGTGGTCCGGCGGTAGTCACGGACATAACTTTATTATAATAGTACATACCGATATAGTAGTAGGTAGGTACCTACTACTTCTGCCCGCTCCACCACGCGGCAATACTGTAGCTGTAGCTTTCTGCCGGTGAAAGAATTTTCGAAATCGGATTAGCACTTCCAGAGATTAACTCCGACATCGACATCCAAACTTTACCCTCTGTAGGCGATGAGGATGACCGAAGCAAAAGCAGTAAGTAGACACCCAAGGTTCGTAGCATGTGACACTTTGATGTTTCTGCCTACCTTAGCTAACTAAAACAGCCTATTATACCGACTACCCCTGGGAAAATGGCGAGTTTACGTAAGTATTTCAAGATGTGTCCCTGGCTGCGGGAACTTCTCCCTGGGAATCGAACCCTAAGTAGGTATCTGATGGATAACAGCTTCACCGGTCGCCAACTCGCCACGACAGCTATTCTTTTTTTTTTAAACACAAGAAAATTTCTCTATGGATATCTTCTGTCTGCTACTCTGAGCGCAGAAACCTAAAAGTGCAAATACCCTCAAGCGGCGCAAATACTGTAATCTTATGGGTAACTACAGTTTTGAGCCGTTTGGGGTCGAAACGCTCGGGTCATGGGGCCCCGAGTGCGCGTCTCCTTTTGAAGGAAATTTCTCGCCGACTGATCGACACTTCACGTAACCAGAGGGCTGGCTCGTTCTTCGGCCAAAGAATTAGCATTGTCATTCAACGTGGCAATGCTGCCAGTCTTCTGGGTACGTTTCCGGATGACAGCGATGCGGACGAGTACTTCGACGCTTAAGTGTCTTTTTTATTTATTTTTTTCATGTTGTAATTTTTTATTCGTAGTTAGTATCTTCTTAGTGTACTTAAATAATTAGCTGTGTATTTGTAATTAGTAAATAAGAAATTGTTCTTTAATAAATTTGAATAAACAAAAAAAACATATTAGGAACTAGGAACCAAAGATTAAAAAGTGCAAATAAAACAACACATTAGGTACTAGTATTAATTTATTTATATAAATTGATTTGTTTTCAATATCACAAGGAGTGCTCGTACAGTCAATGAGCTGCATAAAGGTAGGTGTTAATTACTAATTACGAAAGGGAGCTTAATTTCTAGTAAATTTCAGAGTAAAGGGCCTTGCGCACAATCTGTATGTCTGACACAAAGTCAGGTATTATGCACATCGTGCAAACATCCGGTGAGCTACTGGGTTTCAACTTTACAAATTGCAAATCAATGATACAGTACCAAAGTACCTAAATAAAAATATAATTGTAAGTATCAAAAACAAAAATACGTAACTAATCATAAGTAAAACCTAAAATAGGTACTTACATGACTTATAAAAATCAATAAAAAAAACACTAAATAGTAGCATTTTTTTTTACAAAATAGCTGTTTATCAAGTTAGAAAACGATATTTTAATTTCGGCCTGCTGCCTTTGAAATAGGAATGCTCAAATATTAAATTGTGCCCGGACACATTACACAACATCGTGCGCACCAGACCAATATAATGTGCAAGGAGATCGTGTAAGAAAATGCGTCGTGCAATAATTGTACCATGGTTGCTACACTGGGCATACACGATGGTGCGTAAGGCGCCTTACAAATGAGAAGGTTATGGGACCATTCCTAACAGCGCACGAATCACGCGGAAATATTCAAAGTAAATCTTCATTCTGCAATAACAGACTTAAATGCTATGCTAGGACCACACTGGCAGTACTGTAGTCAATTGCGTGATCTCTGCGTGACTCCAATGCTTGGAACGGCCCTCTTCCTTGCCATAATGAGTTTAGTTCTTGATCTTCAGTTTATCAGCAAGGGAGCATGAGAGGCCGGTGCCATCGGGCTCTACGTTCAGTTTGTCGACCTTGCCGTCAACGATGACCATGGAGAAGCGCTTGGAGCGGTATCCTCCTAGGGGGGGCAGGTTGACACCCAAGTCGAGAGCCTTGATGAAGGCGCCAGTGGGGTCGGCCAGCATGCGGATCTGTGAATGAGATTAATGGTATTTAAAGGATTTGTTTTAAAGTTGTGTAAATGAGCATGAGGTCCTGGGTTCGATATGTCCGTGACTACCGCCGCCCCACCAACGCATATGCGGACATTTAGTATGGAAAAGTAATGAAAGCTAATTTCTCTTAAAATACAACACTTGGGAATCTGAATTTTTGGTTACTATAACTTCTTTAGGAGCACTAATTTTTGTATAAATTTGGGAAGAAATCACAGAGTTTTTAGTAGGGAAATCTTCAAATGAACATTTAACACCGTGACTACCGCCACCCCACCAATGGTATGGTATATCTCGTAAACTACTGGAGTAGTAATTTTGAATTTTGGGTATCAATTTTATCTCGCAGAGCACTCATTTTCTATGTAGGTTTGAGGAAAGCGACTAGCTCCTGAAACTGGGAATCTACACTCAAAGTCGTGGTCCTGCTGAACGAGCGCGCGAAAGTTATCATCGTTGATTTCTCAGTAAAAACAAATGTTTCAGTTCTTTTTTTGTTACGAAATGAATCACATTTAAGAGCACTAATTATTTGTATACTTAGAATAGCTGTAGCATGCTCCCTTTTTCGGCGCTCATGGTGGTCCTGCTGAAGGGAGCGTGACTACCGCAGGACCACATTTAAAGTCGATTATCTCGAAAACTACTAAGGCACCAATTCTGTTGTTCGAGCACTAATTAGCACCAATTGAGCACTAATTATTTGCCAAATATGGAAGCGATTGGCGTTGGTGGTGCGGCGGTAGTCACGGACATGTTCGATTCCCAGATTGAGCAAAGTGTTATTGGGTTTTTCCATTAGGAATTTCTCAGTAGCAGCCCAGAGTCTGGATTTGTGCCCAGTTGATGGTAATAAGCTCGCCTCTCTTACGTGGGACTTAAACATTAGTGGCGAAACGTGGGTTAGCAGGTGTGTACCATTGTACACCTTTATGGAAACAGGCGCGATGTGTGTTGTGCAAATGCATTGAAATGATTTTATTTCTGTAAGTAGCTAGGTTTGTAGAAACACTTTTACACATCATATTTAAAATAAAAAATTAATAAATAAATTTTTATTTCTCAAAAAACTTACTAAGTTTTTTAGATAGTTTACAGAAAATTGTTTGGCAGTATTAGTTTCTAATAAAATGGATGTAGTCACTGCAACCGAACTAGGCAATGCCTGTGTTGCGGTTTTCAGTTCCTTTTCCCCAATGATGTTTTACCTTTAGATGCGTTACCCGCGCTCAATAATGGCAAGGTAAATGCCCAAAGAGGAATTAGTCGCGCGCCATCAGTGACGCGGCTACAAGTCACAATCACTCGCAATTCTCAGCAATTATTTGTGAATAAAATGCCTTCCCGTGTCTTTACACGATGTACATATTACACTGCTACTGTGGGAGTACAGAAAAACGTCTCATTTCATGCATAAGTTTAAGTACTTATTGTATTTCTTTTATTATAAGAAAACGTTGTATTGTTTTGTACTTGTACAGCCAGTCAACCATTTTTCCTGACTGCTGCGACCGACGCGTACGCGCCAATGAACATGCAGCAGCTAGTGACGTAACTAAATATGTATGTTTATCTCTTTCTAACAATAGTTATCGGTATAGGAAGGGTATAGGTCTTTCCTTTTCTTCGCGCACCGCATGATTGTACGCAAGAGTTTTTTTTGAGTGCACTAATGTTCGTGTATGACGCGTCTATTTATAATACGTCATTGCTTTTCCCTCGATATTTTAACAATAAAAATGCCAACAAAGCAAATATGTTTGGTTGTTCTACTAATAAAAATACATTTCGATTAGAAATAATTATACTGTAGGACGCAACCTTATTTGCTGTAATTTTTTTTTTATGTGGGAAATTGTCAAATAACTTCCACTCTGGGCGGAGTGGGAGGGCGTGTCAGAGTTTTACTGACTAAAACCCACCCGTGTTCCTTCAGATGCCTGTGTGCCAGGGCCACGATATCCCTTTTGACAAACTCGCAACCCTGGCAGACATTGGCCCTGACGGGCCCCGTCAGTTTGTGCTGAGATCTCTTTGAGGCGCGAGTGGAACACTACGCGCCGTCATCGCCCCGGGCCTGGTTCTTATCGGATGGCGAGCTACCCATCACTCACCGTCCGCAAGCCCGCACCTACGGTGGCCGGGACTCCGGGACTCGACCTGCGTCTCTCACACCCCAGTGCGTCTCCTGCGGCGACTAGGGGTTCGAGGGCGCGAATTTTGCCTCCCACTAACGCGTTCTGCCTCTTCCTTCGCGAGCATTACTGCTTCGCAGAAAGAGGTGACTCTCGCTCTGAACCATGGCCTGAAAACCAAGGCCGGACGCAAGAGATCACCGCCGCCAATCGCCTCCGCGAGGACACGGCGACGCCCCGCCCATGCCGGGCAAACCTCCACCGTATGCCCCACCGTGTCCTGCGGGCGATCCACACAATGGTAACACCCGGGCGTTTCCTCCCGCTTTATCCTAAACAGGAACCTCCCGAAACAACCGTGTCCGGTGAGGACCTGCGTCAGGCGGAAGGTGAGGACGCCGTACCGCCTCTCTACCCACTCCTCAAAGAGGGGAATTAGTGGCGTGCCCAATAATTACTGTACCTACTGATTAACTGACGATGTTCACATCTATACCTAACTGGGGGGCGAGCACGGCCTACTGTGACATGACTTGAGTCATTGAGTCACACAGTTTATCACAGTTTGAGCGATAAAACTGTTTTGTCATAAAATGCTAGTACAAATTGACATGAGATAATTTATCATGTCTTGTCACAAACGTCTTGACACGCGCGTGCTCGACCCGCTGCAGTTTGTTATTATAGACTTTCAACCTCCGCAACTTTATCCGGAATTAGTTACAATTGTATTATGTTTACGACTGAAAGGGAGGTTAACTCACAGCTGAAGGTTTTCACCATTCGCTTAAATAGTTAATTAGTTAAGTACGTGACGAAGTGAAGTTAATTAAGTTTCCGCCTTTCGAAGCGCCACTTATATGTATACTATTTTACTGAAAGTTTGCGACTGCACGGCATTGAGGTCCACGCAATCCAACACGCAGTGCTAAAGACTACTTATTGTCCAAATAATGACTACTTATTGTCCAGGTTGGTAATTCGAGATGAGGGTCCCATTTCATGTCATCCAGGCGGTAGGTATATCATAGTATCATAAATGAAGACTAGAGACGAATTGCTAAAATCATAGGGAATGCTGCAAGAGACGGGAAACTAAAGAGATCAGTGATCTATAACTGAGTACACAGGATTATTGGTAAAACAATAACAACTCTATTCATCATTATGAACAACTTTTACTATGGGAAAAAACAAAGTCAGCTATTCCCTACATTTTGATGAGATATGCGACCATAAAAATAATGTAGGGAACAACAGTTTTCAGGTTTGGTCACCATAGTAAAAGTTGTTCATAATGATGAGGACAAAGTGTTTTACCAACAACCCTGTATATCTTTAGTGGATAGGTACCAATGAATGCACTATAACTTATAACAACACACTGCAGCTCGGATTCTATAATAAGTCCGCACTGTGTTCGATCGATACAGGCCATGAGGCCATGCCCATGTCACACATTCAGGGCGACAATAGCTCGACGGCGAAGCTGAAAGCTTTAGTCCCATTCCATATTCACTTCCACTATTGCTGATTTTATTGTGGAGATAAATAAACCCATTCCTACAGTTAAACGGACTTACTAAAGATGTCAATCTCGTCGAAGATTTTATCGAATTCGAACCCGGTTTGCAGGACCAACGTTTTTGCCGAAGCGAATTTCCAAAATCTTTTATTATGAGTACAAGCTTTCTTGGTCACAAAGTTGGGCCAACTCCACAATCTACTATTTAAAATAAGTACCACATGGCACGCGGCGGCAGTTGGCACTCGGAGCGCAGCTACCGGAAAGCAGCATAATCTAATAAAACAAAATAAACGGGCCATGTGCGTGTCGGACCACGCACAATGAAGGGTTCCGTAGTTGGAATGAATTTATCCCAAATACTTACTTGTAATTAAAAAACATGTTTCCCCCATACATCCATCCGTTAATTTGTAGTTACTTCACATTAAAAAAAAACGAGTGTGCTTTAGACCACACGACTGAAGTAAAACTTACAAATATTAATACTAATTATACTTCCGTAACGCTCTCGTCATGCTTTCACCAGCTTACTCCCCAAGTCAAGCGTGCCTAAAGAAGTTTTACTACAAAAATGCGATTAAAAACCTACATTTTGTAGTTGGAAAATTGATCGTGGCGTATATCATAATTGACCGTATTTTTTGATTTCGTTAAACATCGACATCTGTATAATTATATTTTAATTTGGACCATTATTTTCATTTAGTCTATTTGATTGTTAAGTGGTTTATCTTCAAGTTTTATATTCGAACAGACAGCTGTGCTGCTGGGGAGTTTGTTGCGCCACTTCTTCTTCCCAGCTAAAGCACTAGGAAGTGGTGAAGGGTGGGCGTTTTTGGGGGACTGTCTCATGTAATTTTTGACGTTCGAAAAGTGCTGATTCTCAGCCTAGTTTGAATAAATAACTTTTGATTTTGATGATGAGACATGAGACATGTATTATAAATATTATAATTCATCTGACAATTTTTATTTTTAAACCGACTTTTGCAGTGTTCTGAATTTATTTTATTATTGTTTTATTTTTTTTAGTATTAATAATTTTGACATTTTATTTTAATAATTATTTAATTATACAGTATGTATCAAAAACCCTGTTGTTCCTTGTAGGGACATATACATTTACCTACAAGCACAACATTGGTGGAATTATAATTTAAAAAAATTAAGTATTGGCTAGTGGAGAAGTCAAAATCAAATAATAAAAGAGGTTAGAAATCAGTTAAACATTACAAATATTAATAATTAAATATTTATTTTAATTATTTTTGTTGAACAGTTTTTATAAATGACTTGCTTTATTACGTATGTATATCGATTCTTAAAACGTAGGTAGCAGGAACAACAGGGTTTTTGTTACATATTGTATAGCCAATAATATAAATATTTGCACACCTTATTAGGTAATGATACAGAGTACTTTATATTTATTTGTAACATCTGTTTATGCATGCACCTGTATTACGCAAATAAATAATTTGATTTGATTTGATTTGAACCCTCCACGCGTTTCAGAGAAAATGGGTCTTGACAGACTGACAGACAGACGGACAAAGAAGTGATCATAGAGGGTTCCTTTTTTCCTTTTGAGGTTCGGAACCCTAAAAATATGTATGAGACGAAAGATTCGCAATGCATTACTGGAAAAAGTAAGTCCAGTACAAAACCTTCGTGTCAGATGTGACACATCAAGTTTCATTTGAAGCTAGAATAGACCGAATGAAATAAAACGTTTATACGGGTTTTTGTGGGTTTATAAAACCCAAGCAAGGGATGAACCGAAAAGGGACCGTAATTCCGTGACATTGAAATTCCAAAGTCAAGCGTTTTATAGTAAAGCCGGATTCAAAAGCCTTTGATCTCACAAATTAACGAGTCACCCCATGGGATATGGGCTATGGGGTACTTGTACAGGTTAATCTGATATAGACATACTTTGTTTGTACCAATTCGTATGATAGCCTGTGTAATTATGTTATCATTAGCCCGGCTGAGAGTTTATTCTTAGATTCTGGTTCTGAAAGACTAATTACCATAGATATTTATATTTCTATGCCAAATACCTATTGTGCAACTTTGTAATGTGTCCCAAATGTGGGTATGGATGATCCATTATTGTTTGATAGAAGTCGAGAGGTCTGATCAGGCATATAACGCAAAACAGCTGGCAAATTGAATAAATAATCATAAATCCAATTAATATCTATTGTCGATTAAATATTTCAAGGTAATGGGTATGGATCGAGGTAGGTACCTACCTAGGTATCTAAACCATTAATTCTTTATCGTCGCTGCAGGATCGATCGACACCTTATTATAAATGCGCAAATAACTCTGGTACCTTTTCCTGCCTTAACAGCTGAACGGATTTCAATAACATTTGGCACACGTAGACCATGACCTAGCTGTACATATAGCTTAGAACATAGGATACTTTTTATCCCGTTATTAAGTTCCCATGGGATAACTTCCGACCTCCACGCGGGCGAAGCAGGGTAAAGCTAGTAGTCTACAAAAGTGTAAAACGAACAGTTCAACTTGAATAATTTAGTAATCAAAAGGCCAGAGGCCGTAGCAAGTGGGGCGTATTGATTTCATAATGAGTTCTGTCGCCGCGCCCGAGCCGACCGCGTCCACCGGCTGTTTTATACTAAACCTCTACATTTTTTTGCCATCATGCCCAGCCATTAGGTTTATTGACAAATTGAGTGTAAACAGTTAACTGTTTGCGCGGACGTAAAATTAAATTCTCTCCCGTTTTGAGGGGAATTCAAGGTAATGCTGGGCGATGTCAGCATTTTTTGCACTTTTGGAATTATAATCATGGGGCCAGGAATGGGCGATTCTCCAGCCATGATGACTAGCCTTTTTTGCGTAATGAGACATGCGCTCATTATAAAATTATGGGAAATGTGCTCATTATAAAATTATGTAATAATTTTAATTAACTCAACCTTTATTAGGTTAGTACTGTACTGAATAAAGGCTTCGACAGACCGGCACGACACGCGACGCGACCCGAAGTGTCGCGCGACGAGCGGTGCCTTCGTGTCGCGTCGCGAGTCACGCCGGTCTGTAGAAGCCTTAAGACGAGGCTTTTGGCTTGTATTTACTGAAATCAAAAGGACACGTACAGAAGATCGCGAAGATCTAGAATACCTGGATGAACATATACCAGGGAAGCATGGCACAAAAGGGAGGAGGAAGGGAGGAGGAAGGGAGGAGGCCTATACACATTACTCAGCACTTGGTGGAACAAGGTGCCGATGGTGATGAATATAGGGATAACAATATGATGCATTAATATTTTGTGTGATTGATGAATCACAAAAGCATTACAGCAGTTGTACTTGTAAAGTAGTATTTACTAGCAGGGTTAACAAACCTATGGCACGCGAACCATAGGTCGCACGCGACGCTGCATTATAGCGCCACGACATTA
The DNA here is from genome assembly GCA_948098905.1 of Tiliacea aurago. Classification (NCBI taxonomy): domain Eukaryota; kingdom Metazoa; phylum Arthropoda; class Insecta; order Lepidoptera; family Noctuidae; genus Tiliacea; species Tiliacea aurago. The sequence goes on along the minus strand of OX402583.1, from coordinate 1,266,522 downwards.
ACCAGGTTTTGATTTAAAAATAAATTGTTAGTTTTTATTTATTTTGACACTATTGTCGTCAAGGCTAGAACTAAATAGGGCTCATGTTTTAGTAGCAAAAATATTAATATTTTGAAAATTATCCAATATATATTTTTCCTTTAAAATGGCCAGGGTGGTTACTGTTTCTACCCCTCCCCAGACCCTCTTATAATGTGTAATCCATCCATAACCATAGATTTTATAAAATAAAGTCGCTTTTTGTGTCTGTTTGTGTAACTGTGTTGTTCTTTTAAACTACACAACAGATTTTGATGCAGTTTTCACTATCATTCAGGGGATTTATTCTGGAAGCTTTAAGTGCATAATAGGTACATTATAATTAAACTTACATAAAATAAAAAACTCTCGATGTATTTTTAAGCAGGGGCAGCATAATCTTAATTTTTAAGTTCTACCGTGAGAAAGTATGTAAGCCCTGACCTTGCTGAATTATTGAGTAGCCATTTTGTATAATGACGTATTGGCCTCAATACAATATGCAGGTTTTAATTTAGAGTCACCTATTTCGTTTTAATATTGTTGTTGATATGCCTTAGATTGAATTTTTGTGAGTGAAATTTTATTTGATGAAGATTTCAGTCAGGATTATATTGGCTGATATCAAAAGACAGTCTCAAGTTACCACTTCAGTTGAGTTTGAGACATGCTTCACTTAAGAGTTGAGAACAACATTACAGCCTTGATGATAAAATAAAGAGTAATTACATAAAATGAGTAGTTATTCATTTAGTAATCAACAAGTGTGTTGACCTTGAAAATGTTTACTGAGATTGAGTTTTTGTGACCAAAGTTGTTGCTGTGTCAAAAGAGAATTAGTAATTTGTCATGTGATTTAGATTTAAGTAGATTATTTCTGCCCTACAACAGGCAATTAATGTAATCCTCACTTCTTTCCCATCATGTTATTTGTCCGGTACACATATTGAATATGTATATGTAGTACCTACTACACAATAATGACCTACCTTCATACAACTAAATAATTTTGCTATCTTTAAACAGCAACTACTTGACCTCTGACATTATGTTTGCAATTATCTACTTAAGTAATACTTATTAATATACTCCATACTCAATAGGTTATTAATGATAAAATGCTAGCATATTGTTGTGGAAAATAGATTCCAATCAATTTTATTTAGGTACCCACTTTAAAAAATATAGTTTTTAAACCCCTGGAAAATATAGAAGTGGGAACAAGAAATAAATATTGTACAAAATATTAAGTTTTCTTGTTTAGTTTGTTATATCCCCATATTCTTAAATTCTGGTTGTTAAGTTTAACTTATAACTAATATACAAGTACCTACCTAATACATAAACATAATAATACTAAACTAGTCAGGCCTCAGAAATCCAAACTCTAAAAATAAAAAATAAAACAAAAGAAAAATATGTTTCTTTATACCTTTCCCTTGGTGTTGTGCTGAGCTCCCCAGGCTGCCATCACATAGGGATCGTTGACGGACACGCACACGATCTCGCCCACACCCTCACCCTTCAGCTTGTCAGCATTCTGCACGTACCCCGGCAGGTGAGTCTTCGAGCACCCAGGAGTAAAGGCCCCAGGAACCGCGAACAAAACCACTGTCTTCCCCGCCGTCAAATCACCAACATTAACTTTGTTAGCCGGAGAATCTTCAAACAAATCAGTCGCCGGCAGGGAATCACCAACCTAAAGACACAGGAAGACACATTACTCACTTAGAGCCGGCTATTATATAATTTCAAAACATCTCACACATAATAATTACCTTTATGGGTGCCATGGCTAAATGCGAAGTGTGTAGCGCTCGACCGACCGCTCGCCTTGACGATGAAGCTATACGAATAATTGACGACCCGGTGAGAAACATTTGTAGTGGTAGTGGGTAATGTTTTTTTACTATCTTTGTTTTATCGATCCTTTCAGTCAACAGATGATAAAATTCCCTGACCTCTGTCTGCGCGTGTGACTTTGACAGTTTCCTTTCGTTCGTTATTCCTTTTTTTATTTAATTTTATTGTTGTGTAACATTTATTTTGTTTCTTCTTCACAATTATGCTCACAACTCTTCACAATTATGCTCTGAAATCTAAACCAGTAAAGAAAAAATCTGAAGAATTTAGTTTCCGAACGTGTGTCGTATTGTGTCTGTCTCTGTCTTGTCCTAGATTCGACGTAGACAGGTAAATGTTGCCAGTAGAGATCAGTTGCAAAAGGTAAAGGAAAATGACTATGAGTAGATTAAACAACGTACTTCAATGGTATCTCCAAATAATTTGATATTGTGAGAATGTTTAAGGAAAATTTTCAAGGTTTTCTTAGCGACAAGAAATATCAAACATTATGGCTTACACGTCATCAATGTGGATTATCCTAATGACGTTGTGAAACTCGTTTATTAATTACAGGGAACAGTTACTTATGACGTAGCAACATTAATTGTTTATGGTTCGCTTTCAGTCAAGCATTCCTTCGACTTTTGCTTGTTTGTTAATTATTTGAGTTTTTTAAGTCGTTTTCCACGTTTTTAGCTATGACAGTGTGTGATATAAGTGTTACGATAAATTGGCGCTGATATTAATAAGTTTACTACCGGTCTATCAACATGGATACTCCAACAATGGACACTATTTACCAGGCCATAAGCACCTTGTATGATAACCCCAATGCAAGCGAAAAAGAAAAGGCCTCGCTATGGCTGGGAGATATGCAAAAATCCGTAAGTATTCTATTAAATCTTGATCACATTAATATTCCAATGATGAAACTACAATCAGTTGTTCAAAACTATAACCTTCTTTACAGATTCATTCGTGGAAGATAGCCGACGAACTTTTACAGCAGAAGAAAGACATGAACTCATGCTACTTCGCTGCGCAGACGATGAGGTCGAAGGTACAGCACAGCCTGTCTGAGCTGCCCGCCGAGGCCCTTGTATCCCTCAGAGATTCTCTAGTGGCACACTTGGAGAGCACCTCCCCAGAGACAAGTGCCTCAGTGCTAACACAGCTGTCCCTAGCACTGGCAGACCTAGCTCTTCAAATGCCTGCATGGCAGAACTGTATTGGCGATCTAATTAAATCATTTTCAAACAAAAATGATTTTGCCCTTCTAGAAGTATTGACTGTGTTACCTCAGGAAATAGATTCGTCTGGCTTAAAACTTGGTGAAAATAGAAGGGAAGACATAAAGTCTGAGTTAAGGTCAAATGCTCATATAGTTACTTTGTTCCTAAAAGAAAGTATCACTAATTCTCAAAATTCACATGTTGCGTTAAAAATCATAAAGTGTATGACGTCTTGGATACAGGTCAGAGCTATAAATATACAGGAAGTTCCTCAGAATGCTGTCATAGGGTTCAGTTTACAGGTGTTAAGGGATCACAATTCAATAAATACACTTCATGATGCAGCATCTGATTGTATTACTGCATTGTTGCACTGTTTAGAAGAAAATAATAATAATGACAATATAGAGCAACTGTTATTTGAGAGTGTGTCAGCTTTAGAGGAGAGCTACCACTTGGCGGTGGCTCATGAGGAAGATGAGAAGGCTACGAATTATGCAAGAGTGTTCACAGAGTTAGCCGAGACGTTTCTAGAGAAGATTATTGTATCTATGTCTGGAGGAACCTCGCACTTTGCAGTAAGGTCTTTGGAGCTTGCTTTGGTGTGTGTTGGACATCATGACTATGAGGTAAGCTAAGCTATCATCACAACAAATATGAAACAGGATAGATCAACAAAAAATCTATTTTTGTAACAAATTGTTTGTGTCATAAATACTGTATCAGGTCATTACCTAATATTGTATGTCAGACAATGATGCCCATAAATACATTTTATCTAAAACTAGTTACTGATTGCTGTTTTGTTTGTGATTTGACATATTTTATTTATGTTATTTTAGTTCATCATAAGCCAGCTAATTATACCAGGCACTATTTATATGCTTAAGTATGTGTTGGTTAGTTTTAAGTGGCATTACCACTGTATTATGTATGATAGAGTTGTTGTATGAACAGCATGTGTTATTTTTCCTAGAAATAGAAAGTTAATTTTTATCTAGGCAGTAATAAATTTGTAATGTCTGCAGCTGCTTAAGGTAATGAATCATCCCATTCTGGAAGTGGTTATAATTTCTGGGAATATGTAGGTTTACCCATGTTATTTCTTTGTTTCCTGCTGCTTTTTTGCATAAAATATTAATAGCCTACTTGCTTATGACATATTTTTTTAAACCTTTTATCATTGTCAATTATTATAATTCTAAGGGAAAATTTGTATGAACCCATATTTTTATAGAGTAAAACTGTGTTTTGCAGACTACCTAACATGTCTGACTTCAATCACTACCAATTAATGCACCACGCATGCACTCATTAGCAAAAAAATTGAAATCTTACAGACTTAATTAATGCCAAAAAAAATTAAACACTAGATTGATATCTGTCTCTAAATGCTGCAAATACATTCTGATTGATGATAAAATAAAGGTGCTATTACACTACACTTGGTTGTTTGTTTCGTTAGCATTCACCATTCACATACTTGTGTCAATGTCTTTACCTGAAATCGGGCACTAGCCAGGCCTATGAAACTAGATAGTCCATCCAGCTCACAGTCCAAGCTGCTCCAAGATCATTCAAAACACTTGGTACTAGGACTAATCCGAATTTGAGTGAACTACCAAATGTAAATTGTGCATGTAAGATTATTGTGGTGGCAGTGTGTACACACTCATTTTTATGTCACTGTCTCATTGCTTTATTCATCAATTTTACTTTTAGGTTCTTTCGGAGCGTAGACGCTACGCTATCGTTGCCTAGTCATTGTATCTATAACTAATCCTACAAATCTTCCTCGACCAGGTAGCAGAGATAACCTTCAACCTGTGGTACCGGCTATCAGAAGAGGTCTACCAACGTGACTACCAGCCTCTGACGGACGCCTTCAAGCCTCACGTAGAGCGGCTGATCGAGGCGCTGGCCCGGCACTGCCAGTGTGAACCTGACCATACTTCCCTGCCTGAGGAGGGCGACGAGTTCTATGTAAGTGGATAAAAAACCGGCCAAGTGCGAGTCGGACTCGCGCACGAAGGGTTACGTACCATTATCTATAAAAACGGCAAAAAAATCACGTTTGTTCTATGGGAGCAGCCCCCCTTTTAATATTTGTTTTATTTTAATTTAATTATTTATTTTTAAAGTTAATATTATATTAGGTTGGGGAAAAAGTCTTTTCGCATTATAGTATGGATGAACTTGTAATAAAATCTCTTTACTATTTGTATCTGGCTGGTTTTGGTATCATTGAAAGTTTAAATTTTTAAGAACATAATTCCAAATTCAAATTAGGAAAATGTGTGATTTTCATTTGTTTTTCGTACTGTCAAGATGAGTGAATCTAATGAAGAAATTCGATACATTTTAAAATTTTACTACAAAAAAGGTAAAAATGCAACTCAAGCCGCGAAAAAAATTTGCGATGTTTATGGACATAGTGCAGTGTCTGTGAGAGTAGCACAAATTTGATTTAAGCGTTTTCAATCCGGAAATTTTGATGTCAAAGATGCACGTCCCTCTGGTCGCCCTATTACGGATAAAATGGATGCCGTTTTTGAAAAAGTGGAGCAAGATCAGCATATCAGTAGTTACGACGTAGCTGAAGAACTGGGAATTGACCATAAAACAGTTTTGGCACATTTGAAAAAAACTGGGTACACAAAAAAGCTCGATATTTGGGTACCTCACGAGCTCACTGAAAGAAACCTAATGAACCGTGTACTCATTTGTGATTCTTTATTACGACGTAATGAAACCGAACCATTTTTGAAGAAGCTGATAACTGGTGATGAAAAGTGGATCACGTACGACAAGAACGTGCGAAAAAGGTCGTGGTCAAAGGCCGGTCAGGCTTCACAGACTGTGGCGAAACCCAGGTTAACTCGCAACAAGGTGATGCTGTGTTTGTGGTGGGATTGGAAGGGCATTATTCATTATTAGCTATTACCACCAGGCAGGACCATCGATTCTGAACTATACTTCGAACAACTGATGAGATTAAAGCAAGAAGTTGAGAGAAAGCGGCCGGAATTAATCAACAGAAGGGGTGTGGTTTTTCATCATGATAACGCTAGACCTCACACATCTTTAGCCACTCAGCAAAAATTAAGAGAGTTTAGCTGGGAGGTGTTAATGCATCCGCCGTATAGTCCGGACCTTGCACCTTCAGATTTCCACCTGTTTCGGTCTCTTCGGAATTCTTTAGGCAGTGTCAGGTTAACATCACGAGAGGACTGCCAAAACCACTAGTCGCGGTATTTTGATCAGAAGTCCAAAAATTTCTATAGCAATGGGATCAAGTCCCTACCTACAAGATGGTAAAAAGTTATCGAACAAAATGGTACCTACATACTTTAGTTAAATGTAAATAAACTATATTAAAAAATGTTTTGAATTTTCTTAAAAAATGCGAAGAAACTTTTTCCCCAACCTATTATATAACTAAAGATTCTGTGAATATTTCATCCGTCTACCTGTTGCCGTTATCAATATCGAGCAAAAAAATCACGTTTGTTGTATGGAAGCCCCCTTAAATATTTATTTTATTCTGTTTTTTTTGTATTTGTTGTTATAGCGGCAACAGAAATACATCATCTGTGAAAATTTCAACTGTCTAACTATCACGGTTTATGAGATACAGCCTGGTGACAGACAGACAGACAGACGGCGGAGCCTTAGTAATAGGGTCTCCGTTTTACCATTTGGGTACGGCACCGTAAAAGGATAACATATCAACCTAAGTACTCCATTTCTTACTTATTCTGTTAAGACTAAAATAAAAACACATTTATTCAAAATTGGTTGAGTATCAGAGCTTTTAAAAGAAATGTCAAAAATGTGTAAAAGGCTACCTCTAAAAACTCCACTGATGTTCTTCGACATTGTAGATCCAGATTTCTTGAATAATCGGAAATCAAATAAATACGCAGTAAGTCCACCTACTGTTATACAGATACTACCTACTGTTATAAAAATAATAATTGTAATTCTGAAAACCATACTTACCAACTATTTATAGTCAACTTGGTTTTTGCTATAAAAAAACCCTTTTCATGTCTACAAAGCTTTTTGACAACCGAAATTACATTTTAAAGGATCTAATACAGGCACACCATATTCCCCCGCCTATTCAATAATATCCCCCTCAACTAAATATCCACCTTCTCCCTAGGAGTTCCGAAGCAAGGTGATGGGTCTGATCAAGGATGTGGTGTTCATCGTGGGCTCCAGCTCGGTGTTCCGCCAGATGTTCGCAGTACTGCATGCCGACATCAGCTGGGAGCAGACGGAGGCTGCGCTGTTCGTCATGCAAGCTGTGGCTAAAAATATTTTGCCGTGAGTGGAACATAATAGTTAGCTGGTGATGGATAACTTTATATTTAAAAGTTGCCATCGTTCTGCTATCATTTAATAAGTATTAAAACAGGCCAAGAGTTTGATATCTCAGGACTTACATGTTCGAAACCTGGCGTTTTATCTCGCTCTAAAGTTTTAGTCTAAATTGCGCGTTGAAAATGACATGCGTTTTTTTAGCTAAAAAGTTAAAAACCCACCCAAACACTTCCCGGATCCGCTCAAAAATATATTAAACCTGATAAACCTTATCTCCTAATAATATAATCTAAATAAGATGGCGACAACCACCAATAAGCGATCCTCCGGTAAACAACGAGAACTTGTTATAACCTCAAGTCAATTTAAAAAAAAAATGAGACACTCACAGTAAGACACACATTAAATAAAGCATTTAATTAATGTGTCACATACAGTACAGATTCTGATGTTTTTTTTTTAATTTCTAATTTGTCCCCCAAAAGTGACCCCGATATTCAAAATTCATTGATTTACAGTTAATAAAACTAAAACGAATTAAATAAAAAACGTAAATTGTGTCACAGAAATTCACACAATACACAAACAAACAGGGTGAAGAGTGCATCTGGTTCAGAAGCTCTGTACAAAATTTCAGCACAAAAAGAATAACTTTGAAAATGATTGTTTTTTTTTTATTTCTATAGTTTATTATATTTAAATCATAATAAACGTGTCACCGCACTACGAGGGTCATTATCCATTATCTGTGTCTGTGCGCCTAGTAAACACACACACATGCCACGGCTCTGCGACACGGCGCCGCACCGACGCGCAGCGGCGCGGGCGGCACTATTGACAGCGGGATCACATGAATGGATTACGTGTACCGATCAGCTGACTTGGTTTAGTGATGTATAGAATTGAATTGGAAACATTTGATTTTTATTAGTTAAATATGTAGGTAGGTATTATTAAAAAAATGTTGCCATGTAGGTTGTTATCACCAAAAGAATCCGTGCCTTTGATATGTATATACCCTTTCCGTAACACGCTGTATTTATGATTTTATACCAAATTTCAACTTAATTGGTAAATAAGTAAATTAGCTGTGACAGACGGACAGACACACACAGAGTGATCCTATATTGGTTCCGTTTTTCATTGGTCCGAATTCATTATTTCGTCATTCGTACGGAACCCTAAAAACATGAAGGCCTCCCTTTTTTCGACAAGTAAAGGCTCGTGCAAACTGGCGCGATAGTCAGCGAGACACTTTCCATGCAGTTTTCATAGAAATTGTGCTACTAACGTCGCGTCACGCCCGTCTGCAGGAGCCTTAAAATTTAATAAAAGGTAGTGTACGAGCTACGCTGTGCATTGACCTTTGTTATACACTAGCGAGCAATAAACTGAAATCACTTCATCACGCGTTGCTCCAGACAATTTTTTACATTTATTTCTATGCAATGAGCTGTGGATTGTCGTATATGACCTGAAAGGTAATTTTGTTAGCTTTCAAATGATATCAAAAAGATTTAAAATTAATACATTTTTCTACCTAAATTTAGAGAATTATTGCAATAGTTCGAAGTTGTGGACGTCTAAATGAATAGGAAGTTACACGGAGTAAATACAAAGAGGAGATGTTGTAATTAGATTTCCCTAGGAAACAACGGGTGACATTTTGCGGGGTGAGGGGGTATTAGATCCCGCCCTTTTCTTTATTTTCCATCTACCGGTCAATAGCAAAACTATTCGCTCGTTCTGTCGAGTTTACTGTGTAGTTACGTAACTATCTCACACTAGATGTAACTAAGTGCTGAATGCAACAGGGTCTTACCTACTCAGAATTTTCGTACCAAGGAGTACTGTTTTTTATTAATTTCGGCCGAAAAACGTCCACTGCTGGACATAGGCCTCAAAGGGCCATAATCACCACGTTTGGCAGGCGGGTTGGCGATCGCAGTATGGTGTTAAAATGCATAGAGAACGCTGCTGCCCATTCTCTAGTATGTTCTTTAGTCGCCGTTTACGACATGCACCCACGGGAAGAAATAGGGCGGTGCTATTCTTTACATCCGGCACCACACAGACACTACAATTTTTTATTGAAATAGTGATATGAAAAAAAAAAGGTTTTCGATGAATGACGAATGAAGATTATCTCTTATTTTTGAATTACTTATTTTGTTAAACAGACTTAACAAGATGGTTTACAAAGCTACTCAAATCAAATCAAAAGTCATTTATTCAAACTAGGCTGAGAATCAGCACTTTTCGAACGTCAAACCTTCCTAGTGCGTTAGCTGGGAAGAAGAAGTGGCGCAACAAACTCCCCAGCAGCACAGCTGTCTGTTCATTTACAAAACTTCAAACAACTCTTTATAAAAATAAAAAAAACTCTATGAAGTCTTCATCATTAAAATGGCAAGAACTTTTTTTTGTCTATTTAGTCAGAGACCAGTCTTGTCTATAAATTTTGGTAATCCATTGCCGTCTTAGATTATGTTCGGATGGAAATCTAGAACATACATCATTTAAAATTGAACTAAATAAACTAGATGGTGGGCTTTATAGTAAACAACAACTGCCATACTGGTTGTGCCACGGACGGAAAGTACTATAAATTATTGTAGATATAATATTTAATTCATAGGAGATTGTATTTTTATGTCCAGCGTATTTAATGTTTTAAGTTTCCATCTATTTATTAAACTGCTGCGGGACTTTCGGTAAAATAATTTTATTCTAATTACGGCCCTGGCTTTTTGATAGGTTTCTGTTCTTGATCATAGTTGACGATAGATGGCGGCCTGTTTAGAAAATTGTATAAAAACTACAAAAATAATATTTTGGCCACTAAAGGGTCACAATTAATGTTGAGCAAATTTCAGTACATTTGATTATTAAAATATGTTAGTACTGAGCTTTACGTACGTAAATATTTTTAGTTTCCATGACACCAAGTGTCGCCATCTAATGTCGGGTAGAATTATGTTTGAAAACGCCAACGCTAAGAGATTTTGCTAGGACGGTTATAATAAATTACGAATAAAATGACTTAAAAATGAAATGCGATGCCATCCATAGCGTCCGAACGTCTATCCGAGTAGTTTTTACAAGATCAAACACAACACTTCATAATTTTTTTCTTCTAGTGCGAATATGCTGTAAAATGCGAACGTTTACAAAGATGTGCACAGGACGAACGCCAACAATACAATGACTAAGGCCACGCCCACATGATGACGTCAGGACCTAGTTGAGAATCACAGTGCACAGTTGCTTAGGCCATCTCCTCTTTGTATTTACTCCGTGGGAAGTTATATGAAAAGATATTTTTTTTAAATTTACAATTTATGTTATTTACCCCTTGATATTTTGTGTTACCTCCCCTGGCCCTAATGACTGTCTTTAAACGGTTTTTCATTGACCGAATGAGTTTCCTGATGGAATCCTGTAACCCAACCGGATCCTTCTGTCGGATTCTTTCTCAAAGTTGTGCCTACCAAGCTGGAAAACTTGCCCCAGATAGACGTACTCCTTCACAACTTCGAGAAACGACCCTTCGATGTGGATTGGACTCGGCAAGACGTGCGAATTTAACATGACTTTCGTCTTGTCCAAATTCATGCCTAGGCCAACCCGCCGAGAGGCTCCATTTTGGGTTGTGCAGCATCTGGTCGAACTGTTCCAGCGTCTCTGCCATTATGACGATGTCATCGGTTTCGGGGATATCACATCCCCTTGTCTCACCCCCCTGAGTAGTTGGCTGGGGCTGGTTTCCTTATCCTGGATCTGGACAGTCAGTCATCGTTGCAGCGTCATACAAACACCTCAACACTTCACAAAAAAAAAAATCTTCGACGAGACACAAGAAGCTGTCGAGCGATAGAACGGTGAATAATCTTTGGTTATGATATTGAAAGAGGTTGAAAGCTAACACATTGCTTTTCAAATGATATGCCACGGCGTCAATCCATAGTTCATTGCATAGAAGTAGTAAAAATTTGTTTCGAGCAGGGGACGATGAAGTGATTCCAGTTTATTGCTCGCGAGTGTAATTTGTACGTCACACTCATTTATGCACATCAATATTGTTTAGATGTGCATTTCTCCAACATAGCATTTAAGTGTAATAATGTAATTAGATTCAGTAGCAATAAATCCATCAATGGAATCATTCGTTTACTCATATACATAACATAACAAGTTTACATAACATTTTCACTGTTGGGCATTACACCCCAACAGGTAGTAATTTTTCTTTTGCAATTTCGGCGTCGACTCTGAGTTCTAAGCGAAATTGTGTTCAGTTTTTATTATTTTGTGTTTATTCTAACTTCATATTTTTGTCCACAGTGAAGAATACGAATTCGTCCCTAAAGTGGTGGAAGCTATTCTATCCATGCCTGAAGGCGCCCACCTTGCTGTAAGGAAGACCTGCATCCTATTACTAGGCGAACTGTGCGAGTGGATCGAGCGCCACTCGGAGTGCCTGGAGCCCTGCCTGCAGTTCCTCATCAGAGCCCTGCATGACAAGCAGCTGGCGTATGCCGCCGCTATGGCACTACAGGTTGGTAATCAGTATCGCGGACTAACTTACACAATAGGTGATCAGTTCAATGAACAAATTGGCTGTGACAGACGCCTTGACGGACAGACACACGAAGTTCTATAATAAGGGTTCTGTTTTTTCATTCGGACCTTCGAAACCCATAAGGAGAGATAAACGTGGAGGAGTGAGGGTAGGGAGGAAGCCAACAAACAGCTCCGTACAAATAATTCTTAAAAATAGAATAAGTGATTATTTATTGACGAAATAGTGTTTAAAATATAGCATTAGTGACATTTTAAAGTGTCACTAATGCTATATAACTAAACTATAAAACTAAACTACATTTTGAATGATATTTAATTGCGTGCAAACTATTCAATTAATCTAACTAATAACAACAAAAAGTGTTAGAAGAATAACGACTTTAAAATTCAAAAGTGATAATGATAAAAGTGATTAATACTCTTCAAAAAACGGATCTATACTCGACGACCTCGGAAAATATATGAAAGAAATACTACGAAAAGGTACATAATCTAAATATTAAAAAGCAATAACATCCAATTATCCTTACTTTACTTACTGTGTATAAGCGCCATCTATCCACCCTATAAGAAACTGAAGCAAAAAAAAAAAAAAACAAAGCTACGGGGAGACTAACGCCATCTATTGTCAGACGGCATAACCAGAGACCCAAAAGTCGATTCTTGCTGTAGTACTTTCACAACTCTGTAGGTGTCGCAACCAGTAGCTTTTCAAACGAAAAAAAAAAAAAACAAGAGATGGCGCCAGTTTCCATATGTGCAGGATGCCGACAAAAGTTGCCAATAAGGGAAACTCTTATTTGTTCGCTCTGCAAGTGTAGATACGATCTGGAGTGTGCTGGTGTAACAAAAGAGTATTATATAAAAACGATGACATTGGAACTTAGAAACTCCTGGAAGTGCCAGACATGCGTATGTAAAATACCAAAGACAGGAAACACTGACACTCCCATACGATCCCAAAAAAGCCCTGAACACAACAACTTAACCACATCAATAGCGAGCAACAACGTTACTATGAGAAAGAAAATTTTAAATTCCAATAATGACACAACTAGCTCTGAAGACCTGAGTTTGTTAGGAGATACTCTACAGGCAGAGGATATTGTCAATACTGAAATACACAATTCAAGTTTTACATATGAAAATATAAATTTATTAAACGACACACAGGGTCAATTAAACATGCAAAATTTGAGCAAATTAATTATACTACGCTTGAAAGAAAACAATAAATCTATCATTGAAGAACTACAAAACACAATACAAACCGAGATTAAAAGAGCCATTACGGAATTGAAACTAGATTTTGACTTCAAAATGAACTCCTTAACTACACAGAATGAACAAAGTAAGCAAGAAATAGAAAATATTAACACTAAAATAGTAACACTACAATTAGAAAACGAAAATTAAAAAAAAGAAGTAAGAGATCTATCAACTCGGACATTCCAAGCGCCAAGCATACCTGAAAACCACCACCACAAACTAGTACTTTATGGCCTCACAGAGTACTATCAAGAACCTGAATGTGAACTATATAATACACTGGTAGACCTTTTCCGCGATATAGTCAACGTAGACTTATCAGGCTACATAGAAGACATGTATCGAGTAGGAAGAAAAGGCACAAAGAATAGACCGCTTGTAATAGAATTGCTCAGTAAAAGAATGACCAGGTATATCGTCAGTGGCAGCCAGTGCTTTCAGGGAACTGGACTGGGAGTTTCAGAGTTTTTAGACGCGAAATCACGAGTCTAATGAGAGAACTATTTAAGGCTAGACAAAACGGACACCACGCAATAATAAGAAACAATCAATTATACATAGATGGAAAATCTGTTAACAACAAATATCACAATATCAAACCACAATATGTAGATACAACTTACCAGGAAAACGATATGAGAACGATAAGCATCACTAACCAATCTCACCACATGGATATGCCGAATGAATCTGTAAACCATACATTTCGCAAACAAAGACCTACCATTTAAAATATTATTCCAGAATTTCCAAAGTCTTAACAACAAACAACACTTACTTGAAGCTTTCATTACCCAAAATTCTAGATACAAAGCAATATGTATCTCGGAAACCTGGCTCTCAAAAGAAAAACTAGAACTAATTAAGATTAGCGGCTACAAATTTGAATCATCGTATTGTCGCAGTACCCGAACAGGCGGCGGTGTCTGTATTCTACTTCAAGAACATATACAGGGTTACTGTTAATTCGACGTATATCCGGCATGGGCTGATAAGGGGGCCAAAATGCAACAAATTGAACCCCCCATATGTATGGCCGAAATTCAATAGTTTTCGAGATATTAGAATTTTAAGGGTTTTTCGATATTTACCCAAAATTTGACATTTCATTCCAAATTAAAAAAAAACTACATATTTGAATGGGTACCATTAAAAATGATGTTGTAGCTGGCACTTCAATTAAGCTATGGACATAATTAAAACTACTTAATTTAACAAAATAATGAAAATAATGAGCGATATAAGAATAATATCTTACCAATATTTTCATTTTACGCTTCAAAAATGTTGTCTCGTCACAAAAATTTATATGACATTAATCGTACAAATAACTAAAACAACTTGCTTATCCTGTAAGCTTTCCAGAAAGGTATAAAAGTCAATTTTAAAATACATAATTCGTGGCATGGCATGTGTTTGAACCGGCGCGGGGAGAGAAATTATCTGTGTTTTTAGTTTATGATCCTCGCTAAAACAACCGATTTTCCTGGCGAAATTCTTCGCGATGGGGCGGGGTGTGAGGGCGGGGTGTGCGGGCGGGGGAGTACACGGCGTCTGCTGCGCTCGCGTCGCCTTCCTTAGTAAGTTTTGACTCTCCGCCGCGCAAGCACGTGTGTTGTTATCTTGCTACCAATCTCTCATCCCGTTAATTTGTTATCGATCATTATTGTTAATTCTTGTTTCTCTTGTTATTCTTTTTGTTATCATTGTTATTTCGGATAACATGGCTTCGTATCCTAATAACGAATACGCAGACATAATGTTTTGTTATGGTTTTGCCGATGGAAACGCGGCTGCGGCTCGGCGAGAATACCAACGCCGCTTTCCCGATCGTCGACTTCCCCACGTTACTGTTTTCGGGAGCACCTATCGACGATTGTCTGAAACTGGCAGTGTTCAAAGAGCACAATTCAACGCTGGCAGACCTCGACGGTACACGGCTGACGAAGAGGACACCATTCTTCAGTGTTTTATTGATGACCCAAACATCTCAACGAACATTGTTGCAAGACAGCTCGGTATGTCCCAGTGGAAAGTGTGGTCGGTAGTACATCTATCAGGTAGACACCCGTACCATTATCAACCTGTTCAAACATTGCACGAGGGAGATCCTGCCAGGCGACTCGAATTTTCTCGGTTTATGTTAAACGCTGACGCTGACCAGGAACATTTCCTAAGAAATATTTTGTGGACTGACGAGTCAAAGTTTGACCGGGATGGAATAACGAATTACCATAACTTACATTTTTGGGCACCTAAAGCAGGCAGGAATCCAAAAAAACTAAAAGAAACTGCGTCGCAAATGAGATTTTCCCTGAACGTATGGATGGGTGTCGTTGATAATTATTTGGTGGGCCCTCATTTCTTGCCCCAAAATTTGAACGGCGAAAATTACGAGGAGTTTTTGAGAAACAACCTAGACGATTTGTTGGCGGATGTTCCCGAAGAAATAAAAAACAACCTCATGTTTCAACATGATGGTTGCCCAGCACATTACCGGATTACTGTCCGACAGTGGCTAGACGAGAGATCTCCAAACCGATGGATTGGGAGGGGAGGGCCAATTCCGTGGCCAGCACGAAGCCCTGATATCACACCACTTGATTTTTACGTTTGGGGTCATATGAAGGCATTAGTTTATGTGACCCCAATAAATTCAGTCGAAGAACTTCGACAGCGAATAATAAACGCGGCGCAACAGATGAGAACAACGTTCACATCAAGAGTGACGAAAACCGAAGTTAGGAAGAGAATTCGAACCTGCATTCGTAATCGAGGTGCTCATTTTGAACAAGATGTGTAAAATTTGTAATAAAATTTGATGTACATTTTTTTATGCATTTTATTTCATACAAATACAAATGACCCTTTCTCTCCCCGCGCCGATTCAAACACGGCATGTGTTTGAATCGCGAAACACATGCCTTGGCACGAATTATGTATTTTAAAATTGACTTTTATAGCTTTCTGGAAAGCTTACAGAATAAGCAAGTTGTTTTAGTTATTTGTACGATTAATGTCATATAAATTTTTGTGACGAGACAACATTTTTGAAGCGTAAAATGAAAATATTGGTAAGATATTATTCTTATATCGCTCATTATTTTCATTATTTTGTTAAATTAAGTAGTTTTAATTATGTCCATAGCTTAATTGAAGTGCCAGCTACAACATCATTTTTAATGGTACCCATTCAAATATGTAGTTTTTTTTTATTTGGAATGAAATGTCAAATTTGAGTAAATATCGAAAAACCCTTAAAATTCTAATATCTCGAAAACTATTGAATTTCGGCCATACATATGGGGGGTTCAATTTGTTGCATTTTGGCCCCCTTATCAGCCCCTGACGGATATACGTCGAATTACCAGTAACCCTGTAGACTGTATACATAGAAGTGATATAACAGAAAAATCTATAGAATATGTATTAGAATTATGTGCTATTGAATTGCCTAAAGAAAACTTATTAATTATAACTATGTATTGGAATAGAAGAGAGGAAGAAGTATTTTACCAGCAACTAAAATTAATTCTAAAATATATAAATAATAAATATTCTAAACTAAATATAATTATAGGAGGCGACTTCAACATTAACATACTATTAGATAACCTTAAATCAAACCAATTCATAAATTTAATGCAGGAATATAAATTTACCCAATACATAAAATGCCCGACACGTGTAACGCCAAACACAACCACATGCTTAGATTTATTATTTACAAATTTTAAATTCAAAGATATGTACACAACTGTAGAAGAGCTAGGTTTTTCAGACCACAATAGTACCATTCTACATTTAAACTTGCCTACACAAACAAAAAGAATCGCCTGGTACGTGAAGAAAAGATTTTACAATCACACAAATATATTAAAATTTAAGTCTAAATTACAAGCAATAAATTGGAATTATATCATAACAATTGATAAAGATATGAACAGTAATTATGAAGCTTTTAATGACACACTCGTCAACATATTAAATCTGTGTATGCCATTAAAAAAATTAAAGTTAAAACCAAAATATAAAAAATACTGGCTTACCATAGGCATAAAAAACTCTTGCACAGATAAAAGATTATTAAAAATACTAACAACTAAAACAAATAATCCGATATTAACTCAATATTACAAAAAGTATGAAAAAATTCTAAAGAAGACAGTAACGACAGCAAAAAAGTTACACTACAAAAATAAAATGACTAAATCTAATAATAAAGTTAAGACAATGTGGAGCATAGTAAATGAACGTACAAACAAAAAAATTGCAAGTGAGAAATGTAACATAACCCTACAAATGAATAATAGCGTAACTTCAGAACCCAAAGAGGTTGCAAACTTATTTAATGATTTTTTTGCTTCTATCGGGAAGGCTACGAACAACTTAACCGGCAAACCGAAAGGATCTCCAGTTGTATGTCCTACAGAGAATACAATCTTCCTCAGTCTAATTGACCCTTACGAGGTGAACACATTATTAAAAAATTTGAAAAATAAAAAAAGTCACGGCGTTGATGTACTTCCACCTGCATTATTAAGACAATGTGCAGATGAACTAACCTTACCATTTTATAAATTATTAAACCAATCTTTTGATGAAGGAGTTTTTCCCAATCTCTTAAAAAAAGCTCTTATAAAACCTATTCACAAAAAGAATTATAAAACTGATCCGAATAATTACCGCCCTATTGCCCTCTTACCGACAGCTTCCAAAATATTCGAAAAAGCCATGTGTAATCGAGTATATGCGTTTTGTGAAAAATATCATATATTTAATGACTGCCAAAACGGTTTCCGAAAAAACCGTTCCACCACCTTGGCCGTTTATATATTCAGAAAGCCCTTGATATCATTAATGATAAAAAATATGCGATAGGACTCCTTCTTGATATGACTAAAGCATATGATAAAGTACAATATGACATTTTATTAAATAAACTATATAGTATAGGACTCCGCGGCAAATGCCATGACTGGTTTGTATCGTATTTGAAACATAGGGAACAAATAGTGGAAATAGAACATTACAACTGCAACGGCACGGTTGGCGCAGTTAGTTAAGCGATTGACTGCTGCGCTGCGTGTCGCGGGTTCGATTCCCGCACGGAACAAATATTTGTATGACCTACAAGTAGTTGTTCCGGGTCTGGCTGTTTGTGTATGTGAATTTAAATGTTTGTAAACGCACCCACAATACAGGAGAAATTCCTAGTGTGGAGCAACGTTTTAAAAAAAAAAAAAAAAACTACAGCAAAAACGAAATAGAATTAATCAGATCCGACAGTAAACAAATCACCGCCTCAATCCCACAAGGAACCGTGATAGGGTGTTTCTTATTTCTCGTTTACGTAAACGACCTTCCTAATGGAATTAATGAGCCATGTGTCCTGTTTGCGGATGACATATCCATACTGACCTCATGCGAAAATAACACCAATTTAAATGATAAATTAAATTCCATATTTGATTCTACAATAAATTGGATGACTGAACACAACCTAGAAATAAACTTCAATAAAACTAAAATCATTTCATTCCACCCCCGCCAAAAAATACCAATAAATATAAACTTTAGCTTTAAAAATAATAAATTAGAAGTAGTTGATAAATTCACACTACTAGGCCTAAACATTGATACACATATTAATTGGAAGTCACACATTCAGAAAGTAAGAGCAAAAATATCCAAATTCTCATACGCACTCCGCGAGATTAAAAAAACTACAGACATTAAAACTGCATTAGTAACGTACTACGCGTATGCCTACGCATGGCTCAAATACGGTGTAATCTTATGGGGCAACAGCACTGACGCGCCGACGCTATTTACCCTACAAAAAAAACTAATATTAGTAATAAAACTAAAATAAATAAAAATATTAGTAAATATTGAAGTCACTGATAGCTGTAAACCCCACTTTCAGGAACTAAAGATTTTATCCCTACCTTGTCTTTATATATTTGAAGTTTGTAAGTTCGTGCGTAAGTACCCAGAGTTCTTTACAAAAAGAGAGGACATACAAACGAAAATTATTTTGAGACATAAAAATAGACTGAACTTACCAATATCGCGACTAAAAATGCACTCCAATAGTACCTTTGTCATGTCCATAAAAATTTATAATAAGTTACCCGAAATAATAAAGAATTTAAATACGTATAATATCTTTATAAATAAATTGAAGCTTTTCCTTGTAAGCAAATGCTACTATAGTTTATGCGAATATTTAAATGATAAATTATAGGTAATTTCATAACTATTTACTTCTAACTACAAATACTCTCTCTACTAATAATAAGAAAAATCTATTTTAAATAAATATGGAGTGTCCAATAAATAACTTACCCTAGGGATAATAAATATAATTAAGTACTAAATAAAAATAATAATAAATAAATAATGAATAATTTAAAAATAAAGGGTTTTTAAAATATTAATAAATAAATAAATGTATATAATCTATAAAACAATAATTATAATTCTTAAATTCAATTCTGTATTAATAAAACAGTTTAACTTAATATCTACATAACCAATAATAAAATGTATCACATTAAATACCCAAGGTTCTTCCTCCTCTCTCCTACTTGATCTATGCTGTGCCCGACAGGGTCCATAATTGTGACTAAAATAATTATTTCCTTACCAACTATATACATTATGGTACGCAATAAAGAATTGAGAATTAAAAAAAGGAGTATCCATAACAAATAAATTTCAATATACAGTTAAGTGCCAATGACAAACTACAATACTCCATAGAAACACGTTTATTTTCAGTTTTTTTTTTTTTTCAAATATGGCG
Source organism: Tiliacea aurago (assembly GCA_948098905.1). Lineage (NCBI taxonomy): Eukaryota > Metazoa > Arthropoda > Insecta > Lepidoptera > Noctuidae > Tiliacea > Tiliacea aurago. Next base: position 1,246,434 of record OX402583.1, on the reverse strand, counting down.
TATGTGCCGTATGATGTACAACAACAGTAAATTGCTGCTAATGATCCCCTCCCATTTAAAAAAACTCACTGAGACGCAGGTCGGATTTATGATAGGAGATAGACCAGTCTTAGTATCGCTATTATGTTCTGTAGTGACTTAAGTTTATAATGTAGATAATTCTTGTTTTTAAATATAATTATTGTATCTATACCCCTAAGCCTCTAAATTCAGATAGTTTATGTAAACAAAGGGGGATAACAGATCAAAAAAATATCTTATTATTCACTAAAAATGGCGAAAAAAAACTTGAGATTTTCTTTCAAGTACTGATTTTAGAAATAATAATTAAAAAATTATCATAACATAACTATTTTCACTATCACTTTTAAACTAAGGTACTTAAAAAAAACCGGCCAAATGCGAGTCGGACTCGCGCACGAAGGGTTCCGTACCATTATCTATAAAAACGGCAAAAAAAAATCACGCTTGTTGTATGGGAGCCCCCCTTAAATATTTGTTTTATATTAATTTAATTATTTATTTTTAAAGTGAATAAATAACTAAAGATTCTGTGAATATTTCAACCGTCTACCTGTTGCCGTTATCAATATCGAGCAAAAACGAGCAAAAAAATCGCGTTTGTTGTATGGAAGCCCCCTTAAATATTTATTTTATTCTGTTTATTAGTAATCGTTGTTATAGCGGCAACAGAAATACATCATCTGTGAAAATTTCAACTGTCTAACTATTACGGTTCATGAGATACAGCCTGGTGACAGACAGACGGCGGAGTCGTAGTAATAGGGTTCCCGTTTTACCCTTTGGGTACGGAACCCTAAAAAAGAAGATTTTCTGGTATACAATATTTTTTGGTACAGTAGTACCCAATTGATATGGCTTACCGATGTACCTGCGCAGAAGGCGAATTTTAAAAGTGCGGGAAATGCTATTGACCAATCGGCACGCTCCACGCACCGCGATTCTTTTTCCTGTACCGCTATTGGTCGGCAGCTGCCGCCATGTTAGCGCGCGCCGCGTGGCATGTTTGTCAGCCGCCATACTTCTGATCGAGTGCACGCTAGCAGCTCCAGTGTATTATGAACCTTATAATAGTGACCTAAGGTTGATTGTAAGTTTTAAGCATTCTTTCGTTAATCTTCGGGGCCATACTTTCTTTTCTGTGCGAACGAAGATTCACGACGCGCCTTATCAATTGGGTACCACTGTACTGGTAACACGAGTTCCAAACATTTTCAAATTTCGTTTGAAAGTCGCGTCTTTTCAATTCATTCGTTTTCTTTTCCCCGAGTTTGTTACTCGCTGCATGTTTGTTAATTTTGTTATTGTACTTTATTATCAGTGTTTCATCTTGTTGTTGTTTTTTTATATTTCCTTGTTTTTGTTGTGCGTGTGTGAGCCTCAGCCGAGGCCCTCGAATACCGCCGCCTTCGACATTTTGTCGCCTGTTAAAAAGTGGGCTGGAAAATCTATGAGTAAAACTTACAAGCAGATAATACAAGACTTGGCCTGAAGGTGAATATGGGTCTTTAGGAGACTGCTGCCAAAACAGCTGAGTTATTAGGAATATCAGCAGTGACAGCGTGAAGAATTGTAAAAGAAGACAAACAACCCATACCCTGAGTTCTCCCAAGAAAGAAGGTCCAAAGACTAGCTTTGTCCAAAGAATTGTCGATTTTACTCTGTCTGAATTACGACACTTGCCACATGTTGGATGGAAACGGCTGTAAATTTTTCCGAGTGGAAAACAATTTTGAGAGGCCTACGTCTAGCAGTGGACTTAAAAGAACTGATTATTATGATCACAACCCGCGTCTCCGACACACTACACAACATATTGTTTGCCGACGGTATTTTGTTTGCATAGTTCTTATATTTAAATAACTTAAATTTTATAGATGATTACTTAGTAACAATTGAATGATAAAATGTTTTGCACCACTGTCCTGTCGTTTTGATAATGGTATTTCTTTGTTTACATAAATTATCTTAATTAGAGGCTTAGGATATAGTAATACGAGTCTTTAAATTCTCCCCATAAAAAACATTACTAAAATATTAGTTTTTATTTCGATTTCCTATTTTATCCATTCATAGTTTACATTTCACGCGAGAAACGCATGTCAGGTGAGGATATAAAATATAATGGATGGTCCCATCCACGAACCGACTGCGGCATGCGTAGCTTAACCTTCGACGGAGCCGTGTGGCTGTGATTATTTAGCCACGAGTATTACCCCATATGGACTTCACAGTCACAACAAAAAATTGACATCGTTTATGCCGAATAGTCGCCGACTACGAAAGTGGCCGAATAGTCGGCTTTACCGAGTAGTCGCCGACTAGTCGGAACATCTCTTTAAGGCGCTGACAAGAGGCAAATGATAAAAGTAGCCTTGACTTAAACACAAAAATTGCCAAATCTATATACTAGTTTGTGGTAGCGGAAAAATATATGTTATTCTTGAACATCTTTACATGAAAAAATCTCTATACAAATTAACGGTAAACTAACCCTTTACTTTGAGTTTCAATCCAAAATATCTGTACAGTATTAAATATCAACGTACGGTTGGTATTTAATTAGTAACAAGAACGTCTTATTTGTATGCAGAACTTGGTGGTTTTTTATTTTCGATTACTCAACTGTTCTCATTTTTGAGTAAATAAATAATTGCTTCATATTTTACAATAAACTACAAGCGTTGTGTCATCGCGCTCCTCTTTGTTTTGTATTTATATGTAGTGTGACAGTGACAGCGGTTTACCTGTTGTCAGCGTCTTAATTACCGTTCAATGCTGAGAACTCGTCATGTGGGACTTCTTGGCGGGAAAGTGAAGCGTCATGTTCAGCAGTTTGTTTAATTTTCCAAAATTTGTGTTTAGCCGAATATTAATGTGTAATAATGGTGGATTATTAACCATTAAGTGTTTGTGAACGTGCATTAGTGTAGGCAAATGAAACAAAACAGTGCAACTTCGCTTCAAGTTCTCTCAAGAAGTCCGCGTGAGGACTCAGTAAAGTGCCACATCTTTACTGAAACTCAAGGGGAGTGGGCGGGGATATCATCATCATGCATTTATAATTCATTTCATCAATATTATACAAGAACTAAAACTTGACATTGGCTAAATGCACAAACCGTGCGAAGCCAGAAGGAAAAGAAAAAAAAAAAAAAAAACTCGTCATGTGCTCGTCATGCCCCGCAGAACATCTGCCGCGCGTGCCGCGCGCAGGCGGCGGCGCACGTGGCGGCGCTGCTGCGCGCGGGCGCGGGCGCCGCGCAGCTGGCGCTGTCGCCGCACGCGTCCAGCGCGCTCATGCGCGCGCTCGCCTCCGCCATAGGCAGGCTGCCCAATGATCAGGTAAGTTAACAGCCTGTATTGACCTGTCGGTGCACATAGTTGCTGACCTATATTTTAAAGGATAATCTTAAATGATAGTTCTGACTCTGTTGTCTCAGAGTAAATAACGAATGAAATGTTCAATATGCGTATCTCCTTCGTCATTCCCTCAATGCTGAGGTTCGGGTTTCTCAGTTATGCTCCAAACTGCAGAGGTCCCTCTGCAGTTTGGAACGCTCGCTAAATGTTGCATCCAACAGTATTCTTGATCACGTCTGACCATCTTGCCGCTGCTTATAATTATTCAGTATTTGGCACTCCATTTGTTACTCATTCTGTGGTGATTTTTATGAAACAATGAGAACCGAACCCTCTTTTTTTTTCATAAATCTTTTCTTTTGTGTTTAGCTGTATGTCTTAGTATTCATATTTTTACAATTAAATAATAAAGATGAAAGTCAAGCCACATTGGTGTATTTCAAAATCAGAGAATCGAAATTTATGTAAAATAAACAAATCTCGAGACGAAATTAAGGTTTAATACTTTTCGACCCTACCAATATGGTTTCACTCCATTATTGACTATACCAAACGCGTCATTATCACTACAGCAAAAACCTAACAAAAAAAATTGACTCTAAATTTGTTTTGTTCCCATAGCTAAACCGTCTACATAACATATCTACTTCTAGCTAACAGTCGCTATGCGCGAAGCCGTCGCTGTTCAGATTGGGGGCTTGTCGGACCTCATGAAGTCTAACGTGGAGATCTGTAAGGGCACGTCTACGGACCCTGCTGTCTGGTTGGATCGTGTGGCAGCGTTGTTCCGGGATGTCGATGTGCCCACTGGTCAGATCACTGAGGAGCATCCCTGTGTACCGGCGTTGTCTGATGCCTGGCCGGTGCTGCAAGATGCGTTGGACAAGTGAGTATAGTGCTAGTTTTAAAATGGGTAGTGATGGGTGAAAGCTGTGATGCCAATTACCTGTTTGTAGGAAAGTTGGATGTCTATTTAATTATTTATGGGTCAGATTGTTGACAATTATATTAGTAAGATACAGTGGACAAAACTTATATTGACTGTTGGAGAAACCTTACGCGGGGTCTTGAACCCCTTTATGTCACTGTCAAGAGAGTATAGGGATTGTAGGTAGCTTCAAATTATCTTTCTAAAGGACGGACGATGGGAACTGGCGTCCCCAAAATTGAAAGTTAGTCAACAGACTTGAGACATATCTCATTTAAAGGGTCTTGGCTTACTGATCATTCTTTACTATGGCGACGACCGTCAAAATCATGGGGTTTTCCGGGAAAAGAAGGAAATGTAATAGGACTATTTAATTGTAGTACCTACAAAATAGGTTTGATTATGAAAAAAACCGGCCAAGTGCGTGTCGGACCACGCACAATGAAGGGTTCCGTAGTTAGGATGAATTTATCCAAAAAACAAACTTAACAATGTAGTTGAAAAACATGTTCTCCCATACATCGATATATATGTCATAAATATGTCAAAGTCAATTCTCCAACTGCAAATATAAGTTTGTAATCGCAATAAACAAATTTTTTATGTGATAAAACTACAAATTTTCAATTTTAGGACTTTTTCCTATACTTGTGCTGTGAGACCTTGCTTCTTGCCAAATTTCATAATTCTAGGTCAACGGGAAGTACACACAGTTTTGATTTATTTGCGAGTATCGAAATAAGTCGCAATAATGTCGCTTATATCGCCGTATTTTTTTATTGCGTTGACTTAGAAGCTTGATTTTCTTAGAGCTCCAAGGGACGATGGGCTTACGTATTTGATATTAATTTCAACTTGATACCTACACGCGTTCCTGAGAAAAATTATCTTGACAGACTGACAGACACAGACGCACAACGAAGTGATCCTATAAGGGTTCCGTTTTTTCCTCTTGAGGTACGGAACCCTAAAAATAAGTGAAAATCGTATTGGTTTTTACTTAAGATACTTCATATTGTATTTATTTTCCATGACATTACATGTTCACGCTTGTATACCCCATAGGTGTAGGTAGATAATGTGTACCCAGTGTACCTACAACACGATATCAAAACTTAGTCAACAGACATGAGACGTGTCTCATTTAAAAGGATTTATTAAAGGGTCTTGACTTACTGATAATTTTTTACTATGCCGACGACCGTCAAATATATGGGGTTTTGAGGGAAAATAATAAAATGTGGTCATATTCTGTAGTAGACACTAAGTTTGATTTAAAAAAAACCGGTCAAAAGCGAGTCGGACTCGCGCACCGAGGGTTCCGTACGAATATATGATGTTGATGATTTCTGAAAAACTGTGCTATTTAGAGACATCGTTTTATTTTTCCTGTAATCTTTACATAAGCTTCTATCATATAGAATAATTTCCGATTTTTATATCTGCACACTTCGGAGATAAGGGAGGGGGGAACGGTATTTTTTTTTACATTTTTCATCAAAAGTCGGAATCTATACTGCCTAAAAAAAGAAAAAAAATGTTTGAGAATGTGCAAACAGCGTTATTTCATATGATACCCCACACGCCCTAGTAGCCCCACTTCAAAATTTTAAGACCCCCTTTCAGTCCCTTCCTTCCTCCCTTGAGCAAAAAAGATATATTATTTAAATTTATTTCTTGTTTGCAAAATAGTTGGGCAAATGTCATCTAAAACTATTCTAAATTTCAAGTTGATAGCATTAGTAGTTCTTGAGATATCCAGGTGTGACAGACAGACAGATTTAGTCTCACCATAAGGGTTCCTTTTTACCATTTTGGTATGGAACCCTAAAAATAGAAAATCGAATGTTATTTTATTATATTTAGTATACTTTTATATTTAAAATGACATAACAAAACATCTCAGCCTACACTTTGAATAAATTCCAGATACTCTGTTGGAATCGATTTCTTTAATTTTGACGAAATATACAATGCCTACCCCTAAACCTACCTATGTAGCTACCTATTATAGAGGTATTCCTCTGCCTACCTCCCTACGAGGAATAATATTATGATGTCATGTAAGTAAAATGAATAGAATAGATTACATCGCCACATATAACATAAATTGCGAAAACTGGATGCTCCACACACTTCTGCCTACTCCTTTGTGAAATATAGGCGTGATGTTTAATTGTTTTATGTCCCATATTATATAAGTCGGCAATTATTATGCTTTATCTTTTTTATTGTGATGAAAAATAGAAAACAAACATCTATAAATTCGTTAAATAAACTGATGACTTGAAACAAACGGTTTGTTATTTTGTAGGCCGTAAAGAAAAATATGAGACAAAAATGAAGTCTGTTGGATCAAAAAAAAAATGGGGACGGGGTCCATAGTACCCATCGTCCTTTAAAGTTTTTAAGAGCCCGTCCAGAGCCATAACAAAATGAGGACCATGCTTACACTGATCGCTTCGCAAGTAATGCTTCTCATTGCGTTACTGGCGATTTTGTCCTATACTCCGTTGGTTTAAGTAGTTAAATAAAAGTTAACAAAAAAAAAACACGTGACGAGAGAGCTGTCAATTAACTGACTTAACGTAACACCTGTCACTTCAGTTGTCATGCTACGTCACATTTAGCAACGTTTTATTTCGTTGACGCTTAGGGATACTGTCTTTTTAGGCTCTTTACAATAGACAGATTACAAAATATAGTATTATTATAAATCTAACTAAAAAAATGTGCTCAAGCAATTACATCTACGAAGAGTAGTTTAAGAATAAGTGATAAAGTTTAACATACAGTAATAAAAGAGGAAACTATCGGAATAATCAAAAATAAACTTAATTTGGTTATAAGTTACAATGTATTTTTAAACAAGAGAGTGTCATCTAAGTATAAAAACTCTTTTTATGATTTGTTTACCTTTATTTACTACCTAAACCAATGGAGTATATTAATTTCTAAAACAGCATTTCAATTATTACATATTTTTAAACAAGAAAGTGTCATCTATAAAAACCCTTTTTATGATTTGTTTATGTCTATTGAACTACCTAAACCAATGGAGTATAGTTGACATAAAGAGCCAGTTAGAGCGTCGTGTGTACCCACAGGTACGCGGCCGACGGACGCGTCATGGAGCGCTGGTGTCGCTGTGTGCGCTTCGGGGTGCGCTGCGGGGGCCGCCGGGCCTCCGCCCTGGCGCCCGCGCTCGCCGCCCGCCTGCAGCAGGTAGCTACGTAACTATACACATGTAGCTGTACCAGGATCTGTGCGGCCGCCGGGCCTCCGCCCTGGCGCCCGCGCTCGCCGCCCGCCTGCAGCAGGTAGCTACGTAACTATACACATGTAGCTGTACCAGGATCTGTGCGGCCGCCGGGCCTCCGCCCTGGCGCCCGCGCTCGCCGCCCGCCTGCAGCAGGTAGCTACGTAACTATACACATGTAGCTGTACCAGGATCTGTGCGGCCGCCGGGCCTCCGCCCTGGCGCCCGCGCTCGCCGCCCGCCTGCAGCAGGTAGCTACGTAACTATACACATGTAGCTGTACCAGGATCTGTGCGGCCGCCGGGCCTCCGCCCTGGCGCCCGCGCTCGCCGCCCGCCTGCAGCAGGTAGCTACGTAACTATACACATGTAGCTGTACCAGGATCTGTGCGGCCGCCGGGCCTCCGCCCTGGCGCCCGCGCTCGCCGCCCGCCTGCAGCAGGTAGCTACGTAACTATACACATGTAGCTGTACCAGGATCTGTGCGGCCGCCGGGCCTCCGCCCTGGCGCCCGCGCTCGCCGCCCGCCTGCAGCAGGTAGCTACGTAACTATACACATGTAGCTGTACCAGGATCTGTGCGGCCGCCGGGCCTCCGCCCTGGCGCCCGCGCTTGCCGCCCGCCTACAGCAGGTAGCTACGTAACTATACACATGTAGCTGTACCAGGATCTGTGCGGCCGCCGGGCCTCCGCCCTGGCGCCCGCGCTCGCCGCCCGCCTGCAGCAGGTAGCTACGTAACTATACACATGTAGCTGTACCAGGATCTGCGCGGCCGCCGGGCCTCCGCCCTGGCGCCCGCGCTTGCCGCCCGCCTACAGCAGGTAGCTACGTAACTATACACATGTAGCTGTACCAGGATCTGTGCGGCCGCCGGGCCTCCGCCCTGGCGCCCGCGCTCAAAACAATTTCAATACAATGTCACAAAATAATTTCGCAATTGTTCTATAACAGCACCCTCATCTATAATGTGAATGTCATTCAAACGCCAAAAGCCCGTTGTAGCACAGTAAATATACCAGCCTGAAATAACATCAAATCATGCCAGTACTCCTCAAAGGAGTAGGCGGACTTAGACGATAAACCGACCTGTCACTGATTATGTTGAAGTCCCATGTAATGCAAGGTGACTAATGCCACCAGCCAGGCACAAATCCACACCCCTGAACAAAAAACATAACTGAAATTAAAATAACTATAAATACTTGCATGAACTTAATGACCAATCCCAACCAATCACCCACCAATCGCCTATTGCGTAATACTTTGAATGTGTGCGCGAATTCAGTGGAGATGAATGTTATACAAAGTGTAAAAAGCCCTATCACATAGCCGTTATCTACGCATTATACAGGGTGACAGGGAATTTCGACCTATCCCTTGAAAGGGGTTACGCATTATACAGGGTGACAGGGAATTTCGACCTATCCTTGAAAGGGGTTATATTCGAGGTCATAAGCAACAAATGAAGTCCAGTTGACTGGGGGTCAAAACTGGATGGTTACCGAGCTGTTCTTCGATTTTTTTGAAATGTTCTGACTTGTTACCAAAAATAATTAATTATAAAAAACTACTGAACTCTAAACATTTAATTGATAGTTTTCTGATGGCTGAAAAAGGAGTAAACATTAAAAAAATATATGCTTGCCCAAAACTTACATAACATCAGAAATAAAAGGTCTTTAGTATTAATAATTTTTAATGATTGTATTTTTCCCGAAAATTTAAGTAGATTATTGTATACTTTTCGACCTGAATTTAATTTACAAATCAAAATTAAAACTGACCTACAGCGCGCTTTTGCTGATTTTTGAAAAACCGCTGGGAAAGTTACCTACGTTTGTACCTTTTTGGAAACCTTAAGAAATCAGTCATTAGTCATTTTACTAATTTGTACGCCAACTGTCATATATTATTTTCTAATAATCTAATTCAATTTTCAGAAAAAATACAATCATTAAAAATTATTGCTACTAAAGACCTTTTATTTCTGATGGTATGTAAGTTTTGGGCAAAGATATATTTTTTTAATGATCACTCCTTTTTCAGCTTTTAGAAATGTATCAATTAAATGTACGTATGTATGTTCAGTAGTTTTTTCATAATTAATTATTTTTGGTAACAAGTCAGAAAATTTCAAAAAAATCGAAGAATCGTCACAGCTCGGAAACCATCCAGTTTTGACCCCTAGTTAACTGGACTTAGTTGCTAAAGACCCGGGAGTGTGACGCCACCGTTGGCCCGCAGCTGTACCGCGTGCGGCCGCACTCGTGCGTGCTGTACCTGGCGTCCGTGCTGCTGGACGAGCTGGCGGCCGAGCCCGGCGCCGCGCGCGTGCTGCTGCAGCTGCTGCAGGACGTCATGCCGCGCGCCTTCCTGCTGCTGCAGCAGCCCGGCGGGCTCAAGGAGAACCCGGACACTGTCGACGATCTGTTCAGGCTTTGTATAAGGTAATCTACTATAAGTATAACTGTCGCCTATATGTCAAAGTTAGCCAGGACAACACATCAACAAGGTGGTCACGATCCTCAACACTGAGGGACCTAGTATTAAAAAAGAAAAAATACGTAAAACATAAAATTGCAAGCAAGGACGACTCCATTAAAATAACAGACCATTTTTTAGCTATAAATAAAAAATGTCACTAAAATAAACAGTGCATGCTAGCAGCCTGAAAAAATTGGTCATATCTCGATGGTGCTTATCTACAAGAAAACAGGATATAAACACACAAATCACTTGCTGATCATATACAGATTACGGCATCATTTTGTGCTCACTTAAAAAGCAATAACATAATGTAAAAAACCGGCCAAGTGCAATTCGGACTAGCGCTCGCAAATAATGATGAGGTGATATTAATCTAACAATTAATGTATATTTTTCAACTTATGTACTCAGTCCTCACTCATATTCCGAATATAATTTAAAATACTCATATTCTGTCCTCTCACGAATAAATGATCCTTGTTCTTATTTAGAAACACATTTATTTAGCATATAATATCATGTACCAAGGAAAGCTTACGTCCAAGAAGCATTAATAAAGATTGACCGCCCGCCAGGTTCTTACAACGCATCCCGCTGGAGTTCCTGTCATCGGGCGCGCTGCCAACTGTAATGCAGTGCGCGTCGCTCGCCTGCAGCCTGGACCACCGGGAGGCCAACTCCTCCGTCATGAAGTTCCTCTACGACTTCGCTAAAGTCGCCAACACCACTCGCTCTGACAAGCAGCAGATCAAATGTAAGATAGTATCAATAAGTCTGTTAACTACTTTATACAAAAATGGTACCTGTTTCGCCATCACTAAAATTGTACTCATGTAAGTACTTATGGTTGTGGAGGTCAGATAGGCAGTCGCTCCGTATCCGGTTAGACTGGAAACCGACCCCAACATAGGGAAAAGGCGGGCAGATGATGATGATGTAAGTATTTATGCACCCTTGTTAGTACTCAAGATGGCGTCCGAGTGCCAGGTCAGATTACATAATCAACGTGGGTGGTCCCCGAGCGCCAGATATTTGAAAACTAGGTCCGAAACAGCACTTTACGGCATTTATAAAAAAAAACACCATAAAGTGATCTTTGGGAACTTTGTTCCCAAAAAACATTACACCGTAATATGACGTCTGGCAACCAGTTCCCAGCCTGCACTTTACGGTGTTTTATTTTGGGAACTGTAGTTCCCAACTGCAATCTAGCGGATGTAAAATCTAAGGTACCTGTGCAGCTCACACAACAGCTCATCACAGACTTTTTAACTGACTTCCAAAAGGAGGTTATCAATTCGGATGTCTATGTTTTTTTTTTTATTATTGAGTTTGTAGCGGCATCAACATCGCCACATACGAACTACGCGTCACACTGACGTCACGCGAATCCTACATCGCGCAAGCAGAGTTTACAACGCAACTAGCATATATACAACGTCCCGACATCAACCGTCGGGCAGTTGCCCACCAGACACGATACCCGTCTGGTCGGAGGATCCTCCCTTTTCTATGGTGGATGAGTGAACTTTACACCCTGTTCCTCATACCACCAAAAGTTACCAATCGAATACATAGGTACATATAATTCATATGCATGATCATCGTCAGTTCAACCGAAAGATGTCCACTGTTGGACATAGGCCTCCCCCAAAAGGGGGGGGTGCATGATGCATTCTCATAAATGGTAATTTATCGTCTCATTTTTCCGCTTAAACAACAAAATACTGAATAGAAAAAAATGTTTTAAAGACTATATTTATTTTTGTAACTGGGTTGTGGAAGTCAGATAGGCAATCGCTTCATGTAAAAAAAACTGGTATTGGGAATAGGCAAGGCAGATGATGTTGATTTTAAAAGCGATTTTAATCCTTCTATTTTTCTAGAAACTGCCAAAGTAACATAAAAATCACATTCCCAGCCCTTGCCGACAACGCGCTGTCCACCTACGGCGAAGACCTGACCTACAGGCTGACAGAAGCCAGCGTTCTCCACCTGCACTCATACATGCTGGCTGAAGTAGCTGAGGTGTTCATGGAGCTGCTGGAGTGGCAGAAGGCTAAAGGAGTCGACTGGCTGCAGACAGCTGTGCAGCGACTGCCGAGAGACCGCCCGGCTGTGGCTACCGAACAGCAGTGTTGGCAGTTCCATCAGTATGCAATGAGGTGAGGATTGAGATCCATTTCAGATTCTGAATCTCACGTTTTGACATGAAAGCTACGAGAATATTGTCATAATCATGAAGCAACATCACCATTATGTACTCTGTTAGCAAATGGCTGACTAATTACATTTGAGTATGAGTAACATTATGTAGATTGTAGAAGATGGCCAATTACAAGTTTCCAGTATACAATGTGTCTGTATACGTTGTGGCGAAAATTAAGGGTGAGGTACAGAGTTACAGACCACCAAACTGAATAACTTTCTCGAGACCAACACCGTATACAGACACTTAGATAAATTAAGGGTGAGGTACAGACCAGGGTTGTTGCTGATGCATATTTTTTCACATCAGCGGATGCCGATGCTGATTTTTTATCATTGACATCAGCGGATGCTGATTTTAATTATTTTCTTAAAAAAGCAGGAAAAAAGTAGTGACTATTATGAATTTATATCTAAAAGTTGCACAGTTTTCCTTGCACAGGTTTTCTGTATTTCCGGGCAATGTGATGTTATTGCCGGGAAATACGAGACAATGTTAAATGAATGGAAACTTCCAGAGAGCAAGTCCGTTGCATTGGTCAAAACTAATAATAATAATAATTTTTAATAATATAATAATAATAATTTATTTATTTCACCAAAAACAATACAGCGGATTAACTAGCAAACGAAAACAACACGTGCTATAAGCCCCGCCCCCTTTACGGTCATGTCTCGACTTGAACTTCAGCATCGATCAATGCTGATGCTGATGTTGAAAATGATGCTGAAGTTCCGCGGATGCTGATGCTGATGTTCGCAACAACCCTGGTACAGACCACGAAACTGAATAACTTTCTCCTGGAGACCAACCCCGTATACAGACACTGCATATATAAAAAACGTTACAATACATTACCTTGCCAAGCTTCGAGGCAACATGGAAATATCTTGTGTACCTGTAAATCAATACTGCTGCACATACTCTAGATATCAACATTATAATCGCCTGGGTGAATAGATTGAAAGACGAAAAATCATACATTTATGTAGTATAACTTTTTTGTTTTGTTGTTCACAGGGCAGAAAAATGCAAGGAAATGACTCGGCTACTGCGCGACTTTGCAAGACTGTACCGATAAGATACGACAGATTTATATACTAAAAAAATTATAAACCAAACGACACACAGGGCTGAGACTGAGTGACTAAACTTTAGACCTTAGTTCAGTGATTATAAACATGAATTTCGATTGAGTTTTATCAAATACGGAGACCTAAGCTACGCTAGTGAAGTGAATTGACTAATTGGATAAACGAAACTATGTTATCAACTGTTAAAGTGTAGCCATTTGTAAAGCCTTGGGTCTGTGACGACCTGGCAACTCTTTACAAAAATCACAGGCAATATTTTTAGTTACTAAAATGACGAGTTGTGTGTTTAGTTTTGTTGTTAACTTATACTTATACTAATATGGACAAATTAGATTTAATACGATTTGACATCATGCCTGTGATTACAGGAAATTATTAACTAGATTTTCAGTCCTTATTTGCTGACCAGTATAGGGTTCAATGCGAAACTGGTGCCTGTACCTATTTTTTTTTATCAGGATACAATTTAACGTAGGTATAAACCCATTTTAAATAAAGTTAGATAGGTAATTTAAGTAGGCAGCCGTCTAGCTGAATTCTATCGTATGTAATAGTACTACATACATAATTATTATACTAGCCAATTTAAATTCAGTTTCAATGTTATTTTATCAATAACCGTTTTCATACAAGGCAATTGAGCCAAGTTGCTATACTACATTTCTTTTACCCACAGGCGTCACAAGATCTAAGGCTAAATGATCGCAGCGCGTTATCATAACACGTAGTAAGTAGGTGCGGTTGCACGTCGGAGCAATAATAAATACATACCGTTGAGTTCTACGAGTATACGTAGGTACATCCTTTGTTGTCTATTGCATTTCTTCTGATTTTACTTGATGACGTGTTGCATTCTCTTGTAGTTTCAGAAAATTGAAGTAATTTGGGCTATAGATAAAGGATATGATTAAAAGACTTAATTAAATTTTCGGGACATTGTGAGCGTTGGTTTTGATTCTGGTATTTGATTTTAATACATGTTCATTTACTAGAGGGGTAAAGTAATGCGTGGAGGCTCAAACAGCTATTATTATGTTATTTCATCAACATTTTTGGTATGGTCTGACGTACACAGTGCTAAAGAAAAGCTGTCTTACCAAGTAAGGTATGAAGTTAGATGCTTAAAATAAATATTTTTATGTTGCACTACAATGGTAAAAGCTCTCTAGAAAAATGCGGTATCAACAAGTTTTTTCTTATTTTTAAATATTAGGTATATTTGTCCATAACTAAAAGAGAATGCAACATAAGTCAGCCCTTTATTCGTGATCAAACATACGACGTATCGTCCGGTCAGTAGGTAAGTACCAACTTTCGATTGATGCAGATATATTTTGTTACATTATACTCACTTTTATTTTGAATGTGATACTACGCATTGAATTGTAAATATTTATTATAAATGTTTACTTTTACATACGTCTTTTACTTACATATTAAAACATTACATTTAAACTAATATTAAATAATTGTTTAAAATTGAGATTAATAAAATAATAATACACCAGAAATAATAATTAATCTAATTAAGGGGCTGGCGTAGCATGCGTAGTTCATACAAACGTAATACCAAAATAATTTGTAAATCAAACATTCTTAAGGTAGTGTGTATTGATTTCGATTGGATTACAGAATATCTATGTTCCCAAATATAAATTTTGATAGGACAATGATACAAAGACGAGATATGAGGAATTTAAGATTTCTATAAAAAACTTATTATTCTCGTAACTCTTGTTTAAATCAGTGTCCATTCAAAATATATATTTGGGAACCTAGATATTCTGTATTCCATTCGGAATAAAGACATACTACCTTATGAATATGTTTGATTTACAAATTATTTTGGTATTACGTTTTATGAACTACGCATCCATCGCTGGCCTCTTAACACGATATTGGCGAAACTAATGTTGTTTCATGCTATTCCAGATAGTCAAGACATATCAATACTATTTCAAAACATGCAATTGGTAAAATTAAACTTGCTTAAAATCGATTTAACTTTCGCAGGCAGCAGAGCAACTAATAAACATAAATAATAAAATCCTCCTCAAGGATCATAAACTGCCCATAAGGGCCTTATCACACTGGCGATTTGCGAGCGCGAACACGTTGCGCACTTGTGGCGAACTCGTTAAACAATCGCCTCTCTGGATACACGCTCGAAAATCACCAGTATGATAAGACCCGTTACACCAAAACATCTTACAGACGCGGGAACTAAAATATTTAAAACTATTTCTTCTTGCTATTCTTAGGGCTCGATAAAGTGACGAAACTGACTCGTCTGGGCGCTTTCGGGCTTGGAGCAGACTTCACAGCCTGATCCTTCACATCAGTCACTTTAGCTTGCTTGAAGAAGTTGTTTTCATTGTTTGAAACGCTTTTTGGAGTACTTGGCTGACTAACAATTTTAGAATTGGAGCTTTTGGGAGTACCAACTGTTGGTTTGACTGTCTCTTCAGTCTTGGTAGTTTTTGGAGAAATTTTCTCAGTTACAGTTTTAACTGTGTTGCTTGTCGGCGAATCTGGTGACGTCGACGTGGACTTGGCTCCATTAGTGTCTTCGTAAACTAATTTGATGTCTTCACTATCATCTATGATCATAATTTCTGAATTTTTTGTTGGTTCTGTTTCCTTGGGCTTAATAATATCAGTGTTGCTATTATCTGACCATGATGGCATAGCCACTTCTTCCATAACATCTATTTTGATTGGTGTTCTCTGTTGGGGCTCAATTTTCTGTTTCTTAGGAGATTTTTCTGGTGCCTTGAATTTGATGAAGGAGTCCATTTTGCCGACTGGTTTGGGGTCTTTTATTTCTTTAGGTTTTGTTGCTTCTTCTTTTTTTGTGTCTACTGGTTGTTCTTCAACTTCCATAGGTTCTGTGAAAAGATTGGATATAATTTTAGGGAAACAAAAGCTTTTATGATTATGATAATAAAAAAGTTACTTTTTTCATTAATTATTAGTAATTTTATAGCTACAGTCATCCCAACTACGGAACTCTTCATTGTGTGTGGTCCGAAATGCACTTCACCGGTTTTTTTAAATCTCGATGTGCCCGTATAATAGGGCAAATCGAGATTTTAAAAAACCGGCGAAGTGCGTTCAAAATAAGACTTTCAAGTTAAATAAGGTTTCATTTAGGCACTCAAATAACCTTATTACCAAGAAAACGAAAACGTCATGACACTTACCTGGTGCCACTGAACTAGGTTCTGGAGCCACTTCATCAGGCAGCACTTCCCCCAGCTCGCCGTCCGCGAAGGTTATGACAGAACAGTATCCGTCTGTGCTCGACGCGACCAGCGTGCGTCCGTCCGGAGACCACGTCAGGTCTGTCAGTCTGCACAGAGAGGTTTTATTATACACTGCTGAAAATCGAGGGCTGCGGATTATTATTATTTTGTAAGACACTAGCAGTTAATTAGCAGAGGATCAAAATACAATAAAATATTGGAAATGAAAGTGTCATATCCAATCATTTATCAAGTAAATAATAATAACAGGGACAATCGTTGGCTGGTGCCTCATTCCATTTAAAATTGTCTAAGGGGCCTCTGCAAGTTGGCTTACGCCCCTCGTACGTCTTCCAAAGGACCGAGATCCCATGGTCTCGAGATAAAATCATAAGTTTATCAGTGATTTCAGTCAGCTATTTTAGTTATTAAGGTTACCCATAACCTCCAACCAGTCTTACCAAGGGATATTGTGTTACCCAGTAACTGGGTTGTGGAGGTCAGATAGGCAGTTGCTTCATTTAAAATACTGGTATTCAGATGCATCCAGATAAGACTGGAAGCCGACCCCAACATAGTTGGGAAAGGGCTGGGTAGTGATGAAGTAAGCTTACCCATAAGTTTCCATGTATAGTTCCATGTTTTCGTGTTGATATATTTTAATCTGGAAACACTGTGGGTCACTTGTAGGAAAGAGCCGCATCATTGCTTACCATCAGGCCAGATAGTGGTCAAACGGGAGCTTCTAAAAAGGACAAAAATGCCCTCTACACATTCCGACAGTATACTGACCTGGTATAATGTATATTATTGATCAGCGCTATGGGCGTCTTCTGTTGAGTGTCATACAACAACACGGAGCGCTTCGTGCCCACAGCGAGCAGCATGCGGCGCGGGGCGGCCAGCGCGGGCGCGGGTCCGGCCGGGCGCGGGGCGGCCAGCGCGGGCGCGGGTCCGGCCGGGCGCGGGGCGGCCAGCGCGGGCGCGGGTCCGGCCGGGCGCGGGGCGTACTGGCGCGGCGACCAGCGGGTCACGAGCGCGGCCTCGCCGCAGGGCAGGATGCAGGCGGGGCTGCAAGATGATACAATATTCATTCTAGTAATCACCAAAACTCTTGCCGCCTTATTACAAAACAAGATTTATATTTTGATATGGCTTAAACCATGGAGCTAGTTTTTGTAATAAGAACGTACACAGTGATTGAAATACCGTTATTTATACAAAACTGAAAACTTAGTTCGATACTAAGTTGTCAGTTTGTGTTTAGGAACTTTACCATAGTCGGAATAAAGTTCGAAATTCAATAATGGCTCCATGTTTTAAACCTGGGTCTGAAGATAAACCTTGTTTTGTAATAAGGGGGTTAAAGTTATTGTCTGCAAGGCAAAAACCTCTTCTCAGTGGTCTATGTATGAAGAAAAACAACAGCTATTGTTACTCATGTAAATTAAGGTTTAGGTAGGTAGGTAGGAAAATAAGGTATTATATCAATTTGGCTGACAAATCCATGCAATATATTTTTTTTAAAGTATATTAAGTGATTGATTTACTCACACTTTCAAAGAGTATCGTGTGTAGATGTACACTGCATTTATAGGCTTGATGTCCACCTTGCCCTGCTCTGGCTCTATGCGACCGGCCGGCACTGCTAGCAGCAAGCCATCTGGACTGAACTGAAGTCTCCTGTTGACAAAATTTCCATTTGAAATACATAATATATCAAGAAAACTATAACACCTCTGCCTAACCCTTCAGGGATTACAGGCGTCATGTTAAGTTATATTTAAAACTCTAAAACGTTAAGTGCGTTTACACCTTACGACATTTCATACAAACTTTCAAGACCTTGTTTTTCGAAATGACAGAACCGATTTTAATGAAACTTCATACGCATATGCAGGATACAAAGGTCTAAAAAGTTAGCGAAGAAAATTTTCGAAATGTCTTATTTAAAAACAGATAACTGGAAATCTCTATTTCTATGGAAAATTTAAAATCTGTCTAATTTCGAAAATGGTGTTTACTAACTTTTTAGACATTTGTTATCTGCTCATGCACCTGCAGTTTCATAAAATCGGTTCAGTCATTTCGAAAAACAAAGGGCTTGAAAGTTTGTATGAAATGCTGTAAGGAGTCAACACTCTCAAGGCCGTTTTTTCAAATATTATAGTCATGCATTTACTTTAATAAGTTTGTAAGAAATATGTGTTGCTAAAGGCTCGATCTTGATGGAGCATTCTACAACTGCTTTTTTAACACATAGATGAGATGGGGCTGAGCTATTATATATATTAGTAGGCTTTAGTAACAAGCTAACCTGTAATAAGTCTGCAGTGTATCGTCTTGGTACAGGCGCACTTTGACTTCATGGAGCGGATGTTCAGCAGGGAATGGTAGGATGGCCTTACTGCTGCGTGACGTGACCTTCTTTGTTGTTACGTCAAATGTGCGGAAAACTCTGGAACAGATGTTATTTCGTTTTTGATTTGTGAGACAAAATATTGTGTGAAGTTAAGATAAAAATCTTTACCTTGTTTTTTTTGTTCTTAATTCATGCTTGAAAAACATGAATAGCCCTTTAAAGCTTACAAACGAAAACCTTGCTTAGAGGTCATGCTATCAACTGCATGACTTCATACACAAAAAACTGGGTTCTAGGAAGAGTCTTAGTAAGCCTTCTAACATAACTTAGTAACCAACTTTAAAAAGGAAGACTTTATCAATTTGACTTTTAGTACTTTTTACCCGACTGTGGCAAAGCCAAAAAAGGAGATTTATTTACATAATTTTTAACAGATTATGACTAAACACAGTATTTCTTTTTTCATGTAAGGGCTTACTGCTGCTCCTCTTGATGTAAGAACACAGTAAATATGAAATTACCTATCAGTACTAGCAGAAGCGATCATCTGTCCCTTGGGATCCCAGGACACTCCCTGCACAAATCCTTTATGGTCGGTCAGAATGCTGCTGTATTTGCCCTTGTTCAAGTCCCATATGAGCAGCTTATTGTCCACAGAGCCTGATGCTAGGTGCAAGGAGTTTGCACTCCAGGTTATGTCTAGGACATCTTCCATGTGGCCGCGGAGAGTCTGTGAGAAATTAGGGGTTTTGGTATAAGTTGGAGAGTAAGTTATTATGCTCACCAATGCACCACTGTTTCAACCGAAAGAGTGGTGCATTGGTGAGCATAATAATGTCAGTATTGGTGTTTACACTAAAATATACTTTCTGGGCCTTATCATTTGAGATTCTGTTGCTTACAAGACATTGTTTTTTTACAACCAACATCATCAGTGTTGTTGGGTGAGCAAAGTTTCTTCTAATGTGCTCAAGTCTCTTAATTAGCCTTTCAAAAACCTATGAGCTGAGGTATGGCCGCCATAGACGTTCAAGTAATTTGATCAAACAGTTTGATCAAATTGGCATGATTTGATTACTATTTATTATCATTTGATTCACACTCACACTCATTAAAATTGATCAAATTTTGCCACAGACATTCAAGCCACTGTAATCAAACTGTTTGAACCAGCCTGATCAAATTACTTTAACGTCTATGTCAGCCATTAGGGAGCTAGGGATTTTATTTGAGATGGGTATCTAAAACTCACCTTGTGAATAACCCAAGACTCCTTATACTGTTCTTCCATCTGCTCCAAAGCAGGTGCAGGTTCCTTGTCGGTCTTCTTCCAGATAAATATGATGGACTCATCATCTCCTGAAGCCAAGTATTGACCATTAGGTGACCACCGCACCACGTTCACAGCTTTCTGGTGGCGTGTGAGGTCTGCAGCGACCTCGAGGTTCACTGACCCTGTGTCAGTTGTTGAAATGTACCAGATCTGGAAGATTAGATTAGAAAATATATGTGACAAGGTGTTTGTAAGCATGGATTTCGATATGGGGACCCGGGGAGGGCATGAGTTTCTCACTATAGTTTTAATACCTCGATGAAATGTAAGTTAGGACAATTTACACGAATTTAAAAAAATATCACAGAAAAGCCGAAATTGAGTTTATTTAGCAATAAACAAGCATCAGTTAGCAATATTGGCTAAGGTATCAGTATATTTATTTATATTCGTGTATCATTAAAGAGGATAATCATACCAAAACATGAGAATCAGTGCCTCCTGTGGCGAGTCGTAACGGTTCAGTTGAATCTGCTTTTGGCTGGAAGTCTACACTTAGTACGGGATCTCTGTTGTGCCAAGATATTTCTGGGATAGCGAACTTCATAATTTCACTTCAGTTTTCCACTTTTTAAGAATTATATAAATTCCGGTCTGGTTCCGAACGTTTGTTGTCACTTTTGGCGCTAAAATTTTGCTTTGTTTTTAAACTATTTGACACTTCGGCAGACTATAAAACTTTAGCTTCGTGGTATTTGGCTATGCCATAGTAGGAAGTTATAAAAGCAAGATTTTTTCATTAATTTCTTAGAATAATTACGATAAATTGATTTTTAATAATAATCAACAAATCCAAATCGAAACAAGGAAACACCACGAATCGCGCCAAACTATTTTCTAACTATAATGTTTTATACTGGCAAGGATTTTCCTCTTGATTTCTGAACGATTAGGAAGAGTTCTTTTACTGGCAACATTTTTCTACATTGAAATATCAAAATTGACAGCTGCTCTTTCTTTCTTTGACGTTTGTTGATACCGTGCTAAACGAACGCCAAAATGGTTTGTGTTTTATCAAATTTTATCCTTTTGAATCATGAAATACGCTTACGAAAACGAACCAAATTATAGTGCAAATCTCTATCAATGTGTTCAAGATGTTAATGGAGGATGTATTTCATGGAGACCTTTGAAAATTTCAGGTGAACGTACCCAAACAGCGCAGGACTTACTGCAAAAAATGCAAGTGCCACAAGACCCACAAGGTGTCTCAGTACAAAAAGTCCAAGGAAAGGCACGCTGCCCAGGGCAGAAGGCGTTATGACCGTAAACAGCAGGGTTACGGTGGTCAGTCCAAGCCCATCTTCAAAAAGAAGGTAAGCGATCATAACCTATGAACCGGGTTGCTATCAGTTATTCTGAAGTCGGTATTTAGGGGTTATTTTATTGTAAATGCATTTAAATAAAGTTGGTGTGTAGCTTTAAGGGATATTCGTACGATAACCCACAAATGTATCATATTGTTTATACTGCTTAATCTGGAAAAGTGATCTCCCTAAATCTTAATTCATAGTTACAAATTAAATCATTTCTAGCTATAAAATCCTGCATCAGATTTTGTGTGATTAGTGTTGATGGGATACAATGATTGTAGTTCAGTGCAGTTACATTACTAGTCATACTTGATTGGTTGTTTTTATTGTAAAACCATATTTTTGTGAACATTGCTAACTGGGGAACTTTCCTTTGGTTGCAATCAAATATATATTATGTATAATAAGTAAGAAGCCTACTTTGGTGTGGTACTGAAACAATAAAACCGTAATAAATTATTGATTTAGTCAAGACTACAATCTGATTAAAAATACTGTACTCGTATTCTTGTAAGGAATCTTTCATCAAAATGCAAAAAAAAACAAGGACTCAATCAATCCCTGTAACAATAAAATACCTGTCTAATATTTATAGGGATTTCTATAAACCAATATAACCATTCATCAACTATGACTAAGCTAACAAAATTCTATTCCAGGCAAAAACCACAAAGAAAATTGTACTCCGTCTTGAGTGTGCCGACTGCAAAGTGAGGTCGCAGGTGGCGCTCAAGCGCTGCAAGCACTTTGAGCTGGGCGGAGACAAGAAGAGGAAGGGACAGATGATTCAGTTCTAGGCTGGATAATAAATAAGTTTAACTCGCCTAAGGCATTTTATTTACAGTCCTAACCTAAATTACCCATAAAAAATAAAAAGTGCTGAAAAGAAGTAAACAAAGATAGAATTTGCAACATAATGGAAGCTAAGGTACAAATTTCTCTTTTTACTGACAAACTCATGCCCGTTTTTACTAAAATTTAAATGACTACCTTCCTGAATATCGAATCATATTGAGGCATTTCCTAGTGTCAGTGAACAGACATGTTAGCATGAAAACTTCCCTAGAGAATATATTTCATACTCATTCTAAGGCCCATATTACAGAATGTCACTCAATACTCAAGCATTACTTAAAACTAGTTTCAACCAAACAAATGGCTGGAATCTAGTTTTTAATGCTTGAGTATTGAGTGAGGTTCTGTAATACAGTCCAATAAGTACACACACATGCCTTGGTTAATATAATAATGTAACTTCCATTAGGGCAGTATTAATAAAGTTCTGTTAGCTGAATTTGGTTTTATGGAGGGCTAATAATAATATCTTTGTGCTAGGTACTTATAAAATCGAACCTAAGAGCTCACAAGCTTATCCTGTAGCCATCATAGATCTATAGCCTGGCAGCTACAAAAATTTAATGTAATTTCAACGAAAATCAAAACATTAGAACATGTCTGTGACTACTGCCGGACGTTGGTGGTCCGACGGTAGTCACGGACATCGTTAGAACTAGAAAAATGTGGGGGAGACTTGCCCAGCAGTGGGACGATATAGGCTATATAGTACTAGATATCACAAGTAAAATAAGATATTGACTGGTAACATTTTATTAAAAAAATATGCAATATTCTATGAGCAATTTTGAAACAATTTCAATATACTTGCATGAGTTAAAGCTATGTAAACCTGCACTTGTATTCAGCTAAATTTAGATGCATAATCATTACACTAATGATAATTTTATACCTAGGCTTTAATTTAATTTATGTTCAAAGGGTATAGGATGTGAGAGGCCTATGTTCAGCCTATGCCTGTGCGTAATACAGGCAGTTTATCAAAAGAATAGGTTATTTCCCCAAAACCTTATCTAAAACATTAGGGTCCAGTCCTTCCAATTGCAATTTTAACTTCACAGCTTGTAGAGGCACACCAACATGCACCATTTTGACAAATCGGTCATATTCAGGATGAGCTTGCTTGCCTTCTACAACATCTGCTGTTTGACTGGGTGCTTCAGGTTTCTTGGTTTCTTGGGCGGCTTCTGAGTTAGGTGCAGTAGCTTCTTCTGTAGGCTTAGTAGGAGATGCTTCTGTGGGTTCTGATGGTTTCACAGCTGGTGTGGCTGTTGCGGTGTTTAATTCTGGTATGGATGAGAGCTGTAAAAAAAGATTAAATGCTTAGATGTGCAGGTAACACAGGAGTTCAGATTGATCTATGAATAAAAACTCAATAAGATGGTTAAAAACCGGCCAAGTACATGTCGGACCACGCACAATGAAGGGTTCCGTAGTTAGGATGAATTCCTCCCAAAAACAAACTTAACATTGTAGTTGAAAAACATGCTCTCCCATACATCTATATACGTTACGGTCAATTCTTCAACTGCAAATTTAAGTTGGTCGACGATTACTCATTAACTTGTTAACCCTACTTAGCTGTGATAGTTTTCCGTTTAATTTCGTTATATATACTACTGCCATGAGTTTTTTCACATATCCAAAACCAACCATTTAGCTGGCTGGGGGGGGGGGACACTTGACTCTGACAAAAAATAGCACTTTAAAGCTTAATATTACGCAAACGGATCTCAGAATTGAAAAATGTTTTTCACAGACCCACAATATTTTTCAACGGCCTATCCAACGATACCCCACACCATGTATTAGACGAGAAAAAGAAATATCATCCCCGTTTTACGTGCAAGGGAGGTACCCTAAAAAAAATGTTTTTCATGGTTTTATTTGACGCCTTTTTTGGCGTGATTAATATGTACACCCATGCCAAATTACAGCTTTCTAGGACTGTCTCTGAGCTAAGCCGGGGACAGACGGACATGGCGAAACTATAAGGGTTCCTTGTTTACTACGGAACTCTAAAAAATGAAAATATTGTATTTAAAGTAAGATAAAATCGTCTTAAACAATTATAGGCCATTTAGGGTCAAATAGTCATATGCTTAGGTGTATTTTTGTGTTTTGATTCAACATACTCTTGCCTCCAGCAAAACCATGGCAGCATTAACTTTCTCCAGTTTCCTGTCAAAGTCCATCAGTTTCTGTTCACACCTCTTCATGAAGTTGTTTAGGAACTGCACATTGGTCAGCACAAAGTGGTTCACAAATGCTAATGTCCGCTTCTGTTGTAATGCTGCTACCTACAATGGAAACAAGTTTGACTGTTGACTATGTTTCATGTGGGCTAAGATAATTTGCAATATTTTTAGTTTTTGTAAGGACTTTTAAAGACCTATACAGGTCTATGCTGAGACCATAGGCCTACGTTTGTGAGTCAAAGACAAATTGCCATTAAAAATTAAAGAATAGATGATGTGAGTTTGGAGTCATGGTCTAAGTGAAAGTGAGTTGCTTGAACGAAGATAAATTACGCATAACTTATCTTCGTTTATTGACTTACCTTTGTCAAATCTACGTTTGCGAGCTCCTGGCTCATCATAGTTTCCTCCAGAGTCATTATTAGTCTAGTCTACAACAAGGTATCTTCAGAAATTAAAAATATGTAGCTTTTGTGTTTTTTTTGCATACATTCGACGACGATAACTGTTGAAAGATAAGCCTTTTTGGCAAGCAATAAGGTATCAAGGCTCAAACACATAGGTAAGCATAAAAAGGTACTTTGTTCACATTTCTTTTGAAATCCTGTTTTTGTATGAAAAAAATGGCAACATGTCAACGGTTTGACATGGCATTATGGCACATAGCAACAGTATCAACAACAAATCTGACAGCAGGCAGACGATAAGGCTGCATTCGGAATTAAGGCCATATTCGTTGTAATCAATTTTAGCGCGCTTTAAACGCGTTCCCTAATATTACCGTTTAGCGAGACCCCAACCAAAAATGTGAAAATTAGTTCTACCTAATGGTTCTGCTAATAACAGTTTTCTCCACCTTGTCCAAATTCTTCTCCAAATCACCATCACTGCTGTTGAACCTCAGGAACAGCTATTGAACCGGTATAAAAAAAAATTATGCTACCTACATTGGTATGGCTGACAGGCTAACTTTGACTTATCCACACTTAAGACTTTATACTTCTTTCTGGATTTTCTGTACTGACTGGATCTCAGACTGGAACTAGATTCTGGATACAATCTCCACTCTCCAGCTGTTTCGTTCCATGTTCAATGTTGTACTAAATTAGCTAGTGTCCAAATCGAATAAAAAAAACTAGAAATGAAGTGTGGTGTCAGTGGTGTGTGGCAGGCTGAAAAAAAAAAACATAATCAACATAATTTGTCAACAAAAAGCAAGCTCAGTCAGTTAAAAATTCTTAAAATACGTATGATAACCATAAAATTCAAATAGATTTTATAAAAATGTCTGGGGAAGTTGTGGTGGACGCGTTACCGTACATCGACCAGGGTTATGATGACCCAGGTGTTCGAGAAGCCGTAAGTAGTTGCACATAACCTTACCTACACTATCTTTCAAGTTCTTTCTGTTTCTTCATTAAGTTATCTTGGCTTTATTAAAAAGCCTTACACAGTTTGTTCGTATGATCGTAGATTTTACGATATAAAACCAATTGCTACATGACCCGTCTTTATATCTTCATGGTGTCTTTCAGGCCCTGGCTATGGTAGAAGAGGAATGCCGACGATACAGACCGACTAAGAACTATCTAGAAAATGCTGGCCCTGAGCCCAGCACAGCGTTTGAGACGGCAGCGTTACAGAGAGAGATGGAGAGAGTGCAGCAAAGGTTGCCCATGGAGCCTCTGTCTATGAAGCGGTAAGTTGAGTAATAACCAATCAAAGTAGTATTTTATTTTTAAACAAATGCATGACTAAAACTTGTTCAACTGGAGCAATTTACAATAATTATAGACACATAAAAGAGAAAATCATAAAGTATCAATGCAGAATATGGATACTGAACTTTGCTAGAATAGTTTTGTCTTTTAAGCACAGGCTAAATGAATACTCAATAAATTCTCTACCATTATGATTGGTATAATTAAATAATAATACCATTTATTTCTGGCGACACAGGCCTATAGAAAAATACCTTAACCTAAACATACATATTGTATAAACAAAAACTTGTGTTAATAAAAAGGCTTAAGACTATGTTAGTAGCACTTCACTTTGCACTAGATTGTGCTGTCCTGTGGAACTTGTCCGCGGAAGCGACGGAACACCACGTCCTGCGGTCAAAAGTCTTCTTCCATGATGAGGGGCAGATAACAGTTCGGAACACACACGATCAACGCAAAAAAATATAAAGCACAATATACTTTTATCTTAAACTACCTCCTTTTCCCTACAGTTATGAACTACCTCCACCACCAGCTGGCCGTCTTGGTGAGCCAACAGCCTGGTCAGAGTCCGTAGACAATTCCCATGCGCAGCTGTCACATCAAGCCATCAGAGTGCTAAACTTGGAGCTACAGCTTCAGTACGGATCGGAAGCATGGAGGTCTTACCTCAACACATTGCAGGCGTTAGTGACACGGTCACAGAATGTACATAGTCAGTTAAGGTTTGTAGGCTTGGTTTTGGTTATAATTATATATCTTTGATATTGTAACTTTAAAAAAAAAATCTTGTTAGAATCAATATCTTTTATCAAATCCAATCAAAGCTATTCAAAAATGTATACTATATTCTTTTAGATAGCAATACCACAGACTATTTTAATTTTATTACATAGTCTGCTATAGACATGGGCGAAATATATCACTGAAAAGAAAAAGAACGATTAGCTCTTTCACTCTAAAGAGCTGTAACACTCTTCTAGCTCACTAGCTCTTCTATAGCTCAGAGACAGTGACTCAGACGCCTACTGTTACCTCATGAGCTAGTGTGCTATTCTATTTAGCGAGCGAGTTAGTGAGCGAGAGCGACGTCAATCGAAAAGAGCTAGCTCTTTCGTTTTCCAAAAAATTACGCGAGTGTGACGTTTGATCATCTTTTTACAAGAAACTTCTATCAGTCGCTCACGAGCTACATGTCTAGTCTGCTAGCAGAATATCATAATAAAGATTTAAAACCTTATTTGAATTAACCATTTATTTAGTTAACCATTTCCCTTATTTACCAGGAAACAAATAGCATCAGTGAACTGGGAGCGAAAACGGTCACAAACGGCGAGTGGCGCGAGATTACGAGCGCTGCGGCGGCGGTGGGCACAGCTTGTGTCAGACAACTACCGGCTCGAGCGCGCCATAATGCAGCTCGAAATACAGATGCAGAAGGTAATTACGATTTTATGTTTAAAAGGGAAGGTAATTTTTATGATTTACCTGATTCCCTGAGCACTACGCCAAGCGTGTTCAATGTAACTGCAGTGAAATTTGGCGGAATGTTGACTGGTAACTCTGCAACTTTGGCTTTTGGTCTCCATCTAGCTAGAAACGAATGTGGGACAACCTTGTTTACAAATAAATAAATACATACATACATAAACTCACGCCTTCTTCCCTTGGGGCTAGGCAGAAACTATAGAATGCCACCTGCTACGCTCCTTACATACTCCTTTTGCTTCGCCTACGTTCATACATCTGGTCATACACGCTCTGGTTGCGAGTACTACGCACGTGACCTTTCTGAAGAACATCACCAATTAGGTCACTATATATGTCCTCCTAGGGCGTCTCCCGGCCTTTCCACTCACCTCTGCTTTGTAAATACCTTTTTCTTTCAACTACCTAGTAATGTTATCATTAATCACTACTAAACCGATCACGAAGTACGTATTTTTGCTTAGAACGAAAACAGTGCAGAAATGTTGTATGAAATCTCATTGTTGCACTGGGCCCGTATTTATAGAACGTTACTCATTACTCAAGCATTACTAAAGACTAAATTCAACCAATCCAATGGCTTGAATCTAGTCTTAAGTAATGGTTGAATACTGAGTAACGTTCTATAAATACGCTCCTTAAACAATGCAACAATGAGATTTCATACAACATTTCTGCACTGTTTTAATTTTTTATTTAGATATAAATTTACGACAAAGGTTTAATGTCTCCCATTAAGTTTAATATAAAATGGATGCATTAGATCAAAAAGATGCTTTTCGGCTATACACCTTAAAGAATAGCTCTGATCCATACAGCTCATTCCTTCTCTAAATCCTGCCTGCACATTACATATTTTCTCATCTGTCACTCTTAACACTATTTATTAAAACCTTTGCATACAATTTGCCAGCCGACAACACTCAAAAGACTAATGCCGCGGTAGTTTTTTCACTCCTGCTGAGAGCCTCTTTACTTGTAACGATTATAGCCTTGCACAAGTCATCCGGCACACGGCCATATCTCCAACACATATTATTAAAGATCCGGCACAACAGGCTTGCTACCACCCCACCATCGCCCTTCAGCATTTCAGCAGACACTCTGTCATACCCTGCAGCTTTCTCAATTTTCATCCCTTTGAAGGCTCTAGAATCCTCTTCCTTACAATCTCATATATTTCTATTTCATTCCCTAATCTGCATCTGAGCCTGGGTCGTCAAAACTGGCTTCTGCCCAGTTACCCACTCCTTGCACAGTATCCTGGCAAGTAAATAAACTCTCAAAGTATCCCTTCCAGCGATCCAAGACTACGTTTTTCGATTAGTGAACTGATCTTCTGCTATTGATAACTTCCTTTTATACTTTTCTTCCTTTTCATCCTTCTTCATTTTTACAATCTCTTTCACTTTCTTTTTAATTTCGTTGTATTCTTCTTCACTTTTTCCAGATCCAAATTCGTTGCCTGATTTATCCTATTTTGGGCCTTTCAGGCTAACATAATTAAGCCGGGCCTCTTTCTTCTTACTTACAACCTCTTTAATTTCACCATCTACCCAAGAACCACTTGTTCTACTACCACATATCCTCTGCGCCAGACCACATACCTACTCTTGTGGCTACTTGCACCATACTCTTTTTCGCTACATTCCATACTTCTTCTAAACTGTAATGATTCGTATCATCAAATATTTCATCCGTCTTCAATTTTAGTTCCCTCTTATATTCCTCTTTTACTTTCAATTCTTGCAGTCTTGCCACTTTTATTATTTCTAGAGCAGTCACAGGAACTCTGACCCCAATGCCTGAACACACCATCCATCCGACACAACCAGATAATGATCAGTCCCTACATTAACGCCCCGATATGCTCTATTAGCTCTTTAATCTTACATCCACAATCACCAAGTCAATCATACTTCTACAGTCTTGCCTTTCCTACGTATACCTGTGCACCTATACGTGATTAAACCAGGGACCGTACAACCCCGGTTAAGAGTTAAGCCTTTCGAAGGGGTAACCCATTCAATGGGTTACCTATCATGATGTAACCCATTGAAAGGGTTTTATACTAGAAACCCATTGAAAGGGTTACATGATAACCTATTGAATGGGTTTTATACTTGAAACCCAGTGAAAGGGTTACATGATAACCCGCTCAATGGGTTCTATACCTACTTGAAACCCAGTAACATGAAAAAATCATAATGTTTGATATATTGACTAAATCCCTTATTGCGGCCCCAAAATTCCTCTTTCTCCGAAGGTGAGCTTTCCGTATCGGGTGCATACACGCCAATATAAAGATAGGGTTTTGGCCCACCTTGGTTCTTACCCATAGAATCTTGGGGCACACACAAACATAATCTTTCACACATTTCATCATCCGCTCGGAGAGGACAACCCCCACACCCTGACAGGACTTATGTGTCTCTTGAACACCGGACCACCAGATAGCGGTCAGAGAACCGTGTTTGGATATGTCCACTCCCTTTCTTTTCGTCTCATTCACACATAACACATCTATTATTTTATCCTTCACCATCTCACACACCTCATCCACCTTATCTTTTACACCTCCCTGCACATTCAGCGTAGCTAAGCGACACTCCGCAGTTCGCTTTTTCCCCGTGAAAACAACTGACGTGGTGTCAGTCGAGCATCACCGCCGCGTAGGAGTTGGTTATTATTTAAATGACTAATTTAATTCCCATGAATACCAGGGGAAACATCTGTCGACATTCCACAGAGCCCCGCATGTAGAGGTAAGGCATTTTAGTGCCTGGGGGCGCCGGATCCCAGACAACAGGCACGCTCTCGACTAGGCTCCCCCCTAGCCATGCAGCTCGCGGCCCGGCAACCTTAGCTTGGGGGTGTGTTGTTCGTACCACACCGAGGAAATCAATAGAATCCTCCAGCCCTTGGTAGTCTTTTACGACACCCACGGGATGAGATGGGTTGGTACTAAACTCCTTGACAAATCCCCTGCCTAAGTGCTTATGATGACGACTTGATAAACCAGCAATACATAAACAGTGGCAAATACTTATTGTCTTTGCAGGCAAAGGGAGAAGCAACTGCTGACGACGGTGAACCGGCAGATTTGGAAGCTGTCAAAAACTTACCCGACAAACTCAACTCTGAAACTGAGAAAGAAGTTCAAAAGAAGATTGAGGACATGTTTGCCGATTAGTTTTTAGTTTTAATATAGGTAGAATAAAGTACAAGTGATTCTGAATGAAATAAATAAAATGTTCATGACTTTTTTATTAAAGGAATATTTTTCGATATTTGTGTCATTTTCCATTACAATAAATGATGTCCGTGACTACCGCCGCCCCACCAACGCCAATCGCTTCCATATTTGGCAAATAATTAGTGCTCAATTGGTGCTAATTAGTGCTCTAACAACAGAATTGGTGCCTTAGTAGTTTTCGAGATAATCTACTTTGAAGGTGGTCCTGCGGTAGTCACGCTCCCTTCAGCAGGACCACCATGAGCGCCGAAAAAGGGGGCATGCTACAGCAATTCTAAGTATACAAATAATTAGTGCTCTTAAATGTGATTCATTTCGTAACAAAAAAAGAACTGAAACATTTGTATTTACCTAGAAATCAACGATGATAACTTTCGCTCGCTCGTTCAGCAGGCCCACGACTTTGAGTGTTGATTCCAAGTTTCAGGAGCTAGTCGCTTTCCTTAAACCTACATAGAAAATTAGTGCTCGGCGAGATAAAATTGATACCCAAAATTCAAAATTACTACTCCAGTAGTTTACGAGATATACCATACCATTGGTGGGGTGGCGGTAGTCACGGTGTTAATTTTCATTTGATGATTTCCCTATTAAAAACTCTGTGATTTCTTCCCAAATTTATACAAAAATTAGTGCTCCTAAAGAAGTTATAGTGACCAAAAATTCTGATTCCCAATTACATCATACATCTCATAAACAGCTCAATACCATTGACAACTTAATTTAGTCGGGTTATATGCGGACATTTAGTATGGAAAAGTAATTTCTCTTAAAATACAACACTTGGGAATCTGAATTTTTGGTCACTATAACTTCTTTAGGAGCACTAATTTTTGTATAAATTTGGGAAGAAATCACAGAGTTTTTAATAGGGAAATCTTCAGACTACCGCCACCCCACCAATGGTATGGTTTAACTTGTAAACTACTGAAGTAGTAATTTTGAATTTTGGGTATCAATTTTATCTCGCAGAGCACTAATTTTCTATGTAGGTTTGAGGAAAGCGACTAGCTCCTGAAACTTGGAATCAACACTCAAAGTCGTGGTCCTGCTGAACGAGCGCGCGAAAGTTATCATCGTTGATTTCTCGGTAAATACAAATGTTTCAGGTCTTTTTTTGTTACGAAATGAATCACATTTAAGAGCACTAATTATTTGTATATTTAGAATTGCTGTAGCATGCCCCCTTTTTCGGCGCTCATGGTGGTCCTGCTGAAGGCAGCGTGACTACCGCAGGACCACCTTCAAAGTCGATTATCTCGAAAACTACTAAGGCACCAATTCTGTGGTCCAACGGTACCAATGGTAGTCACGGACATCAATAAATGCTGTAAATACTAGATAGTATAATGGATATAATATTTTTACCCGAATACGGCAAAGTCAAGGGAGGGTTATGATTTTGACACGATACGTATGTATGTGTGTTAATCAGTTCCCTAATAACTCCTAAACTACTCGTTGTATTTTGAAAAATGAGGTATTGTTGGAAGCGTCATGTAATCATTGATCCGCGTGTGAAGTATAGCTACCTATGTGAAGTTTATATAGTGCTATATGACGTCACATAATTTCCGAAATGGCGGCTTAAGCGGATGTATTTAAAGTGTTACCTGATTTTTATAAGACTTCGTGTTTAGTGTCTAATGAAAGATCGTAGGGCGCAGTGGTAGCCCGCGAAAATTAAATGTTCTTATGTTTTTTTGCAATTTGCAGGCCAGTGTCAGGTGGTATCTTGATTAAAATATGATTCGCGACCTTAAAGCGGGTCCGCTGCGCCATGTGTTCGTGCTATAAAAACACCTAATATCGTTACCTAACCGATTTGGTGCCCCC
Organism: Tiliacea aurago; assembly: GCA_948098905.1. NCBI lineage: Eukaryota > Metazoa > Arthropoda > Insecta > Lepidoptera > Noctuidae > Tiliacea > Tiliacea aurago. The sequence continues at coordinate 1,213,463 of OX402583.1, read as the reverse complement.
AGATCGGTTAGGTAACGATGTTAGGTGTTTTTATAACACAAAAACATGGCGCAGCGGACCTGGCTTAAGGCGGGGTTCTTCGAGCGCTGTAGGCAGGTCGCTCACCTCAGGGGGTCTACTCCCTAAGCACGAAGTCCGTTGTGTCGGCCTTCGTTACGGGCGTTTCCTACACCCTATCACCCTCGGACGGATGATTCGTTCCGGGCTCGGACGAAGAATGAATATCGTAATAAAAATATAAAGTACCTAGCGGTTCCCCGAGCACCCTTTTTTTTTGTTCTCGGGGTTGAAAATCCTCATGGATGTCCTTCACCCTGGGGCGGACGGAGGGGTCTGTCAGACTCTTACTGACTAAAAACCACCCCAGTGTTCCCTTAACCCACACTTGCACCGGGGATCTTGGGATCTGTTATTACTTCCGCAATCCCTGGCTAGTGCCGGCCCGCCTCTGCGGGCCACCTCAAGTCTGGGGGTGCGGTGTTTGACCCCCCCGCGACGTCTAAAAGGGACGCCACCTCGGGTCCAGTGTGATAGAGGGCGGCGGACGTCCCCAGTCCCCATGGCACCCACCCACCCCACCCTACCACAATCTCTAAAAATAAATGTTGGTACACCGTCCGGGCTCGCTCAACGCTTCGGTTTCAGGCGCTCAAGTGCACATCTGACGCCCTCCAGACTCAGAGCGTCAAGTTGTACCCGCGCACCGCTCCCGCCGCCACCGCCGCTTGAATGTCTAACCGCGGCGGCTGATCGCTGTAAACCGATTCGAAAAATTTTGCGAACTGTTTAACACACTCATCCGATAAATGCTCACCATCTTTTATAATAGTTTTCTTGCCTACTACACTTTTCTTTGATCGTATGTATGTATGTAGATTTTCGAGTGCACATGGTGCACATCCTTGGGCTTTCTAGTTTATTTTTTTGCACACGTAATAATTAAATAATACAGGTATACCGCGTCCACAAAATCGTCGCCATCCTGTTTGTTGTATAGTTGAATACCATCATAGATAATACACTATAGGTAGAATACGATGAAGCCGTGAAGCGAAAGCATGGCTGCATGGTGAACATGGTGAAGCATGGCTGCATGGTGAACATGGTGAAGCATGTCTGACAGATATAGCAAACATGTTTTCAAATGTGTCAGCAAAGTCTATCAAAGTCTTTTTTCAAATATACTACTATGCCTGTCTGTGTCTGGCTTCCGCATGAACAAGGATGTCCTTTGAGTATTTAATACTCAAAGGACATCGCAGACAAAAAAACGAAGTCTTCTATACATAATTTTGACAAGCGAAAAGTAGATTGTTACCCTAGTTTTGACCTAATTGGGTTTTTTACCCAATTAGGTCAAAACTAGGGTCAATCTACTTTTCGCTTTTCGGCTCCTTTTGGTATTACCATACACAGAAAGAAATACAACAAAAGGTAATCGTGAATGCATTCGCAACACAGAACGCATATTTTTTTTGCATTCGATTGTCAATTGTCGTGATCTGTCAATTTAGTTTTTATTTTATTTAAAAATGGCGGACGATGCGTCGAGCAGTAGCGGTTGCGCCGGCAATTTAATAGATAACTCAATAAATCAAGATGAGTTGATCATGAAACAACAGCGTGAGATAGAGAAAGAGGTGAGCATCGTAAAGTTATCGAATTCTAGTGTGAGATAGTTCTTATTTTCCGTAAAATCATATTACAACTTTGACATTGTGTTGTGTTTGTTTTGCAGATATCGGAAACGATACCGCTTGTGGGTGAACTTGAAGCATTGTCGTCACTAGAAAAGGAATATAACGAAGATCCAGTGTACCTGTTAAAAGTAAAAGATTTGTCCTCTAAATATAAGTATATTAGGAGAACGCGGCCGGACGGCAACTGTTTCTTCAGAGCGTTTTCCTACGCGTATTTAGAACATCTACTGACGGATAAGAGTGAATACGATAAGTTTTATGAAATAGCGAAGAATTCGAAGGAGATCCTTGTCGCCTTAGGGTTCTCACAGTTCACAGTGGAAGACTTTTATGAAACGGTGAGTTTTTTTTAAATTATTTATCGAGTTTAGATAGTTACTGTTGTTGTTTTCTTACGCCTACATCGCATCTTTGTCTATGTATCAATACACTGAAACATCAACATTTAATAAAATATTTCAAACCATCTGATATTGTGATAAATAGTTCTGTTGTGTTGTGGTATTACTAAAGCCATGCCAATGTTCAACATGAGAAAGAAATCATTACCATGTATCATAACAGAAAAAAAAATACCATGACGGCATGGGTATATATTTTTATAGTTTATGGCAAATTTGTGGCATCTGGCCTGTATTTACTTATCAACCTTCTGCAAATACTCTTCAAGGAGTCTTAAAATTATTGTAAACCATTATTTTAATTTAACTATTATAAACAGAATAGCTGGTGGACAAACAGTTCAACCACTTAGAAAAACCATATCGAAAACCCTTTCAATGGGTAACCATAATGGTCCCTGCTTTAAATAAGTTTGAAGTTTTTAAATGCAGTATTGTAAAGTTAGGTTCATGCCCAGTATAAGAGAATAATGAGTGCACTGAGAAGTAACTGTTGTCAATATCTTTAGCAATTTACTTGGTCCAACATTTTGTTTTGAAATTCCAGTTTATGGAAGTGGTACAACGGGTTGGCGAGCAAGCACGGGGCTCGCCAGACTCCCTAGAATCAGTGAGAGCTGAGTTGCACGACAAGTTTAACAAGCAAGGCTACTCGGACTACATTGTTGTGTACCTGCGTCTCGTCACCTCAGGCCAGCTGCAGACAGAGAATGATTTTTACCAGAATTTCATTGAAGGACCACGCACTGTGACGGAGTTCTGCAGACAGGTTTGTGTTTTGATTTTTATTAAGGTCAGCAACTATCAAATAAAATTACACAAGAATTTGCTCTGTGTGAAACTTTCTGGTCATTGCTTAGACCAGAGTAACTTGAATAAGCTTAGAGAAGTCTACACAAATGACAATGGCGACTAGAATTGCTCTGGACTCTGCAAAGGGCCACTTATTTATGTTGCTGTAAGCAGATTACTTTCAAATTATTTATTGCTTTAACATTTCTTGTTTCCAGGAAGTGGAACCAATGTACAAGGAGTCTGATCATATTCACATAATAGCACTGAGCAATGCACTGAATGTCGGTGTCAGAGTTAAATACATGGACCGAGGCGAGGGAAGCCAGGTTAGTAAGGTACTTATCGAAAACATGCTTATTTACTACCCTTTTATTCCTTAACCTAGCTGCATAGTGAGAGGATGCTGTGTCGTCATCACAAAGATATCTATAAGGTAAATCTAGACACCAGACTTATCTCTTCAAATTGTGGTGTGCCTAATTTCTATCAGGGGGCATCACCCTGTATATGCCCCAGTCATCACAGGATCATGAATTTTCCACGGCAGGGCAAGAAAATAGCGAACCCTCATAACTAGGTAATTATAAACATAGTGCATGTTTTATTAACATCGGATGATTTATGCTAGGTAGAGCCGGGTCCGAGGCGTGGCGAGTATGAGGCAGAGGAGAGCCCCAAGTGTGTAATGGTACAATTTGTATGAATTTCTGTATCTATGCTATGTCTATCTGTTTCTGTATCTATTCTATGTCTATGCTAACATAAAAGGAGGAAAAAAATACATATAAGAGGTCCCCGGTATGGAAATTTAATGAGAAGTGAAATTAATACAAGCGGTTAATCAAAAGCGTTGCGTTTTTCTGCGCAACCATATCATGCGCACCTTTCAAGGAGTAAACTCCAGTCGTGCGTCGGAGCTGACACACACACACACTTAAAAAAAAATTTGTAGAATGTCAGAATTCGGACTCCTGTGTTGATAACACTAAGGTTCAGGACATAAAACTTGATTGGAGATTTATCTGTTACAAAACACTTAATGTTTCAGGTTTCATAATTTTATTTATTTTAGTACCTTTATCCTTCAATCCCTTTGATAGCCAGTCGAAAACACGGTGAAAACTAACTCTGTGTGAAATTAAGTTTACAAAAATATAACTGCCAACCCCCTTTTAGAAGCAATAATGTTCCAAAAAGAGACTTTAAAACTAGTGCCTGATTCTTCAAGAAAAAAAAAAAAACGAATTTATTCATACCTACTATAATTTTATATTCTCAAACTCACATTGATCTTAAGTAGATCTCCAACAAAAGAACCTTAATATTAACAAAATATCTGTATTCCAGGTGATAGCACACGACTTCCCCGAGGGTTCGAAGCCGCTGGTGCACCTGCTGTACCGCCCCGGACACTATGACATATTGTATGCGTGATTGTGATAACGCCCCTCATAACCTCTTACGATAATAAAGTTAATTATCTTACGTAGCGGTCTGTTTTATTACAAGCTTTTTTATTAACTTGCTTCGTTTGTATGATTCCCGTTACAAATAAGTACCTACCTAATTCTTCTTTCAAGCACTTCGTTTCAATCATCAACATAATTAACTGGTAAATTCTACAATTACAAAAAAACGTGTTTTGGAAGACAACAACAAACAAGACAAGGTCTAAATGAGGATTTCGTATCGAACGAACGAAAGGGAATCCCATTGCCTTTCGAAGGAAACGGTTCTGAAGTGTCTGCATCCTATGCACGAGGTGGGGCTTTGCTTGTGCGAAAGCTGCACAGGCATAGGTACTCGTCATGACGGAAGCACGCACGCTGTGTAAATTCGCAATTGGGACAATTTGTTGCGTGCATTTAGAACAGAATGGAGTCTACCGATAGCGGCGCGCTAACGCGCCTGTCTGAGAATGAAATCCTGATCGCATTTTACTAAGTATATTAACAACATTCTGTGATTAATAAAAGACTGATGATTGTCTTTTTTGTTTATTACATTGTATCTAATCACAATATTTTTATTTAAGTGTAGAAATCAAAACTCAAAATAAGGGGGAAAAGTGGAAAAATCCAAAAAGAAAGGGGGATTTCTGGATTTTTTTTACATTAGGGTTCAGTTTTCCTCCCTGATCGAGATTCTCTCGGGGGGGAATAGTGGAATAACTCAAAATGAAAAGGGGACTTTCTGGTTATTTTTTACATTAGGGTCCAGTTTTCCCCCTGAGGGGCATTCCCTCGGGCGGAGGCGATCGCAGTATGGTTTTAAAAATGTAAGAGAACGCTGCTGCCTATTCTCTAGTAAGTCCCTTAGTCGCCTTTTACGACACCCACTGGACGAAATGGGATGGTGCTATTCTTTACGTCCGGCACCAAACGGAACGGAACTTATTTTATTTATTATTATTATTTATATCTCAAAACCTAGGGCATCTAGCGAAGATCTGTTTTCTCCCAAATTTTGTCGCTAATTTGCAATTTTTCGCCAAGTCACTGATTTAACGATTCGATCTAGCTCCTGGACTATGGACCCGACGTCTTAGTTTAAGGCATAGTCCAGGAGCTAGATCGAAGAGTTTACGAAAAATTACCAAGAAAAATATGTGTAGGTTACATACTTCTAGTTTTATCGGTCTAAAGTCCTTAAAAATGTCCGAGAGAGATAAATTCTCAATGAAGTACATGTTTTTAGGTTTTAAATTACTAGGTTAGAGTGGCTTATACTTCTTTGAAAACATTAAACCTTACTCTGGTCTATTTGGTGTCGGGATGTACAGTCGCATGCAACTGTTTTACCAAATTATAACGTTAGGCTCAAATTAACGTTACAATAATAAAACTTCTGTTGCTGAAATTCGATTATATGATTTACCTACTATGTTAAAATTATTGCATTAACTATTTATTAGAGAGACTTATCTAGATATAGGTATAGCTATTTTTTGAATAAAAATATCTCATCAAAGGGCATTTTTTTCAAATTACTTACCTAATATCTAACTGAATGTTAAAATTGCTAGATTATTTTACTTAGGTACTACTTATATTTTCTTGCGTTCGGAGTTTAAGGCTGGTTTTATAATCACGCCGCTGGGCAGCACGCTATTAAACAGCGCGCGCTTGAACAGCAGTGCACTGTGAAACGAGATTATTACCGCGCGTTCCGTTGCTGTGAGACAGTCGTGTACAATATGAACGTTAATGCGGTTAGAGGCGGCTTACGGCGCGTCTCAACGGCTTCACACTAAAACGCATAGGTACTGGCCGTAGCGCGCGCACGAGTGGCGCGCGCTTCGGGACCGCCGGCGTACAGCGCGCGTTTACTGGACGGCGCTGCTCAAGCGCGCGACTTTGAAACGCAACTACTACCCCATACATCTCCGAACACGCGCGCTCCAACGAACGGCGCTGCCGAAATGCGTAGGTAACAAAAAAAACAGCCTTACACACTAACACTCAGTTGCAGAAACGATCTTTAAATTTTAAAGACTACATTAAACACTAATGTAGCATTAAATCATTGCACAAAACCATTTTTTATTTTATTTTAATGCTCCATTAAATTTAACTAATGAAATGTCAAACCTAATGAAACCGGCCATTTTAAACACTTTTACGTTGCACGTAACTTCATTAGCGCCCATTAGCAGGTGGTGAACTTTAAGTTTGACATTTCAGATTTTTTCATTTTAATGGGCCGAAAAGCATCCATTAAGAGCAACATTAGTGTTTTCTACGGTACTTGAATGCATTTCTGTAATTGAAAGATGTCTTTAACCAGTCTTTCGTCATTATCTGATTCTTATTTAGTAGATTTACCTCGCCGTCGAATCCCAGACCGAGTGAATTCATTTTTAAAACATGATGGAAAAGAGTTTCGTGTAAAGTATAGAATTTCCAAGGAGGCAGTTCTTCAAATTTATAACCTATTTGATTAAGATTTAGAACCAGTGACGCAAAGAAATAAATCCATTAATGGCCTGACACAGCTTTTAATATGTTTGAGATTTTTCGCCACTGGATCTTTCCAGCAAGTAGGTATTGGGTGATTTAATAAACATAAATAAATCAACAGTTTGTCGGAAACAGGTTGGGTCGGGTTGTTTGTCAGTTTGTTTATACAAAAAGTATCCCGTGAGCTAGCAAAATTAAGCCACCTCTATATTAAAATGCCAGACCGGACGGAACTACGTAGAGTTGCAGAAGGTTTTTATGAAATTGATGGATTTTCACGTGTGGCCGGAGCTCTAGACTGCACACATGTTAAAATTATTAGATGAAGGGGGATGCGCTAAAGTAGCCCGCAAAATTCAAATTTTATTACGTTTTTTGCAATTTGCAGGTCAGTAACACGTATGTTGATCTAATTATGATTCGCGGCCATAACAAATATGGCTTTACAGAATTATAATCATTAGAATATGAATCAGAAGTATAAAAATTGCAAAAAACGTTGGTAAATTTGAATTTCGCGCGCTACCTTAGCGCATCCCCCTTAAACCAGATTATTTAAACTACATTAAACCACAGAGTACACTGAATACACATAAATCAACTACATTTACTTTATTTTATTCTAAAATTATGGTGTACTTGTACGTACGGATAATAACAGAACGCAAATGTTCACTCTTTTCGTTCAATATGGTAATTTGTTCCTGGCAATATTGTTTAAAGTCTTCTTTAACTAAAGTGGCATTAAAAATGTCTAATGCTATCTAAAATTTGTTTGTGCAACTTCATTAAAGTAATGAATTCATTAGCGATAATGTTGCTTTATGTAATGAAGTGTTAATGGTGAGCTTTCTGCAACTGAGTGTAAGCGTATCATTTCAAACTTACCCAAAGACTTCTTCTGTTTATGTTGTCAATACACTTAAACAGGGTTATTTTTAAAACGTCAATAACCTCTTAAGGGGTCATTGTACTCATCATTATGAACAACTTTTACTATTGGACCAAACCAGAAATCGCGAAAAAAATGCTGTTCCCTACATTTTAACGAATTATTCGAACATATCTAAATGTAGGGAACAGCTGGCTTTTTTTCGCGATTTCAGTTTTGGTCCCATAGTAAAAGTTGTTCATAATGATGAGTACAGTGACCCCTTAAGAGGTTATTGGCGTTTTAAAAATAACCCAGTATATCAGTTTATAGGTAATGAATAAGTACAGCTTTCCTTTGGTGGGTTCAAATGATAGAATAACTTTATACCTATAAACAATATTAATTTTAGTTTATGCGAAACCCGTGTCTAGTATTTTTATGTAAAGAATCTATGTACAAAATTTCAAAACTATCATGAAAAATCACAAAGTTTTATGGTTGTTATGTTACCGGGTTGTCCGTACAAAAACATGCTAACGACGGCGGCGCCCCCGCACCTCCAGGGTCGTCTTGCGCTCATTGATAATAATCTGGCAGTTGGTACCTAACCGTACGGCGATTATATTGTAAAGTAATATGGTGATAACATTTTCCATCATACTTAATTAATATTTTTGGACAAAAATTATCATGGATGTAACCATGATAATTTTTGTCCAAAAAGTGTAAAAAATATAGAAATCAATTCAGTTCCTTATTCTGAACAAACTATATTCAGGTTTTGCATAATTATACTAAAAATAATGTTGTATATTTCGAAACAAACATTATCCCCCTTATTACAAAACAAGGTTTATCTTCAGACCCAGGTTTAAAACATGGAGCCATTATTGAATTTCGAACTTTATTCCGACTACGGTAAACTTCCTAAACACAAAACTGACAACTTAGTACCGAACTAAGTTTTCAGTTTTGTATAAAGAACGGTATTTCAATCACAGTTACGTTCTTATTACAAAAACTGTCTCCATGGTTTAAGCCATGTCAAAATATAAATCTTGTTTTGTAATAAGGCGGTATGAGATCTTAAATACTGCTAGAAACTACTATTTTTGTGCTTGCTTGTACCAATGTATGGATAAATTGAATTCTTTAATATCTTTTTAATTACACACAGACTAAATCTGTGACTTGGCGAAAAATTACGACTAATTAGCGACAAAATTTGTAAGAAAACAGATCTTCACTACGTGCCCTAGTTTTTTATATAAATGTAGCCAAGCTGGGGAGATTCTCTCCTGGTCGGCCATGCCAGTCACACCTTTTGAATTGTCAAGGGGTCGGTCAGTCATAAAGATGAAGAACTAGCTTCTAGTTGTAGTAAGCCAAAAAAAAAAAGCCAAAATGCACATGACTAAATTTTGGCCAAAATGTTAGTTGGGTCACTTGGCTTCCTTGCATTAATTATCAACATTGGCTGGTCAGCTCAAAGATTATCAACTTTGGATGTCCGTGACCACAACGCCAATCGCTTCTATATTTGGCAAATAATTAGTTCTCAATTGGTGCTAATTAGTGCTCGAACAACAGAATTGGTGCCTTAGTAGTTTTCGAGATAATCGACTTTGAAGGTGGTCCTGCGGTAGTCACGCTCCCTTCAGCAGGACCACCATGAGCGCTGAAAAAGGGGGCATGCTACAGCTATTCTAAGTATACAAATAATTAGTGCTCTTAAATGTGATTCATTTCGTAACAAAAAAAGAACTGAAACATTTGTATTTACCGAGAAATCAACGATGATAACTTTCGCGCGCTCGTTCAGCAGGACCACGACTTTGAGTGTTGATTCCAAGTTTCAGGAGCTAGTCGCTTTCCTCAAACCTACATAGAAAATTAGTGCTCTGCGAGATAAAATTGATACCCAAAATTCAAAATTACTACTCCAGTAGTTTACGAGTTAAACCATACCATTGGTGGGGTGGCGGTAGTCACGGTGTTAAACTTTCATTTGAAGATTTCCCTATTAAAAACTCTGGGATTTCTTCCCAAATTTATACAAAAATTAGTGCTCCTAAAGAAGTTATAGTGACCAAAAATTCAGATTCCCAAATACTAAATGTCCGCATATAACCCGACCAAATTAAGTTGTCAATGGTATTGAGCTGTTTATGAGATAGTACACTCGTGCACATAAATTGATGGATGTCGGAATAGTAATAACAATAGTTCAATATCTATAATTTTTATACAAACTGTGTAGGTACACAGTTTGTATAAAAATACCATGCTCAATACCATTGACAACTTAATTTGGTCGGGTTATATGCGGACATTTAGTATGGAAAAGTAATGAAAGCTTATTTCTCTTAAAATACAACGCTTGGGAATCTGAATTTTTGGTCACTATAACTTCTTTAGCACTAATTTTTGTATAAATTTGGGAAGAAATCACAGTTTTTAATAGGGAAATCTTCAAATGAAAATTTAACACCGTGACTACCGCCACCCCACCAATGGTATGGTATATCTCGTAAACTACTGGAGTAGTAATTTTGAATTTTGGGTATAAATTTTATCTCGCAGAGCACTAATTTTCTATGTAGGTTTGAGGAAAGCCACTAGCTCCTGAAACTTGGAATCAACACTCAAAGTCGTGATCCTGCTGAACGAGCGCGCGAAAGTTATCATCGTTGATTTCTCGGTAAATACAAATGTTTCAGTTCATTTTTTGTTACGAAATGAATCACATTTAAGAGCACTAATTATTTGTATACTTAAAATAGCTGTAGCATGCCTCCTTTTTCGGCGCTCATGGTGGTCCTGCTGAAGGGAGCGTGACTACCGCAGGACCACATTCAAAGTCTATTATCTCGAAAACTACTAAAGCACCAATTCTGTTGTTCGAGCACTAATTAGCACCAATTGAGCACTAATAATTTGCCAAATATGGAAGCGATTGGCGTTGGTGGGGCGGCGTTAGTCACGGACATCAACTTTGGATCTGGTCTGGTCACATAATTGGTGATGAAGAAACCATTTGCTAATGGGTCGGAATTAGATACATTATACATAATTTTTTTTAAATTTTATTTATTTAAAGGGCTCACTCAGTTGCAGAAAGCTCACCATTAACACTTCATTACATAAAGCAGCATTATCGCTAATGAATTCATTACTTTAATGAAGTTGCACAAACAAATTTTAGATGGCATTAGACATTTTTAATGTCACTTTAGTTAAAGAAGACTTTAAACAATATTGCCAGGAACAAATTACCATATTGAACGAAAAGAGTGAACATTTGCGTTCTGATATTATCCGTACGTACAAGTACACCACAATTTTAGCATAAAATATAGTAAATGTAGTTGATTTATGTGTATTCAGTGTACTCTGTGGTTTAGTCTAGTTTAAATAATCTGGTTTAAGGTGTATACGCTAAGGTAGCCCGCGAAATTCAAATTTACCAACGTTTTTTGCAAATTTTATACTTCTGATTCATATTCTAATGATTATAATTCTGTAAAGCCATATTGGTTATGGTCGCGAATCATAATTAGATCAACATACAATGTGTTACTGACCTGCAAATTACAAAAAAGGTAATAAGATTTGAATTTCGTGGGCTACCTTAGCGCATCCCCCTTATTATGTTATATTAATTTTAACATGTATGCAGTCTAGAGCTCCTGCCACACGTGGATATCCATCAATTTCTACGTAGTTCCGTCCGGTCTGGCATTTTAATATAGAGGTGGCTTAATTTTGCTAGTTCACGGGATACTTTTTGGATAAACAAACTGACAAATAACCCGACCCAACCTGTTTCCGACAAACTGTTGATTTATTTATGTTTATTAAATCACCCAATACTTTCTGGAAAGATCCAGTGGCGAAAAATCTCAAAAATATTAAAAGCTGTGTAAGGTCATTAATGGATTTATTTCTTTGCGTCACTGGTTCTAAATCTTAATCAAGTAGGTTACAAATTTGAAGAAATGCCTCCTTGGAAATTCTATACCTTACACGAAACTCTTCTCCATCATGTTTTAAAAATAAATTCACTCGGTCTGGGATTCGACGGCGAGGTACCTAAATCTATTAAATAAGAATCAGATAATGACGAAAGACTGGTTAAAGACATCTTTCAATTACAGAAATGCATTCAAGTACTGTACAAAACACTAATGTTGCTCTTTAATGGATGCTTTTCGGCCCATTAAAATTAAAAAATCTGAAATGTCAAACTTAAAGCTAAACACCTGCTAATGGGCGCTAATGAAGTTACGTGCAACGTAAAAGTGTTTAAAATGGCCGGTTTCATTAGGTTTGACATTTCATTAGTTAAATTTAATGGAGCATTAAAATAAAATAAAAAATGGTTTTGTGCAATGATTTAATGCTACATTAGTGTTTAATGTAGTCTTTAAAATTTAAAGATCGTTTCTGCAACTGAGTGTTATTAGTCCCTTAGCGACCACTCCATATAATTTGCATGAAATAAAAGTCAAAATATCATAAAATTGAATATATTGAGAATTCAATAACCATCAATCTCGCATAAGATTACTAAAGAGGAATGTGGTCATAGAATCACAAATGAATTAAAAACATAGAAAATAATTCTTAAAATTCTACTTTTATCTGCAGAAATAAACACCGTCGGGTTCTCGCCGGGGTTTCATTCCCGCGAAAAACGCCTTTATATCCTCCTCCTTAACAACCTCTTTTCTATCTTTGAAACTCTTGAGGAAGTCGAGTAATTTGTCCCTCATCCTATTGTACTCAGTAAGGGCGTTTATTTGCTGTATCCGGTCTAAAGATGAAAGTGCCTGCATTCCTTTCTCATACTGAGAAGCTCCACCAGCCACATTCTCTTTGCCCAAGCTTTCATAGGCGAATACAGTGTCCTCCAAGTCAGTTAGAAACAGCACTTTCAGATCTTTGTACATTGAAAGACATTCGCCACATGTACACAGCTTTTGGCGGAAGTTAGAAGGCCAGAATGTAGCTCCCTTGTGGAGTCTTTTTACATCTTTGGGTCTCACACATTCTAACTTAGCTTTCTTTGAAGAGAAATCATCTGTTAAATCAGTGCTAAGTTTCCGTTTATGTTCCTTTGCGTTTTCTGTGACATTAGGCACTTCATTATCATCTTTAGAAGGTTCAGTTATGTTTGTGCTATCATTATCGTCACTAGTTTTCAATTCACTGTCAATGACTGTGTCAGAAACTTGAGGTTTTACTTCTACAGTCTCATTTTCGAGTTTGTCTTCATTTACTTTAGTTGCTTCTGTATCATTGACAACTTTATTTTCAGAATCGGTTGTAGGTTCATCAACTTTACTTTCGCTTACTGGCTCATTTTGGGTAGAAATGTCACTCATTTTAACATCTGTATTAGTACTAGGTTTGTCATTGGAGTCAGCAATGTCTTCTGTCTCGTTAGGTACTTCATTATCAAGGTTGTTCTCACCAGCACTCATTTCCACATCAGACTCTTTTGTTTCAACACTGTCAGTAGCTTCCTTACTTTCTGTTGATTCACCAGTAGGTTTTTTAGTTTCTTCTGCAGATTCCTTTTCTTTTACCTCATTAGCTGTTTGTAACAGTTCGTCAATAGCATCCATCACCGAATCTGTCTTCTCCTTGGCATCTTTTTCAGATTGTGATGTGTCTGGTACTTCAATGTTACCAGTAGCGGTTTCATTCGCAACAATGGGTTTTTCTTCAGATTGATCTCCACTTTCATTTGCCGTTTCTTCAGGTGACTCTTCCTTATTTGTTTCAACCTCGTGCTTTTCCTTACTATCTTCAGATTGTCCCATAATTTCTACAGTAGCTTTTTCTTCTATAGCTATAGCTGTTTCTGACCTTTCTTCTGTAGCCGACTTTTCATTACTATCTTCAGATTGTTCCATACTTTCTACAGTAGTTTTTGCTTCTATAGCTGTTTCTGGCGTTTCTTCTGTAGCCGAGTCTGTTTTTTCTTCCGAAGTTGGATTGTCAGCTGTGAGTGCAGTAAGGTCATCTAGAAGTTGTTGCTCCGTTCTCTCACTGCTGTCAGTTTTATTTTCATGTGCATTTTCGCCATCACCATCTTTTTCAATTTTTGATTGTTTACTAATTTGTTCCTGTGTTTCAGTCTGTTCTTTTATTGTTTCATCTTCCTTCTCTGGCTCATTGTCAGTACTTTCCATTTTTTCATCTGTGCTATCTGCTTTTTCTGGTTTTTCATCTGTGCTTTCGGTTTTATTAGGTGATGTCTCATTGTTCTGTTCTGGATCAGCTACAGGTGTATTTTTTGGTGCATCTGATTTATCATCAGATTTTTCTATAGTATCATCGCTTCCTTCTTTTAGATCCTTATCATTATTAGAGTCTTCAGGCTCAGCTGGTGCATCAGTTTTAGATGGTTTAATTGTTTCAGTAGTCTCCATAGATTGTTTTTCTTGCTCTGGTATCTTAATTTCAGTATCTTCAGGTTTTAATTCTGATGACTCAACAGTGCTTACCTCAACCGGTTTTGTTTCCTTATTTGTTTCAGCAGCAACACTTTCATCAACCGTTTTGTTGTCTGTACTCTTCTCCTTGTCCCCATTCATTTCAACATCCCCATTAACAGTGATACTAGTAGTATCAATTTGATTTTCTTCTATGCCATTGACCAATTTCTCCTCTGAATCCCCATTGCAAAGGCTATTATTAGCACACGTAGCATCACCATTAACAGTTACAATATCCACATCTCCTGCCTCAACAGTAACTGCAAAGATACTGTAATCATGTAGGAACTTATTCTTCTCCATACAATTCTTGCAGATCATTTCAGAGTATTGATCATTGGCAGGTACAACAGCTTCTAGATGTGATGCATGGAGCCAGTCCTCGCAGATGATGCACTGGATCATGTCATCCTCAATTGATGAGTCTGGGTCTGGGTAGGGGCGTTGGCAAGTGCAGTAGAGTCCACTAAAGTTCTGGTTATAAATATTGTCATCATTGAGTTCAGTTTTGTCCGAGGTGAATTGGCAAGGGTGGGAGTTGAACTTCAGGTTGCCACAATCACATCTGAAGTTTCTTTTAGTGTACAGCTCAATGAGTTCATGGTTCTCATGACAATTTAAGCTGCATGCGAGACATACTCCAGCTCGCTTCGTTGGGTCCACCTTAGCCTCGGTGCAGCATGTGAGGCAAGCATACAGAGCTTGTCTTTTTATATAGCCCTGTAAACAAAACAAATGATTTAAGTTAGCCTGTGTGCAAGTAGCTTGCCATGGTCCCTGTTACGAGTAACAGAATAGGTAAAAGAAACTAAATGAATCAGAAAACTAATAGCTCAGAAGTATAATTATGTGGATCAGTAATAAATAATTTTACTTTAAAAATGATTACTTTCGCTTATATTTATATATAAAAGTCTGAATAGAACATCTTATTGGTCAAGTAATGGTCACAAGGTTGACATTTTTATAACAATGCAGAAATGAGAACAGCACATAAATGTTATGTACACATCATGGTTTTAAGAGATTAAATTGAAGTGTGTCAGTGTTATTTTATTAACATACTTTAAATTATATTCTTCTATGACGTATTTAACGCTAGTCTTCACAAATATAACATAACCAAGTTATGAAGACTTTGATGAACATGAACATTTCAACTTGTTTATTAACATGTACCTAAGTCAAGAATGCTGACTTCATACAATTGTAGTTATAACCTCTTCAAATAAAAAGAAGAAAGTAAGTAGTTATTATAGATTCCAACCTACATCAATTTACAGTATGTTTGATTATCATAAATCATGTTCTTGAAACAACCCATTTTGTTTAAAGCAAAGTCTGAAGATGTGTTGACTAAATTATTGACGGCAAATATTTTGACTGAATTCAATGGAGTGATTATGTTTTGATAAATACAAGACTACATTAATATCTTTAAGATCTCAAAAATGATTTCTTATATAAAACAGGAAACATATTTATTGCATTCTACATAAATTTGGGTAGTAAAGTAAAGGCCATACTGTAATACTCTCTCAAGCATTACTTAAAACTAGTCTCAACCAATCAAATGGCTTTAAACGTGTTTTAAGTAATGCTTGAGTTTTGAGTAAGGTTTTGTAATGCGGGTCGGTTTAATCACACATTTGAGTTCCTTTGTATTCCTAAGCATACTGCTTTCGTATTGCAAGCGCGTTGTAAGGATCTATTACGTGTGTAAGGTTTTCAAGTTTAGTAAAAGCCAGGTTTAAGGATAGCAAGTTGCTCAATAGAGTAATTAGACAGAATTTAGGGTGTAATAGCGAGAAATAATTCCGTTGCAACGTCAATTTCCCTACGCCATGTTTGTAAAATTCTATGAGTTTTTAAGACAAAAGGAAGGCTTGTCTACCTTGGAATAAGTGCAGTTCTTGTCGTCAGACGCTCCTAGAACAGCGTTGGCATCTTCTTCAAAGTCCTGTTGCTCTTGCAAAACATCCATCATCGTTACAACTTTGTCCCCATCACATTCCGCCATTTCGGCGTCTTCGGCGATATTGACGCCGTCTGAAGCCATTGTTACACTTCAAGAAGATAACTGAGAGCTATTTAACTGAGGTGAAAGAATAACACGAAAATTGCCAAAAAAAAGCCGATTTTATCGACAAGTGAACCGACCCACCGGCGAACGCATCAACGGAAAACGGATAATAGCTGACGTTTGTCAATGTTGCTAGTTGTTCCAAAAACAGATTAAAAAACAGTATGACTGTGTGTTAACTTTTATTTTCAAATGGCAACATATTATAGAAAAAAGTTTGCATTAGAATGAAAACAAAAATTATAATAATGAGGATAAAAACTGCCACTTGGTCACTTAGTACGTTCTTTGCATCGATAAGACATCGAGATCGCTAAGGTTTGCATTTTTTTCGATCTTGTTAACGAATTTGGAAGTACGTAACACGCGACGGTAAGATTTGTCGTGGGCCGGGCTGAGGACGTCCACAGACAACACAACTCCAGTCTTCAATAAAAACATAGGTCAACAAACACAAAATAACATATAAGTTATAACTTATAAGTAAAGGCTTCTATATACCAGCGCGACTTGTCGCGCGACGCGACACGGCACAAAGGCCCTGCGTGTCGCGGGACGAGCGGTGCCTTTGTCGCGCGTCGCGTCGCGCGACAAGTTGCCCCGGTATGTAGAAGCCTTAAATTGTAAAGCATTCATAATTTATTGACTTTTCCACTACAGCTGCTTTTTTGCCAGTGGTACGCTTCCCTTGTCCTTATCTCGTTTTTTAATGGTACAGACGCCAGCACATCAAGCTACTACAATCTGTCAAATTTCTTTAATAGATTTTCAACTTTATCCCTACAGCATAAGGTTCAAGGTTGATTGGGAAAATTTGACAGTTTCGGGTAGCTTGACCTGCTGGCTTCTGTACACTCAGTCGCATACATATTTGTGGTAATAAATTATAAACTCCTTGGTCAATATTGAACGAGATAAGTAAAGATGAAACTGAGTTGTCTGGATTCATTATGTCATGTAATCAATATGTTGAATTTTGTTAAATAAAACCTAAATACTCAATGATAATTTTAGTTCATGGGAGAGCCGCACTTACGGCGCACGGCGCGGCAGTAGGCACAGAGTACATTTTGTTTAAAAGGAGGCAGTAGGCCTCTAAAGCTCTAAGTAAATCTTTTTGAAGTTTTTGCCAGTCAGCATTTCTGTAATTCTTAATAATAATGAGGAGCGTAGCAGGTGGCGTTCTATATAAATAAAAGTCAACCAAAGGGCATAAATGAAACTGGAAATATTTAGTAAAATACTATATTATTAGTAGAAAATACATATAATATATCAAACGACAATAACATTAAAGCAGAAAAGGTACATCTAAATTCTTACGACCATGACCTATGTAAAGAAAACCAGCCTCAGGGGTTCTCACTTTATGGAAGTACATCATTCCGGGCCAGTAAAGACTTTTTAAATACGCCAATGACCCGTTCTGTTCCAACGAAAGGTTCCAACAGCCACTTGGAATGTCCTGATCGATAGTATCAAGAAAGTCCATACTATAGTTGTAATCTTGTCTTGTTAGTAGGTTGGTGTTCCAGCGGTGTTGAGCGGGTCTGATGTGTAGGTAGGACTTCAATAACTTCGCTTCAGAAGCATTCAACCCGTAATAATTGGGGTTTATAACGACAGTACCATTCGGCTGCTTGATCAACTGTCCTCGAGCGCATATTTCAGCTTCGTCACATATGTTGCTGACTGTGGCAGCCAAACGGCATTCCTCCTTCATGATCTTGCATCTTTCGGGATTATTTTCCTCTAAAGCTTCGTCCATGACCTTTATTTTTAGAGATGGATCCCCTCTAAACGGGAAGGTTGTCAATAAAGACAGTTGTTTGTACTTCTTTTTCGCTCTAGGCAGTAGGCCCCAGAACTTGAAGTCTGTGGTGTAAAAATATTTTCGATCTGTTATAGCATCGGTGTTGACGCCAACGGCAATGTGGTAGTCAAAATCTACGGCGTACATCTGCCCCCAGTATTGTATGTGTAGGAAGTGATTCTCATTTTGTAACAAAGTCAAAGAATTTTGGAGTACAGATATTAATTCATTGGTCATCATCATACCGTTTACGTTTATGTATTCCTGGTATTCCCAAAGCTTGTGGATATTCATTTTCAATATTTTTTGGTACTTATTCCCAAATAATATAATAATACTATGAATGGTTATAA
Organism: Tiliacea aurago; assembly: GCA_948098905.1. NCBI lineage: Eukaryota > Metazoa > Arthropoda > Insecta > Lepidoptera > Noctuidae > Tiliacea > Tiliacea aurago. Next base: position 1,194,979 of record OX402583.1, on the reverse strand, counting down.
TTAATGGTTAAAAATTACTTAAACTGACACGTGCGCGCGTTACGTGTAGGTACTTGACAGGTCAGTTCAATTTATTTTTAAATCAGTGTGGCTGCTTCACTTTTTTAGAATACCTAGTTTGTAAGTATTTGATAGGGGAGAAAGGAGTAATCGTAGCGGGCAGTTGTGGTCACGGTCATAACATTCAAACGAAAGAGTGTAGGCAAACGAATATGAACCTTAGGGACTCTTACCTACATCTCGTTTGTAAGGAAAGACTGCCGGACGATTTCGCGCGCTGTGTATCTTATTTTACGAAAGCACAAAATAAGGGGTGAGTAGATTATATTTTATTACGATTAACTTGTATAATGTGTGACTATTAACTAATGTAATGGCAACATTTTTATTTTAATAGTATAGTGTGGCAACCCACTTCTCATATAATGCTGGTCAAAGCAAAGTCCCCATCATAGAGTATAGTAATAGATTGGGAAGTCCCCATCTTGTACGACGGAAAATAAAACAAGCAATATTTTTATTCCAACCTTTTATTTCGCTTCAATCCACTGCTTTAAATCACCACAAAAAATTCTTAAAACTATTATTTAGACGTCACTATTCAAGTTAGTAATGAAGACTGATATTGTATAATCATAAAATAAAATTTTGATTTTATCTCAAGGATAGCTGAAGCCCAGTCAGTGTGTGATATAGTTTGCTAAATAATAGGAAAAAATACATTCATCACTGGGTTTTAAAAAAAAAATAGGTTTTGTCAACATTATTTTTCTGCTATACATATTATGTATTGAAGTTAAAAAAGTGCTTCCCCCACATGCAAGTAGACCATAAATTAAAATGTTGATTATATTTTTTAATTTTCAATGTAAAGTAGTGTCTTGTAAAATGATGAACAAATGGCTTATTCCCAGGAGCTCCAAATCTATTGTTCTCCAAACAATTTCTCTCCATACATTGATTCCCAAGAGCTCCATAATTTTATTAGTTAAATAATAAAATACTAAAATTGTTCCCAGCGGCTCCAAACCAAATTGCGTAAGGTCAACAAAACAAAAATTTCTAATATGAATGTTATAATGTCGTGGTAAATACTTTCAGTACATAATTATGCAGTCACAAATCAATCTTATGCTAAGTAAGTATTTTTAAACAGTATGTAACAAAAACCCTGTTCTTCCTTTTAGGACCTACATGTAACTACAAGCACAACATTGGTGGAATTATAATTTAAAAAAATTAAGCATCAGCTAGAGAAGTCAAAATCAAGGAATTAAAGTGGAAAGAAATCAGTTACACACATGGACGCGTCTATGGTTACACATTACAAATATTAATAATTAAATATTTGGACTTCTTGGCGGGAAAGTGAAGCGTCATGTTCAGCAGTTTGTTTAATTTTCCAAAATTTGTGTTTAGCCGAATATTAATGTGTAATAATGGTGGATTATTAACCATTAAGTGTTTGTGAACGTGCATTAGTGTAGGCAAATGAAACAAAACGGTGCAACTTCGCTTCAAGTTCTCTCAAGAAGTCCGCGTGAGGACTCAGTAAAGTGCCACATCTTTACTGAAACTCAAGGGGAGTGGGCGGGGATATCATCATCATGCATTTATAATTCATTTCATCAATATTTTAAACAAGAACTAAAACTTGACATTGGCTAAATGCACAAACCGTGCGAAGCCAGAAGGAAAAAAAAAAAAAAAATAAATATTTATTTTAATTATTTTTGTTGAACAGTTTTTATATAAATGACTTGCTTTAATACGTATATACTTATACCGATTCTTAAAACATAAGTAGAAGGAACAACAAGGTTTTTGTTACATATTGTTTATTGTAAAATTGAAAACAATCATCTCAAAATGCACTTTCTTTCATCACAAACTGACTTTATGTCACACAATATGAAGTTGAAGAATTAAAAGTTACAGTTTTCTCTTGACCTTAATCTATTTTAAAATAAAAAAACAAAATACAATTAAGAATCTCAGTTTCTGATATCACAAATTAACCCTATGCAATATTAAAATTTTAAAGTATAAAGGCTTCACTAAAAATAAATAATCAACAAATTCAACTCAATCTTCTGAAAGACTATCTTTCAAATAGGAAGCAGAGGGTTAGACTGGGGCAATAAAGCAGTGATGATACAGTGGTATCATATGGCGTGCCTCAGGGTAGCGTTTTGGGTCCCAGCCTATTCCTAATATATATTAATGATTTATGTAACATGAATTTATATAACGCTAAAATCTTTTCTTATGCTGATGATACAGCTATTGTATTTTATGGAAATTCCTGGGATGATGTTAAGCAGAGTGCTTCCACAGGTATGGCTCAAATTGCTAAATGGCTAAATAACAACTTACTTACATTGAACACCTCAAAAACAAATTACATATGTTTCACTATCAGCAATCGTACACAACCTAAGAATGATTTTACTATCAAAGTTCACGTATGTGGCGACCCTCAAAACCAAAACTGTACGTGTTCTATTTCAACCAAGGTCTCACAGACCAAATATTTAGGTGTTATTCTTGACCAGAGGTTATCCTGGTACCCCCATATAGAACAGGTCGTAAAAAGGGTTACAAATTTGAGCTGGATATTCAGAACACTAAGACACATTGTTCCATCTAGGTCTAGCAATGACTCTTCTAGAAACCTACTAAAGGAAATTTATGTCGCTTTGGTGCAATCTGTCTTAGTGTATTGTATTCCTGTATGGGGGGGGGGGGCGCAGCTAAGCCCAAATTTGTAGAAGTAGAACGAGCTCAAAGAGCTCTAATCAAAATTATGCATTTTAAGAGAACAAGGTATCCCACCCATAGACAGTGAGAAAATTATATATTGCTCAAATTGTATTGAAAAAACACAAGACACTACCTTATGATTCTGGTAATCTACCAAAAAGAAGGAAAGATCTTGTGGCGCATATTCCACAAACTAAAACCAGTTTTTCTAGTATGCAATATGACAGACGTGCATCCCACCTGTATAACAAATTAAACAAAGAACTACATTTATACACCAAAAAATATTACGAATGCAAAAAACTTTTAACTAAATCGATTAAACTACTTACATACGAGGAAACCGAGGACCTCTTGCAGCACGCATCGTAACTCTGTCATCCACTCGAACACCCACTCACAAAAACACATACACTCCACACTCACTCACACACATACACCCTACTCACTTATCTCACAAAACACGCATGCCTCTACTTTATAAAAGTTAAATATAAGATTTTGATTAGCTCCACACAGCAGCGTTACATTTTTTGCTTTTATCAATTTTTATTCTTATTAATGTTAATTCAAAATTTGGCATATCTTTTTCTTTGTAAAATTATTTTGAATTGTTTTCTTAAGACAATAAGATTCTAAATTGTTGGTACACCACGTAACTTTAAGCTACAGAAGAGCGAAGTGTCCTAACACAGGCAATTTTTGTCTAAAAGGTCACTTCAACCACTAGATTGATGGAGGAGAGTTGAGGAAGAGGGCGCTGCAGTGCGCAAGTAAACATTAGCTCTGTGTATTTTTTACGCTTAAAAATAGATACAGTGTTTTTATCGTAACAAAAAGTAAATAAAAGTGGAAAGTTAAAAAACGAACAGTGATAAAAGTTATAGTGTATTAAAATCTAACAAGAAAAGTGAAGAAATATTCAATCTAAAAACTATTTCAACGTCTACCGACCAAAATTTAAACTTGTACTACGAATTTGCTGGAAAAAGTAGTTTAAGTGAAAATAACTCCTGTCGAATTGAAAAGGAAATAAATTGCAAAGCATCCCGAACAGGTGAGAAACAGATTATTGAATACCTAAGTGGATAATTAATATTGAAAAACAATAGAAAGTAAAATCTCCATTCAAACAGCTCCATCTAGCGTCAAATAGCGAAAGCACTATCGTTATATTGACAGATATCAACGCTCAGCTACTTGAGTTCGACGCTATTACACACATTTCACACTAGAGGGCGCTATTATAAATATCTTCAGATGTCATCTACGGCTGTGTGTGCAGGATGTCAACAAAACCCACCAGACATGGAAATGCTTGCCTGTTGTATTTGTCATGATAAATATGATCTAGAATGTGCGAACACGACAGTTGATCTCTTCAAGAGCATGACGCCAGAGCATAAAACATCATGGAAATGTCAGGCATGCCGCTGCAAGGCTCCGAAAACCGGCAATATAGACACTCCTATACGATCTCAAGACTACAAAAGAACTAATCTGACAAATTCCCCCCTAGAAAATACTACCAACAATAATATTACCATCAGAAAGAAGACTACTAATTTCAACAATGATAGTACAATATCAGAAAACTCGTGCTTTCTCGGTGATACAATCCACCAAGAAGATACGGATGTTAATTTAAACGCGGGTATACAAGCGGCCTTTTCACTAGAAAATTTGAGCGAAATTATTATACAGCGTTTAAAAGAAAATAATACATTTATAATAACAGAACTACAAAATACAATTGAAGTTGAAATAAATAAAGCAATTACTAAGCTCAAAGAGGATATTAAAGGAAAAACCGACTTCTTATATAAACAAAATGATAAAACAACTCATGAAATAGAAGAAATAAACAAAAAAATAGAAAAGCTGAGCAAAGAAAATGAATCCCTGAAAAACGAAATACAAAATATGAAGCATCTATCACCAACTCCAGAAATTAAAAATATTGAAAACTACTCCAAGAAAATAGTAATCTATGGTTTCTCCGAATACTACAATGAGTCTGACTACGAACTGCACAGCAGATTGATCGAAATGTTTTATGAAATTCTGCATGTGGACTTAAACGGATATATAGAAGAAACAAATCGTATAGGAAGATTTACCATGAAAAGCAGACCCCTAGTTATTGAGCTTCTAAGCAAGAAAATGGCTAGGTACATTGTTGAGAACAGTCACTATTTCCAAGGAACTAGCATACATGTGTCCGAATTTCTAAATGAAAATGAACGAAAAGAAAGAAAATTAGTGCGTGAGGAAATGCTAAGAGCACGAAAAAATGGACAATATGCAGTAATACGAAATAACAAATTATTTATAAATGGGAAACGGATATTAACTAGAGAAGAGGCGACCAGAGATACGACATTCCGAAAAAGCGCCAAACCTAGCGAGCAAATAAACAACGACGACAAAACCCTCACTACACAACATTATAAACCAAATAATAACGAATATACTAAAAATAATACTTTTCGAAACCACAGAACAACATTTTAAAATTTTATATCAAAACATACAAAGCATCTATAACAAACAACATCTACTTGAAGCCTTCATCCATGAAAAAACAATGTATAACGCTATATGCCTATGTGAGACTTGGCTATCACTGGACAAATTAAGTAACTTACAGTTTAGCGGCTACAAAATTGCAGCATCTTACTGTCGCCGTACTCGAGGAGGGGGTGGCGTCTGTATATTGTTGCAAAACCATTTCGAGTACAAAGAAATTTGTGATATTAGTAATATGTCTGTTGAGTATTGTATAGAATTATGTGCAATAGAATTACCTAATGAGAATGTTCTTATAGTTACAATTTATTGGAATAGAAGAGAGGAAGAAGTATTTACTCGCAAATTAAAAGAAATGATGTATTATATTAATAGAAAATATTTAAGCTATAACGTGATATTAGGAGGAGATTTAAATATAAATATATTAGACAGCTGTTTAAAAACTAACTTGTTCTTAGATCTAATGTTGGAACATAAATTCATACAACATATCAAAGTCCCCACACGTATTTCACAAACTACTTCAACATGCTTAGACTTAATTTTTACTAATTTTAATTATAGACATACTTATACCACCGTAGAAGAATTAGGTTTCTCAGACCACTGTGCAACCATCTTTCACATGAAATTACTTAGCGACAGCAATAAAAAAACAAACTGGTTCGTGAAAAAAAGATTATATAATACCCAAAATGTAAAAAACTTTAAATCAGAATTAAAAAATCAAAATTGGAATGAAATAATACAATCAAATAAAAATATGGATGAAAACTACAATGCGTTTAATAATATATTAAATAAAATCTTAAATGTGTGTATTCCGCTTCAAAAAATAAAAATAAAAACGATATTTAAGAAGTACTGGCTAACTAAGGGTATTAAATTATCTTGCAAAAACAAAAGACTACTTAAAATACTTACCATTAAAACAAACAATCCCATATTATCAAAATATTATAAAAAATACGAGAAAACCCTAAAGCAATCTGTAGTGACAGCAAAAAAACTACAATATATAAATAAAATAAAAAAGTCAACAAATAAAGTAAAAACTATGTGGAATATAATAAACGAAAGAACAAATAAATCAATAAAAAACGAAAAAATTAACATAAAATTACATAAAAATGAAACCTTGATAACTGAACCTAAGCAAATAGCAAATATCTTCAACGACTTCTTTGCTTCTATTGGGGAAAAAACCTCACTAGCAAAAGGCGCCCCTGTTATGTGCCCCACAGAGAACACGATGTTTCTCAGCCCTGTCGATCCCTATGAAGTAAATAAAATAATAAAACAATTAAAAAGTAAAAAGAGCTATGGAGTAGACGAACTTCCCCCATTTCTACTTAAGCAATGTGCAGACGAACTAACCCTACCATTTTATAAATTAATTAACCAATCGTTTGATGAGGGAACCTTTCCCAATCAACTTAAAAACTCACTGATAAAACCCATTTATAAGAAAAATTCTAAAACCGACCCTAATAACTATCGCCCTATCGCGCTGTTACCAACTGCGTCTAAAATCTTTGAGAAGGCAATGTGTGACCGCGTATACTCTTTTTGTGAAAAATATAAAATACTGGACGACTGCCAGAACGGTTTCCGTAAAAATAGATCTACAACGTTAGCAGTCTATAAATACGTACAAGAGGCTCTATCTATTATTAATAAGAAAAACTACGCCATAGGTATGCTCCTCGATATGACCAAAGCCTATGATAAGGTTCAATTTAAAATACTATTAGATAAGTTACATGGGATAGGAATACGAGGAAAAGCTCATGAATGGTTTGCATCATACCTAAAGGATAGAGAACAACTAGTACAAATTGAACATTTTGATAAAAACACAAATGAAATAATTAGAATAAGATCCGACAGAAAACCAGTTAACGCGTCAATTCCCCAAGGGAGTGTAATAGGTTGCCTTTTATTTCTTATCTATATAAACGACCTTCCCAAAATTATAAACGGACCATGTGTTCTATTTGCGGATGATATATCTCTGCTCACCTCATGCCAGAACAATGACAATATAAACGACAAATTAAACTCCCTTCTTTCTACAGTTGTAAACTGGATGGATAACCATAATCTAGAAATTAACTTCACTAAAACAAAATTAATTACTTTTCATCCCCATCAAAAATCCCCATTAAAACTAAATTTCACTTTTAATAAAGAAAAACTGGAACAAGTAAATGAATTTACTCTCCTCGGTTTGTCTATAGATACCCACATAAATTGGAAATCCCATATACAGAAAATAAGAGCAAAATTATCAAAATTTTCATACGCCCTACGCGAAATTAAAAAAACTACCAACCTGCAAACTGCACTTGTCACTTACTACGCATATGCCCAGGCATGGCTCAGCTATGGGATTATGTTGTGGGGAAACAGTACAGACTCACAAACCACATTTATTTTACAAAAGAAGTTAATTAGAATAATCACCAACATAGATCAAACAGATAGCTGCAAACCACACTTCCGAAAACACAAAATACTCACACTTCCCTGTTTATATATTTATGAATTATGTAAGTTTGTCAGAAAACACCCACATTTTTACACCACTTGCGAAGAAACACAAACAAAATACAATTTTCGACACAACAAAAACAAAATAAACATACCTCAATCCCGACTCAAAATGCACTCAACTAGTCCTTTAGTTATGTCTATAAAAATGTATAATAAATTGCCAAATGACATTAGAGAAATTACCAAAACAAATGTATTTATTAATAAATTGAAACAATTTCTGGAATCCAAGTCATACTACTCAGTAAATGAGTTTTTAGATGACAAAACTATTGCAAAATATAATTAATTCTCCATAAAAACCAAACATTATGAAATCTATATAAATAAATAGGATTATAGAAAATCAAATAAAAATATGAATACATAAATAAAAATGAACATACTTCTAATAATAATAACTAATAATAATAATTTCATAAAAATTACCTACATTATTCGCAAAAACAAAAATAACTAATATACTTACTATACCTGTATACACAAACCTAATAATATATATATATACACCTACACATAATAATTATGCACCCAACTAAACACATATTAATAATTTATAATAATAATGAATTGCTTGAATTTTATTGTTACTTTAGCCCTCTTCCTCTCTCCTAATGTTTGCTGTGCCCGACAGGGTCCATATTGATCTTTTACTTTTTTTTATACCATCTATAAATACATATGGAATGCAATAAAGAATTGAGAATTGAGAATTGATAGATGTAGTACATAACTTGTGAAAGAAAATAAATTATTTGTATTATATGTATTTGCTAACTAATTTTAATTGACAATTATGTAAATATATTTTTCATAATTTTGCTAATTCCCTGATTGTCTCCCCAATATCTATATCTTATTGTCTGAATTTTCAGCGCAACGATATTTTACGAATTCGCATAAACAGGCATCAATTGCAAGGGCGCAAGGTCAACTATCCTATTTTGCTATTGTAGATGGACAGTGCGGTAGGGCGAGGGAGCCCACCGTACGGGAGGTTCTTATGTTACTCCGGTAATTTGTTTGTTGAAGCATAAATTGATTTTATTGACATTTTTTTTGCAATTTGTACTTCATCTTTTTTGGAGCTCATGGGAAAGATTTTATTTATTATTATTATATTGCTTTTTTATTTTGGAGCCGCCGGGAATGACATTTTGGAGCGCCTGGGAATAAGCCGAACAAATGTCAGTCTCGCGTCATTTTTCGGAAAACTTGTTGCGGGTATTAGTGATTTTCCATGAATAATTAATGTATTTGAACATCCTTTCCGCTACATGCAAAACAAAGAACTCGACATTTCAAATCACAAATAATTTTGTTTAAATTCTTTGTCCCTTTCTCACAACCAATGAACAAAATTGATCAAAATCGTCCCCATAACAAATTATTTTACTACCGTAAAACCTGGCAACTTTGCCCTATAATTCAGTTTTTTTTTGCATTAGTTAAGTTATTTTCGAATGCGTTAGTCGTTGTCATATTGTGTTTGTACCACACAATACTATATGTTCATTACTCGATATTTATTACTAGAAATATCCAGAAATATGTATGCATGTTAGTAAAAAAAACAAAGTTATGTGTTGGGTAAAAAATCATATGCTTCTGGCAACTTTGCCAACTTTGAATATTTCTAATATTATAAACCGTATCATTTCCAATATTATAAAAATGCCAGAATATAAATACAAGGCAATGCAGTATTGTATCAAATTATGAGATGAATAAACATATTCCTTGTCCTTCAAAATTGACTGGGCAAAGTCAAAACGCCACCTAGAACATTTTTCTTAAAATAATGATCAATATCCAGGGGGCCTAAAATGGACGCTTTGGCAGAATTATAATATGATCTGCGTACAGACGCACATCAAGCTACTACAATCTGTCAAATTTCTTTAATAGATTTGCAACTTTATCCCTACAGCATAAGGTTCAAGGTTGATTGGGAATATTTTACAGTTTCGGGTAGTTTGACCTGCTGGCGTCTGTACAATTCGTATCCCGCAATTCTTCCGTTTGACAGTTTTGTATGGAGTTTCGTAAAATGGTCCACATATTAAGAATTGCTTGAAGTCTAATGTCAAATAGTAGTTGGAATTGCTTGAAGTCTAATGTCAAATAGTAGCTGTCAAACAGATGAATTGCGGGATAGTGCGGGATGTATGAATTGTACACACATCTTGATATGATTCTGGCAAAGCGTCCATTTTAGGCCCCCTTGCCATGCTCTGCACAAACAAATGCACGGTATGACCATCCTTCTGGATAGGTAGGTGCTAGAATAAAATAAAACTAAGCAACACTCAGTTTCTGAAAGGAAGACGTTCGGGTGCGCCAAAGTTCACCTAAATTTTCAACTCCGATTATTGGAAATCCGAAAATGTTCTTCCTAACATTTTTTATCCTAACAATCACAATTCCTAACTACTCTGTCTCTAATGTTCATAATTCCGAAGCATTCAACTTCATAATGTCAGTAGCAATAAACATCTATTATACTTTTATTTGTTTTCCTATATTTTCTCAACATAACCTTCTTTTACACTATTATTCAAAGTCATATTTTGATTTTATTTATAGCGGTGTGTACCTGCAAAGATATCCATAGGTTAGGTTAGGTTAGAACTGTGAGCTGCCGGCTGTGGTCGAGTCGATGGCCGGCAGTGAGGAGTCCTGGGACGCGGTGGTGTCCTTCTGCGAAACAGTCGTGTCGCAGAAGGAGGCTGCGGAAAGGGAGCGGGAGATCTTGTCCGCTCACCCGGCCCGCAGCAGGCGCACCGGGTGTCGGCGGAGGGCCGATAACGCCCTCTTCCAGCCCCCATAAATGGGTCGGCGGACTTGGGGACGTCCGCCGCCCCCTATCACATTGGACCCGAGGTGGCGGCGCGTAGTGTTGCGGCGCGCCCCTATCAGACGTCGCGGGGGGGGTCAGACACCCCCCCCCCTAGACTTAAGGTGGCCCGCAGAGGCGGGCCGGCACTAGCCGGGGATCGCGGAAGTAATAATAAATCCCAAGATCCCCGGTGCAAGTGAGGGAGGGGAACACTGGGGTGGTTTTTAGTCAGTAAGAGTCTGACAGACCCCTCCGTCCGCCCCAGGGCGGAGGACATCCATGAGGATTTTCCACCCCGTGAACAAAAAAAAAAAAAAAAGGTTAGAACTGTGACCGAAATTTTTCTAAGTATTTTTTTCATAGTGCCCCCAAGACGACACTCCGACCTGAATTTTATTCATTTAAGACAAAAATCAGTGAAACGACCTTTAATCATTCTAAACAGTTGGTTTTTTAGACATAATTATCTCAGGTCTAGTTATAGTTTTAGGGATAAAAGCGTTATGATATAAAACAATAGCCGCCTTATTACAAAACAAGATTTATATTTTGACATGGCTTAAACCATGGAGCCAGTTTTTGTAATAAGAACGTAACAGTGATTGAAATACCGTTCTTTATACAAAACTGAAAACTTAGTTCGGTACTAAGTTGTCAATTTTGTGTTAAGGAACTTTACCATAGTCGGAATAAAGTTCGAAATTCAATAATGGCTCCATGTTTTAAACCTGGGTCTGAAGATAAACCTTGTTTTGTAATAAGGGGGTAGGAGTTTAAATATATTTACAATAATGATATTATGAATTACAATTTTCGGAAACATGAGTGATAAGAACATCGCCGGTAGCACTACAAATAGTATGAATGAAAACTTTAGGATGAAACATTTTAGGAAGAGTGATCATTCGGATTATAAATCATTAGGAAGAACAATTTCGGGTAAAGAACTTTAGGTGAGCCAATATGGACCCAAGACGCTCGACGGTCTAGCTAATTTTATCTGCTGTGTGAGGACTAAAATAACAACAGCCAATCAAATGCCTTGAAATAAGTTTGACGGCCCGTTAGCGAATTTTTGTGTTGCTGCCCCAGTAAACTCTAATTTGCTGATGCTACCATCCAGTTAGCTGGTAGCATCAGCAAATTAGAGTTTACTGAAAATAATCGGACTTACATGATGTTATTTCGTGTTAGAGCTCAACTACTAAGAATTAATTAATGTATGTATTATAGGCATATTTAAATAATATAATATTTATTATATATATTTTTTTTAATTTATGGTTGAGTTACAGTAATACCTCCTATTCAAAAATGAATTAAGGCCCGGAAAATTGCTCTCCCTTGCAGATATGTAAATCAGAAATACGCCACCTAATATAAAAACACCAACAGATATCTTTTTTCACTGCTAGTAAACTTTAACCCACAAGGGACGCAGTAAAAGGATATTTTCTTCTCGTATGACAATTACCGACATCAAATATTTGCTGGCCCTCTGTCGGTCGTAATACGTAACTTGACCGCAACAATTCCCAGTATAAAAAGACCTCATCTATCGAACATTTTGTTGCTAACGGAAGCTCAAGTTAAAACCAGTGTACAATTTTCTTACTTTTGCAGATTACGGGTGATCATGTTGCTTGTTTGTAGACTCACGGGCGACATTTCCAAGAAAATATTGCGAGAGATAAGTAAAATAGTGATTTATTGATAGCTGAATATTTTTTGTACCTTGATAGTAGGACTGCACTTGATAATATCTTTAGTTTCAAATGTGTAATTACGATTATTAAAAATAGATGGCGTTAATAGGCTTCAGAATAATGAATATTCGCTTATCTGCCTGGTTATGAGTAATAAATATTAGAAGTGAAATTATTTATGTAACCGTATCAGTAACAACGTAAATGGTGTTAGAGAAAAAACATAAATTTGTTTAGCTACTCGCTACTAGATGGCGCTGTTAGTCATGTTATAGCACTAATGGTACTTGGGAATAAAATAAATATATATGTTTATGCTTTTCATGTTTTCTTATTATATTAAGAATTGCAAATTTGCAATTAGTTTTTTTTCTTTTTATCCTTATTTATTTAAGGGATTTTTGTACACTTAAGCGACGATGCCAATCCCATCGTGCTCTTACAAATAATAACTTACTAAACTAAATTAAGTAACTAATCCTAGTCGCACAAAACTTATAACTTACTCTAATTTAATTAAAAAGTATATAATATTTTTGCTGCATCAGAAGTATGCTTAGTTAAAATACCATGGAAAATGCCAACATTCGTTACCGACAATTTCAACGAATTCAGAAGTGCGTTTCTTTTGTTAGTATACCGGACACATTCCACCAACACATGGCGTGCATCCTCTATTTTACCACACACCTCACCGTTAGGAGAGTCCGATTTCCGCATGAGGTAATCAAAGTTGTTTAGTGGAATATGTCTGGGGGTCTAAAATGGACGCTTTGGCAGAATCATTATATGATCTGCGTAAAATTCATATCCTATCCATTCACCTGTTTGACAGTTTTGTATGGAGTTTCGTAAAATGGTCCACAAATTATGAATTGATATATTGAAGTCTAATGTCAAATAGCAGCTGTCAAACAGATGAATTGCGGGATGTATGAATTTTACACAGATCATAATATGATTCTGCCAAAGCGTCCATTTTAGGCCCCCTGACCTCAAACGATGCGCAGCAACAATTTGAAAGCGACTCAGTTTCGACCCGGAGAACCAAGGTATATGAGGAGGAGGCTCACTCTGTATAGGTACATTTATACCTGGGTGCCTGAAATGGACGCTTGGGCAGAATCATAATAATTATTGCCTACAATTCATACATCCCGCAATTCATCTGTTTGACAGCTGCTATTTAACATTAGACTTCACCATAGCAGTTCATAATTTGTGGACCATTTTACGAAACTCCATACAAAACTGTCACAATATGCTGCGCCTACTCCATCTAGTGTTTTGGACCCATCTGTGTATATGACATGCCAACCAGTGTATCTTTCCCGTAGTTCATTAAGGGTATTAAATACTTTAGGGAATAAATGTCATAATGTGATTTTGAAGCAGTAACGCTAACTAAATTAATAACTAAGTTTACATGTAGTTGTGTGCGTAGAATAGAATAGAATAGAATATTCTTTATTATGTACACCATAAAAGTACCTAGTTCTCAAGACAACTTTTAAAGCAGGATTTAGGTATTCCATAATTGTCTGGCATTTCTGGTAAAGATAACTTAAGAAGAGCGGGTTTGGATGATCCTTTTAGAATAGACTAGGGAATGCAGTTATCCGGGCCATTTTACTATCCTGATGGATTCGGATACTATATTTGTTTTTTTTTAAATTCTTATACTTCCGGAACACTATCCGGATAAATCCGGATAAAATGGATATTTTGGATACCACTGTTAAAAGGGTAAATCAAATTAATATAAGTTTCCAATCGAAATTTTTAGTACCAAAACTCTCCAACAATTAGGTAATTATACCTAAGTTACTAATTTAAAAACGTTTTTATATCAACAAGACTGGAAGCCGACCCCAACATAGATGCGAAAAGGCAGATGATGGAATGTTCAAAGGGATATCTTCTTTAATATAATAAATCACTTTAAAAAGTTCCAAATATACTTACATATTTAAAGAAAACAATGAAATAAAACTTCACAAGTTAGTAATATACTATAATTCATTGTTTTCATTAGATAAAACTGTATAAGTATTTGGAACTTTTTCAATACTTAGATAGTAATTTCTGTCTTCATTATGAGTGAGATCTAAAGAACTAAACTCTTAGTTCATATTAACAATATGAAATAAAAAATCATATTAGAAACACTTGACGCCGCACAATTAAACGATAACAATTATACCACCTTTGTATACCATGTTTTACGCGAAAAATATATTATTATCAAAGAGTGCCATTTGTATTCGGCAAGATTTAGAAACTCGACTCCACTTGACGACAGCAATGATGATGATGCAGTACTCAGTGATTACCAGCAGCAGAAAGAAACTGAGCAATCGTTAACTTTCATCATCATCGCCGTCGTCAACTGAAGTCGAACTTTGGGCTTTTGCCCTTATAAGCCCAAAGTAACAAAGAGTTTTTTGCACTTTTGAATTCTCTACATATAAGACGAACCTAGTAACTGGGTCATTAGATGGATTTTTGAAGAAAGCACATGGTTTTCACAACTTCACGATTGTGAAAATCCATGCTCCATCCACCTGTTCCACCTGTCCACCTGTTTACCAAAACACAATATAAATGTAAAAAAAGGAACTATCCTTATTATTCGTTTTATCCGGGTAGTAAACTACATAAATGATATCCGGATAATTCGGATATCCGGATAGCATGCCCTGGAATAGACTGACAGTCTTGCACATTCTCTCAACATGACTTAGCGGGTTTTCGGTGTGGACCACAAGTGGTGATAGTTACCCACGTAAATGTATGTAGTAGGTAGGTAGGTATAAGGTACTGCTTTACTCCGGTATAATTTATTCTGATAGTCTTATTCAGTTCGCGCCGATACGAGAGAATTAGGTACCTACAGGGTATGATCTTATATTATCCCGACCTGACTACCCCTGGGCTGCTGACTGGCCTGGGGGGTGATCGTGACCTGACTACTGGAAAGATTTTTGATCCTTCATCATCTTGTAGATAGTCATCTCATGTAGATGGTTTAATTTAATGTGTGTTCAATACATAGCAGTCAAAGCGAAAAAAAAACTTAGCAAAAACAATGACAAAAGTTCATCAACCCGACAGGGTGGGTAGACAAACCCAAAGGTGTTGATAGAAATCCCAAAAAAAAACTGAATCTAATAGATTGACAGTTCAAAGGACTATCGAGAAGCTCTTCAACACTATTTTCACGTTTATCTGTCACACAATAGACTTTTAAACACGTGCGTCAATTAACCTCTTGTAAAACGTTTAAAGATGGCTGAAGTACAGCGCGCGCGCGATTCGGCACGTGCTCGCCCACTCCAACGCGGCTACGTGCGATACGCGCGATCAGGCTCGACACCACAGTTGTATGCAAATCAAGCTTATAGTTCGAGGGTTGTCGATCCAAGTTGATAATGTTTTAGTGGTTTAATTGAGAGGGTGCCTTTTCTTGAGGGGCGGAGGGAGATGAAGAATCGTTTCCGGGTTTTGTGATAAGCGTTTTAAGGTATTTCCTGTCACAGATGAAGTAAATGGGGTGGAAGAGTCGACTATTTGTTTGTTCCCTTAACCGTTTAAGCCCGGCGTTGCCGATTCGGCAACAGTGTCCCAAACCGTAAAGCCCCGGTGTTGCCGATTCGGCAACAGTGACTCATGCTACTGTAGGCTCAAATTACACTTGAATATATCGTTTAGTATTGTTTGTGGCGATTTTAGTCGATTGTCTGGTAGATATTCTCACAAACGTGAGTCAGTGGGGCTTGACGGTGGGGACAACTGACTCACCGGTGAGTCGGTGGGCCGTAATTTTTTTTTAATCACTTATTAGATAGCGGAATCAGCAATTCGTTTTGCTGAACCTTTGTTACTAATTACATATGAAATACATATTGAAGCTGCTGAACCACGAATACGATGATTACTTCGGGTAAAAGCTATCCTGCGCCGTTACATATAATTTTTGAGAATATTTACTGAGCTAAGAAGTGCTACGCAGCTCGTAGCACTTCGTAGCAAGAAGTACAATCCGCGTAGCTGCTGTAGCGTTGACGTCCGTCGGCAGCCAAGCGAACATTTGTAACAGTCAGCTCAAATACCTAATCAGAAATCTGAAAGTCTAAAGAGAAAGCTATCTGTTCTAATAATGTTATTACTTGTTGTTAAATTGCATATCGAGAAACATGCATTGCACATACACTGAGTGTAATAATCAACCATTGAATCAG
Organism: Tiliacea aurago; assembly: GCA_948098905.1. Taxonomy (NCBI): domain Eukaryota; kingdom Metazoa; phylum Arthropoda; class Insecta; order Lepidoptera; family Noctuidae; genus Tiliacea; species Tiliacea aurago. Next base: position 1,178,342 of record OX402583.1, on the reverse strand, counting down.
CTAGCGAAATCATCAAAGTCAAATTATTTATTTCAAATAGGCACATAAATGGCACTTTTGAACGTCAAAATTTGCAACAAAAAATGATTCTAGTCGCCCCTTCCAAAAGGTATCTTCGTATGGAGAAGAATGGGAAAGAAACTCCACTGTTAATCTTTTAAAATGTTTTACAATATTTTATATAAAGGTAGGTCTGTACATTAAATATATAATTATTATATGTGAAGACGATCATCGGTCGTGTATTACTTACTGGTAGTTCAATTGTCTCTGGAACCAATAAGTACATGTCGTTGTTTTATTATTCCATAGTACGACTGATTAGCGGCGCATACTCCCAGAGGTGGAAAACTCTCAGCTCACTGAGCATCTATCCCAAACGGAACAAAACGCCATATGTGGAGGCCGATTGAGTCGCGAATCAACATCGCATTGTTTTGGCTCGACACCGGCTGTCTGAGCCCCGCGTGTGAACATCAATAAGATCAGAAACAAAGGGTGCATTCCCACAACCGCGCCGCGGGCACCCGCCATTTTTCTTTTATATTTTTAATTGTTGTCGGCGAGAGGTTGGCAGCACTGCCCTCGGGCGGCGCAGCGCTCAGTAAGCGATACCGTTGCACAAACAAAGTTAATTTGAACGCAATGTTTTTGTATTTTGCTATAGTTTATTTTTGTATTATGCAGGGACTAGTGATTTTCTGAACAATTGATGGTTTGTTTAGGCCTTTGACGTTAATTTTGTAACGCATGTCGCTTCAAGGCGGTATTGGCTAAAAGGGTAGATAAGCTTTGTACTTAGCTAGATTAGGAATAACATAACTAATTTAGCTTGAATATTTGTTTGGTAACGTTAAAAGAGTTGACTCAACAAGGATATAACAATGCGTGTTCTTCCAGCATAATTATTTAGGTGACCCTATATGATTGGATTGAGGTGACTATGCAGGAGGTGAACATACATAGTAATACACAAAAACACATAGAATGCTAAAACCTCCTTTTTTAAATTCGGTTAAAAAGAAGTAGGTATACGTAGGTCGAATATCGAAATTAGGTACGTACATTTGCAATACAAATTGGCACATTATATAAATATCGTTCATTCGTTAGCGTAAAATTAAAGATCAAATCGTCCGGCAACTATTCATATAAAAAATCTCTCATGAGATGTCATAATTCTGTCTGTTTCAATTTGTAAAATCTAAAAAAATTAAATCTTCTAACAATTTATAATAATAGCGTGTTGGTACCGTTATTACAGCGAAAGTTTCTTCACAAATAATTGCAACAGTCAACCCAGAACAATTCTACCAACGCAATATCAATTAACATTCGAAAATTGAATTCATTAACATCTGTCGAAAACCAATTAAGAGTAAAAAATACGTTCTCACAATCAGAAAAATGCAGAAAACGACTTTATTCCCACAATTTTATTATGATTGAGTGGTGAATCTGGCGAGCACACAATGGGCGGGAATATTGGGTGCTTAATCGGCCGGACGCCGTAAACAGGGTGTGACAATGGCGCGAATTCCAGATTAAGGTTATTTGTTAAACATGGCGTCCTTTGTGCGAGATCGCGCGCTCCGGTGATCCCTCGCGAATTAATTGCTTAAGTTTTCGTAAGTTCAGTGATTTTTGAGTGCAGTCCGCCTAATAAGTATGAGAAATTCGTTTCGAGATCTTAAATATGCAGTGGGAATTGTATTTCATTGCTCTAACGTATGCTAGTTGCTTAGGGCGAAGTAAGATTTGGGTCCTGTGTTGGAATTATTAAGCGACGGGTGATTTAAGAGTACTTAAGAACTAACTGCGGATATATTGAGAGCTGTTGCGAAGTTAGACAGGCGTACCATAGTGACAAAGTGTGAGAAATAAAAACTAAGGAGAGCCGAGAGAGAAAGAATAAAGCTTACAGTAGGTACCAACCTAAGGGTAAAGTGCACGTCTTGAACTAAACTCGACAAATACGCTAACGGAGAGCGTTATTTTAAATATATAGGAATGCCCACGCCCCATGCCCATAGGCAGTTCTAGAAATAAGCAATTTAAATGTAGGTATTATAGGAACAATGTCACATGGTAGAGCAGCGCTTAGCTAAGTCGGAGACTAGCAGAAAGAAGAGGAAAGGTTTGCGTCAATGATGATGGAGATATCATACGTCCGAGCATTTTAATATTATAATCATCGACACGCAGCGTGGTGGCCGGGGAGAAGATGCACTTCAATTACCAAACGACCTTGTTATTACAGACCCTCAATAAAACACAAATAAACGAGACAAAATTCAATTTAAAACATGTAGTGTTTTTAAAAAGCTTAGCTCCCAGGGAGTCGCGTGCCGCCCCGGCTCGCACGCGACTGACCGATGATGAACGAGTGTAAGTGTTGCCAGCGCGAATAATCACCACGTGATGGGGTTGCAAGTAAAAATAATTGGCGCCCCGCGGGCCGACGTGCGTTAATGTTTTCATAATGATGAGTGCCATTGTCTGCGCGGATTTTGTTTTTGTTACCAGATTTGTATATTTTTTGAGGGACAGCGATGTCTGCTTGTTGTGTAAATAGAAAACGAATACAAATATTTTTATTTGTGGTGGAGATTTTGTATGAAGTGCTGCTGAATTAAATTCATGAAGCATTTTCATTTGATTACTGCCGTAGGTAGTAAGTACTACTTACCTACATTACAAATTTACGGGTACCTGCAACTTCTTCGCTAGTTTTTACATGACTGCCCAAAAAAGGAGTAAAATGTTTACAGGGTTCATGTATAATATGTATGTGAGTTTGTTTATTTCACCATGAGTTTTTAAATGCCTGAACAGATTTGGATTTATTGGGTACCTATCGTTAAAATTCTGGGACCAAACCTGAAATCGCGAAAAACAAATCAGCTGTTCCCTACATTTTGACGAGTTATGAGAACAGAAATGTAGGGAACAGCTGATTTTTATTTCGCGTTTTCAGGTTTGGTCCCACAGTAAAAGTTGTTCATAATGATGAGTACAATGACCCCTTAAGAGGTTGTGCGTTATTTATGTTACACCTTGTATTATACGGTGGCAGTAAGGCTCCATTTTAGAAAGTAAAAAAAAAAACTTCAATTATTGCAATTAGGGTAGATATCAAAGTGAAGGCTTTGAAGAGCACATTCCAAAACTATACTATTTATTGGCATACATTTCACGTACAGACGCCAGCAGGTCAAGCTACCCGAAACTGTCAAATTTTCCCAATCAACCTTGAACCTTAAGATAGAGCGATAAAGTTGAAAATCTATAAAAGAAATTTGACAGATTGTAGTAGCTTGATGTACTGGCGGCGTCTGTACATGCAAAACAAACGTTTTATCTTTGGCTGAAAACAATTTAATCAGACTTTAGTAACGCCACGCCTCGCCTAGCCGTGAGAGTATAAAACCACCTTATGGCTGCGTTTCCACCAGAAATGAGCGAGGATGCGTAGCGAGGGACGTGTGTGAAACTAACGAATAACATCGCTTCATTTCATTGCTTAAGCTAAGCTAGTGTTGTCATTGGTTAGTTTTACGCACATTCACCGCTACGCATCCTCGCACAACTCTGGTGGAAACGCAGCCTTAGTGTTTAAAAATAAAACTTGTAACTAAACTGTATAATATAAAAATAAACAATTAAAAAAAACATGACTGCCCTCCTAAAACAACGAACTAAAAAGTAAAAAACAAGTTGTGTAAGTTAATCTGTAATAGACAAAGCGAAAGGTACTCTATACTCATTTACTCGCTGTCTAAACAGAGGGGAGGGGGAGGAGTTTCTTCTACTGCCATTGAGAGACTGATGTTAAATGTGCGTCTTGACGTATAACACCGTTAACATTCTTTGCCTACCAAAACATTACACATTGCCTAAAATGACAGCAAACCAACTTCCCACATACCTTACCAAAAGTTTATGCTAAAACAAAAATACTCGATTCACATGTAAAATACTTTCCAACTACGGTAAGGTATGAAGACTGGCCATCATGCTACCATTGTGCCATAGAGTACAGACTATAGACCCAAAACAATCCATCAAGATGGCTGCGGCTGTCAATGGCTCGGCTGGAATGCTACCGTTACCTCAACTTTTGTGTTATTCGTCCGATTGTGTTGTTAACTGTTGTAAGATACCACTCAATATCAGGATGTTGGCATGTTGTGGAAAGAATGTATTTTTTTTTTATAAAGATTAAAAATATTTTAATACGATATCTAAAGGGATGCGTTATATTTCAGAAGGGCTTTCCTTCTTAAATAACATTTTATAGGAGATGATAGTCCTATGTTAATTAACTCTTGATTTGATCGTCATTCAGACATTCACACTTCCACCTTTTGTTAATTACCGGTTGATAGAAAAACCTAAACTGAAAATAGTAATCAACGCGATCAAATCCATGCTGACTATGGTCCCTCAATTCTATTGTAACAATCTTCATTTCCATTACTTCTATTAAACCAATATTTTGGTTTGTGTCCATTTTCCTATAAACTATTATATATAATCCATCTGTTCCACAATTTTAATTACACCTCCTTATTCTCCGAACTCCTTCACAAACAAAACATCAAAAGATTGCTTGCCATCTTGTTACTCTCGTTAAGTTGTTACTTGTTACTTGTTATACATGGGGAGATAATAAAATTGTCTTGTGTGTTACAAATAAAGGGTGCGCCGACATCTGCATGAGACGAGTCGATCAATTATCGCCATTGTTACGGTTTTACAATAAGTTTAACACGTCGACGCGCCATCGCCATATTGAGACGTTTGTATTTGAAATGTGTTTAGTATGCGTTATCGATTGTGACGTCATCAGAACTGGTCATGGTCGTTGAGGACAGGATCGAGGTTTACACTTGTTAAAAGCTGGAAGCCATAAAACTTGACTGAATTTCATAATAAGCTGGCATCATGCATAACAATGGATGCTTTTATTTTGTCAACTTATAATGTATTAATAGAGGTTCTGCAATATCACTAAAGACACCCGGGCAATGATATTATATTAAACAGATATGCTATACACTCACAAAACAACCAATAAAAGTCTTCCGCGCAGCAGCGGCAGCACACCCCCACTTTTTATTCATTTTACTACAAATAAAATACGTCCCAATTAGGACGTTTTCGAGTATTCACGATTGCGCGCTCACAATATATCTGTTTAATAAAATATAATTGCACCCGTGTTATTTGCGTAGGTTAAAATTTTTGAAATTTAAAATTTAATTAATTGTTGTCTTGTCTGTGTGTAAAATGTGTTTAGGATGGGTTAAATTGTGTGTTGGACTGCTTCGTTGGTCTATTGGTCGCAAGGGCTACTGCTGAGCACGAGGTCTGGGGTTCGATTCCCAGGTCGGTCAGTGTTATTGGGGTTTTCCACCAGGAATTTCTCAGTAGCTGCCCGGAGTCTGGATTTGTGCCCGGTTGATGGCAATAGGCTCGCCCCTATTACATTACTGGCGAAACGTGGGTGTACACTATAGGTACACCTCTGCCTCTAACCCTTCGGGGACCTAAGACTTGGAATTCATTTAATACATTTTTACGGTAAACTATGGTGAAGGTGCAAAAATACCGTCACATACGTTAGATTTCGCAACATAAGCTAAACATGTTTTCGTCTTTCTTTTAAAGACCCACGCTTCGAACGTCTGCACTAAACCAATTTCAACTTTAGCGTTCTAATTTTAAATTTGAATTTAGAATCCTTTGTGACGTCGACAGGTGCGTTCGGAAACCGGGGCAACCTCCCACTGCTTGCCAACAATGCGACACTAGTCGTTCACAATGCAAACGCGCGCTCCCATTCAGCCTCACGTGTCGCCAACGACTTAATTAAATCGGATACATGTAAGAATGTGGGCAGATGATTTATATAACAATTGATTTTGTCGGTACTCTCTAGAGGCTTGTTTTGCTGACTCTTGAGAAAGCTTCCAAATATTATTCTCATGTGTCTACTTTTGTATGCAGAAATCGGTCATAATAAGAATATAATTGATAAATAAATCGGTGCTCTTTTTGAGGACATTATTCCTTTGGGATATAATATACTTATAAATTGATAAATGAAGTGATAGCCGAAATGCAAAAATCACAGATATATATTTTTTTTAATGAGAACCAACAAGAAAAGGGTCACTGTACCATGATAAAATATATTGAGTGTGACAGACAGATGTCTAATAACAAACACTAAGAACTACGAAATCCCATCTTGAATGATGCCCAAACTGGCCATAACGTACTCAACAATATTTGTTCACAAGTTTGTAATCCACACCGACTATTGTCGTCGGTCCTTTCTCTAATCCGCTTTGCTCTTAGGCCATTTCCTGAATAGCGTTAAAATCGCAAATTCGTCACATTCGGACAATCAAAGAGCGAAAACGTGCAACAACCTCAACAGTACTCGTTACCAATCGTTAGTGGTACAATCCCGACCCCCCGGCGACAAATCCGATCGAAACTGCAAAAGGAGCGCGGTAAAAAAAGAAAAAATAATACATTGGCAGAATGGACACGGGGCTATGCTACGACAGATGTTGGAAAAAGTTTGGTATGTAGCAATCTCGTTTATGGCGATTTGAGGGCTTGTTTAGTAAATTAGAAGAAATCGAGCGGTGAAGGGGTGGAATTAAGGCCATTAAGTGCGTTTAGAGGGTTAATTTACCCTTCCTTGACAGTTTATTGTAGGTACATAATGTATTGATTTGTGTGCAGTTAGTTTCCGAAGAAAAAAAAATCAATACCAATTAGAATAAGGTAACAATTTAGATTTCTTGTGAAGTACGTGAACTGTTTCTAACTATGGCTTAGAATAAACTGATAGGTACTTATTTGAATGCTTTCAAAGGTTTCCATTAAAAAAAACCCGTGTTTAATGTCAAAGTAAATGGCCCAGCACATCACGTAAAAGTATCGTTAAAAGTGTTCGTGCTTAGTACAAACTAAAGCAATTACATTCGTTGCTGTGTTGACCAACATAACGGGCGATATAAAAATGTTTTTCTCGACAGCTGTCGCGGGATTTTTAACCTCACGTAGTACGTAACCTACCTATGTATAATATTCATTCGCTGTTTTTTACTGAGGTACCTCAGTAAAAAACAGCCTTCATCCCAATTTATTTGCGGTCGGCGCAACATGTCCCTTTCTTCCATACTTCTACTTCTTCATCTCAGTAGTAACCAATTTCTAGCCATATCATCTTTGACACAGTCCAGCCATCGTTTCTTTGTCCATTCATCGTCTTCCTCTACTCGTATAGCCATCGACATTCATACTCAAAAACTTTCCTCACGACATTGTCCTCATTCCTCCGCATCACATGCCCACACCATGAAAATCGATTTCCACTCAATTTTTCAGTCCCCGGCGCCACTTTCAGACTTCCTCTTATGTACTCATTTCTTATTCTATCCATTCGTGTCACACCACATATCCCTCTTAGCATTCTCATCTCAGCTTTATCAGGTACATGCAATTGACTTTCATTCATCCCTTCTGTGATTCAACATTCCGATCCATACAAGGCAGCAGGTCTAACCATTGTTTTATATATCTTCCCTTTATGTATAAGGGGAATGCGGGAGTCACAGATTGTTCCCGTGATCTACTTCGCCATCGCTTTGCACGAGTGAACCGAGATACCGAAGCTCCAGAACTGGAGAGACCTTCGAAATCGCAGAACATATATTCAGTTTTGGTTCTGTTGATTTTCAAGCCAACATTCTCCAGCTTATGTTGCCATTTCTCCAATCTGCTCTGGATCTCAGGTCTATCTTCACCGACAAGAACAATGTCATCGGCAAACAGTATGCACCAGGGTGCCTCTTCCTGTATGGTCTCCCCGACGTCAGAGCGTCCATAATCAACAGGTAGAGGTAAGGGCTTAAAGCCGATCTTTAGTGCAAGTCTAGAGCCACACTGCATAAACTCATCGCTATTGCCAGCAGCCGACCGGACGTAGGTACAAGATTGACTGTACATAGCATAAATGAACTCTAATTACTTCCCGGGAAAACCTTTATTTTTCAAGACCCACCACAACATATCCCGAGGAACCCTATCATATGCTTTCTCCAGATCAATGAGCACCATGTGCAAGTTCTTGAGTGCACGCCTGTACTTCTCGCACAATTGGCGGAGTGCAAAATTGGCGTCCATTGTTTCTCGACCTAATAAGCCCAAACTGGTTCGGGGTAATCTCACTCTCCTCTCGCAGTCTTTTCTCTATAACTTTATCCCATACCTTCATACTATGTGACATGAGCTTTATCCCTCGATAGTTGTTGCAGTCCTGCACATCACCTTTATTCTTGAATATGGGCACAGTGAACTATTGCACCATTCTTGTGGCATCCTTCATCTAACAACTTATTGAAGAATAAAGTCAGTCACAATTATCCATCTTCTTTTAAACACTTTCATACTTCTACGTACTGCTATAACATCTGGGGCCGTGGACTTTCCATTTTTAGGGTTCCGTAGTAAACAAGGAACCCTTATAGTTTCGCCATGTCCGTCTGTCTGTCTGTCTGTCTGTCCGTCCGTCCGTCTGTCGCCAGCTTAGCTCAGAGACGCTTAGTCCTAGAAAGCTGTAATTTGGCATGGGTATACATATTAATCATGCCAAAAAAATGGTAAAATAAAATTATTTTTTAGGGTACCTCCCTTACACGTGAAATGGGGATGATATTTTTTTTTCTCGTCTATTCCATGGTGTGGGGTATCGTTGGATAGGCCGTACAAAAATATTGTGGGTTTGGCAAAACCATTTTTCAATTAAGGGATCCGATTGCGTAATATTAAGCTTTAAAGTGCTAGTTTTTGTTAGAGTCAAGTGTCCCCCCCCCTGCCAGCTAAATGGTTAGTTTTGGATATGTGAAAAAATTCATGGCAATAGTATATGTAACGAAATTAAAAGGAAAACTATCACAGCTTAAGTAGGCTTCTTCTAGTAGCTATAAGTAGGCTTCACAAGTTAACGAGTAATAGTCGACCAACTTAAATTTGCAGTTGGAGAATTGACCGTAACGTATATCAATGTATGGGAGAGCATGTTTTTCAACTACAATGTTAAGTTTGTTTTTGGGATAAATTCATCCCAACTACGGAACTCTTCATTGTGCGTGGTCCAACATGCACTTGGCCGGTTTTTCATACTTTGAACTGCCTTTCTTACTTAATCCATGCTAATTTCTCTCACCAAACCCATATTTACTTGTACCTCTTTGAGCATACCATTCCATTCATTCTCTTCGTTTATTAGCTTTTCAAAATAAACCTTCCATCAGTCTTTTATTTCGTTATCTTTGGACAGAACCTTACCGGCGTCGTCTTGGTATACGTGATAAAACAACAACAATATTTCAATAAGAAAAAATCTGTTCTGTTCAAGTCACTACAATACCAGCGGCTGTTGACCCCAAACATGTTTTTATCGTGTTTGCATATCAATACCATCACACCTGCGGAGTTTCGCGACCTAATGTGATTGCCCCTATACCTTTCCGTACCTAGATTTACTGATTTAATCCATACTAATATTATCAATTCGAACGTAACTCATTCTCGTCTGTCTGTCTGTTACCTATACACGCCTAAACTACTAAACGGATTTCAAAGTCAAGTTATTTAGTTCAAATAGGCACATAAAAGACACTTTTGAACGTCAAAAATCACAAATACAATCTTTATAAAAAAAAACATTTGACTTCCAAAAAAAACATTACAAAATCAAAAATTATTTTAATTTCGGAAGTCGGTGTCTTTGGATCTGTATTTTAGTTTTTTGCCACCGACTTCCGAAATTAAAGTTATTTTTCACTTTGAAGTGTTTTTTGTTTTGTTGTTTTTTTTTGTATAAAGATTTTTATTTTTCACCTTTTAGTGAGTCAGTTTTTAAATTTTTCTGAGTTGCAATAGCCTAATGTCAACTGTTCATGACCTTTTACAAAATATTGCTTTTCCCGATGCAGGGACGTTAATTGTTGAGGACTTCTCCTGGTAAGAACCATCAGCTCCACTTCACCATAATTATGCATTGCGACGAGCGTACATTATTTAGAACCATAAAAGTACCTAATCGATTCACAACCCGTGAAATACTTATTATGAAGTAGTTCCTGTGGTCTTCATCGCCAGTTCCACTTCACCAAATGGTGCTTTCCGAGAGCAAATGCATGAGTTACTATAAAAAATACCCAAATCACTATAGGTGTGCCTATCAAATTTGAGGATTTCCCTCAATTTCCATGACATCCCTTCATCAGATCCTGACTTGGTGACAATGGGACCACCTCGGGAGCATACCCTTTTAAACAAATAGAGAATTTTCAAAATCGGTCCACAATGACGGAGAAATCGGTGAACATATTATTATATATAAAAAAAAAAAACATAGAGACGAACATTATAACTTCCTCCTTTTTGGAAGTCGGTTAAAATGAATTGTTTCTAGTTGCCCCTTCCAAAAGATAGTTTCGTATGGAGAAGAATGGGCAAGAAACTCCACCGTTACTCTTTTTGGGGTTCCATACCTCAAAAGGAAAAATGGAACCCTTATAATCCTATAAGGGTTCCGTTTTTCCTTTTTCCTTTCACTCGTGTGTCTATCTGTCCTACTGTCACAGCCGATTTTCTCCGAATCTACTGGACCGATTAAGTTGAAAAGAGATGGATAAAAATTTCCCCAAGCTGTACATAAATAAAAGTATAATATTTAATTGTAATAAATGAAGAATTTACAATAGCATTTCATTTCTGTGACTCAAACACGGGCGTGTAACATAAATAAATTAATTTTCAATACACTATTAGGGACAAATTAGAAAATTCATTAAAAAAAATGCTAACGTGTTACATAATTATCAAATAAAAGGGCTTGTTGTGAAGGTCTCAATTTTTTTTTTTTAATCATTTTATAATAAATAATTTTAAAGTTATTTAAGAAAATAGAAGAAAATTGACCACTCCCTCCATATGTCCGAAACTACTGAGCCTAACATTAAAAAAAAAAATACAGAAAATAGTTCTTTACATATAGATTACAGGAAAACCGACACGCACTTGGCGGGTTTTTTGTTTTACAATATTTTGTTTAAGTACATTCATTATATTTACATGTGAAGACGATACACCTAGAATAAAATTACCTACTATACCACAATACGTAAAAATTATTAAAAATAAAACAAATTATTTATTAAAACAAAAATCCGATTAACATAATAACTGAAAAGACACGAAAATAAAATACACCATATTTCAGGTTATTGGTTTCCAGGCTAAGACCAAAATGTAATGCTTGTTTTTCTTGTTTCCTCTAGGCGCCTAATAGGCACCTGAAACCTATTTAAGGGGAGTACAAGAAAGCAGCTTTGATACAAGAAAGCTCTTTCAAGTCAAGTGATCAAAAGATTAGGCCGATTTCTTGTATGATTATGTTTTTCATTCTATGTAGGTTGACAGATTTGTATGAGGTTAAAGAAAACATAAAGTGGGCGCGACACGTCTACTCTTATTGTACCAGTAATGCCAACCTCACAATAATTCGAAGAAGACTTTCGCAGCGTTTCTGCAACTGTGCGCCATTGTACGAAATAATCAGTAGGCATTATTTACAAAAGTGACAAGTTAAAGAGTATTTAATAACGAAATATCTGGCTCAGCATCTGCTCGAAATCCAATAATAGTATTGTTTTTTTTTGTTGTTGTTTTTTTTTGTGTCTGTTACCAGTTTTCCATTGGCGTCTTCGTGGTCAAGATGCCGCCGACATTTTGCACATCTGTGCACGTGCTACGGATAGAAAAAATGGCCGATATTAATTCTTCTTGCACCCCATGACGTTTGATTTTATAAAAGAACTTTGTATAAGAGTACATTTGAGTAACGATGTAATAACATTTACCTACCAACTTTAACCGTCTAGTCGTTATGTCGATCATCTATGAAAAGCTAGGATAACTGAGAATCATAAAAAAATGCTGCGAAACTGAGAGCAGGCCGTGAAAAAAATCATAATCGATTAGTCCTTTATTTTTTATTTGAATTCGATTGTTATGTTACATAGGCTTACAAGGGCTGCTCACTGAGCAGCCCTTTCAGTCTATATTCTCTGCTTGAAAATATAATTTATGGCTTGTTTATTTAAGTGTACCTACATTGAAAACAGTTGCTTTATGCGCTTACTAGTCCAGGTGCTGCCTACTTCAGTTATTTAAAAAGCCACTTGAGTTTGAAATTTGTAGAAATATAATCATAACGATGAAAAATAAACCCTATACAATTATTTCAAGGTATAAAGTTGTTTACATGAATCGTACATACTCATGTTTTTGTGAAAAGGAATGTGACCTCTTAATTTAATCGGTATAGTCGAAAACATTCGCCCTAAAACAGAACAATACCTCAATTACTTAAAACCTTTTCGCCGTTGTTTTAATAGTTGCTCAATTGAGCGTCCCTTAACAACATTTCTTTATAAATGTAAATGCTGTAAAATATTAAAAAAATAAAGGGAATATTTTTGAAGAGTGCTCGTGTCTAACAAAGGTGGGGCGAAGTATCTATTGGAAACCGGAACGTTATCCGAGAGGGCCTGGCTTCCGCACTCTCGCTTCCGCGCTGAGAGGCCATCCAACATGGCGGCCACAATATTAATCAATATTTCAACAACATTAGACTGGCTGGAGAGCGCCTCCTTAAGACGAGACACCTACTTTGCTGAGTTTCATTTCGTGTTTAGCTGGTGTTATGTCGATCTGTCATTTTGTGTTTTGAATTTTGTTCCTCTTTTGTTTTTGTCTAGTGATTTAATTTTGTTTAAGTTTTGATATCTGTTTGAAATCTATAGCTACCCTTTTTTGTAGACTGCACTGAATATACAGTAGCTTGGCTAATTAATAGTCTTTAGCTATATGGAGTGGAGCTTGGTAGTAGGTAAATCGCCTCACTCTATCTAGCTATCTATTTTGCACTACGAATTCTCATAAAAAACATAAGGCCGATTTTTCAATCGTCAGATACAATCACCTGGGGAATAAATATGGCTGTTTGCCAGCTTTTGTATAGAAAACATGTCAAACCACCATATTTATACACATCAGAAAAAATTTGCGATCAGTTTGAAAAATCGAAATATTTTTTGTTACGGTAGACTATATTATAATTTCTTCTTCTTTTTAGATTCTTTACTTAAAAATATAGAATTAGAATAAAAACAAAAAAACTAATTCAATGGCTTTTCCATAAACTTACTTAAAAAGAAATTCAATCCAAGCTTACGCTTATTTATACATCTGACTTAGTCAATTTTAACGGATTTATAATATTTTTTCAAAGAAAAGTTGTTAATGATAAAATACCAAGAGGATTATCAGAAGTTCTACGAGCAAGAAATGTAACTTGGAGGGAAGAAGTATATTCCACGAGAGAAATAGCACGCAGAGTTGCTGTATCCCAATCCTGTGTCGTGGCCACGTTGCAGAGGTACCACGGTAAGGATAATTTAGCTGACCGACCCCGCAGTGGTCGCCCAACTATTCTGACTGCTGCTCAGAAGCGCTATATCAGATTGCTGACAACCCGTGACCCAACAATCAACGCCACTTGAATAAAAGCAGAAGTGCGGGCCGCCTCTGGACTTGAAGTAAGCACTCAGACCATTCGGAATTGCTTACACCTGGCTGGACTACGAGTACGGAGGTCATGGCGAGCGCCTCTGAATTTACGGCAATGTCATCGGCGGAGATTGCAGTGGGGCTAGGTTCCGGCAACATGAAGAAGATGAGGAGGAAAACATTTGGCAAAACTGTCTCTTCGTTGACGAATCGCGAATCAGTACTCATCCAGATAACCGACGTGTCCGTGTCTGGACAAGACCTGGAGACTCTGAAAGGTAAAGCACTGCCAGTGAAACCATTCAGCAAGGCGCGAAATCGGTGTCCTGTTGGGGTGGAATTATGATTGGAGTTAGAACGCCTTTGATCCCGTATCGAGGCTCCATGACGGCAGATAGGTACAAAACAGTCGCTATTGATGGATTTGTCAGACCATTCCGAGTAAACCATGGCCACCAATTCGTACTGGTCGATGATAATGCGCCCGCTCAACGAGTCAATGCTGCTCTCCGAGAATAGGACAAGGTTAGACTGGCCTACCGGCTCGCCTGACTTAAACCCGATAGAGCACGCGTGAGATGCTCTTAAGCGAGCTGGTTGGAACCGTCAGCCACCTCTCCAGACAGTGCCAGAGCTCAGGGAAGCCGCTATTCAAGAATGGGACAGGTTCCCGTAAGAAATGATGGATAACTTGATCCTCAGCATGCCCAGGAGGATCTCCGCATGTGTGCGAGCCAGGGGAGGAGTTATATTGTATTAAATAAAAACCTTCTATTAATAAATTGTTGTATAAGTTTGGTTAAACGATTTATTTAGAATTACTAAACTAATTTTGTTATTCAAAAATAAAAAAGTATTATTTTATTTATTTCAAGCAGTGTATTTCTAATAAAAAAAAAGATATAACAAAAACACTTTTTCTTAATACTCGTAAAGTTACATTTTCAAAATATATCAGCTTTTGCTAGTGATCACAAACTTTTTTTGATGTGTGTTTATTTATATTTCATAATAAAGTTATCTTGACCATCGCAAAATCAGGCCTTAGATTAGTTACTCAATCGTTCCCAAATACATAGACTGTGAGTATTTTATTTATTTCATATTTCGTTTAACAGTAGCAGTTACATTAACGAGTGACTCTTTTATGCTCACTATTTGCCCAACTACACTCGAAAACGCAATAACCAACCCTTTCTTCCATCAACTTAAATTCGAATAAAAAAACAACACACAACAATAGAATTTCAAACAAAACGACGGATTCAACAAATTGAGCACGAATGCGCGAGCGCAACCCGCGGCGCTTTGCCACTCGCGCACCAGAGGGCGCCAGGGGCGGTAGACCCGCACTGGGCTGGGCCAGGGTGCATGAGACCAGATTTAAGTCATTATAAAAGAACAGTATAAAAGGTCCATGTTTTGTAACAACGCGTGATAATTCCACACATCAATAGTAATTAATTAAGTAATGCTGAAACAGGTCAGTCAAGAGACCATTACGATTTCCCAACTACTGTCAATCATTCGTGTTAAAATTGTGTAAAAATTATGTGTCATTTCTGTACTTATATTATTCAAATTCAAAATTCAAATTCAAATTTATTTATTTGCTAGAATGTATGAATCGTGGCCCAATTACATAAATTAATAATAATAAATTATTATTTGTTTTTATTTTTTATACAATATTGTTTTGCATGGTGTGTCTATCGCTTAATATTCAAAATTTATTTATTTGCTAGAATGTATGAATCGTGGCCCATTTACATAAATTAATAATAATAAATTATTATTTGTTTTTATTTTTTATACAATATTGTTTTGCTTTTGCATGGTGTGTCTATCGCTTAATATTCAAATTTTTCAAATTCGAAGTTTTTATTTCAGACCAAGGATCCATATAGTGTTAGTAAGAACTTAGCTTAGGTTAGTAAACTCAACAACTTAAAAATACAATAAATAATAATTAATTGGCTACATGAACATGTGCACGCACATGTCTGCCAGCCCGGAGCCTGATAAATGGTCCATCAACCTTGTCCGCCAGTGTAGCTAAAATACTGTTCGGGCTCAACCTGAATCGCCCCAACATCGATGCACACCGTTTGCGCATGATGGCAGGAAAGTCGTCTATTCGCGCTTCCGCAAACATGCCCGATGCACTGCAAAACCGAGGCAGCCCCAACAATATCCTCAGTGCATTATTATATTGCACGCGCAGAGCGTTGTAAGCCTTCTGCGTATACCTAACCCACCAGCTGCACGAGTAAAACGACTGGCAGTAGGCTCTGAAGAGCGTCAGTTTTACCTCGTCAGAGCACCGCGCAAACCTGCGGGCAAGCATATTGCATCGGGCTGCCAACGCCCTGCGCTCCCTATCTATATCCTGGTCATCCACATGACCGAGGTATTTAAATTGAGTGACGACTTTTAATGGTGTTCCTTGTAACGTCACCGGTGGTATATTCGTGGGTGTATTATTACGTACTTTAAAAACCACCACCTCACTTTTAGTAGCATTATACCTCAAGCCATGAGCTCCGCATACCTCTCACATTTGGCCAACAACTTCCTTAGTCCACAGATTGATGGGCTGAGCAGCACCATGTCATCAGCATAACTAATGTTGTTGATCATTCGTCCATCCACAGAACAACCAACCACAGTGCTACTCAGCTCACCAACCAGCCGGTCCATGTACAGGTTAAATAGAGTGGGTGAAGTCAACCCCCCTGCCTCACTCCACAATCCTGCCCATACTGTACAGATTGAGCATCTGACCACCTAACACAGTTTATCTGAGTTTCGTACCAACATTTAAATATATTTGTAACCTCAGGTGGAAGGTCTGTTTCAATATTGTGCGCTTGGCTTGTATGTTGGCTTGTGTTAATTGATTGAACAGTGTAACGATTGTAGATAGACCAATAAATAAATAGGTAAATAAATTCATCAACCATTCCACCATCATTTCAGAAACCATTCTTTCAAATAGAAGGTATCACGAAGGTATTAATATATGTAATTAGTCTCCTTGTTCAGCGACTGGATGCATGTCGTCATAAGCTCACTTCGTTATTTGATGAAATGAAATGAAATCGTTTATTCTGTAAATAGGATATTAGAATCACTTTTACACGTCATATAAGAAATTTAAAAAAATAATCTAGATGTAGCCGACATTTCCTATCTGACTACCCCTGAGAAGAAATGGCGAAACAAACTCAGGGGTCAAAGTCTCTTTTAAAGTCCAGACTTAATGTTGGTCAGATCATGTGAGGACCATGTAGATCCGATAAAGGTTGGGCCTCAGATGCCTCTACCGACGGTTTCAGTGAACATTGATTTGAGTGAAGCTTCTGAGCTTATAGGCTTTGTGGCTAAACGTAAGCTAATGAGGGTAGACAGAAGTGAGGGACTGGGTGTTAAATGATGTGGCCCTTTGTTTGTTCCTGGTTGTGGACTGTCTTAATTTAAATTAAGAATTTTAGTTAAGTATAGTAGGTTTGTGCTTCGGGTTGACGTAAAGGCGTGCGTGTAGTTCAAAGTAACTTAATCTCTATTTCATCATCATCATTTCAGCCGAAAGACGTCAACTGCTGGATATAGGCCTCCCCCAAGGGGGGATTTGCCATAATCGCCACGCTTGGCAGGCGGGTTGGCGATCGCAGTATAGTGTTAAAATGCATAGAGAACGCTGCTGCCCATTCTCTAGACTCTATTCCCTAATCTCTATTTATAGTACTTAAACTAGATATTTTAAAAGAAGCCAAGCACATTCAACACTGATCATCTCAAATCTACCATAGGTCACTTGTCAGGTTTAAGATCAGTGCATTTTCTGATAGTAATTTATCATTTCGAAATTGTGTCCAATAATAAACAGTAGAAAGAAAGAAGAAAGAAAGAAAGACATTTTGTTTGCTCAAACATGGTGTATACATACAGAATTAAAATAATACATGCATGCAAGATACAACGAGTGGCGCACGACATGTCTGCCATTTCTCATGGCGTGCAAATATTTTGGGTACAATTATTATTACTGAATCAAATATTTTTATATTTACAATTATACATTCAATATCAATCACAGTTAAACACATTTATTAAATTCAATACATTCAATTCAATTCATAGACATTAACCAATTATTTATTTTCTTTGTCTAATATTACAGATTACATTATTATCACAATGACGATTGACATCTCTTCTACGAGTATTGGGCATTCAATTATTTATAATGTAGTGTAGGTAGTACTCGTAGGTACTCTATTGCTTTATTTCCAAGATCTCATCAAAACTTTAGGTCATCTCTTCTATTTACGTTAACCATCTATTTTTAACTTCAAGGCCAATAAGAAGCCCCACTCTCCATCAATATCAACATTGTGGATCACGACGGAAGCCCTGCCGTCTCTTCAATCAATGGAAGCTGTACAAACGACAAACACTCAACTCTGTTCTAAAAACAATTGTATTTGTTTAAGTAAGGGGTGGACCCCACCCCTTTTAGTTCTGATTCTGATTATGTACGCTCTTTTAAATGATGAGGGCCAAAGTTGAATGCTGCACTGGTTGAAATTGTGATTTGTAAGTGTGAACACTGCCGAGACAAGGCCACAATGAGTGGGCAACATTCATTAGGAGATCCATCCATTTTGATGTGAATCAAAGGTTCATTGGTATTAAGATAAGATAAGATAAGATCATTTATTTGTCCAAAACATGAGTATACACACACATGGCATGCAAGATGTTACAATAAAATTACATTACAGTCATGTTTTGCCTTAACAGCGTACAAATATAGATAGAGATAGGTTATTAAATTAACATCAAATAATATTATAAATTCATCCATTATTTAAAAAAAAATACAATCCAAATAAAAAAAAATTAAAAAAAAAAATGGTCTACAGAACAGTATCAGATTAAAATGTAAGTACTACAGAACTGTATTGAAATCACTTGGACACAAACTCTCTGGTAGCTTCATTTCACCACTATTTTTAACTGGTGCTCAATTGGACTGCCTGGCCAGGGGACTTCGACATTTATAATTTCCTTAAATGTGGAAAGTTCTTTGTCTATATATCGGAAGACAGCGTAGAGTGATATATTTTTAGCACTGATCTAATAAAAAAATATACTTTGAAGATACGTAGGTACTATTCTCAATTAAAGCTAAGACACAAAAGATAGCTCAAAAGCAAGTAGGTATTCCTCATAGCATACCTATCTAAAAACTTAAATCCAAAAAGTATTCAGAAAAACATTCGGAAGCGATTTTGACAATTCAACCAACAATTTGAAACATTGTTTCGCACGTTCTCGCAGTCGCACAGTGGGACGAGTAATTGCTCCAATCTGGACGAAAACACGCGCGACTCGTCGTATTTATTTATTTACTTAGTATTTACTGGGAAACAGTAACGAGCCGTTGCTCCGAGCTTCAAACAATTCGGAACAGTTTTTTGGCAGCTTTGTGTCGGTTTGGCGCAGCGGGCTGTTTTTTGTTTTAATTATGATTTCGTGACTTCGTTTTAATGAAGTTTGGGTATTTCTACTGTAGTCATAGAATAGGAGGAGACGGTTTTAGCTGCTGTCAAATCTCAATACTACCGAAGCACTCCTATTTTTACACGACTGCACAAAAAAGGAGTGTAATGTTTTCAGGGTTCATGTTTACTTATACAAAATTATTTTTTGTATATGCAAAACCTGAATATAGTTTGTTCAGAGTATGGAACTGAATCTAGTTTGTTCAGAGTATGGAACTGAATCTAGTTTGTTCAGAGTATGGAACTGAATCTAGTTTGTTCAGAGTATGGAACTGAATCGATTTCAATAATTTTTTTCCCAAAAATATTTAAGTGTGATGGAAAATGTTATCACCATTTAATTACTTACAATACAATCGCCGTACGGTTAGATACCTACTGCCGAATTATTATCAATGAGCGTTCGGGTTTCGCATATACTAAAAATAATGTTGTATAATTGAAAGCACCTAAGTTTACAGAAACGAAGGGTTAAAATCTTTTGAGCTTTATGTTGCATCCATTTAGGACGGTACCGTTAATAACTTAATACTTACTTACGGCCTAAAATTGCGACACACTTTTAATCACAATCCGAGAGTTTTGAAGGATATCGCTAGTCCATTGCTCCATAGGTTTGAATAGCTCGTCTGCTGCTGAACAATGGAAATAACGCAGTGAACGTGGGTGATCTGTCAAAATTGACCCATTGCGATCAATTGTCAGTTTGTTTGTGTTACGTAATTACCGCGCTGACTAGTTTAATGGTGAACCGGAATCTATAATATAACATAACAACAATACTTTTTAGAGCGTTTTGCTCTTCATTTTACGCAGAGATCGTACAGTGCCCTTCGCGTGCAGTACAATAATGCTTTCAGGGTGTTGATGGGGCTGCCTCACTTCTGTAGCGCATCAGGGATGTTTGCGGATTTGCGTGTTGATTGCTTTTATGCATTAATGCGTAAAAGATGTGCGTCCTTGGTGCGCAGGGTGCGAGCCAGTTCCAACAGCATCCTGGGAGTTACTGCTGACAGGCTGGACTGCTCTATTGTAAGTCGTTGCTCCAGTATTTCAGCTGGAATGCTGAAGCAGTGATTATGTTGTCGTGCATGTGTGTTTTGTTATTGTAATTGTATCACTAACATAGTTGTAAGTTTATTTTATTGTTACTAACACTGTATGAATCTCATGAGTTTAATGTAATGATTTAGTGAATAAGTCGTTGGTGTGTCAATAAATAAATATGAGTTACTCCCAATAAAGAATTTAATTATTATTATAACATCACGCCTGTAATGAAGGGTTAGGCAGAGGTGTAGTACCTATAGTACACCCAGGTTATGCCAGTTATGTTTAAGTCCCATGTAATAGGGGGCGAGCCTATTGCCATCAACCGGGCACAAATCCAGACTCTGGGCTGCTACTGAGAAATTCCGGGTTGTAAAACCCAATATCACTTTGCCCCACCTGGGAATCGAACCACGGCCCTCGTGCTCAGCAGTAGCAGTTGTGAACACTAGACCAACGAGGCAGTCAAAGAATACACGGTGTAGGGATATCGAGGCGCTAACTGTTACCACGACTTCAGTGCATGATTCTAGCCCCCCAGAGTAGAAATTTTTCGTAAAAAAAATAGCTGTCACCTAAACGGTTATGTTTCATAAGTAAGATTTATAAAGCTTGTAAATAATAGTATATTTTCAATGGTTTACGTGCGTTACATGTATCGGTGGTAAAATATTTGTGGCGCGCCACTCAACACGGCTGTGGCGGCTGCGTGCTCTCTGCTGCAGTGTTGTGCACATGGCTTCTGAAAAAGTAAGATATTCCAAGTACTTGTAGTTGAAGTTTCTTTTGGACAATAGCCAGAGTTAGTTTGGTTTCAAAAATAAAACAAACCGTAAGTTGTTTGTGAAGACTTTGATTCCACGTCTCATGCAGTAATTAGGCACCCGAAGGCGCCAGACAAGTGGTCAGTAATGAGGCACCCGAAGGCGCCAGACAAGTGGTCAGTAATGAGGCACCCGAAGGCGCCAGACAAGTGGTCAGTAATGAGGCACCCGAAGGCGCCAGACAAGTGGTCAATCTTGGAAGTGTATATGTTTTATACAGTTACCTACACCCTTTTTTATTAAACGCAGAGTAAAGTAAAAATGTTTTGGTATTGTAAGTTTATTCCGCGTTTATTATTATGGGGGTTGACTTGTAGCATAATAGGAACTAGAGTTTTTTCAGGAAATAGTTCACAATTTCCATCTCCTTACATATAGGTACCTACTATCCCACGGTCGCAGTCAGCACAGTCTCCCTACTGGTTCGTATCAATTGCCTCAATCGTGGCACAAACACGCGCCGCGGTCGCGCCCCTCCTCCGAGGTGCGACGGCTATCACTCTGCTCACCCCCTTATGTAGAGAGCAGACGTCTGTTAGCTACGAATAAAAAATATTTTTCACTTGCTGTAGCTACAGGGATGTTGGGTAAAGAATTTTGATAAATACGAATTTATGCTTGAACAAACATTACCTACAATGTTTGTTCAAGCATAAATTCGTATTGTTTAAATAATTATGGTTGATGATAAAGGATCTGATACGAGATTGAGATCCACTGTAACAGGCGATGGCAAAAGTGTCATTTATATAGGTATCTGCCCGCCTTTTCCCAACTATGTTGGGGTCGGCTTCCAGTCTGACCGGATGTGTTATATCACTATAAATCTCCATTGACTTTCTCCACCCATGGGGATTTGTGAAAATGTCATAATCACTACTTAGAAATTATTATCAAACGGATTGGTCATCGCGAAATGTATCTATGTGTTGTTATTAGGTAAAGACTGTTGCTTCTATTTATTCTTCTCTCATCTCCTTACATTTTAAAACACCCAAGGCTAGAGGCCAAACTATTTATCACCAAGTATCATTAGGTACTGTTTCGTTTTGGCGGCTGTTGACACCAGTGAGTTACAGGTATACCTACCTACGCGGCGGTCGGATTCGTCCACTTTCTGCGTTTGTGACCATCTTTATCCAAATATCAACCATAGGTATTTGTATGAAGATGATCAGAAATATACTGAGTGGTCGAAAACGATGTAACCTTGATATGTTTTTTTCTGATTCGAGTATGATCACTGATCTTAATTCTAACGGTATTCGAGAATGATCACTGATCCTAATCCTAACGGTATTCGAGTACTCGTATGATTACTGATCCTAATCCTAACGGTATTCGGGTATGATCACTGATCCCAATTCAAACGGTATTCGAGTATGATCACTGATCCTAATCCTAACGGTATTCGAGTATATTTAATAAGAAACGCTAAGACACTAAAAACATTCATTATCGAATCATACTTGAATACCGTTAGGATTAGGATCAGTGATCCTAATCCTAACGGTATTCGAGTATGATCACTAATCCTAATGCTAACGGTATTCCACGCCATGAATGTTTTTTACTGTCTTAGCGTTTCTTATTAAATATAAATAACTCACGTGATTTGTTTTTCATGCTCTGTTTCTTCTTGGTTGTAAAAGATACTTATGAGCTGAAAGATGTTAATTGATCTGGCATTGAATTTGTTTCATCATTCTTTGTTTCAGAAGAAGACGTTATAGCAATGGGTTAAAGCATCATCACACAATTTAGGTTTAAAGATATTTATTTCTCATAAGAACATACGAATCAAGACGAGTTCAAGACTAAAAAGGGTAAAACCTTTTGAGTTAGTTTAGTGCAGTGTGAGTGAACTTAAACTGTAGTGCAAGTGCTGACTAAAGAACACGAGAATTAAGTATCTTCCCCTTAACATAAAGTGAATAAGAAAGACGTTATTGGACGATTTCTTAATTTTATATTTACTTATTAGATTAGGTTATAGTTAAATTACTTATTAGCGAATAAGCTAGATTGTAATGTGAATAAGGTATCACCAGCTGTGATACTTTATAAAAAGAAAAAAAAAAACTTGTATTGAGATACTCGTACAAAGTTTCTTCTTATACAATATTAAAATTCTTAAACAATTTCATGATACTTACGCCTTTTATCATTGTCTTTTTACCCGACTACAGCGAAGCCAAAAGGAGGGGTAAAGCAGTCACACGTCAGTAATCAGTACGATGTATCTATGCCTTAATTACATGACTTATTAGTAATGATGTGAGACTCCGGACATACGAAAACCGATAAAAATCTATATCGATGTCTTGTTTATACATTTTTAGTTGCCATTTTTGTCGTAGTTGGGTTTAAGTTTTTACCTATATTTTTTATCTTATAAAAGTTTGTACTTATCAAAGATCGTAGCAATCAATCAAAATATGGGGTTCCTAGTTGCCATCAACATAGCGAACACCTCTTATCTAAACTAACGTCTCTCTACAAACATAAGCCTTATGGTTCAGACCTCCCTAAGCTAACCTACAGCTATACCAGGTAAGTACATCCTTATAAGCTCAGTTCAGAAGCTCCCAGTCTACCTATACTAGTCTAGATGTAACAGCTTCACGGTGCGCAGTGTGGAGTGTGGAGGCGAGCAACAAAACAAACACACAGACACCAGGGGGCGTGGCGCGGGGGCGGGGCGGCCGAATACCACCGAGCTGTTCCCGGAAAATCTCTGCGAAATTGTAGCTGTGGACTGGAGTTCAATATTTTGTTGTAAACCACGTCCTACCTATAGGTACTAGGTAGACAGAATGTTCAGTTCCACACTGGCACTGATGCTATAAATACAATCAGTAGGTAACTACCTATGTACCCATTACCTCTGCGGAGTTTCGCCAGCTTATAATCAGATCGAATAAGAACCCTGATTTTGCGATTACTTTGTACAGTTTAGAATGTAGGTGCGTCAGAACGTTTAAACATTGTAAGGGTAATTGTAATTAAGTACTTAGAGAAAATTAATAACACAGTTGGAGCCGCGGTTAAACCTAAATAAAGAAATGATTAAATACAGTGTGCGGGGTTCAAACTGAATAAACTGAAGATGAATACAAATACAAATACAAATATTTTTATTTGTTGAACATAGGTAGGTTAGGTACAGATGTTGTAATTTTTAAAGAACGCTATGTCTAGCCGTCATTGGCGTACAAATATTATCTTAGTACTAACATGCTGATTATAACAAATTATCAAACGATTATCACACATTATTAAATAGTTCAAATTCAAATTATCGATACAATAAAAACATTCCAATATAATATAATAATAATTAATTCTAGTAAAAATTGTCAAATCAATCAATAATAAATCATACTAATAAAAAAATAAAAAATATAATTATAATGTGTCAGTTAAGTATTCGTTCACCGTATAATATGTTTTGTCATAAAATATTTTCTGTAAAGCCTTTTTAAAATCGTTTATGTTGCCTATGTCTTTAATTCGTGTAGGGATCTTATTATAGATTCTAGGTGCCATTCCTAAAAAACTTTTTGTGTATAGAGCAGTACTATGTGGCTTAGCGCATATCTCTCTGTTGCGTCGTTTAGATCTCAATGTTTCAAATAGATGGAAGTTAGATTTGACAAATACTGCTGTCTCAAAAATTTACATACAAGGCAATGTTAAAAGTTTAAATTTTTTGAAATATGGAATACAGCTTTCAGTTGGTTTAAGTTTAAACACAGCACGGACACATTTTTTTTGGGCCTTAAACGCAATTTCTTTGTCAGTGGAATTTCCCCAATATATTATTCCAAAACGTAATGTAGATGTGACATACGCCTTGTAATAAATTAGAGCAACGGACTCATTTACTATTTTTGCTAGATTGTAGAGCGCATATGAGTACTGGTTTAGCTTCTTACAAACAGTTTCTACGTGACATTTCCAGTTTAAATGAATATCCAAGTGAAGTCCCAGAAATCTAGCACTGCTTGTTTCAGCTATTATTTGATCTGCATAAGCTATGTTTAAGTTAAGTTTTTTTGTTCTTTGATAAAATGTCATAAGCTTTGTCTTATCTATGTTTATTTTCAATTTATTTAGAAGTAACCAATTTATTATGCAAAGTATGGATTTGTTTATGTCATCTTCATAAGTTTCTATATTTTTACATGGTGTACTGTCCTCGGCAAACAAAACAGTTTGATGCTCAGTGCATTTTGGCAAATCGTTAACATAAATGAGAAAGAACAAGGGCCCAAGGACAGTTCCTTGGGGTACACCACATGCTGTAACTCTAATTGGTGACATATAAGTGACTTCCATCTTGGATTTAGAACAAATTCTATTTAAAACAGTGGCTTGCTTACGACCAGTGAGATATGTTTTGATTAGATTTAATATGTTTCCCCTGACGCCATATCGTTCTAGCTTACCTAGTAATATTTCGTGATTTACATGATCGAATGCTTTCGACATGTCCATAAGTAGTGCTGCAATTGGATTTTTTTTGTCAACATTACTAACAATTTCTGCAAATAATTCATAGACAGCTTTATTAATGTTTCGGTTTTTCCGAAAGCCATATTGTTCTTTAGCCAGCATACTGTTTACTTCAAAGAATGAGTTTATAGATCTATAAATCACTTTTTCAAAAATCTTTCACATTACCGGTATCAAAGCTATTGGACGGTAATTTGAAATAGCACCTAAGATTCCTTGAAGCACCTAAGATTCCTTGATAGACTTACCTACCTAAATAATTATATCTATCTTAATTCATGTGGAAGGGTGAACAATGACGACAATAGGACACTGAAGACTGCAATAGGACTTAGATATTTTAACCCTTCGTACGCCGAACGTGGCTCCAAGCGAGATACAATGGCTTTTTCATTGTTTCTGTAAACGGCATACGAGAGGTTATCAAATCTTTCAGATAAAAACGACACGGAGTGAAAAATGTAAGATAAACGTAGGTAGCTATAGTAACGAGATACTATACCATAATAAATAAACTAAAATTCCATTCCTGTCAAGTAATAATAAGCCGTTTTTATTCTGAACATCTTTGCGTTGTGGTATTTTCAGTAGTTTATAGAATGTCTCTTAGTCCAGTGTGCTTCTTGGCAAAACCTCTCCTAGCACCTTCCACTGAGTTCTATCTCTCGCAACTCATCTCTAACTTGGACCCGCTGTGAGCTTTAATTCGTCTTCCATTCCTCATTCCCCCCAGTACTTACCTACAAAAGAGTTAAGCAAAGGGGAATTGTTCACACTCAGTAAGGGTAACATATCCCAAAAGACAAGGGGCGTGCGTTTTTATTTCGACCAACAAAAGGTTCAAAAAGTCGTCTTGTAATGTAACTATTTTAACATAAACTTTGTTTGAATTAAAATCGGTTACGGCTACTTTTAGAGATGATTGTAACTTGAAGTTGTGTTTAAAGTAAATTTACTGGCAGTATTATTTATTTATTTAATACTTTTAGCACACAAATGTACAGAGGCAGACTTAATGCCATAGGCATATTCTACCAGTCAACCTTTGGGCGATGCAGAGACAAGCAGGGGTAGGTGCAATAGCGAGAATTGAGGAATAAATATATATATAGCCAATAATGATAATATAATATCTTTAAGTATTTGTAGCCTCAATAAATATTCTAAGTAGCTTTATTTTTATTGCTGTGCTGTGTCACGCTGAGCAGTCATTAAATCAATCTGTCTTTGCTATCTATATTGGGCCACCAAGATACCAAGATACAAGCTGTGCCTAGTTTGGGGCCCACGGCTATATCTACGTAAGCACTCCTTCATTTAAAATTGTTCCTATTTATTCCTATTTTATCTCGGTGTGTGTTTAATCCATGACTTCTACCATGACACCTATTCGCAAAAGATGTTTATTATACCAGCAGTATTTATTTTTTTCTGATAAATAGATGAAATAGTGGATATTAGCCAATCATAAAGATAAACAAATAAACATCTCAGCCTGAAACAATACCTAATGCCGTATTCTCCGTCGTAGCGGGAATCGCCCCCGCTACGCCAGGGTCTACGACCGTAGACTCTTGCTACGACGCTTTTCAAATCATAACAATACGTTAACTTTCACTACATAAAAAAAATTAAACCATTGTTCCATGTTGAACAAAGAGGTGACAATTAATTAGGAGGTACCCCATGTTTCTACTTTTTTTCTACAATAAATTAATCTGATAAACGTATTGTCACACATTATTAAGATGACGCAACAAACAATTTGTCAAATTATAACTATTAATACTACCCGAACATCTGCTGTACTATTAACAATTAACAACAAATATTAACGCACTAAATAAACCGCTAAACAACGCGTGAAATATTCGAGAAAAAACTGTTTACAAAACCATGACCGATCATTTTAATTTCTATAATGTTTTAACCCCGACAACCCTATGGGCATTCCCTTACTGAACATGAGTAAGCTAACTGATCTTCACTCAAAGGAAAATCAGCCTTATGTCATGAGAAATAGAGTAGTCGTCCCGCACAGTGTTAGAAGTAGTGAGCATACTAAAGGTAGGAGGGTCCTCGTAGGAGGCGCCGAGAGGCGGGGCCCCGTGGCCGCGCTCGTGGCGCGCCAGTCGAGTGCCGGCCGCCCGAGATGTCGCACCACTATGACAGCGCCACACAGTTTCAACATCCGAAACCTGCTCCCCGAAGCGTTGTCCCGCTCCCCCTCACCTTCAGACACTGAGCTCGACGTCACAGGAACAGAAACTCCACCGCCAGGATCCTCCACAGTCACAGAAGAAAAGAAAAATGAGAAGCCAGCGTACAGTTACAATGCTCTCATCATGATGGCGATTCGCTCCAGCCCTGAAAAGAGACTGACATTAAACGGCATATACGAGTACATAATGAAGAACTTTCCGTACTACAAGGAGAACAAACAGGGCTGGCAGAACTCTATCCGGCACAATCTCAGTTTAAACAAATGCTTCGTGAAAGTCCCGCGGCATTACGACGACCCGGGGAAAGGGAACTACTGGATGCTGGACCCTTCTTCGGATGACGTGTTCATTGGAGGGACCACGGGGAAATTAAGAAGGAGGTCGACGGCGGCGTCACGGTCACGACTGGCAGCGTTCAAACGTGGTGCACTGCTGCACCCCATGTTCGGGAACCCTTACGCGTCGCTGGTAGGATTGTATCCTCCTTTGCTGTCAGTTTACGGAAGGTACGCGCTCCCGAGCCCGCTACTGAGGCTCCCGCCACCCCCACCGTCGTCATACCATCAGCTATACAGGAGGATACATGGGATCGCGCCCCCCATGAGCCCCCCAAACCCAGAGCCAGATCATTTAGTGAAACACAGTTGATTAGTGAGGCAAGAGAAAGGGCTTTTACAAGATATTCGTACATATCTTGGTGAAGGCAAAGTGACTGTGATATGTGGACAGTGTACAGT
This sequence comes from Tiliacea aurago, assembly GCA_948098905.1. Lineage (NCBI taxonomy): Eukaryota > Metazoa > Arthropoda > Insecta > Lepidoptera > Noctuidae > Tiliacea > Tiliacea aurago. The sequence goes on along the minus strand of OX402583.1, from coordinate 1,149,756 downwards.
AATGGTAACGCTATTTATTATTAATGTAAGATTTATATTTAAATTTTAACTTAATATGAGGCTTAATTTAAGTTATGAAGCAATAAACGATGTTTCCGAAACGAGCGAAGATTATTATTGTGAAGTTTTTATTAATTTAGTTGGTGTGCTTATGTTTTTATTGTAAAAACTTAGGCCTACACTTGTGGAGCGGGTTTCTTTAAGTTCAAGTCCAGATATACTTTGCAAATGATTTTAGACAGCTTTTTTTACTTTTGTAAAAAGTACGCATTGACTTAAACTATCCATTACTTGTACAGGTTATGTGAAAAGCTTGGTTAGGTTTTGTTTGTAATCAAGTTCCCACATGAGCCGAACGACTTTCGACCGGAGCGATAGTGCTCTTACAACTCCAATTAATTAAGACTCATTACCGTCTCATGATTTATTGATTTGATTGACTCTAATTTAAGCTTGAACTTAACAAAGTTCATTAACATAATACCGCTATTGCAGTGATTAATAACTTTGTATTCTACGTTATTAATGCATGACATTATTTTATGAGACAGGCTAATGATAAATCATCTGTCATGTGTCTGTTGAAAGTATTTATTAAAAAGATAAGGACGATATGCCGAGTTATATCTAGATACTTCATTAGTAGGTAATTCAAATATGCAAAAGTAGTCTACAATCTACCTTTTCAAGTAAGGTAACAGCAATATGGGCGAATGCCGTTCTGGTCTTAGTATTAGATTAATTGGATCTTTTACCCACAAAAATTAAGTGCAAAAAGCAACATAAACTTAATCCAAGGAAGCTTAACTTTAATATTTATTTCAATAAAAAAAAAGAAACGAAATATGTTTATTTGTTAAATCATTCTGATTCGATTCTAATTAAACACACGTCTTCAATTGTTTTTAAACGCCAGCAGCACTGAACAAGGTTAAAGAAGTCATCGTATTCTTCTAAGCGTGTCGACTGCAATCTATATTTTGTCAGCCCAGAACTTAGTAAACGAATAAAGTTCTTTGCCTAGCAATAGAACCAACAGTCAGTTAACGAGCAAACATCTTCAAAGATGTAGGTACCTACGTACAATGTTTGGAAGAAGGATAAGATTTACACACACGATACTTGGAGAAAGTACGTGTGATTTTAGTATTTTGTTACAGCACATTTGTTAGGTGGCAGGCGGTCCACCTGATACATAATAAGCGGTTTTACTCTGCCTGTGGAAATCTGCAAAAGGTATAGAACTTACTAGAGGCGTCGTACATCCGTTGCCATCCTAGAGCTGAACTGTGTCATGTCTGTAATGTCACCGACACCGCGACACTTCAAACCGCAACACAGTAAGTAAGTAGGTACTACTAAGTCTATTACACTTCTTACGGTCACTGAAACGTTAAATCATACACGGTAAAAAAGAGCAACACTACAGTCAGCTGTTCAAAATAACTTCTTTGGTCGGCAATCCATCGCACCAACAACACATTTCTGTGGCAGATCTCAAGCAACCTTCAAAAACCCTTGGTGATCGTCATAAGTAAAAGCATCCTTACAAATAACCAGCTTTCGTTATTTTGTAAAACGGAATATCTTCCTAAGGCAGTTTGTTTTTTTCTAACTCTTCAGGATATTATACAGAAACATTCAATAAAAAACACAATATTCTCCTAATGGAATCTCACTTGTCGCTTGTTAGAATGTCCTGAAATGGTCCACAGATGGAGACACTAGTCACATTAATTTCTGTCTCAAGGGACACAATGTTGGTATGCACTTGTAATTCCACGGACACAATATCTACCGTTCAAAGCGCAAAGTACGCGCAAAGTACCTACAAAATACATCATTGCAGTTGGTGGCAGAAAATGGTATAATAGCACATTAGGGAGTTTGAGGTACTATCATCATCATCCACATCCTGACTTAATCCATTGCTGGACAGAGGCCTCTCTTTGCTTTTGCAAAGCTCCACGTTCTTGTGCCAGTCTCATTGAAGTTCTATCTGCAATGGTAACTTGTAATTGTAGGGACTTACCACATGCCCCGCACATTACACGCCCCGCTGCTAATTACGGTTAGTAAGTGCGACATCATCATCATCATTTTAGCGGAAAGACGTCCACTGCTGGACATAGGCCTCCCACAAAGGGGGATAATAAGGTAATACTTACTTTAGTAAGTGCGTACTTAGCTGTTATTTCATAATCATTAAAAATAACAAGTTAAGGAATCAGGCGTTACTTTGCGGCACCTAATCCATGATAGTAAAATGTTATGCAAAAATATTTGGTTTGAATTCCGTAGAACCATAGGCTCGAATGCAGGTTGCAGCACCGCGTCCCGCCCGCAAAAATATGCACATGCGGAAGGTACGATCATTATAATGAAACATAAACTATACATACACACGTACTATGTGTACATAACAAAGAGTATTCTATTCTATGTCATCATCATCATTTCAACCGAAAGACGTCCACTGCTGGACATAGGCCTCCCCAAAAGGGGGGGTTTGCCATAATCACCACCATATTAAAAATACTCCTTCCATTGTAAAAGCTACAAAATATTGGTGGCAATTCTAGTAAGTAATTAAAAACTTACTAATGTCGTTATGATCACAAAGTTGATGATACATTATTGATAATAATATCATTACGTTGCCAAGTGACTCAGTACTACCTACGTAGACTGTCTGAAGTTATTTTATTTTTAGCAGTGTCATTTGAGAACTAGATTATTATTATCAACAAAATATAATGTGTTATTTATGAATATCGCCTCAGGACATCTCTTGATTGCTTGCATCTCTTTGCATATTCTAGAACCACTTGTAAATATTTGTTTTCTTTATTTATCATAAACTGGTCAAGTGCAAGTCGTACCTACTTGTATAATTACGTATTGTGTTTCACAATGTACTAACAATCTAAACGTTAAGTTTTGTAGAAGTACTTTATTTTTTTGGGAAATAATTAGGTAACTACCTATGCTACATTATTTAATTAATTAAATCATTTTCGCTAAATAAAATATTTCCAAGTCAAGATCTTCGTTCTTTTTCAAAATCTCAGAAATGTGTATTTTCCCCCATTTGCCCCTCGAAGTTGTCACAAAAACCCCACTATTAGATGGTATTACTTCACGTCCCTTTACATTTACTCCGTCTTGCCAATTGAAGCACGGACGGAATAAGTAAAAGCTTAAATGTCAGTTAACACTTCAGTGCTCGAACCGTTATCGTTTCAATTTCGTTACATTTTATTTTGGTTTGAATTTAAATATTATCAGTTTTGGTGCGATGATCGTCGGTTTACTTTTTAAGAATATTATTTATCGGAGCGAAACCTGTGATAACATACAGTTATTGACGATATGCGTGCAAACAGCCTTCAGTTTCGAACCTTAAAGGACTTTTAAGCCGTTGCGTCGGTTTCGTTATCGAAAACTACTAATTGCACTGGCAGGGCGCGTTAATATTACAAAAATATGACGGCTTATAAAATTGCTTCAATGGCTTTGTGGTATTAAACCCAGCTGCTGGAGTGGGGTCTAGGGCTCGTATAACCAACGGCACACAAAATAAACTTATTACATTATTTATTATTTATTAGTGACCCGGCTAAAAAACGCTGAAACCGATATAGGTGTACCTATAAAATTTGAGGATTGCCCTCGATTTCTCCAGGATTCCATCATCAGATCCTGACCTGATGACAATGAGAACAACTGTAAAGTATACCCTTTCACACAAAAAAAGAATTTTCCAAATCGGACCCGCCGTTCCAGTAGGTAATCGGGGAACATACATAAAGAAAAAAGGTTCCGACAAATTGAGATCCTCCTCCTTTTTTTGAAGTCGGTTAAAAAAGCTGCGGTCTTGGGAGTGTATAAACAGCCAGTGTGAATTTAAAAACATACCTAATAAGAGAGACGGCCCGCGGCGGTACGCGGTGAGTTCCATGTTTAAAATTTAAACAACTTGCGTTCGCCTCTTTCCGTAACGCTCCCGTCACACATTCACCAGCTTACTCCCCAAGTCAAGCGTGCGTAATGAAGTTTTACTTGAAAAAAACAGGGCAGTCTTTGGGGACTGCCGATTGAAATGAAAACAGTATACTTAAAGCTCATGGAAAGCGTTCGGTGACGATGACGCGAGTTCCATGATTTTTGTTCACACAAGAAGTGCTCAACGCGCCTAAAGAAGTTTTCACTTCAAAAAACTATCACAAAAAACTCAAAAAAAAAAAAAAAAAACTAATATCTATTAAAAATCTTTCCACGCTATCGGATAAAATACAATGCAGTTTTGCACTATGAGTTCGAATGATAAACAGAATCTTTCCGAGGTTGTGAGGGAAAAATACATTTATTTGCACTAAATGTGACGAGATGTGTGTCTGATGTGTGATTAGTCTGATAGACTGCTGAATTGGATTACGAATTATGTGGAAGCAATTATACTTCCTGCTGAATACTGAACAGGAACATTATTTCTGTTACGGACGGATAACGACGATAATAATTGAGTAGATTACTTTTACCTCTCTCTAAACCTCGAATATTTAATTCACTATTTACATACATACATAAACTCACGCCTTCTTCCTATGGGGGTAGGCAGAAACTATAGAACGCCACTTGCTACGCTCCTTACATACTCCTTTTGCTTCGCCTACGTTCATACATCTAGTCATACACGCACGCCGGTTGCGAATACTACGCACCTGACCTTTCTGAAGAACATCACCAATTTGGTCACTATATGTCCTTCTAGGGCGTCCCCTCCCGGCGTTTCCACTCACCTCTGCTTTATAAATACCTTTTGTTAGTCGCCTCTCACTCATCCTCTCCACATGACCAAACCATCTACGCATACTCTTTTCAATCTTTGTCACTACATCTTCTTTTAAACTGCACCGTTGCCACACACACACATTCACATTCACTATTTAATTGAAGTATTTTGTCTAACGACCAGTATCCAGACAATATTTGACACAATTAAATACCTCCGTGGTTTGTTTTTCTTAAGTTTTATTTATAACTATGCGAATTGGCGACTGCGGCTTATATTAATCGTTGGTAATGTCTGATAATGATAGTTTGTGTAATTGTGCTGCGTCCAAACATTTTTGTTGACGAAAATTGTACGCAAAATATAACGATGATACGAGTAGTATGTTTCATTGTCATTTGTTATTAGTCACCAATTTGTTATTAGTCACCAATTTACGTAAATATTATTAATAAAAAGTTTTCCAAAATCTCTAAAGTGTTTAATTGGGGATAGGCCTTCCCATTGCTCTGAATAGGGTTACTCAGCACTAGAGCATGGACTATAGGAACCTATTTCCAATACCGGTTTTGTTTTGACATTAAAAAATTTAATACCGATGTTCCGGTATTTCAATATTTTTCCGATATTATGGCAAATATCGAATTCGCTAGGTTGCCTTTTGTTAGGGGAATAGGTATAAGAGACGTAAAGACGAAAATAAATTAACTATATTTATTATTAATAAATCTTTCATTGCAATCTTTAATTTTGATTAGAACTTAAAAAGTAAGAAACACAAGAAAAATCTTCAGTTACCTAATAGAGTTCGCATTAGCAGTTAATAGAGTTACATCACTGCAAGCTTCGACTGTTATTTTGATAATATTCAAACTTCTCTGGATATTTACAAGGCATAAAAGTCGCTCTGTGTGAATTTGTTATCAGAGTTCATGTCAATCAATGCTTTGGAAACACATGATCTGAACTGATTGAATCTATAAACCATAGTAGAGATGCTCCCCTAAGTGTCTTACTTACGTTCGAAACTTAAAGGTTTCGGATAAAAGTAGGTATGCACTTACTTAGCATGACGTTTCTGGAAATGGTAATTATAACTGACACTTTATTTTTTGGGTGGGTAATTATCAAATAACTTCTCCCGCTCTGGGCGGAGCGGGAGGGCGTGTCAGAGTTTTACTGACTAAACCCCACGCGTGTTCCTTCTGTTGCCTGTGTGCCAGGGCCACGATATCCCTTTCAGACAAACTCGCAACCCTGGCAGGCATTGGTCCTAACAGACCCCGTCAGTTGGTTCTGACATCTCTTTGAGGCGCACGTGGAACACAACGCGGCGTCGATCCGGGCCTGGTCCTTATCGGACAGCGAGCTACCCATCGCTCACCGTCCGCAAGCCCACGCCTACGGTGGCCGGAAATCGGGTTACAACTCCCGACGTCCGGAGCATGAGGGCGCGAACCTTGCCTCTCCCTCACGCGTTCCGCCTCCTCCTTCGCGAGCAATACTGCTTCACAGAAGGAGGTAACGGCCTCCCATGCTCTCGCTCCAAACCATGAAGGAGGTGACGGCCTCCCATGCTCTCGCTCCGAACCATGGCCTGAACCAGGGCCGGACGCAAGAGATCGCCGCCGCCGATCACCTCCGTGAGGACACGGCGGTGCTCCGCCCAAGCCGGGCAGACCTCCACCGTATGCTCCACCGTGTCCTCCGGGCGATCCACACAGTGGTGACACCCGGGCGTTTCCTCCCGCTTTATCCTGAACAGGAACCTCCCGAAACAACCATGTCCGGTGAGGACCTGCGTCAGGCGGAAGGTGAGGACGCCGTGGCGCCTCTCTAGCCACTCCTCAAAGAGGGGACTTATCGCCACAATTGTGGCGTGCCCAGCACTGGGTTGCGACAATTTCACTCTACATGCCGCTATGAGATCTCGCCGGAGCTCTGTCCGCTGTGCCGTGATTTCTCGCGGCAGCGGAGTTTTGCCCCGGCGGCGTTTCGCCTCCTCGCGCCACTCCCAGATGTGCGCGAGGACTTTTGCCTCCAGATCCCATGGCGGTAGTCAGGCAAGGAGGAATTATAACTGACACTGCAACATACTTATTGTTACCTAAACAGATAGGTATAGTTTACATTAATTAAAGGAGAGGTCAAAAAGTGGTATAATATTCCGAAGATTTTTAAACGCTAATGTGATGTACCTTATTAGAAAGCTTATTTATTATGCTACTCGATTATAGTTAAATCAGATTTTTTCAGGCATCCGTTTTTGTAAAAAAGTGAAAGATGTTTCAGTACAAACAAAACGGACATAAGACTATGTGCGTTTTGTTTGTACTGATACATCTTGTTTATTCATTTTTATGCAATATAATTATTTGAATGTGGATAAAGCTTCCGTTTCTATGAAATACTTTGAGATTTTATTATAATTTTAGCTGCAGCTCCATGAAATTGAGAGAAAAAATATTGATTATCATGTCAATGCAATAACAAAACCTGTCGAAAAAAGGTCAAATCTGTATATGTCAGAATGACGTTGAAATAAAAAAATACCTGACCAGAGTCCTGCTGACAGACATTGTCATTGTCACGTCATTTACCAAAGGGCTGCTATCCCTAAAGTATATATAATGTTTGTAGTTAGTTATGCAAGCATTTTATTTATCAACACTTGTTTAAAAAAAAACGGGCGGCTGTAAAAAAACATTAAATGCCCAAAGACACCAAAATGATTACCCTCTTTCAGCCTATATAGCTCAGAAGACCCAAGTCCTTAACACATATAAGTACACATACAACACACAAAAAACACAGTAATACACATATAATTAACGTCTCCTTTAATGAAATAAGTAAATGATTCTATTGCATCTTTTTTTTTAATCAAGTGTGAAATCCAATATCGGTATTTCATTATCGGTATCTTGGGCCGATATTCTGGTTTTTTGATATTATCGAAAACCGGTATCCATGCTCTACTCAGCACGGCATCTCTACCCTTCTCAACTTGGTATGAAAAATCTATAAATTTGCAAAGTTCCAAACTTATCGAACTTTATATTAGAAGTGAGAGAAAATCGATTGGAAAACTGTTATTACAAATGAAAATCTCAGACTAGTTACAGAGTGACACACTAGTTACTTGCCTACCTACACAATGTGGCACCTGAACCTAGACGCCGAATAAAAGATTGAGAATTTATTAACATTCCACAAGCAATGTCACAGGTACAGCCGAGTCATCCGCCTCATTTTTAATATTCCGCCAAATCACGTCATTCATAATCACTCCAAGTTCCGTCCCGTCACAGTAAAGATAGTTTAATGACGTGATTTCCAGTTCCCGTTGTCAATAGTTACCGATTCCGCCATGTTGAAATAGCTGTCAGTTGCTTTGATGTCATCAGAATTATAACGACGAAATAAATTTATTATCGCTGGTCGGTTTGTTATAATGTTGATTAAATAATATCCGGGAATTTGATTGTTATTTATTGTAAAGATTTCGTAATGATTTCTTTGAATGGAGTTGTCATTCCTGAGATTTAGTAAGTGGCTGAAACTCTGCCGCTGTAAATGTGAAATAAAGGCAAGTGCACAATAATACAACCTTAGATTACAACCGCATCGGGCTATAGCCCATCGCATTTCAAAATTCCAATACAAAAAGCGCGGTGCGGTCCGCCAAGTGTGAGATGGTTCATACAAAATGTCATACGAAAGTGACGTTGTTGGAGGATTTTTGAGTTGCCGTGCGGACCGTCCAAATGTGCTTTTAAAAGTAGGTACTCCTATATCATGTACATATGAATACATCACGATTAACATAATTACTTACTTTAAATCGAAATCTTTATAATTCTGTGGTCGGTTTAAGTTCGTGTTACATTCGGCTGACTTCTCGAGCTTTTTTGTTTTCTCTAGATTTTCTTTTTTCAATAGGTTTTCAGTAGCTGCGTAGGGTTTTTAATGCGTCTGATAAACGGTTATAGGCTGAAAAAGCTCAAAGAGATAGTGCAGCGGCGATAGGCACGGCGAGGTGCTTTAATGCGACGAATATAAATAGGAAAAAAAATTCAACGGCAACGATGCGGCCGCGACGTCGTTAGGCATCATCATTGAAATTTAATATTGATTGTCATACACATATATGTACTACCTATAAGTAAGTTATATTTTCTATTCGTCGCATAAAAATCCCTCGCCGTATCGTATCGTATCGTATCGCCGCCAGTGGGCGCAGGCCCTTACAGGCAATACGATAACATATTTGGCTGTAGCGATAGCTAATAGATCTAGGGAGACTAGTTAGGTAGTTGGATCTATATTCAGCCGAAAGGAGCTTCCAGTTAGTTAAAAGTAGGTATACCATGAAACCTGTTATAATATTTCATCCTGATTTACACTAACTGTCGCTGCCAATTCTGGCAGTGACCACATTAACTAAACGCTTAATTTAATTTGCCCAATTTATCCCTTGCGAAGTAAACAGAGATAACAACACAATAATTCACTTTTACTTCACAAGGTAATACGTTGTTGACATTTTTATTTGGTGCAAATTCTCTTAGACGCTGATAAATCTTAAAATAACGTACGATCAACGCGACAAGACAATGACTAATATATTGTGTCGCTGACGACGTTCGGACAGCCATTCTGCCGTCTACGAGCAGCAAATCAAATGATACCAATGCTAACAGTTGAAGGCACGCTAAACGCTGCCAACAAAAACAAGTAACTCGAAACCGATATAATCCGACCGCACGGACCATCTCTCATTCGACACAAAACATCTTGCTCTAGAAATATTGTGAAAACCAGCAACCCCAAATAAATCACGGTCGCCATTTTGTCCCATCGTTCCCGCGCTTTTTCCCGACCACAGACAATTAGGCGGGTGACAGCGCACCATAAACAAGACGCGAGTTAATCCGCGGATTATCGTGAGCGCACACAACCGGCGTGCAGCGAGTATTTCTTGTAAATAATTGTAAATCTACGTCAAAACGCAACGACAGATACATATGTTAGCGGATTACTGGGCGGAGATTAACCCGTTTTATGCTGTTTTATGCGTCGCGTTCGGTTCGACTGTGTTCGGTAACTGACGACTTCCCGCCAAAATGGTAGTGTTAATCTCTAGTTAAATATGGTAACGTCTTCTCGTGGTACGGTTTCGGGAAATGAGCTCTAAATACGGATTGTTTTTATAAACTCCAAAAAAGATTACAGTTTCAGTATGAAAAAGTGACGATTTCCATATTGACGTGCCGATTTCGGAGGTTTTTAATAAGCCTGTCATAATTAGGACGTAAATTGTGTTGTATGATACAAACTGTTTAACACCGAAGAATACATTCAGTTAATGAAGTTTATAAACGGAATCGAAATGAAAATAATAATCATGTTGAAGAGGAGACAGGCCATTTCTTCGACATTATTGTTGTGCTTAATTCCTTTAATATTTCCACCTGTACCTACATACATTAAATCCAATATGGATGAACCTTCTTCTGAATCTTAACTATAGCACGTCACACGGTGTTTAAACTCAAGATGACAACGTATGACAAAGATTGTCATGACAGAACATTCATGAATTCCACATTGTCATCGGCTAATCTTGTAAAAAAGGGTTTATTCGGACTATCGCCGACACAATCCGGATATTTTCATGTTTGCGATTCTTTTGTAGAAATTGTTTATACACATTATATTTATTCAAACTACGTGTTTTGCACACATTGCTATATTTTAAATCCTCTGTACCCTTTCAAACGGATGTTATTCTTTCCAAATTGTGTCCCCAAAATTGGTTTTGTGTATGATTTTATGAAAATTTTCGACAAAAACTTATAATTATTGTGATTGTCGTTCTCCATTGATGATATGTCCGAATATTTTGGGGTGTATGAATCGATTCTTGGATAATCGCTTTGCTCTTTTGAAATGGTCGTAATAATCTCTTTTCTATGGTTAAGGATCATGAATAGATGAATGTATTATGCTGCTTTAATATTTATTCAGTCATTTTATATCGTCTCAATTTTGAAGATTGTGATGGGCAATTTATTTGTGTGATGTTCCACACTGGTGGGTTTATGTTGTGAAATGTACAATGTACTGAGATATTTCAACAAGACTATGTATCCAATTATGGGTAGGTTAGGTAAGTAATAATAAGGAAAAGTAAAAGAGTTATTATACCTATAATAACGGCAGTTTAGGACATTTTGGAGAAACTACAACTGTTGCTAAGGTTCAGCATGTAATCAACTATTTATGTTATTGCAGAAATAGCACTCAAGAGCGACGCACTAAGCTGGAAAACAAGGTAAGTACCTATTGCGCAAACTCTCGTGCAGTTTTAACAACTACTTTGACGTTTATCGTAAGTAATCGTAACTACGAAAGCAATTAGCGATCATAGTACCACCAGTACCACTAAGCTCAAAGCTAGTGATTATTGTTTATCTTTTCATCTCACAGTTAGACTACACAACTTTTTGAAGTCGTTTGGCTTTCATTCGAGATCAAGCGATCCACCTCTAATGTGATCGTACACAATCGCTGGCTGTTTATCAAACAAACCAGTTATGAACTCTTCCCAGTGTTTCATAACAAATTAGTTTTTTGAATGTTCTCAGAACTTCTTGGTTTTGAGTATATGTTTGTAGATTTCCTGGATTGTTTGAGTGAAAGTTTCATGAGTTAGATCACTTTACAATTGGCATTTTCATGTGGTACCTACAAATATACAATTTTAAGACTATGTACCTACTCCATTTTCACAAAGCTCGGCGCAAACTAGCCACCGACCACATCAGCCACCGGGACCCCAGCTACAAGCAGTTCACATGCTTTTTCGTACGTTTCGTATGGATTCGCCGCACACGTGTGGCCGGTGGCGGCCAGCCGCGCAGCAGTACTCAACGCCGCAGCAAGGGGCGCCAGCCACCGGGGCCTGTGGTCGGTGGCTCGTTTGTGCCGAGCCTAATACATGTCATTTGAAAGACGGGCGATTTTGTAATAAGAGGTTTCACACTTCCAGATTTTGATTTGTCAAATGTTACTCGTTGAATATGACTTTTCACCCTCTTCACAACTTTTCACCGAATGATGTTTGCTGTCATAAGTCATAAGCGTTTGAGGCATAGGTACTGTCCTCCATAGAATATAGTTGGGCGGAATACAGTAGTGAGGCACATATTGCAGAAAGTCTTCACAGAAACAGACTGAAGATGCGAATCTAAGAACTATCCATTAATTTAACGAAAACAATTTTAAAGATCAATGTTTTTTTTTGTTTTTCCCAAGACTGTATTTCCAGATTTTCCAACAAGTTTCCGACTAATGTACCAACATCGGACGTGTACAGTAATATTTGTAACAGTTAACACGAACCAGTAACGGCGGCTACATCAAAGGCAACAATTGCCGAGATCAAAGGCATCGCCGCGTAAAGGTGGGTAGCGAAAGAAGATCGCTATTGTATGCTCACAGATTAGCTGATCGATTTGTAGATATGACAACTCTTTGGTTGAATTTAGTCGATTAGTTTTATATTGTTGGAAGTTAATAAAAAGAAGTGTCTTCGCTTTTATCTGAGTAAGTACCTACGGCATGGCTAGAGTGAGTCATCCATGTTGCATGTTGCAGACAGTTTGTATCTATAGATGTTAGGATCTTTGGGATGACGGTGCCGTAGGGATTCATATGGAGTCCGCGTATCACTGGTCAGTTTCCCTCAGTCGTCAGTTTATTTAATTCACCAGTTTCGTTGATTAGTCAGTTTCACTGATTGGTCAGTTTTACCGATTAGACAGTTGCGTTAACTCGACATTTTCCAGTGTTTGCCAGTTTTCGTCGATTCGTCAGTTTTATTCAATTCGTCAGCCAAAGTACAGTTGGTAGAAAACTGAACACACGTCTGCTAATTTAAATAAAAATTAAGATCTATTTGATAATTTTCAGCCATAATTACGGAATATTATAGAAACTCATTTTGTGAAGTTGACAAACTGACTTAAGTAATATATATTTTTACGACATAACGTTACGTATTGTATTCAGATTTCAGTTAAGTAATGTTAGAAGTTAAGTACACATTTTTATTCAATACCTATTGGTTTTTATATGTTATGTTAAAAATAAAAACTGAAGTTTGATTTTAATAAGGCTGGTATTCCATAAAGCAGATTATAACCACATGTCTTTATTCAACATGTAAAAACTTTTTCACTTAAGTGTACCAAACTGACGAATCGACGAAAACTGGCAAACACTGGAAAATGTCGAGTTAACGCAACTGTCTAATCGGTAAAACTGACCAATCAGTGAAACTAACTAATCATCGAAACTGGCGAATTAAAAAACTAACGACTGAGGGAAACTGACCAGTGATACGCGGACTCTTCATATGATGGCTATTTATATTTTATGTCTTCGTCTACAGTACATTTTGAATTATTTACCTTCCAAAAGTGCTTATTTTCAGCCCATTTTTAGGTAACTAAGCTCAAAATTTAACTGGAAAATCGGAAAAATCTGTCGTTGATCATTTAACTTAAATAGTACTTAGTTAAATAAAATAGTCGTAGATTTAGTTGTATAAAGATTTGCATTTCGTAGCTATAAGTAATCTAGTGCGTATGTCTACACCGAACCTAAGGTGCGCAAGGCGCCTGCGAACGCGCATGAAATTAAGACGTCATTCAAACAACGCGGAGTTTTAATAGTTAATTCTTGGAAGTGTTGTAGACTGGCCACACTGAAAATAAACGGAATAGTTTGCTAACAAGGGGCAGGTGGGAAGGTGCTGTGACTGAGAAAGAGATTTTGTTTCAGGCAGACATTCAGGCATTGCATTGTGAGATCAACACTTCAGCAGAGATATTAAGTGGCAGAGATGTGGTTAATATTTATGTGATTTTTTGTTGTCTTTGGTAAAATACAATACCCTACTGACGACATCGATGTTAAGGAGTTTTTCGACGCTTAAGTGTTATTTTTTTATTTCTTTTGCCGCTATAACAACGAATAATCAAAATTAAATAAAGTTAAAAATTAAAGTTAGGTATACAATAAACTTTTTATTTTGAATATTTTTTTTCTTCATTTGGGATGGCATTGTCTAGAACTCATCGAGTAGGGTACAAATATTTTTCTTTTCTTCAAAATTAATAAATAGGGGGCCGTAAAAGTTGTCAGTTTTAGACCATTTTTGTACGAGCTCTATCGCAACAAGTAAAGAAGTTAGGAATTTGAAACTTCTGTATAATCATGTACCATAAACTGGATGTACTTAATAAAAACAATATCTACCCAGTGACACTCTCGCAATAAAGAAGAATCTAACAAATCAAAAACAGTTTAGCGGTTTAGTAGTTATGAGGGAACATAGGGACGGACATACATACATACAGGTCAAACACATAAGCCTCCTTTTTTGGCTTCGCCGCAGTCGGGTAAAAAGGATTTTAGTTGAATGACGTCGACTAATACAGGGTGGCAGGACATCGACGCCCAAACTAACATGAATTCAGCACATGATTCTAGAACCATGTGTCCTAACGTAGAAAGTTATAGTCGGTTATCAAAAAAAAAGAATCTGCTGTTTCATAGAAGACTGCAACGTCTACGCGGTCAAAATGTATGGAACAGCAATAAAAAAAATAACTGATGAATTATTTCAACGCATGGGGGTTCATAATCGTGTACGGAATCCATGGTAAAGGTTGCGCGACGACGTCCCTCCCAGCCTGTACACATCAAATGACCGCCTTCAATTCACTTTTATTTCTTCCGTTTAAAAACCCAAACAAAATAGTAAATACTACGTATTTTTTTACGCAATCCCGATTCGTACCCAGCGCCGGTTGCTCTTACCTCCAAAACTACTAGACCGTTAACGATGAAATTCTGCCGCTTGAGCAGATCGTCTGATAGTGACATTGTTTGCAGTAATTATCGTATCGTATCGATATCGTGTTACTGGCATTACTCAAATATTTGTACACAGTACAATGGAGGGTAATCCGATATTTTGTGCATCTATTTTGTGTAATTACTGCAGGGCGGGTAACTACAGGTTATTTCGTTTGGTTTTCGGAGGTTGTAAACAATTTGTTTGTGGAAGAAATAGTGGAGCAAAAAATAGAGATTTCTACTTCACTGAGGGTGAAAGTTTTGCTTTCCTTCGTTTAAATCAAAATCAAAAGTCATTTATTCAAACTAGGCTGAGAATCAGCACTTTTCGAACGTCAAAATTACATGAGACAGTCCCCCAAAAACGCCCACCCTTCACCACTTCCTAGTGCTTTAGCTGGGAAGAAGAAGTAGCGCAACAAACTCCCCAGCAGCACAGCTGTCTGTTCGCATATAAAACTTCTACGTACCGCCGTTAAGGCTTCTACATACCGGCGCGATTCGCGACGTGACACAAAGGCACCGCTCGTCTGTAGAAGCCTTAATGCTAAGTAAAGTAAAGAACTCGGATACCTTCGACTGATGTTTTGCCGACCGGATCGGCTCAACTAATAGGCATTTATTTTACTAGCCTGAAACTTATAGGAAACTTGATTATCGAACCGTGTCAGTTTAGTTACCTAAGGTTTTCTTTAATTATCATCACAATGTATGCAGTGATTACTGATTAACTTACCTTTAGTAGTAGATGGAAATTAAATGACATCAAAGTGTGTATTCAGCTTACTTTACTAACAGTCTCATTATGACGACTGTTCCAATACCTACATACCATATCTCTCATTTCTCTACAATAGCTCGGTGATCTGCCCACACAACACACACACACATGATTCTTTACAAACACTCGTAGCTATCGGAGATTATTAAATTATATTGTGACCCCTGCACCGAGGTTAATTCTGTCATTTGTTATACACGGACACCGAGATCTTCTGTGTGTAGCGTCTATGAACTGGTTACTAAAACCATGAGGATATGGATGTGATGATGGGCATATGTTAAAGAATGAGAAACAAAGCAAAGGGCTCATAGGCCCACTTGCACATAAATCACTTAATGCATTTATTTCTAAATGAATTTGAAACATCGTTCTATTCCTGTCAATGATTTGAAGGTGACAGAGACAGAGTTATGTTTATAAATACGAGTGAAGAAGATAGGGTTTGTCTTCTATCCAAGTTCTATCCTAAGGGTAGCCCCGCGTCCTAACCAAAGGCGACTGTCGCGCGAGTAGCGCTGGTCACGCTAGGTTTTACGAATGTGACATACTCGCGCGATTTATCAAGTCCCGTTTGTACTCATAATTCATGTAAACGATCGCGTAATGGCGTATTTGCGCGACAGTCGTTTTCAGTTAGGATGCGGCCTAAGGGTTTTGATTCACGTAAAACATTTGTTCTCTCGGACAGTATTTCCGGGATTGGACATATTTTTTTATGGAAATAAAATTTCCAAGTTAACTTCGTGTCTACAAAATTTCCACATACGACAAATTGCTTGATTCTATGAAGGTAGTATTTAAGACGCAGATATATGCCAGTGACCTTGAGTGGTTAGCTTGCGAGTTCTGCACTGAGCTCACGCAACGCGTCGTACGTTCAGCCAGTGATAGGACTCGCCCATCAAGGAGCGCTGTCCCCAATTTGACGAATTATTAATTTATTATACACAAATCAAACGGTATTTTAATAAAAAGCGTATACTAAAATATCAATAATTAAATTATCTTTAAATTGGTGAAGGTTTCAGAAAAATACGCTTGGTAGATTTTGCGCCATTCTCAGTTTTTTATCCGTGTTAGACATAACTTTACAAATTAATTTCACTATGTAATATAAACATAATCTAAAATATTCACATATTAAGTTATTGAGAAAATGCTCTAATTTGACATATTTTTTTTCAAATCATTAACACTACTCGTTTAGACGTGATCTTCAGTATACAATCATAAAAAGTCGGTTATCGTCGCCTTAAAGGGACGTTATTACTTTGTTTGTTAGAGCAGGAAAAGAGTTCGCTTCGTTTTTACATTTTATGATGTACTGCTGTGCTTTAACCAAATAGTCAAAATCCTTGGAAAAAATAATGAGTCATAGTGTTGACAGTGGTCTCTTGCTGCTCATCCCCAATAAAATCCAAATCACGCTAAACATCTAGACTCAGTCACATTCCGTCCTCCCACAGACACACACACTCCAACAATACTACAACACGAGGTTATTAAATTATATTGTGACCCCTGCGCGGAGGTTAACTCCTGTAATTGGACCTCTAGCCGGCCTGATTGTTATTGGTCGCGATGGGCCAATTTACTATCACACTGTCTGGCTATCTAGTCAGCGGCCAGATTCGAACAAAGAGAAAAAAAAGAGAAATAAAAAAAAAAGACTAAAGAAAGAAAGATAAAGAGTATTCTATTCGTTGGACATGAATTATGTTTCATTTTTAGTCTTCAATTAATTGTTTTTACGGTTTCGGAAAATGTCAGATTTTTCTTGAGGTTTCCTTGTACAACTTTTTTGATTCTATGCACGGCAAATATATTATAATAAACACTGCTTTTCTTGACAAATAAGTGCATAATAGGTACTCGTGGTGTCGAGATACCTACTTAAACTCACAACTCATAGTTTAGATTATTATTAAAAAGTTGTCCAATTAGACTGAAAGCTTCGATTAGATTAAAAAGCATATAGATTGTTATTGAAAAAAACAAAAAAAAGAAACAAAAATAAATTGTTTATTCTGCACAAACAAAACGCACATTACAAAAAGAGTCCATGACATTAGCACCACGAGTTAAACCTTCTGAAAAGCCAGAAATGCTTCATATGTTATTAACCTTGACGATAAGTAAAAACTTAAAATAAAATTCGATCTCTTCCACTGTATTTTCTCTAATATTTGCACAAGAAGCAGGATTGCATTATGGTGTGCATACAAACAAGCTACGACACTGTCATGCTTAATTTTTCCACAAAAGTTACGCAACGTTCAACTGGCGTGCTCTCATCTCCCCACGAAGTAAACGAGTATAAACGAGAATTTCTTTGTTTGTCAATATTCATAATTGAATGATTTCAAAAAGCACTCATAGCGATTAGTTGCGTCGCCCTCCGTAGTAAGTTGGCAGCAGGGATGGACAACCGTGGGGACGTTTTAAGTAGTGGAGTTAAACTTGGCGAAACTGATGGTGGTGTAGGGCGTTCAGTTTCATTTGAAAGTGGAGGAAAATACAAAACCAAAGTCAGACTTTTTAAAATCTGTGCTTTCAGAATAGCAAGAAACATTAATTTGCGATTTAAACATTTACATAGATTTGGAAACTATGCAATATCATTCCAGCCGAAACACGTCCACTGCTGGAATAGGCCTCCCCCCCCAAGCATCGCCACTCCGACCAGTTCTGTGCTTTCCGCATTCAGCGCATTCTTGCGGCCTCCACCAGGTCATCGGTCCACCTTGTGGGAGGCTTTACAACGCTACGTCTGACCATGCAACATCTATTTGTAAAACGTTGTCAACCCCTCCGCTGACCGCCAGTCGCCCGCATGATGTTGATGCTCAGTCACTCGGCAATTATAATAACTCGCTACGCCATCCGTTTGGCAGCCATTACCAGCACAACTGTCCACACCGCGCGCTGTCATCCCCACTGATCAGTGCTGATGTCACCCCGCGCAATCATTGGGGAAAACAGTGGTCAGTTAGGATTTTTTTACTTAAGAACTGGACGCTAAACTTCCTCTTGTTGTTGTTTCTCTCATTATTGTTAATCTTCTACGATATGAACGATGAGAAAGGCAAGATTTTACAGATCTTGTTTTCTGTTGGTCTTGTTTTGCAACCGTAATCGGTTATTCTCAATTTCATCTTACTTTTCAGACGGACAGATAGGTACATAGGGTAGGGATAAAAAGAAGCGAAATATTAAGAAGCTGTTGCTCATCAATCCCTGACACCAGAGGGTTGTTTGAAGAAGTTTTACCGGAAACATACTATTTTACCTTATTTAATTTAAATTGAAATTGTTGTCCTTCATTTATTGCTTTAAGAAATTAAAGACTTACACCTAGCCCCGTATTTATAGAGCGTTACTCAGTACTCAAGCATTACTTATGACTAGTTTCCACCAATCCAATGGCTTGAATCTAGTCTTAAGTAATGCTTGAGTACTGAGTAACGCTCTATCAATACGGGCCTTAAAGATCTACCTAAACATGAGCTTTTTATTTAACTGACTGACTGCCATCAAAACACTTCTCACACAGCGACACTAAATGAAGCTTTAAAATTAAATTAGCGCCATTATCACGTACTTTATGTTATTTACGACTACTATCTAACCCTACATCGCTCGTCACAGCGGTCATCAGCGGAACGAATCGCTTTGAAGCGTGGGTTGCTAACAAACCATTACACCACTAAGCAAGGATGTGGTACAAGTAAGGAGGTGTAAGCGGGAAACGGGTAGACTTGCATGAATGTTCTCTATTCGCTCTACTGGGGTAAAACCATTTTTTACTCGGATCTTTTACCGACAGTCTGTTCTGAGGAAGCTAAGCTTTTAATTTTTATTTCTGATCTTAATTTTGTTTTTAATTTTGACCTTAATTCTGATTTTAATTTTGTTTTTAATTATGATTTTAATTCAATAAGTTTGCGATTTATTTTATTTTATTTTGTATTATGACATGAAAAATTTTACTATGGATATTTATCTGAAATAAATGTTTTGATTTGATTTGATTTAGCAATTTTAAGCCCTTGCAGATAAACTGAACAAAACTTTATTTTGCCCCCGCCCCCCCCGATCGTAGTGTTATGAGCTTTGGCGTAACATCACATTGGTCAAATTATATAAAAGTTGAAAGAACCACTCAGCTTGACTGTGTAACGACAAGAAACCTGTTCATTTATCATTGCTAGTTTTCATATTACACCCTTTCCCTTTTCCTTGTTGGTCTTATTCGTGCATGGTCACCCGGAGCGTTGGTCCTCTGACTTGCAGCACACACCAATGTTACCCCTTTAGTCCTGCAGGTCAATAGTCACGGTATTTCAGCTAAATGGTTTATATCTCGCGGGTCACGGCGCCGTGTGTCTGTGCTTCAATTAATAACAATCAAAGTAATGTTTATCACATAAATCAACATTAAATTATTAGTTTTAAAGTTCATTTTTTTTGTGATATATTGCTGCTTGTCTCGTTATTGATTTTAAAAAGTCAATGGTTGACCTTTTTTGTTGGAGTTTCAAAGCTCATGTACAAGTTGAAGTAAAGGCAAGTAATTGATAAGGTTAAGAACTGTTAAGTTAAAGTCAAAGCGCATATTTCAATTAGACCATTAGAAGGCACTTTTGAACGTCACAAATTACAAAAATAAAGATTTCGATGATTCTAGTTGGCCCTTGCAAAGGGTAGTTTTGTATCGAGAAGACTGGGCAAAAACTTTTTCATTTCTCATACTCGGAAAGTAGTGTTTGTTTGATCCGAGTAGCGGGTGGAAGACGCTGCTCCCTACCTTTGGGCGGTAAAGACTCATAGTAATTGCTTCCCTCTCTAGGGTGGGAATGAACTTTAAAAAGTAGATGTTGTTATGCAAGGGTCGAAAGGAATCAATTTTCATACGAGGTATTAAGACGCCCGAAGACAACTCTGTAAGCTGCATCGAAATTCAAAATCACGGTTTTATAGACTAATATTTGATAATTAATAAAAATTTGTTCAAGCGATTCTGAAATGTTGACCCCAGATTCGGTTAAAGGCGAGGCGAAAATACTTCTACGAAAATCTTTTACCAGAAATTTCAAAGGAAAGATATTTAAATACATACAATGATTTTATGAAGTGGCGAGCAAACGAGAAAATAAAATATTTTAGTAAAAAAAAATACTTGCCTTATATTCAAAATGAAAAGTAAAGTGTTTAACACGGGTGAAAGTCACCAATTCCTTTCGACCCTTTTATAACAATCTACTATTTGTCTATAATAAGATCAGCATCGCAGTATCTGCTTAAAAGAAGATACATACGCGATAAAAGATAGAAATGAAAAACATTCTCACCAGGAGGAGGAAACATTTGCGTTACATCGCTGCATCGGTGCAGTAACAGGCTACATAACAGTTAGCTACCGTAGGAATATTCCTGCACCCGCGTCACCATTAGCATCATAACAATCATAAACGGGAAGTTATAACGAATCCACAACAAATATATACCAACTTGATCCAGCACAGTTGTCATACAATAGCTTAATCGTCTTATTACAATTACTCGACAAAGCGGTGGTATTGTGAGCGAATGATGGCAATGGACGCATTGTCGGCCGGCCGGCAATTGGGCCGCAATGCGCCCGTATGAGACATCTTGTTGTTTGTTGAGTGTCTTGGATGTTTATTGAGAAATGGTTTAATACATATGATGGATAGATTTGTGAACTGAAAATCGTAGAGTAGAAGAGCCGCCAAGTGTTGATGTGGCAACCGTGAAGATGTCGCAGGAAGTTAGTCCTCGAGGTTTGTGTTTCCTTTGATCCCAACAAAAGCCCTGTGTTCAGCACTCAAGGAGGGGTCCTTATGTGCTGAAGGCAAAAGGGTATTTTTATATTTTTAAACTCTTACTCAGAAATATAATGTGTCTCGCTCGCTACAAACACCAGATAAAGGCTGAGCGAATAACACTGCCATGCTAAAACATGATTTTAGATACGGCTAAGATCAAGCTCGACCTATGATTTAAAGCCAACCCCTATTCAATAGCTGATCATATAAAATAGACTCGCAAAATAGAGGACTCTTGCCATTTATCCCCCATCTTAATAGAAAGACGATTCCTCAAAAATACCCCAAAATTATAACAAGAAAATGTACCAATATTGTGTCTATTAGTATCTATTAGATGGACGTTGATTCATACAATAAAATAATTAGTATTTATGTCCCTCCGACCTCTGCCCTCCCGCATGGAGCACTTTACAAGAATGTGGAAGAACAGATGATTGTTACTTTTGTTCCTCTAGGGTTATTGTTAGGGGGTGCTCACATGAGGTTGGTGTTAGGAGTATTTTTATGTAGGCAAAGAGTTTTGTTTTATAAAGTTTTTTTGGGTGCCAATCAATCTCTCGAGCCATTATGCAAATTATTAGAGTCATCGCAGGGCCGTGACTGTCCTAGAGACAAAGTTGTCCCATGTAGCTGTTAGGTACCTGTAGTGTAGGTACAGTGCCTTTACGAAACGAAATAATAATTAATTAAATGTGTAATCATATGAACTCTAAACAAAATTAGAAATCACTTTCAGCAAATCTGTGTGCACCATCCCTAACACAATCAAATCTATTGACTCAATATGTTATTCAGTAAAATCGTCAGAATAGCTACAAATGGTGGCGGGTCGATTTCTAACTTCGTAACATTACCAAACAATTATAACTGTAGGCCTTTTGATGTTATTATGCGGGTGTTTGTGTACAATTTACTTGATTTGGACTTATTTTGTAAGTGATTATGATTTTGTGTTCATGTTGGCGTATTCATACGCGTTTTTCTTTTTCCCAGGCTCGTTAGATAACCATACATGGCATCGGCTTGCCAGATATCAGACATATTTTATTGTATGAGCTTTTAGCTATAGGGACAAGGTTTTAGGGTTGTAATATTTGTGATGTACAATTTTAAGATTGCGGTTTTTAGAATATGTGTCGACACCCTTGCACCATCCCATCTTCCTAGCACAGCGGGCTGTGGTGGGGGGCTGCTGCAGGTGCAGAAAACTTATAATTATGTTCGAGCGGTTTGGGGTTGAAATACTAAGGCCATGGGGTCCGAGTGCCCACTTAGTTTTTCGAGACATCTCCATTTTTAGGGTTTCGTACCCAAAGGATAAAACGGGAACCCTATTACTAAGGCTCCGCCGTCTGTCTGTCTGTCCGTCTGTCACCATGCTGTATCTCATGAACCGTGATAGCTAGACAATTGAAATTTTCACAGGTGATGTATTTCTGTTGCCGCTAAAACAATAAATACTAAAAAACAGAATAAAATAAATATTTAAGGGGGCTCCCATACAACAAACTTGATTTTTTTTGGCTCGTTTTTGCTCTATCGTCGGTGAAGTTCTAACAGTGCGTAAGTCATTTCATGAGTGTCTTGAGATTTGAATGTCATTGGATAAAGCATAATGGCGCGCATCGTATCGACCAATCAAAACACGGTATCCTGACCAATAGAACGCGTTATTTGAAAAATAGTTACACTACGTATCTCAGTTTTTGACGCCAACACTGCGTATGTCAGCTAATCACGTACAAATTCGTCGTGCATCAAGTGCTCCGATGTTGTGGTTTCGATTTAATTTTCATGGGTTCAAATCACCACAAAGTTAATTTGTATTAATAATTAAACACAATATGGCGTTAAGCGTAAGTTACATTAATTTCATACAGTTTTTTCACTCTCCTGTAAAGTAGCCATTTTTGACTTTCGTACTGTTAGAACTTCACTGACGCTATATTGCTAACGGCAACAGGTAGACGCTTGAAATATTCACAGAATATTTAGTTATATAATCACTTTAAAAATAAATAAACAAAATAATACAAATATTTAAGGGGTGCTCCCATACAACAAACGTGATTGTTTTGCCGTTTTTATACGGTACGGAACCCTTCGTGCGCGAGTCCGACTCGCACTTGGCCGGTTTTTCTAAATTGCTCTCCCGGATTGGCGTTTTCGTTGAAATTATTTAAATAGTTGTACATATTCTATTATTCATAATCATAATCATTTCTTAATTTGCGAATATGGGTACATAAAGAAGGTCTTATTGTGTGATACGAGTAACAAATAAAACGGCTAGTGTCAGCATTCAATATGTATGCTGCACAATTCTTATGTATTTTACAGAAGTCTTAAGAGGAGGCCTAAATTCCCAATCGTAAATTAGATTTTTCAAGAAATTGACAACACTTAAATAAAAATAATACTTACGAGTAACAACATGATATTTCGAAACTTTTTGTGGAACAGAAATAATTTAAATAATACAATTTTCTCGATAGGAAAGCATCACGAAGTTACCGACTAGGTTTTGTTATTTGATCAGTAATCGTGTGACTCAGTGGAGAGACTGTTCGCAAA
The DNA here is from genome assembly GCA_948098905.1 of Tiliacea aurago. Taxonomy (NCBI): domain Eukaryota; kingdom Metazoa; phylum Arthropoda; class Insecta; order Lepidoptera; family Noctuidae; genus Tiliacea; species Tiliacea aurago. The sequence continues at coordinate 1,125,821 of OX402583.1, read as the reverse complement.
TAATATGTGCATTTCTGAAGATTTCCTCGTATTCAAGGAAACTCCCATTAGACGCGTGTAGAACTTTGCCACAGTCATTGAAGTCTAGTTAGCTTAGCTCAACCATAAAGTCTGGGACCTTACACTCAGGTGTGCTGGTAAAGTGTAAGTCAATAACATGAAGTTACTGATAATATTTCACAACCAATAGTCCTTGCAGCAACGGGTTCTTTCTCCCAATCTAATCTCACCTACACACTTTATAAACATTTCCTCAAAGACTTAACAAGGAAATTAGTGTAATTGTCGTAATTACGCCAAGTGGGTCGCTGGTAACAAGTAAGCCTACACCGGACCGCACGCGTGGTGGTTCGGTTCCCGGGTACGACATCGTTAATTATGGGTAGTTGGGGTTCGTGAACTTTGTGGGTGGCGGAACTACAAGTTATAGCTTATATCCAGCGATCTAGGAGGGATCGGATTACGGAAGGATCTATGATTTAGTTGTGTTTGCTACACTATTGAAGCATATTTGGGTCACTTTTCTTTATATTATCACATGTCATTCAAAAACCAGGTCTGGTGATGTTAGGAACGCATATTTTAAGCCTTTTTGCTGTTGGGTTTACAGATAACTGACTTATTTTCTTTATTTTGTCAGATTGATCGAGTCTTCGTAAATGGCTGTCGCAGATATTCGCACTGATCCATGATGCTTTACGAGATTATAGAGACTTTACCACTTATTTGCAGCAGTTTATTTTGCGAGCATTGGTGGCCCAGTGGTAACGGCTCCGACTTACGAGTTTGTAGGTCATGGGTTTGAACCCAGCCAGGTGTTTCTTTACTTTGTGTAAATAATTTCATCACCACTGCTCTCAAAACGGTGAAGGAACGGTAAAACATCGTGAGGAAACCGGCATGTCCTAGAACCAAAAATCGAAGACATGTGACATCTACCAACCCGCACTGGGCCCGCGTGGTTGATTATATATACAGCTCACTCCCTCTCGAAGAGAGGAGGTCTGTTTCCCAGCAGTGGGGACATTATAGGCTGATTATGATGACTACTTATTCAGCATAAAGCACGAACGTTAGGAACAGTTCTGGTCACTAAGGTTCCTCCCTCTATTACCTTTTGGCCTCAACTATTAATTCTCTTGACTCATCATATTTTTTCCGACCAGTCATTCATCAATCGTCACCACCTCCATTTGCCCACAAGCTGCTGTGATCTCGATTCATGTCAAATAACGAGTTTCCAGGTCAATCCGAGTGGTTCTAGGTAATCGAGAGGAGACCACCACGTGCACATGTTTACACCGTGCGCCTGCTACTCATCACGGTTTTGACACATCACACGGACTATCTGCATCCACCAGATGGAGTAAGTGATGAGAACAGAATAAACGAAATTGGTCGTTAGATTGTTGAAATCAAGCTTGAGAATTGAATGGCTAGAATTTGGGAGTTAGACTATTTTGGAAATGACTTAGTTGTAAATTGGTTTATTCTAAACAGTATTAGGTTTTATGTCAATGAGACTGATTTTGAATCTTGTGACGGGGGAATTAAGGGTGTTAATAGAGCAGAAGGAGTTGTTATCATACGATTCGATGTTACTAAAAATGTAAGTAATATAAGTAAAGGGCGCGTGATCCGTGAGATCAAAGCGGTTGTGATCAATCCGCCGATGTGCGCGGGAGTGCGCGTGGATGGTCTTGATCGTTTCGCTTTTGATCCAGCTGATTACGTCATATCGCATTATAATTATGAATCAACGGATATTAAAGATGTCGTGTTGCTGATAAACTTAGTGGTTAATAGACTCATTTAGTTTTGGGATAATGTCAAATAACATTAGTTTTATTTTGTACGTTGCCATTTGTACGTTGCCATTTGAACCGACAATTCCATAAGACCGCGACACGGAACATGGGGATTAGCAGTAGTGATATATGCAACTAAGAACTACCTATGTTCACAGAAATTAAACTCGGTAACAAACTAACGTTGCAAAGTGTTTAAAGAAATCTTAAACAACAACTAATTTCCCGCTCCTGAAACATGTGTAAAACGATCAAGTAGGTGCGCGCGCGCATGCTCCCGATCGCTTTGATGTGGCCGATGTTTACGCGGGCAGCGGGCCTGTGTTTGCTATTAAACAAACCCACTCGTGTCGGCCAACACCCAACACTGGCCGAGACGTTGGTCCAATGTTCTCCTGGGGAGGAATCGTGAGATTGAACTTGGATTTCAGAAGTACTTTTGATCAATCGATGAGACACCTTACAACGAAACACACTTTGATTCTTCCGGTAAGTAGAATGCGATGTCTCATCTTAGTGATGTGAAACTTAAGTGAGCACAAGTTGGTGAGTGAAAATGTTATGTCATGTTCTCCAATAACTAGAACTACATAAATACTTAATCTCACGCCTTCTTTCCACGGGGGTAGGCAGACATTACAGGACGCGACCTGCTACGATCCTTATACTCATGTTACTTCGTTTACGTTCATACTACTCCTACAGACATGCCGGCTGCGAGTACTACGCACCTGGACCTTTCAGAACATCACCAATAAGTTCACTATAGGTCCTTCTAGGACAAACTAGAATTGTGGAAAACAAAACAAATTTCCCATAAAAGGTCACTGTAGTTACGTTGAGGATCGTAGCTTATCACAAAAAATAGAAGCATACATATCGTATGCGCTGAACAACGGCTATGAAGAAACCAAATTTGTGTCAGGATTTCAGGAATATCAGTAAATTAACTCATGTGATATAAGCCTCTCCAAAATTTCCCAATACCCAGTTCCCGACTATCCACATCCAGTCTACATTGTTATCTGAGGTGAATTGGAATATGAAGACAAAACTAAGACAACCTTATTGAAACATTTCGCCCCATCAATCCAAAATAGTCTGGTCGACTACACACCGACATTAAAAAGCGGTCAGCTCTGTAAGCAAAGGTTGGCTTCCAACATTGGCGTTGAATATTGGTGATGGGAGCATGGTGTTTATTACAGCATTCGTTCGGTTTGGCCCAATGAGCGATATTGTGTGTAAACAACACCGTTCTGCTTCCATGTTGGGGGTGCCACAAGGTAGAGGCTAAAGCAAGAACTATGTTGAGGTACCTATAGACCATGTTAAGTTCAATTTAATATGTTTCTTTGAAGATAGGTCCCCAATAAATAGATCTAATGATGCATGGATTTTTTGCAGTGATATTGTTAGAGTAACTACTTAATGTGCTGTTACTTATAAGGCAAACTACATAAATAAGATGACATCAGAATACTGCAGTAAGGTGAGTGACATACGTGCCATACAATCATGAAGCCCTTATGACCACCTCACCTGTAGTGGTTCGGTACTGGTTTGCACTATACATGTCATGTTGCAGCCTAAAATATATTGGAAATTGGCATATCTAATATTTCTTCTGAATCTGCTTCTCGTTCTATATCCATGACTACATTATCTAGAGGTGTTAAATTTACGTCTCCATCTATTTCCAACTGATCAGGGATGTTACCATATTCAACTCTGGTTACCTCGCTATAGTCTTCAACTTGAGGCACGTCGGCAACGCGCACTTTACTTTGAAGTGCCCTCGCGTTATTTACGAACTGTTTGTATATTTTCATATTTGCGGCCAGCACATCACCAGCGGGCGAGCCCATCGCCACAATGAACTGTGAACTGTTGCCTCGCATTTATCATTACCTATCGACCGACTGCAGAATACAAGCTTTTTATTTTTTGATTTAGGATTCGTTTTATGGCTGTTTGAGTTCTTAGAAGACTTGGGATTGTGTTCTTTTCAATGGCTTGTTGTGGAGTGATTTTATTGGCATTGTTGGTTTCATCAGCGTCATAGATTGTTTTATGAATATTGTCGGTCTCCCACAAAGGCTTCTGCAAATCTTAGTAGGAGTCAGTGCCATTATGAAATGAGCTTCGTTTATATTGGTAATTCCCCTGTCAATCGGTTTATTGAGACGTGCTACTAGGCTCTATGTTTGATCCTTTCTTCATTCTTCTTGCAAAAAATCTTCCTACCTTCAGTTGCATTTTGACTAAAAGTTGATCCCATCATCCAGACTTCCTTACTTGTGTAACATTGTTTTATATCTAAGTAGCCCCAAAACCTGCAAAAAACATGCGATTAAACCCATATATTCGACACTGACTCATGAGTGTGATCACAATTATAATATCGTACGCGTTCTAATCCTTTTAGTATTCCGTTGTAAGGTTTGATGAGAACTAATTCAATATTGCTCATACGCAGCGGTGGTGCGGTGCCGGAAACCTTGCAGGACTCATTATCATAAGCTTGATGGTCATATGGTGATGTTGGTGTGTTTTCTTTGGATGGTGTGTGTGTGTGTGGTGTCTCAAGCTTCTTTGCTGGGAGTCTGGAACCAACTATGTAAACTTTATTTTTTGGCAAAACTGTGGGCTTACTACCTATAGTTTAAGATTGAATTGGTCTCCTTGTTTTTGGTATTCTTAGATAAATAAAAGTATACCAATAATATTGACCAACTAATCTCTCTGTAAAGATAGGTACGTGTACTAATACATATTATTATATCATCACTAAAAGCCACTATTTACATCAAATACGAAACAGAAACCACCAAAACCAATAGCAGACCATCAAAGAGACTTTTGATATCGCATTAATCATAAACAAAAATTGTTTATGGAAACCAAAAAATCATAATAATGTATTTGAATGAATATTTTTTCAAATGCACACGCTTTTGCGTCGTAAATCTGTCAATACAGATGAGGATTTCAGCGTGTAATGATGAATGTTTCCAGCGATCAAAGGGACGTTTGAGGCCGGATGCGCGGGCGCAGATACCCAATCAAATGATGAACGAGTGGAGCAGAGTTAGGTTATGTTGGGTGAAATGGGATTGGACCTAATGTAAATTCACTAGGTCCACAAAAAAACTCAGTAACGTAAAGAATAGGTAGTCATTTTGCAATCCAATAAAGTGATGTTGGTATCCAATAATCAAGTGATTTTGGAGTAAAAGGTACCTTTCCATAACATACTACGATAATTATGGCTACGACAAGAACTGACTAGAGTGTGCAACGCAAGCTAGAAACAAGAAAACAAGTGAACAAGTAGTGGAGCAGAACTTTCCAAGCTTTGGGAAAACACAGGATTAAAAGGACCATATCCATGTTAAAGTCCATCTAATTACAAGTTCGTGCGACGTAATCTACTGGCATAGCGTTACCTACAGTTGCTTCCAGCACACCATATGACTTGTGGTCTGCAGTCTGCGGTCTGTGTGCAGAACATGATGTTACATCCTATTTGACGACGTGAAGTTTAGCAATCCGCCTGTTTTTGTGCGGTTTTATAATTAGACGTATTTTGGTTATTTGCGAATGTAGAACTTGTTTATGTATTTATTTAGCATAGACACCATGAATGTAGATACCTAATTATGTATTTTGGGTCAGCCGTTCAATCAACTTGCCGTGATGTGTTGCATCCCGCTGCTGGATTTGTGCCTCCTGTCTTCAGTCTGCATCCAGCAGATATCTTGAGGTTGACCTAGTTAGCATAATAGTAGGTATTTAATTGTATTTAAGTATAACGCATTTCTGATTCACATGCTGAAGTTGTGAACTTACGAACTTTACTTGTTAAAGTAATAATTATCAGAGTGATTTTATGTAACAATCAAATCAAAAACTCTCAGCCAATTTTCACAAAATACACCGTAGAATCCATAATTATTGAACCGTCGCGTCGACAACAGGGAAATACTCAAAAACAAAATCACTTTACAATTTTCACGTTTTGATATAAAAATCATAAAGCTCGTAGATCTGACCGGAAGCCGTTGTTTACATGAAACAGGTGTAATTAAATCGTTACAGGAAGTACCCGCACCCGCAGTGTTTACTAGTTTACATTACCGTCCTTTGACGGGGCCGTTTGATCATACGTATTACTTTAAGAATTTAACTATGCTTTTATGGACTAACCTACGTGGGTTGGAGGACTTAAAAATAGGGCTGAATTTGAAGAAACAGCGTAGAAGTTTGAACAACACAATAATAGCAAGATATCCAATTTTGAACATAGGTAGGTAAATTAGTAATTGCATACTTATTGGGATGAATCAATAAACGTACTCTACAGAAACAAACATGCGTAAGTGACAATTTTAGCATTTTTAGGGTTCCGTACCTCAAAACGAAAAAAACGTAACCCTTAAAGGATCATTGGTCGTGTAGGTATCTGTCTATATGTCCGTCCGACTCATCCATTTGCTCCAAATCTACTGGACCATTAAGTTGAAATTTGGTACACATATGAACTTTTGTGACCCAAACACGGACGTGTTGCGTAAATAAATGAATTTTGAATATGGGGCTCACTTTGGCAAATGAGAAAATTAAAAAAAAAGTTTTGCAAACTGTACCGTGTGACATATCAAATGGAAGGGCTTGTTATAAGGATTTCAGATATATTTTTTATAATTTTAAAATAAATACATTTAAAATTATTTAAGAAAATAGATGAAAATTTACTATCCTAGACAAATTCTTCGAAACTACTGAACCTAAAATTTAAAAACAAAATAGTTCTTAACTTATAAATTACAGGAAACCTATAGAAATCAATGGTTTTAGAATAACATGGTAAATCACTCATTATAGTGCGTACTGGAACATGTCTTAAATTTCAACTACAATGTTAAGTGTGTTCTTAGGATAAATCATCCCAACTACGGAACCCTTCATTGTGCATGGTTCGACACGCACTTGGACGACTTTTCATAATTAGGTATATCTTATCAAAATATTATTTTGTTTCTACGCAGGAGAAATGGATAGAAAAGTTGCAGGTAGAAGGCACAAATTTGCAGGGCCCAAACTCACCAGTTCCAATTTCACCTTCGTTTTAGTTAGTATTATTAAATTATTAAAGCCTGTCATGTCCCTCTGCAGGGCAAAGGCCTCCCTGCTCTCTCTCCACTTCTCTTTGTTTACAGCTGCTAAGGACCAGTTCTTGTTGAAGGAGTCCAGCTCATCCCACCATCTCGCTCTGTGGTCTGCGCGATGTCGCTTGCCATTAAGGGACACTCATTGGGTCGTAACTTTGGCCCACTGCTCGTCTGACATGCGGCATAAATGTATCTAGCCCAATTCCATTTTAACGTGCCAGCTTTCCAAGTGGCATCAGGTCATCAGTTACCTATATTTGTGATGGGACGGATGGTCGTATTCGTAGCCCAGTCTGTTTGTTTGATATAATATACTCTGTTCCATAGCCTTCTGGCAAACCTCGAGCGTGAACCTCTGGTGATTTGTCAAAGACCATGTTTGAGAACCATTATGTGAGAATGGGAAGTATGCACACGTCAATGATTACGAAGGAACATCATTAGAACTTTCACTTAGTATAAGTAAAAATAAGAAAAAGTTCGAAATAACAAAATCAATGTCAAAACAGTACAGGCAAATCCCATCGGAATTCATCACAAGAAAATATTTCTGTAATTATTTATATCTACAAAAAACCCTATCAAATCAGACCGTCATCGTCAGTCAGTTTTCCGCACGGCTGCGTCTGCGCATGTCGCGCGTATGACGCTATTAAAAACCTGACGAGGGTAGGCAGGACTGATTAATCTTGAAGCAGAAGTAAGGGAAGTATATTATGGTCATCTGCTGATCTGCGACTGTTGGAACATTGCGAAAAAAAAGTATTTCGGAAAAAAAATAGAATAGAACGCGTTTTTTTATAGTTTAATATTTTTGCGTAAACGAAATGGGTCTATTCTTTGTAAACTTCTATCACCACGTGATATCTTAACTTAGGAGTATCTCAACTAGCCCACATATGGTGCTGTTACTTTTACATTCGTCTGTGGTATGCAAGGAAATTGATTTTTTATTTTATTGGTAAGTATGCCGCAGGTAATTAAATCACACCGTGTAGGCACATTGAGCTTTCATTAATTGTCTGGTTTACGATTCTAATGCTTTGGTTTGGTAGGAGGTTGTTCTGACTATGTAAAGCTATTAAGTATGTCAAAAAAACTAAAATATTTGCATCAATCTTTGGTACTATAAGAATCTCCAAAATTTGGCCTAAATTCTTTTAATTTAACAATAGCGTGTTATTAACAAAGTATTTAGTAGATGTGTCGTGATAAACGGACGGAAGCCGCGTCCGTTATTTCAGAATATAAATATTTTCGTGGCGGCTTGATGGATCGGTCGTCGATTCGCTTCCCGAGTTGGGCTAATCTTGCTGTTTATCAATATTATTGTGTTATTTTTCGTATTCTTTTCTTCAAATTATTTTTGTTGTGTTTTAATAAAAAGGTAATGTACTATGTGGTGTGGGAAAATAATTTATATTTAAGTAGGTATATTTTTTTTTGTATTTTTTTACTAAACTCTAGCTAATATTGAGATTGCTACATATGTCCTTGTAATTGTAGGTGCTTATTAGGTAAACTACAAAAATGAAACCTGACCAACGAACAAGATTTTTAGGGTTCCGTACCCAAGGGGTAAAACGGGAACCCTATTACTAAGGCTCCGCCGTCTGTCTGTCTGTCCGTCTGTCACCAGGCTGTATCTCATGAACCGTGATAGTTAGACAGATGAAATTTTCACAGATGATGTATTTCTGTTGCCGCTATAACAACAAATACTAAAAAACGGAATAAACAAATATTTAAGGGGGCTCCCATACAAAAAACGTTATTTTTTTGCTCGTTTTTGCTCTATATTGATAAAGGCAATAGGTAGAAGCTTGAAATGTTCACAGAATATTTCGTTATGTATTCACTTTAAAAATAAATAAATAAATTAAAATAAAACAAATATTTAAGGGTAATATTTAAACAAATATCCCATACAACAAACGTGTTTTTTGCCATTTTTATACATAATGGTACGGAACCCTTCGTGCGCGAGTCCGACTCGCACTTGGTCGGTTTTTATTAATAGACCTTTTCACCCTCCGGTATTTCGGTTCCCTAATCGTACAATTTCTTACAAGGCTTACATAAGTACCTAATCATCATGATGAATGTTGAAACGTATGCACTTTTCCACAAATGTAATATTAAACTTAATCTAAAACATAAACTAATAATAAATAATAATATACTTAGTAATAACATCATAATACTAATTCTAAACTACGAAACTAAAACTACGCATAAAACACATAATTTCTCTTTAAAAATAATATCGCACTGAAATTATCGTTGTGGGAAATGTTTCCGGAATCCATACACAATCACTGCACAAAAACTCGCCAAACCACAAAATGAAACATAAAACAATGCAAAAAGAGTATTTTCCGACCGTGACAGGACTCGAACCTGCAGTCTTCGGATCCGAAGTCCGACGCCTTATCCATTAGGCCACACGGTCGCATGAAGGGAGGCTCGATATCGGGCAGCGCTTCAGGAGGCGCGGGTGACCTAGTTTGTAAAAGGGGATGTCTGCTCTCTCGCTCGGCCGCGGCCGGGGGGAATTTAGCATGGATTACATTACATAACATCACGCATGTATTCCCTGAAGGGTTAAAACGCAGATATAATGTGCCAGTGACCTTGAGTGGTTAGCTTGCGTGTTCTGTACTGAGCTCACGCAACGCGTCGTACGTTCAGCCATTAATAGGACTCGCCCATCAAGGAGCGCTGTCCCCACTTTGACGCATTATTAATTTATTATACACAAAACAAAGGGTATTTTAATAAAACGCGTATTCTAAAAGATTAATAATTAAATTATCTTTAAATTGGTGAAGGTTCCAGAAAAATACGCTTGGTAGATTTTGCGCCATTCTCAATTTTTTATCCGCGTTAGACATAACTTTTCATATTAATTTCACTATGTAATATAAACATAATCTAAAATATTCACATATTAAGTTATTGAGAAAATAGTTTAATTTAACATATATTTTTTTCAAATCATTGGTCATTGGTCTTTAGTATAAATTCATTAAAAGTCGGTTATCGTCCTCTTAAGCAGAGGTGTATAATGTGAGGTGTCTAATTCTACTTGAAATTTAGTGAAACATAACGTCAGGATTCAGCTCGATTGTTTTTACCTACTAGAGTTATGAAAAGTACCATGATCTCGTTTGATGAAATAGCTTATCCAACCGTTATACTCGTACTGTGTTCCGAAGCTGCTAAGTATATTCCTTGTAACTAGTTCAACATAGTTATGTGTTTTTACAATAAGATTGATGTAATATTAATTAATTATTTATTTTATTTTATACCGTATTGTCTTGTATTTCGGGAAAGAATATCTTTATCTTTTACCATGTTAGCTCCTGAAACATGATCTATTTTACATTACATTGAGATCGATCATGTTAGAGATGGCAAGTTTTTCCGTTCCGTGGCTGTTCGTGCGCCTGCGGGGTGATTGTTTAATAGACCAACAATGGCAATTCCACAACATTCGTTGCGTTATTCAATATGTTGATCAGATGATATTTTCAAACAGATGAAGCAATGGATTAGCACGAACGTGAACATGTGTGGTACTGGTACGCAATTAGTAAAGATCAGACCACGTTCTCCATCAATGCTCCGTGGGTGCTGTAGATGGCGACTTTAGAAATCACATCCTGAAGATAAGAACCATGGCAGCGTTGTTCTTTCTGCTACTAACGACAAATTACAATCACCTATACGGCACTGATCTAAGCTTGCTAGTGATTATCATTATGGCGATTTTTCCTTTGACTATTCATTCTGGCGTTGCTTGGGATGTCCATGATCAATATTTTTGAGTCAGCAGAGCTCGTTTATAGGCTGCTTGAATTTAGAGCCACAGGAGCCACTACATTCATGTTGAGCATCAACAAAGTTATCGACTAATCTAATTTAACAATATTACAGAATACCATTTCGTACCTACGCTTGTCAACTTTTCACTAGACGTTTTGAAATCAAAACCACCTTGAACTTCACCTCACAAAAAGTATATTATCCTAACACCATGTCGTAAGTGTCAAATTACACCAACAAACATTTTAGGCACAGCAAATGATAACCTGGTTCCCCAAAAACGTTATTTTATGATGAATCGATGGCTGATGGTTATCGCCATGACGGATAGATGTCGCTAGTGATGGACCATGGGTCGTGGGCTCATGGCCCTGTTCCATGGGTTATGTATGAGTTTCGATGGAGAGATATTCATGGTAGTCGCGCAGATGACGGCTTGGGGCAGTTGGTTGTCATAACTTATTCGTAAGTTCCTAAAAGAAAGTTTTTTTTACAAATTGGCCCTATTAACTAGTCTAGTCCTTAGGACTTTAGTACAACTAATGCCCAAAAATATTTTAAATGCGAAGGGATCGGGTATTTCTTGATTTTCACAATATCTCGCTTATGGTATAAGATTAGGTATTTATTTAGGTATACTAAAACATTTTAATATTGTAACTTCAAGTATTTTGCATATCACAAATTACGCGCCGATTGTTTAAAAAACAAAACAAAGGATAGACGATATCCCTCTTTGTTCTCTATGACTTAAAAATATTATCTCGTTGTCAACTTCGGAACATTAGACTGTGAGAAAATTTGTCAGAAGCGTACCCTGGAGTTTACATATTTGACATACATTTATGTCCGACCAAGACAAGGGTTTTGTGAAAAATGAACTACCTAATTACAACTTGTTAATGTTGATGTATTTTGTTAAATATTTCATGTTATTTGTTGCTGTGTTCGCCATTGTTTCCTGCGGTTTCAACTTCGTCACAAGTAGGTTGATTTTCACGCTAGTCGTGTTATGAAAGAAAAAAATATTGTTTCTACTCTGTTAGTGGAGCATTATGTCTCGTTATTTATAAAAGGTGAGTCAAGCAAAGATAATAGCGTAAATGATGATCCTAGTCTTTCACCTTTATTACCTGTATTCTACAGAGGCGCCGAAATGTTATTGTTGTTCCCAATTGTTGTACTAAATTATAGAGGTTCAGGTGATACAATTGCATGTACATGCATTATCACCTGGACCTCTATAATTTGCTAATTAATATGTTTTCTAAAGGGCAAACAAAGGCCACTTTCACAATGTAGGTCAACTCCTCCATATTAATTCTTGAATTGTATTTTGTCGTGTTGTCTTAAAACTAGAAGTATGGAAGTCTTTTCAAACCCTCGCATGTGTGTGCCTCTCATACGCATTATTTAGCTATTGCATCATACATGGCTGAACGCTACCAGTACACGAACAAAACTTTTGAGAAAAAAAAAAGAATAACCAATTCCATATTTAAAGTGTCGCGACTCGCGTCACTCATTGTCTCTGCCTAATAAATATGGCGGGTAATATTGACAGATGGCGCGCGCTTCCACGGCGCCACTGTTGAGTACACTTACTGTTGCTCCAACCCATATTGTTCTACTTTTGTCCCTAACACGTTAGGAATTCAAAATAAATGAGCTGAGCTACTGATTTGAATGTCAATACTAAGTTAATACGGTAAGGTGTTGTCTAAAACCAAATATGTGGTGGAGTGGACCGGAGACGCGTTTGGACGCATTGATTGTTCGTGACACATACTTATTACAGGCTTACGTGATGCATGGCGATGTTTCACTTAGTTTTTGTGTGTTTTATGACCTTTTTATTTGTGTGTTATTTAAATAATAATATGCTTTAATTTATTTTAACTGTGTGCTTAAATTAGGTGTGACTGAACTCGGTTCTAAGCTACCTTAGGAACTAATTAGAAATACTGTCATAATTTTTGACAAGTTATGTAGTCTACAGACTAAAATATTTCCACTCAGCATTACAGTTTATTAAACATACAGTAGCAACATTTTCACATACAGCGCATAATTTTCCAATCAACCTCGTTATTAATTGGAAACAACAAAAATATACACATCACAGCATTTTAATAAAACATTAAACGTAATCAATTCACACCCAATAGAATATCTGAACGCAATTACTCATTTGAGAACCTTACAACACGCCTTAAGATCCATGTCTATTTTCTTATCTCTACAGTTCAATATCCCGTGGCATTTTCCCTAACAGTAAAACGGAATAAAGGTAATTTCACACTCGTTCGATGTCGTGCTTCGCAGCAACAAATCGTGCGACAAAATAAGTTAGCGATCACACGCGGCGACGTTCATTACTCGCGAGATTTACGGACCGGGCCGATTGCGAATATCTCGTCCCGTTGGCCATCGAATGTAATCGAACCCGATGTTTTAGGTAATAACTGTTTAGGACCTTTTTTGTTTGAAGACAGTGATTTAGGGTGCCTTTAGTTGTGTTTGGGTCCCTATTAATTATTTTGTTGTTTTAATATTAATTAAGTTTTTGCAAGTAATTTAATTGACGTCGGAAGCGTTTAAAATAACCAGAAGGGTTTAATTCTTGGAGTCATGCTGTAGTGAGTTCCAGCTTCAATACGAACTGACGCGACTTCTAAAATTAAATAACCATTATGTTTGCTAAATTGGGAAAATAAGTTAAGTGCTGCTACGGCGTAGCAAACATAGTACTACGCCGTAGTCAGACCTTAACCTATTCCCCAATTTTGCAAACATAGGTTATTTAATTTTGCTACGCCGCGCCGCCGCCGCGCCGCCGCCGCCGCCGCCGCCGCGCCGCCGCCGCCGCCGCCGCCGACGTAGTAACGCTACAGAATTTAGCAAATTATGTCTCAGGTATGAAAATTCTTTAGTAATCCATTTAGTTATGTTTTTACACGATTGCTCAAAAATTAGTGTAATGTGTTTAGGGTTCCTGTATGTAAGTATGTATGTATCTATGTGAGTTTCTTAACTTTTAAATGCCTGAACAGATGTATTGGGTATCGGTAGAATCTAAACATCATCACGAGTACATATATTTGAAAAAGACCAATGTGGTGGCAGTATGGCCACTTTCAAATGTGAAAAAAAAACAACTTAAATTATTACAATATGGGCATTATTTGAAGGCCTTGGTGAGCACATGCCAAAACTATAAAATGTATTGGCTTAATTTTTACATAGGTTGGGTCCGTACATGACCCAACATTTCATCCCCACGCCATTCGCATCTCGCCTCGCCGTGAGAGTATAAAACCACCTTAAACCACACTTCCGAAAACACAAAATACTCACACTTCCCTGTTTACATATTTTTGAATTATGTAAATTTGTCAGAAAACACCCACATTTTTACACCACTTGCGAAGAAACACAAACAAAATACAATGTTCGACACAACAAAAACAAAATAAATATACCCCAATCCCGACTCAAAATGCACTCAACCAGTCCTTTAGTTATGTCTATAAAAATGTATAATAAATTGCCAAATGACATTAGAGAAGTTACCAAAACAAATATATTTATTAATAAATTGAAACAATTTCTGGAATCCAAGTCATACTACTCAGTAAATGAGTTTTTAGATGACAAAACTATTGCAAAATAAAATTAATTCTCCTTATAAACCAAACATTATGAAATCTATATAAATAAATAGGAATATAGAAAATCAAATAAAAATATGAATACATAAATAATAATATACTTACTATACCTGTATACACAAACCTAATAATATATCTCTACACATAATTATGCACCCAACTAAACACATATTAATAATTTATAATAATAATGAATTGCTTGAATTGTATTGTTACTTAGCCCTCTTCCTCTCTCCTAATGTTTGCTGTGCCCGACAGGGTCCATATTGATCTTTTACTTTTTTATACCATCTATTAATACATATGGAATGCAATAAAGAATTGAGAATTAAAATAAAACCTTAATATTAAGGTATTATTTTAAAATAAAAATACCACCATTCTTTGCTTGAAATAAAAATACCACCAATTAGCATTACATGTTTTAAAATAAAACTTGTCACTAAAATAAAAATAAGTAATTAAAAAAATAATATTAATATTTAAAAATAAAATTATCATCGCAGTCGGGGGACCTCTTAGATTAAAAAGTGTTCCACATCACGGGCCCCCGACAGCAATGACAATTTTACTTATCTGTTTATACAGGGTTACTGGTAATTCGACGTATATCCGTTAGGGGCTGATAAGGGGGCCAAAATGCAACAAATTGAACCCCCCATATCTATGGCCGAAATTCAATAGTTTTCGAGATATTAGAATTTTAAGGGTTTTTCGATATTTACTCAAAATTTGACATTTCATTCCAAATAAAAAAAAAACTACATATTTGAATGGGTACCATTAAAAATGATGTTGTAGCTGGCACTTCAATTAAGCTATGGACATAATTAAAACTACTTAATTGAACAAAATAATGAAAATAATGAGCGATATAAGAATAATATCTTACCAATATTTTCATTTTACGCTTCAAAAATGTTGTCTCGTCACAAAAATTTCTATGACATTAATCGTACAAATAACTAAAACAACTTGCTTATTCTGTATGCTTTCCAGAAAGCTATAAAAGTCAATTTTAAAATACATAATTCGTGCCAAGGCATGTGTTTGAATCGGCGCGGGGAGAGAAAGGGTCATTTGTATTTGTATGAAATAAAATGCATAAAAAAATGTACATCAAATTTTATTACAAATTTTACACATCTTGTTCAAAATGAGCCCCTCGATTACGAATGCAGGTTCGAATTCTCTTCCTAACTTCGGTTTTCGTCACTCTTGATGTGAACGTTGTTCTCATCTGTTGCGCCGCGTTTATTATTCGCTGTCGAAGTTCTTCGACTGAATTTATTGGGGTCACATAAAGTAATGCCTTCATATGACCCCAAACGTAAAAATCAAGTGGTGTGATATCAGGGCTTCGTGCTGGCCACGGAATTGGCCCTCCCCTCCCAATCCATCGGTTTGGATATCTCTCGTCTAGCCACTGTCGGACAGTAATCCGGTAATGTGCTGGGCAACCATCATGTTGAAACATGAGGTTGTTTTTTATTTCTTCGGGAACATCCGCCAACAAATCGTCTAGGTTGTTTCTCAAAAACTCCTCGTAATTTTCGCCGTTCAAATTTTGGGGCAAGAAATGAGGGCCCACCAAATAATTATCAACGACACCCATCCATACGTTCAGGGAAAATCTCATTTGCGACGCAGTTTCTTTTAGTTTTTTTGGATTCCTGCCTGCTTTAGGTGCCCAAAAATGTAAGTTATGGTAATTCGTTATTCCATCCCGGTCAAACTTTGACTCGTCAGTCCACAAAATATTTCTTAGGAAATGTTCCTGGTCAGCGTCAGCGTTTAACATAAACCGAGAAAATTCGAGTCGCTTGGCAGGATCTCCCTCGTGCAATGTTTGAACAGGTTGATAATGGTACGGGTGTCTACCTGATAGATGTACTACCGACCACACTTTCCACTGGGACATACCGAGCTGTCTTGCAACAATGTTCGTTGAGATGTTTGGGTCATCAATAAAACACTGAAGAATGGTGTCCTCTTCGTCAGCCGTGTACCGTCGAGGTCTGCCAGCGTTGAATTGTGCTCTTTGAACACTGCCAGTTTCAGACAATCGTCGATAGGTGCTCCCGAAAACAGTAACGTGGGGAAGTCGACGATCGGGAAAGCGGCGTTGGTATTCTCACCGAGCCGCAGCCGCGTTTCCATCGGCAAAACCATAACAAAACATTATGTCTGCGTATTCGTTATTAGGATACAAAGCCATGTTATCCGAAATAACAATGATAACAAAAAGAATAACAAGAGAAACAAGAATTAACAATAATGATCGATAACAAATTAACGGGATGAGAGATTGGTAGCAAGATAACAACACACGTGCTTGCGCGGCGGAGAGTCAAAACTTACTAAGGAAGGCGACGCGAGCGTAGCAGACGCCGTGTACTCCCCCGCCCGCACACCCCGCCCTCACACCCCGCCCCATCGCGAAGAATTTCGCCAGGAAAATCGATTGTTTTAGCGAGGATCATAAACTAAAAACACAGATAATTTCTCTCCCCGCGCCGGTTCAAACACATGCCATGCCACGAATTATGTATTTTAAAATTGACTTTTATACCTTTCTGGAAAGCTTACAGGATAAGCAAGTTGTTTTAGTTATTTGTACGATTAATGTCATAGAAATTTTTGTGACGAGACAACATTTTTGAAGCGTAAAATGAAAATATTGGTAAGATATTATTCTTATATCGCTCATTATTTTCATTATTTTGTTAAATTAAGTAGTTTTAATTATGTCCATAGCTTAATTGAAGTGCCAGCTACAACATCATTTTTAATGGTACCCATTCAAATATGTAGTTTTTTTTTTATTTGGAATGAAATGTCAAATTTTGGGTAAATATCGAAAAACCCTTAAAATTCTAATATCTCGAAAACTATTGAATTTCGGCCATACATATGGGGGGTTCAATTTGTTGCATTTTGGCCCCCTTATCAGCCCCTGCCGGATATACGTCGAATTACCAGTAACCCTGTATAGTCAGATATCGAATCTAAGAGTAAATGAGCGACCTTTCTCTTTGTATACTATACAGATTAACTCTTAATACAATTTGTTTTATACTTTTAGTTCGTTTATTGGCGGGGCAGTCGTGTTTTTATTTTTTTAAAGATTGATTGAAGCACAATCGGCAACGTAAAGTGTAGTTTCAGTCGCAATAACATTCATGGGCGTAGCAACAAACGGAGAAAGTTCTCATTGTTTTTCGT
Source organism: Tiliacea aurago (assembly GCA_948098905.1). Lineage (NCBI taxonomy): Eukaryota > Metazoa > Arthropoda > Insecta > Lepidoptera > Noctuidae > Tiliacea > Tiliacea aurago. The sequence continues at coordinate 1,108,112 of OX402583.1, read as the reverse complement.
TCTTATTTAATTTATTGAGAGTATTTACAGTCATCCTACATTAATTTGCCGATATCAAGGCAAATTAAGGTGTGAAGCGGCTGTGAAGCCCTGTTGCGTGGCAGACAGTTGTGTGGAGTGTAACTTGATTGCGGACGTTTTAAGTTTTTTTAAATAATTTTAAGTTCATTAATTTCGCTCATTTAAACTACTTACAGATGTTATTTATAGAGATCGGATATTCGGATGCATATTCACCTAAAGTTTGAGAGTTGACTAGTATGGAGTGCGCTTCGGTACGGGAAAAAGTGTCGGTTTCCAGGACTGACAAGTTTTTAAGAACTACTCTTTTGTACTGTGTATCCCCGAACAAATATATTTCATTTTAGAATAAAAGGTTTTGAAGAAATATTAATAGTGTTTTTTAAACTGTTTTTATTTTCCACAAAATTCTTGCCTAGTTCTAAATAGATAAGAAATATTTGTTATATTATACTTAGGAATACAAAATTGTATACCTACACACTGTAATGTAATGAAACCCCGCGATCCCGGAATAAAAATATATTTTAAGAAGCCGTTTCCATACTTTATATCCTTTGCCGAAAAAAAAACGTACTTTAGGTAAATATGCATCCGAATATCCGACTTATGAATCAGTAAGAAATAGGTATGTAGTAGAGACATTTATAGTACACACAATAACTGCACATCAACACATCTCCTAGACATTGTCATCTTCCTCCAACCGGACCGCCCGCGACTCCTCAATCCGCCACGCAGCGCACTGCACACGGGAGCGACCGCTGCACTCAATGGTCCCAAGCTAATGCTGTTGATTTGATTTACTACTGACTGGCGATTCTTTTGCCCAGCGACAGTTGCATTGTACACTGAGCCTTTGTTTGAACGAAAGATGGCGCTGATTCGCTTTAATTGTTGTTATTATTTTTGTAGTAACTAAAGTTTTCAGTATGAGTTTCATAGTCGGCTTTATAAATTTAATCAGAATCAGAAGTTTATTTGCTATGAATGTAGGTGCAGGTATAAGGGTTTGTACACAAAACTGCGAATTCGTGCGAATTCGCAACGCAGAAGGTAAGCGCAGAAGAAAATCTTAGGGGTACCGTCGCAGATTTTTGCGATGCGACGTCGCAACGCAGTTTTGTGTACAAGCCCTAAGATGTAATTTTGATCATTCTAGATTGTTGGCGAGTCTATGGATACTTATTGAATTTAGAGAAATAGGGAAAGGGGTTTGAAAGAAATTGTTAGTACTTAGTTAAGTTGGACAACCCAACAGGCCAAATACATTCGCTATGTCAATAGTAACTTATTTTGAAGCGCGACATGTAAGTTAGTTGCTCTTGTATTCGGCTGTAATGAAATAATTTGAGTGATAAAAGAAAACACCTATTAGTAGATAATTATCACGACCGTTTTCTTATGTATCGATACCTAAAACAGTTGCTTATACTGATTAGCGCTAATCTTATCGTTAACAAGACAAAAACTTGTGATTTTGGAACACTTTTTCCAAAGTGTTCACTCATTTAGAGTCTTAACACGATCCCCGTAAAACTTAACATAACTCAGTCCAACATCAGCAACACATTTTCAATTAGTCATGCCACCGCTACTTGGGTGTCTAACTTAATGAATTTCATGCGACTAATCAGCATTACAGTTTTTGTAGATTTTTGTCCAGAGCGCGCGCGTTCCGCCCCATTGTGCGACGTTTACGACTTTTCTTTGACACATTGAATGCATAATTGGCGTGGAGCACGTTAGTGCACTGTGTGCCATCATCAGTAGCTTTTGTAAACTGTATGGTAGCTGATGGAACCGGTGGGTGGGTATTGTACTAGGAGAAATCGGAGATTTAAGTTTGCTTTGTCTAAGAAACTTTTTGTTAAAAAAAGTCGTGATTAAAAAATGTCATGCTTCTGTGTACAAAAGCTTCATCGGTGCATGGAATATCGATTTAATGGATTTTCATTGTTTATTTTTATGTAGCTATTGTTAGGTCTTGAAATTAAACTGTCAATACTTGTATAGTAATATAGTTGTTATAAAGTATTCACAGTTTAATGTCAAGACCTAACAGATTATATACAAAGTATTCATAGTTTAATTTCAAGAACTAACACTATTGAAATTGCTTAGTAGCTTATCAATTGGAGTAAATAGGTAATTACCTACAGAAGCCATTAGCAAAATTATATTTTTGGTGTTAAGTAAAATAAAAAACTAATAACGTATACCAGAATTAAGTATCGTTATCGTCAATTTAGTAAAGATGTATGTTCTCATTATTAACTAAATACCTACCAACCGTACGTTAATATTTAATACAGATATTTTGGATTGGAACTCAAAGTAAAAGGTTAGTTTACCGTTAATTTGTATCAAGATTTTTTTTCTAAACGTGCCTAAACAACCAAGTTCTGAGAAATATGTTCAAGAATAACATAATATGTTTTCCGCTGCCACAAACTGTATAGATTTGGCAATTTTTTTGTTTAAGACAAGCCTACTTAGATCATTTGCCTCTTGTCAGCGTCTTAATTTTATTTTATTTTGATTTACTTACTTATTTTTTTTTTTTCAAACTTTTAATTCTTATAATAAATAATATAATTTGAAAGCTACAGTAACAATAAACAATAATTATTTTATTCTATTGATTTGAAATTTAAATTGTAAAATGACACAAAAGATATAAATTGTAATGTAATTTATTATTTTTAAATTTTGTTTTTGTTTTGTTTTGCAGTGCCCTTACAGGGTGCATGTTTGAAACTTTTATTCTTATTCCAACCTCTGTACAACATGTTTGCAATAAAATATTTTGATTTTTGATTTGTTGATTTTTAAGTCGGTTATTTTACCGCCTTTTATCTTGAATGGAAACTTAATAAATCACAATTATCGATTATTGTCTTTTTAACCGACTTTACAATAAGGAGGAGGTTCTCAAGTCGTCAGTATTTTTTTTTTTTAATGTTTGTTACCTCAGAACTCCGTCGTTTATGAACCGATTTGGACAATTCTTTTTTTATTTGAATGGATATACTTCCAGATTGGTCCCATTTTTATTAAAATCCAGTTCTGATGTTGGGATCCATGAGTAATTGAGGGAACTCCTCAAATATTATAGGCATACATATAGCGATTTTTATATTTTCATCAACAAGTCAATCATTTGCATTCAGAAAGTATAATTTGGTGAAGTGGAACTGATGAAGAAGGCCACAGATGGCCACCGGAACTTCTCAATAATAAGTATTTCACGGGTGGCGATGAGATATCTGGATTAAGATAGTTAAGCGAAGCAAATTTAAATAAATAGTTCTGATCAAAATGGTACCATCAAACTGATCTGATGATGAAGCCGGAAAGTAGGCACTGGAACTCCGTAATAAAACAATATATCCTACCCGTGTCTCATTGGAATTGTCATGAAAAGCACTCTGGCTATAAATGATTTTTAACCGACTTCAAAAAAAGAGGAGGTTCTCAATATATGTACATATATATCTATCCATATATCATAAATCTAGCTATATATACATGGAAACCGCGACTGATTGGTCTATCAACACAGCTCAAACCACTGAACAGATTGGGCTGAAATTTGGCACGTAGACAAAAAAAAAAGCCATCCGCTAAGAAGGGGTTTGTGTGCATGAAAAATCTTATTCCTAGAGTTAATAAACTTGAAACTTGGACGAATACTTAGGTTTCTTTTATGTAGGGTAGGTACTTTTAATCCCGGTTCACGTGAGATTTTTTCTGACATCTTTCTCATCATCTTTTTTCTGAAGCTAGTATTATACAGGGTGTTTGGTGCATCGTGTGCCAAATTAAAATGGTCGACTGAAGGGGTCATCCGCTAGCCTTTCAGACCCCTTAACACCCCTCATGCTCTGTGGATTTTTTTTTATCGACGTTCTATTGTTTTCCAAAAAAAAGACCCATATTTTACATTCAAATACAGATTTAAAAAAAAATATAAGGCGTAGACTCTGAATTTTAATTTTATTTCGATGTGTATTGTTTAAGAATACTTTTAAATACAAAATTAGTGATATTAGTCACCTAGTTTTTTTTTTAATTCACTCGCAAAGGTAAAACTTAAATTAAAGCTGTACATGTTACAGCTATTTATAAGGCTACAAAAAAAAAACCAAAAGCGACCGGGATCTTCCAACTCCCTCATTAATTCTCCAGTCTATCCTCTTTCTAATGATGTGCCACATGGCATAAAAGTATTTTAACAATTTTGTGAATTCGCTAGAATTGTGAATCAAGTCACATAAAACTACATTCCAAATTCTAATGAAAAAATATTTATTGCGGAACTGTTACTTGAGAAAGAGGTAAAATTTGTTTTCTCACTCTTTCACAGTAAAATCTATCTTCTATCTCTTTCGGTTTGAACAAATCGCGCCGCCCGACCCGCCATTTTTTTAGTCGAGACATGACTGCCTCTGCTACCTAACGTGTGTGCTAGTTCACCATACTCCGCGATTCTTTTATTACTTTGTTATCGTTAAGTTTTGCTGGTTCTTGTTACATTTGTTTAATTTTTGTTGTTATTGTTAAACTTTGAGTTTTTTTGTTATTGCAATGGCGACATTCTCTAACGAAGAATATGCGGACATTATGATGGCTTACGGAGCCGCTAATGGCGTCGCTCGTGCAGCGCAACGACTTTACCAGGAACGCTTTCCTGGTAGACGATTACCTGGCCGCAGAGTCTTCCAAGACACATACCGACGCATACGCGAGACTGGCAGTGTTACTTTTAATGAACCAAGGGGCCATATTGTGCGACATAATGTTGAAGTAGACGAGAGAATACTGGCACTTTTTGAGGAAGACCCTACAAGAAGCATTAGAAATGTGGCATCACATCTTGATATTTCAATATGGAAAGTGTGGAAAGTACTTCGTCAAAACAAAAAGCATCCATTCCACTACACTCCGGTGCAAGGTACGTAATTTTAAACTAACTTTAAACCCGTGCAAGCTTTGTTTGACCTTGCCTTTGTTTAGCAGGTAATGGGTATGGTATGGCGTCACTTCCAGGTAGTGAATCTATTAGCACGAACAGCGGGTCCTTTCTTGTGCAATTACTTATTGCCCAAGAGAAATTTAAAAGAGTTTTTTGTTTGTTGCAGGTCTTGAGGGTGGCGACTTTGAGAGACGAGTGGCTTTTTGTCGGTTTCTTTTACACACGGATGTGGATGATCCTGATTTTTTAAAAAGAATACTGTGGACGGATGAATCCAAATTTACCAAGGATGGGATCCTCAATTTACACAATTTGCACCACTGGACAACGAAAACGCAAAACCCACGTGTTAAAAGACAGAAATCTTCTCAAAGAAGGTTTAGTGTAAACGTTTGGGCAGGAGTGATTGGGAATCAGGTAATTGGACCACATTAACTGCCCGATAATCTCAATGGCGAAGACTACCTGGAATTCCTACAAAATGACCTGCCCGAATTAGTGACCGATGTGCCCGTATTTAATGAACGTGTGCCCATTGTATTTCAAAATGACGGCTGTCCCGCGCATTGGCGATTGACTGTGAGGGAATATCTCGACAATGTGTTCCCCAATGCATGGATTGGACGCGATGGCCCTATTCCATGGCCGCCACGTTCCCCAGATCTAACTCCGTTAGACTTTTATGTCTGGGGACGTGCCAAAGAGTTGGTATATGCCACGGAGGTTCCAACTAGGGAGGTATTAGTCCAACGCATAGAAGCGGCATTCAATACTATTAAGGAGGAAATACGACTTCGTACAACAACTGTTGAAATACGAAACAGGTGTCGGGCCTGCATTCGCAACAGAGGCCAACAATTTGAGCAAGATTTGTAACAATGATTAAATAAATGTTAAAAATGCAATTTTGTTTTTTTATTTCAAGTAAATCCCACGAAATATACAGATATGAGACACGAATTTACCTAACCATAAGAATGAGATAGCAGATTTATAGGTTTGACAGGTATCATTTAAGAGATTTTTTTTTAAATCATAAATTTGAATATTAGCCTTAGGTGACTCGATTCACAATTCTAGCGAATTCACAAAGTTGTTAAAATACTTTTATGGCATGTGGCACATCATTAGAAAGAGGATAGACTGGAGAATTAATGAGGGAGTTGGAAGATCCCGGTCGCTTTTGATTTTTTTTGTAGCCTTATAAACAGCTGTAACATGTACAGCTTTAATTTAAGTTTTACCTTTGCGAGTGAATTAAAAAAGAACTAGGTGACTAATATCACTAATTTTGTATTTAAAAGTATTCTTAAACAATACACATCGAAATAAAAATAAAATTCAGAGTCTACGCCTTATATTTTTTTTAAAATCTGTATTTGAATGTAAAATTTGGGTCTTTTTTTTGGAAAACAATAAAAAGTCGATAAAAAAAAATCCACAGAGCATGAGGGGTGTTAAAGGGTCTAAAAGGCTAGCGGATGACTCCTTCAGTCGACCATTTCAATTTGGCACACGATGCACCAAACACCCTGTATATGTTCAGGCATAACTTATTTGTTTATGAACTGATTTTTATAATTATTTTATTTGGTAGAGGAAGCTTGCGCGGTCTCCTATACATTACAGATCTACAGCTAACTCTTCAATAATACGTATTTAATCCACTCGGTGTATGTTGATGATATTATAAAACTTCCTGTCACTGTTGTTTTCATAGCAATTAGTGGTATACGAATTGGTGTGGGGTAGGTACCACTAAAAAGTGAAAGTAAAAAAACTTTTTTACAAAAAAAACAACCGACTTCCAACAAAAACACTAAAAAGTGAAAAATAACTTTAATTTCGGAAGTCGGTGGCAAAAAATTAAAAAACACATCCAAAGTCACCGACTTCCGAAATTAAAGTTATTTTTCACTTTTTAGTGTTTTTGTTGGAAGTCGGTTGTTTTTTTTGTAAAAAAGTTTTTTTACTTTCAAAGTAGTGTTTTGAAAGAACAGGAAGAAGTATATCTAGATGACTATAGAAACTGTCATAAGACGCGTCCCTCGCACCTCATTAGTAATTAGCGTTGATTTGCATTCAGCCTCCCATACATCAAGCACGCGACTACCGCCAGGCACTAACGCCATAACTCAACACTTACCAGTTCTAACCACGCCCGAAGCAACTACCAGCCTATTTATACACACATTATAATTTCCAATTTGAGTATGCAGATGCGAAAACAAAATCAGCAAAAAAAGGTCTGTCTCCGTGATTTACGTTGCCCCCTGCTTGCTCTCGTAACGAGGTTGGAACATTGTGCAAGACATTTGGTACTTTTGGCCCTTTCGGCCTTTTGGGGACACTGTTCGGGCGCATTGCTCTGTTTCCGGGACTGCGAGCATTGAATCGTTCGTGGAACAAGCATTGTCTATGACAGGCTTTGACTTCTGATTGATGGATGAAAGGTGTGAGCTTCTGACAGAAGTGGTAACTAACTGTTTGTTTTCAAAAGTTTTGCACGTAACTGGGTATTTGAAAGTGTTTGTTGTTTGCTAGTGTTACGTTTCTGGATATTTGTTATTATTCACGTTTTCCTTTACTTTTAGAAGACCAATCGATTTGCGGATAAGAACTTGTTCTGTGCATATTTGCAGGTGTATAATCAATACCTTCCTACGTGATCAGCTTGAAGCTATTCAATCTAGAGCGCGACTAACCACGACAAAGAGAAAAGCTACTGTCACTGAATAGCAATGATCTCTTTCTGCCAATACTTATAATAAATATCGGTTAAGAAGCCCTTATCTATATCTTCTGTTGTTTTAGAAGCCCTTATCTAAACGACTATTAATGCACATGGCGACTTTACACAAATGCATTGTCTACACATCCAAATGACCCGTTTTATCATTGATTAATGGGAAACCCCATGAACGGAAGCCAAAATACTCCAAAAAGTCAACATTGCAACCATTATAATATAATTACTTGTGACTTTGTCGGCAGTTCTAGGAAGCGATATCACATGCACCGGCCGCTGTGAGTCTGCGACGGCCGTACATTAGCCATGCGCAGACGCCGCCTTTAAGAAAAAATTCGCCGAGTTAGCCATGCATGCTGAACGGCATCACGGACAAAAATAATAAAAACATCACAGTCAAAATATATGTTGGCATTATTGAAAAAAATTGTAAAAGAGATGTTGACTTTGTCTACTTTGTGACGCACCGCGGACCACTGTCCACTTTCTTTTGATACTAATTTCACGTTTAGTGTAATGGGTTAGGGTTTATTTTTCGTTGACAAAACTGGGACGTCAAATATTTTTTTCCTATTGGATTCGAGCAAGGGCGTGGCCCGTCCCGAATGGAAACATTTGCCAATATTATCGTGAAAGGTCTGAACAGATGAAATAATTTATTTCCCTATGTCGCTTTGTGTCCAAAACTTTGTGCCTTTGTGATATTTTTTGCGTCGTCGGCCGCTTTGCTCAGTGTGGTACCGACATCTCATTTATCCCTTTAGCAAAAAGGAGACCGACTTTTTATAATTTAAGATTCGAAATCGATCTTATTAGAGTTGGACGGAGATTATTTTCGATTCTAAGTGTTTGTGGACTTGCATCGTTTGGTGATTGGTGACCGTTTGACGTATTCAGTGGATGCGTGTTTACGACAAAGGCATTAAAGTGTCGGTAAGTGATCCGTCGGTTTTGTGCAAGCCGACAGTCGCCTGTTGACTCTAATGATTTAACTTAAATAAATCTTTGGACTTGAATAGATTATTATTGTTGGCGCATTATATTAGTTTTGATGTCCGTTACGGTTCATAAATACTAATTTCAGGATTAGTTAAGGAAGTTATGTAATTTGTAAGCTAAGTATATTATTTAACACATAGCATACATATATAGTATGGTTATCCATACTATGTATGCTATGTGTTAAATAATATAAGAATTTAATTATTGTTGGAGGTTTTAAATCATGTTGCCTGAATTGTAAAAATATGAAGTACCTAGATACAAAGACGGTCTAAGAAAACATTGTATTTTAGACAAAACGAACACTGAAATACAAAGTTAAATTTAAAAATTGCACCGTCATAAATATATTTCCTAAAAATAACAAAAAGCGACGTTACTGACAGAAAATGCTTGAAACAAACGTTTAACCCGAAAAATCATTTCTTCACAAGAAAGCCAGAAGCCATTTAATTGTAAAATGCTAACTAATGAAATAAACATTAGCTGTACTCCTCAGGGATTACCACAAGTTGTTGAAACCTCCAGAGATGTTGCCATTTGTCAACATCTTATAACGAGTTACAATTCTGCAAATCATTTTGTTTTAAAGCAGTAGCGATGACAGTAAACAAAAAGTTTTTTGTTCGCACTTTTTGGGATTTGTAGCAGTGGGCAGTTTATATGTAGCAGTGGGCAGTTTATATGTAGGAGTTTATATGCGGGCGGGCGTACAAGCTTTCTTAGAATATTATGTAGTAAAGCATGTATACTGAAAATTTGATTATTATACAGGCTGTAAGGGACAGCCCTCCGCAGACTGATGTGGTGAATTCAGTATATCGTACTAAGATAACCGGTACATGAAATTATTTCAGGAAAGTTATGGGAATCCAATGAACCTGATTTGTCGCGGCGGGGTGGATGACCGCGCTCGCTGATTTCAGGCGTCGTTCATTAGAGAATTTCAATATCCATTGCTGCGTTATTTATTTTAGCTGTGTTATTTACATTAATGGAGAACTGCGTACTGAGAATGTAATTTTACATTGAAATAAAAAAATAGTAACTGAAATTACGATAACAAAAATGACAATTTTCCTGAGATTTTTTTTTGTGGAATATGATTCAAAATAAGGAGCTGAATGCACATTGTTAATTTGCGGAGGGCTGTCCCTTACACCTTGTATAGATGCTTAAAATTTAAGTTCCTTTAATGCTTTATCAAAGCTTTTTGTCTATAAGTACAAAGAGATTAGGTACAGAGCTCAACTCAACCGCAGGAGAAGGTGCAAGACTCATAATTAAATAAAAGTTTTGTTATGAATCGATAAAGAACCTTATACATAGCTGAGAATATTGCCCAATCGACACTTGAAGTCACATTGTAATCATAAGATAGATGGAGTCAGCAGAGATGTAATTGAAGATACACTGGCACTTGCATTTCATTCAATTTGTAACAGTGGTTTACGCTTAATTTGATATATGGACCCGAATGTCTTTTAAAACCCACAACATTATGGCTGTATTTTTTAATAATAATGTGACATTAGTGGCTGATATCTTTTCCGTTCCATGCACAAAAAAAAACAAAATGCGATTACAGCCACAAAGTTACGCTAATAATGAGCTTTTACCAAATTTCTTTAGCCACTGATCACGCCACAAACGCCCCACTGTGCACCACGGAGCACTCGGTACACAACCAAAACGAAGTCCTTTCATTTGTTTCAATAGAAATTCTCATTACCACAGAACACCATGGCCTCGTCATCGTATCCAAACCTAAATTTCAATGACGTTTAATACACCATCATTGGTTTACAACCACATAATCGCACAGTGTGACTAATGCTTCACATGGGGTCCCAACAAAACACCAAAACCACGAAAACTGTAAACAATCGACTTATTTATTGTTTTACAGCGGCCATATAACTTCGTCACCAAAGAATAAGAGGTCTATAAGTTGTGAAATGCACCCGCAATAAAACCATCATGGACAGTGGGTCGGTCGAGGTGACGGTGGACAAAAAAGCGCAATGTGCGGTTTGAATAGATTCGGCACGCTCGTAGCGGAGCGGCTTTACACGCGTGATGAATATACGGAAGTCACATTTAAATCCCTTACAACTTAATAATAACGATAAACAGCGGTCCCCTGCTTAAACGAATGTTTCGCAACATTAGCCGGCCATTTCGCAAAAGCTGTGCATACGCAGTCTGATTGTTCAAACATTAGATAATGTGTTTGTCAAACTTATTTGTTGACTTTGATAGATTGACTGGCTCGGATTTGTTCGTAAACGCGTAGAATTGAGAAGCTTGTTGACTTATGGATTTTCAGATAGGAAATACAAATGTAGAGATAATGTATTTTTTATATAAAACGATCAGAAAGCTTAAATCGACAAAAATAAACATAATGTATCTGTCAAAGGCTTATAATTCCATATATACCTAGTAAGAGTAGAAACACCTTCGCCGTGCTATTAGATCGCAAGTGATAAAGTAAATAACTTTTGACTATCTTAAATTGCAGTAGAAACTAATATGGCATAATATTCGCAGTCGCGGCGCGGTTATCGTTTTCATCTCTCGTAGGAAACTTCATAAGCTTGATCCTTTTCATCATTCGCTTCTTTCCACATTGCCCGACAAAGTTCGAAGCGTACCTGAATCACGTACTTTGATCTCAAATAGTAAATAACTTTTGACTATCTTAAATTGCAGTAGAAACTAATATGGCATAATATTCGCAGTCGCGGCGCGGTTATCGTTTTCATCTCTCGTAGGAAACTTCATAAGCTTGATCCTTTTCATCATTCGCTTCTTTCCACATTGCCCGACAAAGTTCGAAGCGTACCTGAATCACGTACTTTGATCTCAAATGCGTTCACGCACATGTCCTTTTCTTCTCTGAAGATTTATGACATGCAAACAATAAAACTGCATCGCAGATGTCATCCGTTGATTATTAATAATGGTAACGCCGACGTTTACCGCAGCAACCGATATGCAATAATAAACACATCTATGTGATAAATGATAATATTTTATGGCGTTCGCCCTTAATATGTGACGCTTGCATCTCTATTTTCACTCCATAACATTATCATTCGAAATTAAACCTTAAAAACGTCGTTGGTAAAGTTGATTTTGCAAACGAATTTTGGAGTTGGCCTGAATTGAACATGGGGTGTATAAATCGCATTGATGTTGTTCAATCGCACGTAGCAAATTGTCGATATTCGCTCGAGTCATTAGCGGTGCGTTTTTGTCCAGACGCGGCACCGCTCGGCACACTGTGCGGCCTGCACGCACGTTTGAGGCCTTTTTCAAAACTCACTCGAGTGTGGACCTGGTTTATGTGAATCGTAAAGAATAGGTTAGACGTTGTTGGTATTAAATATGGTTCTATTCTATAGAAAATATTGTTAAAAAGATGCAATTTTTTAAATGTAACTATTAAAGAAACCCGCATATCTACCTGAGTCTATTTATAATTATAAAGGTAACAGTACAAAAAGTTACGGTATAAAAACTACTTGAAGAAACTCAAGTTGCAACTTATTAGATATTATTAGTGGCTGTTGGCTTAAGAACATAAATAGCTTCCGGCTTTAATTCAGTTTATTAGATAACATTAAAGGCAGCAAGTTATTAAAATGAATCCTTTTATTTTATTTATACAGACATTAATGGTAACTAACTTTTACCTCCATCAAAAGAAGTTCCAGTCTCAGGTTCGGGCTTTTCAAAATACAGTTTCATTACCCCCTGTAACTAAACCGTATTTTGAAAAGCCCGAACGTAAAATTGGCACACCAACATAAATCTCGATTGATTTGTAAAACTTTGTTCCCACATGTCCTGTGAATTGTAAATACGATCACGCTGTTTTAAACGTCACCACGTTAAACACAAACTTATCTTAAAACTATTAATTTTCATCAATTTTATGTCACAAACATAGGGTTGAAGATCGTGTGGTAAAATGTAAATGTTAAGTTGGTAGTAGAACCGCACAGTGGGTCGAATAAAAGGACCCTTATTGAACACAATCGTGCCTAATATTTGTAGATAATATTGTTACAACATTGGGGAGAATTGTGCTCATTTTATATAGGGCGGTGTTAATAAACATCTGCACATATGGAGCTATGGCGCTATGGGCTATGGGGTGCAAACTGCACAGGGAATGTAAGTACTAACGCGATTATTGAATTTGTGCCCGCAAATTGATCAAGGCTTATTTCCTAGAACTGTTCGGGGTGAAGGATAATTTGATTTCTTTTTGAGTCCTGAACAAGTTTAGACAAAAACTTGTAAATAAATAACGCAAATCAACAGTTTTCTTCGTAAATAGTAAAGGTTTTCTTTGATAATACGAGGGCGGCAAAGGCCTAAAAGATTAAGTTTCGACATTTCGATTTTATCAACAGAACATTAAAACCTGCAAACGAAACTGTTTACAATTTAAAAACCTTTAAGTAGCCTAACACATCACATTGTACAACACAGTTATTTTAGTAAATCGTCCATCGTGGACCACCCCAGAGCATAAGTTTGCTTAATCTTTTGGTAAAACAGCGGATTTTGTTCATCTCCATCCAAGTTGAAACACTTGGTGCTTTCAAAACATCGGCATCGACAAAGTGACTGTTTGAGAGTTCAGACGCCCGCCGACGCAAAAAATGCCGATTAGTTTGTTTATAAGAATCTTGTTTGTGCTAACGGTGCAATGAAGTGTGCTAACTTTCCATTAGAATTGTTGTAGATTTTTTTTCAATTTTGTTATTGAGTTACAACACACGACAAAAAAATACAGAAAAAAGTAATTAGGTAATTGTAGATTTTTTCTCCAGATTTTATCTTAAATTGAAGCATTGTGCATCTTTTTAGCTAAGCTTTTAAAATAGAGATCATATTACCCACAGACAGAAATTAAACTACTAAATAAATAAAATAAACCCACATTGTACAAAAAATATGTAGAAATCTCAGTTTTTCATCCTTGGGATAAGGATAGGGGTACACTTGAGTCATTTTACCCCTCAGCTACCCTCTTACGCAAATGTCGTGTGCATCACAAAAAATAGACTCATCAATTTGGGGCAAAAACACCAATTAACCGCTATCGATAAGGGATAAACATGGGGCGATGATTGGCGCCGTGTTTTGGTAAAAATCGGCGTGGCTAAAAAATGAGACCGCCACCCACGCGAGCACCTATGACAGAAAAAAATTAAACCAGAAAGTTGTGCGGGTTCCGTTTATTACATAAATAGAGAATATCTAGGTAAGCTTTTCTTAGCAAGAAATAAGTCTCACACTTAGAATGAAAGAAACACAGATTTATTTTCCACAAAAACACTCATAGCAACCATCATTTTTAACAGCATCGTCAGAAATAATTGCAGTAAGTATCTAATAAACCTAAAATAAAAACTCAATTTTAGCACAGATTTGATAAGATGGTTTTTTTTTTAACCAAACTGTCACAATTTATATCAAACAAATAAGCTTTTATTTTATCCCAACGATCCCTAAAGGTCAAAACGTGCGTCTCGACACAGCAAAACGGGCCGAGCACGTTATCTGCCGCCACTCCAAGACCTGGGTGGTACGTGGTGCTCGAGTGGCACCACCACTCACAACTGTAGTTGTAAATCATGAGATGGTTAGATAATGTTAACTGATTCTGTGCACCCAATGCGGTTAACAGTAATGAATTTGCAGTTTGGGAAAACATCCTAGATTAATGAGTTAGTGACCCCTCATTGGAAGAACTTAACTGTACTATCTCATTTATTTGTCTCTGAAATAAGCAGCCTTAACTCAGTCTTTACTAAATAACCAGAAGGTGTAAAAGTAAGTCCATCTTTTAAAATTACTTCAAAAGAGATCCCCAAATAAAACGAAACTCACCTATACTTAATAATAACACATTAGCCATCACTAATTCAACAGATCTGTCAAACCAATCACGAAATAATTAACATGATATACAACCCAAAACGATGATCTACCCTCATTAGCACGGAGAGTGATCAGTGGACAAATGGCTCCAAATATTTCCCTCCAGCCCGCGCGGGAGGTCCCAGGATCAAAGTGGCGGTGACAAATGACATGAAAATATTAACACGTGTCTTTTCTATTTGGTATATTTGTCATACGAGTACACGTGTTTTTGATGTTCCTGAACGAGGCGGGGAAGTGGGGACGTCGTTGGTTCCGGTCTTGACGTTGTTTCGATATTTTTAGTGGTGTTTTATTTTCTTGTTTGGGAAGGTGATACAATAAAGGGGAAGTAATTAGACAAGTTAGTAGAGATAGTCGTAACTTATACTTTTAGCAAAAGAAACCCGTAAAAATCTTTTTTGTGTTTTAATACTAATTTAGCTACATCGATCAATCAATTAGAATTAGCAAAAAACAATTGCACAGTGAGAAAAAGTTAGAAAGGTTGCCGCAGCAGTCGATTTGGTAACACCATAATATTATCATCAATGTGTATCAGAAATACATAGTTTATTTAAACATGTGTACACGTACAGCCTATTCAACTTTATACTATTCCTATGATCTCTTTACAATCAGTTTCCCTTCGGAAGTGACACCACGGCTTGCGCACTAATTATCCGGAGCTGCGCACGCGCATCGAGCAAACGAGCTTCCACCTACCGCACGTTATACCACAGTTGTACACAAGAATGTTGATTGTCTTTGTGGAAGATATGGATGGCTATGTTTACTTAAGCAAGATATCTATCTAAAAATAACCAGCCAAACCAATTTTCGAAGGTGATAAGTTATAATAATTATGGATCGGTTCGGCTTCGATTCAGTTTACCTACATGTATTTCACTGAATTTCACAGTACTAGTGGTAGGCCATTGGTCGACATTCGACCTCCTCTAGTTATAATCTATATAGTTCTTACTAATAATTCCATGAGTACACTAATTCCATCTATGCTATTAAAAAGTACCTACTTACTTATTCCATGCCCAAGCTGTCACTTCTGTAACCTATCTATCCATGCCCAAGCTGTCACTTCTGTAACCTATCTATCTTCAAGTCATAAGGCCATAAGGCCCTGGTAATATGTGTGTGTGTGTCAAACGCATGGTAGTGTGTGTAATGTTTTTTTATTAATTTAATTTATTTAGCGTATTATCTATATACAAATATTAGCTTTCTACACTCTTCCTCCAAATAAACTTTAACTGTGCCAAATTTCATACTTCTCGTTCTCCGTTCAAATAATTTTCGTAAAAAGGGGTACCTACAAAGTTTCCCTTCACGTATTAATATTATGATATTGTGTAATAAATCATCATCTAAAAACGCAAAACCCATATCGATACCTTATTCCGCAAACCAGCCAACTCCACCTTTTGTCAAACACATTTTAAGATTTAAGATGTTGACTTTGATTATGATTTTTTTTAAAGATTTTATTTTGTTTAACATTTTAACAGCTTAAGATATTATCCACCAACGGTATTTTAGGTTTTTTTATAAGTAGTTTGAACAAAATATTATAAAGTTTTAAGTGTCTCCTGAAAAATTTGCTCCTATGGAGTTAGCTGGTTTGCGGATTAAGTTATCGATATTAAATCAATAAATCAAAATTAATTCAACTTACAGTACCTACTAACGTAAGCCTACAGCTGCTTTCAAACTACACTCAAAAACCCACCGTGCTAATCATTAACAGAAACTCCACCAGACTTTTCCACTAAACTTATATCAGTATCAGGTGGTCCTTGAAGTAAGGAGGAACAAATTGGGCGCAATACCTCCGAGTTTGCGGAGCGTTCACCGACTCATTAGTGAAGTGGTAACTATGAGGGCTATGCCGCTATGTATCAAGAATGTGGGGTATTGTCGCCTGGCGGTGGGCGGCGAGAACAGAACTTATCGTTAGGTGCGAATTTTTGCAAATAGTCGTTAATTTCTTGTAAATTAAAAGTTTGTGAGGCACAGATGCTGTGATAGAGTTTCGACGGATTTGAACTAGACTGTTTTATAATAAAGTCTAAGCTCTTAATTGTAAGTAATACAACGTTTTCTAGTGCCACAAACATTAAATATTTTGGTACAAACATCAATGCTTAGCAAAGTAACTAAGTAAATACACTTATTATATTATAATGTTCAGTTCGCTATACTTTTTACTATACACAATGTAAAATTAAATTACATCTCCTTGCTACAATACTTCCGGAACTTCATTATCTAATATGGCAACCCTGGGTGGGAGACGCATTCCTGAAATGGCTGCGATTTATAAATATTAGAGATCAGACGAGCCGCCAGAGGGGTGGAGGAAGAATGTTACAGTTCACACCGGTAGCTGTGGTAGACGAGTTTTTGTGCAACAACGGTAAGTATATACTGAATTGTAACGATGGGGAACGGTTTACACAGAAGCTGTTTCAGAAATTCATTGTTATTCTTAATAGCAAGAGGTTTTGTAGGAGACATTCTTTTTGCCTATTAATTTCTTTAAGTAAAGTGAGATTAGAAAAGTGTATTCATTTCAATAAAACAGCGATTTGATATAGGTAAATAACCAAGTGTTTTTTTGTAGTACTAAAGACGGCTACATACTCGAAGTTAATTCGCAAGCAGTAAACATCTTATACGATACGCATATTACTGAAAGAAAATTAATTTTGCTGACAAGAAAAAGACGCCGGGTATATCAGGGGCAGATTTATCTCTAACTTTTATAAAAAAAGTAAAAATGTCACTCATCTCAAACGAGATGGCAAGTGGCTCCAATCCGACGAAGACATTTGAACGGGACAGGACACAGGACCACATTTCGACAGATATCTGCACACTTTGATAGGCCCGATGACAGTCGGTGCTGGGACAAAGTGACGAAGTAATTAAAGTCTCGTCGTGGGTGGCCAGCTGGCAACCCAATTAGGAGATGTCGTCAAGGGATGGGTTGTAAGAGAAGGGATGGAGTTTGATTAGATAGTTGTTGCAAAATAAGTGTATTGTATATGAGTAAGATAGAGAGATAGTTAGATAATATGTAAATGTCCATTATCTGCTAAATATGGTTGACGTGTAAAAGTGTTTGTACAAACCTACTTACAGAAAATAAATCGTTTATCATTTGCTCCCAAATTACGAAGTTTTTTTTTTTTTTTACATACTTCCTTGACATAATCTTTGTTTTTGTATTTGACATTATATACCTACAATTTTAATTTAAACATGGTTCTAACTTTTATTATTTTAATAATATTTTATATCGTTTTTTGTAATGTTTTGTTAATGTGAGAACGTTGCAGGCTTAATAGACTGATAACCATTATCTATTTTGTTAAGTACTTGGTACCTGTTGACGGGTCTACACTGTCCTCCCATACCTATTAACACTGTAACTTGAAAACATTGTAAAAGCCCATTATTTTTAAAAGAGTGACCGTGGAGTTTCTTGCCGGCTCTTCTCCATAGGAAACGACCAATTGGAACCGAGCACCTAGCTTCTGACGTTTCATAAGTGCTCATGTAGGTTTATGTGAAATAAAATATTTTGATTTTGATTGATTTTATAATAATCCTTTACACCTTATCATTTGTTTGGTATCTTTACTAAATAGTATACTAGTTGTCGTTACAAATATCTCTTGCAATTTCTTAATCTATTGGTTATATTATAAATAACACACTCCAATATATATATATTTTAAGAGTGGTCTATATACCTACCTACATCGAACAGAGTATCGTGTTCATGAATTCCTTATTTTCGAACAAATGGGTCAAGAAGTTTTCTCTTGCTATCGTCTTGTAGATAATCCCAAAGATTACTTAGTTTACTATAATTACTTCCTAAGTGTTCCTTTATGTCATATTGTCTGCGGTAATCTCAACTCGAGAGGCTCTACGTCTCAGTCAACACTCCTTTGAGGGTCAGTGAGGGGTGAAAACGAGACTATCCCTCTTACAAAGATAACAGTGGACTTCATGGTACGTTACACACTGTTTATATTGCTATCTTTTAAATCTGTGCCTCTTTGTCGTGAAATGTAATCGAGTATGTATGAAATTTGTTTTTGTTAAAAGATATAGTTTGTTTTCAAATAATATTATTGGGTAAAACGTTTCACTGGTTGGGATCATACAGTTCTGCCTCTAGACTGGATGAAGTCATAAAAATCTGTTGATAGATACCTACCTACCTACTGTAGGTGGTCAGATTAATGAAGGGATGAACAGACTTATAGAGAATAGCGGGCCACTCGGGCCCGCCTTTGGCTCATAATGTGCCCAAAGAAAAATAACGAGGTAAACGTTTTAAAAGAATTTCATTACTTAGGTATTTTTTTGTAAAACTTATACCGTCTTATTACAAAACAAGGTTTATCTTCAGACCCAGGTTTAAGCCATGGAGTCATTATTGAATTTCAAACTTTAAGACGTTCATAGTAAAGTTCCTATTACAAAACTGACAACTTAGTACCTACTGAACTAAGTTTTCAGTTTTGTATAAAGAACGGTATTTTAATTACAGTTACGTTCTTATTACAAAAAAATGGTTTAAGCCATGTCAACATATAAATCTTGTTTTGTAATTAGACGTATATATGTTTAGGCATTACATTACATTGAAGTGTATTTTTTTTTAATATTTGGCTCCAGATCACTTGTCGCCACACGTAATATTGCTTCCAAAATTTAATTTGCTACGTGGTGTCGATTTTTCCAAAAACTCTTATCTGAAAATGTTTGTTCACAAATATACGTCGATCCCAATAAGCTTGCGCATTTTAGTGCATTTATTCGCAATTTTTTATTCGTAATTTTGTCAACGCAATGGTAAAGTTGAGTAAGTTACCTTCATTAAATTTGTTACGTAAATCGCAAGGTCGCATCACATGCATGCATAATGTGTGTAATGATAATGTCAACATTTTCTTTTCGTATTTTTTATTTTGTTGGCGGGCCGCACGCTTATCGACAGCGGCCCGTGGTCTGTGAATCGTTGTTGGCGGGCCGCACGCTTACCGACAGCGACCCGCGGTCTATGCTTCGTTGTTGGCGGGCCGCACGCATACCGACAGCGGCCCGCGGTCTGTGCATCATTGGATTAATGTAATTGCCCTAGGACAGGGCAACACATGTTATAGAGTCGCAGATACGCAGTCAAAGACATTCAATGGATAAATTCAAAGGTTTTATATCAAATCAGTGTGAAAACAGAACTGTTAAATCTCAAGATGTTTCAATAAAGCCTATATCGCGAGAACTCCGCGTTTCCCTAATAATATCGGTTCATTCAGATGATTCTGAGGGATCTCCTAATTGATACGACCCTCACGTAAGTCACAAGGGCGCCTCGTTCAGAGGGCTCAGGTGTCGGCGATATTATGCCAATTCTCAGAGGCACGTCTTAAATATTGTGCCAAGTTTATCTGCAAGAGATATTTTTGAAGGATATCTTTTGAATGGAGTTATTTGTATTCATTTTGAAGGGGATACCCTTGATATTATATTGTTGATTTTATTTTCAGAACAGATGCGATTTCTATATAAGTAGGTACTATCGTTTTTATGAATGCATAATATGAATTTGGCTTTATTTAAATATGAGTTTGGCATACAGCGCAATGAAAATCCTGTACGAGTGTATCGTCAAGGTAAACGGTTTTAATCCTAGTGATGCGTAGCAAATTGTTCCTAAATACGACCTTCCTTTATTAGTAATTAGTACCTACAAACAATAGTTACAAATCTATTTTTAAAAGGACAACAATGTGCACCTTACCTTTCTACAACAGATCATTATTTTGCATGCAGTCAACCAACTCATAGAAAAATATCAAGAATATAAAATCCCGCTATCTCGCTTTTGTTGATTATTCCAAAACTTTCGATAGCATTTCACACACATCCATTTTTGACGCCTTAAGTAACCAAAACATCGATCCCACTTATACAACATTATTTTTAGTATATACTAAAAATAATGTTGTATAAGTGGGATCGATTTTGTATCAATATTTTAATTTAAAAGAGTGTCCGTGGAGTTTCTTGCCCGTTCTTCTCCATAGGAACCTACTATTTGGAATGGGCAACTAGCTTCATATTTGTAATTGACCGACTTCTTGACAATTCAAAAGTGCCTGTCAATGGTTTAATTGAAATCAATGCTTTGAGTTTGAGTTTGATTTTGTCCCAAAAATATTTAAGTGTGATGGAAAATGTTGTCACCATTTAATTATTTACAATACAATCGCCGTACGGTTAGATTCCTACTGCCAATATTATTATCATTGAGCGCAAGACGACCCTGGAGACGCGGGGGCGCCGTTAGCATGTTTTTGTACGGACAACCCAGTAACATAACAACCTTATAACTTTGTGATTTTTCATGATAGTTTTGAAATTTTGTACATAGATACTTTACATAAAAATACTGGACACATGTTTCGGGTTTCGCATAAACTAAAACTAATATTGTATAAATCTATTACGCAACGTTTACAAAAATAGTACAGCCGCAAAAAAACTTGACCACAGGCCCAAAATTAAAAATAAAAAAAGAGTCAAACAGGGCAACCCGTTAGCTCCTTACCAGTTCACCAATAGCCTCAAAAATATCTTCAGGAAGTTGGCGGCCGAAAGGAGGGAAAGAGGCATTGTCCTTGCTGAAGCGAGACTGACAAATCTACGTTTCGTCGACGACATTGTTCTCTTTTCATCATCAACCACTGAACTTCAACGGATGCTTCAAGAGATTAGTAATGCAAGCCTTGAGGTCAGACTGAAGATGAATATGTCGAAGACCGAAGTTATGTGCAACGAAACACCTGGAAGCATAAAGGTAGACGGGGAGACAAGATAAAGAAATTAAGACGAACGGAAAACGCCTGGAACAGCTATTGGTCCATAAAGGAACTATTCAAGGGTGAGTTACCTATGGCACTGAAACGCAGGCTCATGGACATGTGTATTCTTCCCATCTTAACCTATGGTGCACAGACTTGGTCTTTGTATAACGTCCAGAAGTCCAAACTCAAGGTCTGCCAATGAGCAATGGAGCGCAGTATACTAGGCGATAAAATAACTGATCGTATTCGAAACACAATACTGCGCTCCACAACAAATAGAGCTGACGTGGCTCAAAAGGCTGCCCAACTTCAATGGGACTGCGCAGGACATGTCTCCCGACAATCTGTGGGCCCAAGTGGCACATAATTGGTGCCCTGAGACAGTATCGCGGCAGGCCACGTGGGAGAAAAAGACCTACTTACTCAAGCGGGTACTATTTACAACTTAAACCAAAATATTTACATAAATAGATGCATGAATACATTCAATATTAGAAGATGAAAAAAGTGGTCAAAAAATAAAAATACAATAACTTGAATACCTTAATATTATAAACACAAATAAGCGCTCTTCCTCCTCTCTCCTACTATGCTGTGCCCGACAGGGTCCATAATTGTGTCTTTAATTTTAAGCCTACCACCTGTTTGACTAACATTATGGAATGAAATAAATAATTGAGATGGCAAGACGAATTGGATAGGTTCCGACAAAACTGGAAGGAGGACGCGCGGGCTCGCGATAGATGGAAGGAGTTGAGGGAGGCCTTTGCCCAGCAGTGGGACAGCGTAGGCTAGAAAAAAAAAATGTGCAACCAAGGATTGACGAGCAAGGAAGTGAAAGTAGTTAAAACTAACTGCCGTTATTAGTGAAATGTTCTGTAACTAGAGCCGAGGTTAAACAAAACGAATAATTAAACACAATGACCATAAGGGACGTTGAAAATGCTTATTAATTAACCTATGATATGAATTAACTTTGAAAGATCCTGTAGGTTGTGTCAATACGTAGGCTTTTTGTCATACAACTTGGTAGTTAGCACTTAAATAAGCCATAAAACACCCAAGAGGACATCCTCATAAAATAAAGCTGCCTTCAGACGACTATTTAAAAGCGAATGTTTCAAAATTTCCCGTAAACCGTTCCGCCATTGATCGTGAAGTGTTGTCAGATGCGCAGGCGCCGCGTCACATGACATGTATAAATGTAGATAGGTATCGTCTCAACACGTGGTCTGTATTAGCTTTGACATTTGTTACAGTTTGACACGTTTTGATTTTCGGTTTGTGTTGGTTTTGGATTAGTTTGATTTTTACACGACTGCCCAAAAAAAGGAGTGTTATAAACTCAAACTCAAAACATTTATTTCAATTAAACCTATTACAGGCACTTTTGAATTGTCAAAGAGTCGGTCAGTTAGTCAGAAAGTTGAAGCTATTTGCCCATTCCAAAACGTAGATCTCTATGGAGAAGAATAGGCAATAAACTCCAAGGACACTCTTTTAAATCAAGATATTACAAAATCCTGGGTACATTATTCTTGTTGCTTCTTTATGTGACTACAATGTAAAAAAAAAATTGTTTATTTAAAAAACAATTCGAAATATAAGATTAAAAGATTACAAATAAGCCCTGGCAGTTATGATTTCAGGGTTCATGTATGTATGTATGTAAGTATGTATGTATGTTTGTGAGTTTCTTTATTCCACCATAACTTCTAAACGGCTTAATCGATTTTAATGTATGTGGTATTGTTAGAAGCGTTGAGCTATTCCGGGTAACAGGCTAGTGAACATTTAAAAAACATATAAAGGCGGAGCCATGGTTCATGAAAAAAACGGTAATAATTTGTTTTTTTCATGAAAATTTGACTACGTATACTATCATCGTCTAGAGCTTCCTTAGTAAATAACAAAAATATATAACTGTAGTATTCAATATGCATTCGTTCACTAATAACAAAAGAAATTAAATAAATATAACGGTAGTATTCAACAACCCATAGAAAAAATTGTCTTATCCGTTTCCACGTCGTATAATAAATCATGAAAAATAATTTCGCGTTCCAAAATAATTTAAGTTATCTTTCGTGGCACATTGTGCGTTGGCAAAAATATTGTATTATCACTAAAAGGTACAAAATAAAAAACAAATAATTAAAAAATTAAAAAACACACCTGCCATATCAAAAAGTGAACTAAAAAATTTTAAACAAGTTACATGATTTTAGTGTTGAATGGCCACAGGGTAGGTACTAAATAGATTATAATATTTACTGTGCAATTAAAACGCCATTATGCCCAAAACTGGAAAACTGAAAATCTATCTTTTCATTGCAGTCGGGGGACGGATCCTTGGAATAGTTCTTTACAGGTCCCCGACTTCCGTGAAAAGGGTTTTTTAATTTTTTAATTATTTGTTTTTTTTATATTAACTCGTATCGGCGAAATGAAATGAAAAAAACAAATTATTACCGTTTTTTTAATTATTGCTCATGATGCTGTATAAATATAAAGCTAGTCATGTCTGTGTTAATACGATGCTAGCTGCCTAGAATGTGCCACATAGATAATTATTATCAGCGGGGAGGATTTTCGAAGGCATTTAATTTTGTGTTTGTTATTGTTTCAGGCTAGAAAGGGAGGTAGATTTAATAATTTTGGTGAAATAGAAAAATGTATCTAATATTTATTATTTAATTTATTAAAGCGACTAGAATTATAAAACTATCTAACAATCGGAAGAAAACGATCCCATCTTACCATGAATGGACTTCCAAATAACTTTCCAAATTAATATTCATCAACTAACAAAGTAACAATCAAATCAAATACTTAATTTTATCACTCAATCCCATTCCCAACCAACTTTTAAATAAAATATTTTATTTAAAGCACAGATAAGTTAATAAAGCCGGTTTAAATGAAAACATTTCAATCGTGTGCGATTCGGCACGCCAATCGCACTCCCGAGATAATCCGTCGGTGTGGACGCGGTTTCATTAACTTAACGAGTGTTTTTGTTTTGTCTTATTTATACTCTGTTTTATAAATATATTTGATGGGATGAGTTTATTTGTTAGTGGGTATTTTATTGCTGGGTATAAAATCTAATAGTAAATGACACGTCTATCATTTCGTACAGGCAATTATTTAATAGAGCCTCTAATACCTAATTATATTTTAGAAATTCAATTAAATTGACTCAGCTTCTTTTCCTGAACGTTTATTTAAAAGAAAACGAAAAGAAAAAAGCTATAATTTACTGAAATGAATTGAAATTGTTTGTTCTGGGATATCGGAATCACTTTTAAATAGCACATTAAAAAAAAACAATCGAGATGAAATCGAAATTTCCTATCTAACTACCCCTGAGAAGGAATGTGTACTAGACCTTTTTTCTTCTGTTTAATATGAATAAGCAGTTTTATTATAGACTAGCTGCGCCCCGCGGTTTCACCCGCGTAAGTCTCGATCCCGTGGGAACATAGGGATAAAAAGTAGCCTAAACATCCATCCATCCATCCATACTTACAAACTTTCGCGTTTATAATATTAGTAGGATAGTTTCGGGATTGACCGCTATCTCACCTGCAGGCTTAGCATGGCGTTTTCGATCTCTACTCTACTATAGAATAGACATCGCTTGTCTACACTTCTCGTTATCTCTTCTTCGCGAGCACGAGGACACACCTAGACTCGGGTTTCTTCGTAGACAGTGACTTGTCCATAGCAACGGGGTATTCGCTAGTGGTGTGTATTACTCCCCAATTTTACCGTACTTTTGCGTTTCGTTCTCAAACAAATCTATGAAGCAAAGTGTTTTTAACGAATATTTCTTCAATTACAAAACGCAAATGGTCAAGGGGGATGCGCTGAGTAGCCCGCGAAATTCAAATTTTCGAACGTTTTTTGAATTCTAAGGATTTTTTTAAGAGAGTTAGTTGTTTTGCCGATTCTAATGATTATAATTCTGTAAAGCAATATTTTTTACGGCCGCGAATCATATTTAAATCAACTTATAACGTGTTACTGACTTGCAAATTGCAAAAAACGTAATAAAATTTGAATTTCACGGGCTATCTTAGCGCATCTCCCTTTTAAAAATATTGTTAAATGGCTGTAGCCAATGACGTATTATAGGTAATACATCATTGGCTGTGGCGCCACTAAGTTTTAAAACTCATTTGTATTGCATACACAGAACACTATATAATATTGGTAATTGCATAAAATGTACAGGCATTATTTAAATAAAGAGCCATAATTATACTATTTTGATGGCGTCACGCAAGAAGTATCCTTTAAGGGTACTGCAGACTGGTCGCGCTATCACGTCGCGCCTGTCTGCGGGAGCCCTTGTTTTTACTAGGTACTAACATTGTTATTGTATTGTTGTTTATCGATATTTTATTTATTAGTAGGTAAATGCTCCATTTAAAACTGAGTGTGTAAGATTTAGTAAATGAAAATAATAATCACTACATAGTAAAGGCTTCTACAGACCAGCGCGACTCGCGACGCGACACAAAGGCACCGCTCGTCACGCGACGTGCGGGGCCTTTGTGTCGCGCCAGTATGTAGAAGCCTTAATGCAACGCGGGCGAGGCCACAGGCGGCAGCTAGTACTTCATAAATAAATAATTTTGTGTTCAATGAGGAGATTTTGGCTCATAGTCAGATGTTTTATTCCCTGTGAATGTAGGTATCTAATAAATCAAAGTTAAGGGACAACATAGTGTAAAAACTGTAGGATACTTATATTGTTGTTCTTATTTTATTGTTAATTCCAAAAATCTATTATTTATTTTGGGCGACAGGTCCTAGCCGAGTTCTTCGCATAAACATTGATTGCACTATCTCCTTGCTTATTTTATAATTCTACAGAACTCACTTCCCGTGAGATCAAAGGCTCCCAAACAAGCAAAGCAAGCTCGCTAATAGTATTTCTTTCCCATCTTCGCTGAAGTTTTTCTATAAAAAAACTTAAATAAAAAGCGCAATTTGAACCCAACATGTTAATTTCAGCTTAATACATGATAAAAGTAAAAAAGCACCGCCTATAATTACTCGAATTAACGAAAAAACAACTAACGAATCGTTGTCTAGGTCATTTTATATGTAAACTATTTCGGAAGAAAGGTTTCTATCCCAAGCTGTCAACACCGGAGAAAGATTGTACGCCGTGCTCGACGTTGTAGACAGTTGTCTAGGGTAGAGAAGACAAGTCTCTTCACATTTGGTTTTGTAATCGCCGTGCTACAGACAGTAGAAAACTTTCTGTTGTCTACACTGAAACGTCATTTTTGTCTATTCTTCCGTCGACAAAACGCGTAGAGAGGGTTCTCGTGCTAAGCCTGCTGATGGTAAGTGATGATCATTTTCCCAAATTGCAGATTATACTCCTTCACAAACCTCCATATGAACGTAGAAAATAAAAATACCTGGCAATATGACGCCTTTTGATAAAGAAGCAACACAATAAAGACGACGCCCTCAAAAGCGCCGAAAATGCCAGTAACACCCAAAATTATAGCCTTAACGTGTAACAAAGCAGTCATGTTATAATATAATATTATTCTATGGAGCCTCTGTTACGGTTACCTACCATTATCTTGTCCACGACCGTGTATTTGTTTAATTAATTCCGACAAAGAAATAGCTGTGTGTTTCCAAATTATTTACTCTATGTTCTGCAGGGAAGTCAGAAGGTTTATGTTGAGGAATTATTATATGTAAAACTTGATGGATAGAGTCGTGGAAAGTTGTTGTGTAAAAGTAAGTTCATACATTATGATACATGTGCCATACCAACATCATTCTTTAATGCAGAAAAAAGCTTTAATGCTTAGTACGTTCTTCTTGGTACTCAAATTCCTTACCGATTTTGTTTTTGTTTTAAATCTTGCTTTTTGCACTGATTTTTAGGGTGCCATAGCCAAATGGCAAAAAACGGAACCCTTATAGATTCGTCATGTCTGTCTGTCTGTCTGTCCGTCCGTATGTCACAGCCACTTTTTTCCGAAACTATAAGAACTATACTGTTGAAACTTGGTAAGTAGGTATTCTGTGAACCGCATTAAGATTGTCATACAAAAATTGTAAAAAACCAATCAATTTTGGGGGTTCCCCATCCTTAGAACTGAAACTCAAATTTTTTTTTTTCATCAAACCCATACGTGTGGGGTATAGGATAGGTCTTCAAATGATATTGAGGTTTCTAATATTTTTTTTTTTCTAAACTGAATAGTTTGTGCAAGAGACACTTCCAAAGCGGTAAAATGTGTCCCCCCCCTGTAACTTCTAAAATAGAAGAATCATAAAACTAAAAAAAATATATGAAGTACATTACCATGTAAACTTCTACCAAAAATTGGTTTGAACGAGATCTAGTTAGTAGTTTTTTTTATGCATAATGATACGGAACCCTTCGTGCGCGAGTCCGACTCGCACTTGGCCGGTTTTTGCAGTGTAGGTACTTATCATCTTCATTATCTATTTGTGTAACCTTAATTAAAACTTTGAGTCACCTAATTCTAGTCAAAAAGTTACTAAAGTGATCCTACCCTTCTTACCCCTTGTAAAGCACAGGTGCGCGGGCGCAATTCGAGGCGAGCGAATAGTTATGCGCGCGGCAATTATCTACAGATTACACTATTACACCGCTACCGGCTTATTAGTGCCGATGACGTGGTCTTACTACATAGAGTAGGCGCAGTGTAGACGCGACACCCCATATTGGTTTGGTTTCAATGTTGTATAGAAGGAAAACAATTGGAGCCTGGTAGACTGCATAGAGCATTATAGGAATGAAAAGTATCTTTTTCCAACTTAGATTTTACTTTGTTTCTGATTATAATTAGGCATATCGTTGGTCGCGAGAAGCACGGAACCGGTCGAAATGGCGGTGCTTGGGGGGGCCTATGTCCAGCAGTGGACGTCTTTCTGCTGAAATTATGATGATAATATCGTTGTTAGTTATTATCGTTGTCAACACCTGATTGCTATGATTCCATCAGGATTTCAGGTTGCTTCCGGCTTTTCCACTGCTACAGGTTCTTTCGACCCTTTATTTTAAATAAGAGTGGCGTGTCTATCGTAAAGCATTGAACACTATCTATAATCTACATACCTCTTTGGCTTGTTTTGAGTTTCTGGCGGAGCTATCACAATTTCCTAAATGTCTACTTCTAGAAAAGCAAGAACCTCCTCGAGTCTCCCCCTCCGTAGGCACATTCCGACCTCCCTTCACCTCCTATTACTCCTCCCGTGTCCCGCACCCTGTCATTACGCGCCGGCCGCGTATAATACACGTATCAAGTTCACACGGGCCGCACAATACCCGCAAAACAATGGCGTTTTGTTCAGTAATAACGCGGTAGTCATTCTCAACACTGACGTGACGGTAGGTATGGCTTTATATGTGGGGGGCGGGGGGGTTCTGAAGGAGGTGTTGACGAAGACTTCGTAGTAGGACATTTTGGTTTGTGTGTTATTAGAAGCTTCCATTGGTCTTAGAGAGGCATGCGACAACTTGAGTCAGAAAAAGACGTAGATACATGGATCTGTACACTAACCAACAAACTTTACAGGATGATGTCACTTTACAGGATGATGTCACTGTTTTGTGCCTTCTAGGGCCAAAGTTTTCGTTGTATAGGTACTCAGTCAGACCATCCAATGACGCTCTTTAGGATCATATGATTTCAGAAAAACTGAGTAGTTGTTTTTTTAATTCTCTTGTTGTACTTCTCTTATCACAAAATGTGGAAAGGTGCTTTCGTCCTAACAATATGCAAGTAGCTTCATTTTTTAACCTTTTAAGTATACTTTTTGTTTGTAACCAATCGTTTTAATATGGTATTGCTTGAAGCTAATTAAGTTCTTATATCCTTCGTGATTATTTCAAGACGTTGGATCCTATGAATACTAAACCAATATTTCTAAGCTAATCCCGTCGAATGTACGACTGTCGTCACTTAGAACCTTTCCAAATACGTATATATCCATAATATTACTGTTTAACGTGTTAAAGGATTAAAGAAAGTGAAAACAGCGTTGACAATGTGCACAATAGCTGGTTATTATGAACAATAATAGATAATAGAGTTGTGAGACCACAGGCGCGGCCCACCCGCGCGTCTCACACCGACACATCTGTCTGAAAGTGAACGTGCTGAAAAAACTATCCTTCAAGACATCAAAACTAATCGCCGACGGATTAGAGGACATGGATTTCCAATTCACGAAATTTTACAAACCATTCTGAACCTTAAGACAACACAACAGAGTCAAATGTTTAAAATTAAGGATCCAAATCCAGACAATATCATTTTGCGACTCTTTAAATCGTCATCCTTTTTTATTCCGAAGAATGAAGGCCCTGTTTTGTGTGTATTATAAAAAGGGACAGTCCTTCCATCTAATGCTTGTCATATACGTAATATTGACAAAGCGACTGCTTATTTATTCATAGCAGATTATTCGCCAGGATTATTTGGGCATGGAAAGGACAAAGTCGGCAAACACGGACTCTCTAGACATTATTTGAGGTCCATTTTGTGTTCCGGATGATCTCGATTCGCTTAACTTGGATAATTGTTGTAATGTAAATTGTTCACGCTGATTGGTTTTGTTCTGAACAGATTTGTCGTAAGCACTTGAGATTTGAGACCACCATGAAATGTGAAAGATATTTCAGCTGTCGGCGATACAAATGTATGAATGTGTTAATGGGACGTGTGCGGTTAATAACTGTACAGTTGGAGATATCTTCTGCTTGGGTGTGTTTTCAGCTGGCTTATAAATCTTTCTTGGATATCTTTAACATTTTGCTCTAAGGTTTTTCCGAGGTATTTACCGGAATTCGTGTTGGTTTCCGGTACTGTTATTTGCAAAATGATTACTTACAAGTAAAGTATCCTATTCTTTGTTATTGATTTTGTTAGGGAGTTAGTTTTCCACCCAGCAACAGTAGTAACAGTTTTTCAGCTCAACCTGTGCTCCATTATATCGTCATCAATAACATCTTTACATTTTTACTAAATTAAGTTCTCAATCCTCTTGTTTCTTTATCCCAATCGATAATCCTATTCAAGCACACTTTAATGAATGTCAGCACCATAACTTACGTTCATTTGCTATAAAAATTAAAAAGCAGTACGTTCCACCGAGAGATGAAGAACACCATTATTTATAAATAAGTTTTAACGTTTCACGGTATAATTGGAAGCGACAGTGGGTATGCGTTTAAATTTTAATAATAAGCACAATAACATATTAATTTTTCTTGTCAAATGTAACGCGAGATGATAATCTTGGGCCGTGGGTGTGATGCGGGCTCCATGATTGTATCTGGCTAAGGACGGAGGTGTGAACTTTGGTAGAGTATTGAGCGTTTTTTAATTAAACTTTTAAAAATCAAGACTGAGATTTTCCGGGAATTTAGCGTTATTTTTTAGGTTAGAGTTTGATTTATGCTTCAAAGAATTTAATTTAAAAATTATTTCATAATAGAAAACTGCATAATCTAATTTTAACACTTATTTGTATTAGATAAATGAGATTAATGTAAGAAATATTTTATTATAGGTACTATACATAATTGCACAACCATATTAACCTACGTTAGGTATGGTTTAAAGAGCTTTCGTTATAATTATTCTATCACCTCATGTACTAGCTACCCATATCCATGCAAATAAATGATTTGATTTGTTTTTCTACATTTCAGGTTCAACTCGGCCCTATCATCTAGTGATTTAGATTAAAACGGTTATTTTCATACTTATTAGAAGATTATGAGGTGTGCCTTTACAAATCCTATTTAAGTAGCTGTGCATTCTAATTTTTAGATAGCATTGGATTAAAAGTTAAAGCAGATTAATAAAAAAGCTCTAAAGTGTGACAAAGCAGACTTTTAAAAGTCAAATAGATTACAAAGGATTATGAGATAAATATTATTATAGTATAACCAATCTCTAGAACCACTAAGTAGTTCAGCGAGGTGGGACCGTTCATTTGTTTGAATTCCTTTTCTTTTTAATGTTGACAACTTGCATTCTTTCGATCACATTTATTTTGGGAATAGTCCTATACCTACACTTTTACGTTGATCAACATCTTAACGTTCGCCAACTTCAATGAGCCATTCAAATTCATTATGAGCATCTAAAATGATCTGGTTCTGAAGCTATTAACACTTGCACAGCTGCTCTTTAAATTAATTTTCATTTTACATAGAAACTACCTTTTTCAAAGATTAGACTATTTCTCAATATAAAATCTGTCATAAGGTATCTAGGTATTTGTTGACGGTAAATCTGTCATAAGGTAGCTAGGTATTTGTTGACGGTAAATCTATCATAAGGTATCTAGGTATGTGTTGACGGTAAATCTGTCATAAGGTATCTAGGTATTTGTTGACGGTAAAACTATCATAAGGTATCTATAGGTATTTGTTTACGGTAAATCTGTCATAAGGCATCTAGGTATTTGTTGACGGTAAATCTATCATAAGGTATCTAGGTATTTGTTGACGGTAAATCTATCATAAGGTATCTAGGTATGTGTTGACGGTAAATCTGTCATAAGGTATCTAGGTATTTGTTGACGGTAAAACTATCATAAGGTATCTATAGGTATTTGTTGACGGTAAATCTGTCATAAGGCATCTAGGTATTTGTTGACGGTAAATCTATCATAAGGTATCTAGGTATTTGTTGACGGTCAATCTGTCATAAGGTATCTAGGTATTTGTTGACGGTAAATATGTCATAAGGTATCTAGGTATTTGTTGACGGTAAATCAAGCCTTCGAACTTTTCATAACATCTGAAAAACCTCTGAGACAGGTCTACTACCGATAGCATAATCAGACTATAATGTTTCCACAGCTGGGACACAGGCCTCCTCTCGGTGAGAGGGAGTGGGCCGTATTTCACCACGCGGGCCAAGTGCGGGTAGGTGGATATCACATGTCTTCGAATTTTTGGTTCTAGGACATGCCGGTTTCCTCACGATGTTTTCCTTCACCATTTTGAGAGCAGTGGTGATGAAATTGTTTACACAAAGTAAAGCGCATGTCAGGGTTCGAACCTACGACCTACAACTCGTCAGTCACGGCCGCTACAACTGGGCCACCACTACTCTTAACTATAGATAAGAATATATTAAAAAGCTTACCTCTTCTTCGAGCGTGACACCGCGTGGTCACCGCAGTCGGCACATCAAAGCGACGCGGGCGCGGGCGACACAACATGATTACGATAATCGCGCCGCGCTGTCCTCGCCTGTGTCGCTTTATATAAATTGACTGCAGGCTGGACATTCATGGAAATACTGTTATTAGGTTTTAAGAAATTCGCTGAACAATAAGACTATGTTGTTTATGGACACTTTCGATAACGTTATCAATTTCTAAGCATGATAACGTTTAGTTACTTTAACTTAATTGTACTTTTTTTCGTAATTAGTTAGTTTTTATAATAATTTAAAGGCTGAGTGCAAAGAAAAAAAAACTGCTGCTTATTTTCAGTAAGTTCAGTACAAAAACGCTTGTTGATTTTTTTTTCTTAATAGTTTCCAATTTTTTTAAAGCTGTTTCTACAATATATTTTTTTATTTTTTTTTTTATGAATGGCATCTCGTAGCAGACCTAGAGAGGTCGTTGCTACTTAACCGGATATTCCTGTTGCTGCCCTAAGGTTTTTAATCTTAAAGCCTCCAGCCAGGGCGCAAATTAAATATAAAATTACTAACTACTAAACTACTTAACCTAACATGTACCGTGTGGTGCCGGACGTAAAGAATAGCACCATCCTATTTCTTCCCGTGGGTGTCGTAAAAGGCGGTTAAGGGACTTACTAGAGAATGGGCAGCAGTGTTCTCTCTGCATTTTAACACCATACTGCGATCGCAAACCCGCCTGCCAAGCGTGGCGATTATGGCAAACCCCTTTTGGGGAAGCCTATGTCCAGTAGTGGACGTCTTGAGGCTGAAATGATGATGTTGATGAACTACTAAAAGCAGCCACTATTTTGTCGTTTAATCAAAATCATGATACTTAACATTTGAAGCACTCTGTCGCACCATGAACAGCCCGCTTTACCAATCCATGACGCTTTTATAAAACTGTTTTATGGCGATTGAAATTAAGATGTTCTAATGTGAAGCTGCGCCATGGACCATCGGATTATATTCATTGCACACACCTACTTAAAAAGTTACCAGTTTTCAAATCGATAATTATTACACAGTACGGGTATAACCACCACATCTAAACCGATGGTGTATCAGGAACTTACTTGCATTATTCATAGAATTTGACGTAAAGTTGTCAGTTCTCTTTGCAAGTGGCGCCCCCCTGATGTGTCAAGTTATATTTGCCATTACTTACTCCACTTCTAACCGATCGATCGTTTCCATTATAATGTTTTCTTCTGACATAATTATTTGCCGTCGAGTGGAACTTATTAAATGTATGGTAGAATTCTTTCCTTTCAGAATATTTGGAATTTTCTCTCACAGTGGTTTTGTAGCACTTTGTAACACAGTTTTGAACTGTAAATTCACACTGTGAGAGCTGGTGCCTGAAGTATGTTTTAGAAAAAACCTGTATACTACAGATCAACAGGCCCCCACTTAGTGGCATCACACAGATAAACAGGCAGGTAACATGTATTTCTACTAAACAAAAAATAAATGAATGAAAAAGAAAATTAAAGAAAAGGGTTGTAGTGAATGGTGATGAATGTGAATGTGAATCGTGGTGAAAATGTAGGTGAGTGGTGGTGAATGTGCATGTGAATGGTGGTGAAAGTGAAGGTAATTATTTGAATACAAAAGTTATTTAATTGAGTGGAGCAATTTCTCTGAGTCATCATAGGATAGAGTTGTCAAGAAGTCGGTTACTTTTTGCTTACAACTGGGTTTGTGTTGTGGATAAATATGTATACCCTTGTTGATAACATTATGAAGATAATCCCCTAGGTAACAGAAGAATTTGTGGTATATACTTGAACGGAAAAAAGTAGTACTGAACACAGTACCCTTTCTTCGTTTATGTTTCAATAGATCCGAATCATAAACTAGCTTTTTTTTTTTTTTTTTTGTGTGGGAAATTATCAAATAACTTCTCCCGCTCTGGGCTGAGCGGGAGGGCGTGTCAGACTTTTACTGACTAAAACCCACCCGTGTTCCTTCCGTTGCCTGTGTGCCGGGGCCACGATATCCCTTTCGGACAAACTCGCAACCCTGGCAGGCATTGGCCCTAACGGACCCCGTCAGTTGGTGCTGACATCTCTTTGAGGCGCGCGTGAAACACAACGCGCCGTCGACCCGGGCCTGGTCCCTATCGGACGGCAAGCTACCCATCGCTCACCGTCCGCAGGCCCGCGCCTACGGTGGCCGGAAATCAGCTTGTGACTCCCGACGCCCGGGGCGTCTCCTGCGGCGGCTAAGGGCGTGAGGGCGTGAACCCTGCCTCACCCTCACGCGTTCCGCCTCCTTACTTTGCGAGCATTACTGTTTCGCAGAAGGAGGTGACGGCCTCCCATGCACTCTCGCTCCGAACCATGGCCTGAACCAGGGCCGGACGCGAGAGATCGCCGCCGCCGATCGCCTCCGTGAGGACACGGCGGTGCTCCGCCCAAGCCGGGCAGACCTCCACCGTATGCTCCACCGTGTCCTCTGGGAATCATAAACTAGCTACGAGTGCATTTTGAGGACTGTATGTAGAACGAAAGTCCGTCACTTTTTATACAAGTCGACTGTAGGAAAGCGGAAGAGAGCAACCTATAGCACGTTGAGCTCTTTCCGCCTCTATCACGTGCGTTCTAGCAGCACCTCTCCAGGAGATGACGCAGTAGTCAATCAATAATGGAAAGGAATAATGTTAATGTGTGGGATAGTTTGGCCGTTACATATCTGGGAACTTGGTCAATGGTGATGAAAAGTTCGATGTGCTGTGAATTGTCATTATTATTTTGATTTTGTTGCTTAGACTGTTTAGTGGAAAAGTAAAGTATAATTTATGGCTGGTTCTATTTTTAGCTAAAATACGTTTGGTTTTTGTTTTTCTGAGTGGCCAGTGTTGTATGTACCTACCGTATAACGTCTAACTTGATTAAATAAGCTTTACAGTCTGTAATTAAGAAAAGGCAACAATTTGACGTTTCTGTAAATGTGTGTATACCCTAAGCAATCTAATCTGAATACAATTAAACCCAAGTGCGCATCACAAACTTCCTTTCCGCTTTTATATTTCCAAACATCACATAACATAGCTTTATCAGCTAATATTGTACGCTCGACCAGTTTCCTGGTCTCTCACACTTTTTACCAACAATGCGACACGATACAAAAATATTCCGACGAGTCGACAATAGTGACGTGACATGCGCAGTGACACTCCGTTCACCCATCACGCGACAATAGCTACACATCAATGACAACTAATTTCTTACGGTGCATCGCGTTTATTCAATGGGACTACTTATTATAAAAATCTATATCATTCTGTATAATGTCCAAAATCATGAACAGTCAATTTTGAACTGTAAGTTGCAAACGATCAGGTTGAATTTTGAACAGTTTGTAAAAGAGTAGGGTGACAATAATTTTGACTTCCGCACGGACAGATTTACCCACACATTAGCGGTGTAGCGAATATTCTGAATGAGATTTAAGTACATTATGTTAGGAAGGAGTTATTGCGCGCTTGATAAGGGTCGACTTGATTTTAAATGTTAATTTTTGTTTAAAAATAAATTGTATTAAGTGGTTGAGTTAGGAGTTTTATTTTTGGATCTTTTTGATGCACCTAGAGATGCTCGTTCGTACCGGTTTTTGTTATTCTTGGTTGATATGACACATTTCGAGTGAGACATTTATATGTAAACGGACCTCGATGCTTTTTCTTCTTTAATTCTTTTCTTTAAAATTGGAGTCAGCCATTTTCATGATGTTCGTTTTACCTTTTTAATTTTGTGCAATAATGGACAGCCCACGTTATTGATCATTCCTACTTGCAGTTATGTGAACAGCTGGAATATAAAGTTTTACTAAGGAAGGGCAGATCGTAAGAGGCTTGTGATTTGAGAGATTGGCATCATAATTATAGTTATAGACTATGATTATGGTATTTAGGTTTCAATTTCCAAGGGCTAAAATGATTGATAACGCTATTGAATTTAGACATTTGTATTAAAATTTATTCATTATTATTGGCACAAACACTTGCCAGCTTTGCTTTTTATAAGAACCTAGCAATATCGATTGTATAGTTCAAGGTAACAATATTCGCACCACGACACTTGCATTAAATTATATCCGTATAACTTACATAATATCATGTAAATTAGTATAGAATACAAGAAGGCTTAATTTATGAATGCTTAGGTAACATTTCATTTATATAATGTGAAAATTTGCCTATCCGGTTTGAAAAATGAAATGGTTTTATTACTTTTGTTGGTTTTTTAAGAAACAGTTTCTGATTGATTTGATTGAAGCGATCAAAGCTACAAATTATTTTGTTTTGTTCTAGTTACAGTATTAATAAGTTTGTGGTCAAATCTCCGAATATTTCCTTAATGTTGTCAAGAATTGGTATATTTGTGATTTGTGGTGATTGAATGATTGATGGAGTGTTGCTATCTTATTATCTATCACAATTACTGGTCATTTGATTTTATAGTGGTTTTTTTTCTGTGTTAGTAATGAGAAGTTCTGCAACACGTTTTCTTATGCAGATATTTGGCTCTACCCTTATCTCCATAATTAAAAACAATATTCGACCAAACGTTTTCTAAAATGTCTTCCATAACATTAAATTCGTTTAAGCTCTTCTGGCTAAGCATGTGTGCAAACATAATTCGATCTACATTCGGGGCTCGGGCACAAACTAGTCGCACCGCGCGCTTCGCCCGAAGTAGGGAGAGTACAATAGGGCTAATTGTTGATAGGTGAGATGCAAGTCGAAGAGGGGGCGAGAGCGATTTGGTATCTTTATTTTTGGTAAAACAAAAAACAGAAATCTGGATACAGTATGGTTACGCCAAGTTAGTTTAAGCACCTACTTAAAATATTATTATTTTACTAATTATGGTGATGTAATAATATTGGACATAATCGCTGCTAATCTCAATACTCTAATATTAATAATCCGCTTATATACATGTTATTTAAATATATTTTGAGGTAGCTACAACTTAAAAAAAACCGGGTAAGTTTCACTTTGGTGTCTATGACTGCTGATTCAAAAATATTATTTTACTCACCAATCGCTAATTCTTCTCTCTTACACCCTACCAGAATTCGGCTACATGATCCCTCACGGCTCAAATAAAACATTTATAAATATTTGCTGCTTTATTATTGGCGGGTCTCTGACGTCTCAGTTGACGCGGGGTGCGCAGACGCAGCTCAAATCACTATGTCCGTACTAATGTTGTAATTTATGTCCGCTTTAGATTGATATATTTTTTTACTATTGTGTTTCTATTGTATTCTTTTGAAAGAGAATTTAGTGCAGTGGTTTTTAAAGATTTATTAAGATAAAACCTTTTTTTTTTTTCCTTATAAAGTATCACAACTGGTGATAATTTATTCACATTACAATCTAGCCTATTAGCTAATAAGTAATTTAAATATAACTTAAACTGCTAAGTAACTATAAAGTTAAGAAATCGTCCAATAACGTCTTTCTTATTCACTATAAGTTAAGGGGAAGACACTTGATTCACGTGTTCTTTATAAAAGTCAGCACTGGCACTACAGTTTAAGTTCACTTACACTGCACTAAACTAACTCAAAAGGTTTTACCCTATTTAGTCTTCGAACTAAATCAGTGTTGTCAAGGAGTTGGATCGCCTCGACATTCACGTGATGATGAAGTCTGTGTTCATGAGCTTCTGCATATTTTTGTATAACTATGTTTACGACATCCATCTTGAGGGCCCGGTGGAGGTCGCTGTTTCTAATGTACCAGGGCGCGTTGACTATATCCCTTAGTACTTTGTTTTGAAAACGTTGTATGATTTGACGATTGCTTTGACTGGTGCAGCCCCACAGCTGAATACCGTAGGTCCATACAGGCTTTAAAATTTGTTTATATAACAACAATTTGTTAGGTATTGACAATGGCGACTGTCTACCAAGTAGCCAATACATTTTTTTGTACCGAATATCCAATTCTGCTCTTTTCTTTTTGACATGCTCTTTCCAGCGCAGTTTTGCATCCAGGGTCATGCCGAGATACTTAGCAGTATTCGCGTATGGTATTTGTTGATTATTGACGAATACCGGGAAGTATTTTGGCTTTTTGTTGGTGAAGTCAATGTGGATGGACTTGCTTTCATTCAGTTTGATACGCCATGTTGTAGTCCACTCATATATACGATTTATGGACTCTTGAACTTTTTCCACAGCTTCCTCGTGGCTATTTCCAACAGCCATGATAGCTGTGTCGTCAGCAAAGGTTGCAATGAAATTAGTTTCTAGCTCAGGAATATCGCAGGTGTATAGTAGGTACAGGACCGGACCAAGTACACTCCCTAAGATAAAACCTGATGCTGTTTTGTTTATGGTCATGTAACTATATATTTTTTTAAGTTGAGTTATAATTTAAGATAGATAATTTTTTAAGATTTGTTTTCAGTTTTATTACATCCACTTCGTTATTGTTTGTATTGTAGTCAATAACGACTCATTTTTAACATTTTCGTCTTTTCTTCTTGATTTCGTCGAACCATCGTTTATTTAAAGGAGCAACTGTAGGCCCTTTAAAAAAAAACCTACATATTCGAAACAAATTATTTCCTCGAAATTACAAATATTCCACTCAATATTTTTATGACAAATAAAAGATATAAATAAGGAATGAATCTTCATAAAAACATCAAACTTAGCAAGCAGGAGTCATTTCATCCCACACTCTTATATCATCATCTGAATGTCTCAATCAAAACTGTTTTCGATAAAATTACTAATGAAAGGCAATCAACGAAGAATTTATGAAATGATTTCGTTTAATGTTTTACCAATCGATTTTGTCAATTTTTATCGATCAATTTAATTGAATTAATTAAATTAACGAGTTACATTTATAGTTAGTTAGTCGATGAGATCGGTTACGATATTTTATAGTTTGTAGTTAGGCGTTTTAACGTTAAACCAATGTTCCACACGGATTATAATTTATGGTCACTGTACAATTTTAAATGATTTTAATTAAATTGATTATAAAAAGATGAGCCAAAAATATTTAAAGATGGTATCTAAAATTTAAAGCATAGGTATAATTGTATTATTATTTAAAAAAAATATTCAAATATTCTACATAGAACAAGTTCCAACTAAATTCAGACATATTAAAACATGTCAAAACATATTTACAAAAAACGCAGTCGGTTCCTACATTTATTCATTAGACACGCCATGCCATTCGTTCTATAAAATTCTAAATAACCACCGTACACCATATTTTTGACGTTAGCCACGGTTATTGTTAAAAAACATAGTAAAAAATATAGTATCAATGTGTGCGTGAGTCGATTGTGTAGAAAATTCTGCGCGCGCTTGGGACAAGATGGCCACCAAATCATATTTCAAAACGGGTGAAATCTTTTGTTATTAATGAAATAAAAATAATTTAAAAGTGTAACTATGTGGGGTTGCCTCCCTTCTCACTGTTGTGTTGTGTGGCCATGCAGCCATGTTGGGTAACATTACCAGCGTGACTAACTTCGTGTTTGAAGGTATCGTAATTATTGTTGATTTGTAGGTCAATATTTAAGTTAAAATTGTAAGGATTAAAGTTATTGTTTGTAAGAAAAATACTTTGACAGCAACCGGTATGAACGTTATACATCGAAACAGAGGTGGATATTTTTCGGAAACAAAGTACAGGCGTAAAATAAATAAGATGGTGGAAGTAAGTTCAGCAACGTTTAAGTAAAAAAAAAGAAAACACACTTCAGCAGTTTCCACAGAACCAAGCATTTCGACGCAACACAAAAATTGAAGTTGTACCTAGGATACAAACGTTCACGATAGTGAGATATAGGACAGAATAAGTGCTATTCAGCTGCAATAATACCTTATACTGATTGGGAAATTGTA
Organism: Tiliacea aurago; assembly: GCA_948098905.1. Taxonomy (NCBI): domain Eukaryota; kingdom Metazoa; phylum Arthropoda; class Insecta; order Lepidoptera; family Noctuidae; genus Tiliacea; species Tiliacea aurago. Next base: position 1,067,396 of record OX402583.1, on the reverse strand, counting down.
GAGGATCAAGGGACCAGTCGTTGCTAAAGACAGAGCTGATTATAACTTTGAGACTCTCTTTATTTCAAGATGGACATAAAACCAGTATTTCTATAGTATTTAGAAAATATTTTGAAGCTCCGAATTCCGTAATGAACTCCATATTTAGATTCTATTCTCAAGCGTTTGAGACAAATCCTTGTCATGTTCCGTTTGTTGATTTAGTCTATTTAAAACAAACTCGTGAGAGCCAAGTTGTGGAGATTAGATCCGGATTACTGGAGATTACACGTAGTTTGAATGGAGCTATCAACTTGGTTAGATTAAGAATATTTCCGTCGAAGAGTTTGTTTTGTTTGGCAGAAAAGCAAGATTGTTTCGATGTTCTTTGAGGTTTTTGATTTCCAATTATTTACTTTTTAAATAATGATGTTCCGTATGATTTGTGACGATGTGTGTGTAATGTGTTGTGTGTGTGTGCGTTACTGCCTCATTCCCATAAATACACGTACCTACTTAAAACAGAATCAAGATGTCAGTGTATTGAGTGTGCTTCCCAAACGCATAAAAGTTAAATTCCAAGTTTCGCGATGAAGCCGTGAAATGGAAACACCCTTCCTTCATCCCTAGTCAAAGGCGGCATTTTTGTAATCACCAAACAAATAAAACCTCTAATATACATTTTGATGTTTTTATAAACATAAAACATAATTTATTACGCGAACGCGACCAGGTATTGTCGGCAACCCTTAACGAAACGCGGCATGATTTACGATTTTCAAAACAAAATTAGAATTTACCGATTATGTACATCAGTATCATCCCTGTATGTTTGACATAGGGTTTAATTTAGTCCTTAGGGGTTGAACATGTAAGTTTGCATGCGGTATTTGACTTTATTTATCTATTATTATGGGCTTTGTCGCCGCTCCCACAGTTCGGCGGCAGATTTGAGCGGACTAGCGTGGCGAATGTGAGGTCTCAATTTGTAGTTATTGTCTGTGTACAATGAACGTATGTATGTGTGTTATGTGCCGATTATTTCCTGTATATTCAGTTGTCTGGTAATGGCTTTATCTATGGCTTCACGGTTGTTTTCTTTTAGGGGATGAAATTTGGTAGAATTTGATAGGGTATCATTGGCAATTCGTTACGGTGTAGAAAGCTAAGCATTCAAACTAAATAGTCAACAACGATTCTCTTTTATTTTTGTGCTATAATTTCCAGAATCCTCAACTTGAGAAGTATGATCTAAATCGCCAATAACTGAAACCAAAACTAAACGTCTAGTCCTCCCACCATGCACTGAGTCTGGTCACTATATAAGGCCTCTTTAAGGACCGATACCTTATAGTACCAGTTAGTTAAATTGATTTTATTCTATCTGAAGATCATTCAATAACATCAAAATTACCATTGAACGGTTATCATCCATGGGAACGATCTCCTGCGGCGTCACAAGCAATATCCCGCCCTCCTTGATATCAATATGTAACAAAGCAACGTCATCCAAGAGCACATATTTATTGAAGTCGGAAGCTCCGTAATGGCCGCTCTCCCCGCCATGCTAGTAACGCTAGTAACGTTACATTACAATAGATATAAATGAGTGACGATTTATTGAGCCGTTTGTTGTTCTACAAATACGTTGTGTTTGGGGGACAATGTTGGTAATGTAATTCTTAAATTTTTGGGTTAGTTGTTCGGTGTGGCTCTCGGTAATTGAGTAAACCGTTGGAGCAGAGCACAGTCATCCTTTTAGTCTTTTTAACGACTATATGTATTCTAATTTATGAATCGTTTTGATAAGCTTTGTGATGCTCATTCAATTCTTCTTTGGTCGGCTAGCGCTGGTAATCCTTTTTTGCTTCCTGCAGCCTGCCCCTCGTTGCTTGATTAATTCTATTCTTCATAGTTCAATCAATCTGCCTAGCCTTTTCTCCACCATGTTGGGGTCGGTTTTACATGGAGCGGCTGCATATCTGATCTGCACAACCAAGTTACTGGGTAAAGGCTCGTGCAGACTTGCGCGATATCGCGGGTGCAACAGGCAGCACGACGCGCATTGCGACACTTTCCATGAAGTTTTCATAGAAATTGTGCTATTTACTAGTGTCGTGTCGCGGTTGTCTGCGGGAGACTTAAACGATGCCACACGATATCCTTAATTGTTATTTAACATAATTTTACTTATGAAATTAAACTTAAATTGAAATTAAATTTATGTCGTCACAATTTAAATATGAAATTAAAATCAACTACTTACGAGTGTGTTCTATACGTCATTTGGTTATCAAAATCTCACGATACTTCAAAGAAAGTATCTAATGATTCTCATGGCTTCTAGATACTCGTCTTTAATTACAACATACACTTCTGTTTACCCCATCAAGCCGTTGATCGGTCGAATTCCTGCCTAATTCAATTGGAATGACAACATGGCGGCTTGGCTGGTTGTCTGCTGGAACATCAGTGGAACATCAGCGGGTGTATCTTAATATTCTTAGTAGATGTGGTTATCGACCTAATGAGCACGATCGACTAACTGTTTTGATTTTAATTTGATTCTAAGTTTGAAGAGACAGCGGGGTTCCTAATAGCCGACAATGTTTTGACGGGTACGGTTGATATGCTTTGTTTGATCGTCCATAACATTATTTTACTTTTTCTTCTGCTTTTTTTGTTGTTATTGAGTTCAGAATTTGCCATAGGATTTATGTTTTACTATATTTCTGCCGAATGTTAAAATTTTTCATGAGTGCGATAAGTCCCAATTTAGGACTATTTCAATGCATGCTGATTGATGACCATTGATTGTGGCTTGCAATCGATGTAATCGTTTCTTCCTATAACTAGGGTTTCAAGAATAATCTCAGTCCTCTCATCCCTTGCATCCTCTAGTCGGTCTCGTCTTATCTCACCGTTTCTATTTGAAAACAAACGCGTATGATTTGCATGACGCACATATTAACAGTTCGTTACCAAACTGTATCGTAAATATTTTGCTGTTGGGACAACGGGTTATCTGTGACATTTGGTCCTTTGCTCCGAAGCCGAACTGCTTTTTAATTTTTGTTGAAGCTGCTGTGAAAAGTGAAGCCGAGCGCTGAGCATGTAGTTTTAATGTTAACTTTATTAATTCACCCATCCATGTTTGTTTCTTCAATACACATCATCTTTAAAACAATGTTTGTTGCTAATATTGAGTCCGTCAAGAATATTTCAATGAACAACCGGTGATCATAATTGAAACAACTGAAATAAAACGTTAGTGCGTTAGTGTCGAACAGTGGAATCCCGACATTCCCGACACAAGAGGAAAACAGCAGTATTTAGTGTATCGCCTCAAATACATATTAATTTGAATATTAATTGGAGTGAAGTCGGCAGCGGGTGCCCGAGCACTATTAGCTGAGCCATTCACTGTGGGGAGCTGTGTCCACTACTGCACTCTACAGTTTAAAAAAAATGCAAGTTTTACCTTCGAGGTGCAGTTGGCTGTAGCATAATTAAACGCAACGTTGGTCAAGACAGTAAAAACCGGCCAAGTGCGTGTCGGACCACGAACAGTGAAGGGTTCCGCAGTAATCCGCAGTGGGGATTAATTTATCCTAAGAACAAACTTAACATTGTAGTTGTAAAACATATTCCCTCATACATTCCAACTGCAAATGTAAGTTTGCACAATATTGAGAGATTTACCATGTTACTTTATTATCAAAGACTTCTTATAGGTTTTCCTGTAATCTATAAGTAAAGAACTACCTATTCTGTCTATTTAAAAAGGACGCCTGGCAGATGTGAAACATCGAAATTATTTACACACTACTACATATAGACTGCAACTATAGTAGCGACGAATCGCCACGCAGCATGCGTCGCCCCGCCAGCAAAAATGTTTCACATCAAAAAGTCGGCTCATTAGTTTCGAGTCCATTTTCATCTAATTTCTTAAATAATTTTAAGTGTTTATTTTGAAATAAAAAATAATAATATCTGAAATGCTTACAATCAGCCCTTTGGCCACACGGTACAGTTTGTAAAACTTTTTGTTAAAATTTTATCATTTGGCCCCAAAAGTGACTCCATATTTAAAATTCATTTATTTACGTTAAACGTTCGTGTTTGGGTCACAGAAGTCCACATGTGTACCAAATTTTAACTTAATCGGTCCTGTATTTTCGGAGCAAATCGGCTGTGACAGACGGTCAGACAGACAGGCAGACAGACCGACAACCGGACAGACACACGAGTGATCCTATAAGGGTTCCGGTTTTTCCTTCTGAGGTACGGAACCCTAAAATAATTTCTTATGGATCTTATTCACATTCATATTCTTCTTACCTAGTGAGAACATAAATATATATATATATTTTTTTTTATGGTTGCTTAATTTATAATATAGAAAAACAAGTAATGCCCGTTTACACTAACACTAGGAAACACCTAAACGAATGCCTAAGTATTTAGTTATTAATTTATGTCACCTAGTGTTACTGGAAAATGGGCATAAATGTATATTATCACTAGTCAAATCAAATCAAAAGTCATTTATTCAAACTAGGCTGAGAATCAGATCTTTTCGAACGTCAAAAATTACATGAGACAGTCCCCCAAAAACGCCCACCCTTCACCACTTCCTAGTGCTTTAGCTGGGAAGAAGAAGTGGCGCAACAAACTACCTAACAGTATAGTAAATGTACCTACTGAAAAATGTCTAGACTTGAGACGACCTTCGAATTTGTTACGATATTTGGTAAGTAATAATAAGTTTCAGTGAGATAGAAAACAGAAACATTTGAAGACATGTGCTTGACTTACTGAAATAGCCCTCGGGAATGGTGATACTCCAACATAAAGGCTTTACAGTAACCCTGGACAGTCCCTCGCTACTAATCGCTACCACCTAGCTGACTGGCTCACTCATTAATAATATCGTGCCAATACAAGAAAACAAGTCAAAATACCTACTTTAAATTCTAGCCCCAATTTCCCGTACCGTACAACAATGTACACTAATAATAACACCAATAACGTACGCGATACATTTGGTAGCAGCCCGACCGCTTCATTACGCCACTAATGGTACCGAAGTACCAAACGGTACGCGCCGGCCGGTACTATTGAGCCACAAGTATTTTTATTGGTTCTACCTCTTACGGGTCAGGTGTTTGGGTACAAATCGCCTTATTGACGCTGATAACATGCTTACTTGTTTGGGGAATTGGATTGAGAACAGCTTCGTTATCTTAGAAAGGGGACATTACTTGTTGAGGACAGTTTCTTTTTATTTGAGTTAGTGGGATCAGAAACTATCCTAACTAAAATAATAAATGCGAAAGTGAGTTTGTTTGTTGGTTACGATTTAACGCAAAAAGGGCTAAACGCATTTCAACATGATAAATGATTTTTATTTCTGTAAGTAGGTTTGTACAAACACTTTTACACGTCGTCGTTGGCACGAATAGTGCAGTAGTTAAGCGATTGACTGCTGCACTGCGTGTCGCGGGTTCGGTTCCCGCACGGAACAAATATTTGTATGACCTACAAGTAGTTGTTCCGGGTCTGGCTGTTTGTGTATGTGAGTTTAAATGTTTGTAAACGCACCCACAATAAAGGAGTAATTCATAGTGTGGGGCAACGTTTTAAAAAAAAATAACACATAACATAATTAAATTTTAAAAACTAGATGAGGTCGGCGTTTCCTATCCTATCTGACTACTCTGAGAAGAAAGACCGAAACAAACTCAGAGGTCACAGTCTCTTTTAAAGTCCAGACATAATCTTGGTCAGATCATGTGAAGGCCATGTAGATTGGTGTCTGAAATGGTCTCTTGAGGAAAGAACCACACAAATTGAGTGGACCTGACCAGTGCACGCATTTGTCAGTAATCGTGCAGCTCTAAGCTCAACGATGCGACGATCAATACAAAAGAAAGGACATTTGGGTAGGCCATGACCTAGGTAACGACACGCGACATAGGATGCTTTTTATCCCGGTCGTACGTTCCCGAAGGATAATTTCCGACCTCCACGCGGGCGAAGTGGCGGGCTGGTTATAATTAAAAGAAAGTGTACCGGATGAGAATGAATCAATTAAATATTTTTGCAAAATTGATGAATTTTAATTTGATAAAATTAAGCTACACAGTAGGCATGGTGACGGAAGGTTTCACATGAGTCTGAAGAACACTAACGTGACGGACGAAACGAGTTAAGAAGACTATACATACTTACTGTGAAGGCCTCATCTTAAAATCGAACTCTTATCCTTAAAAAACTTTAATTTCGGAAGTCGGTGTCTTTGGATCTGTATTTGAGTTTTTTGCCACCGACTTCCGAAATTAAAGTTATTTTTCACTTTGTAGTGTTATTTTTGGTAGTCGGTTACTATTTTTTTGTAAAAAGTTTTTTATTTTTCACTTTTTAGTGGGTCAGTTTTGAATTTATCTGTTACAATAGCCTAATGTTAACTGCTCATCACTTTTTATAAAATATTGCTTTTCCCGATGCTGGGACGTTGATTGTTGAGGAGTTCTCCTGGTAAGAACCAGGAGAACTGCCACTCACCATATGCATAGTGACGAGCATAAATTGCGTAATCGCAACCCGTTAAATAGGTACTCATTATTATATTGTTCCGGTGGCCATCTGTGGTATTCATCATCAGTTTCACTTCACCAAATGGGGCTTTCGGAGAGTAAATGCACGAGTTTCTATAAAAAGTTCCCAAATTGCTATAAGTTTGCATATAAAATTTGAGGGTTTCCCTCGATTTCCATGGGATTCTCAGATTCTGATTTGGTGGCAATGGGACCACCTCGGGAGTATACCTTTTCAAACAAAAAAATAATTTTCAAATCGGTTCATAATTGACGGAGTAATCGCGTAACAAACATACAAAAAAAAAAAAACATACAGCCGAATTGAGAACCTCCTCCTTTTTGGAAGTCGGTTAATAAAACTGGCTACCAATAGTCCGACTATGATCCGTTTATAATTTGTTAGCAGGTGTTTAACTAACAACTAATGACAGTTTATTCAAGATATTATCTCAACCAAAGAAACACAGTCACTACCAGCGTTTGATATGCCGCCGACACACAACACCGACTATTCCCACCCTTCACGAGAAAAGGCGTGAAAACGAACCAACACTATAATAACACCAACTATTATTTGTAGCTTTGTAGCCAAATAATTTCTAACCCAAAACTGCTAATTACGCAAACAATTGCTGGAAATAGCGCTCTCATCGGAGATAACTGACGCGGTAGCACAATCACAGGGTTGCGGAGGTGCGCCGGCGCAAGTCACGCTCATTACGGCGTTATTAACACGCCCCGATTGGTCGAGGCAGGTGCGTGACGTGTGATGTGTGGCTGTATGGGAAGTAAATAGACGGTTATGTAAGGTAAGTGAGAAGTTGAAGGATACGTTTTTAAGTTTCACCAAAAAAACCATTTTTTTGGCTTTCACTTTCCGCAAATAGGAAAATGTTCCATCAACAACAACCTGTGTGTAACGGTAAAATTTGATGATGACAATTTACCTCGAACTCCAGTCTAGGTATGTGTGCTCACAAAGCTAAAGGAAAGACCCAATACCTGAACAAATACCATCAAAATAATTGCGAAGCTCCACTCCACGCCTCACGAGCACGACTCGTCGCGTCCCCGTCGCCGGCGCGCCACCGCCACGCCACGCCACCGTCACGCCTCGCCCGCTCGTCACAATAGCCGTATATTTGCATACACACAATACATTACCGTGTTTCCAACAGTCATGCTGTCATTTTACTTAATAACTCATGTTATACCTTTCTTTTATTTGCTCAGAATTGGATTCAATGCGATACGAATCATGGAATGTTTTATAGCAGGTGTGAAAGCAATCATCTATTATTTTAGATTTTTTTCACTTTTAATTAAAAATCATTTTGGGTTGAGTCGCCTTTTGAACCAATATTATTCATTTCCGATCTGTTTACATGTCCCAGAACTTTTCAAGGAATTCAGGTTATACAGTTATACAGGAGCAGTGCAATTCAGGTTTAATGAAAAATAAAAGGTTCACCTCAGCACCTCAAACAAGAAGGTTTTTTTTAAAGACAGTGTGCAAGATTCGAACTTGCTGCGAGCGTGAGACAAAGTAACTTTTTAATTATTGGAGTTTACTCCTTAAGGTGAAGGGGGACTGTCTCGTGTAATTTTTGACGTTCGAAAAGTGCTGATTCTCAGCCTAGTTTGAATAAATGACTTTTGATTTTGATTTTTATTAATCGTTATTCATTTATGACCCCCGGCTGGTGTGGAAATTTTATGAGGAATGAAATTAATACAAGCGTTAACTCAAAAGCGTTACGTTTTTCTGAGCAACTTACCTTGCGCACCTTTCAAGGAGTAAAATACGAGCATACCAAGCTTGACTTCTGCAGCTAGGAGCAAAAATTATCATAGTTCCGTCTACTAAGTAATGAAATGAAATATTTAATTTTGCTCAAATGTTGGCCAGTTTCAGAATGATATACAGGGTGTTTGGTGCATCGTGTGCCAAATTAAAATGGTCGATTGAAGGGGTCATCCGCTAGCCTTTCAGACCCCTTAACACCCCTCATGCTCTGTGGATTTTTTTTTATCTTTTTTTATTGTTTTCCAAAAAAAAGACCCAAATTTTACATTCAAATACAGATTAAAAAAAAAATATAAGGCGTAGACTCTGAATTTTAATTTTATTTCGATGTGTATTGTTTAAGAATACTTTTAAATACAAAATTAGTGATATTAGTCACCTAGTTTTTTTTTTAATTCACTCGCAAAGGTAAAACTTAAATTAAAGCTGTACATGTTACAGCTATTTATAAGGCTACAAAAAAAAAAACCAAAAGCGACCGGGATCTTCCAACTCCCTCATTAATTCTCCAGTCTATCCTCTTTCTAATGATGTGCCACATGCCATAAAAGTATTTTAACAACTTTGTGAATTCGCTAGAATTGTGAATCAAGTCACATAAAACTACATTCCAAATTCTAATGAAAAAATATTTATTGCGGAACTGTTACTTGAGAAAGAGGTAAAATTTGTTTTCTCACTCTTTCACAGTAAAATCTATCTTAAATCGGTTTGAACAAATCGCGCCGCCCGACCCGCCATTTTTTTAGTCGAGACATGACTGCCTCTGCTACCTAACGTGTGTGCTAGTTCACCATACTCCGCGATTCTTTTATTACTTTGTTATCGTTAAGTTTTGCTGGTTCTTGTTACATTTGTTTAATTTTTGTTGTTATTGTTAAACTTTGAGTTTTTTGTTATTGCAATGGCGACATTCTCTAACGAAGAATATGCGGACATCATGATGGCTTACGGAGCCGCTAATGGCGTCGCTCGTGCAGCGCAACGACTTTACCAGGAACGCTTTCCTGGTAGACGATTACCTGGCCGCAGAGTCTTCCAAGACACATACCGACGCATACGCGAGACTGGCAGTGTTACTTTTAATGAACCAAGGGGCCATATTGTGCGACATAATGTTGAAGTAGACGAGAGAATACTGGCACTTTTTGAGGAAGACCCTACAAGAAGCATTAGAAATGTGGCATCACATCTTGATATTTCAATATGGAAAGTGTGGAAAGTACTTCGTCAAAACAAAAAGCATCCATTCCACTACACTCCGGTGCAAGGTACGTAATTTTAAACTAACTTTAAACCCGTGCAAGCTTTGTTTGACCTTGCCTTTGTTTAGCAGGTAATGGGTATTGTATGGCGTCACTTCCAGGTAGTGAATCTATTAGCACGAACAGCGGGTCCTTTCTTGTGCAATTACTTATTGCCCAAGAGAAATTTAAAAGAGTTTTTTGTTTGTTGCAGGTCTTGAGGGTGGCGACTTTGAGAGACGAGTGGCTTTTTGTCGGTTTCTTTTACACACGGATGTGGATGATCCTGATTTTTTAAAAAGAATACTGTGGACGGATGAATCCAAATTTACCAAGGATGGGATCCTCAATTTACTAAAATTTGCACCACTGGACAACGAAAACGCAACGTGTTAAAAGACAGAAATCTTCTCAAAGAAGGTGGCCGCCACGTTCCCCAGATCTAACTCCGTTAGACTTTTATGTCTGGGGACGTACCAAAGAGTTGGTATATGCCACGGAGGTTCCAACTAGGGAGGTATTAGTCCAACGCATAGAAGCGGCATTCAATACTATTAAGGAGGAAATACGACTTCGTACAACAACTGTTGAAATACGAAACAGGTGTCAGGCCTGCATTCGCAACAGAGGCCAACAATTTGAGCAAGAATTGTAACAATGATTAAATAAATGTTAAAAATGCAATTTTGTTTTTTTATTTCAAGTAAATCCCACGAAAGATACAGATATGAGACACGAATTTACCTAACCATACGAATGAGATAGCAGATTTATAGGTTTGACAGGTATCATTTAAGAGATTTTTTTTTAAATCATAATTTTGAATATTAGCCTTAGGTGACTCGATTCACAATTCTAGCGAATTCACAAAGTTGTTAAAATACTTTTATGACATGTGGCACATCATTAGAAAGAGGATAGACTGGAGAATTAATGAGGGAGTTGGAAGATCCCGGTCGCTTTTGATTTTTTGATTGTAGCCTTATAAACAGCTGTAACATGTACAGCTTTAATTTAAGTTTTACCTTTGCGAGTGAATTAAAAAAGAACTAGGGGACTAATATCACTAATTTTGTATTTAAAAGTATTCTTAAACAATACACATCGAAATAAAAATAATATTCAGAGTCTACGCCTTATATTTTTTTTTAAATCTGTATTTGAATGTAAAATTTGGGTCTTTTTTTTGGAAAACAATAAAAAGAAGATAAAAAAAAATCCACAGAGCATGAGGGGTGTTAAGGGGTCTGAAAGGCTAGCGGATGACCCATTCAGTCGACCATTTTAATTTGGCACACGATGCACCAAACACCCTGTATAATGCAAACCAGTGGCTTAATACCATGAATTTAAATTATTATTTGATATACCTATAAAAGTGAAGAAGTAAAATTAAACAAAGCATGTATAATGTAACAAAGACCGGTGATTATTCTGTAGGTACATGTCACATTGTCGATATAAATAAAATGATTTTTTTCTGGCAAATATACTATCTTGTTTAAAGTGAATAGATAAATAATGATTCCAAACATTTGAATGCCAACTAACGGCCGAACCCAATAACATATATATCACCAGTTTCGGCCTACTGGAGATATAAAAATATATCTATCGATGGTTTTAACGTCCCAATAATCTAGGAATCATACCGGCCCACGCTATCTACTGATGGGAGGGTGTATCACCTACAACAGATATCTCTTTGTATGAAAATACCAAAAGTATGCTTCCCAATAATAATATACGATTTGTTTGACAGGGCAGTACTACAGATGGCAGATTTGGCTATTCCCCGAATTGCAGGGATAAACGTAAAGTGGCCAAGCTAAAATGAACTCTTTATTACTTGCAATAATGATCATAGCTGTTTTTTTTTATTTAAAGTAATAAAAAAAAATTGAAATTCAAATATCGCGAAAACGGTGCGCCCTAGGCAAAAAATAGCAGAAATTTAACCCCCCCCTTACATGAATGCATTTAAACTTGAAATTAAGTTTTAAAAAAAAATAACATTAATGCGCTAAGGTAGCCCGCGAAATTCAAATTTTATTACGTTTTTTGCAATTTGCAGGTCAGTAACAGGTTGTGTTTTGATTCGCGCCTATAACAAATATGGCTCTACAGAATTATATCCTTATTTAGAAGTAAGAAACAAAGAAGTTTTAATATAACCCTAATTACACATGTTGTTTTTTAAAGTGATGTTGGTTGTAATAGAACGCACGGGAGGGCGAAGTAGAGAAACCTACTTATTGTTTTCGTTAGATAGATAGCCTTTATCAATGATTGTGAGACGCCATCCGAGCATAGCTACATAAGAATACTGTCTATCATCAATAGCGATCTGTGTTTAACTGAAAATAAGTTATTGGGTTCGGCCGTAAGAGAAAAATGTTGACTGGTAGAAAATGCCTCAGGCATTAAGTCCGCCTTTGTACAGTGTATTTTTTTACTTGTGCATAAAGTTTTAATAAATAAATAAAAATGTATCTTAGTTAGTCTGCATTTTTCTTCAGTGTACACACTTTATATTACGAGAACAGTGCTGTGTCTGCGTACACAATTCGAAAGATTTGAACTTCATTTTGTTTTGTCACTTTCACTTCTATATGAAAAAAACGAGAGGTAGAAACAAGTCGATTCGAATTTGACTTTGACTTTTGACTTTGACATTTAACCGTAAAATTGCAAATCATCTGCAAATCAAATGTAATGATTATAAATTTAACTTTAATTTTAATTAAGAAAAAAATGAAATAATTTGATATTGTTTGTTTTACAAATAAACATGTGTTTTAATTTTTAACATGTTGTATTTTCTTTTCTTGAGGAAATATGTTCTCGCTGTTGAGGTGAAAAGTTGTATGTGTTACACGAGACCAAAGTTATTTGCATCTCGTGTCTTTGAATGCCTCGCAGCAAGAACCAACTTGGCTCTCTTATTGCACAAATAACTAAGTATTCTGTCATCATAAGTACACCTACTAGACAATGCACTAGGTACTTATGTGCCAGGTTTGCAGCCAAGAGATTGGCTCGGAAAAACAACTGTTCCCTCCATTTCGGCCAAATATTTATGTTAAAAATAGTAGATTATTAACCAAAGGGATAAAGCAGTGTCTTCTGTAGCGAGGGATTTAAGTTCACCCAAGACTAAGACAGCTTTATCACCGAGGAAAATACTCTACTTTTCGTACCATTTGCGAAAAACCAACACAATAATAATATGAGATAAGCATTTTAGAACATTAACTTATTTATGAAAATAAATTAAAATAAACTTAAGTATAGTAAAGTAAGTAAAGTAAAATTTTATTTGTTTAAACATGGTGTACATGATATATACATTGCATGCAAGATAATATGAAATACAGAACGTTCTAATATGTTCAGCCGCATATCGTGGCGTACAAATGGGTAGGAAGAGATGGTGCACAAACCGTGATAATATTCATCAAAATTAAATTATAGAAATTATAAAATCATCATTATTAATTAAAGATTAAGTATCATTACAATTCAGCAAGCATATTTTTTAGATAAAATGAAATGTCAAAGTAGTCATTAAATAAATTAGTCAGTAAAAAATTATTAATTACTATCATACAAAATTACAAACTACAATTATTTCACAAAAATACAATAGATTACAATAACATGTCAATAAAATACAACATCGTCATCTCAAAATCGAAGAAAAATTGTCCTCTTTCATAAACTCTGCTCTATTATAATAATATGCTCTTTCAGTTAGTAAACTCTTCAATTTACTTTTAAGAGCAGATCTATGAAAGTTTAGACTAATATTTTTTTGTCGGAAAAGCAAAGGCATCAAGCTCATACGGCCTCATCGGTTTTCGTAATTTTATTTAATCATAACTGCATAATAAATGCGTATTCCTTTTTCAAAAAGATGTATAATGCTTTATATGCAAACTCAATGGTGTAAACACAGTTGTAGTTCAATATAAATTTCGGTAAGTATTCCAAATTTAAATCACATTCGGGGAGAATGTGATTTAAATTTGGAATTAGAGAGGAACTAGAGGATGAATGAAATTCAGTACAATTTTCTTCCCTGTTTTTAACAGATTAAAAGTGACTATTGTTATGTTCGCTTTTTGTGGCATAGAATGTCACTTTTTTGAGCAAGTGGTACGAAAAAGTTAATTATTATACAATTTATTTCATTAAAAGTACCTATAAAAAATCCTATCAATCCAGTTTATATTTACTTACTTAGCAGTTTAGGTTATATTTAAATTACTTATAAGCGAATAGGCTAGATTGTAATGTGAATAAGGTATCACCACCTTATACTTTATAAAAAGAAAAAGAAAATTCAGTCAAAGAACCAAATTAAGTAAAAAATAATAAATATAATATTTTTTTCTTTTATATCTTTATTCTTAATTTTCGATCAATTAACGGCACACACCACTTTCCTCGGACCATGTCTATCCATCTTAGTATTATATAATATTAGCTTTTGCCCGCGGCATCACCCGCGTGGTTGTCGGGCACGTATTACCGGGTTTAAAAGTACCCTATGTGATCATCCAGGAGGTTGTAACCTATCTGTGTGGGAAATTTGTACGATTTTGAACCAGTCCGGAACATACATAAAATTTCGTTACTATTGTATACTTGTTTAAGTTGAAAAAACAACATCTATGTTAGATGTTGTTCTTTCACCATTCTATTGCAAACAAAACAATGTCTGATCTCACGTGCAAGCCCGCTGTCATCGGTGAAGGTCGCCCCGTGACTTTGTGTTACAGCTTCTGTTGCAATTACAATGATTAGCTTCACGTCTACATGTTTATTTCGTATTATCTGATAACGAGACGTAACGTATGGAAGATTACTTCGATTTAGGACTTAAAAAGATGCAGATAAGTAAATTAATCACTTTCAAGATAACTATACATAGTTCCGGTTAGGCTTCTACATACCAGCGCGACTTGTCGCGCGACGCTACACGGCACAAAGGCTCCGCGTGTCGCGGGACGAGCGGTGCCTTTGTGTGGCGTCGCGTCGCGCGACAAGTCGCCCCGGTATGTAGAAGCCTTAACTCATTTTACTCTCTTACTTTATTGATTGGTTTCTACTTTGCTGAAATATTTCGGAACATACCGGTATTAGGAAAAGTCATCGCTTACTTATGCACTATTGGTTTTAGTAAACCAATAGTGCAAAAGTAAGCGATGACTTTTCCTATTACCAGATTTTTAACTGTCCAGAAGATCTAGGTAACCTAGTGGTTAACTAGATCTTCTGGACAGTTAAAAATCTCCAATCTTTTGTTAAGTAGGTACGCTAACAAACAACAACACACGGCAGGTGGTAACATTTATATCTGTAACTTTTATGGTGTACACAATAAAGAGTATTCTAGTCTATTCTATTCTACGCTTTAAACTTCAACATGGCAGTTTCAGATCATCAGAATTTGAAAACTCTTTTTACTTTATCTATATCTACTTCCTTTTCTTGTTTTTAAATGCGAGTCAGAGAAAGTAATCATTTTGTTTAGTAATTAGTTGCACGCGTGCACGACATAATCAAGGCCAATGTCACTCACACATTGCGTCAGAATGACTCCCTGTTATCAGTACCCAATGATGTCGTCATTGTCAGTACCTAACATTGTAATAGGACCAAAATATTATCACAGCATAAATATTACTGCTAAAAAGCTAAATATTTTCAACGCAATCAGGTTCATATTTCCGAGTTCACTATCTATTAGATAAGACTTAGGGATAATCAACAATGTTTAAATAATAAGGATTTGTTGTTGTGACATATGAGTGCAATATTCACTTGGCAGTGGAGAAAAATTTTCAACGATGCGCTCTCTGACTACCATAAATTTTCAACGATGCGCTCTCTGACTACCATAAATTTTCAACGATGCGCTCTCTGACTACCATAAAATATGTGCACATTACTTAAAGCTAGTGTAAATGTAGCTTATATTTATTTATACACAAACGAATTGTCAAAGTAGTAAGTCGGTACTTTGTGTAAGCATAGAGTATAGGTAGAGCTAGAAAACTCTGTGATCATAATCTACTAGATTTGAATAGACTGTGGTAATACCCTAGCTATAGTCACCTAATTGATTGATTCTAGAAAAGAAAATGAATAGAATTGTAGTCATTTTAGTCTCTGGTGGCCGATCCGTCTATCTAAAGAAAGACGTCATTGGGTCTGATGTCCTGGTTTTGTGAGACTCCAAACGAACTCCAACACTTGACTACCTAATTTTGTTTTAAAATTCAAATGCCCTGTACAATCATCAGTATTTACGGGTGAGTGCGTGGCCATATTAGAAGCGTGTTTATTTATAGAGGCTCATAGCATAAGTTCTGGTGTCATTTTTACAGACTCACTTAGTTGCTTGCAAGCTTTGGAGCAAAACCTTTTTAAGAGTAAACTGCACAGTCCAATCCTGCTTCAAATTAAAAAGTCTCTTTTCTCTTGTGCCAAGAATCACAAAACCGTACACTTGGTTTGGATTCCAAGTCATTGTGGCATAAGAGGAAACGAATATGTTGATGCTCTTGCGAAGGATGCTGTTACGTCCCAAGCCGCTGACCTTAAACATTTCCAATGTCAAGGCTACGATTTGCTGAGCCTTCCAAAAAAGAGTTTGCTATCCTCATGGCAGGCACAGTGGCAAAGTTCAAGTAAACGGAAAGGTGGTTTTTATCACGCAATACAGCCTAAAGTTAGACCCAAGCCTTGGTTTTACCCTTATAAAAAAATATCCAAGAAAGTGGTATCTATTATCTGCCGTCTCCGTATAGGCCATTGTTGTTCTCCGGTTTTTCTACACAAAATCCGGGTCAGAGACACATCGCTCTGTGAATGTGGGTTGGATGAAGGTACTTACTTTGGAGCACATCTTTTTTAACTGTTCCAATAATAACCCAGCCCATGACTTATATAGTCATCTCCCTAAATTAAAGATCCCTGTCCCAACTAACTTTCCATCCCTACTAACCTATTCTTCCCCAAAGCTCTTTGAGGCCTTGATGTTTTTTATCCGCGTTAATGATATTAAATTATGATGATTCTTGTGTTGTTTGTGATCATTTATGTACATATTTATTAATTAAATAACAATATTTTGTGTCTGTTTGTTTCAGTGTACTAATGCAATAGTCGTCAACAAGTTTCACATTAAATTCAATTATTAATTTAATCAACTTATTACTCAACTCAGTATTTTAGTTATTTATTTTTTCTTCCTCACGTTTTCTCTCAGCACATCTGACATTGGCACAATTGTCGACATCGGCACCATTGCCATAGAGAAAAATAGAATAGAATAGACTACCTAATTAGCTTACGATTTGAGAATGATCTTATCTAATTATAGAAAACTGTCGAGAATTCTTTGCATTTAATTATTCAACTCCCGGATGATATGAAACCATTATAAAGTGATAATAATACTGGATTACGACCATTTTAATATTATATGCTTCACATTATTAGCGACCGATAACAAAACCAGATCCTGCACAATAACAATAAAATTTGAATAAAATGACAGTTACATATCTCCCATCGAAAACAAACTGCCGAAACTTAATATTGGGTCCACAGACTTACAATAGTCCTCCTTATCGGCCTCCATCTACTGTTTGGACCAACAAAGGCCGAAAACTAGCAAATATAGTTATAATAAGCCGATCATATTTCGATGAATGTAGATACACATCTATTTAGGGTGACCAAATAATTGATAATCCTATTCAGTGTTTCGAAAAGTGACAATGGTTTTTTTTGCAAATTTCTGTTTTGTCGTGATGTCTTCCTAGTTTGTGGTTATGTCCGGTCTGAAGCGGATTGAGGTGGTTTCGAAATTCGAGACTTAAGACTTTTGTAACAAATGTGACAAACATCTATCGATCTGGACCACAGATGATTGTGGTGGTGGCTATAAATAATTCTGTTTTCGGTAGCCGTTACCTTGTTATTCTAATATGCTTTTGCGTACATATAAAAAGCATCGATTGTGTCATTTTTTGTAAGAAATAATGTCTAAATGTTAACATTAAGATTAGGAAATAAAGTAGCAATTACTTCTTGCATACTAAGTGGAAACATTTTATTCTAGTAGCGGTCATTAGGCGCTTCATTTAAATATTTGAAAGTATGAAATTAGCTTGTTTTGCTTTTGTGTCAATAAAAAAAAATGTTTTTTAATTAAAACCTCTTACTATTTTTGTTGGCTATGCTTAAATTTCCATAGATTTATTTAATGGTGGCTCGGTGTTATATAAATCGGTGCAGTTCAGTATTTTTGTTTGTTTTGAATAAATAATCTCTACTAATTACCATACACATATTTATTTAATTTTTGGATGAAATCATTCATTTGTCGGTTTTCTTAATGCTTGGTGTCACGAACTCTACCAAGTAAGTTTTTTTAAGTTTAAATTTTTATTTGTAAAAGTCTTCAGAAAACGTTTTTTGACCAATGTAAATTACGTAGTGCGTAAAAAAATATTTGCAGGACTAAATTCCGTAGTGTCACTATTTGAAAGCCAATGCAGCTAATAATACCAAAGGACATTAAACAATAATTGTAACTTCAATAAAAGCCGATGCACTATCTCACGCCAATATTGCACAAAAAGATACAAATCTACGTACAATGCATCGCACAGCGGTGCTTAGTTTAGTGAAAACTAATATGTTTTCAGATCTTTATCTTTTGTCGCTACTGTACGGTGTCAAGTTACGGGCCTAATGGGCTGTTTCTAAAAGATGTTAAATTTTATTATGTCTATGAAGTGAGCTGAATTTGATTTTATATTGAGCGTATTCATTGGACAAGCTTCTATGGACTAACTGTGTAGAATTATAAATGGATTTGAAGTCTTTCATCAAATTGCTTCTTTGTATGTTAATGTTAGATATTCGAAAGAATGGGTAATGTATAAAACTAACAGCTTGATAGAACTGTAGATAAGTATATAACATACCATCACGCCTTGTTTCCCCGAAGGGTTGGGCAGAGCTGTACCTGTAGTACACCCTCATTTCGCCAGTTATGTTTAAGTGCCATGTAATAGGGGGCGAGCCTATTGCCATCATCATCAAAAACTCAAATACAGATCCAAAGACACCGACTTCCGAAATTAAAGTTATTTTTCACTTTGTAGTGTTATTTTTGGTAGTCGGTAATTTTTATAACTTTTCAGTTTTGTAGAAAATAAAACCTTAGGGACATAGTCATCCTACATACAGACTGGATTAAAAACATAGTTCCAGTATTTTGCAATGAAACAAATGTACGTAGTTTTATTGTTCATCTTTAAATAATACTCGTATATTTTTTCTGTACTTTGCTAGTTGTTTGTTATTTTGCACCTGTGTGTCGTGTGTCGTGTATAATAAATTATGGAGTACCTAAATAAGTAAATATGTTTTGTGTCGAGTTGTGAATAACAACAATATTGTAATTGTATTAACGCACATTATTCATTCGAATATAATGGCGTATTGTTGATATTGTGTGTTATGCTGATTTTATAAAGAATAGAAACTATGTTTTATTGTGCACTAGCAACACGCCCCGGTAGCAGAGAATATGAGGCACATTTATTTTTCTGGCTAAGCGTCGTATCAGCCTTTTGCGTCGAGCATGTTAAAATAATAGTAGTTAATAAAAAATTGTTTAAAATGTAACTGAAGTTAATTACTTGGAGTATTTTACATCGTCATATAATATATGTCAGCCAATTTACACAAAACGTTAATGAATTATACACCTAAACTTTCCTCATGAATTACTCCGTCCATTGGTTAAAACCGTAATTGTATGAAAATCGGTCCACGTGAGTTTATCGCGTTCAGACAGACAGACAGACGCGCCAGGACTTTGTTCAATAATATGTGAAGTACTTATAGTGATTAAACAAGAAACTGCAGCGCTTGTGAATTATAGAATAGTTTTTAGCTTTTTAAAACAAACATTAATGTCTTTTCATAACTATTCTATTTATTCACTGATTTTCATTAAGTACCTACTATGGAATCTGGTGGTTTATTAATGATTAAGACTATAATACCTACCTAGACATTTTTATATGTAGGTATGTGTTGTTTTTCTCATTTTCCTACTGTCAAAACTGGAAAGATGAAATGTTGCAACAAACTTAGATGACTTAATATAGAGCTTGTAGAAGTATAAGAACGCTCTTCAGTAGAGTCATCCACATAAGAATGATATCAAAACTCTCTTTAAAGCATCAAAAATCTCTACATTTAATGCTTGTTTTATAAAAACATCGTGTCGCTATGACATAGGTGCTACGCCGGGTTACAGTACAGCCTGATGCGCGTACGCCGCGCGCCGCCGCCGATGTGCGGAGATACCGGCTGTATTATGATGTCAGACAAGTTACGGCTTGACACTTGACCTATGGTGACCATGGTTTTATAAGTTTGATTTTAATGGCAGATAATAAAATGATTGACGAAATTAACGATGAATTTACGTTTTTCCAAAGCGTAGTGTGATTTAAGGATATAAATATATTATTATTATTTTTTGAATAGTTTGTGTAAAAGTATTAAATTATTTTGAACGTTTACTGCATGGATCACGAAGGAACGAACTGTAATTTTATTATCAATCAATTGTTTCTTTCTCCATCCATAGAAACTGAAGAAAAGGTCGTAGAATATAATAGGTGAAACAAATGCGTCAAACAAACAATTTCGACTATATCTCTTACATTCCCATTAAACCATACTCTCCCTACTGACCTACCGCTTCGGCAAATCAAAGTGAACTTACGCCTCACCGCAAACAAACAAACAAACAGACGAATCTAGCCCTTCCCCCGTCCTAAACCATATACGATAAGGGTCACAATCCCGCAGCAGCTTTCATATAGTCCTGTCAAGTTTTCTAGATCATTTTGACAGTTCTCTCGCGCTACCGACGCGCTGCGCAGGCGCTGCCAATCATGTTTTCTGGAAGACCACGTCATAAGTGAGACAGAAGGTCTCTAGGTGATAAAAGCATTCAAGTGATGAGTTTACGTCTTGTTTAAAAATCAGTCTTATTCAGCAGCTGATATTGTCCGTGATACTGCATGTTGCAGTCTTCACAACTTTTGCTCGGTTCGTCATCTTTACTAATAATGGTGCTAGCAAATAAATAACACTTTTATTGCTCAATTATACAACATTATTTTTAGTATAATTATGCGAAACCTGAATATAGTTTGTTCAGAATAAGGAACTGAATCGATTTCAATAATTTTTACACCATGTTATATTTTGTCCCAAAAATATTTAATGTGTGATGGAAAATGTTATCACCAATCGCCGTACGGTTAGGTACCTACTGCCAAATTATTATCAATGAGCGCAGGACGACCCTGGAGGCGCGGGGGCGCCGTTAGCATGTTTTTGTACGGACAACCCGGTAACATTATAACCTTATAACTTTGTGATTTTTCATGGTACAGTTTTGAAATTTTGTACATAGATTCTTTGCATAAAAATACTTTATACGTGTTTCGAGTTTCGCATATACTAAAACTAATATTGTATATCTGGCCAATCGGTACTTTTGTATTTACATAGACTCCAACTGGCCACTTGCTAATTGCACTTTAGCTCTGTCTGTTACTCGACAAGCTAAAACTAAGTAAGTACTGCAGTATCTGAATGCGAGCAGTTCAGTGAATTCTTCTACAATTTCACTTAGACTGGGTCTTCTGAGCATGCATTAGGTTGTGCCAGGCCGCTCAGGAGCTGCCAATCACAGTTTCTGTCGGTATGTGGCTGTTTTGTGAGGTGTTCGGTTACCTTGACACCTCCGTACGATTGTGAGGAGATTGTGTGTCAAGTTCTATTATAATGGTTAATTTTAATATTATGCTGTGTTACGTTCTCGGTGACTTGTTAGTTACTATTAAGTTTAAGTAAGAGGTTGATGATGTTAGTGTTGGGATGAAATTAGAATTCTTAAATTGTTTCATGAATCACTAGTTTTATTTAATATTGGAAGGCGAAGGTCTCGAGACTACGCCTGTTTGAAGTTCTTTTCTTCTTAAATGTAACCTGTTTCTATCTTTCCCTAGATATTAAACTACTCACTGATCTAAACAGAACCATAGAGCGATTTTCACTTTTCTGAATAAAGTTTCCTGAAAAGAAGATTAATCCTAACTGTCGGTGATACCTACTGGTTTATCTGAATTTCGTATAGCTACGTGATACTTCAACACTGACATATTTTGACAAACTTTGCAGATATCATCCTGTTTTATAATACATCTTGTGAAAACTTGCGCAATAGTAGATGAATGACTAGGTCAGGTGAATTATTACAACATTATTATAGTGTAGGCAGGTAAAAGCAGAAACACTTGAAAGAGTCCATGTAGATTAAATGAAAAATAAAAATACAACGTACTTACTTACAAGTTAGGTCCTTCTCAACACGTTTTGTTAATTTCCATTTTTTCATAAACAATACAGTTTTAATATTTTTCTTATAATGTCTACTTATTAGACAGAAGGTGAAACAAACGTTTAAATAGAACAAGGAAAATAGCAAGAATTGGTTACGCTTAAAGGATATCTTCCAAAACTTCAGTAGTAAATTACTTATTAAACATGATTGAACAAAATGATAAATTGCATTGTCAGATAGATTATCTTCAGAACAGACTAGAATGAGACCCAATCTAATCAGGAAGATCTGCGATACCTACCCACATAAGTATTGTGTGATATTGTGAAATATTGACGGTTTGGCCTTCAAAATGGTTTAGCAGATGAAAATATAAGGTAGGAAGATGAAACAATTTTAAAATATATTTTTTACTTTGTTTTTTGGCTAAAGTCAAAGAAATTTAAATAATATGATGTCTTTGGGAAAGTAAATCCTATCTCAGAAATAAGAATATTTAGCCTAGGGGTAACGAGGGGAATGGTATTGCCAGTTGACAATCCAAACAAAAGTTTACAAAACGATTTTTTTTCTACCTTTATTAAACTATTTTTAGCTTTTTATTTCTAATTTGCAAAACAAAATAATACTTACTTGTTGATGTACTTACCTGTAACTTGTTTAATTCTTTTTATATAACAAAACAAAAACGAACAAATACCATCACATAAATACATCGTAAATTTCCAACAAAATTGCTTTTAAACACATATTACGTTACAAAATGGAAAATTGTCAGTTGGAACAAAATGTCGGTACAGACGGCAGCCATTACGGTCATTACTGCCTGAATATTACATGAGTAGCCTGAAACACTTTCAGCCAACATTACATAGTATGTACATCATAATATTTCCCTCCGTATTATATTAAATATGCTTTCAGATATGTGTTGTGGTTAAGGGGCAGACAGAAATGTTAAAGAAATATCCATGAGTATGAAATAGACATTGGTTATACGCTTACGATCTTCAATATGACAACCTCACAAGAAATTCTAAAGAATTTGCAGTTTTCAACTGAATCCCATTTTTTTTGTATTAAGCTCCAACAGTGTCAGAAACAATCACAGAAAAATATAGGGTGGCCACAAGTTCCAATTTTACTAGGATTTTTCCTGAGATGATATGTAAAACTTTTTTTTTCAACCTGAAGCTGTCTATAACTTCTACCATTCTAACCTTGTAAAGACACTCCCGGGCACCTGAATGGAGGTACCCTACAGATTTCTATTTTTTTAAATAATAGTAGGATAAAGAAAAAAAAATATTGTGGTTTTGAAGCCACTCACTATCATTTCCGATTGTCATTGTAAATTTTAAATCGGAATACTAAAAAAATAACAGTTTTAATAATTGCAATAAGTGGTCTTCTCGCGTTTGTCAAGTGAAAAAAGAGCGTGGTTTTTTTTTTAAAAACAATTATTTACAAAGAGAAAAAGTTTATTTAGTAACCTGTGTTACCTCCAAGAGCATTTACAACGGCTGTCGTGGGGTGTGACATGGAATTAATTAATGCCACTATGATGTCATGTGGACTTCTGATGTCCCATGCTTCCAAAATGGCAGTTTTCAGTTCCTGAAAAGTTTCTGGAACTGGTTGGTTAGTTTGAACAGGCCTCTTCAGTTCATCCCATAAGTGCTATTATTGGATTCATATCAGGACTTCTTGCTGGCCATTCTTCATTCAGGTATTCTCGAAAAGATCTTGCGTTGTGCGCCCTTGCGTTATCATGCATAAAAATGAAATACTGGCCCACAAACTCGGCATAATTATGGCATCACTGAGCCTCTAGGCATTGACGAATGTATCGGTCGCTATTTGGGGGAGGCCAGTTTTTCCTTCGGTGGAAAATCCACCCCAGACTGTCCATGTCGCACCTTCCCTTCTGTAAGATTGCTGATCACGCTCTCCCTGTCTGCAGTCTTGGTTCATACGTAAAAAGAACCTGGCTCCATTGACGTTGATACCAATTTAAAAGCCATTCGCCATGCGCCATTTTATGAGCTCGTGTCAGTTTGGGACCATTGGCTGGATTATGAGGTTTCAGGCCACGTTCTTCGAGTCTCCTTCTAGCAGTTCGAGCGCATACAGTCAGTCCATGAAAGTCTCGAAGCTGTTCTTGGACCTGTTCTAAGGTCAGGTGACGATTACGCAGGTTGGTGGTAAAGATAAACCGAACTTGTCGTGCTGTAGTGACCCGGTTTCGTGGTCCTGGTGCCGCGGCGCACGAAGCCGTCAGTGTCCAGGTATCGATGGTAAATTCTTTGAACTTACGTTTCGCTGACTAAGCCTAGACTGAAGAAGTGCCACAGCTTACGCTGCTACTTCAGGTGCAGTAGACCGTATCCATAATTTGAACATCAGAATGTAAGGAAAAACAATTTCGATACAACGACCAAACCCCGACTTTCGTCTCTTTTTCAAATTCGTGATTTAAAATTTGGAACAATGCTGATACCGAAATGATGGCCAGTACGTCACCATCAAATCTGCATAAAAGCTTTTCCTCTGATATATATTAAGATATTTTAAAAATGCACGATGGCTCGATTTAGGAGTCCGGGAGTGTATGAAGCAAATCTGAAGAAATCTTCCTGTGAGCTCATAGTCGTACATCTTGACCTTAATCCTCCATTCATATTTAACCTCCCGGCACGTCACAGAGGGTGGAGTCATTTAATATGGACTGCCACTCGGGTGCAGTGATCGTGCGGAATCGTGCGCTTACGTCGCTCGTCACAGCAGGCAGCAGCTGGCATTACACACGATATAATTGCATGCTCCTGGAAATTATTGAGCTATTTTTTAATAGCTTCGTTTTCCATTTTTATTTGTCATTGTTTCTTGTAGGTTTAGTTGAATAAACCATTTAAATTTTGCAATATACCTATTCATTGAAAATGTTGGTTTGTAGATTTTGTATAATTAATGAATCAAAACTGCTCAAAGCAGATCTGTGATGACAGTTTTGATTTTTATCAAATAGCCAGACAATCGGGGATTTCGTTGGAGTTACTTTTATAAAATCTATTCCTAATGACAAAACCACTCATTGGTAATATCAAGACGGCCTCGAAGCCAGGATGGTTTGTTGCATGAGATAAAGTTGAATGAAATGAAAGTACACCAAAAGGACACAATTTGCCGGTCATACAGCTCATAGTTACAATAGGTAACAGCTGTCCTGCTTGATGAGCACCAACATCTTCAATGAGACCTTTGTGATGCCACTGACAAGGCCATTTTCTTAGTTATCTTTAGCTAATTCCCAAACTTAGGAATAATGTTTATGATCTACACTTAAACAATACTTAAAACCTAAAATACACTCAACGACAATAATGTCTGTCTAAACCGCTCATTAAAAGCTAATGATATTTAATTGGGCCCCACGGGCGCACATAACTAAGTAAGGTAATGAAGTAAACTATGATCGCGGCAAAACACCGCTTTTTTCCAGTCGCGCCGTCCTCACAGGTGGCACAGCTCTCACGGACACCTTCCTTGTGGTGGAAGTGAGGGATACGAGGGGTTTTGTGTCCATTGGTGGCATGTGGTGAAGTTTTTAAATTAGTTTTTCAAGATTTTCTATCTAATTTCCATGTGTTCTTGTCTTATCATAAACTTATCCAAAAAGAGCACGTTTCTCTTTTATCTTGCTTTGTGACGGATTCCAACATTTCACTTCAACCATTAAAAAAAAAATGTTTTATTGAAATTAATAATAAGGAGTTACATTTTAATTTGAAGCCCTGACTCCTGAGCTAGGTGGTACCTGTGTTACAGGAGTCCGTGTCTTCCCCTGTTTTTGGAAAACAAAACAATAGTAAGCAAAAAATAATTAAATTAAGGAATTTAGTGCATGCATGCTCTTGAGAAGTTTGTGTGCGCGTGTGTGTGTATTTTTGTTGTGTTTTGTGTGCATGTGTGAGTGTGTGATATTATGTTAGTGTGTGTGTGTGTGTGTGTGAGTGATTGTGCTTGGTGGGTGGACTTTGGGTTATAATATCTGAGAGTTTGTTTGCCTACATTACTAATTAACTATCACGAGTATTGTTCTTTAATTAAGTTTTCTGTCTGTGGGTAATCCAGTGTCTGAAGCCATGTATTTAGTTACCATTAATCATCTTATCAATCATTAATATTACTTAACCTACCTATCTGGTACGCCTTTTTAAGTGAAAATAAATAAAAAGTTTATTGATTAAAAAATATACCATGTAGCTAGACACTGGTTGTATACTAGTTACATGCTAAGACTTAATCAACTAACAATGGACACAAGTGCAATATTTTTTTTTCTATAATAACCTAAAATAAATCCTGTCTCCTAAACTAGGGATGGCCTGTATCTTAGGATACAGTGATTCGAACGAGCTGAACTGAAAATGATGGACCTTACGTTTCGAGTGTCGATGCTAATTCTACCCATGAAACAAAAATGTGAGTTAGCTGAGTAAGTAATTAATTTTATATTTATTTGAGCATGGATGGATGGATGCAGGTGGGAGAAAGAGTGGGGGTAAGAATGGGAAAGAGGTGTGCGTGTTCGTGTTCGTGAGTGTAATGTTAGTTGTGTTGTATGGGTGTGTATGTTGTGTGTAATGAGGTGTTTGTTTGTGTGTAGTGTTTTGTGTTCCTATTTAATAGTGTTTGTTAAACGATGTATGCCAGTTAGTAAGAGATACGGTGTAATGTAGGGCCCTGTTGTAAGAGCCAGTCTGTAATTTTAGAATTGATATTGAATTTATTTAAGTTTATTATATTTAATTTCTTTTGTATAATTTAAACGTAAATACCTAACACGTAGTATTGGTGTTTTGCAAAAAAGGTTAGTAGTGAACTACTTTATTATATTTTTGCATGTTGTGTCAATACAAGATCTAGACTTCAGTCTGCTAACACAGTAAGATAAGCTAAAACCGGCAATGTACACCATACATCCCCATTCACCCCTCCGCCCCCACACAATACGCTTGTTTCCATAATAAAATGATCCAATACAATATGCAAGCGATTAAACGACGTCCCGTTTACGTTCGGTAATTTTGTGGCTGACTGTACAAAACTGTTATTTAGTCTTGTTGGGGACAGAGCTTGTTAATTATTTAGGAACGTACTAATTTGTGGTTGTGTTTTTAAAGTTTTTTTTTTATGTGGATAGTTGACATATTCATTTATTTTTGTTTTTCTTTCATTTACGGTTAAGATTACGATCAAATCTGATATGGGAGTACACATCAATGTACCTATATCTGATTTTTAGCAGACTCATCCCATGATTCGATAATGTTGATTATTTTTTATCATAAGTACTTACTATTTCTTTTATTTTGTCTGGCGATAAGAAGCGATCTCATAATAAAATAAATAAAATCGAGTCATTATTATTTCGCCAACGGTCTTACCAGAGAGTAGTTTTTTTTCCATTTCAGTACGTACCGTAAAAAATAACTCACACATAATTTCTTCAAAAAATCCCATCGCTTTAAGAAACCACCTACTTCACTGTATATTACACTATACAAAATCCCCGGGAGCCACTTGCTAGTGTATCCACCCATGACAAGTTGATTTTGAGGATTTCTTGCAAGTTCCCATCGCCCCCCGCGACGCGTGCTCACCCTATCGAGCGTCTAAGTAAGTGTGAGCAATCTTTATAAAGATGTTTTATGGGAAAATTGCCACAGTTATTACAGAAGTTACTTGAGAATTATTTATTGGCTTGGAAGGTAGCAGTGAGTCCATCTGTTCAAGTATACGGTGTATGACGTCTTCTCCCCATAGCTACGGAACCGAATTTGGCATTTTTTCGTATTCGGTAGGCACTTTCTTCCTAGAAAATTTAAAGTTGAAGAGAACCGCTAGGGGGTATACTTATAAACCAGACTCAGAAAGTGTAGTAGAATACAATATTTTGTTACAGGTTGTCAGATCATATAACGAAAAACCTCACTTGGAATTTGGAGTGACTTTTCAAGAGTCTTCCGAAAACCAGCTTTAAGCAGATTGGAATTATAAAATTGACTAAAGAAGACCCTTAAGACTCACATATATACCAGTGACCTTGAGTGGTTAGCTTGCGTGTTCTGTACTGAGCTCACGCAACGCGTCGTACGTTCAGCCAGTAATAGGACTCGCCCATCTAGGAGCGCTATCCCCAATTTGACGCATTATTAATTTATTATACACAAAACAAAAGATAATTTAATAAAACGCGTATACTAAAAGATCAATAATTAAATTATCTTTAAATTGGTGAAGGTTTCAGAATAATACGTTTGGTAGATTTTACGCAATTCTCAGTTTTTTATCCGCGTTAGACATAACTTTACAAGTTAATTTCACAATGTAATATAAACATAATCTAAAATATTCACATATTAAGTTATTGAGAAAATGCTCTAATTTGACATATATTTTTTTTCAAATCATAAACAGTTCTCGTATAGACTTGATCTTCAGTATAAAATCATTAAAAGTCGGTTATCGTCGCTTTAAAAGTAATCACTTCTTACGTCAGACGTACCTAAATATCATAGAAAAGACACGACCTACATATACAATTTAATAAACCACATCAACAACTATTCCAAGTTCCACATCAAAATATTCCTAAACACAGAATCAAAGCGTGACTTCCCCTCCGACAATTACGTATTTATAATTAACTAGAAGTGGCCACTTATTATCGAATGTTTAATGAACGTGGCTGAAGCCTCGCGGAGGGAGCTCTGGGAAGGAACACCTGGCCCGTGGGGCTGAGGTGGTGCCTTGAGCGGGGCGGGTGGGGTTCAAGGTGCTAGGTTGGAAGGTAGGGAAACTAGAGGTTGGCAAACCTATAAAAAGGATGGGTATTTTGTATGTAAATGTGAGGACGTTGTAGGCTTAATAGACTGTAGATCTGTAGACCATTTTCTATTTTGTTAAGTACGCCTACGCTGTCCTCTCATACCTATTACTCGTAACACTGTTATTTGAAAATAATTGTAAAAGCCAATATTTTTTAAAAGAGTAACCGTGGAGTTTCTTGCCGGCTCTTCTCCATAGCAAACGATCAATTGGAACCGTGCACCTAGCTTCTGACGTTTCCTAGGTGCTCATTATATGCTTATGTGAAATAAAAATATTTTTGATTTTGTTTTTGATTGAAACGCTTTAAGGCTTCTACACACCGGGGCGACTTGTCGCGCGACGCGACGCGACACAAAGGCACCGCTCGTCCCGCGACACGCGGGGCCTTTGTGCCGTGTCGCGCTGGTATGTAGAAGCCTTTAGACTTTTTACTTGTTTAATTTTGATTTTGTTTAGGTATCTGGAGTATATTAATTATATTGTGTGCGTTTTAGTCTGTGCTAAATAATACATTTATTTATTTCTTTCTTTCTTTATAAATTGATAACATACCTAGCTAACTTGATTTAAAAAATGTCCATGGAGTTTTTTCCCCGTTCTTCTCCATAGAGATCTATGTTTTGGAAGAGACAATTAGCTTCAGCTTTATGACTAACTGAACGACTCCTTGACAATAAGTGAAATAAATGGGATGAGTTTGCTGCTAATTTAGTGCATTGTTTACGGGATAATTACTCTAGGTATAGTGATCTTGATTAGGCAAGGTCTAACTAGAGAATTAGACTTGTTTTCAACTGTTAATGTGAGGCTTAGTTTATTACTAATGTTTATGTTGCTGATGGTTATCTTCGCCGTAGACGCGCGCTACTTTGAGGCAAACATTGGTTAGACGCTACAACCTACTTGATAAAAAAACCACAAAATCTTCAGTTTAGTGTCATCTAGAAAATTTATACACTTCTAAACTCATTCGGTGTATCGGCTAACATCAAAATTCCCCAGTAATTAAACTTATGCCGATTCTAGTCAAACAGATGGACGTATCTTATTACAATATTTAATCTGAACTGACCATCACGTGACTTACGCGTCCAACTGTCCGTTTTGTGACGCCTATCTCGAAAACCAATGTAAAATAATCCACAGGTACAGTACACTTGATACAAAAGACTCTTATTTCTGACGATGTAAGTTTTGTTTCTACTTGGCAAGCATTGAAATTAGATTTCTTGAGTGAAATAATAAGATAGTATGGTAATTTCTAATACAGATGTGTCAAACGATATATCTCTTTTTTGTGATATTTGTAATAGTTTTACAAAACATGCTCGATGTTTGATTGCAGCAAATCGTGACTGTGGGCTTAAATATACCGACCGAAGATACACAATGATACTCATACATATTGACCACCCGAATGGCTCACTAGGTAGGTAGGAAACAGATTTCTTAGTGTTAGATTATTAAGATTACAAGTGATTTCCAAGACTGTCAATTGCGACCAAGTTTCAGTCAATCATACACTGAAAAAAAAAAGTGTTTGCTTTAACAAACATCTTGTTTAATGTGATCACGCATCTTGACTCCATACGAGCCTAACAAGATCTTGACTCCTGAAGCTAGGAGAACTTTGTTAAATTATTAATTAATAGTTCCGTCAACTAAGAAATTAGTTAGTTTAATTACGGGTAGTTATTTGATTTAACTCAAATGTTGGTCAGTTTAAGAATGATGTAATGCTAACAAGTTGTTTGTTACCATCAACTAAGTATAAGTATAAGTATAATAAGTTTATTCAAAAAAAAAAAAAATAATGTAGTACAGTAAAAACATTTTTCGTAATTCTATGTAATAGTTCACAAGTGTTACATGCCTGAACTAGGACATCCTGTGTTTCAGGCGAGAAAAGGTAAAACATTATATCTAAATAATCACAGTAATCACATCATATACAAAAGGTAAATTAGTCAACTAATAGGTATGTAAAAGAGGTGTAAACAGTATAAAAATCTTACCTGCTAAAAACTTAGTATATTAATTTAAGCTAACTAATCATAATAAAAAGTGCAATTAATATTTATTTAAGTACAACTAATAACTTCTCTGTATCTTCATAGGACAAATTTTGTAATGTTTCCTTCAGAGTTTTCTTGCAATTTACAAAATTTTGGGAATAAATTTTTGCTTTTGCATTAAGTCTGTTATAGAGTAGTGGTCCCAGAAAAACAAAAAATTTGGCTGTAAAAGCATGTTTTGTGCGTTTTGTGGGACAAACTATATCTTTCCGTCTCTTTTTAATAAGTTCAGTGCTGAAGCGGAGGGCTGCGTGTTGTTTTAGTACAATGGTCATTATGAATAACTGCCTGACTGTTAGTACTTCACAATTTTTATAGAGCTGGTTAGTGGGAAAAAGGAAAGGGCGGCACGTAGACACCTTGAGAATCGCTCTTTGAGCTCTTTCGACTTGTATTAATAAAGTTTTACCTGCTCCACCCCATGAGGTAATGCAGTATGACAAAATTGACTGACATAGAGCAAAGTAAACTTGCTTAATTATTTTTGGATCCGCAATATGTCGCAGCTGCTTAAATACAAATATGAGCTTACGAACTCTATTATTTAAGACTTCTATATGTTGTTTGAAAGTAAGGGTCTCGTCTAATATAACACCTAGGTATTTTATTTGGTTAGTCTTATTAATATTAGGACACTTTAACGGGCATTCTGCGGGGACTGTGCAACAATGAGCATATAGCGTCGAGGAGTAATCGGAAGTTGGTTTGCGCATGGAAAACTTTATATAGTTTGTTTTATCCGTATTTAGGGTTAATGTGTTATGTTGAAGCCATTTATTTACAATATTGAAGCCGTTTTGCGCAAGCTTGTGAACTGCTCCGTTTCAGCCGCAAAAAGAAGAGCAGTGTCATCAGCGTAAGATATTACTGTACCGTGCTGTAGTTTAAGATTACAAAGGTCGTTTATGTATATCAAAAACATAGTGGGTCCTAATACACTTCCTTGGGGAACACCAAAAGACGTGTTTTTTTGGTCTGCGCTGAGGACATTGCCAATCTTAACGCATTGAGTACGGTCTTCTAGGTAACTTTTGAAAAGTTTGAGCTGAATACCTCTTGTAGACTAATGTAGAGCTACAAACAGATACTAAAATAGCAAGTAAATTATTTACTCTATATGACGAAGGTAGAGCCAGCACTCACGAAGGCACTAATAAAGAGGTACCGACAGTGCTCTCCAAGTCGTTGATTGCCTTAGTTCTGGGAAAGAAAAACTAAATTTTTCATAACATCAAACAATTCTAAGACAGTTTTAAGAAGAAATAAGAAAGAAATTCAACTCTAAACACATTTCAGAAATTAGTCTCCAAATTGCTATAGTATAGCACTGCAATAACTTCAGCAAAACACATTTATTATTGTTTTTATACTTAATATTATTCTAAACTAACTGCACTGTGCGCGGCAGCGGCCGCTCGCGTTATCAAGACACATAACTTGATTCAAACACCTTTTCTACTACAAAATGTGGTCTTATCACAAACTATCCAACCAAAAACAAACTTTAATCTACAAAAAATAAGGTTTCAAGTCGTAGAAGGGTTAGTAAACGATTCGAAGCATATAAACCTGTAAGTTCACGGATCATAACGAGTCCTTTTGACAATTTTAATTTCTCCTCTCACTGTGTAAAAAATTAAATGTCACACTTTTGTAAAACATTACCAAGGTGCTTAAGGTTGACGGCAAACGTAGCGACGGAACAGAAATGTTGTTTAATGGCTGAGATGATAAATTATTTTTTTAACACCACTATTTAAGTACTATAACATAATAATTCGGCAAATAATACCAGATTTTCGTCTAGATATGGTTGCCTTTGCCCACTGTGTTAATGTTAAGTGACTATACGGTATCCGATTAAGCATGCTTACCTAGGGGACCTACCTATCTACCTTAGTACCTTACCTATTCCTTGACAATCATTTGGAAAACTCCTAAAACTTAATATAATTGAAAAACACAGAGTCTGTCGACTCTAAGTGGCATGGTGTACAAACGCCCTTGTTAAGTAATACTATTTGCCTTCACAAAATGAACGTAATGTTTCTGTGCAGAACTTCACACCTCTTTACGATATTTTCTTGTATAAAGTTAATAAGGAAAAACACTTCATAAACACTTGCAGAAGATCCACTTTTTAATTCGCTTTTATTGGCTCCATAGTAGGTATGTGTGCATGTAAAACTTTGAACATGATTTTGACCCCCTTAGAAACGTCGGATTAACTCGAAATTTAGCATACTTATCAAGAACCGATGACAATTCAATATTTTGAACAGTTAGACCCGCAATCCTTACTAAGATAATCAGGATTAGCGATTTTTTGTCTAAAAATGAATAATAAATAATAGTTTAAGAAAACTAAAAAACAGCAGTGTTTGACTCAATTAGAGTGCAGGAGGTCTTCTGATAGCTAGTTAAGCATATTCTGTGAGCATGTAAATTGATCTAAGTTCGCCGTTATGGCCACTAGTCCTGCATCCAATGGCCCTTTTTTAGCTCCGTGTTTAGTGTCCACAGGCTATATATCGCGGACGGCTGTCGAGCCTGCGCGTGCGCAGCGACACATTCATGCATAAAATTATTTTGTCCAGTAATCATTAGCTCAGACCACTGGGCGCGATACATTGAACATTATCTAATAACGCTTTTTATCACTTCATTATTATTTTTAAATTATACGTATTTTTTAAAAATACTTATGGGTATTTGTTAGATGATCGTAACTTCATACATGGAAGTTTATATTTAGTAGATATGTGACAGATTGTAATGAAAGCATTAATGTATACCAAACATAATAAAGAACGCTAGTTTATATTGAATTACATTACTACTAGACGTTCTTACTTCTATGATATACCAACATTTATTTTCCACCACCAAATCTTTTGTCCACTCTTATGGCATAAGACATAAGGTTAATAATGTATATCTGGGGGTGCAATTTGGTGGTTATGTCAGTTTGCGATCACACCAGGGGTCTTGCGCAGCTCGTTAGGAATATGATTACGACCACGCAGTCAGGGAACAGGCATCGGTAGCAATTAACATGTTATGGGCGTGTGACATATTATAAAGTCTAGGGGTCTTGCGTTGTTTGGAAAGAGATTGTAAAACATTTGAAGCTCTGTAGTTATTGTATTTTTTTGATGAATAGGCCATAAACCGATGGCTCAACTGGTGGTTATAGAAGGTGCCACCACCAAAACCATTGGCTTGGCCGATGTGGTACGGTCAGGTCAATCAATGTGAATGAGCAATTTTCTGGAGTTCAAACAACAACGCTCCATCAACCATCAACGGTGCTTGGTGGCAGAAATAGGTATGGTGGTTTTAAAATGATGACCTGACGCTTTGGCAGAATCATAATATGATCTGCTTACAATGCATATCCCGCAATTCATCTGTTTGACAGTTTTGTATGGACTTCCGTAAAATGTTCCACAAGTCCACAAATTATAAATTGCTATATTGAAGTCTAATGTCAAATAGCAGCTGTCAAACAGATGAACTGCGGGATGTATGAATTGTACGCAGATAATATTATGATTCGTTGGTTCGTTGTTTTTTTTTTTGATTTTGTTGTTTATTATGATTCTGCCAAAGCGTCCATTTTAGCCCCCTTGACCCTGGTAATTTTTTTTTTTAGGTTAAGAATTATTTTGCTTATATTTAACAAAACCTTAGTTTGTGCACATAGATAAAATATAGGAAACTCGGAGAATTAGAAAGCGGATTCCAGTAGCTGGGAAAGGTAGGACAAATGCCTCAAGCGCTGCATATAATATGAGCTTGATGCTGGGTTGTAAATATTGTCACCAGGCGGAGGTGACACGCTTCAGATAAGCTGGCGTTTAAACAACGTTAAGTATGTTAGAAGTTATAGAACATCAGCTGCTATAATGGGTTGAACACCCAATTTACTAATTATTTTCTACAAAGGAAAAGGAGGATGGAGGAAATCACAAAATGATTCTAGAAAAAGTTTGTTGGAGTTTCTTAGCATAGGATATCTATGTATAGATACGACCTTTATAAATAATGACCCAATCGATACTAAGAAAAAAACCCCAAGGGGGTTTACACTGGGTGCGTGACTCATTTCCAAATAGCATCGTTCACTGCTTATAGAAATCAATTCTGGTCATAAGCCCACAAAGTAATTTCACCAGCACCATCTTCTAGCGTATTAATAAGATATCTTCTAGCGTATTAATAAGATATCTTCTAGCGTATTAATAAGATATCTTCTAGCGTATTAATAAGATATCTTCTAGCGTATTAATAAGATATCTCTAAATCTTCGGTCTACTGTTTATTCTTCACAAATTGTATTAAGGAAAAGAAAAATGAAATGAATTGAGAAATGAAACTTTGTATGTATATGAAGTTTGGATGACAATACTATAATTTGGTATCTTGGAGCTGATCTGACGATGGAGCCAGGACATGGATAGTGGAACTCTTCAGATCCCTCGAATTTGGGCACATATGATTCGTTTGAATGAGTCCAATATATTGCACTTGGTGTCGAGGGTCTGATGATGGAGCCAGGAGGTGGATAATGGAACTCTTCAGTGGCTACTAGTAAACCTCTCGAGTTTGGCTCATATGATTCGTTTTGACGATTCCAATAGATTGAGCTTGGTAACGAAGGTATGATGATGGAGGCGAAAGGTGTATAGTAGAATTCATCAGTAGCTACTAGTAAAACCCTTGAGTTTGGGATCATATGATTCGTTTTGGTGAGTCCAATGCACTTGGTGTTGAGTCTGATGATGGAGCCAGGAGGTGGATAGTGGAATTCTTCAGTGGCTACTAGTAAATCGGTCAAGTCATATTTTTTTTACTTTTTAACTAAATGAAGAATATACTAGACTAAAAAGTAAAAAATAAGTTTAAAAAATAAAAAAAAAACGCTTTCATTATTTTTTATTATTATTATTATCATTTATTTCAGACGTAGTCCATATACTGTTAGTAACACAAAAAAAAAGCTATTATTAGTATACAAAAAAAAAGCCACAGGATTAAATATAAATAAAAAAAAAACAGCCGAACATATAACCTCCTCCTTTTTGGAAGTCGGTCAAAAATCACAAATTGGCGCCGCACAGGAGAGCCAGTTTATGCCAAGCCCTGGACGCGTCCACCCGCAGTGTGTAGTCGCATCCAGTACTGCCACATAGGCGAGTCCCAGCGGCTCACGAACACGCTCAGAAGGCTTTTATTATTCAATCATTTTTTGTGCGTGATAATAGTGTTTTTTTTGTTTATTTTAACTACATAATTTTTTAACTCACAGTTTCTTCCAAAACAAAAACTCTTTCTTTAATCCTTCGTTTTCCTCCTACGAAGTGCTGGTCCGAATGTAAAGTGTTGTCGTACCAATTAGCTTCGGAATAAGGAAGTGAACAACACGCGCACATCTTGTAGCACACAGTTGATCCGTGTGATGCCATGATCTAATTACTTTAATCATCTCTGTAGTACTACGGGAAGCAATTTCGACACGATGTCGAAGATAACTCACTTTGCACTTGTGTCTCTCAGTTTGGCGATTTTTCATTTTTGGTGTAGAATGGAACTGTTTTCTAAATTAATTGATTGTTAATGTTATCGTTCCTGAGATTTCAGTCAGTTTGGTCCGTGAGCAGTGTTCCGTGGCTTCGGAAGAAGCCAAATTTGTAACCTGAGGGTAAAGGCTTCTACATACCGGCGCGACTTGTCACGCGACGCGACGCGGCACAAAGGCCCCACGAGGTTGGTACCAAACACAACACTTGAAGACATTTGGTTCCGAATATAACTTATCCAGCTTTGGAACTAAACCTCCACATACCACACAGAAGCGGTATTGCATGTGATGTCAACTCATCAAGATAATGTGTAAAAGGGTAATGTTAGCCCGAACTTAAGTAAGTTTAAATACAACTCATTATTGTTCATGGAAGACCCATCTGTACCGTGCAGTAAAGTGAATTGAGAAGACCAACTGTGTGTACTGATTTCAATCTAAACCTCATGCGAATTAACCCTACGAGTATTTAGTCTCAGTTGATAACTGCCTCTGCGTTAGTCGGTTAGTGGAAAACCATCGCTACAATTTGGCTAAAATAAAGTTTAAAAAATGTAGGTAGAGCAAGTGGAGTCATGATAACATGTGAGACACTTTTGGTTTGCCTTCCTAGCTCGTAGCTTGTGAACGTGTGATATTTTCGCACATAAACCTGTAACTTGTACCACTGTTCTGGGTCCCTGGTACCGGCTGTTGTCAACGTGTATGAGCACAACAGCGCCCACGCCTGACCCCTCACATCTCGCTACTAATTTAATTCCAGCGCATACATACGCATACTTCATAATCATAACTTTAGGGATGGGAATCATATCGCCAAGAAATTGTACGTTCAAGACGACTTAATATCTGATGCTTAGCTCCTTTAGTGCAAGAGGAAGAATGTACCTATCCCGTATCAAGTCTGGTAGCAAAATATTGCATATGTATAGCACAAGCATTACAATAGGAACTACACGGACATGTTTAAAAAAAAAAAAAAAGTCTATAATTCTACGGGTTGCGCCCGTTAGGCAACGCTACATATACTTACCTATAGCGGTCTATTGCATGCACCAGGTACAGTCAATACGTTAAGTCTCATTTTTAAGGAATGTAAACTGTTTGTTTGAATGAAATGCAATATTTTTTTTTTAGAGTATTTTTTTATGTCGGTAATATAATATGACTAGTAATTATTTAAGCTAAGCAAAGCGAAATCAACATCATACGTCACTACAATATACATACAATGAACAGTTTTGTTTATAAATTACAAATGTGTCTATATAATAGTGACTATAAAAAATCAAACAATAAAGTAATAGAACTATAAAGTTGTAAATATAATATTAGAACTGAACATAGCAAAA
Organism: Tiliacea aurago; assembly: GCA_948098905.1. Classification (NCBI taxonomy): domain Eukaryota; kingdom Metazoa; phylum Arthropoda; class Insecta; order Lepidoptera; family Noctuidae; genus Tiliacea; species Tiliacea aurago. The sequence continues at coordinate 1,029,393 of OX402583.1, read as the reverse complement.
TCAACAAATGCTAATTGGTGTAGAGCCACTCCGTGATTTAAAAACATGGAGTCAACTTTAGAAAAGACCTGAATGCGATGAATGCTATCAGATAACTACCTACATACAGATAACATTGATAATGATCGGGACGTTCTAAGCGTACCGTAAATATTTTTTTAATAAAGCCCATTTAATATCATCCTCCTAAAATTACCGCTCAAAAAAGGGTAAAACAACAAGTTAAATTGAGATGTCACACTTTTTGTGACACTTGCTTGACTACACAGACACCGGCGCGGGCGCATCCCTACGCTCGGCCGGACTTGGGAGTGTCCGCATCAATTAGTTAACCTTACTTAAGGTGCGGGTCACAAACAACGCCGATCGCCGGCAATTGGAGGTGGACGCGCCTAATGTCGTGATCTCACTTGTGACTCATTAGTGGACGTAATGTTTGAGCTCTAACTCATTGTTGTCGGTAAGTAGGTTCTGGATTGGCTTTGGTTCGGAAGTTCTTCTGCTCTCGTATCGACAAGAAGCAGGTACATTCAACCGCACATCAGTGGCAACCATTTGACATTGACAGCGTCTCTATGTCGTAGCTCTAAGGGCGTAGTGCTAGTGTCACCACTGATATGCGATTGACTGTACCTAAACGAACACAATATATCGTGCCAGCAAGTTGGTCGTACTTCCATATAAGCATGATTAATTTCTGTTTAATTAATCTAAACTAATATTATAAAGAGAAAAGATTTGATTTTTTGTTTGTTTGTCACAGATGCGAAAGTGAGTTTCTTTGATTATTTGTTTGTTACGCTATCACGCTAAAACGGCTAAACAGATAGAGATGAAATGATTTTTTTATCCCGGTATTCCCACGGGATCGAGACTTATGTGGGTGAAACCGCAGGGCGCAGCTAGTGATAATACAATTAAATGGGAATCATTAAAACGTTAGTCAGATGGAAGTATTTCTAACTTAGTTCTTATAATGTTATTGAAATAACATTCCAGACACACCCGTTATTTATTCAGCTTTAGTTACGCGTATAACAACATATTGTGTAAAATATTTGTTCAGTTGTGAAAATGACTACAAATGTCAACAATTTTACAAAACACACGGTAAATACTTACAATGATTTGTTGAATCCTTTCTGAAACTATAGAGGAATATAGAGATTTTTTTTGAAAAATAAAAATTTTGGCCCACCCAGTTATGATTAGGTTTTAATGACCATTTCCTTGGACTGATTGTCTCTTTCAAGTTTAGTTTAGGGGAGGATCACTAAATCACTACCAAATAACTGACTATATGTTGGGACTATACAGTCCCACATTTAAAATAAGTAATTATATTTGAATATTAATTTAATCTCACTTTATGTACGAACCAAGCAAACAAAAGCCCAAATCTGAGGGATCTCCGAATCCGAGTCAGCGACGCGTCGCTAATACAACTATTACACCCGTAGCCACTTAGTCTGCTGTTATCTCTTGATAACGCGACTTTGGTACCCAACCACAAATTAATTAGCAGAAGGTTAATACACTCAGTTCAAAGGAAACCACACTCGCGACATTCAACAGAGAAAATAAACTTTTAGCTAGGTACCGCATTAAGGCTTCTACAGACCGGCGCGACGTGCGACGCGACACAAAGGCCCCGCGTGTCGCGCAACGAGCGGTTCCTTTGTGTCGCGTCGCGAGTCGCGCCGGTCTGTAGAAGCCTTTATACTTGCCTTCACGCAATGTTGTCAGTAATGCTTAGGTAAGTAATTAAGTATCTTACCAATACAGATCGTGGTATTAAAGACACCAAATTAAAGAATGAACGAACACAGGCATACAAGAATACTTGTCTTTCTACTTGCCTTTTGTCTTGCAGTAGGACTAGGACATTCTCAGATTACAACACTCAGAACATAACATGACGTATTTAATCCCTAACTGCCTTATTACAAAACAAGATTTATATTTGACATTGCTTAAACCATGGAGCCAGTTTTTGTAATAAGAACGTAACAGTGATTGAAATACCGTTCTTTATACAAAACTAAAAACTTAGTTCGGTACTAAGTTGTCAGTTTTGTGTTTAGGAACTTTACCATCGTCGGAATAAAGTTCGAAATTCAATAAGTCACTGATGTGTCACAATCTGTTGCTACTCATTTAAGCCACATAATGAATCTATGCATTTCTACTGGATGTTTCCCAGAAAAACTTAAAACATCTGTTGTCATTCCACTCCACAAAAAAGATGACAAACAAAATATGGGAAATTATAGACCGATAGCTTTGATCCCCATCTTCTCAAAACTATTTGAAAAAATTATAAGTAGTCGACTTAATAACTTTTTAGAAAAATATAATATTTTGGTTAACGAACAAAAAGGATTTCGCAAGGGCAAATCTATTAACATTGCTATTTATGACCTAATTAAAACTATTTTGACTGATATGGACAAAAAAAAATCCAATATGTGCTATCTTCATGGACATGAGCAAAGCTTTTGACTGTGTTGACCACAAAGTATTGCTCCAAAAATTATACATGTACGGCATAAGAGGTAAAGCGCTCGACCTCATTTCTTTATATATTTGTAACAGAAAACAAGTAACAGAAATTACACGAATATTCCAGAGAACTCGGAATGAGATCAAATATAGATCCCACGCTAGAATTATAGAATTTGGAGTCCCACAAGGTACTGTTTTGGGTCCTTTATTCTTCCTAGCATACATTAATGATCTCCCTAGACACGTCACGCAACCAATGGTACTGTTTGCAGACGATAGCACAGTAATAATAAAATGTGATAAACCAAATGATTATGAAGATGAAATCAATGAAACATTAAGTACAATAATTAAATGGTTAATAAACAATAATCTTAAAATAAATATGGACAAAACAAAAATAATGCACTTTCGCCAAAGAACTCAACCTAAAAATATTAATGTTAATTACGATGGACAGAGAGTACATTCTGTAACAAATACCAAGTTTCTGGGAATTGATATAGATTACAATTTGTCATGGAAAACACATGTAGATAATCTCTGTAAAAGAATTAATAAATCTTCATTCGCTCTCTACAAACTGTCCAAAATTGTCAACAAAGAAGCCGTCTTAACGGCATATCACGGACTTGTTGCACCTTTATTAAGATATGGTATAATATTTTGTGGCAACTCGGTAAACAAGGAATTTGTATTCAAAGCCCAAAAGAAATGCATCAGAGCAATGTGCCATCTAGATAGTACTAGAAGCTGTCAACAATACTTTACCAATTTAAAAATTCTAACATTACCTTCCTTGAGTACATACAACGAATTAAATGTTTTTGTAAAATCGAATCCAAGCTATTTTAAGACTGCTTCTAAAAGCTATTATAGACAATTACGTGACAAAAAAAAGTTAGACGTAGAAATACCGTATGGGAAAACGGCATTACTCAATAAAAGTATTATTTGTATGGCATCACTAATTTATAACAAACTGCCCAATGACATTAAGAAGTTACCTACTCATCTATTTAAGAAGACATTATTTAAATTCCTAATTAAAAAGTGTTATTATAATGTAAAAGACTATTTCGAAGATACAGATATTGTATTTTGATTATAGCAAATATTTGTACATTAATTCAACATGATAATAATTAGAAATAAGTACTATGACATTATTAATTTGCTTGACATTATTGTTATAATTTATTAGTTCAGATTTAATTTAATGTTTAACGAAATTGACTATGTATTGTATATTTTCAATGACAATGTAATTTATGAAAACTGATTAAGAATAATTGTGTCATAATGTTCCTTTATATTAAATTTGCACACCTCGCATGGTTATAATACGGAGTACCATAAGAACCTTTTATAACATCCTCTGAACCTGTGTTATGCAAATAAATGATTTGATTTGATTTGATTTGAATAACGGCTCCATGTTTTAAACCTGGGTCTGAAGATAAACCTTGTTTTGTAATAAGGGGGTAAAGGTTTAACAGAGGACCTGACACTAGGGCATGCAATATCGGAAGGGTTTCAATTCCAATACTGATTTCCGGTATTAGATCTCAATATCGGAATTCCGATATTAATATCGGAATTTCGTTATTTCTTTAGAAATTTCACATTTTATTTATAAATTGCACAAATTCGGTATGAGGTTGGATTGAGTGCAATAAAAAACATTTTTAACTTACACAGTTCATGAGCGCAAGTCAGCGCAACTGATTGACAGGGTATTTTGTTCGTTTGTGCGAATAAGTAAGACGTATAATGCCCGGCACGAGTCGTGAGCACAGATTGACAGTAGTGGGGGCAAGCACGCGCATGTACACTTTCGGCCAAATTTATTCAGTACCGTTTTTTACTAAAATTATTGATAGGTACTCAAATTAAAATCAGAAATTCTGAACTATTGGTTTCTTTAACGATCCGCCATACAGTTGCTACTGAGGCGTTAGTCGCCTCCGCTGTGTCTTTATAAATTCCAGCATACTTTTATCAATACCTAACTCGTTGTTAACAGTGTTGTTCTTTCTGAAACAGTACACTGAATACACCATTTGCCTTGCCTGTCTATTTAAAACTGTATTTTTCTCCTCGTCATGTTGAAGAGTTCGTGACTTACGAATATAAACCAAAAATTTAAAAAAAAAAACGAGAGTGCTTTAGACCACACGACTGAAGTAAAACTTACAAATAGTAATACTAATTATACTTACTTACTTACAACAATAGGCCTGCACTGTGTCTTAGATATACGAAACGCAACTGGCTATGGGAGAAAGGGAGAAAGAAAATGTGTGCTCGCACCTCTCTCTCTTGCCCCTACAGTAATATACGAAACGCAACTCTCTCTCTTTCTATCTTCACTAACTTATATCTCCCTCTAAACTTTCGTTTGCTCGCTTCCGTAACGCTCTCGTCATGCATTCACCAGCTTACTCCCAAAGTCAAGCGTGCGTAAATAAGTTTTACTTCAAAAACACTACAATTGTCTGAAACGAGATAATGTAAATAAACTATATTAAAACAAATACGAATTAACAAAAATAAACATTTTTAAATCTAAAACGTAAGTCAATAAAATTGCACGAAAGTGTACAGTAGCCGAATGAGACGTGAGAGTCTAATAGACGACGAGCATCGACTGATGAACCAATCACGTGCAGCTCGGCGCCCCCCTGGCTTCTTCATTCCGCCTAAAAGACCGAAAATTTAACTACTATGCAGGTGTCAGTTTGTGCTCACGACTCGTGCCGGTTACTGTACCACGCAGGTAAAGAGTGAGCGAGACAGATAACACTGTTATTGTATCGCATACTTAGCGAGCTGGCAATAGGAATACGGTAGCGCGCTGTCGCGCTCGGCGCTACACAAGGATCTAAAATATAGGTTTAGTTTAAAACTCAAAATACTTATAGAAAAAATTGTCCGATTTCGATATTGGATCACTCAGTATCGGAATTGTAATATCGGAACTTGCGTTCCGAGATTCCGATATTGCGATATTCCGAGATTCCGAGATTCATGCCCTACCTGACACCCACAGTTCAGACTAAATTCTCAATATTAGTAGGAGTGGTACTTCTGCCCCTAGCCGTCGTGTGCAGTGGACCGTATGATGTCACACGACATGGCCGAACATCGCGGCCGGTTTGATCTCTGATGTAGGACTCGATAGCGGAGCTGACTTCCTTTGACAACGACGCGAGAGCCGAAAGGATTGGGATTTTTATTGTGTATGTATTAGTAAGATGCCCGGATACGCTCTATCTATCTACCAGATAAATTTAAAATTGGAACAGAATTTAAATTAAATGTTTTGTTTTACTTTTGCTCAGGTATTTTTTTTAAATAATTGTTAGATCATCACTCTTGGTCATCGGTCCTAACCTCACCCGAGCTGATTCAAGATCTTTCAATCATCATCATCATCTGCCTGCCCTTTTCCCAACTATGGTGGGGTCGGCTTCTAGTCTAACCGGATGCAGTTGTGCCGAATTTAATATTGGCAATAAACAAATGTAAGGCAGGAGTGTGGTTTTATTTGTTTATTATTTATTTATTTAATACTTTAAGCACACACATGTACAGAGGCGGACTTAATGCTATAGGCATTTTCTACCAGTCAACCTTTGGGTGATGCAGAGACAAGCAGTGGTGCAATAAGGAAAATTGTGAACACAATATTTATTTCAATATAAGGATATACATCCCCTCAATCTGTGTGATTCTTTCATCAAAAGATCATTTCAGGCACCAATCTACATGGTCTTCACATGATTTGACCAAGATTATGTCTGTACTTTAAAAGAGACTGTGACCTCTGAGTTTGTTTCGGCCTTTCTTCTCAGTCAGTTACGAAACGCCGACCTCATCTAGTTTTTTTTTTCTTTTTTTAAATATGTTTGACGTGTAAAAGTGTTTGTACAAACCTATTTACAGAAAATAAATCATTTATCATTTACCTATTTAAACTTTAAATATAATATATATACCTAATTATACAAAAATATAAGACCAAATAAATACACGAATATACTATTAACCGAACAAACAATGGGAAAACTTTACCGTTGTGATGATACTGCCAGCTTCTTACGAATGTGCTCGCGGTTTTAGCCGGTAGGAGTCCGGCACTGCCCAGACTGGCTCTTGAATGGGTCTGTCTGGGCGTCCATGAGGATTTCCCAGTCCTGCCGAAAAAAAAAATAACACCGGATACAGCTGAATACCAGTATTTTACATGGAGCGATTGCCTATCAGGTCTTCAACCAGTGCGTCCTGCCCGTTATGGCATACGCTGCCGAAACGTGGACACTGACAGTCGGGCTGGTTCACACATTCAAGGTCACTCAACGTGCTATGGAGCGGGCTATGCTCGGAGTTTCGTTGAAGGGTAAGATCAGAAATGAAGTTATTCGGAAGAGAACCGGAGTTACCGACATAGCCTGCAGAGTAAGCAAGCTGAAGTGACAGTGGGATGGCCATGTTTGTCAAAGGACCGATGGCCGGTGGAGCAGATGGTGGTTGGGACAGACTGGATGTGGAAGGCGGGGGACAGGGTGTTATGGCGCAGCTTGGGAGATGCCTATGTCCAGCAGTGGACTGCGATAGGCTGAGTTGATTGATGAATTGCCTATCTGACCTCCACAACCCGGTTACTGGGTATCACGATACCCCTTGGTAAGACTGGTTGTCAGACTTTTGGGGCTTCTGACGACCAGTAACAACTGTCAAAGATCTACAAATGACAGTCGGGACCATCGGCTTAGGTGCTTTCGTAGGGGTCTTGGTCTGTGAAGACGGTCACCCATCCACGGACCAACCGCGGCAAGCGTAGCTTTACCTGATCGATCGACCCGTGCGACTGTTATTACGTAGCCACAAGCACCCCAGGGGGCCCCTTAGAATCAAGACTTTTCGATAACAAAACCAAATTGATTATAAAATAATAATTAGGTATACTATTTGTGTCATAGTGTTTGTTTTTTTTTAATTGATAAAGCTTAGTAACGACTTAAGATTTTCTTAATAATTAGAACCTATTAAAATCTGTCACCATACACCTATTTAAATTTTATTTTGTAAGATTTGCTGTTTAGGTGATATCTGTGAAATTGTTTATACTGCATGTTCACATAATTTATTATTGTATGCCTACTAGGCTGGACATAATAGACAGGGGATCTAAAATGGACGCTTTGGCAGAATCATAATATGATCTGCGTACAATTCATACATCCCGCAATTCTAAGAACAAGGAAATTATTATTCTAAGCCGCAATTCATCTGTTTGACAGCTGCTATTTGACATTAGACTTCATTAAAGCAATATAAAAACTAACCGACTTAAAATTAAAGCGATTCATAATTTGTGGAGCATTTTACGAAACTCCATACAAAACTGTCAAACAGATGAATTGCGGGATGAATGAATTGTACGCAGATCATAATTATTATGATTCTGCCAAAGCGTCCATTTTAGGCCCCCTGTAATTTACCTAACATCTGTCTGTATAACCTATGCCCACAATAAAAAGATTTGATTTGAGTAAAATGCTTTTATTTTATCATGGCAATGACTTGTTATAGGTACCTCTGTTATGACGTCAGTTACGATTGATATCAATAAATGACCATACAAACAATGCAAATAGGTAATTTATTACGAAGATGACCGAGCATTACAAATCGCGGACAAAACTCATTATACACGTGTTGATCAGATACTAGAAAACCTAATAAACGACAATAGGTAGCGATGACCGTCATCTGTTCGAGTTGATCAGTTGATCAGTCGTTCAGCTGATCAATCGATCAGTGATCAGTACGTACGGCACCGACACAAATCCGACACTATTGTGTAGGTTAGTACCGAAGCGTTACACGTAGAGGTCATGGAAAATGGATGCGGCAACTCAAGCAGCGGTGTCACGAGCACGTTTTGTATCGGTCACTTTGAATTCGTTTGCGAAATTAACGACGATCCCCTTGAAGTTACTAGTAATGTACTTAGCTCATTCTATTTGTGACTATTATAAGTATTATTATTTATAATTCAGTCCGTAAACCTGTGAATTATCATTATAATATCTATCTTGATTGTGCCTTATCTAGGTACGTGTTTTAAACAATGCCCCAAATACGTTGTAACATTCTTATGTAAATAATGACTTGACGCGTTTAGTAACTCAATTATTGGAAATGGACACTATGTCCTGCATTGGACTGTTATAGAGCCGGCGGCTGGGAGTATGTCGTGCTCACTCAGATGTCTCGCTGGTGGTGGCGCGTGTGTTGGATAATTTAGTTCCCTTCAAAATGGTTCAGCTGAATGGTGCTGATCCATGTGTCATGTTCGTGAACGGGCGCCGTCAGTAGGGACTGGTCATCTCTTAGCTGCCTCGGTTTATTTTAATTTAATTTTTGCATTGCTCTTATAACTTTTTATAAAGATAAAAAAGTAATAACGTTCTGCATCGTTCCCACATTATAATTTCAACGTGAACAATGTAACCAATATTTCATAAGTTCTATATTTTGTTTTAAACGAGTGACTCGTCCGTGGAGTTTCTTGCCCGTTCTTCACCATAGGTACCTACTAAGCTTTGGAATGGGCAACTAGCTTCATCGTTCTGACTGACCTACCCCTTGACAATTCAAAAGAGCCTGTAAGAAATGCTTTGAGTTTGAGTTTGATAGGCTGATGATTGATTGTTCTTGATGAGCTTCTCTCTTTATTATCGTAATTTCTTCCTACAACCATATCCACCACCGCCGCCCGTCATCCTCCTCAGCACGCCTGCCCTCCGTCACGATCGACACAGGTGTGCTGTTTATGTCTCGTCTCGATTATGTCGATATTGTCGCATTGTCGTACTCTGTCGATCGATAGTCAAGTCGGACCTATGAATAATTCTCTTGTCTTGCAGTTCTTAGGCATGGCGTGTTAGTGTATGAAGATATCTATATATCTATATCTATTATATAAAAGAAAGTTGTTAGTTACACCATTTATAACTCAAGAACGGCAGGACCGATTTGGCTGAAAATTGGTGGGGAGGTAGCTTAGAACCAGCAGACGGACATAGGATACTTATTTTTCTTTTTTTTTTCTTTTAGGGTAGGTAGGTAAGGTAGGTAGGGTAGGTAGGTAGAGTAGGTGGGTTGGGTAGATACTTAGCGCTACCCGTGCGAAGCCGGGCCGGGAAAAGCTAGTGTCTTATACTTACTAGTATAAGACATACAATCAATACAATCTCTCTTCTCTCTCTTTCTTCATTCAATTACTTACTAAAATCTTTAAATGTGTAGATTTTAGTAGAGTAATTAGATGTAGAATTGATCAGACTGTGTCTGCTATTTGCAATGAGCATAGATAATTTAGTTTCGCTAAGGACTGCTGCGCTTCATTGTGCCAGTTTGATTCAGTCCTAGATCCTAAGTACATACATTATTCCATCATTTTAAAATCTTATCTAACTACACCTACGTCCCTAGTAGCCCACGATACAGGCAGCGCCTAGTTTGGAGACCACCGCTTATAATAAAATGAATGTCACAAACAGTTACAGACAGAATAATATGTAAAAATAGTTTTAAGGTAATAATTGTAACAATGTTCAAATAAATTTTATTATTATTATTATTTCCAAAGTGTTTGAATGTTCTTAGCTAGTAGTTAGTAGCTCTGTTGTTGCTTGTTAATCCCCAGCATAAGCACGACATTCCATTTAGGTATCATACCCAATCTAATCTATAGAACAAACAAGTGAAAATAATTGCGTTGTTTACATACTTATGCATGTGTGCCACATTTAGATCGTAGCTCTGATAAATATAAATACAATTTGATAATTATGTCAGTTTTATCACACTGAATGATGCATAGATATACATTTAAAATACGTAGATACGTCATTTCTAACTCATCGGATTAGGATGGAGAAATTAATAAATGATGAATTTAAATGATGTTTATGTTGAAAGTAGATCTTTTGAGATCTATACCTAGATTTGCACGTCAATAAGGAGGTAGGTATAAATGTCTACTACTTAAAATAATATTATCAAATAATACTGAACTGTATATGAATAATAATCATATCTATAACTAATCGTATTACAATATTAAGGTACTATCATAATATGTAGTAGGTATCTACAGGTTTAATAAACACATTGTTGATCCATAAAATGATTTGCGTCAACACTGCTATCTAATTGATTTAAATCAGCAAGGTCCTATTTGTCAACATTCAAAATGGCTGATTTCTTTATTGTGTTTATTACTTTTTATGTTAGGTAGGTAAAGGAAGGATCCCCGTTGCGTCTTATTAGAAGTTCCTTTGTACTTACAGCTTTACAAATGGTCAGAAACATTGGAACTAATTGTTGTTAAAATCATCTGTAAAAGTAAAACAAGTAAGTACTTACGTAGTCAAGTACTGTGCACATCACCGACATGCAGTTCGAAAAAAGTTTTCTCATTTTTATCTTCTTGTAATTTGATAAATCTGTTTATTCTTGGGCAGTAACTGTTCATAAAATATATTAGGTATAGGTAAGTACCTACCACTTGTTTAAAATTAAAATGTGTGGCTTATCTGCAAACTGTATTTACAAATATTTTGGTGATCAAGTTTTATAACAGTCATTGTGATAAGCTGATTACCTGATTAGTTATTTATTACCTAATTGCGCGGCATGTTAACTAACTGATAAGTACCTGCGAATGTACAGCATGATATGTACCCACTAGGTATAAGGTCCTACTTATGACAGATTCTGGGCGTCTCCGAAGCGTTAAACGATGTATCGGCCGAGTGTTCGGCCATTTTATAACTTCCATAGTTTCCTTTTTTGACTTTGAATCCTTACCCGACTTATGTCACAGTTTTGACTTTGGCTTATCTCTTTGACTGTTGTTTTTATTTTTTTTTGGCCGTAGTCAAGCAACGAGCGAACATTCGGCCGATACATCCGATTTACGTTCGGAATAGCCCCCCTGATTCTGCCTCTGCAGTTCGTATCGACGGTACATACAGGTATGTTGGTCATACTTTCTGGGCTCAGTGGGTGGGTGGCCACATTCTGATGGCTGATGTAGGTACCAACATTATAACCTTAGCAACCACTGTGTGTGATAGTGACGTAGGCAGGGGCAGCTGTATACCTATCTACTTTACTTCGGTAGGTACCTAATTCTCATTCATCATCATCATCATTTCACCCAAAGGACGGGTTTGCCATAATCGCCACGCTTGGCAGGCGGGTAGGCGATCGCAGTATGGTGTTTAAATGCATAGAGAACGCTGCTGCCCATTCTCTAGTAAGTCCCTTAGTCGCCTTTTACGAGACCCACGGGAAGAAATAGGGGAGTGCTATTCTTTACGTCCGGCACCACACAGACAACAATTCCCATGTTCCTAATTCTCAATGTCTTTGTCGAATTGTCTTGTCTCGAATTACCTCCCTAGGTTTAAACCGTCATGGCGTCAGTCCTCATAAAACCTTATTAATTCTTAGGAAACTCTAAATACACTAACAACCGCTACACATTAACTTCTTACAATTAAAATAATTAACTCCCCGTTAGTAATCATAGAACTCCAATTTCATAGAACTCAAAACACAATCTGATTAAATTATTAAAATAAAGACGCACTTTAAACCCTAGGTTTATTAACTAACTGTAGAACTTTAATCCGTCTTTGTTATGAGCCAAAATAACATAAACTGAAGTTTGCCAAATCCCTTTTTTGAAGTCGAACATCCGGTTATGTAGATTTCAGGCTCATACAGACCGGCGTGATATCGCGGCCGCGATGCGACACTCGTAGAACAATTTCTTTGTCGCTGCCTGTCGATGTCGCACCCGCGATATCGCACCAGTCTGTACGAGCCTTTAATTTTAAATACTTTTTAATACAAAAGTAATAACTAAGCATGTTACGTAGGTTAGCTAATTGAAATCATTTATCCGACAAAAGCACTTGCTTGTAATTAGAATAAATTGAAGTCAGGAACAGGTCGTTAGTCAATTACATATTTAGCTAATACCAGAAACTACGCAACTATTGTTTAACAAACAATTTAGGCTATTACCTACAGCTAGAAGACATCATTAATGTTTCGAGAAAGTTGTTCCGCTGTCATCAAACTCAGCGACACCCACGACACCGCGTCTTGTGCCCAAACTCCTACGAGGTAGTTAAAGTAATATAATACATCACTACATGTTACTATGACTATCAAATATCAATCAACATAAATTGACCAACTTAAAACATAGAGTACCTACACTTTGAAAAAATATTTTACAATACTCGTTAATCACATAACAAACCACAATCGATTTATAATCGTAGCTACACTACCAATAAAACATATACCGATAATAAATAAACTCGTCGCTGCGCGCGCGCAATTCAACCAAAACGACAGCGGAGCTTGTGCGGAGGGAGAGCTTACGGGACGGGGGGCGTGGCTCTATGTATCAAAAAGCTCGCACGTCGATTGGTCGCGGTGCACTCACAAAGCTGTGAAGGCGGGGCCACTGACGCGCCGTATAAAAGCGCGCGCCGCCTCCGCGCCCGTCAGTTCACTCGCCGCTCGCAGTGTAAGTGCACGCATTCCGTGTTTAACAAGTGTGTCACAAGTGTTTTCAAAATGGTGAAGTTCGAAGGAGATTTCAGTATTAATTCCATACTGATGAATAAGCCGGCTCCTCCGCCGTCGCCCACGGCCTCGTCGACAGGCGCCTCGCCCTCCGAGGCCGACCTCAGTGACTCCGAGCTGGACGTGACGGGCACCGAGCCCGTCGACTGCACCAAGCCTAAAGACGAAGACGACAAGAAAGACAAAAAGCACGACAAACCCGCATACAGCTACAATGCGCTAATCATGATGGCCATCCGCAACAGTCCTGAGAAGCGGCTCACATTGAACGGCATTTACGAGTACATCATGACTAACTTCCCGTACTACAGAGAGAACAGGCAAGGTTGGCAAAACTCCATCCGCCACAACCTGAGTTTGAACAAGTGCTTTGTGAAAGTGCCGCGTCACTATGACGATCCCGGCAAGGGCAACTACTGGATGCTGGATGCGTCGGCCGAGGACGTGTTCATCGGCGGCACCACGGGCAAGCTGCGCCGCCGCTCCGCGCTCACTGGCCGCTCGCGCCTGGCGTGCTTCAAGCGGCCGCTGTTCCCCGGCGCGGCCATGCCCGGCGCCTACCCGCCCGCCACGTACTCGCAGCTCGTGGGCTTATACTCGCAGCTGTTGTATCAAAGGTACGCTCCGATGCAAATGAAGACTCATCCCGTGGCACCAAGCGCCATGCACCCGGCCTTCCGCGGTGACTCGATGGGCTACAGCAGCCTGCCCTACTCGCCCGCGCTGTACGACCGCCTGCCGGCGGGAGCCTTTCTCGGTCAGTCACCACTGCAGAACTCCCAGCTGACGCAACAGTCAGCGATGATGGCGCAGACGTCCCCGCTGCTGGCGCCGTCGCCGCCCATGCTGCACTCCCCGCCGCACTCAGGCGCCTCCAGCCCCGAGCTGCCGTCACCGTCGCACCACCCGCTAACGCCTCACATCTATAAGCCCGTTACGGTGCTCACGCGACAGTGATCGACTCATAATCTCATATAGAGGCTTTACCAAATAGACTGACTTAAGTAAAAGGTCGGAAGACGTTATTATTTATCTGTGATTTAGTTTTAGTGTAGCCATAATGGACCAGTGGGGTTGAGAGTAATCTCTGTAGATCGCAATATTAGCTGGTGTCACCTCTCTAGCATTCCGCCGTTGTATTGTCGTTATGTGTAAATATTTCCAAAGTTGTATATTTATTGACTTAGATTATAGGATTAAGATAAAGAGCTATAATGAATAAAACTAAAGTATTGTTCACAATTAAAACTTTATTTTATTTACCTGACCTTCATACTGGGAATTGGGATTCAGATCAATTGCAATCCGCAAACGAAACTTAAATAAACAAAAAGAGATTATAGTGAAGATTCTCCGTTACATTTCAAATTGGGGATTATTTTAATCGGGGTTTAGAATATTGTCTTTCTTTTGAAGAGATTGATACTTAACTAAGCGGGCTTGCAGCTCTAATCCCAACATTAGATTCGTTTGTTTTGCAGCAAAATATTAACGGTATAGATATGCTGGTTGAGATTAATTCGCCGTTGTTTCCGCCTGACGTCCTGTAAACAATGACTGTTCCAGTTAAACATACACTTGAGAACATTTCTAAGAACATACAGTCATCTAGTTTCTGGAAAACGAGGGATAGTATTTTGGGATCGACATTTTATTGCCGTAATAGATGAACAGAAGCTCTTTTATAATGCGGTACTTGGAATCACGCGATTTATTGCGCTGTAGTAGTTAATAGCTTGCTATTTTATCAATTTGGAATGACATAATACCTAGTTGTGTAAAAATACATTTTGAAGCCTATTGTGACCAAGATTTTCTTTGAAATCATAAGTATTTGATTACCATTTACCTGCTAGGTGTTGTAGGGACCAGCATATCTGTAACAAATGATTCAATTCACAATATTTTTAAACGCAAAGTTCTGGTTGCCGCAATTTAAATAAATCCAAAATACTGTTTCATGCTATCCCTATTTTAGAATTTGGAGATAGAACAATAATATGTTACCTAATACAAGGTAATGGATGCAGTTCATCATTCTCGTGGTCAACTGTAGCTGTACCTAGGTATATTGCTTAGACCGTATCAGAATTGGCGTTTTCGACTTCATCAATATACAATGGTGCTTATGAAAGCAAATGTCTTGACATCTGGAGAACAAAAAACGACAGACTTCAAACTGAGCAAGTCCACCAATCCATAAACCTATTAACTAACTGTTGTCCTACCAACATTCATACAAAGTCAATGATACTTTAGTTTAGTTTTTCTGAGATTCCCACCAAAAACATTTCATGTAAAGTAGGTTGCCAAGACTTCCACTGTCAAAAAGTTATCAGATCTAATGTAGAGCCAAGCCCCTAACTCTACTAGGCCTAACTCTACAAACCTTACATCTTGGTCAAAATGTATGGCTCGGCCGTTCCATTGAACTATTGCATGACAACATTAAAGACCAGTGACTTCATATCTCACAAGCGTCCGTGCGACGGCCGCGAAACGGCCAAGCCATACATTTTTGTAGAGTTAGGCCAGACGAAACGCTTCGAAAAGGAAGATAGTGCCCCCCTGCCTTCTGTTTTTGGCTCGTCTTGGAGGGGGCACTACCGTGCCTCTAGGTAATAATTGCCACTGCTACGTATGTGCTTAGTCACCAACGAATTCCGATTTCAACTAACAAATTAATAATTACAAAGTTTTGTGCTAAATCTTCAATTTACGAAATAACCTCCTTCTTTTTGGAAGTCGGTTAAAAAGTAGTTTTAGCTTTGTCAGGATTTTGTTGTGAAGTGTCTAGTGTCTAACTACTGGGTACTTTTACTATCTAATCAATCAATAATATCCTGAAGTAAGCTACATACAATGCCTTATGTAAAGCACCACCGCTTCATGTTTAGATCAACATTGTTAACTGCCTGGTAGATAGATATAATATAATATGTAGGAACCTACCTAGCTACTTATCTACAAGGTACTTCAAATTTTGCTAATCATTCTCCGCCATAGGTACACGAATCCTTACTTTATCTACGTAGATAATATAAAAACCTAGAAAATGTGATGATTTGTCAAATAATTTGCTTTTTGATATGACATAAATCCAAGTCCATATCTATTGTGTAAATATTTTGCCTTGTAATGACAACTAATATTATATATCCGTCAGGTGCGCCGTGCGCTGCTTGTTGGTTAGGTACTTGCATGCTGCATGTTTTTTTTATGTTCACCGATTGCTCCATCAATTGTGGGCCGAGGTGGTCCCATTGTCACCAAGTCAGAATCTCCTGATCCCATGGAAATCGAGGGCAATCTTCAAATTTTATAGGCACAACTATATCGCTCTCAGTTTTTTTTTATAGTAACTCATGCATTTGCACTCGAAAAGCACCATTTGGTGAAGTGGAACTGATGATGAACACCACAGATGGCCACTGGAACTACTTAATAATAAGAATTTCACTTTGCGATTCGATTAGAC
The DNA here is from genome assembly GCA_948098905.1 of Tiliacea aurago. Classification (NCBI taxonomy): domain Eukaryota; kingdom Metazoa; phylum Arthropoda; class Insecta; order Lepidoptera; family Noctuidae; genus Tiliacea; species Tiliacea aurago. The sequence goes on along the minus strand of OX402583.1, from coordinate 1,012,724 downwards.
ACTTTAATATGGTTACTAAGCAATTTATTAAGTCACCATCAGTTCCAGTTCACCTGGTTCTTGCCAGGAGAACTCCTCAACTATTAACGCCCCTGCATCGGGAAAAGCAATAATTTGTAAACGGTGATGAGCAGTTGACATTAGGCTATTGTATTTGTAACTTAGTTATTGCAAACTGACCCACTAAAAAGTGTAAAATAAGAAAACTTTTTACAAAAGAAAAACACTACAAAGTGAAAAATAACCTTAATTTCGGAAGTCGGTGGCAAAAAACTAAAATAAATCCAAAGACGCCGAATTCCGAAATTAAGGTTTTTTTTTCACTTTGTAGTGTTTTTTTTGGAAATCGGTTTTTTTTTGTAAAAAGTTTTTTTTGATGTTCCCATCCCATGTTGGGGTTTGAATACTTCATCTTATTTCCGTACGTCCCTATTTCCGGAGTTTATAAGTTGTCTACTTAGTTTTGAGTTAGCAAGCAAATTAATAAACAGTTTTTAACTTTTTTAATGACAAACATTGCAACAGTTTTGAACCGCATGTGTAGTTTTTGAATTCATACTGCCTTCAGATAGACCAGATTGTACAAAAAAACTGTTTTCGTATTATTTACCCATAACATCCTAAGGAAAGAACTGCAATTGATTGATAGATTGATCAATAGTTTTCTTGATTACATTGAAAATGTTCGTTAGGCCTAAACGCTTGAAGTTCTGAACCTACGAGGACGTACCTACGTCCTTCGTGATTATTAGTATTTACGATGTAGAAGTAGGTATTTAAATGTTTTCATAGAGACTGTATGACGTGTGTGGCCGGTGTTTTATGATATCACTATATTAGATGATAAAGGAAGGAATTATAATTATTAAGTTAATAGAAAAAATTTGAGGCGTAAGTTCTGATTACAAGTAATGCCTACGGACTTACAAGAATTAGAAAACAATACCTACCTGCTTAAGATTAAAGGCTTCTACATACCAGCGCGACTTGACGCGCGACGCGACACGGCACAAAGGCCCCGCGTGTCGCGGGACGAGCGGTGCCTTTGTTTCGCGTCGCGTCGCGCGACAAGTCGCCCCGGTATGTAGAAGCCTTTATACTTGACAGGAGAATTTTTGAACTTTTGACGGCCTATTGGTTGATTCGCACGAATTTACTCCCACGGAACGGGCGAATCGACATTTTTAAATAATATTTTTTTTGCTGTAATATGCTTTTGCGATTCACACGTTGTTAATTTATAAGTGGGGGAATCGAAAACTCCAGAAATACGTATTAGGCAATTGGCACATTTTTAATTTTATGCAATAAAGTTAAAAAATACACTAGAAACTACATAACAACTTTATACACCATGTTTTATGCAAATATATATTATTTATATTTTCTATTTCTCTCTCTGTTTATATTTTATTCAGCAAATAATTATGAGTAAATATAAAAGAAAATATTTTGTGTGTCAATTGCTTTATACATATTTGTGGAGTTGTCGATTCGCCCACAAATCAATTACCGTCCTGCGAATCGCCTACAGAAAAAATAATATTATTTGAAAGTGTCGATTTGCCCGTTTCGGGCGAGAAAATTCGTGCGAATCGACTATTAAGTCTTTTGGCGATGTATTATTAGAGGCTTGGGTCAATGAGGAACTAAATGATGATATGGACATGGATAGGGAGCGCAGGGCGTAGTCGGTAAGGGGTAATATGCTTTCTCGCAGGTTTGCCCGATTGCTGCTCACGCGACGTTAAAGTCACAGTATTCAAGCTATTGCCAAACGTTATACACGTGCAACCTGTGCAGCAATTACATTAAAAATAAAGCCTGCACTGCTCTGCGCGTCCAGCATAACAACGCGTTCAGGGGTTGGTTGGGGCTCCCATGGCGATGGTGGTGCAGTGCCTCCGGCATGTTCGCCGACCACGGGGCGGCTTCAAAGTCACATAAATGGCACTTTTGAACGTCAAAATTTACAAAGAAAATAGAATTGATTCTAGTCGCACCTTCCAAAAGATAGCTTCGTATGGAGAAGAATAGGCAAGAAACTCCACCGTTACTCTTTTAAAATGTTTTACAATATTTTGTATAGAACATCAATTATATAATTATATGTGGAGCAGTGGTGGCCCAGTGGTAACGGCTCCGACTTACGAGTCGTAGGTCGTGGGTTCGAACCCAGGCAGGCGCTTTACTTTGTGTAAATAATTTCATCACCACTGCTCTCAAAACGGTGAAGGAAAACATCGAGAGGAAACCGGCATGTCCTAGAACCAACAATTCGAAGACATGTGACATCTACCAACCCGCACTGGGCCCGCGTGGTAGATTACAGCCCAGTCCCTCTCGAAGAGAGGAGGCCTGTGTCCCAGCAGTGGGAACATTATAGGCTGATTATGTTATGTGAAGACGATGCACCTAGAATAAAATTACTATAGCACAATAGATAAAAATAATTAATAATGAAGCAATGACACATAAATTAACTATGTGATAGATACATGGTGCTCACATATTTACAAACATTGTAAAATAAAAAAATGTTTACCTAAAAAAAGTAATATCAGTGTGTAAGTTAAGATAATCACAGAATGTAAAATAAATGTCATCCAGTCGGTGCTTCGCAAATGAACTGGTTCCCTGTGGTCTTGGGTAAAGGGTAGCACCAACACGCTTCTGAGCGTCGAGGTGTCGGACAGAGTGGACAGCCAAATCTTGAGGCATTGGTCGCTCATGCATGTCCAAAATAAAAATTATTTTAAATTTTACTAACATACTTAGCTATAAGTATATCTTCCAACATCTTATGGACTTGTATCAATTCCTGTGTGCTTGGTATGAAATAAATATTTTCAATTCAATTCAATTATTAATTAACCTGAATTGTAGCGGTGGTTGTCTCTACTGTAGAAAAATATAAGTATTTAGTTTCGATGTAATAGCAATTTGTTTAACAAGTTTCGTTACTTTACTCAAGTTACTCGGACAGAAACTATTTTTTTTAATAACGTTACTTGTCTCAAACATTAAAACGGCAAGGTGAGCCTTCAACCTGTGCATACTCGAACAAACCTTTCGTTTAGTCTGACAGTTATATTACTTCTCTCCAATACTAACAAGAATCTTCATCGAAGAGAGGTGAAAATAAACATTCGATTATAAAGCCATGTACATTTCAAGCAAACAAATTACTGAACAAAGGAAACAGTCAAAACGAGGTATTGACGTCACAGCCAATCAGCGCCTTTCTGCTCAGCTGTAACTAGCTGTCTGGATGAGCTATACAAACTATTAATATAAAATACATGTAGGTGTAGGTATGTCAGTCTGTGTGTATGTGGCTCCTAAACTACTGAACAGATTTTGCATGCACTGTTTAAAATAATATTGATGTGATGATATCAATATTGTATTGTATCTATAACTTATATATATATAGGTACCTAGGTCATATTTTCTTAGATATTTTTCTTGGTTAAACGAATGAACTGTGAACCCTTAGCACTGAAAATTAAATACCAACTCAAGTAACATTCTTAAGCGGGAAGGCCAAACGTACAGATGGACTGTGAAACTGTAGTTAAACAGTAATTAAAATATACAAGTTAACACTAAAGTGTATGTAAGTATTTAATGAAAAAAGGGAGAAGAGCTCATTGGGTATAAAAAAAAATCGTCCACATCGCTGTCAATGGGAAAAGTGCCCAAAACGCTGGCAACATTGCCACGCTGGATGGCAATGTTGAGTCTTTGGGCTAAAAATAGGCCAGCGCTCTGGTCGCGTGAAGAGTCGAGCAACCGTTTGGCGATGTCCCGAAATACTCGCTGAGCACTCGGACCCCACGGTCTATTTAGTGTTTCAACCCCAAACGGCTCAACATATAGCTCCAAATAAGGTTGTTATATTTGCGCCGTTTGAGGTTTTCTGCTCCTGCAGCAGCCGCCCCAGCACACCCCGCCGTGCTAGGAAGATGGGATGGCGCGAGGGTGTCCACACGGGTAGCACCTCACACCAAAGGCCTGCCCTACTAACAGTTAAGTATACTTATCATCATCGTGTAGGCACACTGCAGGGTACGCATTCGAAGAAAAGGACATTTGTTTTTTTTTTCTATAATACATGAAGTACCTACCTGTAGTTGTTGATTGTTTATCACATCAGGCTTTTTTATTGCGAGTATTTTCCAACGGTCTTTTCCCTAAACATACTTAAGGGGGAAGCGCTAAGGTGGCCCGCGAAATTCAAATGGTCTTAAGTTTTTTGCAATTTCCAGGTCTGTGTCAGGTTGTATGTTGATCTAAATTAGATTCACGGCCGTAAAAAATATGAGAATTATTATCATTATAATCAGCAATACAACTCTCTAAGTTCGTCACGGACGACACGGTTGGCGCAGTGGTTAAGCGATTGACTGCTGCGCTGCGTGTCGCGGGTTCGATTCCCGCACGGAACAAATATTTGTATGACCTACAAGTAGTTGTTCCGGGTCTGGCTGTTTGTGTATGTGAGTTTAAATGTTTGTAAACGCACCCACAATACAAGAGTAATTTCTTGTGTGGGGCAACGTTTTAAAGATGTGTAATTCTGTAAAACCAAATTTGTTAAGTCCGCGAATAATATTTAGTGGAACATACAACCTGTTTACTTAAACTTAGAAAATTTGAATATCGCGGGCTACCTTAGCACATCCCCCTTAAGTCAGTAGAACTACTTGTGGTTACCAAATGTACGAACACGCTGTGAATGTGTGTGTAAGCGCAGGAGCCCGCGGAACCGCGTGATTTTAAACTTAGTATAAAAAGCATTCAAATCAAATCAAAAATCAACTCAGCCTATCGCAGTCCACTGCTGGACATAGGCCTCTCCTAGGCTGCGCCACAACACCCTGTCCTCCGCCTTCCGCATGCAGAAAGCAAAAAAGCATTAAACCAGTAAGCACAAATCGCGTATCTGCGTTTTTAAAGTATTACTTAAGTTAAATTTACTAAGATTTTATTTTATTTTATTAAATCGTTTAGTTAATTAATCTGTGATTTACAACACGATTCCTTCCAGAAACAATTAGTACCTGAATAAAAAACTGCAAACAATTTTTATTGTATTTTTATTTAAGAACACTACCTGTGTATTAACCCCAACGTTACCAGCTCTAGTTACATTTTACTTACATCATCATTATCATTTCAGAAGAAAGACGTCCACTGCTGGATATGTCCAGCAGTGGACGTCTTTGGTGGCCTCCCACAAAGGGGGTGTTTGCCATAATCGCCACGCTTGGCAGGCGGGTGGGCGATCGCAGTATGGTGTTAAAAGAATGCATAGACGCTATGCATTTACTAGTAAGTCCCTTAGTCACCTTTTACGAAACCCACGGGAAGAAAAAGGGAGGTGCTATTCTCTACGTCCTGTACCACACGGACACTATACTTACTTAAAGATACATTTGTTTCGTTACCAGCTCTAGTTACATTTTACTTAGTTAGAGATACATTTCTTTCTTTTTTCAAACAAATATAAATTACGAGCATACTCACTACCTACAACACTACTTGCAAGGCGCCAACCCTAGTGGGCAGAATCCAGCAAGATTTTAGAGTAGGGGAATCTGCCACCAAATCGAACTAGTAGGGCAGTTTCCACTGCAAAATTTTAAGCATTCCACTTTGACCCACCAGTGGGCTTGGCACATGGTGAGGCAAAGTGGAATACTTAATTTAAAAAATCGCTGATTTTGCAATAAAAAGATAATATAATCCATATCTTATCATTGGACCCGGAACGGAGTGCGGATAGGGATTGTCATCAAAACATTACTCATTTGATATTGTATCACATTATATAGTATCTATTTATTGTATCTTTACAAATATTTTCATAATAATGATGATTATCTAATACTTGGGTATCATTTTCCTGTCATCTTTATATTTTTGACGTGAGTTTTTCCGCGTTTAGTTGGATAGATAAGGGTGTTCGGTAGAGCGATGGAAATCTTTTAATTCGTCAATTAATTGTGGTGTTGATTGTACAATATACCTCATTATACAATCTATGACCAAAATAGAACTAAGTTTTAATAAAACGTTTTCAAGAAACGACATGATTATTAAAATATCCCTCTACAAAATTACAATATTATGTGGAGAAACATGGGAGAAACAAAAACACCTAGTTTCTGTAACACTAAGGCATCATTATTTTTATTTTGGTAACAAAACACATTTTTCCCTACTCTTGCTCAAAAAGTCCGTCATTTTAGCGTTCCAGAGCGGGGCTAAAATAGCATATCATCCTCTAGGGGAAAAAATCTTTAAAAAAGGCATTGGCGCGAAATAGTTTTTTTTTCTCTAATTACAAATTGAATTGGTGACCGTAATTTATTTTACAACAGTGAAAATGTCATCATCTAGTGAGAATGGAGACCCGTATTTGCAGATGGAAGAGAAAGGAAAATAAATAATGTTCAATCTGTTGCCGTCAAGGTGTTTATAGTGTATACATATGTCAATAATCTCTATTTTAATTTCTCGCAGGAAGTGAAAAATATAGTGTAACACACGGCGCTAAAAACCCATTAGTAACTCGGTTTCTATTTACTCCCTCGCGATCCCTCGGGAGTAAAACTATAACCTCGTATATAATGGGTCATTTTAGCCCTTTGTATAACAATCTACTATTAGATATTTACGCAGCAAGTTTCTGACAATGCCTAAAAAAAATCCGTACATTATGTAAACGACTATCATATTAGGCAATACAAATAATGTAAATTCTGCTAAACGCCTATACACACAATGTAACCAAAACCACAAACTACCTGTATGTACTCTTTAAGCAAAATATTGAGTATTTCTAATTACTGTCGTTTACGTTAATGATCAGCTGTTTTGCTGAAAATCGTGCAGTAGTCGCCGGCGGGCTGAAAACTATAACAACGAACGAGTGTTCACCGGACACATGGCTCAAATGGTTGTTGAAATGTTTTTAGAAACTAAAGCGAGTAGTTAATATTTGTTTAATGCAAATAATTTAAATTACCCATCCATTTGTAGTCTAATGTATTTGCTTATTTCACAAAAACTTTAAATATAATATATAAAAACTTTGGAAAAAGGTGAATAAAAAAATCATAATGTTTCCAATCAAATAAAATAAAAAATAAACCGACCAAGTGCGTGTCGGACCACGCACAATGAAGGGTTCCGTAGATGGGATGAATTTATTTCAAGAACAAATTTAACATTGTAGTTGGAAAACATTATCCCCATACATTCCAACTGCAAATGTAAGTTTGTACGCACAATATTGAGTGATTTACCATGTTATTTTAATATCACAGACTTCTTATAGGGTTTCTGTAATCTATAAGTAAAGAACTATTTTCTCTATTTTTATCAAAATTTTAGGCTCAATAGTTTCGGAGATAAGGGGGCCCCCCCCCTTATCTCCGAAACTATTGGAATGGTCATTTTTCATCTATTTTCTTAAATAATTTCAAAAGTATGTATTTTAAAATTATAAAAAAAAAATATATGTAAAATCCTTAAAATCAAAGTCAAAGTCAAATTGTTTATTTCAAATAGGCACATATAAGGCACTTTTGAACGTCAATATTTACAAAAAAATAGAATTGATTCTAGTCACCCCTTCCAAAAGGTAGTTTCGTATGGAGAAGAATGGGCAAGAAACTCCACCGGTACTCTTTTAAAATCTTGTACAATATTTTTATAGGTACATTAATTATATAATAAAATTATATGTGAAGACGATGCACCTAGAATAAAATTACTATACCACAATAGGTAATAAAAGGAGTTAAGAATGAAGCAATGACAGATAAATTAATTATGTGATAGATACATGGTGCTCACATATTTACAAAAATTGTAAAAAATATATACGTTTTCCTAAAAAATAACAATATCAGTGTGAGTTAAGGTAATCACAGAATTTAAAATAAATGTCATAAAAATAATAAATTATACAATTAAAATAGCAACCTGTTTGATTTTGTCTAGACTCTAGATTGTCCTATGGAGCAGGACCAGCATGTTTCCAAGCATTCTTATCTTGTATATAATCCTCTAATTTGTAATATGCTTGTTTACAAAGTGTTCTTTTGATATGAGTTTTAAATTTTCTTTCATTTAGTTGCAATATATCACAAGTTATTTTGTTGTAACATTTAACACAGTACCCCATAAAAGATGTATGTACTTTAGATAACCTGAAAAATGGTTGATCTATTTTGTCTTTATTTCTAGTATTAAAATTATGTCTATCACTTATTTTATTAAAAACATGTAGATTTTTCCTTACATAACTAATATTTTCATAAATGCATTGGCAAGGTACCGTCATGATATTAATATTTTTAAATAGTTCCCTAAGAGATTCGCGGCGACTTAGATTATAAATTGCTCTGATAGCTCTCTTTTGCAAAATAAAGATGGACTCAATGTCAGCAGCCCGACCCCACAGTAAAATGCCGTACGACATAATGCTGTGGAAGTAGCTAAAATAGACCAACCGCGCGGTTTCTACATCTGTTAACTGTCTTATCTTTCTAACAGCATAAGCCGCCGAGCTTAGCCGCCCCGCAAGAGATATTATATGTGGTCCCCATTGTAATATCTCGTCTAGAGTGATAAAAACCTTTTAAAATAAAATCCTTTTCATTTGATATGTCACACGGTACAGTCATAAAACATTTTTTTTTCTAATTTTCCCCCCAAAAGTGACCTCCATATTCAAAATTTATTTATTTACGTAACACTTCCGTGTTTGGGTCACAGAAGTTAATATCTGTACCAAATTTCAACTTAATCGGTCCAGTAGATTCGGATCAAATCAGCTGTGACAGACGGACAGACAGACAGACACACGAGTGATCCTATAAGGGTTCCTTTTGTCCTTTTGAGGTACGGAACCCTAAAAACCTGATTAAACATAACATAACATCACGCCGGTTTTCTCGGAAGGGTTAGGCAGAGTTGTACCTACCTATTTAATAAGAAGTACCTAGGCAGTACCTAGGTAGTAGGCACCCACACATCACCAGTTATGTCTAAGTCCCACGTAGGTAATAGGGGGCGAGCCTATTGCCATCGACTGGGCACAAATCCAGGCTCCGAGCTGCTACTGAGAAATTCCTGGTGAAAAACCCAATAACACTTTGCCCAACTTGTGAATTTATTGAACCAGTATCTACCCTACGCTCAGCAGGCCAACTGATTACACCTAATCAAATTAAAAATCCATCCCGTATCACCAGTTACTAGGTATCAGGGCCTCAAGTCTGCTATTACAGTAGTGTCATAATGTTCGATCATAGATTTCATAATTGTTGATTTTAACAATTTTGGTAATCTAGGTACTATTATAATGGCGTCATTATGACTTTCCAATGGTCGGCCACTGAAACTACATTGAAAGAAATTGCATTTATTGGTAATCTCGTACATAATGACATATGAATGAAATTTCTACTAATGGGTTTTATAATAATGGCAATACGACAATACCATTATAAGTAACACAATTCTATTACGAGAACATTGACCGATTCATTTTTAGCAAAATGACAATGGGATCGTGTTGAAATGACTGAATTTATAAAAATAGCAGACTTGGGGCCCTGAAGTCTTACCTCACTTAACCGGTTAAGCTCACAGGGCCTTAAAGGTTAAAGGTACTCATCGTGACACTTCATTAAGTTTGCCATCTGAATGTACGAGTATCATCTGAATGTACGAGTATCATCTGAATGTACGAGTATCATCTGAATGTACGAGTATCAAATATAACTTTGGACTTTGATCTAAGTATGTGTTAGTTAAATAAGGTGATTATATTTCTTATTTCCTGATCTTGGGTTTTACCCAGGTACGAATTGTTCAGTAGCAGCCCTACAGATACCTATAGTCTGGGCGGCAGCCCACACTATATTGTGATTTGTGCCCGGCGAGCTACCCATCGCGCACCGTCCGCAAGCCCGCGCCTACGATGGCCGGAAATCGGCCTGCAAGTCCCGACGCTCGGGGCGTCTCCTGCGGCGACTAGGGGCGCGAGGGCGCGAACTTTGCCTCTGCCTCACGCGTTCCGCCTCCTCCTACGCGAGCATTACTGCTTAGCAGAAGGAGGTGACGGCCTCCCATGCACTCTCGATCCAAACCATGGCCTGAAGCAGGGCCATTCGAGTTCTGATGATAGTGAAAACTGCATGGCATTTTTACCTTCCGATCTTCACAATCTACAAAGGTCAGAGATGCAGAGCAAGACTGCACAGTGCACAACATGAAACACTGCGGCGCTAAATTGAAAGCGTAATTATTAAAGGTAACTAACTAGGGTAACTTTCAAAATTATCAACTTTCTTATTGAAAGTAACAAAGAGTCGCGAATTTCTAAGAAATAGCCTGTGTGTAGTGATGGATGATTAATGCTAGCTTCCTGCTGACAGCGGTAGCTGGGACGGCTGTGACTGTGGCGTGGCGTGTGTTTGTGTTGTCCCAGTCTGATTGTATTCAAATACAGGTAAGTACGGAACTGTTAGCTGGTGGTGTGGACCAAAGGATAAGCGTGAGCGGGAAGTATATTTCTGTGCCTTTTGATGCAAGGCAGTTTCTTCTAAGAAACTAACATTGAAATCATACTTTGCAAGATAGAAAAAAGCCAGTGCGGTATATTGCTTATTCCTTAGCCTGCTGTCATCCACCCACAATCCACAATCCACAATTTTATCAGTAGACATCTGAATGGTTTAACTGAGTGTTGTCTTAAGCCGGCTCCGCTGCGAAAACATTGTTTACCCAAAAGTCGCAGCGGACTGGCTGTTTTGTTAACATGTTTTTTAATAAAACATGTTAGCAAAACAGCCAGTCCGCTGCGGTTAGATAATCTTTTTTCAAAAATGAACGCATTAGCCAACAATTAACAATGTCATAATCGGTGTTTGTAAAATGCGAAAACAAGGCGCAGCGGACCCGGCTTTATACTGCGAAGCTGCGATGCCATACGAAAGAAGGTACAGAAGGTCTTATGTGTGGGTGTTGTCTACTTAGTGGTTTTATTGTCTTTCACTTTAACAATAAGAAATATAAAATACACAAAAAAAACGAAGTAATTTCACTCTTTCTCTTAACTTGCACTACATCCTACCAAATGATAGATGTCCGGACAACGTTAACACATTGCAAATATCTATTGTAGTAGTAACTCTGTTGTAAGTAGCGGCAGGCTATGGTAGACGTGTGTCTGACACCTTTGTACACTTGTGTCACAGTGTCGCGGCTCGACAAAGTTGCTACACAAGTGTCCAGTGCTACTTGACACCCGAACGCGACGACATAACAAAACGAGTTTTTAGTAGAGAATGAACCGGGTTGAGTTAGCCTACTATCTCACCCGATTTTATGCGACGATGCGGTCCATGATGCGGTGCATGGCGGTGCACGCTGGCTTGGACTTATTAATGATTATTTATTTGTTTTCTCATCGCAAATGTAGATGTGGACATCTAATAAACAGGCTTACCATTTGTGAGAGTTGGAGCTCGAAAAAGGCATAACATATATGTACTTACTATGGGACACCACCAGGCCCCCAAGACTGACGCATGGCTAATGGATATGGATAATTATGGCATATGGATACCTACATTACCTACATAACATTTGTAGTTAAGGGGGGTGCACTAAGGTAGTCCGCGAAATTCAAAATTTCTTACGACTTTTGCAATTTGCAGGTCAATAACGGGTTGTATGTTGAAGGTTAGGTTAGAAACAAACCTACTGAATGATTATTTCAGAAAAATATCGTTCAGTAGGATTTTTAACTTAGAGAGTTGTAATGCTGATTCTAATGATTATAATTCTGTAAAGCCATATTTGTTATGGCCGCGAATCATATTTAGATCAACATACAACCTGTTACTGACCTGTAAATGGCAAAAAACGTAAGAAAATTTGAATTTCGCGGACTACGTTAGCGCATCCCCCTTAAGACAGAGCCCCGTAGACGTGTCAACCAGAACTGGTTGCGCAGCCCGTTTGTTAAAACAATTATTTCGTAATATCGTTACACTTTTCAGTTTTCAGGCCGTGACCTACTTCACATAAAATTTGAATAAACTACAGAAGTGCGTGCTGTTTCGAGGCTCCTAACTCCGTACGTAAGTCCGTACTTAGGAATAGTACGGACTTGGGAGTCTCAGGCAGGAGCGTACAGACGACTACGCTAAGCCAATTTGCGTTCTGCTCGTGTTCGGCTCCCCTAGCGTACTGCAGCCTAATTGCATAACATGCTTTTTATCACAATACGAAGGATTTTGAAGGAATATCACAATCCATTGCTTCATTTATTTGAAAAATTATATTGCCTGACAATGTAAACAGCGCAATGGATATTGTTAGTTGGTCGAAAAGAACAGCATTGCCACTGTATGCGCACAATCACAAAAGCATTAAGTACTCTAATTGATACCAAGTTCGGCGATGCTACGCTTACTTCGAATAAATAATTTACATAATGTAATTGAACGAACGAGATAAATATAGCTACAGCATCACACGAGAGAGTCTATGTCGACAGTGTCTAGTTTTCTAGTGACAGGAGATTATTGATTACTGAGATATAATTTCAATAATAGATAATATACGAATAATAAGAACTTACCTATCTCAGTATTCCCCACAGGATATCATCACGGTCACAGAATGAGCCATCGACAGTTGTCCCCAGAGGCCGATCGGTTAATATCTTCAAGCTGACACATTATCTTCGTGGTGGGTAGCAACATAGCATAGGTTCGATACGCCTGTCTTGAACGAGGAAGATATAATGATTAATGATAAAAGTAGTGATGGCTTTCGAAAAAAAAAATAGTATTTTTCACCAACTCCTAGAAATGATAAGATTGATATAAAAGAAAAAACCAGTTCTATAAGTAAAATGGCCTGTTGATGGCATACAATATCTTTAATTTGCGTCAATTGCTAAAAACCACGTGTATTTTATGAATTGATAATTATTTATTTAGCGAAGTGAACGCACGTGTAGTTTATCTTGAATGAGTAACAAATAGGCAGAAAACAAGTGTTAATAAAATTTTCTAATCTTTCATACGTGAATTTCCGTGGGAAAATCCAATCCGCGCTCCCTAAGCGCTTTGTTACGGTCGGGACTGATAGCAATCATGAGATGAACACATTGAGAAATGAAACAGAAATATACATAATAATTTACATTGGGTCCATCGGCTTAGCTCGTGTTTTCTTCGTCCTGTATGTTAGTATAGGTATTTTATCCTCCAAAAATCAATATACTACATAACTCATGTTAAATGATATTTAGATCATAAAATGATGGATCTTTTTAGACCAGTCATGAAAGAAAAAAATTTAAAAATTTGCGTCCAACTGTTGGCCGCAAAATTCACGCACACTAGAATAACACAATGACGTGGCGCGAGTGTAAGACGTAGCTGTCACGCACACCAGCTTAACAAAGTTGGTCTGTTTGTTTAGGTCTTTTGCAGCGCAGATACTCTATCTAGACATACTTATAAATAATTAATCAAAGCCCATTAAACAGGGTTATTTTTAAAACGTCAATAACCTCTTAAGGGGTCATTGTACTCATCATTATGAACAACTTTTACTATGGGACCAAAAAAATCAGCTGTTCCCTACACTAACGAATTATTCGAACATAAATGTAGGGAACCACTGGTTTTTTTTTTCGCGATTTCAGTTTTGGTCCCATAGTAAAAGTTGTTCATAATGATGAGTGCAATGCCCCCTTAAGAGGTTATTGATGTTTTAAAAATAACCCTGTATATATTAAAACAAAACCAAAGAACATAGAAGAAAAATCCCGAAAATAGTATACATATTATAGGTAAGTACTTACACGGTTCTTGCGCAGCAACGTCGTCGGGCGAACTGTTTATAATTTGGAGTAATAATTATGTTCATTCTGCCGATTCTTCAGGAAACAGTAGCTGTTTTTTCTAATCGAAATAAACTTATAATTTTGTTAAAAAAAATAAAAAAAGTGCTATCAATACAACATTAATCATTTACCGTTCCTTATTCAAGAGAACCGTAACAAAACCATTGTGCTGCCCACCCCGAAGATACGTCAGCTTGAAGGTAGAGACCGATAACCCTCAGGGGACGACTGTCGATGGACCATTCTGTTCCTGACTGCATACTCTGTCGGGAATTGCGTTAGGTTTTATTGTTTCTTATTAATTTAAGGTTGTGTTCCCAGCCCTTTCCCAAATATGTCGGGATTGCCTTCCAGTCTACCGGGATACAGCTGAATTCCAATATTTGACTTGAAGTGACTGCCTATCTGACCTTCTCAATCCAGTTACTGGGTTACACGACGAACCCCTTGGAAATACTGTTTCTTTATCTTAGGTAATGTTAATGAAAACATTTTGATTGACAAAGACTAACTTATCTACTAACTTTCAATGTTTTTGCGCCATTGATAAGTTTTTTAACAGGTTACCAAGGGACATTTTGTACAAGCAAGGACAAACATATTGAACACTTAGCTGAATTCAAATGCAATTTTATCCGAAAGTTTTGACTAGATTTTTTTAAATTTTATTAGTACCTTAAGAGTGCTTTAGTAGTTATCTATGTTTTAATTGTTAGTAGATAGCGCAGTTTATTATGTCACAAATTCTGTAGGTATTAGACATTTCCATTGACAAAGATTAACTTATCTACTTAGTTTTTAACAGGTTACCAAGGGACATTTTGTACAAGCAAGGACAAACATATTGAACACTTAGCTGAATTCAAATGCAATTTTATCCAAAAGTTTTGACTAGATTTTTTAAAATTTTATTCGTACCTACCTTAAGAGTGCTTTAGTAGTTATCTATGTTTTAATTGTTAGTAAATAGCGTATGTTTATTATGTCACAAATTCTGTAGGTATTAGACATACCTATCCCTTTTTCCCTTGATTGTACTTTAGAGGCATGAGGAACAGGGTGTAAAGTTCACTCATCCTCCATAGAAAAGGGAGAATCCTCCGACCAGACGGATGTTGTGTCTGGTGGGCAACTGCTCGACGGTTGATGTTGGGATGTTGTATAAATGCCAGTCGCGCGGTAAACTCTGCTTGCGCGATGCAGAATTTTGCGTAATATCAGTGTGATGTGTGGTTCGCATGTGGCGATTTAAATGCCGCCACAGTACAAGAAAGAACTCATTTATGTCATATTCATATTAAACAGACACAGTCAAATGTTAAAGTAATTGAAAATATGGTTTAATTTAAAAGAGATAACTGTGGTCGCAGGTATGTCATACACTACACAATATTGTTGCTACGGTATAGTAGCGCGGTATAGTAGTTCCTAATATTTTAGTTATCTTGGTAATCTTCAGCCCAAGGCAAGATAACCACTTTTGTGGGATTTCCCAATTATTTTAATATCTTTTGGGAAAAGCCTAATTGAATTATCAAATTATCTGTTATATATGAATTAGAGAGATTATAAGGATAAGGATTTCTAAGATATTTTAATTTATTTTAAATTCAACAAAATATTAGACTTCTGACCAGCGGTCTAATTGCGTAACACACTATCTGTAGGAAACGGTTTACATTTGACAGTTGAACAACATTCATTGCGTTATTGACGTTGTTCAGACAATTTTTTCTAACATAAGAAGCAATGGATTAACTGTGTTACGCAATTGGGGTGCTGGTTTACGCTAGATACACTTCGGAAAAAATAACATATTGAGCAAGTATCTAGGATGTTAAACTAACACCTAAAATAGGGTGCAACTGGCATTAAAGTATGTATCTGAAAAGCATCTAGTACCTAATGCCATGTTTGGATAAAATGTGCAAACAAAATAAATGAACTGGTGTCTACGTTAAACAGCTATAGGTAACAAACGACAAAAGTAACAAGAATACAAACAGTGTTGGATACAGAGCCCTAAAAAGGAATCAACTTAAATGTCGCGGGCGGAAACGTAATTACCTAAACAACGTTGTACGCCTTCTGGCGCGACGTAGTGTGGACCACAATATTTATTTGTAAAACATCTGTGTAATTTTTACGCTATGTTCACAAAATTAATAAATGAATTGAAATTGTGAAACATAAAGGTAAACCTTTGTTCGTTTATCTGCAGTACTTTTAACCAGAGAATAGACAAGATGGATAGATCTGACCATAGAAATATAAAAAACTTCTTTCTTATATCTATGGATCTGACAGTTAGAATACTCCCTAAGATAAACTTGTCATAACAACAAGACAAGTTCTAAGCACGAAGCAAGACAAGACAACATACCTACTACAACAAGAGGGTAGCTAAATATTGCAGCTGAAAGAGGCAATTTATTTATGTATTTGCTGTCATGCAATCACACATTTTAAAATAAATGACTGTCGGTTTTTGTAGGTATGTATGTACATGAATCCTGTCAGGGCACAGCAATGTTGGTTTGCTGTTGAGTTACATTAATTAGTACATTAATAATGAAATTAACATAAATAGAGACAAAACTTATAAAAACTTAATTAATTAATCAATCAATTACAGAAAAATGATATGTCTAGTTGTCGTTATGTTGTCCAATAACACACAAAACACAGATAGTCGTAATTAAGTCAGATAGTATTAATAGGTAGATAGTATTAGTAGGTAGGTAGTCAAAAAGATTAGAGATAGGTAATAAATATAATCATGCCATGTCAAGTTTTTCTAAGCAATTAAATTTAATTCAAATTCAAATTCTTTTATTAAACTTACGCATAGTTCACAAACATACAATTACCTATGCATTAAATTTTAACCAACAGAAAACTTAAATAGATTTAACAGCGGGTCCCAAACTAGGCACAGCCTGGATCTTGGTGACTCAAACGTAAATGAGTTTCGCAACGTGAATGAATTTGCGAGTCTTTTTTCGAGTGTTTGAATTTGTTCCTTGAAGAACAAGTTCTGATCAATTATGACGCCTAGATATTATTTTGTCTTTTCTACTGTCAATGGCATTTAGTAGTTCCAATCGGTAGCGGAGCCGGGTGTGGCTGTCAAGAAATTGCATTTGTTGTTATGTATTTTAAAAGAATCAATGTTTGGTCTGCTGGATCGAGTGGACATGAAAGGTCAAGAAATTCGTCTTTTTAAGGTTTAGTGTTAAAAGATTTTGTTCTACCCATTTTGTGATGATACTCATCCCTTTTTCAGCTGCATCCAAAGCCTGTTTCCAAGTAGCTCGATGAAAAATTACAGCAGTATCATTAGCGTAGCAGATGACTTCCGACTGTTCAATATTAAGCCTCAGAATGTCGTCCATGTACATGATGAAGAGGATGGGTCCCAAAATACTTCCCTGCGGCAACCCGAAGGCAACCAGAAGACTCCCGCTGACACTATCCCCAATTTTAACAAGCTGATGTCAATCAGTCAAGTAACTCCTGAACCAATGTAAGGACAGGCCTCTGACAACGTCCAAAGGATTCGAGTTTTTTTAGCAGTTTAGGAACTAAGACTGTCAAAAATTATGGTATGTCATTATCATTAAAGAATACAAAATAAAATAAATTCAATGTCACCGGAACAATCTCAGTATCATATTACGTTTTAATCAGACCGGATCTTACAAAAAAAAACTGGCCAAGTGCGTGTCGGACCACGCGCAATGAAGGGTTCCGTAGTTAGGATGAATTTATCCCAAAAACAAACTTAACATTGTAGTTGAAAAACATGCTCTCCCATACATCGATATACATTACGGTCAATTCTTCACCTGCAAATTTAAGTTGGTCGACTATTACTTGTTAACTTGTAAACCCTACTTAGCTGTGATAGGTAGTTTTCCTTTTAATTTCATAATATAAACTACTGCCATGAATATTTTCACATATCCAAAACCAACCATTTAGCTGGCAGCGGGGACACTTGACTCAAAAAATAGCACTTTAAAGCTTAATATTACGCAAACGGATCTCAGAATTGAAAAATTTCTTTCACAGACCCACAATATTTTTAAACGGCCTATTCAACAAGATCCCATACCAAGTATTAGACGAGAAAAAAAAATATCATCCCGGTTTTACGTGCAAGGGAGGTACCCTAAAAAAAAAATGTTTTTCATGATTTTATTTTACGACTTTTTCAGCGTGAATAATATGTACAACCGTGCCAAATTACAGCTTTCTAGGACTAAGCGTCCCTAAGCTAAGCCGGGGACAGGCGGACGGACGGGCAGACAGACAGACAGACGGACATGGCGAAACTATAAGGGTTCCTTGTTTACTACGGAACCTTAAAAAAGAAAGAGTTACGAATTGAGTACAAAAATCTCTCTCTCTGGATCTATAAAGTTATATTCGTCATGAATTGGTCTACTGAGTAATAGCAATGTTCTATTAGAAGTGATCATAGTTTAGTTTATAATGTATATTTATTCTCGTCATCTTTAATGTAATTTGGTTATTTGTTATAAATTGTAGCGATTCTATTTATCTATATTCTATAGTTCTAGTTTATCATTATTTTAAATTTTGGTGTCGGTGTAATTAACTTGTTTTTGTTTCATCGGATAAAGTTATTTACCAATATCGTAACGGGACTGCACGAACCAAAGTTGATTCTGATGGATGCCATCATTCTATGACCACTATATTTACCAACACTATCGCAAACGACACTGTAACGACACCATAACTAATTAGACTGTTGTACAATAATATTATAATAGTTTGTGTACGTGACATCAACTAATTGCCTTCTTGCGGTTGGCGGCTATTTTTGGAGACCTTCATTCTAATGGTTAATTTGGCGATAAAGCGTCATTTTACTACAAGTTAAAAAACGATATTATTTTGTAGCGGAATCAACATCGCCACATACGAACAACGCGTCACACTGACGTCACGCGAATCCTGCATCGCGCAATCAGAGTTTACCACGCAACTAGCATATATACAACGTCCCGACATCAACCGTCGGGCAGTTGCCCACCAGACGCGACACCCGTCTGGTCGGAGGATCCACCCTTTTCAATGGTGGATGAGTGAACTTTACACCCTGTTCCTCATACCACCAAAATTTAAAAAGAAACAATGGGGACAACAGATAGCTATGTCGAAGAAATTGCAAAATTGTCATACAACTTAAATGTCTACATCTGCCGGTGTTGGGTGTAGGGTATGGTGCCGGTGCCATTACAGGCACAGGCGGACACATTTCAGCTTTGTGTGATAAGAATAGTAACGCATCTACGACGTTTCTGGTATACCTACCTACCTATTGAAGATTTCCATAGGCCATCAGGTCGGCCAACGGGGCATCAATATCAATGTTTTATGTATTTTGATTGATCGGGGGTTAACAAGTTACGACAATAAAGTAGTAGATAGCAATTCTGGTCCATAAAGTATTATCTGATCTTCTAAATATGCTCCCATGAAAAACCCATCTCAGCAATGTAATAATGAGCAGAACAACAAACTTAGAGAACTTATTAATGCCTTAAGCACTGTAGGATCAAAGATAATACCTAAAACAAAAAGACGCCACGAGAGCAATCACTGTTTTAGATACGGACATTATTTACCGTGAGCCAGGAAAATGATTGTTTCCTTCCTTCCATCTTTCCCACACAAGGAAAACACTCTGATGATCAAAATAATCAATAATTGAGTATTTGGAATGGAGTTAGTTCGCACCGAGTTAATAGCAGTTTAATGTCAAATTAATCGATATTCGTATGAAGTAAATCATTTGTTTTGATCGTGCGGCGCGCGATGTGATCGCAGTCACGTACACCGGCCCACTTAGTGCTGAGAACAGAAGATCGCAGACGATCCCCGACCTATTCTAAGAAGATAGCCCACATATCTTGTGGCACGCCCTCTGTCGAGCCGTAGTTTATCGGTGAAGAAATTAACTTTCCGACGATATGATGGGTAAGAAAACGATATGCACTTGGATTGTAGGAGCTGGAGTCCAGGAGTCTCTTGTCAGTTCTTCTTCTAAAGGAAACTTTGAACTGGCTGGAACCTATTTTCTATCTTTCTAAAGTCCAAGTTTTATATTAGGACTGGGGGAACTGTTGTCTCAGAGTTTCTTTTCAGACTTTATAGAAGCCCTATTTTTAATAATACTTATAGTAGCAGATGATCTTAAATGCTTTCGTGGTAGTTCCTTTAACAAACCCAACATATTCCTACCTATCATTAACAGTGGTTGGCTAAGTTCTGTTCATGCCTGTGCAATAGGCAGGTAGTTCTAATTAATAATTAATGATCTTTTAATTGGCATCAATGTTGACAGCGCCACCGCGTCGGTGAGGAAAATGCTCGACGTCTGTAATGCCAATCTTATGGCAATCCCGTAACACTGTAACAATCATTCATATTTGTAACTGCAAGGTTGGCTGGTCAGATTTGCCAACAATTTGGTTTACTTAGCTTTTTACCCGACTGCCGTAGAAAAAGGGTGATGTTTTTCGAGAGTATGTCTATTTGCTGAAAATGGTTTTTGCTGAAAGTCAGCGTTGTTGACGTTAGGTTTGTCCGAAGTCACAGCATTTAGCTGAGCAAAGACCTGTTCTTGCACAGATACGACGCACGGTTATTGTAATTGTTCATATTATAGTTTGTTTGGTATAAAAGTAGTTATTTTTCCACTCGGCATTCAGCATTTTTTTGTTTTTGTTTTTGTTTTGATTCAAGTTTGTTTGTTTGTTGAATGTTGACTTTGTTGTCATCACTGGTTGTCATTTTGGGTTTGCCAGTACCACAACAACAGATTAGATACATAAACATTATAATCTATCAGTAAACGCAATGTAAATTGTCTTTGGTCCCTGGCCCTGACATCAACCAATCGCAACCAATTGAAATGATTGTCAAATTTTTTTGTGTATTGGATACGAGGGTTTTTGGCTACTTTTTATGTGTGTATTTTAAACATGTATAGATTTGTTGAAATGTGTGTTTGTGCAGAATAAACAATTTTTCTTTATTTCTTTTTATTTCTTTGGCACGCTCTGTAGCATAAACGGCTTGATGGGTTTTAACATATGAGATGTCGTTATCATTCATCATCATCATCATTTCAGCCGAAAGACGTCCACTGCTGGACATAGGCCTCCTACAAAAGGGGGGATTTGCCATAATCGCCACGCTTGGCAGGCGGGTTGGCGATCGCAGTATGGCGTTAAAATTAATAGAGAACGCTGCTGCCCATTCTCTAGTAAGTCCCTTAGTCGCCTTTTACGACACCCACGGGAAGAAATTGTGCTACTTTTCTTTACGTCCGGCACCACATGGTACCGTTAGGTGTCCTTAGATTCGTCTTAATTGTGGGAGTGACATAGGCTTCGCAATATTTATATAATGCATCTGCAAACACAAAAAATTTGAGGGGTAGGTTTTTTTTAAATAATTATCTACAATGTTGGTATCAAATAAAAGCTAGTAATGAGTCGATTCCGAATATAGTATACATGTATATTATCAAAACTAAAAGTTTAAAATAAAGCAAACTATTAAAAAGACAAATAATTAAAAAAAATAAAAAACACGCCTGCCATATCAAAAAGTGAACTAAAAAATTAAAAACAAGTTACATGATTTTAGTGTTGAACGGTCACAAGGTAGGTACAAAATAGATTATAATATTTACTGTGCAATTAAAGCGCCATTGTGCCCAAAAGTGGAAAACTGAAAATCAATCTATTCATTGCAGTCGGGGGACGGATCCTTGGAATAATTCTTTACAGGTACTATTCCAAGGATCCGTCCCCAGTAAATATTATAATCTATTTAGTACCTACCTTGTGGCCGTTCAACACTAAAATCATGTAACTTGTTTTTAATTTTTTAGTTCACTTTTTGATATGGCAGGTGTGTTTTTTTTTATTATTTGTTGTTTATTTTATACCTTTTAGTGATAAAACAATATTTTTGCAAACCCACAATGTGCCACGAAAAATACAGAGAAGTTAAATCCGAAATTATTCGTATCGTGGAAACGGATAAGACAATTTTTTCTATGGGTTATTGAATACTACCGTTATATTTATTTAATTTATTTTGTTATTAGTAAACGAATGCATATTGAATACTACTATTATATATTTTTGTAAGTACTCGTACTAAGCAAGTTCTAGACGATGATAGTATACCTACGTAGTCAAATTTTCATGAAAAAAACATTTTTTTACCGTTTTTCATGATCCATGGCTCCTCCTTTATATTTTTTAAATGTTCACTAGCCTATGTTACCCGGAATAGTTCAACGCTTCTAACAATACCACATGCATTAAAATCGGTTAAGCCGTTTAGAAGTTATGGTGGAATAAAGGAACTCACAAACACAGAGGACTTTCTCACACGAGGAAAGAAAAATAAAAACCGGAAAATGGTATCCTAAAAGTTTTGTAATCCTGACTTTTAATAACATTATTTCTGAGCTTTTTCAGCTTTGCTAGGAAATTCATCACCTTTCTCCTGTACCTACCGTATTTTTTCCTATTTATATCTTGAAATAAAATTTTCTGGGGCAATAATAGGTAAAACCTATCTTATTTATCATAAAAATTATATACATATTTAATGAAGATTACACAAGTCTGCTTGTCGGTCCCTCGATATTGTCTGAAAACAGCTGAAGTAAAACAAACGTAGATACAATTAATGTTTCAGTATAAACAAACTTACACGTGTACGTACTGAATTAATAGTTGCGTATCATCTGCTAATGTGGTGTGTCGAGTGACAGGCGGAGCGGGTTCATACGCGGTAGCGGGGCGACAAGCGCTGCGGATGAGCGGAGTGACAAATGAAGTGGGTCCAAACGGTATCAGTCGTTTAACAACGACACACGTGCACATCACATCATCACAAATATGTCATCTTCTCCCTTTTTAGGGTTCCGTAATCAACAAGGAACCCTTATAGTATCGCCATGTCCGTCTGTCTGTTTGTCTGTCCCCAGCTTAGCTCAGAGACTCTTAGTACTAGATTTTTTTTTTGTACTAATTTTTTTTATGATTACACGTAAAGTGATAATGATATTTTTTTTCTCGTCTATCCCGTGATGTGGGGTATCGTTAGATATGCCGTTAAAAATATTGCACACAAAAATATTGGTCCGTGTGAAAACAATTTTATGATTCAGGGCCCCGTTTCTATTTATTTTTTTAGTTTTGCGTTTATTTTTTGTTAAGAGTCAAGGGTCACCCCCGCTGCCAGCTAAATGGTTGCTTTTGGATAATTATGTGAAGAAAAAAATGTATGGCAGAGTATCTATAAATAAATTATAAGGAAAATTATCACAGCTAAGTAGGTTTTACAAGTTAACGAGTAATACGAGTAGTCGACCAACTTACATTTGCCGTGACGTACATCGACGTATCGGAACACGTCTTTCAACTACAATGTTAAGTTTGTTTCTGGGATAAATTCATCCCAACCACGGAACCCTTCATTGCGCGTGGTCCGACACGCAGTCAGCTGCGGGCTGCGGGCTGCGGGCTGCGCGGCAACTGAAACAAACGTTAATTTTAGTTTATTTCCGTGTTCACACCACGACGACAAAGTTCTACAGGAATTTAACATTTAGCCGCTTGTTTCATTTCATATTTCGATCATTCGGTTGGTGAGTAAAAGATTCCTAGTGTGGAAATCGGTGTCGATCCGTTCACTAAAGAATTCATTTTCACTTTTAATTTAATTAGTACCGAATGAAAGGCTAACTAAAAATTTACGAAAAATGAAGCGTCTGATATCCGAATACATCGTGCCAGCGATTTGAATTAGCAGCATCGCGCCTGCTGTGTCACAAACCGCTGCTTTATGAGCTCCACAAGTAAGATCCATTCAAATAAAATTTACAAAACATTGTTTAATGTAGGCATACGACACTGAAAAACGTTTATTTTGCAGTTTAAATACCTATTTATAAAGTTTTATGGGTAATAAAAAAAAAGTCCTTAAGTAGGTAATTTATTTGTGAACGTAGGTAACAAAAACAACTCTTTATCGTCTGTACGGCAGAAGCGGCGGCACTAAAGTTTATCGCCTGTACGGCAGAAGCAGTGGCACTAAACTTTATCGCCTGTACGGCAGAAGCAACGGCACTAAACTTTATCGCCTGTACGGCAGAAGCAGCGGCACTAAACTTTCCATCATCAACCTCATTCAGAACCCTTCATTCATTTACCCTCAATTTCATACATAAAAAGTTCCCCATCACAAAATAAAAAAAATGAGGTCACACTCCTTGAGCTGACATAGTACTTACTGACTCATAAAGATCTGGACAGTAAACAATAATATTGTGAAACATCGCGCTATATGGCCGCAAGCAGTCGAGCAGTTCTCAAGCTGATGAGGATGTGCTCACTTAGGCCGCAATTGTTGGCTAGCACTCCTTGTAGGACATCCTTCGAGCTAGTCCACGAGGCGGTGCTCAAACTTTGTGGAGAAGCATTTCATTATACCTTAGTAAGTAAAAATATTTCAATTTCCAATTTTGTTACTTAGGATTTACTCATGTTGGCTGATACCATGATCCGATGAAAGGTATTATGATGACAGATGCAATTAAAATGGATAGCTCAGTAACTTGTAGAATCGATTCTTCTGTTTTCTTTTGTCATAATTATCATTACGCATGTTTTCATGAAAATAAACTACCTCTATTGTCGATACACATGTATATTATCCGAATCCTTATGTACACATGTTGCACGTGTGGCACGTGTAACTGTATGTTTTCAAGAACATACTTTTAAAATGAAGGCTAAGTAAGTAAGTAACTGGTAGAACACACATTTGCGTATCTAAAACATTTTGTTTTAAGTAAATACTACAATAGATTCTTTTGGTTCATTCAATTTGGCGAATAATGTTAGTTAATTTCGTCAATATTTATGAGCATCGAGTGTTACATGTAGATAAACCAAGTAGGTACCTGAGTGAGGTAACTAAGTAAGAACTTACGTTTATTTTTTAGATAATTTGTGTAAATATTAACATTTAGTAAAAAAAAATTGTGCTCAATGTTAATTGATTCTACACGTGTTGAAATAATTATTAACCTATTAGGGAAATTGAAATGAAATCTATTATATTAACTTAATCATATTCATCGCTTGTATGACGTGTTAATATGTGTTACTTATCAAATATTACAATTATTTAGATGTCAATTATTAGGTATTTTTATCACATTGATCACTGATCTTTGCGTAAGTATAGATAAATACATTAAATAACAAAACAAAACATTTAAGGAAAAGCGTTGATTGTTTTCTTTTTACCGAAAGAGTTAGATTTATGCTGCTGCGGTGTTACATGTTTTTCGTAACGTGGTTAACTAATTATTATCCATAAACTAACGCAGTTCGCAGTTGATCAGCGCCCAGCGGTAAAGCACGAAAGGAAGAAAATCCAAAAGCCGGATAGTTTATTTTCAAGACCAATGAGCGATTTTATTTACGAGGTAGGTAATGGCCACTTTTAGTTTTTTAAATCTGGTGGATATTTACTAAGACAAGAACCATCATACATTACAAAAAGAAGGTGTATTTATCTAACTTTGAGACACACTGCACAATAAATATGAAGGTATGTGACAACAATTTGTGTTCACGACGATGTGCGCCCGCGCACCGACCGGCTAACGTGTTAGGGGCGACACACATTTGTGTTCACGACGATGTGCGCCCGCGCACCGACCGGCTAACGTGTTAGGGGCGACACACATTTGTGTTCACGACGATGTGCGCCCGCGCACCGACCGGCTAACGTGTTAGGGGCGACACACATTTGTGTTCACGACGATGTGCGCCCGCGCACCGACCGGCTAACGTGTTAGGGGCGACACACATTTGTGTTCACGACGATGTGCGCCCGCGCACCGACCGGCTAACGTGTTAGGGGCGACACACATTTGTGTTCACGACGATGTGCGCCCGCGCACCGACCGGCTAACGTGTTAGGGGCGACACACATTTGTGTTCACGACCATGTGCGCCCGCGCACCGACCGGCTAACGTGTTAGGGGCGACACACATTTGTGTTCACGACGATGTGCGCCCGCGCACCGACCGGCTAACGTGTTAGGGGCGACACACATTTGTGTTCACGACGATGTGCGCCCGCGCACCGACCGGCTAACGTGTTAGGGGCGACACACATTTGTGTTCACGACGATGTGCGCCCGCGCACCGACCGGCTAACGTGTTAGGGGCGACACACATTTGTGTTCACGACGATGTGCGCCCGCGCACCGACCGGCTAACGTGTTAGGGGCGACACACATTTGTGTTCACGACGATGTGCGCCCGCGCACCGACCGGCTAACGTGTTAGGGGCGACACACATTTGTGTTCACGACGATGTGCGCCCGCGCACCGACCGGCTAACGTGTTAGGGGCGACACACATTTGTGTTCACGACGATGTGCGCCCGCGCACCGACCGGCTAACGTGTTAGGGGCGACACACATTTGTGTTCACGACGATGTGCGCCCGCGCACCGACCGGCTAACGTGTTAGGGGCGACACACATTTGTGTTCACGACGATGTGCGCCCGCGCACCGACCGGCTAACGTGTTAGGGGCGACACACATTTGTAACACATATTTGATGGAGGCACAGAATAAATAAGTGCCTGGTGGAAGTCGCCGATAGCTGTTGATTCGACAATATTATCTATTTAAGCAAAGTATGTCCATATGTGAGTGTATGAAGCGCAATGTGTCAAGATATCGAATCAATAGCACTATAATTATTATATATTTATAACTTGGCAAAACAAACTGTTCAGAGAACTAAATGTCAAACTAGGATAGTTCATCTTAAAAAAAACAGGGCAAAGAGCATTAAATTGCTAATCTACTGACTTAAAATGTCACTACAAGTGGAATTCTGTTAAAGTATTCGGAAACACTTAAGAAAACTTGCAATTAATCCCATGGACAAGTATAGCTAAGGACCAATAAATTACTCTTAAGAAAATATTATAAGTGTTATTTGTTATTTGAATTCTAAGTAGTTAAAAACTTTAAACACCACAAAGTAAGTTACGATGCCCAATCATGTCCAAATCCCCCAAATTCAAATAGTTTTATTTGAACACTCTGTAGAAGTTATATTATTTTTAGTAGTAGGTATAAGCGAAACCTGAATATTATGGTTTGTTTAGAATAAGGAACTGAATCGATTTCAATAATGTTTACACCATGTTTTATTTATGATATATTTTGTCCCAAAAATATTTAAGTGTGATAACATTTTCCATGTTATCACCATTTATTTACTTGCAATACAATCGCCGTACGGTTAGGTACCTACTGCCAAATTATTATCAATGAGCGCAAGACGACCCTGCAGACGCGGGGGGGCGCCGTTAGCATGTTTTTGTACGGACAACCCGGTAACTTAACAACCTTATAACTTTGTGATTTTTCATGATACAGTTAAATTTTGAAATGATGTAGTACATAGATTGTTTACATAAAAATACTAAACACGTGTTTCGCGTTTCGCATTAACTAAAACTAATATTGTACAAGCAGTCTTGAAGTGTTACATCAGTGTCTGTTGCGCATTGTGTCCGCAACTGACCACTACTGACCAGCAGTCAGTTGTGGACAACAATTTGCTAATAGACGCCAACGAGCACAACTAGCTCGCGAGGACCATGTAACACGCTTATTTATACATACGACGCGCTGCTATCCAGAAAGTAATCTAGATTTAACCAGCAGTTTGGAAAAACATCTAAAATCATCCAAAAAAGACTACAAATATCCTCTTGGAAAAATTGGACGTGTAGGTGTAGGTATTAGGAACAATAGGTATGTAAGTACATTGTACCTATACAGGGTTATTTTTAAAACGTCAATAACCTCTTAAGGGGTCATTGTACTCATCATTACGATCAACTTTTACCAAACCTGAAATCACGAAAAAAAAATCAGCTGTTCCCTACATTTTGACGAGTTATAAGAACATAAATGTAGGGAACGGCTGATTTTTTTTCGCGATTTCAGGTAAAACTTGTTCATAATGATGAGTACAATGACCCCTTAACAGATTTAGTGTATGAATAGATACACCTTATATACTACAAACATGCACAAGTTTAATACAGGACTGTTTAAAGACTCGTGCAGACTGGCGCGATATCACTGGCGCGATATCGCGGGCACGACAAGGGTCGTGCTGCCTGTAGTGCCCGCGCTTACGCGCCAGTCTGCACGACCCTTATTTGTTGTCAAAATAAGTGCATCATGTTCGTGAACGGGCGCCGTCAGTAGAGAATGGTCAACTCTTAGCTGCCACGGCTTATTTTAATTTAATTTTTTAATTGAAAACTGCATCTACCTCACATGTATAATTTTAACATGAATGATGTAACCAATATTTTGTAACTTTAATATGTTAATTTAAAAGAGTGTCCGTGGAGTTTCTAGCCCGTTCTCCTCCATAGGTAAGTACCTACTACGCTTTGGGATGGGGAGTTTGAGAAAACATTTTTAAACTACAATGTGCGGCTATCGCAAGCGCACTCAAGTTAAAACTGTGATCTGCTACAAACTCTTAGTTTTCTGATAACCATACTGCTCATGTTTTTTTTTTTTTTTTAGATTTTAAACGTTGCCCCACACTAGGAATTTCTCCTGTATTGTGGGTGCGTTTACAAACATTTAAATTCACATACACAAACAGCCAGGCCCGGAACCACTACTTGTAGGTCATACAAATATTTGTTCCGTGCGGGAATCGAACCCACGACACGCAGCGCAGCAGTCAATCGCTTAATTAACTGCGCCAACCGTGCCGTCAAACAATATAAACTCATCTATAATAATTATCCAATGGAAATATCTTAACAAAACGATGAGAATCTGAACATAAGTAGCTGCCTACTTGTGTTCAGATTCTCATCGTGTTGTGCCGGGGTCATCCAAATCCCAATAGGCTTTCATTTCAATATCTGTAATAGGTAAATGCATGATTAACGTGAGAAATATTTTAATTATTTGCGCACCTGTTAAAGTAGGACATTGTTATAATTATGTAGAACCTTATGTGCGTCAACCTCACCCATATTCAAGCAAACAAATAGTTTGATTTGATTGATTTACAAATTCTTTTTAATTATTAAAATTCATTATAATAATATCAGTCTGCAGGGCCTCTGCCTCTCCTCTGCCTCTCCTCTGCCTCTCCTCTGCCTCTCCTCACACACAGAAGGCACGACAATCACCACGCTTGATCTAGACGGATTGGATTTCTTTCAATAGCTTAATATGGTCTCATTATTTGATGATAACTTTCAACCATGTTAACGGTCACCAGTCTCCACGTTCAACAATGACACACTGACTACATACATACAGACATGTAGGAGAATCACACTTAACGAAACAATTACTACCTATAATGCACCGACAAGTCGCCGGTTACTGATTAACTGGAGAATATAGTAACACAGTTGCAGCTTCAGTAGTTTCAGTCTAAACCTACTCGTAGCTAACGGTATAATATGAATGTATCGTAGTCAAAATTAAATTAAACATTTATTTTAAACAAACCAAAACATTTTTAACGCCAAAAATGTCTTACTACAAGGAAATTAATTTTCGTTTGAATTTACCAAAATTTATTTCCGGTGTCTTTTTTTTGCGGCGTCACTTGTAAGTTCTGTTTTTGTCTGGGTCCATATTGTTTCGAAATACCGCTTACTCCTAAACTGTCTAACTTTTTCGGAAAACACAGGCCCGTGATGCCTCCTATTAGGCAAGCTACACACATGTTCGGGTCGGCACGGTTTAACTTAAGCTAGGCGGCAAAATAGAGTGTATATTTTCCGCCCGGCTGTGCCGAATCGTGCCAACCCGAACAAACGTGTAGCACGCCTTACCTATTCACTCTGTTTTGCTTCTGCTGCCTTGAAGCGTTACGACATCTTTCAGGATAACAGAACAAGCACGTTTTCTGACTTCAGCACTAACGTGAGCCTTCTGCTCCTCAATATTCTGTGCTATGGTGGTGGTTGCGGGTCGCGACCGACGCACGCGCCGCCCAATCTAATTACCGCTGCTATGCGCGCGCGCACTTGATTAACGCGGGTTACTGGCTAGGGAGGGGATGGTATCGATAGTTTAACGATAAATATATGAAATTTTCAAACTTTTAAAAGCGCGTCACGAGGTTTCAGCTGGCATTTAGGTACACACAAAGTCCATGGATATTCGTCACTATATGAACCCCCGATGAAAAAGAGGGGTGTTATAAGTTTGTAGTGTGTATCTGTGTGTCTGTCTGTAGCATCATAGCTCCTGAACGGATTAACCGATTTCGTTTTTTTGTTTTATTTGCAAGATGTGTTAATTGAGTGTTCAGCTGTGTTTTAAGAAAATCTGCTCCGCCGTTTGAAGATCATAACTCTTTTCTAGTTGATGACGAGATATAAACAACTTCCACAGGTCTGGTCGATTCGAAATTAGAAATCCTGTCAATTGGACAGGTACTCAATTATATTACACAAGTATGATAACCTTGACCTGATGCGGAGGCATTTCTAAAATCCTGCAGGATACCCAACCCGCCAAAAGAACTCCTCAATGGTGTACGGCATCTACTTTGTGTTTGGGCTTAAACGATGCGTTTTGACGAGCACATGCTAATACAAGCTAAGCGGTTAGGGTCATAATAATCTGCAGGTTACTCGAATCTAATTGTAAACATTTTTATTAAATATCGAAGTTCAACAAACGATAAAATTCGGCTGCATTTTGGGTTGTCTACTACTAGAAAGTTAAGTAAATTAAATTTAAAAAAAACCCTTGACACAAGCAAAAACCTCTAAAAAATCAAAATATGTATTGGCCTTTGGTGGTATGAGGAACAGGGTGTAAAGTTCACTCATGCACCATAGAAAAGGGAGGATCCTCCGACCAGATGGGTGTTGTGTCTGGTGGGCAACTGCCCAACGGTTGATGTCGGGACGTTGTATATATGCTAGTTGCTTGGTAAACTCTGCTTGCGTGATGCAGGATTTGCGTGACGTCAGTGTGACGCGTAGTTCTCATGTGGCGATTTTGATGCCGCTACATCACTCCCCTCCGGAGACCGGAGGTTGATAGTGGGCTGAGCCGTGTATCTTGCGATGCTTGCCAGTTCCAGTCGAGGGGTTCTAGTGTGTTGGAACCGGGTGCCGCATAGTTCTCGGTGAGTCGGAACTGTCTGCGGTGATTCCCCAGTGAGTCGGGGTGGCGCTGCGTTATGCTCCAGTGCGTCGTGTACCGGCGGGTCGGGTGATGTCGGGAAAGCTTTCTAAAATTTTGTTATACTTTGAATCACCAGAAGTTACCTTTACAGAAAATAAAGACGAATCTGAGTGATTCGAGGCTAAAGCAAAAACATTGGTGCTACTATCAATTAGACGTTGATTTCTACAGTCAATGAGTAAAAACACAGAAAGTCCACTCCGATAATTGGTTTAGTAACTTTAGCTACCACAATACGCCACTTAAAGTCTCTACGAAGTCCAAGATTAAGGTTGAGATCGATCCTCGAGGAAACCAAACGTCGGGGTCACCAGTTTGGTGGTATGAGGAACAGGGTGTAAAGTTCACTCATGCACCATAGAAAAGGGAGGATCCTCCGACCAGACGGGTGTTGTGTCTGCTGGGCAACTGCCCGACGGTTGATGTCGGGACGTTGTATATATGCTAGTTGCTTGGTAAACTCTGCTTGCGTGATGCAGGATTTGCGTGACGTCAGTGTGACGCGTAGTTCTCATGTGGCGATGTTGATGCCGCTACAGGCCCATTAATAGTAGGTGATATTTTGATCCAAGCATCGGCATCGCGGCGGGGGACGGCTAATGAAAACGCCAAACCGACGAGGACCCAGCAATTGTGAATGTATGCTATTGTAGAAAGGATAGGTGCTGTTAACTTCCTATTTTCATTAGCCATCCCCCGCCGCTACGACGCTTGGATAAAAATACTACATAAAAAAAACCAATCTGCCTGGAACCCCCAACAACCCCAACCCCAACCCAACCACGTCGGGGTCGGCTTCCAGACTAACCGGATGCAGAGGAATACCAGTATTTTACAAGGAGCGACTGCCTATCTGACCTGCACAACCCAAAATATTACCTACAACTTATATTAAACGTAAAGGGCCAATACCTATGATTTTTTTGACTTTTTAGAGGTGTTTGGTTGTGTCGGGGTTTTTTATATTTTTAATTCTTTTTATCCTCTAAGATATTTAGAAGGTTATAGTTTTTCAGGTCTCCATCAGTGACCATTAAAAGTTTGAAAGGTGGATTTCTAGTCCACTCTCAGAATAGAGAGCGGTTGCCAACTATATATTAACCGATTTCAAAAATAAGGTGGCCTGGACCCTCGGATATTCTGTTTGTATCAAAAGCTCTCATTGATTCCCTTCTCTTTACGAGTTCAGCTGAAAAAAGAGCAATTCTATATTATCGACAGTTCACCGCTACATCCCTACCCTCTGATTGAGCTTCACACAACGATGCTTGGCTTAACAAAGCAAATAATTTCCTCTTGTGAGCTCTTACTTATATTACTACTATACATACATAACCATTATATACATGTATTTGAAGTACACATACATTACACGGCAATCAACAGCTTGGCAAGAATTTGAATGATTACATTGTAATGGGTTGGTTACATGGTACCTACTGGAGAATTATTCGTACCTAGTTTGCCGCTTTTATGTATATAATTGGTAGACAATTAAGTATATTTTTGTGCTAATTTTAAGTGTGCCATTTACCTACTTTTACGGTTGCTATTTTTATTTATTTATTTATGAAATAACCAACTTATATTAATAGTTTGCACCATAAAAAAAAGTTATCTGTCAATATTAGTCATTACATATAAAATCATAAAATAAGGTTTAAAGTCCATTTCACGAAAGAAGTCCCGCAGACGTGGCGCTGCAGGCATGGGTTATTTTAGGAATGTTGCTAACTTAGCGTATAATAATAATTAGTTCCACTTATTTCCGCGGGACTTCTTTCGTGAAATGGACTTTACACACAATTTGACAACATTAGATAAAATCATATAAAATCAGATCTGCTATGTATGGTTCAATACCGAGTTGTTTTGGTAATTATTCGTAACATTCTTAATTTCTTTAATTTTCGCGGGAGGCAGATAATCGCATGTTTTGTGTAAATTCTGTTTTATGTCAATAAGTTTTTTTTTATAAAAAAAATATTTAGCCGCGACGAGCGATTTTTTGTAGGGGCAAAACTTAAATGCGTTCGCGTCACAGACGAGCTAGTGTTTATAATATGACGTGTTGCGCCTGCGACTGGCGACATTCCAAAGTTTTAATTTAAACGAGTGCCCGTGGAGTTTCTTGCCCGTTCTTCTCCATAGGTACCTACCTATTAAGCTTTGGAATGAGCTTCATCTTTCTGACTGACCGACCCCTTGACTGCGTGGGGCCGGACGTAAAGAATAGCACCATACCGCCCCATTTCTTCCCGTGGGTGTCGTAAAAGGCGACTAAGGGACTTACTAGAGAATGGGCAGCAGCGTTCTCTATGCATTTTAACCATTTTAACACCATACTGCGATCGCCAACCCGCCTGCCAAGCGTGTCATAATGGCAACCCCCCCCCCCCTTTGGGGGAGTCCTATGTCCAGCAGCGGACGTCTTTCGGCTGTAATGATGATGATGAATGATAACCCTTTGACAATTAATTAGCTTAGCTTTGAGTTTGAGTTTTAAGTTTTCCCTACTGTCGACACTCCTGACTTTCTATTTCTTTTTGTTGAAAGTGCAATAATAACCTGCATCGGGTGACTACGCTATATTTAGGCAGTAAATTATAAAGCCTCCATCGACATTGGTGACCTATACACGACTAGGAATAAGGCTGCTGTCCTGCCTGCGGAGCGGAGCGAGGCTGTGGAGCGGAGAAACGGCGAAATATAAACCAATAGGATTGCAAGTGGACAGGGATTTGCAATCCTATTTCTCAGTTTCTCCGCTCCGCAGCCTCGCTCCGCTCCAGTTGACAGGCAGCCTAAAATTAGCACTACAAAGACCACTTGGGTACCTCATAATATCAACACCCACCTAGTATGGTCCCACCGCTGGGCAAAGCCCAGGGTGTAGTAGTCTGCTATTACAATAGTGTCAGAATGGTCGATCATTGATTTCATAATTGTTGATTTTGACAAGTTTGGTAATCTACTATTATAATGGCGTCAATATGACTTTACAATGGTCGGCAACTGACACTACATTGAAAGAAATTTTCCAACTTTTAGCAAAATGACAATGGGATCGTGTTGGAATGACTGAATTTATAAAAATAGCAGACTTGGGCCCCTGATCTCACACACAGAAGGCACCAACATTGATCACCGCGCTTGATCAAGACGGGTTGGCGATTTCAGACTTGTATTAACTATAAGTCCCGTTTTCCTCACGATGCTTTCCTTCATTGATGTCAATAATATCATGTGGCGTGTGTGTGTGTGTGTCTTGGATACCTAAAAAAACATTTTCCCTAGTGCAAGCCAAGCCAATAAACCTCCCCAGCCACAACCACCCCTCTTTAGTTTTAATATCTAGGTACGTAAACACGGAAGTACAGTTAATGATATGCTTTGCCCAAGCGTGGGACGTTGCCCACATTGCGACAACATTTACTAACAAGCGATGCACCGCTCTGCCCACCCCCTCTTTAATTATAGCGCTTTATTGATCAGGGTACAAAACATGGTGCAGTGCCCGTAATTGTGGAGTTCTGTGCTCTTTTATATAGGGTGTAACGAGGGGAAAATAAATGAAAAAATTTGTAACAGTTTTCATAATCGTAGTAGAGAAGCTCCTTTAGTGAAGTGAGTTCCAAGCGAGGACTGAACCGGACACACACGGTTTCTGAGTTGAGAATTTGAAGTTGAGAACTTGTCAAATTCTACTTAAGCATTACTTAAGGTGATCCCTTCAATATAGCCCTCGAAGGTCACAATTTATAACGTTTTATGCAAATAAATTTTGAATTTCGCGAGCTTTTACAAAAAGTGTAGTTTGACAAATTCTCAACTTGAAATTAGGCTCTTACAGACCGGCGCGACGACACCGGTAGAACAAATTCTATGAAAATTTAATGGAAATTGTTCTACCGGTGTCGCGTCGCGCATCAAGTAGCGCCAGTATGGTGGCCTTAGGTGTTCATTTTCGTTCAAGACGAATTGCTGTGTTCCATACTGATGGGTAAATAAATATATCTTTCACATTGTCTGTGAAAGATAGAAATAAATAAAATACATTCGATTAACGATACGTCTCAAGCCCCTCAGTGTTGTTGGTGTCCATTCATTTCGCTTATGTACCATTTTCCAACATGTAGAGCGTTCAGTTTTCAAAACTAATCATTAAATTAGTAACATGCTCATTATTCAATTTGTTTTGTTTGTCTAGATTAGTCGTCTGTTTCCGAAGTCACCTTAAACATCCCCCGGTTCGGTTCCGTTCTCTGACAGACTCTTACTACATTTTTCAGACACCTACGGCTTGTAATTAATCAAAGTAGGCACACAGTTCAGCCTCGTTTTTAACTTTTTAACCGACTTCCAAAAAGGAGGAGGTTATTTGTTCGACTGAATGTTTTTTTTTTTTTTTTAATGTTTGTTCACCTATATCTCCGTCAATTATGAACCGATTTCGAAAATTATTTTTGTGTTTGAAAGGGTATGCTCCCGAGGTGGTCCCATTGCCACCAAATCAGAATCTGATGAGGGGATCTCATGGAAATAAAGGGAAACCCTCGAATTTTATAGGCAAACCTATAGCGATTTGGGTATTTTTATAGTAACTCGTGCATTTGCTCCCGAAAATCACCATTTGGTGAAGTGGAACTGATGATGGAGACCACAGATGGCCACCGGAACAACATAATAATAAGTATTTAACAGGTTGCGATTCGATTAGGTACTTTAATACGGTTGCTAAGCAATTTATGCTCGTCACAATGCATATGGTGAGTGGCAGTTCTCCTGGTTCTTACCAGGAGAACTCCTCAACAATTAACGTCCCAGCATCGGGAAAAGCAATATTTTGTAAAAGGTGATGAGCAGTTGACTTAAGGCTATTGTAACTTAGATAAATTAAAAACTGACACACTATAAAAGTGAAAAACAAAAAACTTTTTTTTTTTAAATAACCGACTTCCAAAAAAGTACTACAAAGTGAAAAATAACTTTAATTTCGGAAGTCGGTGGCAAAAAACTAAAATACAGATCCAAAGACACCGACTTCACACTAAAGTTATTTTTCACTTTGTAGTGCTTTTTTGGAAGTCGGTTATTTTTTTTTTTAAGTTTTTTTTATCAATAAATTATTCACTTCAGTTTTCTTATCTTATTTCTACTCAGTATCATGTATAATATTTATACATAATTATAATGAAATCGTAGTGAAGTCAAATCTGTACATTGAATATTTTTGAAAAAAAGTAATTGCTACGAGGTCCGGGAACGATTCTAAAATGTCTAATGACGAAAATATGGTTTTTATATGTTTTGTCTGTTTATGTTGGTCTGTTGTCTGTAATTCTGAATGTATGTTCCAGCATCACGCAAATACTACCGAATAGATTTTGTTCAAATTTTTTATAGATTTTTCCTATATGTCTGGTCAGTCTATAAACTATAAACTATCACGCTATTTGCTATGAGGGATGAACAATATTGCAATTTGTTTATATTCTTCTCTATATTACCGCAAATTGTATAAAGACGAGCCAAAAGGGATTGCAGACAGTTACAGATCAGTCAGAGAATCATGAATTCATGAGATATACAAGGCGGATTTTTGAGATGGGGCAATAAGAGCTGGTACCTTAACCGTTGTGGCTACAAGAAATCGGTCTTAGGAGACTGTGCTTTTTGAAAATTTTTGATCTGCATTCACAGATCTTGAAAAAAGTGCACAGTCAGCAAGAAAATTGTCAATTTTGACAAACATTTTTTTTGATGCTAATGGATCCTGTTTCTTATAAGGATCAAAAAACTCTAGCGGAGTGCCCTCCAACTGAGGTTTGAGTAATGAAAAGTCAGAAATCGCAAAAACTTGCCATCGAATTCGTAGGAAATGACACTGAGATAAGACAGAACACAATATACCAATTATTCAATTACTTCACTGGGCGGAATAGGGAGCGAATATAGCAGATAGTTGGTGGTTTAACCTTTAAGTGATTTCATGCCGCTATACCTTTTAATATAACCAAGCAGTCAATATTGACATAATATATGAACAGTTATTTTAGTCAACTTTCAACAAAACAAATAGCTAACGATTCGACGGCTGCTTTGCGAACCAAGTTCGATTCCCAACAAGTGATGTCTTTTGTGCTTCTTTTTTTTACATGTTGTTTTTTTTTTCATTTATCAGCCGAAAGACGTCCACTGCTGGACATAGGCCTCCCCCAAAAAGGGGGGCGATTTGCCATTTTGTTTTACTATTATATTATTATTCGTAGAACACAGAAAAATATCAAGTTTAGGCCTCTTCTGTCATCTATGGTTTTAATAAAAACAAATGTCTATGGTTAGGCGGCTGTTAACGAGAAATCCCGTATCCGTTTACAATGTAAGTACTGTTATATTATTTTAGTGACAGCCGTTCATCAGGAATAATCTGTAAGAATACATCATCAGTGTTGTGGCATTAGGTATAGTATTATGCAGGATCACAAGCGTTCATTAGTTCACTAAAAACGAAAAACTTCGCAAGCAATGGGAAATTGCTACTGAAAGCTGCGGAGTCAACCTCAGGACAAGCTGCTACTCCGCGTCACCAGTCCTGACTCTCTTCATATTTTGGCAGCCGGAGAAAAACTAAAAACGTACTATACACTATACAGTGAAGTTTTATAAAAACTGGCCAAGTGCGTGTCGGACCACGCACAATGAAGAGATCCGTAGTTGGCATGAATTTATCCCAAAAACAAACTTAACATTGTAACTGAAACACATGTTGTCTCATACATCGATATACGTCGCGGTCAATTCTCCAACTGTAAATGTAAGTTGGTCGACTATTACTCGTTATTTTGTAAAGCCTACTTAGCTGTGATAGTTTTCCTTTTAATTTCGTTATATGATTTTTTTCACGTATCCAAATACGACCATTTAGCTGACCGACACGTACACTTGACTCTAACAAAAATCAGCTCTTTAATGCTTAATATTACGCAAACGGATCCCTGAATAAAAAATGGTTTTGACAACCCTGCAATATTTTGAACAGCCTAACCAATGATACCCCACGCTATGAGATAGACGAGAAAAAAAAATATCATCCCTCTTGACGTACAAGGGAGATACACTTACGATTTTATTTTACTTTTTCGCACTTTTTCGGCGATTAATACGTATACCCATGCCAAATTACAGCTTCCTAGTACTAAGAGTCTGAGCTAAGCTGTGGACAGACGGAGGGACATGGCGAAACTACATATAAGGGTTCTTTGTTGAATTATACGGAACCTTAAAAATGTGGCTGTTATTTTTGTATATCGTGGTGGGCAGAAGCTAGTTTATACTCGTAAATGAGTTTTAATAAATGCACCAAATATTACTGTACTACAAACCCGCTACTGCTACTATCAACTCTCAAACTCCACTATCAAAACTCATCCAGTTTGCTACTCCCGCCTGCATTATAATGTAATGAATAGGTAATTTACCTTCTACAACATATCTTAACTAAAAAAGGATTTATCTCAAAGCTATCCTTGATGTCAGATAAACAAGTTTTTTATTCATATGACAATCACGTCGCATCTCTATGAGGAAAAAAGTTAAAAGTATAGTGTATCACATAATGCACTCTGTTACGTCACCACATTAGCACTCCGAGATCCGATATCAACATTAATACAACAATGAATGAAAAAAAAGCATCAAAAGATGTCCTCTACATCACGCAACTGACAAATTTCAGACAACAATGAATGATATAAGGGTTAAATGGATAAAGACTGGCAACATTAACTTTGCTATGCAAAAATCTAACAAAAATATAAAACATGCTAAAAACAACCTTAGTTCGTCGTAATAAGGTTAAGCCAAAGGTGTGACGTAAAACGTAGGGTAAGAACTCCAGTTGTCGATACGTAAAGGGCTATAGAAAGGCGGTGCGTTTGATGGCGTGTCGGATGTCTCAATCGAAGGCTTTTGCTGCGCCCGCGCCGCGCCGCACTCCCACGTACGGGGGTATTCTGTTTGTGAGCTTTTGTTCAGTGTGATGATGTCTTCCTTGGTGGAATTTTTGTGGTGATATTTAAGGAAAATAAAGCACGTACGTAAAGTATTAATGTAATTATGGGATGAATTAAATTGGTCAAGCTACAAGAACTATGGTATAGAAATAAATTATTAATTAAATGTTTTGGTTATAATTTTAACCACAAAAGACTAGTTATTACTTTAATATTTAGAAGTAGGTTTATGCCTCTTAATTTATTTATCTACGAGTACGACCATACTGTTTTGTTGATCGTGAAAATGTCTCATAGAAAAGTATATACCTAGACATAGGAAAACATTTATGATTACATATGAATCAGAAAACAATTACTTTTAAAATATATCCCAGACTTAAATATTTTGTTTTTAAACTTAAGTAACGAATCAAAACCATTTTATATTCATTCAAAATACAGAATAACACCTTACCTGCATCTAAACCATGTTTGTATAACAACATAACACATGTTAGAGACACGGCTCTTTTAAATATCCTCGAAGAATAATTGCTAACAATAAATCAGGGATGAGCGTTGACAGGGTTAATGCGGTGACGACAATAATTGTACCCTTTACCCTACTCGATCCACCACAAGCTAATTAAAACTCTATAACTTAGTAAACAAGATTCGTATTTGTTTAATATTTTTGCTGGTGTATAAGACGTTATGCATTAAATATCAGTATCAGGGTATTGTTTCTACAATACGGATGCTTTTTTATGTCCTAATATGTCGGTCTTTTGTGTGTTAAGAAATAATGTGACTTATACCTTAAATAGTCTGAAATAAAGGGTCTTTGTCGGACTGCCGATGTCGCCGCTATGAAGAAAATGTTGAAATCATCATTAGTTGCCATGTTCTGATTGACAACAGTATACAAACAAGGAATTAACTACTTTGTGGGTTTAAAAAACTCCTGTATCTTCTTGTTTTGATCTTTGAATAAAAAGAAAACTTGAAAAGAAAACTGCGTACTTTTGATAAGTCGACTACTGATTATGTGTCGTCTGTTAAAAACTGAAAATATATTTCAAATATTCCATTGCAAAATTGCTCAATAAGGGATCACTTTTCCCATGGCTGATATTATGCCCAAACTATCGTCTTTAACATCATAGAGTGGGGAAATCCATTCTAGGTACCGAAGTACATAGTAAGACCCACACTTGAGGAGCGGTCACGGCGCGACGCGATTCTGGTAAAACAATTTCCATTAAGTTTTTCTAGCGTAGGCACCAGTCTCCTACAATATATACTTACCTGACTTAGGACTTGTGTATCATTGTCGAATCTGACCAATGTAAAATAGCTTACCTATGTATATTGTGGTGAGAAAAATAATGTTGATTGATGGATTGATTGATTGATAGAAATTGTTCTACTTGAGTCGCGTCGCACCTGTCTGCGGGAGTCTTTACAGGAAGTTCTTGTGTAGGTACCCACAACAGTAAAAACATACCATTTATGATCCCACTTCATAATTATAAGCAAATTATACCACATAGGGACCACAATACCACTTAACGGTTTGGTCTCTTAGACCGCAACACTTAACCCCCTCACAACTCGAGCCACATTGTAGCATTTAACCCTTCCACTGCTCATAATCCCTCTCGACGCGACCATTAAACCGGAAAACGCAAATTATACAACAAAGACGTAACACATCTGCGCCCGCGCATCCAATGTCGATCCTTGAAGAAATTGTACGCTGTGCAGGACACGCGATTTGAACCTTATGTGAAAGGGTTAAGGAGTATCGAGTTAAGTGGATTTATTATTGATATAAGATATGTTTAATAAGTGCAAGGATGCAACGGTGCGGATAAATCCCGGTTCAGTTTCGTAGTGGAGCCACACGTTATGCAAGATCATTTTTAGTAAAAACTTGACACGCAATTTTTTCAGAACGCCAGGTAAGTAACCTTACTTAATTAAAGGACTTTTTTATTGAGTTTTCATGCTCCTCCGTGTAGTAAATGAACTGAGCATGAAAGAGGAATATTTTTTTTTCAAACGAACTGAAAACAAATCCCGTATGTTTTAATATTTTCGCGTCAGTCTCAATCTCTCAAAAATACTTGTAATACCCCAAAATGTTTGACAACTTTTTGACAATAATTGTCGTCGAGATGAAATTGGGACTAGATTTTGAGCGTTTTAATTAAAGGAATTGGCCTTCAAATGTGATGGCGACGCTGTCGGGATCGAAAAAAATAATTCACATAGTGTGAACTATGTTCTGACCTTACGTAGCGCCAAATCCCTTTCAAAATGGGATTGTTTTAATATTAATTGGGAACTGAACGAATAAGAAGAAATAAACGGATGTCCTAATAACCGCTTAAGCGACGTCACCCTAGAATTATTGCAACAAGCGATTGTCTAAGTCGACGGCCGCGCATGTACACGCACGACGCACCTACTCGTATAAGAGAATCTGACTCAGATGAAAAACATACGCCACTCAACACGCTCTATTAAATAAACCCCTTTTACTCAACTAAAACTTATTAAAAACTCCTTTATAAAATTTAAAAACCCTCCACCTTATATTTCTAAGCACTATGAATATCAGGATTAAAATGTAGATATTGTTACAACAATGTAGTATTTTTGAAAAGGTTGTCTTTTTTGTCTTCTCTTTTTGAAATTAATATTATCGTCTTTTTTCGCTACATTAGCTTTGTAGGGTTAAAATAAATGTTTTGGGTAATCGGATTTTTTAAAGTGGTACTTTAGGGTTAAAAAAGTTTGGGTTTAACGGGATCAGGACAAGTAATCTTACCCTTTTTGCAAAAAAAAGTATATTGTAAAGGACGAATAAGCATCTGTGTTGGTGCTAGGTATAAGTTTTGTTTAAAAATAAATACAGATAGTGAAAGGAATTTATGTTTTTAAAGCGATTTAAATAATGTGATTCCTGAAATCACTTATATTACAATAGAGTCAAAAGTTGATATTTGAGTGAGTTGTATAGAGTCAAACTGATACCTCGGCCTCATCAGGGTCGCCTGAAATCAAAAAGCCGAGTATCTGAAACTTTACTTATGAAGTTATGACATCTATCTTCTATATATCTATAAAATATAAATAAAAATTAAATGCTGTTGACTGATTTGTATATTTTGTTTTGAAACGTTCTCAAGTTCGAATTAGGTTCATATGGAAAGAAAAGTTGGAAAAACTTCCTGGAAAATATTCAAATTCGGGAAAAACTGAACGTCCTTTTTCTATGGATTTTATTTTTAGATTTTTGTATGAACTCAAGACTCAAGTCAGACCTCACGGCTCAAGGACCTGACAACGTGTGTCGGGTCAGCTAGTTATTTATAAAATAAATAATCCTAAGTCTCTAGCAAAGCCATCCAGCTAAAGAAAGTTGTCGCCATTGTAAAGAATAACAATAAAAGTTATAAAGTGTTATTAGTACTTAAAGTACCGTATCGGAACACCATAAAGCGATCTATCTAAAATATGATATCGGAATGATGACGGGCCCATGTTTGTATATCGATTAATTAATAAATCGAATACCGATTCGAGAGATGCATCGATACATGCCGCCTCTAATTGAGTCAGCCGGCACAAGAGATAATAAAATATACCGACAACTTATTGTGCCATCCTTGAAATTCGAGCCGTTTGAATTTCAACCTTATTATTTGGTCCCCTAAGAGTTACTTTCGTTAATATTGTCAGCAAAAATAGGGTTGGCAATTTAATAAAAAAAGAAAAAGCACTCACTAAATGCCGAGCATTTACCTGTCATATTATTAAAAAAGTTCTAGATAGATAGTGTATGGGAATCGATACGTTTTTGATTAATGGACGGTAAACTAGATTATGTTGTTGAAAAGCATTCATGTTGATGGATCGTGGGGTTTTTGCGATACATTAAAGATTCGGTGCGGTAAAAAATATGGAGATGTGACGGATTAGATATAGTAGATGAACTAGGGAATGCGATTTAGCTATCAAGTTGTATTGTGACTTTAGTTCAAGTTAAGTTTAACATATTGTATTGTAAACGTAGTTCCAAGTAGAACTAGGAACTCGTTTAACATTTAGTAAGAAAGCACTTATTTTTTCCTCGGAATACCACAATTTTCTATAAGTTCTGACTAAAATACTCAATTCACTTGATATTTCTGTAAAAACTAAATTCACACAAAATCCCGCAGTGCAACTTGATAACCGCACTTTGATATTTTCAGGGTATAATTTCTTAACAAAAACACAAAGATCACCGTGCAAAAACTATTAGCTTCAACATTTACACAAATAGCTAATAAATCTGTAACCGTACACCACGCGCGGGGTTAAAAAGACCCACACAATGTAACTTTGGCGAATTAGCTTCACCCGTTCCCACCTGTCCCCGCTTCTCACAGGAACGCCTACATACTGGCGATATTCGGCACTTTTGACACACCATTGCAGAAACACGATACGGATCCACATAATGCAGTCAATCCGCAAACCTTTGATGTTAAAGCAATAAGGCTTGTCGCGAAAAAATCTGTTTTGTTACTTCTATTTAGTATTTTGTTTCATTTTTCCATGTTAGCCTGGGAAATATCGGTGTATCAGCTGTTTGAGGCCCGCATGTGACATAGGAACTTACTAACACAAGAACACCGATAAGGTTTTTATGTGTATAGGGTTACAAGTAAACGCTTGCTTTGTCTCAAAAATATGAGTTGAATCCTGATTAAATCACCATTTGGATTAATTAGCGCCAGTTATTTCCTGTTCTGTCTGTTCCAACTAGATATCTTGAATCCACTTAACTTAACCGATGGATTTAATAGTATACTTGTTTGTGGTGCGAAGATTGTTACATCGTCGTCGTGTATTCTAATGTCGGGCTCAGCTGTGTAGAAGTGTAATCAACCTCTCCTAAAGAGATCTGCCGACAACACTATTTACTTTCTAAGGGTTAACACGCGAACACTTGTTTCTCACAAACTACCTGCAATTCCAACAAAACTCGCATCATTCCGTTTTATTATTCCACAATTGAACACTAAAAGGCGAGAGAGGAGCCGAAAGCTAATACACGCGGTCTTTATTATGGCCTGAGCTGATTTAAAGGAGGCTTTGTACTGCGCAGGCGTCGGGTTACGCCCGTCTTTAGTTTCGCGATACAACGCTTGGATTAAATATTGCAGCGGAGGTGTTAACTGGGGTAACCCTATACTGGGTTATTTGCGCCGGCGGGCAGCAGTGGAGGGTCAAGTCGGGGCTAATGTTTGGGGAATCT
Organism: Tiliacea aurago; assembly: GCA_948098905.1. Taxonomy (NCBI): domain Eukaryota; kingdom Metazoa; phylum Arthropoda; class Insecta; order Lepidoptera; family Noctuidae; genus Tiliacea; species Tiliacea aurago. The sequence continues at coordinate 968,099 of OX402583.1, read as the reverse complement.
TGTTTTAAGAAGGAAGTGAATGGGTTATAAGTTTTCTGATGACTGTCGATGTTTCGAATATGCTTAGTCGTATCGTATCCTACCCGGATGTCTAATTTATGTTTCGAGATTAAAATATTTTTCATCTACATTATCATCTATTGTTTTAAAAATATTAATTAAATTAAAACACACCTATTCAAGTAATTTGATCCCCTGAGAATTTTCTTTACAAATATCAGGAAACAACGATCACTGATACCACGTCGTTTTTAATTTTAAGGATTAAAACCTTTGAGTATTCCGACTTTGTGACTCACGTTCAGATTAAAATTAAGACGGTCGGGAGGGTCAGTTTAATCGAATTTTGATGCGGAACCAGTGAGGTGTGGTGGAGATTAGCCTGGCTCTCTGGCGGCCCCTCTGAACAATAATACAGTTTCCATGTCCACTCCCGCGCATGGAGTGTGCTATGATTTATTAATCTATGTTTAAACGATTTTGGTGTGGTTTCTCTGGAGATGTAAGTACTAACACTCGTTTCTACTTCGTTATATTAACCAAATGGATGTTATGGGTCTGAAATAAAATAATTATATTTAAGTTCGTGTAGGTACTCTTCAGTTACTTGGTTTTTACTTCACAAAAATACTACAACGTAAAATGTTGGTTTTGCTAAATCCTTAAGCAATAATTGGATGTGGTGAAGTGTCGACGTTTCCATATATAATTTCCTTGCAGATTGGTAACTTTTAGGGTTCCGTACCTCAAAAGAAAAAAATGGCACATTTTGTGTGTGTCTGTCTGTCATCTGCCACAGCCGATTAGCTCCGAATCTACTGGACCAATTCCGCCTTATTACAAAACAAGATTTATATTTTGACATGGCTTAAACCATGGAGCCAGTTTTTGTAATAAGAACGTAACAGTGATTGAAATACCGTTTTTTATACAAAACTGATAACTTAGTTCGGTACTAAGTTGTCAGTTTTGTGTTTAGGAACTGTACCATAGTCGGAATAAAGTGCGAAACTCAATAATGGCTCCATGTTTTAAACTTGGGTCTGAAGATAAACCTTGTTTTGTAATGGAGGTTAATGTTTAAATTTGGTACACATATGAATTTCTATGACCCAAACACGTACGTGTAACGTAAATAAATGAATGTTGAATATGAGCGTCACTATTGGGGGCCAAATTAGAAAAATAAAAATAAAGTTTAGTGAACTGTATCGAACGAGTGATGTGCGACATATCAAATGAAAGGGCTTGTTGCGCAAGTTTGTTTTTTTATAATTTTTAAATTAATAGTTTTAAAGTTATTTAAGAAAATTGATGAAAATTGACCATTCCCCTTCACTGCAAACGTACCGAGCCTAAAGTTTTGAAAAAAATACAGAAAATTGTTCTTTACTTAAAGATTAAAGGTAAACCTATAAAGGCTTCTACATACCGGGGCGACTTGTCGCGCGACGCGACGCGACACAAAGACACCGCTCGTCCCGCGACGCGCGCGGCCTCTGTGCCGCGTCGCGCTGGTATGTAGAAGCCTTGAGTCTATGGCGTTACAATAACATGTATAGATTGAATGAATAGATTGTACGCACAATATTTAGAGATTTACTCTAAATATTGTGCGTACAATCTATTAATTTGCAGTTGGAATGTATGGGAGAACATGTTTTTCCACTGCAATGTCAAATTTGTTCTTGAGATAAAAAAAATTGTAGATAACATACCTACTCTTTGTACGGAACCCTCACCAAGCGAGTTCAGCTCGCACTTTTCTGTTTCTTATTCCTATGAACGACGATTTTTGTACTGCATTCAAAACTCAAACTCAAACTCAAAGCATTTATTTCAATTAAACCATTGACAGGCACTTTTGAATTGTCAAGAAGTCGGTCAGTTACAAATATGAAGCTAGTTGCCCATTCCAAATAGTAGGTTCCTATGGAGAAGAACGGGCAAGAAACTCCACGGACACTCTTTTAAATTAAAATATTGGTACAAAATATTGGTTACATCATTCATATTGAAGTTAAACATGTGAGAACGATGCAATACGTCAAAAGCGTCCGTGATAAAAAGATAACAATTCAAAACTAAAATAATTAAAAATAAGCCGTGGCAGCTAAGAGATGACCAGTCCCAACTGACAGCGCCCGTTCACGAACATGACGCATGGATCAGCACCATTCAGCTCAACCATTTTGAAGGGAGCTAAATGATCCAACACACACGCCACCATCAGCGAGACATCTGAGTGAGCAAGCATACTCTCAGCCGCCATTCATTTGTCTGTCACTACATGGTTACTACACACTAGGCTGACACAAAATCCTGCACTCTAATCCTCTACCCATACTGTAGTCGTGTGAGACATCAAGTGACACTCCTGCGCATTCACACAGACACCGTGGTGACTCTACTGCCCAACATGACTTGACATGAGATCTGAACTTATTTACTACGACATTATAGCAGAAGAATTTTTTTTTTTAACTTTACCTCACTCTAGGAATTTCTCCTGTATTGTGGGTGCGTTTACAAACATTTAAATTCACATACACAAACAGCCAGACCCGGAACAACTACTTTTAGGTCATACAAATATTTGTCCCGTGCGGGAATCGAACCCGCGACTCGCAGCGCAGCAGTCAATCACTTAACCACTGCGCCACCCGTGCCAAATTAATTCTTAAGGCGATGATAATCGACTTTTAATGATTTTATACTGAAGATCACGTCTAAACGAGTATTGTTATGATTTGAAAAAAAATATATGTTAAATTAGAGCATTTTTTCAATAATTTAATTTGTGAATATTTTAGATTATGTTTATATTACATAGTGAAATTAATTTGTAAAGTTATGTCTAACGCGGATAAAAAACTGAGAATGGCGTAAATTCTACCAAGCGTATTTTTCAGAAACCTTCACCAATTTAAAGGTAATTTAATTATTGATATTTTAGTATACGCGTTTTTTTAATACCTTTTGTTTTGTGTATAATAAATTAATAATGCGTCAAATTGGGGACAGCGCTCCTTGAAGGGCGAGTCCTATTACTGGGCTGAACGTACGACGCGATGCGTGAGCTCAGTACAGAACACGTGAGCTAACCACTCAAGGTCACTGGCATATATCTGGGTCTTAATAAATTATCCATATCAACAAAAGCATTGGAATGGATGCGAAGGTTTTGCCGTTGTAAAATAGAGCTACCATCGTGATGGTGAAATGTTTCTCCGCTAAAATGCTCCGATAGCCATGAATCATGAATCTTGCCGCCAACTTGGACGGTCTCATGCGTCTGTAATTACTGTAAAAACTAGGTTAAAATACCCTTTTAATTAAACCACCGTTTAAATTCTGAACACAAAGGTCTTGTCTCTTGAGTTGAACTTGCTCAGTTTATGAGCATTTATGTTCCTAATTTTAGATTGGAAGTTTAAACAGTAAATAAATGAAATATTTTGATATTTTTTTTGTAATTTTATTGTCATTAAATAAATAAATAAGAAACTACTAGAATAGTAGGAAAGATACTAGTTTTAAGGTTAAATTACAGTAGTAAAGTGGACCCAGGAATTTTCCGGTAAATCGCTGGAACTTTTTTACTCAGAACCTTGAATATTAAGAAAATGCAAATGTATTTGTTTTGCAAATCTTTCTTTAAAATGAACGTGAACCTCATTCCTGTCCTGCATTCCGCCACAGCCACGCTCTTCTATTTTATCTGCGGTCACTTTCAGAATAAACAGAAAAAAAACTAGCCAAACATTACTTTTTAGTCTGTGTCGCTGTCACATGATTGGTTTTACTCGTGCCGGTCGCCAGATGCCGCTGCCTTTGAACTTACCGCCTCCTCACAGCACGATGAACCATTTCAGACTTTACATCATGAGGAATAAGATTTAAATTCTCTCGTTCATTAAATAAAGAAGGCATTTAATATCTTTATTAATGTGGTCGAGCTCAGATGATCAATGATAACTAATTATTAGAAACATTTCGTGGACCGTATGACGTATTTGCTGAAATTTTAACACGAAATTCAACCCTATTTTTCAGTTCATAAGGTTTAGTTTTCTGGATAGGTCATTGGCAAAAGATAATCTTTAGATATTGTATTTAGTTATCGGTGAAATGCTTACCTGTGGCAGAGTTAAGAAGAGATTAGAAAGGCTACCTATGTTTCAAAATCTAAAAAAAGTTATTTTTGTTGTTATTCTGTTTTTCTTGAAAACAAAAGGAATAAAAACTACAATACTTATAATATATACTGCATTTTTACTGTAAATACTGATGTAATCCTTTGTACTTACTGAGTCTATAATACTATTATAATATTTAAGTAAGAGACAAGCAGCTTAGCATTGCTTTCGCCGGAGATGTCATCATTTCTTATTCTTGTAACTATCACTCTAATGTTTACCGTTATTTCGAATTAAGGTTAGTTCAAACCTGCATTTCAAACCGTACAACCGTATGCTTGCAGATTTCAGACACTTTCAGCCGTGTCAATTACCGTATAACAAAACAAAATGCAAAACGTGCAAACCAACGACCTAACCAGATCCAACGATGAAATTCTTGAACGATGAAATCAACGACGAGAAACCTGCACTCTTGAGCAATTATAAGGTAGGTAGGTCCTGAATGTTCAGCTCATCCTATTACCAAATAAGCACCGTTTCCTACTATTAGAAAACGGTGCTCTGTATAAGTTTAAGTACATTTTTTGCTGAACTTTAGTAATAAAAATATAAGTGCGTGGTACTGAGAAGGCGGACCGATGACCTTGTGAAGGCCGCAGGATTCCACTGGATGCGGGAAACACAGAACCGGTTGAACTGGCGGTGCTTGGGGTCGGCCTATGTCCAGCAGTGGACGTCTTTTGGCTGTGATGATGACTGGGGTGGATTGTTAATGTAGATGGTAGTACTCTAGGGAAAGTCGTCTCTATTCCTAACTCTGTGTCAGCAGATAGCATCGTATTTGTGTAAGTACAGCTAATAGCTAGATCATCTCGTCTGCAGCTAATGGAATTAGCTTTGTTGGTTTTGTGTCCCACTGATCAACGGACGATGTATTGTTATTGTGCGAGGTTCTCACTCTTTTGTCTACGAATGTAGCATGTTCTAAGTAATGCTCACATTCTGCCGCCAAGCAACGTTACTGCACTGTGGGTTGGTTTCAGGAGTATGGAGGTCGCGGTGTAATCACAGACATATGTGACATGTCAGCTTTGTGTCCGGCAACGCATGCATAATGCCTCTGGTACAGCAGATTTCCTCAGGCGGTGGTGACCACTTAAGATAAGGTTGGTTGTTGGTTTTTTTGCCATCTTATAAAATTAAAATTCTCTCATTTACAATTTAGCGAATTTTAACGAGTGAAGAGCTATAAGTAGATACTCGTACTTCCACCTTTCTGTAACATATCCCACACAACGGCCGCCTCGTTGTCTGGCTAATCTTTGTGCTATATTTTACCGGCAGTGGCAAAACGAATGTGAAATACCTACTTACCTACTTCAATGATTACCACATCCAAATCATACCCTACAATCCATTGCCAACCACGAGACTCCTCGGTCAATTTACACACAATAGTCTAATCATGCGCATAAAAGAGCCTCCAGTAGGCTGACCGCGATATAAATGCAATAAACAGTACTGCTCATTACTAATTAACAAACATTCTGGTATCTCTGTTAGCAACGGACGGGTTGCCAAACATGTCCGCTTATGGTGGGATTGGCCTGCTTACTGTTAAAGCGACAACTCAGGCTTTATGCACTGATAAGAAATGTTGAAAGTGCCATGCAGCGCTAAATCCTATAAGGAAGACGTTCATGGATTGGCATATGTTTGCAGGACCAGTGGAGAGAGATCATGATGTGCAAAGACAAACAAATTAGATGACATTAAGTAATGATTAAGTAGATTTTTTCCTTTTTAGTCAAGTCAAAATATTTAATTTCACATAAGCCTACATGGGCACTTATGAAATACGTCAGAAGCTGCACGGTTCCAATTGGTCGTTTCCTATGGAGAAGAGCCGACAAGAAACTCCACGGTTTCTTTAAAAAAATAATGACTTTTACAATGTTTTCAAATTACAGTGTTATTGGGAGGACAGTGTAGGTCAACAAGTACCAGCACCCTAATTGCGTAACACACTTTGAATCACAATCGGAATGACTTTGAAGTATATTGCTAAGCCATTGCTTCATATGTTCGAAAAAGTTGTCTGCTCAACAACGTTAATAACGCAATGAATGTTGTTGAACTGTCAAATTGAAACCGATTCCTACTGATATTGTGTTACGCAATACGCCCGCGGGTACTCGTACTAAACAAAATAGAAAATGGTCTACAAATCTACAGTTTATTAGCCTACAACGTTCTCACATTCACAAAATATAAAATAAATAATCTATTTAAAATATCAATCAAATGCTAAAAGTAAAAATCCAAACCAAATGTTATGATAACCATTGCAACTACCTATATCAAATGTCAATTAATGTCCTGTCTACAAAATCCAACACTAAATTAAAATTGCAGATAAAAAATAATGAAAAGATTATGTCAAGACCCTATGTAAAAAATAAAATTAAACATCGTAATTTGGGAGCAGATAATAGACATTTACATAGTTTTGCCGCCACACGTGCAGAAGGAATTAATGCCAAACTTCCTTGTCTTCAACGTAGTCTTTAATCTTATAATGTGTTTTTTTGATTAGGACACGTTTGATGTGGGTTTTGAATTTTCCATCGCTAAGTTCTGTAACCAACTTTGGCAATTTGTTATAAAAGCGGATACTGTTTAAAAGAAATGACTTGCTTGTTTTAGTTATTTATCTAAATTTGGGTATCATAATTTCATGTTTACTACGTGTATTTATATTATGGAAATCGCTTCTTATTTTGAAAGATAAAGATTATTTTATTTTATTTTGCAATTATGGGTATATACAGAGAACAGAGACATAAAGAGAAGGCAGGCGGAATTGAACCTTGAGGCACGCTTGAGGCCGTCGCCCCGTTAACGTTTACGTTTTGCTGCCTGTTTGATAGATAGGAAAGAACAAGATCAGCAGCTTGTCCCCGAATTCCGTGGTGGTGTAATTTACAGATCCGTGTATTGTGGTCTACACAGTCAAACGCTTTAGAGAGGTCACAGAAAATCCCAATTGCATCCTGGGACTTTTCCTAGTAGTTTACTTCAGCGTTTTCCTGAAGTTGATCAAACCAGCTTTTAGACTGAGAGCTCGAAAAAAAGTATTGCTGAAAGTATTTCAAATCAAGTCAAATCAAAAATATTTTTATTTCAAATAAGCCTACATGGGCACTTATGAAACGTCAGAAGCTAGGTGCACGGTTCCAATTGGTCGGCTCCTATGGAGAAGAACCGGCAAGAAACTCCACGGTCACTCTTTAAAAAAAATAAAATTGGCTTTTACAATGTTTTCAAATTACAGTGTTAATAGGTATGAGAGGACAGCGTAGGCCCATCAAAAGTACCAGGTACTTAACAAAATAGAAAATGGTCTACAGATCTACAGTCTAATAAGCCTACAACGTCCTCACATTGACAAAAAAAAACAATATAAAATATGATTAAAATAATAAAAGTTAGAACCTTGCTGAAATTTAATTGTAGGTATAATAATGTCAAATAAGAAAAACAATATGTCAGTGAAGTTTGTAAAAAAAGATCAAATTAAATTAAAAAATAACTTCGTAATTTGGGAGCTGTTAATAGACATTTACATAGTTTTGCCGTTAATGAGGTACCAGGGAAGTCACATGTACAGAAGGAATTAATGCCAAACTTCCTTGTCTTCAACGTAGTCCTTAATCTTACAATATGCTTTTTTGATAAGGGCACGTTTAATGTGCGTTTTGAATTTTCCATCACTAAGTTCTGTAACCGATTGTGGCAACTTGTTATAAAAGCGGATACTGTTTACAACAAATGACTTGCTTGTTTTAGTTAATCTTTTGGGTATCACAATTTCATATTTACTACGTGTATTTATATTATGGAAATCACTTCTTATTTTGAAAAGTCCTAAGTTTTTGCGAACATATAAAATACTTTCTAAGATATAAAGAGAAGGCAGAGTTAGTACATCAATTTCTTTGAATTTGTTTCTAAGGGACTCACGAGGACCCATTCCATAGATCGCGCGGATTGTCCTCTTTTGTAAAATGAAAATTGAATCTACGTCGGCTGCCGATCCCTACAGCAGGACGCCATAAGACATAATACTGTGGAAGTAAGCAAAGTACACTAACCTAGCTGTGGCTATATCTGTCAACTGCCTTATTTTTCTTACTGCATAAGCAGCTGAACTTAACACTTTTACTGTCCATGCATTACATGTAATGCACTGAAGACGTAGCCCTATACGTCCGTGCATGATATGTAATGCGTTTTTGAAAATTTTATGTAATGGTTATAGTGATATCCGAATGTAATGATTTAGTGATATCAGAATGTAATGATTTTTTGAAAATGATATTATGTAAGTAATGGTTATCTGAGAGTGATAGACGAAATTTCGCTATCGTAGAATTATTAAATAACCATATAAAACATTACAACTCAATATTATTATTGGACGTTTGGTGATAGAATTACCAATTACCCCGGGACAGTCAAAGTGTTAATCTACCTGAAAGAGCTCTAAAGTGGGCACCCCACTGCAATTTGGAATCTAGAGTAATTCCTAGAAATACAGTTTCCGTAATAGCATCTAGCTTCTTACCATCAAGTTTTAAATTAAGACCTACTTGGGGTACATTTGGTAATGAGAACTTAAGACATTTTGTTTTGTTCGCATTAAGTAAGATTTGAATGCACAACCCCATATGGGCAGTAAAAAAATAATTTACCTACTTAAAATAATTTAATTAAAATATGATTTCATTACACTTTTTAAATGGAAAATATTTAAAGATTTGGGCTCACCACTTGTTCGCACCTAATCAGAATCAAATAAAAAGACGCTCAAAATAGGGCTCATTAGTTTGACAAACTTTTGATCAGCGACTTTGCTATTGTCTCTATGCTCAGATGCCTCTTGTATTATTTGAATCTTACTTCAGGACGCTCTGAAGTAAGATTAAAATAATACTAGTGTAAGAGGTGCAGGTAACCTCCCAGATCAAATAAATTATAGCATCTTGGTGATCACTGCTCGTTCGTTCCCTGCCAAAATAAGATTCATTTGCACTGCTTTTGGACAAACTTCAGACTCATACCATAAACTATTACCTGTAGGGCAATCATTGAATGAGTCATTAGTCTTTATAGACACTGCATGGTTGTTGGAGGATATCTGACGTCTCCCAGCACTCGATCAGAGAAGTAATAGAAAAAATATTTCTTTAGCGCTGTATATTCTCTTTACAAAATGTTGAGCACGTTCTTTAACAAATTGAGAATGAATCGCGACCACCTTCGAAAAAGTGTTTTCAAAATTTCTGACTGCAGCTGCTTAAACCACTTTTGTTTTGCCAAGAGTATTTCAGCAAAACAAATACAGCTAAATCATTAATAAAGCTCCTTAACAAGACGTACTTTTTGCTCCAATTGAGTTGATGGCAATTCGTCGTGGATCTCTTAGTGTTTATTTATTAAAGCAATGTTATAAGTTTGGTATCAGAGCCAGTTTTTGCTGCTAACGACTCTGGAGCCGCTGACGCGCGTGATTGATTGGATTCGGCGCTTTCGTAGGGGTGCAGCACTTGAGGCAAGGTTTGGGAGCCTTCACTTTGGTTAAAGGGTTATTTTGTTCATGAAAAGAGTCAAATGTTTGTCACCGAGCGTGCATTCTAAGAGTTGGCAATGTTACAAATAGCTGTCAAATATTATATACTTGTTTTTTTCTATATTACTGAATGGAGATATGAAATATCGCCCTACAGTGCACTAAAATATTAATTGTGAATTGCAATATTAACACTGAATTAAATATTGTTACAGTTTTAGGTGTCAAAAGGTGTGAAAAGGTACCAAATGCTATTTTTATATCTAAAACTAAACATTCAAATAGTCAAATCAATCAGATATTAATGATTGGATTTCATAATCAATATTTTAGTGCACTATATAGCGATATTCTATATTTCCCACAGTTATATTGACAAATGAGGTGACAAGGCAACGGTGCAGTTTAAAAGAAGATGTAGTGACAAAGATTGAAAAGAGTATGCTTAGATGGTTTGGTCATGTGGAGAGGATGAGTGAAAGGCGACTAACTAAAGGTATTTATAAAGCAGAGGTGAGTGGAAACACCGGGAGGGACGCCCTAGAATGACATATAGTGACCAAATTGGTGATGTTCTTCAGAAAGGTCAGGTGCGTAGTACTCACAACCGGCGTGCGTGTATGACTAGATGTATGAACGTAGGCGAAGCAAAAGGAGTATGTAAGGAGCGTAGCAAGTGGCATTCTATAGTTTCTGCCTACCCCCATGGGAAGAAGGCGTGAGTTTATGTATGTGTGTATGTATGTATATTGACAAATTAATTAAAACAGGTGAGTATTCGACAGCTATTTACGACGTTGCCAACATTCAAAATGCATAGCCTTAAACAAGCCATATTGCATTCCATCCGTGAGTGTCACAGACGAATCTGATGAAACGAAAAAAATATGTGAGCTAATTATAATTTACAATAATTAATTTGACTTAATTATGACATTAGCTATTATGCAAATGACTAAGCATTTCTTGTCTCTCTCTCTCTCGCTTTCTCCCTGAATAGAGAGATCTCTTTCTTTCTTTTTCTGTCCACTACACAATACCGTAGCGTAAAGGCATCAACATAATTAACATGTCATAACGTTAATAAAGTTTATTTTTATGTAAATGTTGGCGAGTGTTGCGCACCCCTGCGGCGGCGACTACAAACGCTCTCCGATCCGTCAGCATTTTGACATCTTTTGATATGTACCGACAAATAATAACAAAATTATTATACACTAGTTGTTTGACCGCACTTCGCTCGTTAGCCCCGTGTTGTGCCATGATATTTGATTGAAATAATATTAAATATCTTAACAATACCAGCTGAGGTATATGTATTACCGCAAAGAGTAAGATCTGCAGAAAATTCATAAAAACGTAAGTTGCAGCAATTGTGCATAAGTCCAGAACCCTAGGACTAGAAGATTGGAAGACAATGTTATGTGTTACTTAACTTACAGGTTGAAGAGATAGGGTTTCAACTAATACCTGTATTGAAAAGTCAACTGTTTAGTTTATACCCTCAATCCAAGCAGATGAATAATGGACTTGACTTATCCTAAGTGCTTCAAACTGCCCTCCGCATACGATATAGAAATTGTATGACTCACAGACACACAAACCCTACAATAATCCATCATATCTCTTCACAATAATCTTTATGCTAATGTCAATACAAACTATAATTGGGTTACAAAGAATAATATCAGCTAACGGTCGCCAGTTCCAGTCCCGGGTCGTGCATAGCGTAGGAAATAAACGTCATTCAAATGTTTCTCCGGGTTTCAATCCTTTGGTATTCGCTTGGTCATCGTTTTTGACTGACAGGTTGTACGTTTGTGCTTGTCTGGTCGGAGCCATCTCGGAAACTACTGGGTTACTTTTGAGGAATTTGAGTAACTGCACCTCCCCTTTACTATGTCGGAAATTTGGTACATTATGAACTAGATATCGTTCTTGTGTGCTTGGTCGTGGCCTTTGTGCTAGTGATGTAGGTATTAGGATTATTGAATCATGTTGGGCTAAAAACGTAATTGTCAGGTTCTAAACAGCCTACGCGGTTGATGTGTTAGTACCTATCATTGCGGTTGCATGTATCAAGGCCCGAAAATAACCACTCGCAAAATTAATGCAATAAGTAATTATATTTTCAATTTCAGCAACCTAACAGTAATAATTATTTCTCCAATGAAAAGCCACATAAATCACAGAAGTTGCTTTCCAAATTGTTTTAGATATGTGATAAATACCAAAATCGTATAGAGAACTGCCCTGACGCGATATCGCGGTCGCGCCCGGAAGCGTGACGTGAAGTTTCATAGAAGTTGTGCTACTAGTGTCCCGTCGCGCCTGTCTGCGGGAGCCTTTATTCAAATGGCTTATAGAAAAATCATTCTATTCTGTGAATGAGTAACATTCACACTGACATCTTACTATTATAATTTGACAAATACTAGACATTCTTAATTTAATAACTATGACTAATGCGTCTATTCCCGTTGTCCCCGTACGCCGTGTCCCCATCCTACGGGGACAGTGGTACTTCAATTAAATATTTAAAAATACTTTCCGTTGTCCCCGTGGTTTGGTTTTACATTCAAAAATATGTTTCTGGAACTCGCCGGCCGCTGCCGCAGCACCGCTCGCTTCGCTCGCTCGGCTCGAGCGTTGTGTGGTCACAGTTCTAACCTAACCTAGCTGTTTCGATTTAAAAAACGTTTTCTTCGTACGTTATGGGGACAACGGGAAATAAATTTAATCACGTCCCGCTGTCCCCGTGACGGGGATATGGCATACGGGGACAACGGGAATACACTGACTAATGTACCAATTTTATTAGCTTCATTTATTTAATTGTTTTAGAAACTGCTAAAAAACTTGGTATTTAGTCGATTTGAATATGCCAAAACCGGCCAAGTGCGTGTCAGACCACGCACAATGAAGGGTTCCGTAGTTGGGATGAAACTAACTTCCCTCAACAAAAACTAACAAAAACTCCCTTCAAAATGGTTCCATGCGTCATGTTCGTGAACGGGCGCCATCAGTAGGGACTGGTCATCTCTTAGCGTCCATGGCTTATTTTAATTTAATTTTTAAATTGTTGTATTTTTTTTATTTTTATTAAGGACGCTTTTGACGTTTTGCATCGTTCTCACATGTATAATTTCAACATAAATGATGTAACCAATCTTCTCCTTAGTACCTACTTAATATGCTTTGGAATGGGCAACTAGCTTCATCATTTTGACTGCCCCAGCCCTTGACAATTCAAATGTGCCTGAAATTAGTTTTAGTTTGAGTTTTGAGTTTTAGGTTTTTATGGAAAGAAAAATGTGAAAAAATGCCCGGGGAAAAAAGAAAATACGTTAAAAATTTAAAGTGCTTTTTTCTATGGGATTTTTGTAAGACCATATTGAAATTTTTACAGGACAATGTCGGTCGAGTCAGCTAGTTATGTTGTGTGGGTAGGTACTTTTGTCAAGGTACTTTCGTGACAATATTCATAAAAAAATATTAATTAAAGTCTGTACCGTAGTTTATGAAAATAAGCAATTAATTCAAATGATCAGTGGTCAGCTTGCGGGGCGTGACCTAACGCTATTATAGTTATATTTATTTAACTGTGGCCCGCAGCGTACCGCCCGTCAAGTGTGGTGCCGGGCTAATTTAAACAGTAGTTGATTATGATTTTAATTAAACTTGTTAAAATACGTACTTAGAATTAGCAGAGCGACAATATCACATAATTATAACATAACTCCAGCAAAAGAAAAAATATATCTTCTTAGAGGGTTATTTTAAATTGGTTAGGTAAACTCCGTAGACGCGATGGGTACCGAAAAATTGTTTTCTTATGTTTTATCGTATTTAGATATCGATACCCATTACGTCTATGTAGTTTAGCTAGCCAACTTAAAATAACCCTTTATAATAAAATCGTAGTGAAGTCAAAATGACGTATTCCACCTGAGCAAATGGCACCTAAGGTATTCCACATACGGCACCTATCAATATTTTTCGCAGGTGCCATTAGTGGAAAAATTTGTTATTTAAAATGTTATTCCACAAATGGTACCTACGGATCAGTACGTACTAGTGTTGGGACGTTTTTCTTTTCTTTTTTAGGACCTGAAAATCAAAAATTCGATTCAAATCAGTGGAGAATTTAATAACATGATAAAAACATAACTTCTTTATTTTTATTCATTTTAATATCACAGTCAGTTTTCTTAATCACATGTATTGCAAAATCAGCCTCCAGTACCAATAGAATCTAGAAAAAAATACTTTTTAGGATTATTTAGCATTATTTCTCTTCTTAGTAAACTTTGTCATCTTAATGTTTTTTTTTAATGTGACACACAATTAATAATCGGCGCTTCTGTTGCAAAATAATCGGCGCTTCTGTTGCAAAATAATCGGCGCTTCTGTTGCAAAATCAGCTTTGAGTTACAAAAGAATTTAGAAACAAATACTTTTTAGGTTTATTTACGATTATTTCTCTTCTAAGTTAACTTTGAACAAACGATTGATCTGCCATGTGGAAGTGCAAATCAGCGATAAAGCCAATTGTTTGCCTTTAGAGAAAATTTGTATGCTCAATGCTCAAAGATCACGACCAAAACTTAAAACGTAGTATACCGGGAAATGTTATAAAAATGTGGCTGATAATATAGTATAATATTGTGGTGTCTTATAAAGTTATGACTCGCATGCAAACGATGTCAGGGGCAGAAGCTAGCTCTTAATACTATTGGCCTGCAAAGCTCATAAAAAGTAGAGCCAAGAGTTTTTACTCTCGTAGGAAAAGATACAGCTCTTACCATCTAAAATATTTTAATAAAAAAAAATCCTTGTTCCTACCGAACTGCATATTCTATATATTATGATCTATATCTAGCTTGTAAAACTTTAACCTCTCTGATATATACGTAATTCTACATTCCGAAATACTTTAAAACAATGCAATAAATGCTCTTGGCCTAATAAAATGTACGTAGAGATACAATACTATCAAATGACTTATTCGTGAAACAAGCCTAGTAAGTGTACCTATAACTCTCAAAATTATTAAATTACCCTCCTAATCCCGCATTCCGTTCCTCATTGAGGGTTCAGAGCTCATCAGATAGCGACAATGTTCACGCCTATGCGCCTGCGCACTAATGGGCTGGGTAGAGTGGGCAGTCAAGCAATTGTCACGGCACACTGTCATTATAATTTGTATAATTGTGTTATATGGTTAGGTTAATTGGTTGAGTCATTTCAGTTGAATTTGATGTTTTGTCATTAAATTATTGCAGCAATTGCAGTGTACAGTAGGGACTGGACATGGACAGAAGGGACTGGACATGTACAACGGTGGGGACTGGACATGTACAGTGGGTACTGGACACGCAATGACCTTTCATGGAAATCGGATTAGGTAACACCTGCCAGAAAGATTTGACAGCTTATCCCATAGTCAACCAAGCCAAAAGACACCTTAATCCACCCAAGAGTGTGTGGTGAATTACTGAACTGTGGTCAATAACCTAAAGTCAAAACATGTATGGTTAATGGTTTCATGGATTTTATAAATCTTGAAGATGGATGGATTCTCTAAAAGGATGTTTTTATTGAAACCATTTCATGAGAATTCAATCATCAAAATGATCACAGAAGAATACAAATACAGGCACAGCTAGTGTCTACAATCGTGCAAATTTAGAGCTAGGGAATTGGGAATTTTGTGTAACAGACTGTTATCATTCCTTATAATTAAGAGTAGGAACTAATATGAAGACTAAGAAGACTTCTCTGCAAGGGGTTTTCTTCGTTGAAATAAGTACAGACTTATTTATCGTGGAGGAAGCGTTCTAGCAATTATACATACTGATGGGGTAAACTGATAAAAATAAAGGGTATAAGATCCTTATATACCCATCGCCTATAGTTTAGCATTTATCTTTGTTTTTACGACTTTTCAACCTGTATCAACTTTCTTTGGATAGTTTATAGCCCGTTAAAATGGTCGAAACAAAACCTTTGCCTCATAAATATACATTCATGTGATTAAAATACGTTGTTACTGATTAGAGAATAAAAAGCATAAAGTTTGCTATCCCTGCATGTTGTTAGGGAATGGGGTGCCTTAAAAACAGTAAATTAAAAAACATTACCCCCAAAGAAATAAATCGATGTTGGGTTTACTTGTTTGTATAGCTAACCTATAATTTATAATGAAAAGGCAGATTGGATTCAAAACCGTGCTTGATTTATTGCTCTCTTGTACAGCAGTTCCCTAGCCTCATGGTAACTCTAAGTAGACAAGTGTTAAAAGTATTCAACTAAACACAGTTACATAAGGATTAACGAGATCATCCTATTTGGCAACTCGATGTTTGAAAATGTTGGCAGATCAATACCAGGATGAATTCCCTGTAGCTGCCTTTATTATAAATCATTCTACATAATAATATGTAGATGAAATTCTTTTTTCTGAACAATCATTAGTTAAATTATCAGAAGCAAAGGAACATCTATGCAGATTGTTAAGTTTAGGAAGTTTTCAGTTTTACCACCAAAATTATTAAAGGAAGTACAAAAAGATCAACAACATTTTGATGAGATAGATCTAGAGAAAAATAACTTTTCTTTAAAAACACTAGGTATGAATTACAATATAAAGTTAGATTCATTCATTATATCGAGCCCAAAAACTGTTGATAGCATGCCTCAATCTAAGCGTGAAATTCTTAGCTTCATAAATTCATAAGTGGATTCTATGACCCACTAGGACTTGTTGGCCCTATTGTGGTAACCACGAAGGCAATGCAATACAGCAAAGCAAGGCAGTGCAATGCTTATGGCAAGACAAATTGGACTGGGATTCCGTGCCAAATGGTGAACAAGACTGTACAAGAGAGCAATAAATCAAGCACGGTTTTGAATTCAATCTGCATTTTCATTATAAATTATAGCTTAGCTATACAAACAAGTAAACCCAACAATCGATTACCCTCCTTTTCGGCTTTCCTGCGGTCGTGTAAGGTAGTCCTATCCACGTATTTTACCTTGTTGACATTAAGCTGCAATCACTGCTCCGTTCACAAGGCATGAAGAGGCTCTCAATAATGAAATCTCGTAAATCAGCAGTCTCTGAACCATTTTTTCGAAGTAGGTACGAGAAGCTTTGAATCAGTCCGTTTTAAATAAACTTGGATATTCTCAGGAACTATAGACCCATCTCACTTCTGAGCCACGTATACAAGCTGTTCTCGAGGGTCGTCACGAACCGTCTTGCCAGGAGACTTGACGAGTTCCAGCCACCAGAACAAGCCGGTTTTCGAAAAGGCTTCAGTACCGTAGACCACATCCATACTGTTCGGCAGATTGTGCAGAAGACCGAAGAGTACAATCAGCCGCTGTGTATGGCATTTGTGGACTACGAGAAAGCCTTCGACTCCATCGAAATATGGGCAGTTCTGGCCTCTCTGCAACGATGTCGAATTGACTGGCGCTACATCGAAGTGCTGAGGTGTTTGTATGACGCTGCAACGATGACTGTCCAGATCCAGGATAAGAAAACCAGCCCCATCCAACTACTCAGGGGGGTGAGACAGGGGGATGTGATATCCCCGAAACTGTTCACCGATGCGTTGGACGACGTCTTTAAGACGCTGGACTGGACTGGACAGGGTATCAACGTAAACGGCGAGTACATCTCACACCTTCGTTTTGCCGATGACATCGTCATAATGGCAGAGACGCTGGAACAGTTAGACCAGATGCTGCACAGCCTAAATAGAGCCTCTCGGCGGGTTGGCCTCGGCATGAATTTGGACAAGACGAAAGTCATGTACAATTCGCACGTCTTGCCGAGACCAATCTACATCGAAGGGTCGCTTCTCGAAGTTGTGAAGGAGTACGTCTACCTAGGGCAAGTTTTCCAGCTTGGTAGGCACAACTTTGAGAAAGAAGCCGACAGAAGGATCCGGTTGGGTTGGGCAGCGTTTGGAAAACTTCGTCAAGTCTTCTCGTCGCCAATCCCGCAGTGTTTGAAGACTAAGGTCTTCAACCAGTGCGTCCTGCCCGTTATGACATACGGTGCCGAAACGTGGACACTGACAGTCGGGCTGGTTCACAAATTCAAGGTCACTCAGCGTGCTATGGAGCGGGCTATGCTCGGAGTTTCTCTGAAGGATAAGATCAGAAATGAAGTTATCCGGAAGAGAACCGGAGTTACCAACATAGCCTGCAGAGTAAGCAAGCTGAAGTGGCAGTGGGCTGGCCATGTTTGTCGAAGGACCGATGGCCGATGGAGCAGACAAGTCCTGGAGTGGAGACCGCGTATCGGCAAGCGTAGTGTGGGACGCCCCCCAGCTAGATGGACCGACGACCTTAAAAAGGTGGCTGGGACAGACTGGATGCGGAAGGCGGAGGACAGGGTGTTGTGGCGCAGCCTGAGAGAGGCCTATGTCCAGCAGTGGACTGCTATAGGCTGAGTTGATTGATTCTCAGGAACTGGATGCGAAGGTTAGAGGAACATGTCGTGAACTTGTGATGAAAGTTTTGAGTGAGTAATAATGTAGATGCTAAAAGAACTGGGGATCACCAAAGAATCAAATGGATGGCTAGGAAGGGGTGACTTCTGAGATAGACATGTATTAAAGAAGAATACTTGCTGCGCAGGCAGCGCCATAACAAGTGTCGGATTTTGAATAGAATAATGTTTCAATTTGCAATATGACCGCAGCGTTTCAACTACTAAACAAGCTCGCTAAATAAAAAGTAACGAAAACAGGCGTCGCGCGTCGGCGCGAGGCGCGAGGGAGTTGGGCCAAACAAACCAAGTAGTATAGTATGTGCTTGTGTGCAGATTGCGATGCGCGGGCGACGCGTGCCGACCCCGACCAAGCAGGGGTCCAAAACCATACAAAGTTAATTAAATTTATTTAATAAAAATTTAAAGTAAATTACTGAAAAACTAGCTTCTAGGTCCCTACTTATAGAGTGACTAAGTATATGAAATAAATATATACCTAGTTACTCTATAGGTAGACCTTCACAATTCAAAAGGAGGTTTACCTACCTGTAAATGGTTTAATTGGAATGAATGACTTTGACATTTTTTTATTTTCATAAACGTTTTACTTGTAACGGGACACCTTCCATCTCCATCATCAAATTAAATGAAATTTTTTATTCTGTAAAAAGGATACTTATCGGAAATTCGGAATCACTTTTACACGTCATATTAAAAATAAAAAAAATAAGCTAGATGGAGTCGACATTTCCTATCTGACTACCCCTGAGAAGAAATGGCGAAACAATCTCAAAATCAGCTATAGGACACCGTAATAAGCAATTGCTACCAGAATCTTAAGAATCCACTGCTTGGGATTTGGATATAACTATGATTCCTGTTCATCCACACTTAAAATAAATTCTCGTTAGTATCAATAAAAATGTTGTGCACCTCGCAGTGGCATGAGCGTCCGCGCACCAATTGCACCAGATTATTGAATCAAGTGCTTTCTCAGCTGCTGACCCCTGCCCCAACTTAACAAACAGCTGTACTTATGCATATGCAGCATAAGAGCGTCACTTTAATCCCTCGCCAAGATACAGTTTGCTGGATTTACTAACGTTGAACTGACTGGGGCCGGCCATAGTCATTTGTAGGAATTGCAGGGCAGTTGATGTGAGCAAGTCACATGGTAAAAATCTTCTTGACACTCGAGTCTGCAAGGTATTTCACTTTTTCTCTAATATTGACCTAAGTAAAGAGTAAGGCATAACAACACAACGTACCTGGGATATACCTACCTATCTAAGTAGCATAGTAAAGACAATTAAACATAACATTTCTATCAGTAGAAAGATCTGATTGATGTTCGAGCTGTATATCAAACATTTGTCTCGTCATCAACGTTAACACTGCAGAGATCCAGGAACAAAATGAAAGGGTAAACTTACCAGAAAATGTTCAACTCGTTCCCATCTAAATAAAATTAATCAAAGCCGATTTCTGATGTAATTGTTTAAAAATAAACCATGATTAACGATTTAAATCACTTTAAATAATATTAATATTTGATCAGCAACTCGTATCGCAGTCTTTCCGTTTTTTACATTTTATTTTCTTGTACAAGGCGCTTTGGTCTTCGGTGTGCAGGCGTCTGCGAGTTTCTCTGACGTCAGCACTTTTTTTGGTAGTTTGATAATGCGCTGCTGCTGTTTGCTTCGTTTACCGGAGGAAGTCTTACAAGGTCTAATCCTCGGGTTGGACACCAACACTCGATTCTTGGACGCCCTACCGACCATACCATCGTCGAGAACAAACGGCCTCGACATCTCCGCACAGTACTTGTGATACCTGGACTCGCCTTGATGCGAGTGCGGGATAGTGTCGTCAATGTCCGAGCACTCGCTTGACAAGGTAACCCTGCTGCGCGCACGCACGGGAGTGGCGGAAGGCCGAGGGCCCCTCTTCGGAGATGATGGAAACTTTAAAGCCACATCACTAATACCTTCATTGTATATATTTTTCCTGTTGGTTTTACAACCGGTTTCGTCATCTTCTTTTTTTCTAAAAAAACATTCAATAGACGTGGATTTCGGTGGCTCAATTTCGTTGTGTCCGTCCTGAAATTTCTTCATGCAGCAGTCATTATTTACTGGGTCTGCAGTGTAGCCTTTTTTCAGGATTGGTACTGGAGTATAGGTACCCAGCTTGTTACTCATGTCGTAAATCTTGAGTTTGCCTTGATCTCTGCCGGTCATGGACGTTTCACAGGGTACACTCACGCTGGGGCAGTTGAGGGTCGATGAGGTAGGAGTGCTGCCGCAGCTGGCATCGTTTAAGTTGCGAGTCATTGTGTATTGGTCACAGAAGGTCATAATGTTGTCTTTGATTCTGCGTGGTCTGAACGTACTGTTGGATCTGGCGGGACAATCCGCCGACAAACACTCGATACATCTGCAGTTATACTTTCGGCTCATTGTTAAATCTGTTTGTGAATTTTGTCCTGTCGTCTGCCTGGTGTACGGGCACCATTGGGGAGTCTGGATGACGGATTGGTAGGTGGGGATCACTTGTAGTGCTTGCGGAATATACACTCTATTAGTATGGGATGTGATTGAGTAAGGTGGCTCAATGTATCTGGTGGATCCGCGGTAGTAGGATGCGAACTCTCTCGTGGCATGTTGGTCTTCAGACTTGCTAACGAGATGGTTGATGAGCCTGGCTCGCGAGCTCTCCTCGGCCATGCGGTGGACATCGTCGGAACTCAGCAGCACGGCCCGGCCGCTCGCGCTACCACTCTCGTACTCTTCCTCAACTGGTTTCACTTTCCGAGATCTCTTGCCTTTTCCGAACTTGACTTGCATATGGGTCATAACGCTATAACGGTTCAAAAGGTTTTGACTTTTAAAATTTTTAAGTGTCCATTTTTGTGATGTCTGTTGATGACAGATTTCCTGAAGAGGTTACAACAAAAAGTTTGCTCACTTCATGTAGGTGTCCAAACAGAATGTTGTCTTAAAACACTTTACAAACAGCTGAGGCGGAAACATCTAGTTGATCGCGAACCACTTCAATTCATATCCTTGTGACAATAAAGGATTGAGTAACATATTTCCTTACAAACTTATTGCTAACGAATCGTTCAGTTTTCAGCTCTATGTAGGAAACAACATGGATTGTGTGATCTGCAAACATATTTTGGGAGAGTCTGAAAAATCCAGGCCAGGATAAATTGGTCTTCCCTCCTCCCGGTCGTCTTGCGTGCGCGCCGACCAAGGGGAGATATCGGTCCAATTTAAAGATCTTATATCATAGAGGGAGCGAAGGCAGATGCGTGCAATTGTCCAAGTCAAAGATCAGAGGAAGTGGCAGCGCACGCGCCGGCCAGCTGCGCCGCCGCCGCGTGATCACGTCGCGGATTGGTTAATTATTTGGTATTCGTCACGTTGGGCAGATGAGATCATGTTATGTAAGCAGGAGAAATGTTCAAGATGAACTAATTGATCATTTTGGAAAGAATTGCACCTGTTTCTGTAGTAATATTTACTAATTATGTATAACAAGCAACAACATGGCTCTTTGAATGGTGATAATATAGCCTGAGTTTTTGTTCAAGAGTTGTCTGATTTTATTTCTGTAAGTAGGCTTGTAGTTTGTACAAACACTTTTACACGTCAATCATATTTCTTTAAACTAGGTGATGTCGGCGTTTTCTAACTACTCTGAGAAGAAAAGCCGAAACAAACTCAGATGTCACCGTCTCTTTTAAAGTCCAGACACAATCTTGCTCAGATCATGTGAAGACTATGTAGATTGGTGTCTGAAATTGTCTTTTGATGAAAAACCCACACAGATTGAGTGAACCTGTCCAGTCAGTGCACGCATTTAGCAGTAGTCGTGCAGCTCAACTCAGAACTTAGGGAGCTCAACGATTCAACGAACAATACCAAAGAAAGGGCATTCGGGTAGGCCGCAAAAAATACTCAAACAACGAGACCATGATAAACACTGAGAAAAAAATAAAAAACAAAAATAAACAATGACCCACACACGAGTAGTCTTCACATTTACAATGATTAAAAGTGTGCAATAACGTTTTCACAAAACCATTATAATTTCTGCATCGGAACTGAAAAAAAAAAAATTATAAGGAGCGACGGCATGAATTTGACACGAGAAGAGATGATGAGAGCTGTCGGAATGTTGCAAGCTGGTTCCAGGCAACGTACTGTGGCTGTCGCTCTTGGCACTACACAGAGCGTGATAAGCCGCCTCTGGACACACTATCGTATCACGGGCAGCGTGGCCGAGCGACATGGGCGACGATCTCGTATCACCACTCACAGACAGAACCGGTACATCCAAAATACTGCTCGATGGAGTCGTACACACAGCTCCATTAAGTGGTTACCCCCCCAAAACACACGTGCGTTCAAATCCGTGATAGGCCCAAGTTGGTTTTTGTATTTTGCAAAAACATTTTATTTTAATTAATGTATTGTTTTAGTGAATAAGTATTTATTTTTTTAAAGTTTGTTTTTAATATTGTTTTTTTTTATAAAACGTTAAAACTTCTATTATTGCTTAAAAGGACAAGCAATAAAGGGTTAACATTTACAAGAAGTTATTCAACCGGAGGTTTCCAGACCGCTTGCCATGCATAAGATTGAGGGTTCAATTCCTGGGCACGATAATAATATGTGCTTTATGTCATGCATTATATTTTTTTAATATAAAGTATTTTGTTTTAGTAGAATTTATAAAGAATTTAAAAATCAAGAAAAAAAAATTATTTATCATTTAATAATATTTATGCTATTATTTCACAAAACGTTGATATTATTTTACTAAAAAGTTTTGTATTTTACTATTTGATTTGACAATTTACAGTTATCTTATTATACATATTTTGCCAACTGACACAAACGGGCTCACATTTGTATATTATGTAAACTTTTACAAACTAAAACAACTAATAACTACGTAGTCAGTCAGTATGTAGTCACGTAGGACTTATCTGACGATGCTGATATGGAGAGGGAGTGGAGGCACGTGCCAACGTGTGTTGTGTGGCTTGGCCGTTTGTAGTAGCTTTCCGCTTAAAGTGACTGGAGGAACATTATCCAACGAGCTAGACTTACATTTAAAAATCATAAGCTCACTTTTCTGTACATTATAATGTGAGTCCATGTGACACAGCATAGGACTCACAAACAGCCAACAACTTCCTGAGCGCGCTGATTGATGGACTAAGCAATACCATGTCGTCTGCGTAGCTGAGATTATTCACCATAATGCCATCAATCGAGCAACCCACGTTGGTCTTGCTGAGCTCACCAATCAATTGGTTCATATAAACATTAAACAGGGCCGGCGACGTTAGTCCACCCTGTCTAACACCACACTCCAGGACGTACGTCTCAGAGTGAGCACCCGCCCATCTAACACTGTTAGTCTGCGAGCTATACCAAAACTGCAGTACATTAATAAGCTCCTCGGGTACTTCTAGAAGTTTAAGCTTCGACCAAACCAAGTCAAAAGCCTTGGACGGATACAACTATTTTTGTTCTAATAAAATTAGAAATCATTTTAAATAATAATGGGTAAATCGTAGTCGTTTACCCTTCGTCGTTTTTAGTGATCGTTTAGATCAAACGTTGTAGTCATAACTTGAGGGTATGGATTAATTTTGTAAAGAAACCGTAAGTAAGTAAAAGTAATGGATACCATTAAATTATAACATCTGTCGATTCAAAGTCAAATTGTTTATTTCAAATAGGCCCATAAAAGGCACTTTTGAACGTCAATATTTACAAAAATAGAATTTATTCTAGTCGCCCCTTCCAAAAGGTAGTTTCGTATGGAGAAGAATGGGCAAGAAATTCCACCGGTACTCTTTTAAAATCTTGTACAATATTTTATATAGGTAGGTACTATGGATTAGACAGAGAAGGACATGGAGGATTAGACAGAGGAGGACATGGAGGATTAGACAGAGGAGGATATGGAGGATTAGACAGAGACCTATAGATAAAGTGACTCGGACGATAGTAGATAACAATTTCATCATAGAAACTGCTGGTATGAACATGACGACGTTCGATGATACGATGGTTAGAGTCCAAGTTGAAACAATGAACTCTTTTTGAAGTATGTTTTAGATTATTCGTCAAGAATTCAATGTTGTAGCAGTGTAACATTTTAAAACTTATTGAGGGGTTAGCACATACTGACGCTGTGTGCACCATGATCGCCATGATGTTGGCTACGAGGTCCCACAGCTGTTCAGGCTTGCTGATAAGCGACTAAACCATCCGAAATCGTTTACATGAAGTGGGCCTGCGTTCCCGAAGGGCGCTGAGAGTTCCACCTATAGCACCCGGCAATCGTACGGACCGTTTACAATGTGCTCGCGAACACAGAAATTGGGAGGAAGAAGACTGGTGTTATGTTTGCTTTACGAGATTCATCGGAAAAGCATAATAAGACGTACTCGAGTTGGAGGACCTCTGGACGTCAAGAACGTTTGAAAATTTGTCAGGAAGCTCATTAATATGAAGGAGGAACAATAATAGTTTGGGCTGGTATTTGGATCGGTGGAGGAACCGATCACATTTGAAAAGAAAGGACTTATCACCATGCATAGTGGAATACGTTATTTAAAGATACATTCAAAGTAGCATATTCTGAGGGATCGTTCAACGTCCGTTTTCATTAACATTGACGTCACCGCAACAGTCCCATGGACCCATGGTGCTCCTGCTCATAGTTCACACCGTTTTATATTTCAATCAATATTCCTCCCGTAACGAATGTTATCAATTCCGCTTAATAATGAGCCGAGAAACACCGTAGTGCACAATAAAACACAAGTCCAGAGACAAAAAGAGAAGAAAGTAATAAAACACGTATAAAGCACACGGTGGGCCGCAATTAAAATTACTCTACGATAAACATATAGCCGTATAAGGTTTTATTGGCCATCAAATAATGTTATGTGTCCATTCCAGATAGTTGGACAGCTCCTAAAACAATTAGGGGTTATGTTATTGGAATATTATTGGATTACAAGTTTTGAGGACATTTTTGGCCCGAAAAATGGTGAAAATCAGGTACTTAGATTGATGTCTATTTTAAACGATTTTCACTTTTTATGGGGTAGAGCGATCGTCTCACAGTTAGGTAATCCCTATTTGCAGCCATTTGTTTTATTACTAACAAGATAATATATCTATCTCTCTTAGACCATATGAGTACCGAGACAGCGTGAAATTATTCTGCTTCTGCGAATTTTAATAATTTCCCAGGCTAATTTCGGGTTTTGCGGTTCTTGCTTTGTCAGTAGGTACTGTCGAAGGCATTTTGATAGTGCTAGAGAAGCATACTGAACCTCCTTGTTTGTTCTTACGGAAGCTCACATAGTGCTAACGATCAATAAAACGTTCCAGCACTGTCCCAAAGCCGTATAAAATAATTAACTAATGCACTTTTGATTTACGAGCCGTACACATACGAAAACTTCCACCTGTTTCTAAGAACTTCCACCTGTATCTAAGAACTTCCACCTGTATCTAAGAACTTCCACCTGTATCTAAGAACTTCCACCTGTATCTAAGAACTTCCACCTGTATCTAAGAACTTCCACCTGTATCTAAGAACTTCCACCTGTATCTAAGAACTTCCACCTGTATCTAAGAACTTCCACCTGTATCTAAGAACTTCCACCTGTATCTAAGAACTTCCACCTGTATCTAAGAACTTCCACCTGTATCTAAGAACTTCCACCTGTATCTAAGAACTTCCACCTGTATCTAAGAACTTCCACCTGTATCTAAGAACTGAAATAAAACTTAAAATTGCAACGTAATTTATTACATGATAGTCACCTCCGATAAACGGCACTAAAATCTTTATTACTTTCAAAAACACAATAAAAAACATTGACCAAACAAAGCTTTCTAGTGTAAATAAACTTTTTGAAAACAGTGGGAACGTTACGTTTTGAAACTTGTGCATTGCCATTAAAAATGTTATGGCTGCCATCAATTTAATACTGTCGCCGAGTTTTAGTACGAGGTTTTAATTTTTGACATTTATTAGTTTAAACCGTTGAAACTATATGAGTAGTGTGTCTTATGTCAATGGCAGAGAGCGTATGTTACGCTTGCATGATTTCAGTTACCAATCTGATTCCCTTTAGGACATTGCCTTTGGATTCATGATAACAGTAGTCAGCTTGGTGTGAAAATGTCACGTTTCTATTTCACCTTCTTACGTAACGTGAGCCACTGAAAGAACATCTATCTCTGCTACAGTGCGACGAGGACATTGTGTCACATTCACAGGTAAACGTGATACTGTCACAGGAATTGTAAGGTCAAAACAAGATGGCGGCTTTATTTCTGAGTTATTTCTGTATTTTCGGCCACGCGACAACATAACCTATAGTAGCGTTGTACGATTTCTTTCAGTGGGTTCTCTTTTCACGTAAACTTTTCCACTAAGCTGCTTAAATTCTCTTAACATCGTAATCGAAACTGAAAATGGAAAAACAACCTTTATTAAATTGTAACTTGCAAGAAATGCGTGAAATATTTCATCGGTTTTAGTAATTACCTACGTACGAACTTGGGGTGGCAAATGTACCAAACAGTAGTCTGTTGAAAAAAAATATACGGTTCGAAACTGCAATCTGCTAGTCCTATGAAGTCGGTTGAAAAACACACGCTTATTTCAAAATAGTAATTAGTCTCTTAGTCGCCTTTTACAACACCCACGGGAAGAAATGGGTTAGTGCTATTCTTTACGTCCGGCACCACACGGACGAATTACTAGAGAATGGGCAGCAGCGTTCTCTATGCATTCTCTGCGATCGCCAACCTGCCTGCCTAGCGTGGCGATTATGGCAAACCCTATGTCCAGCAGTGGACGTCTTTCGGAAATGATGAATGATGTTTTCAAAATATGCAAATACATACAAATATTGCACTCTCATATTGTTTCAAAACCAAAAGGCAAATGAACGCAAACTACACAATTTCCATGCACACACTCGAATTCACTCGATACATTTCTAACCCGCTCGCCGCGCGCGGAGTACAAAAGTGACCCCGATAACATCGAGCACTAACAAACGCGTTACAATTGTTAACGAATGTATATTTTCGTAATAAAGACTTCATACAAATTACATACATCACTTTTGCACTTACTCAAACCCTTATTTTGTTAGTGTTAAAGTACAAAACTGTGTTTTTAATGAGTTTTGCTTGTGTGGAACGATAACAGGCGCCCCGTCGAGAGGGCCGTGAGTCTTTTGTACCGGTAATTTCACTGCCGACCCCTCTGGTACAATAGTATTGTAAGTCATTAGACATTGTAGTCGTTAGCTCAGATGACGATAATTGGTTGTTTTTTGTTTGTTGTTAGCGTGCGTATACTCGTATATTTTTGTCGTTCAATTGTAGATGTTGTATGTTACATAACTGCCACACTAGTAACTTACTAGTGTGGCAGTTATGTAGAAATAGGAAAATAAAAAAACAATAGTTTTTTTCATTTACCGTATTTCAGTAATTTTCAGTCCAATTAACGAGTAAATTTTGACATTTCATTCTTAAATAAAAAGGAAAAAATTGTACTTAAAAAACTTGTATTAAAAATAACATATTTTCATTTCAATCAAATTTATAATTAAATTACTTAATTGAATATTTCTACACCGGATTTTTTAATAAACAGCTTCACATTTACTACCGGCGTTGTAGTAAATGTGAAGCTGTTTATTAAAAAATACAACGACTAAATTGATAAAATTCACTTTGTGTGTGGAGAAACTTAATGATAAATTGATAACTTAATTTATGTTATTGCAAAAGTAAAAACTTAAATTAATTTATCATTAAGTTTCTCTACAAATATTAAGTAAGTATACCTTAACCCAACCCTCCACTCTAAGGAGTTTTGACTTTATATTTACATAGTAAAAAGTTTTGTCGTTCTTGTATTAGCAATATCATTCAAAGTACAACAAAACTCAGCACATGTTTTGTCACAGTTATACAAGACAGCGGGGCGAGCACGGCCTACTGTGACATTGACTTGAGTCACACATTTTATCACAGTATGAGCGATAAAACTGTTTTGTCATAAAATGCTAGTACAAATTGACATGACATAATTTATCATGTCTTGTCACAAACGTCTTGACACGCCCGTGCTCAGCCCGCAGGCGAGAATTAAGCAGCTGATACATTGTTCCTCCTAGAACAGCGTGACGTCATTTTTCCTTTAACCCAAAACCGCAGCTATGCAGCCATTAACATCTATTTCCATAAAATATTGGCAAAACGGGTTGATTAAGCAATAATCGTAAAGTGTGGCCGTAGTCTGCTACCCGCGGCTACGTATTCTACTACCCGCGGCTACGGCCACTTGTTTACAATAAAACTTGGGGCTATGAACTGTCTACAGTCTACGATCAGCTGTGAGCTGACGTCAGTATTTAACAGATCGTTAAAAAAGTTGTACCTTTGAGACATGAAAAATCGCCACGTTAAAGGTTTTAAAAGGGAAGAAATTCTGTTTATATCTGACTTGGAATCGTGATGAGAATGCAGTAGACGACGTCTAAGCTTTAATTTTTGTGTATTCTAGGAGCACCACTTTTCAAAGCCATAGCTAAACAATTAATTAGGTACACGCTTTTTATTTATTTATGTCCAATACACAAAACACCTAAAATACGAAAAATACATAACGATAGAAGAGCACCCAAGGTACTGCTTAAATGATTGAACATTTAGGTACGAGTAACGGGGAACAGCAGACTTATATGTAACTTTTCATGATGTATCATTTGAATAATTTCCAGGAAAATATAAAAATAACAACCCATCTTTCTTGTAAAGAAAATAATGAAATGTATGCTAATGTTAATTAAGGATGATAACGACACGGCCACAACATAGACATCCATCCTCCTTCTATAATTATAAATGTTTTTTGTTTAACCGGCAGGTGTGCATTGTATTAGAATGTTATAAAATTAATGTTTTATTTTGGCAAGCGAAGACGCGCCCTGCGGTATGTGAGAAGTTCCGTGTGGTGCAAGTGACGAGCGGGAAGCTGCATCACGTACGAGCGGGAAGCTGCATCACGTACGAGCGGGAAGCTGCATCACGTACGAGCGGGAAGCTGCATCACGTACGAGCGAGAAGCTGCATCACGTATGAGCGGGAAGCTGCATCACGTACGAGCGGGAAGCTGCATCACGTACGAGCGCGAAGCTGCATCACGTACGATCGGGAAGCTGCATCACGTACGAGCGGGAAGCTGCATCACGTACGAGCGGGTAGCTGCATCACGTATGAGCGGGAAGCTGCATCAGGTACGACGTCGCATAACATTTTGTGATCGTTTGTAATCGAAATTTTCTCAGTGCTTATAATAATAATAATGATATATTTATTTTCAGGCTTAGAAGTGACCTGCTAACTATTCAATTTTTTATTTTACTTCGATGGTGCTAGTTAACATTTGTCACTTCGAGTTATAGCTGTAGCTTTGTTTAAGCGGGCACGCCCATTATGCCTGGAGGCTTTTATTTAGTTACAACTCCACTTATTACAAAACAAGGTTTATCTTCAGGTTTAAAACATGGAGCCATTATTGAATTTCGAACTTTATTCCCACTATGGTAAAGTTCCTAAACGCAAAACTGACAACTTAGTACCGAACTAAATTTTCAGGTTTGTATAAAGGACGGTATTTCAATCACAGTTACGTTCTACAAAAACTGGCTCCGTGGTTTAAGCCATGTCAAATATAAATATTGTTTTGTAATAAGGCGGATTTTGTTTACGTACAAGCAGAAATATGCTTGAGTATAGTTTTCGACGAATAATATTTAAATATATATTTTTGTATAATGGTGTGTGCCAGCTAACATAAGGCAAATAATTTAATTTAACGTTTTGTGTTGCGTAATGCAAATTATTTTACATTGTATTGTATAGCTTCAAGTTTTATATGCGAACAGACAGCTGTGCTGCTGGGGAGTTTGTTGCGCCACTTCTTCTTCCCAGCTAAAGCACTAGGAAGTGGTGAAGGGTGGGCGTTTTTGGGGGACTGTCTCATGTAATTTTTGACGTTCGAAAAGTTCTAATTCTCAGCCTAGTTTGAATAAATGACTTTTGAGTTTGATTTTGAATCAAATTAAAGGTTTCATCGGGACATGCTCTTATAAAATGTCTCATAACTCATTACAGAATCCCCTTACTTATTATGTATCGTAGTTAAACAGCAGATTTTAGATGATTTATTAAAAATATCATTGCAAGCACCAGTTTTAGCTGAATTATCACAAGATTCTACGAAGTTAAGTGACTTCGTAGGTTGTTCGAAAGTCCGCCTCTCACCTGTTTCTCACGCCGCTCTACCGACATGACCCTCTGATGTCGGCGGGGGTCCAACAGACCCCTGCTCATCAATTATCGCGCGAAGCCCTCACGGTGCCGTAGGACACATCAACAGGTGCCAGCAGAGACATGGGTAACTCAATTTACAGAAATATTCACGGTAGCCATACCCCGGGCTATGTGCGGTTCAAATATATGAGCCGTAAGTCAGGCGATTATAGCTTCGTCGGGTTTGGCAAAATAAATATTGTTGCGATTAATTCGTTTTAGTGTTGATATTTTAATTTTATTTTTTGAATTATTAAAACTATTTTGGTAGAACGACGGACTCGTTAGTTTTGACAGAAAACGTAGAGAAATGTGCCTAAAATTAAAAATATTTAAAAAGTCAGCACAGCCATTAAAAAGCCACCATCAATATTAAGAAAACCAAAACAAAATTATATAAGCAATTATCATAAAATAATACCATAAACATGACAGCGAATATAAATGATAATTGTGTCCCTAATTCTATCTTTACTCATAAATATCGAGTTACAATTTTTTTTTATTTAAGCTGATCATTACATTCGCGTATGGCCGTGATTTATGTGGCCGAAGCGAGCCGAAAAGTTCCGATCCGTCTCGGCAATAGATCGTGATTAGGCGCGCGCGCAGCATGATTACATACTTACTGTAGGGCTGACCGGAAGAAGAAAGTTCTTAAAGTAGTGAGTAAATTAAATGTGATACAATTCATGATATCCGCAAAAGCATTGGCCGGCTGTGAGTGTCATAGAAATGGCTAAAGCAGTATTATCTATATCTACAATAATTAACATTTTAAAATAAACAGCACTACTTTTACTCAGGGACCGTACAACCCCGGTTAAGAGTTAAGCCTTTCGAAGGGGTAACCCATTCAATGGGTTACCTTTACCATGATGTATTGTGTTTTATAATCGAAACCCAGTGAAAGGGTTACATGATAACCCATTCAATGGGTTCTAAACCTACTTAAAACCCAGTAACATGAAGAAATCATAATATTGTGTTATTTGGATATCCGCCCAGCACGCGTAGCATGGCCAATTGTATCTCTATTCTACCCAGGGACCATTTTGGTTACCATTTTAGAAAAACCCTATCAAAAACCCGTTCAATGGAAAGGGTTTTCGATAGAGTTTTTCTAAGCAGTTAATCAATAACCAATACGGTGTGGGTAATTTTGAATGGCTTAAATTAACCCTTTCAATGGGTTACCAAAATTTAATTTAAGCCGTTCATAAAGGTTACCCATATCGTATGGGTTTTTGTTTAACCGCTTAGAAAAACCCTATCAAAAACCCTTTCAATGGGTTACCAAAATTTAATTTAAGCCGTTCATAAAGGTTACCCATATGATATGGGTTTTTGTTTAACCGCTTAGAAAAACCCTATCAAAAACCCTTTCAATGGGTAACCAAAATGGTCCCTGCTTTTAATGGATGGTAAAATTGAACTAGTCAACTACGTCATCATCACCATCTGCACCCCAGCCTTATCCCAACTACTCATGTTGAGGTCGGCTTCCAGACTAACCAGATGCAGCCGAATACCAGTATTGCACATTGAAGTGATTGCCTATCTGACCTCCACAACCCAGTTACTGGGTAACACGATACCCCTTAGCACTGCCAAAGATCTACAAATTACAGCCGGGACAGGCCGCGGCCGGGACCAACTGCTTAACGTGCTTTCCGAGGCA
Source organism: Tiliacea aurago (assembly GCA_948098905.1). Taxonomy (NCBI): domain Eukaryota; kingdom Metazoa; phylum Arthropoda; class Insecta; order Lepidoptera; family Noctuidae; genus Tiliacea; species Tiliacea aurago. Next base: position 935,686 of record OX402583.1, on the reverse strand, counting down.
CATGTATCTACATAGGCTTACTTTTAAGACTGAGATATATGCCAGTGACCTTGCTTGCGTGCTCTGTACTGAGCTCACGCAACGCGTCGTACGTTCAGGCAGTAATAGGACCTGCCCATCTAGGAGCGCTGTCCCCAATTTGACGCATTATGAATTTATTATACACAAAACAAAAGGTATTTTCATAAAACGCGTATACTAATAGATCAATAATTAAATTATCTTTAAATTGGTGAAGCTTTCAGAAAAATACGCTTGGTAGATTTTGCGCCAATCTCAGTTTTTTATCCGCGTTAGATATAACTTTAAAAATTAATTTTACTATGTAATATAAACATCATCTAAAAAAAATATTCACTTATTAAGTTATTGAGAAGATGCTCTAATTTAACATATATTTTTTTCAAATCATTAACACTACTCGTTTAGACGTGATCTTCAGTATAAAATCATTAAAAGTCGGTTATCGTCGCCTTAAGACTGAAAAACTAAAGACGATTTTCGCCAGCCATTATTAATTAGACCTTTGTCCCCGAGGCAACCATAAGGCACAAATTGAGACGTCTGTAATTATTTACCCGGGCATCATTAGGCCGGCAACAGATATAACTAACAGATACAACTCTTGCGTCGGTTATTGATTTATAAGCGTCGCCCCGTAAAGTTTACCGCCGATAACACTACTTTATTTATGTACCTATGGGTAATAATGCTATGCTACTCTATTAAACAAGACTATTTATGAGAAAGCTCTGTAAGACGGGTTTTTCAGGGTTCTGTACCCAAAAGGTGTCAACGGTATCCCATTACTAAGGCTCCGCTGTCAGTCCGTCTGTCACAGGGCTATATATTTTGATCCGTAATAGATAATATTAAAAAAAATATTTAAAAAAAATGTAACATGGTAAATATGTATGTATGTATATTATAAGTTTATAATCTATTTATGTAGGTATTTGTGCACCTATTTTATTAATAATTAATTAAGTATGCTATAATTAAGTATTTTTTAATATTATTATTTTCTCACAATCAGATCACTCGCCATCTTATCTCTTCACCACCCTTGGTTGACTGGTAGAGAATGCCTAAGGCATTAAGTCCGCTTTTGTACCTTATTGTGTGCGGGAAGTTTAAATAAATAAATAGACACTTGACATTTTCAGTATGTCTACTTAATACTAAATTAAAGTATAAAATTAAAGGGGGGTCCCCAATACAAGAAACACGATTTATGTTAAAGTATTTAAATTAAATGTGTGCAATAAATATTGTACGGTGGTACCGAACCCTGCGTGTACTAGTCCGACTCGCACTTGGCCGCATGCTAAACTCAATGGTGTATCATAGTATTCTCGGTAAGTCATAATAATTGTTTTCGTGCTACTGCTAATAATCCAGATTAGGAGGAATTATGAGGATCAACGGTTGTCCATTGTTGAACCATTTTCTCTTCATAACCCAATCTGATTTTGTGTTTAAATAGGATAGGTAAGTCATATCGTCAAACTCAAGAGTAAGTTTACTTATTCCAAAGAATGATTTATTTCAGAAAGTTATTCACCACCACGAAATAAGTGGCGAGTAACAGTTTCGAAATAGCATTTAGACACGACCGGTATAATTTCAAAATATTTACAAACATTGTAATTTCATGCAACTCTTTAAACTTTTATTGTGTCATAAATATCTTGTGACGAACACAAATAATAAATTATATTTTACAATTGTTTACATTACCATTTGTGAGAAACATTGAGACCATTGTTTTGGGCCGTGGTTCGTACAAAGAGGGTCTACATAACTTTACTGCGGTCCTGGGCTCGAACTAGACCACTCAGTGCTTCTTTTTGGTCGAAAAAACTGTTAAAACTTCTTTTGTGAGGTTCTTATTGTTTTCAAACTATGAGCTTTATTGTTTGAGATTTACGACCAGATTTTTTTTTTGTTGCTTTTATATCTTGTTTGTGTTTTAGTGTTAGCATTAAAAAATACAATCATGCTTTCACATTGGCTCAGGGTTCTGTCTTGGTCTTGATATTATAACCAGAACCACAAAATGTCGAATGAAGCCTTCTCTCGCTAGAGTCAAATTATTTGATCTACTTTTCATTCCAAGCATTACATTCGTTCTTCAGAAATGCTTTTAGTTTTTACGGGCCTTTACATCCTAGTTACCTACTATTGTCTTTTGACTGGAGATTTAGTAATGTCCCTCACAAGACCTAAACTTCATCATCATCATTTGTCGTCTGACTAACCGGATGCAGCTGAATACCAGTATTTGACATAAAGCGACCGCCTATCTAACTTCCTTAACCCAGCTTCTGGGTAACACGACCAAAACTTCTTCACTCAAAATTAAAGAAAATCGAAATAAAAATATTAGACGCGTTATGTTTGTGTACATGTTTTACGACTGTTGTATATCAGCCCCAGGTCGGAGCAGCCCCTGAATGGTCACAATCGCACACTATGAGCCCCTCACAATGTCTTCCTAATTTGTTTTGGTTGTGAAGTAACTTCTCATTGTTTCGTTTATTTTGCCATTGATCAAAATGTACAAAATCTACGGGAGATTTGTTGGTGAAATTGTTTAGAAACTTTTTGAATGTTTATTTTGATGAAGGTTGGAAAAAATAAAAAATATTGGGTGAACCCTATTATGAAGTTGAGACTATACCATGACTATACCTACTCAGCCATTCTTAGCTCAACATAACATAGGTGCAGCTGATTACGGAGTCAGCAACTTCAAGAAAGGAAGTAGAAATAATATTATACATTTAGAAAATCCTTGAGCTTCCATGAGCTGATAATCGAAAATAAAAACCAACACATTCCATGAATTTAAAAATCGATATTATTCCAAAATCTTCTCACGTCGACACCATTCGACTGTAGGCTCACAAAACCGTAAAATTCAGAATAAAATCATAAAAGGTAACCGTAAAACTGGACATTTACGGTCAGCATAAATCAGGGACGACAAAACCTTGTTTTACGCGTAAATAAAGTTCTTTCATTGGGGATTTATTTTATGATTACCTAAGTACATTAATTTTCATTATTTCAGAACAAACGAATGGTGAATATTATGTTCAGAGGTATAAGATAATATTTTCAGGATACTGAAAATGAGGTTTTCGGGGTCTACCTAAACACCCGAATAAGTAAAGACCTAAATAAATAACAACTTTATTGAAATAATTTGTAATCAATCAACTTGTAACTTGTTCAATGCGCATGCACAGATTCCCAGCCGATTCCATTCAGTCGCATAAACGATCCAAAATCAATCCGTCTAACTTTCATTCGTGGAATATGCAAAGGCATTACCCATTCAGCCTCTCCGGCCATACGGTTGGCGTATTGTTCTAGCTCTAAACAATGATAAACAAGCATTAGGACACAATTGAGGGCCACTGTGTGGACAATACGACCACGTCGTACAATTATATGGAAATAATGACGAGAGAGACGTAGGTACAGGGTGTGGACTTGCGAATTTTACAAAATGGATTAGATTTGGGAAAACATTGAAAAGTTTATTTATGTTTTCGGCGACGAAAACTGGTAAAACTGCCATCGAGCAATGAAGTGACTACTAATATGGCTTCTCATTTAAAATCGTTGTTTGTATCAACAGCTTTTAGAAACAAAATATGGAATGAAAAAAGTGTCTACTCACAGACATAATAATTTTACAATACATATTACGCCTGAAAAACTACAAAGCAAAAAAATCAGTGTTATCATTCCCAGAACCAACGCCACGGCAAGTAAGACCGGAATCAGACCAAAACAGTTGACAAAATGCTAGCCTGATGACACACCTACATTTTCAAACAACCCCTATACAAAACAACGAATAACGGCACAACCCAAGGCCAGGATACTGTAACCGCGCAGTAGCACCCACGAGGAGTGATAGATGACTGCACAGCACTACTTAAACAAATTCTCTGTCACAATGGACGCACCAGCGGGCGACTAAAAACAATGCACCATGCGACAAAATGTATACGATAGATTCAAGGAACAGCACTGGACATAATGCTGGCCGTAATTTATGTGACTCTGCGCAACACCCGTTGTTGCTTCGAAAATGGAATATCGTTAGATGCTGTCTTATTGATATAAGGATTTATTTTTGTTTATGTTGTTGTAAATTAATTTCAATATTGCGTCAATTATGATCATCAACATCATCATCATCATTTCAGCCGAAAGACGTCCACTGTTGGACATAGACCTCTCCCAAAGGGGGGGTTTGTCATAATAGCCACGCAGTAATTATGATAAGAGATCAAAATATGAGTTTATGACTAATTTAAAGAAAATCGGTATGGGATACTGAAATACTAAACTTGCAACAAAAAGCAAGCTAAAAGGCTTGCTAAAGGCTTTCAAATATAATGTTTTCAGTGATATTTATGCTACATATAGGAGCAAGTTTTAACTTTCAAATTGAGCGATCTGTACCGAGTGACGGAATTATTGATAAATAATTGCACCACTTAGTGCTTTAAAACAAGTTCAACAACTTCTTCAAACATTTAGACGATTTTATCATTTAGTAGATACTTATACAAGTTCAATCAAACGCTAGAGGGACACTTCAAATTCAAAACGATCTAAACTGTCAGGCAATACTTAGCTAAAGGCTGCGATAAACATTTCACAACCAGTTGATATGTATTGAAACAACATTACGAATTACGATACTAGAGGCAACAGCAATTTGTCACTCCCACGCGCATAAAAACTTGTTAATATTTTGAAAACGGATACCCATTTCATTAATTATATTTAGGCCGTATGTCATTTGTAACGTCTCAATCAGACACAAAAAACTGTTGATTATCTATTAAAGTCATTTAATAGCCAAAACTTGAATTAAACCCATGTGATTTATCACTCACCATGTATATTGAATGGCTACATTTACATAATCCGTTCATTATTATAAAATTATATTTTTTTAATTTGCAAAATTTTATAATTATGCAACTTTATAAATATTAGATGAGCGTCGCGGAAAATATATTATAATTTATATTAAGATGGTCATCATCATCATCATTTCAGCCGAAAGACGTCCACTGCTGGACATAGGCCTCCCCCAAGCATCGCCACTTCGACCGGTTCTGTGCTTCCCGCAATCAGCGGATACCTGCGGCCTTCACAAGGTCATCGGTCCACCTTGTAGGAGGCCTTCCAACACTACGTCTTCCAGGACGCGGTCGCAACTCCAGAACCTTTCGGCCCCATCGGCCATCAGTTCTGCGAGCAATGTGCCCTGCCCACTGCCACTTAAGCTTGGAAATTCTTCGGGCTATGTCGGTTACCTTGGTTCGCCTGCGGACTTCTTTATTTCTGATTCGATCACGTAGGGAAACTCCAAGCATAGCCTCTCCATTGCCCTTTGGGTGACTTTTAGCCTTCTGATAAGGCCCATTGTGAGGTAACACGTTTCGGTGCCATAGGTCATCCTCATCACTGGCAACACGCACAAGATGGACATGGATAAAGATGGTCATGTAGATCATAATGCTATTTTAAAGTGGATGATAGGTAGGTATTCCGAATAGAGTTTATTAATAATCATAAAAGTTCTAGAGTCTGTTGTTATGAGTCCTGTTGAGAAAATAAAAAGGGATTAGATTTTATAGTTGTTCACGCACAGGTTTTGAATTGACCCCTATACCTACCTACCTACTCAATCGAATCTAAAGTTCTTTTTAACGTGTTAAACGAGACAATGGTTTATTGGTGATATGGCAATCACGTGTGCAACAAACAAAGACACACAAATATGTGACAGGAAGAAAGATTACGGCACTCTATCAAGCGATCTGACAACAGAGTTGAATTCCTACGATTTGTCCCGTCATTGTCCCTCGTAAAACTCAGGACAAAGCGGGAAGAAGCGTGTAATGCTGCTCATAAAACAATAAACCACCCACTGCAGGCAGCGAGCTGCATTTACAGCGCACGCAGCGTGAACGGAACGCGCCCTTTGTCCGCTATTCTGAAGATTCTGAACGCATCTTAGCATGGCGCGCGCGATCAACAAAAGCGCGCCAATTCCGACGTTTCGACGTAATCAGTGAGTTGAAAAACACGTTTTTTGTACGTTTGGGAGTCAAGTACGGGTTGTTTTTTGTTTAAGGGGGATGAGCTAAGGTAGCCGCGAAATTCAAATTTTCTTACGTTTTTTGCAATTTGCAGTGACAGGTTGATATATACTGAAAGATTATTTCAGAAAACTTAATTCAGTAGAATTTTTTGAACTTAGAGAGTTGTAATGCTGATTCTAATGGTTATAATTCTGTAAAGCCGTATTTGTTATCACCGCGAATCATATTTAGATTAACATACAACCTGTTACTGACCTGCAAATTGCAAAAAACTTTAAAAAAAATGATTTCGCGGGCTACCTTAGCGCCTCTCCCTTAATGACGAATTGATATGACGCGAGTATGGAACGATTAAAGAAATTGGACCAATAAAGAATATTGATCCCAATGTTTTCGCCTATCAAACCCAATGATTTAATTACTGTGTCAGAAATAACTGACTGACGTCAGAAATAACTGATTTAATTACTGCGTCGGACACGTTGTCAATGTATCTAGTAACTACTATACCTACGAGAAAAAAAGTTATTAATAATAAATCCATTAGCAATGTAATACCCTTAGATACCAATAATCAATATAAATTGTAAAGCAACAAGACTGGACCCTGATTGATTAAATTTAATAGTAGTTAATCTAGATCAATCTCACTAATAGAAATCTTAACAAAACACCGGTCTACTTTCAATTAATATCAAACAACAACAAGATCTCGACTATTTGTCAGATGATACCATCTTAACACTTAATGAACTGATACTATCTGAAACAAAACTAACTAACTCTTTCATAACTTTAACACATCTAGAAAGTCCATAGTAGTCGGGTGATTATGATCGTAATGAGAGCAAAAAGTAGATATCATAGGATGTTAAAATGTTGCTATTTTATATAAATATGATGCTATATCACGATATACCTAAAGCCAGTGCAATACGGTAACCAAATTCCAAAATTAAAATTTCTGGCAAGTTTTACGACGTCTGTAAGACTTTTTTATAAAGACCGGGAAACATTTACAAGACTCCCGAAGTCGGAGTTCGCTCATCATAGTTACTAATGCCAATTTTATTGTTCTGTCGGGTGTGATGGTTAGGTGGGATGTTTAGTGCGCTTCCCTGAAAATCATATCCTGATGATAGCTTACTAGATAGGAGCTATCATCAGGATAAATGATTTCCAGTCAATCTTCTCAGCCTATTGCAGTACACTGCTGGACATAGGCCTCTCCCAAGCTGCAACACAACACCCGATCTGATCTTCAGTGAAGCGCACTAAACATCGCTTTCCTTAGCACACCTGACAGAATAATAAAATTAGCATTAGTAACTATGATGAATAAGAGCGCAGCATCAGCGAATTTTTTGCTCTAGATCCATTACCATCTGCCTAGCTTTATCGCATTTCATTTGGTTCTGCTCTGCTCGTCATTCGTTGCCAGGTAAACAGGTGAACCCAATACAGACAACGGTCATCCCTGATCCATGTATATCCTGCAAAAATAATCCCTTCTTTAGTCACATTACATTGTACAGAGCCACGGCTAGAGCCCACTAAGATGATTTTGCTTTTTATTTACCATCAGCCATTTCGAACAGTCCTAACAATCAAGACCCAATCTTCCTTCATACCTTAATCATGATAATATCACATCATAACCCCACTAAAAGAACCCACGCCTTGTACCACAATGATGTCATCACATAAGATGTCCTCGCTGCGTGATGTACGGGCTCGGAGATCAGATAGATCTATTAGTTGCCGACGCGCGGCCGATATTATTTTAATGTTATAATACAAATTATAATAATCTTTGGACGCCATATTTATAGGCCCGGTAATCTCTTTTGATTCGCCGCTTATGAGCTAAAGGTGGACGTATATAGATACGGTAGTTCTGAGAGTTTCAAACTATAAATAGAATTTGAGAATTTGTGGAAGTTGGGTTTCAAAGAATGAAACTTTTGAATAATGTATGTTTAAGGTTTTTCAGGATTTTGTTTTTGGCTGTGAATCTGTTCTTCTGTGTTTCTGTGATCACAACGTTTTGGGCAGCACACTTTTATGGCAGAAACGAAATTTGTACAGCGCCCTGTACAAATTTCGTTTCTGCCATAAAAAGTGTAATAAAATAATAATGATGTCTATTTAATTCACAGCCAAAAACGCTGTGATCAAGTTAATTTTGTATTAGTTTGAATGTTGTGACTTGTTTCATTAAATGTTTTCCTGAAAATGTGAGTAACAAAAAACAGGGCTGAAATAAGAATTCGAATTGAATTAAACCAAAAACGAAATGTGTAGTTGACTAGTGAACGGGATCAAACATTTTTTCCCGTTCACTTAACAAATAAAAAACGAGTCTAAGTAATAAAAATAGTCGGGTGGTTCCGCGCCCGTAATCACCCGACTATTTTTATTCATCATAATCATCATCAGCCGTAAGACGTCCACTGCTGGAGATAGGCCTTCCCCAATACGGGGGGGGGTAGGGGGGGGGGGGGTAGGGGGGGGGGGGTTGCCATAATCGCCACGCTTGGCAGGCTGGTTGGCGTTCTGTTCGAAATTTTATATCAGCCCTGTTTTTAGTTACTCACATTTCAGGAAAACATTTAATGAAACAAGTCACAACATTCAAACTAATACAAACTTAACTTCATCACAGCATCTTTTCTCCTCATCCTTCTATTTCCCCCCTCCCCCTCAATACCATAATATCCGAATCAAATATCAAATCAGCGTAATTCGTGTGTCAAGTGTCCGCTCACCCTTCCGAGGTGTAAATGCGCCGTGATATACGCGCGGGATACATCCACGACAATTTATTTGGAGGAGAGGAGCTTCGCACCCTTGCTTCCTCACTACAACCCTTACAAACGAATACCAACCCTTTTACGAAGAAAATAGAATTGAAAATCTTTTGAGATGATGTTAAAGGTTGACATTAATATGTCCTAGAAGGGATTTTAAAGCTTATCCAGGAGGGAATAAGGTAGGTTGTAGCAAACAGCTGCGTAAAAAGGCTTTGCGGTCGTTGCAGGCACCGTGCTGAGCCGAGATGATTGCAAAACGAATAAATAATGCGCACATGAAGCTGCGCGCGCGCTTATTACATGTCACCCGTGTAAATGTGTTTATTTTTAAACAGGCAACGACTTTTTAAGTTATTAAAATTGTTATGTTGCTGCGAAAAAATTAAAATTACTTTTGGTGTCATTAGTTTTGTCGTTTTCCTGAGACAGACTGTGAGATTGCACGCGTGATATTCATTTATTGATTAAAATCTTTGGAATTTGCCAAGTAATCACGGTAATGACTAACATCGAACAATTCGATATTGGACTCCTTTATGTTTTAGAGTGAAGTCTAGAATTTCATCTCCACTAAATTCAAAAGACGTAATTATTAGATACCTAATGCAGCTTCAACTGTAAGTAAACTAAAATAAACAGAAAATTACAAAAGACATACTTACATTACGAACGACATCATCCACTTTTAGCTCAAACTCAAACTCAAAGCATTTATTTCAATTAAACCAATTACACGCACTTTTGAATTGTCAAAGAGTCGGTCAGTTAGTCAGAAAGTTGAAGCTATTTGCCCATTTCAAAACGTAGATCTCTATGGAGAAGAATAGACAAGAAACTCCAAGGACACTCTTTTAAATCAAGATATTACAAAATCCTGGGTACATTATTCTTGTCGCTTTTATATGTGAGAACAATGTTAAAAAATAAATTATTTAAAAACAATACAAACATAAAAGATTACAAATAAGCCCTGGCAGATAGGAGATGACCAGTCACAACTGACGGCGCCCGTTCACGAACATGACGCGTGGATCAGCACTATCCAGCTCAACCATTTTGTAGGGAACCGAATGATCCAACACACGCGCCACCATCAGCGAGACATTTAAGTGAGCATGACATACTCATAACTGCCCAACTTTTTTAAGTCAACTCGGTTACTTACTGTATCTAATCAAATGTAAATTGTAGGTAAAACTCTTCAAGAAGCTTAACATATTTTAAAGCTAGATTCAGCTAGATTCTTCCCTTTTCCAGATTTTATTTACTAAGTAGGTACCTACTACCTACTCCAGTTATTTTTTAATTTAATTTTATCCTTTTTACAAACTTCACTGACATAATGTTTTTCTAATTTGACATTATTATACCTACAATTTAAGTTTCAACAAGGTTCTAACTTTTATTATTTTAATCATATTTTATATTGTTTTTTTTTGTCAATGTGAAGACGTTGTAGGCTTATTAGACTGTAGATCTGTAGACCATTTTCTATTTTGTTAAGTACCTGGTACTTTTGACGGGACTACGCTGTCCTCTCATACCTATTAACACTGTAATTTGAAAACATTGTAAAAGCCAATTTTTTTTTTTTTTTAAAGTGACCGTGGAGTTTCTTGCCGGCTCTTCTCCATAGGAAACGACCAATTGGAACCGTGCACCAGCTTCTGACGTTTCATAAGTGATCATGTAGGCTTATGTGAAATAAAAATATTCTTGATTTGATTGATTTGACTGTATAAATATGTCAAAATAAACTAAGGGTGGCGAAATGGCGAATCATAAAAATGTCCTAAAAACACACTAGAGAATCTTAAGATAAGAATCGAGAACAAAGCCAACTTAATTTCAATAAAATATTTATGCTCGCATCCTTCACAGCAAAACAGACGCCATTTGATTCACCTTTTATTTACGTGCAATAAAAGCATTCCTCAATTCCATATACCTATAATTAAGTCTGACGTTCGCATTCGGTTCAGCATTCAGAGGTTCAATACAAGCCCGTTGAGGAAGTTGTAACCCGATGCGTTTCCTCCTCAGCGTCCGAAGCGCTCGTAGGCGGGGGGTTAAATCACGATCAAAGGCGCCGCCAGGCCACGCCCACCCCGCCTTGTGCACACACACCGACAACCCTTTCACTGCCGCTGCCGCTATGTTGGTAACTAATAGTATGTTACTTTTGTTTACGTTGAGAGTCAGGTTGCGTATATAGCGTGTTGTGTAACTACAGGAAATTGCTTCTGGTTCGTGTTCAAAAATGTTGTTGAAGCGATAGGCTTGCCGCTTGCTTATTGACCAGGACTTGATTAAAGATATGTACTGTACCCGGAAACGTCGTGGAGAAACTGACATCTTACAGAACCCAACAATCGAAGACATTTAACATCCACCAACCCGCACTAGGCCAGTGGTGGGATCACACAGAGAGGAGGCCTGTGCCCCAGCAGTGGGAAGGCTGATTATGTTTATGCTTAGGTACCCAAAGACCCATCGGGTCACCAGACCAGGAGACCTTATTAGCTTCTGAGGTGGGCTGGTTGGAATAACCAACGACGGCCGCCATGGCCCACGCACAATGGTCCACATGAAGGACTAAGTGCGGAAACCAAACCCTCTAACATAAAACATAGGTACCCAGAGACACGGTGGAGCGACGATCTTCGCAGCTGAATGAGAGTAGCCGAGGATTGAGTAAAATAGCGTGCGATTGGAGGGCTCTATGCATGTTCAGCAGTAAATTGGAGAGGTCTATGTTCAGCAGTAGATTGGAGAGCTCTATGTTCAGCAGTAGATTGGAGAGGTCTATGTTCAGCAGTAGATTGGAGAGCTCTATGTTCAGCAGTAGGTTGGAGAGCTCTATGTTCAGCAGTAGATTGGAGAGCTCTATGTTCAGCAGTAAATTGGAGAGCTCTATGTTCAGCAGTAGATTGGAGAGCTCTATGTTCAGCAGTAGATTCGAGAGCTCTATGTTCAGCGGTAGATTGGAGAGCTATATGGTCAGCTGTAGATTACTATCTAACGGCTGTTGATGAAGATAAATCTGAATTATTAGCAGTTTCTGATTTGGAACAACACGAGCCACGTTCACTTCGATACACAGCAATCAATAATCAAGTAGGTGGTACTAACTTCAGCCTATACCTACCATCTGGACAACCTCATAGGTTGCCCTCAAACAGGAATGTGTGCTGAAAAAATAATCAAAAATCATGTTTTCCAATTAGGCTGAGAATCAGCACTACATAATCAAAATTATTTAAAATTACATATGATAGTTGCCCAAAACGCTCGCTTTTCACCACTTCCGAGTGTTTTATCGGGGAAGAAGAAGTGGCTCAATAAACTTCCCAGCAACCAGGAACAAGTGTCTGTAAAAGTGTGAAGTGATTGCAATGTTACCATCTATAATATAATTTTACAACTGAAACAAAAATAGGTTACCCTTTACGGCTGAGACATGCCATGGTGGAAGACACTTCCCGGAAAAACTCACACACAAGGAGCCCTAAAAATCCTAAACGTACCTATTCCAAAAATGTTCTAAAATACTACCGCAAGGTTCTATCATCATAACTATAATAAACATTCACCATAACTCATGAATAGCCACCACAAACAATGGTACAACATGTAGTAACTCAACACCATGCGAGCCGGCGGATTCTCAAAGACATTACCTTTCCTCCGCGCGTTTTTATCAAAGTGGGACCCCGACGCTTAATGATGGCTCAATCATTTAGTTATCATAGTCGGCAGGTTGGTTGTGACAAGGAGCCCGATGAAGAGATTAATTTACTTTTAATTTTATGTTTTGGTACCTTTTTGTGCTTATTTTAATTATTATCAAACCTCTATCGTGGCACCTTTTGTACCTACAGTCAGGGAATTTATAGATTGTTTAGCAAACTGACTATCAACTTATAATCAGACCATATTTTAGGGTATAGTCGACCTCGTAATTGCTTTACCATTTTTAGGGTTCCGTACCCAAAGGGTAAAACGGGAACCCTATTACTAAGGCTCCGCCGTCTGTCTGTCTGTCTGTCTGTCCGTCTGTCACCAGGCTGTATCTCATGAACCGTGATAGTTAGACAGTTGAAATTTTCACAGATGATGTATTTCTGTTGCCGCTATAACAACAAATACTAAAAAACAGAATACAATAAATATTTAAGGGGGCTATACAACAAACATTATTTTTTTGCTCGTTTTTGCTCGATATTGATAACGACAACAGGTAGACGCTTGAAATATTCACAGAATCTTTAGTGATATATTAACTTTAAAAATAAATAATTAAATTAAAATAAAACAAATTAAATATTTGGGGGGCTCCCATACAAAAAACGTGTTTTTTTTTTGCCGTTTTTATAGATGGTACGGAACCCTTCGTGCGCGAGTCCGACTCGCACTTGGCCGGTTTTTTTTTTATATTATGGTGAGTTTTTCAAATAAATAATCTGAAAATTATAACGTCACTAAGGTTAAAACTATATAACTTTTAGATTCATTTATTGGCATAACACAGGATAAGATGTTATAAAAGATACGATGTTGTAAAAGATAGGATTCTATAAAAGATAGGATGTTATAAAAGATAGGATTAGGTACAGTCACATCCAAAATATGTTCGACACCTTAAGGGCTATTTTTGTCTGCTCATTGCAGGATAGAATCTTGTTTACCAACTCAGCATTACGTATATCCAAGACATAGAGAATGGACTGAGCGTTCTGTATTCAGTTGTGCAGTGAATACAGACCGAAAAATACGAGAGAGACAAAGCGAATGTGCGCCCAGTAGTTCTCTTTAGTAGTACTGCAGGTATTGGCCACACAGTATCTTTGTCTCTTTCTAGAGAGTGATCACTTTTGTGAGACTAAGTTTATGTAGGTATAGGGGCTGGTGTCCGCAACTCCACGTCAAAGCGCGTATTTTGCGTACGCTAACGCTTAGTCCAGTTCTCTATAGGTAGACAGAGAACTGGACTGAGCGTTAGCGTACGCAAAATACACGCATTACAGGTATACATAGAGACATTACGACATTAACTCAGAATATCATTCAGCCATCTTCCTGACACTTTGACAGACTTTGACATATTTTTTTTTTGTAGATAACTAATACTAACTATGATATTAACAATGGCCAGGCCATTAAAAACGTTTTAGGTTGATATCAACTATTTTGAGCATGTTGTTGTTGTCAAGAAACTAATTATGAAATATTAATATAGTTTCAAGAGGTAGGTAATGTGTTCTGACTTGACAGGAAAGAATTTGAAAACTGATGAAGATATAAAAGACTTGACTGTACTGTAGGTACACACGGCTACACATCAAGCTATACATTTCCAGTATAAACTGGTCTCGCATTGTATAGGATTTCCGTACAATGAGAGGTCAGCGTATACTGGAACTGTATAGCTTGATGTGTAGCCGAGTGTACGTATACCCGTAAGTGGTGCGCAAATTTTCAGTCTTTTTCATTTTCCTTTTCCTCACATAGGTAATAATTAATAAACCTTGACTTTTATGACGTGCCTATGACTTTCAATCTTGGGTGGTAAAGTAAATACGAGGTCAACTATACCTATTTCAGTAACTAAAGAATTTACAAACAGAGGAACTACTTACTTAACTATTAGGTACCAAGCTACACCTGCCCAAGAGGATGACTCGAACTCGTAGGTACCGAGGTACTATGCACATGATGCATAGAAAAACGAAACGAATGAATAAAAAACTTATTAGCCTGACAAAAACCTACCTAACTAGCTGTAACGGTTGTTACGTACAACCGCTACAGCTAGTTTACTAGTATCAACAGTAACCGATACATTCGTTTTGGAACATGTTTGTGCAGTAATACGACTACACGAGCGCAGTTAAAACAACAATACAAAACACAGTAGGTATTGAAAACAGCAGCCCAATCTGTAGCAATATTGAGTTACACGACTGTCTGACGTCCGTGAAGAACCACTGACAGCTCTGATGTGTTCCAAGCTACCGGAATGTTTTGATTTGCTTCTTTTTGATGCATATTAAAAATAACTTTCAGTTTTTTTGGAAATAATAAAATTTCCGAAATTAAGTCTTTGCAGAGCCAGTGGCGCCACCTAGTAGCGAGTAGCAGCACTACATTTTTTTCAACGGATTTACTTTTTATCATTTTATTTTAACTTCAAATAATATAAATTTTATTCGACTATTCATCTGAATTAAATCACAAGATTCAAAACGACCAAACATAATTAAGCCTCGTTAGTCTAGTGGTTGCAAGCGGTACTGCTGATCATGAGGTCCTGGGGTTCAATTCCCAGGTCGGGCAAAATGTCATTGGGATTTTCCATCAGGAATTGCTCAGTAGCAGCGGCTGCATTTGTGCCCAGTTGATGGCAATAGGCTCGCCCCATAGGACACGGGAATTAAACATAACTGGCGAAATTTTGGTGTACGCCTCTGCCTAACCGTTCGGGGATTACAGGCGTGATGTTAAGTCATGTAAATTAAAAAAAAAACATTACTTTATATTTACTGCTCTCAGCCTCAGCTGCGTTTGATCTATTTTTTATTAAAGATAGATCAAAGAGAATATTTCTATCCGATAACAAATCTCAGCTCAATAGTCATTTGTTAACAACAGAGTTCCGTCACGGTGAACCTGCAAGTTTCTCATTCTTCTATTCAATTTACTTCCTAATGTTACACATTACATTCTTATTAAAATTGATGGACACCTTTCGGCAAGGACACTTGACATTTCCATTAAGAGTCTAAACTACAATCCTATTCCCACGCTTGGAAAGTGCGTTTTTATTCACAAAACCACTGATGTGGAATAATCCGAGTGACTTGTTGACATTTCGCTTTGTGCTCTTTGTTTGGAATTAAAGTTTCTGCACTAACTTATTCTTCATTTATTATGTTGTTGAGTATTTTCACTTTCAAAGCGACGTGCAAGGTGCGTTATTATGAAATTGTATGCGCAGACGATGCACCTAGAATAAAATTACTATAACACATTATGTAAAACGAATTAAAACTGGCCAAGTGCGTGTCGGACCACACACAATGAAAGGTTCCGTAGTTGGGATGAATTTATCCCAAAAGCAAACGTAACATTGTCTTCATCCCTCATTGAATTTATCCTAAAACGAAACGTAATCCTACGTTATAAGTACTAACATAGGTTATAAAATATATTGTTACTAACATTTTTTTATTAGGTATTTGTTTTTGTCAGTGTGGACTTTTTGTTGTCTGTTGAATAAATAGATATATATATAATGATAATGATTGCAGTTGAAAAACATGTTTTCCCATACAGCGTTATACGTCACGGTCAATTCTCCAACTGCAAATGTAAGTTGGTCGACTATTACTCGCTACCTTGTAAAGGCGACTTAGCTGTGATAGTTTTCCTTTTAATTTCGTTTTATGTACTACTGCTATGAACTTTTTCACTTAATATTATCCAATAACAACCATTTAGCCGGCAGGGATACTTGGCTCTAACAAAAATTTGCAGCTTAATATTACGCAAACGAATCCCTGAATCGAATAATGGTCTACACAAACCCGCAATATTTTTGAATGGCCTATCCAACGATACCCTACATCATGGGATAAACGAGAAGAAATAATATCATCCCCACTTTACATGTAAGGGAAGTACCTACTCTAAAAAAAATGATTGTTTTATGATTTTATTTACTTACCACTTTATGGGCGTAATTAATATGTGTACTCATGCTAAATTACAGCTTTCCAGTACATACTAAGCGTCTCTGAACTAAGCCGGGGACAGACAGACGGACATGATGAAAGTATAAGGGTTCCTTATTGACTACGGAACCCTAAAAATAAAGCAATGACAGATAATTTCATTATGTGATGGATACATGGTGCTCACATATTATTTATAAACATCGTAAAAGTATACGTTTTTCAAAAAAAAAATAAAGTCATAAGTCAGTGCGTGAGTTATGGCTCGTACAGACTGCCGCGAGCCTTACAATTAAAATAGCAACTAGTTTGATTTTGTCTAGACTCTTGATTGTCCTATGGAGGTGGACCAGCAAGTTTACAAGCATTCTTATTAAAGGATTACCAACGAGATACATTACAAGTTTCTATTACAATAATAAAAACTTGTCTATTAAACACTATCCTATATTGCACACTCAATTTCAGGTAACCACAGCTCACACATTAACGAGTACACATGCTCTGAATACATAATTAAAATTAAGAAAACAAAAAAAAAACAATATACATGCTATTATAAAAGATTTACATGTTAATAAAAAAAAAAGTTTGAATTTACATTAATACAATACAGTAACCAAGCATTAAAATGCAAAAAGTACACAAAAGTTAAATCTGTTACAGGCACATCTGTTGATGAGTAGCGTGTTTAATTAGACTAATCAAACTGTATGTAGTGTCAACTCGCACTCATAGATGGCACTGTAATCAAAATGACAGGATAAATATAGTATTTAGGTTGTTACTTGTACGGTGTGTCCAACTCCAAGTGCATAGAGATTTGCCACACTGCTAATTGCAGAGAAGATAATATTATGAGTAGTAATCATCATGATTGTCATACCAAAGACTTAATGTACATAAAAGAATAAGTCACATTGGTACGTTGCCCGGTTTCGAACCCAAAAGCACAAATGTGTGCATGATAAGAGGCGGGTTCCTTAATTACTGGGCCATCACGGTAATAAAACAAAACCTAGGTTTCTCATAACGGATAATGATTCGCAGAGCACAATACCGTATAATATATTCTAGGTGGTTAATTATTATTTTTTTTTTTTTTTTTTTTTTTCCAAATTTAATATTGTAGTTGAAAAACATGATCCCCATACACTCCAACTGCAAATGTAAGTTTGTACGCACAATATTGAGTGATTTACCATGTTATTTTAAGATCACAGACTTCTTATAGGTTTTCCTGTAATCTATGAGTAAAGAACCATTTTCTGTATTTTTATTAAAATTTTAGGCCCAGTAGTTTCGGAGATAAGGAAGGGGGAATGGTCATTATTCATCTATTTTCTTAAATAATTTCAAAAATATTTTAAAATTAAAAAATATATTTTTTAAATCCTTAAAACAAGCCCTTTCATTTGATATGTCAAACGGTACAGTCAGCAAAACTTTGTATTTAATTTTCTAATTTGCCCCCCAAAAGTGACCTCCATATTCAAAATTAATTTATTTACGTAACACGTCCGTGTTTGGGTCACAAAAGTTTATATGTGTACCAAATTTCAACTTAATCGGTCTAGTAGATTCGGAGCAAATCAGCTGTGACAGACGGACAGACAGACAGACAGACATACGAGTGATCCTCTATGGGTTCCTTTTTTCCTTTTGAGGTACGGAACCCTAAAAATATCATAACAATTAAATCAAAAACATTAAATTAGCATTCAAATAATTTTAACTCACGCACAATGTGTATTCTATAGTCGTTGGCTATAAGTGCTGTGCTGTATCACTGCAAGAGTCCGACTGCAGCTGCACGCAACCCCTAATCTGGCTCTGCTAAGTAGTAAATGTTCATTGCGAGCATTCTTCCCTGATCCTCGTAACTATGATTTTATCTTCTGTCGATATAGGTTTCCTAATTAAAATATGTTCTGCCATATTCAACAATATATCACTTGCTATGGCAAAAAATTGTACTCATCCAAACTTACATTTAAATATTCTAATGTATTTTTAAACAAAACGTTTCCTTGACCATTTACTATTCCGTAGCAACCGCATAGAAACCAGAATCTGATACCTACCTACCTATTATCTTTATTTGCATAATATTAGGTATCGGAGCCATTTTTATAGTTGTACCAAAAACAATTTGAATCAGTTGATTTCACGAGAAGCACCAGAATGGACTTCACTAACAAAGTGGTGCTAGTAACTGGTGCGAGTGCTGGTATAGGCGAGTCTACGGCTATCCTTTTTGCTAAACTTGGTGCGAAATTGTCACTGGTGGGAAGGAATGAAGTCAACTTGCGAGCAGTCGCGGACAAGTGCGAGGAGCAGAAGGGCGTGAAGCCGCTGGCGATCGTCGCGGATCTGGGTACTGACGAGGGCGTCGAAAAGACGGCCAAGGAGACGCTGGACCATTTTGGAAGGTAGGATTAATAAAACACCAGCTAATTGTTTGTCAAACCACGCACAATGAAGGGTTCCGAAGTCGGGATGAATCTATCCCAAGAACGAACTTAACTTTATAGTTGAAAAGTAACGGTCAATTCTCCAACTGCAAATGTAAGTTTGTAAGCGCAAAAATATATTTGTTTTTGTGACAAATGCGATTTTCGGACTTTATCCTTTACTTGCGCTGTGAGACCTTGCTTCTTGCCAAATTAAATGATTCTAGGTCAACGGGAAGTAGGTACCCTGTATTAGGTTTTGATTTATTTGCGAGTATCACAGTAATTTTGGCATGGGTACACATATTAATCACGCCTACAAAGTGATAAAATAAAATCTTGAAAAATATTTCTTTATGGAACCTCCCTTGCACGTAAAGTGGGGATGATATATTTTTTCTCGTCTATCCCACGGTGTGGGATATCGTTGGATAGGCCGAGATAAATACCTATTGAGGGTCTGGCAAGACCAGTTTTCGATTCCGGAATCCGTTTGCGTAATATTAAGCTTTAAAGTGCAACATTTTGTTAGAGTAAGTGATTGTTTTTGGAAATGTGAAAAAACTCATGGCTGTAGTATTTAAAAGAAAGACTATCACAGCTAACTAGGCTTTACAAGTTATCGAATAGTCTTTTGAGAGAATTTGATTATGAATAGTCGACCAACTTACATTTGGAGTTGGAGAATTTTGACAGTGACATTTATCGATTTATGGGACAACATGTTTTTCAATTACAATGTTAAGTTTGTTTTTAGGATAAATTCATTCCAACTACGGAACCCTTCGTTGTGCGTAGTCCGACACGCACTTGACAGGTTTTCTTTATTGCGTTCACTTAGAAGCTTGATTTTTTAAGAGTTCCAAGGGACCGTCGACTTACGTACATAATCAGCCTGTAATGTTCCCACTGCTGGGCACAGGCCTGTTCTTTCTGTGAGAGGGAGTGGGCCGTAATCTAACACGCGGGCCCAGTTGGGGTTGTGTGTGCTGGGTGTGTATCTTCGAATTTTTTATTCTAGGACATGCCAGTTTCCTCACGATGTTTTCCTTCACCGTTTTAAGAGCAGTGGTGATGAAATAATTTACACAAAGTAAAGCGCTTGCCTGGGTTCGAACCCACGACCTATGGCTATAACTACTCGTAAGTCGAGGCATTTACCACTAAGCCATCCAAGGCAGACTTTGACTTACCACTAAGCCATCCACTGCAGACTTTGTCTTACTACTAAGCCATCCACTGCAGACTTTGACTTACCACTAAGCCATCCACTGCAGACTTTGACTTACGTATTTTATATTAATTTCAAGTTGATACTTCCACGCGTTCCTGAGAAAAACTGTCTTGACAGACAGACAGACGGACGGACGGACAACAATCCTATAAGGGTTCGCTTTTTTCGAGGTATAGAACCCAGACAGGCGCTTTACTTACTAAATAATACAGCGAAACTAAAAAATACAGCGTCGAGATAAAAATAATTTGTGTAGTAAGTTAGTACCTAACTAATTATACCAAATTCAGGATATCTCCATACATTGGCATAGTCCCTTTAAACCTCCAACGGGACCTACTACTTTTAAACATTCATCCAATCAGAAACATCATATATCTGCACAGCTCTCATATCTTCTTGAGTAGACATCAATCCTCCCCCTAACAGGCTAGACGTACTAGTGAACAATGCAGCAGTGGGCGCGAGGACGACGATCCAGCTGGCGACGATGGAGACCTTCGACCGGGTGTTCAACGTTAACATCCGAGGGGTCTACAACCTGACGCGCCTGCTGGTGCCGGCGCTCATCGAGTCCAAGGGGAACATCGTTAACGTGTCCAGTATCATGGCCTCTATGGTCACTACCGGGAACCTGCCGTACAGTCTGTCCAAGGTAGGTTTTAGGAACCGTAACCTTATCAGATTTTTTCTAGGGTCATCGCATTTCAGTTTTTTCTTCCATGCATACATCTATCAACTGTCATCACAGTGCGCACTCCCTGACTACTTGCTAAACATCTTTCACATACAATCCGTCGTTTTTGCGGTCTCTTTTCTTATTAAACTGAATGAATCTTATGTAGGTTAAAGATATATTAAGTATATTTAAAGGCTCGTACAGACAGGCGCAATATCGCGGGCGCGTCTAGGGTCGGGCTGCCTGTCGTGCCCGCGATATCGCTTCAGTCTATTACGAGCCTTAAAATGTTATTTTTTTCGTCAGGCTGCTCTCGACCACTTTAGTCGTCTGATCGCCTACGAGTTGGCTTCCAAAGGTGTTCGCGTCAATGTCGTCAGCCCTGGCATTACTGTGAGTATTTAAGTTGTTAATTATTTAATCTGAGCCAGTATCCGATGGATCTATCACTCAAATCACCGTTACCACCGTTTTAGGTAAGCACCTTCGTCCAACGCCTGACCGGCTACTCAGACGAGGAGTACCGCGCGTGGCTCAAGACAGCTGAAGCCACGATCCCCATGGGCAGCGCCACGACGGGGGAGGACTGCGCCAACCTGATTGCGCACCTGGCCAGTGATGACGTCAGCAGGGTCGTCACCGGCGCCATAGTGCCCGTGGATGGAGCCCTGCAGTTCGCCGGCTCGGGAAACAGTGAGATTTTGAAAGAACAAATTAAGTGAAGTGTTATTTTTGTGTCGTTTAATCTATACTTACTGATATTAAAGCTGAAGAGTTTGTTTTATTTTTGTTTGTTTGTTTGAACGGGCTAATCTCTGGAAGAAGGCATTTGATAACCCAATTCTTGAGGAAGGTTATAGACTATTTAACATCACACTACGACCTCTAGGAGCCGAGCAGAAAGAAAAACAAGAGCGAGTCGGACTCGCGCACCGAGGGTTCCGTATGTATATCATGTTGATGATTTCTGAAAAACTGTACTATTTAGAGACATCGTTTTATTTTTCCTGTAATCTTTACATAAACTTCTATCACATAGAATAATTTCAGATTTTTATCTATGCAAACTTCGGTGATAAGGGGGGGGGGACGGTATTTTTTTTTACATTTTTCATCAAAAGTCGGAAACTATGCTGCCTAAAAAAAAAACATGTTTGAGAATGTGCAAACAGCGTTCTTTCATATGATACCCCACATGCCCTAGTAGCCCCATTTCAAATTTTTAAGAGCTTTCAGTCCCTTTTGCAAAAAAGATGTTTTTTTTTTTCTTGTTTGCAAAATAGTTGGGCTAACGTCATCTAAAACTATTCTAAATTTCAAGTTGATAGCATTAGTAGTTCTCGAGATATCCAGGTGTGACAGACAGACAGACAGACTTAGTCTCACCATAAACTGTTTCTCTAGTGTTGGATCCGTCGTTGTAATCTTATTAAACTGTTTCTCTGGAGTGTTGGATCTGTCGTAGTAATCTTATTCTTATGCCCAACACTGTCAGCCTTACAAAGACATGACGTGAACAAATTGAATACCCCTCATGATTATGTTCTTTTTTGCGTCATGTTTACCGCAAATAAACGTATTTTCTTTCTATCTTAGTGTCTAGCATTCTTGACCACACGTGTTCGTTTTGAGAATATAATAATAGCTACTAGTTTGATGATATTTAATCTGAATAATAAGATCATTATCATAATGACATTTGCTTACGTAATCTGGTGAATTTATTATTTTGTTTGCGCAAACTTGTTATCAAGTCTAAGCGGAACCAGTCTATACAAAATTTAAATGTCTTCTTATATCTGTCTGTCTATCGATCAGACAGAAAGGAGCAACCAAATCAAAAGCTTGTTTGTTATTCCAGAACTATGGTAACACTTGATGATCATTAGTAGGTAGGCTCGACCGTTCACGTTAGCGGCAACACCTTGACGACGCCAGCTTATATTGGTTATGTTTACTGACGTGCGGCCTACTGCACATTAAAATTAAGTTAAACTAAAAAAAACATCATGATTAATAATGCAATAATCAAATGCAAGTTCCCTCCAGTAAATAAATGGAGCACTGCAAGTATTGCAACTTTTATTATAACATAAATTAAATCAGACGAAAAGTTCTATCACAAATCAAAATCAAGCAAGCAATCACTTCATCTGCTTGGCGAGTAGATCACGCGGGCTGGCGAACCTCATTCCTCCATCCACCTCGACGATCGTGCCCGTCACCAGCCGACTGTTGTCACTGGCGAGGTGGGCGATCATGTTGGCGATGTCATCCCCCTCGCACACGCGGCCCATGGGGATGGCGGTGGCGGCGGACGAAAGCCACGCCTGGTAGTCCTCCTCCGAATAGCCTGTCATCCGCTTTACTATCGTTGACACCTGGCGTTAAAGGAAGATAGATTAAGATAACTGCTTCTTCAAGGAGAGTTAATGCCTTTTACTTTAAGTCTCAGGATAAAAAGAAAAAAAGGTAAAACTTTTTCTGATTCGCAATCTGTGAACCCGATGTGCTTTCCCATCGGCCAAAATGACGAACTTCTATATAAAATGATTTTTTTTAATCCTTCCATAGTGCTCACTTTCTTTCTTTATTTATGGAACTCCTGTGCAACTTTTCATGCTCCTGGACCCAGACACCCAGTACAGTTCAGGTTGTGCGTTGTCTGACAGTGAATGAATGAATTTAAGATTTTTAATAAGTAAGTAGATTGGTATGTACCTACTCATAAATACGACTTACAGTGAATCCAGGACTAACAGCATTGACCCTGACTCCCTTCGTAGCCAGCTCGAGAGCCACCAGGCGGGTGAACTGGTCCAAGGCAGCCTGCAACAACATGGGAAACCATGTCCATGAAGTAAAATAGCGAACAAATAGTTATGAATTAGTAGTGAACTAGCTTTTGCCCGCAGCATTTTATTGGATAAGGATTTAATATAGTACCGATAAAAAAAGCCTCGGAAATAACAATGAATTTTTTATAAAATTATGAAAGACTAGTTGCGCCCTGCGGTTCACCCGCGTAAGTTTCGACCCCGTGGGAATATCGGGATAAAAAGTAGTCTGTCTTAATCCAGGGTGTCAGCTACCTCTATACAAAATTTTATCAAAATTGGTCCAGCCGTTTGAGCGTAAAGAAGTAACAAACATTCACACACACATACTCACAAACTTCCTCATGAATCACTCCGTCCATCGGGGAACCGTTTGAAAACCCGTTCAGTAGTTTTTGAGTTTATCACGTTCAGACAGACAGACAGACGCAGCGGGGGACTTTGTTTTATAATATGTAAGGATGTGTATTGAGCTTAACCATTATGTCTATATGCTGCAGGGCTAACATGACAGGCGCGACAACGAGAACATTTAATATGACCGCTAAGCTCGAGTAAGCTCGAAAAATTTACTTTGACAGTTCTTTAACTCGCGACGAGCGACGAGAGACCGATGTAAGAAAATATTAAAAACAAATAATTTTTATGGAACATCGGCTCATTTATTCGATTTTACGCATGGAATAATATTAGTATGTACCTTCGAGTACTATAATGATTCTCATCCACCTCTTTTAATGTATGTTTATATTTATCACAAAATAATATAGGCCCGTTTTGACGTTTAACTTGAATCGATTTATCGTGCGTATCCAGTAGGTACCGAGTCGGATCGAGTATCGACTAGTTACGTCGCGATAGTCAATCGCGACGTAACTAGTGAAGTAACCATACGACTTGCCAATGACAATGCTTTTTTTTTGTATCATAATTTTTTCTACTCTTCTCGTCGTCAAAATCGAGGACGAGTGAATAGTCGTATTTACTCGTAAATAAATGACAGAAAAATCGGAGATTATCAAATCTCGTGTTGAATTGTCAAAATTCGAGCTAACATACGAGTAAGTGCCAGTGTTTTGTCGAGAAAACATCAAGTTTGACAGAACGAGTCGAGTATTTTGTATGGCAACGCTGTCAGAAAACGAGAAAATTTACAGAACTAGACAAGAATTACTCACGCGAGAGTGTGTAATTGTCGCGTGTGTCCTGTTAGACCTGCTGGAGAACGTCGTATGGTAAATACTTTGCGATTGGCGGCTATAACCAGTCTCTAATGTAAGTGTACCAATGTGTTAGTAGAACACACACATGACACACACACGAGACATGGTGCTCACATATTTACAAACATCGATAAAGTATTATGGTTTCCTAAAACTTTTAAAATAATAAGTCAGTTGCTTGTATCAATGCTCTTCCCGCCTCCATGAGAACCCCGCGAGCTAGTTGCGTAACACACTATCAGTAGGAATCGGTTTCAATTTGACAGATCAACAACATTCATTGCGCTAGGTATATTACGTTCTTCAGTAGACAAAACTTTTATCTTTTCTAAATAAATGAAGCAATGGCTTAGCAATATACTTCAAAATCATTCCGATTGTGATTCAGACTGTGTTACGCAATTAGAGTGCTGAAACGGGTATCAAACCAATTACCTTAGCCATGCCATAAGGCAAGCTGCCGACAGCGACGACAGTGGCCGATATACTGGATACATTGACGATGTTCCCCTTGGTCTCGATCAGCGCCGGCACCAGCAACCTGGTGAGGTTGTACACCCCTCTCACATCGACCCTGAACACCTCGTCGAAGGTCGCCATGTCTGTCAGCTGGATGCATGTCCTCGCACTTATGCCTGCGTTGTTGACGAGGACATCCAGTCTAGAACGTAGAGAAAAGGTGTTATAACAACGGTAAATGAGAAGAAAATTTAAGTAGGTACTTACAGGTTTATTAAATAAACGACTGACCAAATGTTAAAGGTAAGTAACGGTATCAGTTGTGGATTTGTGACTTGTGATACAACAATGCCTAAACATAAAAATTGTCTTAGCTCGCGGGTAGTCTGTTTTGTTGATTGATAAAAAAATCAAATAATCCGACTGAGTAAAAAGTGAACTTAAAAAAAGATGAAAGAAACAAGATTTATATATGATATAAATTAATACTATAAACAATCTCATGCAGTCGGAGGCGATAGGGAAGATGCCTCCGACTGCATGAGACTGTTTATAGTATTAATTTATATAAATCTTGTTTCCATCTTTTTATCTGACTGCGGCGAAGCCAAAAAAGGAGGGTTATGTGTTTGACCTGTATGTATGTATGTCAGTCCCTATGTTCTCTCGTAACTACTAAACGGCTGAACCAATTTTGATGAATAATATGTCGTTAGATTCGTCATTATTGCGCAAGTGTCATAGGGTATATTAAAATTATTAAAAATCAAAATGGCGGATTTTCAGCGCCAAAAGGTGTGTTTTCGAAATAAATCTCCCAAGCCTATCGAGTGGGATATCAAAATGAAGGGTTTTAAAAGGTAATTACAAAAATATATTCGTATTATATGTTTAAAAGTAATTTAAATAAGAAATGATTAAAAAAATATCCCGAACTTTTGGAGTGAGTGAGTAAGAGGTTGTTATCACCCGATTATAAGTGAGTATACAGGGTGATTGGAAGATGGGTGCAAAGCTTTAAGGCGAAGATAGTACAGACAATTTAGAACCATTTAAGCCATGGTTGTCTTAGACGAAGTCTTACCAAATATTTTTAACCAAATTTTTAAGTTTTTTTTCGGAAATTCTCAAAATTTAATGTAAACTGCATAATTATGGCCAAATTGAATGATAAATGAATTATTTTTTTATTTATTTAATTAAAGTAATGTGTAAGCAATCAAGCAAAACATGTTTTAGGCTTCTGTGTCATTAGACATTTTTTTTACAGACATTTAAAGCTCAGAAAAAATAAAAAATTTGTACAATACGTCTTTTAAACCTTATTAAAAAAAAACGGAGGGTGCTTTTTTTGTTCAAACCTTTTTGAAGACAAACTTGATAATCGCTCTTTCTTTTGAGGTATCATTTATGCGGATATCTTACAAATTATTGAAATTAGGGCCTACACCAATTTGGGGTAGAAATTTTTTATTTTAGGCAGACTAATTAAAACAACATTTGAATTAAAATTATTTATTTTTCATGTTCAAAATGACGGCCGTGATTCCTAATACAAGCACGGCCCTGTCTTCTAACTTCTGTAGTCGTTATTTTCAACATCATCTCCTGCTTCATTGTCTCAAACGCTGAATTTATTCTTTGTATCAATTCTTCTCTAGTGTTTATTTCAATGTTGTTATACACCAGTTCCTTGGCCCGGCCCCACACGAAAAAGTCCAACGGGGTCAGATCTGGGGAGCGAGCGGGCCAAGGGATGGGTCCATCCCTGCCGATCCAGCTATCAGGAAAGCAATTGTTGAGGTGTTTCCTTACATTTAAAGTCCAATGCGCTGGACAGCCGTCTTGCTGAAAGATGACTGTTCGGTCTCTTTCGAAGATCGGGACACCTGATTCCTCTACCAGCAGTGGTAAATCAATTAGCAGAAATTGCAAATAATTTTCGCCATTCAATGGATCAGGCAAAAAGTGGGGCCCAATCAATGTTCTGCCAATTATTCCAGCCCATACATTCACAGAGAATTTCATCTGAAATGACACCTGCTTCTTAAAATGTGGATTGTTGTCTGCGTCAGCCCATTCATGGATGTTGTGAAAGTTTGTAATACCTTCCCTTGAAAATTTACTTTCATCCGTCCACAAGATTGATTTCAGAAACCACGCATCTTCGATGTCTCTGTTGAGGAGGAAACGGCAGAACTGAATTCTTCTTTGAGGATCTTGCTCTACTAGACCTTGCACACTCCTGCCATGGAACGGATACTTATCTATCTTACTTATAAAAAAATTTAAAAACACGCCTGCCTTAACAAAAAGTGAACTAAAAAATCAAAAACAAGTTACATGATTTTAGTGTTGAATGGCCTCAAGGTATAGGTACCAAATAGATTATAATATTTAGTGTGCAATTAAAACGCCATTGTGCCCAAAAAGGGAAAACTGAAAATCAATATTTTCATGGAAGTCGGAAGATCTGTAAAGAACTTCCAAGGATCCGTCCCCCGACTGCAATGAAAAGATTGATTTTTTAGTTAGTGGTAAAACAATATTTTTGCAAACGCACAATGTGCCACGAAAGATAACTTAATTTTTTTGGGAACGCGAAATTATTTTTCTTATGATTTATTAATAAGATTTCTAATTCAGTTCTTGCAGAGACTTTTTGTCATGGGGCTCGTTGATAAGCTTTCGTGGATCGAAAACACCAATTGCCAAACCTTCTAGCTGTCTCACGCGACTAAGAGCGACATAAGCTTGCCCCTTGGCAACATTTTTAGCACCTAGATTCACGACGCTTTAGCTTCAAACATGTAACTCCAGATGATGTACCTAGTTAATGTTTTTAACACACTTAAGTCTAAAAATACTGGTGATTACTGGGGAATCGCCATTAAACTATTAAGTAATATAATAGACATCGTAGCCCCCTAACTAGCTGTTATTTTTAATAAATGTGTTGGTTTGGGAACTTTTCCTGACCTCATGAAGAGTAGTAAAGTCATACCTTTATTTAAATCAGGTAATAAAAATGACGTTGGCAATTTTAGGCCTATTTCTATCTTACGTGCATTTAGCAAAATATTTGAAAAGTTAATACTCAAGCAGTTACTAAGACATTTTAATTTAAACAGCCTCCTTCATAATGAACAATATGGCATTACAAAAGGTCGTTCGACTACAGATGCGGGTGTTGCTCTGCTGAAACACATATTTAACGCATGGGAGAACTCGCAAAATGCTATTAGAGTTTTCTGTGATCTCCCGAAAGCCTTTGATTGCGTGCACTATGACACACTTTTGCGTAAACTACGTCATTACGGCGTCCAAAACGAAGCTCTTAAAGTAATAAATTCATATTTACATAATAGGTTCCAATGTGTAGATGTTGAGGGTGTGAAATCTTCCGAGCTACCTGTTCAGTTAGGTGTACCTCAAGGCTCAATACTGGGTCCATTCTTATTCTTGGTATATATCAACGACTTACTATTCTATATAAAGGGTATCTGCGACATTGTACTGTTTGCAGATGATACCTCTCTAATTTTTAAAGTAGAAAGGAATAGACAAGATTTTGACGACGTAAAAATTGCACTCTCAATGGTTACGGATTGGTTTACGACAAATAACTTAGTACTCAATGCCAGGAAAACGAAATGTATAAAGTTCGCCTTACCGAATGTTAGAAATGTAGGTCCCAACATCGTCTTAGATAAAGAGGTGCTTGAAACTGTAGACTCGGTAGTGTTTCTGGGTATAACAGTAAATGCCAAACTTCAGTGGGGACCACATATATTAAGCCTAGCGGGAAGGCTCAGTTCGGCTGCATACGCCGTCAGGAAAGTAAGACAATACACTGACGTTGATACAGCCCGTTTAGTCCATTTTAGTTATTTTCATAGCGTTATGTCCTACTGTATTCTGCTGTGGGGTAAAGCCACTGACATTCAAAATATATTTGTACTTCAAAAACGAGCTGTTCGAGCAATTTACCAGCTGGGTGCCAGAGTTTCTCTAAGAGATTTTTTTAAAGATATTGGTAACCATAGATATTGGTGCCATTGGTTAACCATAGACCAACGATTGGATTGGAAAGCACACACAATAGAATTGGCAAAGCGACACAGCAAATCGACGTATGCATAAGCATGTGTATGCGTATGCGTAAGCTTGCGCCAGTCATAGGAACAGGCGCTATTGTTACAACGTACCATGGAATGGCGGGTTCAATATTGAGATACGGAGTTATGTTTTGGGGGGTACATTCAAATGAGTTACTTATTGCTAATTTGTTTACATCAGGTAGATCTACGCATTGAAGTCCTTTTTTTACTAAAATACATGTTCCACCTCGTTTCATGTATTTTCTACTAAAACAAGCAGCTAGCTCATAGTTAGGGATGGAGAGATAGTCTTCATAGCCTGACATAATAAAATGTTCAGAGATGCATAAGACGTCAATATTGACTTTTTTCAGTGTAAGTTCTTCTAAGCATACAGTAAGAGCATCCGATTTATTCAAGAGTCCTGCAATATTCTGATGTAGTATATGTAAATTATTATCATAGAAATAACTGGTTATTCGATACGTTATTTATTTGAAGTGGCTCGTGAATTGTATTGGTATTCAGTAGATCGCATTTCTTTAGTCCCTGAATGAAATCGTCAATATCTATAAAACCGGCCAAGTGCATGTCGGACCACGCACAATGAAGGGTTCCGTAGTTGGGATGAATTTATCCCAAAAACAAACTTAACATTGTAGTTGAAAAACATGCTATACGTTGTATATTGTATATATATATGTATGGGAACATCGATATACGTTACGGTCAATTCTCCAACTGCAAATTTAAGTTGGTCGACTATTACTCGTTAACTTGTGAAGCCTACTTAGCTGTGATAGTTTTCCTTTTAATTTCGTTATATATACTATTGCCATGATTTTTTTCACATATCCAAAACCAACCATTTAACTGGCAGGGGGGGGAGGACACTTGACTCTAACAAAAAATAGTACTTTAAAGCTTAATATTACGTCAACGGATCCCTTTGGTTTTGCCAAACCCACAATATTTTTGAACGGCCTATCCAACGATACCCCACACCATGGAATAGACGAGAAAAAAAAATATCATCCCCATTTCACGTGTAAGGCAGGTACCCTAAAAAAAAATGTTTTTCATAATTTTATTTTACCATTTTTTCGGCATGATTAATATGTATACCCATGCCAAATTACAGCTTTCTAGGACTAAGCGTCTCTGAGCTAAGCTGGGGACAGACGGACGGACGGACAGACAGACAGACAGACAGACGGACATGGCGAAACTATAAGGGTTCCTTGTTTACTACGGAACCCTAAAAATGGTATGCATGCCGTAGTTGTTAATGAATCCAGTGCGTTTCTTGAACATTGTGTAGTCATATGATAGGTTCTTATTCGAGTCCAGAAGGTGTGCGTGCTCATGTGTCAGTATGTCTAGATAAAGCAGGTTCTTAAAATTCTCTACTCTCCAATTGTACATTTTTTTATAGTAGCTGTATCTAAATGTCGGAGTACAGTTGATATCATTGGTGGAATTTGTTTTTTTTAAGGTCGTCCTTATACTAAATACAACCACGTCTATAAATAGAGTATAGAATACGTTGCCAAAATATTGGAAAGAATATACAGCGGAAAAATTAAGAAGTAGGTTACGGTTACGGCTTTTAGAGAAAGCCTACCAGCATTGACGAAATTCTTAAAGAAAAAAAAAATATATATATTGTAAATGTATTGTGTAAACAATTGTTGGGCAACCTAAATAAATAAAAAAAAAATCTTATTTGTGTATTCCTAATTTATTTTGACATTTAATTTAATTGAGTAATTTGAGTATCTATGACGAGTTGATGAAACTGTTCTGTAGTAGGCTTTTTTATTATTATTATTTGGATTATATATTTTTTTAATACTGGATGAATTTATAATTATTTGATGTTAATTTATTATCTTATCTATATTTATACGCTGTTAAGGCAAAACATGACTGTAATATAATTTTATTGTAACATCTTGCATGCCATGTGTGTGTATACTCATGTTTTGGACAAATAAATGATCATACATACAGGTCAAACACATAACCCTCCTTTTTTTATTTATTTCGTTTTAATACATAGTTCGTTATGCGTTGAAGGCCTACTCATCATAAGCGTTGGAGGGTACCTTTTAAAATAATCCAACGTCTCCTTGGCCGTCTTCTCGACGCCCTCGTCAGTGCCCAGATCCGCGACGATCGCCAGCGGCTTCACGCCCTTCTGCTTCTCGCACTTGTCCGCGACTGCTCGCAAGTTGGCTCCATTCCTTCCCACCAGTGACAGTTTCGCGCCAAGTTTAGCGAACAGGATAGCTGTAGACTCGCCTATACCAGCACTCGCGCCAGTTACTATACCAGCACTCGCGCCAGTTACTATACCAGCACTCGCGCCAGTTACTATACCAGCACTCGCGCCAGTTACTATACCAGCACTCGCGCCAGTTACTATACCAGCACTCGCGCCAGTTACTATACCAGCACTCGCGCCAGTTACTATACCAGCACTCGCGCCAGTTACTATACCAGCACTCGCGCCAGTTACTATACCAGCACTCGCGCCAGTTACTATACCAGCACTCGCGCCAGTTACTATACCAGCACTCGCGCCAGTTACTATACCAGCACTCGCGCCAGTTACTATACCAGCACTCGCGCCAGTTACTATACCAGCACTCGCGCCAGTTACTATACCAGCACTCGCGCCAGTTACTATACCAGCACTCGCGCCAGTTACTATACCAGCACTCGCGCCAGTTACTATACCAGCACTCGCGCCAGTTACTATACCAGCACTCGCGCCAGTTACTATACCAGCACTCGCGCCAGTTACTATACCAGCACTCGCGCCAGTTACTATACCAGCACTCGCGCCAGTTACTATACCAGCACTCGCGCCAGTTACTATACCAGCACTCGCGCCAGTTACTATACCAGCACTCGCGCCAGTTACTATACCAGCACTCGCGCCAGTTACTATACCAGCACTCGCGCCAGTTACTATACCAGCACTCGCGCCAGTTACTATACCAGCACTCGCGCCAGTTACTATACCAGCACTCGCGCCAGTTACTATACCAGCACTCGCGCCAGTTACTATACCAGCACTCGCGCCAGTTACTATACCAGCACTCGCGCCAGTTACTATACCAGCACTCGCGCCAGTTACTATACCAGCACTCGCGCCAGTTACTATACCAGCACTCGCGCCAGTTACTATACCAGCACTCGCGCCAGTTACTATACCAGCACTCGCGCCAGTTACTATACCAGCACTCGCGCCAGTTACTATACCAGCACTCGCGCCAGTTACTATACCAGCACTCGCGCCAGTTACTATACCAGCACTCGCGCCAGTTACTAGCACCACTTTGTTAGTGAAGTCTATGTTCATGTTTTTATTTTTACCGTGCGTTTAATATGAATGGTTGATAACTACTGAACGCTTGCGAACAATGCATCGTATCGTATCGCATGCGGCGTGTCGGTTGTAACTGTACCTACTCTAGTTAATTATAGTGCGACAACATCAAGTTCGTCGACTCGTGGACCGGCGGTAAACGCAGGACGCAAGGTCAGACTGCCACCCACCGGTTCCAGTTTCCACCTAAATTAAAAGTACCTATTTGTAGACATTAAACACATTACAACTACGGTGAAGTGAACAATCAATCTTTTGTTATGATTTTCGATAAGTACAGACGGCTACACATCAAGCTATACCTTTCAAGTATCAGCTGACCTCTCATTGTACGGAAATCTTGTATAATGCGAGCTCAGCTTAAAATTATTTCCATTTTATATAACTTGATGTGTAGCCGTGTGTACAAACAAATGTTAGTAGGTAAATAACTACTGATCTTTCTCTAGTAAAAAATATGGCGATGAGTTGAATTAGAAATTAAATTAGGTATTATTTATACGTGATCGAGATCATTTCAAAATACATAATACCTACGTAGTTAGGTAGATACTTAGTGATGTATGTCAGCTCAGAGTGGAGTATGGACACACGATGGGATGTGATCATTTCTGCCGCGTCATAGATAGGTACTTAGTGATGTATGTCAGCTCAGAGTGGAGTATGAACACACGATGGGATGTGATCATTTCTGCCGCGTCATAGTTAGGTACTTAGTGATACATATGTCAGCTCAGAGTGGAGTATGGACACACGATGGGATGTGATCATTTCTGCCGCGTCATAGATAGGTACTTAGTGATGTATGTCAGCTCAGAGTGGAGTATGGACACACGATGGGATGTGATCATTTCTGCCGCGTCATAGTTAGGTACTTAGTGATGTATGTCAGCTCAGAGTGGAGTATGGACACACGATGGGATGTGATCATTTCTGCCGCGTCATAGTTAGGTACTTAGTGATGTATGTCAGCTCAGCTATGGAGTATGGACACACGATGGGTTGTGATTATTTCTGCCGCGTCATAGTTAGGTACTTAGTGACGTATGTCAGCTCAGTGCGGAGTATGGACACACGATGGGATGTGATTATTTCGGCCGCGTCATAGTTAGGTACTTAAGTGATCTTTGTCAGCTCAGTATGGATTAAGGACACACGATGGGATGTGATTATTTCGGCCGCGTCATAGTTCACCAGAGTTTGATATCAGAACATTGTCAGTGTGGGTTATCTAAACATAATAACAAAATCTTATGTTATTTATCAAGAAAATATGTAGAGATAGTTAGTTACACTAGATTTTCTTGAAAATTAAATAAATAGTAGGTACAGCAGTGAGTAGGCACAGCACAATAGAGACAAATTGAGTCCCTTCCGTGAATTTCAATCGTTACCCAAACCGTTTTATTATTATTTTATCTGTAACGGTAGGTATCGTAGCTGATATCGTGCCCATGCTTATTGCCTAATACTTATTCGGTACTTAATAATATTATGCTTTATATTTTACAGAACCCTTCATTGTGCGTGGTCCGAAACGCATTTGGCCGGTTTTTTATTGTTACTCGTGCATTTGCTCTTGGAATGCACCATTTGGTGAAGTGGAACTGATGTTGAAGAGCGCAGTTTGCCACCAGAACTACTCAATAATAAGTAGGTTCGCGGGTTGCGATTCGATCACTAAAGTAAAAGTTGCTGAGAAATTTATGCTCGTCACAATGCATAGGTAGGTATGGTGAAGTGAAGCTGATGGTGAAGTACCAGGAGAACTCCTGAACAATTAACATCCCTGCATCGGGAAAAAGGGGAAAACAATATTTTATAAAAGGTGATGAGCAGTTGATACCTACCTTATTGTAACTGAGATAAATTACAAACTGACCTACTAAAAAGTGAAAAATAAAATACTTTTTACAAAAAACAAACCAGCGCCTTACAAAAAAAAAACATAACACAGTGAAAACTAACTTTAATTTCCAACTCCAAAGAAAATCTAACAAACTTAGCGTTGACATTCACGAGGTTCTCTAAAAAGTATTGACTACTGAAAACTACTTATTTATAATAAACTTTAAAATAGTCAATATCCACCTATAATTTTGAATTATAAATATTTTTTCATCCCATAAATTCGAAAAGAGTCGAAGGGTTCCTCGATGAGTGCGAGCAAAATGGGTCATTCCGGCGCACTTAATAACAGTGACGAAATGACTTTTGAATTTGGAACACTATTTAATTAAAAAGTTTGAACGCAATTCCCTTCGATAAAGTCCTGGCCGGTAGGTAATGAAAAAAAAATACGCGGGAACGTCATACAGTCTGAAGTTATTACGAATACCCAAATAATAAATAAGTCAACGACATTTTCTGTTCCCAACAAAACAGGCCCTCCGGCCCTGGTTCAGGCCATGGTTCGGAGCGAGAGTGCATGGGAGGCCGTCACCTCCTTCTGCGAAGCAGTAATGCTTGCGAAGGAGGAGGCAGAACGCGTGAGGGAGAGGCAAGGTTCGCGCCCTCGCGCCCCTAGTCGCCGCAGGAGACGCCCCGGGCGTCGGGAGTCGCAAGCCGATTTCCGGCCACCGTGCACCGTAGGCGCAGGCTTGCGGACGGTGAGCGATGGGTAGCTCACCGTCCGATAAGGACCAGGCCCGGGTCGACGGCGCGTTGTATTCCACGCGCGCCTCAAAGAGTTGTCAGCACCAACTGACGGGGTCCGTTAGGGCCAATGCCTGCCAGGGTTGCGAGTTTGTCCGAAAGGGATATCGTGGCCCTGGCACACAGGCAAATGAAGGAGTGGATTGTGCACGAGTGTACAACATCTCATAAACAGCTCAATACCATTGACAACTTAATTTGGTCGGGTTATACGCGGAGATTTAGTATGGAAAAGTAATGAAAGTTAATTTCTCTTCAACACTTGGGAATCTGAATTTTAGGTCACTATAAATTCTTTAGGAGCTCTAATTTTTGTATAAATTTGGGAAGTAATCACAGAGTTTTTAATAGGAAAATCTTCAAATGAAAATTTAACACCCTGACTACCGCCCCCCACCAATGATATGGTATAAATCGTAACTACTGGATTAGTCATTTTGAATTTTTGGTATCAATTTTATCTCGCAGAGCACTAATTTTCTATGTAGTTGTTAGGAAAGCGACTAGCTCCTGAAACTTGGAATCAACATTCAAAGACGTGGTCCTGCTGAACGAGCGCGCTAAAGTTATCATCGTTGATTTCTCGGTAAATACAAATGTTTCAGTTCTTTTTTTGTTACGAAATGAATCACATTTTGGGGCACTAATTATTTGTATACTTAGAATAGCTGTAGCATGCCCCCATTTTCGGCGCCCATGGTGGTCCTGCTGAAGGGAGCGTGACTACCGCAGGACCACCTTCAAAGTCGATTATCTCGAAAACTACTAAGGCACCAATTCTGTTGTTCGAGCACTAATTAGCACCAATTGAGCACTATGTATTTGCCAAATATGGTCCGGCGGTAGTCACGGACATGAATTCTAGTAATAGTAGTGTCGGTTGTAGTGGTGATGTTCTTCAGAAAGGTCGTGCGTAGTACTCGCAACCGGCGCGGCGGCGGCGGCGTGCGTGTAAGTATGTAAGGAGCGTAGCAAGTGGCGTTCTATAGTTTCTGCCTACCCCCATGGGAAGAAGGCGTGAGTTTATGTATGTATGTATGTTGAATTCCAGTCGCATCAGGACGCAAACAGTTTTTTAGTGAATAATGTATTAATTCAACACAATTTTATTGCCTCCATCCCACAATTCAATATTACACGTATGGGTATTGTTAGGGATATCCCTATTGAATGGTCAGAGGACGAAATTATATCAAATATCAAGGTTCCTTAAGGTTGTGGTGCTGTTGTGAAGGCTAGGAGGATGTGCCGTAAGGTGACCTCTTCTGG
The DNA here is from genome assembly GCA_948098905.1 of Tiliacea aurago. Lineage (NCBI taxonomy): Eukaryota > Metazoa > Arthropoda > Insecta > Lepidoptera > Noctuidae > Tiliacea > Tiliacea aurago. The sequence goes on along the minus strand of OX402583.1, from coordinate 898,691 downwards.
TGTAACTGAGTGGAAGCCTAACACGCAGACAGTCGTAATTACTTTTGACGGACAAGTTTTGCCTAATCGGGAGTATTGTTTCTACTCAGCTCTTCCAGCAGTTGAGAGGTACACATACCCAACAATCCAGTGTTACCATTGTTGTCGGTTTGGCCATACCCGTACGCTCTGTAGGTCGAAACCACGTGTTTCAAATGTGGTGGAGATCAACCAGGTGATGGATGTGAAATCACTCTTGAGTTAGGATTTGTGTATCGTGTTGTTCTGGAAACCATTTCGCAAATGACACTGCTTGTCCTGAATTGGGCCGGCAGAAAAGCATCAAAGCTCTGATGGCGAAAAAATCAATTTTCTATGCGGAAGCAAGTCGGGTTTTCCCCCCTGTTTCCAGATCCTATGCCGTGTTTCAAAATCTTCTCAAATAACAACATTACAATAAATAAATCCCAATCCCTGTCCTCAAGTCCAATCCCTGCTATCCAAAGATCATACCGTTAAACGGTCTTTCTTAACCCTAAATTCCGTGCCCCACTTTCCCCTGGCTTTAATAAGCAAGCTCATCCAGCAGACAAGCACTTACCCAAAATTACTTATTTTCCCCCTCCAAAAATGGGTGCGCCTTCCCAACGGAAGCTGCCGAGCCAATGATCTACAGACAGCCGGACAGCTCGAAGAATATAAGTATTAGAATTAATTACAAACATGTTAATTCTGTTCTTACAAATTTCACTCAATCAATACCTGGCCACGTTGCTTTAATGACCTCAATCTTAAATTATATCCCTAATATTCCATCCCTTGACATTCCTTCAATGGAACGTGAGGAGTATTACTTCCAGGAAACCTGACTTTCCTTTTTAATTAACAAATATAAACCATCAATCTGCGGAATTGTTGAGACATGGCTTTTACCTGAAAGTAATTTGAGGATTTTTCGGTTTTTTGAATATGACTCATGGAAGTGACCCCATTATGATCGAATTCCCTTCTAAAAATGTTCCCACTAAAGTCTCCCCTCCCCTTCTAAAATACCGGCTAAGCTCAGCAGATTGGGATTTATACTAAAAAATAGTATCTTCCCTTCCAAAAGTTAAAGTGAATAATGCCCAGGAATGTTTTTTGTCCTTATCCTCCACCATCTCTTCTACAGCAGATGACTGTTTCCCTTCCAAAAAACCCCAATCCCATAAAATTCCTTCTCCGCCATGGTGGGATAGGGAATGCACTGACATGGTCAGGCCCAGGAATGAGGCTGAAGAGACTGTTAACTGTGATATGAACCTGGATAACCTCATCGTTTTCAAGCGAATATTAGCTAAGTCCAAGAAAGTACTTAAAAAGAAGAAACGAGAAGGTTGGTCTAAGTATTGCAGTTCACTGAGTCCATCCACTCCGGTTTAGTGGTATGGCGGAAAGTTAAAAGATTTAGGAGCAGTTTAGCACCTGCTCCTTCGAACAACCTCTCAGAAGAACTGTCGTACCAGTTTTTCTCCAAAATCGCTCCAGCTTATGTATTGTTCCAGGTGTATAGAAGAGTTGTGTTGGCATCGATGATGTAGACGACACTAACGATCCAATGAACATGCCATTTAACTCGAAAGAACTAAAAGCTGGGTCAAGGACTCCGCACCAGGGGTGAAAGTTGAAGCAATAACATTCGCAGAAAAAGTGGGGAAATGGAACTGTTCCAACACCTTAATTTCATCAAAACAAAATTAACACATTTTTTTTCAGGACACGTGCGTGGGACCCTTATATTTGGCAAATCAAAATAAAAAAAATACTTTTATGTGAATGGTAATATAGGCAGTTATATAATTATAATAACAAAAAATGGTGTAAAATATTTTCCTTTGCCTAGCAACATTTTCAATGTAATGGGTAGTAATCTGTCAAATTTACGATTTATTCATCTGTTTTGATAAATGTTATAAACAAAAAATATAAGATGCTAGGCAGTACTTACCCGTTAAATGGAATCTTTAAATTTTTCTCGTGATTATGTGATGAGTTGTGACACCCTTTCACTACACAGTACGTCATTTTTTGTAAAATTGCGCGAGCTCTTTACTGTAATACTTGGTCTTGATTACTGACGTGCCGAAAGTCCTAGGTAGCCTTTATAGGCTAACATGAAATGGGTTCACTTGCATACGAGTACTGCGGTTCTAAGCTTATTACTTCTATGGAACTCTAACCCCCTTATTCCAACACAAGGTTTATTTATTGACATGGCTTAAATCATGGAGCTAGTTTTTGTAACAAGAACGTAACAGTGATTGAAATACCGTTCTTTAAACAAAACTGAAAACTTAGTTCGGTACTAAGTTGTCAGTTTTGTGTTTAGGAACTTTACCATAGTCGGAATAAAGTTCGAAATTCAATAATGGCTCCATGTTTTAAACCTGGGTCTGAAGATAAACCATGTTTTGTAATAAGGGGGTAAAAGTCCACTCATAGTCTTCATAATACAACAATACCACTGCTCTTTCCCATAATCATTCTTATTTTTTTTTTAATCCGAACAACCATTTAACGTTCTGTTTACTGCTAGTGCTGATGGCGCCATGTTTGCGCTTAGTTTCACGTACGTTTCGTTTACTACTCATAAGTACCTACTTAAATATACTTTTGGTATGGTACTCGATAATCTCGATATTAAAACAGAACATACAGATGATTAACTTTACTATGCAATTTTAAATACATAAAAGCTACTAAATATATAATAAACACAAATATTTAATAAAAACTAAATAAAAAGTTCAGTATTACCCTAAATTCAAAAATTCGATAGATATATTATGCCAAAGAAAGATAGTTCAGTTCTTACAATTATGAGAAAAGTCACACATGCATGTAAGTTTCAGATTATAATGCCATCAAAATTGTCATTTGTAAATATAATTTACAATAGATTTACCCGCTTTTACAAATTGTAAGGAGCTTCCGAAATGGATAAAATAATAGTAGCTGTTTGAAAATAAATTTCAAACAATAATATAGAAAATATTCAAAGACTAATTAATACCTTCTTTAAAAAATTAAATTCGTATTATTTATATTAATTTTACATACTTTATTGTAACAAAAAGTTGGTATGTACTTCAAATATTAAACTAGTATGTAGGTATGTAAGTTCCCACATTTAATATAGAATGAACTATCTCCACAATGCGCCACAGTCATGGAGTAACTTAGATATATTTAACATACAATACATTACAATATACAATGGCACTTTATAAAACAAAGATTTCGCACACAAATCTCATTTGCGTTCCAATATTATGTTTTCTAATCAGAAAGCCAAACACGCGCTAGTTTTTATCTTTAACAAAATGGCAGAATTTCGCGCGCTCTTTTTGGCGGGTCTATGCAGGTGGTATGCAATGAGGATACAAGCTAGCTGCAGAATAAAACAAAACTGTTGACTGTTGTAGCATGCTAACAACCTACTCGACAATTTAATGCATGCTATTTGGAGCCAGAGCCTAGTACGATTGCAGACCATCTGCATACACTCTTAACAATATTTTTCATTATCATAAATAATAATAGTCTTAAAACATTCATCAATAGTGAAGATTAATTTAAAATGACAGCCCAGCTATGTCAGTGTCTCCAATAATAATTATAATAAGTATAGTGAGTATGCTGAATGCAATATACTACTGTAGGTATCATAAGTTAAATATAATTATCTAGATGCTAACATGGACATACATGCCGATAATATACAAAGATACAGGCACTGAGCAAATTTATACAATTCTAGTCTTGTCAAGCAATGGAAATCCAACAAGGGCAGAGGAAAGATAATATATGAGCTTAATGATTAAATTAGACCATCATCATCAGCTAAACTCTACCAAAATCTGGTACCAAATTGTCAAATTTTGGGGGGCAATCAGTCAGCCAACATTTAAAAATAATTCATTGTAATATTAGCATTTCATTTGGAATGTGTACATTTTTTATATCTAATTAAATTGTAAATTGATTTATTTTTATCTAATTCATTAATAAAATAATTATACAATAAAATGACAATACATCTCATTACAAAACAAGTTCTAAGTCTGAAATCCAAAAACTGTCTGGAAGGTTCAAGCTTGAACTAAAGTTAAATCTTGTTTTATAATGTGACAGAATGTGTCTGGTTAGTTTTTAGAAGTCCCTAATCTAATTTAATCAGTAAGTGAATAAATGTTTCATGTATAATTGTGTTTCCTTTACAACATTCTTCACTCTCTACCCCTGTACATGAAGTGTGTACTTGTGCACATTCATATGTCTAACGATATAATGTTAAAAGTAAATCTGCAAGGAAGCCTGCATTAAGTCTATTAAGTTTTAAGCACAGAAGAATTTTCTTTGCTTTAATGGTTCACTATCATCATCACTGTCAGAGAAGCAAGCAGCGAAACCACTCTTGTCTCTTAGAGAGTCTCTTTGTAAACTTGTTTGTTTCTCTATGGCTTTTTTTGAACGTAAATGCCTTGTGATCCGTTTCTTCTTTTTCAGTTCATCTCTCTGCTCCGTGCCAGGGCTGGCCACATTCATGCTCACCATGGAACTGACCTGCTCTGTAGAATTGCTTAGAACTAGAACAGAGTTCTCAGGATGCCTTAGCGTTAAGCCAATGTTCCTGCCACTTCTGGTTCTAGACACTGCTGCAGCTTCAGGATTCTCCTTCCGATCTGAATTGTTGAAGTCACTTGAATTTTTACTAATTTTCCTTCTTTTATCTGCCTGTTTGCTATATCCTGGACTTCCTTCTACAACATCTGGTCTTGTATGATTTCTACACCGTTTGGGATACCGTGATGTGGTGCTTTGTGTTTGGAATGACACATTTAAATTGCCCTTTGCTCTAGTCCTGCTGCCATATAGTTTACTGTTGCCAACAGCCTCCTTTGCTCTTTTATTTGTTTTGGCATCCATGAACTTGAGTAAAGATGTGCTTTTGCTTACTTTGGCAGACTTGTCAATACCCTTCGATATTAAATTGATCACATTCTCCGACTCTGTGCTGCAATTCAGAGCAGCTGGCTTTTGTGCACCTGTGTTCATAGACTTGTTGACACAGACAACCATTGTGTTGTCTTTTTGTACACTTTGCTGTGATTCTTTAACCAGATTCCTACTGTTTTTACATCTTAATTTTCGAGGAGTTTTAGTTGACTGCAGTTTTGTAGACCGAATGTAGTTGGCTGTAAACCCAGACACATCACTGATGTCTTCAAACTGTCCATTGAGGACTTCATTCTTAGACTTGTTAAGATAGGTGCTCTTCTTTCTGTCCATAGTCTGGTCCCCGCCTGCAAGTACCTCTGGCGACTTCTTCAGGTTGTCGGGGGATTTCTGTTCTATTTGACTATGTTTATTACCATTCAGAAGACTATTATTAAATATTTCAAAGGAACTATTAAGTTGGCTGTTGTTGTTGAGGCTCTGCTGAGCTTGTCTCAAGCTCCTCCTCAGGTGCATCACCTTGGGTGTTGATGTGATTAATTTATTTTTCTTGTGCAAAGTTGTTCTGTTGTTTTTCTGATGTTTGGATCTCTTTGATTTGCCTTGTACAGAAGTGTTTTTAATATTAAAGTCCAAGTCAGATCCTAGTGTATCAGACTTACAACTACTCATCACCGTCTGTTTCTGCTTTTGAGATGTATCAAAATATACATTTTGCTGCTTATCTGCAGAGCCTGAGTCATCTTCTAGTATAGACAGCTTCCTCTTTTTCTTCTTTTTAGGTGAAGGCACCTCAACAGCACTGGGAACACTTTTAGGTTTACTTTTAGAACACTGTACTTGCTCATTCTGTTTTTTGACACTGTCATAGTTCATCAGGCACGGTGCCCGCTTGGTACAAATCCAATATGTTATTTCATCCATGTTGCTCATAAAGGGAACATCAGCTGGGGGAGCTCGGGCGGCGGCGAGGCCCTGGTGAGCTGGCACCATAGCGCGGCGCAGTGCGAGCGCAGCAGGCACGCCAGCAGGCGCAGCGGGCCAGACCAGGCACACACGCGCGATTCCTGCTCCGCGCTCGAGCTGCCCACGCGACCGCCCAGCACGAACTTCCCGTGCTGCCGACTACAGCCAACCTCTTCCATTTTCCACGTTAGACTCACATTCCATATACCTGAAATATCAACATTTTCCTCATCATTATTTTGTGTCCACGTAACGAACTTCAACAAACTACAACATTTAAATAGTCATACACTTACTTTTTAGGGCCTCTCGTTACTGATTTCGATCTCTTCGATTCTCTCGTTACTAGGAAACTTACACTTCTGAGATTTACGTATCGAAAGGAAAACCAAGCGGTACGGCGCCCAGACATATTACACAAGTTTTAACGGACATCTCTTGATAAAACTCTATTAGAAATAAACGTGAAAAGTAACAATACAATATTGGTGTCTAGCTACCGTTTAGTCCAAACTCTGGCCGATACGCGAGATATTAATAAATATATAAAAACTATTTTTTTATTTCTCTTCTCTCTTCTGAATTCACCACAACAAAATAGTAAAGCAAAGCCAAAGCAAACGCGCTTGGAATTTTACCACAGACATCTTTCAGAAACAAGATGTGTCAAATATTCAACGAATCAGAAGACCATAATTTGGAAACTGAGTTCTGTTTCCAACACTGGATTGGGCGCCTAAAAAAAAATAAAGTAACAGAAGCAATGCGAACCCACTTATTATTGTCTACGACTAATACCATAGATAGATGGTAAGGATAATTTAGAAAAAAATATGAATATTTTCAAAATAAAAAAGAATGATACGGAGGAAGTCTTGAAAATGTGATATGGATGTCATGACAGAACAACAAAGAATTGTAATATTTTTTTTTACGAAAGGTGCATAACCCTAAAATATGCGTAACAAAACGCTTTGTTTTGCATCGATTGACGTTACGTTTCGATTTCCCGTCTTTCCCCACTTTTTCGCGCCTTAATTGTCGACTGGTGTCGACTGTCGTGGTACATACCTCTTGTCTGTTGAACTTGAGCTGTTTTCTTTCTATCGAAATTGATAGAATTAACTAGCGTTACCACAACAATGTTATTGTAATTTTACTGTGCAAATTGGCAATGCGTGAAAATGAATGATATTCAGTGTTTGATCGATCGTCAGCTTGGCATTTGTGAGTCTGTTAATGAAAAATCTTTAAACTTGAAAAAATCGCAAAAAATTGTGCTTATTAATAGTAACGGGTGGGTTATTGTAGATTGTCGGCTGAACTACGACAACATCTTGAAGCGGCTGGTTGTCGACAGCGAGGAATCATTCTATGGGCTGCAGAATGCGAACATTGCGGCTAGCTTCGACCAGGATCCCCCGATATTTGCGTGCCGATTCTCAGAGGCTCCCGGTTACGAGCACATCCTTGCTCTTGCGAACGAGGATGGCAGAGTTGCTATTCAGGTAATTAGGCCTAGACGATAAGGTGGTGTGCAAATCAGACCATCTCATCGTTTTGGGAGACAGTGATTGGGTATGCTCAGGGCTCATGGTAACTTGTGATTGCAGGATACATCCAACATAAGGACTGCTAGCACATTGGAAGGGTTCCAGTGCCATAACAATGCTGTCTTCGACCTGGCATGGATGCCTCAAAACATGAACTTTGTTACTGTTTCAGGTAAGCAAGAAACCAACATAGTTCTGTTACCAATTTACTATCAAATACTTAGCATCCATGTGTGAGAAAAATTGTTGTAGTACACCTTAGAAATTAATTATGGGATGAAAATTACAGCTCACAACATTGTGAGATTGAGAGAATGAGATTAACCAAGTCATAAAATATTGTAGCAGCCTTATAACCAACAAATTTCATAGTTAGAACAATACAATGAATTTGAATAGTGATTGAGGTATATTTACAACAGTTCCTCTTTAACATCACTGGGAAGAGAATAGCTCATTTAGTAAAAATATTAGTAAGTCAGCAAGAAGACTGCACAACACTTGAATAACATAGAATTCGTAGAGACCTATTTTGATGCTGGGTTGTGGAGGTCAGATAGACAGTCGCTCCATGTAAAATACTGGTATTCAGCTGCGTCCGGTTATACTGGAAGCTGACTCCGGCATAGTTGGTAAAAACGCTGTATTAGTGATCGTAAATAAATACGAATTAAAACGCGCTGGTAAGGTAGCCACAGTTTATATTGAACTGATCGTAGAAAACAACAGTCAGCAGTCATTTCAAAACTGACAGATATACTAGAATTTAGAATACAATCAATGTTCCGAAAAGGTGATAATAAATATGCTATAAAAAGTTCGGTTCGTAACAGGCTGGACAGATGATAACCTATTTTGATGCAGGCAAAAACAGTTATGAAAGTGTGGCAGTTACTTTTTTAGCCATACCATAATCAATAAGTGTAACAATACATAATTTATCATTGTTTTCAACATAATCATTTGTTTCACCTCAAAAACACCAACACCTTGCTAAGTTTAGAAGTTGTAAACAATTTCACCATAATAGGACTAGACATAAACTCACATGTTAATGGGAAATATCTTCAAAGTTTTCTTATGCCCTCCGCAAGATCATAAAACTGCTCCAGTCACCGCATATCATACATCCTATGGGGTAATAGTACAGATGCGCCCACATTATTTACTTCAAACATGTAGTTCAGGAATACCTGGAATTCTATACCAAACGAGGAAACATACAAACTACAGTTAGATAATTATAATAATAAGTTAACTTCGCGACTGATATTTTTAGTCTCCAAGTTGGTATGTTTAGTCTCTCTCACTCCTCCAGTACCTTTGTCATGTCTATAAAAATATACCATAAGTTACCAGAACCCATAAAAAAAAATATAATATAACACTTTTGCAAATGAACACTCTTCTATGTTTAGGTAGGGTTTGGTTTCCGCACTTATTCCTACATGTGGACCATTGTGCGCGGGCCATGGCGGTCGTCAGTGGTTATTCCAACTAGCCCACCTCCATCCAGAAGCTGATTAAGTCTCCTGGTCTGTTTAGGATATCTGTGACGGATCTGGGATCCAAGGGTTTCTGTGGATTTTCTGTGTGCAAGGGATGTCTGATCTGGGTGATGCCTGTGCATTCAAAAAGCACAAGCGCAACGGTTTCTTCAGCCTCCATGCATGCCCTGCACAGAGGACTGTCCGTAATGCCTATTGTGTGAAAGTTTTTGTTTAGTAAGAAGTGCCCCGTGATGGTCTCTGTCACCAGGCGCAGGCAGTTCCTGTCCTGGTCCTGGTTAGCCTGCCATCTAAAAATGGCATGCTTCCCTGGACTTCCTGCATCCCGGTGTCGAGGTCCATCAGTTCTCCGCTTGTGTGTGGGTGAACTCCTGTAGCCACCTGTGTAGTTAGTTGAAGGGGATGGGTACGATAGGTTCGGTTCGGGTCCACAGACAGACGCGCTGGATGCTCTCAGTTCGTCAGCTGCGTCGTGGACCACTAGATAAGTGATCCACTGTGTCTTTTTATCCATTGCAGTGTCAATGTGTTACGATTGCACACCGTCACGCGTTCCAGTGCATTGTGACATTCTAGTGTTAGTCTCAAGGTAATATATTTGTTCCCTAAGGATTGCTATTGGAGAGTATATGGGTGTCCGTAACTGTCCTGGCTTCCATGTCGTTTTCTGATTTGTTACCAAAAAGAATTAATTATTAAAAAACTACTGAACCAAACATTTAAATAATTGATAGTTTTCTGAAAGCTGAATAAGGAGTGATCATTTAAAAAAAATTTGCTTGCCCAAGATTACCTTACATAACATCAGAAATAAAAAGTCTACTAAATAATCGAATTACCGTTACAGCTCGGTAACCATCCAGTTTTGACCCCAAGTTATGTGGACTTAATTTGTTGCTAATGACCTCTAGGATAACGCCTTTCGAGGAATAGGTCGAATTTCCCTGTCACCCTGTATATGTTGAAATCGTGTGACAAAACTCCGACTCCGGTTCCGGAGTCGGTCTTTGATCCGTCGGTGTATACACTTTTGGTGGCATGAGGAACAAGGTGTAAAGTTCACTCATCCACCATAGAAAAGGGAGGATCCTCCGACCAGACGGGTGTTGTGTCTGGTGGGCAACTGCCCGACGGTTGATGTCGGGACGTTGTATATATGCTAGTTGCGTAGTAAACTCTGATTGCGCGATGCAGGATTCGCGTGACGTCAGTGTGCGCGTTGTTCGTATGTGGCGATGTTGATGCCGCTACACACTCATCTCTTTCGGGCCTGAGTAGTCACACCGTTCTTCTCTTGTTGTAGTGTTTCTGAAAGTAGTGTAGTTTCGGGGCTTTGTCGCAGGGTGATGCCATCATTGGATGTCCTTTGATTGCATCTTTTTCTTATATATAGAGATATATAGATATATAGAGCCTAAAGGCGGCCAGGCCCGCCTCCTCCCGCACGATGAGGTGTTGGGGTGGCAGTCCAAGCATTGTCTGTAGGGCGGCAGTGGGTTTAATTCCCTTACTGCTAGTGATTGCTACACAAGCGAACCGCTGCAGTTTTCCGAGATCTCTTTGGGCTGTGCTCAGGTCCGTCCTGGGCCATGAGACTAGTGAGCCATATGAGATAATTGATCGGATTACTGTGGTGTATAGCTAGTAGGTGACCTTGGAGCTAATCCCCCAGTTTCTGCTATGCAGTCGCTTGCACTGCCAGAGGATATCCCTCTGACTTTTGTAGTGATGTACCTAGTTGGTATGTTTTGCCCAATTCGGCTGGTTGCCGAAAAATATCCAAAAAACCTACCTAGGCATCTTTATGGTTTCAGTTGTTAGGCATATGAACTTCTGTGACCCAAACACGGGCGTGTAACGTAAATAAACTAATTTTGAACATGGGGTCACCTTTAGGGAAAAATTTGGAAATAAAAAAAAATTAAACTGTACCGTGTGATATATCAAATGAAAGGGCTTGTTGTAAGGATTTTTTTTTTATAATTTTAACATAGATATATACTTTTAAAATTATTTAAGAAAATAGATGAAAATTGACCCCGCCCTCCATCTCCGAAACTATTGAGCCTAAACTTTTGAAAAAAAATACAGAAAATAGTTCTTTACTTAGATTACAGATAGTGCCATCCACGAAGACGCGGCACTCTTTTTCGTGCAAGTGTGCATCCTTTCTCTAGTGTTGTAGTTCTGTTGATACATAAGAATTGCCTATGAGTGCACGCACACTACGATGAATAGACCAATCACGAGAGAGCGTTACGGTCAACTAGGAAGATGAAATTATTTTCATTCAACCTATCATATAACTTAATTTTGAATAATCTGTAATTTAATATATTAGGTAATTTATCATAAACACGTACACGCATAGCCAGGCAGCTTTTGTTATATTTTGCTAATCTACGGAGCTCATCTAGTACAATACTGTATTTGTCACGCCGACTTCCAGAACTTATTTCCTCTGCTGTTTTGAACAATACTACTCGTATAAACTTATATCCTAACAAACATACATGCTTCATACAAAACATATAATGAAGGTAACGGTAGCAAACCAAGCCTATAGCGATAGTTGGTGTTTATTGCACCAGTCATCTACTATGTTCAAAGTTTGGCGCATTAGTTGCTGGTGTTTTCGTGGGTGCCATTTATTATTATGGTTATGTCATCGGCGGACGTAACATACGGTAAAATAACCTTTGTCATTGTGTTTCGATGAGGCTGTCTTCAACCAGATTCCATAGTAGCGGCGAGAGGATGCCTCTTGCGGGCAGCCCTTCGCCACGATGGCCCTTGTAGGGTAATGTACTGTGATTCGAGCAGCTCTCAGTTTGAGCATATTGGTGATCCAGCCAGTCAGGGTCGCCTCTAGGGCTGTTTAACATGGTTTTGTCAAAAGCTTCGATAAACCAGCAAAGCTAAATCGGGATCAGCAGAGTGCCTAAGTTCCATAGATGACGACGTTCCTTGTATTATCAAAAGAACTGACAACAGTAAACATTTAAATAAATTATCTTTGTTAATAAAAAAGTTATCACATTTTTTCTTTGAAGTATCTCTGGTGTAAAATCAACTTTTTACCCGACTGTGTGACGCAAAGGAGGGTAATGTGTGTATCAGCTTACAACAAACATACATAGATGTAGGTATGTATGTGTTCCTTTGTGGTACTCTACGAGACCAAACGCGTTGGGCCGATTTTGATGATTCTTACGTCAATCGATTTGTCTTAATCTTGTAAGTGTCACTAAAGACATGACAGTAATCAAAAGTCATTATGGCGACAACCAGAAGCCATATTGTGAAAAAGAAAAAAAAATTAAGTCGATGAACGACGTCAAGTGGGGTATCATTAGATAGGTATTTGAAAATCATCTATATATTTCTCCAATCATTTTTCATTTTGAATGACCATTTAGGTTCTATGTATATCGATTTAATGTTGGTTAGCAACCATTCTCACATACATTTTCAAAACTTATAATAAAGCTGTGATAAAGTTCTTATCTTGAGGAGCAAAAACAACTGAAGCAGATTTTTACATTCCATAATGAAAAGCAATCTGATAGAAGAAAACCTTACATTTATGCTCACCCACCCCTTGCATTTCACAAACTGATTAGAAGTAAATGAGTATTTATGCCACTAAACAAAACTAAAGACTAGGCCACTCGGAGGGAGTTTTGGCTGGGACCTCTATGTCTAGAGCAGAGGGAGCTAGCTGCTAAAGCTAGGTCTACAGGAACCTTTTAATTGGGCAGCGACCTACCCACGGATTGTATCCTACTTTCCCTTTTGGAAGTAGTCCAAACACTCCTCCACTTTAAAAAAAAATAAAACTAAAAATCTTTATTTCAGACATTAACACATAGGTACATGAACAGTCCGTAGATTGTTTAGTGATGAGTTAGTAACAGAAAGTACTTATAGTCTATATTAGTATTGTTAGTAGGGACACAAACACAGCTAAATTGCCTGCGCCCGCCCTCGAGGCTCAGTGTGGTAGCACCACAGGTACAGCGGGAATCACAGGGGACGTAATGTGATGAACTAACTTATCTACGCGTACCTATAGCTACTTCCACCCAGTGCCGTTGTATAGGACAGTCTGGCCTGTTAACAATCATTACAAGTGGAAAGGCTGATCAGCACCTTGCGTTTTGATTAGGGCTTCCAAAATTACGGAAATGTCAGTTACATAACTAATTACGCAATTTCTTTCTCCAATTCCGTAATTACGTAATTTTTCCTTACATTTTATTATATAAAATAAAACCATTCAAAATATTATAAAATAAATAAATAAATATTTATAAATCAAAACATTTTTTTTTGTCCGGAATATCTTTTTTTCTTCTTGAAAATGTGATCTTAGAAATGATAGGACATTTTAGAAATGACAGGACATTTAAGGCTTTGTCACCCGAAGAACTGCTTAATCTGTTACAAATAAAAAAACCGGCGAATGAAAAGGCTTCGCTCGGCTTCAACACTTGTAGGCATTATTGAAAGCAAATAATTATAAGCTGCTGTTAGAAAAACTTCGCAACCGCCGCGGCCGCGCTGCCAGCTCTATCTTAAATGCACATTTCAACTCTAATAATGGAATAGAGATCTGTGTTTACTATTGAAATTGGTTTATTTACTGTCACTTTGTTCAATTCAATTTTTTGAAGGTTCTGGCTCCATCGATAACGTTCGATAATTTTGCCAATGTCAACGTATGAGAACGTAAACTATAAAAACTATTGCTTTAGCTATTGATCAGTGTTTTTAGTGGTGAAATCCATGGACCCCATACTAAAAAAGGACAAAACAGTTTTGTTTAGAACATGTAAAACGTCACAAAATAAATGTTAGAACATTTAGTAGGTATCTATTAAATAAATAGAAAATATCTACTATAACTGGATTTTATTAATGCTAATGAATTTATAAAGGATGTTAACTGCAGGGGTATGGGCTAAAGATAATAGGAAAGGAATGTTGTTGATGTGTTGTTTTGTTATCTTTATCTTTGGGCGGGGAACATCAGAAGGTAGTATGTCGTAAAGAGGAGTGGTTAAACGAGGTCAGGAAAAAAACAAATGCTCTAGAGTGCCCTCGTCCAGACCGCATTCACACAAAGAAGAGTCCCTCACGTGTATTTTGGCGTAAAACTCCAATCGAATCTGCATTTTCACTATCAACAATTCCAGAGTGGCTGGGGATCCAAGCCAGTGCAATCTCTAAGCCAAAGCAGTGGCATCTACACAGGAGTTGTTTTATCTTTAGGATAAGGGGAAAATTGTGACGAGTGCGAAAAGGCGATTTTATTAAATCCTGTAGGCAGCTAAGAGAATCCGAGAGACCATGTGATTCAATGTAAGAGACTGCTTCCAAAAGAGCTATTGCTTCCCTTGTGTAAATAGTGCCAAAAGCAGGACTACGAAAATTAAGACAAATTTTGTATTTTGGGATCCACACAGCTGATTCGACTTTACTATTATCGGACAACTTAGAAGCTCTCTAAATCTGTAAATATCGTCAGCCAATCGTGCCAGTCCTCTGCCAGAATCCTATTGAATTTGGCATTAGCAGCAGGGTCATGTTTTGGTATACCAAAGTCAAACATAATTTTTGGTTGGAAGAGCAAGGAATCAAAGTTTAGTGGACTAAGGAAATATGTAAATTATTGAATTTACTGAAGCGAGGAGTGGACGATTTTTATGAGACCAATAGCGAGATGTTGGGATTAAGTGAGAAAGTGTACGAAGAAGAGGGAGAAGAGGATGCCATTTAATCTGGATGACTTAATAAAAAAAATTTGTCACAGAGATATTGTCTACGTAAGTGAAGTGGGGGCTCTAAACATTCAACCTGAAGGGCATTAATAGGCGAGCATTTCATAGCACCCGTGATAATACGTACGCAAGCATTTAGATTTAATCCTTTCCAGTTTGGCCAGGGCTATTTTGTTGCATGATTCTAACAGAAAGGTTCCATAGTCAAAGTGACTATGAACTATGGCGTTATATAGGATTTTCTGGGAAGTTGGATGAGCTCCCCAGCGAACTGCAGAAAGGGCACTTAAGACATTAACGCCTCTTTCGCATTTCTTTGAAATGTAGTCTAGATGATAGAGACCAGATCATTTTGAGTCAAGAATGAGGCCAAGAAATTTTACTTTGGCACGGATCAAAATGGGTTCATTTTCAACATAAAGGTTAAAAAGGGGAATATTACGCTTGAGAGAAAAGACAACTGTATTGCATTTGCAGACTGATAAACTTAAGCCGTGATCGGTCAGCCACTGGTTTAAGCAGTAAAGGGCAGATTTTAAGCGAGATGAGGCATCTCAAAGGGAAGCTGAACTAAAGTAGAGAGAAAAATATTGTAGGATTTTGCAGAAATAATTCACTGAAGACTAAATCATGTGTGTATATATTTTAAAGGATGGAGCTTTAATACCGACCCCTGGGGTAGGCCCTTCCACACCTTGGGGAGAGGAAGTTTTGATGACGAACAGAAATAGAACGGGACATAAGGAGACTACAAATGATGTTGACCATCCTCACATGGATATTCAGCTGTAGCAGCTATAACCTGAGTATTGGAAGTTGGACATTATCATAGGCTGAAGCTATGTCTAGGAAAACACTGAGAACTTTGTTTATTCGTTTGTCTAACTGTTGTGCGATTGTCAACTCCTCGTCATCATCGTCACTGGTGGTAACTACCGAATCCGATGTACTCTGTTGTTATTGATTTGGACTTTTTTGTGTGGCCACTGTGAATATTCGTATATCATCTGACGATGGTTTCGTGAAATATTCTGTGGTTGCAGTTTAAAAAAAATCCTCATTGTTATGCAAATATTGCAAAACACCTACATATATACATTTATACTTTACATTTGTTCGTCTTTCCTTTATTCTCTTTCTAACAGACGTTGTTGTGTAGGTTAAGGTTCAATTTAGTTTGGCGAGTAGCTGACTCAAGGAAACAAGCGTCTGTCTTTGATGGTGTTTATTGGCAACTAACTTAGAAAATATCTATACATCATATTTAATATGGTGGGCGGCTAGCTACTTACTTACTTACTATAATGAAACGTGGACTGTATGTTTGTTTGTGTACAATTTAAACCGAATGAAATGCTTCAACATAAGCCGCCCACCAAAGGACTATATGAGTCCTTTCAAATTTACCATAAATGCGCAGTTAACATTATACATCATGCAAAATTATCAAACTCATTTAGTGATTTAACATCATTTAGTAATGATTAGACTATTCAGCGTTACTTTCTATAGGCAGTGGACAGAGTTTAGTCACAGTTCTCTTTACAATACTGTCACCGCTCTTGACACTATAAACTCTTGTGCAGCCATCTGGACCAGGATGTTTGCTTACTATACGTCCCAATAACCACTTCCCTGGTGGAAGGTTCTCTTGTTTGATTAAAACGATATTACCGACTTCAAACTCCTTACTTCGTTTGAGCCATTTTGGACGTTGTTGCAGTCTAGATAAATATTCCTGTTGCCATCTAGACCAAAAATCATGTAACAACTTCTGGACATATTGCCATCGTGACAACGTGTTCACCTTCAAGTTTTGTAAACTTGGGCTAGGTATGACAATGGGCGCCTCTCCAATTAAAAAGTGCCCAGGTGTTAATGGCTCGATATCCGCATTATCCAAATCATCTTGGGGGCATAACGGCCTCGAGTTCAAACAAGCCTCTATTTCACACAGCACTGTTGACATCTCCTCGAAAGTTAAGTTGCTGGTGAGTATCCGTTTTAAGTGATACTTTGTGGATTTTACACCTGCCTCCCAGAGTCCGCCGAAGTTTGGGCTGTATGCAGGAATAAAATGCCATTGCGTGCCATCAGATGCAAGCGTGTCTGCGATTGCTCCAGAAAACTCCAAGTTTGCTTCTTTCCACATAGCTACCAGCTCCTTATTTGCACCGATAAAGTTTCTCCCCTGCAGGCTTAGCATGGCGTTTTCGATCTCTACTCTACTATAGAATAGACATCGCTTGTCTACACTTCTCGTTATCTCTTCTTCGCGAGCACGAGGACACACCTAGACTCGGGTTTCTTCGTAGACAGTGACTTGTCCATAGCAACGGGGTATTCGCTAGTGGTGTGTATTACTACCCAATTTTACCGTACTTTTGCGTTTCGTTCTCAAACAAATCTATGAAGCAAAGTGTTTTTAACGAATATTTCTTCAATTACAAAACGCAAATGGTCAAGGGGGATGCGCTGAGTAGCCCGCGAAATTCAAATTTTCGAACGTTTTTTGAATTCTAAGGATTTTTTGAAGAGAGTTAGTTGTTTTGCCGATTCTAATGATTATAATTCTGTAAAGCAATATTTTTTACGGCCGCGAATCATATTTAAATCAACTTATAACGTGTTACTGACTTGCAAATTGCAAAAAACGTAATAAAATTTGAATTTCACGGGCTACCTTAGCGCATCTCCCTTTTAAAAATATTGTTAAATGGCTGTAGCCAATGACGTATTATAGGTAATACATCATTGGCTGTGGCGCCACTAAGTTTTAAAACTCATTTGTATTGCATACACAGAACACTATATAATATTGGTAATTGCATAAAATGTACAGGCATTATTTAAATAAAGAGCCATAATTATACTATTTTGATGGCGTCACGCAAGAAGTATCCTTTAAGGGTACTGCAGACTGGTCGCGCTATCACGTCGCGCCTGTCTGCGGAAGCCCTTGTTTTTACTAGGTACTAACATTGTTATTGTATTGTTGTTTATCGATATTTTATTTATTAGTAGGTAAATGCTCCATTTAAAACTGAGTGTGTAAGATTTAGTAAATGAAAATAATAATCACTACATAGTAAAGGCTTCTACAGACCAGCGCGACTCGCGACGCAACACAAAGGCACCGCTCGTCGCGCGACGTGCGGGGCCATTGTGTCGCGCCAGTATGTAGAAGCCTTAATGCAACGCGGGCGAGGCCGCGGGCGGCAGCTAGTACTTCATAAATAAATAATTTAGTGTTCAATGAGGAGATTTTGGCTCATAGTCAGATGTTTTATATTCCCTGTGAAGTAGGTATCTAATAAATCAAAGTTAAGGGACAACATAGTGTAAAAACTGTAGGATACTTATATTGTTGTTCTTATTTTATTGTTAATTCCAAAAATCTATTATTTATTTTGGGCGACAGGTCCTAGCCGAGTTCTTCGCATAAACATTGATTGCACTATCTCCTTGCTTATTTTATAATTCTACAGAACTCACACACTCACAAACAAGCAAAGCAAGCTCGCTAATAGTATTTCTTTCCTATCTTCGCTGAAGTTTTTCTATAAAAAAACTTAAATAAAAAGCGCAATTTGAACCCAACATGTTAATTTCAGCTTAATACATGATAAAAGTAAAAAAGCACCGCCTATAATTACTCGAATTAACGAAAAAAACAACTAACGAATCGTTGTCTAGGTCATTTTATATGTAGACTATTTCGGAAGAAAGGTTTCTATCCCAAGCTGTCAACACCGGAGAAAGATTGTACGCCGTGCTCGACGTTGTAGACAGTTGTCTAGGGTAGAGAAGACAAGTCTCTTCACATTTGGTTTTGTAATCGCCGTGCTACAGACAGTAGAAAACTTTCTGTTGTCTACACTGAAACGTCATTTTTGTCTATTCTTCCGTCGACAAAACGCGTAGAGAGGGTTCTCGTGCTAAGCCTGCTGGTCACTCCATAAATGTGCACACTTGCCTCTTCTCGCACAGAATCTTTTATATGCGCCAATGAACGCCTCCGACGTCATATCTCCAACTAACTCCAGATGAATGGCCTTTGTAGCCATACATATGAAAATTGATATGTACGCCTTGTGTGTTTTGACTCCTCTTCCTTTGCTCCATAGAACTTGTAATGGTCCAGCAAAGTCTACCCCGGAATGTAGAAATGGTCGAGCTGGAGTCACACGAACCTTTGGCAAATCCCCCATTACTTGCGTTCTAGCAGTCGCATTCTGTTTGGCACATACTAAGCATTGGTGAACATGTCGTTTGACTTGTCCTTTAGCTCGTGTTATCCAATACTTAGATTTCAAAAAGCTTAACATTAGTTGGATTCCTCCGTGTAGGGTTCTTTTGTGTGCGTCGGCAATTATCATAGGAGTAAGTTTGTTTCTATGACCCAATATAATTGGGTGCTTACTTTGATCCGCTATGTTAGCGTGTCTAAGTCGTCCGCCAACCCGAAGCATCTGTGATTCATCTAAGTACGGATCTAAAGTTTTCAAAGTGCTTGTTCTTTTAACTTGATTACCTTTTCTTAGAGACTCAATTTCTTCTGCATATTCTTCGCATTGTACCCTTTTTATGCATATGTTTAATGCACCTTCTAATTCTTCCGTTGTCAAAGCTGTATCTATATCTTCTTTTAACATTTTATGGTTTAAAAATCTTCTACAAAATGCAATTGTTTTAATTAATTCTTTCAATGAGTTGTATTTTTCAAATTGTTCTGATAATCTTCTGTCTCCTTCTTCATTTTTGGTCATTGTAAAAGTTTGTATAGTCATCTTCTTTTCTAGATCTGTTGTTATAGTTTCTGGTTTGTTAAAATAAATATCTTCTTTTGAAAGCCATTCTGGCCCTTTCCACCATAAGTTACATGTTTTCAACTCAGATACCAGTGCACCTCTAGACGCTATATCAGCGGGGTTCTCTTGCGATTGTACGTGGTACCATTGTTCTTTCGAAACGTTGCCAGTTATTTCAACCGTTCTATTGGCAACAAAAGTCTTCCATTTGCTAGGCTCCTTTTGTAGCCAAGCAATGACTATTGAGGAATCAGTCCAAGCAAAAACATTAGCTGATGGGATCTTCATGGCTGTTGAAATTTGTTTTAATAGTCTTGACAGCAGAACAGCTCCACACAACTCAAGTCGTGGTATCGACACTGTCTTCAACGGAGCAACACGAGTTCTTGCTGCAATCAATGAGGTTTTGACTGCACCATCTAAGTAATGTACTCGACAGTACACAACAGCTGCGTATGCTCTCATTGATGCATCACTAAAACCATGCAATTGTATTCCATTCTTCTTTAAATTGTATGTACCCATCCATCTATCTATTTTAATTTCATTGACGCTGGCAATATCTTCGCGTATGGTTTTCCACTCTTCTCTCACAGCTGGTGTGATTTCTTGATCCCAATCTACCTTAGTTTGCCAGAGCTTCTGAATCAAAATTTTTGCTTGCACGATACATGGCGCTATCCAACCGAGCGGGTCAAAAAGCCTTTGGACATCTGACAGTATACCTCGCTTCGTAACGATCGCAGGAAGAGGATCTAGGTTTAGTTGGTATTCAAATTGATCGCTGCCTAAATTCCATTGTACACCTAAAGCCTTTATGGTACCATCTATATTTAAATCCATATGTGCATTTATAGATCTGTCAACTGGATCTATTGATTTTAAAAAATCTACGTTATTTGACGACCATTTTTTAAGCTGAAAGCCGCCTCTTTGTAATAAAATCTTCAAGTCTTTGCTTATTTGAATGGCTTGCTCTAAATCATCACATCCTAACATTACGTCATCAACATACAAATCTTCTTGTAACACCCTAGCTGCTTCAGGATAGTTGGCACCTTCATCGGTAGCAAGTTGCATAAGTGTTTTTACCGCTAAATACGGTGCTGACGCTGTACCGAAGGTTACAGTCAGGAGTCTTAAATCTTGAATGATTTCAGACGAATCGTTTCGCCATAGTATTCTCTGGTAATCGGTGTCTTCCTGGGCTACCAATATCATTCGGTACATTTTTTGAATGTCAGAAACAAAACACACTGCGTGTGTTCGCCATCTTATTATTAGGCTTCGCAAATCGACTTGTAAAACAGGACCTGCCAGCAATTCGTCGTTTAGAGAAACTCCATTGTAACCCTTGCACGAAGCGTCAAAAACGACGCGAGTCTTCGTGCTTTCTTTATTGTTCCTGACTACTGCGTGGTGGGGTAAGTAGACAGACCTTTTTGTATTTATTTCATGCTGTGGTACCTCTTCTATATGTTTTAAGTTTATGTATTCTATAATAACCTTTTTATATTCTTCTTTCAGGTCAGGATTTTTGTTCAGTCTTTTCTCCAGTTGCAGAAATCTGTTTAATGCTATATCTCTTGTCTTTCCGTCGGGTGATTTTATGTTGTCGGTTTTAAAGGGTAATTTTACTACGTATCTTCCTTCATTGTTTCTTCTATGTGTTTGTTCATAAATCTCTTCGCATAATTTTTCCTCTTTAGTAAAATTTCTTTTTGTATCTGTTTCTAACTCCCACATAGTCTTCAATAGTTCTTTCACATCGACTTGTTCATTTATCGCCATTAAACATTTTTCCTTTGTGTTTGTTTTTATGTTTATTTCACCAAATATTATCCAGCCGAGGTTGGTTCTCTGAGCTATGGGTGACCCCGGTGGACCCTTGATTAGACCTTCTTGTAATATCTTCGCATATCCCTTGACGTCTAGTAGCAGATCAATATTTCCTGATACTGCATACTTCGGGTCTGCTAAGTCTAGATCTACTAAGTGTGGCCATTTGCTTGTTGACCATGTATTTCCAGGTAACTGTATTGTCAAGTGTTTTGTCATCACGTAGGCTTGTATAGGTAGTGCGAAATTAGATTCCCATCGTGATAAAACTTCTATTTTTACTTCATGCTTGACAGCGACCTTCATGGATTCCATTCCAGTAATTATACAATTAGTTACCTGTCTTTTAAGTTTTAATAGTTGTGCCGCTTTCTCACTAATAAAGCAGGCTTGTGATCCTGGATCTATGAGTGCCTTGAGCACAATGGTGTGTCCTTGTTCACTCTTCACTATCACCATTGCGGTTGCTAACATTCCTATATCTTTTCTGGCATTGTAGTACGACGCAATCATTGTATTAACTTGCACCTTTTCTTCTACATCTGCTTGGGTTGATACTGTCGGTTGTACAGCTTCAGATGATGCCGAAGTATCCGTCTTCTTTGTTAGATGTATGAGAGTATGATGGCGTCTTTTACACATACGACAGGACATTGGAACACGGCATTTAAAGACCGAATGTCCTGATGCCAGGCAGTTAAAACAATTGCGGCGGTAAGTCCCCTCTTTGAGGAGTGGCTAGAGAGGCGCCACGGCGTCCTCACCTTCCGCCTGACGCAGGTCCTCACCGGACACGGTTGTTTCGGGAGGTTCCTGTTCAGGATAAAGCGGGAGGAAACGCCCGGGTGTCACCACTGTGTGGATCGCCCGGAGGACACGGTGGAGCATACGGTGGAGGTCTGCCCTGCTTGGGCGGAGCACCGCCGCGTCCTCACGGAGGCGATCGGCGGCGACGATCTCTCGCGTCCGGCCCTGGTTCAGGCCATGGTTCGGAGCGAGAGTGCATGGGAGGCCGTCACCTCCTTCTGCGAAACAGTAATGCTCGCGAAGGAGGAGGCGGAGCGCATGAGGGTGAGGCAGGGTGCCCGCCCTTCCGCCCTAAGTCGCCGCAGGAGACGCCCTGGGCGTCGGGAATCGCAGGCCGATTCCCGGCCACCGTAGGCGCGGGCTTGCGGACGGTAAGCGATGGGTAGCTCGCCGTCCGATAAGGACCAGGCCCGGGTCGACGGCGCGTTGTGTTCCACGCGCGCCTCAAAGAGACGTCAGCACCAATTGACGGGGTCCGAAAGGGCCAATGCCTGCCAGGGTTACGAGCCTGTCCGAAAGGGATATCGTGACTCTGGCACACAGGCATCTGAAGGAACACGGTGGGTTTTAGTCAGTAAAAGTCTGACACTCCCTCTCGCTCCGCCCAGAGCGGGAGAAGTTATTTGATGATTTCCCACCAAAAAAAAAAAAAAAAAAAAAAAAGGCAGTTAAAACAGAGCTTGTTATTCTTTACACAGTCAAATCGTTCTGAAGGTTGCATCTTCGCAAACAACTTGCAGTGAGACAGGGTATGATTCTCTTTACACATTAAACAAGTGTTTTCCTTTTCATTCGTTGAAACATGGAATGTACCGCGTTCTTTAGAAGGTTTTTCACGCGTAGCTGACGTTGAAGAGGGTGTAATTAATTCTAATGCACGAAATTTGCCATCTAGGAATGTCTTCAACTCATTCCACGTAGGTAAATCCTCTGAATTACCCTTGTAGGCATACTCTTCCCAGTCTTTATGAGACTCCGGGTCCAGCTTCTGTACGACCAGAAATATGATTATCGGATCCCAGGAGTCGGTCTTTACGTTGGAGTTTTTGAGGTTGTCTAAAATTTCAGAAGTTGTATCCAAAATTGACTTCAGTTGACTGGCCGATTGAGTGTTCGCCTTTTTTTGGTAAACTAATCTCTTCAACATTAAGTTAACTATCAATCTTCTATTGCCGTAACGATTCTTCAACTTTTCCCATGCTTGTAAATAGTTACTTTCAGTTACTTGTATATGTTTAATGCAACTTTTGAACGTTGCTCAGTGACTTGTTATCATGTACTAACGAAACATATAAATCTTTAAACGCAGGCCAGTCTTCATAGGTTCCAGAAAACGTAGGTATCGTTATACTTGGCAGTCGCACCTGTGTTTGTTGGTTATCTTCGTCCGCGCTATCGATGTTCATCGTTTGTGATGATTTTGTTGTTGTTTCTAACATATCGCGTAATTCACCCAACAAACACAAATAAAGATCTTCGTAGATAAAAAACTCTTCATTAACGAAATACGACACCAAATTACGTTTATCTCTCGGTGTTAGCCTCGCTAAGTCTTGATGCGCATCGTTGAATGTTTTCCAGTATTCTTCGAGGCACTGAATTCTAGATTGAATGTATCCTTTAGTCAAACGTTGTTTAGGACATTTACGTAAGTTTATTTGTGTTTTCTTAAGTTTCTCCGCCGTATCTTCTAATATGCCAAGTGCTTCATCGGCCGTTTTAGACATATTTCACTTTTAACTACGTAAATCTTCAATATTATACACAAATATGATGCTAAACTTGATAACAACGTTTTTTTTGTCTTGTTAAAATCACTGCTAATTACTTTGTTTACGCTTAACGATTCACTCGCGTTCTTATCTCTGATGGAATGTGGTTTTTTCTATATTAACTTCACTAATGATCCGGCTCGATTATGACCATTATGTTGTGTAGGTTAAGGTTCAATTTAGTTTGGCGAGTAGCTGACTCAAGGAAACAAGCGTCTGTCTTTGATGGTGTTAATTGGCAACTAACTTAGAAAATATCTAAACATCATATTTAATATGGTGGGCGGCTAGCTACTTACTTACTTACTATAATGAAACGTGGACTGTATGTTTGTTTGTGTACAATTTAAACCGAATGAAATGCTTCAACAGACGTGGCTAGTTTTGCTCTGAGATCGTTTGACTGAAGATCAAGTTTCTCTAGCATAAATCGAAGCGCAGCGTCGGCTGTCAATAAGTTTGAATCACGGTGACATAGGCGTCCCCCACATTAGGCGTGCGGGTTCCTCCACCTAGCCTGAGGGCGTCCTCCCTTACGTTTGCCGATTCGAGGTCTCCACTCAAGAACACTTCTACCCCAACGGTCATCGGTTCTACGGCTAATATGGCCGGCCCATTGCCACTTCAGCTTGCTTATTCTGTGGGCTTTGTCGACAAGGTTAGGTTCTCTGCCGGATCACCTCGTTCCGGATTGGATCCCTCAGAGAGACTCCAAGCATAGCCCTATCCATTAGTGTCAGTAACAAATATATATATTTTTTTTTGTTAACATATCATTTATCACTTCATTATTTCTCGTTTCTATGGTTTAGTTGTAACGAGATTAATTAAACAAATACTCCTATTAAAAAAATGTACTAGTATGGAATCTAGATAATGTAGAATTGTAATGTATTTTTTATTAGTTGATATTTTTTTTTAAATAACAAGTACTTAGATAGCTCATAAAACTGCACAAAAACCATCTAGTGTGGCGTTTTGGTTGGGAACGGGCCGTAATGTAAATATCGGCTTATTATATCTTGGATTTACATTTTGACCTCACTATCGACTTTGGCACCCTCGAAAATTATGAAAACGGTACCCATGGTGAAAGATTTTAACATTTTTGCAACCGCCATCTTGGATTTAAGTCTTAACTTCGCCATCGGCTTTAGCACCCTCGAAAACCACGAAAACGATACCCATGAAAACTTGAACATTTTTGCTGCCGCCATCTTGGATTTAAATTTTAACTTCACCATCGGCTTGAGCATCCTCGAAAACCATGAAAACGATACGCATGATGAAAGATTTTAACATTTTTGCAGCCGCCATCTTGGATTTAAATTTTGACTTCACCATCGGCCTCAGCACCCTCGAAAACCATGAAAAAGATATCCATGGTGAAAATTATGTACCAATCTATAACTAACAGCTGATTACTGAAGCGCAAAAGATGTTCTTTTGCACTAATGTTTATTATATTTAGTAGAAAATGTTTGAAAAATAATATAAATGAACGTCAATGACTTGAAGTCATAGGTAGGTAACAGGTATGGATGGAGTTATGGAAATGATGCTAAAATAAAATAAAAAATAATTTTAATATAGTGTTTCATTCATCTTCTATTACAATTAAAATGTCGTCTACAAATTGTGCAGGTGGTACTATATGATCTTGGTACCTAGCCCAGCTAAGGTACCATATAATGCACATTATATGAGCGCAGCAGCCTACAGTTTCGTCTGCGTAAAATACAGTCCCTGCCAGGATGGTAGCTGGTTAGATGAGGTTATTTTACTTACAGACTGGGGTGCAAGCCATTGCCGAATCACTGACAGAATTGTTTCATAGTGTAAGGGTCGTCGCCCCAGTGTATTGCAGTGTGACCAGTTGTTATCACACAATTCACACAATTCAATCAATTCAAAAGTGCCTGTAATTGGTTTAATTGAAATGTTCAGAGTGAAAGCAAGGGTCCTAAAAGGTAGGCAGGGTCAGAATCCGTAAAATACAAAGCAGTGGTCGTGAAAAATTAAGGATAATCGTGAAAGCACTCAAAACCTTAGCTCAAAACTCATCGGAAGACACGAAACAAGTGAGCAAACAAGAACAAGAGCAGTCGACAACCACAGACTAAGTAGTACTTCGGCAACCGTCGTAGTGTCTGTCAGTCAGCTATCATGCGTGACATAGACAACAAGTTGTACACTGATTGTAATCTGAGTGGGTGGTGGGTGGTGGGTGGGTTTTTCAGTAATTAATTGATATTTTATTTATTAATAACTATGACTGTAATTAAATACATTATTTTGCATATAAGCATATATAGTGCATTTAATTACTTTGAGTTAGTTATCTAGTGCAAAGGTTTTATTTTTGTAATTGTGTTACCGATTACTCAATTGATTATCGCACGAAAACGACTTTTCTCATATTTCTCCGCTGCCAGATTGAGAATTGAGGTGATTTTCATTTTCTAAGGTAAAAAAATATGACATTTTTTTTAAATCATATCGCATCTTATTACATTTAGGCTCATCGTTTACCATCTCCTTTTGTTTTTTTTGAAAAATTATTTCTTACAAAATGTTCTATTAAATTGTCTATCCATTAGTGTCAGTAGCAAATATAAATATTGTTTACTTCACGAGGAGATGCATGTTATCAATCATTATTTCAAATTTCTATGGTTTCATTGTAAGGAGATTAATTAAACATAAATGTGCTTTAAAATTAAAAATGGACATTACCATTATGGAATCAAGATTATGTAGAAAAATTAATTTTTATTCGTTGATATTTCTTATAAATAACGAGTAGATAGCTCCCCCAAAAACTGCATTAACGGCTAGTGCGACATTTTGGTCAGGGACGCGCCTTAATCAAATACTGAACAACAGGAATAACTAATTAAAACTGCATTTAGGTATAACACAAAAATACCTACTAAATCAAGGGGTATTATCTACAATTTAAAGGTAAAATATTTACTTGGTACACACGGCTACACATCAAGCTATACATTTCCAGTTTACGCTGACTTCTCATTGTAAGAAAATCCTATACAATACGAGATCAGCTTATACTGTAAATGTATAGCTTGATCTGTAGCCGTGCGTAAGTACATGAATAAATGTAATAAAATAAAAATACAATAATCTACTCTTTGCCATTTGCCTTAGCCATTTGTTATGAAGCCTTAATTTTAAAGGATTTTATCATAATTTACATAAAAGAAGCAAACTGTGTGATATGTTTAGTGAGATCATACCTCAAGGATAACTGAAATATTCAGAAACTTATTGGAGCTTTAAAGCCTACTTGCGTTGGTTAAGTACAGTCCTTAAATATGTGTTACAACAGGAGCTCATTTACCAGAGATGTTATTGTTAATACAAAGTACATACTTTGCATTTTCATTGAAATGTGTAATGGAAATTAGCGTTATGAAAAGATTTTGAGAAATAATGTTTTCTTATTTATCAATAATATTGCAATAAAATGTATTGTGATCCACAGAATAGTTGTAATAATTGTCATGTAATACATTTTCAGGTGACCACACAGCATGTCTATGGGACGTGGCAGAGGGTGCTCCCAAAAGGGTCCTAGTCTTCTCAAGCCACACGAGATCTGTAAAGACTGCAGTGTTCCGGCCCACGGAGCCCTCGGTCTTTGCCACGGGCGCTCGGGACGGACACATACTGGTGTGGGACATACGAGCCAACAACCAGCCGTCTGTGGTCCTCAAGCCAGACAACTGCCTCATGAACTGCCACTCCAGCTTCAACCCCAAGACGCCCGGCTCGCACGGCAAGCGGCCGCGCGTCGACACGCAGCGCTCCACCAGCATCACCGGCCTCGTGTTCCAGGACGACGCCACGCTCATCTCCTGCGGCGAGTGCGACGGCAACATCAAGGTGTGGGACTTGCGCAAGAACTACAACATCTACAAGAGGGAGCCGCTTCCCAAGCACTCCATACCTTACTGCGGCAGCTCCACAAAGAACGGGTACACCAATTTGATCATCGACGACGCCAGGATGAGACTGTATGCGAGCTGTATGGACAACGTCATCTATTGTTTCAATATATCGACGTACAACGCGATGCCGGAGCAGAGGTATATCGGGCACGAGAACAGCACTTTCTACATCAAGACGTGCCTCAGCCCCGACAGCATGTACCTCGTGAGCGGCAGCAGCGACAAGAACGCGTACGTGTGGAACGTGAAGTACTCGTCGCCCGTCGTGCGCCTGGCCGGCCACTGGGCCGAGGTCACGTGCGCCGCCTGGTGCGCGCGCGGCGACACGCAGCTCGTCACGTGCAGCGACGACGCGCGCCACAAGCTGTGGCGCGTGGGCCCCGAGCTGCCCGGCCATGGCCCGGCCGGCCGCGACGTGGCCGGCCGCGACGTGGCCGGCCGCGACGTGGCCGGCCGCGCCGAGCTCGTGCCGCGCACCGACGTGGCCAGCCTGCCGCAGTGGGGCGCGCTCGACAAAACACCTAATTCACTCAAACGCAAATTGGTCACCACGCCCGGATCCTACAGTGCCAAGCGAATGCGCTCGCAGGGGAGCGCTTCTATTAGAAAAACAAAGCGATGTCTCACAGATCTGATGAATGCTTCCAGAGACGCAGAGGAAGCTGAAATGTCAATAAAACGACTGAAATTAGACACTCTATCGGAAGAAATTGAACCAAAGCTGCTGCCAGCAGGAATAAAACGTCATGGAGACTGTCTCGAACAAAGCCCGCCTAGGAATTGTGGAATGGAAGCTTCCAGCGACTGGTGCTACATGCCTAAAGCGGGGTCCTCCTTCATGACGCCCACTAAGAATTACGAAAGTAAAAACTGCAAAATATTGTCGCCGAAAGGGATAAAACCACTATCTCCGACTACATCACACAATAGATCTCCAGTGCAGGTGTCGCCGAGTAGGCTGAGGAGCATATCGTTCACCACGCCGACCTTCGGCCTGCCGAACTTCGTGTTGGACGGCGAGGCGCCTCACCTGCGCCTCATGTCGCCCGTCAAGAAGAAAGACTGCGGCGCCGACTGGCTGACGCTCATGCTGCGCGAACGAAGAGGCAAGTGCACGGACGTGGCCGACAAACTCAACATGGCAGCTCCTCTCAGCCCCAAAGAAAATATCCCCACACGGAGAACTTCCGTGTCGGAGAGAACGCCCAAATCTAATAAGAAAAGTAGAACATTATTGAAATATTTTAATGTTACTGTCAAAGAGAAATAGTCGTAGTGTAAGTAAATTGAAATCGACTGACTTGTTTTATGTTTGAATGTATTTTAAGTATAGGTGATGTTACAACTGATATTTCTAATATATGTGATGAATTTAGGAAAGCATTTCGTTCTTACAAAATGAATGTTAATGATTTGATTCAAAATTGTTGATTAGACCCTAGTGATAATCATGTTCCTATAATAATATTGAAGACGTGATAATCTCAACGTTTAGACAATTTTAGGTGAGTAAGATACTAATCTTTATTTTTGGATAATATTTATGACATCAATAGTACAAATCTGTTTTTGACCTTTTATTGCAATAGAACTCATTCCATGTTTGCTTTTATGTATTTAGTTTTGGCTTGCTTGTCTTGCCCATTCAAAATGTTTGGATCAACAAGGCGATTAGGTTACAGACACTACAGAAATCTATTCTTACTCATGATTTAATTACATTTACAATATTATTGATTTCGATAAATAAATCAATAGGTATAAAAAATGTTTTTTGATTTTGTCTATTACAAACATTATGGAACAAAATTGTGTCAAATAGGTCCACCCATTCTGAAGTGATGCGCTTACATATTATTAATAAATAATATGTAAGCGCATCACTTCAGAATGGGTTGGTAAGTAGGCGCTTACCAACAAACTGCATTTCATATCTCTTATATATAAAATTCTCGTGTCACAATGTTAGTTACCATACTCCTCCGAAACGGCTTGACCGATTTTGATGAAATTTTACATGTATATCTGTATGTCTATATGTATGTCTAACTGTTTTTTATACCCCTAAGTGTTCAAGGTTGGCTTTCCCACGGGATCGAGACTTACGCGGGTGAAACCGTGGGGCGCAGCTAGTATCATATAGATTTCTTACAAAATAAATCGCGAAATCCGATTTTCGTAAAAATATTTTGTTGTACGCTTGTTTCAGCGGCGGCGCGTTCGGATCAACAATTTTAACCTAGTGCTAGGCAGGAAGGTAGTAGGTAGGGTCGGTAGGGTCGGTCGTAGTTCCCGGTCTAAACCAGGGACCGTACAACCCCGGTTAAACGTTAAGCCTTTCGAAGGGGTAACACATTCAATGGGTTACCTTTATCATGATGTAACCCATTGAAAGGGTTTTATACTAGAAACCCATTGAAAGGGTTACATGATAACCCATTGAATGGGTTTTATATTTGAAACCCTGTGAAAGGGTTACATGATAACCCATTCAATGGGTTCTATACCTACTTGAAACCCAGTAACATGAAAAAATCATAATATTATGTTAATTCGATATCCGCCCAGCACGCGTAGCATGACCAATCCTATCTCTATTCTATCCATTTTGGTCGTATATTCCCGTTCGTCCCTCCGACTTGGTCCACCTAGGGGGACGAACAGGAATTCGTATTCTTTTTTCCCGATCGTCCCCATCATTTTGTTGGTGGGGACGAACGGGAACGATATTTTTTTTTTAGTACCATTGGTCCCTCTATATAATTTTAGTCTTTATGACAACGCGACTATGACCGTCCAAATTCAGGATCGGCGAACTGAGCATATCCCCCTGCGTCGAGGGGTGAGACAAAGGGACGTAATTTTCCCGAAATTGTTCTCTAACGCATTGGAGGATGTGTTTAAGACGCTAAACTGGGAAAAACGGGGCAAAAACATCAACGGCGAGTACATCTCACACTTGAGATTTGCAGATGACATCGTCATAATGGCTGAATCGCTGCATGACATCAGCAGATGCTGGACGGCCTAGTTGATTCTTCTGTACGCATTGGTCTCCGGATGAACTTGTGCGTATTAATCCCTCCGGCCGTTTTCACAACTGGGATTCGCAACCAGTTGCGAATTAAGAATTTTTATTCTTTGTTCACAACCAGTTGCGAATCAAGAAAACTTTTTCCTTAACCGCAACTTGGTTGCGAACAAAGAATAAAAACTTCGCAAACTTACATAGTTGCTATGGGAGAAAAGCATTTCTTAATTTGCAACCAGTAGCTCAGATAAGCATGAGCAGTGATGGCCCAGTGGTAACAGCCTCGACTTACGAGTTGTACGAGTAGGTCTTAGCTAAGAACCTGGACAGGCGCTTTACTTTGTGTAAATTATTTCATCACGACATCACCACTGCTCTCAAAACGGTGAAGGAAAACATCGCGAGGAAACTGGCATGTCCTAGAACCAAAAATTCAAAGACATGACATGATCCACCTAGATCCCACTCCTTCCCGAAGAGAGGAGGCCTGTATCCCAGCAGTGGGAACAGCATAGGCAGATTATGTAGCTAAAATAATGAGTTTTTTATTTATCTGTGTACTTATATATAATAATATTTCACTTTACAAAAACATGTGTGTGTTGAACATTGAGTTAAAATTGTATTGAGTTAAATTACAGCTACTTTTCCGTTTTAGATTATCAAATTCTTTTAGTACCACGTTTTTAGCGGTATTAGCTTTACAGTTCTTGTTGTGTGCCTTAAATTCATTCATTCCGCGCGTTACATTTCCTTTACTCATTTTCTTACATTTTTTTTTTATTAGAATAGACTAAGAAATAATATATCAGATAAAATTACTGTTGTGTAATTACTTACGACGTGAGCACCCACGATGAATGCATTGTCAACATTAGATACCTTGTAATTGTCTATGTATATTATTGTAGTGACCAGTATCTTCTTAAAAAAAATGTATGCAAATCAACAAAATAGTGTGTCAACAAACAGGCAACGAAGGTTGCGAATAAGAAAAAAAAATGTCGTAACTGGTTACGAAACTTAATCATCAGGATGCCTAGTTGCGGTTAAGGAAAAAGTTTTCTTGATTCGCAACTGGTTGTGAACAAAGAATAAAAATTCTTAATTCGCAACTGGTTGCGAATCCCAGTTGTGAAAACGGCCGGAGGGGTATTAATATATTTATCTACGAAATGTCATGCTGACCTTACTTTTTTTTAACAAAACTACATCAAGTTAACAGATCCTTTTACAACGTAAAATAAGACGTTTATCACAAAAAAGGAATTAACCCCCGTAAGTACTTACATTGAAAATGCTTTAATTTGGCGTGCGATTTACACTTGTAAATATTAAGGATATAAAAGGCCCCGCTGGATAGAAAAAAACTTAAGAATGTCATTTTTGCTATACTATCCAAGGTTTATGAAAATAAATGAATAACTTGAAAAGTACATTGGAAGTAGTATCTTCAATAAAATTTTCAAGTCTCTAAGCAATAGAATAACGGAGTGCCCCGCTGGATAGAAACCGAAATTAAATGCCATTTCTGTCTTAGTTGCGGAGGTAGGTACATTGAATATTTTCGTTAGATTAGATAAGTACATTCCTTATGATAACATTCTACATTGGCTTCGTTGCTGTGACTTAGGTGGGCCAGCTAGATAGAAACATTTTTGTATTCTTACCTATAGATTTCGTCATAAAGTGTTTGCTAGCAAAATCCTGAATCTTTGAAACTAGTATCGTAATCCAACTCGAGTATTAGTTGAGCCGAGCTGCGCGGCGGCGGCACGTCGGTGAACACTCTGTTGCTCTCGACTTCTGTGCCGAAGTAGTGCGTCACCACCGACGTGGCCGAGCGTGACGACGCCGGCGTGTTCACGTGCAGCTGGCCCGGCGGGCTCACGTGCAGCTGGCCCGGCGGGCTCACGTGCAGCTGGCCCGGCGGGCTCACGCGAGCCGGCCAGTTCAAGTCCACGTGATCCGGCCAGTTCAAGTCTACGCGTGGCAAGCACATGGGCACGCGTGTCGGCGAGCTCACATGTGCACGGCTAGTCTTACGAATTGAGTTCTCCACACACAGATCCTTGTAAAGCTTCACAAACGATATGGGAGGCTCATTTGACTCCTCTCCCAAGCCTGGATTAGGAGGGATCGGGTCCACTTTTGGCGCCGCTTTCTTTGATTTCTTCGGTATTATGAATTTTGGCTCCAATTGAGTTTTTCGCAGAGGTTTTCGCAGAACTATTAGAGAGTCCATTTTAAATGGAGCGTTTTGTTTGGATTACTTAGTTTAACATCACTATTTTATGTACTCTGTGTCATCACCTCCAAACTGTGCGTGAAACTATTTGACAGTTAATTTGGACATTGACTTTTTTCAAAGGAAACGTTCACCTATAAGAAAGTGTTAATGCTGTGTGGGTCCGATCACCAAATAGGTCTATCAAGAGCCGCAAACATTTTGGTGGTGCTTTCTCTAGCTAAGTTGTAATTTTGGCGTACATAGTAGTCTACTACATAGCATACCTATGCTGCCAAAGACTAACTGTTAATGAAACCGGT
Organism: Tiliacea aurago; assembly: GCA_948098905.1. Taxonomy (NCBI): domain Eukaryota; kingdom Metazoa; phylum Arthropoda; class Insecta; order Lepidoptera; family Noctuidae; genus Tiliacea; species Tiliacea aurago. The sequence continues at coordinate 865,123 of OX402583.1, read as the reverse complement.
AGGAAAAACAACGTAATACTGAATTTAGGATGGTTGAGCCTAAGTTGACCAGGCACCGGTTGTTAACCACTTACGGCATTAAGGCGATTCGCACACTGCACCGCATTACGCAGCGTAGCGCGGGAGTGCATGTTCTTACGTTGCTTGAAAGTATCTCTCTTTATATTGAAAACACGCGCACACAGAAAACGCATTCACGCGCAGTGTTGCAGGTCACGCGCCTTTATGCAGAGAAACACGCGCCCTCGCGCGTGGGTGCGGGGCAAGACGCAAGGACGGTGCGTGATTTTAATAGAGCTAGACGTGAAGTAATATTTTGAAATAGATCTCGCTGTGAAATGAGGCATTTAGGCCACCGTATACTATACTGCAGCTCCGCGCGTTTGTGCGAAGAAATCTGCATGATGGTGCAGATCTGCACTCCCGCAACCACACGCGTGACTTCGTCGCCACGCACCCGCAGCGTATAGCGGGCCAGTTTGTGAATCGCCTAAGTGTCATTATTAGGCCGGCTACACACTATCGTCCAACAGTACAACTGTTCGTTTAACCTGCCAAGAGTAGAGAGGCAGTTCGTGCATGTTTGACAATGTTGGATCGTGATGGCGCGCGTTCGCTCCGATGGTCCTAAATCTTACCTAGATCAAAGGAGTTGGCCTACTCACACGAACAGACCCTCCACAAATCAGTGTAGTCACTTCATTGAGGCAAAGCAGACGTGTGACACACCGCGCCCTGAGTTATTGAAAATTATTTCGCACCAATTAAATTTTTTTTTATTTGGCAGAGTGCAGTTCTGATACCGTACTCTTGTTTTTAGAATTGTATATGAAGGATAATCTGTATGGAATCCGAAGCATCATCTTAGCGAGAGGCTCTTAAAATCATTGAGTAAATAGAAATTAATTTGTAGGTACGTCATAATAACAAAATATAGGATAGATTCGGTTATCATAAAAATTTGACACGTTATCATTTTATATAAATAAATAATATCACATTTTAACGCAAATCTGCGACGCGTCCATGCCCCGCGTCAGCACAAGTCCAGCAAGGCGCCAGGTGTACTGGTGGTCTGCCAAGATCGCACAATTACGTGTCGAGGCCCTGACGAAGAAGCCGCACTGTATGAGGTGTACCGCGCGGCGAAGTAGGCCCTGTAGCTGGCCATCGGCGAAGCGAGGACGCAGGCCAGGGAGATGTTGGAGACTCTCGACGCGGATCCGTGGGGGCGTCCCTATCATGCATTTCGAGGGAAACTTCGAGCCGCGGCGCCTCCACTCACGGAGTCTCCAAGGCTGCTGGAAGAGGTAGTCGCAGCCCTCTTCCCGGCAAGAGCGGAGCATAATCCGCCGCTGATGGCTTTGCCCACAGCCGCAGAACCTACAGAGGAGGACGCCATCAGCGTCCCAGAGGTGACACAAGCATAGATGGGGGCAGCCGTGATGCGGCTCCGGGCCAAGAACGTGGCTCCGGGGCCCGACGGGATCCTCGGCCAAGCGCTTGCCCTCGCTCTGAAGGAGCTAGAGCCCCACTTGAGAGGACTCTACACAGCGTGCCTTGAGCAGGGCCAGTTTCCCACTTTGTGGAAATCTGATCGTCTGGTCCTGCTCAGGAAGGCGAGGCGCCCTGCGGACTCACCGTCCGCGTACAGGCCCATAGTGCTGCTAGACGAGGTGGGTAAGATGATTGAGCGGATAATCGCTGCCCGCCTCGTCGGCCACTTGTGCGGAGAGGTGTGTCACAGTTTCGCGCAGCCCTGGTGGCGGAATGGCGGAACAGGCTTTCACGCCCTACCGCCTCGTCACAATCGAGGTGATCCGCCCGGTACTCGAACCCTGGCTCGGGAGGAGGCACGGCTCCCTGTCGTTTCGGGTGACGCAGTGGCTCACGGGGCATGGTTGCTTCGGGAAGTACCTGTGTCGCATAAACAGGGTGCCGGACGCCCGGTGTCACCACTGCGTCGACTGCCGGGAGGACACGGCGCGGCATACGCTGGCAGATTGTGCCGCTTGGGAGGAGCCACGCCGTGCCCTCATCTCAGGAGTAGGCAGTGACCTATCGCTGCCGGCCGTGGTCGAGTCGATGGTCGGCAGTTAGGAGTCCTGAGACGCGGTGGTGTCCTTCTGCGAAACAGTCGTGTCGCAGAAGGAGGCTGCGGGAAGGGAGCTGGAGATCTCATCCGCTCACCCGGCCCGCAGCAGGCGCACTGGGCGTCGGCAGAGAGCTCTCGCCCTCTTCCGGCCCCCCTAAATGGGTCTAGGGACGGCGTCCGCCGCTCCCTATCACACTGGACTCGAGGTGGCGGCGCGTAGTGTTCCACGCGCGCCCCTTTCAGACTTCGCGGGGGGGGTCAGACACCTCCCCTCCCCCTCCCAGACTTGAAGTGGCCCGCAGAGGCGGACCGGCACTGGCCGGGGATTGCGGAAGTAATAATAGATCCCAAGATCCCCGGTGCAAGTGTGGAGGGGGAACACTGGGGTGGTTTTTAGTCAGTATGAGTCTGACAGACCCCTCCGCCCGCACCAGGGCAGAGGACATCCATGAGGATTTTCTACCCCGTGAACAAAAAAAAAAAAGGGTCGTTAGAGTAAGAAGTAAGAATTCATAACAACCGTTTATTTTTGCATGATATTTGAATGCCTCTTGTCAACCAATCTTTTCTTTTGTTTCGAATTAGTTTTATTGTTTTAAGGGTATGCAGACATTTAATATTTTGAGTAAAATATTTTCAAATGAGTTGTAATTTTCGTTCATATTTTTTTCCGAGCTGTTTAAAATTTTCTATGTTGTTACTATTAAAAATGATTTTTTTTAGTTTCCAGTCTTTGCTTGTAGGAGTCGCGACGTCTAGTTTTTTTAGGTTTACTATTATTCCTATACGATCAGAAAAGCCGTAATCGTACACCTGACTAATCGTACACCAGAGTAATTATTAATTTAGAGTCGAAGTTCATAAATACTAGATCAAGACAGGTTGAAGTGGTTTTTGCCACTCTTGTTGGTTTTTTAATACATTGGATGAAGTTATATTCCAGCATTAAGTATAATAATGTTTTTGATTGCAAGCTATTTTCCAAGATATTTACATTGAAATCACCCCCGAATATGATTTTATTTTTATTATATTTTTCAATAGAAGTTCTAGAATTAGTTTTAATTGTTGATAGAATACATCAGGTTGTCTATTGTTCCAATACAAAGTTATTAGTATAGTTTTAAGTTTAAGCAATTCAACGGCACATACTTCAATGATATAATCCACTGACATATCTATAATATTCTTTCGTTCAATAAATTCTAAGTCTTCTCGTAATAGTATGCATACACCGCCGCCTTCGTAGTTCAGGCGGCAGTTTGACGTAGCGAGGATGTATCCATTGCAGTTAATTAATTCTTTCTTTCCCTGTGATAACCAAGTTTAAGATAAACAAAGTGCTTGGTACATTCCTTTTCCATCAAGAAATGCTTCCAATAAGTGTACTTTATTGTGGATACTTTGCATGTTTTGGTATAATACTGTGATGTGAATATCTTGAGTGACGAAAAGTGCTCGTTCTATTTGTGAAGTTTGTGTTGCGTTCGATTGTGTTATTTAATGTTTTATTAGACATGTCGTTTTTTTTGAGAATTAATTGGTTGGTTGAAGTCGCCTTTTTTGGAGTTCTTGTTGTCGTCCGTCTATTATTAATTTATTATTTCGAATGATTGCGTGGTGTCCCTGTTGTCTTGCTGAGCGTAAATTTTCTTGTAATGCTTTTTTTTTGTCGAAGTGCCATTAAGATATTCGGAAATAAAAAGCCCTGTATGTTTAAAGTACGTTGCGTTGTTTAATACATATTTCGTCATTCGTTTGCTTATTAGCTCAATAATAATAGGTCTCTTGCCAACATTAATTTAAGTTTAAAAAAAAAAAACAACTGAGAAAGATGCGCTAATGTAGACCGCGAAATTCAAATTTTATTACGTTTTTTGCAATTAGCAGGTCAGTAACAGGTTGTTTTTTGATTCGCGGCCATAACAAATAAGGCTCTACAGAATTATATCTTAATCCAGTAACTTATTTAGAAGTAAGAAACAGACAAGTTTAATGTAAGACTTTAAATTACACATGTTGTTTTATAAAGTGATGTTGGTTGTAACTGAACGCACGGGTGAAGTAGAGGAACCTACTTATTGTTTTCGTTAGATAGATAGCCTTTATCAATGATTGTGAGACGCCATCCGAGCATAGATATAATTATACTGTCTATTAACAATAGCGATCTGTCTTTCACTGAAAATAGGTTGTGGATTCTGGATAGGGTCTGGATTGAGGGCCCATGTTATTTAATCATAACATTTTTAATTCACGTTTAAGAAATTCTGCTTTAAGTTTTTAGTATTTTTAACTAATTTCCCTATGTCTTATTTCGTTTCGCAAGGGTTCCCAAAGTGGGCCCTCAATCCAGATGCACATGAAAATGCCTATGGCAGTAAGTCCGACTCTGTATATTTGTGTGCTTAATGTCAGAAATGGCTTTTGGGGCAAGAATCATAGAGATTTGACCTATCTGACAGTTGTCGTAGCTTTAGAAGCTCAATGACCCATCCCGTTAGATGGACCCGATGGCGATGGGTCCCGTCGGATAGGTCGGTTGGACTTCCAGACCGGCGCGGTTCAGATGGCGGGGTAACCTTTCAACTTGCCAGTTTCAGTGCAGCGAGTAATCAGAACTCCCTGGTTCCTATGCCATTATAGATCAGGGGTCCCCAACCTTTTAACATGCGCACTACCCTAACTTTCTTTTAAAATCACTATGTCCCCCGAGTTACTTTGTCATCTAATGCAGAAAAGCAAAACCTATGCTTAAGATAGATAGACGTCACAAATGCACGGGAATAATGAAACATTGATATAAGATGTGCTTTTGCTCACTCTTTATTACGCTTGTTAATATATAAAAACATAATAAGTATAAATTATTTTGTAAAATATCACCACTGATTGTTGCAAACAAGTTGACCGCTAGCTCCGCTCGTGTGCCACACACTTTATAATTCACGCATCACTCGGAGACTGATTCTAGCAATATAACGACATTGGTAATATTATATATAATAATTAATTACTACAAAAACCATGAAATCCCGGTTATCTTTTCACTTTTTGCATGATTAAAAACGAATGGGTAGTACCTAAATAAAAATCTGTAATTTCATGTTTCTGCAAAGGTTAGAGCTCTTGTCACCTCTACCAGGCTAGTCATAAGCTACATATCCCCTAGAAAACCCATACAAAAATGTCCTTTATTCACATTATATTACTCTTATGCCACTAGCCGGGCAGCGGTGAGAACTGCTCGTAGGATCAGATCCCGAGTTACTAAAATTAGGCATTTTATATCAGTTCTCGCGCAAACTATAAAAGTAGTGTGACACCAAACTGAAATGAATTAAAAAATATTCATTTCCACAAATTAAACTTGATAATAATCATGTAAAAATGTGTAATTTGTATGTCGAGTGGCGTTATCGAATGTATTAATATTATTGATATCTAGTGAGGCTCCATAATCATGAAAATTCGCAAACATCCGAGATCGACATTCGATGCGGCCAGAGCGGAGCCGCGGGCTGCCGGCGGCGGTCGTAACAATGAAATGACAGTAACGAAACTAAGTATTGCAGAAACGAAAAATAACACAATTTAAAAAGAAAAGTCGTTAACAATAGATCGGGCGACGTCGCCGGGGGCCGGTCGGCGCCGCCATACAATTTGTTATACCTACTACATCTAAGTCTGCACTTATACTACGTCACTTAACACTATGTACATATATCTTTATCCAAGCGATTTTAAAAAAGTCTTAGTACTTTTATCATATTAATTTGAAAATTTGTTAAATGTCTTTATCGTTAAATTCACTGACTCCACTCGCACCACATTAACTTTATTATGTTTAATTTTTATTCTTTTTCGTTTTATAACACAATATAAGTAACAGAATATTTTAGCCCCGCTAAACAACTATTAACATAAGTATACAACTACAGTACAACCGACATAACTTGTACGAACGACGAGATGCGCCCCACACGCCCGCTACCCGACCCGCAAGCACTGTGCAGCATTGTGCAGTACTAATGCTGGGCGTGCGGCCTGTGGGCGGTGGATGGAGGACGCCTGGTCGGCAGTCGCGACACGAGGTGCGCAATCGTCTTCATATCAATTGACATTTTAAACTGGTAAAATATAAACGTTAATCTATGAAGGAATCACGTTCGCTGTCGTAAGCGCGCGTGAGACGCGGACGTATCGTCCCGCTCGAGTGTCACGCGCGCTCAGCGTGTCAGTCGCAATTCGAGATCAAAAACTCGAGGCGATTATCGAATTTCACACCTCTAATACCCAAGCGTACGCGCCGCGCCGCCCCGCCCGCTATGCTCTACTGTCTCGGCGCTCAGCAGCGAGTGCTCGGCACTCGGCGCTCAGCAGCGAGTGCTCGGCACTCGGCGCTCAGCAGCGAGTGCTCGGCACTCGGCGCTCAGCAGCGAGTGCTCGGCACTCGGCGCTCAGCAGCGAGTGCTCGGCACTCGGCGCTCAGCAGCGAGTGCTCGGCACTCGGCGCTCAGCAGCGAGTGCTCGGCACTCGGCGCTCAGCAGCGAGTGCTCGGCACTCGGCGCTCAGCAGCGAGTGCTCGGCACTCGGCGCTCAGCAGCGAGTGCTCGGCACTCGGCGCTCAGCAGCGAGTGCTCGGCACTCGGCGCTCAGCAGCGAGTGCTCGGCACTCGGCGCTCAGCAGCGAGTGCTCGGCACTCGGCGCTCAGCAGCGAGTGCTCGGCACTCGGCGCTCAGCAGCGAGTGCTCGGCACTCGGCGCTCAGCAGCGAGTGCTCGGCACTCGGCGCTCAGCAGCGAGTGCTCGGCACTCGGCGCTCAGCAGCGAGTGCTCGGCACTCGGCGCTCAGCAGCGAGTGCTCGGCACTCGGCGCTCAGCAGCGAGTGCTCGGCACTCGGCGCTCAGCAGCGAGTGCTCGGCACTCGGCGCTCAGCAGCGAGTGCTCGGCACTCGGCGCTCAGCAGCGAGTGCTCGGCACTCGGCGCTCAGCAGCGAGTGCTCGGCAGTCAGCACTCAGCACACGAGGACGACGCCGCGCCGCTCGATTTCAGTCCATTGAAATATCATTTACAATACCGTTTTATCACAATAGACAAATTAAAGTAATTTTGGGCACAGCGGTACCCTAGCGATGGCCTCGTATAAACATGTAGTTTCGTTGATATTATTTACTAAATATTCATTAAAAATCCCGCGTTCTGACAATCTAGTCGAGTATCAAACTGATGGATAAAAACACAGTATTCAAAACGAGTAAATTCTTCGAAAACAGTGTTGGCTTGCATCGCCGGGAGGGCCGAGTGCGCAGTGCGCTCGATCCTCTAGTATGTTAAGTTTGTACTTTGATCATTATTAGAGTGCAATTTACAAAGGAACTGGTTGTCGCAGGTCGCCAGCCGCGTGCCTGTAACGAGAGGCACGCGGCTGGGCGTGCAAGAGTTTGATACGAACAGTTCGCGCAGGACATGTCACTGAACATTAGACGGGACTATCTACTGCACGTGACGTCACGCCGCACGAGCGCCGCGCGCCCGCTCGGACACTAGTATGCGGTATCGATACAATATATAGGGAATTTAAATGTTCTTATTGCGCTAACGGGAAATGATTACAGACAGTTAAACTAACACATAGAATAGTTGAGGGCGCGGGCGCTCGCGGTACTCGGTACGCGCGAGCGGGACGTAAGTACGTGTGGCGGGCGCGGGTCGTGGCGCTGCATGGGTCGTGGCGCGGGTCGCTGCACGGGTCGTGGTGCGGGTCGCTGCACGGGTCGCTGCACGGGTTGTGGCACGGGGGGTGGCGCGGCGGGTCTCTGCACGGGTCGCGGGCGTCATGTGCGCGGCCGCACGCTCCGCTTTGTGCGGCGCCCCGCCGACACTCTGTAAGTCAGAAACAAACCTATTACTCGTAATAGTTGAACAAATTGTTTCTTGCGCATAACTCAAACTCAAAGCATTTATTTCAAATAAACCAATTACAGGCACTTTTGAATTGTCAAGGGGTCAGTCAGAGAGATGAAGCTAGTTGCCCATTCCAAAGCGTAGTAGGTTCCTATGGAGAAGAACGGGCAAGAAACTCCACGGACACTTTTAAATCAAAATATTGTTATAAAGTATTGGTTACATCATTCATATTAAAATTATACATGTGAGAACAATGTAGAAAGACGTGCACGTTAAAAGCGTCCGTACTAAAAAGATAAAACCATATAAAAAATAACAATTAAAATAAGTTAAAATAAGCCGTTGCAGCTAAGAAATGACCAGTCCCTACTGACGGCGCCCGTTCACGTACATGACGCATGGATCAGCACCATTTAGCTCAACCATTTTGAAGGGAACTTAATGATCCACGCCACCATCATTGCATTGCCAATCAAATGGGGTTTGGCGGCGGAGCTTGTCTAGAATTGGCTAATGTAAGTCCACGTTGACTGCGCGTACGCGTCCTTTGTGAAATGGTTCGTAAGTGTTGCTCACTTTGAATGTTATCTACCACACACACACACACACACACATTGTATGGTACAAAATGAGTTCCGAATGGTAGCTACAAATGGTTTGCATTGGTTTTTCACTCATGCGAGAATTGATTCGAGTTTAAAAGAAAAAGTAATTTAATTTTTTTATTTTATGTTTACAAATCAATAGTGTTTCATGCACCGGATCGACCCTCCACGGGATTAAGACGGTCAAAATTAACAGTGTTTATGTGGTGTACAGGTGTATTTATTCATACAGGAAATTTTTTTAGGGGTCATTGTACTCATCATTATGAACAACTTTCACTATGGGACCAATCTTGAAATCGCGAAAAAAAAATCTGCTGTTCCCTACATTTTGACGAGATAAGCGAACATAAATGTAGGTAACAGCTGATTTTTATTTGGCAGGCACCACAAATGACGGCAACACTGCCAGAAGATTTTTAAGTGATGCAAAAACATCGGCTCGTATCACATGAGTTGATGAAGAGCTGATCGAAAGGTTCCACATAATTGTGCAGACAGTGGCTTCTGGTGAGGAACTGCTTAAATTCTCCCAATTTTGTAAAGACACTGCCACTTTGTATGTACAGTTATATCCGTGATATTACATGCCCTCTAGCGTACATAAGTTGCTAGTGCATGGTACGGATATAATAAAGCATTATATGCCTTCGAACACACAGCAATGTGGTGAAGAAGATCCTTGATTCTGTAACAATACGAGAATATCCCCCAAAATCGGTAGGAATATCGAGCATACCGTCTTATTTCTGGCACCTGAGGGCGCTGTTAATACACGGGCAAAAAGTCGGCACTAGAGCCGAACATACCGAATGAGGTTTAATAAAGCTCCTTTGTAGGTTAATACTTTACCGCCATTTTAGCTGTCAAGCGTCATTGCATTCTTGTGATTCTTTCGTGTTACATCGAAACTTTTATATCAAAATCAAAAATATTTTTATTTCACAGAAGCCTACATGGACACTTATGAAACGTCAGAAGCTAGGTGCACGGTTCCAATTGGTCGTTTCCTATGGAGAAGAGCCGGCAAGAAACTCCACGGATACACTTTAAAAAAAAAAAATTGGCTTTTACAATATTTTCAAAGTATGAGAGGACAGCGTAGGCCCGTCAAAAGTACCAGGTACTTAACAAAATAGAAAATGGTCTACAGATCTACAGTATATTAAGCCTACAACGTCCTCATATTAACAAAAAAAAAACTATATAACATATGATTAACATAATAAAAGTTAGAGCCTTGTTGAAAACAAAAAACATCGATTATGTCAAGGAAGTATGTAAAAAATAAATAACATAAACATCGCAACTTGGGAGCATTTAATAGACATTTACATATTTTTGCCGTTAATGAGGTACCAGGGAAGCCACATGTGAAGAAGGAATTAATGCCAAACTTCCTTGTCTTCAACGTAGTCTTTAATCTTATAATATGCTTTTTTGATAAGGACACGTTTGATGTGGGTTTTGAATTATCCATCGCTAAGTTCTGTAACAGACTTTGGCAACTTGTTATAAAAGCGGATACTGCTAATAAGAAATGACTTGCTTGTTTTAGTTAATCTCAATTTGGGTATCACAATTTACTACGCATGTTTACTACGTGTGTTTATATTATGGAAATCGCTTCTTATTTTAAAAAGGCCTAAGTTTTTGCGAACATATAATATACTTTCTAAGATGTAAAGAGAAGGCAGAGTTAGTACATCAATTTCTTTGAATTTGATTCTAAGGCACTCACGAGGACCCATTCTAAAGACCGCGCGGATTGCCCTCTTTTGTAAAATTAAAATTGAATCCACGTCGGCTGCCGATCCCCACAGCAAAACGCCATAAGAAATAATACTGTGGAAGTAAGCAAAGTATACTAACCTAGCTGTGGCTATATCTGTCAACTGCCTTATTTTTCTCACTGCATAAGCAGCTGAACTTAATCTACCTGAAAGAGCTCTAATGTGGGCACCCCATTGCAATTTGGAATCTAGAGTAATTCCTAGAAATACAGTTTCCGTAATAGCATCTAGTTTTTTGCCATCAAGTTTTAAATTTAGACCCACTTGGGATACATTTGGTAATGAGAATTTAAGACATTTTGTTTTGTTCGCATTAAGTAAAAGATTATTAGCTGCGAACCATTTCGAAAGAACAGCTAGACTATCGTTGACGTGTAAGACATCCGAATCTTTTCTATCTATTTTAAAAATAAGAGAAGTGTCATCAGCGAATAGAATTATATCCGATAAGTTAGCCACCATGTAAGGAAGATCATTTATATAAACTAGAAATAGGAAAGGGCCAAGAATTGAACCTTGAGGCACGCCCATCTTTACTAGAGATCCCGAGGACGTCACCCCGTTAACGTTTACTTTTTGCTACCTGTTTGATAGATAGGAAAGAACAAGATCAGCAGCTAGTTCACGAACTCCGTAGTGGTGTAATTTACAGATCAGTGTATTGTGGTCAACGCAGTCAAACGCTTTTGAGAGGTCACAGAAAATGCCAATGGCAAAATGTGACTGATGAGTTTCAGATTTCTGATTATTTAGAGGACAAAAAAGCTTGGGATTGAGCTGCTCGCTCTGCTAGCCTTGTGATAAAACTTTATGCGGCCTACCCAAATGTCCTTTTTTTGGTACTGTTCGTCGAGTCGTTGAGCTCCTTAAGTTTTGAGTTGAGCTGCACGATTACTGACAAATGCTTACACTGATTGGACAGGTCCGCTCAAATTTGCGTGGTTCTTTCCTCAAAGACCATTTCAGACACGGATCTACATGGTCCTCACATGATCTGACCAAGATTATGTCTGGACTTTAAAAGAGACTGACCCCTGAGTTTGTTTCGCCATTTCTTCTCAGGGGTAGTCGTGATTTTAATATCCTATTTACAGAATAAACGATTTCATTTCATTTCATTCCTGCGTCAGTCGTCGACCTACCTTTCGTGAAACCAAACTGGCGACTATGTAAAATCCCATTTAAATTAAAATGTGACAACATCTGGTCTAGTATTATTTTTTCGTATATTTTGCTCAATGCTGGTAGCACAGATATAGGCCTATATACTAAGAAAAAGGTATTCTATGAGATACGCGAGTGTTAAAAGTGATAGTGAGTGTGTCTTTAGTGCCTTTTGGAAACACAGCAGTGTATTTTTACCCGACTACGGCGAAGCAAAAAGGAGGGTTATGATTTTGACCGGTATGTATGTACGTATGTTCATCTGTTCCCTCATTACTTCTAAACTGCTTGTCATATTTTGACAAATGAGGTATTGTTGGTAGCGTCTTGATCGTCCGCTGGTTATAGGCTATGTGAGGTCACATTAAATTCAATATGGCGCCCTCTAGCAGACATAAAGTCAAAGCTTAAAAAAAAAAATTGTTTATTCATGCCGTGTTGGGTATCAAATGAAAGGCCTTAATTAGCACATTTTAAATATATATATATATATATTATCAGCTGTTGCTCATGGCTTTGTATAGGCTATGTGAGGTCACATTAAATTCAATATGGCGCCCTCTAGCAGACAAAGTCAAAGCTTAAAAAAATTCAATTGATTATTCATGCCGTGTTATCAAATGAAAGGCCTTAATTAGCACATTTCAAAAATATATATATATATTATCAGCAGTTGCCCATGGCTTTGCTTGCATGCACCCAATAATTAGGTATAATTTCTATAAAATCATAAGCAACAACAAACATATTTTCTTTTCAAACCTACACAAAATACATAATTATATTATAATAAATACGTATTTCAATGTGGCCTATTTATAAAAATAAACGTGTGTAATAATAATAACATAAGGGGAGAACAACATGGGAGTGCCTCCACGAGGTGAAGGCGGTAACAGTAATATTACTGGCTAATCTAATCCAAAATATACACATCTGTATGAGGAATATACGAGGCACGTCCACTTACGGGCACAGGGCTTTTACAGACCTGATGGCAATGTTACCATTAATCCTTACTTGGGCAGTTACTGTGCACAAGTTGCAGGGGTGCACTCTAGATAAAGCGATAATTGATTTAGGGAAGTCACTATTTGCTAAGGGACAGGCCTATGTTGCCCTTAGCAGACTCAGATCATTAGACGGATTATTTATTTGTTCCTTGGATCATAAAAAAATTCTGAAAAATCCTCATCACTCACGATCTCTTCAGGAATTAAAAAGGTTAAGAAGTCTTTCAAATTTCGAAACATAAACCTATGGTATATGTTTGGTATATTACACAGGTTGTATATAAAACATTAAACCTAGTGAATGAATGAATGAGGTGCACTCGAATGAACCTAACCAAAAAAAAAATTAAAGCGCCTCTGCAAATACTTTATCACAAAATTATAACCCCAAAATAATTTAAATAAAAAATAAGTTCAAAAACTAAAACCCGACTACTGAAAAATCACGCTCTAAAAAGTATGAAACAAGAAAATATTCTCATCTGAAGTTATTATACAAACTATTCAATATGTATCGTTTATTAAATAAACAACTTACACGTAATATATTTTAATGTATTTAATACATATTCATAGTGATGTCCAGAAGACAGCCGTGGTCGTATGCTAATTTGCCCTAAAGATGATCGCTTACTACTGTTAGAATGTGTTGTTAGGTGACATACGACCACGGCTGTCTGTTGTTGCTCCGGATGGAGAACAATTACCGCCAACAAGCTCGGGGACATCGGAAAGCAGCTCCTCCTCATCCTCAGAGTTTGAGGAGAGCACGGCGTCATCCCTGCCTAACAAGCGTTCTCGTACCTCGGCGCGAAACCGTAAGTACAAGTTGAAACCGGTTCACACCGATTCTCGTATTGACACTAATTTCGCAAGTGTCGTATATTTCGAGGTATCTATGCCATTATCCCGCTTGTTATAATAGTTAATTCGCAACATCTTGTTGATATTGACAACAATGAGAGTATTTCGGAACCGTTCATTACATTGCCTATTCAGCCCGAGTCCCTGCCTCTCAATAGGGGTTCTTTAAACACCGATATTGACGATAAGAAGATTATCCCAGCCAGTGATAGGGATAGATTTTTAGAACTAAATAAGTTATAACAGTTTGACTCTCAAGCATGGAAAGGCATTAGGTACAAGCATAGTATTGCAGGGTTGCTTGGCGACCCAGGATTTACAGGCCTTCATATTAATGACTTTAGATGACTGAATAATTGTTAAATTTGATTTAGTTAGTTTCCCCAATGTTAATACATTAAAGTTCAACAAAGAAATAATAGTTTTAATTTCTTGGGTCAATTTAACAACTTTCATTCACATTGCATTCTTGTGCTTAATTTTTTCGCAGATATCAAACAGGTCTTTACCACATTGCTGTGGTTTCGAAGGCATTTATTATGACTTTTTTTGCATTAAGACAAAACAGGTATTATAATGTTGGAGAAAACACAGCAATGAAACAAGGAGCTTGTTGATGATGAAGACTGCAATGACGCTTGACAGCTAAAATGGCGATAAAGTATTAACGGCGCCCTCAGATGCCAGAAATAAGAAGGTATGCTCGATATTCCTACCGATTTAGGGGGATATTCTCGTATTTTCACAGAATCATAAGGATCTTCTTCATCACATTGCTGTGTTTTCTCCAACATATAATACCTGCTCATATTTTGGACTTTTACCGATCGGGAAACTGTCGGAAGAAGCATCAGAGGCTCGAAATAAAGACTTTCGTAAATATAGAGAGAACCGTTTCTAGAAAAGTAAGTAGGATAGCTACAAATGAAGATATCTTGCACAATCTTCTGTTGTCGTCTGATCCGAAACTGACCTTTCTAAGGGCAAAAATGTCGAAACAACGAAAAATGGTCCTCTCACCAAGAGCAGTCGAGCTTTTGGTGTCAACTGAACCCGAATTGGATTTTATAGATGTACAGACGCCAGCAGGTCAAGCTATCCGAAACTGTCAAATTTTCCCAATCAACCTTGAACCTTATACTGTAGGGATAAAGTTGAAAATCTATTAAAGAAATTGAACAGATTGTAGTAGCTTGATGTGCTGGCGTCTGTACACACTTTACGAGACAGTGATAGTGATTAATTTTGTTCGAGTTTAGCTGTTTTTTTTTTGTTGTTTTGCATTCAAATTTTATTTATATTCATTTTATGTAATTCTTTTGCACTTTTATCGATAAACTTAATTATGTTTTTAAATTATCTATGAATTACTTAATGAAAAAGTACTTTCCACCTACTTTTTTTTCCGAACCTCGTAACTCTTGAACGGGCAACTATGGGCACGCGTTTTTTTTTTTTTTTTTTTAATCTTTATTTATTAATGGGGGTTTGTTCATATTTGAACATGTCACCCCAGTAAGAATAAACATGAAAATATACACATCACAACACTAAAATTAACTACATACAAATCATAGAGTTAACTTAAGGAGATCTATTCATAATACCTATGTGTAAGCCTATATAGCAACTTGGCTTCCTCCGAAAGAGGAAAAGACAAAATGCTATTACACCATCCAACATTGAAAGGGGACACTGCTTTTTGAATAACTAAATATCTAAATGCTTCGTTGCGAACACACTCCATCAAGATGTGATACACGTCCTCTATAACATCACATTCGGCACAATTCGAACAGTTGACTTTTCCCATCAGGAATCCAAACTTATTTAATGGAATGTGTCCTGAGCGAAGTCTAAAACTCGTCACAATGTCATACCTTCCCATATTGCATTTTTCAAACCAAGGGACTCGAGGCAAAGCTGGTTGCAAAGTTCTGTACCAAATTCCCTTGGTAAGTGATCTTTTGTCAAAATATTCAGACCACAATTTGGTAGAAAACCTTTTATTATTACCGATTAAATTTGTGTAGTAAGGCAAGCAATTGAAATTAATACCATCAACTGCAGCTTCTCTGGTCAATTTATCTACAGTTTCATTACCAATTAAACCAATATGGGAAGGTATCCACTGCAATATTACTTTCTTATTTATAGTGTTAAGTTCGGATAAGGTACTTAATATGTAATAAGCTAAGGGAATGCCCCTGATCATTTGAGTACATCGCACTAAATGATGAAGTGCACTTTTAGCATCAGTAAATATTACAAAATTAATATCTTTATTAATTGATTTAATGTATGACAGTGATTCTGCAATACCGATGAGCTCAGCGTGCATAATAGATATTTGAAGATTATTTATATTAAGCTTTATGAACTCCTTTGTTTTTACATCTAGAAAAGCAGCGCCTATCCCCTGTTTGTCCTTGGACGCATCTGAATATATTTTGTAAAAGCCTGAATATGTTGATAGCGTAGAATTAACGCTCCCACCGCGCGCCACGAGCGCACGCCGCCCACTACTGACCTGGTGAGGAGCACGTAGGCCGCACAGCTCGCCAGCCGCACTCGCACACAACATCACCAACAGAACACGGACAGCTCGCCGCCGTGCGCGCCACCCACTGCGCGCCACGAGCGCACGCCGCCGCCGCCCACCTTCAGCTGCGGGGACAGGATAGTCTTTATTAAATACTCACAAAGAAAACGGGGCATAAAATACAAAAGGCGGGGGGGGATGCTTCTAACTATTGCCCAGTACCCCGAGTGTAAGTTAGCAAGTGAGTAAACGTAACTAGCGCGTTTGCGTTAAGATTTTTATTCTCACTCTTATATTCTTAATATTATGATCTATCGGTCAAATTTTAACGCAAACGAAATAGTTACGTTTACTCTCTTGCAAACTTACATATATCATGTATATTAATTTATTCATAATTATTTCATCTTTTCGTTTTAAACCAATGGGAATGATGACTACCTAATATTAGAAATGTTCGAACAAATAATGTAGGTAATTTTAAAGAAGGCATAGTAAAATGACATAACCGCAGAAATCTGTAAAATCGATGAAAATATACAAGCTACATGCTTTAAGAACTTTTTGGAAGGCATTACTGCCGTCCTTGTCGTGCGGTACGGACAATGTATGGTGCTATTATGAACTTACATAACCGTGATGTCACTTCTATGATAGTGCCGTCTTTGTCTAGCAGTTATTTTTAAAGCATTTATAACTTGGCAATTTTTTACATTTTTACACTTTTTATAATATTGTTTGCGCTATTTGCAAGCAAATATCTTTTACATATAAAAAAAATATTGTCATCACCCTATTATGCAGGCATCAAACTACACTGCGTACATTCAATTCAAACTAAAGTTTTCGTAAAAAAACAATTTCCTGTACCTACGCGAAAGCATGCGAGGCTCCGGTCGCGCGATCCGCAAACCTTGCCATATACGGCGAGTCCGATGAAACGTGCTCTCCACACAAGCACACGTTTAAATCTCAACACTTCTTATTACTTGGTACGCTGCCCGACAAAAAGTGTAATGCATCGAGTTTTCATTCCACGTCTCGCTATATAGGGGGCGGCCGTGTTTAGCCGGTCTGCGCGCGCAAGGAATGTAGTGATTGCCGTTCATTGATGCGACCAACCAGGAGTTGGGGTCTCTCAATGAGCCGCGCTCGGCCCCATTGAGTGCGACTGGCCCCACGCACCATACGCACTACAATCGTGCTCATGACAATGCACCTTCATCATATATTTAGTCAAAGGCTTTCAATTCGTGTGGTAAAGCAGCCATGTTTAGGATTGGGCCTTTTGGGCGACTGAAGCCTCAAAGGACCAATTTATTTTGAGTGCGTATACCTAATCTGTAGGTACTGATGTGTGCGTGTGTTTATGACCACTTTACGCGGCAGTAAAGAGGAAGAAATTATAATCGATTTTTCCCAATTTCACCGCGAGACACCGAGTGTTGCAAAGAAAGGTATTAGTCAGCTTAGTAGTTTCAGGTCTTAATTTGACAAGTTTCGTTGTTCCTACGGTGTAGTGTAATTAGATCAATGTTACATTAAATTTGGCACGCCTTGAATCAATATGTAATTATATCCCGGATGTGGTTTGACACGGAACACCTGACGGTCAAGAGCCATCGAATTGGCCGCTGTATAAATTACATTTATATAATTATTATGCCCACGACATAATTCCGCTGCTACAATAACATTTGGATGTCACCATTTCAACATTGTTTTGATAGGAATATTATGACATCTTCAATTAACCGGCCTAAAATTAACTACCTAATCTACTGTTTTGTTCTATTAATGTCTTTATTTATGCCGTTAACTTTTACCCTTATTGTAGGGGTTTTCTCGTCGTTGACGGATACCCCGGTAGTTATTGTAGGTAGATAGTAGGGTGCGCCAAAGTTCACCTAAATTTTCAACTCCGATAATTGGAAATCCGAAAATGTTCTTCCTAACATTTTTTATCCTAACAATAACAATTCCTAACTACTCTGTCTCTAATGTTCATAATTCCGAAGCATTTAACTTCATAATGTCAGTAGCAATAAACATCTAATAGACTTTTATTTGTTTTCCCATATTTTCTCAACATAACCATCTTTTACAATATTATTCAGTCATATTTTAATTTTATTTATAGCGGTGTGTACCTGCAAAGATATCCATAGGTTAGGTTAGAACTGTGACCAACTACGCGCGAGCCGAGCGAGCGAAGCGAGCGGTGCCGCGGCAGCGGCCGGCGAGCGCTACCTCGAAATTGGTCGCGAAATTTTTATAAGTATTTTTTTATAGTGCCCCCAAGACGACATTCTGACCTGAATTTCATTCATTTAAGACAAAAATCTGTGAAACGACCTTAAATCATTCTAAACAGTTGGTTTTTTAGACATAATTATCTCATGTATAGTTATAGTTTTAGGGATAAAAGCGTTATGATAAAAAACAGTAGGAGTTTAAATATATTTAAATTAATGATATTATTAATTACAATTTTCGGAAACATGAGTGTTATGAACATCGCCGGTAGCACTACAAATAGTATGAATGAAAACTTTAGGATGAAAAATTTTAGGAAGAGTGATCATTCGGATTACAAATTGTTAGGAAGAACAATTTCGGGTAAAGAACTTTAGTTGAGCCAATATGGACCCTAGATAGTAAGTTGCACCAAACCACTGTTAAGTTTAATACTAAGTTTAATATTAATTTAATATTTATGGAAACAGTCTATAGTTGTTTGTTTAGTAATCTGAGCCGCACTTAATGTATTGTTGTTATAGACCGACCCACACATTAGCGCGTGACGGAGTATAAGTTACGACTGGTTTTAGTTAAATTAATTAGGTACGCGTAAACGTACTTTTGCTGTATGAGCGTTATCGGCTTGTACATGCTCCCGAGGGAAAAATATACGTACTCAGATTACCAAACTTGCGTTACAAGCTAACAATATAAAAGTATACAAAATGTTATAAAATCAATCAAAACAAGAAGTAAGAAATAATTATTAAATCATAGTTGGAATCTTGTTTCAATTGCTGGTTGCGGCGGACGGTTGTTCGCTGACTGTCCACCACGTAACGTTTAACGTAGGCAGGAATCTCCTTCAGTTCTATATCTTCTGTCCTCTCTCGAGTCTGGTTCGTATTGGTAGAGGTGTTGGTCTTCTTACGCCCCTGAAGATATCTTCTTAGTCGCCAATATACTATAGCGGCGATGATTCCTCCCACCAGCACAGTGCGTGTAGTTGCCGATGTCGTGGAGACTTAGGTCGTTAGGGAGGCTCTCTCGTCCTTTCTGTGCGTTAGGTCGTTGGGTAGGCTCTCTCGTCCTTTCTTTGCGTTAGGTCGTTGGGTAGGCTCTCGTCCTTTCTGTGCGTTAGGTCGTTGGGTAGGCTCTCTCGTCCTTTCTGTGCGTTAGGTCGTTGGGTAGGCTCTCTCGTCCTTTTTGTGCGTTAGGTCGTTGGGTAGGCTCTCTCGTCCTTTCTGTGCGTTAGGTCGTTGGGTAGGCTCTCTCGTCCTTTCTGTGCGTTAGGTCGTTGGGTAGGCTCTCTCGTCCTTTCTGTGCGGTTATCTAGTCATTTAATAATTTGGGTTCACCTTCCGCAAAGTATTTAAATTGTATACCGGCCCGATACAGCAAGACGAAATGTATCAAATAACAACATGAAAAACACTCATCTTCCAATACTTACATCCTATCAAATATCCATAGATGTTAGGTCAGATAGGCGCTCCATGTAAAATACTGGCATTCAGCAACATCCGGTTAGACTGGAAGCCGACCCCAACGCAGTTGGGAAAAGGCAGATGATGATGATCCTTAAGTTATATTGCATAATTTGCTAAACGATCAGATGAATGTTTTGTCTCTGCATCACCCTAAGGTTGACTGGTAGAAAATGCCTCAGGCATTAAGTCCGCCTTTGTACAGTATTTTTTTACTTGTGCATGAAGTTTTAATAAATAAATAAATAAATAATATATTTATAGCTTTAAACGTTATTTTGTTTACAATTGACGATTACTTAATGTATAAATTATAAAATATGGTGTTATTGTCTATTGTGAGAATATCGGTCATCGGCGAACACATGATATAACAAACATCTGCCTGATATCTGTGTGCTGTAGCAACGGACTACAGATGCAAGTGCCCGCATGCACGGGGTTAATGACCCGCTGCCCGATAAGGGCCTGATAACATATCACCGAAGGTGCAACCATGAGCCCAACTGCATGTAGCAAGCTTATGTGAGGCACATGGCCGGATAACGATAGCGCATCAGTGTAGAGAATGTTCTGATTATCGTAAGTAGGTATTTGCTATTGAAGATCACCGTCATTGTTAAATGTATCGATTAGTAAAAAATGCCATACCATTGAAGCTATTCTCAATTGAACCGATTCAGAGCAGGGCTACTCGTAGTAGTAAGAAACCGGGGTAGGTAACTATTTTCCACGAAGTCATGTCGTGCAGATTTCCGCAATAAACATAATTATTCTGCGAAATTTGTGACAAAACGTGATGGCGACCTGAATAACAGAAAAAACCTAGGGATGTCCCTACGAGTAATCAATTCGCCCCGGGATGCAAATCAATAGCTGCGGCCTTGGAAGAGGTGACGGGTGATCGATCGGTCGTGAATTTTAATTTTCTATGGTAACTAAAATCGCTAAGTATTTGATAGCGTTTAAAACTACCTTTGCATGGATATTGGTTATGTCCATAAAACAGCAACTGATCTGACCGAACATATAGCTACTAACATGACTTACCAGGATTACCAAGCAAGAGGCTAGTTAATGAAAAACGGCTGTTTATTGCAAGAAGTTGAGAGATGACGTAGGAAATATTATAAGTACTTATTCAATTTTAAATTGGTTGCGAGATGAGTTGGACTATTTATAAATACTGGTCCTTAGCAGCTTTTAATAGACAAGTGGAAGGAGATTTGAGAAGCCTTTGCCCTGCAGTGGGACAATACGCTTACAAAATAAATATGGGAATTAGAAAGAAGTAAGTTGTTAGTTGAAGCACGGCACTTACTAATTTACACCATCCACAAAAAAAAAATACTTCTAAACAGGGGTCTACTCCGAAGCGTTAAGTCGAAGTATCGGCCGAATGTTCGGCCGTTTTATAACTTCCATAGTTTTCTTTTTTACTTTGAATCCTTACCAGACTTAAAGTCACATGTTTGACTTTGACTGTCGTTTTTTTCTTTCGCCGTAGTCAGCCATGGTTAGCCGTAGTCAAGCAACGGCCGAACATTCGGCCGATACTTCGGATTTATGTTCGGAGTAGACCCCCAGCGAAGAAAAAATAAATAAAAACAATATTGATTATGATATGATAATAAACATGTCATCACCCCACGATATCAGATACCTATCCACGTTGGGTGCACAAGTCGGCCGAGCGTGGGAACGCACACGTCCACATGTGCGTTCATTATGCGTCGCCATGTGCCGCAGACGAATATCGCTATCCTCTACGATAAGCCGAACAAAGATGGAGGTGAATCTCATGAGGAATCCCCTCATGAGATTCACCTGGCTGGAAAATAATATTTTATGATCGTTTTCCGTTTGAGATTAAGCTCTAAGCTGTGTTAAAGCACAATAACATGTGGGCGTGCTTGTTATAGGTTGTGGTTGTGATAATTGGGAAATGCTTGATGTAGGAATCTAGGTAATCTATTAATAGACCAGTGTTGATGGAAGCCAAAAAATATAATACCGGGAAAAAAATTTGACACCATGAGACCTACTGGAAAAGGGGCAAAATATTGTCCGAATGACGGGAAAAATAATTTTCATTCCAAAAGCGCCGAAGGGTTCATCGATAAGTGCGAGCAAAATGGGTAATTACGGCGCACTTAATAACAGTGACGAAATGACTTTTCATCCCATCTATTCGAAAAGAGCCGAAGGGTTCCTCGATAAGTGCGAGCAAAATGGGTCATTCCGGCGCACTTAATAACAGTGACAAAATTACTTTTGAATTTGGAACACTATTTAATTAAAAATCGCTTCAATAAACTCCTGGCCGGTAATAAAAAAGCGCGCCTACTGAAGCGGCATTGGTAAACCAAATTAAAAAAAAAAGTACACGGGAACTTCTTATTGAGTCTGAGGTTATTACGAATAACAAAGTGATAAATAAGTCAACGACATTTTCTGTTCCTAACAAAACGGTTACAATAAACTTCAAAAATTGCGAAAACGTATCTAATATTAATATAAATTTGTAATTTGGTTTTGTAAATATAAATATTCGTCACTACTAAAAGCATCTCTTATTTATTTTTGTCATAGAGTGGGATGAAAAGCAGAGTGTGCCACACGGTACCAAAATTATTTAACCTTAAGCGACGTACTTTGAATCCCTCGCTACGCTTATAAGGATTCAAACAATCGCTCTCGCCCTCAATACATTATTTTGGACCCTTATGACACAATCTACTATTGAATTTGGAACACTATTTAATTAAAAAGTCCAAACTTTTTTATTAAATGCAATTCGCTTCGATAAAGTTCTGGCCGGTAGTACAAAAAAGCGCGTCTGCCGACGCGGCATGAGTCTGAAGTTATTACGAATACCCAAGTGATAAATAAGTCAATGACATTTTCCGTTCCCGAAAAAACAGTTAGAATGAACTTCCAAAATTGCGAAAACGTATTTTGTCACTACTAAAGGCATCTCTTATTTTACTTTTCTCATAGAGGGGGATGAAATGCGGAGTGTGCCACTCGGTACCAAAATTATTTAACCTCGAGCGACGTACTTTGAATCCCTCGCCACGCTCCGAATTCTACTCTAGAATCTTTCGCTTCGCTTTGGATTCAAACAATCGCTCTCGCCCTGAAAACATTATTTTGGTCCCTTATGACACAATCTACTATTGGAGTCGACAAACTGAAGAAGGGTGGAACGGGGTGAACTTTTAGGGGTTGAAAGTGGTATTTCACGGTTTTTCGCGATTTGCATCGAAAGTTGACCTATCGAAAAAAGTTAAAGTTAAGCAAAGTTGTTGATAATAAAAAGATCTACAACTTTTATACCTTAAATTTTTCCACATAACCTCAAAATTTCCAGGAAAATCGGAAAACCCGTTTTAATATAGTTAAAATTTTTTTCTTGTGTAAAAATTGTTTGTTTGTCGCAAAATTTAGTGGAAATATTATACCTATTTATGTTTTTAAGTCGACGTTATTTAGTTTGTTAACCAACAAATACTAGGCAAAATACTGAATGTGAAGACGACGAAGACGATGAAGAACTTGAAGATTCAACAGATGCTGAATTAGATAATGAAGCATCCTATACTGAGCAGCCAGCGAAGAGGACAAAGATGAAAGAGCGACTAGATTGTGTTTTTAAAATTATTTTTTTATTGCATTATTAATTAATTTCCTCAGTTTCTCGAATGTATTTTTTCCTTAAATTTTAATATAAATACTATAATAATAATACGTTTTTGTAATATACAGTTTTCTACTAATAAACGTGATTTGAATGTAATGAAAAAACTTCCTTAAATTGCAAAAAAAATCAAATCTAGGTACCTCATTTCGTCCTTCTATCCTAATCAAATCATTATTTATGTCCGTTTTAATTCTTTGTACCTTTTTTATTAAGGTAACATGAAATTAATATTCTCTAAAGGTTTCAACTGTTCATTTCAATAAATAAATAGGTATGAGTTTAGAACAAAAAATTTAAAAATAGATTTTTTGAAAATCTGTTAGTATTTTTTTTTTTAAACCGTAGTAATGCTACTCTTTTATTACATAATCTAAAAGTAGACGCTTCAACGGGAAACATGACGACTGGCGTGCTTGAAAAGACGAATTTTACCGGTGAAAGTTTTCAGTGTAAAATGAGGTCGTTTCGGAATTTGTCGAAAAATAAAGGCTAAATCTGTAGTTCGCTACAAAATAATTACAGCTTACTTGATGAAACATAATAAGTTATATTTCCACCAAAGGACATGGCTAAATAGAAGTATGGGCGACTGCCCTAGCAATGTATAAACATTGTACTTACCTAGTAATATGTAATGCTGATTAAGTGAATATTTATTTATATATTATAATATTTATAAGGTATTTTGTCTATATAAAGTTCGTAGAACCTCCTACGTCAATAGGTATACAAACTTATAAAAGAAAAACATGATGACTGCAGTCCGGGAGCTCGGGTAATATTATTCCCACATAAAGCAGTATTTTTTTTTAATTTACACGTTGTTTAAAGGTATATATTTTTAATAATTTGTGTTTTTTATCTGCATGGGATACAAAATTAGTGACTTATATATAACTATTATGTATTTATAATATTTGGTTACCTATTGGGTTGATATGATCTAAATCACTTGATTTAAATCAGTCATATAAATCGCGATTAAAATCAAGTGATTTTTTAATAAAAATCAATGATTTAAATCAAATTAGATTTATTTTCATAAAATTTCACGGATTCAATTAGAATTTTATATGCTTCGCGATTTAAAATGGTATTTTCGCTCCAAAATGTTTTCATCGAGATTTTGATTTTGGTTGACGCCAGATGTTTTTCTACGTAATCAATCTAGCGTATAAAAAAATTCAAAAGGTTATCGAGATCCTATACTTATATTAAATTCTAATAATTACTTTCTAATACATTTTAAAGAAAAAAGAAAAAGGGAGGTAATGTAGGTCTTACTTACAGAACGTTTTTAATTTTGTCCAACCTTTGTTGCCGATAGCGTTTTACTTTTGATACACGCATATTATATTTTACTTTTGGCACTATTTTTTAATCGGACACAGGTTCCCGCCGACTGCCAACCGTCGTCGCCCGCGCACGGACCCGCTGTTTGCGCTCGCGTACAATTAAACATTGTTTTAACTTTTTCACGTAATATACAATAAAATAAAAAACGGCTAAATGAAAATAAAGAATATATTATGAATAGCTGATAAACAACAAAAAATTGTTTAGTCAGATATAATATTCACTTATTTATAACGAGATTTATATCAAGAATAGACCTTTACAAGATTTTAATATTCTCGTTAACTACGCATTTTTTTTTAATTCTGGTTGATGAAAATAAAGAACATAATATATATCAAACTCAAATAATCATATTTTTTTTTAGATCTTTCACGTAACTTTCAATCGTTGTTATTCTTGGTTGAGATTCACATTTTTTTTTATGGATGCCCTTAAGGATGAAGAAACTATTCACTGGTTCTGTCATTCATCATATCCGGGCCTATGCAATAGTCCATTCTGTCTATTAAATAATCGTTTAAATCGTTTGATCAGCAAGTTTTGTTTCAGCCATTTACCTACTCGTAAGTATAGGCCTACACCAAACTGAAATAAGATATCACGTGTGAAATCTTTATTATATTCAGTAAGTAGATAAGTACCTATAATACAAACCAATAACCTATTCCGGTTTTGCGGAGTTGCCGTATCTAATGCTTAGTTACCCTCTATCGCTTGTAACAGTGGCCGTGAAATAGGATACCTATAGCGTTAGTTATATTTAATGATAACTTCAAAAACACGATCGAATAAACTCACATATAATAGAAACATCTACTTGATTACCTTTTTGTTTGGTTAATCTTAGGACTTAATAAATATAATATATACCACGAATATCGAAAATAAAACGATGTCATGGTTGAAAAACACTTGGGTATGCCTTAATCATCCGTACTTACATATATTAAGTACTTACCTACACGGTGTTTGCGATTGTGGTGAATGAATGGATGAATGAATTGCACCGACCAAAGCATGGTTAAACCAGACTCGATCACTCGAATGAACCCAAGGACTCGCACTAGCCCCTGGAGCCTCATGTTTCATGGGACCACAGAGACCATTGCATATCAAAGAGTAGACCGGGTGCGCGATAATGGTAGGGAACACGTGCCCTTGGGATAAGGATGGATTATTAGAGCCGTACCGGATATGCATCCTAAAGTAAGCATTGGAATAGTGGATAGACGGGTTATATTTATATAGGGGGGGCATCTTTTAATAACTTCGCCTCCAGGTTGGCTCAGGTCCTTTCTGTTCTTGACTGTGTCACTGCTATGTTGTATTACACGTTGCTGATTCCAGAGTCTTTGTCTGAGGTCTCACTATCTGTTTCAGAGTTCTTGTAAATCTCGCAGCTTTCTTTATCTTACGACGCCGCGCCGCCAGGTTGCGTCTAGTCCAGCTTCGCCGAGCTTCTTGAATGATGAATCTTTTGGTGGGATTAAACTGCTGTCTCGACGCTTTTCTATGTCACTGCTATGCTGTTGCCATTGTCTTCATTCGAGGTTTCTGGATTTTTGGTATTACTTCTTGTCCTACTGGACGAAAAAAATGCGTATCTTACTCGGAATTCACCGAGCCCTAACGTAATACTGATTTATTAATTACCTAATAATAATGCAATAATAATAATTGTGATGTCATAAAGTTCAGATGACATTTACATTATGGGAGAGAGATGAGTTAGTGGTACGAGTACTTGTGTGCACTAGGCAGCCGGTACATTCTAGGTTTTAATAATATTCCTATCCGTGAGCACATTATGTATTGCAGCCGCTAATTACCGCTATAATTGATATCGTACAACTATGTAACATAAAGCGCATAAATAAATACGTGTATGTTGCCAACGTTGAATATTAATACACCGTTCACAATAATTATTATGAGGCCGGTCCTAGGTTATTAATAAGCTTCAAGTTAATCAGCCCTATTGTCCTGTAAAGGGCGACCGAGGGATGATTGTATAGGTACTTAACGATTGACACCTTAGTGTGTTTTCAACACTTTTGTATTACCTACATTTTGTTTCTATGAACTACTTCTAGTTTCAACGAATAAAACAAAATGGAGGAATTTCCCCTTTTTTATGGGACGGAAATGATCAAAATCAAAATATTTTATTTCACAAGCCTACATGGGCACTTATGAAACGTCAGAAGCTAGGTGACCGTGCACCTAGCTTCTGACGTTTCCAATGTGTCGTTTCCTATGGAGAAGAGCCGGCAAGAAACTCCACGGTTACTCTTTTAATAAAAAAAGTAAATAAAATAAACCGACTGCGTAAAAAGTGAACTTTAAAAAGATAGTAACAAGATTTTGTATACTTAACATATTACTATAAACAATCTCATGCAGTCGGAGGCAATAGGTCCTTACTGTCAAATTTAAGAAGATGCCTCCGACTGCAAGAAATGACTTGTTGTTGTAGTTACTTAATCTAAATTTGGTTATCACAATTTCATGTTTACTCGTACTACGTATATTTATATTATGGAAGAATATGGAAATCGCTTCTTATTTTAAAAAGGCCTAAGTTTTTGCGAACATATAAAATATTTTCTAAGATGTATAGAGAAGAGAAGGCAGAGTTTGTACATAAATTTCTTTGAATTTGTATCTAAGGGACTCACGATAAGTTCTCCCGCTCTGGGCGGAGCGGGAGGGCGTGTCAGACCCACCCGTGTTCCTTCAGTTTCCTGTGTGCCAGGGCCACGATATCCCTTTCAGACAAACTCGCAACCCTGGCAGGCATTGGCCCTAACGGACCCCGTCAATATGTGGTGACATCTCTTTGAGGCGCGCGTGGAACAACGAGCCGTCGGTCTTTAACGGACGGTGAGCTACGTATCACTCACCGTCCGCAAGCCTGCGCTTACGGTGGCTTGGAAACAGCCTGTGACTCTCGAAGCCCAGGACGTCTCCCGCGGCGACTAGGGGCGTAAGGGCGCGAATTTTGCCTCTCGCTCACGCGTTCTGCGTCCTCCGGGCGATCCACACAGTGGTAACACCCGGGCGTTTCCTCCCGCTTTATCCTGAACAGGCACCTCCCAAAACAACCGTGTCCGATGAGGACCTGCGTCGGGCGGAAGGTGAGGTCGCTGTGGCGCCCGTCTAACCACTCCTCAAAGACCCCACTTATCACCACAATTGTGGCGTGCCCAGTGCTGGGTTGTGACAATCGCTCTCTCCATGTCGCCATGTGATCCCGCCGGAGCTCTGTCCGTGATTTTCGCGAGTTAAGCCCCGGCGTTTCGCATCCCCGCGCCACTCCTATGTATGCGCGAGGTCTTTTGCTTCCAGATCCTATGGCGGCAATCCGGCAAGGAGGCTCCCACCTCACCTGCGGTATCCACGAACCAGTCTGATGGCCATGACCCTTTGGGACGCGTTCAACCTGCGAGCTAGTCGCAGCCTCAAACAACGCGCCTACACCGGTGCCCCGTAAAGGGCTATGAACCGCACGACAACCGCATAGAGCCTCTGACCGCAGGCGTTTGGACCCCCTAGGGCAGGAGCCGCTTCAAGGCAGTCCCAGCCCGCTCCAGTCTGGGAGCCAAACGTCGGAAATGCTCCACGAAGTTCAATCGGCTGTCGGGGACGAGTCCCAGGTACTTCATCGTCGTCTCAACGCCGATGTGAACTCCTCCTGCCGTTATCTGGGATTTGCAAGCACCCTAGCGAGAAAATCTCGTTTGTAAATTCCACGAACAGTTAATTTTAATATACGACTAATAGAATTAGCTGTAATCAAGCTTACAAGTTAATAATATGACTTGAAGTTAACTCATTACTCTCACTTAGCGAACGACGTTATTTTATTTCCTCTTTAAGCCACTCGGCTTTATTAAATAACTGTAGAAAAATGCTCAAGAGATTCACTTATATGGCGACGTTTATTTTGCTACACTCTTTATTTTTATATTTTAAAAGGTCTCTGTGACAATAAATACATTTAGCTTTTATGTTACCTAGCTTCATATCAAAGGGCCTATAACTGATGATGTCGTTGAACTCGATAAACAGATTTTGTTGAAACTCAACTCGTAGATAATGCTGGAAATTGTGTGTGGTGGCATTTCATCGCCAAATTTTAAACACTTCGTTCTATCAAATTTTAAACACTTCGGTATATCAAATTTTAACACTTCGTTCTATTTCACAACACCAACAATAATAAACCAGAAAAAAAATTGTGCTCATCAAAATCGTATAAATACAAATCAAAACAAACTTAACAATCCGCAATCCAGTTACAGTTTTAAAAATTATTCATAGATTTATTCAAATGGGCGTGAGCCTGACTCGCCGGTCTCCCATCGGCTCAACCACGCCGGTCACTAATCACGGTAACCATGACAAAAACAATATGAAACTACTGTTAACCGTTCACTACCAGTTTTCCGAGCAAAATAACCATCAGCGCCGAGCTGTGACTAAACGATAACTATCTGCTGTTGCCTTCATCTCACATTTGCGTTCGGAATTAGTCAAGGTAGTTTTTTGGCAAATTTGGTAGGGCTTTGTCCGGCCGTGAACTACTATTGTTTTGTATGAGCTGTTTCTAGTTTTGATGTGATTATTATGGATCAGTCATACCAGTCCAAATGTGTCACTGTGCACTGGTGACATTTAAGTTTATTACTTCAAGCGTCACAGCGTATATTTTTGGCCTTAGAAAGTTTCAAAGGACGTAACGTATAAATCCATCTGCCCGCCTTTTGCCAACTATGTCGGGGGCGGCTTCCAGTCTAACCAGATGCAGCAGAATACCAGTATGTTACATGGAGCGACGGCCTATCTGACCTCCACAACCTAGTAACTAGGAAATACGACACCTCTTGGTAAGACTGGTTGTCAGATATTCGGGCTTCTAAGTTCTGACTACCCGTAACGACTGTCAAAGATCTACGAATGACAGCCGGGATCAACGGCATAACGTGCTTTCCGAGACACGGAGGGGTCTCGGTATGTAATGGATGGTCACCCATTCACGAATCGACTGCGGCAACAAGCGGCGTAAGCGTAGCTTAAGGCGCTTCCCCTAGCAAACGACCTTGAGCGTTCGGTCCTTCTCAGACCCGCCACTCTGTCTCGCTCTCTGCGCACGCCGAATTCACACCTGTTTTGGAATTATATTAATTCAAAAAAACGAACGGGCCTTACAGTAGTCGCATTTGATGTGTAACATCTGACGTCTCACCTTAGTAATAAGCAACATTAACATTATATCCTGAAATGAATGTGCGTGTTTATCCGATGTATTGTGATAATAAGTTAAAAGGTTATGCGAGTGAAAATTATCAAAATGAAAACACACTGCGTGATTAGGTCAGTTTTATTTGATTATTGCACGGTATATATACATAAATACCGTATTAATGGCTGTATATTGACGAGATTTTTCGAAGGCCTACCCACTTAAAATGACAGTTTAGCGATTTTAGGTAAAGGGACAGCGGAAGAAGGGTAATGAGTTAATAGCCTATGAATAACGAATAAAAACGAAGTTTTGCTCGGAGTAGCACCTTTACATTCGATCGACCCGTGCGGCTGTAATAATTTAGCCAGTATCGTACCGTATATTGACTACCATTTTTACAACTCATTCGCACACAGTCGGTCGTATGCTATGAGGGCAAAGAGTCGACAATTCTTGTGTCGTCCCGGGCGGCACATTAGTATGCCCGCGCCGCCGCCGCCGCGCCGGTGACCCACAGCGGCGCGGTAAGCCCCATTATGACACACATAGACACTACTACGTTACTGTTTTCGTAGTAGATTTTGGCGCACATTGAATAAAATAGATGCGACGCTTGCAATGGGGGTGAGTTTGACCTCGACAAATTCGAGTCCTATAGAAGAATATTAGAGACAAGAATATTCGTCCTAGAATTGAAGCCCCGGCGCAGCGGTAACAGCTGTCGCCACATGAAGGTGTTCTGACAGGATGAACACATAACTGGGAAAGTTCGAAGGAGTTCGGCGATCGGGCCTACCTGCTGCATCTTATCAAAGTCCAGCGCGGGCCGGTGCCGGCGCGGCGGCGGCAGCGGCGTGCGCCGGCGCCGCGGGGACAGCGACGCGCTGCCGGTGCGGGGGCCGGCGGGGCCCGCGCGCGGGGCCGCGGGGCCGGCGGGGCCTGGTGCGCCCGCGCACGAGCACACGCCGGCGCGCCGTGGCTTCAGCGCCTCCAGCGGTGGCGATGTGCGAAATCTCACTGGAGTCTCCACCTGCAACGCACACGATACCGAGATCTTAGATAATTCGATCAGCAGACTTAATTAGAAAACTGTAAAAATCTTCAACATGACATCTTCATCGGACAATTAATCCTCTTAATTTCAAATAGAAAAACGTATCCAGACAAGCTTCTATCACAATATATTAGCGCACACATCACACCGACGATGTCTCTAATGCAGATGTAGTATTAGTATGGCGTACCTTGGTATCGTCGTCGTCGGAGGAGGCCGGGCGCGGCGCCAGGTCATCGGTGTCGGGGTCGTAGGGCTGCGCGGGCCACTTGCGTTTCTCCGCGCCCGCGGGCGGCGGCGACGAGGCCCCGCGGCGCCGCGACTCGGCCGCGCCCGCGCACGTGGCGGCAGGCCCCGCGCCTGCGCCCGTAGCACCCCCGGGGCCCCCGCGTGGCGCGCCGTTGATCACCTGCATGCCCGCATCCACACGTCACACTCCGCTCTCCAACGTCATGCGTATGCATCACACGATGGAGACCAGATATCGGCCGAGCTAATTAACTAACACCACCGTTTAGCGTGTATCCTATAAGGTCAGCTTGACTATAGCTTAGGTCCATTCCTAAACACAGTAAACCGGACCCGGAGCTACGAGCTATTGCTGGCTATTAGGATTGTGCATTTAATGTATGACTAAAAGCTCTTTTAGAATGAAGTTCTTTATCGCGGCTTGCGGTAGATAGGAGTAAACTGGCAGAAATTGTCACACGAAAAATCCTGACTCACTCACAAGTTTTCATCACAGCGTAAAACGGTCTTTACAACTTCTCAATCCGTTTACACATTAACCAATTTTTTTTTAAATATATTTCCTTTCAGTTAATAAAATCGACGCCAAGAAGGACGTTACCAATTTGGAATTGAACTTACGGGTTTCTTCTTCTAAATCAAAAACGAACGAGAGAGAAAGTGTGAATTTGGTCAGTGTAAATCCGAGATGGCGGCTACGATTTTTTTTGTCATGGGTCTCGTTTTCAGTTTTCAAGGCTGCTAAAGCCGATCGTGAGTTCAAAATGTAAATCCAAGATGGCGGATGAGATTTTTTTTTCAATCATACGTGAGAAAGAACTTCGTGAAGTGGCGGTCCCCCGACTGCACGATTTTAGGGTTCCGTACCTCAAAAGGACAAAATGGAACCCTTAAAGCCGAACAAATTGGACCATATTGTTGTCCGAACTGAATAAATACCTACATAAAAATAAAAAAATTGGATCACTCATGTGTCTGTCTGTCCGTCTGTCACAAGCAATTTGCTCCTAATCTACTGGACCGAGGTACACTTGAATTTCTGTGATCCAAACACGGACGTAAATAAATGAGTTTTGAATATCACTTTTCCCCCAAAACTTCGAAACTACTGAACCAAAAATTATAAAAAAGTACATAAAGTTTGCTTAAAGATTACAGGAAAATCTATAAGTAGTCTATAGTCTTAAAATAACATGGTCAATCTCTCAATATTGTGCGTACAAATTTACACTTGCAGTTTAAGTTTGTTCTTAGGATAAATTCATCCCAACGCGTTGTGCGTGGTCCGACACGCACTTGGCCGGTTTTCTTATCAGAAGATCGGACATAAGTGCATGTGCACAGGTCGGCACATTCACGAACAGAAGGACCAGTGCCAACCCTACGCGACATCAATGTACTCGCAGTCGTACATGTATGAGTACTTATGACACATAGGAAGTAGACGTCTGGTATTAGCTTATCCAAAAAGACGAAGAATGGAAAGAAAGAGCGTAAGAGCTGAACTCTCATCTGTGAACTGCGCCAAGGCGTTGAATATTTCAGCGTGTAATTAGAAACGTGTTGAGAAGTCGCACTGAGTAGGGAGACTGGGTACGGATGTGACCATTTTCATTTGCCGACCAATTATTTTGTTAGTGTGGCAGTTAGCTGTACAAAATAAGTTTTTTTTTCTGAAGAGTACATTTGCCTACGTATAAATACTAAAATTGTATTTCTAAGTACTATGGTTAAATCACAGGAGCAAGTTAGAAAAAAAAGAGAAAATGTCACAACCGACCCCAGGGGCACTTTCTTAGATTTAAAGTGTAATTTTTATTAAAAATGGGTAAAACAGGAGGTGAAACTAGAAGAAAGCAAAAAAAAAAATAAAAAGAAGTATCCAGGGGGCCAGGGCCAAATAAATTAGGGCTGAGTAAGTAGCAGATGAACCCACCTATCCACCATTTTCGTATGTTCAACGTTCTGCCAAACATCCATGTGACCTCTGAGTTTGTTTCGGCCTTTCTTCTCAGAGTAGTCAGTTACGAAACGCCGACCTCATCTAGTTTATTTTTATTTTTAAATATGATTGACGTGTAAAAGTGTTTGTACAAACCTACTTATAGAAAATTTATAATTTATCCTGTATAACAACAATCATTAAAATAAATCGTATAAAAATTCTTACTTTTGACCGTTAAAAAGCAATGACGGCCTCTGCTAACATCAACGTCGCGCGTTGGCTGACGCAATACTGTGAAACACGTTCAGATCCGCATGGCGCTCCTGTCTCCCCTAACGCCTTCAGATCCGCATGGCGCTACTGTCTCCCCTAACGCCTTCAGATCCGCATGGCGCTCCTGTCTCCCCTAACGCCTTCAGATCCGCATGGCGCTCCTGTCTCCCCTAACGCCTTCAGATCCGCATGGCGCTCCTGTCTCCCCTAACGCCTTCAGATCCGCATGGCGCTCCTGTCTCCCCTAACGCCTTCAGATCCGCATGGCGCTCCTGTCTCCCCTAACGCCTTCAGATCCGCATGGCGCTCCTGTCTCCCCTAACGCCTTCAGATCCGCATGGCGCTCCTGTCTCCCCTAACGCCTTCAGATCCGCATGGCGCTCCTGTCTCCCCTAACGCCTTCACGGTATTCCTTATAGTTTCGCTAATATTGCGATTGTCACAACAGTCTACCTACTGTTAGCTCCAGTGGAAAAGTTCCACTGTCCGCGGTGGAGCCGGCCCCTCGTTTATTATGGATGCTCCCGGACTCCCGGCGAAAAACCGCGACGCCTTTGTGCGGCCCGTGCAATGATTAGCTAGGGCCTAGCGGGACGAGAAATGAACCGCGATTATGGGCACGTCTAGTGGTCGATAGTTCCAGTGTATGTCTACAGAACAGACCGTTTTTTTTTTACTCCTACGTTTAGGCTACCCTATTTCTCAAAATGTTCTACTAAGTCACACCACCCTCAAATCATAAAAGAATAAAACATTTAGGTAAAGAAATATCAAAATGCAAAGGTTATACGAGGAATAATTACAAAAGAGCCCTTTCAAGCCCACAAAATGCAAAATTCAACGAATTCATTCAATGAAGTTACAAGTCGCAAAAAGTTAGCTTAGGTA
The DNA here is from genome assembly GCA_948098905.1 of Tiliacea aurago. Lineage (NCBI taxonomy): Eukaryota > Metazoa > Arthropoda > Insecta > Lepidoptera > Noctuidae > Tiliacea > Tiliacea aurago. The sequence goes on along the minus strand of OX402583.1, from coordinate 830,687 downwards.
ACTACGTACAAAAGTAAGCAAAAACTTGTATAAAAATTGTAAACCTTTAATTTGTGTTCTTTTAATTAGTACAAATTGTTCAATTCTTGTTCCCCTCAAGGATCGAGACGTATAACACCGACCGGGATGCCCTACAAACTCATTCCTACTTTTATTTTATGAAAAAAAATACATTCTCAAACAGCAGGGCAACCTACAAATGCTTACTTATTTAATACTAGTTGGTGCCCGCGACTTCGCACGCGTAGTTTTTCCTAAAATAAAAGTAAGTTTCTCCTTAAAACATCAGCTATCTGTAACTGATAGTCCCGTCAAAATTGGTCCAGCCGTTTCGGAGATTAGCCAAAACAAACAGACAAACAAAAAAAAAATGTTTTTCTTTTCTCATACTCTGAAAGTAGTGTTTCTTTGATCCGAGTAGCGGGTGGAAAACGCTGCTCCCCACCCTTGGGCGGGAAAGACTCATAGTAATTGCTTCCCTCTCTAGGGCGGGAATGAATTTTAAAAATAGAACAAAGCTTTGGTTAGGTAGTTGGCTACAAAAAAAATTACGTAAGTAATTTAAAAAAATATCGATTAAAATAAAAAAAATAATGCGGTCTTGTGAGTGTATAATACATTATACAGCCAGTGTGAATTAAAACGAACGTATATTTTGACGATAATCAGTCAAAATATACGAAGTATTAAAAATAACTTTGATAGTTTTGCGATTTTCATATCATTTTTGAACTTTTTGCCGGATTTAATTATTTTGACTGACGAGTAATTGACAAGTCTAATGAAAGTGGAGCGTGCACAACGGGCTCTTCTTACAGGAAACCAGTGCGCTTCTCGACTGACATACTGTACCAAGAGACAGTTGTTCTGCGTGTGCGCCAATTGTACAGACGCCAGCACATCAACCTACTACAATCTGTCAAATTTCTTTAATAGATTTTCAACTTTATCTCTACAGTGTAAGGTTCAAGGTTGATTGAGGAAATTTGACAGTTTCGGGTAGCTTGACCTGCTGGCGTCTGTACATAATGGCAGTGGCACTGAGGTACCACAAAAATGCCCATAGCGCGATTACCTACACCAATGTGCGCTCACTTAGAAATGCAAATAAACCCAAATGGCATAAAACTAATTGTAGACTAATTTTTGGCAGCAGATGCTTTCTTTGTATGGGACCATTTTTTTACAGTTAGCTCAATGATGAAATGGATATGCTGCCGATGACTAGAAATAGATGCAAAAATCAACTTTTAAAAATTCTGGCAGGAATGGACTATGAGGGCACGGAGGAGTTCCTCACCGCATGAGCACAACATACATACACGTTCTTCACACAAATATTATACATAAGGGTCGATTTGGACCGAACGAACGAATGCTTATTCTGTCCCCACTTTGCCGGATTATCTCTGTCTAAACGGAGTGGGAGTATTCTTTCGTGGGTTACCCAAGCCTACTGAGATGTTAGGGATGACGGGAAGGGAGTACTCTTACCCGTGGTCATTACCCGTGGTCAGGTTCTGTGTTCGTTTGGCCCAAACCCACCTTAACTCACTCATTCATCACACACCCACACCATACACGTGCGTGGTACATTACACACGTTTATATTGTATACCATGGTTTATCACATAAGTTTACATGACTTTTATTTATTGTTAGAACATAATATTCGGTTAATGTCGCCTCACAAATAATATTCGGTTAATGTCGCCTCACAAATAATATTCGGTTAATGTCGCCTCACAAATAATATTCGGTTAATGTCGCCTCACAAATAATATTCGGTTAACGTCGCCTCACAAATCTTTCCAACTGATGTTATGTGCCTACCAACTATGTAGGTATAAAGTTGTAAGACGAAGGCTAGTGCTGTTTTGAATTTGTACTGCTCGGCTCTCTTGAACAATAGAGATTTTTTATTATTTATTATTAAAAAAACCTATTAGGCGGGACGGCCCGCGGCGGTGACGCGGTGTGTTCCATGTTTAAAATTTTAATAAGATTATATAATTTGGCGGGATCGGTGCTAACCCTGTAAGTTGCACCGAAATTCAAAATCTCGGTTTTATAGACTAATAATTGATTTGAATAAAAAATAGTTCAAGTGATTCTGAAAGATTGACCCCAGATTCGGTATAAAACGAGGCAAATACAGTAGGTAATCGAAAATCTTTTGCCAGAAATTTCTAAGGAAAGATACAATGATTAAATACATACAATGATTTTATGAAGTGGCGAGCAAACAAGAACATAAAATATTAAAAAAAAATACTTTCCATAAATTCGAAATGAAAAGTAGAGTGTTTAACACGGGTGAAAGTCACCAATTCCTTTTGACCCTTGTATAACAATCTACTATTTTGTTATAAGTACCTACCGTAGGTATATACTTTCCTATGCATTTAGTAAAAAGCTGTTATTTTGACATTACAAACAGAAACTTTAATTTTATTTATTTGTATTGTATAGATTTATGAATGGGTAGTAGGTACGTATTACAAAGTCGAGTCCTTGTATCGTGAGGTGTAGAGTAGGTTATCACACAAACATCGGATCGGCTACTACCTCGCCTTCACACCTCACCTCACCACAAAGAGCCCGCACGGTTACGCAAATTTTACCAGTGCCAGTAAACTACAATAAGCATCTATGTTGCATGCCGACGCCGACATTTACATGCGAGTTAACTTAAGTACCTACATTCTTAGGGTTAGCTGAGGAAAATTAATACGTCTATCAGACATGCCATTCTGAACAAGACATCTAAACATCAATGGAGTCTCACTATTTCAATGCAAGTGCTTTATGCTTATGCATAATGGAATTTGTTTGAAAGCGGCGTAGGATTTTCCAAGTCATTAAAGTGTTCGAACAGCAACAACATCACGTTGCACAATAATTTGAACCAAAGAACCCGCGTCCGTCTGCCGCGCGCCGCGCCGCTCCGTGTGACGCTAATAAGCCCCTCCTTTGCACGGCCACGCTGAATACTTCGCGAGAGCAAACAATGCAGGAATGGCTTTACGCATTTAATATTATCACACGAAGTTTTTCTTTCTTTAGAAAGCCATTTCCGTTTCCTTTTTGCAATTAAAAAAGTGCGGAGACAAAAGAATTTCTAATTTCAAGCCAAGCTCAAGATAAACAAATGTTATGCAGGCGCCAGACGGGAAAAAATGAATAAAAAACTCACGGATTGTTTTGTCTTGTTACCGAAAAAAAAGAAGCGAGCGTCAACTGAAGACGAGATCGTGTGCAGCTCGGCAGCTCGCTACGAAACCTGAAGACGGGATCGTGTGCAGCTCGGCAGCTCGCTACGAAACCTGAAGACGGGATCGTGTGCAGCTCGGCAGCTCGCTACGAAACCTGAAGACGGGATCGTGTGCAGCTCGGCAGCTCGCTACGAAACCTGACTACGGGATCGTGTGCAGCTCGGCAGCTCGCTACGAAACCTGAAGACGGGATCTTGTGCAGCTCGGCAGATCGCTACGAAACCTGAAGACGGGATCGTGTGCAGCTCGGCAGCTCGCTACGAAACCTGAAGACGGGATCGTGTGCAGCTCGGCAGCTTGCTACGAAACCTGAAGACGGGATCGTGTGTAGCTCGGCAGCTCGCTACGAAACCTGAAGACGGGATCGTGTGCAGCTCGCTAGCTCGCTACGAAACCTGAAGACAGGATCGTGTGCAGCTCGGCAGCTCGCTACGAAACCTGAAGACGGGATCGTGTGCAGCTCGGCAGCTCGCTACAAAAACTAAAGACGGGATCGTGTGCAGCTCGGCAGATCCCTACGAAAATTGAAGACTGGATCGTGTGCAACTCGGCAGCTCGCTACGAAAAAATGGCAGCCGCCACTCGTATCGATCCACAATTTCGCGCGCTCCACATGCTCGTAATAATTGAAAATAATTGTATTGACTTGATAACCTAATTTGTTTACGAACCACCAGAGCGGTAAATCTGGTACGCGATTTAATTAGAGGCTGGTCGCACCGCCGCGGTTTATTGTTCACTCACGCTGGCCACACTTGCAGTTTTGCTGAAATACTGCCGGTTGTCTGAGCAGTCAAAACGGAGACTGAACACAATGCAGTGACGTTTGGTCGAGGTCTACGGCCAATGAACAGACGCAGCTCGTATAGAAATGCGATGCAAAAGTTAGCGGAGACAAGTTGATGGTTCCATTATTCCGCGAAGCAGATGAACGGGCACCGTGTAGCTATAGACCATCTTTGAAACAAAAAACAACTTAATTAACCTCCAAAAAATGGGAATGCAGATCCACAATGCACGAGTCAGGTGGTAGCAAATTACATCATTTATACGTAAAGAAAAAGTGCAATAAAAACATTCAAATTAGTAGAACGTATGACGCTAGGTAGAGCTCGGCAATATTTTTGCTCGCGCCAATTTTCGCTCGCTCGCCTCGCCGGAGGGCGTTCACCTGCTCTCCTAACTTTTTAATCTCTTCACGTCATATAACTGCATCGCTCCTATGTATCTGTCACGGAATTATTAACTAAGATCCTCAACCCGCCGCACGCGATGCTGTGTCATGTCTCATTTAAACTGACTGCATCTGACACAATCCGGACGGCAACATTATGAAGATTGATTATCAAAATTGCACAAAATATTTTCTGGTATTACTAACCGATCGTGCAGCCTTTTCTATTCCATGAATGAGTCCTTTGCCCTTTCGATGAGGGATATGCCATTATTTTCGCCAATACCGCTCACCCGTCTAATAGAACCTGCCTCCATGGCCAAAAATATTGAGGTATACCCGTATACGTCAAGTGTCTGCCTAACAGTCCCCGTGACGGCCACTACGGGGTACGGAGAGGATGCAGGGGGGTGAGGAGGGTGGTGCGGGACGGGGGCGAGGTTGTCTACGGCTGTAATTTAGTTGCGGCGTGTCGTTGCGAATTAATGCGGCATGCGAAGTGCTGGACATCGGCGCTGTGAGATACGGCCGGAGTCATCCGCCTCCATTGCGCTACCAACCGCTTTTTATTGACGACCAATTGCCAACATAAAAGATATCAATTAAACTTACGGAGTTAATTTGATATATCTTTTACCTAAATTGCGGCGCAATTATAAAGACCGGAGATATTTGGAAGGGTAACAGATTTTCATCTTGGAACATTTTAGCCTTCTAGACGGACCAAAAACTAAGTTATTTTGCAGTTTTTAGGGTTCCGTACCAAAATGGTAAAAAGGAACCCTTATGGTGAGACTAAGTCTGTCTGTCTCTCTGTCACACTTGGATATCTCAAGAACGACTAATGCTATCAACTTGAAATTTAGAATAGTTTTAGATGACGTTTACTCAACTATTTTGCAAACAAGAAATAAATTAAACAAAATATATCTTTTTTGCAAAAGGGACTGAAAAGGGGTCGTACAATTTGAAGTAATGAAAGAGCGCTGTTTTCACATTCCCAATTTTTTTTTTATGCAGCATTGTTTCCGACTTTGATGAAAAAGGTAAAAAAAATACCCCCCCCCCCTTATCTCCGAAGTTTGCATAGATAAAAATCGAAATTATTGTATGTGATAGAAGTTCATGTAAAGATTACAGGAAAAATAAAACTATGTCTCTAAATAGCACAGTTTTTCAGAAATCATCAACATCATATATAAGTACGGAACCCTCCCTCGGTGTGCGAGTCCGACTCGCTCTTGACCGGTTTTTTTTCCCCCAGTAGTATCAAGAATCGCGTCATATTGAGCCAACGTGAGACAAGAATAGCGCCGACATAAAAACGACAAAATGGATGCGTGCTTGAGAACAGTCAGCGAGCAGCAACAATGGCCGAGAATGAGGGATTTCAGTAAAAAGTCCAGCGTTTAGCGCTGCCGACCAATTACGCCATCAAATTTATCTCGATAGCGAATTGTCTTTCCCATTTGCAACCCCTCGCATACTACCCACTAGTTTTTTGAAGATAAATGTATAACTTCCATTACATTTGCCAGAGTAGCTGCAAATTTGAATAAAATGTACGGATCCATGAGCATGATCGATGAGACATTTAGCCAGAACTGAGAAGATATTCTGGCAGAAATCGCACTTGGCAAGTATGTAATTTCCAAGTCGATTGCATTACGAATTATTTCGCGAATCTCACAGTCATTGTTATATTAATATGTTATTTAATAATCTTGAATGGTATACCATTCAAGTGACATCAAACAGCGAATAATGACGTTGATTCCAGATCTCATTCTGTGTGCAAATCACTTTGATTTCACGATATGAAAGAGTTTAGATAGTTTTATTTCGATTTTAATAACTCTTCTGTAAATTCGTTAAAAATAAAGTTGATTAAATTTCCTCTCTTCTTGACGTTTTTCTAGATTACTCAACAGCTCTGTTCAAATCCGAACTGCACGCGTAGCATGACCACCGTAGAAACGGGTTTTATCGACGGAAGAATAGACAAAATGACAGAAGACAGATTGTAAAAGATTTCTACCGTCTTAATCATGGCGACTGAACTGAAGGGAAGAAATGTTTCCATTCTTCAGTCTACAAAAGTCTACAATGTCAAGCATGACGACAAATTTTTCTCTTCTTTTGACACTTGGGGTAGAAACATTTCTTCTCGAGATAAGAATCTATATTGGTTTTGAAAACTCAATTCAATATTTTCACCGTACAAATTTCTTCTCGCTGAACAGTCTGCTCAGTGGGTCGTCTTAGAGGTGGAGTTGTAGGAATTGGAGTATATGCTTAGACTAAGAGCAGAAAGGAACATAAAAAAATGGTTAAATGGTGGCTAAGAAATTGTTGTTCTAGTCGAAAACCATCCATATGCCAGCGAAAAAATAAAAAATAACAGTATTTTTCCTTAAATTCATGTTGAGCCTAGAGCGCACCGTTATCGTTCGAGATATTTGTTTTTTTGTTTTAGTTTAAAAAAAACGATTCTTCGCTGGTCTTTATTAATTAAAAACTTGGCGTTGGACACATTTTTTCCCTTCTGGACTACAATGTTGAATTTGCAAAATGTTGAATTCGCAAAATGTTGAATTCGCGAAATGTTGAATACCAAAATGTTGAATTTGGAAAGTACAAAAATATAATTCTTACTAAATAGCCAAGTAACTGCGACCAACTTGGATGTAGCGCTCGCCGGCCGCTACCGCGGCACCGCTCGCTGCGCTCGCTCGGCTCGCGCGCGGTTTGTCACAGTTCTAACCTAACCTAACCCATATGGTCAACATTTTGGGATTCAACATTTTGCAAATTCAACATTTAGGATTCAACATTTTGCAAATTCAACATTGTGGTCCGGATGGTTTTTTTCGATAACGAAACGTTATAATTACTTATCGTAGAATTCTTAGTTTATCTACATCACTAGCTCCTCCCCGTTGCTAAGGAAAGAATTAATATGTCTTTGTCTTCATAGAAACGCGAGTCTACGGGTCGCCCCGTGCTCGGGCAGAAGAGATGTCGAGTTGGATAGAAAGAACTTTGTCTATTCTTGGTAGAATACAGTTAGAATTGGCCATGCTTTTTTTTTGGGCTGGAAATTATACTACTATTTTATTAATATGTAGGTGTATTTTATGTAATTATAATACGCGTGCTGTTATGTTGTAGTTGCGAATCTTGGATATTTTATAGGTTTGCCGAAAAATCTGTCTCTTTAAGGTGCAGCGCAGACAACAGAGTTTTTGTGCGAAGAAGTGATTAATGAAGGCTTGTGAGATAAGAAAATGTAATCACATTGGTGTGTGCCGCAGACTCCTTCGCACAAAAAGTCTGTCGTCTGCGCTGCACCTAAAGAACTTTCTTCTTCTATGTATCCCGGCCTTACGCATTATATTATGAAAAGCGATAGTTTATTTTAGGCCGGCCATGAACGTCACGCTTTAAGAATTAATTAAACCAAGTCTTGAAACAGAGATTCACAAAAACCGCTCTTATATTCCGTCCTGAATCCTAATTGATATAAAGTGTGATAGTATTCAGGCCGGCCTAGTGTTTGCAAGGTGTTGTACATCTCGCGGCGGACGTAGAAGGTCGAAATTGAAATTAATTCCAAGCTAGATTACATTTATAGGCTATGCGTGAGACCTAGATCTGGGGGACAATTATTAAATCGTTCCAAACGAATTAAAGTGTAACTTGTTTAGTCAGTTTATACTTATAGTTTTTCACCCAGTAGGTACGTGCATTCGATATTGTACTTTTACATTCACTAGTTTTCGTTATATTTTACTCTGGGAAATTCTCTACAAGTACCTAGATATTTTGGTATTTTGACGGTCCTCATGACAAGACATTATACATATCTAAAAAAAAAATAACGTTCGGCCGACATCCAATTAAATGATTTATTTACATAATAATTGAATTAAATTGTTTTGCGATATTAAAAAGTATCGATAGGTACAATTAATTGATGATGGTTCTAATATTCCAAAGCATAAGTTGCAGAAGTTTACTGAACAATGAGGGAAATTAATTGTTTCTGGTTGACACAGCACGTAAATTTCCTATGCTAATGATAGTCAAAAGTAAAAGAAGTAGATAGTCAATTTGCTTAGCAAACATTTTCCCTGACTGTACATTAAAAGTATGGGGCTTTCTACCAGTGAGTGGTGACTGGTGATCATGCAGCGTGGTGGCCATAAGGCGGTGGTACCTCTAGTTCCTCCTCGGACGAGTGGTGGTCGTACAGGTGGTCGGGCTCGGCCTCGGGCAGCAGGCGCTGCGGGGCTGGTGCGCATGCGCACGCCTCGCCGCCCATACCTGTGGGGACGGTCACATATTAAGCGCAGGCCACACCGCCAACTAGCGGGCGGGCGGGCTAAACTAACTAACATCGTTTCACCTCTTTACATGGTTAGTCGGTAGCTCGCGGTGTGAACCGAAGTATGTAAAGAGGTGAAACGATGTTAGTTAGTTTAGCCCGCCCGCCCGCTAGCTGGCGGTGTGGCCTGCGCTTTAATCACTAAGGAACAAAAAGCATGTCATTTTAGTGGGAAAATACAGGCTAGATAGATAGACGGTGTTCGTTTGGATCAAAGGAAGGTAAGTTGTGGCAAATGAACAGCATTACATTATAGAGTAATAACGCTATATTGCGATCATTATCGTACCAAACAGTGACTTTAAGGTACCTATAACTTTACTATCAATTATTTAAGACGGAGATATATGCCAGTGACCATGAATGGTTAGCTTGCGTGTTCTGTACTGAGCTCACGCAACGCGTCGTACGTTCTCCCCATTTCCCCAATTTGACGCATTATTAATTTATTGTACACAAACCAAAAGGTATTTTAATAAAACGCGTATACTAAAAGATCAATAGTTAAATTATCTTTAAACTGGTGAAGGTTTCAGAAAAATACGCTTGGTAGATTTTGCGCCATTCTCAGTTTTTTATCCGCGTTAGACAAAACTTTACAAATTAATTTCACTATGCAATATAAACATAATCTAAAATATTCACATATTAAGTTATTTAAAAAATACTCTAAACATATATGTTTTTCAAATCAATGAACTTCAGTATAAAATCTTTAAAAGTCGGTTATCGTCGCCTTAACGCCCAGGATCGTTTGCATCTGGAATTCTGATGTTTATTTTAGATTTTAACATAAATAGGGTAAGTACTTACCTACATATCCACTGTAAGTCGTATTACGGCTCATAAGTTAGGAGATCTTTTTAATTTCGATATTGATGTTTATACTCGTAAAGAGTATAAATGAAGGCTGTCGTTATACGGCCCTTCAATACACTGACGTGACTCCCCATGAGTGAGGAGGCGATACCTCCGCAGATTTACGACATAATTGACGAGTGTGCTCGTCATAAAAGAAAACCGTTATTTCAGAAAAACCTGCATGAGCGCGTCTTCTGTTTGGCTTTCAACTTTTAATTCCACAACATTAAGGTATGCATAGTTAATGAAAAATAAACAAGCAAGTTTACTTGTTATTGTATACTTACATCAAACCAGGGCCTCAAGTCTGCTATTACAATAGTGTCAGAATGGTCGATCATTGATTTCATAATTGTTGATTTTGACAAGTTTGGTAATCTACAATTATAATGGCGTCATTATGACTTTCCAATGGTCGGCCACTGACACTACATTGAAAGAAATTGCATTTATTGGTAATCTCGTACATAAAGACAAATGAATGATATTTCTACTAATGGATTTTATAATAATGTACAATACGACAGTGCCATTATTTATAATAACACAATTCTATTACGAGAACATTAACCGATCAATGATCGACCATTATGAATTTAGCAGATTACGAACTTTTAGCAAAATGACAATGGGTTCGTGTTGGAATGACTGAATTGCAGTGCACGGAACAAATATTTGTATGACCTACTCATCTACAAGTAGTTGTTCCGGGTCTGGCTGTTTGTGTATGTGTTTTTAAATGTTTGTAAATGCACCCACAATACAGGAGAAATTCCTAGTGTGGGGCAAAGTTAAAAAAAAAAAAAAAATATATAAAAATAGCAGACTTGGGCTCCAGCTTGTTATTGTATATATCATACCAGCTTGTCCTACTCTTCTCTGGGTTTTCAGTATTAGCTGATTTCAAACACGTGTTTTGAATTAAAAACATTTGTTGCTATATATTTTCCGTACCTACATTAACAACTGAGTACTTAGTTATTTAATTTTACCTCTTTATTATCTATCATTTCAATTAAACGCTAATATCATTACAATGTTGATCTGTCCTGTACGCCTGTACCTACCTCTATTTATTCTACTAGCAACTAAACAAAAACATTAATTGTTATGATTCAAGTTTTCCTCCATGGAACCTCCATTAACCATTTTACCGGACTTATTAATTTATTAAGTACTCTAAACTCGCTTATAATACCTACTATTATTCTAATACACTCGAGTCTTGCTAACTTTCTACAAGGTAATAGGTTCCATTAATGATTCAATACGACCTATTTGTAAACGATACGAAAATAAATGATTACCAAGTTTACATCGCACGTTTTATTTTCCTAGTGCGAAAACAGGTAAGCAGCTAAGAAAAATACAGTAGCAATAGCTACTTACTATCAATTGGCATTATAAGAGGCGACACCTGCTGATTTGAAAATCCAAAGAAAATATATGTGGCGGCAGCCGAAAGACGTCCACTGCTGGACATAGGCCTCCTCCAAAGGGGGGTTTTACCATAATCGCCACGCTTGGCAGGCGGGTTGGCGATCGCAGTATGGTGTTAAAATGCATAGAGAACGCTGCTGCCCATTCCCTAGTAAGTCCCTTAATCGCCTTTTACGGCACCCACGGGAAGAAATAGGGGAGTGCTATTCTTTACGTCCGGCAACACACGGTATCACACAGCATCTACATCGCCACATGCAAACTATGCGTCACACTGACGTCACGCGAAGTCCTGCATCGCGCAAGCAGAGTTTACCGCGCAACTAGCATATTACAACATCCCGACATCAACCATCGGGCAGTTGCCCACCAGACACTACACCCGTCTGGTCGGAAGATCCTCCCTTTTCTATGGTGGATGAGGGAACTTTACACCCTTTTCCTCATTACACCAAATATATATGAAACCCTTGTTTTTACACCATTTTCGATTAGGCCCCATACTATAATAAGTACTACATGAGGACATCACCCCTAAAAGATCCAATGAATGTCAAACTCAGTCCCATTCGTGTCAGTCACAGCGCACTTAATAGTTTCGTCACTTTTGCGCTCTCGAAAATATAGTTTAAAAAAATAAACAAACAAAAATAAACTGCGTGGTCCGACATGCACTTGGCCGGTTTTTTTTTAATTTAACTTGTGAAGCCTACTAAGCTGTGATAGTTTTCCTTTTAATTTCGTTATACTCGTATGTACTATTGCCATGAATTTTTTCACATATCCAAAACCAACCATTTAGCTGGCAGGGGGGGGGGGACTTGACTCTAACACAAAATAGCACTTCAAAGCTTAATATTACGGAAACGAAACCCTTAATTGAAAAATGGTTTTTTAAACCCACAATATATTTGAACGGCCAATCCAACGATACCCCACACTATGGAATAGACGAGAAAAAAAAATATCATCCCCATTTCACGTGTAAGGGAGGTACCCTAAAAAAAATGTTTTTCATGGTTTTATTTTACGACTTTTTTGGCATGATTAATATGTATACCCATGCCAAATTACAGCTTTCTAGGACTAAGCGTCTCTGAGCTAAGCTGAGACAGACGGACGGACGGACAGACAGACAGACGGACATGGCGAAACTATAAGGGTTCCTTGTTTACTACGGAACCCTAAAAAGAGCCACATTCCCGACAGGGTTTTTAAAAAAATATAGGTTTTTTCAACATTATTTTTCTGTTAACTGCTAACTATATTTTGTATCGAAGTTGAAAAGAGTGCTTCCGCCACATGCACGCAGACACATGCAAGCAGAGCACAGTTAAGTTGATTGATGTTCAAATCAAAAGTAGTTTCTAGTAACAAGGTGATCAAACGACAGCCGCGCGTAATTTTTTGGAAAACCTGTTGCGTTTTTAACAAAGTACTATTACAACTCAAGAGATACAGTCAGTGGGCAACCCTAGTGCGTGTTTATCTACCGAGCGGCCGTAGCTAATAATTTCAAGGAAGCTGCCGAGATATTATCAGGGACCGTACAACCCCGGTTAAGAGTTAAGCCTTTCGAAGGGGTAACCCATTCAATTTTTTTTTTTTTTTTAACTTTTGCCCCACACTAGGAATTGCTCCTGTATTGTGGGTGCGTTTACAAACATTTAAACTCACATACACAAACAGCCAGACCCGGAACAACTAATTGCAGGTCATACAAATATTTGTTCCGTGCGGGAATCGAACCCGCGACACGTAGCGCAGCAGTCAATCGCTTAACCACTGCGCCAACCGTGCCGTCAAAATTCAATGGGTTACCTTTATCATGATGTAACCCATTGAGTGGGTTTTACACTTGAAACCCAGTAAAAGGGTTACATGATAACCCATTGAATGGGTTTTATGCTTGGAACCAATGATATTATATTAAATATAATATTGTTGGGTATAATGGGTTCTATACCTACTTGAAACCCAGTAATATGAACAAATCATAATATTATGTTATTTCGATATCCGCCCAGCACGCGTAGCAGGACCAATTCTATCTCTATGACCAAGAATAGACAAAGCTTTTTTAACCGACATTCAAAAAAGGAGGAGGTTATATGTTCGGCTGTATGTTTTTTTTTGTTTTCATGTTTGTTCACCGATTGCTCCGTCAATTAAGGACCGAATTAGATTTTTTTTTTGTTTGAGAGGGCATTCTTCTGAGGTGGTCCCATTGTCACCAAGTCAGAATCTGATGAGGGGATCCCATGGAAATCGAGGGAAATCCTCAAATTTTATAGGCACACCTATAGCGATTTCAGTATTTTTTATAGTAATTCATGCATTTGCAGTCGCAAAGCACCATTTGGTGAAGAGGAACTGATGATGAAGACCACACAAACGCAGAATTAACTTTGATTTTCATAGTTTTTTTCGAAAAAATACTTATTATTTTTGCAGTCGATGAAAGCAATATTGTCCTAAAAATAGTATATAGCCAATAACTACGATCAACTTGGATGTATCTGTAATTCTGTATTTGCTCACGCGGGGTTGGTCTCAGCTCTAACCTCACCCAGTTGGTCGGGGTGCCTTAGATACGATCCATTCTATCCGATTTCATAGATTAGTCAGTTTACGTTTGACAAGTGAGGGGTGACGAGTGTGAAAGTTAAGAATTATTTTAAAGGTTTGGTATCAGTTAAGCTGTCGAGTCGAGATCAACTTGTTGTGGTCAAGGTCGAAGTCGAGTAGCCGACTATTCGACTTCGACCTTGACCCCGAGGTCGAGTTGTCCGAGTCGATTAGTCCTGGTCGAGTTGTCGTGATACCCATAATATACTGCTTACTTTATTACACTATGCCCATGGCTATCACCAGATAACGTAGACACTTGAAATTATCAAACCATGAGCTTAAATAATCAAATCAAAAGTCATTTATTCAAACTAGGCTGAGAATCAGCACTTTTCGAACGTCAAAAATTAAATAAGACAGTCCCCCAAAATCGCCCACCCTTTACCTCACGATGAAAAGGGAAGGTGTTTGGTGCTATTCTCTGAAAGGTACCGACTAACATCCACCAATGATTGACTATAATACTTAACTCCATCATCTAAATGGAGCTATTGTATTACTAACAGCATTAAAAAAATCTACGAATCAAAACTTTGAAATACGCACATAACATCAAACAGGGATATAATTTACTAACAGCTCGTTATTGTCGATGGCTCCATTGATTATGAATGGTTATGAATTATGAACATAACGAGGACGGAGCGGAAGCTGGTGGATGCACGAGACACAGGAAGGAGGCGGAGAGCACCGATGGCGGGAGGAAGTAGAGGAGGGAGATGTTCTTGAACTTGCGGCAAGCAGGCCGTGCGGCGCCTGTGCGAATACACAGTACGGATGCAACCTGGCGACTTACCAAACACTTGTAACTTTATGTAATCTATTGAAATTTGGTTCAAAAGGTCATAATTATAATCTTAACACTCTTTTAAAAAAATAATGTGCAACCTTCTTTCTAATATCTATGTGTGCACGTATGTAGGTACTTATATCTATACATTTCTTTAGATTTTCCAGTACCTACCTAATTTGAGTCACTGCGATACCACTAACTCAATTAAAAGAAAACCGGCCAAGTGCGTGTCGGACCACCCACAATGAAGGGTTCCGTAGTTGGGATGACTCCCAAGAACAAACTTAACATTGTAATTGAAAAACAGAATCCCCATACATTCCAACTGCAAATGTAAGTTTGTACGCACAATATTGAGTGATTTACCATGTTATTTTAAGATCACAGACTTCTTATAGGTTTTCCTGTAATCTATAAGTAAAGAACTATTTTCTGTATTTTTATCAAAATTTTAGGCTCAGTAGTTTCGGAGATACGGGGGGGGGGGGTATGGTAATTTTTCATCTATTTTCTTAAATAATTTCAAAAGTATGTATTTTAAAATTATTAAAAAAAAAAAAACTTGGAACAAGCCCTTTCATTTGATATGCCTGTACCGTGTGGCATATCAAATGAAAGGGCTTGTTCCAAGATTTTTTTCAGCAAAACCTTTTTTTTTTTTCTAATTCGCCCCCAAAAATGATCTCCATATACAAAATTAATTTATTTACGTATCACGTTCGTGTTTGGGTCACAGAAGTTCATAATATGTGTACCAAATTTCAACTTAATGGGTCCAGCAGATTCGGAGCAAATCAGCTGTGACAGACGGACAGACAGACACACGAGTGATCCTATAAGGGTTCCTTTTTTCGTTTTGAGTTACGGAACCCTAAAAAGATGACAAGATACGATGAGGGTGACTTCTTCCTGACTATTCACAAACAAGAAGCGATAAAGTAATGTAACACAACACATGAGATTATTTCTATTCGCGTCCTACAACCGCAGATCGCAGATAATATATTATATCTACCGAGTAAGTAGTAGGTACACTCTTGTGTTGAAATATTTAACTGTCCAGATATCCAGATATCGAACAGGGTGCCTAAAATGGACGCTTTGGCAGAATCATAATATGATCTGCGTATAATTCATATCCCGCAATTCATCTGTTTGACAGTTTTGTATGGAGTTTCGTAAAATGGTCCACAAATTAAAGTCAAAGTCAAATTATTTATTTCAAATAGGCATATAAATGGCACTTTTGAACGTCAAAATGTACAAATAAAATAGAATTGATTCTAGTCGCCCCAAATTAAGGCATACATTAAGAATTGCTTTAATGAAGTCTAATGTCAAATAGCAGCTGTCAAACAGATGAATAGCGGGATGTATGAATTGTACGTAGATCATATAAATATGATTCTGCCAAAGCGTCCATTTTAGGCCCCCAGTTCACAGTATAGACGCATACTCGTGGAGAAATGTATCCGAGAGCATTGTAAACATTTCTATAAGTTTCCGACATAAACTACCGACTATCGTGATTCTTGATATTATATTTGCTTTCCGATATTATATTCGTGAAAACAAACATAAATATTTATTATTTGGTTTTGGTTTTTTTTTAGTCGAGTAAACCGATACGATCACAAAATCGAAAAGTTATATTGTAGACCCAAGGACCAAAATCTATATAAAATAGTTAGTGTTCATTCGTAGAAGGTATTACAAGAACTTCTGTTAAATATTCAACTAAACTATGCACACAAAATACTTATTACAATACGACAGAACTCAAGCCAACGTCCTTAATTCCCCGTCCCCACACCCTATCGTTAGGCTATTGTCGTTCCAAGGTCTTACTTTTTGCTTGCATTGTAGTCCGACCCTCGAGACTAAGTCGTGTGGTATTGTTTTGCCAGAGGATTCTTGCCCTAAAGTCCGTGAAGCCAGAAGAAACAAGGGAAGCGGATGAGGATCCCGATAAGGATGGGTGTTTGATCCTCTGAGTTAACCTCCAACTAAGATAAATGTGTTTTTTAATGCCACATTCATCACTAGTTGATCAAGGTTCGAGGCATGACCTTCCGGATTCCAAAAGAGGGCTCGCGTCTAACCTTACGGTATTATAGTTACAGGATCTAATCAATGCGGAAACTTGTTTAAACATAATTTACGGACCGTATTTTGAATAGTATGTATTATATATTTGGTGCTCCACTAGGCTTGTGTCAGTATCATCACTCAAATAATAATATCTAACATTTCAGCAAGCTATTACAGCAAAAACCTGAAATAATTCTTTATACGTTCCCGAGCGCCGAATTTGACCTAACAATAAAATAAAAAAAATACAATACCTGTACTACGCTTACAATGCGTAGAAAAGGTGTAGATTAAATCAAAACATGAACAAAACAATAATCCATAATATTATGCCAATTTTTTTGTTGATGCCATTCCAACAAAGAGTAAGAGGCAACAATAGTAACGTAGGCAGTTAGCCTTATTGACAACAGGTTTGACTTGTTAAAAAACGTGTCGGTTTAGATCAAGTGGCGTGGCGCTCATGTGACTCGCTGGTTCACCTGCAATACACAATTTAGGGTATTTCTATTCAGGCTAACTTATTGAAATTTCGAAATAGGGTTCACACACATACCACAGTTTATTGAAAGCAGCTGGCAAGTCAGGTGAGGACCGACTGTTATAGCAAAACTTTTAATAACCTTAAGACTTCGAAGGGAGTAAGGAGACCTGAATAGATAGATTAAAATCACAGTTGTAATTAATTATTATCTAGAATCTTTAAAAGTAGAAATACATCATTTTATTTTCAAAAGAGCATTAAAAACCTCAAGGCAAGACAAAAACAATCGTGAATCAGATATAATACCTAATATAGAACATTCAACAAAAATCTCCAATTCTAAACGAACACACGTCCACGTACAAGATTATGGGTCCAAAATGAAAAGCCAAATGTGGAATAGGAACCGGTCGCGCCACTATCTAAAAGTCAGTAAACAAACACACCTAGAACCGGTGACAGTAATTGAGACATTCAAATAACAGAGTGTATATAATATCCAATTAGTTTCCACCATGTTCTG
Source organism: Tiliacea aurago (assembly GCA_948098905.1). Taxonomy (NCBI): domain Eukaryota; kingdom Metazoa; phylum Arthropoda; class Insecta; order Lepidoptera; family Noctuidae; genus Tiliacea; species Tiliacea aurago. The sequence goes on along the minus strand of OX402583.1, from coordinate 813,028 downwards.
GGCGTTATGCAAAAACGTCAAGTGTTTCAGCTGCCTCGTAATCCGAGCAGGCTTTAAGAGTTCATTATGACGATAGATTATCAGCCCGTCACTCTAGCTGCGTTCTTTTATACGCATCATGGTATAGATGCCATGATTGGTTCAGAAAGAACAGCTAAGAATAGGTCACAATCTAATTCATCATCATTATTATTTTAGTCCTTCTGCACGATCTCTCCCAGATACATTTCATAGCTGCTAATTGTCCCAAGATAGGCAATCAGGGCTGCTTATCAAAAAGGGACTGATAAACTAGAACAAGCTGCAGGTAAGGTTTACCCCATAGGAAACAACGTATCTTTTACGGGTCATTAAAAGTTAGAAGGTAGCGAATGGGAACATGCAGCCAGCGACCAAGTTTAAAAATAACAATAAAAATCGTTACAAAGAGATTATTTTCATCGGCGGGTAGAACAAATTAAAATAGACGGCGGAATAAGTTTCTAATTTCGCTGGCGACTGCCCGGGGGATATACATAAACACGTTCAGGGTTGTTTTGTACCTTAGCTAGCTTCTATCTAATACAAAGCTAGATTTAGAACAATGTGGTTTAGGTACTCAAAAATACTTGTAATGTGGTCTTTTTTGACGACCTTCTTTGAGCAATGTCGACCTTTCCGCGCTACTTGAGTAGGCACCAGCATAGTTGTATGGAATTTCATTTCTGGTGAGTTTTAGCCACCAGCAATTTCCTATGAAAATCCATTGTTGTCGTTGTGTTGTTGTTGTGTGTTACCATAAGTGAAATTTTTACATTTATATCTGCAATTTTTATGGTGTACATAATAAAGAGTATTCTATTCTTGAGTTTTGTTTCAATAATAGTCAGGAGCAAAAGGATTTTATTCAGAATTTGGCTGTAGGTACTTAAAGGCAGTACAATCATAATTGCTTATTAAAAAAAAAAACAATTGCGCGGGGAAGAAACAAAAGCGCGGCGCGGTGAAAATGTTTGCAATTCTCCATATTGTTTTCCATCAATTTTCGTGATATTTAAAATAAAGTTGGTTTTAGGTAAATTACTCGCATTGTTTGAGTAAAGCACTATACAAGCCTTGGTCCGCAATGACTGCGTTGCTGGCCACGCCATGATAGTCTCGAGCTTCAAGCTTGTTCATCATTGCAGTCCTTGCTGTCCGCGCCATAAAGGCCTCGACATTAGGTCTCGACCTTTATTCCAGCTTCTCCATCAAGGGCTGCAATGCTGACCGCACTGTGTTGGCCTGGAGCTGCGCTACGCTGCGCTTTCGGCCATCATCAGCGCAGTCAGCAACGCAGTCATTACAGACCGTGGCAGTAATGTACTATTGTTTGCGATACAATCTAAACGATTTCAGTTGATTCAAATTTCAGTTAATGCAATAAGAAATTGTGAATCACAAATTACGAGTGGGACCGGTGCGAGGCGAACTGAAAGCCACGTAGCGATGTCAACGTCCTTGCTCGTAGGAGCATACAAAGTGGACATAAGGTCCGCTTCGACAGAGGGCAACAACATACGTGTGCCACAAATGCCACAATACAGTTCTGCCTGTGAATAATTGACAGGGCTCGGCCCTGCTCCGACGAACCGATCTCGCTCACCACTTATCTTATATCTCCAAATGTCAATTCTATCCATCAGACAAGAATATGGTCCAAAGTCGTCGTCGTACGGTTCAAAGTTGGTGGTGAAGAAACTGAGAGACAGGCAAAGTTATTGCGGTCGGCCAGATCAAGATTCAATGCGCCATTGACGCGGGCGAGTCACGAAACGTCAAACTGTTGTTGTGTGTCCATACGTCGGAGTGGCCGAGACTTTGTTTATACCTGAGTCCTGCGCGGCCTGTTTGCGCGCAAATATCCTGCACACGCATTGACCAGTATCTTATTAGACGCGGAGCTCAAACTGATTGGTTTATAACCATGCTGTTGGATAACTTCTCAGATTTTTGTATTCTACTGTTATAGACAATGTATGCAATATTTTGATCCATTCACAAAATAGAAAGGCGATAACGTAAATCTAGATAGGTAGTATTAGATTGTATAACAATTGATTAGAGATTTACACAGTATTGAATTTTCCTCTTCATAACGAAATGAAAGAAGACGATTATGTAGAGAAAATACGAATGCTTTCAATGGATCATTCAATGAGAATGCCGAAGATTTGTTCGAAAACGGATTAATAATTATACAAATAGATCGATACACGCAGAATCGCTGTTCCAGAGAGATGAGAGGTGAGTATATAGAGCTTTGGAGCGACCTGAACCAAATGTGACAGAGGTGTGCCGCTCGGATAATGCCGCCACGAGTGCTCTGTAGCGCAGCATTTGGTCGGTGCCCGTCTGTCACGCCAAGGCTGACTGGATGCAGGATGTCGAGCGAGTTGTGGAACTATACCAGACATGGAAGCAGTCCTAATTACGCCATTTGACGTTGCCAGAGCAGTCCGTCCGTTACCGAATTGGAAATCATCGGGATCGGAAGAACTGCACAATTTTTGGTTGAAATGGCTAATTAGTTCACACACTTGCCTTGTTCTCAGTTCCAGTCATCCTTAGAGTCGCTACCGCAGTTTCAACAACAGGCATTACTCACCTTTTTTATTTTTTGTTATCAGGGTGCAAAATCCTCATGGATGTGGAGGGGTCTGTTCGACTCTTACTGACTAAAAACAAAACCACCCGTGTTCCCGTCCCACACTTGCACCGGAGAGCTTGGGATCTAGTATTACTTCTGCAATCCCCGGCTAGTCTGGGGGGGGGAGGTGTTTGACCCTCCCCCCCCCGTGTCTTTTGAAGGGTTCGCGCGTGGAAAACTACGCGCCGCCACCTCGGGTTCAGTGTGATGCGGTCCCTGGAGCCCTGGACCCATTTAGGGGGGCCGGAAGAGGGCATTATCTGCCGTCTGCCGACGCCCAATGCGCCTGCTGTGGGCCGGGTGAGCGGAAGAAATCTCCCGCTCCCTTTCCGCAGCCTCCTTCTGCGATACGAATGTTTCGTAGAAGGATACCACCACGTCCCAGGACACCTCACTGCCGACCATCGACTCGACCACGGCCGGCAGGAACAGGTCACTGCCTACTCCTGAGATGAGGGCACGGCATGGCTCCTCCCAAGCGGCACACAGGGAGCTGTTATAGGTTTAATTAAATGACCACCATGTCGGTTTGCCTTATTTTTTATTAAAAAATAATAATGTAGAGAACACAGACATCTTGTTCCAACAATTAACAAAGACAAGAAGGGAAGGAACTTATATGACATTTGAGATGTCACTTACAATCAAAGACATTTGTATAATTGAGTACATTGCCTTTTTGCCTAAGACAATTTTAACAGGAGCCGTGCCTCCTCCCGAGCCAGAGCTCGAGTACCAGCCGACCGATGAATGGTGACGAGACCGGCGGTAGGGCGTGAAAGCCTGTCCCGCCATTTCGCCACCAGGGCTGCGCGAAGCTGTGACAGACGCAACTCCACATGTAGCTGCATCAGCCACTCGCCTTCGCTTCCTCGCGCCACCGATACAATGACGCGAGTACTTTCGCCTCGAGGTCCCAGGGCGGGGATCCAACTAGTACACAAGCCGCCTCGTAGGAGATCGTGCGATATTCCCTGATGACTCCCATACAGAATCCTCCCAAGAATTTTATAGACCGATCAGATGTTTGTCGACGGTTTATTAACTTCTTACATCTGTAGACTCTGTACTCTTACAGAGAATCTAAAAATAGTTTAAATATGAAAATTAACTGTTATTCAGGTTCATTGCTTTTGAAAATCAGGTTTAGAAATAATAGACAAGTGTTCATGTACAGACGCCAGCACATCAAGCTACTACAATCTGTCAAAAATCTTTAAAAGGTTTTCAACTTCATCTTTAAAGCATAAGGTTCAAGGTTGATTGGGAAAGTTTGACAGTTTCGGGTAGCTTGATCTACTGGCGTCTGTACTGTATATTATTAATTGTATTTCTCCAACACACCAAATCAAATAGACTTCATAGTCAACACTAGGTATCTTTTTAAAACAAAGCTCGACCTTTAGTACTCGTATCTCAACATTCTCAACGTCCTATGCACGACTGAGCTCGCAGGACTGGCACGAAAACTAAGATGACGTTTTCCCGCTATTATACCTCTATTCCAAACAATGTGCCGTGATTGGTTAGTACTCGTATTGCCAATATAAATAAACAATAAATAATACTTTTAATATTAAAACAGAATAAATTTAACATAGATTACGGAATAAAATGCGATATAATTTACTATTCACACATCCATATTGAGAATGAAAATTAATACGAACATTGGCAGTAACTGGATTATGTCTGGCTCTCAAAATGGATGCACGAACGGGTGCTGCAATACTTAGAAGTTACCCCTCATCGACATGGCCATAAGGCAACAGATTCGTCGATCCCGCAAGCAACTGTTGACATGCTGGATAGATTATAAAAAGGCCTACGACTTAGTGCCACATACATGACTCATGAGGGTGCTGGAGTTGTACAAGATAGATGCAACTTTACGCACCTTCCTTGAGTCGTGTATGGGGCAATTGAGGACGGTCCTTCGCTATCCCGGGTCTCGACAGATCCAGGGGAATGATGAGCCTGTATGGAAAAGAGGCGAAAGACATAATTATAGTACTAGAAGTAGGGATCTATTAGCTCAATCAGGTTTCAGACTGGCAAAAGTGGACTCATCTTTCATGGGGTACTGTTTAAAATGTTATAATAAAATCCCTCCCCTCATACTTCAACTGAATGAGACGAAATTCAAATCTTGTGTAAAACGCTCACTATGCAAGCAGGCATATTATAGGTTGGGGGATTACATCGCTGATAGAAATGCTTGGCTCAATGCTGGTCCAGCTCCACATCCACAACTAATTTATTAACATTTGAAAATACTGTTGGAGCTGATGAAGATTGGACGACTATTTTTTCATTGTATAAACTCGAATCTCCTTTGTATTATATAATTGCATATAACAGGTGTGAGTACTATGTACAATGGAGCTACCATTTATCGGGTAATTATGTCTTTCATTGCCTTAAATGTGCCCTGGCGGCTGAGATTATGTCATGCTCACTCAGATGTCTCGCTGATGGTGGCGTGGATCATTTAGCTACCTTCAAAATGGTTGAGCTGAATGGTGCTGATCCATGCGTCATGTTCGTGAACGGGCGCTGTCAGTTGGGACTGATCATCCCTTAGCTGCCTCGGCTTATTTTTAATTATTTTAGTTTTGAATTGTTATCTTTTTATCACGGACGCTTCTGACGTATTGCATCGTTCTCACATGTTTAACTTCAATATGAATGATGTAACCAATATTTTGTATCAATATTTTAATTTAAAAGAGTGTCTGTGGAGTTTCTTGCCCGTTCTTCTCCATAGGAACCTACTATTTGAAATGGGCAACTAGCTTCATATTTGTAACTGATCGACTTCTTGACAATTCAAAAGTGCCTGTCAATGGTTTAATTGAAATAAATGCTTTGAGTTTTTGAGTTGAGTTGAGTTTGAGTTTTTACCCTAAACAAGTATGTATGTACCCAGTTCTTGAAAATGACCATGTCACGTTGTACCTAGTATACATCGGTATATCATAACTGACAGTACTATTGTCGCCAATAAGCCTGATGTAGTGGTGATAGATTGATTAGCGCGTAATGCTTGTCGATGTTACCATTCCACATGACGAGAACATCGTGAAAGCTGAAAAACTGAAAATATATTTCGACTTAGCACACGAGGTTGTTGACATGTGGAATGTGAGCTCGGCTATCATAATGCCAATTGTCGTATCGGTCAATGGCCTGATGGCCGAAAGCCTCGATCTACATCTCGAGGCTCTCGTTAGGTGGTTGGATCAAGAGTCTGATTCAGAAGACGTACTCCTCGATACGACTCGCATTGTGAGGAGGTCTCTGTCTCTGGAGCCGTAACCACCGGTAGCTTGGACCCTGCTCCCGGCGAACCACATTTTTTTGTGTTATTTACAAAAATATTTAATAGGTATGATAGCAAAAATGTATTCATCATCGGAGGAATACTTTAATAGACTTGTTATGAGCGTAACAATGAAAATAAACGAGTAAGCTTGAACCTAACTGAATAATGGTCAATGTCAAAGTTAAACAGTTATTTCGGCCTTGTCAGCGATCACGTGCCGGTAGTTGGTATTTTGTTTAAATATCTACAGCCTTCAACTCTTTGCTCTTTACATATGAAAGTGATATTAACAATGCTGTGTGTGTTTTTTTATGATCGTGTGAGTGTAGTGTGCTCTCCGAAAATATAACGGGTGCACAGAATACCTACCTAGGAGGGATTTGACACCAAAGTTTGTCTTTTGAATGATGAGAAAATACTTCACTTATTTTAGCTTCCGGCACAGTTTTTGCACTGTTTCTTTCCAACTCCCTTAGGTGGAAAGAAACAGTGCAAAAACTGTCAGTGTTGTTGATGAAGAAAATTTTACTAGTTCTAGCTTGGTTTAGGTGAGGAAACCATTTGGATTGTGTACAAATATTAATTTTACATGTACCTACCTAAATCAGCAGGCGTAGCATGACCACCGTAAAAACGGGTTTTGTCGACGTAAGAATATGACAAAATGACAGAATATAGAAAGATTTCTACCGTCCTAAGCAAGGCGATGTTAAAACTGAAGATAAGAAAGGTTTCTATTCTTCAGTCGACAAAAGTCTTCAATGCCAAGCATGACGACCAATTTTTCTCTCCTTTAGATACTTGGGGTAGAAACACTTCTTCTCAACAAGTGTTAAATAGTCTACATCACATTGGACTTAGACAAGAATCTACAACATTAGTTTTAGTATATGCGAAACCCGAAACACGTGTCTAGTATTTTTATGTAAAGAATTTACTTATGTACAAAATTCCAAAACTGTATCATGAAAAATCACAAAGTTATAATGTTGTTATGTTACCGGGCGTCTTGCGCTCGTTGATAATAATTTGGCAGTAGGTACCTAACCGTACGGCAATTGTATTGTAAGTAAGTAATTAAAACATTTTCCATCACACTTAAATATTTTTGGGACAAAATATAACATGGTGTAAAAATTATTGAAATCGATTCAGTTCCTTATTCTGAACAAACTATATTCTGGTTTCGCTTAAACTAAAAATAATGTTGTATATTGAACTGCTTAAAATTGCACAGTATTATACCAGCTCACAATGCGAATATCTTAAAATTGATTAACTGAAAAGTCTTCCAGCAATGGAAGAAGGAGATAAACTGATTAAATGATAAGTCTTTTCGCTAGTCTCCCAGCAGTGGACGAAGGAGAGAAAATCATTAAGTCGTCTCCCAGCAGTGGACGAAGGAGAGAAACTCATTAAGCACACACACGGTTTCTTCTCTGATCAAAATAAAGTATAATTTGATGAACCTTAGTGCTCCGTTTTTTACAAGTTCCTGATGGAATAGAAAGACACTTTAGCAAAAATTGGAAAGTCTGAAAAGTACCAAAATAAGTTAAAAGAACTAAAAAATTCTAATTAAAATTATTGATTTTTAAATTTTAATATTGCCAAAAAGAAGTGTTCCTAGTTATTCTGTTACCAGATTACTTACGGTGATCTTCACTTTAGGTACCTCAAATCAAATCAAAAATATTTTTATTTCACATAAGCCTACATGGGCAATGATTTATAAAACTATAGATACGTTGTCCGCACTCTAAAATGGCAACATGAAATGAAGCCAATTGGCCACATTGCGCTCAGTCACGCACTAACCTGTCGCGCGACGCTATGTTTGTTTTTAATTTATATCGTGTGTGAAAACCTGTGCAAAACATAAAGAAAACATGCCGTCGTGTGTTTTCAGAGGATGTACAAATTATACCCCAAAAGTTAAAGACAAAAATGTGTCATTTCACGCGTAAGTTTACAAAACTACATTATTTTATTTTATTTTGTACGACGCTGCGTCTAATGGCGGCCGGCGCATGAAGTTAGTAGTCACGTGACGTTAGGGGAGGTTGGGACACTATTATTATCTCCCTCTAGCAACAGGCATCCCGCCATACGGTGTCATATTTTCTTTCCCTTTCTTTACGCGTATAAGTAGGTAGTTATCTAGTATTTTCGCCGTTTTTAAGCGCCGAAATGTTGGTTGATAACGTGTCTATATATAATACGTCATTGTACATGGGCACTTATAAAACGTCAGAAGCTAGGTGCACGGTTCCAATTGGGCGTTTCCTATGGAGAAGAGCCGGCAAGAAACTCCACGGTCACTCTTTTAAAAAAAATAAATTGGCTTTTACAATGTTTTCAAATTACAGTGTTAATAGGTATGAGAGCACAGCGTAGGCCCGTCAAAAATACCAGATACTTAATAAAATAGAAAATGGTCTACGTCTATTAAGCCTACAACGTCCTCACATTAACAAAAAAAAAAACAATATAAAATATGATTAAAAATAATAAAAGTTAGAACCTTGTTGAAATTTAAATTGTAGGTATAATAATGGAAGTTAATAGATATTTACATAGTTTTGCCGTTAATGAGGTAACAGGGAAGTCACATGTACAGAAGGAATTAATGCAAAACTTCCTTTTACTGAAGACTTAATGTCTTCAATGTAGTCCTTAATCTTATAATATGCTGTTTGATAAGGGCACGTCTAATGTGCGTTTTGAATTTTTCATCACTAAGTTCTGTAACCGATTGTGGCAACTTGTTATAAAAGCGGATACTGTTTACAAGAAATGACTTGCTTGTTTTAGTTAATCTAAATTTGGGTATCACAATTTCATGATTACTACGTGTTTACATTATGGAAATCACTTCTTATTTTGAAAAGTCCTAAGTTTTTGCGAACATATAAAATACTTTCAAAGATATAAAGAGAAGGCAGAGTTAGTACATCAATTTCTTTGAATTTGTTTCTAAGGGACTCACGAGGACCCATTCCATAGATCGCGCGGATTGCCCTATTATATTTTTCTTACTGCTTAAGCAGCTGAACTTAATAAACCTGAAAGAGCTCTAATTTGGGCACCTCACTGCAATTTCGAATCTAGAGTAGTTCTTAGAAATACAGTTTCCGTAATAGCATCTAGCTTCTTGCCATCAAGTTTTAAATTTAGACCTACTTGGGGTACATTTGGTAATGAGAACTTAAGACATTTTGTTTTGTTCGCATTAAGTAAGAGATTATTAGCTGCGAACCATTTTGAAAGAACAGCCAGACTATCGTTGACGTGTAAGACATCCGTATCTATTTTAAAAATAAGAGAAGTGTCATCACTTCATCAGCGAATAGAACTATATCCGATAAGTTAGCCATAATGTAAGGATGATCGTATATATAAACTAGAAATAAGAAAGGGCCAAGAATTTAACGTTGAGGCACGCCCATCCTTACTAGAGATCCCGAGGACGTCACCCCGTTAACGTTTACTTTTTGCTGCCTGTTTGATAGATAAGAAAGAACAAGATCAGCAGCTTGTCCACGAATTCCGTAGTGGTGTAATTTACAGATCAGTGTATTGTGGTCAACGCAGTCAAACGCTTTTGTGAGGTCACAGAAAATGCCAATGGCATCCTGGGATTTCTCACAGGGTTCCAGAGTTTTACTCCTGCGTCAGTCGTCGACCTACCTTTCGTGAAACCAAACTGATTACTATGTAAAATCTCATTTGAATTAAAATGCGACAACGCATAATTTTTTCATATATTTTTTACTCAATGCTGGTAGCACAGATATAGGTCTATAATTAGAGGGATCACTATTACTTCCCGATTTGAAAATTGGTACTACTTTACTATGTTTCACTATGTGTACCTATTCTGATTACCTCAGAAAGAGAAGAGTCTATAATTGTATTTGTTTTATTTGACTATTTCATTTGTTACGCTGTAGTCTTCGGTGTTATTTTTAACCGACTTCAAAAAAGGAGGAGGTGATATGTTCGGCTGTTTTTTTATTTTTATTTTTGTTCACCGATTGCTCCGTCAATTGTGGACCAATTTTGAAAATTCTTTTTTTTTGTTTGAAAGGGTATGCTCCCGAGGTAGTCCCATTGCCACCAGGTTAGAATATGATGACGGGGTCCCATGGAAATCGAGGACAATCCTCAAATTTTATAGGCACTATATCGGTTTCAGTATTTTTTATAGTACTCAATACTCAATATATTTATTGCTTCCACATGTGAACTTAGGTGGTAGGTTTTACAAATATGATCATTGTGGACCCTGTCGGGCACAGCAAAAGTAGGAGAGAGGAAGAGGGCTTTTATTTGACTACTTAGTTGTTGTAATAAATATTGTATTATTTTATAAGAATCTAAGTAATTTAAAATTTGTCATTGAAATATTCATTTATATTATAATAGCATTTATTTATAATAGCATTTATTTAGTACGAGTAACTCATGCATTTGTACTCGGAAAGAACCATTTGGTGAAGTGGAACTGAAGATGAAGACCACAGATGGCCACCGGAACTACTTAACAATAAGTATTTCACTGTTGCGATTCGATTAGACACTTTAATATGGTTGCTAAGCAATTTATGCTCGTCACAATGCATATGGTGAAGTCACCATTAGTTCTCATGGTTCTTACCAGGAGAACTCCTCAACTATAGTATTAACGCCCCTGCATCGGGAAAAGCAATATTTTGTAAAAGGTGATGAGCAGTTGATATTAGGCTATTGTAACTTAGATAAATTGCAAACTGACCCACAACGACAGTGAAAAATAAAAAAACTTTTTACAAAAAAAAAACAACCGACTTCCAAAAAAAAAACACTATTAAGTGAAAAATAACCTTCATTTCGGAAGTTGGTGGCAATTTTTTTTAATTGATTCAAGACACCGACTTCCGAAATTAAAGTTATTTTTCACTTTTTTTAGTTTTAGGTTTAAAAAATACCCAAATCGCTATAGGTTTACCTATAAAATTCGAGGGTTCCCCTCGATTTCCATGAGATCCCCTCATCAGGTTCTGATTTGGTGGCAATGGGACCACCTCGGGAGCATACCCATTCAAACAAAAAAATAATTTTCAAAATCGGTTCATAATTGACGGAGATATCGGTGAACAAACATAAAAAAAAAAAAACATGCAGCCGAACATATAACATCCTCCTTTTTGGAAGTCGGTTAAAAATAGTATCATTTGCTTTTATGGTATTTATATTTTATATAAGTATTTATATAGTTGGTCCGGGGTTTTGTAAGTTTTTGTCCGGCCGCGGCGTCGGAAATTTAGGGGTTGGCAGCCCTACCGCTATAACGTAAACGATATAGTAACGCCACGGAAGCGGAAAGGAGACAGCGATATCTCCAACACTTTTACTCAAAATGACATGCGAAGAAGACTTGAGTTTCCAAATCTCCCAAGAATACGACTATTTATATTACATAGGTTAGTAAACAGCACGATTGTTCGGTGTTCGCATGGCCAGCCGGTCAAGTCCAAGGCACACAACGATTAAAAAACCGGCCAAGAGCGAGTCGGACTCGCGCACCGAGGGTTCCGTACGTATATAATATGATGTTGATGATTTCTGAAAAACTGTGCTATTTAGAGACATCGTTTTATTTTTCCTGTACTTAATCTTTACCTATACTTCTATCACATAGGATAATTTCAGATTTTTATCTATACAAACAATTGGGAACGGTATTTTTTTTTTTAATTTTTCATCAAAAGTCGGAAACTACCTATGATGCCTAAAAAAAAATGTTTGAGAATGTGCAAACAGCGCTCTTTCATATGATACCCCACATAGTAGTGCCCACTTCAATTTTTTAAGACCCCCTTTCAGTCCCTTTTGCATTATTTTTTTTTTAATTTCTTTGTTGTTTGCAAAATAGTTGGGCAAACGTCATCTAAAACTATTCTAAAGTTCAAGTTGATAGCATTGGTAGTTCTTGAGATATTCAGGTGTGACAGACAGACAGACTTAGTCACCAATAATCACCATAAGGGTTCCTTTTTACCATTTAGGTACGGAACCCTAACAATATACGTCGGCCATTGGCAAACAAAATGGCGACGATGAATCATCAACGATTACTGATGTAAGTATTAGAAATGTAAATTTTAAAGGTCAGAGAGATTAAATATGTGATTATATAAATGTTTATAATAGGAATTTTAATGGGAGCCATGTTTGTAAATACAGTTGGGAATGTGACTGAAGACTGAACGCATCGGAAAATTTCGATAGAGTGATCGATCAAAGCACGCTAGCAACTGACCTTGAGTATAGCTTGGACGATTTGGTCGTAGGACTCGTAAGTATCGGGTACAGATGTGTATGTTTGACTATGCATAGAGTAGGGGTGATCTATGATCTATTTGAAAGACCACATGAAGATTGCTATTCTAGTAATCCAGAGTATCAATACCTACCTACATTTCAAATCACATTTCATATCAAAAGTGTTCACTCCATGTCTTCGACTGTTGTCTACATGTTCCACACAATTGCTCGTACCCGTCTCCACTCGTTGTCGGCAACGAATATTGCATGATTTGCATAAAAATCTCAATTGATTAGCTTTTTCAATACTGATTTGTGCATTGGGAATGCGGATTCCGTCGTTATCATTAGTTTACACTTTTTTAGCAAAGTATCGGAATACGTGTTTGTGTTTTCAAGTGACAAAATCTACTCATTACAATGTTCTTTTATGAGTCGTATTGCAATAAGTGGTTAGCTAGCGACCTCAACAAATTGATCACTTTATTCTTGCCTGAGCAACCGGCAGCAAGTTCGTCATGCTCCCTTAGATGTCACTGCTTGCGGTAGCGTCGGGGGTCGGGTTGCCTCCTTCCCTCAAATATGGCGAGGGGGGTGATGGCTGATCTTTGCGGTATGCTCGTGAACGGGTGCTGCTTGTGGTGACTGGTCGTCTTGCTGACCATGGTTTTGTTATTGTTATTAATAATTAACTGTTTTTATTTTACTTCGATGGTGCTAGTTTATCATTTGTGACTTCTAGTTATAGCTGTAGCTTTATTTAAGCGGGCACGCCCATTATGCCTGGAGGCTTTTATTTAGATACGTTTTGTTTACGTTAATCCTGCTTAAGTATAGTTTTCGACGATTATATATATTTTTTTTTTTTTTTTTGTATAATGGTGTGTGCTAGCTAACATAAGGCAAATAATTTAATTTAACGTTTTGTGTTGCGTAATGCAAATTATTTTATATTGTATTGTATAGCTTCAAGTTTTATATGCGAACAGACAGCTGTGCTGCTGGGGAGTTTGTTGCGCCACTTCTTCTTCCCAGCTAAAGCACTAGGAAGTGGTGAAGGGTGGGCGTTTTTGGGGGACTGTCTCATGTAATTTTTGACGTTCGAAAAGTGCTGATCTCTCAGCCTAGTTTGAATAAATGACTTTTGATTTTGAATTTCAATTCGATTAAAAGTAGGTCTTCTTCACCCATGTCAGATTTTAAGCTATTTTTACTCACCGAGTGTGAATTTACCTATTTTGTCTTCTATTACTTATTTTTCTTTTTAGGATCAAAATAATTTTCATGCTATTTCTTTTGCCAGTTATCTGTCACTATTTTAGAACGTTTCTATTCCACCTGCCGTCAGTTCTATGTATGTTGAAATTGCGCCAATATGAGCCATTTTGTAGTTGGCATAATGAGCGCGACGTGGCATTATTGTGGCTATAACGTCCACCAGTATGGTAATGTGGTGGGACCACAATGCGTACGTGAGCCGCATGCGCCGCCGAACACGTCTGTGCTCCTTGCTAAGCTTACACCACACGAGAATGTAGATAATCTATTTAATAATGTTACAGCAACAATTTTAAATATAAATTGACGAGCTGAAAACTATTTGTGCTGAGAAGTATAGTCTTAATTTAGCATGTGGTTACTCAACAGCCATTAAGTGTAGTTTTTAGTGATAATCCAAATTACAATCATGATTTACCTTTATATTTCAAAATATGTTGCTCTCAAAACAAGCAAAATGTTCATAGTTCAAAGTAACTACATTATAGACAGTATGTCCACTTCACTGACGGCGCTAGTGACGGTAAGCTTACTCATTATAGACGCATTACTGAGTTTTAGACATTTGTCGTCCTCCTACCCATATCCCAATTTATCTGGGGTCGGCGCAGCATATATGTAGACGTTTTCCATAATATATCTCATCTATCTCAGCATCCCTATCCAGTTATTAGATGGCTACAAAGCAAGTGGATCCGTTTCTTTGGTATTTCTTCTCACTTACAACAATAGTGTGCTTTCTGTATCTACTTGCGTGGTTATGGCGGGAGCTCGCTCTAAGTCCAACGCTGGACTCCCGCCAACGACAGCACACGGAGCGACACGATAACATCTCATTTGTTATTTTTATTATGCCGTATTAGTGAATGTCATTATTTTATTGATGCATAAACGCCGTGCCTTTTTCGTTGGCCACCTACCTATACTATGTTACAACGTGTTTGGAAAACGTCGGTATTATTAAGTACCTACCTAATTATTTCCTCAGAGTCGACTGTTTTCGTTTCAGTAGATTACGCTGTGGTCGGTGTCAACTACATCCACCGCTTCCATCTTTAAAATGTCCTTAGTGAACTGATCTATAACTGATTGATAGATTCGGTTCACAGAGTATCAAATAAACAATATTTTCACACCTCTTGCTCGCACTGCAATTTATATGTCCCCTAGTAATAATAAGAACCTAATAGTAATAAGTAGTAAGTCATTAAGGCTTGTCTTAAACAAAAAATTGCCAAATCTATATAGTTTGTGGTAGCGGAAAAAATATATGTTATTCTTGAGCATATTTCTCAGAACTTGGTTGTTACCGAAAGACGTTTAGATAGAGATTTTCAATCCAAAATATCTGTATTAAATGTCAACGTACGGTTGGTATTTAATTAATAACAAGAACGTCTTATTTGTGTGCAGAACTTGTTTGTTTTTATTTTCGATTACTCAACTGATTTTTGAGTAAATAAATAATTGATTCATATTTTGAAATAAATTACAAGCGTTGTGTCATCGCGCTTCTCTTTCTTTTGTATGCAGTCTAACAGTGACAGCGGTTTACCTGTTGTCAGCGTCTTAAAGCCCTACCCCCTTATTACAAAACAAGGTTTATCTTCAGACCCAGGTTTAAAACATGGAGCCATTATTGAATTTCGAACTTTATTCCGACTATGGTAAAGTTCCTAAACACAAAACTGACAACTTAGTACCGACCTAAGTTTTCAGTTTTGTATAAAGAACGGTATATCAATCACTGTTACGTTCTTATTACAAAAACTGGCTCCATGGTTTAAGCCATGTCAAAATAAAAATTTTGTTTTGTAATAAGACGGCTAGGGTCTAGCCGGGCATTAATATTGTACCGATGTCATGACCCGCTGGTGATTTGAATTTGGAACCTCAATTATAAATGGCATGCAAACATTTACCACAGTAAATAGTAATTCCATGCATTTACCATTGAGACTACTAAAATATCATAAAAATAAATTGGTCGAAAACCGATCTCCTCACCACGAGTAGAACACAAATAAAAGTAAGATAGAACCAGATAGAACATAAAATAATAAAAGGCGCCAATACTACAAATCGCTTTGCTGTTTAACAACAATTTCTCACAAAAATGTCGAGTGACGATAGTGATTTGACTCCTGAGTACATTTAATACATTGCCAACCATCAACTCCCAGAAAAGTCCAAGGAATCGTACCTACATGAAAGCCTACGACGATTTTTACAAATGGAAAAACTATAAAGGGTATTTAGTCTGAACATCGGCTACTCTATTGGCGGATTCAGAAGCAGACATGACCGAGATTAAAAGACAAGGTGGATTGAAATCTGATGCAGTAGCGGAGGGTACATTGAAAATTCTATACAGAATAAGGTTAAAGTCAAAGTCAAATTATTTATTTCAAATTGGAACAAAAATTGCACTTTTGAACGTCAAAATTTTACAAAGAAAATAGGAATTGATTCTAGTCGCCCCTTCCAAAAGGTAGCTTCGTATGGAGAAGAATGTGCAAGAAACTCTACCGTTACTCGTTTAAAATGTTTTACAGTATTTTGTATAGGTACATCAACTATACAACATTAGTTTTTGTTTATACTAAACCCGCAAGGGGCCATTGTACTCATCATTTTGAACAATTTTTTCTATGGGTCCAACCTTGAAATCGCGAAATAAAAATCAGCTGTTTCATACATTTTGTAGATTTAAGTGAACACAAATGTAGGGAACAGCTGATTTTTTTTTTCGCGATTTCACGGTTGGTCCCATAGAAAAAATTGTTCAAAATGATGAGTACAATGGCCCCTTTTCGGGTTTAGTATAAACAAAAACTAATGTTGTATAATTATATGTGAAGACGATGCACCTAGAATAAAATTACTATACCACAATAGGTAAAAAGAATTAATAATGAAGCAATGACAGATCAATTAATTATGTGATAGATACATGGTGGTCATTTATTTACATTGTAAAATAAAAATGATAGTCTGACACTTGGTTGGGTTAACCGCTACCCCAAATCGATCAGACCAGTTTTTAACGACATCTAAATCCCGGTTTAGCTCCTCAATCGCATCGGATATGTTGTCAACACTTGCCCGACAATAAAGCTCTTGATAATGCAATCGCTTGGCTAGAACAAAAAAAACTTAAAACTAAATATGACTAAAACGAACATAATACAATTTCGGACATACAATTCAAACATAAATAAAATAGACATTCATTATAAAGATTCTCACTTGACCACGTGTATTCTTGGGTATAACGGTCGATAAAAATTGCAATTGGAAAACACACATAGATAAAATTCTTGCAAAAATAGATCGTTTTATATACGAGTACTCGTATGTCTTGAAAATAATTAGACAAACAGTAAACTGTGATACTGCAATGCTGGGTTAACATGGTTATGTATCATCCGTACTTAGATACGGCATTGTAATATGGGGTAACTCAGTAGATTTTGACAGAGCTTTTAAATCTCAAAAAAAATGTATACGAGCAATTTGTGGAGCTCACTTTTTAGACAGCTGTAAGCCACTATTTCAAAAACTTTAAATTCTACCTCTGCCATGTTTATATATTTTTGAAATAAGTCTTTTTGTTAAGAGAAACTACAATTTATTTGAAACCAGCACTGACAGGCAAAATAGCCGAACACGGCATAAAGATAGACTTCGGCTGCCACCAATAAAACTAAAATTATTTAAGAAAAATGTATACTGCATGTCGATTATTATTTACAATCATTTACCAAATACATTTCAAGACTTACCGCTGACAAAGTTTAAAAAATGCTTTTTAAACTATTACTATTTAAAACATATTATACCATTAAGGACTATTTAGAAGACAAATCAATAGAATCTGTAATTTGTAAGTTGGATTAATTGACATCGCTGATTGTGAATACAATTTGCACGCCATGTTATGACAAAACAAACAATCCAAAACATAATGCGTTTTGGATTGTTTGTTTTGCATATCATTTTGTTTTGTTTTATCATGCTTGTGCGTGCTCTTCAGAATCAGATACGAAACAGCAGATAAGATATCCGTATTAATTTATGTTCACTCATGGATAAAATGCTTGATTTTTTAATCGAATGTATGAATATTACATCGACAAACATGCGACACTAAGGGTATGAGCCAAAAAAGTTCAAACAAGTAACATCTGTAAATGGCAACTTGCTCAAGTTTTGGCCACTACAGCTTAATTATAAACCTGTTGGTGTGTGTCCAACTAATGTCCTTGGAGGACGTCGTCGCGGTCGCAGCGGGCTGTTCGCGCACCCACTTGACGTGAGAGCGTGAACGTAGCCGAGCTGGCCACCAAACGAGTTCCGAGTTTGGCTATACACCGAGGTTCCTGCAAGCATTTCGATAACATCCGCCGATTGTTAGAGAGAAACCGAGTAATGGAGTGTGCGTTTCTGCTTTTTTCGTTGCCCCCGCGATAGGCAGGCACAATGATATTATCTCAGATTATAGAAAAGAAGCAGATAGACCGCGCGGAACACCGAGAGTGCGGCCAACAAAGCAAATACAAATTCAAAAGCGAATACACTCTCGATTCAGTACAGCACGAAGCGTCGCATCGTTAGTACGTCACGGGCTCTAACAGATAATTTCAGAATTATGCCGTCTTGTATTTTTAAACATTGTAAAAACTGTTCCCAAAAACAAAAGAAATAAGATGGAGTATCTTTCATAAGTAAAATATTGATTATTTGTCTATTTGGATTTATTTTACGTGTTTATTGTTAGTGATATCTTGAAACACAAAACCTTAACAAAAATCATTCGGTGTTGCTAGTTTATATTGAAACATTTACCCCTAAGTTAGGAAATAAGTATTGGATACAGGAGTATCGATTTACAAAAATATTTATGTCGATAATAGTGTTTTATTTATCGCCTTTTCTGGTTAGTATGTTTATAAATAAATAAGTATGTATGTGTCTTCGTAAGTGTAACTAGTTAATGGATTCTATAATACTTATTACATCAGTCGATTTGCTATATCATGGGTTATATGACGTCACCATAAAGTAAATATAGCTACCAAAAACAATAAAATGTTGGTGTCTCAAAATAAAAATATATCGCAAATGTATCGTTTATATGGGTATTGTTAATTTGACGTATACTGTTAATAAAAATAACTGATTTAAGAAAAAAAAAACTTTTTTTTTTTTCATGTAATGAAAAATTATGGCTAATTTTTTCATTCTCGTGGCTACCGTACACACACATAGAGGCACCTGTTCTTATAGTGCTGTCACGTGGCTGTAACGCACACATGTCTACAAACGGGCCTCACTTTATTGTTCCGCGCGGTCTATCTGCTTCTTTTCTATAATCTGAGGATATTATATTAAACAGATATGTTGTGAGCGCGCACTCGTGAAGACTCGAAAACGTCCTAATTGGGACGTATTGACGATGCGACACGCATGGCGACGCGACGAGTAATAAGCTTAGTTGAAGCAGCAAAAAAATTCAAAAAATGCCATCGTGTGTGTTTAGAAAGTGTACCAATAATGTTAAAAAAGTTAATAAAACACAAGGGATCTCATACCACATCTAAGTACGCAATATACTTCGAATTATTAATATATTTCAATTATTTTCCTAATTTTCTCGTATTTGGTGGTTAGAAAAAAGGTGGAAATGGATTTTTTTTGTCGTGAGGACGACATGGACGCATGCACGCCATTCACAATATACTTCGAATTATTAATATATTTCAATTATTTTCCTAATTTTCTCGTATTTGGTGGTTAGAAAAAAGATAGAAATGGATTTTTTTTTTTGTCGTGAGGACGACTAGGACGCATGCAGTCCATTCACAATTTGTTAGTCTGTGATGCCAACATTCGGTGACTGGTGGCCAGAATAATGTTTGTTTACATTCACGCGCAATTGACAACACTAGCTGTCTCTTTTTTTCTTGTTTTTTATATCAAGCCATCTCTTTTCTATCATTTTTACTTGTAGTAAAATGTAAAATAAATGAAAAGTGGGAATGTGTGCTGCCGCTGCTGCGCGGAACACTTTTTTCGGTTGTTTTGTGATTGTTTATCATAATAATATCTGTTTAATAGAATATAATTGAGCTGGCATTAGTATATTAAGACTAAATAATACTAGTGGGGCATCCTCTTGGTTATGGTTACGATTGCCTTTGTGGCAACATAATAAGTGTGTGTGTCGGTAGACTGGTGGGCGCATGTATAATTACGGTATAAAGTTGAACGCTCACCTTGGCCGCGGCCCGAGCAAGGCCAAGGTCGTTACAGCGAGCTCCGCCCCCCCCCCTCACGCTCCTCCGGCGGTTGCACGCGCACGCGATTTTTTTTGCGGAGTGATGTAATCTGCAATTCGGCGCGAGCGCAACATGGCCGACCGTCACGCTCAGATAAACATTTGTTACCTACAGCGAACTTTTTAAAACAC
Source organism: Tiliacea aurago (assembly GCA_948098905.1). Lineage (NCBI taxonomy): Eukaryota > Metazoa > Arthropoda > Insecta > Lepidoptera > Noctuidae > Tiliacea > Tiliacea aurago. Next base: position 792,976 of record OX402583.1, on the reverse strand, counting down.
CCAATTCAGTTATTTATACACAAACCGTATTTCAGTTAGTGAGAGATGTTCTCATAGGCAACGTTACACATAACCCAGTTTCGACAAAGCCGCTAAACTGAAAGAATGTTGGCACGCACCAGCTCGTAAGAAAGTTGCACCTGAATTACTAGCGAGCGGATACCGAATGTGTATCTGCCTAATGAAACGTGTGCCGGGCGAACTGCCTCTGAGAACAGCTTGCAACAACACAGACACCAAATAAATCTACAATACGCTACTTTTGCGCAAGCTGTTTGTTTTCAGATCTTTTCTAATTTAAATAATCTCCTACTCGCAGAGTACCTACCTACACAGAAATAGCTAAATAAATTTTGAGATTCAATGACTCGTCAGTGAGAAAAAATTGAATGGGAAAAATCTGTGTATTTTGTAGATTTTTAGGCTTCCGTGTCTCAAAGGAAAAATACGGAACCCTTAAAGGATCATTCGTGTGTCTGTCTGTCTGCCCGTCTGGCACAGCCGATTTGCTCCGAATCTACTGGACCGATAATTTGAAAGGGTCACATATGAACTTCTGTAACCCAAACACGGTCGTGTAACGAAAATAAAAGAATTTTGAATATGGCACTTTTGGGGGCAAATTAGAAAATAAATAAAAAAAGTTTTGCAAACTGTACCGTGTGACATCACAAATGAAAATGGGCTTGTTGTAAGGATTTCAGATATATGGGTGATTCTCTGTAAGCTCGTAATCGGCTGTCCCGACCGATTTAAAAAAAAATATAAATTAAAATATCTCAGAACGCAAGCTTAGGACTATTCCTGTTCTGTGCAGATGTAGTTATAATGGTTATCCATTATAGTTTTTTATCAAAAAAATCCCAAACCAGCATAAAAACAGTCCCCTGTGCTGTCCCATTTCCAAAATGAACACTTTGAGATTTTATTTTAAGATATTTATTTATAATATGGAATTTTGTTCATCATTTTTAAAAACGTAATTAATTAATTTGTTTTCTTTCGAGATAAATAATATCTAAAATCGATTTATCTTAGTTCATTCATTTGATCAAATCTTGTCCGGGCTTTTTAAGTACCCTGCCAAAAGTTCAATACAAAAAAAAAAAAAAATCCACTGCGCCTTTTCATGTTGTCTTGGGTAGAAAGGAACGTAACTAAACTGAAGTTCATGTCAGTGGCGTGAGCGGCGATGTGTTTTTTTAGTGTCAGTGCATCGTTTGTAGCGGGAGCGCGAGTCGGGGCCGCTTCGACGCACAGTCCACTGGTAATTATTTTATTTATTGTTTATTTGTGGAATAGAATATATTCTATATAATTTTATAGTGATTTATGTACATATTTGTCGAGAACTCCCAAAACTAAATGCATTACAATAGTTTGCTTGATATTTCACGATTTAGCCAAAATACACAGTCCCCTGCTTTGTAATGTGGCAGGGGACTGTGTACGTTTGACAACACTCTCTATTTTGAAATTACTTTAGTTAATGAAACCCTAATAGTCATAATATTTTGTTGCAGACTAGTTAGACGATGCCTCCTAAAAAGCAAAAGCTATTCAGAGAGGAGTTATTACAGAAAAAGAGAGATGCGGAACGTCTAAGGTTCCAAGGTAGGAAAAAACTCTAGGCTCTGAAGAAATACCTGGAAGTATTCAGAGAATGGGCATGGGAAGGGTGCGCCAGACGGTGTCAAACCAACATGCAAATGAACGGCTGATATTGTTGTGAACGCTGATGGTGATTTCAACGGTTTTCAATATTAATTTTCTTGATTTTGACCCCTGTTACACAGAATTTCCTAGTTCAGGCGTCAAGACCTTGGGCACGCCACAATTGTGCTCTTTGAGGAGTGGCTGGACAGGCGCCACGGCGTCCTCTCCTTCTGCCTGACGCAGGTCCTCACCGGACACGGTTATTTCGGGAGGTTCCTGTCCAGGATAAAGCGGGAGGAAACGCCCGGGTGTCACCACTGTGTGGATCGCCCGGAGGACACGGTGGAGCATACGGTGGAGGTCTGCCCAGCTTGGGCGGAGCACCGCCGTGTCCTAACAGAGGCGATCGGCGGTAGCGATCTCTCTCGTCCGGCCATGGTTCGGAGCAAGAGTGCATGGGAGGCCGTCACCTCCTTCTGCGAAGCAGTAATGCTCGCGAAGGAGGAGGTGGAACGCGTGAGGGAGAGGCAAGGTTCGCGCTCTCGCGCCCCTAGTTGCCGCAGGAGATGCCCCGGGCGTCGAAGTCCCTGGCCGATTCCTGGCCACCGTAAGCGCGGGCTCGCCATCCCATAAGGACCAGGCCCGGGTCGACGGCGCGTTGTGTTCCACGCACGCCTCAAAGAGATCTCAGCACCAACTGACGGGGTCCGTTAGGGCACTGCCTGCCAGGGTTGCGAGTTTATTCGAAAGGGATTTCGTGGCCCTGGCACACAGGCAACGGAAGGCACACGGGTGGGTTTTAGTCAATAAAAGTCTGACACGCTCTTCCGCTCCGCCCAGAGCGGGAGAAGTTATTGAATAACTTCCCACCATAAAAAAAAAATGATGGTGATAATAATGATATCAAATATGAACAAAAAAAGTAGGTTCTTAAAATGAAAACGTAAGTACCTACCTCGTTTTAATTTTAAAAACCTACTTTTTTCCTTTTATTTTTCAGTAAACTTCAGTTTACTTAAAAGCCATTTGAACAAAAAAAAGTAGGTTCTTAAAAAGGAAACGAGGTATATTTTTATTTGAAGAATCCACGTTTTAAGTTCATATTTCAGATATGCTGTTTTAATTTTTTGTTTATTTTTATTCGAAACTGAAGCAATGTAATTATAAAAATGTCGAACCTATGTCACATATAAAAATAAATTATTGTAATTATGTTTTATGTGTTTTTGATGTATTTGCAACAGGCCCCTGTTACACCGAACAGTCCCCTGCAACCAACTGCACGAGAAGGGCTAATATCTCGAAAAATTGCTATAAATTCAATGGGCTTTTTAGCACTTATCATTAAACTACTACTTTCCTAGTCCTTAGTATGGTTTTTTTAAATAAAAAGAACAATAATATGACCGGACAACTATGTATGGGCTGAAAACGTCTTTACAGAGAATCACCCATAATATATATACATAATATGTATATATATTTTTTTTTCATAAATACTTTTAAACTTATTTAAGAAAATAGCTAAAAACTGCTAAGCCTAAAATGTTGAAAAAAAAATACAAAAAATAGTTCTTTACTTATAGATTACAGGAAAACCTATAAGGTCTTAAAATAACATGATAAATCTCTCAATATTGTGCGTACAAACTTACATTTGCAGTTGAAATGTAAGAGATAACGTGTTTTTCAACTACAATGTTAAGTTTGTTCTTGGCATAATTTCATCCCAACTACGGAACCCTACATTGTGCGTGGTCCGACACGCACTTGACCGATTTTTTTGTGGACCGATCACTTATTAGAGCCATTTTTATTAGTATTTATAACTAACGTCTTACACTTTGGCTTTATAATTTTAGAAATCTTTAAAAATAGCAACGTCTTCCATTCTGTGCGAGTACCTACCTTCCTTCATTGTGCTTTGTCTATCCGACGGTTTTTTTTTCATACTACTCTGCCTGATACACCGATAAACAAACCGTCGGATAGACCTTATTATTTTTACATACACATTAATAACGTGTTCAAGCCATTAGGTGGTCTGTCGTGTGCAGTGGAGTTTGTGCGAAATCGCACGATGCAGACCGCAAGGCGCAGCGCGACCGCTAGCCACTCAGTATACGTTACACACCCGATTAGACCCGAGCGCTTCCACCATGCGAGCACAGTTCTAGAAGCCAACACGTGTGAATTTGTCAGTTTTAGAGCAAGAAATGTTTGACAGCACTCGCATCTTTAGATATTGTGAACATGAGATGCTACTCATTGTAGATTTCTGGACAATGTTCTTCACATCCATGCGAAGAAGGAAAATGAAACCCAAAAAAGTAAAAATCAAAGAGGTTGGAAGCATCAAAACAGATAGAGTAACGGATTTCCCTGGCTAGCCAGACGTGGCAGCCGAAGACATTCTGGTGTCATTTTATATTTGGTAGCATTGCATCAAGTGCAAGACCAGACATCATGATATTCACTATACCTACATTCACGAGAATTAATCAATTAATATCAACGAGAATAAATTCACAGAATGCTAAGGCAAATATAGAAGCTAGAAAAACTTGGTTTTTGGAGAAATGAAATTTTGTTTCAGTGTAAAGTCTTGAAAATTGAGAATTTCAAATAATCAAGGTTTACAAATAGCTGAAGGCCACTAGTAATAAATAAAGGCTTCTACATACCGGGGCGACTTGTCGCGCGACGCGACGCGACACAAAGGCACCGCTCGTCCCACGACGCCGCGCCGGTATGTAGAAGCCTTTAAGGTCTGTCAGTAAATTAGCACCATTCATCAAATCGGCTGCCATGTGTCACCATAAAATCTTCATAGAAAACGATCAACACTTTCATGTGTGTTCCTATTTGGCAGCATGGCAAGTGGCAGCCCTAGTTATTTCCGTATGAATCGCAGGCGGGCGCTCGGCGTCTTCCTGCGCGGCCTGCCAAACTACGGGATCGCGTTAGGAGACCCAACGCTACTATATTCAGACGAACTTCGAATCAAACACACCCTTAATTGCACTGGACTGATCGCGATTTTGGTGATGCATTTGCGTTGTAGCCCACCGTGCTAAGAACATGCGAAAGCAAAGTAAAATAAAATAAAAAAAATAATAGAAAAGCTCCCCAAACGTACAGAGAATAACTATACACAACTTAAGTACATAGAATATGCCAAACTGTTTGATAATATTACATAGCATCACGTTACGTCATCGCCGATCGCATTCGTAGGTGACCTAGGACGTTGAGTTAGCCCGGCTCCCTCACTAAGCCGGGCGTAGCACGCAATATTGAATGTGACAACAGGACACAGGTAGGTCCTGTTAGGGCATTATAATAATATGGCGCCCACTTCGCTCGATTGAAATCAGATTACCGCTGCCCCAGAGGAGTCGTGCCCAAATGTGCACCACGACGCTCCTCACAATTACATTCCCAATCAGCTTAGTCATGTCTCCCATGCCATTATTATTCTTGCAATCGGTTACACAAAAGTACACTATTACACCAAAGTAGACAAAAGTACATATAAGACGGAGTTGCGTCACCAGTCACCAGCGTTCTCCAGAGATTTAATTGAATGTGGGTTTCTGTGTCACTTAATTTCTACCAAAGATTGCACAAAGCTGGAAATAGACAGAAGAGTAAAGAATACATGAAGTAAGTACTGGGCTATGAAAGAAATCTTCAAGAGTACACTTCTTACTAACTTAAAGACAAAAGCTATGGAGATCTGCTTGATGCCGTGCCTAACATACGCCTGCCAAACATGGCCTCTAACAAAAAAATCTCTACAAAAATTAAGAGTTTGCCAGAGAGCAATAGAGAGAAGCTATATGGGCCATAAACTAAGAGATAGAGTCAGAAACAGCACAGTACGACAAGAAACCAAAGCTAAAGACGTAATCAAACAGACTTTGACAAAAAAATGGAAATGGGCTGGACATTTACAAAGAGTTAGCGATGACAGATGGACTCAAACCATAACAAACTGGTATCCTATCAACAAACAGCGAAAGCGCGGGAGACCCAACAAGAGATGGAGTGACGACATATCAGGCTTAATAGGAAAAACATGGAGCAGACTAGCTAGAGACAGAACAAGATGGAGACAGATGGAGGAGGCTTTTACCGCACTAGGCGGTCCTTATAATGTAATATCAAATTAATTCATTAATACTAACAACTAACCACTATGAATTTTATTATAAGTAAATTGAAATGTTTTTTTTTTTTTTATAATTAAATTGTGTGTATTGAAATAATTGTAAGGAATCAATAAAAGCTTTTATTATTATTTATTATTATTATTCTGTGTCACTAATTGTTCCTCTGTCATTAGAGCCGTATAGAAGACAATAACAACCTTCCGTAAAGGTCGCTCGATCAGCCATTACCTTGCTTGTTATGGCAAGGTGTACCGAAACCTTCCGTAAAGGTCGCTCGATCAGCCATTACCTTGCTTGTTATGGCAAGGTGTACCGAAACCTTCCGTAAAGGTCGCTCGATCAGCCATTACCTTGCTTGTTATGGCAAGGTGTACCGAAACCTTTCGTAAAGGTCGCTCGATCAACCATTACCTTGCTTGTTATGGCAAGGTGTACCGAAACCTTCCGTAAAGGTCGCTCGATCAGCCATTACCTTGCTTGTTATGGCAAGGTGTACCGAAACCTTCCGTAAAGGTCGCTCGATCAGCCATTACCTTGCTTGTTATGGCAAGGTGTACCGAAACCTTCCGTAAAGGTCGCTCGATCAGCCATTACCTTGCTTGTTATGGCAAGGTGTACCGAAACCTTCCGTAAAGGTCGCTCGATCAGCCATTACCTTGCTTGTTATGGCAAGGTGTACCGAAACCTTCCGTAAAGGTCGCTCGATCAGCCATTACCTTGCTTGTTATGGCAAGGTGTACCGAAACCTTCCGTAAAGGTCGCTCGATCAGCCATTACCTTGCTTGTTATGGCAAGGTGTACCGAAACCTTCAGCCAAATTAAAATGACGTTTGGAAATGATTGTAAATAAGTGGGTGACGGTATGATATAAAAATAAATGGGATTGTTGTGGCGGTCGCCCGGTCGGCGGGGCCGTACTATGTGTAGTACGGCGCGGCGTGGGCGCACGGCCACCGGCCGCGGCGGGTACAAGAGAGACATCAACTATTTTATCTCGCTGGTACCGCTTGTTTATTAACAGGTAAGGTTACGTTTTCCGTTTAAAAGACCAATTCTTTAATCAAACTGGTAAAGTTTTATGATAAGAATATTTAGCTTATCGTTTGCCTTGTCCGTATTATTGGCAAAACACTTCCCTAATATAAGTTTGGGTAAATCTCAGATTATAGAAAGAAGCAGATAGACCGCGCGGAACACCGAGAGTGCGGCCAACAAAGCAAATACAAATTCAAAAGCGAATACAATCCCGATTCAGTACAGCACGAAGCGTCGCATCGTTAGTACGTCACGGGCTTTAACAGATAATTTCAGAATAAGGCCATCTTGTATTTTTAAACATTATAAAAACTGTTCCCAAAATCAAAAGAAATAAGATGGAGTATCTTTCATAGGTAAAATATTGATTATTTGTCTATTTGGATTTATTTTACGTGTTTATTGTTAGTGATATCTTAAACACAAAACCTTAACAAAAATCATTCGGTGTTGCTAGTTTATATTGAAACATTTACCCCTAAGTTAGGAAATAAGTATAGGATACAGGAGTATCGATTTACAAAAATATTTATTTTGATAATAATGTTTTATTTATCGCCTTTTCTGGTTGGTATGTGTATAAATAAATAAGTATGTATGTGTCTAAGTGTAGGTAACTAGTTAGTGGATTTTATAATACTTATTACATCAGTCGATTTGCTATATCATAGGTTATATGACGTCACCATAAAGTAAATATACCTACCAAAAACAATAAAATGTTGGTGTCTCAAAATAAAAATATATCGCAAATGTATCGTATATATGGGTATTGTTAATTACACTTATACTGTTAATAAAAACAACTGATTTAAGAAAAAATACCTTTTTTTTTCATGTAATGAAATATTATGGCAAATTTTTACATTATCCTGGCAACCGTACACACACATAGAGGCACCTGTTATTATAGTGCTGTCACGTGGCTGTAACGCACACATGTCTACAAACGGGCCTCACTTTATAGTTCCGCGCGGTCTATCTGCTTCTTTCTATAATCTGAGGGGTAAATAAAGATTACAGGTTATGGTATAACTAACTCACTAGTAATGAGCACATATTGACTACGTCGCGTCATGAGCGGTTATTTAGGCAATCTATAAATATTGACAATTGTTCTATTGGTAGTAGTTTGACAGTGAAACAGAATTTGTATGAAACTATCTACCAAATATGTTAATCGGAACATATCAGGAGGTGGAGATGTACCTAAGGCCATTAACTTTGTCACTTGTCACTTGTAATTTTGTCACTGTTTGGACGTGTCGCTTTCAAAGAAAAGTGTGTTTCCTTGTTCTCAAAGATAATGAATCAACTCACTGATATCCGTGACGTCGTTCCACTTCATGATGACGTCACTGCACAAATCACCTAGAACAATAAATAACACAAACGTTACCATCAAGCACAACAGAACATCGTTTTATTTACATGCACATGAGCTACCATTCACACTGCTATTTAATATACGGAAAATAAAAACAATTGGTAGAAATATTATGTCTAGTAGTGAAGTAGGCTAGGTACCTACTCAGCTACTAACAATATTATAATATTTACATAACTCGATTGGGGAAGTGTAATGAGCAATCCACATTGATATCATCTGCTTTACAATACTAGGTACCCACAGACTTGGCACTGGTTCTTCTGTGTTCACATTGTTATTCCGTGAATAGACCGAACACAGAACACACCAGTCTGCCAAGCCCTTGTCACAGTCCATCAAGCGAGCCCCATTCAGCCAAATCATTTCCAACTTTAATTAATGACTTACTAACTTCTATAAATAACCAACTACCGTTACTATTTCACTGAGCAATTGAATCTAGAATAACGAAAATGTACATATAATGTTCTTTTTTTATCTGTGAGAGTGGGAATTTTTACAATGGCTGCTCCTTTAATAATATTGAAACATAATGGCAAAGAATTGGAAGTGAAAAAATGAGTTATATTGCATACAATGAGTGTCGGTCCGCGCGGAGCTAACTGTCGCGACACACGCGACCGTCCGCGGCGGCGGCGGCGCCGCAGCTGACTGCCCCGCGCTCGCACCGCACACGCATACGACAAAGCCACACTTCCCAGCTCGTAGACTAGTTACCAACTCTACTTCTATGCTTTCTTCCTCATCTTGTATTGATATGCAAATCCACATTTTCCATTCGCCACAAGTAACCGTGACGTTCAGGAAACTTCCGCTTCGTTAGTCTTTTGAAACTAATCTAACATTAAGGCTTCTACATACCAGCGCGACTTGTCGCGCGACGCGACACGGCACAAAGGCACCGCGTGTCGCGGGACGTGCGGTGCCTTTGTGTCGCGTCGCGTCGCGCGACAAGTCGCCCCGGTATGTAGAAGCCTTTATCTGATTTCTTCAGATTTGTATTATATCTGTGACTGATAAATTGTATCTCGTAGATAAAGATAATGACAAACACAATAACCGTGTTCTAATTTTATCCCATAGCATAGAGGCATAGATAGTATAACTACTTACACTTTGATGATAAGACTATCTTTAATAAAACATATTTTTTTATCGTGAAATACATTAGTTATACTTAGTGACTTCGTGAGCCGGGGTGTGCCCGCTCCCAGCGCTGCTCCCTATGTTTCCACGCTCAAGTATCTATTGCAACACGCCATAATAATGATGGAATCGATTAAACATAAAGCAAAGCGTTCAATGTGACGGAGTGATGCGACTTCGCGGCATAGCGCGACTTCTGTTCTCATGTTGCCATTGTGTCTGTTACTTTACACCTATTGGCCTCACTGGCATCCGATTCAGGAGTACTGCAGGAAACTGATAAAATCAAAAGTCATTTAATCAAACTAGGCTGAGAATCAGCACTTTTCGAACGTCAAAAATTACATGAGACAGTCCCCCAAAAACGCCCGCCCTTCACCACTTCCTAGTGCTTTAGCTGGGAAGAAGTGGCGCAACAAACTCCCCAGCAGCACAGCTGTCTGTTCAGTTAGAAAATATGAATCTATACGATAAAAAGTAAAATATTTTGCATTACGCAACACAAAACATTAAATTAAATTAGTTGCCTTATGTTAGCTAGCACACGCCATTATACCTATAAAAAATATAAAAATCGATACGGGCTTGTAAAAGTTGAGACGAGAAATATTTTAAAGGGATTAGCTCAAAGCCGTGATTACAGTAGGTGCGATTAGTCGCATGCGGGTATTGTAGAGCGGATGCGCAGCCGGCTTTATCGGAGAGTTCACGACACGCACCGCACGGCCTGCAGCCATTGTAGAGCGGATGTGCAGCCGGCTTTAGCGGAGAGTTCACGACACGCACCGCACGGCCTGCAGCCATTGTAGAGCGGATGCGCAGCCGGCTTTAGCGGAGAGTTCACGACACGTACCGCACGGCCTGCAGCCATTGTAGAGCGGATGCGCAGCCGGCTTTAGCGGAGAGTTCACGACACTCACCGCACGGCCTGCAGCCATTGTAGAGCGGATGCGCAGCCGGCTTTAGCGGAGAGTTCACGACACGCACCGCACGGCCTGCAGCCATTATAGAGCGGATGCGCAGCCGGTTTTAGCGGAGAGTTCACGACACGCACCGCACGGCCTGCAGCCATTGTAGAGCGGATGCGCAGCCGGCTTTAGCGGAGAGTTCACGACACGCACCGCACGGCCTGCAGCCATTATAGAGCGGATGCGCAGCCGGCTTTAGCGGAGAGTTCACGACACGCACCGCACGGCCTGCAGCCATTCTATTTCAACTATTTGAAAACCGCACCATTAATTACTGTAAACATTCTAAAATATAACATAAAACACAACTGATGTTTTTATTTTTACAAGTGTTCAAACTAATCTAATCATTTGCAATCTTCTTCATTACTATCTTTTGAGGAAACAGTTAAGTTCACGAAACGTTTGCATGTGGCATTATCCATGGCCATTAAGTTCTTCTGCTGTAATTGTAGAAAGATTGGAGAAGATTGTCGTCTTTATCTGGAGTTACATCACAGTTTATTTATCAGAGAGCGTTTTACTGATAAAGGTAATGCTGTTATTACATCATGCTATTCCTCAATGGGTTAAGCGATACTACGATAAGGGACACTCATTACTAGGAAATACAACATGTCACTGTAAATGCAGGTAATGAGTGAATTATATATTTTATTGTGCTTCATATCCTAGCTTCCAAACAGTCCATGATATAAGAGAAAGCGGAGACAAATGCTGATGAGGTGTGAGGAAAGCAAGTCGGCTACCAGAGCATCATCCTGTGTTTAGCATGGCACAACATTTAAACGAACTGTGGTCTACAACACATGTTACCAACTCGGATTTCCGTGCTCTTTGACAAAAGGAAGGGGGTTGTTGGCAGAGAATAAATAAGTTCAGTATCGATGTCTTCGCCCTGCAGTGGTTCACCAGTTACCACAGGCTGAAAATAATGAATAACTATTGCATGTGTTGACCCGCGGCTTCGCCCGCGACCCACTTGCGACCGGCGACCGGCAGGCGGCCGGTTGACGACCTCGCGTTTTCATTCTCCTTTCGCTAATTCATTGCGAATTAATGAACTTAGATGCATTTGTGTTGCACGATTAGCCCGTAATGATGAGTGACTGGGGCGCTGCTAATGTACCGCTCCGTTGTGAGGCAGTCGGCTTGAAGTTTGATAACGCTCGAGATACTAATGCGATCAATAAACATAAAACTATGTTGACAAATGTATGAGGCAAAGATGTCGTTTACTTTTTAAGTGTTTAGGAATTAGTTCTACAAGAATGCTTTCCAATTAACTAGCTTTTAATATGTGGAGCTGATTCAGCTTCAGAATAAACCTCCCAGTCAGGGAATATTTATTTCTCAACTTGAATTATTATTTTTATTTTTTAGATTATTATCCTGCAGTATAAATTTCTAAGTAATGGTTGCGTGATTGCACTTAGCCCTAATTATAATCCAGTTACAGTGTCGAGATGCTACCTAAACGAAGATTAACGGCAATTTCCTATAATTACAGCCTAAAGAATAGGACAATAAAGCATTTAAACAATAAAATTACTGTCAATGGTCCTGCATCTGCACAATAGTGGGGAGTTAATTTATATTCGTGGACGTCACTCGAGCTCCGTCAGACTAGTGGGCCATTTGGATGGACGTTCACCTTTGGCTCGAGAAACGTCTAGCTGAGCCACAAACGTGTTCTACTAATCACGAACACGGAGCGGGAGGCAATGAGGATTCATTTCAGAAAAAAGCTAATGCTGCTCAGTACCACCTTGAAGTAATTATGTTTCTCCCGTTTTTTCTAAATAGTTGCAAGGATTAATGTAGAGTTGAATTAAAACACCTAAATAGTTGCAAGGATTTATGTTTCAATTCAACTCTAAAATTGAAACACTACCTTAAACTTAGACATAAGTACTACGAATTTTGAAGAAACATCTTCCTTTTAGTTTTTGAAGAAACATCTTGCTTTTAGTTTCTTGGTGTTTCTGATGATATTTTTTTTCCGAAACTAGTAGTTAAGGAGGTCAAACAGTTTAGATTAGAGTGTGATGCAAACGAATTAGCAGAAACGCTTAGTAATATAATATTCACTACCTATGTAGTAACAGGTTTTCAACCTTTCGCCAACCCTCTTTGTAATAGGGATGGTTGGTTACTATAAGTTGGAGGTAAGGCGCAATTTCGCATTGGTTAAATATGTTTTTATGGTTTTTGGTGGTATGTTGAATAATCCGCAAATACTTGAATCTTTGGGATTGCTCGTTCCAAACAGTAGGCTGCGGCAAGGGCCAAGAGAGAGGCTGTTTAAAATCCCGGTGGCCCGTACAAACTTGTTAAGGTTTGCACCGGTGGGGCGGGCTATAAAGATACTCAACAACGTCTCTGCGATTGGATATATTTACTTGTTCTTTGGCGGAATTCCAGAGGGTGACACTTAACATATTGTCTTCTGGGTGACTTGTGCCGTACTCAGAGTCGCTACTTGGGACTTAGTTAGCCATCCACGATAATCGGCAGGTATAAATTTGAACCCCTTGTCAGTCATAATAGGACAGTTTAATAATAGTTCATTTTTGTTGGTGCTGGTGTCTGATTGGTTTTTGGGTGACGGCTCTGAGTTTGATTATGGCTACATTGTTGCATTGGGTATCTGTAAAAACAAATGTAAGTGGTAATGCTATTATAAATAAATACTGTGCTTTTTCCCTCAGTTGGTAAAATTTTCCGAGGAACATTTCCTACGGTTTGTTAGTTTTTAAGTCCTCTAACAATATTAGAGTTGATATTAAACGAGATACATTTTATAAAAGTGCATGTTTGTATGGTGCTACGTATACCTAGGCCAGAGCGCGGTGCGGCGCGGCGGCGCGGGCGCCCCTCACTATAGTACGTCTACCATGAGTTGTTATCGAAAAATTACTCGGTAGCGTTAAATTCGCTAGCGTATTAACGTGGATGAAATAGATTTCGATAACGCTTGCACCATGAGTTTAACGGAGTCTAACGCAGGCGATAAGGTAAGCTCGATAGATCGTGTCGTATAGCTAACTTCACTCCTTATGATTTGTTTCTTTCTTTCTCAGTAATAAGAAGAGAGAACGGCTCATAAGCTCATATTACAGTAAATATCACGAAATAATCCGGCTAATTAGAAAGATTGGCGGTTCATGGACTGCTTATGGCATTTAGTAGGTAGTTGTTGAATTTTTATTCCATATCATGGAGTAAAAGTTCCATGTCATGTCGTAGATTAAATTTGTAATTTTGTTGAAGTTGTGTGGTCCGCAAATTTAAATTGAAATAAGTTAACAAAAGCTAGGACCAGTGGTACACAATTTAGTAGAGTGTATAGAGAAATGAAAATTATTATTTTTGTTCTAATGCCACTCTTTGTGTTGACTTAAAATCCGTAACATTATTCAATAATAAGCACAAATCTTCAAATGCTTCTTTCGAGAGTATAAAGTTGGCCACTAACATATTTCTTGCTAAATAAGCTCTTCCCGACATTATTTCATAAACGTATATAATTTTAATATAAGTAAACAAATGTTCACACCTCAAAATTCTAGTGAGCTACGTAACTACTATCGCAAGCGTATTTATCGATAGCGTCTGTCGGATTAGTGACTCATGGTGCCGTTTTGTATGGTGTCAGCAGAAAAACGTTAGTGACTATCGAATAGATTACGTTAGGTATCTTACCTATCGAAATCTATAGTGCTCATGGTATGTATTTTAATTCTTGCTGTGACCGCAAGGGGCGCTGTACAATATTTCATGCATATGATTTACGGAGACGCTAGCGAGTTTTGGCTGTGTAAGCTCATGGTAGAGGTACGAACACAGTGAGGCAACTGGGTTTCACACATCACATCACGCATACAACACTCCACGCGAACTTTTACAGTAATGTAAACAAGAATGTGCAAAAATCATCCAAAACTGGTTCGTAGTGTCGTTTAAATATCATAATTTTAGAAAATTGTCTTGGAACTTTGGAACGAAGTAATAGTATTTATCACAAAACATGAGGATCTTCAGGAGCGGAAAGCAAAACAGCGAACTGGATTTCTAGATGCTGAAGAAGAACGCTGGTGGGCAATTCCATAATGGAACCCTGAAGGGTTCATGAATGAAGGCAGGACTTTCAAGGAGTCCAGGCCACTAGACCAGCTCCCGCATAGAGATCTGGCCATTCGCAGGTGCGTATCTGTGCGGGCGCATGGCGGCGTGCGTCGCGGTAACCTCCTCGACCCCGTTTCGGTTCAGAGTTGAACGGCCGCGCACTACCTACTACTGTGCACCTCCCGCCGGCGCTCGTGCACCGCTCTGCACCCAGATCCCTTCCACCACACTCACTAGGCGCCAAAACAATGCTAAACGCGAAACTATTATGTGAGGCTGTTGAGAAACTCACTTTGTGCCTAAAAAATCTGTTTGACAACTCGAAATGACTTTTGGCAGGATTTTAGCATTCTATTTTAGAAATCTGAAATTCATTTAGTTTAGGTTTAATTCAGTGTTGGATTATTCTCTATTCTACGATCTAGAAGTTACTAGGTTTCAGTCCAGTGCAATCGTGGCATTTCCTTTACCGAGTAGCTGACTGGTTTATTTTTTATCGAACTACCTTCACTTCTATTCAACACCTACTATTGAAGAATAAACATGCCTTCGACGAAACTGGAATAGTAGTAAAAACCAATGGTTTCCCAATAAAATGTGTTAATTGCACTCAGCTATTCGTAACATGGGGTGACGGTGACCAAAACAATTTATCTCAATTGTACGAGAAAGAGAATTGTAAGGAGATTTGGCATGCGTACAAAAATGTTTTACATTTGCATAGGAATCCGTGTTCCAAGATGTTCATTACGGTGAAACGGATATCTGTCCAAAAGACTTTGGAATACATACTTGAAGTTTTTCTGTAAAGTATTATAAAGAGAGAAATTGGTTTTGACGTCAATTTGATTACTGTAATGAATCCTTATCAGGCGTTGGTCACAAACTTACAATCAGTGAGCAAGTCCACACATCAAGCCCATCGCGCTAGGTAGCGGTATGTAGGTGACCAGTGCCTAAAACAAGCGATAAACGGCTGACCATCTATAATGTGGCTCGTGGACATATCCGGAGAGTTTCTATTGTTAAAATTGTAACAAAAACATGGATTGCGGGCGCCAATTAGACAAAGAATGGTATGGTCTTTTCAGTATCAGGTGGCAAGAAGAGACATTAGATAACACTATCGTACGTAGGTACGTTATTAATCATGGGTGTTATCAGGCGACGCAGGAAGCATAACAATAGCTTTTATCTATGACCTAGTAATGGCAGAGGACAAATTCTGCCATCAGGTACGCAGGTACTGACTACGGTACAGCTCCTTAGCAGCGAGTTGCCTTACAATACTTATCTACCTATGTATGCCCGTCATAATAGCACACGGAAAAGGTCACAACTGGACGTCGCCACGTATGGCTCTCAAATGAACTATGCATAAGAGGCTAAGAGCAGCGGCTATTTGAGGACGTTGCCTCATGCACGATCGAATGCTAGTCCAACGGCCTGCTTGAAGCGCTCGATCGATGCCTCATAATATGGAAGTGACCAACTAGACTACTAGACTGTCGAGCCTACAGTGATACTTGTTACGGTGACAGTGTATTGTTGTGAGTGTGACAGTAATGTGACAGTTCATTCACTGCCACTGACGGTACTGTAACGCAAGTTAATTTTGAATTCGCTAATGCAGAGCAGTGGTCAAACGAGATCGCATTTACCGTGACATTACGCTGTTTGTCAGCTGCGCCCAGAATAGCTAGCAGTGCGGACAATGTGCGGTATGTCTCACTCACAGCTCGAGTACCTAGTGCTAATAAAACGTGGAGGAGAACACGTACCTATGACTTCATCGTTTTATAGATATGTCCTGCGCCGCGACCTACCACAACTGAGTGTAGTGTCACGTTGTGTAACCAGTAGAAGGTTACGTACGAGTATAATGACGAGCACAGAGCGACACGAGCACCAACGCTTCTCCCATGTGACTCAATCACCACTCAATACAATTATAATTAAATAGTGAATTTATTAGATTTTCATCACGAACGCTACAGAAACAAGTTTCTTATCAATTTATATGAAAATAAATAATTGTTCGTTGGTACTTTAATATTATACACAGCCTCGAGTGAGTGAGCTCTCGGATAAAGTTACATGATTAAAAATGTGCACGTTATTATTGTACCTACTCTACGTTTAACAGCGAACGGATCAAACAACTTTCGCGCTGATAAATTTAAACAGGATTCGAATTTTATGGTTCCGCCAATTAAAAAATAACATTTAAACCCCATCGAGTGGTTTGTCGGCGGAGGCGTAGGGTTGCTCATTACCATCGAGTGGTTTGTCGGCGGAGGCGTAGGGTTGCTCATTACCAGCAGCGGCATCACCGCGGCGCGCTCGCCTCGCACACGTCTCGTAAAAAACGATATTCGAGTAAAAACAGACCCCCGAGACCGCGCAGACCGGTGCCGTGAGTACGTGACATAACATATACTAATAACAACCTCGCTCAGATATGTTGACGGAAATCACGCATTACAGCCATGGTGAGTGTATGGTGTTTTTTGTTCGAGCAAAATCAAATTGGCACAAGGAAATGGAAGTAACAAACTACCATCATTACTGACTTCCCTTCTCCGCGTAACGAAAATATCAAAGATATGGTCTTGAATTAGCCACGGCAGCAATGTTGGAAGTTGCGGGGCTCTTATTACGGCCACATACCAAATGAGCAGATCTCATCAAGTTGATGGCATGTAAAGTTACGCAATATCGTGCACTATCTGTCTCGGCAGTATCTCATAACTGCACAACATAAGTTACGCGAAAGGGCCACGCTATGAGCTATGGGGCTATGAGATACTTCCGCGGTTCAGTCGGAGTCTCTGAAAGTAAAATGATAAGCTTTTGTGGACCAACTTGTAAAGAAGTGTTTCATCAAAAACACAGTGCTAGTGTAGATTGCAAAACAACTGATTACTGAAGGAGTCTCCAAGAAAAAGCCTCCTTTTTCTGGTAGCCGGGCACCATGAAAGGTCCCTTCTACTTAATACTTTCACGACGATACAGTGGTCACGGCTATTGCCTATACAAAACCAAACCATTATATACCTACATCAACAAAAAATCGGAAATATAATATACTCATATAGGTAGCTGACTTATGAAAAAACCTGATTTATGTACCTATCACCGACAAAAAAAACCCTGTCGTACTTTGAGCAACCTTCACCAAGTCAGGAACACATCTGAAAAAAATAGTAACCGACTAGCAAACATATCACTACAAAGTGAAAAATAACTTTAATTTCGGAAGTCGGTGTCTTTGGATCTGTATTTGAGTTTTTGGCCACCGACTTCCAAAATTAAAGTTATTTTTCACTTTGTAGTGATATGTTTGGTAGTCGGTTATTATTTTTTTGTAAAAAGTTTTTTATTTTTCACTTTTTAGTGGGTCAGTTTTGAATTTATCTAAGTTACAATAGCCTAATGTTAACTGCTCATCATCTTTTACAAAATATTGCATTTCCCGATGCTGGGACGTTGATTGTTGAGGAGTTCTCCTAGTAAGAACCAGGAGAACTGCCACTCACCATTACGCATAGTGACGAGCATAAATTGCTTAATTGCAACCCGTTAAATAGGTACTCATTATTATATTGTTCCGGTGGCCATCTGTGGTCTCCATCATCAGTTCCACTTTACCAAATGGTGCTTTCGGAGAGCAAATGCACGAGTTACTATAAAAAATACCCAAATCGCTATAGGTTTGCATATAAAATTTGAGGGTTTCCCTCGATTTCCATAGGATCCCCTCATCAGATTCTGATTTGGTGGCAATGGGACCACCTCGGGAGTATACTCTTTCAAACAAAAAAATAATTTTCAAAATGGGTTCATAATTGACGGAGTAATCGCGTAACAAACATACAAAAAAAAAAAAAAAACTTACAGCCGAATTGAGAACCTCCTCCTTTTTGGAAGTCTGTTAAAAAGCACCCAACAATAGCACACGTTTATAATGATATAACCAACCACAAAAAGAGTTACGTAAACCTCTCATCCATCATCGTAACTAAAGAGGAAGTTAACTGTAAAAAAACTTTTTACAAAAAAATAATAACCGACTACCAAAATAACACTACAAAGTGAAAAATAACTTTAATTTCGGAATTCGGTGTCTTTGGATCTGTATTTGAATTTTTTGACACCGACTTCCGAAATTAAAGTTATTTTTCACTTTGTAGTGTTATTTTTGGTAGTCGGTTATTATTTTTTTGTAAAAAGTTTTTTATTTTTCACTTTTTAGTGGGTCAGTTTTGAATTTATCTAAGTTACAATAGCCTAATGTTAACTGCTTATCACCTTTTACAAAATATTGCTTTTCCCGATGCCGGGACGTTGATTGTTGAGGAGTTCTCCTGGTAAGAACCAGGAGAACTGCCACTTACCATATGCATAGTGACGAGCATAAATTGCTTAATCGCAACCCGTTAAATAGGTACTCATTATTATATTGTTCCGGTGGCCATCTGTGGTCTCCATCATCAGTTCCACTTCACCAAATGGTGCTTTCGGAGAGCAAATGCACGAGTTACTATAAAAAATACCCAAATCGCTATAGGTTTGCATATAAAATTTGAGGGTTTCCCTCGATTTCCATGAGATCCCCTCATCAGATTCTGATTTGGTGGCAATGGGACCACTCCGGGAGTATACCCTTTCAAACAAAAAAAGAATTTTTAAAATCGGTTCATAATCGACGGAGTAATCGCGTAACAAACATACAAAAAAAAAAAAAACATACTGCCGAATTGAGAACCTCCTCCTTTTTGGAAGTCGGTTAAAAACTGCTCTGGAACTCGGATGAACACGTACACTAGTGTACACTATGGACTGATGGCTCTCGGCCATCGCAGATGACCTATAAGGGCACCGTGAACGTGTGAGTGGTCAGCGTTCGTTCATATGAACAGCTGATTAGCTCCTAACAGCAGCCACATGAGAGCAGAGTGTATTGTTCCGCGATGTATGCGCTACAGCTGTAAGAACACTTCAGATAAGGAGGCTATAACTTGCGGCGCACGGAGCACTGCACGGATACCACACTCAATAATATTGTTGTTCCTCAAGACATGTGAATAAGCATTAGAACTCCTCTAGTGCGGAAAGCACTACATTGAAGAGCATCAAAGATGAAAACAGACGTATTCGTCCAACGTGTTACGTTCACACACATGTTTCTCTTCACGAGTCGTAGCTGTTACCATCATCAGTAGAACAAGCCGACCACACAACAAACACAAGTCCTCGGCAAAGCATGGACGAGATCCAGACGGCACGGTTGGCGCAGTGGCTGCGCTACGTGTCGCGGGTTCGATTCACGCACGGAACACATATTTGTATGACCTACAGGTAGTTGTTCCGGGTCTGGCTGTTTGTGTATGTGAGTTTAAATGTTTGTAAACGCACCCACAATACAGGAGAAATTCCTAGTGTGGGGCAACGTTTTAAAAAAATAAGAGTCAGAATGCAATATAAGAAGTAGAAATTCTCTCACCGTGTTGGACGGTCGGTCACCAACTCACCACGTAATATGGTTATCACTCGTATAAGTTTTGATTATGCGTTGATTACGGCCCACCGTCGGCGCGGGGGGGAAGGGGGGGGGGACGCGCGAGATTGGTCGTCAGCCTCATATCTTGCGCGAATGGGCTGCCCACGGCGCACGCGACTCTTATTATTCCTCGTATTTGCTTCTTGGGGCTTGAAATGCCCATTTTATGCGTTGGCAAGTGCCCGCGACACGTAATGTGCCTAGCTCCAAGCTTAATGTGACCGGATACCTTATAAACTGTACGGGTTTCCACCTAGGTGCAGCTTTGGATCAGATATTTCAAATCTGGTCGCGATACATATACTCGTAAATTGAACCGATATGAGGTCTGATACTCGTATAGGGTCAGGGCAAGTTTGTCTTAATAACTTAATAACGATTACAGATCATGATAAATGTTAATGTCTTAGACTGCTTCTAATAAATGAACTAAGGAATCTGACTCGCTCAACTAATGTACATTTTTTGCTCGGTTCGTTTTGCTCCCAGAAGTCCAAGCTTTAACACTATGAAGGGGATTGACCTTTGCAGATGTGAATTTGAATAAGTTCTTATTCAAATTCATGTAGTGCTTCGAAAGCACCTGCAGTGCGTTGAATAAAAGTAAGATTATGAATTGAATTAGTTTCAATATAAGTATTGAAAGAATGTGGGACATGTCAGGATGATTATAAAACAATGCATGAAAAATCTTAACCGCTTAATAAAGAGCCATTTCCTATACAGTCATGTAGACAAAAACTAAACAGCACTCAAAGTACTCCCGATAGAGATAATGTGAGGTCGTCCGGCACCGGAGCCCGGCAGCAGGCACCGAGCAGACACTAAACATTAAGATAAGGTCCGTCCAGCGGCCGGCACGTAATGCCTGCCTCAATGCCGATCAGTTAGCCATGTATGGACGCAGCGGCCATCCTAATGACAATCACTGCTAAATGCCTTTCTTGTATTCTAAACTCAGAGCTCAACCCTGAATTTTGGCATTGTGTTACAGAAGTTACAATTTTATAAAGTAACCATCAAACACGTTTGATGATGATTTAAAAAAAAAACTATTTTGTATACCGACTTGGAGAAATTTAAATTAGAATATATGGCAAACACTGTAATGTAAAATATACCAAGGATAACTGACATCACGAGTATTACGGCCAAGAATCAGACCATCGGAGCAAGGACCTCTTAATAGCATTCACGGGACCAAAACGCCGAACAAATTCCTTGGTTTTGAACAATATCGTGAATTCGTGAACGACAGACGAGTCGGTCCGTTCATGCGGTCACTGTGCTCCGCACGATTTCATATACAACTAAACAAGTCAGTATAAATATTTTGTTATACATTTACGAGTTACAATGGAGCAAAACATCAGCTCGCCGGTTGGGTCACCGCATTGTTTGTTAGAATTACTTAGTTATCGAACTATTGTCATGAACTCGAACCCAGGAATCATCGGCACGCTAATGATACAAGCCGCCCGTGCACGTAATATTCTACGATATGTCCAGATTAGCGGCGCCTTGCGAAACTATCGCACACCAGCGTGCAGCGACCATCTCAAGGAATGAAGTAAATTATAAACTAAACATTAAACACTGTATCTAACGCCGGAGCAATGCAATCCATGAACGGACATTCAGCAAATTACCCGCGGTAATAGCGCGTTTGTGAATTTACCAAGCAATTTGGGTAATCATATATCTGAGAGTAATTTACATAAATAGATGGGAATAGAATTGGTTTAATGGAGGAAGAATGAAATAGGTACGTAGACCACGAAATTACTCAAATGAGAGAGGGCCAACTTGAAATCATAACGCAAAATGGAGCATGACAAAAAACTGTTAACGGCTCCTGTAAGTTGTGTGCTGCGTACCCGCAAACACAGGATACAGTTAGGTGGCCCGTCTGGCCAAAGTGGCGCGAGGCGACTGAGGCGCACGTCGGTGCTCAGGATACAGTTAGGTGGCCCGTCTGGCCAGAGTGGCGCGAGGGGACCGAGGCGCACGTCGGTGCTCAGGATACAGTTAGGTGGCCCGTCTGGCCGGAGTGGCGCGAGGGGACCGAGGCGCACGTCGGTGCTCAGGATACAGTTAGGTGGCCCGTCTGGCCGGAGTGGCGCGAGTCGCTGGCAGCACACAGTACATGCGTCGCGCGCCTTGTTGGGATACGCGCACGCAGGGGGCCCATTCACCGCGCAGTTGTCAATTGATGGAGAGAAACACGATTCACGAGCATCAGGGCTGCCAACAGCGAGTGCATAAATAAAAAAAATTGCCAGCTTTAATGTTGGGGAAGATTTACCAAAATAGATGGAAAAAAATAGTAACTAATACATTTCACAATAATCCTGACAATTAACTGCCTGCATAAAAGCCGAGAGCTCTCGTACTTACTACACTGCTATAAAAGACACGACAGACATCACACAAGTGTGACAAAATTCTGTGTCGACGCAGTAAATATTTATATTTATATTTGACAGTAACATACTTGAGACAAATCGCAGAATTAATATTAATCGCTATGATAAGTTTAAGTTTTTGCCAAGTGCTTGTGCCAGCCCTGTTGGCATCGCATCCGGTAGCCATCTCCTTGTGAGCCAAGCTTCGGAGAAATGCCCACTAATTAATTTAGCCACTTTTGGAGATATGTTTTATTCATAATATTAACGACGCACACACTGCGGTTCAGTGCAATGAGATTTAGCATTGGATGGGCTCTGAGTTTTGTAGTTAAGAAAATATTATAGAGTTCATCTTGTCTTAAAGTACTGTCTTATAGAGTCAAAATTGCTTGATAAACACGAAAAAATCACAATCTCGTCAAGCAATTTTGACCGTCTAGAGACCCCATTAGGACTTTGCGACCGAACTCGAGACTGCAGGGCCTTTTTTTGTTTCTTTTTGTTGGGAAATTATCAAATAACTTCTCCCGCTCTGGGCGGAGCGGGAGGGAGTGTCAAACTTTTACTGACTAGAACCCACCGTGTTCCTTCAAATGCCTGTGTGCCAGGGCCACGATATCCCTTTCGGACATACTCGTAACCCTGGCAGGGAGACAGCAGGGCCTGGGCCCTGTTTAATAAACGTTACAATTTGTAAGTTGTAATTGTATTTTACAAGTTACAAATCTACAAGTTTCTGTACAACTTACAAATTTAAAGGTGGAAAACTGTCTTAATTGTAAAATTGTACCTACAATTTTACATATTTCTGTTTAATAAACTTTATCTCTTTACAGGTGACAATTTACATATTTGTAAGGAAAACTGTTTTATTGAACGCATAATTCAGAACTTAACAATTTTGTACCTCAATTTAGTAAGAATTTATATACATAAAATGGTTCTAACAACTAGTAGTGGAAGTAGTGACAGTAGTGAGTGGGAGTTAACGGCAACGGCAAGTTATCGTAAAAGGATAAACTTTACTTTTGATGTGATACATTTTATAATAAAACATCTTTATTCTCATAGATTTTGAGAGGCAGAATCATGATTTTGATATTGTGTTCCATGACTTTCGATATGATCCAAAGAAATAGAAAAGTACTCTGTAAACCAATTGCTAAAATCAACATAAGTAACAAATATTTTAAAATTTTAGGACATTTGAAATCTACCCTCAATTTAAGAATCTATAACAAAAACTTACATTTTATGTCATTTGTAACTTACAATTACAAATGACATGTCCTTTTCTGCCCTCTGGTATCGATAAATGTTCATGATTTAAGGTTTTACAGTAAGATTTAAAAATTGAGGTATAAATTACCTACTATGGATTTATTAATTCATTATTACTTGCGTAACATAATTCCCAAAAAAAATATTGTTAATCAGCTTCCGCCTTGCCATTCTTAACGGGAAGTATGTACTAAAAATGTTTTTGATGTTCCATTTTATCCCGTAATTACCTATACAGAGTACGAACGTGAACAATAACTGCATGCAGCTTTTTTTAAATCAAAGGAATATATTAACGTAATCGCGTATATAATACGACAATATTACTAAAATATTTTTGTGTACACATCAAACATGAGTTTTTTTTTTAATACCCACTTCCTATGAAGGTAAAAGTATTTATTATTTCTTTGACATGACATTGACATATTATTTTGAAATTATCATTTATTTTCTGTTTGCTTTGCTTGCATTGCAGTTCCAAGTTCCGTTCCTTGCTACTGCATTGAGTTATAATGTACTACGTAAAACATTATAACTCAATGGCTTACTGCGCGATTTTTGTGATATTGATATTTTCTTTCAACGATCATTGCTAGAATAGCAATGGTCGTGTTATATACATGCAGACACGGACTGAAATCATCTAGACACGATTACAATTGCTGTGCTAAAAGGATTCTGTTCATGATGAGATGCATCTTCGTGTGGATCTTTAACAGTTGTTACCTACGGGTCGTCAGAAGCCCGACAACCAGTTTTACCAAGCGGTATCGTATTACCCAGTTGTGGTCAGATAAGCAGTCGCTCCATGTAAAATACTGGTATTCAGCTGCATCCGGTTAGTCTGGAAGCCGACCCCAACATTGTTTGGAAAAGGCGGGCAGATGATGATGATGATGAGGTGCATTCATTGTGACATTGCTGTGCAGCGGATTCGCAGACATATCGTGTAAAGACTGGCGTTACCCTTGCAAATGAGACTTGCTCCATGGTTAGCAAATCAGGTACGGTACCTGTACTGCGGCAGTCGCGTAAACCATGCAGTACATTTAGTAGTTGTGTTATAATTTGCAAAATACAATGATATTTGCAATTGTTCCAGCTCCAATTAGATGGATACGCTTGTCACGAATGTTATAATTTATTAAATACCGGAGCTGCTGACAGTGAGAGATTGCCGGAGGAGTCGGACTCACAAATCCGAGATGCCGGCGACGTTTCTATACCGTTGCAGTGGGCGGCCCTTTAGTACCCCTTATTTCAAATGTTAATAATTATCGGGTGAATTATCTATACTTTTATTATAATTAGGTAAAGTCTTTGAAAGAAAATGGCAAAATGAATTGGACAGAACCGTCAAAACTGGAAAGACGAAAGATGGAAAGAGTTTTCGTCGTGTAAAAACAGAACATCACGCCAGCGATCCCCGAAGGATTTGGGTGAGGTGGACCTATAGTACACATTTGCCCCAGTTATGTCATGTCATGTAATAAAATCTATTTTTAATTATATTTTCAGGATATGGCAACAACTTATGCATGTCATGCCATAGGGAGCTTGGGCAGTGTTGGGTTCGAGCGAATTCATCATGACTCAAAAAGGAACTTACAAGAGGATTTTGTTCCATCCGTGGAACATCATTTTATTTACGGTTTGATAGGGAATCGACCAGTCAGCTGTTGCTGTCGAGTCATGATGCTAGATCTTGGCTGGGCAAGGCATCAAGAGATCGAGCTAGCACCAGCGTCATTTTTGGATAATGTTTGGGTCTCTCTAGAAGACAGTTATTTTTTTAATTTAAGTATGTATGTCTACAATAAAATCATTTGTTTGGCAATAAATACATAGTTTTATTTATTATAATCCCAATTCAGTACCAATAAGTAGGTATATATAAATACATCATATTAATTATATTTACCTACTTGTTGGTACTTAGGATAGAATCCAAAATACGGAATTAAAGATGATACAAATATAATTTTATGTGTACAATAAAGAATAAGAATGATTTGTGACTAACTAAATAAAAACAATGTTAAGCACCTTATTTAAAAGATAAACAATAGGTGCTTTACATTTTTGTTACCCTTGACATATCCAAAAAAACTGCAGAATCAGTGGGCTAATTGCGTAACACACAACGCACTATCAGTAGCAATGGATTAGCAATATACTTTAAAATCATTCAGATTGTAATTCAATATGCGTCACGCAATTAGGGTGCTGATCTCATATCACGAAAATATTAATGGATTCACTAACTTCGCAAAGGCATACCACTAATTAGTACCTGCGTTCGCTCATAGATGGTTTTATAATAAAAAAAACTAAGAAAAATCCATGGCGTATAAATCTTAATTTGACCCATGTACGCAAGTTCCTGACTCCTGAAACTTATTAATTGATAAACTATAAAATACAACGATTATAATAATATAACAATAATTACTGAACATTGGCTTTGACTACCTAGTCATTCGTCCATTGCTCCACCAGACATGTCATGCATGACATACAAGACTGTCATCGAAATCTACAGCCGTTTTCTGCATATGTAAACGTTTATTAAAC
Organism: Tiliacea aurago; assembly: GCA_948098905.1. Taxonomy (NCBI): domain Eukaryota; kingdom Metazoa; phylum Arthropoda; class Insecta; order Lepidoptera; family Noctuidae; genus Tiliacea; species Tiliacea aurago. The sequence continues at coordinate 766,649 of OX402583.1, read as the reverse complement.
AGCATTTATAATGGTAATATTTGTACTTGTAAAATTCTTACATAATTGTAAGGTTTATTAAACAGCAAACAAGTGACATATTTGTAAAGTTGTATGTCAATACAACTTTACAAATATGTCACTTATTTTCAAAATTGTCGGATTGTAACGTTTATTAAACAGGGCTCAGGTCTACTAAATATTATATTACCCTTCGATCAATAATAGTAGGTACTAGATTCCCGATAAGCGCTTCAAAAACGTCCCGAAAAATAACAGCACAAATTCTTTTGTGGTCTTATTTGAAATTAGTATGGTCCAATCATAGCCACCGTTAAGACGTCAACATGGCGCAGTGTGCGTTCAAAAATTGTGTAAATAACCACCTTAACACCAATAATTTGGAAGGAATATCTTTTTTCGGTAAGTTTATATCATTAAGTATTTTTCATAAAATAAAAACAATTATAATATAGTAAATATAAATCAATTAGCAAATATTATGATTGTTTGACCAATGTCAATTGACAAATGACAACGCTCCAACTATTGTGCTGTTCTGGATCATGGAATGCATGGATTAGTATTATTATTTTATATTTTATTTGTGTTTGTAGATTTCCTAGCGACCCATTTCGCTGTGCATGTGTGTTAAATAGCAGACACAATATCCGAGGGTTCCTGCGAATTCCAATAGGGAGTCACTTTAGTATCCTGTGAAAGTTAGAAACATGATCATACTTTTTAAGGTTAAAAATAAAACGAATACGGATATTTTGCAAACGCTTAAGTTTCTTAAAAGCTGGTGGTATCCAAATAACAGGCATCAGCGTAGTCTATGATGGGCTGTATGAGAGTTTGAGCAATGGAGATTTTGGTATTCAAGTCAAAGTCAAATTATTTATTTCAAATAGGCACATAAATGGCACTTTTGAACGTCAAAAATTACAAATAAAATAGAATTGATTCTAGTCGCCCCTTCCAAAAGGTAGCTTCGTGTGGAGAAGAATGGGCAAGAAACTCCACCGTTACTCTTTTAAATAAAAATCAGCTGATGATAAAATAAAAACTACCTGGCAAATAATAAATAATGAAACAGTCATTATTTATTATTTGCCAGGTAGTTTTTATTTTATCATCAGCTGATTTTATTTTATTGCTAATATAGAGAGCTAAAGAGCTTTAGCTATTTTGCACACACTTTTAAAAGTTTTAGAATATTTTGCAACATATTGATGAAAGCTTGTATTATTTATATGTTGCTTTAGGCCATAAAGTTCAAACAGATTTTCCCTGCTTTTACGAATACCTGGAGTCGCCCAATCACTAAATACGAACTTTGAGTAAATACTTTTAGTCTTCAGTGGAAAAGTGTCATTAAATTGCGTGTTTAGTGAAAAGAACTCAGCGTAGAACTCATTTGGGTCACAAATATTATTAAAACTCTGAACACATAATTTACTGGCCAAAGACTTATTTAATTTCCCTAAATTATTACTTGTAATTGGCCTAAACCTTATTTGAATTTTTTGTAAAGACTTAAAGGAGCAAACTGTTATTGTTTGTCCACTGTGATCAGATGGCAACTTATTTACAATTTGTTTGTGTAAGTAATCACAATTACAAAAAATATTATCTATACAAGTGGCAGAAGAAGCTGTCACTCGGGTTGGTTCAATAAAAATATTTGACAAATCGAATGACCTAAAAAGACTTAATAATCTGAGAGTGTTCGAGTCATTTTCTAATAAGTTAATATTAAAATCACCACATATAATTATTGACTTACTATTAGTACTAAGTTTTTTTAATACATCTTCCATTACAGAATCAAACACAGATAAATTCTGGTAACTTGGTGGTCTGTATACGCATACTATAACATGCTTATCAAGCTCAACACAATTCAATAGAGTGTTCAACAGACAGTCCGATGATGTCTTTCCTTTCTTTTGATTTAATAGAATTTTTAATTAATATTAATGATCCGCCATGTATCATACGTTTTCGGCTAAAATGGCTAACTACACAATAATTTTCATAATCAATTGACATCACTTGATGATCTTTTAACCAATGTTCTGTTAAACAAATGACATCAAACTTGGTATTTTCTAAAAACAATTCTATTTCCAGTAATTTGGAAGAGCAACCTTGGATATTTTGATTAAATAATTTTTAAGTATGTTGCCCTCCCCTTGGTTTTTTTTTAATGAGTTAAATTGCCAGATGATACCATTTTATTATTCTCTAACAATAATAATTGGTTATTTGAAGGGGTAACTTCTGTTGTCTTACTGTCTAGTTTAAATAATAATTACCCGGAGTGACCTCCACAACAACAGCTGAAGAATCTAGAATGCCTGTATGAGTTCCAGCAGGAAGAGAATACCCTACCTGACTGGTAGTGGCCTCTAAGGATGTTGGTGTTATAGGGGGATCCTCCTTCGTACAACATGATGAATTATAATTAATCACTATGTTGTTAGTATAACTAGACAACATAGAGTCGTCAACAAGGGTAAGAAGCTCTGAAGCCATTTTAACGAATGGAACGTGTAGTGTACCTTGCGACTGACTTGAGCAAAATGGGTAGTCCCTGATAGGTTAGAGTCCATGGTCACCCCAGGTTGTTAACCATATTTGCGTATTCAATCCGAACTCAATTCAGATAAAGTGGAGACAGCGACGCAACATCGAGCCTATTCCGCTTAAACCTTCCGCCGATAATTATGGCGTGGGATTTCTTAAGGTTGATTTGCAGTTCAAAGGACCGCGACCACTCGCTAAATAAATCCAGGTCACTGTTCATGGCAGCTGCACGTCTTAATAAAATAACTATTGTAATATTTTAGTCTACTACTTTTTTAAATCGGTTAAAAATATTTGCCACCATACAAAACGACCCTTCGCCTAAAAAACATATATTTTACAACTCTACGTCTTGCAATACTTACTGTGTCTGAGCATTGAAATGTAAACTAAGAACTACGTCTAGTTCCAAAATAGAGTAAGCATGAAATTGTCAACATAATGTTTTTCACCGTATTGATAGGACTTTAAGTTTAATTTTAGAATAAATATATATATATATATATTTTTAATATTACTTATAACTTTTTATCTTCGAGAGCCATTTTAAACTGATTGCTTTTAAACTGTCTCCGATTACAGAAGGATTTAAATATAATTATCTTGCAATCGTAATTTAACTTTATGTTTGAGTGTTAAGGTTTATAAATAAACTGAAGTTGTTAATATTATTTAACATTTTTCTATATTTCGTAGCGAGAAATATAAATCGCACGCTGAGAACGAAAGTGACTCAAGTCAAAATTTTCGATTTTTGGGAATAGAAGAAAATGTGTTCGACGGATTGACCATTTTCTATTTATTCTACAATAAGTTTATAATATGTAAACGAAAGTTACGAATTTCTTTTGTATAATATTATTTGGCTTTATCACTTTATATCTTTATAGTGTACTTTTTCGAGTCATTTTCTATTTAACTCATCTTACTAAAATTTTCAGATAAGTAGGTCACTTTCATTCTCAGCGTGCGAAATGTTTATGCGTGCAAACGTGGCCACTTGAACGACTTACACTCAGTTGCAGAAAGCTCACCATTAACACTTCATTACATAAAGCAGCATTATCGCTAATGAATTCATTACTTTAATGAAGTTGCACAAACAAATTTTAGATAGCATTAGACATTTTTAATGCCACTTTAGTTAAAGAAGACTTTAAACAATATTGCCAGGAACAAATTACCATGTTGAACGAAAAGAGTGAACATTTACGTTCTTTTATTATCCGTACGTACAAGTACACCACAATTTTAGCATAAAATAAAGTAAATGTAGTTGATTTATGTGTATTCAGTGTACTCTGTGGGTTAATCTAGTTTAAATAATCTGGTTTAAGGGGGATGCGCTAAGGTAGCCCGCGAAATTCAAATTTACTAACGTTTTTTGCAAATTTTATACTTCTGATTCATATTCTAATGATTATAATTCTGTAAAGCCATATTGGTTATGGCCGCGAATCATAATTAGATCAACATACAACGTGTTACTGACCTGCAAATTGCAAAAAACGTAATAAAATTTGAATTTCGCGGGCTACCTTAGCGCATCCCCCTAAAATTTAATAATTTTAACATGTGTGCAGTCTAGAGCTCCTGCCACACGTGGAAATCCATCTATTTCATAAAAACCTTCTGCAACTCTACGTAGTTCCGTCCGGTCTGGCATTTTAATATAGAGGTGGCTTAATTTTGCTAGTTCACGGGATACTTTTTGTATAAACAAACTGACAAACAACCCGACCCAACCTGTTTCCGACAAACTGTTGATTTATTTATGTTTATTAAATCACCCAATACTTGCTGGAAAGATCCAGTGGCGAAAAATCTCAAACATATTAAAAGCTGTGTCAGGCCATTAATGGATTTATTTCTTTGCGTCACTGGTTCTAAATCTTGATCAAGTAGGTTACAAATTTGAAGAACTGCCTCCTTGGAAATTCTATACTTTACATGAAACTCTTCTCCATTATGTTTTAAAAATAAATTCACTCGGTCTGGGATTCGACGGCGAGGTAAATCTACTAAATAAGAATCAGATAATGACGAAAGACTGGTTAAAGACATCGTTCAATTACAGAAATGCATTCAAGTACCGTAGAAAACACTAATGTTGCTCTTAATGGATGCTTTTCGGCCCATTAAAATTAAAAAATCTGTAATGTCAAACTTAAAGTTCACCACCTGCTAATGGGCGCTAATGAAGTTACGTGCAACGTAAAAGTGTTTAAAATGGCCGGTTTCATTAGGTTTGACATTTCATTAGTTAAATTTAATGGAGCATTAAAATTAAATAAAAAATGGTTTCGTGCAATGATTTAATGCTACATTAGTGTTTAATGTAGTCTTTAAAATTTAAAGATCGTTTCTGCAACTGAGTGTTATTTTTGTTCCTGATCCTTTATCTAGTGCTATTATTGGTCGAAGATATTACCAGAACAATTTCAATTGGTAAAAACGTTTGAAACTTGGCAACGGAAGATACATTCAACGTATTTGACATACCATTGTAAACTCAAATAAAAATCTATGGCAGATTTTAAAGACTCAAACATATTAAGACAATCCAATATTAATCTGGAGTTCGTGCAGCCTCAAGAGGATTTTGCCGAAACGCTCATAAGGCTAGAATTTAGATGAGGCTTCATACAGCCGGACAGAAGACCAATATATTCCAAGAAGTTTCCGGAACGTAAAAGCCAAACCAGTTAGAATGTATACTACTATTAGATACCGGATGACCATCCAAATAAAATAGAAGTACCTCGACACAATATACGCTCCGTGCAGGTCTAGTAATGAGGCTATTTACAAGCATGATGTCACATAGTTTAAGACAACACAGAGGCTAGCCAACCGCGGCGTACGCGGCTGCGCGCGCGCGGTCACCTGAACAAACACGGAGCAGCACACCCTGATAACTGTCAAGGACAAGCTCAATATTATTACCGAGTACTAGTGTTTTTTGCACATTTTGCGTACATAAATGCGCGCGAATGAAACACGATCCTTTGACAAACGTGGTGGTAATAAAATGTGTTGGCCGGACTGATATTATGTAACACCTTGCATCTAAACATGCAGAAGCTACAATGACAACACAACAAAACTATACAACCTTACTGAAACCTTAACACAAGCCGTACGTTTGATGTAGCTATACGTTCACTTACAACGACGAACAGTAAACGACTACGATTTACGCATTATTATTTATAATTATTTCTAATTTTTAACCGTGGCCCTAAACAAAAATACAAAACCAAAGACACCGACTTCCGAAATTAAATTAAATATAATATTTAAATGTGGGTGTACACAGGGTACACCCCTGCCCAACCCTTCGAGGAAACAAGGCGTGATGTTATGTTATGTGCTTCCGAAGTTAAAGTTATTTTTCACTTTTTGTGTTTTTGTTGGAAGTCGGTTGTTTTTTTTGTAAAAAAGTTTTTATCCCATTTTATCGTTTGCGTCAATAGGATGTCACTTGTCTAGGGACCCGTTTGTGTCAGTTGGCAAAATATGTATATATCACTACTAACTATATCTGTAAATTATCAAATCAAATTGTAAAATATAAAATATCTTTGTAGTAAAATAAGATCAAAGTTTGGTTAAATAATAAATAATAATAAATGATTATTACAATATTTTATTTATCTTGATTTTAAATTCTTTATAAATATTACTTACTAAAACGAAATAGAAAAATACTATAACTTAAAAAAATATAATGCATGACCAAAAGCACATTTCGTGGCTATTAGCCACGAAATGTGCTTTTAGTCGCTATGCTATGCTATGCCGTGCGTATTATAATAAAATGTTTATGCAAAATAGAATAACCAACTTGGGCCTATCACGGATTTGAACGCACATGTCTTTTGGGGTGGTAACCACTTAATGGAGCTGTGTGTACATGTAAATTTTTCTTTAAATTATTCGAAGCGGACCTTTCGGTTATCGAAGTTACGACGGGTATAAAACTGCTAAAAGTAAGAAAAATGCCGTGGTGTCATGGTGTGAGCGAACAGCCCACGCTTAGTCTATTACAAAAAAAAAATAGGATTGTGAAGGTACCTAACCTTCACAATCATATTTTTTTTTTGTAAACTAGGAGACTAGTTTGTATTAAAGAATAAAGTTTATTATAATATAATACATAAAAAGATCGCAACCATTCGTTTTCGGAAATAATCTTTTAAACGGGACGGAGAGAGTGTTGAACTTTGTAGGCGAAGATACGAAATACACGCGGACGCAGTCGCGGGCGAAGTGCTAGTTTGTTATAAGTTGCATGACATAATCGAAAACTTCATATGAGTACAAAATAAAATAATCTGTTAATTATTCGCAAATAGCAAGACGTAGAGGTAGCATTTGTTTATTGTTTGATGTAGCTCCGAGTGTCAGCACCCGCCTGCTCCCACAACTGTTCACTCGACTGCGCCGTTTGCTCGCCGAGATCGACGAGCATTTCGCCGAATGTGATTTGTAGATGGTAGTAAATCATACGTTTCTTATGTGGGACTGTTTCTACTTTGTTTTATCGGATAAGAGCCTGCACCGATGGATTATCTACGAGGTTAGTGTGTGGTTATATTGTTGAAGGATTTACTTACAAAGAAAGACATTAAAGTGTGACTGAAGCTTTGACCGTGTGCTGTGGATGGCGCGCCTTGTTGAGCTTGTTAGTAATAATAAATAGCAGAATTAATCCGATACATCCTTTCTAAATCACGATTCTATCCATCACAAAAGAAACAAACTTAGCCGGTATCTTTCCATGGAATGTGTTTGGAGCTCAACATCCAAAATATTCCTAGAAAATAGAACATAACTCTCACCCATATCCACCATCAGATCCTCGTAAAGAACAGACGAGCCCTAGCAGCACATATTACAATATTGCAACGTCGCGGTACAGTCGGCCCCGCGACACGCCGGCTACTGGGCACATCGCGAGGCGCTCGATACACCCGTTGTGCGGGTTATCGCCGCTTGATAGCGAATTATTATCAAAACATAATACATTCACTCAATAACACTTGTTTACCATGCATAACGTTTTAGTTTTGACTACCTGGACTAAATATTATAGGAGGAAGACCAAAGAAACGACGGATGGACTGTGTGAAATGATATAGCTAGAAAGCAAAAGACAAACAGAGATGTAAAGAAAAGAAGAGTTGTTGCACCCGCCTCGCCCCCAATACGTTGGGATAACTAAGGGGAGGAGGATGATGGTGATACCTGGACCTACTTATATCTGAGGCTTGATCTAAGACGCTCCTCGCCACGATAGGCCTATTTAACGAATGGGCTGAAGAGAAATAAGTAATCAAATTTATTAAATAATAATCCAGCAGTGGACTGCGATAGTCGGTGTTGATTAATTGAATAAATAATAATATAGATAAACGATACATAACGATTTGCTACAAGTTTCCGACTATCAGCTTATAACGTTTGGTGCACATTATTGTATTCATTACTTATTACTTTTACTGGATTAACTTTCCAAGGTTTGGTTGGTCCGGCTGCATGTGGCTACAAACACAGCCCGTCACGTTGAATGGGATAGGCCCGCCACTTATTATATGGAACTTAAACATAATTGAAGAAGTGTGGGTGTACTGAACACCTCTGCCTAGATCGTCGGGGAATACAGGCGTGAATCGTGATATTATCCGGCTTTCTGACACTTTTCTAGTACAAGGTGTGTATTCTAAAGGTAGCTCCGGCATTAACCATTCTTTGGAAGACTGTATTGAATTCTTAGTCTGTGGTACCACCATGTTCCTAGTGTCTCTATGTACTAGATTTAGGTGTAAAAGAGAACAAACAACTGGTTTTTAAGTGCCGTAACTGGTTTTACCTAGGTTGAACCGGTTAGACAAACTAAGACCTAGATCTAATCGTCTGAGACATGTAATGCCTAGGTGTAGTACTAGCTTGTGGGATTCATGTAGTTTTACAAACACTGATGGGTAAGCTTACAAAAAACGTTGACTTTGGATTAAGAAATTATGTGCTGTAAAATGTTAAATCTGTTTTCCTTGAAACTGAAGATGGAAATCAATAAAAGAATAAAGGAAAATACCAAGCCACTTCCAGAGCCTACGTTTTTTATAGCTGGGTAAAAACTACGAGTTATTGCCAAACAATATGCTTGGGGCTAACAACACTAATCTACAAATTTAATGATTTCATCGCAATCTTATTTTAGCCATCTAAAAGCAATTAGCAAATGAACACACGGAACACAGACTCCACACGAAGTAAGCGAGAGCACATTTCTTAAGATATGACTCAAATTGGCGAATCGTTTGACCTTCCAGCGTTCAAGATCAAGTGTCGATAAAAGTCAAAGGCAAGGCGTGTGTGATGATAACGGCTATCACAATGCTGATGTGAGGGCCAGATAACGAGCTATCACTATCAATCAAGTTCTGAATAAGTTACGTCGTTGATGACCATAAGATTTGAAGCCAGTTAATTAACTCTTTGATACTGATATTGGTGATGAGGACGGGCTCAATACGACGTAAATTGTCAGAAAAAGGATGAACAAAATTAACTGTCCTGAATGCAACAACTCATAAAAAAATCAAGAGAAAAAAAAATGGTGATCTAACTCAGCTTAAGTAAGACAATCTAAGAATAACCATACAAATACTCTAAGCAATCCTTGTTAAATCAAGTCCAATAAATGACTAAAAAATGTAAATAAAAGTGGACATAGTATTTATATGCGACTGCAAGTAATTGTGTAGTTTTATGGCGCTAATCCTGCGAGCCAACAGCTTCATCTTGGCCACTGTGTAAACAACAAGCTGGGTTTAGTCAGTAACACGTGGTCGAGGGATGGGCCAGCATTACGAGTACTAGCAGCTATTGGTGATGTCCTTGTCAGAACTGCATCGAGACGTACTGAGTACAATGTACACTAGTCATGTCATACATCAGTCAACAGCAAGTTCAAATAAATGGAGTCAATTCACTCGGTTTAAAAGTAAAACTGGGTGTTCCTCAAGGCTCGATATTGGGCCGTTTCTTCTTTGGGATCACGCTCGACTCAAGGCTGCTATGGGGTCCTCATTTAATATCTCTTGCAGGACGGCTAAGTTCAGCAGCATATGCTGTGAGAAAAATCCGTCAATTCACTAATGTCGATACTACGTGGCTAGTATATTTCAGTTACTTTCATAGTATCATGTCTGAAGGCTTCTTCATACTGGCGCGATTTTTCGCGCAACGCGACACCGGTAGAACAAAAATTCAAGAAAATTGTTCTACCGGTGTCGCGTCGCGCGACAAGTCGCGCCAGTATGTAGAAGCCTTTACGGTATCTTACTATGGGGATGGGCTGCAGATATCGAGTCATTTTTATTCTGCAGAAAAGAGCCATCAAAGCAATATATGGCCTCCGCATGGGCGATACTCTAAAGGAACTGTTTAAAGATATTAACACAATGACGGTACCTTGTCAATATAATATCTATGAAAACATCATGTACGTAAGGAAATCTCTAAATATTTTCAGTAAAAGAGGTAAAAAACACAATTATAGGATTGGTTGAGGAACAAATCCGAACAATGCGAGGCCTCAGTTATGAAAACCAGTCAACTTAATGTTTGGTGGCTTTTGATCGAGCATTTATTTATTTATTTAATACTATAAGAGTTTAAGCACACAAATGTACAGAGGCGGACTTAATGCCATGGGCATTTTCTACCAGTCAACTTTTGGGGTGAAGCAGAGACAAATAGTGGTATGTGTAATACAGAAAATCAAATCAATACATAGTTATTTAAATATAAAGATATTCATATATACCTATTAAAAACTATAAATATAATATTAAACACCTAATTATACCTAAACATAAGCACAAATAAATACACATAAATATACTAAAACAAATAAGACAAACAATGGGAACACATTACCGATGTGATGATACTGCCAGCTTCAGCATTGTGGTTGAGACTTCAAAGACAAATAAAAGTTGGGAATTAAAGTGGCGTTTTTTGATATAAATTGAGCGTTTCCACTAGGAAAAGACAAGAGAAAGGTGTAGCAATGTAAAAATGTATGAAAAATAATAATAGCCCAATCATGGTGCAGGTCCCTCAGGTTAGAAAACGGACACCATACAGAGGCTTTTGCCAGAGAAGAGCACCGCCTCTTGTCTAAAGGTCGGTATGAAAAACTGAGGAATGATATCGAGACACTGCAATGGGCAACATCATAACTACTAAGCTTTAAGGGTGCTATCACATAAAAAAACGTTTTTCGTCAATTTCTTATCTAATTGTGAGAAAGCGTGAAATAATCGAAACATTAAGTCTGTGTAACTATAAAAGTACAGTTTTCGTAGTGATAAACCACTCGTGTCAGTCTCAGCACCCGTTAATAGTTTCATAACATTTGCGCTCTGGAAATATAGCTTATTTCGTCGTTATTTCTCCGTTATTTTACGTTTAAATCTGACAATTTTTTTCAAGCAAGGTGACATAGTCAACTTAGTTATTATATAGTTTTTGTTTGAATTTGGATAGTATATATAGATAGATCGTAGATAAAAAATAAAGTTTCAGACGAAAAATTATCAATAACTCTCTGTTTTACAGAATTATTTTTGTTGTGTTACTGTATGAAATATAATAAATTGATTAAAGCGCTCCCAAGTATAAGATACAGTAGTACCATGGACATTTAAAAAAAAATTTAAATTATGTTTTCTTCGGTGGAACAAAGCATCAAAAGATACCCAAAAGTAAAATTTTATGAAACATCCTTTGCAGAGACAAGGTTTTTACTGATATATGTAAACAAATTGAAATATTTGTTTAAAACACTCCCAAGAGAAATAATTAAACTTGCTCGGGCATATTTAATTTGTTATTTTTTGGGTATAACTTAACCATAATCACAGATCAAAACTCGAGTAAAACGCTCAAATTCAAGAAAAATTGTGATAGCCCTCTTAAAAGCAGCATTTTGCTGGCACAAGTAATTCGCAAAACATGGTCATAATAAAATATCCTGGACGACGAGCCGCCGCCGCCGCTGGAGCCGCTATTGTTAAATTATTTAGTAAACTAACGGTTCTCGCCCATCAGCAATATGTGTTAGGGCACTTGACCAGGACACACTTGATAGCACAGCTAACAATGTTGACACAGCACTTTGAGCTCTTATCAGCCGCGTGGAAAAATTTAATAAACCGCGCAGATACGAGCATCGCACGTGTGCGTGCCTCAAATGTAATTATGTTATTAGTTGTGTGCTGAGTGCGTTCTCTTACTGTACTACAGTAGGAGGTAAGCAGAATGTCTACTTTGCACAGCGTATAGAAACGGCACAAAGCAACAACCAACCTAGGTCATACAGTATTTATTTAATGTCGGAATCGATCATGTGACCTGAAGACGAAGCCAGTTGAAATTTGGTAGGGCATATGAATTTCTGACAACCCAAACACGCACGTTTAACGTAAATAAATGAATTTTGAACATGGGAGTCACTTTTGGGGAGCAAACTAGAATTAAAAAAAAAGTTGTCAAACTGTACCGTGTTATACAAACACCAATATATGAAAGGGCGGCTTGTTGCATGGATTGCAGATATATATAATTTCATAATTTTTAAATAAATGCTTTTAAAGTTATTTAAGAAAATAGATGAAAGTTGATCATTGTCCGGGCTCCTTATCTCCGAAACTACTGAGACAAAAATGATGAAAAAAAATACAGAAAATAGTTCTTTATTTATATATAACAGGAAAACCTATAAGAAGTCTATGGTCTTAAAATAACATGGTATATCTCTCAATATTGTGCGTACAAACTTACATTTGCAGTTGGAATGTATGAGATAATGTGTTTTTCAACTACAATGTTAAGTTTGTTCTTGAGTAAATTAATTCCAACTACGTAACCCTTCATTGTGCGTGGTCCAACACGCACTTGGCCGGTTTTTGTTTATCCCAAACCAGCAACAAAAATTATATTCTTAGTGGAATGGGGGAAGCCTGACGAGTGGTATATATACAGGCTAAATAATAAAAAAAACGAGCGCAGAAACTTCTAGTGATAGATTATGTGGGCCTCATACATTAGTCAGTTATTCATGATTTTTTTATCATATAGATCAATTATCATGATATTAATAGGTACCTACATGAACTGAAAACTTTGTAACTACATAAGAGCCTGATGATGAAGAGAGATGGATGCGTAGTTCATACAAACTTAATACCAAAATAATTTGTAAATGAAACATATTCTTAAGGTAGTGTGACTTTATTCCGATTGGAATACAGAATACCTAGGTTCCCAAATATATATTTTGAATGGACACTGATTTACGCCCCTTAACCCTTTTTACGAAAATTACGCGGGCGTGTATATAATTTGGCACAGTTAAAGTTTTTAAGGAGGCGGAGTGCAGAAAGCTAATATTTTTGTATAATATGAGTATGCATTAGAAATAAATAATATTAATAAAAAAAACATTACATACACTACCATGCGTTTGACACACACATAGTGGCCTCAGCCTCATGGCTTGAAAATAAATAGGTGACAGAAGTGACAGCTTGAGTATGCAATAAGTATGTACTTTTCAATAGCATGGAATTCCTAAGATAGATTGTAAGTAGAGGGGGTTGAATTTCGACCAGTGGGCCAGTTACTGTCAATACGTGAGTTTAACAGAAGTGGATCTTCTGAATTTTTTGTGGTTGTGACGATGAAGTTGGAGGAGTGGAGTGGAGTTTCTTGCCCATTCGTCTCCATACGAAACTACCTTTTGGAAGAGGCGACTAGAATTCTATTTTTCTGTAAATATTGACGTTCAAAAGTGCCTTTTATGTGCCTATTTGAAATAAATCATTTGACTTTGACTTTGAAGAGTCGCAGACTGCCGGCCTCGCAGTAAATAAATATTGCCTTCAATCCTGACGACGTAATTGGGGACTCGTTGCGAAACTAGCTCCTGTTACAGCGGTCCTGTACACAGCTAGCTACTTAGCATTTAGCATCAACGATTGAAGAAGTTGGATTTGGCAGAAAAGTTTAGATAGGGCGTTGGAAACCCGATCTAAGCAATCACAGTGAAAAGATTTTAAAAGGATTTAATATTGTCATGAGGCAGCAAAATTAAGAAAAGGGATAAGAAATCCAAGATCAGCAGATGCCAAGCTTGATACAGGTGATAAGTAATTTAATATCATTACACAGATTTCTAATTGAATCATCCATATATCACACACTATCAGTAGGAATCGGTTTCAATTTGACAGTTCAACAACATTCATTGCGTTATTAACGTTGTTGAGCAGACAATGTTTTCCGACTTATGAAGCAATGGATTAGCAATATACTTTAAAATCATTCCGATTCCGATTCAAACTGTGTTACGCAATTAGGGTGCTGAACTGACAGTGTTCTCCACTCTTTCCTGGAGTGCTGAAGTGAAACGCTGCCGTCACCCGCATTCATTTGTTTTTACATGCTTACAATATCAGTCTCTAGACCGAAACCTAATCGTATAGACCAAAAGCACATTCAATAAAGTAGGATCGAAAGCCTACAAGCATCGAACCACGTGCCTAAACTCGAGCACAGTTCTTGAGCACCAGCATGTCGGACAGATAATGTAAACAGACAATATTATGTCAAAGACGACACCGGTACCCACGATCACTGATTTGATTCACACGTTGCTGGCGCTATCTTACCACAAACAAGTTTTATCTGCCAGATAAGATAGCCGATGGATAATGGCTAGGTGGTCCGACGACAATCGGTAACACTAAATTGATTTACACCTTTTGTAGACGCCGTCACAAGTTTACGTTCTGCACTGCTGCTAGAGTTCAAGTTATGAGCAATTGAGCATTAACCCCAGACCACCATGATCTAACCCCTAGAGAGTAACTACAGTAATACCTGAGTAAAGCCTAAGCAAGAAGAGATAAACACAAGTAATTATAGTAAACAATACTAATTAATACCTCCGATAACACAGCTAAGATATCATAGATATCATTAAATGTAATCATGTGTCAGGCTGCATATTTACATTGAACGTGGAAACGGATGCAGCCATAAAGATAGCTAGTGAAACCATTAGTTGAACACTAACAATAAGAGCCAGTGACAGGAATTAATTTTATTTCAAACATTTAGCGTATTTTGCCGAGTTGCATGACCGTGGCAACTATTACGAAATTGCAAATAAAGTAACACACATCCAACCTGTAGTACGGGACAGAAAGAATACAATTTTGGTGGTGGACATTAGAAAATGATCATCAATAATTTGGAAATGAACAAAGCGTGATGGTGTTAGATATAATCGGTTAGGTTGAGGCCAAAAACAATGGTCACTACGATCTACCCACAAAGACTCGGGAGGTAAAACCTGGATCGAAAAGCACTGATCGGGCAGATTCAAATTGCTAATGAGTTAGCTAGACGAAAGCGATGATGAAATATCAAAAGGTTTAACATAACACGACCTGCGTCTGCTATAGTTTATTGACGATACCATTTATTGAACATACCCTAAATTATCCACTTTTGTTTGTCCAAAACATCACAGAGTACACGTTATCAACAAACCTGCGACCAGCTCGCTAACCGGATGATAATCACTCGTGTATTTAATAGCGTTTTAATAGCGTTAGACTTTGGCACATTCAATTATGATGGAATTCCTAACATCTGCACATATTAGACCAGTTTTATTTTTTTTTATTTTTTTGGGTGGGAAATTATCAAATAACTTCTCCCGCTCTGGGCGGAGCGGGAGGGCGTGTCAGACTTTTACTGACTAAAACCCACCCGTATTCCTTCATTTGCCTGTGTGCCAGGGCCACGATATCCCTTTCGGACAAACGCGCAACCCTGGCAGGCATTGGCCCTAACGGACCCCGTCAGTTGCTGCTGACAACTCTTTGAGGCGCGCGTGGAATACAACGCGCCGTCGACCCGGGCCTGGTCCTTATCGGACGGTGAACTACCCATCGCTCACCGTCCGCAAGCCCGCGCCTACGGTGGCCGGAAATCGGCTTGCGACGCCCGGGGCGTCTCCTGCGGCGACTAGGGGCGCGAGGGCGCGAACCTTGCCTCTCCCTCACGCGTTCCGCCTCCTCCTTCGCAAGCATTACTGCTTCGCAGAAGGAGGTGACGGCCTCCCATGCACTCTCGCTCCGAACCATGGCCCGAACCAGGGCCGGACGCGAGAGATCGCCGCCGCCGATCGCCTCCGTGAGGACACGGCGGTGCTCCACCCAAGCTGGGCAGACCTCCACCATATGCTCCACCGTGTCCTCCGGGCGATCCACACAGTGGTGACACCCGGGCGTTTCCTCCCGCTTTATCCTGAACAGGAACCTCCCGAAACAACCATGTCCGGTGAGGACCTGCGTCAGGCGGAAGGTGAGGACGCCGTGGCGCCTCTCTAGCCACTCCTCAAAGAGGGGACTTATCGCCACAATTGTGGCGTGCCCAGCGCTGGGTTGCGACAATCGCACTCTCCATGCCGCCATGAGATCCCGCCGGAGCTCTGTCCGCTGTGCCGTGATTTCTCGCGGCAGCGGAGTTTCACCCCGGCGTTTCGCCTCCTCGCACCACTCCCAGATGTGCGCGAGGACTTTTGCCTCCAGATCCCATGGCGGTAGTCCGGCAAGGAGGCCATTAGACCAGTGCCAAAGCGCTTTTGAGAGTCCGAAAATCAGAAAAATTCATAGCAGTATAGGGATGGCGGGAACATTTTGGATAAATTTTTACATAAACGGGGAAAAAACGGGGAAAAATCGATTGGACCGCAGCAGATGACCGGAAGGGGGGTGGGGGGGGTGAAATGTGTGGTTTTGAGGGGTGATACGCGGTTTTTCACGATTTCTGGGAAAGTAGACAAAAGTTAAATGTAAAAGATGCAGGAACTTAAAAAATCTACAACTTTTATCCGATTTTTTTTTTGACATAACCGATAAAACCGGTTTTTTCAATTTTTATTTTTATCATTCACAAAAATTATTCGATTTTGATGAAATTTGGTGAAAATGTAAATTTTTATGTTTTAAATAAGCTGCAATTTTTTTCAAGTCTAAACAAATTTTTTCAGCAGTCCGAACTTGAAACTGTTACATTAAGTTCCTATACCTATACAATATTATATAACATTAAATTTCAAGCTTTCCATGACTTTCAGAACTTCAGTACAAAGAAAGTACATGAATAAGTAAGTTTAGGAAAATATTTGATATTCAAAAATATATTTTTTTGGATTTTTATCGATGTTTTTCCATTGTAACCACATAACTTTTTTACATCTTAAAGTAGAGGTCTCAGCGAACAAAAATCCGTTCTGAAAATTTAAAAAATCAATCTTTTGTACGTAAAATTTTTTGATTGACAATCTACCCTTTTGTCAATCAAATTCGTAGAAAAAAAAAACTAAAATAATTTAATGGCTTGAAAAAAATTGCAGCTTATTTAAGACAAAAATGTATGATCAAAATCGGATAATTTTTGTGAATGATAAAAATAAAAAAACCGCCCTTTAGAGATTTTCTCCATTTTTGTAAGGTTATGTCAATAAATTGTTCGAATAAAAGTTGATTTTTAAGTTCCTACAACTCGATAGGTCTACTTTTCCCAGAAATCGTGAAACCTCGTGTCACCCCTCAAAAGACACGTTTTCACCCCCCCACACCCTTTCGGTCATCTGCTGCGGTCCAATCGATTTTTCCCCGTTTATGTATAATTTATCCAAAATTTTCCCGCCATCCCTATACTGCTAAGAAATTTTTTTTCCTCAACAATTATCGGCACTGGTCTAATATAGTATAGCCAAGTACATGTTACGTAACGTGTGAATTCATTAATCACCATTTCGACCAGTATGTGTGTCGGGTTGCCTCCTTCCCTCAAATAAGGCAAGGAGGGTGATGGCTGATCTTTGCGTTATGCTCGTGAACGGGTGCTGCTTGTGGTGACTGGTCTTGCTGACCATGGTTTTGTTATTGTTATTAATAATTAACTGTTTTTTATTTTACTTTGATGGTGCTAGTTTATCATTTGTGACGTCGAGTTATAGCTATATACCTATAGCTTTTTTTAAGCGGGCACGCCCATTATTCCTGGAGGCTTTTATTTACGTTATTTCTGCTTGAGTATAGTTTTCGACGATTATTATATAATATATTTGTATAATGGTGTGCTAGCTAACATAAGGCAAATAATTTAATTTAATGTTTTGTGTTGCATAATGCAAATTATTTTACATTTTACTGTATAGATTCAAGTTTTATATGCGAACAGACAGCTGTGCTGTTGGGGAGTTGGTTGCACCCCTTCTTCTTAAAAGCTAAAGCACTAGGAAGTCGTGAAGGGAGGGCGTTTTTGGGGGACTGTCTCATGTAATTTTTGACGTTGGAAAAGTGCTGATACTCAGCCTAGTTTGAATAAACCTACCTAGGGGACCTATTTATCGGGGAAAGGCTATTACAGTACTCGTATCAATGAATTCCTAGATGACATAAATAAGACATTGTAACTTAAGTTTGATTTTACAACTTTGACATTTATTATTATTAGATCTATTATTATATTACTTGAATTATTTGACCGTTATTGTTTTTATCGACTTTTCTAATGTATTTAACGAATTTTATTTTAATTGCAATGTACAATGTAGTAAATGTTTAATGTTATTTTTTAATTTTTCAACACAATGTACTTATATTGTTATGAAATAAATTACTTACTCGTATGACTTATGACTTAAATTACTTTTGATTTTGTAATACCGCCTGGCAGTTGAACGTGGGCTATTTAAATTATCTGAAGATCCTTTAATTAAGAAGCATTGCAGGGAATTATGTAGAAGGAATGGAGGGCCTATGTACTTGAACACTAAAAGGACGCAGGTCTTCTGGTTCGGAAAACACCGAATCCTTTCGCACAGAGGGGCAGGCCTATATCCGGCAGTGGACTGTGAATGGCAATAATAAAAAATAATAAATGATCTTGTGATGTCTAAACTTTGACATCAAATTGTGTGCCCAAATCTACGCCAGAAGGAAAAACATATAGGCCTACATTTCGTACTCTTCGGATCGAGACAGAGAACTAAAAGCCAATAAAAAAGCCGAAAGGCTGTTTATAAAATTAGCTCAGGAATCAGAGAAAATATTAAGGAGGCCTTTGCACTGATAATTAATCAGACGGCACAGGATGTAAAGTCAGTAAAAGACTGTACCAAGCCACTCCCTGGGAAAGAAGGCGAAAAATATATTTCACTATGTCAAAACTAGATAAATATTAAAGCAAATTATAACCTTCCTGCTTTCTAACGTACCGGGAGGTTCAATATCCAAAATCAAATCAAAATCAAAAATATTTTTATTTCACATGGGCACTTATGAAACGTCAGAAGCTAGGTGCACGGTTCCAATTGGTCGTTTCCTATGAAGAAGAGCCGGCAAGAAACTCCACGGTCACTCCTTAAAAAAAATAAAATTGGCTTTTATAATGTTTTCAAATTACAGTGTTAATAGGTATGAGAGGACAGCGTAGGCCCATCAAAAGTACCAGGTACTTAACAAAATAGAAAATGGTCTACAGATCTACAATCTAATTAATAAGCCTACAACGTCCTCACATTGACAAAAAAAAACAATACAAAATATGATTAAAATAATAAAAGTTAGAACCTTGTTGAAATTTAAATTGCAGGTATAATAATATCAAATAAGAAAAACATTATGTCAGTAAAGTTTGTAAAAAAAAAGATAAAATTAAATTAAAAAATAACTTCGTAATTTGGGAGCTGTTAATAGACATTTACATAGTTTTGCCGTTAATGAGGTACCAGGGAAGCCACATGTACAGAAGGAATTAATGCCAAACTTCCTTGTTTTCAACGTAGTCCTTAATCTTATAATATGTTTTTTTGATAAGGGCACGTTTAATGTGCGTTTTGAATTTTCCATCACTAAGTTCTGTAACCGATTTTGGCAACTTGTTATAAAAGCGGATACTGTTTACAAGAAATGACCTTCTTGTTTTAGTTAATCTAAATTTGGGGAACACAATTTCATGTTTACTACGTGTATTTATATTATGGAAATCACTTCTTATTTTGAAAAGTCTTAAGTTATTGCGAACATATAAAATACTTTCTAAGATATAAAGAGAAGGCAGAGTTAGTACATCAATTTCTTTGAATTTGTTTCTAAGGGACTCACGAGGACCCATTCCATAGATCGCGCGGATTGCCCTCTTTTGTAAAATGAAAATTGAATCTACGTCGGCTGCCGATCCCTACAGCAGAACGCCATAAGACATAATACTGTGGAAGTAAGCAAAGTACACTAACCTAGCTGTGGCTATATCTGTCAACTGCCTTATTTTTCTTACTGCATATGCAGCTGAACTTAATCTACCTGAAAGAGCTCTAATGTGGGCACCCCACTGCAATTTGGAATCTAGAGTAATTCCTAGAAATACAGTTTCCGTAATAGCATCTAGCTTCTTACCATCAAGTTTTAAATTAAGACCTACTTGGGGTACATTTGGTAATGAGAATTTCAGACATTTTGTTTTGTTCGCATTAAGTAAGAGATTATTAGCTGCGAACCATTTCGAAAGAACAGCCAGACTATCGTTTACGTGTAAGACATCCGTATCTTTTCTATCTATTTAAAAAATAAGAGAAGTGTCATCAGCGAATAGAATTATATCCGATAAGTTAGCCATCATGTAAGGAAGATCATTTATATAAACTAGAAATAAGAAAGGGCCAAGAATTGAACCTTGAGGCACGCCCATCCTTACTAGATATCCCGATGACGTCACCCCGTTAACGTTTACTTTTTGCTGCCTGTTTGGTAGATAAGAAAGAACAAGATCAGCAGCTTGTCCACGAATTCCGTAGTGGTGTAATTTACAGATCAGTGTATTGTGGTCAACGCAGTCAAACGGTTTTGAGAGGTCACAGAAAATGCCAATGGCATCCTGGGATTTCTCCCAGGATTCCAAAATGTGACTGATGAGTTTTACTCCTGCGTCAGTCGTCGACCTACCTTTCGTGAAACCAAACTGATTACTTTGTAAAATCCGACAACATCTGGTCTAGCATGATTTTTTCATATATTTTACTCAATGCTGGTAGCACAGATATAGGTCTATAATTAGAGGGATCACTCTTACTTCCCGATTTGAAAATTGGTACTACTTTACTATGTTTCATTAAATTAGGAAACATACCGCTGTCTAAACATTGATTAAATATGTCTGTTAGAACAGGGGCTATTGTGTCAATAATATCTCCAAGAACCTTACCGGAAATCCCCCATAAGTCTTCAGTGTTCTTTATGTTAAGACTTTTGAATGCTTTTTTAATTGTAACAATAGAAATAGGCTTGAATTCAAAACTTGAAATGTCCTTAGCGAAGTTTTCTTTGAGAAGTGATTCAGCTAATAAAGATGATGAAGAAAGAGGTTTCGTTCTATTGGGATGTTGGTAAAGAAATTTTCTAGTGTCTCAGCAACTTTTAACTTATCTGAAATGGTTTCATTATGAATTCTTAAGGGCAATTTGCTGTTTTGTGTTTCCAGTTTCTTTGTTAATTACCTGCCACACAGCTTTTATTTTTTTATTAGAAATACTAATTTTGTTACTAATTAATTTAGATTTAGCTTGAGCACAGACTCTTTTGAATATCTTAGAATAGTTTCTTACATAATTATGAAGGGCTTGATCAGATGTCAATGATTTTTCGTAGTACAAGTTATATAAAATATCTCTGCTTTTTCTAATGCCAGCAGTGGCCCATTCATTAAATTTTGGTTTAGAATTGATGGTAACTTTTTTTACAGGACACGCTTTATTAAACTCTTGGCATACTGTAGAAAACAATGTACCATAGTTTAAATTAGGGTCTTGCGCATCAAAACTAGCTGTTGAAAGATCGCTAAGGACATTATTATTAAACATTTTCAATTTATTTTTAGTGAGAGGTCTCAATTCAATGGTTTTATCAGTATGTAACTTTTTTCCTAAGTCAAATGATACAAGTTGACCTCATACAGGTCAACTTGTATCTCTGCTTGTATGTCTGACCTGACGCCACTAATTAAGGATGAGTCTTTTATTTTACAATTAGTAAATACATTATCCATGCATGAAGCCGAGGTTGCTGTTATTCTAGTCGCTTCATTAAATATACATTTTAAATTGAATGATTTAAACAATGATACAAGCTTACATTTTTCTGGTGTATTAACTAATAGATCAATATTTAGGTCACCACAAACAAAAACGAATTTATTATCTTTAAAAAGCTTGCTTAGTATTTCTACCATAATTACTAAAAATGACGACAAGTTCGACGCTGGTGGTCTATAAACACTTAAGAAAGTATAGCCTTCAACCTCTGCACATGCTACCTCACATAAGCGATCAACAGAGCAAGCAGTGATATCCTTCCTTTCCTTATGTTTGAAACAACTATTACATAATATCAAGGTACCACCCCCTATTGAGGACCTGTTGTACGCACAGGCAACTGAAAAATTATTTACATTAAACAACATTCTATCCGGTCTTAACCAAGTTTCACAAAAACATAAGATATCCATATGATATTTATCTATTAACAATTTCACGTCTAGGATTTTGCCAGAGAAGCGATTTATATTTTGGTGATATAGTAAAATATTCTTATTATGCTTCTCTTTTGTCGAGTCTAAAAGTTTAAAGAATCTATTACAGGATTATTAGAAATACTAGATAATACTGTTTCGTCACTTAACCTAGTCTCAGTTAAATTATCAATAACTGCGTGTATATTGTAAGCTAACAGAGTAGCCAATACATGTTGACTTTTCTTGGGAAGAAACATATGTTCCCGAATTAAAACAAAATCTCTAACAAAATTGTTAGTATCAAAATACAATAAACGGTCACTATGACGACATGTCAATAATCCAGAGCAGTAACGTACCGGGAGGTTCAATATCCAGAGCAGTAACGTAATTCACCTATATGACAAGTGCTGTTAAATAATAATGCCATGATGCTAATCAATACTTTAGATTTTCGTCGAAATTCGCTCAAAATGATTGCTATATATATTGTTTACAATTATAGTTTATTTAACTAAACAGCAATCAGTTAGTGCATTGCGCTTAGATTTTACAATTTCTTAGCTTTCGAAATGTAGAACAAGGATGGTTCAAACACGATGGATGTTAATTATATAAAACATACAAAGGACGTGAAATCTATCCTAATACCTATTTATGCTGATTCTAGTATTTTTCGACTATTCTTGTGTGTAGGACTGATCGAGTGAACCATAATCAATTGTGAATGGACGAAGACAATAGGCACAGCAGATCGTTTAAAGTGGCCATAGGATGAAAAGGAGAGTAAAAGAAACAGGAATAGGCTGATATTATTTGCTATAAAACTATCAATGGTAGAGCAAGCGCTCAAGACAAAATACTAATATCACAAAAAGAAAGAACAGCAGGAGTTTCACATCACACTCGACATAGGCCATAACAGTTCTACTCATTTCAGTTTTTTTACCAGAACTTTCCTGGGAGCCTAAAATGGACGCTTTGGCAGAATCATGCGTGCAATTCATACAGCCCGCAATTCATCTGTTTGACAGCTGCTATTTAACATTAGACTTCACTATGTTAATTCTTAATTTGTGGACCATTTTACGAAACTCCTTATACAACTGTCAAACAGATGAATTGCAGGATATGAATTGTACGCAGATCATAATATGATTCTGCGAAAGCGTCCATTTTAGGCCCCCTGGACTACTTACTAATAAATTTAGGAGTAAACGTTTCCGGATCTAAGCACTAGGTAACAGTTCCTGAATAAAATTCTTTGGGTTTCCAGCTTTGTTATAATTTAAAAGGTGTGAGGAACCACACCTTTTAAACTTCCTACAGTATTTTTGCACGTACTGACGTACAGTAAACTAGATATAATTGAAATAATGTTTATATTATGTTCAAATAATTCAATTCTAAATGAGAGTAACAAGTCAAAGACCCGTCCGGGTAATTTGTGTGCGCAGACAGTTTGTTTGTCTCTAAAATGATTACAACTCATCAACCTAGCTTATTTTATGGTAATAGGCGTATGGCATGGCAGAACATGACAAAAAAAACTACTACCCATGTACTATTGGATCGAATTTAGCAAACTATGATGTTATTAGAAAAAAGTAAGGTACCTAGGCCAATCTACAATTTCTTTATACCAAATCATAAATTATCAGGTATGTATGGTTTTGAATAGACGGTATTGCTACGTGAGATAAAATCTCAAATTTAAGGGGTTATTCGGCCCTTAGTAGGTCTAAAAGTGGTTCAATGTTAGCAACCAAACTACCTCTTAATATTTATCATCGTAATATTTCAATTTACCTCAGCTAACATCGATAAAAGTTCAAGGTTGACCGTCAAGGTCATCCCAGACATTAACAAAGAACTGGGCCTTTATCACACCGAACAACCGGTCAAAGAATATAGTGTCAGCACAGCGGAAATATACAAACGTGAACTGATAACTGGTTGTCAATCATCGCATGATCCAGGCGTTTCTGGTAAAATCAATAGAACATAAACAATACGAACCGCACCTGGGTGGGTCAGTATGCTAATAAGATTCTAATAATACTACCGATTAACATACACACAAGGTAACTACCTATCCGCCTACATATTATATTGTTTTTATTCCATTACATTATTACCTGAGCGTTATCAAATACAGATTCCAATTCGTGTGACGGATTGCAAAATCGATTTTCAATTATACTGGAGTACCTAACGTGTCAGCCGGCAGTTTCTCGACGTTAAATTGGTGTTGTTTATGTGAAAATGTGAGAGCTTCGCCGGCCGGCGAGTGTCGGCGAGTGTCAGCGTCTGCGGTGTGGGCGATGTGGAGAGAGAGTGGAGTGTGTCGGAGGACTCACCGGGATCGGCGCGCTCGGCCTCGTCGTCGGACTCGGTGCCGGAGTCGCGCTCCTCCACCTGCAACAACAAGCGAGCAGCTCAGTACTGCGTGCGCCGGAGCCGGGCCCCGCTGGGCGTGGGGGCCCGACGTTCGGCTCCTTTGTTCTGCGGCGGCCATTTTCTGGTGCCGGAGTGACCTTCGCAGCGCTCGCTCGCGCCGACACCCACCTTCTCGGAAACGCTCTCCTCATTCAACGAATGCGTTCGCAGCTTGTGAGTCAGGAACTTGAGCATTATTGAGCGTCGCTCGCTCTCGCCTAGTCGCTCACTGTGGCCAAGCTCACTGCGCACTTGTGTCTCTGTACTCGCGACCCGCACCGCACGAGATCCTACAACCCTCGCCGCCTCGCGCCTATGGGAAACGTTCCAAAAACATTTTAAACCTCAATAACATATCCGCATATCGACCGCACGCACCCGCACCCGTCCGTCTCCTGCGAACGCCGGACTACTACTAGTTTAGTTAGAGTAGCCTTGCGTACGACGCAGTCAGCTGAAGTGGGCACGACTCATTAATACCGAAAGGGCCTAAGAGCGATCGCGCTAAATACTGTGCCCCGGAACCAAATTCACGATCGAAACGATAGATAGAACCATCGGGCGGATTACTAATAGTTTCATGGCTCAAAATCTCGTTTAAATAAAGCGTAAAACATTTTCGAGTGGCACTCCAAATAGACTCGCCCGGCAACCCATTGATGACAAAGAACCGGAACACGCAGAGATCGGACGCGATTGGACAAAACATTACAGAATAGGATCGAAATTTAATGCAACATGCGGCGTCTCGCTCGCACACTTGCCGGGCCGGCGCACCGGGCGCGTGCGAGCGAGACAGAGCGCACACACACCGACAGTTATATAATACTAGCCTGATAATAAATCGCTGATAAAAAAGTTGCGCATGTTAGCACACTGTGGACATTCCTGTCACATACAGGCACCGGCAAAATATTGACTCGGGGTTTGTTTCATACTTATTTAATAATTATATCCGGAATTCTAACTAATTCTACTCCTAGTAGCGTAAATACCTACTGCTTAGGTACCGTTTTTTGTGTGCACACATTACAATATTTTGGTAGCAATTTATGTTCCTTGCAATAAGTATTTGTCTTTCTTCATGAAAGTTTTGCCTAGGAAAAATGGTGACTTTATTTCGGTTTATTTCATAAATGTGAATTCTATTGGGCATGTTTTCATTATGTTCTCATTTTACTACTGCTTTATAAGCAGCTACAAGAAATGAACTGATGTAAATGCCCCACAAGACCACTGATTAGTCTGTAGCTATTCCTACTTTCATGTTTGAATACTTACAGTTGCAGCGGGCGGGCGGTCTCATCCGCACTAAGTTGTCGGTGGCGCAGTTTCCATCGGTTGGCGTAATGAATAGCGCGACGCCATGTCTGTTACCTGCTACTCATTCCGTCTTCCTCACACTCGCATCTTCTCGCTCGTACGCCGTTCCAAATTATTATTTCAAATTACAAATCTTCGTACGATCATTTTTAGTATGGAATATAGACCTTTTAGGAAAGACGAGAGATATTAAATTATTAAAGAATCTGCTTTAATAATTTAATATTGAACTAAACGATAATTAGGTACCATTTTGGTTTTAAGCAGTTTTTAGGGTTCCGTACCAAAATGGTAAAAAGGAACCCTTATGGTGAGACTAAGTCTGTCTGTCTGTCACACCTGGATATCTCAAGAACTACTTATGCTATCAACTTGAAATTTAGAATAGTTTTAGATGACGTTTGCCCAACTATTTTGCAAACAAGAAAGAAATTAAAAAAAAAATATTTTTTGCAAAAGGGACTAAAAGGGGGTCTTAAAAATTTGGAAGTGGGGCTATTAGGGCATGTGGGGTATCATATGAAAGAACGCTGTTTGCACATTCTCAAACATTTATTTTTTAGGTCGCATAGTTTCCGACTTTTGATCAAAAATGTAAAAAAAATACCGTTCCCGCCCCCCCTTATCTCCGAAGTTTGTATAGTTAAAAATCTGAAATTATTCTATGTGATAGAAGTTCATGTAAAGATTACAGGAAAAATAAAACTATGTCTCTAAATCGCACAGTTTTTCAGAAATCATCAACATCATGTATACGTACGGAACCCTCGGTGCGCGAGTCCGACTCGCTCTTGACCGTTTTTTTTTATATTAAATTTGGATGTTGTAACAATATTCAGGAAGTGCTCTAGAATAAACGATAAAGTATTTTTTAAAGCAGCGAATATAATTCAATAGCAAAGATGTGATGAATGTATTGGCATAAGTATGGTACAGTTTTAAATTTTTTAGGTATCTGCTGACCTTCTCCGCTTCGCATAGTGCTCGTCACTAATGTCACTAACAATTTTGGTCGGATGATTTCTCAGTATTACGTAGAAGCCCTGCCAAAGTAGTGCGTTGTTGAAATATTTATTAAATATTTATTTATCTTTAATTTATTTAATTTTTCATTACTGCCTATGATTTTCGTAATAAATAAAAATAAACAAGAATGGGAAACTACTTTGCAGCTTGGTTTTATTAAATAACCAAGTAACTCTAGCAAGATCGATATCCTACTTACATAGCTAAGTACACGATTACAAAATAAACGCAGAAAAAGCTGTAGAAATAAGAAAATAATGAAAAAAGACAACATAATTATTTTATATCAAAGAAATGATAAAATTATCATAAGATATAATATCATTGGATTCGTTGGTTCACACAATAGGGCCATAACTCGCGAAGACCCCAGATAAACACGCTGTAACGCGACCCTGGTATAACAATAGTGTGTTCTAGGTTAAACGACGCACAAGTGCAATAGGTTGGCGCTGTAACGCGACTAAAATGTAGAGAAGAGAACATCAGTTTTTTTTTTTTTCACGAGTAGGCACGAGACTCCCTTCTATGAGGTCCCTCCTTTATCATACAACCCTGTTTATTAGTTGACCACACATTTCATTACAGGTCGTCATTAAATATGTGGTAAACTGTGCTTAAAATGGCTTTTGACAATAAAATAATATAGTATTTGGTCAGTGGGCGAAGTTCATTTCTCAAGCTCCATTTTGGGTGTCTGTCAGTTCACCAAAAATTAATTTACAAATTCTTACTTGACAAGCAACGATTGGCAAAACCATGATTTGTCATTTCATCATTATCAACAACAAGTTTGCCGAAAACTTCACTTAAGAAATTAATTTTCCGATTTTTTATATTTTATTACGTAAGTAATAAGTTAATTGTGTTAAATATTGTAAAAGTTTCTATTTCGTCATTAATTCATGGTTTTTGTATTTATTTGTATCAATAATTAATCAATTGTATTTATTATTATTATTTTATTTTATTGATTAAGGGATAATAAACAACTACAACATAAATAATACATTAAGTTAACAATACTTTTAGTAGCAATGTTGCAGTCCACTGCATTATCCGCAGGTAACACATATTTAAAGATCAGTAAAATTAGTATTAGTAGGCTACCCGGAACCAAAATAGTTAGAATAAGTTATTAAAAAAAAAAGTTAAGTTAGGTTAAAACTGTGTGCCGGAAATTACTACAATCTAGAAAAAATTTGCTTTAGGTTTATATTTTACAAAATTTGGTACCTGCAGCTATATCATGTTTCAGTTGTTGGCGAAAATCTGCTATTTTGTGCGCAGGATGGTTCATGGTTGTGGTTTTGCGGAAGTTTTGATACAATATGATCACTTTTGTCATTTAAAATTTTTATCAAAGTAATTTTACACTGTTTAAATCTGTCATTTCGGCTTTCACACGCCCAGTTAAAAGATTTATTTTTGAAATTATTCTAAGTATAGCCATCAATGTATACTTTAGTTCCATTTATTATTATTATTAAACACTTCACAACTTAAATTACTTTTCATTTTGCAATACAATACACTTGTTTACTGAATAAAATACTGTTGTTCGCTTCGATCTATAATAGTACGTTCTACGTTGTACGCTTTGATATCAGAATGTTTCACATCTACTTGGAATGGCATGCAATAATAGTTTTAGGGAGGTATTTCAATAAAATTATGCAAAACAACATCGTCATCATCACTTTGTGACTGGTTTAGAAAATGTATTAATAAAACCGGGCAAGTGCAAGTCGGACTCGCGCACGAAGGGTTCCGTACCATTATCTATAAAAATGGCAAAAATATCACGTTTGATGTATGGGAGCCCCCCTTAAATATTTGTTTTATTTTAATTATTTATTTTTAAAGTGACTAAATAACTAAATATTCTGTGAATATTTCAAGTGTCTACCTGTTGCCGTTATCATTAAAGAGTAAAAACGAGCAAAAAAATCCCCTTAAATTTTTATTTTATTCTGTTTTTTTGTATTTGTTGTTAAAGAAATACATCATCTGTGAACATTTTAACTGTCTAACTATCACGGTTCATGAGATACAGCCTGGTGACAGACGGAGGGACAGACAGACAGACGGCGGAGCCTTAATAATAGGGTTCCCGTTTTACCCTTTGGGCAGTGGCGGACTAACAGGGGAGCGGAAGGGGCGGCCCGCCCCGGGCCTCCGGTCTTGGGGGGCCCCCAAATGCCTCCGCGTTCCCCTGATCATGGGGTCTCAAGTCGAACAAATTATAATTAGTCTTGAAGAAAATTCAATAGATGGCAGCATAGGTAACAATTATGAAATTAACAATCACTCAAGGCATTATACGGCAGAATTAAGATTAGTTAAAATCATAACTTCCTTGTTTAACGTTGATTTGTCTATTTTCACTCATAAACCACGTATTTTTAACGAAAAAGATAAATGAAGCCTTTTACTTCAATTCTAACCCACAGAATGATTAAGAAGCTTTAAAAGTTTCGCTTTGCAATAGATGGCGTTTTACTCAATTTGTCCTATCGTCATTGAAATGGGTACTTAAAACTTTTCACCATTTGAAGTTCATACAATCCTGTTGAATGCTATGAGTTGTATTGATTGAGTGACTATTTTCATGCCTATTGACAATAGGATTCTTACGAAAAGAATTAGTTGTATTGCCGATTGTAATAATTATAATTTGTAAAGCCATATTTGATATGGCTGCGAATCATACCTCAACATACAACCTGTTACTGACCTGCAAATTGCAAAAAACGTAAGAAAACTTGAATATTCGCGGGCTACCTTAGCGCATATTAAGGAAAAAAATCGGCCAAGTGCGAATCGGGCTCCCACACGAAGGGTCCCTACCATAGCATACAAGATTTAACACTTTTACTTTCGTAAATGAAACAAGAGAAGCGCTTTAACATATTCGCATTACCAATAAAACAATACAGATATTTATTTACTTACGATAATTGACAGTCATATTTTTTTTAGCTCCGATACATGAAAATACTGAAAGAATATTTTGAATCTTATTTTTTTTTAATTGCCAACATAATGAATTAATGATATTGTGAATTACAAAGTTGTTTTTTGCAGCTGCCGAAAATCACCTTTATTTAAAGAAAGTAAAGACTACAAATAGTACATGTTATACAGAAGTTACACACACCCTTCGGGTACGGAACCCTAAACATCACCAAGACGCTTTTGGCTTTATATTTAGGTATTCTAGAAAAAAAAAACCGTAAAGTTTATAGATTCTTTCGTTATAGATATACAATAGAATCGAGAAACTAACAAACAATGTCTAGTGGCGGGCCTCATTCGACTTTGCCGCCCCGGGCCTCTGACGGGCTTAGTCCGCCACTGCCTTGGGGTACGGAACCTTAAAAATGATATATAGTATAAACGTGATTTTCCAAAAGAATCTAAATACTAAATAAAAAATGTATAATTGATTTTATTTAATCCGAAACATTTGTAAAGAGAAAGCATTTTCCCAAATAACTGTTTGTAAAGCGAGTGTTTATAAAATAAAACATTTGTGGATTATGTTGTTTGTGAAATAAAAATAATATTATTTATTACAAATACATTAAACTCATTAAATACATTATATCACACAACTAAATATTTACACTAGGTGCTAATGAGATAAAAAATAAAATAAAAAATCGGCCAAGTGCATGTCGGACCACGCACAATGAAGGGTTCCGTAGTTGGGATGAATTTATCCCAAAAACAAACTTAACATTGTAGTTGAAAAACATGCTCTCCCATACATCGATATACGTTACGGTCAATTCTCCAACTGCAAATTTAAGTTGGTCGACTATTACTCGTTAACTTGTGAAGCCTACTTAGCTGTGATAGTTTTCCTTTTAATTTCGTTATATATACTATTGCTATGAATTTGTACACATATCCAAAACCAACCATTTAGCCGGCAGGGGGGGGAGGACACTTGACTCTAACAAAAACTAGCACTTTAAAGCTTAATATTACGCAAACGGATCCCTTAATTGAAAAATGGTTTTTCCAAACCTACAATATTTTTGAACGGCCTATCCAACGATACCCCACACCATGGAATAGACGAGAAAAAAATATCATCCCCATTTCACGTGTAAGGGAGGTACCCTAAAAAAAAATGTTTTTCATAATTTTATTTTACCATTTTTTCGGCATGATTAATATGTATACCCATGCCAAATTACAGCTTTCTAGGACTAAGCGTCTCTGAGCTAAGCTGGGGACAGACGGACGGACGGACGGACAGACAGACAGACAGACAGACGGACCGTCGTCCGCATCGCTGTCATCCGGAAACGTGCCCAGAAGACTGGCAGCATCGCCACGTTGGATGGCATACGCCGTGCTCATTCTTTGGCCAAGAACGAGCCAGCGGCGCAGCCCTCTGCTGATCAGTCGACGAGAAATTTCCTTAAAAAGGAGACGCGCACGTTGGTAGTAAACTAAAAGTTTGTCAATGGTGTCAATGTTTTGATGAAACATTAGTGAACCTAAATGTTGCTGCAGTCAAGTTTTCTTTATTTAGTGGCCTAATTTATAAGTAGGTACGTGTTGACATAATCTCCGAAGATATCGACTCACCGAACTAAAATACGAAGTTGTCCATGAATACTAAGAACAACTAGTTGTTTAACAGATACATAACAACTTACTAAGTATACATTATATCTAAGTGTTTATAAACTCTGTTACGGCATAATATGTACCAACAAATAACTAATACAACAATCACTTATTATGCACATTTTTGAACACAGGTTTTACGTACAACTCGTCAATTATTAGTTATCTTACACTCGGTTGCAGAAAGCTCACCATTAACACTTCATTACATAAAGCAACATTATCGCTAATGAATTCATTACTTTAATGAAGTTGCACAAACAAATTTTAGATAGCATTAGACATTTTTAATGCCACTTTAGTTAAAGAAGACTTTAAACAATATTGCCAGGAACAAATTACCATATTGAACGAAAAGAGTGAACATTTGCGTTCTGTTATTATCCGTACGTACAAGTACACCACAATTTTAGAATAAAATAAAGTAAATGTAGTTGATTTATGTGTATTCAGTGTACTCTGTGGTTTAATGTAGTTTAAATAATCTGGTTTAAGGGGGATGCGCTAAGGTAGCCCGCGAAATTCAAATTTACCAACGTTTTTTGCAATTTTTATACTTCTGATTCATATTCTAATGATTATAATTCTGTAAAGCCATATTGGTTATGGCCGCAAATCATAATTAGATCAACATACGTGTTACTGACCTGCAAATTGCAAAAAACGTAATAAAATTTGAATTTTGCGGGCTACTTTAGCGCATCCCCCTTAATCTAATAATTTTAACATGTGTGCAGTCTAGAGCTCCGGCCACACGTGGAAATCCATCAATTTCATAAAAACCTTCTGCAACTCTACGTAGTTCCGTCCGGTCTGGCATTTTAATATAGAGGTGGCTTAATTTTGCTAGCTCACGGGATACTTTTTGTATAAACAAACTGACAAACAACCCGACCCAACCTGTTTCCGACAAACTGTTGATTTATTTATGCTTATTAAATCACCCAATACCTACTTGCTGGAAAGATCCAGTGGCGAAAAATCTCAAACATATTAAAAGCTGTGTCAGGCCATTAATGGATTTATTTCTTTGCGTCACTGGTTCTAAATCTTAATCAAATAGGTTACAAATTTGAAGAACTGCCTCCTTGGAAATTCTATACCTTACACGAAACTCTTTTCCATCATGTTTTAAAAATGAATTCACTCGGTCTGGGATTCGACGGCGAGGTAAATCTACTAAATAAGAATCAGATAATGACGAAAGACTGGTTAAAGACATCTTTCAATTACAGAAATGCATTCAAGTACCGTAGAAAACACTAATGTTGCTCTTAATGGATACTTTTCGGCCCATTAAAATTAAAAAATCTGAAATGTCAAACTTAAAGTTCACCACCTGCTAATGGGCGCTAATGAAGTTACGTGCAACGTAAAAGTGTTTAAAATGGCCGGTTTCATCAGGTTTGACATTTCATTAGTTAAATTTAATGGAGCATTAAAATAAAATAAAAAATGGTTTTGTGCAATGATTTAATGCTACATTAGTGTTTAATGTAGTCTTTAAAATTTAAAGATCGTTTCTGCAACTGAGTGTTAGAGAAACAAATTCAATCGAAACATTAAAAACAATTCGAATTGTTTTTGTTTTTTTATAGCGAGAAGTAACTTGATATTATAAATGTTAATTAACACTAAATAGGTACGCGATAGATATTACAACATAACGACACCAACAACAACGGATCAACAACGTCTAGCACTTATAACTACATAATTATAAATATATTACGTACACGTACATATACTTTATAACTACTTACATATAAAACTGTCATAATTATTCAGGTTGTTTCGTTTCTCTCTATAACTTAACCGGCAAGATCTTTGATATTATAAAACAATTATTACCTACCACTTGTGAATGTAACGCAGATTGTCCTGAAGGACGCAATATCTTAATGTGATCAATGCCGTAAAATGCTGATAAAAGTACTCGCTTGTCATTGATCGCGATTCAACAAGTTCTTTGGAATACTACAAGAGTATAATACCGCATATCGACTGCTGCGGGTTCCTGCTAAGTTACTCCGTTTACTTGATTCGAAACTTGTCAGGTCTATCAAAAACACTTATGTTTGTGGAACGATGTACGAACCATTGTGGCTGACACTGAACGATACGGAACCATTGTGGCTAACACTGAACGATGCGGAACCATTGTGGCTGACACTGAACGATACGGAACCATTGTGGCTAACAGTGAACGATAATGAACCATTGTGGCTAACACTGAACGATGCGGAACCATTGTGGCTAACACTGAACGATACGGAACCATTGTGGCTAACACTGAACGATACAGAACCATTGTGGCTAACACTGAACGATACGGAACCATTGTGGCTACCACTGAACGATACGGAACCACTGTGGCTAACACTGAACGATACGGAACCATCGTGGCTAACACTGAACGATACGGAACCATTGTGGCTACCACTGAACGATACGGAACCATTGTGGCTAACACTGAACGATACGGAACCATTGTGGCTAACACTGAACGATGCGGAACCATTGTGGCTAACACTGAACGATACGGAACCATTGTGGCTTAAACTGAACGATACGGAACCATTGTGGCTAACACTGAACGATACAGAACCATTGTGGCTAACACTGAACGATACGGAACCATTGTGGCTACCACTGAACGATACGGAGCCACTGTGGCTAACACTGAACGATACGGAACCATCGTGGCTAACACTGAACGATACGGAACCATTGTGGCTACCAATGAACGATACGGAACCACTGTGGCTACCACTGAACGATACGGAACCATTGTGGCTAACACTGAACGATACGGAACCATTGTGGCTAACACTGAACGATACGGAACCATCGTGGCTAACACTGAACGATGCGGAACCATTGTGGCTACCACTGAACGATACGGAACCATTGTGGCTAACACTGAACGATATGGAACCATCGTGGCTAACACTGAACGATACGGAACCATTGTGGCTACCACTGAACGATACGGAACCATCGTGGCTAACACTGAACGATACGGAACCATTGTGGCTAACACTGAACGATACGGAACCATTGTGGCTAACACTGAACGATACGGAACCATTGTGGCTAACACTGAACGATACGGAACCATCGTGGCTAACACTGAACGATACGGAACCATTGTGGCTAACACTGAACGATACGGAACCATCGTGGCTAACACTGAACGATACGGAACCATTGTGGCTACCACTGAACGATACGGAACCATTGTGGCTACCACTGAACGATACGGAACCATTGTGGCTAACACTGAACGATACGGAACCATCGTGGCTAACACTGAACGATACGGAACCATTGTGGCTACCACTGAACGATACGGAACCATTATGGCTAACACTGAACGATACGGAACCATTGTGGCTAACACTGAACGATACGGAACCATTGTGGCTAACACTGAACGATACGGAACCATTGTGGCTAACACTGCGGGCACTCATCATTGTTGACAAGTTATTGGTCGTTTATCTGTTGAACGTGTTTCGTGATCACCTCACCGTTATTAATTAATCATTCTATCATTATTCATCTTTATTAATTATTTCATTTCTTAATTCATCCATCAATAATCATATCTGGCCGTATATAAGACGTGTCCCATTATCAAAGCAGTTTACTTTAAAACCAGTTAGTTGTATTTAAAAAGAACTTATTTAGTAGCCGCCATTTTGATGTACAAGTAGGTCCTAACTGTATGTATTTACATATTTATATAACTGTGTACTACATAATGCACTCTATTACATACTTACATAGAACATGGTATAAGTTTTAGGACACATAAATTACTTTACATTACAATACTATCCTATTTTTTGAGGTGATTTATTCTTTTCAGCGGTAAATATGTATGACCAAACCGCATACATAGGCATAGTGTAGATAATTGTTATTTAAATTGTAAGAAAGTTATGTATGTATTTAAATATTGCACGAATTTACATCATTAATATACATAATTATAAGCACAGCGTCGGTGTTATATATTATGGTTTATTATGTTAAGTGTACTTATAAAATCAGCAGGCTAATTCACGTAACTAAAGAAGTGCAGTAGCAGTGCAGTTGCAATTAAGTTTCGATCAAAACAACGCATTTCGTATTCTACTATTCTCTACGGCTGTCAGATACTATATATATTCAGCTATCACTCAAACTTAAACTTCATTGCACCTGCACTGCAACTTGATCGGCGCGTCATGAAATTACGTGAATTAGCCCTCAGATCGGCAGGATTAGAGTCACGACCGAGACAACTCATTAGTCACAATCAACAGAAACGTCCTTGGTACATAAAGTTGTATGTATGTTTAGCATATTAAATAACGTATCGATTGCTAATATTAAAATATCTAAAGAACGTTAGTTATTTTGTACGGATTGGCTTAGAGAGGGAGAAATGGACGGACTGATAACTGCTTTCACAAATCACTCCCATTCATGGCCAACTACAATACCACTGGATGGGTTCAAGTTAACTTGTCTGGCGGATATGAATAGCCTATCTGAAACAGACTCGAAGACTTGCATTAAGAAAGTGAAGACTAGCGATCATTGACTGTAAGTGGTATAGCACGACAGGACCTGACTACTGACTGATGACCTGCTGATTGTGTGACACACTAACAGTTGACTGTAAGTGGCATAGCACGACAGGACCTGACTACTGACTGATGACCTGCTGATTGTGTGACACACTAACAGTTGACAGTAAGTATAGCACGACAGGACCTGACTACTGACTGATGACCTGCTGATTGTGTGACACACTAACAGTTGACTGTAAGTGGCATAGCACGACAGGACCTGACTACTGACTGATGACCTGCTGATTGTGTGACACACTAACAGTTGACAGTAAGTATAGCACGACAGGACCTGACTACTGACTGATGACCTGCTGATTGCGTGACACACTAACAGTTGACTGTAAGTGGCATAGCACGACAGGACCTGACTACTGACTGATGACCTGCTGATTGTGTGACACACTAACAGTTGACAGTAAGTATAGCACGACAGGACCTGACTACTGACTGATGACCTGCTGATTGTGTGACACACTAACAGTTGACTGTAAGTGGCATAGCACGACAGGACCTGACTACTGACTGATGACCTGCTGATTGTGTGACACACTAACAGTTGACAGTAAGTATAGCACGACAGGACCTGACTACTGACTGATGACCTGCTGATTGCGTGACACACTAACAGTTGACTGTAAGTGGTATAGCACGACAGGACCTGACTACTGACTGATGACCTGCTGATTGTGTGACGTGACACACTAACAGTTGACTGTAAGTGGTATTGCACGACAGGACCTGACTACTGACTGATGACCTGCTAATTGTGTGACACACTAAGAATAGCTGTCAATCATTTTGACAATTCGACAAAATTCATAGCGTTATTTACGTCGTCCAGTAGACGAATGTTTCAAACGTATGAAGCAATGGATTAGGAATTTCCTTTAACATTTTTCAGATTGTGTAAGAAAGTGTTTACACTTGGAGCGCTAGCGCAGGTGCGAGTAACCGATATATGACCAGAAATGTTAACGTGTTAAGTCATCTAAAACCGGCAAGGGGCTTTGAAATACTATTAAAGTGCCTTCAGGTCACAAATAAGTCAGGAAGCAAAAGATTGTTTTTTCATAGTCTCAAGCGTGCTGTTCTCTTATTTCAGTCAAGTTACACAAATACAAGATTTTTAAATACTTTTGATCTGTGTTTTTTTCCGTAAAGGTTACGATGGCCGTAATATCCGTAACAAGCTAATTGCAGTCTGTTTCATATAACCGTACTAATGTTCTAAGTAGACGCTTTTTTATAATAGAAGAACTTAAAAATAAAGAGATTCGACGCGCAGCGTCTAAAATTTCAACCTCACGTGTCATGGATGCACTAACAATTGATTAAAAGTGAAAATATAACAGACATTATAATTATAAGTTAAAGATGATTTTTTTAAATTTTATTACTATATGGTATCTATCTTATCTATATCTATAAGAATCAATGCCACTTTTAGTTGTAATTCTATAACTCAAGAACGGGCTCACCTATCCAAACCAAATGTTTAGGGTTTGTTTGGACTATTTAGTAGATGGTTTATGTGAAGTTTTTTTAGGTAGGTAGGGTAGGTTGGTAGGTAGGGTAGGCAGGTAGGGTAGGCAGGTAGGGTAGGTAGGTTGGGTAGATACTTAGCGCTACCCGTGCGTAGCCGGGCCGGGAAAAGCTAGTCTCTTATATTATACGACTGGAACTAAATAACATCAACTGTTTTAGTCTTTGTTCTACTACGGGCTCGGCGCGGTACGTCAGTGGGGGCCGAGCTCGTGCGCGCGCAGCTCGGCGCGGTACGTCAGTGGGGGCCGAGCTCGTGCGCGCGCAGCTCGGCGACGGCGCGCGCCAGGCGCACCAGACGGGCGCGGTCGGGCGCGGCGGCCGCCACGTGCGCCGCCAGCACGCGCGCGGCGCCGGGCAGCTCGTAGCGCCGGTACGCCACCACCTGCGGCAGCACGTCCGTCTCCAGCCCCTGGTACCTGCAACATGTTGGGCGCTTGCGTTACCCTGCTCGCTGTTTGCTGTTCGTTTCTGTGCACCTTTACATCTCTCGACGTTACCCTACGCGTACGATAACTTGATGAGAAGACGGGAACCGACAGTTTACATGCGACCTTGGGGGCCCGCGTGCGGCTCCAGAAGGCCGACCCTCATATTTAAAAACGTTCATATTCTAGTCGTAATCTCATCTCAGCGACAATCAATGACAAAAACTTGCCAAAAATTAAGATACGATAGAAATTTTTTGACAGATTGTAACTGAGATTAGAATTCAAACGTTCTTAAAAATACGCCAATAGCTCTTTAAATGAGGCACTTGACATGCGTATAGGCATTGGAAATTATATTTTTCGTAAATAAGCCATATTGTTTCATTGTGACAAGCAATTTATAACGCGTTCTTGAATGTTTTAATATATTAAGTTATAAATCATTTGTTTTGAAACAGAAAAGTACAGCAAATGTTACTTGTGTATTGTTTGTTGGTGTTTTTATCACTTAAAAATGATATTCAGTTGTAAAGTGTGCGCTGATAATGTGTTTGTTAGAAGATAAAAGCAATAAGTTTTCCCAATTATCGTATAATGATAAGATTCAAGTTAAGGTAGATGTGTACCCGAATTACGAGAATTAATCCAAAAATAAGGTAATTCATCTCGTACTCGTCATTTCAATACTCAAAATTATGCAACATTTATTTGGCTCTGTGGATGTAGACAGAAATAAATTATTTTGTTTAATACTTCCAGTAAGTGGAGTGACATCTTTCTTCTGGTTGCATCGTTAGAAAATCGCGAGTTGATCGTTGAATAATGTGGTGAGTTTTATAACTTTTATAGGCTTATTTTCAAATATTATAAATCAATAAATGATAATAATAATAATCAATAAATACTTTGAGGGTCATCATAATTATGTAGAGCGACGTTATGACGTCGTTTTTTTTTTCGCAATTAGTATTTCGTGGCCTACGCTCCGTGAAGAACTCAAACTCGAAGCATTTATTTCAAATAAACCTATTACAGGCACTTTTGAATTGTCAAGGGGTCGGTCAGTCACGAGAGATGAAGCCTAGTTGCCCATTCCAAAGCGTAGTAGGTTCCTATGGAGAAGAACGGGCAAGAAACTCCACGGACACTCTTTTAAATCAAAATAGTTTTACATAGTATTGGTTACATCTTAGATGTTGAAATTATACATGTGAGAATAGAATAGAATATAATATTCATTTACTTGCTCAGAACGTAGGTATATACAATAAGGTGGTTACAACATTTAAGCAATCCTTGTACATTCTACCATTTAGGCATGCAAACATTGATGCAGTGCATCATCAAACATTTTAACATTGATACACACCTAAAATTTATCAACTAGGAAATCCGATACGGAGTAGTAACATTTATTTAATAGCAATAACGTTAATTTCTTTTTGAAAATTGTTACTGGTTCCTTTTTTATGGAATTAGGAATGTGGTTAAAAATTGCTGGTGCCATACCAAAAACACTTTTCATTAACAAAGCAGTCCTATGTCCACCTGCGCGTAGCAAGTTTTGGTATTGAGATCGCAAAGTTACATCTCGGTATCTACTTTCCGATAGAGTTAAAAATAGATGTTGATTACATTTAACAAAAAGAGCAATTTCTAAAATATAAAGGCACGGAAATGTCAATAAGTTATGACTTTTAAAAATTGGAACACAGCTGTCAGTAACTTTCAATCCAAATATTGCTCGTAGGCAGCGTTTTTGAGACTTAAAAATACTCTCTCTTTCGGTACAATTTCCCCAATATATAATACTAAACCTTAAAATGGAAACGACAAGACTATGATAAGCTAGTAATACTGTTTTGATATTAACTTTTTTTTTAAGATTATAAAGTGCGTATGCAGATGCGCTAAGTTTTTTACAGACTGCTTCTGCCTGAGCCTTCCATGTCAGTTGACTGTCAATTAATATTCCTAGAAATTTTGTAACTTCTACTCTGTCTACATTTTGACTATTATAATTAATATTTAGATCATTGATACCAAGTCTTTGGTAAAAATGCATTATCTTTGTTTTATGTATGTTCATTAGTAAGTTGTTACTATTTAGCCAATTTACTATAATTTTAATGGTGTAGTTTATATCGTTTGCATAATTTTCATTATTATCACATTTTAAGAGTGCTGTACTATCGTCGGCAAACAGTACCATTGGATGGTGGATTTGACGTGGGAGGTCGTTAATGTAAATTAAGAATAACAAAGGCCCAAGGACGCTTCCCTGTGGTACACCGAATTTAATTTCTCTAGTGGAAGACACGTATTTTTGTTCTAATTTAGACTTGACACAAATTTTGTAAATTTCTGTCATCTGTTTGCGACCGGATAAATATGTTTTAATTAGGTTCAGGATATTACCTCGAATGCCATAGGCGTTTAGTTTTTGAAGCAGTATGTCATGGTTGACAAAATCGAAAGCTTTCGACATATCTGTATAGATAGCACATAAAGGCGTTTTTGTATCAACACTCGACATAATAATATTCAACAGGTCAAAAATTGCCATGTTTATATTCCTATTTTTCCTGAACCCATATTGCTCATGGCAGAGTAAATTAAATTTAGTCAAGAAAGATGATATTGCTTCATAAATGACTTTTTCTATTATTTTAGTCGACTTATCGTCTGTACTGTTCTTTTTATGAATTGGTTTTACAATTACAGTTTTTAGTTTGTCAAGAAATGTTCCTGATGATATGCTAACGTTAATAATATGAGTTAAAGGGCCAGCTATATTATTAGCAACAAATTTTATGACTTGAATGGAAATCCCGTCATTACCAAAGCTCTTTTTGTTTTTAGTGTCTTAATTATTCTCATCACGTCTTGAGGTATGACTGGCGGCACAAATATTGAGTTTGGGTTATGGTCTTTTTTTTTAACTTCGTGCATTGGGTGATTAGGTATAGTAGTAATTTGGTCAATGAAAAAATTATTTAAACACTGCTATTTCTTTCGGATCCGTTATTGTCTGATTATTGCTCCTTATCTGTGAAATTGGTTCCCTATTTATTTTGTTGTTATTTATTATTTGCCATGAGGTTTTCGATTTATTCTTCGAGTTTTTGGTCAAGTAATTATTTTGGGCTTTCTGAGTTAATTTAATTATTTTTTTAAACCTCTTAGAGTAATTAACAAAAGCATTTTTATTTTCTGGTGACGGCCTTAGTCTATGTTTCCAAAGTAAATTTCGTTGCCTTTTACTGCATAATCTTATGCCACGCGATAGCCACTTAATTGGTTTTTCTGATTTTATTGTCACTAGCTTGTAGGGAAAACATAAGTTATGAATGAGCTTAAATGTTTCAAATAAATTATCATACGCTTTGTTGGAATCCTCTGTGTTATATACGTCAGAAAACGATAGATTTTGCAGATAGTTATTGAATTTAATTAGATTTTCTTTACAAGTATCTCGAATCATAGTTCTCCAAGTTTTAATCTTGCATGATTTATTTATTTTCATCTTAATTATTTGAGCTGTATGATCTGATAGCCCGAAGTCTTTTACTTGACAATGACATTTTTGTCTGGTATTGTGTGCAATATTATCTAGACAGGTATTACTAATAAGACGTGTCGCTTCTTTAATTTCCAAACTAAGGTTGTAACTCTGGAGAAAGCATTTAAATTCCAAAGTAATTCTATTATTTTTTAAAACGTCTATATTAAAATCGCCGCATATAATTATTTTAGTGTTACGATTAGTACATATGTTTTTTAGAATAGTATCCAAATTTCCATAAAAGGTGGTCTATAAATACATAACATAATTAAATTATGTTGTGTCATTTTAATGGCGCAACATTCTATTATTCCTGAAACCGAGTGTTTCATTATATCGGGTAATTCTTTATATTCATGACCCTTTTTGACTAAAATACAGGCTCCACCGCGTTTTATGTTGTCTCTTGCGTAGCATGCAGCGAGCCTATAATTAGGTATATGAAGATGTTCCTGTCCCGACATTATGAAGTGCTCGGTTATGCATATAACATCTACAATTATTTGTTTGCTCAACAGCTCCTGAATGTACACGGTTAATAGATCGGATTTATTTATAAGTCCGGCAATATTCTGATGCATAACATACATGTGATCAAAGAAAAAACTAGGTATGTGAGACCGCATTCGTGTTTGCATTATTTGTCAGATCAGGTTCAAATAATTCAAGTGGTGACATAGAGACATTATTATTTGTAAGTAACAGCAAATTTTGAAAGATATTTCTCATTCCTTGGTTATTTAATTTTCTATTATATTTTGAAAACATAGTAAAATCGTAGGATAAGTCAAAATTAGAGTCTAGTACTGTTACATAATTATGTGACAATAAATCTAAATGAAGTAAGTTGTTGAACGTTTCGATACGCCAGTTGAACATTGTTGAATAGTCGCTTAGTTTGAAGGCACAAAATAATATTTGTATGCTGAATTTTTTCCAGTGTCTTCCTTAATCCTATTGTAATTTCTACATAGTTTTCGGTTTTTTGAAAATCTTCTTCTCCAATTAAAATTACACAGTAATCGCTAAACGAGTAATCCACAACTTTTTTATGCAAATTGCTGATAAGTTGTAACAAACCGCATTTCGGTGACACATAGTGACAGATCTGTGAGTTTTGGAATGTCCCTTCTGCGATGGACAGAATATTATTTATTTTGTTAGTACTAACAATGCATATCCCATTCTTGGTTGAAATCACATTATTCTCTATTTCTGTCATTTGAGTTGTTTCATTTTGATTTGTGTTTGTGGTGCATGAAGTATTTGTTCGTTGTTTTTCTGTTGTGGTCCGTTTACTGATTTGCTTTTGTGTTTTTATTTCAGATTGAGGTGTTGTAGTTTTGATTTGGTTCTCGGCTTTGTTTCGTTTTTGTAGCAAGTAATCTTCTTCATGGGAAAAATTCAATTTGCCTTTATTTATACTCTCTCTCTTAGTTACGGTTGAAACTCTTTTCGGTGTACTATTACATAATTTTTTCAGGTTGTTAATAACTTTTTCATGGTTAATTATGATATTTTTAAGCGAAGTATTCTCTATTATTAGGTTTTCAATTTCAATATCCGCAGAAGCCAATTTCTCTCGAGAACAATGTAGAAAGACGTGCACGTTAAAAGCGTCCGTAATAAAAATAAAAAAAACAAAAAACAATTAAAATACCTTAGTTAAAATAAGCCGTGGCAGCTAAGAAATGACCAGTCCCTACTGACGGCGGCTGTTCACGAACATGACGCATGGATCAGCACCATTTAGCTCAACCATTTTGAAGGGAACTTAATGATCCAACACACACGCCACCATCAGCTAGACATTTGAGTGAGCATGACACTCTCAGCCGCCACATTCAAGTCAATAAAAGACGTACTCAGAAAATGGTAGGTACATAGTGCTCACACATGTGCTATGCAATTATACAATACTAAGAGATTGAATTTATACAATATAAAGATAGTATTTACAATCTTCAGCAGCTCCAACAATATTTTTGATTGGTATTCAATTAGTTTATGCGCCCTTGTGGAGCAGGATCAGCGTTAAGCCAACCATTTTTGTCAGCGATGTAATCCCCCAACTTATAATATGCTTGGCTACATAGTGTGCGTTTTATACAAGATTTTAATTTCGATTCATTTAGTTCGACTATGTGGGGAGATATTTTATTGTAACATTTTAAACAGTACCCCATGAAGGACGAGTCTTCTTAAGCCAGTCTGAAACCTGGTTGAACTAATTGGTCCCTATTTCTAGTCCCATAATTGTGTCTTTCACCTCTTTTACTGAAACTATTTAGATTTTTCCTTACGTACATGATGTTTTCATAGATATATTGACAAGGTAGCGTCATGATGTTAATATCTTTAAACAGTTCCCTTAGAGAATCGCGCCTGCGGAGGCCATAATATTGCTCTGATGGCTCTTTTCTGCAGAATAAAAATAGACTCGATATCTGCAGCCCGTCCCCATAGTAAAATACTGTAAGACATAATACTATGAAAGTAACTGAAATAGACCAGCCTCGCGGTATCTACATTAGTGAATTGACGGATTTTTCTCACAGCATACGCTGCTGAACTTAGCTGTCCTGCAAGAGATGTTAAATGAGGACCCCATTGCAGCCTTGAGTCGAGCGTGATCCCAAGGAAAACAGTTTTATCGACGAATTCAAGTTTCTCTTTATTCAATACTATGTCACAATCACTACTTTTAACATTCGGTAAAACAAATCTTATGCATTTAGTTTTTTTCCCATTTAATACTAAATTATTAGCAGTGAACCAATTTTGGACCTGCAGTAGGGCGTTATTTACGTCGTCAAGATTTGATGCCCGTCTATTTATCTTAAAGATTAAGGAAGTGTCGTCAGCAAATAAC
This sequence comes from Tiliacea aurago, assembly GCA_948098905.1. Lineage (NCBI taxonomy): Eukaryota > Metazoa > Arthropoda > Insecta > Lepidoptera > Noctuidae > Tiliacea > Tiliacea aurago. The sequence continues at coordinate 721,940 of OX402583.1, read as the reverse complement.
ACCATTTGTGGTTGGTTTTTGAATAAATGGGGTAGAGCATTAATATATACTAAAAGGGCCCAATATCGAGCCTTGTGGAACACCCATTTTTACTTTTAAACCGAGTGAGTTGATACCATTTATTTGAACTTGCTGTTGTCTATCATTTAAATAAGATTTTACTAAACTCAGCGCAAGTTTACCTAGTCCGTAATGCTCAAGTTTCAAGAGTAAGGTTTCGTGATTTACGCAATCAAATGCCTTGGAGAGGTCACAAAGATTCCTATGGCATCTTGGGCCTCCTCCCACACTGTAAATATGTGTTTTAATAAAGTGACACCCGCATCAGTCGTACAACGTCCCCTGGTGAAACCATATTGCTGATCGTGTAAGATTTGGTTGGTGTTAAAATGATTAAGCATCTGATTCAGCATTACCTTTTCGAACACCTTGCTGCAACACGGATATTGGTCTATAATTGTTGGTGTCTTTACTGTGCCCAGACTTAAAAAGTGGTATAACCTTACAGTATTTCATTAAATCTGGGAATACTCCTTGATCCACACACAAATTAGATATTATAGCTAAGTATGGTGCTACAGTCTTGATTATGGATGTACAAACTTTGATTGATAATCCCCATATATCTTCGGTCAATTTGATTTTTATTTTCCGAAAAGCTTTAATAACTATCATAGGGTTTATATGTTTAAATTGAAATTCAACCGGGGAGCTTGGAACGTTCGCTCTTAATAAATCAATTGAGACATCGGGAGAGGAATTTAAAGCTGCCGTCGTTTCAGACGGTATATTAGTGAAGTAATGTAACAATGTCAAACTTAGTTTTTTCTAAAAACATTTCGTTTTCTAATAATTTGGAAGAAATACCTTGAATATTTTGATGAAATAATTTCAAGCCATTCTGCTGATCTCCTATCTGATAATTACTTATTTTAGAGCAAGAAGACACCTTGTTGCTGTTAGGTATAAGAATATTCTTACTGGTACCTTCTGTTGTCTTACAAACTAGTTTAAATGACTATCCGGAGTTAAACCCAAGACTTCAGTGCCGTCACCAGACAGTGAGCTCATAGTGAGCGAGGAACATGGAGCCTCCTTTGTACAATTAATATAAATATTTATAGCATTTGAGCTACATTTATTCAGGCTTACCACTTTATTATTAGTTTTATTACTAACCATTGTGGTGTTAATAACACAAGACTTCGACATACTACTTATGTCTGAGTTTATATAAAAAGCTAATAGCCTTGCTATTATGTGTCTAAAACTAACAGGCAGATACACTGTATGCCTAGTCGATTTTAATTTTTCCACAAAACAGTTGGTGTCAAAAAACACAAACTTGTCACTATAATGACTAACTAAGAAGTGCATATGCTTATTAAGCATATGGATATAATTGTTTTGCCTATTTGTCAATTTTTCAAAATATGGGAAAGCACACAATATTATTTTACTACAATTTAACTTTAAGAACTCAGTTACCCAGTCAGTGATTTCTTCTTTTTTTACTTTAGAACTATTTTGTACAAATACAGTAATATTGGTTTTACATACATTTCCTGTTCAACCTACAAACGAAAAATGGCAGCAGGCCATTATTCGTTTGTAGGTTGACCCTGGCATACAATAATTTTGAGTAGAATAACACAGGTTGTTACTAATTAATTTACCTAAACCTCTTCCTATACTATCTGAGAACATAACTGAATGATAACAGTCATGACTACTGAAAGATGGACAACTACCAATGTCAGGCTGTACCACTTGAGATAGATCTGGTACTATATCAGATATTATATCTTGGTTGAGGATACAGTCTTGAGACAAACTCTCAGTCTGGGACGGGTCCTCCGTTGCCTCAGGCTGGACAGCAACAGGGTTTGAAACCTTCTGACAACTACACTGACACCTAACTGACTCATTAGCAGCAAGAATAATTATGTTCTTTAATTTGGCTCTGAGAGCCCACATATTTAATGTAAAGGGAACTAAATCTACCCTCAAGTACCTGTATTTCAGACTGTAAGCGATGCGTATCAATTTCATAGATTTTTGAGCTGTCTTCTAATTTGATTTGATAATTGCTTAATTTATTGATTAAATCAACACGTTCTTTTCTCCGTGGAATATTTTTGAAAAGAGTTTTTGTTGTTTCCTACTTTTATTATATTTTTTAATCATTCAGTTTTGCAAAACTTTTCATTTTCCTATGACTAACTTTGAAGCACTGCACGCCACTGGTCGGAAGAGACACTAAGACGCACGTAAAATGGCTCATTTTGAAATACAAATATAGAGAAGGAAATAAGCAGAGATACATACCAGTAAATGAAAACAATATGGTAAAGCATAGCAGGCAAGCTGTGTAAACACTTTTACTAAAAGATAAAAATAATAATTATTTGTGCAACAAGGAAGAGTTGATTTTTGCTACGAGTGTTTATTTTGAACCCCAAGTAAATAAAGGATTCCTAAGCGCAAACTCAAACCATTTATTTCAATTAAACCAACTACAGGCAATTTTGAACTGTCAAAGAGTCGGTCAGTTAGTCATTAAGTTGAAGCAAGAACAGGCAAGAAACTCCAAGGGCACTCTTTTAAATCATGATATTACAAAATCCTGGGTGCATTATTCTTGTCGCTTCTATACGTGAGAACAAAGGAAAAAAATAAATTATTTAAAAACAATACAAAATAATTATAAGATTAAAAGATTACAAATAAGCCCTGGCAGTTAACCGAATGATCCAACACACGCGCCACCATCAGCGAGACATTTAAGTGAGTATGACATACTCTTAACTGCCAAGCTTTTTTAAGTCAACATACATCATAACATAATAAACGGCTCCATGGTACTCACATTTACAAAATTGAAAAAATGCGCAGCAAGGGATTCAAAGACACGAGATACAAATAACTTTAGTCTCGTGTAAAACATACAACTTTTCATCTCAGCAGCGAGAACATATATTATTTCGATCCCGTAAGCTCATCCATATTATCGAGTCAGCTAGTCTGCACGTGTTACCACTCAAATCTACTCATCATAACACTGTCGGCGATGACACATGGCTCGACCTGATCCTCACCTCTAATCCTTCCCTCGTTTCCTCCCATAGTCAGTCAACATGACGCTCCCGGCTTTTCTCATCACGACATGATTTTCCTTTCATATATCCTGAAACCTCCCAAACCTAAACCCAAGGTTCTGTGCAGGCGCTGTTTTGCTCGACTGAATGTCGAGAAGCTCAAGGAAGATGCGTCTGTGGTCTATTGGAAGCCTATGACGGAAGCCATTTTAGTTGACGACAAGGTCTTTGATCTTCAATGATGTTGTAGTCAATCTTTATAACATCCATGCTCCCATAAAAAAAGTTAAGTTAAAACGCCCACCTGCACCATGGATGACAAGAGGAATACAGATGGCAATGTGACGTAGAGACCGTGCGTTACGAAAATTTAGAAGGGATCGTACTGATGAGAACTGGAGATCATTCAAGGGTGCAAGGAATAGATGCAATCAAATTATAAGCAATGCTAAACGCCACCACATTCTGGATACTATTAGTTCTTGTTCTTCTGCCGATATTTGGAAATTTCTTGGAACTCTTGGTATCGGCAAATCACGACATTTAGACCTTAGAATTGATTTAAACGGTCTCAACTGGCATTTCTCTACTGTTTCAACCATGGATCATCTAACCAAGCAACAAACTCTCTCTCATTTCTAGTCTAACGCGTCCTCATATTAATCCTTTCAGTTTCATTCCAGTTGAACCGGGAGAGATCAGAAAGATCATTCTCTCCATCAAATAAAAAGCGGTGGGATGTGACAATATCACCCGTGGTATAATCATTACTATTCTGGATCACCTCCTACCAGCGATTAACCATATTATAAATTATTCCTTATACACCGGAGTATTCCCTTTCCTGTGGCGTAAGGCCTATGTTCGTCAACTACCTAAGGATTCCAATCCCTCTCTTCCTACCGACTTCCGTCCAATTGCTATCCTTCCCTTCCTATCCAAAGTGATTGAAGCCTGTGTCCACAAACAAATCTCCAACTTTGTTTATCGCAACTCTCTCATTAGCCCTCTTCAATCTGGGTTCAGGGCTGGGCACAGCACTGTTTCCGCCCTCCTTAAAGTGACTGGCGATATAAGAGCTGAACTGGTAGACACCAAAGTTACTGCTTTAATGTTGGTTGATTTCTCGAATGCCTTTTATACCGTCAGTCACGACATCCTGTTAGCCATTCTGTCATATAATATGTTATGGTTTCTCCCGAAGCACTGGAATGGTTCCTCTTTACCTTCAGGAGCGTCAGCAGTCCATTCATGTTGGGGATTCTTCTTCATGCTGGTGTGATTTGGAGGCTGGCGTTCTTCAAGGTGGTATACTTTCTCCTCTTCTGTTTTCTATTTTTTTAAATCTTATAACTTCTGAACTTCAGTGTGCGTATCATCTGTATGCAGATGACTTGCAGTTGTACTGGCATGGAAAGGTTGATGAATTACCTGACGCTATCGACAAATTAAATAGGGATTCGATAGCCATAAAAACCTGGGCTGATAGATTCGGTGTAGCTGTTAACCCTACGACGTGTCAGGCGATCATCATTGGCAGTCCTCGTGGCATTAGCAAGGTGGATGGTCCCACTCACCGCACAGACTTCATTCACTCTTCCTTCTTCGTTCAGTCTATCTTCCTGTGGAATGCACTCCCCCAGGAAATCAGGATGGCAATCAACCGATAATCCTAAAGTTCGCAAGCACATTCACAAGAAGCTGGCAGTATCATCACAACGGTAATGTTCTCCCATTGTTTTTCTTATTTGTTTTAATATATTTATGTTTATTTATTTGTCATAGATTTATATATAATTAGGTGTATGTATATATATAAAGGTGTATCTTTATATTTAATTAATATTTATTCCTCAATTCTCGCTATTGCACCTACCACTGCTTGTCTCTGCATCGCCCACAGGTTGACTGGTAGAAAATGCCTATGGCATTAAGTCCGCCTCTGTACATTTGTGTGCTTAAAGTATAAAAAAAAAAAAAAATCCTCAAGAGAAAAAAATACAACATGGTACAAATGTATATTTGTAAAACAAACATTATCAAAATATTTGAAGTTAAAATATAATAATTACATTTAAAACCTTACGGTTATATTATGTATCCGAACGTTTTATTGTTTGTTTCTTTTTTGGACCAACTAGGTATGGAATTTGAAAACGGAACTTCAAATATAATTGTTTCTATCTCTCGCTTTTTTCGAATCAAAGTGACAGAACAAAGTGAAGTTCAAATCTTCCGAATTTTGTGAGTTCCAAGTGAGAGACCCAGCTCTGATATCGGAATTAGAAAAAAAAATATTAAAAAGTGACCGTGTCTCGCTCGCAGCAAAATCGAATTTTGCTCACTATCTATAGGGTATTCGCAGCTGTAGCATCTGTTATAGTCGCGAATCATATTTTGATCAAGATATAACCTGACACTGACCTGAAAATTGCAAAAATAGTAAGAAAATTTTAATTTCGCAGGCTGCAGCTGCAGACTCACCTTAAACAGCAAAATCTGCTTGTTTGAGGTGAATACATTTTATGCATTGACTAGCTTTTGCCCGCGGCTTCGCCCGCGTCGATGTCGGAAAATATCCCACGGGAACGTACAACCGGGATTAAAAGTACCCTACCAGTCTTATTACAAAACAAGATTTATATTTTGACATGGCTTAAACCATGGAGCTAGTTTTTGTAATAAGAACGTAACTATGATTGAAATACCGTTCTTTATACAAAACTGAAAACTTAGTTCGGTACTAAGTTGTCAGTTTTTTATTAAGAACTTTACCATAAACGGAATAAAGTTCGAAATTCAATAATGGCTCCATGTTTTAAACCTGGGTCTGAAGATAAACCTTGTTTTGTAATAAGGGGGTGTGTTAAACCAGGTTATAGAGTCCGTTCACATTAAAAGTACTCTATGTGTTAATTCAGGTTATAGAGTCCGTTCACATTAAAAGTACCCTATGTGTTAATTCAGGTTATAGAGTTCGTTCACATTAAAAGTACCCTATGTGTTAATTCAGGTTATAGAGTTCGTTCACATTAAAAGTACCCTATGTGTTAATTCAGGTTATAGAGTTCGTTCACATTAAAAGTACCCTATGTGTTAATTCAGGTTATAGAGTTCGTTCACATTAAAAGTACCCTATGTGTTAATTCAGGTTATAGAGTTCGTTCACATTAAAAGTACCCTATGTGTTAATCCAGGTTATAGAGTTCGTTCACATTTTCAATCCTTTTTGCAACGACTCGTACTTACGTCACCTATTGTAAAACCCGGTAACTGAGGGTAAACTTACGTTGTTGGATAAGGTACCTCTTTTTATACTACATTAGAAGTTCTGTCCCCAGATGCTAACACAACCAGGCTGCTAGATGAGCTCACTCTCGAGCAGGCCACGTAAAACAGCCGTGCGACAAGCAGTCTCCTCTAAGATCGACGATAAGATGATCCTCTGACCATCACTTGTGTGTCGCACAATAGATAGGAGATGGCCCGAAAAAACGAGATTAAGAGGTACCATAAATAATCCTAATAATTTTTAATGATTCAACAACCATTGTGATAGATAACAAAACGTACTTATTATTTCGTTTATAACTAAGTCGGGATATAGAAAATATTAGAATAACAAATTTGGAAAGTTGGAAAATAAGGGATTGCACTGAAAAGCAGTTTTTAATAGATAGTTTTGCACTAAAAGGTACAGTTCAGTTGTATCGTAAAAGATCGCGGCGCTTGCGCTAAACGTGTTATCTAGATAAATGTTGCATTTATAATTACTTGCCTCTTTTTTTTTCTTGTTATTGTCACTACGCACGTCAACCTATTTTGCAAAAGAGAGCTGTCAGAACCATTTATAATCAACGTCGCCGCGAATTTCTTAAGGGAACTATTTAAAAAGATTAATATTATGACGGCGGACCTTGCCAATACATTTATGAAAATATGTAAGAAAAAAATCTACATCTTTTTAATAAGATAAGTTATAGACATTATTTTAATACTAGATAAAGATACCATTTTTCAGATTATCTACTAAAGTACATGTATACATCTTATATGGGGTACTATGTTAAATGTTACAACAAAATACCTTGTGATATATTGCAATTAAATGAAAGAAAATTGAAAACTCATTAAAAGCACACTTTGTAAACAAGCATATTACAAATTAGAGGATTATATCCAAGATAAGAATGCTTGGTAACATGCTGGTCCAGCTCCATAGGACAATCTAGAGTCTAGACAAAATCAAACTGGTTGCTATGTTAATTGTGTAATGTATTATTTTTATGACATTGATTGTACATTATTTGATCACCAGAGATCGGAATGGGTAGAGCTTATTTACCTAAACTTCGAGGAAGGAAGTAACATAGAGTGGATAATACCTCCTCTAACATCCCGGAATAACTATAATGACGTTTATTTCCGGGGTTTTATTTATTGGACTTTATTTATAGTTACAAATTATTGATTTGAAAAATCATATCATATTTAGTTGTGTGAATTTGAATTTGGAATTGTTGAAAAGATATTTTGAAACAATACAAACCGCCACCGCTATTTGTTCCTGGGCACGAATAACCAAATATCTGTACAACAAAATATTTGTAGAATGTATTCGAATCTCAAGTTTCAATAAACCAGCCAACTTAATTTTATTTTACTTACATAAAACAAAACACTTGAATTTGACACAATTTTAGTGCGTAACCCTAAAACAAATTATACATATCACATAAACACAATAATAACACATAATAATAACACACACATACCTCACAGATCACACAGATCTAATATAATTTAAGTCTGAATAACTGTAATATTGAGTACTTATGTAATTTTTTTCTTTTTCTTAATTTTATAACCATTTAAATTGCAATGCCTTAACAGGCAACTAAGTTTAAGAACCTACCTATTGTTAACATCTAGAAAATCCTGTACACTTAGTTCGCAATAAAGAATTTGAATATGAACATAATTGTACATACACTACGTGAACGTGTACTATTCATACACGAAATCTCTTAAGGGGTCATTGTACTCATCATTATGAACAACTTTTACTAAGGGAACAAACCTGAAATCGCGAAATAAAATCAGCTGTTCCCTACATTTTGACGAGTCATGAGAACATAAATGTAGGGAACAGCTGATTTTTTTTTCGCGATTTCTTGTTCCCATAGTAAAAGTTGTTCATAATGATGAGTACAATGTCCCCTTAAAAGATTTCGTGCATGAATAGATTCACCTTATATATTCTTCAAATCAATAATTTGTAACTATAAATAAAATCCAATAAATAATTAGTGGTTTTTAAATCCCGGGTTTTTAACGTGATTATAATTATTCCGGGATTTAAGAGGAGGTATTATATCTACTCTATGTTACTTCCTTTCTCGAAGTTTAGGAAAAAAGCTCTACCTACTCTGATCTCTGGTGATCACTCACACACTGACTTTTTTTTTTTTTTTTTTAGGGAAACATTATACTTTTACGATTTTTGTAAATATTTGAGCACCATGTACCTATTTATCTCATAATTAAATTATCTGTCATTGCTTCATTTTTAATTATTTTTACCTATTGTGGTACATAAAGTAATTTTATTCTAGGTAGATCGTCTTCACATATAATGTAAGTACTTAAACAAAATATTTTAAAAAGAGTAAAGGTGCAATTCCAAGATGGACCGCAGGCCGCAAACTGCAGCTGCAGGTTCAAGCGACACTACTGGTTTCTATGTATCTCTATGAAAATGATTCAGCCGGCCGCATTGTCGCCTGCGGTTGCAGTCTGCAGCCCATTTCGGAATTGTACCTTAACAGTGGAGTTTTTTGCCTATTCTTCACCATACGAGGCTACCTTTTGAAAACGGCAACTAGAAACAATCCTATTTTTTTTTGTAATTCTTTGTCGTTCAAAAGTGCCTATTTGAAATAAATAATTTGACTTTGGTCAGTTACTTGGCGATTTTGTATTTTTAGGACATCAAAATAGGAACTATTTAAGGTTTACAAAAAGAGAGCACGAGTGTTCATTAATATTTTTAGGAAAGCAATAAAAGAATTGGTTGAGGTTCGATGAAATACATGCTGTAAGTAGTAAAATGAATAAACAGTAGCGTCAGCACTCACGTGGCGAAGTAGTACTTGTGGTAGTCCTGGTGCGCGGCCGGCGTCTCGGCCAGCTGCCGCAGCGCCGCGCGCAGCAGCGCGTCGCCGAAGTGCGGCGGCCGCGCTGCGGGCAAGCAGCTATGTATAGCCAACAGTTTTCTTGCGTCGGTGGCGCAAGCAAGAATACGCTTTTTCTCCAGGTACACAAAGAATTTTCACTAGTATGCTCACTCATGCAACAGCTAGTACAACATGCTACTCACATCTCAGTCCGCCCTCGTCTTCATACAGCTGGTCGTGGTACAGCGCGGCCGTGGCGGGCGACTGCACTAGCAACACTCTGACGTCATCACGTTGTAGTAGACCTCGCACCCATGTGTGTGGTGCAGACCCGCATAATGCCATCACCTCGGGGGAGAACATGTCGTACACCTGCAACCAATCACGAAGAAGTATCAGCCACGGTTCATGGGAAACGAAGTCAAGTAAGCCATTAAAAGACAAGGATTTTGGCTACTTTGTATGTGTGTATTTTAATTACGTTTATTTGTTGGAATGTGCGTTTTGTTTCTGCTGAATAAACAATTTTTCTTTCTATCTTTTACTTTTGAACGTCAAAATGTACAAACAAAAACATTACAAAGTGAAAAATAACTTTTGTTTCGGAAGTCGGTGTCTTTGGACCTGTATTTTAGTTTTTTTAAATTGCCACAGACTTCCGAAATTAAAATTATTTTTCACTTTTTTCGAAAAAATATTTTTTTGTTTTTAACTCTTTAGTGGGTCAGTTTGTACTTTATCTAAGTTAGCTCATGGTGAAGTTACCATCAGCTCCACTTAACAATATGCATTGTGACGAGCATAAATTGCTTAGCAGCCGTATTAAAGTACCTACCTATTCGAATCGTAACTCGTGGAATACCTACTTATTATTAAGTATTTCCGGTGTTCATCTGTGGTTTTCACCATCAGTTCCACATCACCAAATGGTGCTTTCCGACAGAAAATGCACGAATTACTATAAATAATACCCAAATCACTATACGTGTGCCTACAAAAATGGAGGATTTCCCTCGATTTCCATGGGAGTCCATCATCAGATTCTGACTTGGTGACAACGGTGAACATACATAGAAAAAACAAACAGACGAACATATAACCTCATCCTTTTTGGAAGTTTGTTAAAAATCGAATTGATTCTAGGTGCCCCTTACAAAAGGTAGTTTCGTACTGAGAAGATTGGTCAAGAAACTCCATAGTTACTCTTTTAAAAAGTTTTACAATATTTTGTATAAGTACATAATTATATGAGAAGACGATGTACCTAGAATAAAATTACTACACTCGCGAGCAATAAACTGGAACCACTACATCGCGCGTTGCTCAAGACAATTTTTTACAATTTCTATGCAATGAGCTGTAGATTGTGGTATATCACCTGAAAGGTAATTTTGTAAGCTTTCAAATTATTATTATTATTATATCTTTTATTTCAGGCAACGCCCATACTGTTAGTAACAATGATCTTAAAAACTAGTGTTAGTAGACATACAAGTTTTATTACGTGTGGAGTTTCATCCAATGTCGCAGCATTGGAGGCTCCCATCTATAATAAATTATAAAACATAATTAAATCATTAAGATTTAAAATTAATTAAATTTTCTATCAAAATTTAGAAAATTATTGCAATCGGTCGAAGTTGTGGACGTCTAAATGAATAAATAGGAAGTAATATGAAAAGATATTTTTTTTTATTTACAATTTATGTTATTTACCCCTTAATATTTTGTGTTACCCCCCCTGGCCCGAATGACTGCCTGTAAACGGTTTTTCACTGACCGAATGAGTTTCCTGTTCAGGTTCAGGAGTTACCTGTCCACATTAGACCGAATCCTGTGGTATTTCCTGCCACTCTTCGACTAAAGCAGTTTTCAGGTCTTCTATTGACGCCGAAGCTGGACATATTCCTCGTACCCGCCTTTTCAGCTCGTCCCATATATGTTGAATCGGATTTAAGTCAGGGCTGAGGGCTGCCAGTCTAGTGTGGGAATCCCGACTTCTACAAGGTACTGTCTAGTCACTGCAGCGGTGTGGCAGCGGGCATTATCGTGCCTTAGCAGGAAATCTTCGTCAATAAACCCGGCGTAGAGGAGCATATGGCCTAGCAGAATGTTGTTGATGTATCTTTCTGCGGTTATCCTCCCGACCTCCACCAGGTACGAATATCAACTCCGTTTTTGCTTCAATAGATATCCCCGCCCACATCATACAAGACCTAACCCCGTATGCCACTGTTTCCGCAAAACAGCATTGTGCGAATCGCTCCCCCGCTCTCCTATAGACTATCGACGATCGCTACCATGCAGGCACATCCTTGATTCATCCGAGAACAGGACTCGCCTCCATTGCTCGATATCCCAATCTAAGTGATCGCGAGCAAACTGAAGCCTGGCTTGTCGGTGGGCTGGAGACAATTTAGGTCCCGCGGCTGGCCTTTTCGGTGTCAAGTTCAGTTCTTTTAGTCTTCGCATCAGTGTCCACTCGCTGACAGCCCTCCCTCGAACTTCTCTGAGCTGCTGCTGGACGTCCACGCCGATCAGTTGTCGATTTCGGAGAGAAGCGGTGACAATCAAACGGTCATCTCTTACCGAAGTGCATCGCTGCCGTCCAGATACTGGTATCCGGACTAAGTTTCCAGTCTCCCTGAACCTATTGTATACCTTTGAGACACAAGACTGGCTCAAATGAAGCTGTCGAGCGATGTACTATCGCTCGACAGCTTCATTTGAGCCAGTCTTGAGGACAATCCTTGCTGGATTAGGATGACGACTTGAGCGGCTCCTATAGGTGTGGTTTCCATTTTCTTTTAGCTTCACTATTCCCAGTGACGTGAAATATGGGACTGATGATCAATTTTCATAAACGCCCCCTTTTTAATGTCAAGTATGATGCCTGTACTAAGAATAAACCTGTATCACAGGCGGCATGTGTTTTTACAATTACTGTTAGGACAACTGATTTCTTAACAATATTTAACAAATCCTAAGAAGTGACATGCGTCTCCCGTTTTGTGATCACTGGGCTGATTAAAGCGTGAGCAAGTTGCACATTTCGGAATGTCGGCTTTATTCGCGCATTCGGACATCGAATGGCCTGCGTCACCACAGTGACCACACGTAGTAACGATCTCACGGCAAGTTTTTGCTGCATGGCCATATTGTTGGCATTTATAACACCTTGTTACAAATGTAAAGTCCCTGACAGGACAGGACGTCCAATTTATAAAAAGCCTTTATTGAGGGATTAGGGCTTTACGTATATCGGCTGAAACTTCAACAACGTAGTTACAGGTCGAAGCATATCTCTTCCCAGATTTGCGTGTATTGCGAACGGGAATTTACAAAAATAATATTTAATTTGTTCCCGATCGTCCCCCTCTGGATTTTAGGGGGACGAATGGGAATATTTTCTTAGATTAGTGCCATTCGTCCCCCTAAATAATATTGTGCATGAAATATTAATATGTCCGTGACTATCACCGGACCACAACGCCAATCGCTTCCATATTTGACAAATAATTAGTGCTCAATTGGTGCTAATTAGTGCTCGAACAACAGAATTGGTGCCTTAATAATTTTCGAGATAATCGACTTTGAAGGTGGTCCGGCAGGTTAGTCACGCTCCCTTCAGCAGGAACACTATGAGCGCCGAAAAAGGGGGCATGCTACAGCTATTCTAAGTATACAAATAATTAGTGCCCTTAAATGTGATTAATTTCGTAACAAAAAATAGAACTGAAACTTTTGTATTTACCGAGAAATCAACGATGATAACTTTCGCGCGCTCGTTCAGCAGGACCACGACTTTGAATGTTGATTCCAAGTTTCAGGAGCTAGTCGCTTTCCTTAAACCTACATAGAAAATTAGTGCTCTGCGAGATAAAATTGATACCCAAAATTCAAAATGACTAGGTACTCCAGTAGTTTACGAGATATACCATACCATTGGTGGGGTGGCGGTAGTCACGGTGTTAAATTTTCATTTGAAGATTTCCCTATTAAAAACTCTATGATTTCTACCCAAATTTATACAAAAATTAGTGCTCGTAAAGAAGTTATAGTGACCAAAAATTCAGATTCCCAAGTGTTGTATTTTAAGAGAAATTAGCTCTCATTACTTTTCCATACTAAATATCCGCGTATCATCATCATCATCAGCCCATAGCAGTCCACTGCTGGATATGGGCCTCTCCAATTGCACGGCATTCAGCTCGATTCTCGGCAACTCTCATCTAGCTGCCACCAGCCACCTTGCGAAGATCGTCGCTCCACCTAGCCTAAGGGCGTCCTACCTTACGTTTGCCGATTCGCGGTCTCCACTCAAGAACACGTCTACTCGAACGATCACCGGTTCTACGGCTAATATGGCCGGCCCATTGCCAGTGCAGCTTCCTTATTCTGTGGGCTATGTCGACAACTTTGGTTCTCTGCCGGATCACCTCGTTCCGGATTCGATCCCTCAGAGAGACTCCAAGCAAAGCCCGTTCCATAGCTCGCTGAGCGACCTTGAATTTATGGACCAGCCATGCCGTGAGTGTCCACGTTTCGGCTCCGTAACTCATAACAGGTAGGACGCACTGATTCAAGACCTTCGTCTTTAGGCTCTGTGGAATACGCGACGAGAAGACTCGACGAAGCTTCCCAAATGCTGCCCAGCTCAGCTGAATTCTTCTGTTAACCTCCCTCTCAAAGTTGTTTTTACCAAAGTTTGCCCGAGGTAAACGTATCCTCGAACAACCTCGGGAGCACCTACATTAACAGCAATCGGTCCTAGAGTGACGTGTTCGTTGAACATAACCTTGGTTTTGTTCAAGTTCATCCGGAGACCAATGCGTACAAAAAAATCAACTAGGCCGTCCAGCATCTGCTGCAAGTCGTGCAGAGATTCAGCCATTATGACGATGTCATCTGCAAATCTCAAGTGTGAGATGTACTCGCCGTTGATGTTGATGCCCCGTCCTTCCCATTTTACCGTCTTAAACACATCCTCCAATGCGTTAGAGAACAATTTCGGGGAAATTACGTCCCCTTGTCTCACCCATCGACGCAGGGGGATATGCTTAGTTCGCAGATCCTGAGTTTGGACGGTCATAGTCGCGTTGTCATAAAGACTAAAATTATTTAGGGGGACCAATGGAACACAAAAAAAAATATAATTCCCGTTCGTCCCCACCAACAAAATGAGGGGGACGATCGGGAAATTTTTTTACGAATTCCCGTTCGTCCCCTTAGGTGGACGAAGTCGGGGGGGCGAACGGGAATACACGCAGATTAGTGGCCTAATTTTATCAAGGTAAAGAAGGATTCCGAGGACATTTTTGGTAACTTGTCGGCTACGTTTTGTTCGAAAATGTACCTGAACACCTCATTTTCAGCCAAGGAAGTCAGTACTCCCACAACCACGATCCGAGGTTTGCGCTTATTGGGTTCGTCGGCGGTAAGTCCAGATGTAGAGAGCAGGACTGCGTGCTTCAGTTCATTAGCGTCAAGTTTCTTCTCGGTACTGATAATTACTTTTTTGCACGAGTTCGTTTCGTCACTTGATTTAAATTGATCACTGGGATAAATGGCAACAGAGCTTAGGATTGGGTCGAACGAATTCATTTGATCCCTTTTTCACCATGTCGGCAAAAGAAGCATTTCCTGCAGAACTAGTCCTTTATCGTCTGCTTGAGCTCCGAAATATGTTCCGCCAGGTCGCGCTTTTCTTGAAGGGAATCAATCATGTTATGTATAAGCATGAATGGCTTTCTGCTTGAGCGACTGATACAGGACTGCCATTTGTGAAGTGCCGGAACCTACTTTACGGTATAGGGTAGAAATTTTAATTTTCTGTTCCGAATTCAGTTTTCCATCCGCGGCAATAGAGCAAACTTCATTAAGGTTCTGTTTGATGGCTAACATCCATTTTTGGATCTCGGGCGTCGAAACAACATTAGCCGTGGCCGACTCGAGGTTATGCGTAATCGTCTTCGACGGGGAGGCAGAGGGCTGCTCAGGGCCCCTTGGATTAAAGCGGCTGTTATCCATTTTGTTTTGTCATAAGTTCACTATGTTGTGTCCATTAATAAAAAAACTACTCTGAAAGCAAAATTTTACAGATGCATTACGACAGTAATGCACAAAAGGCGGTCACTATTATAAAATCAATTATTTATTAAATATTGCTAACGAGCACATCTGAGCACTGCAAGTGTCGCGTAATATCCTCCAAAACGTGAATAATCTTTGGTTATGGTTATGATATTGAAAGAGGTTGAAAGCTAACGAATTTGCCTTTATAATGATAGGCCACAATCTATAGTTCATTGCATAGAAGTTGTAAAAAATTGTTTCGAGCAGCGGACGATGAAGTGATTCCAGTTTATTGCTCGCGAGTGTATATTACTATAGGTACAAAGTATTACAATTTAAGCAATGATAGATAAATTAATTAAGTTGTTAGATCCATGAGCACCATGGATCTATTAATATAATTAATGTATTACTTACTAGCTTCTGCCCGCGATTTCGTTCGCGTGGAAGTCGTAAGACACCACAATATACTAATAACAGCCACATATTTATTAAAAAAACTGCCTCGTTGGTCTATTGGTCGCAAGCGCTACTTTTGAGCATGAGGTCCTGGGTTCGATTCTCGGTTTAGGCAAAGTGTTATTGGGTTTACAGTCTGGAATTTCTCAGTTACAGTCCGAACTCTGAATTTGTGCCCGGCTAGTAGCAATTGGCTCGCCCCCTATTTATTACATAGGGCCTAAACATAACTGGCAATGTGGGGGTAATATAGGAGGTACACCTCTGCCACTATTTGGTGTGCAAATATTTAATTTTATACTTCACAATGTTATTATTTTAATTACCTAAATAAAACGACAGCTTAAGCAAATAAGAGCTCATGCATTAAGATGTTTAAGGAACAAATGAATTAATTAATTTCAAAGTTATACATATGTCAGTTCAAGAGATAAAGTTTAATAGAATGTCAAATTATGCATAATATATAAATAATTGTAATTCAAACTCAAAGCATTTATTTCAAATAATAAACCTATTATAGGCACTTTTGAATTGTCAAGGGGTCAGTCAGTCAGATGAAGCTAGTTGCCCATTCCAAAGCGTAGTAGGTTCCTATGGAGAAGAACGGGCAAGAAACTCCACGGACACTCTTTTAAATCAAAATATTGTTACATAGTATTGGTTACATAATTTATGTTGAAATTATACATGTGAGAACAATGTAGAAAGACGTGCACGTTAAAAGCGTCCGTAATAAAAATATAAAAAACAACTAAAATACTAAGTTAAAATAAGCCGTGGCAGCTAAGAAATGACCAGTCCCTACTGACGGCGGCTGTTCACGAACATGACGCATGGATCAGCACCATTTAGCTCAACCATTTTGAAGGGAACTCAATGATCCAACACATACGCCACCATCAGCTAGACATTTTAGTGAGCATGACACTCTCAGCCGCCATGGCACATTCAAGTCAATAAAAGACGTACTCAGAAAATGGTAGGTACATAGTGCTCACACATGTGCTATGCAATTATACAATACTAATAGATTGAATTTATACAATATAAAGATAGTATTTACAATCTTCAGCCGCTCCAACAATAGATTTGAATGCTATTCAATTAGTTTATGCGCCCTTGTGGAGCAGGACCAGCGTTAAGCCAAGCATTTTTGTCAGCAATGTAATCCCCCAACTTATAATATGCTTGGCTACATAGTGTGCGTTTTATAAAAGATTTAAATTTCATTTCATTTAGTTGGACTATGTGGGCAGGTATTTTATTGTAGCATTTTAAACAGTACCCCATGAAGGATGAGTCTACTTTAGCCAGTCTGAAACCTGGTTGAACTAATTCATCCCTATTTCTAGTCCCATAATTGATAATGTCAGTTATAGTTTGAAAGTGTTGATTCAGTAAAATTTGAACATTAATTAATTATTATAAGGTATATATCCATAGTATTGATTTTAGTTTCCCTCTCCACGATCTGACATGTATTCATTAATATTGTAAAATCATTTTTCTTTTATTACATCATAAAGATATAGCGTGATGATAAAATGTATAAACGTTCTAACCATTTGGCTCGTCTTTTTACTATTTACTGTAAACTATAGAGGTATACAAACATATTGCAATATTGCTCATCCCTCATAGCAAATAGCGCCAAAATAATGGAGCCTACCGACTAACCAGACTTATAGGAAATATCTATGCAAAATTAGAACAGAATCTATCCGGTAGAATTTGCGTGATGCTGGAACGCGCATTCATAAAGGAACACCATAATGCAATATTGCTCATCCCCCATGGCAAATAGCGTGATAATATATAGGCTACCAATTGACCGGGCTTTTATGGAATATGTATGCAAAATTTGAACAAAATCTGTGTAGTAGAATTTTCGTGATGCTCTAACATACATTCAGACAAAAAGACAAACAGAAAAAAAATAAAAATTTCGGCATTGGAATCGATCCCAAACCTCTTATAGCAATTAGTTTTTTCTAAAATATTCAATATACATTTTTTACTTCGCTACGATTTTATTATAAGTATGTATAGATGGCGCTAGTTGTACTATACCTCTCAGAACAATGAAAAGCATATAAGGAGGATTATAAAAAGAACTCTGTAACTACCTTTGTTCCCGTTCTATCTTATGGCACGAAGACGGATGTGGGAAAAAGATGAATGATTTACTCTTCGTATGCCACAAGATGAACATGTCATTTGGTTATGTGCGACGGAAGATGACTGATTCAACGAACTAAAATGACGTAAGTGCTAAAAGCTTATAGTCGTAATAAAAGCAAAAATAAAATTAATTAAAAAAAAAATGAAGGCTCAAAATTCACGTCATACTCCCCAGACACCCCATCATCTATTTTGCTGTTTATAAATTCATATAACAATTGTACGCAATGTGTACCGAATTAGTACATACTTAAAAATAAGTATCTTAACAGATTAACAGGTACAGGCAACAGAATTATGACTTGCTGTAGAGCATCTCCCCAGCAACCCCATGTAAAATTTTTGTTCGCGACGAAGCGTCACTTAAGTAGTTGTATATAGGGAATTTGCATATTAACTTAAATTCACATATAAATAGTTTAGAGAGTTTGGGTTTGCGACGAAACGTCATATATGTAGTTATATAGATGTAGCTATTTTTATTTTAACTTAGATTCACATATAAATAGTTATATTGTTTGGGTTTGCGACGAAACGTCACATAAGTAGTTTTAAAGGGAAAGGACATGGAAAAAAAATACATTCCATGTACAGAGACATAGTAAATAATTTTGCATAATAAAAATAGAAATTTGAATTAATACGTAGTTTTTAACCTCTCCAAAGCAGGCAGTTTCTTTTTTCAAAATATTAAGTAATGCAAGCTGTATTCAAAGTACCGTTTGTCAACTTCCGCCATAGTGGACCATAGAGAAAGATAAATATAATGATGGACGTTCCTCACCACGGATAATATTTAAGTATACATGTGATTTGGATGACAAATGCTCTTATTAGGAACATTTTATTCATACGAAACTGTCTTTTTTGTTATTTGTTGCATTTATTATTATATCTTTTCATTATGTTGATACGTAAGATATTTTGGTATGGATTTTTAGTGGCATGAGGAACAGGGTGTAAAGTTCACTCATCCTCTATTGAAAAGGGAGGATCCTCCGACCAGACGAGTGTTGTGTCTGGTGGGCAACTGCCCGACAGTTGATGTCGGATGTTGTCTAAATGCTAGTTGCGCGGTAAACTCTGCTTGCGGGATGCAGGATTTTGCGTGACGTCAGTGTGACGCGTAGTTCGCATGTGGCGATGTTGATGCCGCTACATCACTCCCCTCCGGAGACCGGAGGTCGATAGTGGGCTGAGTCATGTATCTTGCGATGCTTGCCAGTGCCAGTAGAGGGTTCCAGTGAGTCGGAACCGGGTGCCGCATAGTTCTCGGTGAGTTGGAACTGTCTGCGGTGATTCCCCAGTAAGTCGGGGTAGCGCTGCGTTATGCTCCAGTGAATTGGATGTGGTACAGAGCCGGGTTGTGGCTGACTGCTGGCGTCGACCAGGAGAGGTATAATGCTTTCTGCTTGTGGACCGGCCGAAAGTGCAAAGGTTGCTGATGAGGCTGTGGATGATGACCAGGATTGCGCGTCCGCTGCATGCTGGTGGTCAGGATACCCGTTTGAAGCCGTGGGTGCTGGCTGGATGTGTGACTCGCCGCTCGAAAGCTTGAGGAAGTAATGATGATGACGTCACGCTGAAGTAGTTGCACGAAGGCTACGCTGACGTTCATACTCGGGGTCACCAGTTTAGAGGTATGAGGAACAGGGTGTAAAGTTCACTCATCCTCTATTGAAAAGGGAGAAAGCCTCATACCAGACGGGTATTTTGTCTGGTGGGCTACTCTGCCCGACGGTTGATGTCGGGATGTCCACACTAGGAGTTATTCCTGTACTGTGGGTGCGTTTAGAAACATTTAAACTCACATACACAGTCAGAAACAGCCAGACCCGGAACAACTAATTGCAGCTCATACAAATACGCGACACGCAGCGCAGCGCAGCGTTAAAATATATGCTAGTTGCGCGGTAAACTCTGCTTGCGCGATGCAGGATTTTGCGTGACGTCAGTGTGACGCGTAGTTCGCACGTGGCGATGTTGATGCAACTACAGATTAATCTTTTAAAGAAACGTAAAATGGATACCCTCAAATTATAACATCTTTCGATTAGACAGAAACCTAAAGATAAAGTGCCTCGGCCGATACTGTAGATACTATAGATAACAATTCCATCACAATTGGCTGCCGCTATGAGTATGACGACAATCGGTGATGCGATGGTTCAAATCCAAGTCGAAACAATCAACTCTTTTTGAAGTATTCTTTAGATTATTCGTAACGAATTGTAGCAGTGTAATATTTTAAAACTTGAGGAGTTAGCACATACTGATGTAGACTCTACCAGATAACTTGCAAGCTGCCTTTCTAACTCTACATGCCCCATATATACGGCTGCGTGATATAAAGATAGTGTATGTATACTTAGGGTCTTTCTTCAAAAGGCCCTTTCAGACATGGCCATACATTGTTAGACTCACACATCTTAATAATATGTTTGGAATTTAAAAGAGACCATGACCTCTGAGTTTTTTGCTCCTTCTCCGGTATCAGTCAGCCACGAAATGCCTGAGCCCGTTTTGGTTTTAAATATTGACCAGTAAAAGTGTCTTAGAATATCTACTTAGGCCCACTTGCACGTTTAGTCGTGTTAAATGAATAAAAACCATTTAACTCTTATTACCCGTTGCGCCACTAAAAATTAACTAACTTGACATTTGTCTTTATCGTTGGGAACTTTGCAGTTCAATCGACGAAACATAAAATAGAATTGTCTATGCCCTAATGTATAATCCGAACAAAAATGTATGAATGAACATGAACAATGAACGGAAATTGTATACCCATCTCTTTTACACTACATAACGATAAGTAATACTTTCTTGTAAGTAATTCAATGATAAAACATGACATTTCATTTTAATCGTATTGTATGTGGTTTCCATGGAGATGGTTAGTTTAATGATTGACGAAAACGTCAGATAAAGAAAAATATGTTTAAGTTTTTTATAATTTGTATTTATATGAGTATTATATGAGTTCATGAATATATTTCCTGCTGCTATAAACAGTACCGATTTTTCACTTACTACTCGTATAACGTCGAACAATTTATACAAAATTAGTTATCAGCGGGACCTCCTAACGTCAGTTTATCTTGACATTACTAACACTAACGCAGAGTTTAGCGACTAAATTCTCCCACATCGGTGGGTTAAAGTTGAACTCTAGGTTTACCTCTAACTCTTGGTGGTGCAAAATGAGTTATTTGATTAACCCTGAGTTAGCTATTAGCTTCAGTTATTTAGAATAACCCATGAACACGCAAGTGGGCCTTACAGAAATGAACATTTAATTTCATATAACTGACCGTTCCCCCCGTCGAATGCTGTATTAGCTCCCTGAGCGCCGCTATAGCTCGCTGCCCATGTTCTCCCTCCCGCGCGTACAGCAGCAACACATCGCGGGAGTCACGCGTCGCTGCCGCTTCGGTGTCCGCCTCTCTGAAACTTACAGACGCATGTTTTACTGTCTGACAATGTGGGGCTAGAGAAAGATCTTGAGACTCTCGGCCTGAATTTTACATGTCAACGTTACTTTAACTTAGGCCCGTATGCACCAATATTTTAATCAACCGATAGCACTTTTAAACAGAAATCTTATAAAAACAACTTTTAAATTATTTTATCACATGTAGGCGAAAATACAGATACTACGATGGGTATAAATGAATATCTAATCAAAACAAAATATATGATGTGTTATTTCTTGACTCATAATTACTAGGAACGATAAACACGAGGAGCTACGGAGTACGGGTTATCGCGGGACCAACGCTTGCGGATCACGGTCACAAAGTAAAAAATTGCTTTAATTTCGGAAATAGTTTTTTTTTGCTTTTGTATACCTAAGTAGGTAATAGTTTTTAGTTTTCACTTTTTAGTTTTGGTACCTACTACCTACCCCACACAAATTCGAATACCATTACCTGATATGTAAATAACAGTGAGAGGAAGTTATTATAACATCATTCACATAGACTCTCCTCTTCCTTTTTTACATTCGTCACATTAACGACTAACCAAGTATAACAAACCATAGTGCGTACCTATTTGCAGATGATGTGTCAGTAATAATACTGGGAAATACCAAAACATTATCTACGTACAAGTATAACGATGATAATAATAAATTGTCTAAATGAAAAAAACTTAAAAGTAAATTTATCTAAAACAAAATTCATTCAATTTGCAAACTATAAACAAAACCATTTATGTAATTAATTTAAACCACAATAACGAAATAATCAAAAAATAAAAAACCGGCCAAGTGCGTGTCGGACCACGCACAATGAAGGGTTCCGTAGTTAGGATGGATTAATCCCATAAACAAACATAACAAAAAAAAAAAAAAAATGGTGGTGAGACTTAACATTGTAGTTGAAAAACATGCTCTCCCATACATCGATATACGTTACGGTCAATTCTTCAACTGCAAATTTAAGTTGGTCGACTATTACTCGTTAACTTGTAAAACCTACTCTTTAACTGACCGACCCCTTGACAATTCTAAAGTGGCTGTAATAGGTTTATTTGAAATAAATGCTTTGAGTTTGAGTTTGAAAGGGTAAACCGGGAACCCTATTACTATGGCTCCGCCGTCTGTCTGTCCGTCTGTCACCAGGCTGTATCTCATGAACCGTGATAGTTAGACAGTTCAAATTTCACAGATGATGTATTTCTGTTGCCGCTATAACAATAAATACTAAAAAACAGAATAAAATAAATATTTAAGGGGGGGGGGGGGGGCTGCTCTTTTCCTTCTGCTTCAGTCACTGCCTTCATTTGGTTGTCAGGTTGATAACCCACAGTCGATTTATAATAAATAGAATCAGTGGCTTACTTTCAGTAAAAAAAATTCCTAATTACGACCCTATATTTACAAAACTCTATTCCATTTAACCAAGACAGTCAGAAGAAAAGACGAAAGGATATAGTGGCTTTCTCCACAAGGGTCCGAACCGCTTTTGAACGGCCCGCGGCGTCAGTATGCAACCCAATCAATCTATATTTATAACAAAATAAACGTAACGACAGTTTCACATGGGCATACAACTACTATTCCCGATGTCCCCAAGTTCCCCAAAGCTATAAGCTTTAGTATTTATTAAATAAAAGTTGTACGACTTTGTCTTGACCGAAATCGTGAATTTTACAGTCGCCGAATCAATGCTTACGTAAGTATCGTTTAATGTTATTTGTTATTATTACTTGACAGAACCAACGGGGTTAAAACGTTATTTTTTCATTGCAATTTATGCTTAATATTAACATTAATCAATAAGTGATAGTTATCAAACGACGTTGTTCCTAATTACCAAATAGGCGCTCATCAATAGAGGTGTGAATGAGTACGAATGAGATGGAAATATCAAAACTAGTTTCTGCACTTGTGCGAATGAGAGGGGAACGTTTTGTTTAATACATTTTTCCATTTTTCAAATTTTGCCAAATTTTAAGGCGTTCGTTGCATCCATGCTGCCTCCGACTGCATTTAAGGCGTTCGTTGCATCCATGCTGACTCCGACTGCATTTACTTATGTATTTTTGGTAGGATACTCATTTTTCTTTTCATCTTGTTTCCATCTTTTCAGTATCGTTTATTGTAGTCGGGTTTTAGTTTTATTTAATTTTACAATTAAAATGTCTACATGATGTGTTTACTTACAATTTTCCTGACCAAAAGAATTGCTTGCTGGATGCACCTCCAACACACCCTTAATTCTTCCCTTACACTACATTTTTCCCTAAAACAACCTGGATACTTTCCTGACTCACCCCCTGGATACTTCCCTAACACACTCTGGATGTATCTCAAAAACATTAAAAAACACATAGCACTAATAATAGGTACACACGGCTACACATCAAGCTATACATTTCCAGTATAAGCTGATCTCGCATTGTGTAGGATTTCCGTACGATGAGAGGTCAGCGTATACTGGAAATGTATAGCTTGATGTGTAGCCGTGTGTACATAGTGAAAACATATCTTCCAAAATAAGGTAAATTTTAACTAGGTACTGATTTTATTTTATACTAACACTTGGACACGTCAGTACAGACATATAATTATATTATTGATGTACCTATACAAAATATTGTAAAACATTTTTAAATACCATACGAAGCTACCTTTTGGAAGGGGCGACTAGAATCAATTCTATTTTATTTGTAATTTTTGACGTTCAAAAGTGCCATTTATGTGCCTATTTGAAATAAATAATTTGACTTTGACTTTGACTTTACGAAGATTGGTGAAGTGTGAACTTTACAAATACACTTGCGTGCAATAAAATCGACCCACCCCATACGCTTTCGTTCAGAACACGATAAATAAAAATCTAAAATTAATTAATGAATATTTTTCACACTGTTTGTTAAATGTTAGTCTAAGATTACAATACACCAGTTTTTAGTGTAACCGATTTTGATTTATTCATTTTACAGACAGAAAAACAAAGACGGTTAGAATTTCTCAATTTTTTTATGAATAATTTTGACAGTAAAAATAAAAAAAGCATTAAATTTCTAAAGAATACTTTGTTCAGTAGCTTGTATTCCCCCCACGTGCTCTTATTGCAGCTTCCATCCTGTTTTTCATTGACCTTATTAATGTTTTTATGAACTCTTGGGGTATACCTTCCCACTCCTCTTGAATAGCCACCTTTAGTTCCTGGAGGGTTTCTGGGGACTGATTTCTGGCCCTGACCCTTCTCTTCAGCTCATCCCATAGATGTTCAATGGGATTAAGGTCAGGGCTCCTTGCTGGCCACTCCATAACAGGAATTTCCACCTCACGTAGGTACTGGAATACTATCGTGGCTGTATGTGGTCGGGCGTTGTCCTGCATTAGCGTGAAACCCTCACCTACAAATCCGGCGTATGGCATAACATGTTGTTCTAGCACCTCCTGGATGTATCGCTGTGCATTCAGATTGCCTATACGAGGTCCGGATACGAACTGAAGGTTCGTTTTTCCTTCCAAAGAAATTCCTCCCCAAACAGTCCACGAACCTCCTCCAAAAGCCACTCGTTCTTCAATACATGCCTGTGCAAATCGTTCTCCCTCTCTTCAGTAAACTTTCCTGCGCCCATCATTTCCATGAAGACTAATTTTACACTCGTCCGAGAACAGCACGACCTTCCATTGTTCGAGTGTCCAATCGACGTGAGCACGAGCAAATCGAAGCCGCGCTTGGCGATGCGCGGGGGTTAATTTTGGACCATTAGCGGGTTTGTGAGGATGCAATCCGCTTTCTGCAAGTCTTCGTCGTACAGTCCATTCACTTATAGCTACACCGCGTACATTACGAAGTTGCTGTTGCACCTGAACACCAGTCAAATGTCGATTTCTTAAACTTGTAGACACCATATAACGATCATCTCGTTCTGAAGTAGCCCGATTTCTGCCCGAGCCTGATCGTCTATTGAAGCTCCCAGTCTCTAAGAACCTTCGATACACTCGTCTTACTGCTGATCGACTTAGGTGTAGACGTCTGGCCACGACGCGCTGACTCAATCCAGCCTGGATCAGTGCTACAACTTGAGCGCACTCAGACGGAGTAGTATCCATTTTCACAGAGAGTAAAAACAATTAAACTCAAGGTAAATGGTCACTAAATCAGTAAAATAACCAATTATTGAATAAACAATAAATTGATTAACTTCTAACACAATGCAATGTCACTGAGATTGCGTTATTAAAAATGAGAAATGAGGGTGTCCGAATAAACGAGTCAATATCATCAACAACATCCCGTTTATTGAAATATAGGGTATGTACAAATAAAGTTTATGAAACATACCTTCAAATTACATTATTAGTTTTTGTTTGTTTGATCTTATTTTTTATATATTGTGTTCCGAATCGAAACTTACTGGGTGGGTCGTTTTTTTTGCACGTAAGTGTAGTTTAACTTTTTTTTTTAACTTTTTAGTCACCTTTTGTAAACAATGGCCTCAATATTGTTAATAATTAAGGGAAAGAGCGAGATAGCCCCAACACAAGTATTATCAATTACTTACTAGGGATGTCTCATTTTTCATTTTTTTCTTTCAAATCACAAATTCTTTGGTATAAATTCATCCCAACTACGGAACCCGTCATTGTGTGTTGTGTTGCTGGAAATAATTATGTTCCTCACACAAAATGAATAAAGTTGCCAACAACATGCCACCTGCAACACAATAACGTGTTGTTGAAATGATGTTGTGTTGTGCAACTTTGTTGACAAGACCCACGCCTAATCAGTAACCACAATTGTAAAGCCAGCTCCAGGAAACTACATCTTTTCAATTCAATAATTCTGTCGTGACATCAATTCAAATGCGTTTTGCAAAGGTGACTCTTAATCAATTCATGTCATAAGCTACCGTAGATACGCATCGCCTAATGCGGGCCCAAAGTATTCATTGTGTACTCTAATAAGCCAACCTTATGATAATGTCATGTTTCATACGCTCAGGTATTTCGTGGATCTTGTGATATGAATCATAATAACTATAAAACTAAGAAAGCACGCGCTTTGTCGATATTGCCATAGAGTTACAGAACTTGGAGACTAATCTATCATAGACAAAAGTACACCGTAGTTTTTTTTTTTGTTTTTTTAATGTTATTTACCTCAGGAACCGATTTGGAAAATAATTTTTTTATTAGAAAGGATATACTTCCAGATTGGTCCCATTTTTATTAAAATCCAGTTTTGATGTTGGGATCCATGAGTAATTGAGGGAACTCCTCAAATATTATAGGCATACATAAAGCGATTTTTCTATTTTCATCAACAAGTCAATCATTTGCATTCAGAAAGTATAATTTAGTGAAGTGGAACTGATGAAGAAGGCCACAGATGGTCACCGGAACTTCTCAATGATAAGTATTTCACGGGTGGCGATGAGATATCTGGATTAAGATAGTTAAGCGAAGCAAATTTAAATTAATAGTTCTGATCAAAATGGTACCATAAAACTGATGTGATGATGAAGCTCTGGCACTGGAACTCCGTAATAAAACAGTGTATCCTACCCATGTTTGGTCTTATTGGAATTGTCATGAGATGCACTCTGACTATAAATAATTTTTAACCGAATTCAAAAAAGGAGGAGGTTCTCAATATATATATGTCGGAGGAAGTAAACGGAGAGTTGATTGCATACAATTAATTGATAAGATTAAAGATTGATTGTTAACTAAAAATACTTGTTATAACCTAATTTAATTCGATTTGATTTGTTACATTTTAATATTGTGTAAAATGTAACTTTTTTAAAAGTCACTGCATTGTATAACGTCCAATCAGAGCAGAGGATAAATCCAGAGTGGGGTCGAGGCGCCATCTTAACTTTGGTGGGGCGTAGCGAGTAGCGGGGAGGCATTACAGTATCGGTGCTTGATCGAGGTGGATCGCTAGTGATAAAGTAAAAGATTGGTGTCGCGAACCTGCTGCTCGAATATAATTGTTTAAAGCGAATTAGTTAAGTATTGTGAGATATTGATTCCTTCAGTGATTCTCAACATTGAAAAATTGTGATTAAATTGTATGAAACAGTGAATACTTAGTTTTGTGCTCGCATTTCACCCTAATGACGCCCACTAAACTTGTGACCACTAATGACGATGTCAAGGAGAATGCTGTGCCTCCGACATCAGAAGTGGGATCGATGCAGGCACAAAACATGAACAAATCGAGTGATGGAAATGATGGGTGGCGCGCTCTATTTGAAGCGCAACAAAACAGCTTGCGACTACTCGTGGAGACTGCGCAACCCGCCGGCTACTGAAGACAAGAATATTACGCTGTCCAATTTTGAACCTGAAAATGTAGACACCGACGCACGAGCCTGGCTAGCAACAGTGGATATCTGCTTGTCGGACCGTGATATACAGGGCAGTAAACTGATTCTTATACTTAGTAAGGCTGTGAAAGGTTCGGCCGCCACGTGGCATTCCCAAGTAGCTTTTCCTAGCATGAAATAGGTACAATTTAAAGATATTTTTGTCCTTTCTAGCTTTGATACATTGGAAACTATTTTACAAATATTTTCTGGTAAACCACAAGACGACGAATGCCTCGCGGCATATGCCTGCCGTCTATTCACTTCACTCATGTCACGATGGGGTAGTTTAGACAAAGAATAAATTGTGGTATCTGTTATACTTGCTCATATGGGACAAATCGAACCACGTTTGCAACACAACATTTTTTCTAAAGAAATAACTACTCGCATTAAAATGCAACGTGAACTTATGGCATTTTCATATCGTAAGCGGAGTTATCAAGAGGTTACGAAGACCGGTACCGGTAGGTACTATGCAGGATAGTAAACGCCCTAAGCTAAGTCTTGCTTCTACTAAATGTTACGCTTATGGCAAATTTGGTCATAAATCTTATGAATGTTCCAGCCGTCCACATGACAAGCAACAAACAACTTCGACTTCCGACCGCCCCGGCACGGCCGTGGCTACGAAGCCCCCCGTAACTTGCTACAAGTGTGGTGCCGAGGGTCACGTCGCATCACGGTGCTCGAAAACTGGGGCAGCAGGCAGCAGTACGCAACCTGCCCCTATAGCCAGCATAGTGAAGAGAGTGGACGTATGCAGTGTGAAACCTGTCACCGGAGTTATCACTCAATTTGGTCAGCAATTTTCATTTTGCTTTGATTCTGGTGCTGGTTGTTCCCTAGTTAAAGAAAGTGTCTCACGTAAACTTATAGGTGAATTACAATACGCTGTAGTTTCTCTGATAGGGGTAGGGAAATCTAGCGTATTGTGCGATTTACAAATTTTATCTCGGCTTACTGTTTGTGGTCATGATGAATCTTATTTCACATTATATCTGATGACTATTTGAGTAATGATATTCTGATTGGACGTGATTTGTTAGTTTTAGGGTTTTCTGGGCACATATCGAGTGATTCACTTGCCATGATTAAAAGAGAAGGTCTTTTTGTTAATATTTGTGAGGAAGGTAAAACTGCAACTGATGTTAATGACGTAAATACCGACATTTCAAGTTATGTCATTTTAAACCGCAATTAATTAAACTTCTCGGTGGTTTTAGAGACTCGTTTGTTGAAGGTACACCTATTAGTAGAATAAAGACAGGCGAATTAGGAATTAAACTAGTAGATCCTTGTAAAATCGTCCAGCGACGTCCTTATCACCTGAGCGATGAAGAACGAGTATAGTACGCAATAAATGTAGTAAATTCCTGCCGGAGTTATTAGACTTAGTAAGTCCTTCTCTAGCCCAATACTACTAGTCAAAAAACGCGATGGCACAGATCGAATGTGCACTGATTACGGAGAACTTAATTCTAATACCGTACCTGATCGCTATCCCTTATATGTGACCAAGTTCAAAGGTGTGAGCACAGCTGTGTGCGTATGTGAACTGTCTGAGCGTGTGCGTATGTCAAGTTTTATGTAAGCGTGGTGGCTACATAAGCTCTGTATGTTGTCTTAACGGCGTGGTGGCTGTTAAGTTCGTGAGCTGTCTGATCGGCGAGATGGCCAATTAGACTGTGTGGATACGAAGTGTCTAAAAAGGCGAGGAGGTTATTTAGACTGGTATAGGTGGTCTGAAGGGCGAGGAGGCTATTTAGACTGGTATTAGTGGTCTGAAGGGCGAGGTGGCTGTTTTGATACTGTGACTGTACACGAAAGCATACAATTTACAGATAATTCATATCCTATGAGTAGTAATAAAATAATAACCATTGCTGTGTGCCCATTCTATTATGAAGTATAGAGAGCCGTTTCAAATTGTTGAAGTGTTAGATGGCGATCGGTATGTTTTAAAATCTCTAGTTAACAAGCGTACTTACAAATACGCTCATGACCGTGTTCGGAAGTTGCCCGATGGCCAAGTACCTATTGAGTTTGTAGACGAAATAGATGATGAGTTGGCATCACTTTAGTTTGTGTAAACAGGTTCTCGATTCGTTGGGTCGGAGACCGTACCAGAGTATCGTAGCCATAGCCCGTTAGAAATCGGCATCTACTTGCTAGACCGTGGGTACGTGGTAGTGCGGTAGCTCTGGTTACTCGTAGTATGGTCGGATCTAGCCTCGAAGCCAAGACCGTAGAGTCAAGGACGACTCGGCATTCCTGCAGGAAGTGCGTATGTGACAAATGTGTGGGAGCTATGTTATAGCTGTGCATGTTCACCACGAATAAGATACCTGAGGTTTTGTTTTATTTGATTAATTTAATGTGGAACCGTTGTGCTTGGTCTCGGTAATCTCGAAACTAGATAGTTCTAATTCGTAAGTTAGTCTAGTTTAAAGTTTCTTAATTTTAGTTTCAAATTGCTTGGAAATTAAAACGGATTTTAAAGAGTAAAATCCCTTTTAATTATCTCATCATTCTTCATATGAGTCAGGATTGAACGAGCGGATACTGTGGCGAGATTTTGTATTTTCCAGATTAACAACACACGAGGACGTGTGCTTGATTAACTCGAAAATTGGTATAACCTTTCTCAAAACTCAAACTCAAAGCATTTATTTCAAATAAACCAATTACAGGCACTTTTGAATTGTCAAGGGGTCGGTCAGTCATAAAGATGAAGCTAGTTACCCATTCCAAAGCTTAGTACGTACCGATGGAGGAGAACGGGCAAGAAACTCCACGGACACTCTTTTAAATTAACATATGGTTACAAAATATTGGTTACATCATTCGTGTTGAAATTAAACATGTGAGAACGATGCAAAACATCAAAAGCGTCCGTTACAAAAAGATTAAAAAAAAACAATTCAAAAATTAAATTAAAATAATCCAAGGCCGCTAAGAGATGACCAGTCCCTACTGATGGCGCCCGTTCACGAACATGACGCATGGATTAGCACCATTCAACTCAACCATTTTGAATGGAGCTAAATGATCCAACACACCCGCCACCATCAGCGAGACATTACAGTGAGCATGACATACTCTCAGCCGCCAGGGCACATTCAAGTCAATGAAAGAAGTACTCAGTAAATGGTAGCTTTATAGTAAGTACATAGTGCTCACACATGTGCTATGCAATTATATTTTTGAAATCTTCAGCAGCTCCAACAGTATTTTCAAATGTTAATCAATTAGTTGAGGTTGTGGAGCTGGACTAGCATTGAGCCAAGCATTTTTATCAGCGATGTAATCCCCCAAATTATAGTATGCCTGCTTGCATAGTGTGCGTTTTATACAAGATTTGAATTTCGTCTCATTCAGTTTGAAGTATGTGGGGAGGAATTTTATTATAACATTTTAAACAGTACCCCATGAAAGATGAGTCTACTTTTGCCAGTCTGAAACCTGGTTGAGCTAATAAATCCCTACTTCTAGTACTATAATTATGTCTTTCGCCTCTTTTACTAAAAAGATGTAAATTTTTTCTTACGTACATGATGTTTTCATAGATATATTGACAAGGCACAGTCATGATGTTAATATCCTTAAACATTTCCCTAAAAGAATCGCGCCTGCGGAGATTATATATGGCTCTGATGGCTCTTTTCTGCAGAATAAAAATAGACTATGTCTGCAGCCCGTCCCCATAGTAAAATACCGTATGACATAATACTATGAAAGTAACTAAAATAGACTAGCCTCGCGGTATCTACATCAGTAAATTGACGGATTTTTCTCACAGCATAAGCCGCCGAACTTAGCCGTCCTGCAAGGGATTATATGAGGACCCCATTGAAGCCTTGAGTCGAGCGTGATCCCCAGAAAAACAGTTTTATCGACGAATTCTAGTTTCTCTTGATTCAATATTATCTCACAATTACTACTTTTGACATTTGGTAACGAAAATCTTATGCACTTAGTTTTTTTCACATGTATTACTAAATTATTAGAATTGAACCAATTTTGGACTTGCAATAGGGCATTATTTACGTCGTCAAGATTTAATGCACGTCTGTTAATTTTAAAAATTAAGGAAGTATCGTCAGCAAATAACACCATTTGTGGTTGAGTTTTTAACAAATAGGCTAGATCATTAATATATACTAAAAAGAGGAAAGGACCCAATATCGAGCCTTGAGGTACACCCATTTTTACTTTTAAGCCGAGTGAATTGACTCCATTTATTTGAACTTGCTGCTGTCTATCATTTAAATAAGATTTTACTAAACTGAGCGCAAGTTTTCCAAGGCCGTAATGCTCAAGTTTCAAGAGTAATGTTTCGTGGTCGACGCAATCAAACGCCTTGGAGAGGTCACAAAATATTCCTATGGAGTCTTGGGCTTCTTCCCATGCCGCAAATATGTGTTTTAATAAGGTGACACCGGCGTCTGTCGTACAACGTCCTTTGGTGAAACCATACTGTTGATTGTGTAAGATTTTATTGGTGTTAAAATTATTGAGCATTTGATTAAGCATTAACTTTTCAAACACCTTGCTGAAGACCGGCAACACGGATACGGGTCTATAATTATTGGTGTCTTCACTATCCCCGGATTTGAAAAGTGGTATTACCTTACTATATTTCATTAGATCCGGGAAGACTCCTTGATCAACACACAAATTAAATATTAAGGCCAAGTACGGCGCTATAGTCTCAATAATGGAGGTACAAACTTTGATAGACATTCCCCATAGATCTTCTGTTAATTTGATTTTGATTTGCTTGAAAGCTTTTATTACTGTTACGGGGTTTATATGCTTGAATTTAAATTCAATCGCGCAGGATGAAACGTTTGCTCTTAATAAACCAATAGAACGCGAGGGCGAGGAATTTAGGGTTTCAGTAGTTTTAAGTGGGATATTGGTAAAGAAATTTACAAATCCTTGCGCAACTTCTTTGTTTGTGCATATGAGACCACGTGAAGTTTCTAGAGTGAAATCATTATTATGTTTTTTATTCCTGTTAGTTTCGTCATTGATAATTCTCCAAACCGTCTTTATTTTATTATCGGCTCATATAATCTTGTTGCTAATGTACAAGGCTTTAGCTACCTTGCAGGTATTTTTAAAAATTTTAGAGTAAGTAGCAACGTATTTATTAAAAGTTTCAGAGTTAATATAAGGCTTAAGGCCATAAAGCTCAAACAATTTTTGCCTACTTTTCGTAATACCCTTAGTTGCCCAGTCACTGAACAAAAAATTTGGCCAAATAGTTTTTGTTTTCTTTTTAAAAGTATCATTGAACTCGGTGCACACTACCGAAAAGAATTCCTCATAAAATTCATTTACATTGTTTTTGATATGGCCCGGTATACATAACTTACTAATTAAGTTATTATTAAATCTATTTAGATTGCTGGGTGTTACTTGTCTAGATTGTATCTGAATTTTTTGTAATGGTGTTATGGACTTGAAAGCAACGAATTGACCGCTGTGATCAGAAGGGAGATAATTTACAATGGCTTTATCTAAGTATTCGCAGCAACAAAAAACATTATCAATACATGTAGCAGAACTTGTATTTATGCGAGTTGGTTCTGTAAACACATTTGACAAATTGAATGATTTAAAGAGACTTAATAATCGAGTGCTATTTGAACTATTCTCTAAGATATTAATATTGAAGTCACCACAGATAATAAGCGATTTTTTACCAGTAGCAAGTTTTGCTAAAACATCTTCCATTACCGACTCAAATACGGAGTAGTTTTGATAATTTGGGGGTCTGTAAACGCACACTATGACATGCTTATCTAGCTCAACACAGAAGAGTTCAATGTTATGAACCACCGACAGATCAACTATATCTTGACGAGTCTTAGATTTAATAGAAGTTTTAACTAAGATTAGTGAACCCCCACACAGCATAGATTTGCGGTTAAAACAACTGCCCACACTATAATTAACATAATTAATTAGCATTTCATAATCTTCCAACCACTGTTTTGTTAAACAAATAATTTCAAACATGGTTTTTTCTAAAAATAGTTCAACTTCTAATTGTTTGGAAGAAAAACCTTGAATATTTTGATGAAATAATTTCAAGGAATTCTGCTTAGAACCTTTTTTACACTTAACTATTTGATAGCAAGAAGACACCTTGTTGTTGATAAGTATAACTATATTGTTACCGGTATCTTCTGTTGTCTTACTATCTAGTTTAAATCAACATCCAGAGTGAGCCCCATGCCATCACCAGGCAATGAAATCCTACTACTTGTGGACCCCACATTAGGACAAGAATTCGCCATAGTGACACATGGGTCCTCCTTCGTACAATTATTGTAAATGGTTATAGCATTAGTGCTACAGTTATTTAAGGTGCATTAGAATTACTACTAATAATTGCGGTGATAATTATAGTACAAGACGTCGAAATACTACTTATGTCTGAGTTTATATAAGATAATAGCCTCGCTATTTTATGTCTAAACCTAATTGGCAAATGCTTAAGTCAAATACTGGAAAAGTCACAAACCACTTTAAAAATTAATCTCTTTGGGGATGTAAAGGGAGGATGGATACAGTTTGTATGAACAAATATCTTCTTTCGTTTTTATTAACTTGAAACTTAGCCTTAATACTTCATCATCAGTCTCCTGCCCTAATCCCAATTTATTTGGGGTCTTCGTAACATGTCGAATTACACTATAGATTTAATACATACAAAAGGAAACAGTGACTGACCTAATGACTGATTTAATTTCGGAAGTCGGTGTCCATAAACGAAAATACAAAACCAAAGACCCAGACTTCCGAAATTAAATTAAATATAATATTAAATGTGGGTGTACTACAGGTACACCTCTGCCCAACCCTTCGAGGAAACAAGGCGTGATGTTATGTGCTTCCGAAATTAAAGTAATTTTTCACTTTTTAGTGTTTTTGTTGGAAGGCGTTTGTTTTTATTTTTGTAAAAAAGTTTTTTATTAAATCGTGTACCTATCTTATTAGTAACTAGAACATTTTTCTTTTCAATTCGTTGTAAATAATTTAGATTCCAAATTTTTAAACTATTTGTTGGCTATTATGAACTAAGACAAACTATTGATAAAAACAATATTTATTTTACCTGTTTTGTGGGTATTTGCTATCCTTATCCTGGCCGGCTTGTGATAGAAAACATATTGATTAGTTATAAGTAATACTAAATATGTATTAAATTAAAGAAAGAAAGATAGATACGGGACACGCACAAGAAATACAAAAAATAGCATTTAAAACTAACAATATACAAAATAACATTTTGTGTTTTGGTCAAAAAACGTGTTTTTCGACCGAAAAGTATGTAAAACCCAAGAATTACTACTACCAAACACGACTCGAGCTCGCTGGAAATTTGTACTTATCATAACTTCTTTTGTAAAGTTTAAATTTTAAAAGCTCCCAACGCAAAAAAGAAAAGCGAACGTTTAAAAAGTCAAAAACAATACCTATCCTTGAGCCATCAGATTCGATTCAAGTAATACCTATAAGTATATTATACTCGTATTTTAATTATAGAAATTGATGGATGGCACGATACGGTTTTCTTATTGAAATGGGGCTATAATGTCGCGGCCGCGGGATACCGCTTAAGTCAGAACCTTCATTTGATTAACTATCTACATATTAATTTACTAGCATTTCCGACCAACTTGCTTCGATACGATAAAAAAAATTGTCGCAAATCTAATTACATTGGGTGTTAAATTGTTAAGTGAGTTTGCACCATATTTTAGTTATTGCTTTAAACTTAGCGGTACCCCGCCGCGACATTATACAGGGTGTAAGGGACAGCCCTCCGCAAATTAACAGGTAGGATTCAGCTCCTTATTTTGAATCATATTCCACTGAAAATTTTCTCAGAATTTTTTTTTTTATCGTAATTTCAGTTACTATTCCTTTATTTCAATATAAAATCACATTCTCTGTACGCAGTACTCCATTATTGTAAATAACACAGCTAAAATAAAAAAATAAGCAATGGATGTTCAAATTCTCTAACAAACGAAGCCTGAAATCAGCGAGCGCGGCCGTCCACCCCGCCGCGACAAATCAGGTTCATTGAATTCCCATAACGTTCCTGAAATAATTTCATGTACCGGTCATCTTAGTACGATATACTGAATTCACCCCATCAGTCTGCGGAGGGCTGTCCTGTCCTACCCTCAACCCGTATAACATATCTGCTAATTTTTTTTCAATAATGTACTAGTAGTGTGCTGGATATCCTGGCTGCAGCATCAGACCAAGAATTCCATAATATTGCATAGTTATATATCATACATGGGTGTTTCAAATTTTAGGTCACACACATGTTTGAACTTGAACGTAAAGTAAATACAAATTATGCGTCTAAGATCCCTACCGCAGCTAGCAAAAGAGTGGATAACGTTGAAACGGCTGAACCGATTTTGATAACACATATCTAAGAACCACCGCTAGAAAACCTGCTTTCAAATATAAAAAAAAACACATTCAAATCGGTTCATCCGTTTAAGAGCTACGGTGCCACAGACAGATACACACACACATAGCGGTCAAACTTATAACACCCCCTGTTTTTCGTCGAGGGTTAAAAAACAATCAAGACTATCTCAGCATAACGCTGCGATTTAAAAAAAAAAAATAGAGGCCGGCTGTGATGCCACGGACTTACCTACAGATAATAAATGCCAAAAAATAATAAAAAGAGTAAAATAAGAGGAAATAATTCACATTTTCCTTAACCAAACTGTTTTGAGGTGTGACCCGGCTGTGATGCCACGGACTTACCTACGGATACGTATAAATGCCAAAAAATAATAAAAAGAGTAAAATAAGAGGAAATAATTCACATTTTCCTTAACCAAACTGTTTTAAGTTGTGACCTTTCGGGTGATAAGAAAATTAATAAACTTGTTTATAACTGAAAATTATAAAGAATAAGCGCATAATTATCTGTTAATTAATAACTAAGTCGATATGTGAGACGTCTCATGTTACAGTTACTGTTGTCAGTCTGCAATGTTGGAAGATTGACTTTCCATCTCGTAGTGAATGTCCTGCATGTTGGATTAATCTTTAATACATGCATACTTACCTTACCTATAATGACTAGCAAGGATGGGACTCTAGTTGCGTGAACGGCCTGCTACACATAAAGACGAAGACTGGTACTCTAAAACATCGAGCATGGTAGGTGCGAGACACGTGCACTAACTGGCAACTAAGTGTGGAGTAAACGGAACTACCTACTGCAGTCGCTAAATAATAATATAAGTTTATTTCAATAAATGTTTACAATGATAAACATGTATAAAAAGACTATAATAGTTTCCTGTTACAAATGAATTAAGCATCCGTAACCGAACTAGGCGAAAGCCCGTATTTTGGCTATCAGCGCCAACCCCCTCAAATAATTATTAATACTTCAAAATAGCCATCAAGTAGAAATCTTAACATTTTGTAGATATAAAAACCAGCCAAGTGCATGTCGGACCACGCACAATGAAGGGTTCCGTAGTTGGGATGAATTTATCCGAAAAACAAACTTAACATTGTAGTTGAAAAACATGTTCTCCGATACATCGATATACGCTACGGTCAATTTTACAACTGCAAATGTAAGTTTAAATCGCAAAAAAGTTTTTTTTTATGTGATAAAACTACAAATTTAAAATTTTCGGACTTTTTCCTTTACTTGTGCTGTGAGACCTTGCTTCTTGCCAATGGAGACGTTTCATTTTTGTATAGGACTCCGGCCATAACATGTACGCTTTAGAAAACCTGGGAAACGGAACACCTGAATACAATATAGATTTTTTTTTTTCATATTAACTAAGGCACTAAGTAAAAACTGAAAATGTTAGACTTTTGTCATGAGAGTTACCGAGTATCAACAGTCAGCCATGACAAGTGGGAGAGAAGACGTTTGTCGTCCAGAAGTACCTACAAATCTACAATCCACAAAAGTAGATTATACTTTTTTAACGGTCACTTTCTTATAATTAGTAAAAAAAAGTTGTCTAAGATAGCTATCATAACTTAATAGCACAGAAATACATGCCTTTCATATTTATATACATAACGTCTACGTAATATTACTATGTTTTAATGTAACATGGTTTCCGGACGAAAGCATTATGCAAGTAAGACGACGCCATGTTCATTAGAATATCCTGCCAGGGTTACGAGTCTGTCCGAAAGAGATATCGTGGCCCTGGCACACAGGCATTTGAAGGAACACGCACGGTGGGTTTTAGTCAGTAAAAGTCTGACACTCCCTCCCGCTCCGCCCAGAGCGGGAGAAATTATTTGATGATTTCCCACCCAAAAAAAAAAAAAGAAGTTTATTAGAATATGGCAATAATTTGAAAAATTATTATTTTCGTGCCGAAGTAATATGGGGAATATGCAGGAAAGAATATTTTTTTTTTAATTTTTTCTGCTTTTTTCATCACCGTACACTTTATGGCCGAAAATGAAACATCTCCTTTCATCTCTTTTCTTTCATCTTTCTCCTTTCAATATCACAATATATCGGATAAATCACCGTATTCTTTTATTGCGTTGACATAGAAGCTTGATTTTTTTAGAGCACGAAGAGACCGTAGACCTACGTATTTGATATTAAATTCAACTTGATACCTCCACGCATTCCTGCATAGAACAGAAAAAACAGTAGAAATCGCATAGCGCTTCATTAGTATCGGAATAAGCGTACCCAAACTCACACATATAAACAGGTTAATTGTATTTGGTAATACAACAAATCCTTGGTGTGATTGGTAATTTAATATTGAACGAATGTAGGAAATATGTCAGTCGTTGCTTATTTGAAAATGAACCACAGTTATATGACGATAGAGTTGTTTATCATCTACTCTTTTTAAGTACTTGAAGGCAGAGGGTCCAACATCTTAAATGAAAGTAAGAGATATAGCAGAAGTCAGCCTTTATTTCCACAACTTATTAATTATAGTTTAATTCAGACTACAGTATCTAAGCGCTACAACATGTGCACCGGGCCGAGCCTGCGACAAGAATGATCCCCTCCTTGCTGCGCGCTCGCTTATGTAGAGCGGCTCGAGTAGTTGGGAGAGTGGGGAGGCCTAAGTGACACATTGCAGTGCGTAACTCGGCCCGTTGCACGTGCTGTTTACAATGGTGCCGCCGACACGGCCATACTGACGTGCGAACGTCCTCGTGCGCATAGTCTTATCAAACAGTGTCTAAAAAGACAACGATGCTATTAATGTTCGTTCATCCTGACTAGCAATCTAGTCCAGTTCATAATTTCAGGGTTTGCTCATAACTCTGGACCGCTCAACATTGAGCCTTAAGGACTTATACTAGCATACTGGTCCGGTTCATCCCTTCAGTTGCTACTTATTCTGGACCGCTCGTTACTGAGCCTGCAGAACTTAATCAATTTTTTTTTTTTTTGTTATTGGTCCGGCCATTACAACTTAACGACCTTGCAAAACTATTATCCCCTGGACCAGACATTGCCGACTAAATCAAGTCTTTTATCCAAACTAGGCTGAGAATCTGCACTTTTACATGAGACAGTCCCCCAAAAACGCCCACCCGTCACCACTTCCTAGTGCTTTAGCTGGGAAGAAGAAGTGGCGTAACAAACTCCCCAGCAGCACAGCTGTCTGTTCACATATAATACTTAAATTTATACAATACTACTTATATAAGAATTTATATAAGACTACACAGGATCACCTCTTTTGCTAATTGTTATGACTGCTTTAGTAGTAATAGCAGTTCACAGACATTGTATCACTAATAATCGACATAGGATTGCTATTCACTGACATTATATCACTATTAATCGATGTGACATTATTTATCGATACAGGATTGTTATTCACAGACATGGTATCACTAATTGCCAAAGTTATATTGCTGTTAGGCATGGCATTATTCTCGTGACTTGTTTCGTGGATTAGGATATCGTCATCATTACTGCCCGCCGTCACGTCATCGTAATTTTCCATAATATGATATCTACCAGATTTTGTTTGACCACAATTTACTTTACGTAAATTTTTGTCAGAATATTTATAGACTTTATTTATCCCATTAATATTTAAAAAAAAACGTGCCGGTTTTTTTCTTACACGGCAAAAAAAAATCTTAAAAGCAGAATTTTCACACGTTCGCCCGTGATCATTCATTATTAATTTCGGGACACCACACAAATGAACTGGATTTAACTGCCTCAAAAATACGAAATTTGTATAACGCTTGTAAAGACCCGACTAGTCTAACTTTAAGGTAGTTTTTATCATAGCTATTGTACGAACGACAACCCTTAACCCCTTATGTTACGCGTTTTTAACGCGATTATCTTAATCGGGCATGGCGCACTAACGCGACCACCTGTGGTGCCACGTAATAGTGGTTTCTTTCATTGAGAAAAACTTGGATATAAATTTATCCTGTAATATATCCGGTTTTCTTCCGACAATACAACGTGAATTATTTCAAGCTTGTGGTTTTGTACCATGGTTGAACATTTAATTTGTAATGAGCACACTACGTTCCCACATCTATACCTTTAAGGATACTTTCATTTAAGATGTTGGACCCATCCCACTTCTGATGAAGGCAGAGGGTCCAACATCTTAAATGAAAGTAAGAGATATAGCAGAAGTCAGCCTTTATTTCCACAACTTATTAATTATAGTTTAATTCAGACTACAGTATCTAAGCGCTACAACATGTGCACCGGGCCGAGCCTGCGACAAGAATGATCCCCTCCTTGCTGCGCGCTCGCTTATGTAGAGCGGCTCGAGTAGTTGGGAGAGTGGGGAGGCCTAAGTGACACATTGCAGTGCGTAACTCGGCCCATTGCACGTGCTGTTTACAATGGTGCCGCCGACATACTCATTACCTTTTCCGTTTATAGCGCACAGGGAATAGTTTAATGAGCAAGTTACGATACCCGCCGCTAGATGTTACTATAATAAATGCATTCAATTTAATGCTGTATTTCGTTATTAGTAAGTTTCATATTTCCGTAACGTATCCGCAACGTTCCGTAAAATATTGTTTTTCTAATTTTAATCGTAATAAAATAAATTAGGACCCATCGAGGGTATGATATACCACCATTTGATACATTTTTGGTTCTGCTATCGTGTTTAGTTACTAAAACAGCACAATAGCCAATTTTTGTATTATTTTTCAAGTTGTCATCACCGTGACGGTTGTAACAAGACTGATGTGCGTAGTATGTGCGCGGAGTAGACATATGCGGAACTCCGCAAAACTCGGGGTACGCAGGCCCCGCCTACTTGCGATTTCTACTGTTTTTTTCTGTTCTGTGCATTCCTGAGAAAAGGGGTCTTGACAGACTGACAGACAGACAGACAGTGACAACGAAGTGATCCTGTAAGGGTTCCGTTTTTTTTTCCTTTTGAGGTACGGAACCCTAAAATGTGATGATAAATAACATAATAATTCGATACAATAAAATAATATAATCATTAAAGTTAATATTATTAGAATTTACCAAAATAAAAACAAAAATTAAATCATAAACAAAATCAAAACTAAAATGAAAGTAACATCGTATATCCTTTCTTTGTGTGATATGATAATGTGCATGCGTGAATGTGAGAGGGTGTGTGTTTGTGATAAGTAGTTTGTGGTAAGTAGTTAATCACTGTGGTATTTATGTACGATCAATTCAGTCTCTTCGTAAGTTAGTTTTCATAAATATTCTGTTATCTTTTTCTTGCATTGTGTTTTCGTTAAGGGGTAAATGTTAATAATTACTTCGCTTATCTTATTATAGATGTAGGGTCCAATGAAGTTGGTAAATCTTGAGCTGAATTTAGTTGTGCTTATTTCGTTTCTGACGCAAACATTATCCTTTCTTCGTTTTTGTTGATTTAGCGGATTATAAGTTTGTAGGGGCGCGACCTAAGTGGTACCTGGTGGGATTCGCT
The DNA here is from genome assembly GCA_948098905.1 of Tiliacea aurago. Classification (NCBI taxonomy): domain Eukaryota; kingdom Metazoa; phylum Arthropoda; class Insecta; order Lepidoptera; family Noctuidae; genus Tiliacea; species Tiliacea aurago. The sequence continues at coordinate 680,114 of OX402583.1, read as the reverse complement.
ACGCTACTAAGTTAAACACTCAAATAACCTTCCAAGGTTTATTGCTTAGAAAGAGAGTTAACAAGGTATCGTTTAGGCTAAGCTATCGCTAGAATGAGAAAATGATAGAAATGACTGCACCCGGTTGCTGTCCGTAATGCACTGATGAGCTCACGGCGCATTTAGTGCGACCGTATTGTATCGCTAGGTCAGCAAACGTGTTCGATTGCAATCGTTGCCTCGAACAAAGTTGGTTTACTGTGTTGTAGGAGAGTAACATTTCATTAAATATATTTGTCTCACAGTCAGAACCTCACAGTTCTTGTACAGCTGTACCCTCCAAAGTTCCGGCGAACAACGCGATCTTTAAATATCGCTGGCATCCGGCCATCTCTCACCGAGCTAACACCTGTCGGATATTCCGGCAATCCTCCAGCTCCGCGCCGGGCTGGGCTCCGGGTCTGGCGAGAACATCCGCCGACCGTCTGCGGCGTGGCGCACCCGCCGCGGTCTTCGTGACACCAGGCTGAGCCAGGAGAGTACTGTGCTACTCCCAAGGGAACTTAAGGAACTACCACCCTCCTCTTTTTTTTATGAAAATATATTTTTATGTTGACAACTTTACGTAGTCTTGTTTTAATAGCCCCACCACGTAAACCTTTTCCGTCACATTGTTCATAATACATTTGAATGCGACTCGTTTTTTATTATAGGTATTATTGTGCTATCAGCACTAGGCGTCAAGATTTGAGACATAACACGATACGCCCCTAAGACGCACACCAGCGCAGGCGCATGCTTCTAGATAACAATGTCAGGCGAGTCAATCAACGACGCACGTCAATAAATTAATTATTTTTATATACATGACCGAGATTACGGATTATTGTTTGAAGAAAATAATATATTAAAAAATAAAATAAATTGTCACGTTATCGCAAACAATTTATGACTGTAAGCTTGAAATATCATAACCCTGCTTGAGCATTTATGTTAAGCTAGCTGCTAGCCTAGCTATTTACACATAACATAACCAGCCTACAATGTTTCCACTGCTAGAAGTCAGGGGGCCTAAAATGAACGCTTTAGCAGAATCATAATATGACAATATTATGATTCATATTAAAATTCGTAAAATTCAGCCAAAGAGTCCAGTTTAGGCCCCCAGGAGTCAAGAGTCCGCTCTGTGAGTTAATTACAGCCGGGCCGGGACGGAATTAGACTTTCTGCTTTTAGGGGATGCTGGTTTCATGGCTGGTTTGGTGTGTGTGTGAGTGGTGGTAAAACACATTGCACGAAGTAAAACTGCTTTGAAACTAAATAGATACATAGCGGTAGGTCGTAAATCTGAAAATATGATTTGGTGTACAGCTTTCCGAAGAAAAGTATGCACTTTGGGAATCGTCGTCAGAACGACGCGCGATAATGATCTAATACAGAGCTGTGACAACTATGAGCTAGGTACTCTTCTATGCAATTCCAAAACTTTTGAGTGACAAATGACGATCTGGGACAGGAGTAGGTAACCCGACGGAGAGTAAACTTTATACGAACGCGCAATGATAGGTGCACTACGGGGTAAGCGTGTGGCGCGACGTTCGTGCTAATGTGGAACCGCGAAGAAGCGCGTCCCTTTTCAGGTTTACTTGTTCATAATCATGGCGTGTAGAGTACTCACCGGTTGTGGAACCAGAAGTCCAGCACTCGCTTGTGGTAGTCCCGCAGGCGCAGCTGGCGCCGCAGCCGCGCGGCCGCCAGTAGCGCGGCGGCGGCCAGCAGCGCGGCGCCGCAGCCCCACCACAGCGCCGCGCTGCGCGGCGCCAGCGTCACCACCACGGCCACGTGGCCTGGGGAACGAACACGATGTTTCCGTAAATAATTTTCCCAAAACAAAAACAGTTTATTTTCGAGTCTTTTGTGCATACGGTGATGGAACTCAAAACATAATTTAATACTTACATCAAAAAAATCTTCAAAGACAACTCTTAATTATTTTTACTCAAAAATGCATGTAATGTGGTCATTATTTTGACAACCTTGTTTGAGCAAAGTCGACCTTGCCGTTCTGTTTCAAGGAGCGGCCTGCAAAGGTTTGCTGGTCGCTCTAACAGTATTTTGTGCATTGACGGTTCAACGTTTTAAAAAATCTAATGCAAAAAGATTTTATTTAAAACACAGCTGTTTGTATTTATAGAGATAGGTACAAAAAGATTTTAATCCATATTTGGCTGTATAGTTCCAACTACCATTGTTAAAAAAAAAAAAAACAAAGAAGTAACAAAAGCGCGGTTCAGCGAAAATTTTATTTTTATTTTGTGACTTTTTTGCTAAAAATGAGCTCTTAAAGCGAAAATTCTTCCGATTCAATGTGTTTAACACCGCCAGACATTAAAGATAGCTAAATTAGTGGTTGAAAATTTAATACCGCGAAACTCAAAGGAAAAATATAAGCTTGCATATGAAAAATTTGTGCAGTGGAAAATCAGTAGGAAATCTAAATCTTTATCCGAAAATGTTTTTCTTGCGTATTTCAATGATATTTTTAACAAAATGAAGCCTTCGTCTCTCTGGAATACCTATTCAATGTTAAAATGCTTGGTTCTGATAAAGCACAATTTGTACATTAAAAATTACCACAATTTAACGAGTATGCTAAAACGACAGTCAGACGGATATAAATGTAAAAAATCAAAAGTGTTGACATCACAAAATGTAGAAAAGTTTAATGAAGCCCCCGACTCTGAGTACTAAGCGGTGAAAGTAAGTATTTATATCTAAAAACCCAAATTTGTACTGTACACGTTCTCATAATTAATACTCGTACTTGTTATTGTTACAGGTGGTTCTTATTTTTGGCAAATCTTCTTATTTTTAAAAGAGTACCGGTGGAGTTTCTTGCCCATTCTTCTCCATACGAAACTACATTTTGGAAGGGGCGACTAGAATCAATTCAATTTTTTTTTGTAAATATTGACGTTCAAAAGTGCCTTTTATGTGCCTATTTGAAATAAACAATTTGACTTTGACTTTGGCATTTACGGTGCATGTCGATGCATCGAAATTACCAATATCACCGTTAATGACATTGAAACTCAAATCAACGTAATGATAATTACGTTGCGAGATACAATAACGAAGATTGATCGTACTTTCGTTGTTCGTGAGGCCTCATTTGCAGTGGTGCAAAAATATTACGCACTACGTCCAGTTGACGTAAAAACGGACCGATTTTTTTAAAATTTAAAAACTGCAAATGCACCAAACAAGTGATAGGGAGGCATAAAATTGCTCAAATGCCCAAAATAATTGCTACATACTTAGAACTGCCCCATCTGGAACAATTTACAGGTCATTGTTTCCGGCGTTCATCAGCCACTATTGTTGCCGATACTGGGCCAATCTTATTACACTACAAAGGCATGGAGGGACAAACTCGATCGGATTTCCATCCGATCGAGTTGCTGAGAGCTATATAGAAGAATCGGTGGAGAATAAAAACAGAATTACACAAAAAATCGGTCAAAGTATAAACTTAAAACGAACAACGTCTTACGAGTTCCAGGAAGCTTCAACATCTACTCAAGACCATGAAGAAAAAAATTATGAAATAAATCTATATATATAAAAGAGAAGTCCACTCACTGACCACTCATCACGAAATCTCGGAAACTACTGGGCCTTGAGGTCTAAAATTGGGCACAAGCACTCTCTATGGGGTGCAGGCGCGCACTAAGAAAGGATTTTTATAAATTCGCACCTTAAGCGGTTGAAAAGGGGTGTCAAAGTTTGTATGAAACTCCTATGTTTTTAAAGTTAGAGACATGAATGTTGGCCTGATTGTTCCTTTCGACTTCTAGGTGCTCATTAAGAAAGGATTTTACGAAATTCGGCGCTTAAGGGTGAAAATAAGGATTTTAAATGTTTGTATGAAAAATGTACCAAATGCAGTTAAGATCCAAATGGAATCTTACGGCAACTAGTTATTGCGTATTGAAATTAGAATTCGGAGGCCGATAAAGATCTAAATTGAATTTTACGACAACGCGTTAATGCATATTTTACATTGAAATAAGAAATTTTGGAAGTTTCTTGAGGTTTATATTTAGTTTTTTTTCTAGGTGGCCAGTATGTTTCAATGCAGGCGTGATAACGTTCAAAAGTTTTTATGCCAGTTCTAGGTGGCCAGTATTTTTCAGTATGCAGGCATCTGCTAAAAGATAATGAAATGAGGTTCTAATTGGTATTCAGGTAATTTGAACGTTGCATTTATAGCATTAAAGTCGAGAATGCCAATGCCGATCTTATCAAAAAACGAAGTCATGTATCAATCACAGAATACAAACCTAAGCGATACACGTTCAAGCTATAGTTACCGAAATTTCTGTTCTGCGATATTTTGTTATTACTTACTACTAATTTGCTTTGAAATGTTTTTCATCGTCGTTGTTTGGTTTTCGTTTTGATTTGTTTCGCTTCCAAATTGGAGGATAATAAATGTGTTTTTACCTATTGCCGGGTTGGAATTTTGTTATTTCTATTTCTTTGCGAATTACTTATTGTGTAGGTATTTCACACTGTGGTATTACTATAATAGTTTTTAGTATTAGTCGTTCTTACTAGAAAAAGTGTCCTTGAATACCTACGTTCGTATTTTAATTTTATTGCTTAGTATCTTTGGTTTAGGCTGGTGTTGTAAGGGTTGGAAAAAGGCGGGAGAACTATTCCCATTTTAAATGGATGTCAGCACCAACTGACGGGGTCCGAAAGGGCCATTGCCTGCCAGGGTTGAGCCTGTCCGAAAGGGATATCGTGGCCCTGGCACACACAGGCATTTGAAGGAACACGGGTGGGTTTTAGTCAGTAAAAGTCTGACACGCATCAAAATGACCTTCATTGAAATTTCCTGAGAATCAGATTATTTTTACTCCCTGTTGTGCGTCCCCAAAACCAGCAATAAAAATACCATCTTGAAACACCTGTAACTCAAATGGGAATAGTTCTCCCGCTGCCATGAGTTCACAGGTGGTTCCGTAGGTGCCATTACAAGACATTTCAGCGACGTATTCACGCTTTGAACCATAAACAGCTCCTCCTGACCGATCCTGGGTGAAAGATTGGAATATTTCCCAGTTTTTCGAATCTGTCTCGAATTTGAGAAGACAATGACATGGCCACGTTACTTTTCACCAAATAGGAGAGAGATGAAAATAAGCATGCGCCATCGCCAGGGATATTTACTATTTGGCAAAGAATTTGCATGCCACAATTGTGGCGATAAGTCCCCTCTATGAGGAGTGGCTAGAGAGGCGCCACGGCTTCCTCACCTTCCGCCTGACGCACGTCCTCACCGGACACGGTTGTTTCGGGAGGTTCTTATTCAGAATAAAGCGGGAGGAAACGCCCGGGTGTCACCACTGTGTGGATCGCCCGGAGGACACGGTGGAGCATACGATTGAGGTCTGCCCTGCTTGGGTGGAGCACCGCCATGTCCTCACGGAAGCGATCGGCGGCGGCGATCTCTCGCATCTGGCCCTGGTTCAGGCCATGGTTCGGAGTGAGAGTGCACGGGAGACCGTCACCTCCTTCTGCAAAGCAGTAATGCATGCGAAGGAGGAGGTGGAACCCGTGAGGGTGAGGCAGGGTTCGCGCCCTCACGCCCTTAGTCACCGCAGGAGACGCCCTGGGCGTCGGGAATCGCAGGCCGATTCCCGGCCACCGTGGGCGCGGGCTTGCGGACGGTGAGCGATGGGTAGCTCGCCGTCCGATAAAGACCAGGCCCGGGTCGACGGCGCGTTGTGTTCCACGCGCGCCTCAAAGAGATGTCAGCACCAATTGACGGGGTCCGAAAGGGTCAATGCCTGCCAGGGTTACGAGCCTGTCCGAAAGGGATATCGTGGCCCTGGCACACAGGCATTTGAAGGAACACGGGTGGGTTTTAGTCAGTAACAGTCTGACATGCCCTCCCCGCTCCGGCCAGAGCGGGAGAAGTTATTTGATAATTTACCACCCAAAAAAAAATAATGGCAGCGGCAGAACTATTCTCATTTGAGTTCCAGGTGTTTCAAGATGGTATTTTTATTGCTGGTTTTGGGGAAGCACGGCCCCTGCCGTGCTTCCCCAAAACCAACGGAATTAAAATTATTTTGACTCCCTAGTCAAAATAATTTTAATTCCGTTGGCTAATTTAAATAATAAAAAAACCGGCCAAGTGCGAGTCGGACTCGCCCACGAAGGGTTCCGTACCATTATCTATAAAAATGGCAAAAAAATCACGTATGTTGTATGGGAACCCCCCTTAAATATTTGGTTTATTTTTTTTTAAAGTGAATATATAACTTTATATTCTGTGAATATTTCAAGCGTCTACCTGTTGCCGTTATCAATATCTAGCAAAAACGAGCAAAAAAAATCACGTTTGTTGTATGGGAGCCCCCTTAAATATTTACTTTATTCTGTTTTTTAGTATTAGTTGTCATACCGGCAACAGAAATACATCATCTGTGAAAATTTCAACTGTCTAACTATCACGGTTCATGAAATACAGCCTGGTGACAGACGGACAAACGGCGGAGCCTTAGTAATAGGGTTCCCGTTTTACCCTTTGGGTACGGAACTCTAAAAATATCTTTTGACCCCCCCCTCACGCCGGCAAAATTGAAGAATCACCGACCGTCACCGACTCAGAGCGGTAAATGTGCAGTTGAATTCACAATCCCAGTCCCAATTCACTGCTATTGATTTTGTCGAGAAGTCGCTTGCCTATAGTGAGCAAACGGAATGAGAGTCATTTTTTTTAAGGATATTGCTAAACCGTTGCTTCATCTACTTATATTAATATTTTATAGTTTGTGAGGTTGTAGGGGTAATCTCTGGATCTACTGAACCGATTTTGAAAAATCTTTTACCCATTGAAAGCCACGTTATTATTTTGTGAGTGTCATAACATAAGGCCATAATTTAATCCGAAAAATGAAAAGACGGTAAAATGTTTATCGCCCAACGAAGTGGGCACGGGTCAGCTAGTCTATATATAAAAAGAGAAGTCCACTCACTGACCACTCATCACGAAATCTCGGAAACTCCTGGGCCGTGAGGCCTAAAATTTGGCACAAGCACTCTCTATGGGGTGCAGGCGCGCACTAAGAAAGGATTTTCTTAAATTCGCACCCCAAGGGATTGAAAACGGGTGTCAAAGTTTGTATGAAAGTCCTAGGTTTTTAAAGCTAGAGACATGAATGTTGGCCTGATTGTTCCTTTTGGCTTCTAGGTACTCACTAAGAAAGGGTTTTACAAAATTTTACCGTTAAGGGTGTTTAATGTTTGTATGAAAAAAGTTCCAAATCCAGTTAAGATCCAAATTGTATCTTACGGCAACGCGTTATTGCATACTTTACATTGAAATTAGAATTCGGAAGTTCCTTGAGGTTTATTTACCTTTAGTTTTTGCCAAATGCCAATTTCTAGGTGGCCAGTATTTTTCAGTATGCAGGCGTCTGCTAAAAGATAATGAAATGAGGTTCTAATTGGTATTCAGGTAATTTGAACGTTGCAGTTATAGCAATAAAGTCGAGAATGCCAAGGGGAAAACTTCACAATGTTTAAAAAATGTCGCGGTTTGCAAGCTGATCGTTTCAAAAAATGAACTCATGTATCAATCACAGAATACAGAATACTGTAAAACCCGAGGTTACCTAAGCGATACACGTTCAAGCTATTTTTACCGAAATTTCTGTTCTGCGATATTTTGCTTACTACTAATTTGCTTTGAAATATTTTTCATCGTCGTTGTTTGGTTTAAGTCTTGGTATTGGCTTGTTTCGCTTCCTAATTTTAAATTGGAGGATAATAATTGTGTTCTTACATACTGCCTGGTTGGAATTTTGTTATTTCTATTTCTTTGCGAATTACTTATTGTGTAGGTATTTCACACTGTGGTATTACTACTTATATTAGTTTATAGTATTAGTCGTTCTTACTAGAAAAAGTGTCCTTGAATATCTACGTTCGTATTTTAATTTTAGTGTTCAGTATCTTTGGTTTAGGCTGGTGTTGTTAGGGTTTTAAAAAGGTAGCTATAAAGAAAATCACGTTCAAGTAATATTTTTTACGTTACTTACGTGGGCGTTGTTTAATTAAAATGGATAGTCAAATTATTATCACTTCTAATGGAGTGCAAATTCTTTGCCAAATAGTAAATATCCCTGGCGATGGCGATGGCGCATGCTTAATTTCATCTCTATCCTATTTGGTGAACAGTAACGTGGCCATGGCTTCTCAAATTTGAGACGGCATTGTGCGCCATGTGTCTAACAACTGGGAAAGATTCCAACCTTTCACCCAGGATCGGTCAGGAGCTGTTTATGGTTCAAAGCGTGAATACGTCGCTGAAATGTCTTGTAATGGCACCTACGTAACCACCTGTGAACTCATGGCAGCGGGAGAACTATTCCCATTTGAGTTCCAGGCCTTTCAAGATGGTATTTTTATTGCTGGTTTTGGGGAAGCACAACAGGGAGTAAAAATAATCCGATTCTCAGGAAACTTCAATGAACGTAATTTTGATGTTTTAATTCCGTTAGCCAATTTAAATAATTTCTTTCAATTCACTGCCATTGATTGTGCCGAGAACTCGCAAATTATCACTTCCTCTCATGTGCCAAGAGATCTTAATAAGATCTCTGTCAATTTCAGCGGATGTGCCAAGAGATCTAGGGTATGTTTGGATCCATAGTGAATATTTTCTTGGGATTTGAAGCATGATAGAGTTTGAAATTGGTAGGATAATAAATAACGATGCTATAGAACCACTAACCACGACCCTAGAGCGCAAAAAAAAATGAAATTTATACTCTTTGCTGTCAGTTTGTCAGTTCGGTTTCGCAAGAGTTGCTTGTCGTCGTGTATTGCTTTGTTTTAGTGCTAAAAAGTGGTGGATTGCGTGCAAATTGGATTTAAATCATAGATGGGTAAGTAATGAACAGAGGGGCAATTCTACTAATTTTAAGCACGTTCACAGTCTGATCTCAGTCTCAATCTGTCAAAAATACCTCTTATTTCCCTACATTTTGACAATTTTTTGACGTTTGTTTGTCGCCAAGATGAGATTGCGACTAGATTTTGAACGTTTTAAATTACGAGAATTGGCCTTTAGATTTTAAGGCCAAGAATAAGTAGTTACGAAGGAGTTTGCACAGAAATAGGTTCGGAACTAGCAAAATCGGAATTTGCCGTGATGACTAATAACTATTTTATTGCGAACAAACTGTCGTTGCTTTATAAATAAGTTTGTTTATTACTATTGTTAGCATGTATTTAAACATATACCGTAATTAAAAAACGTAACATTGGACAGTTACATCGAATATAAACTTATGGTTTGCGGGGCATTTTTTTAAAACACAGCGGCGTTAAAAATAATGTCCTGACCGCTGTGGGTTTTTTTTAATGATATGTGTAGGGTAGGCTATTGGCCTGCTAAATAACTCAAATCGTAATGAAATAATGGTTATTTATTATTTTAGAACGACCTTTAGACGAAAAAACGCTTAGGCTGACTTTTGCCGATTTATTGCTTTTTTTTGCAAGGCACGACAGGACTAATCTATACATAATATGTTAGCCTATTTCATAAAGATTCTAACAACACATCTTTTAGGTAGCTCGCTTGAGTATCTTTCGAGCTACCGTCGCTCAAGCCAGACGCGGCCGATACCGCGCCTTAACAGCTCGAAAACCGTTAGCGAAAGTGCATTTTCGCGCCAAAACAGGCCGACAGGAGAGGACGGAGCGCAATTTTTTTGCAAAATAGTAAATAACCTGGTGATGGCGCATGCTTATTTTCATCCTTATCCTATTTGGTGAACGTGAACGTGGCCATGGCTTCTCAAATTCGAGACAGCATAGTGCACCACGTGTCTAACAACTGCTTTCATCCAGGAGCGGTCAGGAGCTGTTTATGGTTCGAAGCGTAAATACGTTGCTGAAATGTCTTATAATGGCACCTACGGAACCACCTGTGAACTCATGGCAGCGGGAGAACTATTCCCATTTGAGTTCCAGGTGTTTCAAGATGGTATTTTTATTGCTGGTTTTGGGAAAGCACAACAGGGAGTAAAAATAATCCGATTCTCAGGAAACTTTAATGAAGGTCATTTTGATGTTTTAATTCCGTTGGCTATTTAAATAATAAAAAAGATCTTTTGACCCCTCACGCTGGCAAAATTAAAGAATTACAGACCGTCCCCGACTCAGCAGTAAATGTACAGTTGAATTCACAATCCCAGTCCCAATTCACTGCTATTGATTTTTTCGAGAAGTCTTGCCTATAGTGAGCAAACGGAATGCGAGTAATTTTTTTCTGGCATACAACTCCAGCACCAAACTAGTGTCTTTGTTGACGAATCACCGACTTACACTCAGTGTGCACCATTTTCTAACGTGTCCCATAACCAAATTTCTTCTTTTGGTTCCGACGTTTGTGGTTGTCAATATTTTATACGATTCTACACCATAATCATTCTTACTAAACGAATGATTATACAACATTAGTTTTTGTCTATACTAAACCCGAAAAGGGGTCATTATTTTGAACAATTTTTTCTATGGGACCAACCTTGAAATCGCGAAATAAAAATCAGCTGTTCCATACATTTTGTCGATTTAAGTGAATAAAAACACAATTTGTTACTATTTCTTGATTACTCGACTTATCTTTTTAACCGACATCAAAAAAAGGAGGAGGTTCTCAATTCGGCGGAACTTTTTTTTATGTATTTTCCCCGATTACTCAAAGGCCGATTTGAAAAATTATTTTTTTGTTTGAAAGGATATCCTTTACAGTTGGTCCCATTGTCATCACGTCATGATCTAATGATGGGATGGGAGTTTACTATAATATTGTCGACCGCAGTTTTAAGCTATATTTCCTTCCCTCCCAATTCCCATACAATAGAACGAGAGGGATGCTAATCGCACGCGCCGAATCAGAGGCGCTTCCGCCGCAGCGAAAGCCAATTGCCGCTTACATCCACTGTGATTTGAGAAATCATTCTCGCAGTTGGATCAAAGTTCTACCGCAACCGCACACGCATCGCGCCGCGCCGCTAATAATCTGCTACTATATCAAAAACTCTTTATAAACAGGGTTATTTTAAAAACTTCAATAACCTCTTAAGGGGTCATTGTACTCATCATTATGAACAACTTTTACTATGGGACCAAAACTGAAATCGCGAACCAGCTGTTCCCTACATTTATGTTCGAATAATTCGTTAAAATGTAGGAACAGCTGGTTTTTTTTCGCGATTTTAGGTTTGGTACCATAGTAAAAGTTGTTCATAATGATGAGTACAATGACCCCTTAAGAGGTTATTGACGTTTTAAAAATAACCTTGTATAAGTGTTGGCCGACACAAGAGTGACATTTAAAAACCAAGTGATAGTGCATCACAGTGAGAAGAAGAAAGTCAGTCAACACGTGGGACGTCTGCGAAGGCTGTCCTTGAGTCAACGTGTTTCGTCCAGAAGGTTCTCAAGTCAGTCCATCCATCCCTATTTTCTCACTCATAACCTCATATACCTCATATTCCCTTTTGCTCAATTCTGTCGTCCAATATTTCCAACCCGAAAAAAATAATAATAAATACATTCCCGCGTATTGGTCCTTCGAACGCCGCGTCAACTTATACACCAGTATTTATATATCTTATGATTACCTAACTGTGATTTTGTGCCCTGTCCTGACACATACTTAAGGAGTTCCCGTTTCTCCCAGGCGTGCACCATACAAACGAAGCTTGATCATAATTTGAATATTAGATAACTAAAGTTGAGAAATGTTTGTAAACACGATATAAAGACTAACATCTACGTGCGTGGTTCATCAGATGTCCGTTAAAACATATCGTTTTAAAGTTACACTGATTAAGACGCAGACAACAGGTAAACCGCTGTCACTGTCACACTGCATACAAAAGAAAGAGAAACGCGATGACACAACGCTTGTTATTTATTACAAAATATGAAGCAATTATTTATTTACTCAAAAATGAGTTGAGTAATTGAAAATAAAAAACCGGCCAAGTACGTGTCGGCCCACGCACAATGAAGAGTTCCGTAGTTTGGATGATTTCATACCAAAAACAAACTTATCAATGTAGTTAAAAAACATGCTCTCCCATTCATCTATATACGTTACGGTCAATTCTTCAACTGCAAATTTAAGTTGGTCGACGATTAATCGTTAACTTGTAAACCCTACTTAGCTGTGATAATTTTCCTTGTAATTTCGTTATATATACTACTGCCATGATTTTTTTCACATATCTAAAACCAACCATTTAGCTGGCAGGGGGGGGGGGGACACTTGACTAACAAAAAATTGCACGGTCCCTTGTTCGAAATTTACGTTTCTAGATCGAGTTGTTTGCAGAGAAATAACCATATTTAAATTCGTAAAAAAATATATAGTATAGATACATGTTTTATCTAGTGACTTTTATGTTTAAAAACACGATATTTAACATTTTGCGTCATAATATATCGACGCTATAATACTTCTCTACACAGACTAGCGAAGTCAGTATGACTAGAATTTCTTTAATGGAAACATTCACCTTTACAAGGTGCAGTTTTGCATCCTGGTCAATTTCAAGGAGGTGTACCTGTTGTGTTTTGTTTTTAACCGACTTCAAAAAAGGAGGAGGTTCTCAATTCGTCGGAACCTTTTTTTTTATGTATGTTCCCCGATTACTCGAAGAGGGCGGGTTCGATTTGGAGAATTCTTTTTTTGTTTGAAAGGGTATACTTTAAAGTTGGTCCCATTGTCATCACCTCAGGATCTGATGATGGGATCCTGGAGAAATCGAGGGAACTCTTCAAATATACACACACTTATAGCGATTTGGGTATTTTATGTAGTAAATCGTGCATTTGCTCTCGGAAAGCACCATTTGGTGAAGTAGAACTGATGATGGAGACCACAGATGGCCACCGGAACAATATAATAATAAGTATTAAAGGGTTGCGATTCGATTAGGTACTTTAATGTGGTTGCTAAGCTCGTCACTATGCATATGGTGAGTGGCAGTTCTCTTGATTCTTACCATGAGAACTCCTCAACAATTAACGTCCCAGCTTCGGGGGAAAAGCAATATTTTGTAAAAGGTGATGAGCAGATGACATTAAGCTATTGTAACTTAGATAAGTTAAAAACTGACCCACTAAAAAGCGAAAAATAAAAAACTTAATAAAAAAAAACGACTTCCAAAAAAGCACTACAAAGTGAAAAATAACTTTAATTTCGGAAGTCGGTGGCAAAAAACTAAAATACAGATCCAAAACCACCGACTTTCGGAATTAAAGTTATTTTTCACCTTGTAGTGCTTTTTTGGAAGTCTGTTGTTTTTTTTTTTAAGTTTTTTATTTTTCGCTTTTTAGTGGGTCAGTTTTTAACTTATCTAAGTTACAATAGCTTAATGTCATCTGCTCATCACCTTTTACAAAATATTGCTTTTCCCCCGAAGCTGGGACGTTAATTGTTGAGGAGTTCTCATGGTAAGAATCAAGAGAACTGCCACTCACCACATGCATAGTGACGAGCTTAGCAACCACATTAAAGTACCTAATCGAATCGCAACCCGTTAATACTTATTATTATATTGTTCCGGTGGCCATCTGTGGTCTCCATCATCAGTTCTACTTCACCAAATGGTGCTTTCCGAGAGCAAATGCACGATTTTTGGAAGTCGGTTGTTCGACCTTGAATTCTTACCGACTTAAAGTCACATTTTTGACTTTGGCTTATCTCTTTGACTGTCGTTTTTTTTTTTGATTCCTGAATTTTGACTAGGATGCAAAACTGTACCTTGTATTTTTACATAAGTACTAACTGACGGTCCGAATGGCGCAGCGGTACTGAGGCTGCCTTACGTTCTTGCGGTCCTGGGTTCGAATCCCGGTAGCAGCAAATGTTTGTGTGATGAGCTTAAGGACATGTTTTTCCGAGTCATGGATGTTTATATGTATAATAAGTATGTATTTACAAACAAAAAAAGTATCTATGTAGTAGTATCTAAGTATCTGGGTGAATCAACTTTTAAGGCACTACTTTCATGTCCCCTGAATAGAAGTGACCATATTTTTTAAATTTCTCTTCAAATTTTTAGATTGTTAACCTTAGCACATAATACGGTTTTTAATTACCACAGCAATATAATCTTTTTTTATAATTTAAAGTAAGATATACGAGATTTTTTGGTAACTCAGCGGAACAAAATCATTCTTCATACAAAAAATATTTGTCCCCAAGCCTAGGTGACGAAACAATTTATGAATTTTCTTTAAAAAAATATATGAAAACATTGAATACTTACGAAGAGTTTCGATTCAGAATCAAATAAGCTTTACATAAGAGTACGAAATTGTAGTTACTTTACATAAATAGTATTTATTTGACGTCCCTAAACATTAGTCCCAAGTATTGTTAAAAATATCTGTTCTACTGCGTTATTGTAAACAAGTTGAAGACAATTTTCAAGAGATGGCGTCTAATTCAATGTCAGTAGAAGCGACTGTTGTCTAATAATTCGTCGGAGTGGTCCAACAAGACCGGCCTCACGTAACCCGCCCCTCAGTCCGCGGTAAGCTCTCAAGGAGTGCGCGTGGGTTTATTGCCGTTCTGCTGAGTTACGACGGAAATCACGGTGAGTTTTTTAAATATGTTGCTAATATTACGTTACAATGTGACCCATGCCGTCTGAATTCAAGGTCGTGACCTATTTTTTGGTTAGTTTCAATTGTGTAATTATTTATCGTCATTTTAAGCAAAATTTTCCCCTGCGTTATCAGTAACGCAAGATACTGTTCTTCTGAGTTACCGGTAACGCTAGAGAACTTTCTCTCACTTTACCGATAACGCCAGAGAATGTAAGGCAGAATGCCATAGCTAATTAGGGATATTTTCAGTGTTTTCTATTTTTCTGAGAGATTGATAATAGTTTATTTTGTCTCAGATCTGGGCAACATAAACAAAAATGCCGCTAAGTGCAGCTGAGAAACAGAAACGCTATAGAGAAAGACTAAAAAGTAATAAAGAAAAGTACGACGAAGCGAAGAAAAAGCACCGAGAACGATATCATAAGTCTAAGAGATTAGTAAAAGATTTGACTCCTAAAGAAAAATATAATGCAAATGTGATATGGAGATTACGAAAACGACAACTTAAAGAACGAAAACGGGCTGTATAAAGTTTATTACAACAAACACCCCCCGACTCGCCTAGATCTGACTCCAGGTTGGAAAACTTTGTAGAATTAAACGAAACTCCACCACCAACCCCTCCCCATGCTATTCATCCACCAGTAACGCCACCACCAGCATCACCTACTCCCCTATGCGCATCGCTATTAGCTAGGTCACCATCGCTTTCAGCAAAATTAGGTCGAAAAAAAGTGAAAAAGGACAGGTCAAAAGTGCATAGAGAAAACGCAAAACTAAGGCAAGATAACAACAATTTAAGACGAAAGTACGAAAAATTTAAGAAAAGATATAACAGACAAATCGAAGCTAAAACCCACAAAGTGGAAAACAATGAAGACTTACGGTACAGAATATTGAGTGGTGCTATTAAGAAGACATTCAAAAAGACAAAATCTAGGAAAGAAAGAGACGTAATAAAGAAGATATTTGAAACTGTGGATGTCAAAGACTCATGAATGAAAATACAGATACTTAGAGAGAATTTAGGCGTTGTCAAAATTGTTAAAAGAAAAGAGAGCACAGATAAAAACACAGTATTAAAGAAGAAAATCAGGGAATTTTACTTGAGAGATGACATATCACGTGCAACAGCTGGTAAAAAAGAAACGCTCACAAAAGCAGGCATAAAGGCACAAAAACGATTTATGCTAGACACAATGAAAAATCTGTTTAAAACCTTCATGAAAGAGAATCCTAATCTTCGTTGTTCTTACTTTTATTTTACCAAGAATAAACCTTTTTATGTCGTAAGTGCTTCTATCGACGCCAGAGATATGTGCCTTTGCAAAACTCATACGAACTTTGCGTTTAAGGCAAAAGCTTTAAAAAGAAATGGCATAACGGGCACTGATAATTTAAATCTTCTTATCGAATCAACAATTTGCAGTACTAACTCCAAAGACTGTATGTATGGTATATGCATTCAGTGTGTCAATAAAACAAATAGTTATTGTATTACAAATGTGAAAGATTCAATAACATGGCCAGAATGGGTAAGAAAGGAAGAAAAATACACAAAAGATGGAAAAAATCTTAAAACTATTAAAAACATAAAAGAAGATAAAAATGAAGAAGCAGGTACATTTTTAAAAATATTTGAGAACGACCTTGCAGCATTTAAAAAGCACGTGTTTAATATTAAGACACAATTTAAAAATTTTCGTTGTTGTCTTGAATGTATTCGCTCGAACGAATGCGTTGTGGTCGCAGACTTTAGTGAAAATTATAGTTGTAAGTATAGCCAAGAAGTACAATCACATCATTTTGGAGGATCACGCAAACAAGTTTCGCTTCACACGGTTGTGGTCTATACTTTTGACAGTGATGCTGCAAGAGGTTATACAGTCAATTCTTTTTGCAGCATTTCCGCATCAAACAATCATCAACCTGCCGCCATTTGGTGTCACTTAGATCCAGTATTAAAATGGATAAGATCTAAATTTGATACTGTCGACACCTTGCATTTCTTTTCGGACGGCCCGAGTACACAATACAGACAAAAGCAGAATTTTTACTTGATGTGTACGAAGTATTATGATTACGGGTTCTCTTACATGACGTGGTCATTTTTTGAAGCTGGCCATGGGAAAGGCCCAGCTGATGGCGTTGGAGGCTTTCTGAAAAGAACAGCAGATAAAATTGTAGCCAATGGTGATGATATTTCGGACGTTCTACAATTCTATGATAAGATGAATAACGTCAGCAAAATAAAACTATATATTATCGATGAAAAAAAAATCGAGGACCAACATAAAGCCTTGCCAGTCAATATTCCAAGGCTTGTAGGGACCCTAAAAGTTCATCAAGTATTTTCGACCTGCTATGGTAAATTAAGATTTAGGGACTTAAGCTGTTTCTGTGAGACGGGTAGTCCGGAAGGAAGAGGATTCTGTATGTGTCTCAATCCAAAGGCATACGATATCGGAGTGTCCTATGATGCAGAAGTAATTGGACTGAGTGCTTCCATTCCTGACTTGACGAATGATGAGACTTTGTCGAACAATTCAATAATAAAAGAAAGAATTGATCTCATGGCTACGAACGCTAACGTGGAGCTCACAAATCGTAATCCGACATCAAAAATGCCGCCAGACTTGGAAACTGCGTCAGATGATGACGATGATGATGATGAACCCATAAGTAACCTAAAAATTGCAAAACAATTACAGGATATGACGAACAGACACCGAAGAATATATGACGCAATATATGGTGGCTCTTCATCGGACGAAGAATTGCCATGTGGCAGTCATGACCAAAGTACGAAGATTGGACGTGGAGATTTTTTGTTAGTGAAGGTTTACGTAGACGCATCTATAAACAAATCATACACTTATGCGTGCAAAACATTGACTGATGTTGAAGAAGACGGAGAAGTAAAAGTAATGTTTTTACGAGTAGTGGACGAAAACGCCAAACGTTTCCGTTTGGATGAAAAGGATATTTCTTACGTGGATTATGTAAACATTATCCAGAAATTACCGGCACCAGACATTATCAGGAAAGGACATCGCTCGTATTACCAGTTCGAAAAGTCGGTAGATGTGTTTGAAAATAGGATATTTAATTAGAAATATGAAAATTTATTCTGTTAATAAATTTATTATAACTTATGATTTAAGAAATTTTTTATGTTTAATGTGATTTATACCAAATTTATATAGAAATAAAAGACTAATTATGTTAAACTTACTTCAATCAAGGTTCCTATTAGAATAATTCAGCTTCTCTGTGATCTCGTTTAATTTTAAGTTTTGTTTATTTTAGTAGATTTGTTTTTATAATTGTGTAAGTACCTTTCAAAAAAGTGATTGGACAAGTTGATTTAAATTGTTATTATTATCATTACACACATCATATTGCTGTTATTACTTTTTAGATAGTCTAGAATTCTCAGGCGTTACCAATTTTTCTCTGGCGTTACTACTATGTCCCTTAATTTGTGTAAGGATTTTTGAATATAGCTTATGTCAAACTGTTATTACATTATTAAATACTTTTCATTAGCAAACCTCAGGGTTAGAATTCAACTTAGAAATATGTAATGAATGACTGATTACCTAATACAGCGATTTCCCTAAAAGTATAGCATTTAATTATGAACAAAGTAACGCAGTGGACTATCAAATGTCTCTATTAGTTGGTACCGTTATTATAAATTAAGGTTGATTATTTGGAAGACTGTATTTTAAGTTGAAATAAATATTTACTATTTTAGTTTTGCAGTATATTTAGTTTTATTTCAAATTTCCATAATTTCAAAAACGTAACTCAGGAGATGATTTTAAGACACGGGCACCAACTTTTCAAAAAAAATTCATGAATACTAACATAAATGTCGTGGCCAACTATATAATCTAAAAGTAAGACAAACTATTTAATACATAACACTTTATTTTTGTAAGTTTTCGTTATTTTATTTTTTAGTTTTACTATTGCAAAACATTTTCAAAGTAGTGCCTTAAAAGTTGATTCGCCCATCTACATGTATACTTACTGTCATGAAATTTATTCCATTCCAGTGCTCTGAAACCTCGTACCGGAAAAGGTACTTTGTTGAACCCCTGACATACGCATGGTATGGGCAGATAAGAAATCTGACACTAGAAGAGAACAAATCATCCGAAAATAAGGAAAATGAGGAATCTCTAACGCAAAACATTCCTGATTTGCTATCAGGTCCTAGTTCCCAACTTGGTGGGGAGAGCCATGAGGACTGTGGCTTTGACCCTCTTAAAGGAGACTCGCGCCCAGCATTGAGGAATATATCGGTCGATGAAAAGGAACCTGGACCTAGCACACGACCACTAAATTTGATTGAATTTTAGTTTTTATGCTAGTACCTATATATTGTTTTTTATTATATTATAATTAATCATGTTTGTCTTTCATTATAGTACTCACCAAATCATCTACAACCATTCTTTAAATTCTATAGAATGATCATCGCCTGCCAGTCATACGTTCACAACAATATAAGTGTATTAGTGTTTACAGTCAATAGTGCAGTGGACAGCACATCAAGCTATACGTTTTTGTTGCAAACTGGCTCTTATTACCAGCACGCCAATAATTTATTTATTTATTTAAGGATTACCAACGAGATACATTACAATTATCTTTTACAATAATAAAAACTTGTCTAATATACATTATCCTGTAATATACACTCAATTGCAGGTAACCACAATATTTGAACTATTGATTTATTTATACTGTGGCGGGCTCACCCGCCGCCATAGGTCATCGGAGTTCATATCGCGACGGCTTCTGTGCAACGCGGGCGCAAGCCGTCTCGGTGCGTAAAATGCCTTAACTTTCGGGAAAAGGGGCCCTTAATATTACGCAAACGGATCTCAGTATTGAAAAATGTTTTTCACAGACCCACAATATTTTTGAACGGCCTATCCAACGATACCCCACACCATGTATAAGACGAGAAAAAAAAAAAACATCCCCGTTTTAGTAAGGGAGGTACCCTAAAAAAAAATGTTTTTCATGGTTTTATTTTACGATTTTTTCGAAGTGATTAATATGTACACCCTTGCCAAATTACAGCTTTCTAGGACTTAGCGTCTCTGAGCTAAGCCGGGGACAGACGGACGGACGGACAGACATACAGACAGACGGACATGGCGAAACTATAAGGGTTCCTTGTTTACTACGGAACCCTAAAAACAATCAAGTTCTGCATACAAATAAGACGTTCTTGTTATTAATTAAATACCAACCGTACGTTGATATTTAATACAGATATTTTGGATTGAAACTCTTGATATTTTGGATTGAAGTAAAGGGTTAGTTTACCGTTAATTTGTATCGAGATTTTTTTTCTAAACATGTTTTTGTAACAACCAAGATCTGAGAAATCTTACTTTTATCATTTGCCTCTTGTCAGCGCCTTAATACGAGGGCGGCACTGAAAATTTCGGGAATCAAGAAAGTGACACAACATTACTATTTAAAAATGTATTTATTGCTTTTCGAACATTGCATGAACAATTAGGTGTAAAAAAGTTGTTTTCCCGATGGATACCGCATTCGCTCTGTGAAGAGCAAAAAGCGGCTCGCGTTACTTGGTGCGTCAGAACTCTCGAAAGATTCCACGCAGGATCCTCAAATGCTGTATACAACATTGTATCAGGTGACGAATCCTGGATATACGCGTACGAACCCGAAACAAAAAACCAGTCACGAGTTTGGGTGTTCGAAAATGAGTTAAAGCCAACAAAAATTGTTCGTTCACGGAGTGTTGCAAAAAAAATGGTGGCCCCGTTTGTCTCCAAAACCGGCCATGTTACGACTATTCCTCTTGAGGGACAAAGAACGGTTAATGCAGAATGGTATGCTAGCATTTGTTTGCCACAGGTCGTTTCTGAACTCCGTAAAGAGAACTGCAACCGCCGCATCATCCTCCATCACGACAATGCGAGTTCTCACACCGCGCACAGAACAAAAGAGTTTTTAGAGCAAGAAAACATAGAATTATTAGACCATCCGCCGTACAGCCCCGACCTAAGCCCTAATGATTTTCTTCACCTGAAGAAGCTGTGGACGCCTACAAAACGGCCATTTTGGAGACCCCAACTTCCGAATGGAATGGTTGCTTCAATGATTGGTTCCATCGTATGGAAAAATGTGTCAAATTTCGCGGAGAATACTTCGAAAAGCAATAAATACATTTTTAAATAGTAATGTTGTGTCACTTTCTTGATTCCCGAAATTTTCAGTGCCGCCCTCGTATTAAGGCGCTGACAAGAGGCAAATGATAAAAGTAAGATTTCTCAGATCTTGGTTGTTACAAAAACATGTTTAGAAAAAAAATCTCGATACAAATTAACGGTAAACTAACCCTTTACTTCAATCCAAAATATCAAGAGTTTCAATCCAAAATATCTGTATTAAATATCAACGTACGGTTGGTATTTAATTAATAACAAGAACGTCTTATTTGTATGCAGAACTTGATTGTTTTTAGGGTTCCGTAGTAAACAAGGAACCCTTATAGTTTCGCCATGTCCGTCTGTCTGTATGTCTGTCCGTCCGTCCGTCTGTCCCCGGCTTAGCTCAGAGACGCTAAGTCCTAGAAAGCTGTAATTTGGCAAGGGTGTACATATTAATCACTTCGAAAAAATCGTAAAATAAAACCATGAAAAACATTTTTTTTTAGGGTACCTCCCTTACTAAAACGGGGATGTTTTTTTTTTTTCTCGTCTTATACATGGTGTGGGGTATCGTTGGATAGGCCGTTCAAAAATATTGTGGGTCTGTGAAAAACATTTTTCAATACTGAGATCCGTTTGCGTAATATTAAGGGCCCCTTTTCCCGAAAGTTAAGGCATTTTACGCACCGAGACGGCTTGCGCCCGCGTTGCACAGAAGCCGTCGCGATATGAACTCCGATGACCTATGGCGGCGGGTGACCCCGCCACAGTATAAATAAATCAATAGTTCAAATATTGTGGTTACCTGCAATTGAGTGTATATTACAGGATAATGTATATTAGACAAGTTTTTATTATTGTAAAAGATAATTGTAATGTATCTCGTTGGTAATCCTTAAATAAATAAATAAATTATTGGCGTGCTGGTAATAAGAGCCAGTTTGCAACAAAAACGTATAGCTTGATGTGCTGTCCACTGCACTATTGACTGTAAACACTAATACACTTATATTGTTGTGAACGTATGACTGGCAGGCGATGATCATTCTATAGAATTTAAAGAATGGTTGTAGATGATTTGGTGAGTACTATAATGAAAGACAAACATGATTAATTATAATATAATAAAAAACAATATATAGGTACTAGCATAAAAACTAAAATTCAATCAAATTTAGTGGTCGTGTGCTAGGTCCAGGTTCCTTTTCATCGACCGATATATTCCTCAATGCTGGGCGCGAGTCTCCTTTAAGAGGGTCAAAGCCACAGTCCTCATGGCTCTCCCCACCAAGTTGGGAACTAGGACCTGATAGCAAATCAGGAATGTTTTGCGTTAGAGATTCCTCATTTTCCTTATTTTCGGATGATTTGTTCTCTTCTAGTGTCAGATTTCTTATCTGCCCATACCATGCGTATGTCAGGGGTTCAACAAAGTACCTTTTCCGGTACGAGGTTTCAGAGCACTGGAATGGAATAAATTTCATGACAGTAAGTATACATGTAGATACTTAGATACTACTACATAGATACTTTTTTTGTTTGTAAATACATACTTATTATACATATAAACATCCATGACTCGGAAAAACATGTCCTTAAGCTCATCACACAAACATTTGCTGCTACCGGGATTCGAACCCAGGACCGCAAGAACGTAAGGCAGCCTCAGTACCGCTGCGCCATTCGGACCGTCAGTTAGTACTTATGTAAAAATACAAGGTACAGTTTTGCATCCTAGTCAAAATTCAGGAATCAAAAAAAAAAACGACAGTCAAAGAGATAAGCCAAAGTCAAAAATGTGACTTTAAGTCGGTAAGAATTCAAGGTCGAACAACCGACTTCCAAAAATCGTGCATTTGCTCTCGGAAAGCACCATTTGGTGAAGTAGAACTGATGATGGAGACCACAGATGGCCACCGGAACAATATAATAATAAGTATTAACGGGTTGCGATTCGATTAGGTACTTTAATGTGGTTGCTAAGCTCGTCACTATGCATGTGGTGAGTGGCAGTTCTCTTGATTCTTACCATGAGAACTCCTCAACAATTAACGTCCCAGCTTCGGGGGAAAAGCAATATTTTGTAAAAGGTGATGAGCAGATGACATTAAGCTATTGTAACTTAGATAAGTTAAAAACTGACCCACTAAAAAGCGAAAAATAAAAAACTTAAAAAAAAAAACAACAGACTTCCAAAAAAGCACTACAAGGTGAAAAATAACTTTAATTCCGAAAGTCGGTGGTTTTGGATCTGTATTTTAGTTTTTTGCCACCGACTTCCGAAATTAAAGTTATTTTTCACTTTGTAGTGCTTTTTTGGAAGTCGTTTTTTTTTATTAAGTTTTTTATTTTTCTGTTTTTTGTTTTTTTTTTTTTTTGAAGAAAATCATTAGGGCTTAGGTCGGGGCTGTACGGCGGATGGTCTAATAATTCTATGTTTTCTTGCTCTAAAAACTCTTTTGTTCTGTGCGCGGTGTGAGAACTCGCATTGTCGTGATGGAGGATGATGCGGCGGTTGCAGTTCTCTTTACGGAGTTCAGAAACGACCTGTGGCAAACAAATGCTAGCATACCATTCTGCATTAACCGTTCTTTGTCCCTCAAGAGGAATAGTCGTAACATGGCCGGTTTTGGAGACAAACGGGGCCACCATTTTTTTTGCAACACTCCGTGAACGAACAATTTTTGTTGGCTTTAACTCATTTTCGAACACCCAAACTCGTGACTGGTTTTTTGTTTCGGGTTCGTACGCGTATATCCAGGATTCGTCACCTGATACAATGTTGTATACAGCATTTGAGGATCCTGCGTGGAATCTTTCGAGAGTTCTGACGCACCAAGTAACGCGAGCCGCTTTTTGCTCTTCACAGAGCGAATGCGGTATCCATCGGGAAAACAACTTTTTTACACCTAATTGTTCATGCAAGATTATTTGTATTTGACTCATACAAATGTCTAAAGTTGCCTGAATTTCGCGGTATGTCACATGTCGATCTTCCTCAATCAGCTTACGCACAGCATCAACGTTTTGTTGGGTGACTGCAGTTTTTGGACGACCTTGACGGGGATCATCACTGAGCTTGACACGTCCACGTTGAAATTCAGCCAACCAGCGATAAATTGTGGTTTTTGATGGGGCTTCATCACCAAATGCAGAAATCATCCAGTCAACACACTGTTTTTGTGTTAAACCACTTCGAAAGTCATAATAAATCATCGCTCTTGAATTTTCTCGAGTCAATTCCATTTTCTCAACGACTAAACAAGTTTGACAAAACCTTGTGACAAGACCGAGAATCTTTTTTTAAATAAATAAATGGTATTCGATTTTTAAAACCAAGGAGTTTTCAATTAAAAAGATTTTAATATGACAGGAACAGTGGAAATATTCCATTCCCGATACTTTTAGTGCAGCCCTCGTATTAGAAGTTAACTGGAAATTTGACAAACCATAGACATAGATATTATACTCTAGATGATGTTTACTATGACTACTCTGACTAGATATTAGTCTCTAGATCGTGTTTTCAAAATTTCACTAACATTAATTAGATAATATTCCAATTATGATCAAATTTCACTTGTATAGAGCAGGTATGTTCGAGGGAAACTCCTATATCGTTTTATTTTTAAGGTCAATAAAATCTTTAGGAAAAATAGCAAATAATATAGGTAACTCAATTCCATCGATATTTTTCTATGAGCACTAGTTGCGTAACTTGCAAGTGTGTTTATTCAGAGTCTGTAGCTACAGGTAGATGCGCCGCCCTCTTTTAGCATGTGTTCTATTAGTGTTGCTATAAGTTTCTTTGTGTGCGGGAGAAATTATGAGCTCGTGTGGAGAAATTATGAGCTGGTGTGCCGTTTTTATAGTTTTTGCTTTTGTGTCAGTGAATTAAGTGGGAGTAAGGAGACGAATAAATTTGTGTACAGTCATGAGCACGAATATGTAAGCGCTTAGCAGAATTCAAAACCGATTTTCTCGTGGAGTACAGATTGCAAAATTGAGAAAAGATCTATTTCATAATAGTTTGGGTTCCAAAATACTATATTCGTAGTAAAATAAAATTTAAATCAATATCCTAGGAGGAAATCACTTTTAAAAGTTGCTGAGTATACATATTGGTGCTCGTGACTGTACAAAGCGTATCTTCTTTCTTCTATGATCTGTGGTAGCGTGCACTATTACAGTCTCGAATACTAAAGTTCTTTGGTCATGTCTCTCGAGGCAGAATAATGACTCCATAGAGCGTCTATTGGTGCAGGGCAGAAAAGGAGGTAATCGGCCACGTTGAGGTCAACGACAAGGTGGGCCGATCAAATTAATTCCGCGGATGGAGGCATGAATGCCAGACTCATCTAACAGACTGGTTCTGTCTGTATGGAGAGAGATCGTGACCGCTCGCATGCTCCGTCAAGAGCGAAGCGAAGAAGGAAGGACCCAGCGTTCGTAGTTTACTTTCAAAACAAATTAACAAACATTTATTTTTCGAAAAAAAATAACTAAAACTCATTTATAAAGTTCACATTGTGCTTCAAAAAAAACGAGTGTGCTTTAGACCACACGACTGAAGTAAAACTTACAAATTGTAATACCTACTAATTATACTTACTTACAACAATAGGCCTGCACTGTGTCTTATACGAAACGCAACTGGCTATGAGAGAAAGAGATAAAGAAAATGTGTGCTCGCACCTCTCTCTCTTGCCCCTACAATAATATACGAAACGTAACTCTCTCTCTTTCTATCTTCTCTAGCTTATATCTCCCTCTCAACTTCCGTTCGCTCGCTTCCGTAACGCTCTCGTTACGCATTCACCAGCTTATTCCCCAAGTCAAGCGTGCGTAAAGAAGTTTTACTTCAAAAATATTAACTTCGGTAGGTAATCATTATGAAATCAACTTAATTTTACATTATTTAGGCGAGCGATTAACAAGTTAGTAGGTTAACAAGTCTTTAATGCCCAGTGATTTGCAGACCTTGTTACGTGTGTAGGTGAGAGAAAGTTGGGCTTCGTCTGGCCAAAAGGGACTTCGCAGGCGGAGTTGAGATTCTGAACACCCGCTTTGACAGAAGCTTATAGTCAGCTCTTTTGGGGAGGGTCTTGTGAGTGCGGACGATTGCAGTTACAATGAAAAGTTGCCTCACGCGGAGGACTTGGGTTTCTTTATAGAGCTTGTCAGTTGAGAATCGGAATGGTTTCCTAAACGTGGCTTTCAGAAGTGCCCTCTGAGCTCTCTCAACGCAAATCATGTGGCTTTTTCCGGCGCTTCCCCAAACAGAGATGCAGCGCTGTATTATGGGCTGACAGATAGCAAGGTAGACCTTTCTTAAAAGATCTGGAGGCAGGCAGTCACGAAGATTCTTAATTATGAAAATTAATTTCCTTGTTCTGCCAGCTAAAACGACTATATGTAGCCAGAAGGAAAGCCTCGAGTCAATAGTTACACCCAGATATCTGACTGACGCGGTGCGTTAAATCGGACGACATGTGCAGTTTGCAGGTTGTGGACTGCACAAACGAGGGCAGGAGTGTATTGTCAGTTGAGGTCGTTTGGAGGACTAGAGGTTGAGGTTTTCGAGAAGGCGATGTATTTCGTTTTTAGGGTTCCGTACCCAAAGGGTAAAACGGGAACCCTATTACTATGGCTCCGCCGTCTGTCTGTCTGTCCGTCTGTCACCAGGCTGTATCTCATGCACCGTGATAGTTAGACAGTTGAAATTTTCACAGATGATGTATTTCTGTTGCCGCTATAACAACAAATACTAAAAAACAGAATAAAATAAATTTATTTTTGCTCTATATTGATAACGGCAACAGGTAGACGCTTGAAATATTCACAGATTATTTAGTTACATAGGTATTCACTTTAAAAATTAATAACTAAATTAAAATAAAACAAATATTGAAGGGGGGCTCCCATACAACAAACGTCATTTTTATAGATAATGGTACGGAACCCTTCGTGCGCGAGTCCGACTCGCACTTGGCCGGTTTTTTTTCTGTGTTAAGTGACAGTAAGTTATTATCGAGTGCCTCTGTAATAAAAGGCATACCCTCCTCTGCACGACTGTATACAAGATCCCACTTGTCTTGAAATATGATTGCTGTGTCATCGGCGTAGGTTATGTTGGCGTTATTTAATTCTAGGTTAGAGATGTCGTTTAGCGTAAAAAGCGTGGAGCCCAGTATGCTGCCCTGAGGGACTCCATATTTTATAGGGACCTGTTGGCTACAGTGGTGATCAATTTTCATAATTTGCGCGCGATTTGTTAGGTAGCTTCTGAACCGGTCGAAAGTTACTCCTCGGATTCCTAGCGTCTCCAGTTTTCTCAGAAGTAAATTCACATACATCGAACGCCTTTGCCAGGTCAAGAAAGACCGCAATGCATTCTTCATTAACCAGGGGCTCAATTCTGTAAAATAACCAACGTGTCAATAGTGTGTCAGTAGTGTCTCAATAGAATAGTCATTGACATTTGCTATTCTGCAAACTGTTTATGGTCATTCACTTGCCACTGTAGTGCCATTGAAACGCCATAGTAAGACTATTGTAATAATTGGTAGTCTGGTCCACTATATAATGTTACAATGGCATCATGATGGCCAAACTTACGGTAGTCTGTAAATATTTTAAGTGTATTTGACAGTTATTTCTATCGTGTTTGAATAGTGTTTTGGCCATGAAACCGCCATTGTGAAGCCATCGAACAACGACAACTATTTTCCCTATTGATTGGATTCATTTGTTTCTTTTTTAAATTTAAAATAAAATGTCCGTGTGTGTGTGCGTCTTACGTATCGAAATTGATAAAGTGGACGTAGTTTTTCGCCATAATGAGGCCTTCTGTACCTACTTTGCGGTGGCGTATTATGTCATTGGCTTATAGTGCCGATCGCCAACGTTTGCTTTTGCACCAGCGCCGCAAATCT
The DNA here is from genome assembly GCA_948098905.1 of Tiliacea aurago. Classification (NCBI taxonomy): domain Eukaryota; kingdom Metazoa; phylum Arthropoda; class Insecta; order Lepidoptera; family Noctuidae; genus Tiliacea; species Tiliacea aurago. The sequence goes on along the minus strand of OX402583.1, from coordinate 652,279 downwards.
GACGCACTAATGAAGCTGCAAGTGAATGCCTTTCATGAACTTCCCAAGGTGTGGTTTGTCAAAACGTTTCGGCTTGGTAAGGAGCAAGCAAGGGAGCTAATTGACGAGGACAATTCCACGAAAAAAATACGATACATTTTTAAAATTTCAAATCCTCGCGCCATAGCGCCCTTAAGGCCTACACTCATTAAACGTTATTAAACGCATGTTTTTAGTGAAATTTTATGTTTTTAATAATAAAACGTTTTTATATTATTAAATAAACCCATATTATAAAGATTTAATTGATAAAAATTGGGGGTCCATATTGGCTCACCTAAAGTCCTTTACCCGAAATTGTCTTTCCTAATGATTTGTAATCCGAATGATCACTCTTCCTAAAATTTTTCACCCTAAAGGTTTCATTCATACTATTTGTAGTGCTACCGGCGATGTTCATAACACTCATGTTTCCGAAAATTGTAATTAATAATATCATTAATTTAAATATATTTAAACTCCTACTGTTTTTTATCATAACGCTTTTATACCTAAAACTATAACTATACCTGAGATAATTATGTCTAAAAAACCAACTGTTTAGAATGATTAAAGGTCGTTTCACTGATTTTTGTCTTAAATGAATGAAATTCAGGTCAGAGTGTCGTCTTTGGGGCACTATGAAAAAAATACTTAGAAAAATTTCGCGACCAATTTCGAGGTAGCGAGGTAGTTGGTCACAGTTCTAACCTAACCTAACCTATGAATATCTTTGCAGGTACACACCGCTATAAATAAAATTAAAATATGACTTTGAATAATAGTGTAAAAGATGGTTATGTTGAGAAAATATAGGAAAACAAATAAAAGTATAATAGATGTTTATTGCTACTGACATTATGAAGTTCAATGCTTCGGAATTATGAACATTAGAGACAGAGTAGTTAGGAATTGTGATTGTTAGGATAAAAAATGTTAGGAAGAACATTTTCGGATTTCCAATTATCGGAGTTGAAAATTTAGGTGAACTTTGGCGCACCCAAAAATTGGATTTAAAAAGTGGTAGGTTTGGTGTACCTCATGCTAGATTTTTGTTAGCAACACTCAAAAGTAATTGTACTGCCACACTATCGACATAGGATCGACACACTACTGAGACACCACTGAAATGCCATTGAAGTTTTTGCAGAATGCCAAATTTGCAACAGTGGCAAAATAATGTCTGTAGTGTGTCGATAGAGTGTCAATGGCGTGTTGCTTAACTCAAAGTTACAGAATTGGGGCCTAGAAGTGTCACGGCATCCTTGGTGGACTTACCCTTGCGAAACCCAAACTGTCTCTCTGAGACCAATCGATGTTTTTCTAGAAAGTTAACTAGACGAGTGTTAACTACTTTTTTAGGTACCTTGGAGCAATGCAAATGGCCTATAGTTTTCTGGACTTTTTTGTTGCCATTTCTATAACATGGGGTAATGTAGTTAATTGAAGCAGGAGTTGAGAAAATGAGTTTATTTTTAACCAACTTCCAAAAAGGAGGTGATTATAATATGTTCGTCTGTATTTTTTTTAAATTTGTATTCAACGATATCTCCGTCAATTGTGGAACGATTTTGTTTTTTTTTTTTTGTTTTTAAGCGGTATGCTCCTGAGGTGGTCCCATTGTCTAAAAGTTAGAATCTGATGAGGGAATCTCATGGAAATCGCGATTTGGGTATTTTTTATAGTAACTCATGCATTTGCTCTCGGGAAGCAACATTTGGAAAAGCCCCTGCATCTGGAAAAGCAATATTTCGTAAAAGGTGATGAGCAGTTGACATTGGGCTATTGTCACACTGAGTGTGAGTGTGTGTGTGTGTTTGTTACTTCTTCACGCTCAAACGACTGGACCAATTTGATAAAATTTTGTATTGAGGTAGCTGACACCCTGGATTAAGACAGGCTACTTTTTATCCCGATATCCCCACGGGATCGAGGCTTACACGGGTGAAACCGCGGGGCGCAGTAACTTAAACAAATTTCAAACTGACAAACTAAACTGTGAAAAAAAAAATACAAAAAAAGAAACAACCGACTTCCAAAAAAACACTACAAAGTGAAAAATAACTTTAATTTCGGAAATCGGTGGCAAAAAACTTAAATACAGATCCAAAGACACCGACTTCCGAAATTAAAGCTATTTCTCACATTGCAGTGTTTTTTTGGAAGTAGTTTATTTTTTATTGTTAAACTTTTTTTTTTTTTTTTATCGTGTATACTTATACAACATGTCCCAGAATTAACCCACAACCTCTTAAAGAGTCATTGTGCTCATCATTATGAATAACTTTTACTATGGGACCAAACCTGAAATCGCGAATAAAAAATCTTCTGTTCCCTACATTTATTCCCTAAATATATTATGTTGGCCGTCACAATAATAGCCTAAAGAATAAAGAACTAGGCGCCGCGTGATTATTTGAATGTAACCTATGACATCAAAACGTTCACTGTCTTATCATCTGTGACTATGACCCTCATAAATACTGCATTATTGCATATCTCTACAAAAACTCGGGCATTTACGCGCTGCATGAATCGAAAAGTTGTACTCTAATAAAATTACAGGGCTATGAGAAGAAAGACATTCAAGCCCCATATCTATACTAATATTATAAGAAGAAAGATATGATTGTTTGTTTGTTTGCATTGAATAGGCTCTGAAACTACTGAACCGATTTGAAAAATTATTTCACTGTTGAGAAGCTACACTATCCCCGGGTGACATAGGTTATATTATATTTTCAAAAAGTTAGGGAAAATTTAAAATTACGGTTACGACGGGGTATAATAAGGTTATCTGAAGTCTGAAGACAGGGGGAGGACTCGGAGGGAGGAGGAGGAGGCTTGGGCGGAGCACCGCCGTGTCCTCACGGAGGCGATCGGCAGCAGCGATCTCTCGCGTCCGGCCCTGGTTCAGGCCATGGTTCGGAGCGAGAGTGCATGGGAGGCCGTCACCTCCTTCTGCGAAGCAGTAATGCTCGCGAAGGAGGAGGCGGAACGCGTCAGGGTAAGGCAGGGTTCGCGCCCTCACGCCCTTAGCCGCCGCAGGAGATTCCCGGGCGTCGGGAGTCACAAGCTGATTTCCAGCCACCGTAGGCGCGGGCCTGCGGACGGTGAGCGATGGGTAGCTCGCCGTCCGATAAGGACCAGGCCCGGGTCGACGGCGCGTTGTGTTTCACGCGCACCTCAAAGAGATGTCAGCACCAACTGACGGGGTCCGTTAGGGCCAATGCCTGCCGGGGTTGCGAGTTTGTCCGAAAGGGATATCGTGGCCCCGGCACACAGGCAACGGAAGGAACACGGGTGGGTTTTAGTCAGTAAAAGTCTGACACGCCCTCCCGCTCAGCCCAGAGCGGGAGAAGTTATTTGATAATTTCCCACCCAAAAAAAAAAAAAAAGGGGGAGGACTCGATAATCTTGAAATCTGGGAACTTGCTCTTTTTCCGGGAGGGCGACCAGCAGTCCCAAGGTGGTGTCGGGTTTATCGTCCATAAGTCCCTTGTGAGCAACGTGGTGAATGAAGATCGAGAGTGTGTCGACCAGGGTGGCGTACCTTATACTCAGAATATCCGCAAGATATTCGCTGAAGGTCATTCAGGTTTACGCCCCGACTTCCTCACACCCCGACGATGAGGTGGAGACCATGTATGAGGATATTTCAAGAGCCATGCATGGCCCTACAACTCACTTCACCGTTGTCATGGGGGACTTCAACGCAAAACTGGGCAACCGAAACGATGATGAGCTGCGAGTGGGGCAATTTGGAGTTGGACTCCTTCTTCAGAAAACGTGAGCACAGAAAGTGGACTTGGCAGAGCCCTGATGGTGCAACAAAAAACGAGATTGACTTCATTATGTCGACGAAGAAGCAAGTATTCAATGTCTCTGTGATCAACGGTGAAAACCGCAAGTGATCACCACATGGTACGAGGCACATTGAACTTAAATATCAAGCTGGAAAGATCTCGACTGATGAAGTCTACGCTCCGCCCAGCACCGATCCAAAACCCCGAGAACTTTCAGCTCGAACTTCAGAATCGTTTTTAGTGCCTAGGGAGCTCCGTGGACGATTATAACGATGGGTTAGTGAAAACTGTCTATACGGTCGGGTCTGAGATCTTAAGACCCGTCGACGTCGTACAAATAAAAACAAGAAGCTCTCTAGATCCTACTATACAGTTCATGGAGGAGTGGCGCGGGTTGATCCTGCAGTCTTCAGACGATGCGCTGAAGTACCGCCAGCTCAATAGACAGATCTCTAAGTCCTTGAAAAGCGACCTTCGCAGCTTTAATGCAGACCGCATTAAGGACGCGATAGAGCGAAATAAGGGCTCCAAGGTCTTTTCAAGAGATCTGTCTATTGGGCAGAGCCAGCTTGCAAAACTGAAGACCGATGATGGCAGGATCGTATGCGCCAAACCTAAGCTGTTGGGAGAGTTCGAGAAGTTCTATGGACAGTTATACACATCAACAAATAACGCCGGTACAAATCTGACCCGACACTACACTGGAGACATCCCGGACGTCAGCTTGTACGAGATTAGGATGGCTCTGAAGCAGCTTAAAAACAACAAGGGGCCGGGTGATGACGGTATTACGGCCGAGCTCCTGAAGGCCGGCGGAAAACCCGTTCTCAAGGTGCTCCAGAAGCTGTTTGATTCCGTCATACTCGAGGGCAAAACGCCACAGGCATGGAACAGAGGTGTGGTGATCCTTTTCTTTAAGAAGGGTGACGATCCTTTTCTTTAAGAAGGGTGACAATACCCTCTTTAAGAATTATAGGCCCATCTCACTTCTGAGCCATGTCTACAAGCTGTTTTCAAGAGTCATTACAAACCGTCTCGCGCGCAGGTTTGGCGACTTCCAGCCTACCTAGCCTTTATTACCCTAGTGGCATTTATGCGTATCCGTAGGTGAGTCCGTGGCATCACAGCGGGCCCTATCAGAATACCAGCACTGCGGTATTTATTTTTTAAATATCGCGGCGTTATGCTGAGATAGGGACCTTTTTGGCATCGTGTATTTGTATTTCTTGTGCGTGTCCCGAATAAAATATTTTTCTTTCTTTCTTTTGCCCGAACAAGCCGGATTCCGTAAAGGCTTTAGCACAGTAGACCACATACATACGCTGCGGCAGGTTATACAGAAGACCGAAGAGTATAACCTGCCTCTCTGCTAAGATGTAGTATTGAAAATTTGCACGAAAAGGACTTTCGTTGGTTGTGTTCTAGGGCAATAGTGACACCTAGGAATGATACGGTCAACGAAATAAACAAATTGATTATTCAAAAAGTCCCCGGCCAAATAAAAAATCACAAATCGATGGACACTGTCAGCTTCAGAGATGGCTTGGGTCCATCGACACAATTTTGACCGAAATTTGCTCAATTGTGGCGGAAGGAAAAATGAATTCCGACCAAAAACTCCGTGTCACCAATCTCTGTCGAAAAGTCAACCATGGGACGTCTCAGATGGCCGTGCTGTACCAATCCCTGAAGCAGAAGTCCATCCAGGCGCACACAACCATCCAACACCTTCAAGTGCAGCAGAATGTTGCGGCATCCCTTTGCCAATTCAAAGAAGTCGTGGAAACGAAGATGAGCCGAACCGAACCAGAGGGTACTTCCTACGCTAACATGGTGAAGACAGGCTCTGATAAATTTATTCGCCCAGCAAATCTCAGTTCGGTCGCTATATATCCCAGCGATAAAACCAAAACCAGTGACGACACCAAATCATTGGTACAAAAAATTATTTCGCCTGAGGAATTAAAACTCCATGTTCGTGGTCTAAGGAAAATTAGAAATGGAGGTGTCATCATTCGGACGGATAACAAAGACGACATTAATAAATTAAAAAGCTCACAAAAGCTGGTTGCCTCAGGCCTTACAGTTGAAGAACCATCCAAACGCCGTCCTAGGATTGCTGTCGTTGGTGTCCCCGTAGCCCTAACTGAAAAAGAGGTATTTGATTGCATTTACGTCCAAAACTTGACAGATAAATTGCCGAACATTACTCGTGAGTCCTTTTTAGAAAGTATCAAATTGAGCCATAAGTCAGGAAAGAAAGATCGTCCGACTTGTAATTATATATTGGAAGTGCCTGCTAATATCAAGAAAATTATGATGGACCAAGGCCGAATTTTTATTAATTGGACATCAATCATGTCCAGTGAGAGATTTCACTATTGTGACCAGGTGTTTTAACTGCCAGCAGTTCGGACACGCAGCCAAATTTTGCAGAGAAACGAACCCTACCTGCAACCTCTGTGGCGAAACAGGACACTCTTTCAAGGACTGCAATAATAAAGGTTCTCTGCCTCAATGTGCGACCTGTAAACGTTTTAAGAGGAAAGATGATCATCCTACTGGTGATGTAAATTGCCCAGCACGTAAATATGCAGAAGACAATTACATTAATTCCATTGACTATGAAGGTGCCTAGGAGCGCCACCGACTACCTTTTCAACTAAGCACATAGATAGTAGGTAAACTTCTACATATATTTTTACTTTTTATAATGACCAATCAGCTAATCTGTGATCTGGATGGGTTTTCCGTGTCTGAAGCTAAAATCTGTAATGTTGAGGAGTGCAAAAACATAGTCTTTACTGGAGATAAAACATTGACCCTACTTACACAAAATATACGCAGTATAACTCGCAATATTAACGGTTTCCAAGTTTTGTTTCTAAATCTTGATATAGGCTGCGACATTATCGTTCTAACAGAATGTTGGTTATCCAAACAAACGGCCATTATACCATCTCTCGATGGATATAATCTTCACAAAAGCGTTAGAACATTCAACCAGAATGATGGCATAGTGGTTTATATTAAAAATAATTTAAGAACATTAGTAGTCGAACCCCTTTTTCAAGACTGCAACTGCTTAGTAATTAAAATTATTCCTGATACAGTAATTATGGCTATTTATAGGCCTCCATCCCAAAGTATTGATGGGTTTTTGGATTCACTTAACAGTAACTTAGGAACATTATCTTCGTTTAAAAATATCATAGTGATAGGTGATATCAACATAAACATTGCTGCTGAAAAAATCGATACTCATTCTCATAATTACCTCAATATCTGCTCATTTCATGGACTATTACCAGCTCATTATCACCCAACCCACCAGAGCGGCTCTTGTCTAGACCATATCCTTATAAAATCGAAATGTCCATCCAAAACATTGGTTACTAATTCATCACTAACCGATCGGTTAGTGATGAATTAGTAACCAATGTTCAGCTGTTTTACTAACATTACAAATATCCTCACCTAGAAATAATTGCATGCGCAGCTATACTAAACTCAATATGACGAGTCTCGAAACTGACTTACGCGGTATTAATTTTGACCCCGTTTACAATACACATGATCCAAATATTTCTATACAATATTTTGTCGATTTCTTACAATCTGCGATAAGGAAAAATACATTTACTAAAGTAATTCCTAGAAAGTATAGTAATATTAAACCATGGATTACACCAGGACTTGTTCGCTGTATCAGACATAGAGACAAACTTCGAAAAAAATCAAAAAACGCTCCGGATAATGAACTATTGTCAATTACTTACAAACGATATAGGAATTTTTGTAATAATCTGTTGAAAAAGCTGAAAAACCAATATGATCAAAGTCAACTTCAGCAAGCAGGTAAAAACAGTAAACTTATATGGAAATTCATAAAAACTAACACTTTTAGGTCCAAAAATCCCGAAACTCCGCTTGATCTTTTAGCTTCTGAGTTAATCCCCACCGAAGCAGCAAATAAAGCTAACAACTTCTTCATTAACGTAGGAAAAAACTTAGCAGAAAAAAACTTATTATCTAATAGATGTTTTTCCTTTCAAAGCCATACCATGACAAATGCAGCTCGAAACTCTTTTGTCTTATTAGATACTGATGTTAATGAGGTTGTAAGTATAATAGATGGATTAAAGGAAATGTGTGCCGTAGGATGTGACGACATACCTAATAGCATACTCAAAAGATTTAAATACGCCCTTCCCTTGACTCACATTTTTCAGTTATGTTTAACAAAAGGAATATTTCCTAAATTGCTTAAAAAAGCCGTAGTCACCCCTGTGTTTAAAGCTGGAGACAAAAGTTGTTTAAATAACTACAGGCCAATTTCAATTTTAACAGGTCTCTCAAAGATTTTGGAAAAAATTATAAACAGTAGATTAGTAAACTATCTTGAAAGTAGTAAATTACTCTCTGAGCATCAATTTGGTTTTAGGCCTAAAAGATCAACAAGCCAAGCTGTTCACCATCTGACAAATTTTATAAGCACAAACTTGGATAATGGCATGCATACCATAGGGATATTTTTAGACCTTGCCAAACAATTTCTTGTAATTTGCTCTTATACAAGCTGGAAATGCTGGGAATACGGGGAATACAATTGCAACTATTATCTGATTACCTCACCGACCGCCATCAGTGTGTAAAAATAGGTCAATACATGAGTTCTGAACTTAAAAATAGCTGTTATGGAATCCCACAAGGCAGTATTTTGGGTCCTACATTGTTTTTAGTCTATATTAATGACCTTTGCAATTTGACACTCCAAAAGGGTGTAATTATGTCATATGCGGATGACACTGCGTTACTGTTCACAGCTAAATCAATGGCCGAGGTCTTTGAGGTAGCACAGAATGGTTTTAATACTGTGTCTAGTTGGCTTCATAAAAATCTCTTAACTTTAAATACAGATAAAACCAACTACCTAATATATGCAATGAGAAACACTAATCCAATGCTTACTAATCTAAACATTCAAGCGCATAACAATTGTAATTTACATTATGCTGACATTGCATGCACTTGTCCCACTTTAGCTAAAACCGATCATATCAAATATCTAGGCGTCACGATTGACACAAACCTGAATTTCCGCAAACACATCGATTTGTTATGCACCAGAGTGCGTAAACTATAATACATTTTTAAAAATTTACGTAACATTGCCGACTTTAAATTAATTAGACAGGTTTATTTGGCGTTATGTCAATCTATTATCACCTACTGCATAACGTCCTGGGGTGGTGCCGCTAAATCAATTTTACTGCACCTAGAACGCGCCCAAAGAGCAGTTTTAAAGGTTGCTACTTTTCGTCCATTTAGATTTCCTACAGACCAGCTTTATATGGCATGTAAGGTGCTAACAGTACGTCAATTATTTGTTTTTAATGTAGTTTTATACCAACATACTGAACTCTACTTTAACCCAGTACCTTCAGATAGGAGAAGAAAAGATTTGGTATGTGCTAACTCTCAGACTAAACATGCTTTTACTAACCGATTTTATTTTTAGGGCCCTACTTGTATAACAAGTTTAACAGAGTGCTTAAGATTTATAGTTTAAGTTATAATAGGTGTAACTTACTAGTACAGGAATATTTGTCAAAATTGAATTACGCAGACACGGAAAAACTACTAGAAATTTTAAAATAATAGCTCTCTCGACCTACTCTAATATAAGTCTATTCCTTTAGCTAATTAATAATAGTGTCTACTTTATCTACTTTAATATTATTTGTTAATTTATTTAAACATAATATTATCTTACATAATCTAGTTTTAAAAATAATATCCCCAAAGAGTTACTCTTTAAGTCATTGAAAATATTATGTCTCCTTTTTAATTTAACTTAGTAATAAACCTATTGTTGTCTTCATTTTAAATGTTTGATGTAAATCGATGGCCTGAAACACAGGTTTTTCATAAACCTAGTTCAGGCAGGTCTACATTACAGTTAGAATTGCATTTTTCCCTGGTTGTAATTAATCTAAATTATAATTTTACTTTACTTTATACTTGAATAAATTTTTTTGTTTTTTTTTTTTTTTACTGTAACTAATATTGAAGACGCAGTCCATTACCCACAGAATTTTTAAATTGTCTAAACCCTTCTGGACTGCCACCACATGAATCGGAATTCCAATCATGCTTTTGAGAAATTTGAGCCCTCCGAGCATGTGCAAAAAGTCCATTAAAATAATAATTGAAACTTTCTTTATAATTTTCTTTTTAAGTAATCTGAGGCAAATAGAAGGGTTTATGTGTGTGTATTATAATTTTTAATTAGCAATTTTTGTTTAATACCCGTGCGAAGCCGGGGCGGGCCGCTAGTTCTTAATAAACAAACAAAACAGAACATTGTTCCAGCAAAATGCTGGTGGCAACATTGCAGTTTGTGTTTCCAGCAACACCAAGGTGTATTGTTGCAACAATGTGGCGCAATATTTTTATAGCATGGATACTGGGTTAAGGCTTCTTCAGACCGGCGCGACACAAAGGCACCGCTCGTCGCGCAACACGTGGGGCCTTTGTGCGCGACACAAAGGCCCCACGTGTTCGCGCCAGTATGTAGAAGCCTTTATACTTTTCAGGATGGCAAATCTGCGTTTAGTAGCTACTTATAAAAAACTCACACAAATCATAATAGACGAACTTCATCCGGTAGAAGGCGCCGGAGGTCCACGGGCCGCCGTGCGCCAGCGACGCGCGGTAGCACGCGCGGCGCGGCGCCAGCACGCAGCGCACCTGGCGCACGTCGGGCTCCAGCTTGCAGCTCTGCGTCACCTCAATGTCTTCATGTAAATATTCCTGCCACAAACAACACACATTGATTGAAACCTACAGTGAAACGATAAAGAAAGTTGATAAATTACAATGTTGGGTGAAGGCCAACAATTCCTAGATCTAACTGGCTTACAGCTCTTGGAGTTACAAAAACCAAAAAATACTTTACCTTTGTATCATTGTTTATCTTGTGCAACATAACACTGTAATCTACTGCTGGTATCCCCAGGATCCAACGTAGTGTAAAGGAATCACTGCAATAGAAATAGCAAGTAAATACATCATTGACAACACAAAAAAAAACCGGCCGGGTGTGTGTCGAAAGAAACAAACATACTCAAGAAAATAGGAGGCTCATTCCGATGTCCAATGTATACGCTTTTATAATAAACTTCCAAGCCACGTTCAAGAAGAAAGATTTGAATTTATTAAGGCGTAGAGCCTTAATAAATTCAAATCTTTAAACTTAAGTTGTGCCAGAAAGCCTTTCATACCATTAAAGATTAGATTGAGGACGAAAAGGCTTGGGATTGAGCTGCTCCAATCTTTTTTTTTATTGTTCGATGTTTTTTTGCTAACTTTTATTATTTTATATTACAGTGACATTTAATTATTATTTTATACACAATTACATCAATATTTACTTGTAAAGTATTATTTTATTTTAATTATTGTGAATGTGAAGACTATGTGGGTTATTTTTTTTAAATAATTTATCATCAAATCATTTATCATCTGGGTAATAGTAAATGTGACTCACTCATGGTTAACGAAGTCAATGAGTGGTGCCGTTTTATTGTACTCTTCTTTGGTGATATTGTTGCTAACCAGATAATATGAGTCATGAGGAGAGTAGCTCCTACGAACACCCTTCAACGTGCTCTGCAGTAGATAGCAGCTGCTGAATATCAAATCAAAGTCCATTGCATAGCATACCTGCAGACAATTAAAGTTATGATCATATGAATTCCATGGCTTAGGTATTTTGATACTCACTCATCAGATTCCTTGTGAGCTTTTTGTAACTAAATAATAATAATAATTATGAACTGCCAACCCATCTTTATGGCCATCAAAATGCCATTCAGGCCGGAAGTTTTTTTGTAAAAGAAGCACAAAAGTTGTAAATTGCGACAAAAATTCCCCCCATTTTGTTAGGCGTAATATGATTAAGTAAGTATAGTCTGTAGCAATATTATTAAGTCTTCAATAAAATAATGGTATCCAACATTTTCAAACCAACCAATTTACTCATCCAAAAAGGTAAGTGGTTTTTGTGTTAATGATATCAAATCAGTACCTGACTATATGTAATTTTGATGAACCATCATATATGTATATTGTAGCTATCATTTATTTGCTCTTGAGACTTCATCTGACTATCATCCACACTAGTCAAACTCTCTCAAAGCATTTATTTCAAATAAACCAACTATAGGCACTTTTGAATTGTTGATAACTCAAAAGTGCCTATAATTGGTTGGTCAGTTGCGAAAGATGAAGCTAGTTGCCCATTCCAAAGCGTAGTAGGTTCTTATGGAGAAGATGGGTAAGAAACGCCACAGGCACACTTTTAAATCCAAACATTGTAACAAAATATTGGTAACATGATCAAGTTGAAATTACATGTGAGAATAATTTAGAAAGAAATGCACATTAAAAGCGTCCTTAATAAAAAATAAAAAAAAGCTATTTAAAATAAGCCATGACAGCTAAAAGATGATCAGTCCTTACTGAAGCAGCTGTTAACGAACATGACGCATGGATTAGCACCATTTAGAAGGGAACTTAATGATGCAACACACACACCACCATCAGAGAGATATTTGAGTGAGTGTGACATACTCTCAGCCGCCAGGACACATTCAAGTCAATGAAATAGGTAGCTTTATAGTAGTTAAGTACTTAATATTACTCACACACATGTGCTATGCAATTATACAATAGGTACTAAAAGATTGAATTTATACAATACAAAGACACTATTGTTTTGTATAAATTCTAGTAGTACAGTAACTTGGCACTATTTATGTGTGATAATTTATCACACAGTCAATAGTGCCAAGTTACAGTTACTGTTAGCCTGTATCATCCCACTGCTGGCCAAAGGTCTCTCTCTATGACTTCCAGTGCTTGCGATCTAGGCCTAATGCCAAGTGTTTGGCACAAACAATGCAGTTCTTAGTACCTAAGTAAACAAAACCTGATGCATCTTCGAATTTTGACTATCTGCATGCACATTTATTTTGTATACATAGTAACCTCAACCGTACGTGAATACTTACATGGGAACAGTTAGTTAGGCCAGAAACGTCTACAGTGTTGAGGGAGTGCTGGGGACCGGGGCGGCGTGGCTCGCGTAGTTTTTTACGAAATTCTGGATCGCACAAACTCAAATTTTCGTTAAACGTCAGATCCATCGTCAAAAGTTTCAGATCAGGTTTGTTGAACGTGCACAGTTCTGCAGTGTACCGACCCTGCACCCCGTCCAGAGAAGGAGTGAATGTCGAATACGACACACCAGGATCAATCGAAGAATCATTACATCTGTGCTTCACTCCGGTCTGTCCGGCGCCAGATTCGCACAACAAAAATACAAAAAACACAGCGACGACACCTATCATCGTAACCCTTCTTGCAAAATTAATTATAATAACTTCATGAGGGTATTTTAAACACACCACTGAGTTATTGTCACACTTAATAATGCGGATAAGTCGGTAAAGTGCCAAGTGCTCTTTCTATTTCACAGTATGTATTGTTAAATATGTTTATTTCACAGATTAGGTAGTGTTTTGATTTTATGGATAGTAATTTGAGTAAAATACGAACAACTTTAAAGTGTCAGTGACAGCCAGTGTCAACTTAAGTATTGGTCTATTGTGTACGTAGAACTTTTTTTTTTTTTTTTTTTTTTTTTTTAGGTATGGCATCTCGTAGCAGACCTAGAGAGGTCGTTGCTACTTAACCGGATATTCCTGTGGCTGCCCTAAGGTTTTTAATCTTAAAGCCTCCAGCCAGGGCGCAAATTATATATATTAAAAACTAAACGACAGCGCACTAAGGGCACCCCCTGTGGGGTACGGACCTCGGCTCAGGGCGTCGTTGGGGGATCACAAAATTACTAACAATTTGGGGACGGGCTGGATCAACATTTTGATCATGATTATTATCAGGGGATATTATATTTATTGCTACGGCGCTCTCAGCCTCTAACCGGGCGGCTGGCGCATCGACATTCAAGGGACGGGGGGGAGGACTTTTATTACCATTTACTCGGGAAGTTCGCGTGGTACCTCGGCGGCGAGGACGGAAGGTCGGTTTGTGTAATTTGTGCACTGTACTCGTGGCCCTATTGCTTTCCTGAAGGAGAGTGATGGGGTCATCCGGATCTAAGAGAGTGTGCCTCGGTCGGCGAGTCTGACTAATGGCAGAAGGCCTGTAATTAGCTGCCTGCACAACCAAGGGGTTGCGATGACGTTCCGCGGATTCGAAAAAGCGCTTTGCAAGGCGCTTCATAAACTGTTTGATGGTAGGCATCTTAAGGTCTACGTGAAGTTGTTCGTTCCGAACGAACCAAGGAGCTTTCGTAATTCTACGGAGAAATCGGTTTTGAAGCGTCTGCATCTTATGGATGTGATATGACTTTGCGTGAGCGAAGACTACGCAGGCGTAAGTCATGATCGGTCGAAATACGTAGAACTGTCTACACAAGTCATTATATGTCAAAGACACAAGTACACAACCCACTCCACAGAACATCTATACCACAGATTAAGTAGGTCTATACTGACGGGAACGCTAAAATCGATTACAAGCGATTATGGTCATGCGGCCCTTGTCTTTGTGTACACCACTACCTGCATTTCCTTGTTCTTAGCCACTACCACAGCAGACTATTACCACAGAACAAAAGTACCCTGACGGGACCTTTGAGGACGGGACACGGGAAGTAACACTTTACTCCACAGAGGCACAGACCTCTCATATCTGGGGGCACGGTAGTGCCCCCGCCAAGACGAGCCAAGCGAAGCGCAAGGGCACTACCTACCTTTTCTCCGAAGTGTTTCGTCGTTTTTTTGAAGAGTTGGTTTCCGATTTACCAGATAGTTCATATTCTCAGGATATGATGTCAATAATAGACTTATTAAACATACAAAGTCTCAATTGAATAGCTCTAATACTTTAGATTTTATTGATATCTAAAATACACCGATTTCGTCACTGACACAGACACACTGATGATCATCAAATTGTTTGGCTACTTCCTGAAGTGCTAGAAAGCCGAAATATATAGACTTTGCTAGTAATAAAGCAAAACAGCCAGCTAGTTGAATATAATCGCTTAATTAAAGAGCGAAATATCGACCTGATATATCGCTTATGGTAATCAGTAAACCATAGAAAACTGAGGGAGTTGGAAGATCCCGGTCACTTTTGGTTTTTTTTTTGTAGCCATATGAACAGCTGTAACATGTATAGCTTTAATTTAAATTTTACCTTTGCGAGTAAATTAAAAAAAAACTTGGTGACTAATGTCACTAATTTTGTATATATATATATATATATATAAAGTACTCACAATACACATCGAAATAAAATTAAAATTCAGAGTCGATGCCTTATATTTTTTTTTTTATTTGTATTTGAATATAAAATTTGGGTCTTTTTTTAGTAAAACAATAAAAGGTCGATAAAAAAAAATCCACAGGGCATGAGGGGCGTTAAGGGGTCTGAAAGGCTAGCAGGTGGGTGACCCCTTCAGTTGACCATTTCAATTTGGCGCACGATGCGCCAAACATCCATCCTTTTATGTGAAGACGAGGCACCTAGAATAAAATGACAATACCACAATAGGTAATAAAAAGAGTTAAGAATGAAGCAATGACAGTAGATAAATGGTGATCACTTATTTACAAATATTCTAGAAAAAAAAAAAATCGTTTTCCTAAAAAATAACAATATCTATCAGTGTGAGTTAAGGTAATCACATTTTCTTTCTCTCTTTCTCTCGTAGCCAGTTGCGTTTCGTTTAACTAAGACACAGTGCAGGCCTATTGTGTAAGTAAGTAAGTAGGTATAAAAATTATGATTACTATTTGTAAGTTTTACTTCAGTCGTGTGGTCTAAAGTACACTCACTAGCCGAGTTTCAAAAAGGAGGAGGTTATTATGTTCGGCTGTTGTTTCAAAGGGTATGCTCCCGAGGCGGTCCCATTGCCACTAAATCAGAATCTGATGAGAGGATCTCATGAAAATCGAGGGCAACCCTCGAATTTTATAGGCAAACCTATAGCGATTTGGGTATTTTTTAAAGTAACTCGTGCATTTGCTCCCAAAAATCACCATTCGATGAAGTGGAACTGTTGATGAAGACCACAGATGGCCACCGGAACAACATAATAATACCTAAGTATTTAACGGGTTGTGATTCTATTAGGTACTTTTAATATGGTTGCTAAGCATTTTAGGCTCGTCACAATGCATAAATGGTGAGTGGCAGTTCTCCTGGTTCTTACCAGGAGAACTCCTCAACAATTATCGTCCCAGCATCGGGAAAAGCAATATTTTGTAAAAGGTGATGAGCAGTCGACTTTTAGGCTACTGTAACTTAGATAAAATAAAAACTGACCCACTAAAAAGTGAAAAATAAATAACTTTTTGTAAAAAAAAAATTACCGACTTCCAAAAAAACACTACAAAGTGAAAAACAACTTTAATTTCGGAAGTCGGTGGCAAAAAACTAAAATACAGATCCAAAGAGACCGAGTTCCGAAATTAAAGTTATTTTTCACTTGCTAGTGTTTTTTTGGAAGTCGGTTTTTTTTTTTTTACAAAAAGATTTTTATTTTTTATTTCCCTTCGTGGTTATTTTTTTTTAAACCATTGAGCCTCGCGATGCTGGGCGCCCCGACTTCGCCTTAAATGCAACTTTGAAGTGTTTTGAGGTTAGGTTACAATACATTTTTTTTTTATCAAGAATGGTGCGTTACCTTTTCATAGTAGTGCAAGGGTAAAGGGGGAACACCCCCCTTCCCTCTCCCCCTCCTCCTGCCAAACGACACTAAATTGTTACCGCATTCAGCAACAGGTGGAGCTACTAGCTCGTAGTGACGACCAAATTGAGATGCGGGAACGAAGGAAGATCTTGCTGTTGCATGGTGTTCATGAGGAGCTGGAGGACACCGTCAAGGTGATCATTGAGGTGATTTGTTACAAATTACAGCTGAGTGACTTCACTGTTGCAGATATCACCCGATGTCACCAGGAGGGACGTGCAGTACCTAAGTAATAAAATCAGGCCTATCCTGTTCAAGCTTGGCAGTCTTGCGCTTTGGGATAAGATTAATTTGGTTTTCCAAAGCCAAATTAAATTCGACGGGCGAGGGGCAGGCACCATATTCGAGTTCCTAACAAAGGGGTGGCATGATCTGTTCTTGGCTGCGAGAGAAAGATGCGGTGTCACCAAGAGCTGTACTAAGGCTGGCTGCGTGTATGTCCTTCGTCCCAATGATTCGCGGCATCGGGTAGAGTCCCTCGCTGAATTGGACAAGATTGCGCCGAATCCCAGTGAGCCCGAGCAGAGTGATCCAATAACGGATGTGTCAGCCTCTGTCCCGGCCGTTGCTACCGCTAGCTTAAAGCTTACTGCTGCTGTGAAGAAGTGATTTCTTTGTGATGTTCTATTCAAAGTGATTCAAAGTCTGGGTATTATTCATGTCACAATGTTGTCACTGTCGGTTTCTTTCGGTGCGTTCCGTTCGTGATCGTCGATAATCGTGACGGTGGAATGGCAGACTGTGTTTTGTTTTTTTCTTGTTGTGTTCTCTCTGAAATGTTTTACATTTAATTTTCTATGCTTTTTTTTAAACTCTTGTGACCCGGACTGCGTAAGTAGGTTATAATTATTTTGATTGAATAACGCAACCAGCAAGGTGGACTAGATAAACTTAGTAGAGAACCCAGGGGAGTATTTTAAGATTCAGCGCCCCTGGGCCTGTAAGGTTTACCGCCCCATAAATTACTTAATGAAAAAAAGTAAAAACTTTTAATTATAAAATAGCCAGCAGTAGGTATGCTGATGTGGGCTGAGAATGATGTTAATGAATCTCAAAGGTCGTGACCTTGACAGACAATAGTCAATTTCATTGGATTTGAATTTGATCAAAATAATAAATTAAGTTGCTGCAAGCCACAGAACACTTATACTCAGAGAGGCTGCAAGCTGACCAAGATGTCTTGGAAAAACACATTTTCACAAAACGGAAGCAACTTGGACAGACACTAAGAAAGTTCTACCTACTGGATAATATTGGTCGAAAGTCACAATTAGGTAGGTACACCTGGAAAATAAAACCCTCTAACGAAGCTATACCTAATCAAGCCTTTAGGGACCTATGGCATTCAGCTACGGGTAACAGCATCACACTCTAACATATAGATCATACAGCGATTTCAGAACAAGGTTCTAAGAACAATCACAAACGCCCCATGGTTTGTACAAAATGAAGGTCTACACCATGATCTGAAAGTACCGACACTAGAAGAGGAAATAAAAAGCTATATCAAGTTGTACGAAATAATTCCCCGACACCCAAATATCCTTAAAAATAATAAAGGTACCTACCACCTAAAGGATAAAAAGGAATACGCAAACTAAAACAAAAAATGCCACAGGATTACATCAGACTAACTTAGCTCGTTCTTTCATAATACTAGGATGCAGTATAGGACTCATACCAAGCAAGTATGGCATGAGAAAAGAAAGGCGGGATGTCTTTGGAGAAAGATTATTGGAAATAAAAAACCGGACAAGTGCGAGTCTGACTCGCGCACCGAGGGTTCCGTAGGTACAAACTCGTATTTTATTTATAGTTAATCAAAACGGTACTACACCAATTGCACAAAAAATATTAATATTAACATAAGTATTTTGTTTAAATGTTATACAGATTCAATTTAATTTAATTTTGCATTATTAAAACTACCATGGAACAGTAGACTCACATACTGTCTCTCTTATGTAGATAGTTCGTCCATTACGGGTATTGGGTCTCTATTTTATATTTTCTTTTCCCAATTTCTTGTAGTTATTCCGGTAGGTACTTTTATCGAACAGACCCTAAATGTCAAATAACATTGGTTGCGACAATCGTCGATAGGATCCGGCAATTGGGACTCGAGGTGGCCTTGCACAAGTCCGAGGCCATGTGTTTTTATGGTCCTCGGAACGCGCCACTGTCGGGTTCCTAGATAATGGCAGGAGGGGTTCACATCGGCGTCGAGTCGACGATGAAGTACCTGGGACTCGTCCTCGATAGCCGGTGGAACTTCGTGGAGCACTTTCGACGTTTGGCTCCCAGACTGGAGCGGGCCGGGGCTGCCTTAAAGCGGCTCCTGCCCAATCTGGGGGTCCAAACGCCTCCTGCCGGAGGCTCTACGCGGGGGTCGTGCGGTCCATGGCCCTTTACGGGGCACCGGTGTGGGCGCGTTCTATAAGGCTGCGACCAGCCCAGCGATTGAACGCGTCCCAAAGGGTCATGGCCATCAGGCTGGTCCGAAGATACCGCACGGTCTCCCGTAAGGCGGCGAGCCTCCTTGCCGGACTACTGCCATGGGATCTGGAGGCAAAAGTCTTCGCGCACGTCTGGGAGTGGCGCGAGGAGGCGAAACGCCGGGGTGAAACTCCGCTGCCGCAAGAATTCACGGCACAGCGGACAGAGCTTCGGCGGGATCTTATGGCGGCATGGAGAGTGCGATTGTCGCAACCCAGCGCTGGGCACGCCACAATTGTGGCGATAAGTCCCCTCTTTGAGGAGTGGCTAGAGAGGCGCCACGGCGTCCTCACCTTCCACCTGACACAGGTCCTCACCGGACATGGTTGTTTTGGGAGGTTCCTGTTCAGGATAAAGCGGGAGGAAACGCCCGGGTGTCACCACTGTGTGGATCGCCCGGAGGACACGGTGGAGCATACGGTGGAGGTCTGCCCAGCTTGGGCGGAGCACCGCCGTGTCCTCACGGAGGCGATCGACGGCGGCGATCTCTCGCGTCCGGCCCTGGTTCAGGCCATGGTTCGGAGCGAGAGTGCATGGGAGGCCGTCACCTCCTTCTGCGAATTAGTAATGCTTGCGAAGGAGGAGGCGGAACGCGTGAGGGAGAGGCAAGGTTCGCGCCCTCGCGCCCCTAGTCGCCGCAGGGGACGCCCCCCGCGTCGGGAGTCGCAAGCCGATTTCCGGCCACCGTAGGCGCGGGCCTGCGGACGGTCAGCGATGGGTAGCTCACCATCCGATAACGACCAGGCCCGGGTCGACGGCGCGTCGTATTCCACGCGCGCCTCAAAGAGTTGTCAGCACCAACTGTCGGGGTCCGCTAGGGCCAATGCCTGCCAGGGTTGCGAGTTTGTCCGAAAGGGATATCATGGCCCTGGCACACAGGCAAATGAAGGAATACGGGTGGGTTTTAGTCAGTAAAAGTCTGACACGCGCTCAGCTCCACCCAGAGCGGGAGAAGTTATTTGATAAATTCCCACCCAAAAAAAATAAAAAAAATAACATTACCTCTAAACTAAATGATTCTATTAACCACTTTATAATATCTATAAAACAAGATTTATATTTTGACATGGCTGAAACCATGGAGCCAGCTAATGGCTCCATGTTTTAAACCTGGGTCTGAAGATAAACCTTTTTTTGTAATATGGGGGTATAAGTTTAATAGCATGACGAATATGACATCTTTAATATCCGTTGGTTCATAATTCAACACAACGAAGAACGGTCAACGGACTTGAACCAACTACAATAAAATAACCAATTGAATCAATTCATTCAACTATCTATGATACCTACCAAAAACCAACGAATTTTTTTGAAACGACCAATCTAACAAGACTTTTAATGCTATAGGAATGACGGTCACTCAGAAAATCGCGTCATTTGCACAACGCCATCTATCGAGTACACTGGTAAACCTCAAACTCTCGGTTCCAAGCCAAGTAATAAGTAATAATTTTTGACCGAGTGGACCCATTTTAAAGAAATAAAGACTAAATGTCACTTCAAGATGAGGACTATGACTACAATAATATTTCCAATTCCTTAGATCTCCTGAAAAGAGATAGACAAAAATGTCATTTACCTACAATGAATGTGAATTTTAAGATCATCTCGTATTTTACCCTCTGGATGATTTTAGAAAAAACGCTGCGTAATTCTTTATTTGTTCCTAAAAGTATAATTTTTCATATCCCTAAATTACCTAATATGGAGTATGGATTTACATAATGTATTACCTAAGGTACTGGCACCAATAAATGAACGATTAAGCGTTTTTGACAACTTTAAATTGCTTTATCATATCTCAGTTAATTCATGACATTGATGCATGCTTATTTTTAAATAATCCATAACCTTCAGGATTTAACGGAGTTAAATTAAAAAAAAAACCGTCTAGATCAACAATGTTTTTTTTTATGTTACTATTTGTAAAAAATTTAAGGTTTTACCCCAATAGTTGGAACACTGAGCCCTATTTATGAATATTTTGCACCCCTTTGAACTAACACTTTAATAGTATTAAAGGAAATGTTGTTTATTTATTAGAAATAAAACATGGTAAGTATTATAAAAGGCTTTTATTTATTTGTATATAAAAATCAGTCTTAGCAAAAAAAAAAAACATTTATATGGCGTTTTGCCTTCAATAATCTATACCCTACATCAATTCAGATAATTTTAGTAAACAAAGAAATGTCACTGTCAAAATGACAGGACAGTGCTGCAAAACAATTTATCATATATCAAACAAAAACACAACAGAAACAAGGAAATATAACAACTAACAACAAAATGAAACACTTAACACGATGATAACAAAGCACAATTAACAAACACGCAGCGAATAATATGATCGGAGAAAAGAAAACGAACGTATTGAAAAGGCGCGAGTTTGCAAATTATGTCAAATGAAATTTGAGAATGTTGGGAACTCCTGTAGTGTTACCAGTATCATAATATTTTTTATACCACAAAATTTTCTTTTTTTAATAACTTTGTTTAAAACCGAAAACTTATAAAAATTAACACGGTATTATAATTGTTTAATTATTATTTCTAAATCAGTACATAAAAGCCAATATAGCCTTGTTTTCCGCCATTTTATGTGAATTACCATTATGACGATATTTTTTTGATCTGTTATCACCTTTGTTTACATAAATTATCTGAATTGATGACTTAGGGTATAGTCTTATTTACGAGATCAAATAACAAAATAACGTAGGTATACGTACTTTAACTCTCTTAGTAACCTAGTTAGTCCTAGTTATCCATGATAATTTAAACTCAACACTTAGATAAGTATTCTTTAAATTGAGATCAAATTGAGCAGTTTCAGAGATGGCTAATTAACTTATTCATACGAAATAAACATTAAACATATAATTATTCACACTGAGATCATATTGAGCATTTTCAAAAGTAATCATACCTCTTCTTCCAATTCGAGGACACGGCAAAAGATTTTTAATAGCTGATGTCGACACTTCAGTTAAATCAGCAGTAGAAGGCTCAACGAAATATATCAAGCTGTCCAATTTGCTGGCTTTCTTTCTCAAACACCTAACTTTGATGAAATTATTTTCATAATCACACATTAGCACTTGCCCGACATAGTAGCGGTTTCGTTTATTCGTCTCAAATTCTAAAACAACAACATAATCTCCAAAATTTAGATTCTCCTTATATTTAGTCAGACTTTCGTTGTTTTTATTGGTCATTTCAGTCTCTGGGATACAATCGTTAGTACACTACTGGATCAGCTTGTACTGGTCCAGTAGATGAAGCAATATCTTTGTCTTTACTGATAGTAGTAGTCAAACCATCAGAGATAAAAAAAAAAAATTAATGAAAAGATCATTACTTTAAATTTTTTATCTCTGATGGTTTTTCCTTTTCTGCTTTCTTTTGTTCACGCTGAATTTTACTGTGTATTATATCGTCTGCTTTCTTTTTCTTTTCGTTTTCCTTTAGTTCCAGGTATTCTTTAAACTTTTTAGAAGTTATTGCTAGAGGTATTGGCGATTTTGACTGCTTACGTTTCGTGCCTTTTTTGCGTTCAGGAAGTCTCAGCAAGTCATCAATTTTAGCATTCAATACTTTAGAACAGCCCGGCTCATTATTTTCAAGAGAAACATCACGGGTATGGTGACTGTTATTTGAATGTCAGGGATTTGGGATGATTCTTCATTGTTCGGCTCATCAACTTGCCGCGACAAATCCTGAATAATCGGACTAAATTCGTGGTTCTCAGATGTTCGTTGATTATTCGGCACATCAACTTACTGCGATATATTCAGTACAGTATCATCACCTTCAGTGTACTAAGGCAATGGAATTGCTTGCTTTGATGAAACAGGCGTAGAAGTTGTTTGAGGCGCAGCCCAATGAGCAAAAGTTGCGGTGTTTGTCAAATCATGCAAATGTGTTGTGTGTGCGTTAAAATAAAATAATATTCCACTTCCGGCACTTCTGCTTGTTGACGACAAGCAGAAGTGCCGGAAGTGGGATATTATTTTTCTGGAGCCAAGGCAGATTTCTTTGATATAGTGCAAGAACGTTTGACCTGTCATCCAACCTGAATCTGATCTTCCAATTCCCCAGTCATCTGTATGTCGATTCTGTAAAAATCTCACCGTGAATTAATGCGTGGAGTGAGCTGTCAGTGTCATTCCACAGATGCTAGGGATTGACCAAGGATTACATATACAATCATAATCGAGATTCAAATAATATTTTTAAGCTAATTCTATTGATCATTTTATATTATTTCAAAGCTAGTATCTAAGTGTAAGTGTCTATTTAGGGGTTTTTAAATAAAACAAAGCTAAACATAAATTCTGTCATAAACTCAATTTTGTTTTGTTGCATTTTTTTTCTAGACTATTCCTTAAATAGCCTGAAAAGCGAGCGTCACGTAGGTACAACAAATAAAATAAAACATACTTACGTCGCAATACTCCATTTGAAATCAGATTAGAAATTTAAATAAACTTTTTAATGGTCCGTGCAACCGATTTTTACTGGGTGCGCCAAAGTTCACCTAAATTTTCAACTCCGATAATTGGAAATCCGAAAATGTTCTTCCTAACAATCACAATTCCTAACTACTCTGTCTCTAATGTTCATAATTCCGAAGCATTCAACTTCATAATGTCAGTAGCAATAAACATCTATTAAACTTTTATTTGTTTTCCTATATTTTCTCAACATAACGATCTTTTACACTATTATTCAAAGTCATATTTTAATTTTATTTATAGCGGTGTGTACCTGCAAAGATATCCATAGGTTAGGTTAGGTTAGAACTGTGACCAACTACGCGTGAGCCGAGCGAGCGTAGCGAGCGGTGCCGTGGCAGCGGCCGGCGAGCGCTACCTCGAAATTGGTCGCGAAATTTTTCTAAGTATTTTTTTCATAGTGCCCCAAAGACACTCAGCCGCAGCCGGTGCGCGTTCTGCGCTAGTGTCAGTTGAGGTGTTGTATTTTGTATAGCATCGATGACGATGATTTGATTAATATTCATTCCGCACGTATTTTTATCTAAATGACATACCTAAGTATGTACACACACATCGTTTAGGTAGGTTCCCACTTAGTTGTGTGGGGATAAGTTCTATGGTCCATCAACCAGACACTTATAACACTCGATCACTTGTGGTTATCTCTTCATAGTGAATACATTTGGTTTAATAACAACGTCGCACAGTCTTTACTCGACTCGATCCACTATCGCTTCTTCAAAACACATCGCGATTGGGTCATGCATTTTCTGTAGTAGCTATGCTCCATTCGAATTAATAAGATCAGACATTTAAATAAACCTTTTTTACAGTCCGTTCAACCGATTTTGACTTCTATGGCGTTGGTGGCATGACAAATGGCAGCTGTAATAAACAGTTGGTATTGTAACCACGTTTTTGCATTTAATGCCATTCTTATGCCTACGGAATAGAAGTAAAAATCGGTTGAACGGACCGTTAAAAAGTTTATGTAAATTTCTAATCTTATTCGAAATGGAGTATAGCTTATATTTTATTTATTGTACCTGCGTGACGCGCTCGCGCCTCAGGCTATTTAAGGATTAGTCTAGGAAAAAAATGCAACAAAACAAAATTGAGTTTCTCACAGAATTTATGTTTTGCTTTTTTATTTAAAAACCCCTCTTGAAATAATATAAAATGATCAATAGAATTAGCATAAAAATATTATTTTAATCTCTATTATGATTGTAAATGTAATCCTTGGTCCATCCCTAATATCAGGTGGGATGACACTGACAGCTCACTCCACGCTCACTGCACCTAAGTTATCACGGTGAGATGGTTACAGAATAGCACTACTGGAACTGATTGAGCTACTTCTTTTGAAATTCTTTGCAAGGGGTATACAATAAATGGTGTAACTATTCCACCGCTTGCAGAAAAGTTGCATAACACAATAATACTTTGTTTTTCCTGTCCTGATGCCACATCATACATCGCACGATAGTTTTTAGGTGCCAAAATAACTCCAGTTTTCGGGCACAGCTGTACACCAGTCTCGTCCAGATAAAAAATTCGCTCGGGATTGTCTAATATATCATCAGCACATACCTCTTGAAGATGTTGTCGCAAACCTTCAAACCATTTCCTAATCATTGGCTCTGTAACTAAAGCTCTTGCTTTCGAAATTATTTCTGCATGTCTTTTTGTGATGTTAGGGTGCCTTTGCAAAAACAGTTTCATCCACTTTTTGCCCGGCTTCAGGTCGGAACATTTAATTTCAAAAATCGGTGCAACAGTTTCCCTGACATCATTTGTGTAGACAGGGTACCCAATTTTGGCCATATTTAAAATCCAGGTTGCAATTTTATTTTCTTCTTTATCCGATAATAGTTTTCCTGGCCCTTTTTTACATTGGAGGGTCGTTTTCCCGTGAATTTTATTGTAAAGTGTACCCTTTGGAATGTTAAATTGAACACTGGCTTTGGACAGGGATATCTGCTGCGCTTGTACCATCCGTACAGCTTCTTCAAGAGTGCTTTGTTCATATCTTTTTTCTTTTTTTTTTCGTGGTGCAGATAACATATAAAAAGACAAGAAATATTGGTTATGCTTATCCGTTCACATATTAAAATAAGACCTAAAATCTGAACTAAGTAATTCAATTCGTTCATTTATTTTGAGTAAAGAACCAGAAAATGAACGAATAAAATTCACTTCTGCGTTCAATTTAAGGCACGATACCCAAAATATGAACGAATAAAATGCGAACTTAATCCTTAGATCAAATTTTGGGCATGAATCCTAAAGCTGAACAGTGCAAGATTTCATACTAAAATAAAGCCTTAAAAATAATCAAAAACACTAAAATCATGTGTTTAACTTTTGGTAACTAAGTTCATACATTTATTAAAATTCATTTGAGTGGTTTTGTTTTGGTCTCTTAGCGTGAGTTTTTATGTAATGATAGCTATAAAAATATGCCTTTTCTCCAGTAGTTGAACGCCGTTCATCTATTGGATCAAGCGAACAAAATTGAATCCATTACTTGAACAGTAAATTTCTCTAAAAATACGGTAAATAATGTAAAAATGTATTAATATAAACAAAGCCAAATCTATCAAGATTTTATTCAAACCAAATCCACTGAAATCTAATATCAATTATTTCTACAAGCTGATAAAATCCTTAAGTAAGTTTCCTTAGAAGACAGATTTTTGGCGGGAAACGCTCACACAACGGCTGGCTGCGAGCGCGTCTGAGTCGTCATTGTCAAAATTGTTATAAAACCGGGAAGAAAAAATGTTGCCCTATGCGGGAAAAAATATTGCACACATGTAAGTAGCGGGGTGTTTTATATTTTTTTAATTTTCGCTCGATCGTTCATCTATTGGGGACCGTTCATCTGTTTGTGCCACTTATTGACATATAAACCTATGGACTTGCCATACCTACAAAATTAGCGTGACTACCTACAAAAATCGAGCACTTAAAATGGCCGCCTATCGTAGGGTTGTTACTGCGAGTGCGAGAGAGAAAGCAAGCAACCTTTTGACAGCACGTAGCAGATTTTTGTACCACAAAACTTGGCACTAAACATGGCGACTGGTCACGCATAGACAGATTTTGACGTCACACAGAAGTGTTGCCAAATTTAGTCCTTGACAAACATATAAATATCTCTTTTTTCATATGTAGCTCTTGATGAGTTAGAAAGAAACAAAACGCTTTTTGACATGACTGTGTCGATATGATAGATATTTGTATATCTATTCTTCATATAGTAGAATATGCCCTCTCCATAGTATTCCTACCTCAATGATGCCACTACCCTACAAGTTTACAACATGACTACGTGTTTGAAAAAAAATTGGTTTTTAATGGATGACGAATCTGAATGCCGTAATGAAAATGAAAATGAAAAATGGTTTATTATTTTTACAAGTAAACCTTACCAACTAGTGATTGAAGCCTCCATAAAAGCAGTTATGCCTGTGTTAGGAGACTCCGCTCTTCCATAACTTAAATAAGTATCATTTACTTGTTTTATGCAAACAATATTAAATTTAAAAAAATAAAATAAAGAGTATTAAAGCTAAACATGCAGCACGCACGCAGGCGAGTGTGTGAGTGAGTGTGAGGGTGTGTGGATGTGTGTGAATGGGATGATGTGTGAATGTCAACACGAATGAATCAGAGTGTATGCGTGAGGTTAAGAAGGCAGAGAGACTGGCATTGATTAGGTGTAGTGTTATATCTTATTCCAGCAGCGCCTCCGTGTCTTCATAGGTAAGTGGTTTTATCCAATCAGTTAATTTCTGTTTAAATTCACTTTGTTTCACATTATACAAGTAAATCTCCTTGTTAAGTCTATTGTATAACTGAGCCGAGCGTTTTTTGTATTGTATACGGGCGAACTTAGTTTTAGTTTGAGGAACTTCCGCTATTAAATCTTTTCTTCTTTTCAAGGTTAAGCTGGGGTCATAAGGCAGAGTTTTATGTTTCTTTAGAGCCGTCCTAATTATGTATAGTTTTCGCACAGAGAGTAAACCGCTTATTTGATAAAGACATTGTAGGATATCTAAGGTTTTTAAAATAAATTAGTTTTATTAGAGCCCGTTGTCCTCGCTCAAGGTATATGAATTTAGTCTTAGCCGCACCCCCCCAAACTGGGATGCAGTACACCAAGACGGACTGTACCAAGGCTATATATATATCGTTGAGTAGATTTCTGGTGTTATTTGTGCAAGTAGGTATTTTTTTTGGTACAATATACCTCAACGTTCTGAATATCCAGCTCAGTTTTCTGGTTCTGTTAGTGACCTGTTCAAGATGGGGGTACCACGATAGTCTCTGGTCAACGATAACACCAAGATATTTAGTTTGCGATACTTTGACCAGTATTGGACATTGACAGTTATTAGCATCATTGCACGTATGTACTCTTATGTTAAAATCTGAATTTGGGTGAGTTCTGTGCGATATACTGAAACATATGTAGTTAGTTTTAGCTGTGTTAAGCGTGAGCAGGTTATTTTTGAGCCATTCAGCTATTTGAGTCATACCAGTTTCAGCACTTTTGGCAACATCTTCCCAAGAATTCCCAGAAAAGACTACAGCAGTATCGTCGGCATAAGAAAACACTCTAGCGTTATTAATTTTAAGGTTGCAAAGGTCGTTAATGTAAAGCAGGAACAACGTAGGGCCGAGAACACTTCCCTGAGGGACTCCAAATGTGACATTTGCATCATAACTTACGTGTTCACCCACTTTAACCCTTTGCTTCCTGTTCGAGAGGTAATCTTTTAACATTTTGAGCGGAATTCCTCTCACACCTGACGCTTCCAATTTGTTTATGAGGATGGGAACAGAGACGGTGTCAAACGCCTTTTTTAAATCCAGAAAGACGGTCAAACATAAATTACCACTATCCAGATTATCAGGCACTAGCGAGCTGAGGGCAGTAACTGCATCCTCAGTTGATACTCCTTGCCTGAATCCAAATTGTGAGCTACTTAAGGTATCAAATTTGTGTAGGAATTTCAAGAGCCTGTTATTTATTAGTTTTTCAATAATTTTGATATAGCTGGCAAAATGGATATGGGTCTGTAATTGTTGACATCGTCTCTGTCCCCGCCCTTGTGAACAGGGATGATAATAGATTGCTTAAGTGGCGCAGGGAAGATACCCATTGTAAAACAAAGATTAGCCAAATGGGCTATTATAGGAACAATTTCCTGGCGTACGTGTTTCAAAAATCTAGTGGATATATTGTCCCAGCCAGGAGCGCTGTCAGATTTTAAGCACATCAAGATCCTGCTCACTTCTTCGGGATCCGTATCTAAAAGAACAAACGAGTTCACTTGCGTCGATAATGTATCCAATCGATAAGAGTTTAAATTATGTGCTGAAGGTTGAATTTTTTGGGCTAGCTCTTTACCAATATTTGCAAAATAATCATTAATGAAATTTACAGACTCAGTTGAATTTGTTCTCATTTCTCATGTGTAGAAGTTCTGTGTTTTGACTCTTAGAATTATTTGTGTAAGTTAAAGATTTAATATTTTTCCATAATAATTTGTTGTTTGTGACGGAATTAGCAAGTAGCTCCCTTTCAAATTTTCTTTTTAATTTTTTAATTAGGTTGTTACAATAGTTGCGATATCGGCGGTAGGT
This sequence comes from Tiliacea aurago, assembly GCA_948098905.1. Lineage (NCBI taxonomy): Eukaryota > Metazoa > Arthropoda > Insecta > Lepidoptera > Noctuidae > Tiliacea > Tiliacea aurago. Next base: position 622,949 of record OX402583.1, on the reverse strand, counting down.
TATTTTTAAGATGTCATCAAATGGATCATTACGGGTTTTTTTTTTGGAGTTTGTTGCGGTTCCTAATGCATCTTAATAAACCGGCAGTTATCCACGGCTTTACGGTACGCTAGCTGTTGGGAATTATTTTGATAACAGTGTTGTGATTTATTGATTCGGATAATTTGTGTAATAGTAGGTTAGTTAATTGGTCCGGGTCATTACAAAACAGTAGCTCTGCAATTTTATTGTCTCTAAGGTGTTTTAGGGCTTGTTCGAAATCAATAGTTGTGGTAGTTTTGTTAGCAGTTTGTTTGGTTTTTAACTTAGATAACGATAGAAAAGTGGTCGGTGATGGAAGTGTGTAGTATAGCAATAGATGCTGATACTCGTACCTTCTTTTTGTTTATTTTAATCATAAAGTGGTCTAAGCAGTTCGATTCGCGTGTAGGTAGAGTATGTCCAGGTAATATGCCGTATAGTGATAACATAATAAGGTAGTTCACCCTATTTCTATATTCATGCGGTGGCTCAGTGTCTTTTGTTTTGAGATTTATGTTAAGGTCCCCCGCTATATTTATACTTTGATGAGACGTTAAAGTATTGAGGTGTGTACTGAGAGAATCTATAAAAACGTCTGTGTTTGTGTTAGATGGCGATCGGTACATGCATAGAAGAATATTATTAAGTGTTTCAACCTGAAGACACGATGCCTGAGCCAGACTTATTTCTTTAACTTTGGGTTTTAATGATTTTTTTACGTAAACAACGACCCCATCATTTTGATTTAATTGTCGTGTGGTAAAAAAGAAAGGTAGTTATTAAGTTGTGGGATAGGTTTATTTGGGTGTAACCTACATTCGGTTCAAATTATGATGTCAGTTTCAAAATTAAACGTGGATAATAAAAGAGAGAAATCATCAAAGTTGCAGAAAATGCTCCTTAAGTTCTGAGAAATAATGGTCAAATCGTTTTTACCGAGTTTAATATATTTTTGTAGATCCGTGCAGGCACATTCGAATGTGCGCGCAACTTCGATGTTGTCGATCTCATCCAGAGTTTGTAGGGTGTCATCCATTTGTATTATTTATAGACTGAATAGACGTCGCCACACTATAAGTATTAGTATTAAGTAGCTGTTCCATAAGAATGTGTGGAGATAGTTACTACGCATGATAAGGTGATGGGAGATTAGATGAGAATGCTGGGTTATTATTATTTTTGTAGTACAGAATATTGGTGTGTGTGTGAGTATCAGGTGTGCAAATGTTGGAATGAATTATGATAATAAGTACATGCAAAAATAAAATATGGTAACAACATCGAGATATAAGTACTAACGTACTAGAGAAGCTACGTCAAATAACTGAATTGTCCTATTCTTCGCTGCGGCGCTAAAATAATAACAATTCGTCTAAACCGTAACTAATTTACCACAGCGCTAGATTTGCTGCGGAAGTGTATTTATTCTCGGCAAAAAGGTCTTAAGCGCCATGTAAATCACGGCACTTACGCGTTTTCTTCGACAAAGTGCAACAACGACGACGACGGTGCGGCGCGATCGCCGCAGTTGAACGAGACAAAGTAGGAATTTACGGTGTCTTCTCTAGTACGTTAGTACTTATATCTCGATGGGTAACAAGAGGTAAACTAACGAATTACCCAAACTGATTGATTCGATTATCAGGAACAATACTAGACAACATATTATTATAGTGGACAAATCTATTGTGATAAACACAAGAGTATACAAGATCACTTTGCTAGGTGTACAATATAGGCAGAGTTGTTGACTGTGCACCAAGAGTCATTGGCCTCCCATGAGTTTATGTACCTGTTCTTCACTTCTTATAGGTATGGTAGGTGAGCCTTCGTCCTTCTTTACGTAGACCTTTCCGTACGCTGTCCAGCAAAATTTGTAAGCTCCTGATTTCGTTAGGTCGCGGGCCAGGAAGTGAAGGCGGGTCCCTTTAGCTGTTAGGTGCTCGGATAAGTATATGGGTGTGTCTTCTTGTGATTTAAATCCTAGGTGCTTACAACTCAGTCTAGACCTGTGTTTAATGTAGTAAGATCTGCCCATTCTAATAACATCAGACTTCAGGAGGGTGGACCCTGTTTCAACAATAATTGGTTGATTCATACTTTCACTATTTTTTCCACGTAGTCTATATATGTCTTTGATGTCCGATTTTTCAATTTTACATTCTGTTGTGAGAGAGACAGATAATCATGTCAACGAGATCTTCCTTGGTTTCATGGGTTCTCTTAGGAACATTCTTGATAACGAAATTAGTTTTTCGACTTCCTATCTGGATTTCTTAAATTTTACCCTCTTTTAGGGTTATATATTTCTTGTCTTCCTTGTTCTGGCTCTGAAGCTGAACAATTTTTTTGTTCAGTTCCTCATTCTGTGCTGTGAGGTAGGTAATTGAGTTTTCAATGTTGAAGTTACTTTGCTGAATCTCTTTCAAGGTTGAGGTCATCAGTTGTATCTCATTGCCTTGTTTAGTTGAGAAAAGAGACATCATTTCTTTGATTTCCTTTTTAAACTCGTCCAGTTGTTCACAGAGAGGGATATCTTCTCTGCTCCTCTTGGTGCGTTGGAATACATAGTTAGGCGGCGTCTTATGAAGATCTTTTCCCACCAAATTAAGCTCGGTCTCAGACACAGATTTGTCCATCGGCGAATCCATGAGTACTAAGATAGCAGAAGCTATAAGGTAGCTAATGTAGCTACTTATGATGTGACTGCGTGCGCGCCACTGGCAGAGGAGTGGCTTCGACACCGATTAGCAGGTAACGTAAAAATACGTTTGCTAATTAGGGGGCGGGGTCAACGTTACGGCAGTTCTCCAATCAATTAGCACTGGGGCGTTTTATATAATTATGAGTACTCTTACGTGTCCTTGAAGGCGGAGCTTGCGCAGCATAGTCAGGCTAGGTACCAGGCGGGCAGATGTATTGCAGGTTCCAGAGTTTAGTGTTTGGTTATTCTTGAACTTCTTTCAATGTTATGCACTTCTATTATTTTAAATGATTTGATTTGAACTAATATATTAAATAATTATTAAAACAAGTGAGTACAGAGCCGGGGACACGTTAGCACCTTACGGCGGTCCGGGGGGAAGAGGAACAGGAAAATTAACAAAGATAACATTCATTTACTTAAAAATAGTAAGTCAGTTTAACAGTGTAAGCCGTTAGGCAAAATTGTACAGCTACTTTCACCAAAATAATCAACGGTAGGTACATAACTACTGAAATTCTTAAACTATGAAAGCACCGAACATTACTCTGAAGAAAAGTTAAGGAGGATTGAAGGACAAACTTAACTTTGTAGTTGAAAAAATGTTCTTCCATACATCGATATACGTCACAGTCAATTCTCCAACTGCCAATATAAGTTTGTAATCGCAAAAAAACAATTTGTAATGTGATAAAACTACTAATGTACAATTTAGGACTTTCCTATACTTGTGCAGTAACACCTTGATCCTTGCCAAATTTCATAATTCTAGGTCAACGGGTAAAGTCCTGCAGGCAAACCTCCACCACAGTCAGTCCGCGACGGCTCAGCTTCGCAAGTGGCTGGAGGTTCAACACACGGCCATTGCCTTGATCCAAGAGCCGTGGATTAGGGCGGGCCGCATACAAGGACTCTCCAATCTTGGCGGTAAGCTCCTGGTCACCACAAATCACGATCACCCCAGAGCGTGCATCTATGTCACAGGTAACCTTAAAACACATCTTTTAACGGATTTCTGTTGCAGAGATGTCTCTGCAGCTAAACTGCTCATACAGCGTGACGACACCTCGGAGATGGTGATCGTTTTCGCCTCGGCCTACATGCCCGAGGCGGAGAAGCCGCCTCCGCACGACCTCGCCCGCCTCGTGAGCCTTTGCGAGAGTTGCGAGTTTGAGGTTGTTGTCAGGGCCGACGCCAATGCTCACCATCAACTGTGGGGTATGGATACGCAAACGAGAGGGGTAAGGCCTTGGTTGATTACTTATTCTCGACTAACCTATCCCTACTAAACACTGGCTCCGATCCTACATTTGCCAATTTTTGGGCATAATAGTGGCCCAAAACTGTAACTGGAAATCACACATCAATTATGTATGCGATAAGCTAGATAAATTCGTATACGCAATAAAACGACTACGATCAACAGTGTCCGTAGACGCAGCAGTCACTGCATATCACGGATACGTATCAGGGGGCCTAAAATGGACGCTTTGGCAGAATCATAATATGAAACTGCGTGCAATTCATATCCCACAATTCATATGTTTGACAGTTTGTATGGAGTTTCGTAAAATGGTCCACAAATTATTAATTGCTGTATTGAAGTCTAATGTCAAATATCAGCTGTCAAACAGATGAATTGCGGGATGTATGAATTGTACGCAGATCATATTATGATTCTGCTAAAGCGTCCATTTTAGGCCCCCTGTGCTGTCGTATGGTCTGATACTGTGGGGCAATTCGGTTGAAATTTTGATGGCATTTCGGGTACAAAAAAATAGTTTTTGGACAGTTGTAAACCTTTATTTAAAAAACTTCATATTTTACCTTTACCCTGCATGTACATTAAATAACTATGTATGCTAGTAAAACAATATCCGCACTATTTTCGCATGCAATCAGAATTGAGCCAGAAGAAGGCTTCTGCTAGAAATAAGTATAAATATGAATTAAATGTACCTCAATGTAGACTGCAAATATTTAGGAGGAATGTATATGTAAATGCCATTCAGGTGTATAACAAGCTACCAAACTCATTTAAGGAACTTCCCAAGAAAAAGCTGATAAGTTGGATAATGGATAACTGTCTATATGACATTCGCGAATATACGGAATATTGTAAAAATCCAAGATGACTTGTACTTAATTTTAAATTAACAATTACCTAATTATTTTTTTTTTTTTATTAGACTTATTGTAAATCAAAATCGTTAATTAATTGTTCTTACTGACATTTGAATATTTGTACACCTGTTGTGGTAGAATGTATAGGACTTAAACAATTCTGAACACCATACTATGTAAAACTACATTCTTACAAATAAATAAATTCAAATTCTAATTCGTAACCAGGCAAAGCCGTACAATCATAGATCTCACTCTGGCAACAGAGGGCGCGGCAGAAATCACCTCTGGGTGGCAGGTCTCCAACGAGGCCTCCTGCTATGATCACAGGTGGATCCGCTTCGACATCCAGGTCTGTGTTCCTCCAACACCACCGAGGCATAACCCGCGTAACACGGATCGTGCCATCTACACACGCAGCCTTGAATCCAAGTTTGCGACACTAAGCGATCCGGCCACATGTGCGGACACGACACAGATTGAGGTACAAGTAAGCTGTCTTACCAAATCAATGATAGACAGTTACCATGCTGCCTGCCCAGAGACCACCCCGCGCAGCACACCGGGTAGACAACCCTGGTGGGGCGCTGAACTGGAGCGAAAGCGCGGTAAGGTAAGACAGGCTCTGAATAGAGCCATGAACACATGTGCAGATGAGGACTGGGATAACTATTACACAGCCAAATCCAGCTACAAAAAATGTAATAGATTCAGGAGCACCACAGGATGGCGAAAATTTTGTGGTAGCATTGAATCTTGTCACCAAGCAAACAGGGTAAGGAAAGTACTGGCGCAACAGAATACATCTGGGCCCGCTACCATCCGCAAACCTGATAACACACTCACGTCGTCGCCTGAAGAAACAAGACGCGTCCTAGTTGAGACTCACTTCCCTGGATGCGTTTTCGAGCAGGTAATCGACTGGCAAGATGTAATTCAAACACCATCAGACGATGATTGGCTCTATGCTCGTAGGGTGATCACGTTGGAGAAACTCCAATGGGCCATCCGAAGCTTCCATCCTTTTAAGGCAGCTGGTCCTGATGGAGTGTTTCCCGCCTTACTACAGTGGGAGGGAGCCCCAGTCGCAGTAAGACTGGTGCCTCTAATGAGAGCGTGCCTGGCGCCGCCTTCAGATACGTTCCCAAAGGATGGAGGGAAGTGAAAGTAATATTCATCCCAAAGCCAGGTAAGGGTGACTATACAAACGCCAAATCCCACCGACCAATCAGCCTGACCTCTTTTCTACTAAAGACTCTGGAAAGGCTGTGTGACAGGGAGTTGAGGGACGGCGCACTAAAAACCATACCACTACACTGTAACCAACACGCATACAGCTCGGGTAAGTCGACCGAATCCGCTCTTCATCTAGTGGTCAGCCAGATAGAGGAAGCGATTTATCAGAAGGGCACCTGCCTTTGCCGGCACTTTCATAGACATCGAATCTTCGACAAAACTTGTATTTTTATAGTTTCAATTTATAATAAAATTATTTTACTATTCCAATTTAATTGATGTTTTTTTTTATATTAATTTTAGAATTATACTGTATTTCAATTTAACTACTTGTCATTTTAAATTCAATGTAAACTGTGTAAATTTTTATTTTCTTATGAGCATATATTTCCATTAAATTTTTATTATTGATTATACAAGTGCTGTGCACACCTTTATGTGACAAATTCACCGCAAAGCTGTTGATATAGAATATAATGTAATGATTTAGTGATTATGTCGTTGGTGTGTCAATAAATAAATAAAAACCAACTTCTCCAGCATCGGCAGCGCCCTCTCGTGACATGGAGTAGAACAGGTACTAACGGACTGGATTACTAACACTAACATGTTAAGCAAACGAGTGGTTCGCCTTGAAGATGAGCAGCAGTTGGCCATGATAGCCAGAGGCTGCCCCCAGGGAGGGGTGTTGTCGCCCCTTCTATGGAATCTGGTGATTAATGACCTCATCACCAAACTCAATGCCAACCGCTATTACACAATAGGTTATGCAGACGACCTCGCAATCCTTGTTCCAGGGAAGGTGACTGGTACTATCTGTAACCTCAGTCAGCAGGCACTACGTATCGTAGAAAGATGGTGCAGGGAATTTGACCTATCGGTGAATCCCACTAAGACTGAACTAGTCATGTTCACTCAAAAACGAGCTTTAGGCCCTTTCCGCCTACCGAAACTCAATACAGAACTTCAGTTGGCAAACGAAGTCAAGTACCTCGGGGTCATTCTAGACAGTAAGTTGAACTGGAGTAGTCACTTAGATAACAAATTAAACAGGGCTTGCATCAGCTTCTGGCAGTGCAAGAAAATGATAGGTAAGAAGTGGGGCCTATCCCCCAAAATTATACTGTGGCTGTACACGGCGGTGATCCGCCCCATGATTACCTATGGGGCCGTGGTCTGGTCGGGTCCGCACCGAGCTAGTTACAGCCTCCAACAAACTACAACGCATGCAAAGACTAGCCTGCATGGCGACTACGGGCTGCATGAGGACTACTCCGACTGCAGCAGTCGAAGCCATGCTGGGACTACCACCACTTCACTTGTTCATACAGCAGGAAGCGACGATGGCGGCGATACGTCTAAATGCACTGGATCTCTGGGGTAAGAGAGACACAATACACACCGCGCTGCTGGTGGGACTCAATAAAGAGATCCCCATTACGAAAGCCATAAATGACTGGGTACCCAAACAATTTATCTTTGATAAAAAATACAAAATCCAACTTCACGAGGACCGCCGATGCGAGGGGTTGCGCCCTGCAGAGCTGCGCATCTTCACAGATGGATCCAAAACAGGTAGTGGCACAGGTGCTGGAATCTTCTCAGAGGACTTCAACATACACATAGCCACACCATTGGGGGTCCATAACACAGTGTTCCAGGCCGAGTGCATGGGCGTTTCTCTGGCCGCCTCGGCTATCATGGCCACGGAAGTTAAGGACCACTCGATCCGCATACTATCAGATAGCATGGCAGTCCTGCAAGCGCTTAGTAGTCACACGGTTGACTCTGGGCTAATATACGAGTGTCACCAGCGCCTCAACCAGGTGGGTAGCCTCAACAACATAACCATTCAATGTATCAAAGGACACAGCAGCTCGCTAGGCAACGACGCAGCCGATGAACTTGCCAGAAGGAGGTCGAGCATGGCACCAGTGGGACCTGACCCCATCGTGCCACTACCCTTCGAGTACTTCGCACTCTGGTAAGGAACCGCACCAGGGACCAACATCATAAACTATGGTCGGATCAAGGTGAGCGCAGGCAGGCCAAGGAAGCACTCCCTACAATTGATGGCCGCCTCACGAAACAGGTTCTCCAACTAACGAAGCAACAGCTGCGTACAGTGACAGCAGCTATAACTGGCCACGGGTCATTTAATAAACACCTCTTTGTCATAGGAGTCACAGACAGTCCGCTGTGCAGGGCCTGCATGAAGGATGACGAGACAGCCGCACATCTCATACTATACTGCCCAGTGGTCGCCACATACAGGGCAAAGTACTTCGGTAACCCAGGTAACCTCTGTGAGATTGTCAGTAACACCAAGGCGTTGCTGGCGTTCCTTGAGGAGCTGGGGTGGATCGAATAATCGATTTTCCCACCCGTACGCAAAATACGCGCATATTGACGTGGAGTTGCAGACACCAGCCCGTATTACCTCGTATTACCTAGGTCAACGGGAAGTACCCTGTAGGTTTTGATTTATTTGCGAGTATCGAAATATGTCGCTTAAATCACCGTATTTTTCTAATGCGTTGACTTAGAAGCTTGATTTATTTAGAGTTCCAAGGGACCGTATACGAGGGCGGCACTTAAAATTTCAGGAATCAAGGAAGTGACACAACATTACTATTTAAAATGTATTTATTGCTTTTCGAAGTATTCTCCGCGAAATTTGACACATTTTTCCATACGATGGAACCAATCATTGAAGCAACCATTCCATTCGGAAGTTGGGGTCTCCAAAATGGCCGTTTTGTAGGCGTCCACAGCTTCTTCAGGTGATGAAAATCTCTGTCCACGCAATTTATTCTTTATTTTAGGGAAAGTATAGAAATCATTAGGCTTAGGTCGGGGCTGTACGGCGGATGGTCTAATAATTCTATGTTTTCTTGCTATAAAAACTCTTTTGTTCTGTGCGCGGTGTGAGAACTCGCTTTGTCGTGATGGAGGATGATGCGGCGGTTGCAGTTCTCTTTACGGAGTTCAGAAACGACCTGTGGCAAACAAATGCTAGCATAGCATTCTGCATTAACCGTTCTTTGTCCCTCAAGAGGAATAGTCGTAACATGGCCGGTTTTGGAGACAAACGTGGCCACCATTTTTTTTTGCAACACTCCGTGAACGAGCAATTTTTGTTGGCTTTAACTCATTTTCGAACACCCAAACTCGTGACTGGTTTTTTGTTTCGGGTTTGTACGCGTATATCCAGGATTCGTCACCTGATACAATGTTGTATACAGCATTTGAGGATCCTGCGTGGAATCTTTCGAGAGTTCTGACGCACCAAGTAACGCGAGCCGCTTTTTGCTCTTCACAGAGCGAATGCGGTATCTATCGGGAAAACAACTTTTTTACACCTAATTGTTCATGCAAGATTATTTGTATTTGACTCATGCCAATGTCTAAAGTTGCCTGAATTTCGCGGTATGTCACATATCGATTTTCCTCAATCAGCTTACGCACAGCATCAACGTTTTCTTGGGTGACTGCAGTTTTTGGACGACCTTGACGGGGATCATCACTGAGCTTGACACGTCCACGTTGAAATTCAGCAAACCAGCGATAAATTGTGGTTTTGGATGGGGCTTCATAATTACGAGTAGTTTAGTTTTATTATATCAGACGACATGACAACTTAAATATAACAGCACGTTTCTATGGTGACGCACATTGCAGACTAAAGAAGTTTTGCATACACAGTATTGATAGAGGTTGCATGTATCATCTTTAACACCTTCTCTCAATGTAGTCCCATAAGATCCACAAGCTTGCGAAGCCTAGGTCTGGGCAATAGCTTGGTGAGAAGATCCGCTAATTGAAGCTCACTTGTTACTTTCTTTATTAGCAGCTCTCCATTCGTCACAAGCTCTCTTACGAAGAAGTGACGTGTACGAATGTGTTTGGTGCGTCGGTGAAATTCTGGATTCTCAGCTAATTTTATTGCTGCTTCGTTATCCACTAGTAACGTAGGAAGACCCTTCAGTTTTACAAGACTTCCTATGAGCCGAGTCAACCATACACATTCTCTCGCAGCTTCACTGGCAGCAATCACTTCAGCTTCCGTTGTCGAAATAGCAACACTTTGCTGTCTCTGACTCATCCAGGAAACTGGTCCTCCAGCATACAGGCAAAGTACTCCAGAAGTCGATCTTCCAGTTCCAATATCACCTGCGTGGTCGGCTTCACTGTAAGACTCCATAATTCCATTTTTATAGTTTCTTCTATACATAATGCCTAGATCAAGTGTGTACTGTAGGTATCTCATGATACGTTTTACTCTGACACAATCAGGTGGAGTGGGTTTTTCTAGACTCCTAGAGACCACACTGACAGCGTACGCAATATCAGGTCTTGTTCCGACCATTAGATATGCAAGTGCTCCAACTACTTGCCTGTAGTTTTTCAGAACGTACTCATCGTTCTCGTTTTGTAAAACCATATTTTCCTTGGTTATTGGTGTAGTCACAGGTTTGCAGTCCTGCATTCCAAACCTGTTCAAAACTTTCTTAATATAAAATGTTTGATGTATTACTACTCCAAGACCTTCTCTGGTTGAAATCTCTATACCTAGAAAATAGGTAGCTGATTTGGTTGTAATCTTGAACCTTTCTTTCAGCTCTTCAATGAATTCATCAATGTGTTCTTGATCTGTTCCAGCTATAAGCCCATCATCAACGTAAAGAACCACAATCAGTTTCCGGTGGTCTTTTTCTCGTACAATTAAACAGGTATCAGCTTCACTGATTTTAAAGCCCACTTCCTTGAAGAAATTAAGAATTTTCTGATTCCAACATCTCGGGGCTTGTTTTAACCGATAGAGACTTTTCTTCAGTAAGCATACCCTTCCAGAACCATCATCATAGCCTTCGGGTTGCTTAACATAAATTTCTTCTTCCGAGAATGTTCCATATAAAAATGCAGTTGCCACATCAAATTGATACATCTTCATGCCTTCGCTTGTTGCGATGCTAATCACAGTTCGGACAGTGGTCATTTTCGCAACAGGACTGAAAGTCTGATCATAGTCCTCTCCTTTCTTCTGGCGAAAACCCTTTGCAACTAGTCTAGCTTTGTATTTGTCGACTGATCCATCAGCATTCAGCTTCACGCGAAAAATCCATTTACATGGTATTGCTTTTCTGTTTTTTGGTAACTTTTCTAGAACCCATGTTTCATTCTCGTTGAGAGAACGTATCTTGCTTTCCATAGCTTTGTTCCAAAGTTCACTTTCGTTACAAGATACTGCGTCTTTGTAACATGTTGGTTCGAATAATCCGTTTGTAACCATGACATAATCATTGAACCTGGCCGGACGTCTGATCAATGATCGATCTCGCAGTACTCGATCACTCTGTGAGTTAATAAGTTCCTCAAGATTATCTTCATCTTCATTAACATCATCATTTCCAACCGTCTGCTCCAGATCATCATTATCAACATTTTCATTTTCTCCTCTTGGTTCAGTTGATTCTTCATGAGTCGATACAGCATCATCGAAATTGTCTTCTTCGATAACAGGTGTATTCAATTGACTATTCATATCGTAATCTATCGTTACGACTTGGTTATTGGTCGTAGCAGGTGTCACTACTTTGTCATACTCCCTTCGTACTTGAATGGAAATTCCACTTCTGTGACTTCCTCATCTGGCTCTTGGAATTTCGATTACAATGGCTTTTCATCAAAAATTACATCTCTCGACCTAACTATGTAATTGGTTTCCTTATTCCATAGTCTATAACCATCATCATTATCGTAACCAACCAGTACACATCTCCTAGCTTTCTTATGCATTTTTTTTCTTTTTTGTTTAGGAATATGTGCATAGCAAACTGAGCCAACAATTCTCAGGTACTTTATCCGTGGTTTCTTCCTAAACCAAAGCTCGAACGGAGTCTTGTGTTCCACGGAAGTTGGTCCTGTCCTGTTTAAAACATATACAGCTGTCTGTACCAACTCCGCCCACAACTGTTGAGGCAACTCTTCATGAGCATGCATCATGGTTCTAGCTGACTCTACGATCGTACGGTTTTCTCTTTCGCTACACCCATTCTGTTCAGGCGTATACGGCATTATTAGTCGTTGGTGTATAATTCTTTCCGAACTAGTTCATTGTCGAACTCTCCACCGTTATCGCTAAGGAATTCTTTGATCGTGTGTCCTGCTACCCTAGTTTCTGCCAGCATTTGCTTCAGCTTTTCAGGTACTTCAGATTTGGACTTTATGAAGTAGACGTAGCGAAATCGTGTATGTTCATCTTTAAACAGGACGAAATACCGGAACTTCGAGAATGAATGCGGGAAAGGGCCGCAAACATCCGAATGTATGCGTTCTCCAGGCATTTTAGCTTTTTCTCTACTACCAAACTTTTGTCTGTGAGTTTTTCCGAAAATACAGCCTTCACATAATATGCCATTATCCTTTGTCTTTATGTTCAACTCTCGTTCTATAAGACTTTTCACATGCCTTTTATCTTGGTGGCCCATGCGTTCATGGTACAGCTGCAAGGCATCTACTGCATTAATCGATGCGACTACCTTTTTTTTAATTGCTTTACAATTCAGCTTATATAGTCCACCATATCTTATTCTGGTTCCCGTCACGGCGACTATTGCATTCACCTTAATAGAGCATGTAGTTACTCTTGACTCAAATAAACTATTTGTATTCTTGTCCTGTGTCGCTAGCAATGAAAAAAGATTCTTGCTAATACAAGGAACAAGCCAGACATCACAGAGGAGAAACTCTTTTCCAACATTAGGTTTCATTCTAATTGTCCCTTTTCCTAAGGCTTCTATTACATTTCCATCAGCCGTAGTAACTGTGTGAGATTTACTGAAGTGCTCGAAATTTTCAAATAAATCTCTTCTCATCGTAACATGGTGTGTAGCTCCATTATCAACAAACCATTCTTCACGATCTTGGATGCATTCAGTTAGATTTAGTAGTACCATCATATTCACAAAGTGACCAACCTCTTTACAGATATGACATCTGAACTTGGTAACTTTTTTATTCCCTGATATCTGTTTCTTCTGTTTCTCGACACTTTTCTTACTTATTTTCGTGAGAAACGCTTCACTAGACGTGCCTTCCTTGCTTCCTATCAGCACTTTCTCATGCGCACAAAGTTGGCTGGTAATATTCTCAACAGTTCTGTCTTTCTTGGACATCAACATCCAACTCGATTTAAATGAAAAATAATTTTCTGGCAGGGTATCTAAAATCTTACAGATTAAAAGTATTTCTGGTAATTCCTTACTTTCTTCAGCTTTTAATAATTCCTGATTCAGTTTGTGCCACATATTTTTCAATTTCGATACATGAGTTGCCATGTCATCAGCAGTATCCTTTTGAAATTTAAAGAACTCCATACATACCTCGTATAACCTGTCTTCATTGACATCGTCATAGAGTCTATGCAATTCATCCCATACATCCTTAGGATGAGAGAATCTAATCACCTTGTCCAAGATTTCATCTGATATGGTGTTCGTAACCAGCAGTAACGCAGTACTTTCCAACCTAACATACTCCGATAACTTTTTGTTATACTCCGTCAAAGCCACTGCGGAAGCAGCATCAGTATCACCGCCCTCAGCTACAGGCTTATTCGGTTTTTGAATTTTTCCCTGAATAATGTCCAAAAGTCCGTCTATGCCCCGTAACAGAGCAGACATGCGGTATTTCCATTGCATCCAGTTATTTCCGTCAAGCTTACATATTTGTATTTTACTTAGCTCCATGCTTAGTTTCCAACAAATATTTAAGTGAATATATCTGGGCCCATAACCAATTACGAGTAGTTTAGTTTTATTATATCAGACGACATGACAACTTAAATATAACAGCACGTTTCTATGGTGACGCACATAGCAGACTATAGAAGTTTTGCATAAACAGTATTGATAGAGGTTGCATGTATCATCTTTAACATTCATCACCAAATGCAGAAATCATCCGGTCAACACACTGTTTTTGTGTTAAACCACTTCGAAAGTCATAATAAATCATCGCTCTTGAATTTTCTCGAGTCAATTCCATTTTCTCAACGACTAAACAAGATTGACAAAACCGTGTGACAAGACCGAGAATCTTTTTTTAAATAAATAAATGGTATTCGATTTTTAAAACCAAGGAGTTTTCAATTAAAAAGATTTTAACGGGACCGTGGACCTACGTATTTGGTATATGTACGTAGTTTCAACTTGATACCTACACGCGTTCCTGAGAAAAAGGGTCAGGAAGACAGACTGACAGACAGACAGACACCAAAGTGATCCTATATGGGTTCCGTTTTTTCCTCTTGAGGTACGGAACCCTAAAAATTTAGCTTTATTATCAAAATATATATATTTTTTTTAAATGTCTCTATTTGTGTGTGACTACCACAAGCCGCTAGGCTTTTCTTTAGGTCAGGGCCATAAACCTGGCGTCATAAGCTGGGCACATGGCGTCATAAGCTGGGCACATGGCGTCATAGATTATACATTTACTTATACATGGGATAATCACTATCTCTGAAGTGCTCACAAACTCATTCTCTTCAAACCTACTGAGCTTCGTCCTGATGGAGCTTTCCCTATAAATCCTTTCATCATAAATGTAATTTTTCATTCGAAGTATGTAGGTAATAAGTAATCATTCTCGTAGTGGATTTAAACAAGCTATGTAGGTCTTCCTCCGTCTTCTTCCCCGGCGGCGTTAAATTCTGTCATTCTGAAATCCCGTAAAAGATTGTCGAAATCCACATTTACTAAGGCTCAGAACAAAATTACCTCAGAAGTACATAATAATTTGAAAAATAATCCGCCATCTTCTTTCTTAGCAAGCTCTAAACAGGGTATCTGTGGTGTTTAATTTCAATTGCTTATAGTACGTCCCTGAGACGAGGCAGTTAAACCTAATAAAAACCGCCGCAAACACTTTTATAAAGGAACAAATTTTACAAAACTCTTCAATTATTGACCTATTAGCACTTAAGAATAAGAATTTTGCTAATTAGTTGCTTAGCAATTGATTAAAATTTAACAGCCGTTTATAAATAAGACTGTAATAAATAAACCTCAGTATCATAATTAGCAATCTTTACAAATTTGTAGATGAACAAAAATGTATTTGGTTGGATTTATAATTAATAAAAATGAAAAGCAAAGTTCTAAGTTGCATTATACTCAAAATCACATTCAAATAACTCTTATAATAGGAATAATTTAAAACCTTACTCTTCAAGACAATTTTAAAATAAGAACTTCAGTCAAATTCCAATCTGTTGAGCTAGAACGGCGTACATGCCGAGCGCCGTCAAGCCGACCGCGCCGGCGTGCAGCGCGCGCAGCGCCAGCAGCGCCCACGCGCCCAGCGCCAGCGCGCCGCCCGCCGCGTCCTCCAGCAGGCCGCGGTAGGGCTGCAGCGCCAGCAGCGCCAGCGCGGCCGGGCGCAGCGCGCGCGGCAGGTCGCGGCGCGCCGCCAGCCACAGCAGCGCCGCGCCGCCCGCCGCGCGCAGCAGCGCCACGCCGGCGCCGGCGCTGGCGCGCACGTAGCGCCACGAGAACTCGGCGCCGCGCGCGCCCACCCACAGCAGCACCGACCGAGTCACCAGCACCTGCAATGAACGTGCACAAACTAAGAGAAACTACGAGATGTATAGATGCTGCTTTAGCCCAGTGATTATAAATTATTTTACTAAATTTTCCCAGGTAGGGCAGTATGTTTGAATTTTTCCATCAGGAATTCCTCAGATGTTGTTGCACCCTGGAGTCAGGAATTTGTAACCAGCTTTGCGAAATATTAGTTACTTCTACAATAAAGATAAAATTCCTAGGCCTCACACACACACATTTGTTTTTTTTTATTAAACTGCTCCACACTATGAATTTCTCCTGTATTATGGATGCGTTTACAAACATTTAAACTCACATACACAAACAGCCAGACCCGGAACATCTACTTGTAAGTCATACAAATATTTCTTCCGTGCGGGAAGCAAACCCGCGCCGTGCAGCACAGCAGTCAATCACTTAACCACTGCGCCAACCGTGCCGTCATATTGGACTCAGTGTTCACTATATTAACCATTAGTGAGTTTACCTCTGCACTTGCCCATCCAATAGCTGTAGTGAGGATTTTAGCGTGACCTTTGCCTGGAACCGAATTCAGTGCGAAGTATATACCCAGAAGATCTGCAAAGTCAACTGTTGCTTTCAAAATTTCCTGAAATCAAGTAAAATAGAATTTTGTTAAATACCTGCACATGCACACCCTGAGCAAGGACTCTAGAGTCAAGTACAACACATAAAGGAAGATGCAATCATACAACAATGGGAATGTTCAACACTGTCTACCAGGCGGAATGCGTGGGCTTTATACAAGCAGCTTACGCCATAGAATCCTTAGGGAAAAAATATATTGTGTATAGTGTGTGTTGTATATACCTACCTACATACTTTGTAGTTTATAAGTTTATGTTTATTCGGTTTTGAATCTACCCTCCATCATATCGTTGTTCCTACCCTACTGTTATGATTTACTCACTTGTATTTCTAGGCTACTTAGCTCAATACACAAATTACGATATTTGGTGTTTTATTGAAGACATAATATTGTGCAACCATAACAGAGTGACACTGCAATGGATAAAATTCCACAGTGGATCACTAGGTAACAACGCAGGGAGAGCATCCAGCGCGTCAGTCTGTGGACCCGACCCTATCGTACCCATCCGCTTCAACCAACTACGCAGGTGGCTACAGGAGTTCACCCACACACAAGCGGAGAACTGGAAGACCTCGACACTGGGCTACAGGCACTCCAGGGAACCCAGGGGAAGGGTGTTTGTTTAGTGAGCCACTGCTACTACTGCACTAATCAAACACTTCCACACAATAGGCATAACGGACAATCCTGTGTAGGGCATGCATGGAGGCTGCAGAAAACATTGTGCATGTGCTCTTTGAAAGCACAGGCGTCACCCAAATCTGAACAGAAACCCTCGGGTCACCCAGATCCTTCACAGATATACTAAACAGACCAAGAGACCTAATTAGGTTTTGGAGGGAGGCGGGCTAATTGGAATAACTAATGACGGCCGCCATGGCCCACACACAATGGCCCATGACATGAAGGACTATGTGCAGAAACCAAACCATAGAACATAGACACACATGCACTGACTGGACTCAAAGACTCAAATCTGTATGACTCTTTCCTGAAAAGAACATCTCAAGATGCTAATCTGAATGGTGCTAACATGATCTAACCAAGACATTGTCTGGACTTTGAAAGTCACTGTGACCGTTGAAACATAAACCTCATCTAGTGTATCATATTTTATCATTGAACTAAAAACATTATTGAGTTAAAATTATAATATTAACATTTAGTTTAATGTGTGGCTCCAGTTGGATCACTGCCGTTACAGTATTTTCAAGTGAGTTTTAACTCTTGTCTCATTGCCTGATAGAAGTGGTTTGGTTTTATGTATGTAACAGAAAGTACCTCATAATTTTGAGACTGACAATAAAAAAATTGCCATGAGTACTATAGCAGACTAGCAAGACTTAGCAAGCACTAAGATCAGTGATAACAGAATAACAATACAAACATAAGTGGCCTTTATTTAGCTCATTGATAAGTTTTTTTCTGACCGTCCCAATGAGTGGGGCAATAATTAGACAGTGCTAAGTAATAAATGACAGAATTTAATCAAAATAATTACCAAGAACACATTATATTCTCCTGTAATGTGACTACTGTCGGAATCGGGAAAGAATGTGGCCAGCAAGAGCATCTTGCACAGCTGTGTGAAAATGTATAGTCCTCCTGCATACACACATTTTGAGAACGTAGCGTATTCCGATCTAAAATAACAATAAACATAAATATTAAATTACAAAACGTATAGTAGTTGCTGGTAACCTAGAAGAAACATCAACTTACATTCCAGAGAACTTGTATGCCATATGATATGGTGCATACACCAGTGCAAGGCAATTTCCAAAATGATAAAGAGTCATCTTAGTTTATGTAAGTTTGTACATAGAAAATAATCTGAATAAAAACTTTGTAAATTAGATTTTACGGCTTACGGGTCATCACAGACTAGATAGCAAAGAGTATAATAAATTAATAATAATATGGGAGCTAGATAGGTTCGGGTCATCAAACCATAGAATAGATAGAAATCGACATTCGCCTGTCCGCAGTGTTGCCAACTTTATTTTTTACAGGATCGTACCATGGATCAGAAAAGATCGTATTTAGCCAAGAATTCAAGAAAAAAAATAGTACGCAATGAAATTTAAATAAAACTACAGTACATAAATGATTTCAAAACGTAATGTAATTATAAGTTTGAGTCAATATTTAACATTTTAGGTACAAAAATTAACATTTGGCATTAATACATAATCAAATTATTGATTATTTTAGAGAGTAAATGAAAACAAGTAGTGATTCTTGAACCTAGATATTAACTCTTTAACTTAGATTACACTTGATGTTTTTAACTTATAATTATGTAAGTACATATTAATTTACGACTATTTTATTTTTAAATTTAATTGACACACAACACAAATAACAGCCTTTTTTTAAAGATTTTTTTTCTTATGACTACTTCTGGTCTAAATGTTTCAATTAAACGATTATCGTATGTTTACGGGTTAAACAATACTATATTATACGATATACTTTTGTGTTGCCTCATAGGTTGCTACATCCCGGAGTTTACTTCAAGTGCAAGTGGGATAGAGTAATTCAAAATGTATGGATGCGTTTATAAAAATACAAAAAATAAATTTGACTCGTTCAAGTCTGTTTGTTATGTTTTTTTTATAGCCACGAAATGACTTTTTAAATTATTTTTAAACATTTTGTTATAACAGTTTAAAATTTGAAAAGATCGTATGTTTTGCGTACGATTTCGAGTACTCGATCGTAGATCGTACAAGAGTCAAAAAGATCGCGATACGATTTAAATCGTACGGTTGGCAACACTGCTGTCCGTGTGAGTGAGACTGTGAGAGTGTGATACGTTCACGTTCCAAACTTGCAAACTTGTCATAAGTAACATGTCATTACATGTCCGTTTCCGTTCTAACGTTTGTAAATTTATACTTTTGTCTTTCTTTTTTTCCTTAGCCTTACATGCTGTACATAAAGGACTGGAACGAGTTGCTGTCAAGCCACGAAGCTGTCAACGTTGTCGGTCAAATGTCAAGTTCTCTTGGAACGTTGTAAAGGCGGAAACATACTTACGTGTCGTGTCGTGTCGTGACGCCTTCTGACGCAGTGTTAGCCAATCAAAACTCGTTGTGATTTGACGTAGTCCTGAATAGATTCGTTTGATTGGTACTCTAACGTTACGACACGACAAGACACGTAAGTATGTTTCCGCCTTAATTCTACGAAACTGTGGAATGGAACGAAAATTTAACACCTAACAAAATTATTTTCATGTATTCTTTCAAAATGATGTAAAGTTTCAAATGTTTTAATCACAAAACCTTAAATTTGCAGTGAATAATGTTTTTTATACACAAACAAAATTAGTTTTACTTACGATTATCAAAAAAGATGAAAACGTAAGTACATTTATTTAAAAAATGTTTGGGGGTTCTTGGCGGAAAAGTGAAGTGACATAATTAGCAGTTTTGATTTATTTTCTAAAATTTGTGTTTAGACTAATATTAATGTGTACTAATGGTGGATTATTATTATCCATTAATTGTTCGTGAACTTGCATTAGTGTAGGCAAATGAAACAAAACAGTGCAACATCACTTCAAGTTCTCTCAAGAAGTCCGCGTGAGGTCTTAGTAAAGTGCCACATCTTTACTGAAACTCAAGGGGAGCGGGCGGGGATATCGTCATCATGCATTGAATATAATTCATTTCATCATAATCAGCCTATAATGTTCCCACTGCTGGCACACAGGCCTCCTCTCTTCGAGAGGGACTGGGCTGTAATCTACCACGCGGGCCCAGTGCGGGTTGGTAGATGTCACATGTCTTTGAATTGTTGGTTCTAGGACATGCCGGTTTCCTCACGATGTTTTCCTTCACCGTTTTGAGAGCAGTGGTGATGAAATTATTTACACAAAGTAAAGCGCCTGCCTGGGTTCGAACCCACGACCTATGACTCGTAAGTTGGGGCCGTTACCACTGGGCCACCACTGCATTCATTTCATCAATATTTATTAAATAAAGACGTGGCTAAAAGGTTCCAGCAACCAGGCCATTAAAACAATATTAAAAAAAATTAAAAAAAATCTAGCTTTACAGAAAATGTCTTTACAAGTAATACATAATCATAGTTTTGTTTATTTATTTAAAATTAAAAGGCATTTGAATTTTGTAAATTCTGATGTCCTTGGAATTGAATTAGTCGAGTTTACTAAAACGCGCTTGAAAACTCTTGCTTGAAATTAGACGTCACCAACTTACAATCGTGCGCGCCAATTTTTAGACAAGATTATCATTATTTTTTGCTATGACTGATAATAGCTTTATATGTAAATAATCATTAGTTTTACTTGATAGTGATATTTCATTGCTTTGGTTTTGTTAATTTTAAATACCTTGTTTACTATAGAATGGGTAAGCTTTGACGCTTTGCGAATTACTTATGTACTTTTATTTGTTTAAAAACAAAAGCAAAAGTCTAAAGAAATAATGAGATTTACTATCATCTTGATTTTTCAGATAGCTTCGTGTTAATGTAAAGCCTTCAAATAATTATTCATCCTACAATCACAAGAGTTATACACATAGAAATGGGTGAGGCTATGAGAGTGTAGAAAGAGATGCAAAGTGAGGGGAGCATTTAAAAAAGGGGTTAGTTTTTTAACCCTTTCATTTTTTAGCACACGCGCAAAAGGGTAAGGGTTTAGTTGTCCAATAGCAAGGCAGAGTTTGGAAGATTTTGAATTTTATTCGTCCGGAGAAGCTCGGTATGTTTTCAGTGGGTGCTCCGGGCACTGTCTCTCAGCAGTTCCCTTTAGGAAGAGCTAGTTACAACCTGTTTATTCAAATGAAGGAGGTGTCATGTGAATGTTACAAAATGTTTGGTTGATTTTAAAGGTGATTTTGAATATTAAAAGTAGTGTTGTGAAGTTAGTTGGTGAATACTTTTATCATATTTTTTTGTAAAATTTTGTAGGTGGGGTGAAATTTATTATCCCAGTTGATGATTTGCAATTAAATTTATTTGCCTATGGGTGAGTAAGTTTATACATTTTATTTATTCAGTGTCTATTAATTTAATGAATATGATTTTGTCATTCAAAATATTGATTTGAACTTCATTTACATTTAGTTTATTAGATATTTTCAATGATATAGTTTATAAGTATCTTTCATACTGTTCTAAGCTGTTTTTTTATGTGCAGAAAAGTTTTAACAATTGCATTAAGTACAGCACCCACTGCTGTACTTAATGTGAAAATTTAAATTGAAGAAAATAAATAAAAATACATCATGGCACCAGGTTCTTAAAATGTTCGACGCGTAGCATTGTTATAGAAATACTTTCGCCATACATCTGTTTTTAGGTATAGGGATAATAATATACCTACCTACTTTGATTTTCTGATTAGGTACTTAGGTCCCGTGTTCTAAAGTTTTAACAATTGCATTAAGTACAGCACCCACTGCTGTACTTAATGTGAAAATTTAAATTGAAGAAAATAAATAAAAATACATCATGGCACCAGGTTCTTAAAATGTTCGACGCATAGCATTGTTATAGAAATACTTTCGCCATACATCTGTTTTTAGGAATAGGGATAATAATATACCTACCTACTTTGATTTTCTGATTAGGTACTTAGGTCCCGTGTTCTAAATTGACGATAGCTTTATTACATAAATTTTAATCCTAACTAAATAAATGCGAAAGTAAGTTTGTTTGTTACCTTTTCACGCATAAACCACTGAACCGATCATCCTGAAATATTGCATATTTATGTTGTCAAGTGAACAGAAATGGACATATGGTCCTTTTATCCCGATAAAAAGTACTGTTCCCGAGGAAAACAACAATAACGTTCTTATGATAATAGATGGCGCCACGTGTCTTTCGAATCATGATTGAATATTATATTATTATAGAAACTTGAATAGTTAGTTAAGAGTTTTTAGCCGCTAAACGCCAAACAACAAGCAGTGTATAACCCGAATTGATTGTCAAATTCTAAATTAACGCGAGCGAAGCCGCGGGCAAAAGCTAGTATTTCATAAAGAACGGGAAAGACGGGCGGGCTCTCGATATGGTGCAATATGCTTGTACGTAGATTTTCCCTTTGTAGCACGTGTTTTAAAAAGACGTTCCGTACCTATTGCCTCTGTTTTTACACATGCCAGCTATGGTCAAAATTTAAAAGGTTAACAGTACCATGCGTGTGGTACAATGATGCCTACCCGCACCTTAATTAAATTTCCGCGGTACTGTAGCGCGTCGAGCACGTTCGCTGAAGCGAGAGTCGTCAAAGACTTTCACGCCGTTATTCGATCGCGCATAGCATCTTTTTACAGTAGGTACCTTCCTTAAATAAATCGACCAATCAACTGTTGAGGGTCGTTAGTGTTGATTGGAGCAGTCCGATCCACAGGTATTGGCTCGAAGTTCATTGGAGTGCCAACCGACCATAAATATTTTTTTGTCTATTCAATTTTTTGTGTATTTTAACCGGTTATGGATATAATTATTAATTTTAATGTATTGTATTTTAATGGTGTAATGATATTTTTGTTTTAATTTTATGTATTGTGATTGGTGTATTGGGACTTAGTGCCTTCATAAATAAATAAATAATAATAAATGCTTAAATATTTAATTTCTTAAGATACGGGAACGGAGCGAACTAGACAGTGAACCATTGTTTTTGTTTAGCCTGTTTATAAAGAAACCTCTAAACAGAGCACGCTAAATACGCGCCTGGACGTGCAGTTGCGGACACCAACCCGTTATAGGTTGGTACTTACCATACTTGATTCTAGGTAGAAGATAGATAAACTACGATAACATGGCGCGCCCCTCCAAATTACTGTTTCAATGGGTTCGGTTCGATGATATAATATGTCAAACTCGCTGTCAGTCAACTTCCACATATCACATAATGTCAAACTTGCTGTCAGTCAAGGGCTGTATGCATTGTGAGTCATGGTGGTGCCTTCTTTCAAACGTTTTGAATTTTGGAGGGGCGCGCCATGCTATCGTAGTTTATCTCTACATCTAAACAGGTTACTTACTTACCTAATTTAGTAGGTATATACCCACCTAGCTTTTATATTATTAGATATACCTACTATTAAACCCATACATAACATCTATGCAGGCAACAAATTCAGATACAGCTTACACAAAGCCTAGGTTAATTTTCGTATTGAAATAAAATTACCAAACAAAACGAATTGAAACCATCACAAAATATTTCTACTCTACCCAGATTGCGCAGGCCGAAATCGTGCCTATTCGATCAAAGACTTGTTTGTATATAAAGGTAATGAATTCCGTAATGCCTCATATTCACAAGTATCGCACGAACATTTCAAATAAAATGAAAGGAGAATAAAACCGGCGCGCGGCGTGTCGTGAGGACCGTGAGGAGTCCACTCACGTCATCCCTCCATTACAGCATTGTCCGCGCGACAATGGCGATAGAGAATAAAGAATCGCAGCCATTAGGTAAATTTCCTCATACATTTTTTTGCGCGACACCCTCGACGCGTAAAAAGCGGGGAAACGTACATTTGTCATGTGGGAGAGACTAGTGGCCGTGGTTCTCGTGAGATCTTAATCTTACTATGGTGGCGAAAAGACGTTTTTTCTTCCGCCTTAATCGAGTGAGGTGGTGGTGCAGGTAGCGTGTTAAACGTTTTGGGCACTGAGAAAAAGATACTAATAAACTTATGTAGGCAGTCTTTATGGATAATTGAGGAGCTAGGTACAGTCAGCAGCGAAAGTCGATTAACACCTCTTCGACTTAAAAAAAAAACACTATTGTTATATAGTTTAGGTTTGATCTATGGTATTGATAATCTGTCATCTTGACTTGTAAAATAAACGTCAGTGTGCTACCAGCTATCCGTCTCTTATTTGCTCCTTCTTAAGTCCAAGGGCTTCGCCCTCCGCAATATCCGCATATCTATCAACTATAGTGTTTTTTTTTTGTGTCGGTGTCTTTGGATCTGTATTTTAGTTTTTTGCCACCGACTTTGTAGTGTTTTTTTGGGAAGTCTGTTGTTTTTTTAGTAAAGTTTTTTATTTTTCACTTCTCAGTGGGTCAGTTTGTCATTTATCTAAGTTGCATAGCCTAACGTCAACTGCTCATCACCTATTACAAAATATTGCTTTTCCCGATGTAGGGACGTTATTAATTGTTAACGAGTTCTTCTGGTAAGAACTAAGAACCAGGAGGACTGGAGCTGATAGTGAAGTCACCATCAGCGCCAGTTTGCCATATGAATTATTCACGAATTCAGCGAGATGAAAGATGTTACGTACACATCAAAAACATACAGACGAACATTATAACCTCCTCCTTTTTGGAAGTCGCTTAAAAATAGACAGTCATGGGGCATTGGGGACTGCCGACAGAACTGAACACTTTCAAGTTTGAACAGCACATTATACAGCCCAATAAATACAATGTATTAGTGTGTATTTGCGTATACATACCTGTACACAGGCCGCTGCGCGTCGCCAGTCAGGTGCAACGCGTCACATTAGTATTAGTGTGTATTTGCGTATACATACCTGTACACAGGCCGCTGCGCGTCGCCAGTCAGGTGCAACGCGTCACATTAGTATTAGTGTGTATTTGCGTATACATACCTGTACACAGGCCGCTGCGCGTCGCCAGTCAGGTGCAACGCGTCACATTAGAATGCGCGTCGCCAGTCAGGTGCAACGCGTCACATTAGAATGCGCGTCGCCAGTCAGGTGCAACGCGTCACATTAGAATGCGCGTCGCCAGTCAGGTGCAACGCGTCACATTAGAATGCGCGTCGCCAGCCAGGTGCAACGCGTCACATTAGAATGCGCGTCGCCAGTCAGGTGCAACGCGTCACATTAGAATGTCGGTGACGTGGCCATGTATGTGACGCCATAAGTTTTGCCCCTACCAAAAATCTCTCAACGGGGAAGTTTTCACTTAAAAAATGTGATCGAATACAAAATTAAAATAATAACGAAACTCGCATGAATCGCTGAAAAGCGGCCTATCGAATAATTTTGTATGAATTTATATGATACCTAATATTTCGAATACTTATTATAAAATTATAATCGATTATCGTTGCTGGCTCTAGTTGCGGAAGTACTTTAAAACATACCTACCTACTTACCAACGTTGTTCTCTGTTGGCACTTGGTTAAAAACTATAGTTAGGACCTACCTACATTATGTTAGCGCTATCGTGATTTTACGTGATCCTTTGTTCGGTAAAACACGCATACATAAATGGAATTAATGTACATTTTTGAAAATTGAACCATATTATCTCAAACATTGTGTATACTAGCAATCGCTCCACAACCGACTGACCGTATGTGTAGCAATCAATAATGTATTATACGAAAATAATTTCAATTTAGTGTGTGAGAGGTGGACAGACGAATGCATTATTCAGCTCACGTATATTGCAGCCGAGTGTGCCACGCAGATAAGCGAGTATTGAGCCGAAATGCCGAAAGTCCGAAACACTCCGGTATCGCCGGGGGGCCTTATCGGAAACGGCTTACGGTGACCCCATGCAAACTCCCTAATGCGACATCGCTCACCGGTCCCTCCGCACGGTGCCCTCCAGCGATCGATCTCGATGCAAAATTGCCGATAGGGGATGCTAGTTTTGTTTCTTGTACGTAATTTTTTTATTGCCCTATTTCGATACTCTCGATGTAACTTGTTACATGGAGACAGCAGCTACGCCTTAGAACTGGATCTCCGGTTTAGAATTTTGTTGCAACACATTCAGTTTTTTTAAGAAGAATAGCTATTTACATACAACGTTACTTTTATTTATAAAAACCTATAAAATCGTATCGTTGTGAATATTCACGATAACTTTATATGGTAAGTGTTAGTGTTTGGGTAAGGTAAAGGTTGCCCATACAGTCCGATAAGTTTTTATACGCCACTGAATATTGAAACGTGGTCGGCGGTATAGATACATATTTTGCAATGAAATACTTACAAGCAATGGTTTTCGGAAGGGTGAGATGGGGTAAGCGAGTCGTACTGAGGGTGGAAAAAAAGAATAATTAGCTTAATTTGATAGCATTCAGATGAACTTTAGATAAATACTAGATAAGAACATTATATTTAATCTTATTGGGAGTACAGGTCTACTGTTTAATTGTTTCACTTGTCTAATGCATATCTTCATTACGCTGGTCATCTACGCAAATTGAGTCTACTTTTATATGAGTTGATTTCGTATAGAGGTGGTCACAAGGTACTTGTGTACATAACTAGGTATAGTTTGTTTACTAGTAAGTGGTTAACGCATCCAATGGTGAATGTATTAAGTGTCGCATCTGACCTATTCAATATTCTAAAATATTATATGTATTGAACATAGATGAATAGGGAACGTTCGATTTATATTGGGTAGGTAAGTTCGATATAATGTGCAAATCGGTTTTACTTCCTGAGTTATTTACACTCTCCCCCAGCACTGGCCAGCCTGGCCACCGCCGCGCCGCCGACGCTCCTCGCATATTTATTCATAGGTCTGTGCGTATTTTTTACTTGGTCATAAATATTTAACGCGGTTCGTGCCACTAGGATTTTCAATTCGACAGCGATGTCGGATCCCCTTAGATTTTAGGCTTTCTCTCTTTCCGCGGATTAGAGCGGTTTGATGTATGGCCGTGGGTCGCGGTAAATCAAATTTTGATTGCTATTTTCTTTGTGGAAAGTCGGAATCCTCCGCATGGGACGAGCGTCGTGTAACGTGGGTTAACCGATCCCTAGGCGCGCCCCGCCCGACTTATGTGGATTGTATGTACAACACGTATATTTCGTATTTCTTATTCGGGGATTGACGTAAGAGCGAAATTCCACTTAATATTCAGATGCTCGATCGTCCTCAGTTCAGTTTAGTTCTTTTTTACTTATTAAATATGAATTAACGTTAATTGTACAGTCGGCATCAGATATATCACCTTGTCTGCTATAATATATCTGACGGCGACTGTACATTCAAATATGCTTTGATGAGTAGACTAGGAATTTGATTCTAAACAGTTTTTTCAACACCTTGTAAACCTTTATTATTAAAACACACAAGTCAACACTAAAATATAATTACTTATACTTATATTATGGGTGTGTAATGTATGATATAATAACAAATGCTCTAATTTCACTTGAAATAACGTTCATATAATATAATTTTCATATGCTATAAAATCATATAACCTAATTTCATATGACCTAATGTTTTATATGATATAATTTTCATTTAATATAAAACATTTAGTATAACGTTCATTTTATATAATTTTCAATATGTATAATATTCTTTTTATATAACATTCATTTGACCAAATGTTCTTTTGACCTATTTTTCATGTTTAATGGTCACAGTTCTAACCTAACTAGAACTCTAATTAGTCTAATATAATAAAACATGCAAGCAAGCATGCAGCATGCAAGCAAGCATGTAGCAAGCAAGCATGCAGCAAGCAAGCATGCAGCAAGCCTGCAACATGCAGCAGGCATGTTTTCTGTCACGGCTCCGGTGCTGCAGGGCTACAGCGGTCCCATGCAAGCTTATCGTCTCAGATGTGTTTCACGCTCACCACCGTGGCTTCGGCTTGCTGGCCGGCTCAGCCGGCCAGCCTCAGCCGCGGCGGCAAGCGTTGAAACCACCTGCTCCTCAGCTCGCGGGCCGCCTCGCCCCTACGCACCTACGCCATTTTAAATAACACTCTAGGGGTAGGGCAGACAAGACTACGTGGAGTCGGTTTTGCAGCGATTCGTTTCTGTCACGCCGCTCCCGCAGCACGCTCAATCAAATTAATCGCAATATTATATATTTTAAACGATAGGCCTAATGATTTTCGATTACATAAAGGTTATATCAAACAACGTTATGCTGTTGTAGCGGTATGCTTATGCGATGCATTTTTGCTAGCACCATACTAGCAGGCGTTTAAAATCGTATCAGATTTTCTAAATTATATTAAAAGTTATTAGAGATTATGAATATTATAGTAAATGAATAATATACTACATGAATATTATGTCACATGTGCATTATAGGAAATGTTTATTATATCATAAGAAATTAGATAAAATGAAATTATATCAACAATTCATTATCTCAACTGATCGTTATATTAAACAAAAGTATATTAACTGAAATTAGGTCAAGTGAACGTTAGATTTTTTTTTATTATATCAACCTTGCATGTATGTAAAAGTATATAATAAATAAATAAAAAAAGGAAGAAGAGCTCATTGGGCATCAAAATTCGTCCGCATCGCTCAATGGAAAAAGTGCCCAAAAGGCTGGCAGCATTGCCACGTTGGATGGCGATGTTGATTCTTTGGGCTAAAAATAGGCCAGCCCTCTGGTAGCGTGAAGAGTCGACCAACCGTTTTTTGATGTCCCGAAATACTCGTTGAGCACTCGCAACCCAAGGCCCTAGTATTTCAACCCCAAACTGCACAAACATATAGCTCCCAATAAGGTTATATTTGCGCCGTTTGAGGATTTCTGCTCCTGCAGCAGCCGCCCCAGCACAGCCCGCCGTGATAGGAAGATGGGATGGTGCGAGGGTGTTGACGCAGGTTGCATCCCACACCAAAGGCCTACCCAACTTCCACGGCATTATGGTCATTCCGTCTGGCCTCTTACCAGCGTTGAGTGCCAAGCCATTAGTTTCTAAAACAGCGTGTTCCCCGGCGGCGACAAGAGGCCGACGGTTGATGTCGCCAACGCTAGCGTGTCGCGCCATCCGACCAGAGCCCTTGCTGCAGGATAGCCCATGGTGTCCGAGGCAGTCGACTCTTTCACCGCATTGACAGGGATGTGGACTTGTGGAGCCCCGCAATATACTTATGTATATATTATGTTCAGGCCTATGTCCAGCAGTGGACGTCTTTCGGCTGAAATGATGATGATGATATGTTCAGTTCTCAGTTGCAAGATGTCTACTTTAGAGAACTTTATTTTCAAACAAATGGAAATCATTACTGATGCATGACGGATGCTTAATTGATTGATTGAAACACGAATGATTGTTGATTGATTTTTTCATTTGATTGCACGTTTCGCTAGACGGCCGTTGCCGTTGGGACGAATTGAAACTTTAAGTTTACTTAGGGCCATTGAAATCAAATTTATTTGGATAAGTTGATTTTAGCGAAATAACTCCAAGTTTGGGGAGAAGGGCCGTAGTAACCGCGTGTGTGATCCAATTGCGAACCGCTCTAGAGGCAATTCAAACGGATGGAATCAAATTCAGCCGCCCTTTAAATATTTGAACTGATGCTAGAGGCTGGCGAGGGACGGCTCGCGTTGTGGGATGGGCATGTAGGGGGAAACACAAATCACAAATTGCTCATGTTGAATTGATTGGTGCTGGAACGTCTTACTAATGATCAAAGTAGTTTAAGCTAAATTAAGATGATATTTTTTGTTTAAACTATTACTTAAATAGTTAGATACTTTCATATAATATAAGTAGATTCTCCATAGTTACTTAGATGAGCGGCCGGCGCGGGTCGGTTGCGAAGGGTGAGCGCGCCCACCTTCAGATAAAAAAGGATCTCGAAAAATTCTCGACCCTTTTTATACTAAATAGATAGCTAACACGGCCTGAGTGGAGTTTCAATAGATGCTTTCTCGACGGAAGAAGCGACCTGTAAGAAATCGAGGGGCCCAGTGAAAAACCGTGTTATATGTCTACCGTCTTGTGTAGTGCGTGTCACACAGTTTTTCCTTTTATTTTTTACGCGTGCCCTCCTCAGAGGGATAAGAGGAATTCTTTTTAAATTGGAAATGTTTTCTAAGAGGATTACGATTTGCGGAGGTGTGCGCCGATGTTGGGCGTTGGGAATAAGGGATCGCATTACTCTGTTTTGTGTTTAACATTCTTAAAATTTTCTTTATTATGTGTTCGTATCAAATGAGATTTGTGTTGTGATTGAAAGAGATTTCATTTTTATTCCATATTTTGTGATTTCATTCTTGTCGGATTTGCTATTACTATTCCATTAGAAGGTGCTTACTTTAAATGCTTCTATTTATTTGCGTGGTTGAAGATGTCGTCACGCCCTATCCTGTAGGTACTTTATTTAAGCCTGCTCAGCAAAAATCCCACGTTAGTATAAAAATATCGTGTAACGAACAATGGGGCCGATATTCCAAGTGACCATTACTCGTGTGAAGTTGATGTAAGCACAAAGCTCGGGACGATTGCCGAATAAGGTATATTTTTTCAATGGCTATTTTAAACGTGCTGTTGACGAAATCTTTATTGTGTTCGTGTTAAAGGCTACGTTTCTCTAATTTTATGCGCTTAGTGTGACGCTGGGAGTGGGAACGTACGCGATTATCCCCTGCAGTTGCAACGCTAGCGATGGGGATTTAGTTTAAATTTTCAAATCGCCCCCGCCCTTGTTCGCACATTTTGGAAGCTTTGTTGAGTGCAAAAACTTCTGAGAAATAATAATATTTATGGGTCAATTTACATTAGTTGTAAAATATTTTTGGTTGATTTTTATTGATAGCTAGGTTTAACCCATAATCCATTTTGATTCGATGAACATAAAATTGTATGAATTGTGGCGTGAGAGCGTGAGCATCTACATTCTACATGCTATTAGAGGAACGTAGGCCTGCGCTCAACGTCGGCAATATATTTTAGAATTACCTACTGAAAGAAAGAGTCGAATATAAAGTTCACCAGCAGACTGACGTCGTACTTCTCAGCACGCGTACCTATTTACCTAATCAATGCTTATCACTTCAATCACAAATGCATAATGAGGACTCGAATATCCTTGATAAATTGCAACACAAAACTTAAACTGTCTGAATAGCTAGCTAGGGTGCGTAGTGCGTAGCCGGCTTATTTCGAAATATATATTTTTTGCAACAATAAGGGGATAGTACGCTTTAAACTGCGTCTGATAATTGAGTTTTATACATATCGTGTTCCGGTTGTACAATAACTATTGTGGGTTCGTGACAGGTGGTCACACGTTGCCAGTACCACAAATGTTCGGCAGGAGGTAGGCCTTATTTACGATAAAGGATGAACGGAAATGTCAATCGAATTGCTATAATATTGCATGCAATGCAGTCACCTACATACTGTATAACTTTTTCTATAAGAGATTAGGTGGGTAGTTAGGTACTTTTCAGTCTGCGTGTTCAAATATAAAGTTGATTTATGATTACAATTTTTAAAACCTAGGTTACAATAAATGATTTTATGTCGGTAATTAGGTTTGTAACTTTGTACAAACACTTTTACACGTCAATCAGTCATCATCAATAAGTCAGTTAGTTCTTAGGTGGACTGAAATGTACCTGGGTCATATTCAAAATCTTTGTACGTAACGGATAGGAAACGAATATGAATATTATTTGATTGTAACAGAAAAATAACACAAATGAATTATTAGGGCAAGTTTAAATAGCACACGTTTTTTAAATAAATAGTATAATTGACATAAATCATTGAACAATTCGTAAAGCAGTACAAATGTCTGCATAATCATGAATGTTATTTTTAAAACTGTAGCCATCTTTTGTTTTTAAAAGACATGGCCCGTTTCTAAAGAAACGGTTGCATAGTTATCAAATTTGGTGTACACCAATGATTTTTGGTGTTTTATATTCGTGAATATTGGCACATTAAATTGCTATAAATAAAAAACTCAATGATCTCGTCATTACAACGGACTAGACGTAAACAGTTTCGTTAAACCTTTTAGTCAGATCGCTGGCAATAAGTGTATAGATTATGATTTCACTTTAAAAAACGTAAGGCGCTTTATTTGTTTATTTATTTTAGTTGTGTGCTTTAAAATAGTGAACAGTTGTGAATTATTACGTTTAACTGATATTGTTTTAGTATTACTAGGCATTTAAAAGAAGTAATGACCACCTGAATTAAGGATTTTTAACTGTATATTGATTAACATTTATTAAACTGGGTAATAGTCTCAAAAATATGACAATAATAACAAAGTAGGTATATTCGAAACTAATGTTTTTCTTTAAAGTATATTTTTAATAGTTTAATACCAGGGAAACACAAAATAAAACAACAGAGTAAAAATATTATTTATTTGAGTTTTTTTTTTAGATTATAATATATCTTTAATGCCTACCTAGATAGCGCAATATTACAGCAATGCAGTGCTAGTGTTAAAGAGACAGAGGTCAACCAACCAGTTTGTATAAAACAGAACATTTTTATTTCACATACACACTAATCCGTATTGAGTGTATAATAAGTATTGTAATGCTTTAGTAATTATACAAAATATAACAGACATGTAAAACTCATACGAGCTTATGTTATTATTTTACAATGATCAGATGTTTTTATATTGAATTAATTAGAGTTAGGGTGCCGTTTTTGGCGATAAGTCCCTTCTTCGAGGAGTGGCTAAAGAGGCGCCACGGCGTCCGCACCTTCCGCCTGACGCAGGTCCTAACCGGAGACGTTTGTTTCGGGAGGTTCCTGTTCAGGATAAAGCGGGAGAAAACATCCGGGTGTTACCATTGTGTGGATCGCCCGGATGACAAGGTGGAGGTCTGAGAGTTGAAGAGTTGCCAATCGTCTATTACTCTCGCCTGCTCTTAATTTGGTGGGCTAACCACTTGAACATTAGAGGCTGCTGCTGCATTGTTGTCCAAAGCAAGTTCCTGCACGTCTTGTGATGAGTCATGCACTGCCATTCTATTTGCTTGCTTAAAACACACCTATCAGACAAAGTTGTTTCTTGAGGGCTGAAAACAAACCACAATATGAATAAACACATCTGTGTTAGGCTAGGAGCATAGGCTTTTATCTAAAAGCCTATGTTTATATTAATATTAGCAACAAGGGTGAATACATCTGTTTATGTTTTAAAATATTATAGGTTTGTAATATTGAGCAGTACTATGTTATAATAATAACAATAAATACATTTATTTTTTATAACATGCCTACTTTAGGCAAGTATGCTGCAGTATGATGGAAAATACATAAACACACACTCATTTTTTTGTAGACGACTAGGTATTTATAATAATGAAAAACAAAATGCTTACCACATAATTCGTATTTTGTGATAATAGGACAGACAGCAATGGACACTCCATACTGACATTATGGTGTCTTATTTTCTCACTGATTTCCCACAACCAAGGCAAACCTGGTTATGCCTCAGTAGTACTCTTATGTTCACTAGCTTCGGTATTTAATAATCAGAAGCATGCATGACAAATAAGTGTATCCAGAGGCAACTGAAAATAAGACGCACTGTAAGTTAATATCGCATACCTTTTAAATACCATCCATTAAAATAAATCAGATTCAAGTTTTTCCTACTCCAAGTTCATACCTGGATTTGAGTAGGTATTGGTTACCCAACGCGAGTCTAGTTTGATGGTGTGCGGAAAGCGAGGATATGAGATGCCTTTGCAATCTTTGCATGGCTATTCCGCAGTTGATGCACATGCGCAATGCAAATCAGAGTCCAGTTAATAGCAAGGAAATCGAGTGATAGAAGCTAACAGTCCGTAGAGTTAGGCACGGGTCAAAAAATTAGAAAATAATCGCAAAAACAGTATAGCGCAACGAAGAAACTGCACTATCATATAATTGACAGAAATTGACATTTGACATAAACTATATGTCTATGACACATTCAAGTCAAACTCATAAACGTGTTTCGGTTGTACGTATTATTTGTTTGTTAGAAATATTAAAAAAAAAATCTTACGTATCAACATAATGAAAAGATATAATAATAAATGCTACAAATAACAAAAAAGACAGTTTCGTATGAATAAAATGTTCCTAATAAGAGCATTTGTCATCCAAATCACATGTATACTTAAATATTATCCGTGGTGAGGAACGTCCATCATTATATTTATCTTTCTCTATGGTCCACTATGGCGGAAGTTGACAAACGGTACTTTGAATTCAGCTTGCATTACTTAATATTTTGAAAAAAAACTGCCTGCTTTGGAGAGGTTAAAAACTACGTATTAATTCAAATTTCTATTTTTATTATGCAAAATTATTTACTATGTCTCTGTACATGGAATGTATTTTGTGTCCATGTCCTTTACATTTGAATGAAAAAACGTTTCTCAGATAGAAATAAAAAAAAACTACTCATAAAATACAAATTTTCACACTTTTTTAATAAAAAACTAAAATTAAAAAAAAAAACTGACTAAAAATTCATACATGAGAGAATATGAATACCGCCTAATAAATCATATCTGTTACGTAACAGAAAAAGTAACAGATAAAATAACGTATAAGAATTAATTGCACGTGTCTAAACTACAAATCTATTAATTTACATACCAATTCACATGACAAACGAATACGTTATATTCATAGCAAATATCGCAATACAAAGCCATCTCCTAGTGCGACTAATAAAACAGTAAGTACTTACCGTTATTTTAAACGTCTCACAGTGAATATAACTTCTAGAAGTCAAATTTTCTTTACGCAACAAAACGATCCGAAAAACTGTATTGGAAAAATGGCCAAGCATTTATTGTTACGTCATGTAGTATGAAAGCTAGTGAACAAATTTTGCCAGTATATCAAATTTATTTATTGCCATGGAAATAATGTTATAATAGCATATCAGAGTAGAATAACAGTTATGAGTAAAATTAGGACACTCATTAATAAAATAGAAGAATAATAAATAGTATTTTATACTTAATTTAGCGCCGTGATAAAGTTTAAACAATATTCTCTAAATAATATATTTTTTTTTTTACTTTTTTGTAATGGTTTAAATACCAAAAAAAAAAAAATTAGTTTACCGTCAAAGAAGCTACGCAATTTCTGGTTTGATTTTTAGGGTTCCGTACCCAAAGGGTAAAACAGGAACCCTATTATTAGGGTTCCGTACCCTAAAGGTAAAACGGGAACCCTATTAGTAAGTCGTGCAGTATGTGAAAGTGAAGACCAACTGGATTCTGAGGGTCGAAAGGTTGGAATCGCGCCACAACATCAACTTTAAGTCATTTGTGGTACGAATCCCAACCAACCATCTACAGACCTGCTTGAAGGAGGACTTTTGGCCGAAAGGTGTCGTATATCGACGTTTCCGAGGACGGTTACGCGACACCACGCAGCGATACACGACGCCGACAACGTGTGTTTAGTTATAGTTTAATTTGATTAAAAATATGTATGTTTAGGTTAAGGTATTTATCTATGGGCCTGCGTAGCCTGAAATAAATGGATTATTATCGGGAGTGTACTTTTTCTCAGCTCGTAGGCTGGTTTTTAGCTACATTTACGGGCACGAGCCAAGTAAATGCAGCGTGTGGTGAATTTTATGGTGAGAGTGTACTTTCGTAACTGCATAAATTTCCTAACGATTCTGCATGTGTTTAGGATGGCTGCTTTCTGCATATTTATGTAAAGGGATTCTTCTAGATTTATTATTTTTAGGCTACGGAGCAGATGGTTGGGAATAACACCTGTGGTGGAGAGAACTACAGGAACAACATAAACTTTATCTTGTCTCCAAATTCTTGTAACTTCTTCTTTAAGCTCAGCGTATTTGCTTATTTTTTCAGCGATTGTTTTTTGTAGATTATGGGTGTTGGGAACTGCAATGTCTATGAGGTAAGTGATTTGTCTGATTTTATCCTGTAAGGTTATGTCTGGTCTATTATAGTGGATGGTCCTATCTGTAAGTATCGCGCGATCGGAATACAGTTTGTGTGTCATTTTCTAGAATAGTTTGTGGTGCGTACTTATAGTAGGGAGTGTTAGTGTTTTGTATGAGACTGTGTTTGAGTGCTAGTTTTTGATGGATGATGTTTGCTATCTGGTTGTGCCTGTGAGTGTAGTCTGTCTGTGTGAGGGTTATGCATGCTCCGGTAATATGTTGTATAGTTTCTGATTGAATATGGCATCTGCGGCATTTATCGTTTGTGATGGTAGGGTCTTTAATGATAAATTTTCTGTAGTTTTTGGTGTTGATGATTTGATCTTGTATAGCTATGATAAAGCCTTCTGTTTCTGGGAACAAGCTTCCTATTTTAAGCCACTTATTTGATGCTAATTTGTTTATGTGGGACTGCTCTAGGTCATGAGGGTGTCTACCGTGAAGGACTTTATTTTTCCAGTTTTAAATTTTTTGGTTTTGCGGGTCAATTATGTTTATGTCTTGAATATTTTGGTCATTTAAATTAAGCGGGGTGTAATTAAAATCATTTAAGGTAATAGCTTTGTGTATGTTACTAGTGCGAGATTTGGTATAGAAAAATGTTTTTAGCCTAGTGATTTGTTTCTGCCAAAGGTGATGTATGTCGATAAGGCCTCTCCCTCCATTTTGTCTTTTGATTGTGAGTCGTTCGATCGCAGATTTAGGATGTAGGTTGTTGTGTTTTGTGAGTGTTGTGCGTGTGATTCTTTCTAATTGTTCGATGTCAGTTTTTGACCATTTTATTGCTCCGAATGAGTAGGTCAATATTGGTATGGCGAAGGTATTCAAGGCTTTTATAAGATGCTTTCCAGTAAGATAAGATAAGTTCTTTTGAGGGTGTGTCTCTGTCTTTCTCTGTTGTTGAATCGGTATGTGGTTTCTGTATATTCCTATAAAATATTTTCTCATTCGTAGCAAATATGGCATTATCTTTTTTGCGCTGTTGTGCCTTTAAATATCGCCTAAGCCTATGGACTTTAAGTGCCAATTTCTGTTTCAATGTATCCAAAAACTCTTCAGGCTTCCTATTGTTATTTTCGTGTCTAGTGTGTGTAAAATTGTTTTTAAATATTGCTTCAACCCTTTTAACTACTTTATGTGATCTGCAACCGTTGATGTAATGTGTAAGTCTGCCACAGTCTGCTCTTAATTTTTCAATGTCTTTTTCGAGCCTCTGTTGCCATGGCGGTTTGACAGTGTCTCTTTGTATTGTGTTTCTTGCGTGTTCAGTAATTTTAAAGTTGAGTTCTTCCGAAATAACAACTGCTGTGCAATAAATAAGGGTGTGTATGTCAATCAGTTGTGTGTTATCAGATAAAAACTGTTTCAGTATATCTTCATTAAATAAGTTAACTAAGCGGAAAAGTTTAGGGCTATATTTAAGTTTAGGTAGTTTTGGTCGAGCTGCCGGGTCCATTCCAGAGTATTGTGTTAGTGTCGTTCTAAATTTGTCATGTACTTCTTGTATATACATATCTGTTATCGGGTTTTGAGCCTCGGCGGCAACTGTCTCAATATCATTTTCTAATGTTAGGGTTAAGGTTATAGATTCGGTTTGTGTAGATGTGTGTGATGTATGAGATTGATTGTATGGTTGAGATTCAAAATTAGGTTGTAATAGAATAAGCGATTGTGGTTGATCTTGCAGGCTATTTTCGTTTGTGTTTTGTGTGATAGTATTAGTGTTTGCAGAGTTTTCTGATTCTTCCTGTAGCAATTGTTTTCGTACTTCATCTTTTAATTGATCTATTACTTCTTGAGATAGAAGTTTATTCCTTACTATGGCTCTTCTTTGGTCTGAGATTCTTTGTTCTGTAACCATAATTTCTGGATATTGTCGTGTAAAAACTGCATGCAGTTGGTGTCGGTAGGTGGTCATGTCGGTTTCTAATTTAGTAATGTATAAATAAGTTCGCATGATAAATAGGTTTACATCTTTACTCCATCTCATACGAACTCTTGCTTTTCCAGCCTTGGTGGACGCGGGTAAAAAGGTAGATACCTCCCGCGCAACATTCAAGGCCGGAGTGGGTGGAACTAAACTTAAACTAATAATGGGGGGTGACGATGGTATGGGTGACGATGGTATGGATGGTGATGATGTTCTTGAAGGTGTGTACGATAGTGTGCTTGGACTGTACGGTTCTACAGGGGTGTCTGTCCTGTTTGTAAGTCTGTCACCATCAACAATAATTTCGGCTGTAACATCTTTGTCGGTGGGAGCCCGCCTGTTCAACTCCTCACCGCTGACGGTTCGCATGCTGAGACACTCAGCGTCAGCTCCAAGTGTGCCCCGGCGATCGCCCCCGGGCAGCGGTCCTATACGTTTTCTTTTTGAACGAGTCTCCATTTTGAGTGGGTTTCCAGAGCCACGTTAGCCACGCCAGTAATTTCTCATTCGTGTGTCCGCCCCCCACGTGATTAGATGGTCAATCAGGACGTGTGGTTGTTTAGGGGGCAGATTATTATTATTATTATTATTACTAAGGCTCCGCCGTCTGTCTGTCTGTCCGTCTGTCACCAGGCTGTATCTCATGAACCGTAATAGTTAGACAGTTGAAATTTTCACAGATGATGTATTTCTGTTGCCGCTATAACAACAAATACAAAAAAATAGAATAAATATTTAAGGGGGCTCCCATACAACAAACGTGATTTTTTTGCTCGTTTTTGCTCTATATTGATAACGGCAACAGGTAGACGCTTGAAACATTCACATAATATTTAGTTATATACTTATTCACTTTAAAAAATAATAATGAAATTAAAATAAAACAAATATTTAAGGGGGGCTCCTATACTAGTTTGTTACTACTCCATTATGTTTTCTGATAGTTTTGGAAAAGGGTTAGGTAAATTACTTAGCAACAACCTGAGTCATTCTTCTCTAAACTATTGCATGCCTCAGACTTCCTACAAAAAAATAATGTATTCAATAACTAGGAATGAATACGACCCTAACACCATTATTACTGTACTAATAGGTAATAGTTTTAATGTTAAAAAAGATGATATCACTGACAGTGTGACCAAACTTTTGAAGGTAAACTGTAAGAAAATAATTTTGTGTGCTTTTCCGTACTTTGAGCACTTGTCAAACAGGCAAAACAACTACATTCACATGTTAAATAATTACATGCATTTCTTAGTTAGTCACCATAGTGACAAGTTTATATTTTTTGACACCAACATTTTTGTTGATAAGCTAAGGTCGACTAGGGATACTGTGTATCTGCCCATTAGTTTTAGACGTCAAATAGCTAGGCTATTAGCTTTTAATATTAACCCAGACATAACTAGTATGTCGAAGTCTATAATTAGCACCACATTTAGTAATAGTACTAATGTTAAGGTGGTTAGTTCTAATAATTTAAACTAGTTTGTAAGACAACAGAAGGTACCACTAACAGTATAGTTACACTTAATAACAAAAAGGTATTTTCTAGCACTAACATAGTTAACAGTAGAAAGGGAGCTAAGCAGAAATCCTTGAAGTTATTTCATCAAAATATTCAAGGTTTTTCTTCCAAACAATTGGAAATCGAATTGTTTTTAGAAAAAACAATGTTTGACATTATTTGTTTAACTGAGCATTGGCTAAAAGATTATGAAATGTTAATTAATTATGAGAATTATAGTGTGGCCAGTTGTTTTAACCGGAAATCAATGCTGCGTGGTGGTTCACTAATCTTAATTAGAAGTTGTATTAAATCAAAAACTCGTAAAGACATAGTTGAACTGTCGGTTGAACATAGCATTGAACTGTCTTGTGTTGAGCTAGATAAGCATGTTATAGTGTGCGTTTACAGACCCCAAACTATCAAAACTACTCTCTATTTGAGTCTGTTATGGAAGATGTTTTGGCAAAACTTGTAACTGGGAATAAATCAGTAATTATCTGTGGTGACTTTAACATTAATATTTTAGAAAATAATTCAAATACCAGTAGATTGTTAAATCTGTTTAAATCATTCAATTTGTCAAATGTGTTTGTAGAACCAACTCGAATAACTACGACTACTGCTACATGTATTGATAATGTTTTTTGTTGCTGCGACTATTCAGATAAAGCTATTATTAATTATCTCCCTTCTGATCACAGTGGTCAAACCGTAACTTTTGAGTCCAACATACCAATACAAAAAGTGCAGATACAATTCAGACCAATAACATCTGTTAATTTAAATAAATTTAATAGCACTTTAATTTGTAAGTTAGGTGTTATGGACCTTTCAATGAACAGTGTTGACATTTTGTATAAAGAATTCTTTTCGGTAGTCCAAACCGAGTTCAATAATTATTTTAAAAAGAACACTAAAACTATCAGCCCTAGGTTTTTATTTAGTGACTGGGCAACTAAAGGACTCAGAAAAAGTAGGGAAAGACTTTTCGAGCTGTATGGCCATAAGCCTTATATAAACACGGAAACTTTTAATAAATATGTTGCTACTTACTCCAGAACTTTTAAAAACACTTGCAAGGCAGCTAAAGCCTTATACATTAGCAACAAGGTTAAGTCAGCAGACAATAAAATTAAAACGGTTTGGAAAATTATCAATAATGAAACGAATAGGAACAAAAAGCATGATTCTGATTACGCACTGGAGACGTCATGTGGTCTCATTTGCGATAGCAAAGAAATTGCTCAAGAATTTGTAAATTTCTTTACCAGTATCCCACTGAAAACTACAGAAACTTTAAATTCCTCACCCTCGCTCGCTTTTGACTCTGTAAGGGCGAACGTTTCAGCCTGCTCTATTGAATTTAACTTTAAGCATATTAACCCAATAATAGTATTAAAAGCTTTTAGGCAAATCAAGATCAAATTGTCCGAAGATCTTTGGGGAATGTCCATTAAAGTCTGTACGTCCATAATTGAGACTATTGCGCCTTACTTAGCCTTAATATTTAATTTGTGTGTGGATCAAGGAGTCTTCCCGGATTTAATGAAATACAGTAAAGTAATACCACTTTTCAAATCCGGGGACAGTAAAGACACAAATAATTATAGACCCGTATCCGTGTTGCCGGTTTTCAGCAAGGTGTTTGAAAAGGTAATGCTTAATCAAATGCTCAATCATTTCAACTCGAATAAAATCCTTCACGATCAACAGTATGGTTTCACCAAAGGACGTTGTACGACCGACGCCGGTGTAACCTTATTAAGACACATTTTTAACGCGTGGGAAGAGGCCCAAGATGCCATAGGAATCTTTTGTGACCTTTCCAAGGCATTTGATTGCGTCGATCACGAAACCTTGCTATTGAAACTTGAGCATTACGGACTTGGAAAACTTGCGCTTAGTTTAGTAAAATCTTATTTAAACGATAGACAACAGCTAGTTCAAATAAATGGTATAAATTCACTCGGTTTAAAAGTAAAAATGGGTGTTCCTCAAGGCTCGATATTGGGTCCTTTCCTCTTTTTAGTGTATATTAATGATCTACTCCATTTATTAAATAATCAACCACAAATGGTGTTATTTGCTGACGATACTTCTTTGATTTTTAAGGTAGATAGACGTGCTACAAATTTTGATGACGTAAATAACGCCTTACTGCAGGTCCAAAATTGGTTCACTGCCAATAATTTAGTATTAAATGGAAAAAAAACGAAGTGCATACGATTTTCTTTACCAAATGTAAAAAGTAGTGATTATGAGATAGTATTGAATCAAGAGAAACTAGAATTCGTCGATAAAACTGTTTTCCTGGGGATCACGCTCGACTCTAGGCTTCAGTGGGGTCCTCATTTAACATCTCTTGCAGGACGGCTAAGTTCACCAGCATATGCTGTCAGAAAAATCCGTCAATTTACTGATGTAGATACCGCGAGGCTAGTCTATTTTAGTTACTTTCATAGTATCATGTCTTACGGTATTTTACTTTGGGGACGGTCTGCAGACATCGAGTATATTTTTATTCTGCAGAAAAGAGCCATCAGAGCCATATATAATCTCCGCAGGCGCGATTCTCTTAGGGAACTGTTTAAGGATATTAACATCATGACGGTGCCTTGTCAATATATCTATGAAAACATCATGTACGTAAGAAAAATTTTTCATCTTTTTAGTAAAAGAGGCGAAAGACATAATTATAGTACTAGAAGTAGGGATCTATTAGCTCAACCAGGTTTCAGACTGGCAAAAGTAGACTTATCTTTCATGGGGTACTGTTTAAAATGTTATAATAAAATCCCTCCCGTCATACTTCAACTGAATGAGACGAAATTCAAATCTTGTATAAAACGCACACTATGCAAGCAGGCATATTATAGGTTGGGGGATTACATCGCTGATAGAAATGCTTGGCTCAATGCTGGTCCAGCTCCACAACCACAACTAATTTATTAACATTTGAAAATACTGTTGGAGCTGATGAAGATTGGAAGACTATCTTTTCATTGTATAAACTCGAATATCCTTTGTATTATATAATTGCATATCACAGGTGTGAGTACTATGTGCAATAGAGCTACCATTTACCGGGTAATTATGTCTTTCATTGACTTAAATGTACCCTGGCGGCTGAGAGTATGTCATGCTCACTCAGATGTCTCGCTGATGGTGGCGTGTGTGTTGGATCATTTAGCTCCCTTCAAAATGGTTGAGCTGAATGGTGCTGATCCATGCGTCATGTTCGTGAACGGGCGCTGTCAGTTGGGACTGGTCATCTCTTAGCTGCCACGGCTTATTTTTAATTATTTTAGTTTTGAATTGTTATCTTTTTATCACGGACGCTTTTGACGTATTGCATCGTTCTCACATCTTTAACTTCAATATGAATGATGTAACCAATATTTTGTACCAATATTTTAATTTAAAAGAGTGTCCGTGGAGTTTCTTGCCCGTTCTTCTCCATAGGAACCTACTATTTGGAATGGGCAACTAGCTTCATATTTGTAACTGACCGACT
Source organism: Tiliacea aurago (assembly GCA_948098905.1). Lineage (NCBI taxonomy): Eukaryota > Metazoa > Arthropoda > Insecta > Lepidoptera > Noctuidae > Tiliacea > Tiliacea aurago. Next base: position 580,009 of record OX402583.1, on the reverse strand, counting down.
TCTTGACAATTCAAAAGTGCCTGTCAATGGTTTAATTGAAATAAATGCTTTGAGTTTGAGTTTGATACAACAAACGTGATTTTTATGCCATTTTTGTAGATAATGGTACGGAACCCTTCGTGCGCGAGTCCGACTCGCACTCGGCAGGTTTTTTTTTAATGAATTATTTAGCCGTATCTAATGTTTCATTGTTTTTTATTAAGCTCAAATAAACATTTAATCTGTTTTTTTATGAAATCCTAGTCAGTTATATCTCATTATAAAAATAATTGGGTTGGACTTACAGACAGTAGTAAAAGTACAATTACTCGTATTTTGAATATGACCCACCTACCTGATTAATGTAATTATTTAATTACCTATAGGTAGATAATTCAGTTCTAGCAGAACTAAGTACGAACTTCTTACCTACACACAGTTAATGGCTGTCATATTGGTCAAACAAAGTCTAACTCATGATTATTACCTACCTAAGTTTGGGTAAAGACCAGGACCAAAACGGTGGCAGTTAAAATGTTTTAGTAAGTGCAATATCATGTCGAATTATCGCCACCGGACGTCACTAACAAAAGTAATGTGCGGTTTATGCTGTATTAAGATCATTTTACTATTACTGCTACATCTTGGAAGCACATAAACCGCCTGAAATACCTACACCGGTCATTACGCGAAATGTCACCAAACAAAGAAATATTCTTTAGGTACTTAATGCTGTTGACCAATGAAAACTTGCGCTAATCAAAATTTAATCATGTACTTACAGCTTCATGACCTTTCACATGACATTGACCATTGATTTCATTTAGTATATTTTGTTTCTTTCAAAATTAAACATTCTAAAATCTTTAAGAATGTCACAGATAGCATTTTAACATTATGTTATTGTTTACCATAATAAATTATATACAGGGTCAAATTGTATTAGCTAGCGAAACTCCGTGGACGTGTTGAATATCGATATCTAAATACGATAAAACGAAAAAAATAAAAAATAAACTTTGTATTTTTTTGGGGTCAACGACTAGTTACTTGAAATATGTGTTTAAAATTAGTTTTTTTTCTGTGTAAACTTCACAGATGTGATGGGTATCGATAACTAAACATGATAAAACAAAAACTTAACTACTTCAAGTAACTTCACTGCCAGTGGGCATTGACACCAGAAAAAAAACATCGTATCTTTATTTGTTTTCGTTTTATCGTATTTAGATATCGATGCCGTCGAGAAACATGGCGAAGCACTTGCTGTATCGCTTGATATCTCAAAGGCCTTCGACAGGGTCTGGCATGCCGGTCTACTCAGCAAGCTTCCTGCTTATGGCATCCCAGCTGATTTTTGTAGCTGGATATCAAACTTCCTTAGTGAACGGTCGATCAGAGTAGTTTACTAACTTAACTTTACTATTAGAAAATTTATATTTGGCCTGAAGAGATTCCAACACAGTCTGCACAGTTTATTTGTACGATTGATCAGATATATGTACAACTATTGGAATGTATCTGGATATGATACGTAGGTACCCAAATCAAACAAAACGATAGCTTGCAAGTAATAAAACATCGCTCGGCTGGTTACATCGCTCCGCCTCCCTATGGTAATAAAAAAAGATACATTATAATGGTATGGGATATTGTCCACCGTTGTTATAGTCAGAGCGGCCGCCACGCGTGTCGTAGTTAAATCGTTTTATTGTTTTTTCACGGCGACGTATCGCAGCATTAGTACTGCGTTATAATATTTTGCTTAGTACACAATAACCCACGGACATAAACGATGTTATGTCGGACCGCGTCCACGGAAATTAGGCTTCGTAAAACGTTTATAATATCTTTTTCCACGTAGATGATGGCACGCGGGGAAGAGGCTATAAAATTGTTTGTCTGTTCGAGTTCCAATGCTGTCAGGAAGACTTGACGGTGATAGGTATTTTATTTAAAACCTGTTTCCTGATGAATCTTCCTTATCAATTGGAAGCGGAATGCTTCAGTGGAGATTCATTAGAAATCGTTTGGCCAAAATTGGATCACCATTTTCGGATGGTCGCACGCTTATGGCAAAAAATTACTACGAATTACATTCTCTGCATGTTTGATCAGCAGTTGACTTAACAATTTTGATCGTAATTATGTGTTATAACTACTTGCGCCCTAATTGCGTAACACACTTTCAATATATCCGAGAGTTTTGAAGGATATTGCTAGTCCGTTGCTCCATAGGTTTGAAAAGTTCGTCTGCTCAACAACGTAAATAACGCAATGACCGTGGGTGAACTGTCAAATGAAACCCACTGCGATCAATTGTCAACTGGAATGAGCTTTGGTATTGAATTCATTCAAATGTAGATAACTACATGTACATTACTCTACTCTACTACTTTGGTATTGAATTCATTCAAATGTAGATAACTACATTACTCTACTACTTTGGTATTGAAATCATTCAAATGTAGATAACTACATTGCTCTACTCTACTACTTTGGTATTGAATTCATTAAAATGTCGATAACTACATTACTGTACTACTTTTCGGCGTCATATCCAATATCGGGCTTCGCGATGCTTGTTTTCGTAAATGGTTTATCCAATACTACATTCAGATAATGATGAATGACTGATGGAGATGACTGATGTATGTATTGACATGCGCCCGAAGTGATCTTCAGTAAAAGGGTTGTGGAGTCTCTTCGACGCATTAGCCGTAAATGATGGATGAGTCTCTTTGTCTCCTCGTGACTTGATATCGCCATTAGATACCATATCTATGTTTTATTTACTAATCTTTGCTTTGTTTACTGCGTATTCTTTATGTAATCGGTAGGTATAGATTTCTCTTCTCATTTCTTGCCAGAAATGGATTTCTCAGCATTGAAAGCTTTCATAAGAGAGTGTAGGCCTCCAATAGCTTATTCTGTAACTGCATGTAATAGTGAAAGTTGAAACCATAAGAGAACGCATGAAAATATTTGTGGGTATGTAAAGGATACCTACTTAGATTAAATATAGGTAAATTAACTATCCTTAGTAGGCACTAAATTCGCATAAAATCGACAACAACATATTTAGGCTATAGAAGAATAGGTATGATTTATATACCATGTAGGCTGAGATATTTTACTTACAAGTTAATGTTGTAACTCTCTAATACAAATAGCTACAATTTTATCCACTTATCACAGTTTGACGTGAAGCCACCGACCATCTGACTCGACATGACTGTGCACCCAGCCAATCAATTTATTCCATTAACATAAATAGTTTCTTTGTGAAATTTCCCGAGGCCTGAAACGACTCCATGATTAATATTTGAACCGTGACTGGCCGGGCTTAACCGAGTAGAATAAATCGCTTATCTCATACATACATTAAGCTATGTATCTATGTTACAGTTGGACACTGCCATACATACATGACAATATTCTAGCATTGATTTATGATGGAAAATATTGCTATCAGTTGTCAGCTCGTTTCGATTTGTTTTGGCAGTCGGATATTTTATTCATGAATAATATGCGCAATTTTCAATATTGTAGGTATGACATTATTTACCGTGGCTTTGCCGAATATCGTTTTTTACTTGCACAATTTCATATTGTATGTGTAATAGCAACAACATCACTGAAATCTTTAAAATACATAATTACAAAACACTTAATCAATTAAAGGTGTTTGTTTTACCACAAGTAGGTAAATATAAAGGTTTTTTGGGCGATAATTTTTGATGTGGTCCTGCTAGGGGTTGAGACAGCACGCAATCCATTAAAGCTGAAAAAACACTTGAGATTCAGCGACTCATACAATAAACATCGCTGGGTAAGTCAAGCGACGTTTTTGTCGCTGCGACACAACCGGGCTTTTTTGCTAACGCTTCTTCTGTACAGTTTTTGTGCACCGGGAGCCGATTGCGATACCGCGTTTCTTTTGATATTGACGTAATTGTATGATTTTTGCACTGTTACCGTTCTTTGTATACTTACACATTATTTTAAATGTGCGTACAAAAAAAAACAACCGACTTCCAAAAAAAAACTACAAGGTGAAAAATAACTTTAATTTCGAAAGTCGGTGTCTTTGGATCTGTATTTTAGTTTTTTGCCACCGAGTTTCGAAATTGAAGTTACTTTCACTTTGTAGTTTTTTTGGAAGTCGGTGGTTTTTTTGTTGTAAAAGTTTTTATTTTTGACTTTTATTAGTGGGTCAGTTTTTAATTTATCTAAGTTACAATAGTCAATTGCTCATCACCTTTTACAAAATATTGCTTTTCCCGATGCTGGGACGTTAATTGATGAGGAGCTCGCCTGGTAAGGACCAGGAGAACTGCCACTCACAATATGCATTGTGACGAGCATAAATTGTATAACCATATTGATTTACCTAATCAAATCGCAACCCGTTAAATACTTATGTTGTTCCGGTGGCCATCTGTGGTCTTCATCATCAGTTCCACCAAATGGTGCTTTCCGAAAGCAAATGCACGTGTCATTATAAAAAATACCCAAATCGCTATAGGTGTGCCTATAAAATATGAGAGTTTCCCTCGATTTCCATGGGATCCCATCATCAGATTCTGATTTGATGGCAATGGGACTACGTAAACATACCTTTTCAAACAAAAATAAAAAATGTATAGAATAAACAAAAAAAAATTGTTCAATGCAAAATTGTGTATATTAGGCATGTTCCTAGTTTGTCTTTCAAGACTTTTGCAAGCACTCCATGGGTCAAATCCCATTTCTTCCAAGTGTAGTAAAACCTGCTGTGCAGGTGCACTATAGGTAGTTGACCAAAAGTACGGACATTGCCTAAAATTGCCTTCTCGTTTATGATAAATAAGTAAGTAATATTAGAAGTACATCATTCCAAAACTGGCTGTACCTGGTACTTCGATCTTATTTTGATCAAATTCACACTTATTTTGCGTTTGCGTATTTATTGTCTACAACATCTTTCAAGGCTTTCGAGATTGAAATCAACAGTATTATATGTTATTCTAGTGTCCAGCTCCTGCGGTAAGGGTCTTATTATTATTCAGCGCATAAACCGGGGAATATTTTAGCGGCCAGCCGACGACGCCGAGGGATTTTGAACGGCGGCCGAAAAAATTGATGCGACTTATCTCACACGCGTGTCTCCGCTTGCCGCCATGATAACACGCGTGTCTCCGCTTGCCGCCATGATAAACGTATCACATGTTTTATGTATGTTTAGATTTAAGTTTTCCACTATTGACTATGCGTAGATACGAGAGGGGAGCATCAAGAACTGGGGTTATTTTTTGGAGAAGTTACTGTAGATAAAGATATGAATCTTTCTATATGATTCTTTATTATTTTACCCCTCTTTATTAAAGATCATAGTTATTGTAGGCAGTAGATGACGATGGGTGGTCCTTTTACGATTTATCTACTTTCCAACTGTCAAGCAGCAGGCTAATTGCGTAACACACTATCAGTAGGAATCGGTTTCAATTTGACAGTTCAACAAAATTCATTGTTGTTATATAAGTTGATGAGCAGACAGAATTTTCTAACTTAAGAAGCAATGGATTAGCAATATACTTCAAAATCATTCCGATTCCGATTCAAACTGTGTTACGCAATTAGGGTACAGCACCGTGCTCTAAAATGTGTGGGATGTGTGTGTGATCGTAATTTATCAACAAATACCTAGTTATTAAGTTATTAAGAGTCTAAGTATTCATTTTAGTTTCATATTAGGTGTATCTTTGTCCAATCATTCTTTGTTCTCTGTATTAATTGAGTATCTTGCACAATGGAGCATGCGAGAGAGGAATCTCCAAGACATCATAAAAGTGTTGAAGGATCGACCCGGATTTGCGCAAACTTGGTTACGTCAAAGTTGTTGAATGTGACTGGGGGGTCCCAGTCACATTTGACCACGTGGAAGTCACCAGGCTGCTACGGGACAACAACCCTAAGATCAAGCCTGGTCGAGAAGCAGTTGAACTGAAAAGCATCGCAATAAATCAGTGATCTAGTCCGCAGTCTTCAGCAATTATTTCCCATTGCTTGCGAAGATTTTCGTTTTTAGTGAATTAATGAACGCCTGCGTTCCTGCATATTGTACCTAATGTCACAACAGTCATACACTGACTGTGATGCATTATTACAGATTATTCTTGACGAACGGCTATCACTAAAATAACAGTCACCAGTTCTCATGGACAGTCACCTAACGTTTATATAGACTGGCCGCTACAATGAAGACGAAAATCACCAAAATAATTTCGAACGAATGCGCGTTAAAATTTAATTTGCTTTGAGAACTTAAATAGTAAAGTAGTTGCTTGTGATTTCAGACATTCTGAGAAAACAATGAGGACCACGAATAATTTAGAACGTGTAGACATGTGTGGGTATATTGATATGACTTGTATTGACTTGAATAATTTGTTCCTTTCGTTCATTTAATTACATATTGACGTAAAAAATAAAGTATTTAATTCGAGTTTTACTTTTTTTACTTTTACTCAAATTTACTTAAGTATCTCATTTTTTAAATAATTTATCTATAATTGTATAATATGTTACTGTTTAACTGACTAACATCCATTAAATATTGTAAATGCCATCTGCAATGTGGAATGTGTCTTTGCGCAATGTGGAATGTGTCTTTGCACAATTTTTTTTATGTATCATCTTTTGTACCCACGACATTTAATGCAAATAAACCATTTTGATTTTGATGTGAAAAGTTTTTTGCGATTTCTGATTTTTGTAGCGGCCAGTCTATTGTAGTCATCATAAAAAAACCGGTCAAGAGCGAGTCGGTTTCGCGCACCGAGGGTTCCGTACGTATATATGATGTTGATGATTTCTGAAAAACTGTGCTATTTAGAGACATCGTTTGATTTTTCCTGTAATCTGTACATAAACTTCTATCACATAGAATAATTTCAGATTTTTACCTATGCAAACTTCGGAAATAAGGAACGGGAACGGTATTTTTTTTTTAATTTTTCACCAAATTCGAAAAAGATGCTGCCTAAAAAAAAAAAAAAGTTTGGGAATGTGCAAACAGCGTTCGTTCATATGCCCACATGCCATAGTAGGCTCACTTAAAAATTTTAAGACCCCCTTTCATTCCCTTGCAAAAAAGATATATATTTTTTTTATTTTTTCTGTTTGCAAAATAGTTGGGCAAACGTCTTCTAAAACTATTCTAAATTTCAAGTTAATAGCATTAGGAGTTCTTGAGATATCCAGGTGTGACAGACAGACAGACTTAGTCTTACAATTTTGTTTTTTTTTTTTTGGGTGGGAAATTATCAAATAACTTCTCCCGCTCTGGGCTGAGCGGGAGGGCGTGTCAGACTTTTACTGACTAAAACCCACCCGTGTTCCTTCCGTTGCCTGTGTGCCGGGGCTACGATATCCCTTTCGGACAAACTTGCAACCCTGGCAGGCATTGGCCCTAACGGACCCCGTCAGTTGGTGCTGACATCTCTTTGAGGCGCGCGTGAAACACAACGCGCCGTCGACCCGGGCCTGGTCCTTATCGGACGGCGAGCTACCCATCGCTCACCGTCCGCAGGCCCGCGCCTACGGTGGCCGGAAATCAGCGTGCGACTCCCGACGCCCGGGGCGTCTCCTGCGGCGGCTAAGGGCGTGAGGGCGCGAGCCCTGCCTCACCCTCACGCGTTCCGCCTCCTCCTTTGCGAGCATTACTGTTTCGCAGAAGGAGGTGACGGTCATGCACTCTCGCTCCGAACCATGGCCTGAACCAGGGCCGGACGCGAGAGATCGCCGCCGCCGATCGCCTCCATGAGGACACGGCGGTGCTCCGCCCAAACCGGGCAGACCTCCACCGTATGCTCCACCGTGTCCTCCGGGCGATCCACACAGTGGTGACACCCGGGCGTTTCCTCCCGCTTTATCCTGAACAGGAACCTCCCGAAACAACCGTGTCCGGTGAGAACCTGTGTCAGGCGGAAGGTGAGGACGCCGTGGCGCCTCTCTAGCCACTCCTCAAAGAGGGGACTTATGGCCACAATTGTGGCGTGCCCAGCGCTGGGTTGCGACAATCGCACTCTCCATACCGCCATGAGATCCCGTCGGAGCTCCGTCCGCTGTGCCCCGATTTCTCGCGGCAGCGGAGTTTCACCCCGGCGTTTCGCCTCCTCGCGCCACTCCCAGATGTGCGCGAGGACTTTTGCCTCCAGATCCCACGGCGGCAGTCCGGCAAGGAGGCTCGCCGCCTCACGGGAGACCGTGCGGTAGCCCCGCACCAGCCTGATGGCCATGAACCTTTGGGACGCGTTCAACCGCTGGGCTGGTCGCAGCCTCAGAGAACACGCCCACACCGGTGCCCCGTAAAGGGCCATGGACCGCACGATCCCCGCGTAGCGCACGATCCCCGCGTAGACTAGTCTTACCATAAAGGTTCCTTTTTACCATTTTGGTGCGGAACCCTAAAAACCGGCCAAGTGCGTGTCTGACCACGCACAATGAACGGTTCCTCCACGCGTTCTTGAGAAAAAGGGTCTTGACAGACAGACAGATGGACTGACGGACAACGAAGTGATCCTATATGGATTCCGTTATTTCCTTTTGTTGTACCTACGGAACCCTAAAATGTAAGCTGGAGTCTCATTTCCAACAAAATGTATGGGAAAGTTTTTTTGCAATTTCTGTCTGTTCTAGTACTCAAACCGCAGTTGCTCTAATAGTTTTTTTGATCCTCTTATGAAATAGGATAATATGGGCATCAATTTTTTTTAAATTGCCCATTTCTTTGCTGATTGTACTTAACTGTTTTTCAAAATCTGTGTATGCAAATCAAAATGTCTCAAAAAGTTAGGGACAGTCTCCTAAGACTGATTTCGTGTAGCTACAGCGGTTAAGGTACCCTTACTGCCCCATCTTAGGCGCGAATTACACAGAAACGGCGTATGGTGCAGGCGCGGCGCAGGCATCTTGCCGCTTCAAAACGTTTCAATACAAAATGTAGGTAGGTGACACGATGTGAATTATACTCAAGCGGCGGCGTGGCGCAGGCACGTCGTTTCGTCGCCTGTTCCGCGTCGCTAGCAGCCGCGACTGGAGAGGCGCGCAAGCACGACTTTTGTTTATACAGTAGGTGCAGAAAAATGCGTGACGATAGAGAGTTTAATGTAGAGTTCTGCGAGACAATTGAACAATATCCAGCTCTTTACGACTATACCAATTTGTATGCTTCGTCCGAAGACCGTGTTTTACTTTCCACAATAGTATGTGGAAACATTCTAGTGACATTTTATACACTGTAGGAAAACGATCAGGATATTCGCATAATGTTTCCATTATTTTAAAATATCTATGCTCTTGTGGCATTTTCCACACAGGTTGCACCCAATATCTTCGGGGTCTCTGCACATTAATGAGTTGCAGCAAAGCAAGCGCATCTTCGACGTCTGAAGAGGAAGACATGCTATCACGATAAAGTCAGCCTGTATAATGACTAGTTGCGGCGTCTCTTCGCCTCTTTGATATAATTTAAATCGCGTCCGCGCCTTAGCTGTTCCACGCCTGCGCCGCGTCCTCACCGTACGCCGTTTCTGTGTAATTCGCGCCTTAAAAATCCACCCTGGTTAAATCCGAGACTATCTGCAATGATCTAACCGTTTGGCTCGTATTTTTACAATTTCCTGAAAACTATAAAATCAAAATCAAAATCAAAAGTCATTTATTCAAACTAGGCTGAGAATCAGCACTTTTCGAACGTCAAAATTACATGATACAGTCCCCCAAAAACGCCCACCCTTCACCACTTCCTAGTGCTGTAGCTGGGAAGAAGAAGTGGCGCAACAAACTCCCCAGCAGCACAGCTGTCTGTTCATTTAAAAACATGAATCTATACAATAAAATGTAAAATGCAACACAAAACATTAAATTAAATTATTTGCCTTATGCTAGCACACACCACTATACAAAAAATATAATTTATATAATAATCGTCTAAAATTATACTCAAGCACAAATAACGTAAACAAAACGTATCTAAATAAAATCCTCCAGGCATAATGGGCGTGCCCGCTTAATTAAAGCTTCTATAACTCGAAGTCACAAATGATAAACTAGCACCATCGAAGTAAAATAAAAAAACAGTTAATTAATTAATAAAAATAACAAAACCATGGTCAGCAAGACGACCAGTCACCACAAGCAGCACCCGTTCCCGAGCATTACGCAAAGTTCATATACATGGGAAATACCGTGAATTATCACACTATTTGCCACGCTTTGTTCTATATCCCCTTAAAGGTCGAATTTCCAATAACCCTTTCTTATCGGATGACTATAATAAATATCTGTGTGCCAAATTTCAGCCCAATCCGTTCCATGGTTTGAGCTGTGTGTTGATACACCAGTCAGTCACGGTTTCCTTTTTTTTAACCGACTTCCAAAAAGGAGGAGTGTCTCAATTCGGCTGTATGTTTTTTTAATTTTTTTTTGTATGTTTGTTACGCGATTACTCCGTCAATTATGAACCGATTTAGAAAATTATTTTTTTGTTTGAAAGGGTATACTCCCGAGGTGGTCCCATTGGCACCAAATCAGAATCTGATGAGGGAATCCCATGGAAATCGAGGGAAACCCTCAAATTTAAAAAAAAAAATTATGGTTGTCACTATGCATAATGGTGAGTGGCAGTTCTCCTGTTTCTTACCAGGAGAACTCCTCAACAATCAACGTCCCAGCATCGGGAAAAGCAATATTGTATGAAAGGTGATGAGCAGTTAACATTAGGCTATTTGGTGGCAATGGGACCACCTCGGGAGTATACCCTTTCAAACAAAAAAAGAATTTTCAAAATCGGTTCATAATTGACGGAGTAATCGCGTAACACAAAAAAAAAAAAAAAAACAGCCGAATTGAGAACCTCCTCCTTTTTGGAAGTCGGTTAAAAATAGTAACCGACTACCAAAAATAACACTACAAAGTGAAAAATAACTTTAATTTCGGAAGTCGGTGGCAAAAAACTCAAATACAGATCCAAAGACACCGACTTCCGAAATTAAAGTTATTTTTCACTTTGTAGTGTTATTTTTGATAGTCGGTTACTATTTTTTTGTAAAAAGTTTTTTTTATATGTAGTACCTATTAGATAAATTAGTTTATTATTTTGCCTGAAAATAAAGCAAGTTTATATATATACTCGTATTTAGAATTATTTAAGGATCTAATTATAATATATTCTTTTTGTCGGTCGTCATGGTCGACGATTTAATTATTTCGTCGCGATATTGCTATCTAAGTAACTTTTGGTTCTCATAGAGTCACAACACGAAAAATATAACGTTATATACATAAATATATCAGACAATGTTTAGTACCTACGTACTTTTAAGCTATTCAAACTTGAGATTTTGTTTGATTCGAGGGTCTGTTCATAGTCGTGTGTTGTCTCGTCACCCTCCGAGTCGGTCCGAGTCCTCTTGACCTCACATCTCGGTGCGGAGTGTGGACTCGGGGGTAACTTAGCATTCACGGCATTGTTCTGTTATTGCACGTCCGATCAGCTTCTGTCGCAAGGGGGAACTTTGCCTATTGATGACGTACGGGATACAAACTATTTATTAAATGCGGTTCTTTTATAAATATTTTCTATTTTGCTTGTTGTGACTGCCGAATTCAGGAATGGATGTTTGTATTTGTTGAAAATTGTGTCTTAATAACGGCAGGTGTAGTGTTCGTTCATAGGTATTCGGTATTTAGCTTTTGGGTAGGCTAGGTTGAAATATGCAAAATATGTTTGTATGAATATATATTGTTTTTTGTACACCCGAACGTCAGACAAAATTAAAAGAACTTTTCCGACCTGATGTTATACTTAACCTTAAACCTTTGTCTCCTCAAATTCGTTCATGATCTGTTCTTTAATCTATTTCTGCCATCACCTGCCGCACCTTCTCCCAACCATGTCGGGGGTGGCTTCCAGTCTGACCGGATCCAGCTGAACACCAGTATTTTACATGGAGCGACTGCCTATCTGACCTCCACAACCCAGTTACTGGGTAACACGATACCCCTTGGTAATACTGGTTGTCTTAGGTCTTTAATCTTTTTCTGTACTGTATTATATTTATAACTTGTCACTATTTCGCACTACACAACTTTTTCATCTTGTTCTCTACAAACTTCAAACTCCATCTGCCATAAGAATTGATGGACTTGCCCAGCTCAGAATTGTATGACTCGGCGACATGGACGTATAATCACGGCACTTATTACTTACCTTGACCATATTTGTATGAAGTGTTTCAAGTGAAATATCAGCAGTTTTTATGAGGCAATTATTAGCATATTGTGTGTCGGCAGGGGTCCGCGGGCAAACTCGGCGGTGGTCCGCTGGGGACCCCGCTGGGCTCATAGATAAACATGTCTGGGCTTCCGAATACTTGCGCTGTGCACCGATATTGATTTTGTTTTTGTTACAACAATGTATGTGCGAGATACAGCTAATTTGTTCGTCGTTTCTTTCGTTCTTAAATCAAAACGTGTTTTGTTTTTGTGCCGTTTAACTGTACCATAATTTGTGTGTTGTCTTTTTTATAGTCAATGTAGGTAGGTATCATGTATGAGGATAAGATAGCTTCAGGTCGTTTGTCCCATGCAGTCTCTTAGTAAAGTCTGATGACTAAGATCACTTCCACTTCCTCGCTCGCCTCCAATGCGAACAGACGTGTGTGTCACCAATAGTTAAAGTTTTAATAAAATATTCAAAGTTATAATTTGCAAAAATAAACCCTGCTACGAGTGAATACAGTTCAAACCTGTTTTGAGGACATTAATTTGTCAGCGATCACGATCCCAGCGCCTGATGTTATTAGAACGCTATTCCGCACAGTACACGCTAAATTAGAATGTTGCGCTCGCCCCCAACGGACCCAGATGCTAAATATTCATCACAATCAGGACTAGCTACTTGTAATATAGAGGCCCATGAATTCGTTACTTCGAGGAAAAGAAAAAAATGTATAAAGCTGAAAATGTTTCCGAGTTAGGAATAAAATCAAGACCTCAAACTTCAAACTCTAAATTAAGGATCTCAAAAAACAAAATACTTAATACAATCATAAATTCTAACTCACTACTACAAAAAACTATGGAGCAAACAAATACTTTATATTTGGCGTTGGAGGAAAAATATGAAAATGTCATGATGCAAAATAAAGCCGCAAATGCTAGGATTTTTATACTGGAAGACTAAGTAGAAGAATTACAAAGAAAGCAACGTGAGACCAGATAAAAAACTATAATAAAAATCACAAAGACGACAAATTGAATACGAAGACACTTGGTTTTGAAGGGGAGAAACAACCGGTCTGCATTTCTGAGTCTCTGACACCAAAAACCAGAAAATTACATTATTTGTGACGAGAACAACAGAAAAAATAGGCTTAAAATTTTGCTGGATTTCATTTGGCAAAATGTTTGTTAAGAAATTGGAGGGGCAACCAGCAATCCTGATAAATCTACAGAGCAAATAGACGGTATAATCGACGAACACACAAAAGAGGTATCTTATAAAAGTTTTTATAGTATTTTTTCATAATTCTTTTTATAGGTATACCGTTAGTACTTTAGTTAGTCTTAAGTCCGTGTTACCTTTATTTTTCGTAAAAATATATGTAATACTAGTTGCAGTGATAACTTATATATTTACAGCTACTCATAACACTTAACATACTTCACTTACACCAGAAAACATTTATACGAAGCCACACACACAACTACACAACAATAAAAAAATACACTACTATCAATGGTTTTTGCTCTCGAATCTTGAATATCTTCACTGTCGCATCACCGTAAACCGGCGTGACACGCGACGCGACACAAAGGCCCCGCGTGTCGCGCGACGAGCGGTGCCTTTGTGTCGCGCCGGTATGTAGAAGCCTTTATACTTGCTCTACTATGGCTAATTTAGAAAATCTCACAGTAGACATTGATAATACTGTCAATTTTCTAAATGCGCACAGTGTAGAAGTGTAGATAATCCTGAACTCTGTAAACATTTTTCCATAGAAAACCAAATTCATACAAAATATTTACGCATAATATAAAAAGCCTACATTACAACTTCGAGGGACTGCAAGTTTTGCTAAGTAGGCTAGATATTGAGTACGATTTTATGGTAATAACAGAATGTTGGTTATCCCCAAATTGAAAAGTATCATGTACAGACGCCAGCACATCAAGCTACTACAATCCGTCAAATTTCTTTAAAAGATTTTCAACTTTATCTTTACAGCATAAGGCTCAAGGTTGATTGGGACATTTTGACAGTTTCGGGTAGCATGACCTGCTGGCGTCTGTACATTCTACAACACATCACCTCAATAAAAATGATGGCATAGTTATATATAAGGTGTATCTATTCATACACGAAATCTCTTAAGGGGTTACTCTACTCATCATTATGAACAACTTTTACTATGGGACCAAAGTTGAAATCGCGAAAAAACAGATGTTCCATACATTTTGACTAGATAAGCGAACACAATGTAGGGAGTAGCTGATTTTTTTAATTATCCTACTTCACTAATACTAGGCGGGATACCTCTCAGGCTTTTTCACCAGTTTAAGTGCTTGGGACACTGGGTCGCAGACAACTTGGATGATTACCTTCTGGTCTTTTTGTGTGCGTTGCAACATGTTGGCTCGTAGATTAGTTGGCCGTAAGCAAGTTAAGCTGACGCTTTTTAAAGCGTATTGTCAGTCCTTCTGCACGAGTAGTCTATGGGTCAACTACACGCAGCGAGTGTACGGGTCTCTGCGTGTACAATACCACAACGCGTTTAGGGTGTTCTTTGGGCTGCCTCGTTTTTGCAGCGCGTCGACTATGTTTGCTGAAGCGCACACTGATTGCTTTTATGCTATCATCCGTAAGCAAAGCGCTTCGCTGCTCAGCCGCGTGCGTGGCACTGCAAACGGCGTCCTGGACACGTTGGCAAACAGGTGGGATTCTCCACTGTTCAAGCAGTGGATGAGTGCTCATGCGATGGGCGCTCAGCTCGGCGCATGCTTAAATTAAATATCATGAATAAAGTGTTCTAACACTAGGCTAAGTTTATTGTTACTAACACCTATGGATATCTTTTAGAATCCGAAATAAATATATTTGATTTGATAGTAAAAAAAAACAAAAAAGAAATTACATTCTACCACATTAAAAACTTCTTCATTTTGGTATAGTACTAAAACCTTTTTGGTTCCATTTTCTAGTTTTTCAAAATTAGAAAAAATAAGAAAATTTTGATACTTGTGGAGAATGTTTGTTATTGCATTCGAGGCGGAATTAACACCCGAGCCGTAGGCGAGGTTGTTTTTGAGCCGAGAACTTTGTCCACGTGTATCAAACGACGTTTTTCAATACACTTTTGAAGAAATAAAATAAAATAACGTAAAACATTTTTGTCACGAATTATGAGGAAACTATGATTTAATTTTCTTTTTTCCGCGCTTTGCTTTCGCCAGGCTAAATGAGAGGCAACGGTATAAAGCCGTTAAACAACCTAATATAAAAAATAGAACATTCAAATATTTTTGAGTTTAGAACACAAATAAATGTTAATTTATTCATAAACGTTTTTTTATTTATTGTAATAATCATGGTATTCTATTCATAACATTAACAATGATATTATATTAAACAGATATGTTGTGAGCGCGCAATCGTGAAGACTCGAAAACGTCCTAATTGGGACGTATTTGTTGTTAGTCTGTGATGCCAACATTCGGTGATTGGTGGCCTGAATAATGTTTATTTACATTCACGCGCAATTGTTTTGCTTGTTGTTTTTATCAAGCCATCAATTTTTTTCTATCATTTTTACTTGTAGTGAAATGTAAAATGAATGAAAAGTTATGTGTTATGCATGCTTTTTACCCGACTGCTTCAGAAGGAGGGTTATGTTTTTCGAGCGTATGTATGTCTATTTCTTTGGCAAGCTCTATAGGCTAAACGGCTTGATGGATTTTAACGTATGAGGTATCCTTTGATTCATTTTAATTGCGGGAGTGACATAAGCTATAAAACTTTATTATGGCATTTGCGAATCAAAAAAGAGAGTGAGAACAAAAAAAAATATTTTACGATTTTATTAATATGGGTATCAAATAAAAGCTAATAAATAGCCAATTTCAAATATATATATTTTATAACACTTTTAAGCTACTATTTTGTCACAAACTACAAAAAAGTACATTTTCTTTAATAAGTAAAAAAATCAAAGCGAAGTTGAAATTGTACATATTTTTGAAAAAAGTAATTAGTTTGAGGTCTGAGATCGTTCTAATGCCTAAAATATAGTTTTTAGATTTTTTGTCTGTTTGTCTGAATGTATGTTCCAGCATCACGCAAATTCTATTCGGATACATTCTATTCAAATTTTGTATATATATTCCCTATAAGTCTGGTTAACCGATAGATCATCTATTATCACGCTATTTACTATGGGGGATGAGCAATATTGCATTGTCTGTATTCCTCTATGGTTTACAGCAAATTGTAAAAAGACGAGCCAAACGGTTAGAACATTGCAGATTGTTACAGATTTAACCTTTTAACTGATACTACATATCTTTATGGGGCTAAGCAGTCAATCATAATGGCATATGCAGGGTGGATTTTTAAGATGGAAAGTAATGATATCTTAACCATTGTAGCTACACAAAACCGGTCTTAGGAGACTGTCCTTAAAATGTTGAGACATTAATTTTGATCTGCATTCACAGATTAAAAAATAAATTACAGTCAGCAAGAAAACGAGCAATTTTCACTTTTTTTATACCTGTATATCCTGTTTCATATGAGAGAGTAGACCAACTGAGTTTTGTTGCATCGGATTTGGTACACTTGCGCGAATGACATTTCTGCTAAAGACACTTGCGCGAATGACATAGAAATGTCATTCGCGCAAGTGTCTTTAGCAGAAGCTAAAGACACTTGCGAGAAAGACATTTCTGCTCAAGACACTTGCGCGAATGACATTTCTGCTAAAGACACTTGCGAGAAAGACATTTCTGCTCAAGACACTTGCGCGAACCCACTTGCGCGAAAAGATGTCGTAATTTTGTGATGATTTTTCGTCATGAGTGTCGTTTTTATCGTTTCGAGGTTTCTGATAACAAAACTGGGGTCAAAATCAAAATTCAACATGGCGCCACCGAAAATTTGCAAATTTTTCGTCATGGGTCTAGTTTTCATGGTTTTTGAGGGCACTGGCAACAATAATGGAGTCAAAATCAAAATTTAAAATGGCGTTGCCGAAAATTAGTGACTATTTTGTCATAGGTGTCGTTTTCATGGTTTTCGAGGACGCTGACGACGATAATGGAGTCAAAATCTAAACGCAAGATGTTGCCGAAGAAAAAACGGAACCCTTCAAGGATCACTTCGTTGTCCGTCCGTCTGTCTGTCTGTCAAGACCCTTTTGGCATTGGCAAGCAATGGGGAATTGCCACTGAAGACTGCGGAGTCGACCTCAGGACTAAAACTGGTTCTCACACGGACAACTGTACGTCATTTGCTCCCGCGTCACCATTCTTGAGTGTCTGTGTATTTTGGCTGCTGAGATCAAAACTGCAAAGGCAGTATACAGGGCATTTTTATAAAAAATAACATAACATCACGCCTGTATAAGGGTTAGGCAGAAGTGTACCGTATAGTACATCCACATTTCGCCAGTTATGCTTAGGTCTCACGTAATAGGGGGCGAGCCTATATGCGAGCGGTTAGTGGCTAACCGGGCACAAACTCAGACTTCGGACTGTTTCTGAGAAATTTCAGATGAAAAACCCAATAACACTTTGCCTGACCCGGGAATCGAACCCAGGATGGCCTCGTTGGACTAGTGGCCGTTTTCTATAAAAATGTGACTATTCTACTACTTCCACGCTACTTCCACGCCAAGGCGCGGGCAGAAGCTAGGTTTTCTAAAACCTATCCTATCATATCTTGCTAAGTCGTACGAGTATAGCTTTTTAATTTACCAATACTTAACTAAACAATATGTTCATTAATAACACTAAAAAGCTTTAAATAAAACAAATAATTTAAAAAAAAATAACCCGACTGCAAAAAAATGAACTGAAAAGATGGAAACAAGATGAAAAGAAAACCAGTATCCTTTAAGTATAAAAAATGCAGTCGGTGGCATCTAGGATGTTACGAACGCCTTAAAATTTGCCTCCGACTGCATTTATTTATTTTTGATACTTAAATGATACTGGTTTTCTTTTCATATTGTTTCCATCTTTTCAGTTAATTTTTTTGCAATCGGGTTATTTTTTTTGAATAGTTTGTTTTTAAATTCATGATTACTTTATTTTTTTTCTCAGGGATGCTGTAAATGCACCATGGTACATTAGAATGACGACCTCCACCGAGACCTTAAAATGGAACTCGTCACCGCCATCACCCAAAAATTAGCTGAAGCCCACGAACACAGACTTCACCGACATGTGAATGTTGAGGCAATTCCGCTGCTAGACAACACGGACATAGTGCGTAGGCTAAAGAGAACTAAACCTTTTGAGTTAGTGTAGTGGATAAATAGTGAAAGAATAATAGTAACAATGCTGTGCTATATATATAACACATGAACAAAGTGTTTTTATTAATTATCAGACTCTAAGAAAGTGCTACACAATTGTGTAAAAGTGCAAATTGACACTATTCTTAGTTATAACGTAATCGTAAAATAATAAGTTAGCGTTAAATTGCTTATTAGTCTATTAGGCTAGATTGTAATAAATGATTAAGAACTTTAGTTCTTATTAATCAAGAACGAAAAAAAAAAATTAAGGCATGGGAGGATTGCTATCTCATACAACTTTCTTTTTAAATTCATGATTTCTTTAAGACTCCAGTACTTTTTCCATGAAATTGCTATTCTCCTGTTTATTTATTTTTCCGTTTGGTATTCAATGAAATAGATTGCCATAAATAGATGTATTCTTTAACATAAGTATTCTATTTCCTGTCCATCTATAATTACTGCTGCTTCCGATCCGTTTGTTAAAATTTTGGTTTTTGCAGCATTCATAGTAAATCCTACCTTCTTTTTTTCTCCCGCAAGCTCTTGCAGCATGTTCTCTAATTGTGCGGACTCTTCTGTAAATACAACGATGTCGTCTGCAAAACGAAATATTCACCATCAATCTTCACGCCTTTGCATTCCCAGTCTAGGTTTCTAAATATTGTCTTCAGAACAGACGAAAATATTTTAGTTGACAGCGGGTCGCCCTGTCTGACGCCTGTTAAAGTTTGCCTGGGAAAAGTTGTTCCTTCCAAGTAAAGTCAAGGCGTCAAGTATAATTGTAAAAATATAAGAGACTTAAACGCTCATAAAAGTCCTGAGTGATATTTGTCATACGACTACAGGTACCAATAGTGGCAATATTAA
The DNA here is from genome assembly GCA_948098905.1 of Tiliacea aurago. Lineage (NCBI taxonomy): Eukaryota > Metazoa > Arthropoda > Insecta > Lepidoptera > Noctuidae > Tiliacea > Tiliacea aurago. The sequence continues at coordinate 560,597 of OX402583.1, read as the reverse complement.
TAGTACGAGTAGTTAACCGGTAACACCTAGTTCTCTGCGATGAGCTGCAACTTATACATAGTTATTTTACGTGCGTGCTGTGTCGTGCCGATGCCGCGCCGGTGCCGCGCCACAGATAAATTACTATTAAACAGAATTAAACGCTGTGCAAGCTCGCGAACATAAATACAGCGTAACTGATGCGTTTCGGATGATTTCATTGGACATTTAAAAGTGTCCATATGTTCAGGTTCAATATGTTTATTGATGTGAAACATCTAAGTATAGCCGCACGTAAAACCGATTGCTGGCGGGGCGACTCATGCCGCGTGGCGACGCGTCGCTACTATACAGTCTGTATGTAGTAGTGTGTAAATAATTTCGATGTTTCACATCTCCCAGGCGTCCCGTGATGGCTCAATTTTTTCAAATATTGGTAGATGGTTTCTGTTTGTTCTGATCTTCCTAACAGCAAATTAAGACTGATGATGTTTACTTTCGTGGTTGCCCATATAAGAATAGCTTATAATATCGCAGTGAAAGATCATCTACCCAGAGGATTTGTCACGCTACAGGCTTTTGACCATCTTGAATGATATAGTAGGTCGGATAGGCTATAATTATGTAGGTATGATAGACTTACAAGTCATGGTTTACCAAACTGCCATAGCCCCCTGCCCTTTTGTCCTTATAGCCGAACAAAATTGAAAATCGATGCGAAAACTCTCATTAAATATTTTGCCTCAGCCAAGTAACGTTCTGGTACTATCTATATCCAAATTCCTCTAAGCGATTTATTATCGTTGAGATGCGCACGTGCAATTTCTCAGAAGACTCCTTCCCCTCCGTCCCTCGCCCCCTTCGCCCGACCGATTCACGGGCGGTACGGCTACGCTATTTCATGACCTATGAGTAAGTAAAAAAGTAAGTTTTTAATTATTGGCACAGAACATGGTTCTGACACCGATAAAGTCTGGTTTTAGTAACTGAATCTTATTTATAAATAAACTTTTGTAAACTATTTGTTTCTTTTCCATTAATTTGGGCCATCTATGTTAAACAATGACACAGAGTCATTGTTTAACTTTAGATTTATGATAATAACCTGCCTCTAAAGTTGTTTTGATTTCGGAAATACTATTCTTGAGTTTGTTTTTAGTTTAGCATTTCTGTTTTTGTAGCAAGTAAGTGTAACACACGCAATACTATGCGCCCGTCGAAGTGTCCGTTTCAGAAATTCAATTCGGTTTATAAGGTAAGGTTTATTTATTATCAATTTCAGGTTGGTATTTAAAGAAAAGTTTATTTTAGGTACTTATACATTTTTTGTAAGTACTACCTAACTGCGCTACGTGGCTAGACATTTAAAAGGGCTACTGTAATGTAACAATTTATTATATCATGTAATGCTTACCATACTAATGATTTATCATTTGATATCGGCGTATTACGCTACACTCGGTATTACGCTAAATGTGGCGGTGTGTAAGATGCGGTGGCTGCGGGCGGCAGCTTTGTGAGCACCGCAAGATCTGACGAGAACCGGCCGGCCAGCCCGCGAATGTGAGCACCGCAAGATCTGACGAGAACCGGCCGGCCAGCCCGCGAATGTCTAATGAGTTCCGAACATATAGGGCTACCGCACGGTTCTAGGATCGTCTCCTCTACACTTGCTATCGATAAAGTAGATTAATGCGATTATTGGGTTTTCAAATTGGAGTAGGTAGCAAGTTTCGTGGTGAGGAAACGTTTATTTTTATAACTGCAATAAATATGCAAAGTATCAAAATCAAAATATTTATTTCACATACACATGCAGCCTACATGGACACTTATGAAACGTCAGAAGCTAGGTGCACGGTTCTAATTGGTTTCCTATGGAGAAGAGCCGGCAAGGAACTCCACGGTTACTCTTTTAAAAATAATTGGCTTTTACAATATTTTCAAACCACAGCGTTAATAGGTATGAGAGGACAGTGTAGGCCCGTCATAAGTACTTAAAAAAAAATTAAAAAGAAAATGGGCTACAAATCTACAGTCTATTAGGCCTACAACGTTCTCACATTAACAAAACATGAACAAAAAAAACAATATAAAATATTATTAAAATGATAAAAGTTAGAACCTTGTTTAAATTAAAATTGTAGGTTTAAAATGTCAAATAAAAAAAATACTATGTCAAGGAAGTAGGCATGTAAAAAAAAAAAAAACTTAATTTGACATTTACATATTTTCGCCGTTAATGATGGACCAGGGAAGCCACATGTGCAGAAGGAATTAATGCCAAACTTCCTTGTCTTCAACGTAGTCTTTAATCTTAAGGCTTCTAATTACCGGGGCGAATTGTCGCGCGACGCGACGCAACACAAAGGCACCGCTCGTCCCGCGACACGCGGGGCCTTTGTGCCGCGTCGCGCCGGTATGTAGAAGCCTTTATAATATACTTTTTTGATAAGGACTCGTTTGATCTGGGTTTTGAATTTTCCATCGCTAAGTTCTGTAACAGACTTTGGCAACTTGTTATAAAAGCGGATACTGTTTATAAGAAATGACTTGCTTGTTTTAGTTCATCTAAATTTGGGTATCACAATTTCATGTTTACTACGTGTATTTATATTATAAAAGACCTAAGTTTTTGCGAACATATAAAATACTTTTCAATACACTTCCTCGAAAACTGGTTCATATCGCCCTACGATTAGGTTCACAATGCAATGTATTTCACACGCGTGCGATTTTTTATTTTCCAACACGTGTGCGGGAATAAAAATTGCTACAGATAACTTATACCTATACTTAGTCCAAATTGGTTCAATGCCTCTATTCCCACCGCCGGCCGTCTCCGGTCTCGCGCCAGAGACGGTCCTCTCTATTCAGAGGTGTTTTTTTTTTTAAATCTCGGCGAAGATGCGTCTTTACGGCGTTAATATTTTTGGATTATTTAAATGATGATGATTACAATAATAAAAACGTTAATGAACAAATTAACATTTATTTGTGTTCTTAACTCAAAAATATTTGAATTTTCTATTTTTCATATAAGGCTGTATATCGGCTTTATACCTTTGCTTCTCCTTCAACCCGACGAAAGCAAAGCGCGGGAAGAAAGGACAATTAAATCATAGTTTCCTAATAATTCATGACAAAAGTCGTTTGATACACGTGGACATTTGTTATTGCACTTCTCGGCTCAAAAACAACCTCGCCTACGGCTCGGGTGTTAATTCCGCCTCGAATGCAATAACAAACATTCTCCACTTGTATCAAAATGTACTAGGTATTCTAAGATATAAAGAGAACGTAGAGTTAGTACTTCAATTTCTTCGAATTTGTTTCTAAGGGTCTCACGTGGACCCATTCTATAGACCGCGCGGATTAAAAATTAAAATTGAATCTACGTCGGCTGCTGATCCCCACAGCAGAACGCCATAAGACATGATACTGTGGAAATAAGCAAAGTATACTAACCTCGCTGTGGCTATATCTGTCAACTGCCTTATTTTTCTTACTGCATATGCAGCAGAACTTAATCTACCTGAAAGAGCTCTAATGTGGGCACCCCATTGCAATTTGGAATCTAGAGTAATTCCTAGAAATACAGTTTCCGTAATAGCATCTAGTTTCTTGCCATCAAGTTTTAAATTTAGACCCACTTGGGGTACATTTGGTAATGAGAACTTAAGACATTTTGTTTTGTTCGAATTAACTAAGAGGTTATTAGCTGCGAACCATTTCGAAAGAACAGCCAGACTATCGTTGACGTGTAAAACATCCGTATCTTTTCTATCTATTTAAAAAATAAGAGAAGTGTCATCAACGAATAGAATTATATCCGATAAGTTAGCCATCATGTAAGGAAGATTATTTATATATACTAGAAATAGGAAAGGGCCAAGAATTAAACCTTGAGGCACGCCCATCTTTACTAGAGATCCCGAGGACGTCACCCCGTTAACGTTTACTATTTGCTGCCTGTTTGATAGATAGGAAATATCGCCTAAGGGATTGTTAAATTATGTAAGCTATAAATTGGCAACGCTTAGTATGTTATTTTCATCACTTATGTTTATTGTCGACTTCCGTCGCTTTATTGGGCCTTCCGGTTTCTTTCTCTTGTCCCATGTGGTTGACTAATTTAGCAAATCCTGAACTGTTAAATCAAGTATATTAATATTGAATTCTTCTTTTTAACCGACTGCCAAAAAGGAGGAGGTTATATGTTAGACTGTATGTTTTTTTTTTTTGTTCGTTTACCGATATCTCCGTCAATTATTAGCCGATTTAGAAAATATTTTTTTTGATTGAAAGGGTATGCTCCCGAGGTGGTCCCATTGCCACAAATCGGAAACTGATGAGGGGATCTCATGGAAATCGAGGGTAACCCTCGAATTTTATAAGCAAACCTATAGCGATTTGGGTATTTTTTATAGTAACTCATGCATTTTCTCCCGAAAATCACCATTTGGTGAAGTGGAACTGATGATGGAGGCCACAGATGGCCACCGGAACAACATAATAATAAGTATTTAACGGGTTGCGATTCGATTAGGTACTTTAATATGGTTGCTAAGCAATATTTATGCTCGTCATAATGCATATGGTGAGTGGCAATTCTCCTGGTTCTTACCAGGAGAACTCCTCAACATCCCAGCATCGGGAAAAGCAATATTTTGTAAAAGGTGATGAGCAGTTGACTTTAGGCTATTGTAACTTAGATAAATTAAAAACGGACCCACTAAAAAGTGAAAAATAAAAAACTTCCGAAATTAAAGTTATTTTTCACTTTGTAGTTTTTTTTGGAAGTCGGTTATTTTTTTTACAAAAAGTTTTTTCCATTCTGTGTAATATAGTGAGTTCAATCAAGTGCCTATTTTAATTACGCGTTCGGCCATCTTCATAAATCCTAGCATATCTGCGCTCTGCATAATCCGCTACAATGGTTATTGGCCCAGCTACCATTGATTGTATGCCCAGAATACGGATAGTAAAGTCCTGGCAATAGCATTGAGAACAATCCCAGGACGCATTGGGCCATCATTATAAATCCTAGCCTATCTGCGCACTACATAATCTGCTACATTACATGCAGGATGTGTGTACCTATCTATGATGAGAACTACAATATTTTTTAACACAACAAATTATATCTTAGTACAGACGATTTGAGGTCACCCATTAACTGTCGCAATACTTCTTTGAAGTAGACTAATTAAAGTCATGTAACGTTCCTGGTTTGTTTCTAGATTATATTTATTTGAGCCAGCCCTGGTCCTTTGCGGCGCCGACGTCACCTGTCATCCATCAGTCGGCGACAACGCGCATGCGCATACCGGCCGGCGCAGATTGCCCCGCGCGCGCGCAGTCGCCTCGCGAATTCAAATTTAACGGTACAAAGATGGAACGCAACAAAACAGTAGCAGCATTCCGGTTCGACTAGTTCAGATGAGGGCTGTGACAAAAAGGGATGCACCACTTAGAAATTCTATTGATCATGGTCAAGCGGGATGAATATTTAGGGTAATTTTAGCATACGAAAGTTTTGGCTCGTTAGCTGAGTAGATTTGCTTTTGACAATATTTGATAGCTTAGATTCTTTCAAGACCTTCGATATTCCATTGATGCCCAATTTTGATATCCATATACTTTTACTTTGACGTTCACATAGTGCTGATTCTCAGCCTTATTTGAATAAATGACTTGATTTGATTTACGGGGTTGTAACGTTTACGTAATACAACTTAACTGATTCCTTCGGAATCCTGACTTTCCGAGTCCTAGTAGGGATTCTCTGCAAGTTGCAACTTGATGTGGCTCAACACTTAATGTTTGGAGAGTAATTTCAACATGGCTTGCCCATTCCATTACACTTTATAAGCAACTCGAAAGCGATTGCCGAGGAGTTAAAGTCTAAACAAGGAATACGGTAACGAGGATGTATGCATCACCTCTGGTAATATTTGCCATCTATCTTAATGTCACAATTAACACAACGGTTTATGGAGTTGCACAACAAGTATCAAAGAGAAAATTACTGTCATAAAAATGATCGACTGCCATTACGAATACTACACCATTCAAGTAATGCAATCGGTAGCTACAGTACCACCTCTACCATGAGCTAACACATTATTTTTAAATAATATAATGATATAACAATAATTAATATAAATAGCAATAATAATAAATAAATAATATAGCAATAATAATTATTAAAAGAAAAACAATTTAGTTAGGTATATGATTACACAGAATTATAATACATAAGTATAGGTACTTATATAAAAATAATCTAAAAATTAAAGTAGGTACTTTTGCAGATAAAATAATACATAAATAATAGTGTGAAATGTTAGTATCTATTTCGCGATCTCCTGACTATGACTATATTATGTAAATTAAAACTTGTTTCCCAACAATAACAACTTAGTGATCTCCTAAAACAGGGTTTCCTCTCTCGTACTCTTTTGCTGTGCCCTACAGGGTCCTTAATGATCTGAATTTTATAGTTACCACCTTTTTTTTTTTTTTTTTGGGTGGGAAATTATCAAATAACTTCTCCCGCTCTGGGCGGAGCGGGAGGGCGTGTCAGACTCTTACTGACTAAAACCCACCCGTGTTCCTTCATTTGCCTGTGTGCCAGGGCCACGATATCCCTTTCGGACAAACTCGCAACCCTGGCAGGCATTGGTCCTGACGGACCCCGTCAGTTGGTGCTGACATCTCTTTGAGGCGCGCGTGGAACACAACGCGCCGTCGACCCGGGCCTGGTCCTTATCGGACGGCCGACCGTCCGCAGGCCCACGCCTACGGTGGCCGGAAATCGGCTTGCGACTCCCTACGCCCGGGGCGCCTCCTGCGGCGACTAGGGGCGCGAGGGCGCGAACCTTGCCTCTCCCTCACGCGTTCCGCCTCCTCCTTCGCAAGCATTACTAATTCGCAGAAGGAGGTGACGGCCTCCCATGCACTCTCGCTCCGAACCATGGCCTGAACCAGGGTCGGACGCGAGAGATCGCCGCTGCCGATCGCCTCCGTGAGGACACGGCGGTGCTCCGCCCAAGCTGGGCAGACCTCCACCGTATGCTCCACCGTGTCCTCCGGGCGATCCACACAGTGGTGACACCCGGGCGTTTCCTCCCGCTATATCCTGAACAGGAACCTCCCAAAACAACCATGTCCGATGAGGACCTGTGTCAGGCGGAAGGAGAGGACGCCGTGGCGCCTCTCTAGCCACTCCTCAAAGAGGGGACTAATCGCCACAATTGTGGCGTGCCCAGCGCTGGGTTGCGACAATCGCACTCTCCATGCCGCCATAAGATCCCGCCGGAGCTCTGTCCGCTGTGCCGTGATTTCTCGCGGTAGCGGAGTTTTACCCCGGCGTTTCGCCTCCTCGCGCCACTCCCAGACGTGCGCGAGGACTTTTGCCTCCAGATCCCATGGCGGTAGTCCGGCAAGGAGGCTCGCCGCCTCACGGGAGACCGTGCGGTATTTTCGGACCAGCCTGATGGCCATGACCCTTTGGGACGCGTTCAATCGCTGGGCTGGTCGCAGCCTTATAGAACGCGCCCACACCGGTGCCCCGTAAAAGGCCATGGACCGCACGACCCCCGCGTAGAGCCTCCGGCAGGAGGCGTTTGGAGTCCCAGATTGGGCAGGAGCCGCTTTAAGGCAGCCCCGGCCCGCTCCAGTCTGGGAGCCAAACGTCGAAAATGCTCCACGAAGTTCCACCGGCTGTCGAGGACGAGTCCCAGGTACTTCATCGTCGACTCGACGCCGATGTGAACCCCTCCTGCCATTATCTGGGAACCCGACAGTGGCGCGTTCCGAAGACCATAAAAACACATGGCCTCGGACTTGTGCAAGGCCACCTCGAGTCCCAATTGCCGGATCCTATCGACGATTGTCGCAACCCCACGTGCCGCCAGTTCGGCCGCCGCCTGATGCGACCTCCCCTGCGCCAGAACCAGCGTGTCGTCAGCGTGGCAGACTAAGCTGACGCCGCTAGGGAGGTCGGCGCGCAGCACCCAGTCGTAACCGATGTCCCACAGATGCAGCCCCAGGACCGATCCCTGTGGGACACCGCACGACATCTCTCGCCGGTTCCACTCTCCGTGGTGACCGGGGTAGATGACGGCCCTGTCCGTCAAATAGGCCTCGACCACTCGACAGACGTAGGTCGGCATCCGGTGATATCGGAGTGCCTCCCTTATGCAACTCCAGGGCAGGGTATTGAAGGCATTGGCGATGTCAAGAGACACCGCCAAGACGACCCCACCCCGGGCAACAGCATCCCCCGTCGTGAGGGCTCGAACGCGCATGATGGCGTCCACCGTAGAGCGCCCCTTGCGGAAACCGAACTGGCTCTCCGCCAAATCCGGCCCCACCCGCACCAGCCGCCCGACAAGGCGGTCTGCAATTACTCTTTCAAAGAGCTTGCCCACCTCGACGAGCAGCACAATGGGCCAGTAAGCGGACGGAGAGTCCGCCGGGCGCCCTGGCTTCTTAATGAGGACCAGTTTCCCCGTCTTCCAACGAAGTGGGAACTGGCCCCTCTCCAAGCATGCGCTTAGGAGCCCCCTTAGTCGAGGCCCGAGAGCCTCCAAGGCCAGAACCCAGGCTTTTCCAGGTAAGCCATCGGGTCCCGGGGCGGTATTTTTGGCATACAGACTACGTACCGCCACTCTCAAATCTACCTCGGTCACCTCCGGAGTACCGTCGTCGTCGTCAATGGTGTGGTTCGCATCGGGCACCGTAGGAGGCGGAGCCATGGGCGGGGGAGTATGTTCCCCTCGCGAAGGGAACAGAGCGCTCACCACGTCCTCCACGATCTGGGGCCGGAGACTCTGCGTCAGTGGGGGAGCCCATGGGCGGAGCTTATCTCGCACCCATTTGTAGGGGCGTCCCCACGGGTCTCTGTTCAGAGTCTCCAGCAACTCCTCGCGGGCCAGTCCTCTGGCCCGTTCGATCTCCGCTCGGAGGGTGGTCTTCGCCGCTCTGTACCCGTCATACAGCTCCGCCTGTATGGCTTCCGTATCCGGAGGGCGGATACGGAGCCTGCGGTGCCTGGAGTACCGGTGGCGCGCAGCAACGCACGCCTCGCGTAAAGCGGTCAGCTCACGCGACCACCAGCACACCTGGCGCCGAGCACGTCCGTTCTGGACCCGGGGCATTGCCACGTCATATATTTCGGACATGGCCTCCCGGAACCACTCCGCCTCGTCATTGATATCCGCAGGCCTGTCCGGTGATGACACCCAGGCCTGCACGATCGAGGCTTCCAGGAGGAGCTCCCGGTCCAGCTGCTTCAGCGCCCACCGCGGACCACTCGGGGCCTGTCGGACCGGCGTGCCCGAGGTCTGGGCGGAGACGTCAAACCGGATGTACCGGTTATCGGAATAGGTCTCCACCCCCTCCATGACGCGCCAGTCAATGATACGCGGCGACAGAGCGGGGCTGGCGAACGAGATGTCCACCACTGATTCACCCCGCATCCGCACACACGTGGGAACAGAACCCCGGTTTAGGACGACCAGGCCTGTCTCGAGAGCCCAGTCCTCCACCATCCTGCCCCGTGTGTCTGTATACCGGGAACCCCAAGCCACGTTCTTGGCATTGAAGTCCCCGAGGACGATCACGGGAAAGGGATGGTACCTGACGACGACTACTCTCAACTCCCCAAGGGAGTTGTGAAACTCGGCGAGAGTTCGGTTCGGGGAGAAGTATACTCCTTCCACGACAATCTCCCCGAACCGTGCTGCTACGCAACCCTGTCCCCTCTTGACGGCCTCGACGGACGTGGTACCGGCGGCGGCCGACGACATAATGGCCACTGAGCCGCTCAGGTCCTCCACCCAGTCATCCCTGGGCGGGACAAAGTACGGCTCAGCGACCACGGCGATGTTAATCGACCACTGCGCCATGCTCTGGAGCAACAGATCCTGAGCGGAGGCGCAGTGGTTGATGTTTGCCTGGAGGAGGCGTAATGGGGCCATTTATTGGCATTCCATAGCAGCCTCCTCCCGGGCCCTCTGGGATGGTCCTGCCGCGGTGTTAGCGGCGGCAACGACGACGGTAGAGGTGGCAGCGGCGGTGGCAATCGCGGCGGCTGCGGCGGTGACGGCAGTGGTGAAGGGCTTGCCCCTGCCCCTAGGTTTGGGGGGGGGAGCGCAGGCCTTGCCTCCAGCCTGGTGATTGGCCGGCTTCCCAGCCGCTGCACATGCAAAGCAGTGCGGCGTGGCCTCGTAAGAGCCGGACTTGTGACCGGGCCGACCACAGCAAAAGCAATCCTCGCTGCGGTCCACCTACGAGGTGCAGCATGCTCCCACGTGGTGTCCCACCCGGCAGCGGTAGCACCTCAGAGCAGGGTTCCAGCAGTTTGACCTGTGCGGATACCCAGCCCACTCGGAGCCTCCCCGGCTATTTTTTGGGCCGCCGACACGGGGCAGCTCACCGTAATGGTTTGCATACCCGTAGTGTCAGGACGGATGGTGCCTGCCTTCACCTGCTCGGCAGAGCACCCTCCAGTCCTAGCCACGGCGGCCACGACGTCTTCCGCCGTCACGCAATCGTCCAGGCCCAGGATGCGCATGTCAGCGCACTTGGTGGGCCTGGACACTCGGGCCTCCTCCGCATTGAGGGACGCCCTGAGCCTTTCGGCCAAGGCGTCAGCGGTCGGGCCACTGGCCGCACCTGGGAATAGTTACCACCTAAGTACACATTATGGTAAAGCAATAAAGATATTGAGTATTGAGAACACAGCCAAAACTCGCTAGCGTCTCCGTAAATTATACGTATGAAATATTGTACAGCGCCCCTTGCGGTCACAGCAAGAATTAAAATACGTACCGTGAGCACTATAGATGTCTATAGTAAGAAACCTAACGTAATCTATTCGATAGTCACTAACGTTTTTCCAGGCTGAGTCATGTGAATAAAGATAATAAATTCAAGTTTCAGTTTTGAATACGGCTTACCAGTGCGCCGATTTCAACTTGTGGGGGTCATTAAAATGTGTTTTAAGTAGGGACCATTTATGTTACCCATTCAAAGGGTTTTCGAAAGGGTGTTTTCTAAGCAGTTAATCAAAAACCCATACGATATGGGTAATCTTTTTGAACGGCTCAATTTATAAGCCATTCAAATTTGGTTACCCGGATTTTGATTGGGTTTTTCTAAGCAGTTAATCAAAAGCCCATACGGCTACTTACCGAGCGACTTGTAGACGCCTGTTTACAAGCCGCTCGGTAAGTAGCCAAGCTAAAATGAACTCTATACTTATTACATGCAAAAATGATCATAGATGTTCTTCTGAAACTAATAAAAAAAAATAATTTCAAATATCTCGAAAACGGTGCGTTCTGGGCAAAAAAATATTAATTAAGAAATAAAAAATAATTAAGAAATTTAACCCTCCCTGTGTGTGCAAGCACCATGCCAACATGAATTTAAAGAAAAAATACTTTTTTTTTAAATCTTTCATTGAACCCGATAAAAGGGTTTTTATAGGGTTTTTCTAAGCGGTTTATCAAAAACACATACGATATGGGTAACCCTTTTACTGGGTTTCAAGCAAAAACCCATTCAAGGAGTTGATAAAGGTAACCTCATATACGGTTTAACTCTTAACCGGGGTTGTACGGTCCCTGGTTTGAAGACTGCAGATTATAGGGATTGCAAAGAGGGTTACTTGAAGTAGGTATAACGTCTGAGTAAATGGAACGGCTAACATCGATATTGAATAAACAATTTGAATCGATGAACTCATGAGCCGATGAACCCCACACCCAGCAGCACACCTCTAAGTACAGGCTGATGAACTCATGAGCCGATGAACCCCACACCCAGCAGCACACTTCTAGGTACAGGCTGATGAACTCATGAGCCGATGAACCCCACACCCAGCAGCACACCTCTAGGTATAGGCTGATGAACTCATGAGCCGATGAACCCCACACCCAGCAGCACACTTCTAGGTACAGGCTGATGAACTCATGAGCCGATGAACCCCACACCCTGCAGCACACCTCTAGGTATAGGCTGATGAACTCATGAGCTCATGAACCCCACACCCAGCAGCACACCTCTAGGTACAGGCTGATGAACCCATGAGCTGATGAACCCCACACCCAGCAACACACCTCTAGGTACAGGCTGATGAACTCATGAGCTGATGAACCCCACACCCAGCAGCACACCTCTAGGTACAGGCTGATGAACTCATGAGCCGATGAACCCCACACCCAGCAGCACACCTCTAGGTACAGGCTGATGAACTCATGAGCCGATGAACCCCACACCCAGCAGCACACTTCTAGGTACAGGCTGATGAACTCATGAGCCGATGAACCCCACACCCAGCAGCACACCTCTGGGTACAGGCTGATGAACTCATGAGCTGATGAACCCCACACCCAGCAACACACCTCTAGGTACAGGCTGATGAACTCATGAGCCGATGAACCCCACACCCAGCAGCACACCTCTAGGTACAGGCTGATGAACTCATGAGCCGATGAACCCCACACCCAGCAGCACACCTCTAGGTACAGGCTGATGAACTCATGAGCCGATGAACCCCACACCCAGCAGCACACCTCTAGGTACAGGCTGATGAACTCATGAGCCGATGAACCCCACACCCAGCAGCACACCTCTAGGTACAGGCTGATGAACTCATGAGCCGATGAACCCCACCCCACACCCAGCAGCACACCTCTAGGTACAGGCTGATGAACTCATGAGCCGATGAACCCCACACCCTGCAGCACACCTCTAGGTATAGGCTGATGAACTCATGAGCCGATGAACCCCACACCCAGCAGCACACCTCTGGGTACAGGCTGATGAACTCATGAGCTGATGAACCCCACACCCAGCAGCACACCTCTAGGTACAGGCTGATGAACTCATGAGCCGATGAACCCCACACCCAGCAGCACACCTCTAGGTACAGGCTGATGAACTCATGAGCCGATGAACCCCACACCCAGCAGCACACCTCTAGGTACAGGCTGATGAACTCATGAGCCGATGAACCCCACACCCAACAGCACACCTCTAGGTACAGGCTGATGAACTCATGAGCCGATGAACCCCACACCCAGCAGCACACCTCTAGGTACAGGCTGATGAACTCATGAGCCGATGAACCCCACACCCAGCAGCACACCTCTAGGTACAGGCTGATGAACTCATGAGCCGATGAACCCCACACCCAGCAGCACACCTCTAGGTACAGGCTGATGAACTCATGAGCCGATGAACCCCACACCCAGCAGCATACCTCTAGGTACAGGCCGATGAACCCCACACCCAGCAGCATACCTCTAGGTACAGGCCGATGAACCGCACACCTCTAGGTACCTACAGGCTGCAGAAACACGTGGCTGCACCAACTTTGATTTTTATCGTAGCCTTAAGATTAATTAACATGCCATAAAAAGGTGATTTATATTCTTTAATAACACGATCTCGTATTGTCTAACCAACTAAAACGAATGCGAGAATCGTATCTATCTAATGCATGACATAAATTGTTATAAGCAATGTGTCGTCATAGCTAATCAACAAAAGGTCAGGCGCATAAACGGATACAATTGAATCATGACATTGAGCGCCTAAACCGTCGCGTGTGACCCTCCCTGCGCGCCACAGGTCGAGGCTGTTTTATCCTCCAACATCATCAGTATGCCGCCGACCGAGCGAGCTCCCAATTGCCTGAATTAGCATACTTATGCTGAGGCGCCGCCGAATTCGCCTTGTATCACTACTATCAAAGAAAACACCGACTCTAGAGTATTTTCAGCTTTAACTGCTTCCCTATAAAATTCACATTTCTTTAGCTTGTAGTTGAGTTTTGTTGATGTGAGAGCTCTCCAAGAATCTGCATTATCAATCTTATGGACTCTGGAACAAGGCTGGTTTCGGTTTTAGGTGAAGTTTAAAAGTGTACATATTAGGATCGTCAGGCGTCGAACTCTGACCTGCTGGTAATGGGCGCAAATTGATCGCAAAGGCAAATTTTTCAAGTGATTATGCGGCATGATCACAAAACGACAATGGCCAATAGATGGCGGCAGCTCCCTGCTTCGGGAATGTTTCATGTTCAGTTTATGCAAAATTGCTTCTTTTAAACGGTTAACTTTATCATAATTCAGATTTTGTAGCCGTTAAGAAACACTTATCTAACGATAATTAAGACTTTTTTGCCAGGATTTAGCTATAATTGACATGCTATCCGGAATGCAAATTAGTTATGCGGGTTAGGAATGATGGATGAGGGTCGGTTACGGAATAGGAATTAAGTATTATTTTTAGCTAATTAGTGTTTCTCGGACATTTCTAAAGAAACCCCGTCCCCGTCGGGAGACCCCGTCGTGCCACGACTGTGGCGCGGCGGAGGACACGGCTCAGCACACCCTTGAGGTGTGCCCAGCCTGGTCCGAGCTGCGCCGCGGTCTGAGCGCAGCGGTCGGACAGGACCTCTCGCTTCCCAGCGTCGTCAACTCGATGCTGGAGAGCGAGGGGGCCTGGACAGCGGTCGCCTCCTTCTGCGAGGACGTAATGTCGCAGAAGGAGGACGCGGAGCGCGCGCGTGAGGACGACCCTCTCGCAGCGCCGCTCCGCAGGCGAAGACGGGGCATGAGAAGGCGATTGTACGATCGTCGTCTTATGCCCCCTGGTGGTGAACAGCGGGAGACGGGTGCGGGGGCGCCTTCTCCTGCATTGCACAGTTCACCATCCACTTCGGGCGGGAATGACAGAGCGCTCGCGGTCATTCCTGGGCCCCTCCCCGACGGGAGGGGCGTGTCGGGCCCGCCTGCAAGGCGGGCGGTCGTCAGCGGGGGACTGGATGTTATGGCTCTGCCGGATTCCCAGTCCTCCTCCTTGCAGACGAGGTAGGAGCGCCGCTGGGTCGTTTAGTGGGTATACCGGATTTTCCGGGGAGTCCCACATACCCCTCCCATCCCCCGATGGGGGGGCATGCGTAATGCATTTTTCCCAGCGTCAAAAAAAAAAAAAAAAAAAAGGGTCGGTTACGGAATAGGAATTAAGTATTATTTTTAGCTAATTAGTGTTTCTCGGACATTTCTAAAGAAACGGAATGTTAATCACTAGGACCGTAAAGAATTGGTTGAAAAAGGTAATATTCATGAATAAGACCTTTTAATTATAACGTCAGTTGGAATTGAAACGACCTCCTCGCAGGGAAAAACACCACCGCTGTATCTAATTAGACGTCCGATTGTGATGTTTCCATTAATTACCGATGTTTAAATATGAACACAAATTCAACCATGACACGGATTTGTATAATCAATAGTTTTATTCGTATTTTTTGTACCGATGTTAAATCATTTACAACAGTGCAACTATAATAAGTTAAAAGGTACCTCTTATAATTAAAAAAAAAGATAAAAGAACAAGATCAGCAGCTACTCCACGAACTCCGTAGTGGTGTAATTTACAGATCAGTGTATTGTGGTCAACGCAGTCTCAAACGCTTTTGAGAGGTCACAGAAAATGCCAATGGCACCCTGGGATTTCTCCCAGGATTCCAAAATGTGACTGATGAGTTTCACTCCTGTGGCAGTCGTCGACCTAGTTTTCATGAAACCAAACTGGCGACTATGTAAAATCCCATTTGAATTAAAATGTGACAACATCTGGCCTAGCATTATTTTTTCGTATATTTTGCTCAATGCTGGTAGCACAGTTATAGGCCTATAATTAAAGGGATCACTCTTACTACCCGATTTGAAAATTGGTACTTTACTATGTTTCATTAAATCAGGAAACGTACCGCTGTCTAAACATTGATTAAATATGCCAGAACAAGGACATATTGTGTCAATTGTATCTCCAAGAACCTTAACGGAAATCCCCCATAAGTCTTCAGTGTTCTTTATGTTAAGACTTTTGAATCCTTTTTTAATCGTTACAGTAGAAATGGGCTTGAATTCAAAACTTGGAATGTCCTTAGAGTAGTTTGCCTTGAGAAGAGATTCAGCTAATAAAGATTATGAGAAGAGAGATTTCGTAACCTCTATTGGGATATTGGTAAAGAAATTTTCTAGTGTCTCAGCAACTTTTATCTTATCTGACATGGTTTCATTAAAAAAAATTAAAGACAATTCCACCAGTATGATCAGACCTGACGCCACTAATTAAGGACGAGTCTTTTATTTTACAATTAGTAAATACGTACTCCTACATTTTAAATTGAATGATTTAAACAATGATACAAGCTTACATTTATCTGGCGAATTAACTAATAGATCAATATTTAGGTCACCACAAACAAAAACCAATTTATTATCTTTAAAAAGTTTGCTTAATACTTCTTCCATAATTATTAAAAACCGGTCAAGTGCATGTCGGACCACGCACAATGAAGGGTTCCGTGGTTGGGATGAATTTATCCCAAAAACAAACTTAACATTGTAGTTGAAAAATATGCTCTCCCATACATCGATATACGTTACGGTCAATTCTGCAACTGCAAATTTAAGTTGGTCGACTATTACTCGTTAACTTGTGAAGCCTACTTGGCTGTGATAGTTTTCCTTTTAATTTCGTTATATATACTATTGCCATGAATTTTTTCACATATCCAAAACCAACCAATTAGCTGGCAGGGGGGGGGGACACTTGACTCTAACAAAAACTAGCACTTTAAAGCTTAATATTACCCAAACGGATCCCTTAATTGAAAAATGGTTTTCCCAAACCCACAATATTTTTGAACGGCCTATCCAACAATACCGCACACCATGGAATAGACGAGAAAAAAAAATATCATCCCCATTTCACGTGTAAGGGAGGTACCCTAAAAAAAAATGTTTTACATAATTTTATTTTATCATTTTTTTGGCGTGATTAATATGTATACCCATGCCAAATTACAGCTTTCTAGGACTAAGCGTCTCTGAGCTAAGCTGGCGACAGACGGACGGACGGACAGACAGACAGACAGACAGACGGACATGGCGAAACTATAAGGGTTCCTTGTTTACTACGGAACCCTAAAAATGATGACAAGTTTGACGCTGGGGGTCTATAAACACTTAGAAAATATGGCCTTCAACCTCCGCACATGCTACGTCACATAAGCGATCAAGAGAGCAAGCAGTGATATCCTTCCTTTCCTTATGTTTGAAACAGCTATTACATAATATCAAGGTACCACCCCCTCTTGAGGACCTGTTGTACGCACTGGCTACTGAAAAATGATTTACATTAAACAACATTCTATCCGGTCTTAACCAGGTTTCACAAAAACATAAGATATCCAAATGATATTTATTTATTAACAATTCCATGTATAGGATTTTGCCAGAGAAGCGATTTATATTTTGGTGATATAATAAAATATTTTTATTATGCTTCTCTTTTGTCGAGTCTAAAAGTTTAAAGAATCTGTTACAGTAGAAAAACTAGATAGTACTGTTTCCTAGTCTCAGTTAAATTATCAATAACTGCGTGTATATTGTAAGCTAACAGAGTAGCCAGTACATGTTGACTTTTCTTGGGAAGAAACATAATTATGTTCCCGAATTAAAACAAAATCTCTAACAAATTTGTTAGTATCAAAATACAATAAACAGTTACTATGACGACATGATGAATTGTACGTGTGTACACGCACCTTAACGTACGTAGGTAGACAGGTTGTGCGTCGATTGTAGGAGTTCCATTCTCTGAATTCTGATTAAACTGCAAGATGAATAGATAGCGTGAAAATGCACGCGTGTATAAATTCAAAGTGTTTGATAGTTATTGGTGTAAAATGGCTAAAGGCGTCGGAGCAGGCGTGGCCTGCGCGTGACAGCTGTCAGTGTACAGAGACGCGCTCAACACGCGAGCATTGATCTAACGGCGAGGATCACTTTCATAATTATTTCCAATTTAATGACCACCTATTCATTAAAATGTTCTATATAACGCACGCTAATGTGCAACGTATAAAATATCGTCATTGTGCTGAAATTAGTCCTTAGAACTTAACCCCTTAAGTCACGTCGTGCACGAAATCGACTGATTTTTAACCGACTTCTAAAAAAGCAGGAGGTTCTCAATTCAGATGGTTGTACTTGCCAACCGATTTGATAAATATTTTTTTTGTTGGAAAGGGTATACTTTCCAATAGGTCCCATGGAAATTTTATCGAAATCGGAAATACCTACAGTTTTTGAAAAATCAACAAAAATCTAAAAAAAAATATGTTTGTTCACTGATTTCTCCGTCAACTATGGACCGATTTTGAAAATTATTTTTTTGTTTGAAAGGGTATGCTCCCGAAGTGGTCTCATTGCCACCAAATCAGAATCAGATGAGGGGATCCCATGGAAATCGAGGGAAATTCTCAAATTTTTTAGGCAAACCTATATCGATTCGGGTATTTTTTATACTAACTCGTGCATTTGCTCTTAGAAAGCACCATTTGGTGAAGTGGAACTGATGATGGAGACCACAGATTGCCACCGGAACAATATAATAATAGGTATTTAACGGGTTGCGATTCGATTAGGTACTTTAATGTGGTTGCTAAGCAATTTAAGTGCTCAAAATGCTAATTACGTCAATATATTAAAACTAACTGAGAAATAGAAAAAAAAAGGAAAAATTTTAAAGAAAAAAAAAATCACATTCACAATAAATTAAAGTAATAAATAAAATACTTTTCATATTCAGCAATGTCAATATGTAAGTTTATACAATTATAATATATTATTGATGATTTAATAAATAAAAAAAATAAAAAAATAGATTTTTCATAATTATTAAAATATCAAGTTATCAGTTTTATTCCAAGGCTTAGAAGAGCGAGCAGCTCAATCCCAAGCTTTTTTGTCTTCTAATTAAGCAGAAATTTTATAGTATTCAATTCAATTCAATTATATATTTCGGAAAAACATCCATATTATATTAATATTAAAACTTAGAAAAAATTGTAGTAGCATTGAAATCAAAAACAATTATTATTCCACACCAAACCAAAAAAAATAAAATCAATATCACCTGAATGATATCAAAACTTACCTCCTGCTGAACATTCATATAGTGGGGTTATTTGAGAATTATTATTTTCTATAATAGCATGATGAGCTCACTATCTCATAGTACCCTTTTTTACAAAGTTTGGTTTTAATACAGCTTTTGAATCGTTAAATGGGTAAGTTTCGAACGTCAGCAGGAAGTTTGTTGTAAAAGCACATTGACCCATGAACGAGTTGCCTACTCTGTGGAGGCGAGTGCAATGTACAGCAAGATTGCGTTTATTCCTGGTATTTAAACAATGAATATCGGACATTTTCGTAAAATGTTATAAAATGCGATAAACTCAAAAACTAGGTGCTGACCGGATTTTCAAACGTTTCACTAATAGACGGAGTGAGTCATGCATGAGGAAGGTTTAGGTATATAATTCATTAAGGTTTTGTGTAAATTGGCGGAAATATGACGATTATTGTTGAAGAAGTCGAAAAAAAATCATGCCGACGGGAGCTTTACTGGCGTGAGCCGCGGACACCGTACGACATACAAAAAAAATATGTTCTACAGGATTGTACACCTTAAAAAGTTCAACAAAAACTCCGCGACACCAATGTCTATCTTCTAAAGATGACTCACAGTAACCATTTTTATCTTTCAGAATTTGATAAAAATTTAATTTTTATTTCCGGGTTATTCCCAAAGTATTCCAAAAAGAGTTCCCCAACTAGTCCATGAAAAATACAATATTTTTAATTAGGTTTTATTCTACTCCATGATAATATTAAAATGTTCTCAAAGTACTTCACTCCATTTTAATCAAAAAGCTAATTTAAGACGTTATAACGTAATGCTAAACTTTAATCTTTCTTTTAAGAACTTTTGTGACTGTCTGTAATGAAATAAGCATGTATTTTATAGGTCATTATGTAGATGGAGCAGTTTGAGAATTGATAACGAATAATCGGTGGAGTAGGTACTTCCAGATACTAATGGAGCAGAATGGGAACAAAATAATAAGTATTATTAAATAATAATAGTTCCTTGGAGTAACTCGGGAATGGATGTATGAGATTCTAACTTTTTATAACAAAAGAATGGAGTACTTTGGGAATAACCCTTATTTCCGAAGCTATTTTAACCGGTATTCTATTAATCCTTATCCAATAAAATATTTTATTTAAATTGAGCATTCAATTTAGATAAAAATATGCCTTTACATCATAATTATCATTTATGAATACTTAAAACATATCACAGAATCAAAATGACGCGTAACAAAGTAATTGTGGTTCACGGTGGCGCGGCAGTCAATGACCTTTTCCTCTGCTATTACTACGACAGTAAAACGGCAGAACGGATTTGGGCGAAATTTGGCACACAGATAGTTAATAAGCTGGATAATGACATAGGATACATGTATTCCGGGAGTACATTTCCGTTGAATAATTTCCGACCTCCAAACGGGCGGAGCCGCGGGCAAAAGCTAGAAAACTATATTTTCGAGAGCGCTGACACGAATAGCTTAGCGCCACTAAAACTGTACTTTCATAGTCACACAGACCTAATGTTTCAATTATTGTTCTAAGCTTTCTTACAATTAGACAAGAAATTGTCAAAAGGGGTTTTTCGTGCACGGAGCCTTAATTAATGATACGGTCAGAGGAAAGTCGCAGAGTGACAAGCTTGTCAGTCTCACAAGCAGAGTGACAAGCTTGTCAGTCTCACAAGTCGCAGAGTGACAAGCTTGTCAGTCTCACAAGCAGAGTGACAAGCTTGTCAGTCTCACAAGTCGCAGAGTGACAAGCTTGTCAGTCTCACAAGCCCAGTGCCCTTTACGTGCTAACAATGAACACATTTTACCTTTACACTATTTTTTGCGTGGGCTGAACACTCAATTGCCTACCAACTACTTTCTCCTAATTAATGATAATTTACCCAGCTAACTGTACTCTAGTTTTATGAGCGATAATTGACCTTAAAGCTGAGAACGTCCGAGTGGCAGCTTGTGGACTGCACTCTTTGAGTTCAAGGACAAAGAAAGGATGCACTTAATGTCTCGCTATTCAGAACTATTCATAAATAATGTTCTTGGAGACGGTCGTGTAATGATTTTTAAAGAAGATATCTATTGATACATAACCATTGAACCTGAAACATGTATTTAGTAGAGCAAATTAAAACTTGAATAAGGTAGGTACCTATTTTTTTTTAAACTTTGCCACACACTAGGAATTGCTCCTGTATTGTGGGTGCGTTTACAAACATTTAAACTCACATATACAAACAGCCAGACCCGGAACAACTACTTGTAGGTCATACAAATATTTGTTCCGTGCGGGAATCGAACCCGCGACACGCAGCGCAGCAGTCAATCGCTTAACCACTGCGCCAACCGTGCCGTCATTAACTATAACAGACATGGAGCAATTATGTCTCCTTAGATTCAGCTGTCAGGCAACATTTTATATACTTGGTTTGAAACTACGCGTATGAAGTGTTGCATTTTGAAAATGTCAATAGCCTATTTAGGCCACCTGTTAAATTAGTAGGTGTGTCTAGGTATACCCGAACGAGCCCGAACGAGCCCGAACGAGCCCGAACGCCTGCGAGGCATATCACATTGACCTTTACGTTTGATGTATCGAACGCACATGGGGGATTTTAATAAAGAGGTTGGTTCACACACCGTCTACTTTAATTTAGATAGTTCAATAAAGTAGTACCTGTTTTCATATTAACAAATTGATGGCTGTTGAGAGCTCAACGTATATCATGTGGTATTCTTTTCTGACAAAACGCTTTAGTTCGAGTAATGTGCAGAATGTGGGCAAAAGAGGCACCTGTTGTGACAGATGCGCAAATTGTTAGAGATTTTAACAAAAATTAAGACAAAGTATGGCATAAGTACAGCGACTCTAGTAGCGCAATTTATTTGTCGGTGCCTGTCGCGCCCTCGATATCGCACCAGTCTGTACGAGCCTTAATACAAAAGTTTTTAGACATGATTTTGAAAATGCCATTCAACTCTAAAAATCTTCCCTCATCTGTTATTTTAATGAATTGCAAAAGGCGTGTTTAGTTCCATGTGCGCTGTGACAACAAATAGGCCTGTCAGTCTGTCCCCTGCTATTGTGCGCACCCCAGCCTGGACGACTCATAATAACGGGAATTCTGTTTACACTCTAATTTTACTCGCGATTCTTGTTGGACGTCGACGTCTTTACAAAAATGTATGGTTTTTGTTACGACTTTCGAATAACTTTATGCCTACCCACCTACTTTGATAAAGTTATGTTATATATATAAGTACTTGGCTTTCAATATTTTGTTTAATATGAAGTCAATTATTTATGCAATTGCCAGTCAAAATTAGCAGACTTTTGGTGTCTGTACCAAGCATCTGAGGAAAACCGTTTTTCAAGGCACGCAATGGGATTATTAACCCTGTATTAATTAAGTACAGGGTTAATAATCCCATTTCGTTTTTCCATTGTCAAAAAACAATAATATCACAATAAAGATACAAAATTCCACATAAAGGTAACTGTAACAATTGCCATTTAGCTAGACCAACAATTTGGGACACCAACTGACGAGCAATTTGATAAAGTAGCAACATTTTATAGGAGCGGGCGCTGTTTGCTCTCAAACTTTGCGGTACCTTGCCTCGGGGCACAATTTAATTACCAAATGGTCCGTTTTTTGTGATCTTTGGGCCGTGTAAACAGGCCGTAACGATGTGTGTGGAGGGCTCCTTTATGTTGGAACTATTCTGTTCTTCCTGTATGTAGCACATGTTCACCTGTCCTCTGGATCGTTAGAACTGATTCGGAATTTAATTGGAATTGAAGTGGGCAGCTATTGTGTTGTTGTAGACAGGGTTTGTTAGAGGTTTTGTTTGTATTAAGAAATTTAGGTTTGGTTGGACTAATCTCATGTTTCTAATCTCATCAGCATAATATTATTATGTAAAGTTCTGCATACCTAATTCTCTCTTAGTCAGAGTTCATATTTTCATATTTTGTGCATTTCTCCAAATCTTGTAAGTTTGTTCTTACGTCGGTAATTCGTTTTTTCATTGCTATCTACATCATTCAGATGAAGTTCCTCTTTTTTCTGAGTCTCTCCAAAATATCCGAATATTTTCTATTTCTCTGAGACAAAACATAAAAAATGTCCTATCGTAATATATGTACGCGCACGACTAACTGGCAACACAAACGACTGGTCCCTCGTTATTTTAAACAATTCGATAATGGCGCCCCCTGGCGGGCCCTGATTGTGCTACAAAGGGCGCTGTCCCCTCTAATGAGTCTCATAGTCCTGCTACATGAAGTTGTGATGTTTGCCCAGGGCCAGTGTTTGTTACCAACTACGTAGTACCTCACGTAGCTCCAATGAAAATTGATCATTTTATACGAGTAGCCGGTAGGTGTAGGTACCTATTAAAAGTTCCGCTGTTAGTGTCTTGATAATGTCTGGGGGGAGAACGAGGATTATTAATATTTTTCCAAGAAAGTAAAATGGTACCTATAACTCAGTGTCTCAAAGAAAAATGAAATTAAATCGTTTATTCTGTAAATACGATATTAGAATCACTTGTACACGTCATATAAAAAAATAAGCTAGATGTAGTCGACATTTCGTATCTGACTACCCCTGAGAAGAAATGGCGAAACAAACTCAGGGGTAACAGTAAATTTCAACTAGGTAGATACAGTATTAATGAAGCGATTATTTACCTGAAACATTTGTAATTATGTAATAACGAATAAAATTAGCAATTGACTTGTTGATTTGTATCGAATTACCCAAACGACCAAAACAATTACCCATTACCATCCATTTTAGTACCTTCTTACTTGGTTGAAAAAGAAAACCGATCAAACTTTTAAAATCTAAGAACTTATTTATACTATAGTCGAACATTTTAAACATATGGATCGCTATGCAAACCATGAACTAGAGTCCCCTCTTCATCATATCAGCATTTATTATAACCCTTGTAAAATGCGCACACCATGGCACAGAGCGAGACAATATGCAAACTAATCTACATAAGCACCTATCATTTATGCACGACATGGCATCATATCGCCACAGCGAATCTACACATAAATACCTATCATATATGGCATCATATCGCGACAGCGAATCAAATGCCACGCTCCTAAAAATGACACTTTAAAAAACCTGCGTAGGTTCGCATTGCGCAAGACCGTACGCAAATCACCGGCCAATGGGAGCCCTCCGCACCGGCTATGTAAATGTTCTATATTCAAATCAGTTTAAAATCAGAACGCGCATGCACGCGCCAGGGCTTTTTATTGGCGCTTTGCATACAAAGGGGTCTTACGATGTCTCGAATTGACAGGCACGTGTTGCTAAAAAATAAGGGTTGTTTTCACTGTGAGGGGTTGTAACCCTTCCGCAACCCTTTTCGGTTGCAGCTGTTTTTTAGCATCATGCGTTAGTTGGTGCCACGCGATGTTAGCATTTGACACGTTTTTTTGGTCCTACACTATTTAGGAGTAAGTATTATCAAATCAAATTTTAAAATAATGTGTCGAAAGAACGCATACCTGGTGCTGGTTTTTGTTATCTTCGGTGATTTATTATGAACACGCGACCTTTGTTGTAAGTGAGTTTTACATTTTGGCAAGAGTTACGGGCCCTGGAAGGAATTCAAAGGTGTTTGTATTTCGACAAAGAATTAGTTCAGATTATTATCAGAGGTGTGTTTGTTGTTTTGTGCTATAAGTAGGTAGGTACCTACTGCTTGATTCAAGATATGGCAACTGAGTAAAATAGAAGGTTATGTGTTTCATTGTTCAAATACCTACCTACTAAAAAAAATGCATCAAAGCTACTTAAAATCAGTTCATAATAATTACCATGTTGTAAAGATATTAGCAAAAGATAATGAGTCCATCACCACTACTTAAGTAGTTGCGATAAAATTAATCGCCATAACAGTGGGTAAGTGGTTCACGTAAAAGCTCGCGGCGGAAGAAGGCGTGTGCGCAAATATGTGAGGTGTCGGCAGACAATCAGCTAATGTGCGACGTGCCGCGGTGTCGTGTTGCCGTGACGCATGAAGTGCCTGAGTGCCGTGATCTATGTGCAGGGTGCTGCGGCAGCACACTGCTGGCAAGTAGGTGAAGAAACGATATGATTTGTGTGTGCAATTGCAACATTATCAACCCATTATCTACCTTCCACAGTGCTGACGTAACAGTTCGTATACAGTAGGAGACGCGCGGTGTACACTTGTACAGGTGCTTTGTGGGTTCATTACATTCCTAATGCTCCGTTTTATGAACAATTTGGTAATATTTCATGAATCACCGTCAAGAGAGTAGATTTGTCAAGTGCAATACTGCTGGAACACCATGACACAAGCCACTTTTGTAAAGCCACCTCTTGCTTAGTAATATTGAGTCTATGAGATACGTTGTGAAAGCTATTTGGCATTAATCAGCAATTTATTGCTAACCAATTATAATGGAGGTAAATATTAAATAAATTACCTATACGCGGAAGAGTACAACAAAAGTTATGCTTAAGCCAATTTCCAGGTTGAACAACCGCCGCAAAACGATTACTAACCGTCCAAACTAAATATTTGCGAAAGAATATCGTGTAAATATTGGATAATTGTGACCATTAACGGTGATATCGGCGATATGGCGTATTAAGCGCGGTTAATGGAGGAAATGGAATATCCGGCGCGACCGACAGGCTCGCCGCGCCGCCCGCCTCGAGCGACAAGCACACGCACTACGATGGACTAATTCGAATGAGCTTATAAGAGGCAATGTAAAACTCAACGGAAATCAAATGTGACTAATCTAAAACATTTTTTAGATTTTTATTTATCCTGCAAAGTAATGAATGAAATCATTCCATTGTTGTAGGAGGCTAAACCAAAAATCTCACCACTGGGTAGATTTTTGATTTAGCCTTAGACAGATGTCAAGACCATGCAAAAGCTTCGAATAAATAAAGACGCAGCGTTTCCCCCGCCGGGTGTGTCTGGAGGCTCGCGTGCCTTACGTTTGTCAAATATCGGACATCACCGGACGTTTTTTCCTCAAAACACGATACAACGCAAATACTGGAGTATTTGCGTTGTATCGTGTTTTTCTCGTATTTGCGTTCACTTTGCTATATTTGCCTGAAATTATTTTCAGGGACGTTTCACGTTACAGTGTTGATTTCGGGAAAGACATAATATTTTAGCGTTAGTAACCGGATACATTTTGTTACGCAATTAGGTTTAACTTTGATATGTTTTCCTTATTGGCTGGCGGAATGTGTTGGTGCGTTATGGCTTTGTTTATGAACTGGTCTATCAACACTTACACATCAATCATAATATCTATCTGATCAACGGCTTTGTGCTTGACAGAAGATTTGATTAGTTTCAGTATTTTTGTGTTAAAAGCTGGCATTAATTAGACCCCTTACAGATTTGTCAAAACAAAATGAATGGTTACTGTCTATGACTATGAAAAAGCTTAGGGCGTTGGAATTTGATAAAATGTTATAGACACAATACTCATAGTACCGTTTGCTTACAATGCGAACCAGTCTGTGTGCACCTTTTTTTTTTTTTTTTGGGTGGGAAATTATCAAATAACTTCTCCCGCTCTGGACAGAGCGGGAGGGCGTGTCAGACTCTTACTGACTAAAACCCACCCGTGTTCCTTCATTTGCCTGTGTGCCAGGGCCACGATATCCCTTTCGGACAAACTCGCAACCCTGGCAGGCATTGGTCCTGACGGACCCCGTCAGTTGGTGCTGACATCTCTTTGAGGCGCGCGTGGAACACAACGCGCCGTCGACCCGGGCCTGGTCCTTATCGGACGGCGAGCTACCCATCGCTCGCCGTCCGCAAGCCCGCGCCTACGGTGGCCGGAAATCGGCTTGCAACTCCCGACGCCCGGGGCGTCTCCTGCAGCGACTAGAGGCGCGAGGGCGCGAACCTTGCCTCTCCCTCACGCGTTCCGCCTCCTCCTTCGCGAGCATTACTGCTTCGCAGAAGGAGGTGACGGCCTCCCATGCACTCTCGCTCCGAACCATGGCCTGAACCAGTGCTGGACGCGAGAGATCGTCGCCGCCGATCGCCTCCGTGAGGACACGGCGGTGCTCCGCCCAAGCCGGGCAGATCTCCACCGTATGCTCCACCGTGTCCTCCGGGCGATCCACACAGTGGTGACACCCGGGCGTTTCCTCCCGCTTTATCCTGAACAGGAACCTCCCGAAACAACCGTGTCCGGTGAGGACCTGCGTCAGGCGGAAGGTGAGGACGCCGTGGCGCCTCTCCAGCCACTCCTCAAAGAGGGGACTTATCGCCACAATTGTAGCGTGCCCAGCGCTAGGTTGCGACAATCGCACTCTCCATGCCGCCATGAGATCTCGCCGGAGTTCCGTCCGCTGTACCGTGATTTCTCGCGGCAGCGGAGTTTCACCCCGGCGTTTCGCCTCCTCGCGCCACTCCCAGATGTGCGCGAGGACTTTTGCCTCCAGATCCCACGGCGGCAGTCCGGCTAGGAGGCTCGCCGCCTCACGGGAGACCGTGCGGTAACCCCGTACCAGCCTGATGGCCATGACCCTTTGGGACGCGTTCAACCGCTGGGCTGGTCGCAGCCTCAGAGAACGCGCCCACACCGGTGCCCCGTAAAGGGCCATGGACCGCACGATCCCCGCGTAGAGCCTCCGGCAGGAGGCGTTTGGGCCCCCTAGATTGGGCAGAAGCCGCTTCAAAGCAGCCCCAGCCCTCTCCAGTCTGGGAGCCAAACGTCGGAAGTGCTCCACGAAGTTCCACCGGCTATCGAGGACGAGTCCCAAGTACTTCATCGTCGACTCGACACCGATGTGAACTCCTCCCGCCGTTATCTGGGAACTCGACAGTGGCGCGTTCCGAGGACCATAAAAACACATGGCCTCGGACTTGTGCAAGGCCACCTCGAGTCCCAATTGCCGGATCCTATCGACGATTGTCGCAACCCCACGTGCCGCCAGTTCGGCCGCCGCCTGATGCGACCTCCCCTGCGCCAGAACCAGCGTGTCGTCAGCGTAGCAGACTAAGCTGACGCCGCTAGGGAGGTCGGCGCGCAGCACCCAGTCGTAACCGATGTCCCACAGATGCGGCCCCAGGACCGATCCCTGTGGGACACCGCACGACATCTCTCGCCGGTTCCACTCTCCGTGGTGACCGGGGTAGATGACGGCCCTGTCCGTCAGGTAGGCCTCGACCACGCGACAGAGGTAGGTCGGCATCCGGTGGTACCGAAATGCCTCCCTAATGCAACTCCAGGGCAGGGTATTGAAGGCATTGGCGATGTCAAGAGACACCGCCAAGACGACCCCACCCCGGGCCACAGCATCCCCTGTCGTGAGGGCTCGAACGCGCATGATGGCATCCACCGTAGAGCGCCCCTTGCGGAAACCAAATTGGCTCTCCGCCAAATCCGGCCCCACCCGCACCAGCCGCCTGACAAAGCGGTCTGCAATTACTCTTTCAAAGAGCTTGCCCACCTCGTCGAGCAGCACGATGGGCCGGTAAGCGGACGGAGAGTCTGCCGGGCGCCCTAGCTTCTTAATAAGGACCAGTTTCCCCGTCTTCCAACGAAGTGGGAACTGGCCCCTCTCCAAGCATGCGCTTAGGAGCCCCCTTAGTCGAGGCCCGAGAGCCTCCAAGGCCAGGACCCAGGCTTTTCCAGGCAAGCCGTCGGGTCCTGGGGCGGTATTCTTGGCATTCAGCCGACGTACCGCCACTCTCAGATCTACCTCGGTCACCTCCGGAGCATCGTCGTCGTCGTCGGCAGTGTGGTCCGCATCAGGCACCACAGGAGGCGGAGCCATGGGCGGAGGAGTATGTTCCCCTCGTGAAGGGAACAGAGCGCTCACCACGTCCTCCACGAGCTGGGGCCGGAGACTCTGCGTCAGCGGGGGAGCCCATGGGCGGAGTTTATCTCTCACCCCTTTGTAGGGGCGTCCCCACGGGTCTCTGTTCAGAGTCTCCAGCGACTCCTCGCGAGCCAGTCCTCTGGCCCGCTGGATTTCCGCTCGGAGGGCGGACTTTGCCGCTCTGTACCCTTCGTATAGCTCCGCCTGGATGGCTTCCGTATCCGGAGGGCGGATACGGAGCCTGCGGTGCCTGGAGTACTGGTGGCGCGCAGCAACGCACGCCTCGCGTAAAGCGGTCAGCTCACGCGACCACCAGCACACCTGGCGCCGAGCACGTCCGGGCTGGACCCGGGGCATTGCCACGTCACATATTTCGGACATGGCCTCCCGGAACCACTCCGCCTCGTCGTTTATGTCGGCAGGCCTGTCTGGTGATGACACCCAGGCCTGCACGATCGAGGCTTCCAGGAGGAGCTCCCGGTCCAGCTGCTTCAGCGCCCACCGCGGACCACTCGGGGCCTGTCGGACCGGCGCGCCTAAGGTCTGGGCGGAGACGTCAAACCGGATGTACCGGTGATCGGAATAGGTCTCCACCCCCTCCATGACGCGCCAGTCAATGACACGCGGCGACAGAGCGGGGCTGGCGAACGAGATGTCCACCACTGATTCACCCCGCATCCGCACACACGTGGGAACAGAACCCCGGTTAAGGACGACCAGGCCTGTCTCGAGAGCCCAGTCCTCCACCATCCTGCCCCGTGTGTCCGTATACCGGGAACCCCAAGCCACGTTCTTGGCATTGAAGTCCCCGAGGACGATCACGGGAAGGGGATGGTACCCGACGACGACTACTCTCAACTCCCCAAGGGAGTTGTGGAACTCGGCGAGAGTTCGGTTCGGGGAGAAGTATACTCCTACCACGTTAATCTCCCCGAACCGTGCTGCTACGCAGTCTGTGTGCACCTAAGACATCCTAAAATCTTTTGGTCTGAGCGCAACTTCCACCGTGACACAAACTCTTTCCGACTAACTCTCAGAATAGAACAATAAAACTTCACTCATATACATACCAACTAGCTACTGTGCCCGTTTATAACGGCAGCCGGGGGCGGAGGCGCGAGAGGGGTGAGGGGCGAGGGTAGCAACCCTTTCCCTCCGACAGGCTATCCATCACCAACGACTAGCGAAATGTATTTTAATCCACTGCCCCACGCCCGCCGCTTCATGAAACGTGAAAAATGATCCTACTGCACACAGACTCATAGACACTAGATATGTATGAGTGAGTGTGCGAATTGGGAAGTTTGAATGTGTGTGTTTAACGATTACACAGTAACAATTAGTTATGTAAACTGTATTTTGAATGGTTTTGAATTTATACACATGTAAGTAGGCTTGTAGGCATTGATGTATAATCATCTCAGCCTATAGGCTACTTTAGAAAACAGAAATCTGAAACGAATGGAAATGAAAATGGAATAAGGAAAGAAATAATCGATGTGCATTCTCAACTCTTCACCCTCGAGAATCTTTTATCCGCCATTCAAAATCGAATATTCGCGAGTGGTTTCAAAACGATTGTTCTCATACGGAAACCTTTTCCTGGTGCGGCGTGCGTGAAAAGTTTTATAGTTTGAAGCGGTCCCGCGGGCCTCCCAGATTTCTGGCCCCGACTGACGCAGTCATTAATCATACACAAATTGTTGCGTCCCTTCGTTCTGTCCCTTGATATTTATGCTCCAATTGAGCCAGTCATCTTGTGCCCTATTGAGAGTTCCTCTGAAGAACGTTCACTATCTCAGTGAAGTCACTGACTGGAAGCGAGTGAATGATGGGAACCGACTATTGTGGCCGTTAAATGGTTTACAATTTTCATGTCAGTGTGAAATGGCGTTTTTTTAAAGAGAGAAAACAAACAGATTGCTCTTTGTTTCTCTCGTTTCATCATGAGGTTCCTGCTGGCTCGCAATATTTATGTCGAAACGCAGCGTCTATTACATTGGTCAATAAAATAAAACTTTATAATATTGGTAATATATAATTCATGCTCCATTTTGTAACGTTTTCAGATTTATGACTTAATAAACGTGAGCGCGGCGTGGCCGGGCGGGACCCTACCGAGTGACGTCATTGTCATAATAGTGAATGTTTTATTGTAACGTTATGCGCTCTATCTCTCCTTGGATTACTAAAACATCTGTCCCGGAAAATTCACTCTCGAGCCGTTT
Source organism: Tiliacea aurago (assembly GCA_948098905.1). NCBI lineage: Eukaryota > Metazoa > Arthropoda > Insecta > Lepidoptera > Noctuidae > Tiliacea > Tiliacea aurago. The sequence goes on along the minus strand of OX402583.1, from coordinate 529,482 downwards.
ATCGGCTCCTCGAGGGTAGATAGACAAAAAACTGCAATAACGCGGTGTCATAACAAAGACGCCGCCACCGGCCGATAATACAATGATTAATACCCAGCGTTATCTGGAGAGTGCAGGCCTTGCCCGCCCTAAGGAAACCGCATAACCTACCGTCGCTTAAAAGTCCTATCGGCCGAACGGCCACACTGACTTTGAACTCTGAAACAAGGGTGTAAAGTTGATTCTCGATTGATAGTCTGCCTGTTTAAGGTATTCTCCGGACCCGACATAAGAGTTACGGATTTCGCATAATGCATATTATATTCGTGCGGGGGTGGCTGTGAGGGTGCCAGTCAGAGGAGGCCGCGGGGCGAGGCAGGGGGTGAGGCAGGGAGTGTGAGCACCCGGCGGGGGAAGGGTGTCGGGCTGCAGGGAGGACCGCGTGACCGCACGTCTTTTGCACACGACAAGCTCTCGACATTTTTTTATTATTATTGCGCTTCGATGGAATTTATTCCAGCAAGGGTCGGTAATAGAATAGCGGCCACGCTCGTTTTGGCCCTAATAGCGATTTTGAATATCATTTTTAAATCACATAATGGAGTGTACTCGCCTTTTTAGAGTTATTTTTAAGGGGCGAGGGTCGTGATTCGGGAACTATGAATTTTTCTGTCGGCATTAGTTCTAAGAACAACGTTGTTTATTGTAGTAATAAACGTATCGATAAATAACTTGAGGGCTATTAACGTAATGACTGCTCACTTTCAACTGGTCTCGTAGTTGGAGAATGAATCGCTGACCTCTTAGAGACTGCTCCGGAGGCGCCACAAATATAATTACTATAATTAATTTCTTGGTCCGCCGACCGCACATTAAACAAACGATTAATTGTGCGCCAATAAACGATGTTAATCTCAGCCTTCACCGGCAGGTGGCGGCGATTGTCAAGAATCGCCGGGAATATGAGCAATGTGTTGAGCGGAGGGTCGTGGTACAGGGGGGGGCCGCCTAGGCGGACCTCTCACTGTCATATGCACTCATATTTATGTTAATTGTAGGTATTCTGCGCTCATTTGGTTTTGCTCCGAGCATTAACATGAGCTTTGGTATTATGTTGAATTCTAGTCACATTCATTTTAGCCAAGGCCTATAAGATCTCAAAGAGGTCACAATTTTAAAAGGCAAAAATCTCAAAAAATGTAAAGGAATTATTCCAATGGGTTTCATAAATTACCAAGTATTTACACAACGGGTTCTGGATTCGGTAATAATAAATTACCAAGGCTTTAGTTTTGCACAAAAGTAACTTTCTAAATGTAGTTAGTAAAACGTGAACACCAATGATTCATACGTACTTTGTTTGTCCAAAGGTACAACTTGCAAATTCAAATGTGCGCTGATGCGCACGTGTTTCTTGCGACTATGGCCGGCACTATGTTTTAGGGATGAACTGAAGGAGTTACAGGTACCGCTTATGAATTAAGTAATCTAGATTTGATCAATAAATATAATGATACTGACATCCTAATATACTTCTATAGGTACCGTTTACTTTATATTTTCAGGTGTCGCAAGATTACGACAATCTTACGAGATTACGACACTATCACTCAATATTCTTGTTGACTGGAACACAAAAATATCGCAATGAGTAATTGAACGGGATCGTCCTCTCATAGTGAATTATTTGTAAACAAAATGGATTCGAAGGACACTTGGCAAGGCCTTGGTAAAAGAACAGGTTGGTTGTAAGCATGAAGGTTTGACAAAGATCATAAGACAATGGAGGTAATTATGTATTTGAATTATATGTTACTATTATAATTATTATTTAAATTCTAAGATAATGTTATGTACTATCGGCCAAACTTCCGCATGCTCACCTCTAAGGTTTTATTCGCACAGCACGGCTCCCGACTCGATCGCCCAATGCATGAGTTTTGACAAATACGATGCACGAAGTGTATTTTAGTCGTGTTCGTATAAATAATGATGTGTAAAAGTATGACACTCACACTACTCGGGCTATGCTCAGTTGTTTGTGAGATGACTTTTTTATGTGCACTACCAGCGTGAGCTCTTTATGAATTATTATTGTTGGCAAGAACTAATTTCATACTCTGTCAAGTTAAAAATAAAAAATTGGTATTGCTTTATTAAACTAGTATCAACTTTCTTCAAAATTATAATATTTTGGAATAAGAAATGTCAAATAACAATTTATATTTCTATCTACTTTAATATTTTCCTCTCTCCGACACGTGGCTACTCTGTCGGGTCTATAAACTTAGGTATTTATTAAAACTTGCACTGCCTCCCCAATTTTCATGATGTCCTATGCGATGCCGCCATACAAATCGCAGCGAAATAATAAAAGGTTTATATTGATAATTTTTGCGGTTTATCAGCGTGGGAAAAACTTGTTACTTGTGCAGTGTTATTGAAAAGTAAATAACTACATTGCAATGTGCTTATAAACTTGGGCACATGTCAAAAAAGAAGCAAGATACGTAATTTTGATAGAAATTTGGTACCTTTTACTTTTATTAGTGAATTTCTCCATGTTTCGATTGAAATAGCATAATACAGTAGTATTTGAACCAATACTTAACGCAGTTCATACAATATTATATAATAGCATAATACAGTAGTATTTGACCCAATACTTAACGCAGTTCATACAATATTATATAATAGCATAATACAGTAGTATTTGACCCAATACTTAACGCAGTTCATACAATATTATATAATAGCATAATACAGTAGTATTTGACCCAATACTTAACGCAGTTCATACAATATTATATAATAGCATAATACAGTAGTATTTGACCCAATACTTAACGCAGTTCATACAATATTATATAATAGCATAATACAGTAGTATTTGACCCAATACTTAACGCAGTTCATACAATATTATATAATAGCATAATACAGTAGTATTTGACCCAATACTTAACGCAGTTCATACAATATTATATAATAGCATAATACAGTAGTATTTGACCCAATGCTTAACGCAGTTCATACAATATTATATAATGAAATGAAATGAAAATGAAATGAAATGAAATGAAATGAAATCGTTTATTCTGTAAATAGGATATTAAAATCACTTTTACACGTCATATAAAATAAAAAAAAATCTAAATGTAGCCGACATTTCCTATCTGACTACCCCTGAGAAGAAATGGCGAAACAAACTCAGGGGTCAAAGTCTCTTTTAAAGTCCAGACATAATCTTGGTCAGATCATGTGAGGACCATGTAGATCCGTGTCTGAAATGGTCTTTTGAGGAAAGAACCACGCAAATTTGAGCGGACCTGACCAATCAGTGTAAGCATTTGTCAGTAATCGTGCAGCTCAACTCAAAACTTAAGGAGCTCAACGACTCGACGAACAGTACCAAAAAAAGGACATTTGGGTAGGCCGCATAAAGCGCTCAAAATGTCAGACCATCATTAAAACTTAACTGAGAAAAGAAAGGAAAACATTTAAAGAAAAAAAAAAAAATGACCCACATAGTGCTCACATTCACAATAAATTAAAGTAGTAAATATAATACTTTTCAAAGTAAACATTCATGTAAAATTGTATACAATATTCTGCAATGTCAATATGTATATAAAATCATGCATAATAATTAAAATGTCAAGTTTTATCACAAGGCTAGCAGAGCGAGCAGCTCAATCCCAAGCTTTTTTGTCCTCTAAATAATCAGAAATCTTATAGTACCCTTTTTTACAAAGTTTAGTTTTAATACAGATTTTAAATCGTTTAATGGGTAAGTTCCGAATGTCAGTAGGAAGTTGGTTGTAAAAGCGTATACATTGACCCATGAAAGAGTTGCCTACTCTGTGGAGGCGAGTGCGATGTACAGCAAGATTGTGTTTATTCCTGGTATTTAAACTATGAATATCGGACATTTTCTTAAAATTTGATTTATTTTTGTGTACATATAATAGATTTTCAAGTATATATTGAGAGGCTACAGTCAGAATATCTATTTCTTTGAATATTTCACGAAGTGAATCTCTTGGACCTAGATTGTAAATGGCTCGAACAGCCCTTTTCTGTAAAATAAAGATATTATTAATGTCCGCACATGTTCCCCAGAGAAGGATCCCATACGACATAAGACTATGAAAATAACTAAAATAAACAATTCTGGCAGTATCTACATCAGTAATCTGTCTAATTTTTTTAACAGCATAGGCGGCCGAACTAAGCCTTCCTGACAATTTTTCTACGTGTGGGCCCCATTGTAATTTACCGTCAATAGTTATTCCAAGAAAAACGGTCGACTCAACAGGGTCCAACTCTATTCCATTAAGTTGAACATTAGTAGTTAGCTGCCTGACATTTGGCATTGAAAATTTAATGAGTTTAGTCTTTTTCTCGTTCAGGAGAAGATTATTTACATTAAACCAATGGACAACTTTAGAGAGTGCATCGTTAACATGTTCAAAATTGACTAGCTGACGTTTGATTTTAAAAATGAGTGAAGTGTCATCTGCGAATAATACAATCTTGTGATTATCCCTTATGTGAAAAGGTAAGTCATTTATATAAATTAGAAACAAGAATGGACCTAGAATTGAACCCTGCGGAACGCCCATAGTGACCGCAGATCCTGCAGATCTCTTGCCATTAACATCAACCCTCTGAATTCTGTTGTTCAGATAAGAAGTCAGAAGGTCGAGAGCACTGTCCCTCAAACCATAATGGTGCAGTTTTCTGATGAGTGTATCATGATGAACGCAATCGAAGGCCTTAGACAAGTCGCAGAAAATGCCAAGAGCATCCCGCGACTCCTCCCAGGCCTCGAATATGCTCTTCAGTAATTCCACGCCCGCGTCTGTAGTTGAACGACCCTTAGTAAAACCAAACTGTTTCAGATGTAGTAGATTATGTTTATTAAAATGTCCTAACATTTGTTTCAAAATTAATTTTTCAAAGATTTTGCTCAATGTAGGTAATATCGAAATAGGCCGAAAATTCGTAGGATCAGTTGTGCTGCCAGATTTGAACAGAGGAATCACTTTGCTAAGTTTCATCAGATCAGGAAATACACCAGATGCAATACAAGAATTAAAAACAATTGCTAAAAAGGGTGAAATAACATTAATTATTGAAGACATGGTATGTACTGATAACCCCCAAAGGTCCGCAGTTTTTTTTATATCAAGGTCTTTAAAAGATTCTATAATGTCTTTAGCGGTAACGACCGTGAATTTAAGGTGTTTATCACATTCTGGTACACATTCTTTTAATATTGAGTAAGCAGAAGTGGAGGACGACGATGACAGAGTTTTGGTTGTTAAAATAGGAATATTAGTGAAAAAAAATTCAAACTCAGTTGCCACCTCCATGTCTGCCTTAATATCTACATCATTGATTTTTAGATGGAAGTCACGATTCCGTACTGTCGTTCTTCCCATTTCTGAATTAATAATATTCCAAGTTGTTTTAATTTTATTTCCAGAAGATTTTATTTTATTTTTAATGTGTATGGCTTTTGCCGAGGAACAGGCTCTTTTAAAAGTTTTAGAATATTTTTTAACAAATTCTTTAAAAGTTTCATCATGGTTATATGTTTTTTCATCATACAATTCATATAACCTCTGCCTACTTTTGTAAATACCTGGTGTTGCCCAATCACTAAATATTACGTGGTCACAAACAGGCAATGTTTTTGAGGTGAACACCTTCCTAAATTCACAATTAATGAGATTAAATAGTAAATTATATGCTTGATCTGGGTCGGTGTGATAAGGCAAACCCGGTAGTTTTTCCATTAAATTATTTTTAAATTGTTCTAAGCGACTTTTGTTTACAGGAATATAACTCACTAGTTTTCTTTGAGCTCTGACTATTTTCCGAGGGAAAGTTACTAACTGGCCACAGTGATCAGAGTCCAACTCGTTTATAATTAAATGGCTAGAAGGTCTTAATACAGTAGTATTTGACCCAATACTTAACGCAGTTCATACAATATTATATAATAGCATAATACAGTAGTATTTGACCCAATACTTAACGCAGTTCATACAATATTATATAATAGCATAATACAGTAGTATTTGACCCAATACTTAACGCAGTTCATACAATATTATATTATCAGTGCTTTTTGTTTATTGCTGTCGTAAAAAATAAATGTTCATTACCTCAGTACAATTGTTATATTTGACACTTTACACAGTACCCACCAATTTTATCGTAGAATAAATAATAACTGTATTATTACCGTACCATAGACAAAGAAAAGAAACAGTTATTATTGTAATTAAACGTCAGCAGATATTTATGGAGTCTCATTAATGTTCCAGGGAGGAGCGTGCTACGGCTTCTACGGCGTAGCGCGGCTGGTGGGCGCTACGGGCTACGAGCAGCCGAATGTTAAGCTAAGGTTCGTAGCATGATCTAAGTTTGGATGATTTATGAATAGAAATAGTGTAACTGTGAAATAGCATTTACAATATCATTCGAATGACGTTCTATTTGCATCAAATTGTCTTTGTTTGGTACAGATGACAAAGGATGTTTAAATTTGTAGTTGAATCTGAATGTTGGTCCGTTAAATGAAGTCGCATTTGCCATTTTTTTACTCTCTCCTCTTTGTAGATCAACATCAAAGCTCACTCTCGTACAGTCGTCTAGTTAAACGTAACAGTGTCGATGCTCGTGCTGTATACATCTTTTCTTCGCTTCCCAAGTGTGTGTAATGTCGCCGAGCTCTCCTGTGCAAAACGGCCGTCATAACAGGACCCCTGGCGGCGCATTCTGTCACTCTCGCGTCGCGGTACTTACAATGCGCGGCGGGCGGCGGGACTGGCCACGTTACGTTGGTGATGGCTCCTACATATTTCTGCAATTGATTAGACGGGGGCGGTCGCCATGGTAACGGGCTGCACTGCCCCCCCAAGCGACGTCTCCGACGCTCATTGTACTAGACATTTACGTTCGTACTGACACATCGCTTGTGAATGTGCAATGGTATGATGATTGATTATATTTAGATTATATTCAAATAAAATAGCCGTTCATCAACACAGTGTTGTATCGCCTATAGCCTGTGTCTAGCAGTGGACTGTGATACGCTGAGTTAAAAATAATCAATTAGATTTAAAAGCTTTCGAAAAGTTTACTTTGAGCAATAAATCGCGTAGAATTTAGACATTGAAATAGAGCGATGACTGCGAGCCATGCCGACGTACTGCGATAACTATTGTTTAATTGACTTCAGACACCAATATATGCCACTTTTATTTATTAATGACCGCATCCGTTCCGCTTTCTTGTTGCGATACTTTAGTTTACCTTGTTTTACGAGGTTATTTAGTTATTTACTGGCAATTTAACGAAACTATATTGCAAGTTTGAAACGAGGCACACTACATTATATTAAGTATAAAAAATACATAATATTTTGAAAATAATAAAGTTAGGTAAAATTATTAATTTCTTAAATCAGGAAACTTTTTCCAGGTTTTGTACAATAACAAATTAATCAATTGGTGAGGCAGTTTGTTTTTTTCATAGAGTTATACAAATATGCTTATTTCATTTATTGAGCTCACAAATCTAAATAGTAAAAAGTACGTCATTTATATTCGTATCTACTGGAGTTTTGTAAAAGAAATATCAGCTCATGTGGATCATGTCCATATGGTCAGAGGAATTAACTAAAGTTCAATAAGATTAATACATTGGTATTAATTAATTAGTCCAGTAGACCGGTAAAATAGCATGTCTGCATTACGTATTGAATTATACATTTACTTCCTTTTCACATTTCAACTTTTGTAAAAAAACTGTTTATTTATTACTTATGACTGCTTTACTCTAATTTAATCAAAATAAATATTAAGTAGCAAAACGAATCGAATTTAAATTACTGAGACATATGAGCCCATAATTAATGTAATTAACAATGAACACGTTCGTTTGGCCACAGACGATCGCTTGCGATGATTTATTTACTATGCTTCATTGGATAATGAAATATACATTACGTAGCGAAAGTGGAACTTGATCAGATATTCATAGAGTCGATGTGCTGACTGACATTCACTTTATTTGTGGACGGTAAATCAATGGTGGCACAATTCGAGGCAGAGGTTATGAACTAATGATGTCAGAGTTAAAACCCATAAAAAATATAACGAAGAAGCTTATTTGATGGATTTATTAAAGAAAATTATTAGAGAGAATTCGGAACTAATCCTTAAACCTTTCAGTACAACAAACCAAAAACACAGTTGGCTACTTTGTCTCCACGCGACTGGCGCTAATCCTAAATCTCAGAATGCAATAAACTCGGCTCCCGCCACACGAAATATTTTCAATCAGTTGAACGGAGCCAATCGATTACCTGTCTTAATTGGCGCAGTAATGGCGCCGGCGATTGTCTGCGAGCCTCTAAAATAGGGACCTCGGGCCGGAAGCCATCCAGTTTCAAGTTAATTTCCTCGCTGGAGGCTAATCCTCCAGCCTAATTATGAGCCACCCTTGCAGCCCCCCGTCCCCGCGGTCCCCACCTGCCACCTAAAGTGATTCAATGATCCTTAGTTCGGTAACTGCGTGATTGAAGTTTGTGATAAAGATGGAACCGTGCACTTGTGACATGTTGGAGTTCGTTTTGGGACCTGTGACGGTTCACAAGAACGTGAACTCGTTGCCGACGCCTGACCGTACAGTTAGTTTACCTTGTCGCCTAATAATAAGGAACTGATATGAAAGATGTTTTGTTACACTTCCCAGGAAGAAGTATTTGTGTGAAAGTATTTTGGTAGTGATGTTATCGCGTGTGTCGGCGTTGCCCAAATATTATTCAGTTCGTAGATAGTTCCCTATGATACGCTAACTCTAGTAATAAGTGGACTGCCTGCAACTATTTTCCTCGTTCTGTTTACCGTGAAAATGAGTTACAAAAGTATTTTTTCTATTGAGATGTCGATACTTTGGAACTTCATAATTTAATGGCATGCAATGTTATAAAATAATCTTTAATTTAATTTTTATATTCATTTTATTTATTTATTTATAAATTATACTCTTAGGCGATTCTGTTCACATCCGAGTAAATAATAAAGACGTATCCATAAAACAATTACCGACTCTGAATCCATTTCAAAGAACTTCGACCTCTTATAACACCTGAATGAACTTCAAAATGGATCACATCGATTCAATGAGCTCTTGACGCGGCCCTCGAGCACAGCGTCCGTTTTCACGGAGTGGACGCGCAGGTTCACAAGCACAGATGCATAAACGCACAAGCACAGACCGGACCTACCGTAACGAGCTGTTAAAGTGTCGCGAGAGGCTTAATTACTTGCCGGGGGCAGGGGCCGGTGCGGGGTGCGGGGCTCGCGGCACCGGGGGGTCGAATGTCGAGGGATGTACGGTGAGGTGTGCAGTAAGTACCAAAGATGCTTTGTTTATTTCTTTTAAAGGTTTTTGGCATTTATTGTGATTCGTTTTTGTTTCGCACCCTATTAATTTCTACTTTTGAGAAAACAACATCGACAACGATATCTATCATTCTGTAAAGTCTGTGCAAGGCATAATAATTCTGTATCATTATTTTATCGTATTTCTTGTGTAAAAGACAAACACTATAAAAATCCATTAAATCCTATTCATAGAGCAATTCTAGCTCAAAGCTGGGGAAAAGAACAAGGTTGATACCTACGGGTTTTTAAGTATATTGCCCAAACACAATAACATCATTTATTCCCATAGTTGCGAAAATCACATTTGTTAATCAAATCCCAAAAACGTGCGATTCTCCCCAAACGTGTGCACATATCGACCAGGCGCGGGGGAGAGTCGGCACATAATGAACGCATCTCATCAGCTTATGCAAATAGTCGTGCGCTGGGGTGCGACCGTGCGATGCCGTGCGCTATCGATCGAGCAACGTGCGTAATGTATGCACTGACCCTCACTAGGGGCTCGTCGGCGCTGACGGATGAGTGGTGCAGGGTAGCTATTTAGATGCAAAAATATTAATTCTGTTCATCAATGTGGCATTTTTGTTAATAATATTATTTTATCAGTGACTAGCTTCTGCCCGCGACTTCGTTCGCGTGGAATTCGTACTCGTACCACAGGTTTGCAAAGCAGTGTCGGACCACTAAGCTATTGGCTTTGTTGAAAGTTAAAATAGCCATTCATAAATATGACATGATGGAGTGCTTATCTCCATAAAGGTATAGCGTGATGATAGTCATTTGAAAGGTAAATATCAAAATATCTGTAACTACCGGCGATATTGTAACCTTTTTGGTTCGTCTCTTTACAATCGAATGTAAACTATAGAAGAATAAGAACATAATGTAATACATATATCTCGTCCTCCATACCAAATAGCGTTATAATTTATAGCCTACAGACCAGACAAGACGTATAGGGAATATATATTATGCAAAATTTGAACAATATCGATCCAGTATTATTTGCGTGACATATACATTCAGACAAACATACAAGTTCTAACTACCATATGTTCGACATAGAATTGTTCCCAGACCTTGTAGCAATATCTTTTTTCAAAAATATTCAATGTACACTTTTGACTCCACTACGATTTTATTATGTTGCTATGATTTCTGACGTTTTCAGAAGAAAATTAGGACCTCAAATAATTTAGAACGTTTAGACTTGTATGAGTATATTGTTATGACTTGTATTGACGCCATATCAGTGGCGCCATCATGAATTTGTATTTGACCCATTATAGTTGACAGCAGCCTCGAAAACCATGAAAACGGCAACCATGGCGAAAATTTTTCATTTTCATTGGCGCCATCTTGAATTTTGATTTTGTCCCTATTATCATTATCAGCGCCCTTGAAAACCATGAAAACGACACCGGTGACGAAAAATCATCACAAAATCATGACAACCATCTTTTCACGTAAGTGTCTTTCGCGGTAACGTCATTCACGCAAGTATACCAGATCCACGATGCATCAACCCTCAGTTGATGTAACTCTCTCTTATGAAACAGGATCTATTGGCATCAAAAATATTTTTTGTAAGAGTTGCCCATTTTCTTGGTGACTGTAATTTTTTTTTTAATTTGTGTATGCAGATCAAAATGTCTCAAAACGTTAAGGGACAGTCTCCTAAGACCGATTTCGTGTAGCTGCAACGGTAAAGCTACCCTTACTTCCCCATCTTAAACATCCAGCCGGTATATATCATGATGATTGACTGCTTAGCACCATAAAGATATAGCGTGATGATTATCATTTAAAAAGTTAAATCAGCAACTATTTTATTTGTAACTGGTTTTTTTTTGGCAAATATCTGCAATGTTCTAACCGTTTGGTTCGTCTATTTACAAATAACTGTAAACCATACACAATAATACAAACATAATGCAATATTGCTCATCCCCATAGTAAATAGCGTGATAATATATAGCCTACCGGCTGACCTGTCTTATAGGGAATATATATGCAAAATAGAACACGACTCTATCCGGTAGAATTTGCGTGAATTTTGTTGTATGAGGTATTTCTTTCCGACTTGCAAGACAAAAATGTGATAGCTCAGCTTATATGCTTGCTATAAATATAATTTATAGTACGCAGGAATAATGTAGCATTCTACCACTGAAAAAAATTTTTGAATTGGATCGCTAGTTCCGGAGATTACCCCCTACATACAAACAAATGTTACTTCTTTATTATAATATTATAGATTATTTCTACGATAGTACTGCAGTCAGCTGTAGGTAACTACTATAAATGATTCGGAAAAATAATTGTTTTCGGAAATGAGCTTTAGAAACTTACAACTACAATTATTATTATATTTAGCTTGATAACACTCTTTCGGGAGAAAGCTAAAGCTAAATTACTTTACAATAACGTCTTAATGTTCTGGTGTACAAGCTTGAAGTCCCATGCCCATGATATCGAGGTCAATTAAATGACGAAGCTGTGGTCATCGGCGGTCGTTAATATTACTCGTAGCGACATGGCCGTGTTCACGACGCTCTGCGCGCTGGTCGCCGGCAGCACTACACAACTTAGATCTTTCATAAACCGCAAAAATAATAAAAAGTGCATTTTACAGCGACGGTGTTGCCGTCCGGTGTCGCCCCGTGCCGGACGGTGCCGTCGGTTCCGTCGCTTTATTAAATGACCTTCTTTATTAGCTGTTTAACGCCGTTCCGATATTGGACCGGCGTTTATATACGCTTTACTGCGCTTTAAGGATTTAATTGTTAATATTGTCATTAACGCGAATGTAACGCTCTGAGATTCAGAGAACTTGCGATTGTGCGCGTCGGTTTTAAGACTTTATCATTGTGATCCTTGGAAATATATTTCATTGTAAACATTGCGAGCTTATTATAACACTGGGCTCTGGGAAAAATATTAGTAGTGGTTTGATACTTTGCCATTCTTGAAATTAGAACCATGGGCATGGCTAACACATAAACAGAATGATAGAGCCACGTTACAGCAAACAATACGAATACCTCCAACCGCAGCTACCTACGTGTAGTGACGTAGGTAGCGGTTTGAGGGATTCGTATTGTTTGTGCTTTAATCACAACCTCACACGGTTGCAATGTGGAGGCAGCGAGGCAGTGAGGTAGCGAGGCAAGCGCGGCGCGTCGCAATAATTTGGCTTCAAACGCTCCTTTGTGGCGTTGAACAAAAGGCCCTAGTTGCCGGAATCCAATTTAAAAGTAGCGTTTACTTCGGCGTGTAATCGTTAGTGGACGTTAGGCTGCCGGCAGCCGCGACCAGCGCTCACTGGCCCGGAATTGGAGAAATTGGTAAAAAATACTTCAGTTTTGAGAGGCTTTGTTATATGATTCGGTCGCTTTTCTCCCGTACTTATAGGTAGAAAGCTAGCTCTTTAAAAGAAAAAAATATCAACCGTTCAAATTGTAATAAGTTAGATTACATTTGTATTACCTGCTTGATCTTATTATTACCTACTAGCACTTGGTGACAGGCCTACACTGGCCTCCAATACCAGTCATTTGAAGGTAGGTATTGTTGCAAAGGCCCATTATTTTTAAAAGAGTAACCTTGGTGGTTCCCGCCGGCTCTTCTTCAGAAGAAACGGCCGATTGCAACCGCGCACGTAGCTTTATTGCAGATTCAATATTTTGAACTGAATTTCAATTCGAACATTTTGTCCGCTTTTTGCTTCAGGTTTAAGTTTTAGGCACAAGTTTTCTGAAAACAGAAACCTCCTTCGGTAAACTTGAATAAATAAGCATATTTAAACAGTTCAGTGTTACTACTAATTTAAAGGCATGTAATTTGCATGCATAACAAATTCAACTTTCCCATCTGATCGACTGTCTGTGAGTATTCTAAGATGCAAGTTGCATCTCGCATGTGCGTCCAGCCTAAGTCAGTGCACGCGCCGCGACGCAGGGCGGGTGGGGGCGCAGGGCGGGCTGGCGGGGCGGAGAGGGGGGGAGGAGGGGGGAGGCAGCCGCCCAACAGCCAATATTATACGGCCGTAGTTAGCGCGCACTGATATTAAGAATTCCGCACAGAGTAGGGTGCGCTAGTTTAAAATCGTTTACCTGAACAGTGTTTGTATGTGCTACTTGGTGTTAGTTAGTGGCTTGGATCGATTGATAGTATTGGTACCGTTTCTTAATTTTTGAGGAGCATAGCAATGCTGTTTCTGAGGGAATACAACATTGTTCAGTAGCTAATGGGATACACCGACAAAGAAACGAAAAAATAACAAATATTAAACAGTCTGGTGTTTATCTATATTACTTAGAGACAAGCTGTCGCTAATGGATTGCTATTGACTCGCTAAAACGAATTTTATGAAAATTAAACACAAACTGAACTTTATTTTAATTTGATTCATTAAATCATTTACATTGGGTATTGTGTAAACTATTCATCCTTGACGTGGAAACTGGCTTTCAAAATAGTTAGTATGTAACTCGTGCTGCACTCAACATGTCACTACACCCGCGGCTCTGCTGCGCGACACTACTCTACAATCTGAGATTGGAGCGAACGGCGCAAAGTTGGTAATTGAAAAATCTTTCCGGTCTCCTCCCCCACCCCCCGTGGCCCGCGCCTCACACCCGCACCCCGCGGCCCCCGGCAGGAATTAAACTTAACTGTAATTACATGTGTTATGTTTAATTGGAAAATGGACGCCTTGCACAAGTACCTACGAGACGGTCGAGTACCTAGGTAGGTAGGAAGGCTTCACTAGTTAGCTGCTATTGATAACTACTGGAGAAAAGACTAACATAATATTCATTTCTAGCAATCGCCTATTATTCGATGGCTTTAATGGCCTCCAAATGTGTTTACAAACCTTTTTCACAGTGTACTGCGCTAGGCTCGAACCAGTCCTTTAATTAGTCAATTGCAACCAGACAAGCCCTATAGAGGTTACCTTGATAAGTAGCTAGTGAATCGAACCCAAGATCTCACGCTGGGCAATCGCATTCACTAAACCATGAGGTGCACCCCTGCACAATACTGAAGAGACAATAACAGTTAAGTTTAGATAACGTCTCAGTTGTGTTCTTGTTTCCGCCGCTGCTTTTAAAGTATCGGATTTGTGCTATTGTCAACTTGCGCCGACGTTCATAATATTTCCAGATAAATATTCCTAACTATTTCCTTCGTCGTAATCGATTGTCTATAGATCCAAAAGTATCATTGATACATCCATAACTGGTTTCAAATCCGACACCAGAACAGAGGTGGGCTCAGAAACCTTTGTGCAACTATATTATTTAAAGCTTCAAACTCTTACATGTTTTGTTAAACACCCAATCTAGCTTAAGATATTATATGACGTATAGAAGTTACTACATACTTACAAGTTGACAAAATAATATCATTTACTTTATAGTATATCACGTGTCACTTAATTTTTAGGGTTCCGTACCAAAATGGTAAAAAGGAACCCTTATGGTGAGTCTAAGTCTGTCTGTCACATCTGGATATATCAAGAACTACTAATGCTATACACTTGAAATTTAGAATAGTTTTAGATGACATTTGCCCAACTATTTTGCAAACAAGAAAGAAATAAAAAAATATATACCTTTTTTGTAAAAGGGACCGAAAGGGGGGGGGGGGTCTTAAAAATCTGAAGTGGGGCTACTAGGGCATATTGTAGGGTATCATATGAAAGAGCGCTGTTTGCACTCTCAATTTTTTTTTGTGGCCGCATATTTGCCGACTTTTGATGAAAAATGTAAAAAAAAATACCGTTCCCCCCTTATCTCAGAAGTTTTCATAGATAAAAATCTAAAATTATTCTATGTGATAGAAGTTTATGTAAATATTACAGGAAAAATAAAACGATGTCTCTGAATAGCACAGCTTTTCAGAAATCATCAACTTTAACTCGCTCGTGACTGGTTTTTTTTAAATAAGCGTACTACGAAAGCGCGTAGCGTAAACAAGTCGTAGCGTTGCGTAGAAAACGAAACACCGCACCGTAGCGCATTAGAATATCTGTGCTACGGAATGTCGTAGCATCATTACCTATGCTACAGAATGTCGTAGCATTATTACCTATGCTAGGAATTCCGTAGCATAGGTAATTTGAAAACCACACAGCTGTCATATTACTGTAAGGTGGGTAGTTGTGTCGTGGCATCCCAGTCCTACCCTTAGTGGACAGGGTGGGGGTGACCGGTGGGGGAGGGGGGGTTGAAGTGGGGGTGCATGGGGGGACGGCCATTCGTCAGCGCTCCGCAGAAATGTTTTCATTTTTATTTCATAAATAAAGAGTGGAATTCCGCCCGCGACGTAATGAGGCTGTGCTACTGTCCGGCGCTCGTACGTAGTTGGGGACTGCGCTGTGGGCGCCGGCGTCGGTGGCGCGGCGTTGTTTATTGTGGGGCGGAATTCAATTAGGATGCAACGAATCGTCCATCATTATTTGTCCATCAAAATTCAATACTTTTCTGATGAAACTAAATATAAAACTTGAATCGAACAACAATTATTCCTCTCTTTCAATAAAATTATTCCTAATGATTTGTCATTCTTCTGCTATAAAACTCTATCAATGTTATGAAGGTCAATGCAATGTTGTTAGAGGCCATCCAAAAACATTGCATTGAACTTCTCTCTCGGATTAAAAACCCAAATAGCTTGGTATGAATACATCAATATTTCCGATCCGTATGAGTTAGTGTAGTCCCGGGGGTCGGGGGCGATTTATTGCTCCACCGTAGCGAGCAGTCATGAATACATCTGCCGCTCTGTGATGTCTTTATGGATCATACAAATAAGGAGTATAAATTATATTATTCATCACAATTTAAATATCACTAGAATATTAATAATTATAATAATAAATACTCAAAGTCAAAGTCAAATGATTTATTTCAAATAGGCACATAAATTAATGGCACCTTTGAACGTCAAAATTTACAAAGAAAATAGAATTGATTCAAGGCGCGTACTTACGCAACTACGACGAAGTGGATAGATAGTGTTCTTTCACTTTTTCTTTTAAATACTACAACAGTTTCCGTAATGTCAGGCGGAAGTGAATTCCACAACCGCACCGCCTGCACACTATTGTTTGCAGATGCTTTTAATTTATTTTACATCATTATTTATTTAGGTAAGATAAATTGGGAAAAAAACATTTGGAATGAGGTACCTACTACTAATAGTTCTGCAAACAGTAGATCTCGCGAGCACTTTTAGGCAGAGGTAACGCGGTGGCCTAATTTTGTGATGAGAAGGTGGTCCCAGGTGCTCCGTCAATCGTGTTGCAGCACCATTAGCAGACTAGTTAAAGGTACGATTCCAGGTGGAAATCTAGAAGTGAGCAATTTACTTCATTTTGAGGAACTATTCTGCTCATCACGCCGATGATCCTCATCAGATCACCACTTCAGTCCGTCCACTGTGAGACCAACTTAAAGTTTCCTTTTAAATAGAAAAACCGGCCAAGTGCGAGTCGGAGTCGCGCACGGAGGGTTCCGATCTATAAAAATGGGAAATAAATCACGTTTGTTGTATGGGAGCCCCCCTTAAATATTTGTTTATTTTAATGTAATTATTTAGTTTTAAAGTGAATATATAACTAAATATTCTGAGAATATTTCAAGCGTCTACCTGTTGTCGTTATCAATTTATTTGTTTTTTGTATGGGAGCCCCCTTAAATATTATTTTATTTCTGTTTTTTTGTATTTGTTGTTATAGCGGCAACAGAAATACATCATCTTTGAAAATTTCAACTGTCTAACTATCATGGTTCATAAGATACAGCCTGGTGACAGATATACAGACAGACGGCGGAGCCTTAGCAATAGGGTTCCCGTTTTACCCTTTGGGTAAGGAACCCTAAAAAAGAAACATCGAAATCGAATCTCATGCCGCGAAGACATCCAGTAGCCCCCCATTTTGGAAGAAGTGTCCAATCAAAAATCCCCGACAGCAAAACAAAAATCTATAAAATCGTCGAACCTTATCAACTTTCGTCCAGATCGGTTGCATAATACGACTTGTCGAGGAGTACCAACAAACTGACAGAGGAAAGTAAATTTTGGCACTTGAAGCGGAGACGTTTAGCTCGCTCGGTCATTTATTTAAGTGAACACAATGTACCAGTGTCAGTCAACAGTAACAGTCGAATTATTCTCACAGACTAATAACACGATTAAAAATTATTAGTAGGTAAGTAAATTGCTAATTACAAACTTCCACATGTATATTTATGTCGCAGGCAATTTGTATGATTCCGCTTTTTACAAACGGCGTCGTCCGTTTACAAACGCTCGCAGTTTTGAAATATGCCGAAGGCAAAATTTAAATCTATTTGTAAAGGCGCTCGCTCGGCTCGCGCGTGGTTTGTCACAGTTCAAACCTAACCTAACCCATTTGGTCGGGGTGCCTGGATGTCGAAATTATAATAATTGCACGACTTGCCAATTTACCTTCGGCATATTTCAAAACTGCGAGCGTTTGTAAACGGACGACGCCGTATGTATATATGACGAATCATACAATCTGCCTGCGATATATACAACTAAATAGTTACAAGTACTTGCGTTGACTAATGTACGTTAACAGCGATTTCCAATCCAAGAGAAAAAAAAATTTTTTTTTGGTAATAAAAGGGACACGTAAACGAAGAGAAAAAAAAAGCAGGGGAGTAACCTATTGAGAACTAGTCGAATCGTGCAACATCAAAATAGTTAAATCATACATAAATATGCACCCACACATCATTCTGATATCACAAACCGAACCATTTAGTAGTTAATCATGAATATCTCCAAAATATTCCCTGTTTAGGAGCAGAGGTGGCCCAGTGAGCAGTAGTGGCCCAGTGAGGAGTGGTGGCCCAGTGGCAACGGCCCTGAATTACGAGTTGTAGGTCGTGGGTTCGAACCCAGGCAGGCGCTTTACTTTGTGTAAATAATTTCATCACCACTGCTCTCAAAACGGTGAAGGAAAACATCGTGAGGAAACCGGCATATCCTAGAACCAAAAATTCGACGTCATGTGACATCTACCCGCGTGGTGGATTACAGCCCACTCCCACTCACCGAGAGGAGGCCTGAGACCCAGCAGTGGGTACATTATAGGCTGATTATGTAGGATCTTCCTTATACTGTGTGCGTTGGTGCAAAAAATATCGATCTCCAGGTGCGATGGTAAACTACTGAAGGCTTTAACACTACGAATGGAGACGGCGTTGCGCCTGTAGTTGGTCGATGCGCATGGTGCCTGCAGCAGAGGTCGTCTGCGTAGGTTATTGTGATTAGTGCGAAGAAGTATTTTGCTGAGTAGTTCTGGACAATCAATTGAGCCATTTGCTATGTCTGCCAAAAAAACATATGTCACTAATATTACGTCTTATGTCCAGCGGTAAGAAATGGTATCGCTTGCAACGGTGTTCGTAGTACACTGAGAATTGCTTTGCCTTAAAGTCTAAGGAACGAAAAAAAAAACGGAAAAATTTCTTCTGAACGGATTCAGTACGAGATTTGCAAATCTCGTATTGAGGTTTCCAGACTTGGGAAACGTACTCGAGGTTGCTGCGCACGAGGGAACAGTAGAGGACTTTTACTGACTTTAGAGACCGAAAGCTAGAGCAAGCTCTAATAATAAAGCCCAGGGCCTTGAAAGCTTTCCTGACAATGTTTTATATGTGATCGTCAAAAAGTAATTTCCTGTCGTGTACTACACCAAGATCCCTGATACTGCTTCTCTTACTTATATACGTACCATCCAGTGTATATCCTGAACCGATAGTCGTTTTCTGGCGCGTGTATACTACGTGAAAACATTTGGATAGATACGGTATGAAAAGAATCTATCAAGGTCTGACTGAAGTAGTTCGGTATCAGATAATTTACGTACAGACTTAAGAACCTTCATATCTGCGTATAGTAAAACATTTGAATTAGTAAAGCAGTTCTTTATGTCCGAGATAAATATTGTAAACAATAACGGTCTTAAGATCGAGCCTTGAAGCACTCCAGATGGGACAGTTTTCTTATGGTTTATAATCTGCATTCAAAGTCAAAGTCAAATTATTTATTTCAATTAGGCACAGAAATGGCTCTTTTGAACGTCAAAAAATTCAAAAAAAACATTAACACATAGCGTGCTTTTAATTCCGGTGGTACGTTCTCGTGCCATTTTTTCCGACATCCACGCGGGCGAAACCGCGGGCAGAAGCTAGTGTAGTATAAGTATACAAGGAAGTTTTATAAAATGTGGCATATACAAATATTTAAATGGAGCTCCCATACAACAAACGTGATTTTTTGCCATTTTTATAGATAATGGTACGGAACCCTTCGTTCGTGAGTCCGATTCGCACTTAGCCGGTTTTGTTAGTACACGGTGATGTCTTACAACTTTTGCACGAACGCGAACGAAGTCGCGGGCAGAAGCTAGTTAAAAAAAACTGGCCAAATACGTGTCGGACCACGCACAATGAAGGGTTCCGTAGTTAGGATGAATTCATCCCAAAAACAAACTTAACATTGTAATTGAAAAACATGCTCTCCCATACATCACCATACAAGGTTCTAACTTTTATTATTTTTAATCATATTTTATATTGTTTTTTTTTGTCAATGTGAGGACGTTGTAGGCTTATTAGACTGTAGATCTGTAGACCATTTTTAATTTTGTTAAGTACCTATTAACACTGTAATTTGAAAACATTGTAAAAGCCAATTTTATTATAACAGAGTAACCGTGGAGTTTCTTGCCGGCTCTTCTCCATAGGAAACGACCAATTGGAACCGTGCACCTAGCTTCTGACGTTTCATAAGTGCCCATGTAGGCTTATGTGAAATAAAAATATTTTTGATTTGATTTGATTTGATCATCTATATACGTTACGGTCAATTCTTCAACTGCAAATTTAAATTGGTCGACGATTACTCGTTAACTTGTAAACCCTACTTAGCTGTGATAGTTTTCCTTTTAATTTCATTATATATACTACTGCAATGAATTTTTTCACTCATCCAAAACCAACCATTTAGCTGGCTGGGGGGGGCGACACTTGACTCTAACAAAAAATAGCACTTTAAAGTTTAATATTACGCAAACGGATCTCAGAATTGTAAAATGTTTTTGACAGACCCACAATATTTTTGAACGGCCTATCCAACGATACCCCACACCATGCATTAGACAAGAAAAAAAATATCATCCCCGTTTTACGTGCAAAGGAGGTTCCCTAGAAAAAAATGTTTGTCATGGTTTTATTTTACGACTTTTTCGGCGTGATTAATATGTACACCCATGCCAAATTACAACTTTCTAGGACTTAGCGTCTCTGAGCTAAGCTGGGGACAGACGGATGGACGGACAGACAGACGGACATGGTGAAACTATAAGGGTTCCTTGTTTACTACGGAACCCTAAAAAGGTTTAAAAATATTCATTGAGGTGTTAAAATAACGTCATGTTCTCTTAGCATGTCTCTACATGTATGTCGCCCCTCCCACTCTACCCGTGACTCTACCCGCTCTTTTATAACAACTCCCTCACTTTTTATGACTCTATCATGTTTTGTTTTTATTATTTCTTCTTCGGCCGGGGTCGAGTCGTAGAGAGGCGCGTGTAACGCTCGGTTGAAACGATTATTGTGTAAGGAAGACACGACTTGACGCGATGAAACATTTCAACCCGTTTTGCAAAGTTATATATACATCTGACAGTTAATCGTGCAGGTTCTATGTTCAACGTTATGTCGATGCAGTGAATAGGTATACCTTCAAATCACGAACATGAAACAAAGAATTGTTCAAGAGTAAACATAAACACATTCCTAATGTTTGTGTTCCTTCACTAACGTATTCTACTTCATCTGCAGCGACTGTACGGTGCAACCGCACATTCTGCAATTCAGCAGTTTACGCCACACATTCATTTCAACTCATAATACAGCTCAGTTCGCGTTAGGCTATCAAGTCAGCCAGGCGTTCTCGTTACAGCCAACAAGGGCTGCGTCACTCACTTCATTTCCACACCATCAGTCCATTCAGCTCATTTTACCTTTAAGTACCTTTGAGACAATACAGTAGTGTTTTAGTACTTACCTTCTTTTATTCCATTCATCCCTCATCTAAAAGTAATGTATGACCTAGCAAGGGAGCACACAGCGACAATCATTCAAAAGTAATGTATGACCTAGCAAGGGAGCACACAGCGACAATCATTCAAAAGTAATGTATGACCTAGCAAGGGAGCACACAGCGACAATCATTCAAAAGTAATGTATGACCTAGCGGGAGCACACAGCGACAATCATTCAAAAGTAATGTATGACCTAGCGGGAGCACACAGCGACAATCATTCAAAAGTAATGTATGACCTAGCGGGAGCACACAGCGACAATCATTCAAAACAACCTATAAATAAAGATAAAACATTTTCACAATAAATCGTTCGCCGAGAAAATTGGATATTCACATGATTTGAGCGCCATTCAAAGAATTCAATGAAAATTCAAAGCCGAGAGGGTCTCGACATGCGATTACGTTGTAAACAACTGCCTACATACACGCAGTGTTTAAAGTAGCGCCGCCACCCGAGGCACCGCGAGGGCGAAAGGGCAAAGTAATTGGTCTCGAGAGCGGCACAAGGGGCGAAGCCCTACCTCCGACATATTGCAAACATATTCTGCGCTTGAAATTTATTGTAAATCGCGGCGGGCGGGGATTTGAATTCGGTTTCGGCCCCTCCGCTGTCAATAAACCGAATGGACTTTGGAAATTCGCTACATTCGCCCGATGTTTGTGTTTGCTGCCTTCGCTTTTTCTGTTCTTGCAAAAAACCTCCCCCTTCCCCCGCGCCCCTTCCCCCGCGCCCTCGCCGCTTCCGATTTTATTTATCTAAGGTTTTCCATTCCGTCGTAATTGTGTGAGTTGCGAGCTCGATTGTTGCTAAAGCGAATATTTATTTGGGCTTCAGTTTGCTTTCCATTTGCTCGCGCCTCGCGCCTCCATCGTCTATGTATGTAAGTGTGTATGTATGTATGGCGACGGCGAGCTCACTTTTAGCGGCATTGTGCTACAAATTGAATTTGCGGGGACTCAAATCAAATGTTGTCGTAAGAAATGACTTGTCGCCGCGACTGACACTATCAACAAATTGATCGTCCGCCGGCTTATGAGGACACACTCGGTCGGTAATAGAACCCACTGCAGGCTGTGTCGGATATTACAATACAATCACATTACTACCTATACTCAGATACTAGAAAAAACCTTGAAGTGTCAGGTAACAAGGCGCGTCTGGCGAGTAGCTTCCACTGTTCGTTGTAACTTAATAATAGTTATAGAAGACCGACAGGTGCCAGTCTTAAAGTTTCCTTAGAATACCAAAACTTAGCAAAATAAATTATGATGGCAGTAAATTTATGTAACATTCTGTAATCAGCCGATGAGGAGAGACCATACTCGTACGGTACCTAGGATCATGATATATGAAGTAATAACCTGACCCAAAACTGCGTATGATTTGTGAGCCCAAACTATATAATCTACATGAACATTTAGCTAATTTGTCAATAAATCGTAGCAATAACATAAGTACAATGAAACGCGCAATCAGCATTAGCCGGAATATATTTGGCGTAAATCTTTCACGGCAGCTTTTATGTATATCGTAAAAAACGGCCAAGTGTCCGAGTGCGCTATAAATATGGTCGTAAAGAGAGCGCGCGCGGCCGGCCGACCAGCCACCAGCGCTCCGCCAGAGACCGCACGCGGCCGCCCCGCCGTGGTATACTTAGTTATTAGTATTACAGTTATGTTGTTGAATTGTAATTTTACATATTTAAATTGATTAGGAAATAAAGAGCCTAATCTTACAAAAAGTTCTATGGAGTATCTATGTGGACATCATCAAGCAATAGTTGTTGTTCAAATCACTCCATATTTGGTCCGTGAAGGGAGGAAAATGTGCGCATGTATTTTTGTAAATCATTGATGTTTATTTATTGACATGACATTCCAATGATTCCCTACAATGTAGCGAGAATTAATAGGCTACACAGTGTTGAGCACAGCGCTTGGTACTGCTAATTAATAGGCTACACAGTGTTGAGCACAGCGCTTGGTACTGCTAATAGGCTACACAGTGTTGAGCACAGCGCTTCGTACTGCTAATAGGCTACACAGTGTTGAGCACAGCGCTTGGTACTGCTAATAGGCTACACAGTGTTGAGCACAGCGCTTGGTACTGCTAATACTGCAGTTGAAATATTTATATAAGTAGCGTTGTGCTCTTAAGGAGGCTGAATAATGATACGAGTTATATTATCAGACGTTTAAGTTTGAGTTATTGACGTATTGTGCGAAGTTTTTCTAAAATGTGCCGATATGTTGTTTTCATTGAGAGCCGGTGACAGCTTGGCTCATTCAACAAGCAGTCATATCAGTTATGTAGGAACGATATCCAGGCCTTGTCTGTCCCTACAATGTTCGGTATGATGTTATCGCGCCGTTTTTACCTCCACGTCCCAAGGAAGAGGTTCCTGAATAAAACATTTGCTTTTTACTAAATAATACAGCTTACTACTTTATCAATCGACAGATGGCGAGGTGGTAACTACTGGAAGCTGCTCCATTCACGATCGGAGACAAGACTGGGAGAAGCCGAAGCGTTTAGGTAAACAAATAGGTTTAGTTGTAGTTATTTGGGAAAAAATACGAGCAATAGCAGATCAAATGCCAGTTAGTGTTGTATCGGTTCAATCACAGTAAAGCGGGCTGATGGCGGTCGTTCAAAGCCGGCAGATCCGCGCGAGCCGCCGGATCCCGCTCACCACGATATCATATCATAACGCGCTGAAGTTTACGTGCCGGCGCCCAGAGTGGGAACAGTGCGATGCGGTAATTCATGACTTGTTAAGAAACAAAGAGGAATTTAATTTTGCAATCCTATAGTGTCGTTTGGTCCACATAATTGATAGGCACATCTATCAAGTGACAATCGATTGTTATGAAGTTGTTAGAGGAAAATATTTCAAGAAATGATTTGAAAGGAAATTATAACTACAACAAGGTTGTATGACTGTGGTGATGGATCATTAACATAACATACATAACATAACATAATCTTTATTTATATAAAAGAACAGATTGTAGTACATGTAACAGTTTTCACAAAGGTGGGTAGTGTTAAATCTCTGACAATCAAGTGGGTGACGTGCTGTTCTCCTTGCTAGGCTATGAAATAGCCTGTATTAAGGAGTAACAGTGCCGATCCCTCTAATTGTATTACTACAATTTTAATTTACAAGTTAAATTTTTAATTTTTAAATACAGATATTAGTGCGCGAGCGCATTTGTGTGTGTGTGTGTGTGTGTGCGTGCGTGTGTATGTGTGTGTGCGTGTGTGTGTGCTATGTCTAAGTAAAAGGGTCTGTTTGTGCGTGAGCGTGCGGCAGTGTAAGCGTGCATAAGTAAGAGGATTGGATTAGTGTGGGACTATGTTTTGGGTGCGTGGTACAATATACAAACTTGTCATATCTGAATTAAATTAAATATTTTTCTGTTTCGTCGTAGGTTTTATTTTGAAGGTACGTGCGGACAGTATTTTTACAATTATGATAAGACAATCTATATATTGGACATTTTTTGTTTATTGTATTGTAAAGAGACGGACCTAAATAATAAAAGAATCTTTTAGTGAACGACAAGCGGGTTTTCGGAGGAGTACATATTTTATCTTTTCGGCGTTTGGTAATTTCAATATACGGGGTTATGCGGTGTTGCAACAGAATTAATTGTAAAATAAAGTGTTGCCGCACATTGAGAACGTTGCAGTTTTTGTATAACTGATTAGTTGGATAAATTAGTGGACGGAAGGTAGCCACTTTTAGTATGGCACGATGTGCAACTTTCAACGGTTTAAGGATAGTTTTTGCAGCACCACCCCAACAGGGAATACAGTAGGTAATAATAGATAGGCATAAGGCAAAATAGACATTACGTATAATTATAGGATTAGCAATATTTCTTAAGGTTTTAAAGATATATATAAGTTGGCGAACTGTGCCAGTCCTGGACATTAATATGTGATTTAAATTTAAGATTCTTATCTATTTTATACTTAGTTGTTACTGTTTTCTCTTATTTGGTGAGAGACAAATTTTTTTTCGTCTATAATTATATTAATGTCATACACCAAAATATAGCAGGGTTAATTAATAAAGCAGATATGCTGACTGTACAGTTAGCGGAACTTTCTAAGCTAAATAAGACAGTTGATGTTTTGTGTGTCACTGAGCATAATATGGTGGTACTAGGCGATGAAAACATGCTCACGTTACGGGATTACAAATTGGGTGACAGTTTTTATAGAGATAAAAGAAAAGGTGGCGCGTGTATTTTAGTGAGAAACATCCATGAGTTCAAAGTTCTAAAAGAAGTAAAAAACCTATCTAAAACTAATATTATTGAATGCTGTGGCATAGAACTCACACAACATAATGTAACTGGCATATGTATGTATAGGGTTCCGAAAAATACCCATATAAAGATTCATCTTTCTCTTTTTTTCGAAACGCTTGAAAATTTACTCTCACTTATTTTATGCATGGGAAAACTAATAAAACTATAATTATTTGTGGGGATTATAATATAAATATTCTAAAAAATGATCAAGTTACCAAGACATTTATAAATACACTTTATGGATTTAACCTCAAAATTCTTACTAAACAACCTACTCGCTTATCTAGCGGTACCTGTATAGACAATATATTTCATAATGCTCGTGGTAACAAAGGAGAAGTAATTGAGACAGCACTATCGGACCACGCTGCGCAAATATTAAAATGCAATGTAAAAAAAACGTGTGCAATTCATTCATGGAAAATTGAAATAAGAGATTTCTCTTCTGAATATATAGATAAGTTTATTGAGTGTATTGCAAGCTTAAGCTTCAGGGAGGCTTATGAACTAAATGATCCAAATTTAGCATACGACAACTTTATAGACATATTTAAAGTCTTTTACGACCTATGTTTTGCGGTAAAAATGGTAACAAAAACTATTAATAAAAGGCAAAAATGGCTATCCAAAGGCATAAAAACGTGCAGCAAAATAAAACGCAAACTACTGTGGCAATACCGTAAAACAAAAACTGAGAACAATAAAACAATATACACTTCTTATACAGCTCGATATAAAAAAATTATAAAACTAACAAAGTACGTACAAAATAATCATTACATTAAGACGGCTAATAATAAAAGCAAAGCAACTTGGAAAATAATTAATGACAACAAAGTTGATTTCCCTCATGAACCACTAACGAAAATTATTCACGATAATAAAGAAATTGTAAAAACTAAAGACATCTGCAATGCATTCAATGACTTTTACACTGATCAAATTACTCCAAGCTGCAATAAACTACCGACACAAATAGACAGACTGAATCATTCGATTTTTTTAACTCCAACTACACCAGAAGAGGTATCGAGAACGATTGAATCTCTCAAAAATACTAAAAGTACAGGAAACGATAACATAACAACAAACATTATCAAAAAAGTCCATCATATTATTTGTCATCCACTATCTTATATTATAAACTTATGTTTTGAAAAAGGAGTCTTCCCAGATAAACTTAAAATATCTATTATTAAGCCGTTGTATAAGAAAGGGGAGAAGACCTCAATTAAAAATTATCGACCAGTGGCATTAATACCAATATTCTCGAAAGTCATAGAAAAAATAATACACCACCGAATGTACAATTTTCTTGAAAGTAAAAATGTACTGGTTGATGAACAAAAAGGTTTTAGAAAAAATAAGTCAATTAATGTTGCTATTTATGATTTTCTCAAGGAAATAATGTCAAGTGTAGATAACACACTACCCATCTGTGCCTTGTATATGGACATGACGAAAGCTTTCGATCACGTTGATCATACTATACTTATCGACAAACTAGAAAGATATGGAATACGCGGCAATGGTCTTGATCTTATCACATCATATTTAAACAACCGACAACAATACACAGAAATAACAAATATAAATATTCAAACTAAGTGTGAAATCAAATATCGATCAAAACTTAGAACGGTGAAGTACGGTGTACCTCAGGGGAGCGTATTGGGTCCCCCATTATTTTTGGTGTACATAAATGATCTCCCAAAAAGTATCAACCACCCAACCGTATTATTTGCCGATGATTGTACAATAATGATAAAAAAAGACGAGTCCTACAATTATGAACAAGAAATCAATGACACGTTAAAGCAAACTATAGATTGGTTGCAGTCGAATAATTTAAAAATTAATTTGGAAAAGACGTGTATAATGCATTTTAGTCAGCGACAGCGACAACAACTACCGGTTAATATTAGTTAATATTAGACATTCAGTTACAAAAACGGATACAACAAAATTTTTAGGGTTAGTGATAGACAGTCAACTTACGTGGAAACCGCATGTTGAAGAAAGTTTTGCTTTTGCTCTTCATAAGCTGTCTAAATTTGTGAACCGTCATGCCGTGCTTATTGCCTACCATAGCTACGTAGAATCAGTTCTAAGATACGGAGTCATTTTCTGGGGTAACTCAACGGACAAGAATTACGTATTCATCGCACAAAAAAAATGCGTACGCGCAATAGGTAATCTACACTCAAGGGACAGTTGTAAGCCATATTTTGAATCCTTGAAGCTTCTAACATTGCTGTCATTATACATCTTTGAGGTGGCAGTGTTTGTTAAGACAAACCCACAGCTTTTCAAAATAAGAGCCCCAGCAGATCCACGGTTAAGGAAAAGGGATTCGAACATTCTCTGTGTTTATCGCAGTAGAACGGCCCTCCTACGTAAAAGTGTTTATCGAATGGCTCCTGTTATTTTCAATAAAATTCCACGACAAATAAAAAATCTTAATAATAATATGTTTAAACAGAAACTGAAAGAATTTTTAATTCGTAAATGTTACTTACTACTCCACAACTCAGTTTATGGAGGACACCACTGACATTTAGATTTTTGCATTATTACATTTAGATTATTATTATTTTTGACATTGGTAATTTATTGTGAGTTAGTACGTAAGGAATTGTGTGTTAGTGTGTAAGTAATTGCATTATTTGAAATGTGTGTCTGTTGTTTCGACACAATTAGAATTGTATTATTATTTGTATGCTCTCGAGTAAAATGTAGCGAACTAACCATTATATTATAACAACCTATTGTATTGATACCTACATTAACGAATAAATTTGATTTGATTTGATTTGATTTGACACTTTAGTATGCATCTGGTATATTTAGAATGTCTCCAAAGGGTACACTTACCATATCAACCGCGTCGTGTTTTCCAACCTGTAAGTCGCGATTGAACGCGATTCTTTCTAAGACAAAGTGTGTTATTTCTCGCGGGATCCTCCGAGGGGGCGGGGGGTTTGCGGGCGGGTGTAGGGTAGGCAGGGGGTGCGGGAGGAGGGGAGGGGGCTGGGGTAGGTAGGTACTATGTAGTAATATTTTTACGAGCGCGTTTTATTGTCGCGGCGCGCGATAAATTTGTCATCGCGCCCTGCACCCCGGCTCGTCTGCAGCCTGATACTACTCCATGAATTGTAATCTATCGATGATGGCTTTGTTAAACTGTGAGGAGACACGGCAAACCTAGGGCGTGAGCACCTAAAGCTTCAATAAAAGTGTATTAAGAGTAAACATGTCATTATCGGGTACAATATTGCCACCTTAGCGGATTAACCGCAACATTCTGTTTAGCTCTTCACCTAATTTTAAGTAGATGGCGATGGTGATGGATGGGATGGGTAGATCTAGGCTTACCACTAGGAAATATGCTTTTCAACACATTTGCTAAACAAATGCATTTACGAAGCCTGTATACATTGTTCGAAAGTTAAATATTACGCACCATACAACGGAACGTGCGGTAAAATGGGTACTCCCACCTAAGTACATGTTTTATCGCACCCTCCGTTTTATAGCACTATGCGTATCCTTTACGGTTTTATTTAATTTTCATAAAAATATATAAGAACTCCACCAAGGAGTTTCAAATTACGAGAATAAATATGCGAATGATTGAACCTCCATGAAAGCGCTTTTGCTCAATACGTTTATCTCACTTTATTATTAAAGGGAAAATGAGACGAAAGATGTAGTACTAATTTTCCCCATGCGCCATTTGCAAATTCATATTAGAAAGGTCAAAGATTGTTGCGACTTTCCGACTGGTATTTATAAACAAAATAATAATATGAGACTTTCCGACTGGTATTTATAAATAATATGATATGGAATCTACTCCACCCGATAACTTGAATGAGCCGCCAAAATCGCATGAGTGCTGTTTAATGATTTACAATAATTTTATGTCATGAGATGATGATGAGTGATCATTCTCTTAAAATGTTTTGATGGCTTGTTTCATTATTTATTTTACTGTTTTTTCACAAATGTGTTGAAAAATGTTGTATGACACTCGGGTGGAAATTGGTATTTACAAACTTGTGACTATGGTAAGAATTAATTCGTCTACTCGTTTGTAAAAACCAACTTACCGCACTAGTATCATAAATAACTATTAAAGTGCAATGCAGTAATCAAAGCAGTTATTATGTAGTTTCCAAATAAGGATACTCATCGATGCTGGGAATTATAAGGTCGTCGGATCATCGTAATTGAGTACTACCTGGGTAGTTAGAGGCAGTTCTCGACTTTAAAATTGAGTTACAATTTTTGTTTTATTATTTATCATTAAAAATCAACTTTTCCGCCTTTTTGTGAAGAAGTGTGTTTCTCATTCTGCACCAGAACCCACCACTCATTTACTTCTGTTATGATTTTCGTCGTACACGTTTCCTGTAATCCTGTTTCACTAAAAGCTTCTGCAAATACACACTGCTTGCAAGAGATGATAAGTACGCAGCCAGTTTGACTAAATATTAGGAACATTCAGATTGATGTGTAGCCTTGCCGAATGTCAGAAGTAGTGAATGTCACGTTGTATTGAACAAAGAGATACTAGAATTCGTCGACAAAACTGTTTTCCTGGGAATCACGCTTGACTCTAAGCTGCAGTGGAGTCCTCACTTAACATCACTTGCAGGGCGGCTAAGTTCAGCCACCTACGCTGTTTGGAAAATCCGCCTATTAACAGACGTGGATACAGCGAGACTGGTCTATTTTAGTTACTTTCATAGCATCATGTCTTACGGTATTTTGCTGTGGGGACGGGCTGCAGATATTGTTTCTATCTTTGTTCTGCAAAAGAGGGCTATCAGAGCCATCTACAACCTCCGCAAACGCGAGTCTCTAAGGGAACCCTTTAAAAAAATTAACATTATGACGGTACCTTGCCAATATATTTATGAAAATATTATGTACCTATGTTAGAAAAAACCTACATCTCTTCAGTAAGATAAGTGACAGGCATAATTTTAACACTAGAAATAGGAACAAATTAGATGAACCACGTTTCAGATTGTCAAAAGTACACACTTCTTTTATGGGGTATTGTGTAAAATGTTATAATAAAATACCACTCGATATTCTTCAACTGAATGAGAAGAAATTTAAAACATGCATTAAACGCACACTATGTAGACAAGCATATTATAGGTTGGATGATTATATCGTAGATAAAAATGCTTGGCTTAATGCTGGTCCTGCTCCACAACCACTTGGGCTCACTTGTTAAAATTATAATATTTGGAAGAGATGCTTCCCCCCTTTTTTATGTTCTGACATTACAATCATATCGATTTTATAAAATTTAATCGACGACGACTAAGAAGAAGAAGAAAATGTAATCAAGTTTTAGTTGTTGAATACTTTAATAGGTAATAATGATTTTCCTTCTGCTAGTAAAATTTTATTAATTTTTGAAATTCATTGCAGGCTATAGTTTTGTATAATTTAGAAGCAATTTTTTTTTCATTTTTGTTAATGTGAGTACCATGGAGCCGTTTATTATGATAAGATGTCTGTTGACTTAAAAAAGCGTGGCAGTTGAGAGTATGTCAGGCTCACTTAAATGTCTCGCTGATGGTGGCGCGTGTGTTGGATCATTCGGTTCCCTACAAAATGGTTGAGTTGGATGGTGCTGATCCACGCGTCATGTTCGTGAACGGGCGCCGTCAGTTGAGACTGGTCTTCTCTTAACTGCCAGGGCTTATTTGTAATCTTTTAGTCTTATATTTTGAATGGTTTTTTAAATAAACAAATTATTATTTTTTACATTGTTCTCACATATAGAAGCAACAAGAATAATGTACCCAGGATTTTGTAATATCTTGCTTTAAAAGAGTGTCCTTGGAGTTACTTGCCTATTCTTCTCCATAGAGATCTACGTTTTGGAATGGGCAAATAGCTTCAACTTTCTGACTAACTGACCGACTCTTGGACATTTCAAAAGTGCCTGTAATAGGTTTAATTGAAATAAATGTTTTGAGTTTGAGTTTGAGTTTGCCCGCTAGCCAAATGGATTGTCGTTTCTCTTCAAGGTTTCCAAGAAAAGAGCTTCTTGTCATAATGCCCACCGGTTTTCAAACGTGTATTAATCAGGCCAGTGTGGCCGAACATTCGGCTATTCGGCCACGCAATTGGCCGTACATACTATTCGTTGACACATACCTAGTCGCACACGTTACAGGAATTATCAATTTTATTGATTTTGTCTCTGCTCTGAAATAAAAACGGGACTAATGTAGGTATAATTTATACTCATTTAATACTTACTTAACATTTAAAATTAAGTGAATACCGGGTAAAACGGGGTGAATAGAAATGCAGGGGTGAATCGAGACACAACTTTAAAATGGATTCCTTGAAAAAACTATAGTTTGTTGCCAAAGCACTTAATCGTTAATTATAGACAGATAACACATTATAGTCCTTTTTGGCAACAAAAGATATTATTTCAACGTTAAAATCCATTATAAAGTTGCGTGTTGACTCTCCCCTGCATTTCTATTCTCCCCGTTTGACAGTATGTAGTTTTGTCAACCAAAATCCTGCAAGAAGCACTACCTAATATAAATCTAACAATAATTTGGAAATGTTGAAAAATGACATGTAGATAATCTAAATCTTACCTTTTTTTATCCTAACTTTTGCTTGATTCAGCCAGTCACTGATTATTTCTTTAAAATTGACTTCAGTCACATCTTCATAGACTTTTCTGCAGATTTCTGAAAAAATAACATTGAAATAAATAACATATTAAGTACCTAGTAAATAGTAGTAGGCATGTTAATGGATGGTGAGTAATAAAAAGTATACTTACGAAAGATTAAATAACATGAAAAATTACATAAAAAAACAAACAAATGAAACATTCCAGTTAAGGAACATAACTCTGCCACATCATCGAGTAATTCTTCTCACAATATTCCCAACAAACAAACTAAGCCTATAAAATTAAGTCTATAAGGTCTAAACTCTTATACTTGTTATAAAAGAGCATTTATTATGTCAATGTTCCTTATAGTGGTACATTATTAGAAGTTTTGTCTAATACTCGTATTACCTTTATTCTTATAATTTGGCTGGGTAAACGTTAATAAATCTAATTAATACGGCTACAATAAGGGTTCAAAATGTGTTCTTCTTATAGAGGCTAGTTACATTGCTTTTTAACCATATAATATTCAAAGTCATATAAAGGCTTTTAATATGGTCAATTATTCTTAGAAAAGTAATGCACAAGGTTACTATGATGCTTTTTAACTTATAGGAGCATTTGATAAGACGCGGCTTCTATCCATCAAACAAACTCTAAAATGTTATATGATCTTTACAAGGATGAAAACAGTCCGTATTCCCTTGTACAGTGATTATAAATATATTATTCTTTTTATGGTTACATTAAAATGTTTTACATAACTAGATTCGCCATTTTGAAGTACAGCGATTTGTGTGAATTTATTACGAAGTGGAATTTACATTAAAAAAAAACCGGTCAAGAGCGAGTCGGACTCGCACACCGAGGGTTCCGTACGTATATATGATGTGGATGATTTCCGAAAAACTGTGCTATTTAGAGACATCGTTTTATTTTTCCTATACTCTTTACATATACTTCTATCACATATAATAATTTCAGATTTTTATCTATGCAAACTTCGGAGATAAAAAGGGGGAACGGTATTTTTTTTTACATTTTTCGTCAAAAGTGAAACTAGGTTGCCAAAAAATAAGAAAAAAATGTTTTGCTTCTTTCATATGATACCCCACATGCCCCAGTAGCCTCACTTCAAATTTTTAAGACCCCCTTTCAGTCCCTTTTGCAAAAAAGACATATTTTTTTAAAATTTCTTTCTTGTTTGCAATATAGTTGGGCAAACGTCATCTAAAACTATTCTAAATTTCAAGTTGATAGCATTAGCAGTTCTTGAGATATCCAGGTGTGACAGACAGACAGACAGACTTAGTCTCATCATAAGGGTTCCTTTTTACCATTTTGGTACGGAACCCTAAAAATGGATTCAAAAGACTGGAAGAAGTTTAAAAGAAGCAGTGGTTACAGAAGAAAAGTAAACAGGTCTACGAAAACATGATTGTGGGCATTACACCCTCTACTTCTATGATGCTAGCAAATTACCAAGCCGATACCAACGAATCAGCCAGTGGTTCCACAGAGGATTATTTTATAAAAAATGAAAATGAAAAGGAAACCAGTGAGGAAGAATATAATTGTATAATGTTTTATTGAAATATATTATTAACAATTAATTAAATACTTATAAGATAACAATACTCCCATTCATCTTCAATCCAAAAACCTTTACTTTTCACGACCTATCACAAAGTGTAAAGGTAAACTAGAAAGAGAAAATATCTACAATTAAAACATTCCTTTCTTAGAATAAAATGTATCCACTTCCACGGCCATCGCATATTATGTAAATTAAGATCTTTTCTTTGTAGTAATTTGTTGACGTCTGCCAACATGTATACTACCATTGCAATATCTGCGGACAAACATATTATATATATAATTATATTCTTTATTGTGTACTTACAGTTATAATTATATTTCAAACTTAAAACTAGTGCACAAAAGCAAGCTTATCCCTATAAAGAGATCTCTTCCAGCCAACCCAACCATATTGAACATAAATTTTATACATATGGGAACACGACTAGCTAGGTACAGGATTTTGTTCGTAAGAAAAGACCTTTTTTTTTTTTTTTGGGTGGGAAATTATCAAATAACTTCTCCCGCTCTGGGCGGAGCGGGAGGGCGTGTCAGACTTTTACTGACTAAAACCCACCCGTATTCCTTCATTTGCCTGTGTGCCAGGGCCACGATATCCCTTTCGGACAAACTCGCTATTCTGGCAGGCATTGGCCCTAACGGACCCTGTCAGTTGCTGCTGACAACTCTGAGGCGCGCGTGGAATACAACGCGCCGTCGACCCGGGCCTGGTCCTTATCGGACGGCAAGCCCGCGCCTACGGTGGCCGAAAATCGGCTCCCGATGCCCGGGGCGTCTCCTGCGGCGACTAGGGGCGCGAGGGCGCGAACCTTGCCTCACCCTCACGCGTTTCGCCTCCTCATTCGCAAGCATTACTGCTTCGCAGAGGGAGGTGACGGCCTCCCATGCACTCTCGCTCCGAACCATGGCCCAAACCAGGGCCGAACGCAAGAGATCGCCGCCGCCGATCGCCTCCGTGAGGACACGGCGGCGCTCCACCCAAGGCCGGGCAGACCTCCACCGTATGCTCCACCGTGTCCTCCGGGCCATCCACACAGTGGTGACACCCGGGCGTTTTCTCCCGCTTTATCCTGAACAGGAACCTCCCGAAACAACCATGTCCGGTGAGGACCTGCGTCAGGCGGAAGGTGAGGACGCCGTGGCGCCTCTCTAGCACTCCTCAAAGAGGGGACTTATCGCCACAATTGTGGCGTGCCCAGCGCTGGGTTGCGACTATCGCACTCTCCATGCCGCCATGAGATCCCGCCGGAGCTCTGTCCGCTGTGCCCCGATTTCTCGCGGCAGCGGAGTTTCACCCCGGCGTTTCGCCTCCTTGCGCCACTCCCAGATGTGCGCAAGGACTTTTGCCTCCAGATCCGGCAAGGAGGCCTGCCGCCTCACAGGAGACCGTGCGGTAACCCCGTACCAGCCTGATGGCCATGACCCTTTGGGACGCGTTCAATTGGCGGGCTGGTCGCAGCCTTAAGGAACGCGCTCACACCGGTGCCCCGTAAAGGGCCATGGACCGCACGATCCCCGCTTAGAGCCTCCGGCAGGAGGCGTTTGGACCCCCTAGGTTAGATTGGGCAGGAGCCGCTTTAAGGCAGCCCCGGCCCGCTCTAGTCTGGGAGCCAAACTTCGAAAATGCTCCACGAAGTTCCAACGGCTGTCGAGGACGAGTCCCAGGTACTTCATCGTCGACTTGACACCGATGTGAACCCCTCCTGCCGTTATCTGGGAACCCGACAGTGGCGCATTCTGAGGACCATAAAAACACATGGCCTCAGACTTGTGTAAAGCCACCTCGAGTCCCAATTGCCGGATCCTATTGACGATTGTCGCAAACCCAAGAAAGGAACCCTAACGATATGTAAAATGGCGATAGCATAAGCAACAAATGATGCCATTATAAATTCTTCACTCTCATAGACGCCTTGTAGACGATGTGCGAATCGTTTTGCTCTCTTAATAGCACTCTTTATATCATGACTAAATAATTAATAACGTTTGTAGCACAAAAACAACTTAAATTCAAGGGCGGGTCGATACTATAACACACAGCAGTTTTCACTATAAACGAGCACATAAATCAGGTAAATAAACAACATAAAATAATAACTTACCGTTCACTTTTCAGTAAAATGGTTGACGTTTCTCTTTATTCACCAAAGTGTTGCGAAAATGTAAATCACTAAGAAAAAGACTTATTGCAGAATCATAAACAGACGGCTATAACGGCCTACGGCTTTTTAAGGCCTTTGATTTGCTGCAATGAGTTTAACTCCCTTGTATCGTGCCATAATAAAACACGTATAAGGGTGATCGCCCGTATTAACGCTTTCTATATGGTTCTTACAAGTGTATTGGCCTTGTTCCTTGTCATAATATAACACGGTTAAGGAAAAAAAGCTGACAATAAAGCAACTATGAGGGGGGTATAAGGTTATTGTCCTTATAATTTGTGCCCAAACGCACCCTTATTAGCGATAATGCGGCTACTATAAGAATATTATTTTTGGCAATATAAGCCACTACAAGAGCAATTTTTGTTTGTTATAGTAATTGTCAGACTTCGGACGTTTCTACCAGCCAAAAATTATATCTGAAAAAAAAATTAATTAGGATTCTAACGATAAGAAAATTTAGCCTATTTTTAAGCATTATGCAGGTACAGACGCCAGCAGGTCAAGCTACCCGAAACTGTCAAATTTTTCCAATCAACCTTGAACCTTATGTTAGAGCGATAAAGCTGGCGTCTGTAAGTACATAACTATTGCCTGTTTAATCTGGCTTATTTTTAATAATTGGTCATTCAAATGATCGAAACTTGCATCATCTTTTACTAGAAGACTTGCCAATCATAAAATTATTAGATAATAATTAATAAGTTATTGTTTATACTTAAACAGTTACAGGAACCCGAAATACATACCTACAATCGGCTAGCCGCTAGAGCAAGAAATATATGGACAGAGTTGTTAATTTTTGAAGTTATAGGTACCTCTATGGACTTATTATGAAATAGCAGCTAGCAATACACGTGCACTATTTAGGACAGGAGCACTTGGACTGTCGATTAGGTTGGATCTAGTAGGTACTTACATATTACAGTTTTTCTTGGAATAACTATTGACGGTAAATTACAATGGGGCTCACACGTAGAAAAATTGTCAAGAAGGCTTAGTTCGGCCGCCTATGCTGTTAAAAAATTCGACAGATAACTGATGTAGATACTGCCAGAATTGTTTATTTTAGTTATTTTCATAGTCTTATTTCTTAAGGGATTCTTCTCTGGGACACAGGTTGTGCGGACATTAATAATATCTTTGTTTTACAGAAAAGGGCTGTTCGAGCCATTTAGTTATTAAATCTAGGTCCAAGAGATTCACTTCGTGAAATATTCAAAGAAATAGATATTCTGACTGTAGCCTCTCAATATATATTTGAAAATCTATTGTATGTACACAAAAATAGATCCAATTTTAAGAAAATGTCCGATATTCATAGTTTAAATACCAGGAATATACACAATCTTGCTGTACATCGCACTCGCCTCCACAGAGTAGGCAACTCGTTCATGGGTCAATGTATACGCTTTTACAACAAACTTCCTACTGACATTCGGAACTTACCCATTAAACGATTTAAAATCTGTATTAAAACCAAACTTTGTAAAAAAGGGTACTATAAAATTTCTGATTATTTAGAAGACAAAAAGCTTGGGATTGAGCTGCTCGCACTGCTAGCCTTGTGATAAAACTGGAGAACTTGACATTTTAATTATTAAGCATGATTTTATATACATATTGATATTGCATAATATTATATACAATTTTACATGAATGTTTGCTTTGAAAAGTATTATATTTACTGCTTTAATGTATTGTGAATGTGAGCACTATGTGGGTAATTTTTTTTTTCTCTTTAAATATTTTCCTTTTTTTTTCTATTTCTCAGTTAGTTTCAATGATGGTCTGGCAATTTGAGCGCTTTATGCGGTCTACCCAAATGTCCTTTCTTTGGTATTGTTCGTCGAGTCCAGTGGCGGATTTACACATTTGCCGCCAGTAGGCTATTCAAATTTTGCTGCCCCTACCGACCTTTACAATTTGATACCCTACCTAATTCACAATAACAAATAAAAAAAAAATGGTCATAGAAATTGTAACTTTATGATTTGTGCACTATCAATGATATTATATTAATGATATGTTGTAAGCGCGCAATAGTGAAGACTTGAGAACGTCCTAATTGGGACGTATTTGTTAGTCTTTGATGCCAACATTCGGTAATTAGTGGCCCGAATAATGTTTGTTTACATTCACGCGCAATTGATAACACAAGCTGCCTTTTTGTGCATTAGTTCTGACTCTATGCACGATATAGCTAAGCCGTTTAGCTTTTCTCCTGGCTTAAAGTAGATCTTAGATAATTGTTCACCCGTTTTGAGCAAGAAAAGCTTCTCTCACCTGAATCTGAAGTCGCTGGTGTACATAGAGCCATGTGAACTGCTATATCCAAATTTGGAATAAACGTTTTGCAAATTATGTTTTCGCGGGAACGAAGATAGACTTTTCAATGATCCAGAATCTGGTTTTACCAAAATTCTTTTAGAAGAAAGGTGGAATTGAAAATATATGCATTCTTGAACTAAGTCAGTCTCTAAATCGTTAGTTCACGACGCATTTCTTCCAGGATAAGGGCTTTTTCTCTAGGATTCGTCAGGATTGACGATGACAATTTAGTAATTTTAGTCAGGAATGAAAACTTTTCATTAAACCTGTTGTAAGCCTCTTGCCGTTATCTCTATCAATGAGGATGAAAAAATGTGTTAACCCTGAAGGTATCAGTCGCTGTCGCTGTTCTCATTTCTTCATCGGGTGTTTCATCACATATTTTACTTTTCGATTGTCTTTTTCCCATCACTTTTGTACACTGCTTCGACGCGCTTAAAACCATCGCCTTTTCTTAGAAATACCTACAAATTAAGATTTTTCGTTCAGCTACGAAAAACTTGCAAAGAGATTTTGTAAAGATTGGGAACAGTGATCAAGTCTACGGTGAACATCCACTTTGTTTATTCTTTCCAAAAAACATTCCACACAACAATTATTACCAACGTTTCCAGGTTTTTTAATTCAAAAGTATTCCCGTCGCTTCGCTTCGTGTTTATCGGTACAATCATTGATTCCAAAATCTCTCATACTTCTACAGGTGTCCTCTCTAGCTGACCATGCAATGTGTGAATTTACTCTCTTTAGCGTTTTCCCTTTTCCCAATTTATTAATTTTTGCCAGAGTTGTGTCTAGTTGATTTCTAAAAGCAACATGAAGAAGCGACAAGCTTCTGTGCAAGATTCAGCAGCCGCAGTTGGCACATTTAGAGAAAATTATATACACGTGGTGCAACATATTCATTATTACATGTTGAATTGTTTGTGAACCTAATAACATTTAGGTGCCATAAATATGTTTTTATTAATTTCAGTACATAACACATTAAAAAAAATGGCCCCAAATTTTGCCGCCCCTAAAATCTGCCGCCCTAGGCTCCAGCCTATTCAGCCTGCTGGTAAATCCGCCACTGGTCGAGTCGTTGAGCTCCTTAAGTTTTGAGTTGAGCTGCACGATTACTGACAAATGCTTACACTGATTGGACAGGTCCACTCAAATTTGTGTGGTTATTTCCTCAAAAGACCATTTCAGACACGGATCTACATGGTTCTCACATGACCTGACCAAGATTATGTCTGGACTTTAAAAGAGACTTTGACCCCTGAGTTGGTTTCTTCTCAGGGGTAGTTAGATAGGAAATGTCGGCTACATCTAGATTATTTTTTTTATTTTTATATGACGTGTAAAAGTGATTCTAATATCCTATTTACAGAATAAACAATTTCATTTCATTTCATATCATTTGTTCTGTCTGTAAAAGTTTAAATAAATAATCTTACCTTTATTCCTCAGCACGTTAAGCAAAGTACGCGCGTCCCTCACACACAACTCAACAGAAGCACCTAAATAATCCACTCTTTATAGCTAGGTTTTGTACTCTTTGAATCCACTTGGGTACTGGCACAGACTCTAATCGTACAAGTTATTACAAATGTAAACCATATTGGCGTCACCGTCAAGTCAAAACAAAACAAGTCTCAACTCGCCGAACGCGAGATGCGATGCGTCATTAAGTATCACCAATGAGTATAATGAAGTCCAAGTCCAATTATTTATTTCAAATAGGCACATAAATGGCACTTTTAACGTTTGGCGCTTTTAAAAAATTTACAAATTAAATAGAATTGATTCTAGTCGCCCCTTCCAAAAGATAGCTTCGTATGGAGAAGAATGGGCAAGAAACTCCACCGTTACTCTTTTTAAATGTTGTTTTACTATATTTAGTATAGGTACATCAATTATATATGTGAAGACGATGCACCTATAATAAAATTACTATACCACAATAGGTAAAAATAATTAATAATGAAGCAATGATACAGATAAATTAGTTATGTGATAGATACATGGTGCTCACATATTTATAAACATTGTAAAATAAAATAAAAAATAAAACGTTTTCCTAAAAAAAATAATATCAGTGTGTGAGTCTGTACTCTTAAAAATAATAAATTATACAATTAAAATAGCAACCATGACATTGACAACGTCACATTAGCCAATCATAGCGTGCTAAGAGCCTTTACTACCTCAAATGGCTTAGCATGATCCTCCATTATGTCGAAAATACTGCAGCATTCAATTTGAAATAAATATATGGTAAAGTTGAGGATTAATGTTAAGTACTATGTTTGACGAAAACACGAATCCATAAAATTTTCTTGATTGAAAAAAAATCCAAAGTTACCTCCAAACCGAACAATAAACAGCTGGTATTCATAAAAATACTTCTACACTCTATACAGCCGGTCTTATGTTATTTTATTTTTTTATAAGTATTACCATTATTTTCATCGTAAAAAAAAAAAAAAGAAATAAACTAAACCATCGGTGCCTTGGAGTCTTCTCCCTGCCACACTGTCTCGCTTGCTCGCGTGACCGCAAGCAGTAGTGTACGAGCGAGATAAAGAGTGAGGTGGCGCTGAGGTGGTGGTGGAGTGAGGTGGACTCTTAAACCATCGCCTTAATTTACCACGTTACCTTACTAAAATTAATAGTTTAAAAAACATTAGAAAAACACGCTTTTATAAATGCACGTAAAAACAAAAAACTTGAAACCTGATCGTGGTCAAAGTCCATTACGTGGCCTTTCTCACAAGTGCAAACACGACTATGATACGATATTCCATCATGGAATGCCAGTGCCTATCTTCTGGCTTCATCATCAGACCTTGAAACCTAATTGTGGTCAAATTTCATTAAAAGACTTTTCTAAGAAATCCAAAACAGCTATGATACGATGTTTCATCATGAAGTTCCAGTTCATATCTTCCGGCTCCATCAGATCAGTTCGACAGTACCAAATTATTGTATTGTCATCAGAACTACATACAGCTGCCAATTTTCATTATGCTACGACCCTTGGAAGATGGTTAAATTAGTTACCTTAGATTTCATTACATATCTGACCACTTACCACTATACGTTGAGTGTGATCTGAATATGGTAAGGCCAAAATTGACAACACAAAATGCTCCGCGCTGTAGCGTAATTTGGGGTGAGAGGGATGAATCGCAAATTACTAGATATCATAAGCTATGTAATGACAGGTTGCGGAATGTTGATCTCCCTCAGGAATTTTCGAAGTGCAGTTATGGGTCATGCAGCCTAGTCGAACATAATCATGTTCTAGACAGTTTGTATAAGAATATTGTAGATATCTTATGTGACGCTGATGTGCAAACAAATAGGAGAGAAAGGTACAGGCCAAAACGAGGTAAAGTGTGTGGATGGAACAATCATGTTCGAGACGCTCACCGAGAGGCCAGGCTTAAATTTAAAATGTGGGTATTACATAATAGACCGACTTCTGGAGTAATTTATGATGAAATGTGGGAGGCTCGAAAAATTTTCAAGGGTCGTCATAAATGGTGCCAAAAAAATAGGGAACAAATAAAAATGGATTTTATAGCTAAGCAGAGAGCGACTAATAATTTTGGTAAATTTTGGAAAGCTACGGATAAGCTGGATACCAAGCCTGGACTACCGGTGAGCGTTGGAGGAATAAACGATCCAGAAGGAATCGCAAATGTGTTCATGGAACACTTTAAAGTGCGGTCACCTCTTGGTCCCTCAGTTACGATGACCGGTGCTGAGTCCTGCCGTGAGGGAGTTAAACCGGTAATTTATTTTTCAGCTACACAGGTCAGAGCTATAATCAAAAACATGAGTAGAGGCAAATCTCCCGGACACGATGGACTCAGCATCGAGCATTTTAAATATGCAGGTGTTCATTTGCCAAGGGTCCTGTCCTTGTTTTATTCATTGTGCATTAGTCACTCATACCTACCAGCCGAACTAATGAAAACTATTGTAGTACCAATAGTCAAAAACAGGACAGGAGATATCTCGGACAAGGGAAACTGCCGACCAATCTCTCTTACGACGACCATTGCTAAAATATTGGACAGTATGCTTAATTCATGCTTGAAAAATCATCTACGCTTGCACGATGCACAATTTGGGTTTCAACCTACGCGTAAACTTTCAACGGAAAGTGTTATCCTAAGTCTTAAGAATACTGTCCAATATTACACTGATCGTAAAACGCCGGTATATGCCTGTTTCCTGGATCTTTCCAGAGCTTTCGACCTTGTGTCATACGATGTGCTTTGGAAGAAGTTGGGTGACAGGAATGTACCGGCGGATGTTTGTAAAATCTTGCAGTATTGGTACGCGAACCAAACTAATAATCTGAAGTGGTCCAACACACTCGGTTGTAGTGCGGAGTGAGACAGGGGGGGTTGACGTCTCCCGGGCTCTTCAACTTATACGTTAATGACCTCTTGGTCGAGCTCAGCAGTATGCGTGTCGGTTGTCGGGTTGGTGGTGTTAATATTAACAGTATCAGCTATGCGGACGACATGGTGCTGCTGGGTCCGACTGCAGGA
Source organism: Tiliacea aurago (assembly GCA_948098905.1). Lineage (NCBI taxonomy): Eukaryota > Metazoa > Arthropoda > Insecta > Lepidoptera > Noctuidae > Tiliacea > Tiliacea aurago. The sequence goes on along the minus strand of OX402583.1, from coordinate 486,239 downwards.
TCCATCGCAGAGATGTTGAAAGTATGCGAGAACTATGCTGCTGCACATGGGCTCGTGTACAATGTGAAAAAATGTGTGTACATGGTCTTTAAGGCCGCCGGTAAATGTATAGACTATGCACCTAATCTTACGAGTACCCTAAAGGGCTTGAACATAAAAAGAGTGAATACTTTTTAATATCTGGGACACATACTTACCGACGACCTTAAAGATAATGTAGATATTGAGAGGGAGCGTAGGTCTCAGTTGTCTTTATGAATAAATTTTGATTTGATTTGATTTGATAGTTAGTTACATACAGGTCGACCTAATAAAAGCGTGTTAAAAACGACATGTCCTTACTGTGGCAGGCCTGTGACTAGCGTAGGTTCCCACAGAGCGAGTAGTAGCGGCGGTACCATGCGCCGCCTGCGTGACGCAGCAGTCACACGCACGTCATGTTGTTGCAGGGTCGGGGCTCGCGCTACGCCCGGCCGCACCGGCCACACCGGCCACACCGACTGACCAGCCACACCGGCCACACCGGCCACACCGGACACACCGGCGACACCGGCCACACCGGCCACACCGGTCACACCGGCCACACCGGCCACACCGGCCACACCGGACACACCGGCGACATCGGCCACACCGGTCACACCGGCCACACCGGCCACACCGGCCACACCGGCCACACCGGACACACCGGCGACACCGGCCACACCGGCCACACCGGTCACACCGGCCACACCGGCCACACCGGACACACCGGCGACATCGGCCACACCGGTCACACCGGCCACACCGGCCACACCGGCCACACCGGACACACCGGCGACACCGGCCACACCGGCCACACCGGTCACACCGGCCACACCGGCCACACCGGACACACCGGCGACACCGGCCACACCGGCCACACCGGCCACACCGGTCACACCGGTCACACCGGCCACACCGGCCACACCGGCCACACCGGCCACACCGGCCACACCGGCCGGCCAATGCAGCACAGTAGCGTTCAATATTGTGTGTAATGTCTGTTCCAAATCTATCTCATGAAATTATCAACAAACACCGATTCTTACGCAATCACTCACTACAGGAAATCAGTTACACATTCATCTGTATTTAGGTTTCAATATATATCTCGCATCTTTTCCCATTATTTGAAATAACATTATTAAATTGTAATTGAAAACCATCGACGAAAACTACGGATATAAAATTAACCTCAATTGTCTAATGAAAAACATTATAAGGCGATTTAAAATTAAAGTTTTGTGTTTCATTCTTTCAAATAAACAAATCAATTTGCAAGTCGCACAACACAACACATTGCCATCCACTGGTGCGTTTTCTGATCATTGTTGTGTTTACAGAGTCATCAGTGGGTACTTGTTGAACAGAACAAACAGTCAGTGACGTGCATATTCCTACGAGTAATAGACGTTTACTTTGAGCACGCGTTTTGTTTTTGTTTTCTTCCAAGTTTGGAATGTGGCGTGCGAGTGTAGAGGGTTCATGTCGGTTATGTTGTTATCAAATTGTGAGGTGGTAAAATAACTAGAATATTGTATGATTACGATGATACGATAGATCATTTCTAGTATGTTGTCGTTATGATTCTTACTCAGACAGAAAGTAACCATGACAACTTCCTTTTGATAAAAAGTTGCCGGGATAAAGCTAAGTACCTCCCTACCTTCCTACTTAATCAATTAATACAGAAAGGTATTTTCCCTAAGCATATACTTACTAGATTAAAACACGAGCTCAGGTGTTAAACAATAGACATTAGCACTTATTAATATTGTGGCAATAACGAGTAATGGAGGCGAGTCAATATTTGCGCGTGCTATCGGTTGATGGCGCGCTCCTGCCCGCGCCCGCTTCTACCTACTTCGTAAATATGTAGCTGTACTCGGATCGCGAAGGATTTGCAAGACATTATCGATTAAACTATCACGACTGTTTATCTAAATTATGGGTTAGGCAGAGACAGATAGCAATAGGATACACCTAGTCTTAGGTCAGGTTTTGTGTAAAACTAGAGTAATAATTAATTGATCGTGTATTTTCCGTTAAAATAAATGAGTGGCAGTCATGGCAGTCATCTTTGGGGAAACAACCGTTCGAAGAGTTACGGTATGGGTATACGTTTACTGTCTTTTAGTAGTTTCCATACAATTGCCCTAAAATTCTAAATGCCTCTTATAGATTGGTATTTTTGATAGAATGAAAGACTTCTCATCTTATTGATGACCATACTCTGTGCTTTTACCGAACACTTGGTTCCACTACGTAAGTCCTTTTCTTCCATAGACTTCTTTCAGTCATGATCCGTCAGTTTTCACTTAGTTCCTAGCCATTTCATGTTACTAATGATATGGCCTGATAATGATATGGCCTGATAATCAAATCATTGCTGAAAGGTGTCTGACCGACCCAAATATCTGGCACGTCCTGTCTGTGGCCAGGTGATGGTTGGCACTTGTATGATAATGAGTGCTCAGTGGATGCGCGTCGCTTTCAAGCTGTTTGCTCGCGATAACTTTACGATAACTTTCTCGATGCGCTTATCGAACGAGCAAACATTGGCTATCTTCACCTCCGTAGCACGTAAACTTTACATTCAATGAACTAATTATGTTTTTATATTAAGTACTGTAAACGAGGGGCTCATCAATCAGGGGCTACGTAATAGCGGCCGCACGGGGCGATGGAAGGTTCAGCTACACTTGACGAGGTCAGTCCGTGGATGGGTGGTCATCCATTAAATAATATCGATAGTCCGCCGTGCGTCGGAAAGCACGTTAAGCCGTTGGACCCGGCTGGCATTCGAAGATCTTTGACAGTCGTTACGGCTAGTCAGAAGGCGAAAGTCTGTCAACCAGTCATGCCAGAGGGTATCGTGGCAGGGCCGGATTTAGAGGTGTGGAGGCCCTGGGGCAACTAAGAAGTGGAGGTCCCAAAAATATATTTAGAACAGACAAAAAAAAAACAAGTTAAAAAGGTACCTTGTGAATGTGAACATTTTTTTCTTTGATACACAATCATCTGCCCGCCTTTTGTCAACTATGTTGGGGTCGGCTTCCAGTCTAACCGGGTGCAGCTGAATACCAGCGACCGCCTATCTGACCCCCACAATACGATACCCCTTGGTAAGACTGGTTGTCAGACTTTTGGGTTTTTTTTTCTTTGATACACAAAGGAGACTCGTTGAACGTCCCAGCGTCGAAGAAAAACAATTCAATGAATGAACTGTTTACGATACATGTTAATCCGTTGACGAGTTTAACTAGTTGATCGACTAGTTGACGAATGTAAATCAACGTTGACGTTTCGTTAACGGAAGAACCGTCAACGACCCATCCCTACAAAGGATGTATTTTCTTTCTTATCTAAAAAAATCAAATTGTGGAGGCCACTTCTTTGTGGAGGCCCAGGGCTAGAGCCCCTATTGCCCTGCCCTAATTCCAGCCCTGTATCGTGGTACCAAGAACCGGGTTGTGGAGGTCCGATAGGCAGTCGCTCCATTATCCGGTTAGACTGGAAGCCGACCTTACCGATAACATACTTAGTTGGGAAGAGGCAGATGATGAGTGAGCACAGCGTGGTGCACTGCAGAAGCAGCTTGTAGTAGGGTTGTTGTTGTGGTAATGAGCACAGTGTAAGTACACAATAGCTGCAAGTAGGCACCCACTGGGCTTGGACCATTTCATAAACACTGCGGCCCCTAGCAACAAACCGGGTAAACGTCAGGATGTCGGAAATATGCACAAACATCAACTATTGCTTAAACCGGCGAAATTAACACGCAAAAGAAACGCTATACATATTCATGTCGTGTCATTAACTGCTCATACATTTTAACTGCGTTAAAAAAACACAAATACGCGATAACCGTTTTTAATCGGAAAGATCCGTTTACCTCGAAAATTGATGTAAACGTTAATAGATAGGAAAGTTTGGCAAGCATCCTGCGCGCGCGTCGTGTGTGCGACAGTTTACGCGCTACTTGTGATGCGCAGTCACCGCACGCACCTGTGCGCGCCAGACAGTGCCTGGGTCGAGACATTGTGTGACCTGTGACGAGTGACTAGTGGACCCGTTTGGATACAAACCCGTGTTCGCTGTAGGAAGCTGACCCGTGCTTATGGATTTGAGTCAGGTAGGAGTTTTGGGTTCTTTGGTGGTGGATACTAATAGTTACGTTTGAAGAAGGCTCCTGCGCAATACTTGCGTGACACATAATATATAGGTATTGACAATTGATCGCAATGGGTGACATTTTGACCGCTCACCCACGTTCACTGCGTTATTTACGTTGTTGAGCAGACGAACTTTTCAAACTTATGGATTAGCTACATCCTTCAAAACTCTCGGATTGTGATTGAAAGTGTGTAGCTATTAGCGCGCAGCCCGAGGTCTTTTTGAGGTCAAACGAGCTTTTTTTATTTTATTTTAGGTATATGTGGCATCTCGCACGTCAAGCTAGGAGGTTGTCGTCTGCTTAACCGGACTTTCCTGTGGGTGCCTCAATAAAAAGGTTTCCAGCCAGAGCATAAACTAAAAAAAACAATCTTATAACTACATGCAAAAGAGCATTTTTTCTTGCAATTTATTCTAGTCTGTGATAGAACTACGTTTAAATAAGTCTCATACAGATAATATCGTTTACACACAATACACGTCATCATTCACAATTATATATAAATGGTGTACTTACTCGTACCTACTTAACAAAGAGTATTTATTCTAAAATACTTATAGGTTGCATTGCATTACCTAAACATGTTTTTACAAATATGGCCATAACAATTTCATGCACTATTCGAACAGCTATCAACTGAATTATGTTCAGTTAATGCCAAGTTATTACGTCGTTGACATCTTTAAATGATAATTAATTTAGGCAAGCGTTCAGAAATCATGAACCGCTCATGAATATTGAATAAAGTGTTCAAACCGGTTCTCTAATGGATTTTATAATAACTACTTTGCACAAAAATAAGTTATAGGCAATTACCTATTATTGTTGATTATTTTGGAATAATCAATTTAAAAAAAATGTAGTTCTGTAATGTGTTTTGTTATGCTTCGTAATTTCGTATACTCGTACTTAGCTTTTCAAGTTTATTTTTTATTTTTTTGATAAACATTTCCCCACACTAGGAATTAGGTACTCCTGTATTGTGGGTGCGTTTACAAACATTTAAACTCACATACACAAACAGCCAGACCCGGGACAACTACTTGTAGGTCATATTTTTCCGTGCGGGAATCGAACCTTATCCCTACCCCTAAGATTATCATTATGTATATTCAGCAAAGGACAGAGAGATCGTAACTTTCATATTAAAATTATAACTAAATTATGCAAAATAACTGTAACTCAAAGCATTATTTCAAATAAACTATTTACAGGCACTTTTGAATCGTCAAGGAGTCGGTCAGTTAGAAATATGAAGCTAGTTGTCCAAGTAGGTACCAATAACAATATTAATATTAGCTATACATTTCTAGTATACGCTGACCTCTCATTGTACGGAAATCCTAAACAAAGCGAGAACAGCTTATACTGGAAATGTATAGCTTAATGTGTAGCCGTGTGTACCTGTGGAGCAGAACGGGCAAGAAACTCCATGGACAAGTACTCTTTTATTTAAAGACAAAGATGTTCCAACATGTGTATACATGATTATTCACGTATCACAACACCGACTGAACCGAATCTGAAATAGCGAAAAAAAAATCAGCTGTTCCCTACATTTTGACGAGTTATGAGAACATAAATGTAGGGAACCGCTGATTTTTTTTCGTAATTTCAAGTTTGTTCCCGCAGTAACAGTTGCTCATAATGATGAGTACAATGACCCCTTGAGAGATTTCGTGTATGAATAGATACACCTTATATAGATGGAGACATAGTAGATTATGATGTTACTAAAATATTGTTAATGTGTGTGTTGTTATTGTTGTTGTTGTTGTTTGTTTGTTGTTGTTCAACTTGTAACTAAACTAGCTGTGGCCCGCGACGTCCTCTACGGTCCAGGATGAAAAGGAGCCGATGTCCTTCTCCAGGTCGTGGTCTACCCATGAGCCAAATTTCGTCCAAATCCGTTCAGCCGTTTTAGCGTGAAAGCGTAACAAACAAACAAACCAACTCACTTTCTGATTTATAATGTTAAAAGTTAGGATGTCAGGACGATGTAATAAAACGCGTCCATAGTTAGTAAGTACGGCAGAAACCAAAAAAAAAGTAGCCGTGGCAGTTAAGAGATGACCAGTCCCAACTGACAGCGCCCGTTCAGTATTCAGCTCAACCATTTTGAAGGGAGCTAAATGATCCAACACACGCGCCACCACCAGCGACACATCGGAGTGAGCACGACATACGGTCTACTCTCAGCCGCCACACATTCAAGTTATTATTTTATACCATAATTCAATTCTGAAGTCAATTAATAATATTGAGTAATTATCTCTGTAAAGTATGAATGCGAAGCATGCAAATGTCAAAATAGTATGCAAATGATACACATTATCATGACCTCGTAAACTACTGAAAATGCAGCTAAAATGTAATTGTATCACGTGATTATGTAAATCGGGACAGGTGTAGCTACTGCCCACCTAATAACATGCGTTCAGAAAGTTCGTAAACTTAGATAGATGTTCACCTGACGCATCCGGGTCACGCAGGCAAACTTAGATAGATGTTCACCAGACGCGTCCGGGTCACGCAGGCAAACTTAGATAGATGTTTACCTGACGCGTCCGGGTCACGCAGGCAAACTTATATAGATGTTCACCTGAAGCGTCCGGGTCACGCAGGCAAACTTAGATAGATGTTCACCTGACGCGTCCGGGTCACGCAGGCAAACTTAGATAGATGTTCACCTGACGCGTCCGGGTCCCACAGGCAAACTTAGATAGATGTTCACCTGACGCGTCCGGGTCACGCAGGCAAGCTTAGATAGATGTTCACCTGACGCGTCCGGGTCACGCAGGCAAGCTTAGATAGATGTTCACCTGACGCGTCCGGGTCACGCAGGCAAACTTAGATAGATGTTCACCTGACGCGTCCGGGTCCCACAGGCAAACTTAGATAGATGTTCACCTGACGCGTCCGGGTCACGCAGGCAAACTTAGATAGATGTTCACCTGACGCGTCCGGGTCACGCAGGCAAACTTAGATAGATGTTCACCTGACGCGTCCGGGTCACGCAGGCAAACTTAGATAGATGTTCACCTGACGCGTCTGGGTCCCACAGGAAAACTTAGATAGATGTTCACCTGACGCGTCCGGGTCCCACAGGCAAACTTAGATAGATGTTCACCGGACGCGTCCGGGTCACGCAGGCAAGCTTAGATAGATGTTTACCTGACGCGTCCGGGTCACGCAGGCAAACTTAGACAGATGTTCACCTGACGCGTCCGGGTCCCACAGGAAAACTTAGATAGATGTTCACCTGACGCGTCCGGGTCACGCAGCCAAGCTTAGATAGATGTTCACCTGACGCGTCCGGGTCACGCAGGCAAACTTAGATAGATGTTCACCTGACGCGTCCGGGTCCCACAGGCAAACTTAGATAGATGTTCACCTGACGCGTCCGGGTCACGCAGGCAAACTTAGATAGATGTTCACCTGACGCGTCCGGGTCACGCAGGCAAACTTAGATAGATGTTCACCTGACGCGTCCGGGTCACGCAGGCAAACTTAGATAGATGTTCACCTGACGCGTCTGGGTCCCACAGGAAAACTTAGATAGATGTTCACCTGACGCGTCCGGGTCCCACAGGCAAACTTAGATAGATGTTCACCGGACGCGTCCGGGTCACGCAGGCAAGCTTAGATAGATGTTTACCTGACGCGTCCGGGTCACGCAGGCAAACTTAGATAGATGTTCACCTGACGCGTCCAGGTCCCACAGGAAAACTTAGATAGATGTTCACCTGACGCGTCCGGGTCACGCAGCCAAGCTTAGATAGATGTTCACCTGACGCGTCCGGGTCACGCAGGCAAACTTAGATAGATGTTCACCTGACGCGTCCGGGTCACGCAGGCAAACTTAGATAGATGTTCACCTGACGCGTCCGGGTCCCACAGGCAAACTTAGATAGATGTTCACCTGACGCGTCCGGGTCACGCAGGCAAACTTAGATAGATGTTCACGTGACGCGTCCGGGTCACGCAGGCAAACTTAGATAGATGTTCACCTGACGCGTCCGGGTCACGCAGGCAAACTTAGATAGATGTTCACCTGACGCGTCTGGGTCCCACAGGAAAACTTAGATAGATGTTCACCTGACGCGTCCGGGTCCCACAGGCAAACTTAGATAGATGTTCACCGGACGCGTCCGGGTCACGCAGGCAAGCTTAGATAGATGTTTACCTGACGCGTCCGGGTCACGCAGGCAAACTTAGATAGATGTTCACCTGACGCGTCCGGGTCCCACAGGAAAACTTAGATAGATGTTCACCTGACGCGTCCGGGTCACGCAGCCAAGCTTAGATAGATGTTCACCTGACGCGTCCGGGTCACGCAGGTAAACTTAGATAGATGTTCACCTGACGCGTCCGGGTCACGCAGGCAAACTTAGATAGATGTTCACCTGACGCATCCGGGTCCCACAGGAAAACTTAGATAGATGTTCACCTGACGCGTCCGGGTCCCACAGGCAAACTTAGATAGCTGTTCACCGGACGCGTCCGGGTCACGCAGGCAAGCTTAGATAGATGTTTACCTGACGCGTCCGGGTCACGCAGGCAAACTTAGATAGATGTTCACCTGACGCGTCCGGGTCCCACAGGAAAACTTAGATAGATGTTCACCTGACGCGTCCGGGTCACGCAGGCAAGCTTAGATAGATGTTCACCTGACGCGTCCGGGTCACGCAGGCAAGCTTAGATAGATGTTCACCTGACGCGTCCGGGTCACGCAGGCAAACTTAGATAGATGTTCACCTGACGCGTCCGGGTCACGCAGGCAAGCTTAGATAGATGTTCACCTGACGTGTCCGGGTCACACAGGCAAACTTAGATAGATGTTCACCTGACGCGTCCGGGTCCCACAGGAAAACTTAGATAGATGTTCACCTGACGCGTCCGGGTCACGCAGGCAAGCTTAGATAGATGTTCACCTGACGCGTCCGGGTCACGCAGGCAAGCTTAGATAGATGTTCACCTGACGCGTCCGGGTCACGCAGGCAAACTTAGATAGATGTTCACCTGACGCGTCCGGGTCACGCAGGCAAGCTTAGATAGATGTTCACCTGACGTGTCCGGGTCACGCAGGCAAACTTAGATAGATGTTCACCTGACGCGTCCGGGTCCCACAGGAAAACTTAGATAGATGTTCACCTGACGCGTCCGGGTCCCACAGGAAAACTTAGATAGATGTTCACCTGACGCGTCCGGGTCCCACAGGCAAACTTAGATAGATGTTCACCGGACGCGTCCGGGTCACGCAGGCAAACTTAGATAGATGATCACCTGACGCGTCCGGGTCACGTGGGCAAACTCGCTGTATCAATATTGCGTCACTTGTCATAACTTTGTTAATTATGTAGATACTGATACCCCCTGGAAGTCAGTTTCCGAGGATATTTGTTTTTAATGTTAACACGACGCTGTAATAAGATGTTTTTTTTTTAAATTATACTTAGTTATATCGTAGATATGGTGAATCTAAGTGTAAAAAGTAAAAAAAAAAAATCCTTAACCTCGGACCAAACACACCGTAAATCACACAAATATAGCCGGTAATATACCTAAATAATTCGATTAATTTGAATATTATCCTTTAGGTAACTTGAAACTTTCATCAGGAATTCAATGAGTCTACCTATGAGTTGATTTAATTATGAATGTTTAAACGCTGATTGACCGATAACGTTAGAAGTATCGGTTACTCATGCTTAGGTAGGTATATTTAACAGTAAAAACGTGTTTCATAATGCGTTGACAAATGTTTTAACGGAGTCATCTACATGCAATGTTCATTATTGCTAATATTGAATTTACTTTCGGTGTTCACCTTGATGATCTTTGGTAGGTAATCGTTCCCCCAGCCCGTCATGGTGTCATGGTGCTCCTCGGCAGCCACTGTGCTGTCCGTGTTACGCAATGTCCCCGCAGTTGTTTTCGACAAGTTTAAACTTTCCATCGCATGTATTAGTACCTATTCTAGTCATTTCTAGAACTCATTATCATAACGAAATGTTCACCTATCTGGTCAATCTTGTGCTGATAATCTAGATCCATCATCACCAGTCGGCTCTCGGTTAGCGACGCGACTAGTTTCATTAGTTATCCGTTTTGTTATGTGTTGTTTATTTTGAATACCTATTATCGTAATCCCAGCACATTAGTCCTTATCTATTCAAATATTTATAAGTATTATAAAATGAGGGGATGAATGAATCACAAGTGTTTAATCTTCTACGTATCGGTCGGTATGTACCGCACCTATTTATTTACAACTCGCCGTGGCGTCAACCTCACGTGACCCACTTCCGATAAATCCATCGAATGAATAAATTAGCTTCGAACTCGATACGATACGTTATCTGATAGAAAACACGGAAACGTTATCAAGTGTTCACCAAACTGATCAGTGTTATGAATGATCATTTTATAATACTGTGGAATAATCATTACAAATCATAAATCACTTTGATTATGGTTCGTCATATCAAATATTATTCCGCCTTGCATGATTAATCTGCGACCTTTACCAGTTCTATCTGGTTGTGGTCCTTCGAACGATCGGCTTTTAATTTTCCAGCGCGTGGTTGCAATTCCTGAACGTTTCGGAATGTTTTCGTTTTACAAATAATTCAATAATTGTTTAAGAGGGCTATCACAATTTTTCTTGTATTTGCGCGTTTTACTCGAGTTTTGATGTGTGATTATGGTTTAGATATATAAAAAAAAAATATGCCCAAGCAAGTTTAGTTATTTATCTTGGGAGCGCTTTAAATAAATATTTCAATTTATTTACATAAATCAGTAAAAACCTTGTCTCTGCAAAGGATGTTTCATAAAATTTTACTTTTGGGTATCTTTTGATGCTTTTTTACACCGAAGATAACGTAATTTAAGAAATTTTAAAAATGTCCATGGTACTACTGTATTTTATATTTGGGAGCGCTTTAATCAATTTATTATATTTCGTACAGTAATTCACCAAAAATAATTCTGTAAAACAGAGAGTTACTGACCATTTTTCATCCGAAGTTTTATTTTTTATCTAAGAATATAAAATCCAAATTCAAACAAAAACTATTTAATAACTAAGTTAACTAGGTTACCTTGCTCGAAAAAAAATAAAATAGTCTATTTAAAAGTAAAATAACGGCGTAAATCAACGGCGAAATAAGCTATATTTTCGAGAGCGCAAAAGTGATGAAACTATTAACGGGTGCTGAGACTGACACGAATGGTTTACTCGTATCACCACGAAAACTGTAGTTTTATAGTTACACAGACTTATTGTTTCGATTATTTCACGCTTTCTCACAATTAGATAAGAAATTGACGAAAAACGTTTTTTTTTGTGATAGCACCCTTAACAATACTTACTAATTAGGAACCTACCTAGTGCTTTGTGATAGCACCCTTAACAATACTTACTAATTAGGAACCTACCTAGTGCTTTGTGATAGCACCCTTAACAATACTTACTAATTAGGAACCTACCTAGTGCTTTGTGATAGCACCCTTAACAATACTTACTAATTAGGAACCTACCTAGTGCTTTGTGATAGCACCCTTAACAATACTTACTAATTAGGAACCTACCTAGTGCTTTGTGATAGCACCCTTAACAATACTTACTAATTAGGAACCTACCTAGTGCTTTGTGATAGCACCCTTAACAATACTTACTAATTAGGAACCTACCTAGTGCTTTGTGATAGCACCCTTAACAATACTTACTAATTAGGAACCTACCTAGTGCTTTGTGATAGCACCCTTAACAATACTTACTAATTAGGAACCTACCTAGTGCTTTGTGATAGCACCCTTAACAATACTTACTAATTAGGAACCTACCTAGTGCTTTGTGATAGCACCCTTAACAATACTTTCTAATTAGGAACCTACCTAGTGCTTTGTGATAGCACCCTTAACAATACTTACTAATTAGGAACCTACCTAGTGCTTTGTGATAGCACCCTTAACAATACTTACTAATTAGGAACCTACCTAGTGCTTTGTGATAGCACCCTTAACAATACTTACTAATTAGGAACCTACCTAGTGCTTTGTGATAGCACCCTTAACAATACTTACTAATTAGGAACCTACCTAGTGCTTTGTGATAGCACCCTTAACAATACTTACTAATTAGGAACCTACCTAGTGCTTTGACAGACAAGGTTAAGATCTAAGGCACTTACTACTATATCCCAGAAGACAAAATGAAATCTTGGTAGGTAAATATTTGTATTTTTGAAAAGAAGTTCTTTCAGACTATCCTCATTCCGAAATTAACATGTCCTGTTTTTGGTTGCTGTCTAATATGTAATCCTGTGTTCTTTGTATAAACATTTTTGGGTACCTAGCTCCCTTGCACGTAAAGTGGAGAGGATTTGTTTTTCTCGTCTATCCCATGATGTGGGGTATCGTTAGATAGGCTGTTCAAAAATATTGCGTGTTTGTGAAAGCCATTTTTCGATTCAGGGTTCCGTTTGAGTAATATTAAGCTTTAAAGTGCTATTTTTTGTTGAGAGTCAAGTGTCATCCCCCCCTGCCAGCTACATGTTTGTTTTTGGTTATGGCAAACATTCATGTCAGTAGTATAATAAAGAAATTAAAAGGAAAATTGTCAGCTAAGTAGGCTTTACAGGTTAACGAGTAATGTAATATTAGTCGACCAACTTACATTTGCAGTTGGAGAATTGACCGTGACGTATCATATCGATGTACGAGAGAACATTTTTTCGATTACAATGTTAAGTTTGTTTTTAGGATAAATTCATCCCAACTACGGAACCTTTCATTGTTCGTGGTCCGACATGAACTTGGCCGGTTTTACTATACAAGATTGTGCATTTTATTAACCAGTGCCTGTAATAGGGTGCTGCGATAAATATTTGTTTATCAGGATGATGATGATCTTACTAAATAACAGTTTAGCTAAAAACTATCTCTACAAACAAGTAACTTGGTCCTATATATGATAGTCGCAGGTGCGCCTGACCCACATATTTTTTTATTTTTCAACGCACAAACAAGCCACCTGACGTTATCGCCATGTTTATTCAACGATAACTCTGTAATATCCATGTGAATATTGATTTCGATACTGTTTCGCGAGTTTAACGCGAATTCTTAGCGAAGTTGTGTTTGTTTAGCGATACGTGGGTCTTGGCGACTTACGAAATATAGGTCGACAGTACCTATTGTGAAGAATTATTATTTAGATATGTGGATAATGTCAGTCAATCAATTGTTGATAGGTATAATGTATTTGGATCAACCGTTTTTTAGTACAGAACTGGTAAACTGTTTCTTGGTTGCTCTGCTGTACATACAAACAACAAACTTCCTACTGACGTTCGAAAATTACCCATTAAACGATTTAAAAGTTGTATTAAAACCAAACTTTATAAAAAAAAGTTTACATAATGTAAAATTTCTGATTATTTACAAAACAAAAAAGCTTGGGATTGAGCTGCTCGCTCTGCTAGCCTTGTGATAAAACTGGAAGACTTGATATTTTTAATTATTATGCAAAATCATCATTATATATAATTTTATATACTTACCTACATATTGATATTGAATATTATATACAAAATTACATGAATATTTACTTTGAAAACTATTTTAATTATTATTTTAATTTATTGTGAATGTGAGGACTATGTGGCTCATTTTTTTTCTTTTAATAAATTTGATATTTCATTTAAATTAAACAAACAAATAGGTGTTAAAATTCTCTTTATTACACCTCTATACAATAAAAACAGGATTCTAATGCCACCTGTTCTAATTCAAAACACCGGCCAAGAGATTTACCATGTTATTTTATGATCATAGACTTCTTATAGGTTTTCCTATAACTAATCTATTAGTAAAGAACTTCCCTCTTTTTTAAAAAATTCTAGGCTCAGTTATTTCGAAAATAACCCCTTATCTCCGAAATTACTGAGCCAAAAATAAAAAAATAATATGTATGGTTTTTCTTCAATAATTTAAAAAGTATTTTAAAATTATAAAAATAATATTTATCTGAAATCCTTACAACAACCCTTTCAGTTTGCTATGTCAGACGGTATATAGTTTGCAATACTTTTAATTTTATAATTTGCCCCCCACAAGTGCCCCCATACTCAAATTTTTTTTTTTACATTAGATATCCTTGTGTGGGTCACAGAAGCTCATAAGTATACCAAATGTCAACTTATTCGGTCCAATGGATTCGGAGCAAATCGGCTGTGACAGACAAACAGACGGACGCATGAGTGGAAAAAACGGAACCATCCATATGGGATATAAGGGTGGTTCCGTTTTTTTTTCTTTTGAGGTACGGAACCCTAAATATGAATAACTATAAAGCAGTAAAGTATTAGACATTAAGGCGTGTCTGAAGACACTCATTTACAATTTTCTCAGAAGCGATAGCATCAAGTTAACACGACCGATAGGTTCTAAAACATACAACTAAACAAGTATCCGCGGAACTAGTGCCGATGCTATCAAGTAGTTCGCCTGATTCATGTACAAGACACGACGCTGTCGCGCATATGTGCTCGGTTGCATTTCGTGGTTCGGGAATGAATATTATGATAAAGTTCAGGAAACTTGAGGAAACGTACTTCCTCATTGATTATTTCTTGCAGGTACCAATTATTTTAACAGGTTTAGATTAGTCATAGTTATGTACATGTGTTGTTTCTTCATCTGTGTGTATTTGGACATTCATGAAATAGTGTACCTACCTAGTTTAGCGTTAACTGGAATTTTGCATACCACAGACTTATCAGAAGAACAATAGCCGTTTCAGAAGCAAGTTTGTTGATTGAGACATAACAAGACAGCCCTACTTAAAGTTTGTTGATTGAGACATAACAAGACAGCCCTACTTAAAGTTTGTTGATTGAGACATAACAAGACAGCTCTAATTAAAGTTTGTTGATTGAGACATAACAAGACAGC
Source organism: Tiliacea aurago (assembly GCA_948098905.1). Classification (NCBI taxonomy): domain Eukaryota; kingdom Metazoa; phylum Arthropoda; class Insecta; order Lepidoptera; family Noctuidae; genus Tiliacea; species Tiliacea aurago. The sequence continues at coordinate 471,082 of OX402583.1, read as the reverse complement.
CCTACTTAAAGTTTGTTGATTGAGACATAACAAGACAGCCCTACTTAAAGTTTGTTGATTGAGACATAACAAGACAGCCCTACTTAAAGTTTGTTGATTGAGACATAACAAGACAGCCCTACTTAAAGTTTGTTGATTGAGACATAACAAGACAGCCCTACTTAAAGTTTGTTGATTGAGACATAACAAGACAGCCCTACTTAAAGTTTGTTGATTGAGACATAACAAGACAGCTCTAATTAAAGTTTGTTGATTGAGACATAACAAGACAGCTCTAATTAAAGTTTGTTGATTGAGACATAACAAGACAGCCCTACTTAAAGTTTGTTGATTGAGACATAACAAGACAGCCCTACTTAAAGTTTGTTGATTGAGACATAACAAGACAGCTCTAATTAAAGTTTGTTGATTGAGACATAACAAGACAGCCCTACTTAAAGTTTGTTGATTGAGACATAACAAGACAGCTCTAATTAAAGTTTGTTGATTGAGACATAACAAGACAGCCCTACTTAAAGTTTGTTGATTGAGAACTAACAAGACAGCCCTACTTAAAGTTTGTTGATTGAGATATAACAAGACAGCCCTACTTAAAGTTTGTTGATTGAGACATAACAAGACAGCCCTACTTAAAGTTTGTTGATTGAGACATAACAAGACAGCCCTACTTAAAGTTTGTTGATTGAGACATAACAAGACAGCCCTACTTAAAGTTTGTTGATTGAGACATAACAAGACAGCCCTACTTAAAGTTTGTTGATTGAGACATAACAAGACAGCTCTAATTAAAGTTTGTTGATTGAGACATAACAAGACAGCTCTAATTAAAGTTTGTTGATTGAGACATAACAAGACAGCCCTACTTAAAGTTTGTTGATTGAGACATAACAAGACAGCCCTACTTAAAGTTTGTTGATTGAGACATAACAAGACAGCTCTAATTAAAGTTTGTTGATTGAGACATAACAAGACAGCCCTACTTAAAGTTTGTTGATTGAGACATAACAAGACAGCTCTAATTAAAGTTTGTTGATTGAGACATAACAAGACAGCCCTACTTAAAGTTTGTTGATTGAGACCTAACAAGACAGCCCTACTTAAAGTTTGTTGATTGAGACATAACAAGACAGCCCTACTTAAAGTTTGTTGATTGAGACATAACAAGACAGCCCTACTTAAAGTTTGTTGATTGAGACATAACAAGACAGCCCTACTTAAAGTTTGTTGATTGAGACATAACAAGACAGCCCTACTTAAAGTTTGTTGATTGAGACATAACAAGACAGCCCTACTTAAAGAGGCACGAATTCTTACACCTAAGTATAAGAAACTTTGAATTGCTATAAATTGTGATTATAAACCTAAGCTTTAGTGCTTTATTCCAGAAACAATTCCCATGTTCCATGAACAGTAAACAATAGTTAAATCCCATAAAGCTTGCAAGTTATGTTTCGATATTGAAGTTAAGTTTAACTTGGTCTGTCAAAGGTAATCTCTGCACGTGACCGTAAAGTTTATTTATTTTTATCTCAATGTCATGGCCTGAGAACCAACCTGACTGTACTTGCCTTTAACTACCAACCTAGTACCATATCCTTCGAATAAATATCTTTGTCTTTGTGTGAAAACATAGCCCCATGTTGTCACACAAAGAGAAAGATAAGATTCCTAATTGCTGGCTACTCCAACTATTTGGGTGTTGTTAACAGAATTTCTTTTACTAACCTACTCGCAAGACCACATTACATTGCTCCACAGATAGTAACAACAATGCATGTAAGTCCGCCATTTTCTTAAAGACTAAGTCATTAGGAGCAGTGCCAGCACTAGCGGGCTATACTTCATAAGTCCACCTATCGCTCGGTTATAGCCGGAGACACTAATGTGTCCGCTGACACATGGTGACGGGTCCAGCTATCATTCGTAACACATTGCTGCACTAACTGCTCCAGTATGGACCAGGAGGAAGTGGGGAAAAGGACCGAAGATTCTTGCTTGCTTTTTTGTTTGCTGCAAATTGTACGTATGTATTATTATTTTATTGCATTGCAAATACTGTTGCAGTTAGGATGAGAATATTGATTGCGCTCTGACTACACCAGAAGTGGAGGACTTATACCAAACGTAGTTGTGTAAGAGCATTCGTTTTAATTTTTATTCATGTAGAGTATTGCCCGACTTTCAGCCTCTTTCGGAACCGAGAGCCGCTCTTTCTTCGAGGCCTTCGAAGAGCGACACTTTGGCCCTTAGTGCCTTGTTATTTGATAAAATTGAGTGTCAAGTCAACATTGATCTCTCAATAACTATTTATTGGAGATCAACTTTATTTCTTCAGGTTTATTACTGTGTTCAATGTCTGACTCTTTGTCCACTTTGAGTTCCTCGAGAGTCTTGATTCTCACTTCAGCGCTGTAAACATTAGAAAGTATGAATTGTTTCAGTGCTTCGAGTGCCGCATTTGTTTTAGTTGCGTGTTTGGGATACTTCAGGTTCCAGGAGTGCTATAGGTACTAAGTAGATACCAGGAGTTTCGAATGCATTCAACTGTTTTCAGGGGCGTAGTTACCAGTGGCGACGGCACCATCCTGTGACACGACTCTTATCGGCTTCCCTTCGGAGGTTCGCATAAGCACCTCTACCGCTATTGAAAAATGGCACAGTCAATAGTGTCTACCACCAAAATTGTTACACTACGGGTATTTAATTCACCATACAATCAAACAACAAAAACGCTTATCTAGCTTTGAATTACAACAACAAATAAAATGTTCCATAATAAACCGGCGCCAAAACGTCATAATCGGGAACAAAAAACCATACAATAGCGATTATGACGTCACTTTAGGTCACGTGGCACCGCTTGCTATGGACGAGAGTAAGCCGCTATACAACGGGTTACGTTACGATAGACATTTATATTGAAAAATTGCGTCATCGAATGAAGGAATATTGCACAAATTATTTAGTTTTCACCTATTCAACTGTATTGCATTCGATTCTTTATATTCCTTCATTAATTTTAGAATGATAGAACCTAATATAATTGAGTTTATTTCTGTAAAACATTGAAAGTTTTGTTTGCGTAGTGATAGCGTCTTTTTGATTCTGCTAATTGAGGATAGATGGTGTTAAATTGAGTAAAGGAAAGACTTTTATTTTTAAGTTAATTAATTAATTTTGACTTTATTTATAATTTAGTTAAAGCCGGCTTCTCCCTTACATACATTGACACCTCGCCGCTCGTAATTGCCGCCATATCAGCGGTATCAATGATTGGCGCCCCCGGGCTACAGGAGCCCCCGAGCAAAAAATCGTAAAATATTATCCACAACCTATAATTCCTGTGGTCCGAGATGTGAGTTAAAGGTATAATTATTGTAGCCCAGGTAAACTGTAATGTGAAGATCCATAGTCCAAGAAAGGCGAAGTCACTCATGTTACAAAATATAGTAGTATTGTGTAAATTTAACTAGCAACACTGTTAAGAGTTGGCAACACCATACCCCTCCTACTAACCGCAGTAGTGTATATGAGACAGCTAGACTCGACCATTCGACCGCTGATAGCCGACTCGAGGAGTTCTAAAGGCTTCTTCATACCGGGGCGTCTTGTCACGCGACGCGTCGCGACACAAAGGCACCGCTCGTCCCGCGACGCGCGGGGCCTTTGTGCCGTGTCGCGTCGCGCGACAAGTCGCGCTGGTATGTAGAAGCCTTAATAGTGAAACCTCGGCCTGAGTGACCGTTGGTCGATGAAAGTTTAAAATATTGTTAAATACCGGAAATATTATAATTTACTGTATGCGAATTTGTGATAAACTGATTTGATTTTGAGTTTGTTTATGTTGATAAAGTGATTATTAAAGTATATTATCTTGAAACTGCCGTTTTTCTGAGTTGTTCTAACACTCAGAAATGCAAAAAATATAACCAGAAACACAGCCAATAAATATTTTTGAACAAATCTCAACAAAAGATTTATGATGCTGTCACATGCAGCACCACAGAGTTATAAATAAAAAACTTTTTAGAAAAAAAAAATAACCGACTTCCAAAAATAACACTACAAAGTGAAAAATAACTTTTGTTGGGGCGTAACTCCCAACAGTGAAAATGTTATGTTGATGTTGTGTATTGGGATGTTATTTCTGTTGAACGAGTAAACAACCGATTGATGTAAAGGTTTTATTGCTACTAAAATTATCATGTTATTAGGTAATAATGTACAATTAATATTCGATACAAACTGCAACGTTTCACTGTAAGTAGGGCAAGTAAGTTGCCTGTACAGCGTAGCTCGTACAACTTTAATTTCGGAAGTCGGTGTCTTTGAATCTGTATTTTAGTTTTTTGCCACCAACTTCCAAAATTAAAGTTATTTTTCACTTTGTAGTGTTATTTTTGGAAGTCGGTTATTTTTTTTTTTGTAAAAAGTTTTTATTTTTTCACTTTTTAGTGGGTCAGTTTTTAATTTATCTAAGTTACAATAGACTAATCTCATCACCTTTTACAAAATATTGCTTTTCCCGATGCTGGGACGTCGGTTGTTGAGGAGTTCTTCTGGTAAGAACCAGGAGAACTGCCACTCACTATATGCATAGTGACGAGCATAAATTGCTTAGCAACCATATTAAAGTACTTAGGTACTTTAATATGCCATTGCCACCAAATTATAATCTGATTACATGATCCCATGGAAATCGAGGGAAACCCTCAAATTTTATAGTCAAACCTATAGCGATTTGGGTATTTTTTATAGGAACTCGTGCATTTGCTCTCGGAAAGCACCATTTGGTGAAGTGGAACTGATTGTGGAGACCACAGATGGCTACCGGAACAATAAAATAATAAGTATTTAACGGGTTGCGATTAAGCAATTTATGCTCGTCACTATGCATATAGTGAGTGGCAGTTCTCCTGGTTCTTACCAGGAGAACTCCTCAACAATCAACGTCCCGGCATCGGGAAAAGCAATATTTCGTAAAAGGTGATAAGCAGTTAACATTAGGCTATTGTAACTTAGATAAATTCGAAACTGACCCACTAAAAAGTGAAAAATAAAAAACTTTTTACAAAATAATAATAACCGACTACCAAAAGTAACACTACAAAGTGAAAAATAACCTTAATTTTGGAAGTCGGTGGCAAAAAACTCAAATACAGATCCAAAGACACCAAATCCGAAATTAATGTTATTTTTCACTTTGTAGTGTTATTTTTGGTAGTCGGTTATTTTTTTTTTGTAAAAAGTTTTTTTGGTGCATGTATTTGTATGGTAGGTCCATAGTTATTCCCTATGTATGTAGGATTTCAATCGTACCATCCAAATATCTGGATGCGTTTTAATGATTTACATGTCGTTAGGTTTGTGGTGACCGCCCAACGTGAAGCACTTACTTTCAATCGAAATCCGAAGTATTTTGAAGGAAATTCCTAATCCAATAGGTGAAAGGTGTTTTACAAAATTCAACATGGCGGACTTTAGAACCCAATATGTCAAGTCGTGAAGTAAGTTAATAGTACGTTAAAATAAAGGGCTTCAGGAAACCATTTCAAAAATGTCATATTTTTGCACTTCACCGTCGGTCGTTTATTTATTTTGATTGGTTCACTAACAATTGTTTACGCTGGTTTTTTGCTAAAGGTAACAAGCGAAAGTGTGATGCAACAATCACTTTCAGTCATAAGTCACATTTTAGGAATCTTCTATTGCTTAGACAAAGAAATGTAATTGTGAGCTACGTCAAAAAATAACTTATTGGCGTAATTTTATAAGTACTACGTACTCTTTCTAACACAAAATGATTCGTATACAAAAAATAAAATATTGCGTTGCATTGTTTATCTTTTGCCCCCTCTATGCTAGATAAAGGTATGTGCAAAGCATAAATGACATAATATGACAAATGCATGACATGACGGGCAGTGACAATGATTATGAAAGATAAAGAATGTGCTGCCATTACATACTTTTAAGACTGATCTATTGACTTAAAAAATTAAATTGATACATTAATCAATTATTAAATATCATGTTCATTAAGAAAGAAAGAAAGAAAAATAATTTTAATTGCTAATAGCATTACAGTCTTGTTATTATTCAATACCCTTTAAGGCTTCTACAGACCGGCGCGACTCGCGACGCGACACAAAGGCACCGCTCGTCGCGCGACACGCGGGTCCTTTGTGTCGTGACGCGTGTCGCGCCGGTCTGTAGAAGCCTTTAAAAGTAGTTATAATTGTATATTCTAATAATACTCGCGGAATCATATCAATTCATACAATATGCATGTCCCAATTACCATAGAATAGAATACTCTTTATTCCATATTTACACCATAAAATTACCATCATTTTTACCAAACTGGCAACATAAATATCTCCCCGAGTACTTGAATCAAAATAAAGGTAATAATAATCTTTTAAATTTAAATATTTCCTGCAAAGTTTGTCCAAGTAGGTAACGAAAGCTGTGATGTGGTTTCAAATATTATCGATATAGTTTTTTTTTTATAATAATCTCTTCTGTGCCAAACCACACTTTATTCATGTCCTTTGAAAGCCATAAAACAGACTGTTTTGGGATTATTTCTGAGAGAAGAAAGAGGAGAGAGTTAAGAGTAGCGTTAGACTAGCGGCTACAGCGATGAAACTTCATTAAGGTGTTACCAACTAACAGCTAGCTCATCAATCAACTTGTGTTACAATTATAACTGTTACAAACATCTACATATCAAGATCGCGTCGCTCTTGCAGAAAGATAATCGTCATCCCTCGATGCATCACTCATATTCACGTCAAGATCACTGTCGGGGAATGTGCATTTAAATGTATTACTATCATGATAGTAACAAAGCGTTCGTGTGTGTTATCACTAATTATCACGGCACGTGTCGGCTCTAATCGCGAGGGGGCGCCACATTAGCATACCGGCCACGGGCACAGGTGCTGGGGTACAAATTGGCCCCACCATGTCGGGATCACCGACAGGTATCAACAATTAGCGGTATTATGCGATGATTGATACCGCGGTATCGCTGCATCGCGAATATTTGTACAGGTAACCATCGGGGCTATCGCTTGTATTGTTGGCAGTCCATTTTGATGATAATTAGTTGATGATAATGAAGTACAATGTTGTGAATAATTGGTTTATTGATATGTCTACACGTACTTTAAAGATAACGCAGAGGTTGGGTAGCCGTCAGAGGAGTTTGAGTGAGTGAGCCACTGAAAGTGTTACTTAATTTAGATATTAAATAGGTAGATTATGATGATTTTGGCATTTATTCAGATATTCAACGTCATTATATTATTGTTGCGATATTTTCGTTTGGCATTCGAGTTTTGCTTTCGAAGGATAGGATTGAATTGAATTGGTTAGAAGACACTACGGTTTCCGAGATCGCTCCGTGGGTGGCCATCCATTACATATTGAGAACTCTCCGAGTATCGGAAAGCGGTTTAGCATATAACATTATTATTATATTTATTTTTTTACTTTCTACACGAGCAGCCTGTGGGTCTCATACACGCACAGATAGTACAAAGCCAATGTGTGCAATATAATAATGCATTCAGGGTGCTAATGAGGCTGCCCCGACTCTGCAGCGCATCAGGAATGTTCGCCGAGTCGCATGAGGACTGTTTCTATTCTACTGTGCGAAAACGGTGTTCTACATCCCTGGTGCGCAGGGTTCGGGCTAGCTCCAGCGGCATCCTGAGGGCATTCGCGCAGAGGTTCGATAGCCAGGACCTGAACCATTGCTGTATGGTTCACATACTAAGCAATCGAGGTCGGTAATGTGTTTATGTGGCCTTTTTAATTGTGTGTTTTTATTTATTTTTAATGCGTGTTTTTATTTTATATTAAATTGGTAAAAAAAATTGTGCCTATAATCCTTGTTGGTCGAAATATAAACGTTTTCATTATTATTATTATTGAACACAAGCTGTCGGTCCCGGTTGTCATTTGTGGTCTGCAAGTGTGTTTTGGTGTAATGGACGCAAGTGCTATTGCTGAGCATGAGATCCTGGGTTCGAGTCCCAGGTCATACAGTGTTATTGGGTTTTTCCAATTGCATGAATTGAATTTCTCAGTAGCAGACCGGAATCTGGATTTGTGCCCAGTCGATGGCAATAGGCTCATCCCCCCCCCCCCTATTTTTTCCTTGTTTTTTTTTTTGTTTGTTTTGGCTGGAGTGGGAAATCCTCATGGACGCCCAGACTGCCTCACTGATGAGCCAGTCTGGGCAGTGCCGGACTCTTACCGGCTAAAACCACACTCCTCAGAGATCTTTTTGTTCTATCAGCAAATTATATTTCGAAAATTTTAATTTGATTGCTAAAATTATGGCTACTTTGGTTATTACGACAAAATTTTTAACTGCAAAAAATTTTATTTACGACTATTATTTTAAAATCTTTAATTTAATGGCGATTACTTTTTATGTATTCTGCTAATACATAATAGTATATCTGTTTTCTTAGGCTTTATTATTTTTGATGACTTTACATGCAATTCCCTCACAGTATATTAAAAACTTTCCCCTTAATTTTGAATTCCCCATGATTTCCGGTATATTTTCTAATTTTATATCAATTTCTATTTCGCATTCGAGGTCGTATTTGTTTTTTGCGAATATAGTACACTCCGTCCGCAAATGTGGGATGCTCTCATTTTTAGACGGGTCACAGGGACATGCCGGGCTCTCCAGGCACTTGAAACGATTCAAGTACTCGGAGAACCCGCCATGCCTTGTAAGCACTTGTACTATGACCGGGTTGAGCACAATTTTCCGGACTATATGGTAGGCTGAAATTGCGTCAGGGAGAAACATTTTCATAGATGCGGCCGTTTCGCCCGACCCGTATCTCGCGCTCCATTCGTCAAGCGACTCCATTCGGATTTGTCGCTTGACGAATGAGGCCGGCCACAGGTCGTAGAGGGGCCTTGTTTTGCTGCCTCTTGCTGCCTCTTTTGCCAACACGTCTGCCCTCTCGTTCCCCTCCATCCCCGCATGTGCCGTAATCCAGAACAGCTGAAGGGATTTTCCGCAAAGTTTCAGTGCCTGGATGTTCTTTTGCGTTTTAAATGCTAAGGGATGGAGAGAGAAGCCCTGGGTGACGGTTTCTAGGGCTGATCTAGAGTCACAATAGACCTGGACAACGACAGAGGGATGTTTCAAGGCCAACTCCGAGGTCCTGTGCAGAGCCAGTAGTTCGGCTTGATTAACGGTGCAGAAGTGATCCAGTTTGAACTTTTGGCCCTTCACTTCCACCCCATTTTCCCACAAGCTCAATGATGCACCGACTTTGCCCTGTATTTTGCTTCCGTCGGTGTAAATCTTCGGGATCCCCTCCCCTATTACATGGGACTATTAGGTATCGTGTTACCCGCTTACTGGTTGTGGAGGTCAGATAGGCAGTCGCTGCATGGTGTAAAATACTCAGCTGCATCCGGTTAGACTAAAAGATAAGATAATGATTTATTTTCTCGCCACAATATAGGTACAGTAGAAAAGTATCAATACATAAAGGCTTATATAATATACTGTGGGAGACTGGTGCCTAAACTAGACGTGAGTCTGTATTTCAGGACACCAGGCCTCCACCCCTTGGGTATTACTTACATTTTACAGTTATGTACTAGTACAATAAGAAGTGCTGGAATTAACAAAAAACCTGTTTTCATTTATGCAAGGTGTTAGTATGGTTAGTAGGTGTTTGTGTGAATGTGTATCTGTGAGTGAGTGGGGGGTGTGTGTGTGAGTGTGTGAATGAGATAAAATGGTTAAGATGGGACAGCAAGTAGTTTTTCGGTTTCATCATAATTTAACTCCCGGAGCCAACTGCTAAGTTTGATTTTGCATTTGGCTTTGGTGAGGTTATAAATTGGGATTGTTCTATTTATATTATTATAAAGAAAGCGACCAAGGTAGCAAAAGAAGCGATTGGAGGAAACAGTCGAAAGCCGGGTGTGATATCGGACAATGGGATCAAATCGTCTAATATTGTGGGATAGTGAGGGGTTGAAGGTAGTGAGGCCATGTTGTTTTAGAACTGTTTGCAATATGAACAGCTGCCGAACAGTTAGTACCTTTGCTTCCTTATATAACAGAACTGTTGGATATCGGAAGGGTAGGAACAAAGATACTTTCAGAATGGCTCTCTGAACTCGTTCAAGTTCCAACATTGTATTCGTTGCAGCACCACCCCAGGATGTTATGCAGTAGGTTAGTAAGGACTGGGCAAGTGCCAGGTAAACCATATTTTTAAGCTTTACGTCTGCCACATGTCTTAGTGTCTTGAAGACAAATATAAGTTTGCGTAACCTACTGCTGAGGGTATTAATATGCTTTTTGAAGCTTAAGGTGCTATCTAATATTACCCCTAGGTACTTTGCACTATCTGTTTTCTTAATGGTCGTGGTGCAGGTGCAGTTACTTAAATTATGATTTATACATGTATGGGCTATTATAGTATATAATGAGTTCATGTGTGTGGTTTGCGTATTGTTTTTTAGAAAGAAAGGCATGTAAATGGTTTTTTCCGCGTTCAAAGTGAGAACATTATTGCGCAGCCACTCCGTCACGACTCCGAAACCAGACTGAGCTTTCATATATACTTCAGGCCATGTATTACCACTAAAGAGAAGGGCAGTGTCGTCTGCGAAGGTTATTATCTTACCTTTAGGAAGAGTAAGCATACCCAGCTCGTTAATGTATATGAGGAAGAGTGTAGGGGCGATTACACTGCCCTGAGGCACGCCGTAGGTGACAGTGCGTTCTTGACTAATGGCATCATCTATCCTAACGCCGACCCCAATATAGTTGGGAACAGGTGGCAGGTGATGAGGACAAGGTGAAGTGATGTGGTTGAATGATGTGGTTGAGTGATGTGGTTGAGTGATGTGGTTGAGTGATGTGGTTGAGTGATGTGGTGGAGTGATGTGGTTGAGTGATTTGGTTGCGTGATGTGGTGGAGTGATGTGGTTGAGTGATGTGGTGGAGTGATGTGGTTGAGTGATGTGGTGGAGCGGTGGCCCAGTGGCAACGATAGCTGTGAGCAGTGGTGGCCCAGTGGCAACGATAACTGTGAGCAGTGGTGGCCCAGTGGCAACGATAGCTGTGAGCAGCGGTGGCCCAGTGGCAACGATAGCTGTGAGCAGCGGTGGCCCAGTGGCAACGATAGCTGTGAGCAGCGGTGGCCCAGTGGCAACGATAGCTGTGAGCAGCGGTGGCCCAGTGGCAACGGGCCCGACTTACGACTTGTAGGTCGTGGGTTCGAACCCAGGCGCCAATACGGTGAAGGAACAGCGTGAGGAAACCGGAATGTCCTAGAATCAAAAATTCGACGACATGTGACATCTACCAACCCGCACTGGGCCCGCGTGGTGGATTACAGCCCACTCCCTCTCACAGAGAGGAGGCCTGAGTCCCAGCAGTGGGAACATTATAGGCTGATTATGTATACCTGCGATAGGAAAGTAGATAAAAATATATAGACAGATACGTATGTAAGACTGGAAGAGAAAACAAAATACATCAAATCAAAAAAACTGAATTTCACTAAACCCCTTATTACAAAACAAGGTTTATCTTCAGACCCAGGTTTAAAACATGGAGCCATTATTGAATTTCGAACTTTATTCCGACTATGGTACAGTTCCTAAACACAAAACTGACAACTTAGTACCGAACTAAGTATTCAGTTTTGTAAAAAGAACGGTAGGTAATTCAATCACTGTTACGTTCTTATTACAAAAACTGGCTCCACGGTTTAAGCCATGTCAAATATAAATCTTGTTTTGTAATGAGGCGGTAATTGTTTTAAGTTGTGTAGTATTTATAATTAATACCTGGCACGAACACGACTGACAACATGCATTATTAAAAGGAAGTGTCTACACTAATGGATATGGACACTAAATGAATTGCGATACATAACCAGTGATATTGGTTCATAATATAAACCAGGACTAATGAAAGCCAGTGAGTTATGAGTTTATGACATACCTAAGTGGAAAGTGAAGCAGTTTCAACTTTCGTTGTTAGACCAGTCGGTCTATTCTGTGAAAACCTAACCGTGAAAACGTAGGTGTAGTGAGCTTGACGTGAACTCTCCATCAAGTGGCATGATAGTTCACTTCACGTGAACTCTCCATCAAGTGGCATGACAGTTTACTTCACTTGAACTCTCCATCAAGTGGCATGATAGTTCACTTCACGTGAACTCTCTGGCATGACAGTTCACTTCACGTGAACTCTCTGGCATGACAGTTCACTTGACGTGAACTCTTCATCAAGTGGCATGACAGTTCACTTCACGTGAACTCTCCATCAAGTGGCATGACAGTTTACTTCACTTGAACTCTCCATCAAGTGGCATGATAGTTCACTTCACGTGAACTCTCTGGCATGACAGTTCACTTCACGTGAACTCTCTGGCATGACAGTTCACTTCACGTGAACTCTCTATCAAGTGGCATGACAGTTTACTTCACTTGAACTCTCCATTTAGTGGCATGACAGTTCACTTCACGTGAAATCTCCATCAAGTGGCATGACAGTTCACTTCACTTGAACTCTCCATCAAGTGGCATGATAGTTCACTTCATTTACATTTTCACGGCAAGACTTGTACAAAATAGACCGGCAGAGCTGTTAGAAATTACCAGAACTCCAGACAGGATTTCAGATGTGGTAAATCACCGTGTGGTGATGGGCTAGACCGATATCATCTTACTCGTCGGGTCCAGATTACATAGTTAGTGAACCTCTCACAGTGAGGAGGCCTGAGTCCTAGCAGTGCAAACATTACAGATTGGTTTTGATACAAGCTATTTGGTTTGTTGTTTAAAGCAAAAGGTGTTGAAGATGACGACTGCAGTGTTATGTTTGTTTGAAATACGTAGGTATGTAGGCATTTTCGCGGTTGCTGGCTAATTTGGGGGGGGGGGCAAATACCTCCTGCCGGAGGCTCTATGTTGGGATCCATGGCGCTCCATGGAGCGCCTGTATACCCATACAGGCGCTCCATGGACAACCTGACGGCAATACTGAGAAGACCACAGAGTGCAATGGCCGTCAGGTGATAAGAGGATACCGTACGGTCTTCTTCGAGGCGGCGAGCCTCTTGGCCGGATCACCACCCTGGGACTTTGATGCCAAAATCCTAGCGTCACTATATCGGTGGCGCCGGGATGCGCTGGAGCGGGGCGAGCACCTGATGCCTTGTCATGGCGAGGTGTACAGGTCTGAGCTCCGCCGGACCCTAGTGGTGGAATGGGAACAGCGACTTGTGCAATCCAATGCAGGGCATGCCACTATAGCGGCGGTAAGACCCGTTGTGAAGGAGTGGCTGGAGAGACGGCATGGCGCCCTTACTTTCCGGCTGACACAGTTATTGTTCGGGCATGGGTGCTTCGGAAAGTACCTGTGCCGCATAGGCCGGGAACCGACACCCGGTTGCCACCATTGAAGCTGCCTCGACGACACGACGCAACACACCCTTGAGGAATGCGCTGCTTGGGCAGTGCAGCGCCGTGACCTCGTCGCGGTGGTTGGTGCTGCGAATACTCTCTCGGTTCCGGACATGGTCCAGTCCATGGTCCGAAGTGAGAGCGCGTGGGACGCCGTCGCCTCCTTCCGCGAGGAAGTGATGGTCGCGAAGGAGACGGCGGAAAGGGAGAGGCAGGATACAACCTCCCTTCCAATCCGCAGCGGAGTCACCGGGTGCCGAAGGGTGCGGAACGATCTGCGGTCGCCTTAGGGTGAGGCTTGCAGGCAACAGACTAGGGAAGTTTGTTGCCTGAACAGTGAAAGGCCCGAGACGGCGGCGCACCGTGTTGTGCGCGCGCCTCTCTCTAGAGGAATTGCGGCCGTATGACGCTGAGGGTGACTGGGTCCACATGAATTCATGCGGGCCAACACCTTGCCGGAAGAGCGTGATGAAATGCGCAAGCACTCTAGCACCCCGGCTAAAGGTAGCAGCAGCAGAACACCGTGTGGTTTTAGTCAGTAAGAGTCTGACAGACCCCTTCATCCACCCCAGGGTACCTTATTGGTAATTAAGTAAAATAACTTTTATAAAGACCTACCTTTACCTAACTCTAAGCTATCTAGATTATAAAACAGTGTGTCATAACATTACGGTTGCAGGCCCACAGCTTCTCAGTACACAGGCATCGTTTTACTCAAATACATGTACCTATAGTTAAGACTAAAACTAGTCGGCTAGATACCGCCCGGGTGGGGGGAGGGGGGCGTGCCGGGCGGGCGAGGCGGCGCGTGCGCACACTGCCGCATCGCCATTGGCCCGCGCAGACTTCCTAGTTCAAAATACAAGCACCTGATTGGTAGTGGTAATACTAGATGTTTCAGCATCCCGATGTATTCAATGTAAATTGCAACGGATTAATGCAGACTCCATTGTTTGGGATAATTAGTTTAATAAGGTAATATAAATTAGCGGATGGCTCTGATTGCTGAGTTGCGACATCGTTAAGATGGTAATAGCGGTTAAATGTAGACTCGAGATGTTTAATGTATGTTTATAGGTAGGTACTTATACGTATGCCGTGGGAGCTCATCGGCTGCTCAAAGCATTTCATCTCCTTACGGAGAATCGCAATAAATCGTTCTCACATCGGTCAGATTGCTGCTAGTAATTTTTGAATAAGAGTTGGACTTCATTACGGTGCATGTCGATTGTATACCTACCTACCTACCTACCTACCTACCTATATAATTAGAGAACGTAACTACTTTATTTCCTATAAGTATCTATGGTGACTACCTATCTTAATATAGGTACATACTTACATAGGTACCTTTGCTTTTGATTTTGTTTTTATTTCCTTTTGACTTTAATTTTAGTAGTATAATTTTAATACCGAGGTATCATTTTAAATTACTTTTCTCTACAATACACACTTAAGAATGTTCAAGAATACTTAGATCTTTCATCAACATTTAAGGTATTTTTTACTCAATAGTTCAACTTAAATTCAATAAAACGATTCCATAGTTACTAAGTAGGTATTTGTAATCGTCGAAGTGTAATTATTTATTTAACTACATAAATAAGTACTTAGGTATAAATATCTATACTAACTTCTTACTAAAAACTGTGTCAATAGGTATATACCTGCTGAATCTATAACAAGGTTTAAGTTCACAGAGAATTTCTGTGATTACCTACTGAAATATACTTTCAAGTTTTTGTTTTGATTATTACAACAATCTAATCAAAAAATGTAACTATGTTACCTATATGTTTGAATCCAATTAAAGGACATCTGTTTATACTTTACCACAATAAGCTATGACGCACATTAAGGCCCTAATACCAGCCTGTCACATAACTCTGCTCATGCTCATCTGTTTCCATTGCTACGACGTTGATGGTAGAGATGCTGGTGATCAGCTGTACGCTTATCTGATGCGCTCGATGGCGCTGCGCCCGCGCCGCTTGATTAATAAACGATGCGCAATTAATATGTATGCGAGCATTTGGGATGTGACCAGTCGTTTCTCTTTGTTGATAGATGCCACTGTTAATAACGGAGAATGGATGCTTAAATTCTGAGTGATTTTTCTAAAGATAGAGTGAGTGTTCTCACGGTTACATCACAATTCATCTTCGCCAATATCTTAAATATTAAGCAAAATATACATATAGGTACTTAAACACTAAAAACAGTAATATTCCACAATATTAACACCAGAATTAAGGACAAATTACGACCATTTCACCGGCTTCATAAGGTACCTAACTCATTTGTTGGGCTTGGTATACATTTTTACAACAAGCTACCCTCTTCTTTGGTGGATTTGCCTTTTAATGCGTTTAAAGCTAAAGTAAAATCCAACCTTTGTTTAAAGGCATACTATTCTATCAACGACTACTTAAACGATAAGAATAGTTTTTCGCTGTGATTAACTCAAGACAACTTTTATGTTCTTTCTCCAAAATAAGCTTACCTACCTACTGCCAGCAGTTCATATAATTAGCTTACCTACCTACTGCCAGCAGTTCATATAATTAGCTTACCTACCTACTGCCAGCAGTCCATATAATTAGCTTACCTACCTACTGCCAGCAGTTCATATAATTAGCTTACCTACCTACTGCCAGCAGTTCATATAATTAGCTTACCTACCTACTGCCAGCTGTACATATAATTAGCTTACCTACCTACTGTCAGCAGTTCATATAATTAGCTTACCTACCTACTGCCAGCTGTACATATAATTAGCTTACCTACCTACTGTCAGCAGTTCATATAATTAGCTTACCTACCTACTGCCAGCAGTTCATATAATTAGCTTACCTACCTACTGCCAGCTGTACATATAATTAGCTTACCTACCTACTGTCAGCAGTTCATATAATTAGCTTACCTACCTACTGCCAGCTGTACATATAATTAGCTTACCTACCTACTGTCAGCAGTTCATATAATTAGCTTACCTACCTACTGCCAGCAGTTCATATAATTAGCTTACCTACCTACTGCCAGCTGTACATATAATTAGCTTACCTACCTACTGTCAGCAGTTCATATAATTAGCTTACCTACCTACTGCCAGCAGTTAATATAATTGTTTTTATTTATTTGACCTATACAGTAAATTTATTCAAATTTTGATATTATTTTCATTTATTATTGACATAATCTACTCACTAAAATGTTTTTATGAGATTGTATTCCAGTATGTGGTTAGCTAGCGACCTCGACAAATTGATCATATTATTATTCTTGCCTGAGCAACCGGCAGCAAGTTCATCATGCTCCCTTAGATGTCACTGCTTGCGGTAGCGTCGGGTGTCGGGTTGCCTCGTTCATCAACTATGGCGAGGGGGGTGATGGTTGATCTTTAAGTTACGTTATACTCGTGAACGGGTGCTGCTTGTGGTGGCTGGTCGCTGACCATGGTTTTGTTATTGTTATTAGTAATTAGCTGTTTATTTATTTTACTTCGATGGTCATAGTTTATCATTTGTACTTCGAGTTACAGCTATATAGCTACCTGTACGTAAGCGGGTACTTCTATTATGCCGGTGGCTTTTATTTAGGTATTACCTAAGCTTACTGGGTTATTGTACATTCGCCACTAAGTAAATTCGCCACGGAAAAAAGTATGTGTAAATTCGCCACAGTTCTATTTTCATGAAGTAAATTCGTCACTTATTCATTTTGATTATTGTAAATTCGTAAATTGTTTATTTTCGCACAGATAGCAAAAAAATCAAACACTAAGTAGAATAAAAACGTTATTTATTTATTTTTCATATCCACAGAATTTTTTGAATATGTCCAGCCTCATTTCTAAGCTTGTCAAGAAACTGAAGCATTTTAGGTTTTCTTTTACCCGTCTTGTTGTTCCATACCATGCTTCTGCTAGATTTATTGTCCTATGACGAGCCCCATGTACTCGTACATTCCAAATTAACTCTATAATAGTGTTCTAACTATTGGGCTACAAAATAGTCGTTGAATTTTGTGACTGCTTCGTTCTGTGGAGCATCTTCCATGATATGCAACCAAGCGTCTTCAATATTGCGTGATAGCATTTGCAGGAGCGCAGGAGAAAAAAAAGATGTATGGTGGTGGTTGGTGGTTCTCATTATTTTTCGTAGGTACAACCAGTACTTTCATAATTTTAGAAATCATTATCTATATGTATTTCATTTCGAGCGCTAAAAACCAATAACTTTGCTTGCTACCAGTATTTTATGCAAAAATGTTGTACCTACCTACCTATAATGAGGACTTGTGACGAATTTACACATATTTTTAATGCAAATGCACTTTCAATGTATGGAGTGTACAAAAATGTGACGAATTTACTTTGTGGCGAATGTACAATAACCCGTTCCGTTAACGTTTTTAGTTTTTATTTTCTGCTGAGTATAGTTTTCGATGTTTTTAGGGTTCCGTACCTCAAGAAAAAAAAAACGGAATCCTTATAGGATCACTTCGTTGACCGTCTGTCTGTCAGTCTGTCAAGACCATTTTTCTCAGGAACGCGTGTAGGTATCAAGTTGAAATTAATATCAAATACGTAAATACATGATCCCTTGAAGCTCTAAAAAAATCAAGCTTCTAAATCAACGCAATAAAAAAATACAGCGATTTAAGCGCCATTATTGCGAGATATTTCGATACTCGCAAATAAATCAAAACCTACAGGGTACTTCCCGTTGACCTAGAATCATGAAATTTGGCAAGAAGCAAGTTCATACAGCACAAATATAGGAAAAAGTCCTAAAATTGTAAATTTGTAATTTTATCACACAAAAAAATGGTTTTTGCGATTACAAACTTATATTTGCAGTTGGAGAATTGACTGTGACGTATATCGATGTATGGGAGAACATGTTTTTCAACTACAATGTTAAGTTTGTTTTTTGGATAAATTCATCCTAACTACGGAACCCTTCATTGTGCGTGGTCCGACATGCACTTGGGCGGTTTTTTTGTTGTTGTTATAGTGGCATGTGCTAGCTGCTATATGGCAAATAATTAAATTTAATATTTTGCGTTGCGTTATGTAAATTACCTATGTTGCATACCTACTATTGTACCACTGTACTATTACCACTTCTTATTCCCAGCTAAAGCACTAAGAAGTAGTGAAGGGAGGGCGTTTTGGGGACGTCCTAAGTAGTTTTGACGTTAAAAAGGTGCTGATGATCAGCCCAGTTTGAATATATGAGTTTTGATTTCGATGAGAAGTGTGAACGTCAGTCAATTATGAATTCAAACTTAGCCCAATAAAAGTAAACCGAGCACAAATCCTGACTCCGGGCTGTTACTGAAATAAATTTAATTTAAACCCAAAACGTAGCACTTTGCCCGACCTGGAGATCGAACACAGGATTTTGATTTTGAATTAGTGCTGCTGAGCGAGAGCGCTCAGCAGCACTAATTCAAAATCAAAATCAAAAGTCATTTATTCAAACTAGGCTGAGAATCAGCACTTTTCGAACGTCAAAAATTACATGAGACAGTCCCTCAAAAACGCCGACCCTTCACCACTTCCTAGTGCTTTAGCTGGGAAGAAGAAGTGGCGCAACAAACTCCCCAGCAGCACAGCTGTCTGTTCGCATAAAAAACTTGAAGCTATACAATACAATATAAAATAATTTGCATTACGCAACACAAAACGTTAAATTAAATTATTTGCCTTATGTTAGCTAGCACACACCATTATACAAAAAAAAAAAAAAAATATATATATATAATAATAATCGTCGAAAACTATACTCAAGCAGAAATAACGTAAACAAAACGTATCTAAATAAAAGCCTCCAGGCATAATGGGCGTGCCCGCTTAAATAATGCAACAGCTATAATCAGCTATAAATAAAAAAGAAAAAAAAAATTGTCATACAGTATACATTTACTAATTACAAATACACAGCTAATTATTTACACTAAGAAGATACTTACTACGAAAAAAAAAATACAACATGAAAAAAATAAAAATAAAGACATTTAAGTGTCGAAGTACTCGTCCGCATCGCTGTCATCCGGAAACATGCCCTCTATAAATTAAATGTAAAATCACTAAAACACTCAAAAAATGTAAATATGTTGCAAGCAATATATTTAATTACCTAAATGGATTTCATAATACTCTTCCCTGCAGCCGGTTTCTGAATTGATAATTTGAAACTGACCACTGGTCAATAGTACATTTCTTACGTTTTTTGCAAAGAAGTTTTGAATTTCGCTGGCTACGTTGAAGGAATTACCTAATATACTAAAGTATAGTTTGAAAGTTCTAAACATCAAATTCTTCATTCAGAAACTAGGTGTTAGACGACGAGATCGTCATCATAGTTATGTTGACTAACAACAAAGTTAAAGTCAAAGTCAAATTGTTTATTTCAAATAGGCACATAAAAGGCACTTTTGAACGTCAATATTTACAAAAAAAAATAGAATTGATTCTAGTCGCCCCTTCCAAAATGTAGTTTCGTATGGAGAAGAATGGGCGAGAAACTCCACCGGTACTCTTTTAAAATCTTGTACAATATTTTTATAGGTACATTAATTAAATAATTATATGTGAAGACGATGCACCTAGAATAAAATTACTATACCACAACAAAATTATAACTCTATGGCACTCAAATAAAACTACACTCACTCCATATAAAACCTTGACTGATCATTAATCTTTCGTTAAGCGACTGATTCCTATCGCCACGTAATTGCCGTAACAAAATAACTAACTGAATACTAAACTACACATTATGCCGTTTAAGGACTTTTAACTAATTTGACGATTCCTATCATTCCCCCTTTGTAAGACCCCATTGACTTAACTAGCTACCTGGTGACATCCATGGGTACATTATGGCTTTTTAATTCTGTCAAGTGGCGACCCCTATGGGCAGCCCACCGTCCTGCCGGTACCCAAACGTCCCTTGTTTATGTTTTCAATTAATTAATTAATGTCCCGCTGGTTAGCGAGGGTTAGTTATCAGCTTCATCAACACGTGGATGTTTGTTGGTCTAAGGGTGGTTCAATGTGAACGGTTCTTACTTTGTTTAAAAAAACATATGATCAGTTGTGTTACGTGCTGGTAATGTCGGTTTTGGTGTGAAACGTGTAATAAAGTAATTATATACGTCTTTGTGTAATAAAGTAGTTAACTGGTTTAATGCTAATAATTTAACCTACTTTTTAACAAGAATATAACTAAATCTAGTTTAAATTCAAACTCAAAGCATTTATTTCAAATAAAACAATTACAGGCACTTTTGAATAGTCAAGGGGTCGATCAGTCAGAGAGATGAAGCTAGTTGCCCATTCCAAAGCTTAGTAGGTACCTATGGAGAAGAACGGGCAAGAAACTCCACGGACACTTTTAAATTAACATATGATTACACAATATTGGTTACATCATTTGTGTTGAAATTCTACATGTGAGACCGATGCAAAACGTCCCAATCGTCCGTAATAAAAAGATAAAATAAAAACAATTCAAAAATTAAATTAAAATAAGCCATGGCCGCTAAGAGAATATGACCAGTCCCTACTGATGGCGCTCGTTCACGAACATGACGCATGGATAAGCACCATTCAGCTCAACATTTTGAAGGAAGCCAAATGATCCAACACACGCGCCACCATCAGCGAGACATTACAGTGAGCATGACATACTCTCAGCCGCCAGGGCACATCCAAGTCAATGAAAGACGTAACCAGTAAATGGTAGCTTTATAGTAAGTACAAGTACCCACACATGTGCTATGCAATTATATAATACTAAGAGATGTGACAGAGACAATGCAAAGATAGTTTTTGAAATCTTCAGCAGCTCCAACAGTATTTCCAAATGCAAATCAATTCGTGTTTGCGCCCTCGTGGAGCAGGACCACGATCCGCGATGTAATCCCTCAACATAACATATAAATTTCGTTTCATTCAGTTGAAGTATGTGCGAGGTATTTTATTGTAACATTTTAAACAGTACCCCATGAAAGGCGAGTCTACTTTAGACAGCCTGAGAGTGTAGAGAAAGTGTGAGAGTACTTTAGAACGCCGGTTTAACTAATTGGTCCCTATTTGTAGTCCTTAATAATAATATAATCATTTATTTATACAAGGGTCACACATGTACAATAAATACCTTCAAAATTAAAATAGAGCACAGTTGCTTATTTGCCTGAACTAGGTTGAACCTGTGTTTCAGGCTAGCTAGAAAGTGCATAAATGCTTATTGTAATAAATTAACAATAGGTAAAAAGTAACAATTAAAACTTAGGTAACTAAAAGTAAAAGAGCATGTTACCGGTTCTATTTGCAGACAACAAGTAGATCTTCTGACTGTGCATAATTTATGGTTAAGTAGTAAATATTCGAGTATTTTTTTTTACACCTAAAGTAATTTAATTTATAGATACTAAGTTTTCATTATCAAAATGTCTAGACGAAAATAACTTAAGAATAACAAAGAGCAAAACAAAGATAATGCGTTTTAAGGAACGTATGCTAGATAAGAGTAATCTGCATGTGCAATATTATAGTGATACAGTAAACGATGTAGTAAGTACTAAATTTCTAGGGCTTGTAATAGACATAAAACTTAGTTGGAAGCAACACATAGAGTCACTTTGCAAAAAACTAAGCACATCCGTTTACGCTTTACATACTTTGTCGTCTATTGTTTTAGATACACTCCTGACCGCATACCATGGTTAAGTCGAATGCCACCTACGAATCTACGATACGGCGTTATGTTTTGGGGCAACTCCACCGAAAGAGAAACTGCATTCAAAGCACAGAAAAGATGCATACGGTCCTTTTTAAAACTGCAAAGTACTGATAGCTGCGTGCCATATTTTAAACAGAATAAAATATTAACTTTCCCATGCATATATCTAGAAATTTATATACTTAGAAATGGCAGTGTTTCTAAAGTTGAACCCTGATCGTTTTGACCGCATAGCTGACGTATTTCCACGAAATAGGCGTGATAATAGTAGGCTATGTCTCCCTAGTGCGAGAACGACTTTAATGCGCAGGAGTGTCTGCTACATAGTCAAAGCAGCTGCGTAGTCAGTCATATAATAATTTACTGATGAGTTGGTAATAATTATACTTGATTTTATTTATCTTTATTTTTCTTTTTTTTCGTATTTTTCTGTTCTTTTCTTCCTGTATATAGTTGTGTACATAAACTGTTAAATAAATAAATAAATTACTAATTATTTAATTGTTTATTATTATTATTATTAGTAGTTGTTCCGGGTCTGGCTGTTTGTGTATGTGAGTTTAAATGTTCGTAAACGCACCCAGAATACAGGAGAAATTCCTAGTGTGGGGCAAAGTTTAAAAAAAAAAAAAACTTCGAATTTTTTTAGTAGACAAAGCGTATTATAGTGTGACGGATTTTTTAATGGAGAAAGGAATATCTTGATTACTTACCTACTTTTTGTAATGTATACAAATTAGAAAAATATAGACAGTACTTCTGCAAACAAAATAAAAATTAAATTAAATGTATATAATATATACATTAAATTTTTATTTAATTTAATTTTTGATTGCAGAAGAATTGTGTATAAATAACTATTTTTTTTTATCCTTTATTAAAAAGAACCAGGTTCTTAATAATTAATTACAATCTAGCCTTTATGACTAATAAGTAATTTGAATCTAACTTAATTTGCTACGTGTTAATTATTTTAAAACTTAGAATAGTGCTGATTGTACTTTACACAAGTCCATTCCACTTTCTTAGAGTCTAATATAATAATATTTATAAACACTTTGTTCACGTGTTATATGTGTGTCATTGTCACTATTATGTCTACACTTTTTACACTACACTAACTCAAAAGGTTTTGTTCGTTTTAGTCTTCGCACTATATTTGTTTGGTCTAACAGCTGAATTGCCTCGATGTTCACATGTTGGTGGAGTCGGTGGTCATGGGCCTCAGCAAATTTTTGGATTATTTTGGTGACTGGTTCCATTTTTAAGTCACGATGGAGGTCGTCATTTCTTATATACCAGGGCGCATTAACAATACTCCTGAGTACCTTATTCTGGAATGTTTGTATTATTTTTATATTGGTCGGTTTAGTACAGCCCCAGAGTTGGATGCCATATGTTCATATTGGCATAAGAATATGCTTGTATAATAGAATTTTGTTATGTATTGATAGGCAGGAATCCCGTCCAATCAACCAATACATGTTTTTAAAACGCATGTTTAGTTCCTGTCTTTTCTTTTTAACGTGCGCTTTCCAGCGCAGTTTCGCGTCAAGCGTTATGCCAAGGTATTTGGCTGTATTTGCGTATGGCACTTGTTGTCCATTTATGAAGATTGGGTGGTAATCACATTTCCTGTTGGTGAAATCAATGTGAAGTGACTTCGATTCATTTAATTTGATTCTCCATTTTTCTGCCCAGTCATGAATTTTATTTACAGCAATTTGTACCTTACTGGTTGCTTCCGTATGGCATGAACCTGTAGCCATAATAGCGGTGTCGTCTGCAAAGGTTGCAATAGTATTATTTTCCAGCTCTGGTATATCATACGTATACAACAGGTAGAGGACTGGACCCAGCACACTACCTTGAGGTACGCCAGCTTTAATCATTTTTAACTCGGATAAGGCATCCTCGTGTCTTACTCGAAACATTCTATCTGTAATGTATGATTGCAAGATATCGGCAAAATCATTGGGCAACATAAGTCTTAGCTTGAATATCAAACCCTTATGCCAAACTCTATCAAAAGCTTGTGCCACATCTAAAAATACTGTGGAGCAGACTTTTTTATCTACGAGTGTTCTCTCAATGATGTTGGTAATTCTATGTACTTGAAATAGAAATAACTATTGAAGTACTTCATAATTCCATCATAATTAAATTATAATAATTGGCATGTAGGTACTTGTCATCTCTATTGTATTTTTGTACTTTTGCATGCCTTCTGGCTAAATATCGCTGTTGTTAATTATATTTGATACTGTAATATTTATTTTAGAAGTATGTATATGACGGAAGCCATATTGTTTAACAGCTGCGAGAGGCGGCGACTAGATTGCGCTAGTGGAACGTGCACCATAGACAAATCATTCATTTTATCGATCATTTCACTTAAAAGACTTGAAGTCAATTGAGTGAAATATTGTAACGTTACCCCCACTAGCGGATCGCCTTTATAAGGACCTGCGCTGTTGAGTTTTGAACGGATGCGTCTTGGTGCATGGACCACTGTCTCTCGACAGTTAGTACTGCCCGGTTATTGGATATGGAACGCTGTCTCCGACAAATTAGTACTATCCTTATTGCGGTGGGTGAACGGACCACTGTTCCTGACCGTCAGTACTGCCCCCTATGTGACCGCCACTACCATTATTAGTTATTTAATTAATTTTATTTCATTTCTATATTCTCTCGATTTAAAATAACTGATTGTTCGATTGAAATAGATTACTGTATTGCCATATCTGAGTATTACTTCTGATGTCTGGACCAATCCCGACATATATATCTCATAATTAAGTTTATTTATTTATTTATGGATAACCAACGAGATACATTACAATCGATCAAGTTATTAGGTGTTATTTTTCATTGCTTCATTTTTTATTCTTTTTACCTATTGTGGTATAGTAATTTTATTCTAGGTGCATCGTCTTCACATATAATCATATAATTAATGTAAGTACTTAAACAAAATATTGTGAAACATTTTTAAAAGAGTAACGGTGGAGTATCTTTCCCCATTATTCTCCATACGAAACTACCTTTTGGAGGGGCAACTAGAATCGATTCTATTTTTTTGTTATTTTGACGTTCAAAAGTGCCTATTTGAAATAAATAATTTGACTTTGACTTTACGTATTTCACACTTCGATCTAGATATTTCGGCCGTGCTATACCCGATTACTTGCACTTTACTGCATCCAATTAAATCGCAAATTATTTAAATATATGATTGATATGTTATGATTTAAAACAACAACGAAATTTTCGCAGCCGCCATCTTGGATTTACATTTTAACGTCATTATCGACTTTAAGTCCCTCGAAAACCGTGAAAACGACACCAATGACGCAGAATGTTAACATTTTCGTAGCCTCCATATTGGATTTACATTTTAACTTTTCTATCGGCTTTAGCACCGTCGAAAACTATAAAAACGATACCCATGATGAAAAATTTTAACATTTTCGTAGCTGCCATCTTGGATTTACATTTTGACCTCAGGATCGGCTTTAGCACCATCGAACACCATAAAAACGTTATCCTTGATGAAAAATTTGAACAATTTTGTAGCCGCCATCTTGGATTTACATTTTGACCTCACTATCGGTTTTAGCACCGTCGAAAACTATAAAAACGATACCCATAATGAAAAATTTGAACATTTTCGTAGCCGCCATCTTGGATTTACATTTTGACCTCAGGATCGGTTTTAGCACCCTTGAAAATCTTGAAAACGATACTCATGACGAAAAATGTGAAAACTTTTGCAGCCGCCATCTTAGATTTTCATTTTGACCATATTGACACTTTTTCACTCTCTTTCTATTGAGAGGGAGAAAGTATGAACGCTTTTTCTAGAGACGATTTCTGCCAGTTTACTCCGTTCCAAAGATACTAGAAAAATAAAACAAAAATAAAATATAATAAATAATAAAATTAATCTAATCAATTCTGTTCTGGGCCAAACAGGAAATTTAAATTATAATTGCCGTCGACACACTAAGAAGAAGACAATTCAAGTCGATCTACTGCAATGCTCTATTCTGTGACGCAACTTTACCTACTCGAGTTGGTGAACTCTGTGCGGTGCGCTTAGCGCGCGTGTCTCCCGCGCATCGTAACTTGTTACATATTATCGCTACTCGTTGCGGGACCTGAGGTAAGCGTTAAATGCATACGGCGCTCGGGGAACCTCGCCTTAAAGAATTGTCGAAATTAAGACGTATACCGTATACCAAAAGTGTGTGCGGCCAAATTAGACGGTGTCCGGCCTGTCCGGCTTTTGGTTGTGTGTGCGGCCAAATTAGACAAGGTCCAGCCTGTCCAGCTTTTGTTAGGTTTTTTAAATTTGTCCATTTTTTTTTACATTTGTCATATTGTGTTGGTTTCCGCTTTAATAATACTGACTGATTTATTCAATTTTATTGTTGTGTCATTAGAATTTTAGAAGATTTTATAGTAAATGATAAAAAAGCCTTGTTTTACTATAAAAAAATATTTGTCGTGTTATACTAAGACTAAAAAATTAAAGGTGTCCGACCCTTTTACCCAAATGTCCGGCTAAACTGGCGGGTCTGTCCAGCTTTTCGGTTTAAAGACCTGGCAACCGTAGCTATTGGTAAGGCAAGGACTTTCTGAGACATGGGTTTCCCAAAAAAAACGTCTCTTAGCACAGGACATAATTATTGAAAAGTTCAGTCTTAGACTATTGCTCACTTCGAAAGGAATCCATATCTTGAAACTGAATCAGAAACCTACTAATTGACCACCCAGGAAATTGAATTGCTGTGTGAGAATGAGTCAATCCTCAGAGCTATATTATTAACATTTAAACAACGCACATAAAGCACGAATTAATCACTTTTAAGCAATCACACTTTTTGGCTAATCGTTGTAGAGTCATTTCAAGTCATTTGCAATGTGCGAATATTAATGAGCATCGAGTGATCTTCGTCAGCGGGACCTACCTACCGCGGGGAAATATACCGCTAAATGGTAAATACCTGTAATTTCCCGGTATTTGCCATCAATGGACGATGATCGGTTCTTATCGTGGTCCATTGACGCATTGTTCAGTTTTTGTGGACACCTGGTTCTCGGAGATCGTGCTGCCACCCACCTGAACGCAACGTTTTGTTGGGATTTCAATGAACATTAGGGAAACGCCATAGAGCACGGGTTTTAGATGTGCCATGTAAGTATGTAACTATTCGATTCAGAAGAATTAAAATTGATAGATATTGTGTTCAATTTTAATTGTAATAACTGTAATAGGTACTATATGAAGGTAAATAGAGACTGAAAGGAGTAAACGTTTCAGTAAACCTTCCCAAATAATACCGACTACCTCATAAAACTTCTCAATATCTCCCAATTGATTTAAATACAAATAATCATTTAAGTAATAACGCTGCCAGCTCCCCCGGCCTCCGGCTATTATCGATCATCGATCACAGTTAGACAGCGTTATTAGTTGCGTACACGTCACTGCGCGGCGAGCGGCGCGCGCGCAGGCCCAGTATTATCAATTAACTTATACTTTTATTGGCTCAAAGCGATTAACCGCCTCTAGGAATGGATATAGCGCGTTATATTTTATTCTTGGCCGTTGTCTCAACGATGATAATTAAGTTTTTTCGGCACAGCCATGTGTGCCAATCTACTTATTAGTTGTTAGGTCGCCATCCGTTTATGGAAGCAATTATAAGCTCATGAAATTCATAACAATATTTTGTATTGGATTCATTGAATACGTCCATTAATTATGAGTCAATCTATGAGTGCCTCAATAATTTGAACAGATGTAGGTACTGCATTACTTATGTTTTGGGGATGTAGCACCGTGGAGCCGGGTCTCGAGCGTGCGTTGTCTACAGGCGCGCATATGTCGTGGGTCGCGAGCGGCGCGGGCGCATGTTGAACAGAGGCCCACCCGCACACATTCCACATCACTGTACCACGGACCACGAGGAACAGTAACACAACTGACAGAAGGCTGCGTTACTGTTCTCGTCTGACTAAATGAAGAACAAGTTTTTATTTTAAATTATTGGTCGAATAAGCGAATGTAAACTTGGAAACTTTTAGGAGTAGGTACATAAACCGTTCTGCTACTAGTCTACAACGTTCCTAACGCTAGCCTATCAATGATGAGCTTTTACTCAAGAGTCTGCGGTCATATTAATGGGAAGCTCTGAAGCTTTATTGATGACAATGTCATCCTGTTAATTAATTAATTGTACCAATGAACTAATTTGGCTGTACTCTTGCTGCGTGGTGGGCCGGTACCGGGAAACGCGCTGGGCCCGGGATGCCGCTAGGGTTCCCATCTCTGACGGACACAGCATTAAAAATTTAAATCTCTCGGCTCACGTCGGGAAAACGGTTGCGTTTCGTCCGTTAAAAATTCGATAACTACCCACCACTAGAGTCAAGTCATTGCCGCGCGCCCGCGCTTTTACCCTCCCTCGCTCACTAACTCCAAGCCCGTCACGCCGGCTGCGTGACGGCGGCGGGCGGCGGCTCGGCGGCCGCTCGTCAGTCGCACGTCAGGTAGGTACTTTGTTTTTAACCGACTTCCAAAAAGGAGGAGGTTATATATGTTCGTGTTTTTTTCTTCCTTATTTTTATGTATTTTACCGATTCGCGTCAAGCTCTGCGGTGGTATGGAGAGAGCTCCATACCACCGCAGAGCTAGATTCACGTTATTGTTATTTAAAAAATAAGCTTCCATTAAATCAAACTGTTCTTGATAAGCCATTTTCACCGTAAGACAAAATGTGAAATGAGTTGTAAAAACAATCAAATGTGAATAACAACTATGACAATCTAATTTTCAAATTTTAATCTAACATTCCATATTTAAATTAGCTCATACACGCAGCTACGAGTATGTCGCAAAGGAGTCTGCATTACAAAAGATGGATGTTAGTTAAAGAGCTTTAACTTGACTCATTGAATTTGTAACTTCAGATTTCCTGGTTTTCCTTTCATTTAATTTATCATGTTTGTTAGAGAGATTTCATCCTTATAATTGACCCTAACGATCGATGCAATAAAAGTACAGGGTATAATTTTTTCAGATTTTAGCCGGTTCGATTCCCGGGTGTGAGAGCCCGCTTTCAAGTTTGCTTTCTATTCAAAAATAAAGGAATGTTTCCTTTGAGTAAAATTTTCTATCTGCAATATTAAGAGTACCTTCCCTCCAGGTGGCATTACAAAATTCCACTCTGTATATATTTTTGTTATTAATTTTTGTTTGAAAGGGTATGTATGCTCCCGAGGTATGCCCATTATCACCAAGTCAGAATCTGATGAAGGCATCCCATGGAAATCGAGGGACATCCTCAGATTGTATAGGCACAGTATAGCGATTTGGGTACTTATTTTTTATACTAACACGTGCATTTCCTCTCGGAAAGTTTGGTGAAGTGGAACTGATGATGAAGACCAAAGATGGCCACCGGAAACTACTTAATAATAAGTGATTAACGGGTTGCGATTTAATTAGGCACTTTGATATGGTTGCTAAGCAATTTATGCTCATCACAATGCATGTGGTATGGCAGAACTCCTCAACAATTAACGTCCCTGCATCGGGAAAACCAATACTTTGTAAAAGGTGATGAGCAGTTGACATTAGGCTATTGTAACTTAGATAAATTACATACTGACCCACTAAAAGGGTGAAAAATATTTTTTTTACAAAAAAATCAACCGAATTCCAAATTTTTTGCCAGATGTTGTTTTTTTTGCTATACGTACTCTCATGGAGGGGACGATAACCGACTTTTAATGATTTTATACTGAAGATCACGTCTAAACGAGTAGCCTATATGATAAAATAGAGCATTTTCTCAATAACTTAATATGTGAATATTTTAGATTATGTTTATATTACAAATAGTCAAAATTTATAAAATGTCTAACGCGGATAAAAAACTGAGAATGGCGCAAAATTTACCAAGTGTTTTTTTCTGAAACCTTTACCAATTTAAAGATAATTTAATTATTGATCTTTTAGTATACGTATTTATTAAAATACCTTTTGTTTTGTGTATAATAAATTATTAATGCGTCAAATTGGGGACAGCGCTCCTTAATGGGCGGGTCCTATTACTGGCTGAACGTAGGACGCGTTGCGTGAGCTCAGTACAGAACACGCAAGCTCAAGGTCACTGGCATATATCTGCGTCTTAATTCGTGAATTTTTGTTTCTTGATTGATTCATTTAGTCCATTTTAGTCGGCAATTTGCTACAATATCCGAGCACTTGTGTGTATTTTGATGAAAAAAAGTTGTTTTATACAAATGTATGCTGAAGATAACGATTCTGATACTGCGGGGTCGGCGGGTGAACTTTCTGCTCCAGAAGTGCCACATAGTTCTCAGCAGGTGAAAACGGGGTTGGGGAAATTGAAGAAAACAGTTTCATACGTTTTGTCCATACCTGTATCAAACGCCGCCTTTTTTTTTTTTTTTGGTGGGAAATTATCATATAACTTCTCCCGCTCTGGGCGGAGCGGGAGGGCGTGTCAGACTTTTACTGACTAAAACCCACCCGTATTCCTTCATTTGCCTGTGTGCCAGGGCCACGATATCCCTTTCGGACAAACTCGCAACCCTGGCAGGCATTGGCCCTAACGGACCCCGTCAGTTGCTGCTGACAACTCTTTGAGGCGCGCGTGGAATACAACGCGCCGTCGACCCGGGCCTGGTCCTTATCGGACGGTGAATTACCCATCGCTCACCGTCCGCAAGCCCGCGCCTACGGTGGCCGGAAATCGGCTTGCGACTCCCGACGCCCGAGGCGTCTCCTGCGGCGACTAGGGGCGCGAGGGCGCGAAACTTGCCTCTCCCTCACGCGTTCCGCCTCCTCCTTCGCAAGCATTACTGCTTCGCAGAAGGAGCAATCAAACGCCGCCTGCGAGCGTGTTTTTAGTAGGTATCTCTAGTAAGTATTCGATACTTATATGGACAAAAGAAAGAAACCGCTTAAATGACAAACATGTTACGGTAGAAATCGAAACGTTTTTCAATTTGAAAATCGACTGCAAGGTTTTCTTAAAGTTAGTTAAAGTTCAAGACCAGATATTTTGAAGTCTGTAGGTACGTTCAAATGGAAAGTATAAAGTCAAAATAAAAAAAAAATAAAACGGTTTTTTTCTCTCCCGGATTTAAACTAAAATAGGTGGTAACCCTAGCTGCCGCGCCGCGTGTCCGGGATTCTCGTCGTATTCCCGTCCTTATAGCATTCCCTTTGTTTTTTTTTGCACAGCCCTACGTTACTATTAATTGATTGGAATTACTTAAGTAGGTATGTGTAGTTTTTGTATCGGTGCGCTATCGCGCCAGCTTGGCGGAGTATTCCTGGCCGCTAGCTCTAGATGAATTACTCCTGGCAGCTCTAGTAGCTTCAAACTTGTGTCTAAGCAAATTCATTATTCACTTGTTTGGGATGTTCTCTTCCTCTTCGAAGCTAAATCCAACTTATAAAAATCTGTTGACTGTGTTTTTAGTACCTACTTAGCTGCAACCAGTTTGGCTTTATATTTCCAGTAATCACTATCTTATTTCAAAGTCAATAAGTTAATATTGGTTGAAGTATGCCATTTCATACTCTATAACTATACGCTACAAATAGCTTATCTGACTCTCAAACACAACTATTTGTACCGATAGTCAGGCTCCACATGCCACTCGCTGCCGGTACCGGCTCCGTATCGAGGTTTGCGTGCTCCCGTGATTAAACAATCAAATAATCATATTAATCACAGCGCGCGCGCGCAGCCCGCCGCGCATGCGCAGTGATGCGCACACATATATTATATTACGTTGATGTCCGATCGAAAGATTATACTGATCTTCTTATACACAGATTACCTATATGATGATTATATGAATATGTGCAGATGCGTTGCACCATTTGTGAAGTTTACCCCAACAAGTTATATCGACCAAGGATTTTACATAATTAACTTTATGCATAGATAAACGGTTAAAAAGGGGAAGATTAATTTGAAAAGAACGTATCCATGGCTGGATTTATCAAGCACTTACCATTCTTATCCTACTATGTAACAGCCTCATACACACCTAAATCAGCCTAAAATGTTCCCACTGCTGGGACACAGGCCTCCTCTCTGTGAGAGGCAGTGGGCCATAATCCACCACGCGGGCCCAGTGCGGTTCGAATTGTTCGTTCTAGGACATACCGGTTTCCTCACGATGTTTTCCTTCACCGTTTTGAGAACAGTGGTGCTGAAATAATTTACACAAAGTAAAGCGCCTCTGCCTGGGTTCGAACCCATGAGAACTCTCGTATGTGGAGGCCGCAACCACTGCGCCACCACTGCTCTCACAGCCTACTGGGCTCAACCCAGGCATTGAAGAACATGGCACAGAGGAACCACTTGAGCACTGATACCTTAGTAAAATATCTCGGTCTTTACCTATGAAATTGCAGTTTTTTATGAAATAAGTTAAAGTAGTAATTTTATTTCTATATTTTTTATTTCTATTAATCAAAGTACCCATGCAATTGATGCATCTTTTGCTAACGCAGTGGCAGTTTATTTATGCCGTTCTTGAAGAAATCAGCTGGACGGGAGGCAACAAATTCTTCAAAGGCATTTTGTACTGCCTCTCGGGTATTGAATTTTTTCCCCGCCATGAAGTTATCCAAAGTCTGGAAAAAGTAGAAGTCTGTAGGCGCAAGGTATGATGAGTATGGCAGATGACGAAGAGCTTCCAACCCCAGCTCTTGTAACTTGGAGACCGTCTGCTGTGCAGTATGAGGTCACGCGTTGTCGTGCAGGAGCAGCGGAGGCGAGCGATTGACCAAAGCTGGTTGGAGACGTGCGAGCTTCTCCATCATTGTGTTCAGTTCTTCACAGTACACAATACATCTGCAGTAATGCTCATCCCGTTTGGTAATAAGCTGTGATGAATCAAACCGGCCCTAGATCAATGCGGTTCAAAATTCCTTCGTTTGCGTGCCTGTTGAGCAGTGCAAGGCACGTATCGACGCGTACTTACATCATTGAGTTCGTGGGGCACCCATTTGTCAAGCTTACTTTTTTACCTTGCCCATTTAACGCAAATGGACCAATATTGTTTTGATGCTAACGTCGAAAGCTGCTACTAATTCAGCCGTAGATTGAGTACCATCAGCTTCCACAATCGCCGAAATAAAGTTCGTGGGGATGTGTTTTATTGGAGTTGTGTCGAAAATAAAATAAAAAATTGTTACGTTTTTGTGAAAACCAAAATTACTGACGGGAAACATGAATTGGTAAGTAAAACTATCAGGCAGCATTGTCACATGCCGAATCCCGAATCGTTTAATCGTCGAATCGTTTAAAAAAAATTATTTTTGTTTGTTTTTTTTTCTATGCATTTTTATGGGTATCTTTACATAATGATATTATACATATACTAGTTGTGCCCGGCATGCGTTGCAATGCACCTTTTTTTTACCCTACCCTACCTATCTACCCCTTTATCACTTAGGGGTATGAAAAATAGATAGAAGCCGATTCGCAGACCTACTGAATATGCATATAAAATTTCATAAAAATCGGCCGTTTCGGAGGACTATGGTAACTAACATTGTGACACGAGAATTGTATATGTTACCGGCCAAACCCGATTTCAGGACAAACTAGTTTAGCCTAGGCTAAACTAGTTCTTCCCATACGCGATAGGATTAACTAGTATAGCCTAGGCTAAACTAGTTTGTCCTAAGCCCGATAGGATAAACCAGTTTAGCCTAGGTCAAATTTCACTTAGTTTGTATCTTAGCAGCAGGCATGTTTTCTGTCACGGCTCCGGTGCTGCAGGGCTCCAGCGGTCCCATGCGAGCTTATCATCACAGATGTGTTTCACGCTCACCACCGAGGCTTCGGCTGAGGCTGGCCGGCCCGGCCGGCCAGCCTCAGCCGCGGCGGCTAGCGGTGAAACCACCTGCTCCTCAGCTCGCGGGCTGCCTCGCCCCTACGCGCCTACGCGAATTTAAATAACACTCTAGGGGTAGGGCAGACAAGACTACGTGGAGTCGGTTTTGCTGCGATTCGTTTCTGTCACGCCGCTCCCGCAGCACGCTCAATCAGATTTCAGATTAGGACGTACCATTTTATCCTAAAGCATGTAAATTCTAACTAGGATAAACCGATTCGACCTAGGCTAAACTGGTTTATCCTATCGGGCTTAGGACAAACTAGTTTAGCCTAGGCTATACTAGTTAATCCTATCGCGTGTAGGGAGAACTGGTTTGGCCTAGGCTAACCTAGTTTGTCCTGAAATTGGGTTTGGCCGGTATCATATATATGTATAAGAAGAGATGTACCTACACTAATAACCAATGCAAAATATTTTTTTTTTTTAATTGATACTTACAAGAAAAGCATAAGTAATCGATTTCCAAAGTAAGTATCTGATTATCGGAGATAAATTGCGTCGCTGATGAGCCCTGTCGGCGAAGAGTCCTGTCGGCGAAGTGTCCTGTCGGCGAAGAGTCCCGTCGAAGTAAAGTCTTGTCGGTGTTCAGTCTGTCGGCGTAGTGTCTGTCGGCGTTTAGTCGTACACTCTTAATTCGCCATTGTTGACCAAAGATTTCGGACGACCATGGTTCATTTTCAGGTCGTCATTTCTAGAACGGAAGCGGGCAAACTAATAACAGTGGCGCTTTTCGTTTGTAGTGTTCGCTCCTTAAACGTCGTTGATGTTGCGTTCCGCTTGTGCCGCGTTCCTCCACGACGCGACGGTACTCTTATTCCATAATTACTCGAATTTTTAACGTATCCATGATGACGAAAAAGATTTAAATGCGATGAAAACATAACGCTAATCAATTACAAATGACTAGGTAATTTTGAAAAAAGAATTCTTTTTTTAATAAAATTAATTTGAAATTAGAATTCTTAGCCGAACAAAAAATATTTTGATTTGAAATGGCCAGTAGGTACTGCAGAGCGGTAGTTTCATAGTTAAAGACCTAATATAATTATGGATCGGTCTCCTCGATGTCCTCCAGCTAACCGGACGCTACCAATTTGAAATGGGTGGAGTGTGTGTGACAGCAATGGATTTTTTTATAATTAGTAGGTAAATTTAAAGGTTTCAAATAAAATGTAAGTACCTTAAAACATAGAACTTTGATATTTTCTTAAACGCTTGAGGCTTATCTTAAAGTGGAAGAAGGACGTTAGCCTCAAGCTTTTAAAAGAAAATATTAAAGTTCTAGTGTATGTAAGATTTAGTAAGTACCTACTTACTTAGGTTTTATGTAAATTTTATTTTGTACTTCTTAGCATTAGAATTTATTTAAATATCTGTATCACATTTTTTTTGTGTCCGACTGAAGTTTCGGTTTCGGGATCGGCCGGTTTCGGCCTAAAAATCATGTTTCGGCCAAAGTTTCGGTTTCGGCCAAAAACAGCCGAACCTTTCGGCCGCACCGAAACTTACAAAATCACACATTCGGGTCAAGATCGGCTAACGTCACCGCAACGGGTGCGTTCGGCACGGCTGGCAATATGGCGTGATTGGTTATGGCGTAATTGGTTTACTGTAAATAATTTGGTATTAAATGAGAAGAAAACTAAATGCATAAGATTCGCGTTACCGAATGTTAGAAGTAGTGAATGTCACGTTGTATTGAACAAAGAGATACCAGAATTCGTCGAAAAAACTGTTTTCCTGGGAATCACGCTTGACTCTAAGCTGCAGTGGAGTCCTCACTTAACATCACTTGCAGGGCGGCTAAGTTCAGCCGCCTACGCTGTTTGGAAAATTCGCCAATTAACAGACGTGGATACAGCGAGACTGGTCTATTTTAGTTACTTTCATAGCATCATGTCTTACGGTATTTTGCTGTGGGGACGGGCTGCAGATATTGTTTCTATATTTGTTCTGCAAAAGAGGGCTATCAGAGCCATCTACAAGTTCCGCAGACGCGACTCTCTAAGGGAACTGTTTAAAGAAATTAACATCATGACGGTACCTTGCCAATATATTTATGAAAATATTATGTATGTTAGAAAAAACCTACATCTTTTCAGTAAGATAAGTGACAGGCATAATTTTAATACTAGAAATAGGAACAAATTAGATCAACCACGTTTCAGATTGTCAAAAGTACACACTTCTTTTATGGGGTATTGTGTAAAATGTTATAATAAAATACCACTCGATATTCTTCAACTAAATGAGAAGAAATTTAAAACATGCATTAAACGCACACTATGTAGACAAGCATATTGTAGGTTGGATGATTATATCGTAGATAAAAATGCTTGGCTTAATGCTGGTCCTGCTCCACAACCACTTGGGCTCACTTGTTAAAATTATAATATTTGGAAGAGATGCTTCCCCCCTTTTTTATGTTCTGACATTACAATCATATTTATTATATAAAATGTCATCATTAATCAAGTTTTAGTTGTTGAATACTTCAATAGGTAATTATGTTTATCTTTTTGCTAGTGAAATTTTATTTATATTTGAAATGCATTGCAAGCTATAGTTTTGTATAATTTAAAAGCATTTTTTCAATTTTTGTAAATGTGAGTACCATGGAGCCGTTTATTATGTTATGATGTATGTTGACTTAAAAAAGTTTGGCGGTTAAGAGTATGTCATGCTCACTTAAATGTCTCGCTGATGGTGGCGCGTGTGTTGGATCATTCGGTTCCCTACAAAATGGTTGAGCTGGATGGTGCTGATCCACGCGTCATGCTCGTGAACGGGCGCCGTCAGTTGTGACTGGTCTTCTCCTATCTGCCAGGGCTTATTTGTAATATTTTATATTGTTTTTTAAATAATTTATATTTTTACATTGTTCTCACATATAGAAGCGAACAGAATAATGTACCCAGGATTTTGTAATATCTTGATTTAAAAGAGTTTTCTTGGAGTTTCTTGCCTATTCTTCTCCATAGAGATCTACGTTTTGGAATGGGCAAATAGCTTCAACTTTCTGACTAACTGACCGACTCTTTGACAATTCAAAAGTGCCTGTAATTGGTTTAATTGAAATAAATGCTTTGAGTTTGAGTTTGAGTTTGCGTCGCTTGCCTGACTCCGCCGGTCCCTGAATCACTTTGCTCAGTGAAGTGACGCTTGTGTTTGTTCCCTAAATAATGTCATAGTGTAATTCTTAACGCTTATTTTCATAGTTTACGAACACATTGACGGAAATATTGGTTAACTAGGATATAAGTGCGGAAGTTTACTTATTTCATTAAATGACTTTAGAATTTGTCTAAGTTGCTTGTAGGTACGTAATAAGTGTAATAACTAATAACTGTTGTGGGTACCTACGTAATAAAATGATGGGTCAATTAAATAACTTAAAGCATTTCTTTTAATATTGAGATGTAGCGTAATTTCATTTTATTGTTTTGATCAAGGTTTGGAAGTCAAATAAGGTCAATAGAGATTTTGACGATTTTGTACGCTTACGGTTAGTCTTGGTATTGATAATTCCTATAATTCGATATGATGATACGATTAAGCTGATTTCAGTTGGTAGGCACAACTTTGAGAAAGAAGCTGACAGATGGATCCGGTTGGGTTGGGCAGCGTTTGGGAAACTTCGTCAAGTCTTCTCGTCTTCAACCAGTCCGTCTTGCCCGTTATGACATACGGTGCCGAAACGTGGACACTGGCCGTTGGGCTGGTCTACAAATTCAAGGTCACTCGGCATGCTATGGAGCGGGCTATGCTCGGAGTTTCTTTGAAGGATAAGATCAGATATGAAGTTATTTGGAAGAGAACCGGAGTTAGCGACATAGCCTGCAGAGTAAGCAAGCTGAAGTGACAGTTTTGGTGATCCGTCACACAGGGTATCCTAGTATGGACGCCAGTCTCTCACAAAGGATCATATTTTATGCATTTTTGTCAAACATTATGATAAATGATTTTATTTCTGTAAGTAGGTTTGTACAAACACTTTTACACGTCAATCATATTTTAAAAACTAGATAAGGTCGGCGTTTCCTATCTGACTACTCTGAGAAGAAAGGCCGAAACAAACTCAGAGGTCATAGTCTCTTTTAAAGTCCAGACATAATCTTGGTCAGATCATGTGAAGACCATGTAGATTGGTGTCTGAAATGGTCTTTTGAGGAAAGAACCGCACAGGTTGAGTGGACCTGACCAGTCAGTGCACGCATTTGTCAGTAATCGTGCAGCTCTACTCAGAATTTAAGGAGCTCAACGATGCGACGATCAATACCAAAGAAAGGACATTTGGGTAGGCCACTTATATGACTCAAGCTGCCAGACCATGATTAACACTAACTGAGAATAAAAGAAAGGAAAAAAAAAATGCAATAACCCACATAGTCTTCACATTCACAATAATTAAAATAATAAAATACTTTACAAGTAAATATTCATGTCATAGTGTATAAAATAATAATTAAATGTCACTGTATATAAAATAATAAAGTTAGCAAAAAAAAAAAACATCAAACAATAAAAATAAACTACCTCAATATGTACAAAAAATTGGAGCAGCTCAATCCCAAGCCTTTTTGTCCTCAATATAATCTTTAACAGTATAAAAGGCTTTCTGGCACAACTTACGTTTAATGAATGATTATAATTCTTGTCTCTGTCTATAATTATGTGAACCTTTGTGAAGAGAGAAATAAATAAATTATACTTAATAAATTATACAGTGGGTTATCCATGTTCGTTGAAGGACCTCGGCTCCACCAGCCGGTGGAGCCGACGAGTCTTGGAGTG
Organism: Tiliacea aurago; assembly: GCA_948098905.1. Taxonomy (NCBI): domain Eukaryota; kingdom Metazoa; phylum Arthropoda; class Insecta; order Lepidoptera; family Noctuidae; genus Tiliacea; species Tiliacea aurago. Next base: position 432,083 of record OX402583.1, on the reverse strand, counting down.
GAGACCGCGTATCGGCAAAGCGTAGTGTGGGACTTCCCCCAGCTAGATGGACCGACGTCCTTAAAAAGGCTACTGGGACATACTTGATGTGGAAGGCGGAGCACAGGGTGTTGGGGCGCAGCCTGGGAGACGCCTATGTCCAACAGTGGACTGCTATAGGCTAAGTTGATTGAAACTGGTTTCATGATGAATACGGGAGACAGACGTAGTAGTTGTATAATTGCACTTTTTTAAAAGAAGTATAGTCGGCAATAAGCATATTTTTCACAAGATGTAATTAAAACGTTAAATTTTACATATTTTTTTTTAAATTGATAACTTTAATTGTTCAATATAAGGTTCGGTTTCGGTTTCGGCCGAATCTATAATGAAACGGAACCTTCGGTTTCGGCAAAAAAACTTGTTTCAGTCGGTCACAATTTTTTTTTTAAATTTTGTGCATTGTCTTCAAAACTGAACCGACATGTAAAACTAAATTTCAACTTTTTAGGTTATGAGGAAGTGGTTTTAATTCAGCTTGCAAGATTCCACGCATACATAAAGATAGATTATAAGATAAACTGTGAGCCCTCGTCTCCACTATCTTTCTTTTGCTTTGCCCGACAACCCTCCACGATTGTTCTCTAACCTAATGTTTACCACCTAAGCATATACATTGTGGAATGCAATAAATATTTGAGTATTGAGTACATGCTTACGCTTACTAGCTAACTAACTAACCAGGCAAGTTCAATAAAAGCTTGTAAAAATGGCGCCAATGTTAGAAAAATTTGTAGATAACCGTACCGATAACCGATTTGATAAACAGCCCTCTGCCGCCTTCCGCCCAGCCAGTCCTCTAACCTTTTCCATGAAGCCTTATTTTTTAGGGTTCCATACCCAAAGGGCTGTCCGTCTGTCACCAGGCTGTATCTCATGAACTGAACTGTTATAGTTACACAGTTGAAATTTTCACAGATGATGTATTTCTGTTGCCGCTATAACAAAAGATACTAAAAACAGAATAAAATAAATATTTAAGGGCTCTCATACAACAGACATGATTTTTTTGCCGTTTTTATAGATAATGGTACGGAACCCTTCGTGCGCGAGTCCGACTCGCACTTGGCTGGTTTTTTTATATACTTAATATATACAAGGATATGTCGAATATTTATTTTCATTTCTCATACTCGGAAAGTAGTATTTGTTTGATCCGAGTAGCGGGTGGAAGACGCTGCTCCCTACCCTAGGGCGGTAAAGACTCATAGTAATTGCTTCCTTCTTTAAGGCGGTAATGAATTTAAAAAATAAAACTGAATTTGGTTAGGTAGTCGGCTACGAACATTTTTACATAGTTACTTAATTAAAAAAAATATCGCTTAAAAAAAAATGCTGCGGTCTTGTGAGTGTATAAACAGTCAGTGTGAATTTAAAAAAAATACCTATTAAGCGGGACGGTCCGCGGCGGTGGCGCAGTGTTCCTTGCTTCAAATTTCAAAATTTGGCGGGACACATTCACAAAGTCTGTAAGCTGCACAGAAATTGAAAATCTCGGTTTTATAGACTAATATTTGATTAATTAATAAATCCCCCCTCTTTTTGGGGGAGGCCTATGTCCAGCAGTGGACGTCTTTCGGCTGAAATGATGATGATGATGATGAATTAATAAAAATGAGTTCAAGCGATTCTGAAATGTTGACCAGATCCAGACCCAGATTGAGTTAAAGACGAGGCAAATTCAATAAAAGCCCATACAACTTTGCCCAAACGTGTACCTCAAGGGGCTCGAGGTACACGTGCACCAAACATGTACCTCAAGGGGCTCGAGGTATACGTGCACCAAACATGTACCTCAAGGGGCTCGTCAGGTAACGTGCACCAAACATGTACCTCAAGGGGCTCGAGGTACACGTGCACCAAACATGTACCTCAAGGGGCTCGTCAGGTACACGTGCACCAAACATGTATCTCAAGGGGCTCGAGGTACACGTGCACCAAACATGTACCTCAAGGGGCTCGTCAGGTAACGTGCACCAAACATGTACCTCAAGGGGATCGAGGTACACGTGCACCAAACATGTACCTCAAGGGGCTCGTCAGGTACACGTGCACCAAACATGTACCTCAAGGGGCTCGAGGTACACGTGCACCAAACATGTACCTCAAGGGGCTCGAGGTACACGTGCACCAAACATGTACCTCAAGGGGCTCGAGGTACACGTGCACCAAACATGTACCTCAAGGGGCTCGAGGTACACGTGCACCAAATCGTAGAGAAGAAATTAAGGAATTCAAAAATAATTGTATTTGTATCCTTAAATAAATTAAAACTACATAATAAATAATTTAAAGTTTTAACCTGTAAAACAATTAAATCATGTGGCAACTTTCCATGTACAATTGCGCTTTATTTGGTTGACACTCGGGTTGACATTATTTCGTAATTTATTTCATTTATATGTACTCGTAGATCCGTTCGTTTAGTTCTGAGTTTCGGGGACATCGTACTCATATTACTGGAAAGACAACTTCTAAACATTCATTCGTTCATCAACATTCACAGCTTGTATTCACGTACTTTTGGGTATAAGCATACTTTCTTACGTTAGGTTAACTTTGCCTAACGCAAATCGATTATAAAATGAGGGTTATTATTGAATTCAGATTGAATTATTTCTAATTATTAGAAACGAAAAAAACGTGAAACAACAGTGGATGAAGCTGGCAGCGGACAGCTGTCAACTTCATATTTGTAGTCTTTGGTCAACTTGACAGTTTTTTTTTAAATAAGTAAGCTAGTCTAAGAATAAGGAAAAACCTAGTGCTTGTGTCGATGATATAGTGCCAAAATGGCGTGCTTTTTATTAGGTTAAAAGTTATTTTATTCTTGTCCCCGGATAACCAGACGCAAATTTATAAATGCAATATTATTCAGTATAATCTAGTGTTGCCACTAAGTGTACCTCGGTACTTCGTTTGGGCAGATTTTAGTGACATCTTTTCAAAGGTTAAATATTTTAATATTTAATACAATGATTTTATGAAGTGGCGAGCAAACAAGAAATAAAATATTTTAGAAAAACTAAACATTTTTACTTTCCTTGTATTCGAAATGAAAAGTTCCTTTCGACCCTTGTATAACAATCTACTATTTAATTAGGATAGAACATGATACAGTTTGAAATAAATCGTGAGATTGTCGTGCACACTAGTTTCTGCCCTGCGACTCCTCCACGTGCCCCCGATCCCTGCGTCGCGCGTCGCTGCGCATCGCTCGCCCGCGCTATTACTTGATTTTTCTGACCTTTTCTCGGCTCCTAAGGGTCATAGCGTGATGTTATGTAGCCTATAGTCGTCCTCAAGAATTGGGCTTCAAATGCAAAAATACTTTTTCTTTTGCTAGTTCCAAACATTAGCGTGTTTAAACTAAAAAACAAACAAACTCTTCAGCTTTATTATTAGTATAGATTAGAATTACAATTTTACTTTTCTGCAAAACCATCAATGGCCTTGTTAATCTGATGTCTTGTCATGATTTTTGATTGTTAAGATCTCGAAACTCGACTTACAGAAAAAGGTAAAGGTTAAAAAAGTTAATACCAATTTTATTATGATAATCTAGAATTCAGGAGCGAGCGAAGCGAGCGCTAAATATTTTTCACTCGGCCTGAGTTAAGTTAGATTTATACAGAAAAGTTTTTGAATTATGAATCGCTAGGCTGCAAGAGCGATCGAAGCTAGCTCGAATATTTGGCCAGCAACATATTAGGCAAATTTGACCAATCGATAATGCTCCAACTCAGCAGCGCTGTTGTAATAAAATAAAGAAAATCGTGTCGCCTTTAAGCGTCGGAAAGAGCGGGACGTTCGGCGCCCCCGCTGTAAGCTGACGTCACTTGAGTCATGGGCCTAGACACGTGGCAATCCCTTCCAAAGGGTTTCGTATTTCTACAACGCCTTTCAACAGGATTGACATTAAGGCTTCTACAGACCGGCGCGACACGCGACACAAAGACCCCGCGCGACGAGCGGTGCCTTTGTGTCGCGTCGCGAATCGCGCTGGTCTGTAGAAGCCTTTAGCTTGTCGGCAGCTCGTGTCATTAGCTTGTCGGCAGCTCATGCCATTTTTGAGTTTTCCTTCCATCATCGTCATCTTCCATCATCGTCATCTTCCATCATCGTCATCTTCCATCATCGTCATCTTCCATCATCGTCATCACGGATAGAATTTCGCTTTGTCTCTGGCCCTCAGATGTGTTACTACAAGTATAAGTTTATAGAATGGGCCTTCTGAACTTCTCGTTGTATACCCGCGGCCTATTACATCTCCTGCGCGGACCTGTGGTTAGTCGCGCGCGCGCACCGCGTGTGCTTTATGCTTATTAAACTAAATCCAATCAGCCGACGCCTCGGATCATACTAATTAGAGATATTGTGGCATTACGCCAGAGCCGCTTCCTGCTGGGATCAGCTGATTACCTGATGCGGCCTAAGTACAGGACAGGAGATGTAATGGTAAGGTATTATCTTGTAACACTTGATACGCGCCGACAGCGGAATAGGATAATCTTTTGATGTCTTAGTGGAAATAACAATGGGGCTAGACAAATAAGATCATTTTACCTTGATTTCACGCTAATGTTCTTGCTTACGCTAAATAATGAAATCCTGTTGATACTCACTATTTTTTAAAGTACCTAGGTCTACTTCGTTCATACAGAAATGATCGTGATCACAATAGATTAGGCCAAGTGATAAATGTCACTTCTAGAAAACAAAATTCTCGTACCTAGGTCTCATTGTCAAATTCATTGCTCCATTTATAGCGAGCTAAGAATAGCCACCAACTAAGATGAAAATATACAATTACAATTTCGACGCAACTCCATCAGTGAGCGATGCGCAAGCGCAGCTCGTTTTAGTTAAGCTGTGCCATAAAACAGATGCAGCATATCCACTGCATACAATACTTTCTATTACTTTGCTCTGTGAGCGAATGAAGGCCTCGTTTTTTCCCATGGCCAATCAAGGGGATGAGGGGGGGGGCTCATCCCCATTATTAGCCATGGGAAAAAAACCTCTCATGCGTTTTCCGGGGATTTCCGGATTTAATAGATAAACTTCCCGACTTGAATAGTCTATAGTGCTACTAATTGGCTAGATATTTTGTTAAATTGGGTGGGTTTCATTTATCCTAGGTTAAATGAATATTCTTTTGTTTAAACATCTACGTTATTTTTGGATTTCTTTTATTCTATTCTTTTATTGTCTGCGCGGCTGTCCCAAGTTGATTGTCTGCGTGGCAGTCCCGAGTTGATTGTCTGCGTGGCAGTCCCAAGTTGATCGTCTGCGTGGCAGTCCCAAGTTGATTGTCTGCGTGGCAGTCCCAAGTTGATTGTCTGCGTGGCAGTCCCAAGTTGATCGTCTGCGTGGCAGTCCCAAGTTGATCGTCTGCGTGGCAGTCCCAAGTTGATCGTCTGCGTGGCAGTCCCAAGTTGATTGTCTGCGTGGCAGTCCCAAGTTGATCGTCTGCGCGGCAGTCCCAAGTTGATTGTCTGCGCGGCTGTCCCAAGTTGATTGCATAATGACCAGTACCGTGGCTTTACATATTATCCTATTACGTTACATGTGTAGAGATAATGTTACCACTGTTTTGCTACGTAATCAAATTGGGCGCTTCCTGTGCTCGCTGGGAACTGCACTTTCATTGCTTTCGACTGTTTGAACAAAGAGACCCGTTCTCTTTGAAAGTCTCAGTTGTTGTTTGGTACCTAATAGATGGATGAAAGCAACTAAGGTAGAGATAAACTACGATAACATGGCCCGCCCCTCCAAACTCGAAAACGTTTGAAAGTATTTGTAAAAGTATTTACGAAGCGCCACCAAGTCTCACAACACATATTGTGTGTACTGAGACGGCAGTCGACCAAAAAAATAAATGATTTATTTATTCGTATAAATATTATATGAATGTGACTACATACATTGAAACTGTAATTTGGAGGGGCGCGCCATGATATCGTAGTTTATCTCTACATTCTCTACATACGATATAATAGCGGCAACACTAATCAAATTTTCATTTAGGAAACCAACAACCAACGACACGTAACGACAGTTACAAACCAAGCTGAACCCAAATTATCATGTTGTTGTTAACTAAAATTGATGATTATGTAAGGTACTACAAAAACTTTATGAAATCGTAAATAATGGTAAGTACAGTGTCACAGCGTTTTTAGGGTTCCGTACCCAAAGGGTAAACGCTCGTTTTTGCTCTTTATTGATATCGGCCACAGGTAGACGCTTGAAATATTCACAGAAAATTTAGTTATATAATATATTCACTTTAAAAATAAATAATTAAATTAAAATAAAACTAATATAAAAATGCCAAAAAAATCACGTTTGTTGTATGGGAGCAATACAACAAACGTGATTTTTTTGGCATTTTTATAGATAATGGTACGGAACCCTTCGTGCACGAGTCTGACTCACACTTGGCCGATTTTTTTTATAGATAATGGTACGGAACCCTTCTTGCACGAGTCCGACTCGCACTTGGCCGGTTTTCTATCTTACAGTGGCTCAATCAGGTCCCCGTGACAGCGGACGATAGGTGACACCTGATAGTTATAGGGACATTAAGCCGACGTCATCATATTTGTGTCGAGCGATAATGTGCACAACAATGTTGCCTTACAACAATAATGTAATTTAGGGGACAGCGGCCTGCGCGGGCGCATCGCTTGTGAACATGTTATTAAGGGCCGGCGCATAATGCGCGTACGCAAATCACGGCGCTCCCGCCCCGGACCGGACGCCGGATCAAAATAATTGCACCCGCGACCACCGCGCCGCCATTATCTCAAACTATACACAATTACTGACCGCTGCCGCGACCACACGCTGGCTAACGACAGCACAGTAACATTATCTTCAATATGTGCAGTATCCATCGATATATTTGTATGAGATCATTCAAATTGCTGGGTATTTAGCCGACGATGTATAACGTTAAAGTTTAGCCCATCGTTTGCTGGTACGGAGGAAGTTATTCGTCGTGCTCATTACAATATTAATCAATGCTTTCACATCCAGGGCGCGGGATAAATATAACCGATGCAGAATATTATTTAATATTAGTTTCGCAATAGTAATGTGCAGGTGAGCGCTACAAATGATAGCCTGTGTTTGCGACCGACGACCGGCGACCAGCGACCGGCGACCGCGACCGTGCTCTACGGCGACCAACACGCACAGACTTCGGGTTAGTGACTCGTAACCTATCATTTGACTACATTACGTATATGCATAATCAAATGTGATTAGTTTGTTTTTGTGGAATTATTTGAGACGTGGCGTGTAAGCGGTACAAGTAGGTCGACAATGACGAAAGTCTGACATTTCCGTGTCCGCTCTATGGTGCAAGATATTCACTGGCTGGTCGCGTGTTGTCGATAACTCCATGCTCGGTCAGTTCGTGTTCGTTACTAGTTTAGTTTATGTTGGATTTATTTGTGTTATGGTCATTATATGCAGTTTATTGGGAATATAGAATGTTACGAGGCATAATTCAGATTTTTATGCTTATTTTCTGAATATACTCGTACAACATTAGGATTATTGACTGAATCAGAAGTAAGATGGGGTGGAGGACAAGGCTTTTCGGGATTCGTTAAAGAAGAAGTCTGTGTGTCTCGTTGGTTGAGTAGTGCTAAGCACTGCTGCCAAGAATGAGCTACTGCATGGGTGCGAACCCAGAACACTCTAAATGGACTGAATTTGGCAGTGTTATAGGGGTAGAGGTGTTTGGAGATTCAGTAGCCGGCCTGAGTGAGAATGTTTACTCGGTTAGTGATAAAAGGTTTGCTCTCCATTATATACATGGGGTTTGTAACGTACGTGCTGGTAAAATGTGGGTAAACCAGAAGACCTCAGTTTGTATGAACTATAGGCTTGATAAACAGGATGAGATTAGGCGGAGATCAGGAGCTCAGTAGCGTGGGGGTTGGCACTAACAGAGGCATATGCCCAGCAGTGGGTTAAGTCAGCAGTGGATGAGGATGATCTAGGCGTGATGTTCATAGCGTTTCTAATAGTTATTACCTACGAAGAGACGTGCTCTCTTGCATATTTCTTTATCTTCAGTTAATTTCCTCCGCCGGGACACTCCTTGTTCAGCGAAGTTGTTGATAATCCCCGTATTTGTGCTGATAACCTTATTATCGCTCCGTACACTGATATAATGGTATACGTAATATTTGCTTTAAAAAAATTACTAAATAATTTTACCAAGTAAGTACTTAATGTGTGCAACTCCGAGATAAGTCACGATCACGTTATGTTTAACAAGTTGAGTAATTTTAATTACTTGACCGTAGGTACTACATGAGAGGGCTAGAGCGAACTGCTGTGAGGGACACAGGAAGCCGCTGCTGCAAGAAGCACAGGACCGGGCGATGGGGCGGCGGCGACGCTCGGTGGAGCCTGTCCAGCAGTGGACGTCTCTCAGACTTGCTGATTTATAATTTTATTAATGGTGTTGTAAAAATGTCCGGCAGTTCGCTGTTTATATTTGAATGGATTGCAAGTTTTCCACTTCTTTCCTTTATAGGGTTCCGTAGTCCTCAAGGACGCCCTTATCGGTTCGCCATGTCCGTCTGTCTATCTGTCTGTCCGCGGCTTAGCTCATAGACTCTAAGTACACGAAAACTGTAATTTGGCATAGGTAGGATACCTACATATTAATCACACCTACAAAGTGGTAACATAAAATCATGTCTATTTTTGTGGGTGACGTATCCTACCCTTGCACGTAAAGTCGGGAGGATTTTTTTTTTGTCGTTTATACCATAGTGTGGGGTACCGTTGGATAGGCCAATCAAAAATATTGCGGGTCTGTCGTAACCATTTTTCTATTCAGGGCTCCGTTTGCGTAATATTAAGCTTTAAAGTGCTATTTTTTGTTAGACTCAACTGTCCTCCTGCCAGCTAAATGGTATTTTGGGTGAAACATTCTCGGCAGTAGTGTGTGACGAAGTATATGTAACGAAGTTAAAAGGAAAGCTAAAGAAGGCTTTACAAGTTAACGAGTAAAAGTCTACCAACTTACATTTGCACTTGGAAAGTATAGGAGAACATGTTTTTCAACTACAATGTTAATTTTGTTCATAGGATAAATTCATCCCAACTACGGAACCCTGCATTGTGCGTGGTCCGACATACACTTGGCCGATCTTTTCTGTCTATGTATTTATTACGATGTTCTTACAACAAGACTAATAAAACAATTTGTGCATATGTATATTCACAGGAAATGAACAAAAATCGTTCCGTGTGGTGCCGGACGTAAAGAATAGCACCATCATATTTCTTCCCGTGGGTGTCGTAAAAGGAGACTAAGGGACTTACTAGAGATTGGGCAGCAGCGTTCTCTATGCATTTTAATACCATACTGCGATCGCTAACCCGCCCGCCAAGCGTGGCGAACTGGCGATTATAGCAACTAAATGTTGGGGGAGCCCTATGTCCAGCAGTGGACGTCTTTCGGCTGATGTGATGATGATGAACAGAAAGAGGTGAATGAGAACGATGTTGTTGACTACAATTCGTTCTTCATTTTGCTCTTACGGCACTCAAAGAGAGAGAGTTTAGAGGGTCACCCATTTGTTGAGAACCTCAGGAAAGGATTGAGTAACTCTATGTAATTGTAATAATGTAGATAAGTAATAGGAATAATAGAATTCCCTCGTGATCGAGATGTACACAAATAGTGACCGATTGCTTGCGGTCTGCTGCGCGGCCACAACTCACTTGACTCTGTCTCCACTCGAGGCGCATGAATATTTATTAACACAAGGATTACAGCCCTTCTAGCTAAACGCTTTCTATGTCACTGATGTCTTACTAATAGATAGCGATTAGCGATACAATATTATTGAACCGAGCCAAAATTGTTTCATTGTGAGGTAAGCGTCACTAGATGGCGCGCGTATCGGTTAAGGTAAATCTGACAAAACACAGACATAATAATAATAAAAGTTCCGGAAACAACAACTGCACTTTTATGTCAACATGATAATTTTTATTACCTTAACATTTTGATTTTATAATGTTTCTTAAATAGTAGAAGATTACACATACCTAACCCCACATAAATAGTTTGGTGAGTTGTTAAAGTACCCGGTTTGATGATCACTTCACACAACAAATGAAGAAGCTGGATACTGGATACCACCCTTTCCTCTAAACTTAACTAAAATATTAGCCGTAAATGAAGACAGAACACCGAGCACCCCAATATTGTTGGTAAGTAATAGACGTAGTGACAGGCGTTAGATAACCGCGTCGTGGCGGTGCGGTGCGGTGTGGTGCGGTAAATCACGTGGCGTGTTATGAGGCGTTGCCGGCGTGCGCGCGCGCATCGCGATACCTGCCTGACCCACAGCCCGCGGCGAGGGCGCACCGATATTCACACAGCACGCAGCGGCAGGATTGCTTGCTGCTCAGTCATAAAGCTGGGAAAAGAAAAGTCGGCGCTAGAAATAATAAGTAACTTGAAATAAAATTGAACTCAATCCAAGAATTTGAGGAGAAAAAAGGTATATAGGTACAGCCTACATGGTTTAGGTTGTAGTTAAATTTAGCGAAGCGAGGTGAGATCAAATTCATCAATTGTGACATTTTTGGATTGTAGGAGGAAATCTTTTATTTTAATGAAGTAGGTAGGTATAGATGGTTTATTCTTGCCTGAGCAACCGGCAGCAAGTTCGTCATGCTCCCTTAGATGTCACTGCTTGCGGTAGCGTCGGGGGTCGGGTTGCCTCCTTCCCTCAAATATGGCGAGGGGGTGATGGCTGATCTTTGCGTTATGCTCGTGAACGGGTGCTGCTTGTGGTGACTGTCGTCTTGCTGACCATGGTTTTGTTATTGTTATTAATAATTAACTGTTTTTATTTTACTTCAATGGTGCTAGTTTATCATTTGTGACTTCGAGTTATAGCTGTAGCTTTATTTAAGCGGGCGCCCATTATGCCTGGAGGTTTTTATTTAGATACGTTTTGTTTACGTTATTTCTGCTTGAGAAATAATTATTATTTTTATTTTTTATTTTTCTTTTCTTTCTTGTTTTCGACGAGTATTATATATATATATTTGTATAATGGTGTGTGCTAGCTAACATAAGCAAATAATTTAATTTAACGTTTTGTGTTGCGTAATGCAAATTATTTTATTTTGTATTGTATAGCTTCAAGTTTTTTATGCGAACAGACAGCTGTGCTGCTGGGGAGTTTGTTGCGCCACTTCTTCTTCCCAGCTAAAGCACTAGGAAGTGGTGAAGGGTGGGCGTTGTTGGGGGACTGTCTCATGTAATTTTTGACGTTCGAAAAGTGCTGATTCTCAGTCTAGTTTGAATAAATGACTTTTGATTTGATTTTTGATTTGATTTGATTTGATAATGAAGTAGGTAGGTATAGATAATGAAGTAGGTAGGTATAGATAACGGAGTCCCGGCAATGTTCAGTAGACAGCCCCGATACTATATGTTCAGTAGACAGCCCCGATACTATATGTTCAGTAGACAGCCCCGATACTATATGTTCAGTAGACAGCCCCGATACTATTCCTTATCACTATGTTCAGTAGACAGCCCTGATACTATTCCTTATCACTATGAAACACGTCGCGTTACATATTTTAACATATTTAGTTATGTAGTCGCTGCAGATCAGATATCTTCGGATCAGATACACATCGCGCGATATACTTATTATAATGTTCACCTATCTGAAGTTACGGTGGCGCTGGAGTCGGTTCAATCGAACCCGATGTCGGACGCATAATGTCACCCGTATCGGATGATCGTACCGATAGCAGACTTATTACTTATGTAAACTTCGCCGCTCGTTTGTTATTATTTTAAAAATCTTGACTATGTTTTCGTCATGTCGTTTACCTATACTTGTGCTTGGCTTTATTTTTCGTACCACTTTCTTAAGTTTTGTTGCACTTTTTGAAGAGTTGGTAATGAACGGCGTGGGGCCGCGAGGATGCCCGCGGGCCTCAATAAATAAATTTAACTAGATTATCAGCGGCCGACCGACTGCGCGGGCGCAACACTGTAACTTACGGCCTGGTGCGCCGCCAAGCACTGAAATTGAAATACACGAGTTATTAGTTCATGTGTTATGTTTACTTCTCTCATTTCTAATGTAAACTGAAACTGCACGTGATATCATATTACTTATTTGTAGCACCGAAGTTGTGTTAACTACCAAGATCTCAATCGCGATAAATGTATAAATCTAGTAAGATATGATTACCCAAAAGATATATACCTATAAATTAATCAATATTATGAACACAATTTATATTGTGGAGTAGGTAAGCACCTACTTCTTACAATCTGCGCCACAGTTTAAAACACATGCTTTATGATCGTAGGGACCACAGGCAATTACAATAGTCCGCGCCTCCGCTGCGCCCGCGCAGCCGCGTGAGAAGATCCACTCCTTTACTGTGCAAGCTCATGCTCCACAATACTGCACCTGAAACAAACCAAACCAAACTTTATATCATCGTGATACGGTACACATTGATGGTCAAGCTAACGTGGTACCTATGTAACAATGCTAAATTGATCAGAGTTTACACAAATATTATTTATAAAAGCCGATTCACAATCTAGCGGTTGCTCTCAATGTGCGCCAGCGCAGTTTACACCAACTGACAACGGCCTTGTAGCTATAGGGCACCTAGAAATAAAGTTTGATATCGGATTCAACTTCTTAGCACCCTTAAGTTTTTTTCTGCCTACCGTCCTCCTTGATTCATCAAACTCAAATCCAATCTCAAACTGCAGTTTCGGACTATCTTACTGCACAATTCTATGTAATTCAACAGCCACGGAACTTGCAACCATTCAGACTTCTAACTAAGTACTTAACTAAAAAGTGAAGAACGTGACATATTGTTATAAATGACGTTTTACTGACATTGTTATAATTAAAACTTGTTAATTACCAGCGCGTCACAATCGATACATATTTTTTACACGAAATACTTGAGCAGATATAATCGGTGGCACTTTATCTTCGGCGTAATCTCACGTTTGAATGAATGTGAATGGTTAATTTATTCAACACAGAAACGTTTCCAACGAAGCCATTGATGTTACGGCCGTGTATCACGGACAAAAAGTCGCCGGCTTAAATCACTCGAAGGCAAATGACAAGACGGTGATTACGGCAATTAAAACGCCGCCGATTGGACGCTACGTGTGAGGGGAGAGGTGGGGAGACAAAAACTTACGTGCATGCAGCCGAGCCCGCATGAATACTAACGCAGACAATTGATTTAAAATTTGAGGGTTATTGAAAAAGCGAGTTAGCGAGGGTTCTAATGAATGTTATGATGCATAGAGCAGTTATGTCGGGAATGTTGCCTATGGTACCAGCCACTGTTCTCCCTGCCAGGGCTGCGAGGTGAAAGGGATATCGTGACCCTGTCTCACAGGCAACTGAAGAAACACGGTAGGTTTTAGTCAGTAAAAGTCTGACACGCCCTCCCGCTCTGCCCAGAGCGGGAGAAATTATTTGATATTTCCAACAAAAAAAAGAGGTGCTCGGGAGAAGGTTGTTGCGGCAGTAGTAAGAGTAGTTCTTATGTCTTCGTTGATCGATTATTTAGAGTATTAGTTCTTATGTCTTCGTTGATCGTTTACTAAGAGTAGTTTTTATGTCTTCGTTGATCGATTACTTACGGCCGAACCCAATAACTTATTTTCAGTTAAAGACAGATCGCTATTGATGATAGACAGTATAATTATATCTATGCTCGGATGGAGTCTCACAATCATTTATAAAGGCTAATATCTAACGAAAACAATAAGTAGGTTTCTCTACTTCGCCCGCCCGTGATTTCCATTACAACCAACATCGCTTTAAAAACAACATGTGTAATTAGGGTTATATTAAAACTTCTTTGTTTCTTAGTTCTAAATAAGTTACTGGATTAAGATATAATTCTGTAGAGCCATATTTTTTATGGCCGCGAATCAAAATACAACCTGTTACTGACCAGCAAATTGCAAAAAACGTAATAAAATTTGAATTTCGCGGGCTACCTTAGCGCAATAATGTTTTTTTTTTTTAACTTAAATTCATGTTGGAATGGTGCTTGCACGGGGGTGTTAGTAAGGGGGGGGGGGGGTTAAATTTCTGTTATTTTTTTGCCTAGTGCGCACCGTTTTCGAGATATTTGAATTTCAATTAAATAAAAAAAAACATCTATGATCATTATTGCAAGTACTAAAGAGTTCATTTTAGCTGGGCTACCTTAAGTTTATCCCTGCAATTCGGGGAATAGCCAAATCTGCCATCTGTAGTACTGTCCTGTCAAACAAATCGTATAATGGGACGCATACTTTGGCATTTTCATACAAAGAGATATCTGTTGTAGGCGATACACCGTCCCATCAGTAGATAGCGTGGGCCGGTATGATTTCTAGATTATTGGGACGTTAAAGCCATCGATAGATATATTTTTATATCTCCAGTAGGCCGAAACTGGTGATATATAGGTTATTGGGTTCGGCCGTTAGAGTAGTTCTTATGTCTTCGTTAATCGATTACTTAGAATAGTTCTTATGTCTTCGTTGATCGATTACTTAGAGTAGTTCTTATGTCTTCGTTGATCGATTACTTAGAGTAGTTCTTATGTCTTCGTTGATCGATTACTTAGAGTAGTTCTTATGCTCTATATCTTTATTTAAGCGGGCACGCCCATTATGCCTGGAGGCTTTTATTTAGATACGTTTTGTTTACGTTATTTCTGCTTGAGTATAGTTTTCGACGATTATTATATATATATTTTTTTTTTTTGTATAATGGTGTGTGCTAGCTAGCATAAGGCAAATAATTTAATTTAACGTTTTATGTTGCGTAATGCAAATTATTTTATATTGTATTGTATAGCTTCAAGTTTTATATGCGAACAGACAGCTGTGCTGCTGGGGAGTTTGTTTCGCTACTTCTCCTTCCCAGCTAAAGCACTAGGAAGTGGTGAAGAGTGGGCGTTTTTGGGGGACTGTCTTATGTAATTTTTGACGTTCGAAAAGTGCTGATTCTCAGCCTAGTTTGAATAAATGACTTTTGATTTTGATTTTATGTATTCGTTAATCGATTACTTAGAGTAGTTCTTATGTCTTCGTTGATCAATTACTTAGAGTAGTTCTTATGTCCTCGTTAATCGATTACTTTGAGTAGTTCTTAGGTCTTCGTTAATCGATTACTTAGAGTAGTTCTTATGTCTTCGTTGATCGATTACTTAGAGTAGTTCTTATGTCTTCGTTAATCGATTACTTGGAGTAGTTCTTATGTCTTCGGTGATCGATTATTTAGAGTAGTTCTTATTTATTCGTTGATCGATTACTAAAAGCTAAAATTTGTTGCGATGCCTGAGATCTGTTCACCCAAAACATCACATAGACAGAATACTTACTTGATTCAATAATAGCTTATCTGAGAGTGTTTCAAGATTTCACCATCATCTAGTTAGCTACTTAGTAGATCTTCCTCAGCAATGATAGTTTGCTATTTCTCTGAAAACCGAAGTAGGTATACTTCGTTCATTCCGAACTATCACTTACGATAAGTTAAAAGTTACTGAAGGCACATTTTGCGGCAACGGGAACCCTTTTGTTATTAGAAGCAGATGGTGTACTATTGTGAGTTCTCCTCGCCTTGCACAATGTTTTCTTAAACAAGTAGGTAGTAGGTACCTATAGAAACTTCCACTTGTAATCGCAAAAGAATAGATACAACAAAACATAAGTAAGTACCTAAAAGTGAAGATGTTCGCAGAGCGCACCTTCCCCATAGACCCATAGACCAGCCCCAGTTGTAATAAGTGAAGATGTTCGCAGAGCGCACCTTCTCCATAGACCCATAGACCAGCCCCAGTTGTAATAAGTGAAGATGTTCGCAGAGCGCACCTTCCCCATAGACCCATAGACCAGCCCCAGTTGTAATAAGTGAAGATGTTCGCAGAGCGCACCTTCCCCATAGACCCATAGACCAGCCCCAGTTGTAATAAGTGAAGATGTTCGCAGAGCGCACCTTCCCCATAGACCCATAGACCAGCCCCAGTTGTAATAAGTGAAGATGTTCGCAGAGCGCACCTTCCCCATAGACCCATAGACCAGCCCCAGTTGTAATAAGTGAAGATGTTCGCAGAGCGCACCTTCCCCATAGACCCATAGACCAGCCCCAGTTGTAATAAGTGAAGATGTTCGCAGAGCGCACCTTCCCCATAGACCCATAGACCAGCCCCAGTTGTAATAAGTGAAGATGTTCGCAGAGCGCACCTTCCCCATAGACCCATAGACCAGCCCCAGTTGTAATAAGTGAAGATGTTCGCAGAGCGCACCTTCCCCATAGACCCATAGACCAGCCCCAGTTGTAATAAGTGAAGATGTTCGCAGAGCGCACCTTCCCCATAGACCCATAGACCAGCCCCAGTTGTAATAAGTGAAGATGTTCGCAGAGCGCACCTTCCCCATAGACCCATAGACCAGCCCCAGTTGTAATAATCCAGTCGGACATAACATACTCGTAGCATTGCATGTCCGCTTTCTTAGCGCACCGGTCCGGCGACAATCAGTGCAGGCCGTCCGGCGGGCGCCGGGCGGCGCGGCGTCCGGTTCAGGTGGCATTTCCTCGATTATCATGCGTTTAGTTTTTGCGCGCGACAATTACATGGCATCTGTATGCACGGGGCAGACGCGCGAGTACCGCCCGCTCCGCACTCCGCGCCGCAGCACAGCAGGACATGTCGGCTGCGTCTTTAGAAATGACACACTAATGATTTCACACTGTTTTGTTGAAAAGTATGATCTCTGCTGCTGGCGCTGCTGCTCAAAATAGGGACAATGCTTAGAAATGTTCCATATTCGATGCATTTAAGAACATTCGATGCATATAAGAACATGCAAGAATGACGGATCTTTTCACTACGATGATGAGAGGCGCATAAATGATCTTAGAACACATTCATGTTGTCAGAATTCAGAAGTGAATAGTTGATCATTGTGAATCATCCAATAGCACTGGTACTCGTAGCATGTAGGTAATATAAATATTGCTTTTCCCGATGCTGGGACGTTGATTGTTGAGGAGTTCGCCTGGTAAGAACCAGGAGAACTGCCACTCGCCATATATGCAGAAAAAGCTGCATATAATGACGAGCATAAACTGCTAAGCAACCACATTAAAGTACCTAATCGAATCGCAACCAGTTAAATACTTATTAATATATTATTCCGGTGGCCATCTGTAGTCTCCATCATCCGTTCCACTTCACCAAATGGTACTTTCCGAGAGCAAATGCACGAGTTAGATACTATAAAAAATATCCAAAACGCTATAAGTTTGCCTATAAAATTTGATTTCCATGGGATCCCCACATCAGATTCTGATTTGCTGGCAATGGGACCACCTCGGGAGTACTCGTATACTCTTTCAAACCAAAAAAGTATTTTCAAAATCGGTCCATAATTGACGGGGAAATCGGTAAACAACATATAAAAAAAAAAAACATACAGCCGAACATATAACCTCCTCCTTTTTGGAGGTCGGTTAAAAATAACACACCATGAGCAAGTAAAGAAAATATCTTTGAAAGCCAAAAAGTTGTGTTTCTTTTTGTAGCAATCTTGTGTAGTACAATAGCCAGTGTCCAACCTGGTCACCTGGTTTATGTTTCTGAGGAGCCTCTACCTACTGTGAGGAGTGTGCGTGGGCGCTCAGGTTGGCGCGGCGCGTGTTTTTGCGCATGCGCAGCGTGCCCGCAGCGTGGGAGCTGCGAAAGGCGCGCGCACTCATCGGCATAGCATTAACATTGCATTGCGGACGCTCATACGAATATGTCACTGACGAGGCATTCAAATATGCTTCGTTACAGCAGGGGTTGGGACCGTGAAGTTATTATTATTACAATAATTGGCTGCCATTTCGCACCGACCGCGACGACGCGACGCACGCCGACGTTGAAGCGATGGGAACCAGCTTGTAGTGTTTGTCTACAGTTATGTATTTCATTTAAAGTTGAAACTAAATAGTTTAGTGATAAGTGCAAGTGCACGCGGCCACGCGCTCTTGCTGGTTGGTTACATTGAACTTAGCAAAATAAACACCTCACTGATTTAGTATGTTTAAGCTTTTGACACATCGGTTACTTAACTTACGTAAACTAAAATAATAATAATATGTGTCTTCAAAGTTCCTGTAATAGAAACGCAATGATTACAATACAACGTGTTACCAAACCATACAGAAAAAGCTGCATAAGTATCTCTACAATTAAGTATCACTACAACTAAGGAGCATACTTACTGTAGGTACCTACTGTGTAAATCCATAAAATAAGAAAAAGTGTTAAAACTGAATCTGTCCATCACAGGTGAGTTTTTATTTAATTAATTCACCTCAACCCAGCAAATTATCATCAGATTTATCTCAGGTCACACAAATCCGACCATGAAATATAAATGAGTTATTTTATGCTAAAAACTTCATATCTTCCATACATTAATAATTATGAATTTATGCACTCGTCTGATAACTTGCATACAATCTCCTTTTAATATATCAATGCATACAATGCATATTTTATTTATTGAAACTGACCATAAACTGGCTCGGAACATTCGGGTCGCATGTCGGCTGCTCAACGGCAAAAAGTGAAGCATTCAAACGATGTGCCCTTGTTAGGAGCGGGTTCGACTCCATTCAGTGCAGTACCGTCCAAATGGCTTCATGCGCGCTAATATTAGCGTCATTACAGTTGGTGTGCGCACGCGCATACCCCGCTAAGGTGTGTGCTTAGCCGGGAGCTGCTGGACTACACTAATCGGTAACATCGGTGATTTCCTCGCGGTGTCGTTTTTTCTAAAATGTATGATTGATTTTGGACCATTTTTAGGGTTCCGTATCTGAAAAGGAAAAAATGAAACCCTTATAAGATCACTCGTGTGTCTGTCTGTTTGTCCGTCTGTCGGTCAATCTGCTCCGAATCTAATAAGTACACCGATTAAGTTGAAATTTGGTACACATGAATTTCTGTGACCGAATCACGGACGTGTAACGTAAATAAATGAATCTTGAACATGGGGGTCAGTTTCAGGGACAAAATAATTAGAAATAAGTATAAAAAAAGACTTGCAAATGGTACCAATGAAAGGGCTTGTATTGTAAGGAATACAGTTTTTTTTTATAATTTGAATATAAATAATTTTAAAGTTATTTATTAAAGAAAATAGATGATTTATCATCCGTTATCTCCAAAACAGCAGAGCCTATTTTGGGATAAAATACAGAAAATAGTTATTTACTTATAAATAAAATAAAATGGTAAATCACTCGGCATTGTGCGTACAAACATACATTTGCAGTTGGATAGCATGTTTATCAACTACAAAGTTAAGTTTTTTCTTGGGATTAATTCATCCCAACTACGGAATCGTTCATTGTGCGTGGTTCGACACGCACTTGGCCGGTTTTTCTGAATTGGGAGCTGCATTGAATAACAAACTAAAAGCAATAAGTAATGCAAATGAGCATCCACTTAGTACATACAATCAGCACTGAATCGTTTACGCCTATAAGGTGTAATTGCTTTAGCACCGCAGGAATCTACATACAATTTGTCCGTAAGAGTAGATAAGGAAAACCATGTGAGTCAATAATTGAACATCAAAAATAGCCGCGTGTGGTTAGTGTCGGGCTGATGAAAGGAAACAGCAACGTTTTTAAGCAATTAACATAAATGCTAACAGGCTTTCGTTTAATGCATAATTATGCTTCTAACGCGAGGGTGAGATCAAACAGTAGTGCAACTTTGTAGATCCTTAAAAAATCCTTAACCCAACCAATTCCACCAAACGTAGGCAAATCAGCGCTGAGTGTAATAAATTCATAAGCTTACCACGGCAACCCTCACTTCAAATTAGAACATTAGGTTTACACTAAAGTAACAAGTCGTATTAAATCATTTGCGATCCACACCAACAATGGATAGGCGACAAATTCAAATGAGTTAGAATTCCTCTCATCAAAAACACGAGTACATCCCCAACAGACAGGTCGGCAACCCAAAGCAGCAGGTCGTTGCGGACGCGCGGCCGCATGGAATGCGTCGCGTTCGGGGCGCGGTGTGTCAAAGCGATGCGGCCGCGCTGCTGCCGCCGCTGGTCATTTAAATATCATCGCTACTCATATTTGGAATGCCTCCGCTTGCCGCTCGCGGTTCGCGTCTGGATTAAGCGACAAAAATTGCTCCATTTTTTGTTGGGACACATTAACTTTGACCTTGTTCTCAAACGCTGCCACATTGTGTTTGTTATTTAGAACGTTTTGTTTAAAGATATTCTGTCGATGTGGCGATGCCCGGGGGAGCTCAAATGATGATGATAAAGACTATAAGACTACATTGGTGGAAATAATGACTACGTTGTTGCATTGGGTATCTGTTAAAACAAATGTAAGTAAGTGTAAATAAATAAATAAATAAGGACAGGTATTTCGAAATTGTTATTTTTCCAGAAATTGTAACTTGTAGATACTACTCTACTAAGTTAAGCTACGAATATTTTAGAGATGAGAATTTAGTGTCTCCACCTCTAAAAACTTTTTACAAAAAAATAATAACCGACTACCAAAAATAACACTACAAAGTGAAAAATAACTTTAATTTCGGAAGTCGGTGGCAAAAAACTCAAATACAGATCCTAAGACACCGAATTCCGAAATTAAGTTATTTTTCACTTTGTAGTGTTATTTTTGGTAGTCGGTTATTATTTTTTTGTTAAAAGTTTTTTATTTTTCACTTTTTAGTGGGTCAGTTTTGTATTTATCTAAGTTAGAATAGCCTAATGTTAACTGCTTATCACCTTTTACAAAATATTGCTTTTCCCGATGCCGGGACGTTGATTGTTGAGGAGTTCTCCTGGTAAGAACCAGGAGAACTGCCACTCACCATATGCATAGTGACCAGCATAAATTGCTTAATCGCAACCCGTTAAATAGGTACTCATTATTATATTGTTCCGGTGGCCATCTGTGGTCTCCATCATCAGTTCCACTTCACCAAATGGTGCTTTCGGAGAGCAAATGCACGAGTTACTATAAAAAAATAGCTATAGGTATGCATATAAAATTTGAGGGTTTCCCTCGATTTCCATGAGATCCCCTCATCAGATTCTGATTTGGTGGCAATGGGACCACCTCGGGAGTATACCCTTTCAAACAAAAAAATAGAAGATAGAAGAATTTTCAAAATCGGTTCATAATTGACGGAGTAATCGCGTAACAAACATACAAAAAAAAACATACAGCCGAATTGAGAACCTCCTCCTTTTTGGAAGTCGGTTAAAAAGGAAACAGCTTAGGTGTTACGGATCATTTCCGAAAAAACAGAAATTGACGCTGATAGCACACCTCCCGCTACTCGCATCCGACGCGAGTAGCGCAACATGACGCGAGCAGTACAATTGAACTGCTGCGGTTTCGCTGCTATGGTTTCGCAACATGACGCGAGCAGTACAATTGAACTGCTGCGGTTTCGCTGCTATGGTTTCGCAACATGATGCGAGCAGTACAATTGAACTGCTGCGGTTCCGCTGCTATGGTTTCGCAACATGACGCGAGCAGTACAATTGAACTGCTGCGGTTTCGCTGCTATGGTTTCGCAACATGACGCGAGCAGTACAATTGAACTGCTGCGGTTTCGCTGCTATGGTTTCGCGGTGGAGGTGTGCTACCAGCGTAAGTGTTAATTTTTCAAGAAATAAGTACACACATCAAAAGTGTCTAGGGATCAAGTACATTAGAACTATAAAAAAATATCCAATTAATATTTACCAAATCTAGTCTTTCTGACAGGCTTTTTACTCTTATCCCTATATTTTGTAACTATTGCATTTTTTTCAAATTGTGGAAAATTAACCAAGTTAATGTCGTCAATTAAATGGCAAAGAAAAGCAAAAACAACAAAAACTGCCTAGCAATGTGCGTACGCATTTATAACAAAATGCCAAGTCGCTCTAAGGTATTAAACTCGAGTAAATAATAGATTGAATTACATATGAATGTAATTTTTACAGATTAAAAGATGTTGATTCCTTGCTCAAAAGAACATTTAGCACCAGAATGAAAATCAAATTTGATACACTCACCAAAATGCTTTAATGTTCCTGATGAAGGCTCGACGATGCAAAGGTCGACTCGTTTCTCCACCGGTACAGCAGCGCTGGAGCCGCCCGCCACGCAGCGACCGGCGATGCGGCCCGGCGCGCCACACCCGAAGTACACCAGCGAGCCGCCGCTGGCTTGTAATGCGGCCTTTTTTTTTTGTAGCTGAAATTAAAAAGAATACGCCGTGGTTAGTAATGGAAGTTTTTAAAAGGGTTTTTAAATGTGTGTAGGTACTGAAACGGCCTTCCCTGTATAGGTTATCTGCGACAGCCATGTAGATGCGGAGATGAAGGGCTCCCCTTCAACGCCTTGTTTATTGTCAAAATAAGCTGGCTTCCTTCCACAGCACTCCCGTCGAAACACAAGTCAGCGTTAGCGCACCATGATCGCGCATCGGAATCTGGTTTGTCGAAGTCAAATTCCGGCAACACCAACTTGCTATTCACTGGCTGGTTTTAAGAGTTTTTTTTTTATCAGCGCGTGCATTTATCGGTTTTGCATTTCAAAAAGTAACCGCCACATTGTTATTGTCACTTTCCCCGCGTGTTTGTATTAGCACGATTTGATACCAGATGTCGGATCGACAGGATTTTACTCAGTTAGATTCAGACATGATGTGGGCAGAAGTTGGGTTTCAGGCAATGAAAACACACTAGGTGTGATACACAGCGTTTAATAAAATCTCAAATTGACACAATCACTACACATTTTAACTTCCATAATAACCGAGCATAACGAATCGAGCGGTTAGTCCCGCTATGGTATGGTCCCGGTATGGCACCCTCTTAAAATACCTATCAAAAAGTCCCGCTATGGTACCCTTCAGTTTTTGGTACTGTTGTAAAGAAAAGTTATACAATGCGTTAAGAAAAAAATAGTATTAATAAAAAATATCTTTTCTTAACTATTATAGTTAAGCAAGATAATATTTATTAATACTATTTTTTAAACAAATCACGCTCGGTAATTGTCGTTTCACTTCAGGTAGTTACCTGACCAACCGGTTTTTTCGTAAAACAATAGAGACGAGCCCTTCCTCGAATTCGTATCTAGCTCTTCCCTTTTGTTTTTATGAAAATAGAGAGAGACAGTATTATTCCGGGTTTAGTTTGCTATTTGCAGCTGTACTTTTGCGATATGAGTAATTAGGATAGCTTGTTAGTTTATCTATTGCAATGTCTGGGTCAAGTAGTTCACGTGGTGTAAATTTAATAATTATTGACAGTCGACGCGGTGGAAAAACTTTATTACGTGCCGGACATAAATATATTAAACGCAGAGAAAATAAAAATTCAAGTACTTGGCATTGTGTAAATAGGAGAAATAGTATTAAATGTAGTGGATATATAACTATTGAGAATACCAATAATACAATAATTAAAGATTATAAACACAGTGATCAGTGCGTGCCACATTTTGAAGACAATGAAGTTCAAATGGCTATAAGTGAGTGCAAAAAAGAAGTAAATTCAAATTACGGATCAGTACAGAAAATTTTCGAAAAACACATGGGTAACTTAAAAGACAAAGGGTTACACCTTACAGGAAATGTTCCTGACTATAAAAAATTAAAAACAGTATTATACAGACACCGAAATAAGTCGTTGAACGTACCAAAAACACAATTTAAGAATGTGGAAGAAATTATAATACCAGAAGAATTTAATAAGTATGTATTGGCTGATTATTGTAATGAAGACTGTAATCGAATAATTATATTTTCCTCGACAGAAGTAAAGGAACATATAAAATGTGTAACGCATTACTTTGGTGATGGCACTTTCGACGGCTGCCCAAACCCATTCGAACAAGTTTATGTCATTCATGGAGACATGGGAAGCACTGAGTTATCCACGAATGTAGCACCATTATTTTATATTCTGTTAAAAAACAAAGAAGGGAAAACTTATGAAAAAGTTTTCGAATTGATTAAACAAACTTTGCCTGAATGGCGTCCATCGAAATTTACCTTCGATTATGAAATAGGAGTAATAAATGCAGCAGCGAAGATTTTTCCTGATATCAAAATAAATGGATGTAACGTACATTTTCAAAAGAACGTTATCAAAAAAGCGAAATCTTTAAATCTCATGGAACACGAAGAGTCCTCGAACCATGTTAAGCAATGCATAGGCTTGGCGTTTTTGCCAAAACAAGATATTGAAGACGGCTGGCTGCATATAATGGAAAATAGGTATAATATCTTGGTTACTTTCCAAAATGATGTTTGAGTACTTAACTCTAATTATATGGCAAAAAAGTAAAGAACAACAATATCAGTAAGGACCTGTTAATTTCATTGCTTTACAAGTACGAACGTTTAATAAGTATTTTTTTCAGTTTCGACGATGAAGCTATGACCAAATTCAATGACTATTTTGTCACTCAGTGGCTTGAATATCCAGACCTCATTTGGTGTTGCCATAATGAACGCCATAGAACAACTAACTTGGCGGAATCATGGAATGGCAGATTCAACAAAATTATTGGAAAAAATCCCAGTTTATTATTGTTTCTGCAAACAATTGGCAACGACACATGTCACTTTGATATAAAACAAGCCAAGTAAGTTGTATTTTTTAGACAATATTTTTAAGCAGATATAATATTTTTAAAAGCAGATATATATTTTTTTACATAATACGAGTACATAGAAGAATTTGAAAATGGATTTGATTTTATTTATTTTGGTAGATATTATTGGTTGTCGCCTTCTATTACAGACGGTTACTGAAAAAAATATAGCTTAACTTAAATAACTGATGATTTTTGTTATAGCTTTCGACTAAAAAGATCACCTATAAATTCAAGAAAAAGAACAAGTATAGAAATCGACCGCCAGATTCAAAAGCTAACAAAAAGTTACGAAAATAAAGCTATCTCCATTGGTGATTTTCTGATTAACATATCAAAGTCAATATTTCGATCAGAACATTTAAAAAAATAGTTTATTTTAATTTTGTTTTTAGCCTATTAAAATGTTTAATACTTTTTCTCGATGTTGATTATTTTTTGTAGTTTATGTTTACAATTTGCGCCTTTTTCTCCATGTTGATTATTTGTAATTAATATATTTGTCTAGTTGGTTGTTGATTATTTTTGTAGTTTATATAAATTTACAATTACTGCCTTTTCTCAATGTTGATTATTTGTAACTAATATTTATGTCTGGATGTTGTTTTTATTTGTAGTTTATAATATTTACAGTAATACTTTTCTGAGATGTGGATTTTTTATATTTTTTTTATTGTTGATTATTGGTAATTAATATTGTTGATTATTTTAAAAATTACATTGCAATTAATATTTCGTTTTACTGTTTGATATTTTTTTATAAATATTTTGAATTAATAAAAGACTGATTTAATATCGCAAACAGACGTTTTATTGATACACTCCTAAAAGTATTTATTTATAGATACACTTTTCTTTTCAGTTGTACCTTCTATTGTCTAACGTAGATCTAAAAGATGGGTACCATAGCGGGACTTTTTGATAGGTATTTTAAGAGGGTGCCATACCGGGACCATACCATAGCGGGACTAACCCGAATCGAGTACAGTTGCGCGACGTCTTAACTCCGATGCGATCAGAGCAGACACTGAATCTTGAATGTCCTCCTCGCCAGCGGCTCCAAACATCACGACTCTGTAGAAGCGCGCCAGAGGTGTCGGTAGATCACGGGATGTCACCGGCGGCGGGCTTGATTCGTTACTTGAGAGACGGTCATTAGTACGGACTAATGACCGTCTCCGAAATATATAATAATAATATAGCTATGCTAGTCGCGAGGTAAACTCTGCTTGCGCGATGCAGGATTTTGCGTGACGTCAGTGTGACGTATGGTTCACATGTGGCGATGTTGATGCCGCTACAAGCCCGAGACACTTTTGATGTGTGTAGTAGTATTTTTGCAGGTTTAAGGTATCAGTAATTCAGTAAGTAGTTCTAAATGAGAATATTTTGTCCTTAAACTTATAGTGTGTCACTGGTCTGTAAAAGTACCAAATATGTAGAGGGCCGGGGGCCATGGTGATCACCTTTATCCGAAACTGGAAAAACAACATTATAGTCACCTAGCCCCGCTTGGCACAGCGATGGGGGTAGGGTAACATCTCGATGTTTATCGTAACCCGAGCGCAACACTTTCATCATCAATCATGGCGGTCTGACGGCTGGCACGGCGGCGTCACCACGTCACTGCTCTAAATGTACGTCGCTCATGATGTTTTGTTGTGACGAGTGACACATACATTAGGTTGGGTGGGGGGGACAGCCTATGGGGACAGAACTGAGCGTGGAGTGGCGAATCGAAATATTGAGAAAAGTTAAGCAACATAAATCGGAAACTATCTGTCGTTTTTTTTTGCCTTAGCTACACTGCAGTAGCAGTATAAAAATTGATTATGTGGTACATACCTTGGCATCATTAGTAGAGAATACTTGCATGTTAGTAAAGCGAGAACAAACAAATAGAAATCACGTCAGTCCACACTCCACCACTACAAAAACTCCCAAATCGTAGAACATCCATCATAATTTATACAAAACATGTCTGTATAATTAAAATGGACCATGAGCTGATAATGCTTTTAATAGTATAATTTTAGACTAATAGTGGCTCGTATTCAAAGGTGCACTCCAGCGGACGGCAGCTTGCGGCACCGTGCGGAATGGTGCGGCCCGGAGCGATACCTGCGCGCGCGCGCATCTATTAAGCTTAATTTGTAACAATTATCACCGCGGCATAAACACAATAGTTACATTCGGTAACACCTTCATTACTTATTAATTCTTTTGACCTCGTTCCTCTTCCAAACGAATTCAATCCCTGTATTATACACACGAGAAATGATTTTGCATTGTGAGGTCCTTTGGTCCGCAGAGGTGGCGTTATTAAAAACGCATTAGGTTGATACTCAAGACTTATATAAGCGACGCGACGTTTTCAAATGATACTGGCCGCATGTCTGTTTACAATATTACACAATAATACACTTGAACATCTTAGTACCTACTGTTATTATTTCTCTTGAATGGTCCCCATGTAACCGCAACATGCGAGATGAACAGCTGTTCCCTGATCCCTTATGAAAACCTATTGGCACTAAACTAAACACTTATAATAACCTTAACAGTTTTGTTATCCCACATACCTACTAGTAATTACTGATCACGAACGTTCGGCAGTATTCAATCACAGTCTATAGCAGGGATTCCCAAAGTGGTCGACATAAACGAAAACTGATTGTGGGGGTCGAGGAGGTCTAAAATTCGACCCCTATTAAATTAACACAAGTTCTTATTTAAAACTTTCAAGATACGTAGGTAGGTACTGTATTGTTTATGTTGTGTTACGTGTACTAAGAACAATTAATATTTTTGTAGGAAATAGCATTGTTGTAGTAATGTAAAGTCTCAAGTTCGTACAAGATGAAAAACTCGGCAAGTCAGTGTGGACAAGTTAGATAGCTAAATTAAGTGAAGTTAAGTGACTGAAAAAGAATTTACAAAATGCTGACCTTCCTACGCGAGTTAATAGCGTAACCATACAATACCTGCAGTTTATGAAAAATTAACAGGGTAAGTACCAAACAGTTTTTATCCGGCACAGCGCATCAGCATTGCCCACTGTGTGATAGTGATCAGTTGAGCTATCTGTAGATTGTTTGCAAGAGTTTGCAGTTGCCTCAGTTGTTTCAATTGTAAACATTTACCAGTAAATTTAACAGTTTATTATTGTTTTTTATTTCGGTAGTTTCTTATTTTTGTATTTGCAGGATTACTAAGAGTTTTATGATGGCGGACACGAAAAAAAAATGCAGACAATACAGTTTTGACTATTTTTCGTTCGGATTTATTGCATCTCCATCAAATCAACACTTGCCGATGTGTCTCATATGTGAAAAAGTATTCAGTAACGATGCCATGAAGCCTTCAAAAATGGATGACCACTTATCAAGAGTACATGTTGACAAAAAAAGTAAGCCCTTGTCATTTTTTCAAGATAAACTAGACAAAAGGCCATCCATAAGATCGATGTTTGCGTCATCATCTATTAAAGACGATGATGGTTTACGAGCGTCCTATAATATATCTTTACTAATAGCGAAGTCGGGGAAACCCCACACAATTGGAGAGCAGCTTACCTTACCAGCCATTGCGGAGGTCCTTAACAATGTATTGCACAAACCCGCACATGATATTTTAAAGAGAATACCTTTGAGCAATAACACCGTTCAGAGACGCATAGACGAGATGGGACGCGATGTGGAAAACATTTTATGCAAGTTCTTACAGACCAACAGATTCTCTCTCCAGTTGGACGAGTCTACATTACCCGGCAATGAAGCTCTGTTGTTAGGATATGTTCGATATATCAAAGATGAAAATATGTGCCATGAACTGCTTTTTGCTACATATTTAGAGACTGGAGAATCGATTTTTCAGGCCGTGGAACATTTTTTTACTAACAAAACTATTCCATGGAAGAACATTGTTTCTGTTGCGACTGATGGTGCACCATCTATGGTTGGTCGTCATCGTAGTTTTATCTGCTCAACTGCCTGATGTACTGGTCATTCACTGCGTGATTCACAGGCAGCATTTAGTAGCAAAAAAGCTGAGTCCTAGATTGCATAAGTCTTTACAATATGTAATAAATGCTATCAACAAGATTCGAAGCAATTCTTTGAACTCTCGGTTATTTGCTCAGCTTAGGAAAACGACGAAGTCTTTTTCCGATTACTTATGCACACTGAAGTTCGTTAACTATCAAGAGGCTCTTGCTTACAAAGATTTTCAGCCATTTTTGAATCTGTGTTGGAGTTTTTACAAGAAAAATATCAGAATTTGAAAGAAAATCTGAACAACGAATTGACTGATATCTTTGGAATGTTCAACAAAGTTAATTTGCAGCTGCAGGGTGACGATCTTAACTTGATTAAAACAAAATCAATAATATCGGCCTTCGTGGGTAAACTAATCCTTTATAAACAAAATTTAGGCAGAAAAGAATATTCGCAGTTTCCGCATTTGTCAGAATTACCAGAAATGCTTCAAGAAGATGACATTTTATTATACTCATACTCACTTGGACGCATTACACAAGGATTTTACGGAGGTTTGAGGATCTTTTAAATTTACAAATTCCTCAATGGATAATAAATCCGTACAATACCACAGCCATAGAAGAAGCCAATGTGATAATGCAAGAAGAGTTGATTACCATCAGCACAGACGAAGAGCTTAAGCAGAAGTTCAACCAAGGCTATCAGAAGTTCTGGTTGCAACGCAACATTGAAACACGGTATCATACATTGTGGAACATTGCTGAAAAATACCTTATCGCTTTTCCATCATCATATCTAGTTGAAAAAAGCTTCAGTGTGGTTGAACATTTAGACGAAACAAAGAAACCGTTTGAAAATCAACGAACGTGGAGATTTAAGGCTGCAACTCACCAATATTGAACCGGATGTAGCTAGATTGAACCGGATGTAGCTAGATTGGTGGATAGTCACCAGGTTCATCCATCACACTGAATGTTTTATTTTCTCTTTGCGAATTAATACTTTTTTAAATATTATAATTTCCTACCTACTTAAGATTCTTTAAGCACTTAGTAATAATCATTATAAATTAAACTTGATATTTACTGAATTGTATGTCTTTTTATTTTGTTAAATTTTGATGAGAAAATGAAGTCAACTTTACTCACTTAAAACCAAATGCAAAGTTTTCCAATTGGTACCTTAGTACCTAGGTATTTTGTATCAATAGGAAAAAACTAAAGCTAGGCCCCCTTATTCATAATAGTCTGCTAACTTAAAGCATTGGTAATTCTCACTCTGTCTTCTTCTATTGACCTAAGTCAGAACGAAAAATAACACTCTGTAGCAGCTGTTTTAAGTTAGCGGACCATTATGAATAAGGGGTTTGATCTTAAAAGTAGGTAATTTGGCCATGGGGGTCTGAGGTAACAGTTCATTTTGGAAAAGGGGTCACTTGTCCAAAATAGTTTGGGGATCCCTGGTCTATAGGATCCAGACGTTCGGTGGAATTAAACCAACATGCAGATCGAGGTATGCTAATCTATGGCAGAATAGCAAACTATTTAGTTCCACTCGCCCCACATCGACCCAAATTATAGTAAGTAATTTGAATACGGAGCTTGATTAATGAGCAGCTCCCAGTCCCAGGCTCTTCTAATCTTCTAATATCCCCCGTTAATCCTAACACGTTGCTTGTGATTTGGTAAATTGCTTCCAAATAACAGTCCGTCTGAATGATATAAAATATGCAGACTAATGAGTAGAAAGCAGCTTCCCATCAAACATGGACCGTTACGACTGTATGTAATAAATAGTGACATTATAACATAATACATCGAGTAGGAAACGTTTCAATATTTTCCCAAGAGGTGCACGTGACAAATGGTGGGTGTCCGTCTCATGCATGTGGATAGCTGGCTGCAGGCGCGGCGTAAAAACGCAGCGTCGGCGCCGAGGCGCGGGTAATGGTCGCGGTTCCCAGCGCCCGCCGGGGCGCGATGTCGCCGCCGCGCCGCGCGCCGGCCAGTCACATGAATGACATACTTGGATGTCCATTGATCGGCGCCACTCGACCACCAGGAGTATAGCCGCAGAGGACCATCTAGTGCTCGGTACTCTATAGTTGTGTTGTCATGTTGAGAGGCAAAATAGATTATTGTCTCTTTTTGTTGTAAGTTCTCGATAGGATAATTGTTAACATTCGTACTTCATTAAGATAAATCAAACGTTTTATGATGGAAGATCTATAGAGAATCGATATGCTTGCACCATAAAAGATTTCAAACGATATATAAGAAGACAGAATCAGAGTTTTAGTACGAAGCAGTGAACGCGATGGAATGTAGATCTGCAGTGAGTGGTCCTCAGAATGTAGATCTGCAGTGAGTGGTCCTCAGAGCCGCCGCCGCTCCGGTGCAGACACGCACACGTCAAATAATTATTGAAGTGGACGCTAAGAGTGCGCCATTAATATTAATAGAGCGCTTAGATAATTATATTCAATGTGTGTCGCGGCATGCGACGTTTTTGCCGGGACGCAGACGATCTCATTCCTAGTGCCGGCTACATTCTCCGTGTTGCGCACACTTGCTAATGAATTATATTTTTTCTTTGTTTGTCAATCATATCTGTAAATGGGTACCTACTGGGAAACAACGGCGCCGGCGCAGGCTCATACTTCGGGAACTGGACATTCAGCTACCTACTCACACACCAACACAAGTGTAGGCCAAAGGATTAAACATCACCTAATGCTAACAGCCTTCATTGTAATGATTATCAGAAGTTACCTTACAACACATTTCCATAATATTTATAAATAATAATTTATCTTAATCTGAAACCCCGACGTGACCGCGCCTCTGACGTTGAAATACAGTCTGCGATTAGCTCACACAGTGGACACCGTGTCACCGCTGACACGCCCATCACGGTACTTAAGTACCTGCTTACAAAGTTTGTGTACGGACACATGACACGACACTGTGTCGCTTGCTGGAATGCAGCCGCCACTCGTCGGAGAGGTTCGGAGCCTTCATAATATGAGATAGAAACAATATTTCCCATTAGACTTTTTGCTTTGATAGTGTTATCTGCAAAAGACAACTACGGAGTTTTTATTAAACAACTGGTCTGAGTAGCGAATATGTCAAGCTGTCGCGGCCCTCTGAGATCTTGTTCTGAGATCTCGTGATTTATAAAGAACTGCTTCTGCCCGCGACTTCGCCCGCGTAGTGAGTGACTATGACGTTGGAAATTATGTTGAATTAAATATTAAACCTTCCTCTTGAATCACTATCTATTAAAAAAAATACGCATCAAAATCCTTTGCGTAGTTTTAAAGATCTAAGCATACATAGGGGCAGACAGGAAGCGGGAAGCGACTTTGTTTTTACTATGTAGTGATATTTACTTAACGATTAATTCAAAACATTCACTAGATGTAAGTACTTAAGTATACAATCAATTGTTTAATGTTTCCTGTAATGAGTTGCAATTATGAACTGTAGGTACATATCAATAAGTTGCTATATGGCTCGTACAGACTGGTGGGATATCGCGAGCGCGACGTGACATTAGCAGCACAATTTCTTCGTTGCTGCCTGTCGCGCCCGCGATATCGCGCGAGTCTGCAAAGGCCTTTATGGATGAAGTTTCTTACATGTATGTACTTACTGATAGTGCATTCAGGGGTTGAATTTATTTTATAATAGCGTTAACATGAGCTATACATTCACATTATGCATTTCTTGATCACAAGATATAAAAACTTCGGGATTTCCGTGGGATGCTACCTACTTGCTCGCCTACTCAGTAGCTTCCTATTTATACTCAGGTATAAGCAATTAATATGCTTGGGCTATAAAGCAAACAAAATAAACCTTGAGTGACGGTGTAATTGTTTAGTATATCTAGCAAAGGTATAAATCAGCTGCAAAAAGCGCGCGATATGTAAATGTTAGCCATTTATCTAGGTAGGTATCGCATAAGGCTTGTATGAGCGCCATACACGCTTGTGTGTGTGTATGAGTATCAATATTAATGCGCCACGATACGTGTCACGCCAGTCGGCGCAACGTGAATGTTAAAAATTTGCAATGACATTCTGCTAATTACCGCGCTGCGCAGACGCGACACTTCATAATATGGCCACGTACATTGCTTGTCAGTAACGTCAGACTTCTCCCAATTTGGTAGACAACAATCAATGTTATGAGAACTCGTGATATGATGGTGGTCGTATGAGGAGCGTGTGTGCGTGGAGGCGGTATGTGGCGGTATGGTCTCACGGCGTTTCCCACGGCACACATGCCCTTACCCGTCGTCGACTGCATGCGCCCGCGCATGCCCGCCACTGCCGGCCAGTGCGCTGTACAGACACACCAAATATTGATTGATTCCAAGAGTGCATATTAATTGGGATACTTCTTAACCGATTTCCAAAAAGGATGTTTTATTTTTTTAACATGGTTTTCGTGTAAGTTTTAGAGTGAGGATGAAAGACGAAGATTTATGGGTATATTTAAGTATTGATGAATAAAGCCTGATTTTGATTTTGAAAATTATAGATGATTGTATCAATCTCTAGGTATTAAGTTACTTTTTTATTAAGGCTTCTATATACTGGCGCGAAAAGTCGCGCGACGCGACAACGTGCACCGGTAGAACAATTTTTCATAGAAATTGTTCTAGCGGTGTCGCGTCGCGTGACAAGTCGCGCCAGTATGTAGAAGCGTTTCTTTTATCCTACAGAATAGACTGACTTGCGTGCGTATCGCGTCTGTATCGCTACAAACGCGCGTCGACGGCGCGTTACAAAACGTGGTGTGCATAGGCCCTAAGTTTTGTCGAAAGAAACGTAAATATTGAATTTACGTTTCTTTCGACAAGTACTTTTTAGGGTTCCGTATTCAACAAGGAACCCCTATCGTCGGTGAAGTTCTAACAGTGCGTAAGTCATTTTATTAGTGTCTTGAGATTTGAAAGTCATTGGATAAAGCATAATGGCGCGCATCGTATCGACCAATCAAAACACGGTAACCTGACCAATAGAACGCGTTATTTGAAAAATAGTTACACTACGTATCTCAGTTTCTGGCGCCAACACTGCGTATGTCAGCTATTCACGTACAAATTCGTCGTGCATCAAGTGCTCCGATGTTGTGATTTCGATCATGTCATGGGTTCAAATCACCACAGAGTTCATTTGTATTAATAATTAAACACAATATGGCCTTAAGCGTAAGTTGCATTCATTTCATACAGTTTGTTCACTCTCCTGTAAAGTAGCCATTTTTGACTTTCGTACTGTTAGAACTTCACTGACGCTATAGTTTGTTCACTCTCCTGTAAAGTAGCCATTTTTGACTTTCGTACTGTTAGAACTTCACTGACGCTATAGTTTGTTCACTCTCCTGTAAAGTAGCCATTTTTGACTTTCGTACTGTTAGAACTTCACTGACGCTATAGTTTGTTCACTCTCCTGTAAAGTAGCCATTTTTGACTTTCGTACTGTTAGAACTTCACTGACGCTATAGTTTGTTCACTCTCCTGTAAAGTAGCCATTTTTGACTTTCGTACTGTTAGAACTTCACTGACGCTATAGTTTGTTCACTCTCCTGTAAAGTAGCCATTTTTGACTTTCGTACTGTTAGAACTTCACTGACGCTATAGTGTTTCCACTCTCCTGTAAAGTAGCCATTTTTGACTTTCGTACTGTTAGAACTTCACTGACGCTATAGTTTCGCCATATCCGTCTCTCTGTCTGTCTGTCCCCGGCTTAGCTCAGAGATTCTTAGTACTAGAAAGCTGTAATTTGTTGGTTTACATACACAATATATTAATCAGGCTGACAAAGTGGTAAAAGATTTTTTTACTTGCACTTAAAGTGGGATGATATTTTTTTATCTCGTTTTTCGCATGATGTGGGGTAGTTGGATAGGACGTTTTAAAAATATTGACGGTCTGTGAAGGCCATTTTTAGGGTTCCGTACCTTAAGTGGAAAAAACGGAACCCTTATAGGATCACTTCGTTGTCCGTCTGTCTGTCTGTCTGTCCTGTGCCGTGACCCTTTATCTCAGGAACGCGTGTAGGTATCAAGTTGAAATTATTATCAAATACGTAAGTCCATGGTCCCTTGGAGCTCTAAAAAATCAAGCTTCTAAAGGCTTCTACATAGGTAGGTAGTTTAAACAACTTAAGGGTACCTATTCCTTTAGTTTATTATATTCATTGACATTCCTTCGAAGTGGGATAAAGGCTTCTACATACCAGCGCGACACGGCACAAAGGCCCCGCGCGTCGCGGGACGAGCGGTGCCTTTGTGTCGCGTCGCGTCGCCCGACAAGTCGCGCCGGTGTGTAGAAGCCTTAAGTCAACGCAATAAAAAAATACGGCGATTTAAGGGACATTATTGCGATATATTTCGATATTCGCAAATAAATCAAAACCTACGGGGTACTTTCCGTTGAATCATGAAATTTGCCAAGAAGCAAGGTCTCACAGCGCAAATATAGGAAAAAGTCCTAAAATTGTAAATTTGTAGTTTTATCACATAAAAAAATGTTTTTTGCGATTACAAACTTATATTTGCAGTTGGAGAATTGACTGTGACGTATATCGATGTATGGGAGAACATGTTTTTCAACTACAATGTTAAGTTTGTTTTTAGGATAAATGCATCCTAACTACGGAACCCTTCATTGTGCGTGGTCCGACACGCACTTGGCCGGTTTTTTGATTCAGGTATCCGTTTGCGTAATATTCACTGACCGGATTTGCTTTATTTCAAATATAAATTCCAAACTATTCACACATGAACATACAGGTTTTCAATAAAACATACTCTAAACATACTCTAAACATACTCTAAACATACTCTAAACATCTACAATGTTTGTTAAATCTCTAGCCGCGTCTACGCGAGCCGAGAACGGCTCCGCTCGTGCTCGGCTCGTGCTCGGCTCGTGCTCGGCTCATGCTCGGCTCGCCTAGCGTAGACGCAGCTCAACATCTCGTATAATTTTGGTTGAAGTTCACATAAGGTAAGTTCAATTAACCATAAATCATACTTCATAACTACAGGGATCTACTACCTAGTCATCACACTCGTGACTAAACATCTTAACAAACAAGTTAAGTTTTATTGAACACGAATGAAAACAACAACAGTGACATTGTTCAGCGATTCAATATTAAATTACAGCAGCTGTAATATAAGTGTTGAGTAGTACGTCAGTGCAGGGCGGGCGGGCGCCGGGCGGTGGCCAGGGCGGGCGGTGCAGTGCCACCTGTCGTAATATCCTATTTATGAATAATGTTTTATTCTAAGAGCGTGCGACTCCCACACCCCCGACTCGGTGTCTCAGGGCTGTGCTCAATGTGAATGAAATTTGTATTTAAATTACTGAAAGAGATGTGCAATTATTCTTTGTTATTTTATTAAACAGCAAGGATATCCAAATATGGTGAATAGAAAATAAAATCCATCAATTTCTATAATAGCGTGGCGGTTAGGTAAGTTGTACTAGCGTGGCAGTTAGGTAAGTTCGTCGCCAACACCGCAAAGGGGTGAACCTCATACAAACGGTCAAAAATTAGTCAAGTATACAAAAATGCTCCATTTGTCGAGCTCTATGTCGTCACAAAAGGGCAAAGCTCTAAGAATAATAGAAACGAAAAAAGATTGACGGCGTATCTCAGAATCAGTTCGCGTATCTCAGAATCAGTTCGCGTATCTCAGAATCAGTTCGCGTATCTCAGAATCAGTTCGCGTATCTCAGAATCAGTTCGCGTATCTCAGAATCAGTTCGCGTATCTCAGAATCAGTTCCAGGGAAATTTCACAAAAAGGCGAAGCTCGAAGTTCGCCTTATAGCGGCCACATCTCGCGAGTTGCAGAGAGCCCGAGACCAAAAAAAGACCAATGTAGTCTTTGTGCTGCTTATCACGATGGATTACCTGAGACTAAATCGAAGTTAGTATTATGTTAAACGTACACACGGCTACACATCAAGCTTTACATTTCCAGTATAAGCTGGCCTCTCATTGTACGAAAATCCTATACAATGCGAGATCAGCCTAAACTGGAAATGTATAGCTCGATGTGTAGCCGTCTGTACTACGGAAAAGTAAACTGTTCGCCAACTTAAAGACACAGACAAGCAAGAAGCTTCTGCAGAAAACCCCCAACTAAGTCATGTTCTTACCCATTACACAAGAAGGAACAATATTTTATAAAAGACAGCTTTCAGTGTATAACTTCACAATTTACAATATAGCAAATCGAGATTTTTATTGCTTCACTTGGCCTGAAACAGAAAGTGGACCCGGGTCTTCAGAAATTGCTACCGTTGTATCTATGTTCCTTCATGAACATGACGTTGCAGGTTCTAAGTCAATAAGTTTGTATGCGGTTGGATGTGCAGGGCAAAATAAAAACTCGAGAGTCGCTTCTGCTCTGCTTTACTGCATTAATAACGTTACACATCTGCCAACTATAACTTTAAGATCTTTTGCTCCAAGCCACGGACAGAATGAGGAAGAGAGTCCCTCATTGCTCCAAGCCACGGACAGAATGAGGAAGAGAGTCCCTCATTGCATCCTCATATTATCATGTATTTATTACCTTTGTCTAGATTAACGATTTATATGAAAGTGTTTGAAATACCAAATTGTTTTTATTTGATATTAATTTGGTGTTTTAAAAATAATAAGTCAACAAGTTTGTGATCTCATTATATACGTAATAACTTAGAATAAATATTTTTGTTTGTATGGATTATAGTGTTTAGGGTTCCGTACCCAAAGGGTAAAATGGGAACCCTATTACTAAGGCTCCGCCGTCTGTCTGTCTGTCCGTCTGTCACCAGGCTGTATCTCATGAACCGTGATAGTTAGACAGTTGAAATTTTCACAGATGCTGTATTTCTGTTGCCGCTATAACAACAAATACTAAAAAACAGAATAAAATAAATATTTAAGGGGGCTCCCATGCAACAAACGGGATTTTTTTTGCTCGTTTTTGCTCTATATTGATAACGGCAACAGGTAGATGCTTGAAATATTCACAGAATATTTAGTTATATATATTCACTTTTAAAATAAATAATTAAATTAAAATAAAACAACTATTTAAAGGGGGCTCCCATACAACAAACGTGATTTTTTTGCCATTTTTATAGATAATGGTACGGAACCCTTCCTGCGCGAGTCCGACTCGCATTTGGCCGGTTTTTTTAAATTAAAACAACGTATATGCAACGTAACTCACACCCCCTTATTACAAAACAAGGTTTATCTTGAGACCCAGGTTTAAAACATGGAGCCATTATTCAAATCAAATCAAATCAAAAATATTTATTTGCTAGAATATGGTACATAGGGTGTTACAGTAAATTTGTTTCAGCATATCCTGCCATAACATGGCGTGCAAATGTCTTCACAATCAGCGATGTCAATTAATCCAACTTACAAATTACAGATTCTATTGATTTGTCTTCTAAATAGTCCTTAATAGTATAATATCTTTTAAATAGTAATAGTTGAAAAAGCATTTTTTTAAACTTTGTCAGCGGTAAGTCTTGAAAAGTATTTGGTAAATGATTGTAAATAATAATCGACATGCAGTATACATTTCTCTTAAATAATTTTAGTTTTATTGGTGGCAGCCGAAGTCTATCTTTATTCGACTCGGTTCGGCTATTTGGCCTGGCAGTGCTCGCTTCAAATAAATTATAGTTTCTCTTAACAAAAAGACTTATTTCAAAAATATATAAACATGGCAGAGGTAGAATTTTAAGTTTTTGAAATAGTGGCTTACAGCTGTCTAAAAAGTGAGCTCCACAAATTGCTCGTATACATTTTTTTTGAGCTTTAAAAACTCTGTCAAATTCTACAGAGTTCCCCCATATTACAATACCGTATCTAAGTACGGATGATACATAACCATGGTAAGCCAGCATTGCAGTATCACAGTTTACTGTTGTCTAATTCTTTTCAAGACATACGAGTACTCGTATATAAAACGATCTATTTTTGCAAGAATTTTATCTATGTGTGTTTTCCAATTGCAATTTTTATCGACCGTTATACCCAAGAATACATAATTATCAACAGTGGTCAAGTGAGAATCTTTATAATGAATGTCTATTTTATTTATGTTTGAATTGTATGTCTGAAATTGTATTATGTTCGTTTTAGTCATATTTATTTTTAAGTTATTTTTTTCTAGCCAATCGATTGCATTATCCAGAGCTTGGACGATTTCATTTTCTAAATTTTTGTTATAATCACTCTTAATCATTATTGTAGTGTCATCAGCGAATAGTATGCAATCTTTGCCTATTGCCTCTGGAATGTCGTTGATGTAAACTAGAAAGAGTAGTGGGGATACGATACCTCCCTGTGGCGTGCCATAGTTATTTTGTTTATATTCCGACCTATAAGTAATTTTTTCATTTTTACAAGTTTTTTTTTATTTCCACGCATTGTACTCTTTCAGAAAGATAACTGTTGATCCAGTCGTTGGCCTTACCCCGGATTCCATAATGCTCAAGCTTTGCGAGTAGTGTTTTATGGCAAACAAAATCAAAGGCTTTTGTCATATCTAGGAACACGCAACTTATTTTAGATTTTTTATTCAAAGTTTCAGTTATGTATTTTACTAGCGCAAAACATGCTAAAGCAGTGGAACTGCCCTTCCTAAAACCGAATTGTTCTTTTTTAAGAATATCACATGCTGTTAAAAAGTTCTCTATTTTAATGCACATAACCTATTGAATTTCGAACTTTATTCCGACTATGGTAAAGTTCCTAAACACAAAACTGACAACTTAGTACCGAACTAAGTTTTCAGTTTTGTATAAAGAACCGTATTTCAATCACTGTTACGTTCTTATTACAAAAACTAGCTCCATGGTTTAAGCCATGTCAAAATATAAATCTTGTTTTGTAATAAGGCGGTAAGAGATTATTAGATAAACGCTTGGTGATAAAGAGGCGCGACGAAAAGGCGTATATTTTTTCTCGGCATTTCCTCGGAAAACCTACACCTTCGCATTTGATTTTGTTTATTATTATAATATTTTTTTTTTAAATTATCAAAATAAGCGCATCACCGGAGAAACAAAAACGTTTTTTTGCTCTCCTGTAAAATTTTCATATTTTGCCCCTTTGCGGTGTTGGCGACGAGTTGTACTAGCGTGGCAGTTAGGTAAGTTGTACTAGCGTGGCAGTTAGGTAAGTTGTACTAGCGTGGCAGACAGGTAAGTTGCAAGGTTTATTATTGAAGTGAACATTCACGTATATTGTCCCATTACCCACGTCAAATAGGATCAAATTAATAACTTCTTTAAATGTTCACATTAACAGTACCTCGCATTCGCAAAAGATTATCAAAATACTTGCATCGTTAACTTCAGTCGTTACTGAATAGTTGTGAACTTATAAAATAACCAATAATAACTAATTGTTTGGAAAGAATGTTCTTACTTTTCATAAATCGACATAGTTGTGAAGTAGTGTGTGGCAACCCTGCGCTCGATATTGCTTGCTTTGTTTTTGCGCGGCGGGTGGGGGCCCAAGCCTGGTGGGGCCCACGGGGTGGGTCGCGGGGTCCGCCGGGTTTAATTAATGGAATAACTCCGGCGAGTTCGGCTGCCCCCCCCCCCTCGCTGCACACCGACGGCAAATCTTTAAAGTATCGCCTCCAACTAATGTGTTTGTTCGATTTATGGACGAAGTGGTGCTCATGACGCCATCGCGGCCGTATCAGTGACCGCCGAGCTGCTGCCGGCTGTTGAGCTCGAACTAGCTCCAATTGTGTTTAATGACCTTCGTCGTTTACACTGATGTTCCAATAATACCGATTTTGAGGTGAAATTCTTCTAATGTAAGGAAATGTTATCAACATTCCTACAATAAAACAAAGGGCACGCGACTCGTGGCGTTGGATGCTGCGGCGGAACAGGTTCATACAACACAAAACTTGTCAGACTTAGGTAGCTTCACAACTCAACGTTGTCATAATAATATATCAACACCAGCACATCTCAGACTAACAAAATGAAAATTCTCGTGATCCGAGTAATGTAGTTGTGGAGTCCGCGCGGGCCGGCGGGACGGCGGGACGGCGGCGGCGGGAGGCGCCTCCTCCTTCCACGTAAAAATAGTCACAACTCCTTTCACGACCCGTATTCGCTCCGCACCTTACATTATTATGATTTAGTGGAGCACAGTTGCAGCGCTGCAGATGCCCCCCGCGGGGCCCGGGGCCCGGGCCCACCCCCGGGGTGGCAAGAAGTCAGCGATGCTAGTAATAAAGCCGGCCATATTTCACACTTAGCGCGTAATGAGCGCGCGCCCAAATAATTGGATCACGTACATAACTCATTATTACCTCGCGCCTCACTTCGGCGTGCGAATGTATCATTACTTGACCCCCCCCCTCCCCCCGCCGATCCCCGCGCGCCGGGCGCACCAGACTTACCCCCTCGACCTGGCGACTTCGGAACACGCAAACACAATAGACGTTTGTTAAAGGTGCAATACGTAGCCCTCAGGCCGGCTACCTCCGACTGGCCACGCCGCTCACCTCGCTACTCTCAGCGCGGGCAGCGAGCGAGCAGGCGATCATATTTGTTTGCTCTTGTTTGTGAACTTCCATGACAGCAGTTATAAAATTTTATTTGAAAATTTAACGTTCACCTATCAACAGTTATAGATTCCTCAATCGCTTTCACCCGGTAAAGCTTTTTAAGAGAACATATTACTTGAGCATCAGCTCCCAAAGAACATTAGTGGTTGCGACCGCTCAACATGAAAAGTAACGATTATTCAAAATTCAAACACGCAAAACTCGGTTCATTATAGTTTATCATGGTTGTTGCTGGAGTAGTCGGTATAATTACTATGTAGATTACTTTCTATAAGTAGTGCAAATGTTTAATCCGGCCCGTCAAAGGCGCACGCTCCCGCGTCCGTCAGCGCGAACATGACGCGCACGCAACGCGCCCGCGCTGCGCCGCGCTGACGCAATGTTATTCAACTTTAACATTTAGCACGCAGCCGCAGCCGTTAGCATATTCATGGCGAGCAAGTATAATTTCACCCTTTCTTTGTAATGAATATGGAAATGGAAGAAAGTTCTCGCGACTTAAAAACTAGTTGCTACTGTAATTGGCGGTAGTTTGATGGTTTTTGTATCGCTGCCCCGCGCCGCGCGCCCGCGCCGTCTGTCGAGCCAGCCGTAGGGATGTGACGCACGCGCAGCGATACTATCGATACCGCCGCATTACCAACCTCGACACTGTTCTACAATCACTTTACACGTTATTGCTGTTAAGACAACTAATATTCATAGAGACTGACCTAAGTAAACTTGAAGGTCACGTCGATAAAATCACTGACATAGGTAGAAGATTAGTTTTCTATTAGTGATACATACGTCGATGATCGCTGATAAGTTCAAACATGGATCGTAAAGAACTAACTGTGGCTATCATCATTTGAATCAGCTGTTACCAGAACGATAGAAATTGTTTAATTTAAAACTGAAAGAACCCTACCTAAGTATATCGTTTGTTATCGACGGTGTTTATCGAGTGGAAACGGCGCATATTTATCGATAATATAATGTGCGGTGCGTCGCAGCGCGCGGGGTCGCGGCCGGGTGGCCGCACGCACGCTAGCCGCGTTTTTCTTCACCGTTATATTTGTTTGCGATATTTATATGCGCTGTGTGACTGTGTCCCGGCTCGGCCTGGCTCGTCGCGGCCCGTCGTGGCACATCACAAACCATCCCGCCGACCAGCGCGACGGGACACAATTTACCTCATACTGACGACCATTATCTAATTAAGTGTCGATCTGACGCATAATTGAGGGTGACCGCTCTCAATTAATATCAATGTTTTAATTTGTTTATTTATTGGCTCAATTTGTCTCCATGTCTGTGAAATATTGCAGCTTTCTGTTGGATCTGTATCACTCAATCGAAATGTATCGTTATAAATATGGATGAATTGGGCTCGAATGAGTTATGCTTGTATCTAGTATTTTTGATTACACATAGGTGGGTAGGTAGGTAAGTAGGTACATGATGATTTATAGACTCTGGGATCACGTGTGTTGTGATATGATAATGTTTAAGTAGGTATATACAATCTTTATGTTTTTAAACGTTTTCAAATAAAGTAAGTTCCATAGAGGCAGATCGTATTAGTATTAGTTCATTATCTTTAGCAAATCATCATCGCTGGCGCAACATGTCAGATCTCATTTAGTCGTTATCTCAATTTTCCGTACCTATCATCCATATTATAATAATATAAGTACACACTATCCATGTATCGTTTCTCTGCTGTTCTTCTATTGTTAAAGCCATCCACGTCCACGCTCAAAACTAACCTCACGACATGTCATGCCTACATGATTATTAGGAAGATAATAGAACATAATTATTTTGAACCCTTGGGGCTTCCCAATTGAGAAAATGCTTATAGGTGCTTGCTTAAGCTTGGGCTTATTGTAGTGCGTTTCGTATACTTATACTGGGAGGTTTTCCTCACAGTATATACGATAAGCATAAGCAGTAACGATAACATTGGGCACATTATCTTTAATTCGTTGAAGTGATAATGTAACGGCGCGCGCGCAGTTCCGCGCGGCTGCTCATTCGCGGTGAAAGCGCACCGTGCGAGCTGCCCTTTGCGCTAGCGCATGGCCGCGATCACACTACAACTTGACAAACAAACATCGAAGACATTGATTACTCTAAGATTGATAGCTAAATTGTTTGTTGATGGTTTTATCATAAAAGCCGGGGATTTAAAGTCAATGATAAAATGAACAAAACAATATCGAAATGTTGAGTGTGAACTTGTATTGACAACACTATTGGGGTTGTTAGCAGACCATGCGATAGCGAATGGCGTCACTCTCAGGCTGGCCACACTACAATCATGATGACTCCGTACATTCACGAGTACTGGGTGAGTTACTATGTTCATTAGTAAGTAAGTACCTAATTAGCACCACTGCGCTTCTTCTATTAGCACCACGGCGCATCTTGTTTTAATTCAGTTACAAGGAGATCAGCTTTAGATGAGCGTTGAGTCATTTTCAGTTTAAAGAAGTTTTGAGTAACTCATCGTGTCCATCACTTATCGAATTGTTTGTCTGTATAAATAGTCAATTCTTTAGCCGAGCTCAACAGAAAGGTTTGGGATAAAATAGTGGAAAGAGTCGCAGTGCAACATTTGCTTAAATAATAAAAACTGTTATCTGTACCATCTCTGTAAACATGTTGTAGGTAAACCGTTTCACTTTTAACTGATAAGGACCGATACTATTAAATTCTTCAAAATTTTAAAATACAATTTAAAACGATTATTAACTGACTCCTGCCATCAAGGTGCAAAATAATATACTTAAAGAAAGTCTCTTCAAATTGCCTTGATATTTGCAATAATAGTAATTTCGCTACTTTCTTCCACTTGCTATGAAAGTTCACGCTCAAGGAGAAATGGCGGAAAAAATGCTCATCAGTGTGCGCAGGAGTCCCGTTAGCGCCAGAGAATACGCAAGGGAGGGTAGGGCAGAAGGACTGCTTCAAACTGTAACGACAAGTTCATGTCATAATTCATATAAACAAAAGTTTACGAATACAAGCAGCCGCGGAATTAAACTGTTTTAGTGAATGGTCACGCATGAAAGTTTACATTTGCTAAATTCACACATTTGATACATGCAGTGGTCGGGTTAGATTTGAATTAAACAGTGAGTTGAGTTGTTGATCCTATAATTGGAGTGGTCCTTCGGCACAGTGTAATGTAGTGCGTGAAGTGTCTCGCGCGCCTTACTTGCCGTGACATTTAGCGCGCACCTGCGCCCGCGCAGCCGCAGCCGCCACGCTGCCGCCACGCAGCATGTTTCGGCACATCGCGATTATTCGCGATTAAACCGCACACATGCACCACACCGCGCCGCACT
Source organism: Tiliacea aurago (assembly GCA_948098905.1). Lineage (NCBI taxonomy): Eukaryota > Metazoa > Arthropoda > Insecta > Lepidoptera > Noctuidae > Tiliacea > Tiliacea aurago. The sequence goes on along the minus strand of OX402583.1, from coordinate 387,304 downwards.
CCGTCCAGCTGAATATTCACTCTTTATAAATACTTAATCGCCACATTTTTGCCGCGACACTCCGGCCTTGTTAATTCATAGACGAGATAGCGATCGACTTCAACTTGAATTATAGTTTGATACTATGTAAAGTGTCTCCGCGCTTATCTACATTCTTTTAAATGTTACACCGTCCTTTGTCCAAGTTCGGTAACACGGTACGTTGCCAAGCAACGATGCGAAGCAAATAAACTAGTATTAAGTTTGCATTTATATTGATCGCTGCGGCGTAGAATTGTTTTAATAAGAATCTTATCGGGGAGGAACGTGCGCCTACGATGCTTACACACTTATAGTTTTTAATAAACTGTTAATTTTCTTTATTGCAATTTATTAGGGAGCCCTCCGATAGATAGAGGCCTCCCGCGTACCGGGGCTCTAATTGAAGGTGGAATCAATAAGTCAGTGTGGTTGTATCGCAATAATGATCGAGAGTTATGCGCAGGCGCAGGGCTGCGCGCCGCCCGCGCCGCGCCGGCCCGATCGCGATACGGGCCGGTCACGAACCCTGCTAACTACTGCCACGTGAAAATTATGAAAATGTAGGTACACATATTTATCAGATATCTCAAACTGTTTCTGCTATGAAATATACTGAGCACGGGCGGGATGAGGAGATACCGAGCTCACAGAACTATGGGATAGCTGCTTAGTTAAATATACCGAGCGCGGGCGGGATGAGGAGATACCGAGCTCACAGTGATATGGGATAGCTGCTTAGTTAAGAGGCGGTTGGATTCGTAGTTCATACAAACGTAATACCAAAATAATTTGTAAATCAAACATTTTCTTAAGGTAGTGTGTATGTATTCCGTTTGGAATACATAATATCTAGGTTCTCAAATATATATTTTGAATGGACGCTGATTTAAACAAGAGTTATGAGAAAAATAAGTTTTCTATAGAAATTTTAAAGTCCTCATAAGAGTATCTCGTCTTTATATCATTCTAATCTAAGCATAATTACATTGTGGAATGCAATAAAGATTTGAGTATTGAGTAATTTTTCCAAAACAAAAACAGTCTCGTATGATATTTTCAAGTTTTTTGTGCATACGGTGATGGAACTCAAAACATAATTAAAAATAATGTAGTACATGAAAAAAATCTTCAAAGACAACTCTTAATTATTTTTAAAAGCAGTTTATCCCTTCGTTAACAGTTAAAATCATAATTAAAAGTATACCATTAAATTGCAAATGCCAAACAGCATCTGGTGATACATTTATTTTTATTAATTAGTTAATACCTAATTTTATACGATTTTATTTGCCTTTTTACGCCATACGTTGTGCCATCGCGCATCTCTTTCTTTTGTATGCAATTTGACAGTGACAACGGTTTACCACTGTCAGCGTCATAATTTAACTATTTATATTTAGACTGAATATACGTATAACTAAATATTCTGTGAATATTTCAAGCGTTTACCTGTTGCCGTTATCCATTTAATATAGAGCAAAAACGAGCAAAGAAAATAACGTTTGCTGTATGGGAGCCCCCTTAAATATTTATCAGTTTTTTAGTATACAGAAATACATCATCTGTGAAAATTTCAACTGTCTAACTATCACGGTTCATGAGATAAAGCCTGGTGACAGACGGACAGACAGACAGACAGACAGGCGGCGGCGGAGCCTTAGTAATAGGGTTCCCGTTTTACCCTTTGGGTACGGAACCCTAAAACTTACGCTAAACTGACGTTTGATCATCTTTTTTTCAAGAAACTATACTTTTGAGTTTGATCAATTAAAAATATCATCAACATTATGTCTTCTTGCACGTGACTTGACCACTTTTTTAACTTCGATACAAAATATAGCAGAAATATAATGTTAAAAAAACCGAGTCAGGAATGTATTTTTTCCTATTACTATTTAGGAACCCATTACAAGAAATTTTAAAATAACACATTAGTCTTCAGCTATCTTTGTAATAAAATAACACATTAGTCTTCAGCTATCTTTGTAATAAAATAACACATTAGTCTTCAGCTATCTTTGTAATAAAATAACACATTAGTCTTCAGCTATCTTGTCTAATTGTACTTTCAGTCACTTGTCCCTAAAGGCTCATTAGAAAACCAGCGTCAGGCAGCATCTGTCTGGTATTAATGCTGAAATGAACCTTTTTGGCGCAGCCGTGAGGCACATAGTTATCATTGTTGTTAAAACATTATTTTCACTGTTTTTTTATTGTTTGTATTTAGTGTTTCATGAACTATGTCCAAATAAACTTTATTCTTTCTTTCTTTATCTTTGTAATAAAACAACACATTAGTCTTCAGCTATCCTTGTAATAAAATCAAAACTTTGTGTTATGATAATAATATAACGTCATCATTTAGTAAATCAATGGCGAAATCAACTATTTTTTCGAGAGTGCAAAAGTGATGTGTGGGTCGTTTTTGGGGACTGTCACATGTAATTTTTGTCGTTCGAAAAGTGCTGATTCTCAGCTTAGTTTGAATAAATGACTTTTGATTTTGATTTTGATGAAACTATTAACTGGTGCTGTGACTAATACAAATGGTTTAGCGCCACAAAAACTGTACTTTTTTAGTCACAGAGACTTGATGTTTAAATTTTTTGAAGTTTGCTCACGTTTAGATATGAAATTGACTTGAAAATTGATAAGAAATTGGGTTTTCTTCCTTGCACGGAGCCTTTTAACATTGTATGTATTATGGTAAAACAACTCATGGTACATAATGTTAAGAAAACAGATTGTTTATAACTAAATGTTCTAAGCAATATTTGTTTCCTTGACTGTTATTACTAGCATAACAACGTTAAAAATTGTCCGTTTATTCAAATCCAAACTGTCACATTTTTTATCAGTCGAAGAAAACGGCTATGACACGGCAAACGTAATGTCGAAATACTCGTATAACATTATCTGACTGTACATTATTTAGCAATTCTGACCTATTTTATAATCATTATAGTTATGCTACTTCCCACATCAGATATCACAAACACGATAGAAACAAGAATGTTAAAAACCAGCCGCTCGGAAAAGTTAATAAACGTTCAGTTGTCGCTGCATGTCACAGTACGCGACTCAGTAACTTGCGGCTACTCTGCATAGTTCCATAGAGAAATGCGTGAGAATCGGCAAACGTACTAGCATACGTAGATCGACATATACTTGAGTAAACACGCTAGGTACTATCAACTGCTAGCCAGTAGTATTACTCACTACTAACACCGCCCATAATGCTACTAAGTAAAGTTAACGTTAAATGCTAACATGGACGTGCGGTTGACTGTATCCACAAGTAGCTAAACGGAAACCTTAATTATAAGGAAATATTTAACTAAACGTGTGCGAATAAAACTTAATAAATAGTAACAAGCTGCGCACTGAATGATCATGTACCTATCTCCATGTCGAATAACTTCGAAGTTAACGGCCAAGTCGTTCATTTTAATTAAGTACCCTCTCTATATATGAAAAAACTTTTTACAAAACATAAAAAAAAATACTACAAAATGAAAAATAACCTTAATTTCGGAAATCGGTGTCTTTCGATCTAATTTAGTTTTTTGCCACCGACTTCCGAAATTAAGGTTATTTTTCACTTTGTACCCTAGTGTCCCTCGATTTCCATGGGATGCCCTGATCAGATTCTGATTTGGTGACAATGGGACCATCTCTGGAGCATACCCTTTCAAACAAAAAAAGGATTTTCAAAATCGGTCCACAACTGACGACGCAATCGGTGAATAAACATAAAAAAAAAACAAACATACAGCCGAACAACATAATAACCTCCTCCTTTTTGGAAGCCGGTTAAAAAATTGTGAGCCGTCACGGGACGCCTGGCAGATGTGAAACATTGAAATCAAACAAACATAAAAAAAAGTTTTGGGTCGCGCAGTGAATCGCCACGCGGCATGCGTCGCCCCGCCAGCAATCGGTTTTACGTGCGCCTTTAAATGTTTCATATAAAAAAAAAATAACCAGTGCGCAATTTTTTTTTGGTGGCTCAGTATCTGTATTAGTACAATTCCATTACTTATTAAAAAAAAAAACCCGACTTGATGTACTAATAAAATACCTAGAAACCTAAAAATCGCAAATTGAGCGTACAGCTGTTTAGGTAGCTTCACGCGTTCCGGTACACCGCGCACCCGCGCCGCCGCCGCCGCGCCGGCGGCAAGTCACAACAAAACCAGTTCCAAAGTAAACATCTTTCGTTAAAGATAACTTTATTTTTTTGTACTAAGACATATCAAAATAAAAATATAAAGGGACAGGGCCGTCAACAGCGGTATTCATTGGAGCCATGATCTCAACTATAAAGGGACAGGGCCCTCATCAGCGGTATTCATTGGATCCATGATCTCAACTATAAAGGGACAGGGCCCTCATCAGCGGTATTCATTGGAGCCATGATCTCAACTATAAAGGGACAGGGCCCTCATCAGCGGTATTCATTGGATCCATGATCTCAACTATAAAGGGACAGGGCCCTCATCAGCGGTATTCATTGGATCCATGATCTCAACTATAAAGGGACAGGGCCCTCAGCGGTAGTCATTGGAGCCATGATCTCAACTCCTTTTGCACTTTGTAGGTAGGCGTGGATTGTCGGGCGAAGAAAATAGAGGCACTAGTTATAGGCACAATCACTTTATCTATCATAATTTCCTTTTAAAATTATCTCCATGTGGTACAATATTAAGACGCTCCACCGAGCGCGTAGCACGCCTGTGCGATCCCGACCGAGTCTCAAATCATACTGCCAGTAAATCGTCGCCTCAATGCACACTAGCGCTCGGTGTTGTGTCAGAGTGTCGTGTCATCGGATGTGACGTAGCAGACACCGATAATTCATAATAATGACACTCTAAAGTCTAAACTAACTGCGACATATTTGAATTTTAACTAACATTAATTTAAATAATAAAGGCTTCTACATACCAGCGCGACTTGTCGCGCGACGCGACGCGACACAAAGGCACCGCTCGTCCGGCGACACGCGGGGCCTTTGTGCCGCGTCGCGTCGTGCGACAAGTCGCGCCGGTATGTAGAAGCCTTAAAGCACCGTCAAACATATGTTTAAAAAACTCGCATAAGTTTAATTTGTCAAAATTTGCGCACTGGATTTTTCTTTTCCTGTTTATTCTGTGTATTCTTGAAGTATATTGTCATGATTTTCAAATATTAATAAGATTCCATGGATTTTAAATAATAAATATTTAATGTGTGAAATTATGTGAATTGCCTCAAATGATTTTTGTATCAGTTTTGTCATGAAGTTTAAAAATATCTCATTTGACAGTTATTTTAAAAAGTACGGGTTTTTTTTAACGGAACGGAATGGAAACATGGTGTTTGGAGCGTCGCCTAGTTTTTTGGGGGATTCTCATCGAGCCTCGGAACCTAAAGGTTGTCTTCGAGATGTCTAAAGCCTATACTTATTGTTATATTGAGTACCGGGTAAAACGGGGTGAATAGAAATGCAGGGGTGAATCGAGACGAAACTTTAAAATGGATTTTAACGTTGAAATAATATCTTTTGTTGCCAAAAAGGACTATAACGTGTTACCTGTACCATAATTAACGATCAAGTGTCCTTGTTGGCATTAAACTATATTATTTCAAGGTTAAAATCCATTTTAAAGTTGCGTCTCGATTCACCCCTGCATTTTTATTCACCCCGTTTTACGGTACCCAATGAAATGAAATAGTTAAATATTGTTATGTGCCAAGTTTGTATGTGTTTAAGAAGAAAAAACTTTTTAGTGGGTCAGTTTTTAATTTATCTAAGTTACAATAGCCTTATGTCAACTGTTCGTCACCTTTTACAAAACATTGCTTTTCCCGATGCTGGGACGTTAATTGTTGAGGAGTTCTCCTGGTGAGAACCAGGAGAACTGCCACTCACCATATGCATTGTGACGAGCATAAATTGCTTATCAACCATATTAAAGTACCTAATCGAACCGCAACCAGTTAAATACTTATTATTATGTTGTTCCGGTGGCCATCTGTGGTCTCCATCATCAGTTCCACTTCACCAAATGGTGATTTTCGGGAGCAAATGCACGAGTTACTATAAAAAATACCCAAATCGCTATAGGTTTGCCCATAAAATTCGAGGGTTTCCCTCGATTTCCATGAGATCCCCTCATCAGATTCTGATTTGGTGGCAATGGGACCACCTCGGGAGCATACCCTTTCAAACAAAAAAATAATTTTCGAAATCGGTTCATAATTGACGGAGATAAAATAGGTGAACAAACATTAAAAAAAAAAAAAAAAAACATACAGTCGATCATATAACCTCCTCCTTTTTTGAAGTCGGTTAAAAATGCTTTCTGCATTTTGCTATTCGTACTGAAAAGGTGTTTCTTTTCGATATTTTCTTAAATGCCACTCTTTTATAAAGAATGCTCTTTAAAGAAAAATCAGCTTGAAGCAAATCTTTCTCAAATCTTTAAATGAAGCCCACTGCTACTGACAGTGTGTTACGCAACTCCCGCTGGCTTCTTGCCTCTTCGTCTTCTTTCTTTCTTCATGATTCTCGGTCAGCGGGAAGTTAGTACCCTATAGGTTTTGATTTATTTGCGAGTATCAAAATATGTCGCATAAATGGCACTATTTTTTATTGCGTTGACTTAGAACCTTGACTTTTTCGAACTCCAAGAGACCGTAGACCTACGTATTTGATATTAATTTCAACTTAATACTTCCACGCGTTCCTGAGAAAAAGGGCCCCCATAAGGGTTCCGTCTTTTTCTTTTTGAGTTACGGAATCCTAAAAAGGAACGTATCTAAGAGGTAAACTATTAATTGAACGAGACCAGCATAGCTATTCACAAATATTGGATACGCTTCCGTGCCGATTCAATGGAATAAACGCTGTTTACAAATCCGAAACCCGATTTTTTTACAGTTTAAACCAAATAGATGACCGCTATTCTTCCAACAGCTGTTTGCAATCGAGGACTTGGCAAATCAAGTAACCGAAAATGAATAATTTTCGATTCGGAAGCCTGTCGAATGCTTGTAAATTAGCTATGCAGAAAGGTGTTCGATGTAAAATTCCGATATTGCCTTCAAAATCCGATTTTTAACATTGAACACCCTTCTGGTCTCGATCTTTACCTTTGCCAGAGTGAGGCGGAGGATACCCAATCAGTGAGGACATTGATACCTAATGGTACCTTAGTACCTACACTGTGGTAGCCTTTTCCATTAGCAGCCGCCTGCATCATCATAACTCCCTGGTTGTCGGCCGCGCCTGCTTGCGATGTGTATCAGACACGAGCGGCTGACGTACGGCAGCCGCTCGTGTGCGCCGGTGACGCGCCGATATCCTTCGCTAATTAATATCATATATTAAATAAATTCAAGTTAGCTTGTCGTTGAGTTAGGCTGGTAACTCGGATGCTGCGCAGGTGATAGAAATAAAAATAACTCTCAAGTAAGTATTAATTTATAGATTTAAAGAAGTATTGATTTGAAGGCCAAGAGAAAATACAGTCTATTCTAAACCGGAGGAAAGAGGGTGAAAATGATAAATAAAAACAATGATTAATTTAAACTAATTTTATTTAATTTAATTATGAGTTTTCTAATCTCTTGTTATAGCTTTTTTTCGTTGTACTTTGCCTCGCGATTGGAAGGTGCTCCCCTGGGACGGGCTCGAAATATTGTTTTGCTCGAGAGAAGTGTGAAACTTTGTTGTTATACTATGCTTCTAACTATAGGTACTCATCTGGAGCCTGGTTCCAATGTGTTCCACCTCATCTTACAGTGGGAACTTCAATGTTTAGCAGGTGTGATTGTCCGGTGAATCTAAAGCAATGGTTGCCATGAGATAAATAAATAAATAGTAAGTTTACCGTAGGTACCAATAGAAACACATAAAGTTAGACATACACTAAACATCCAGCTGGCTACTGAGCTAAGTAAAAAGATACCTACTTGTATCTCACGATCCAAAGTTCCTCCTAAACATTGATTAGTATAACTTAAATGCAATCAGGTTAAAGTGACTCAGTAAATATAAATTAACCGATGTACCCTATTATAAAGACGAGCGCTTAGGACTGAGTAAAGGCGGCTAGCAAATGCGGAACGGCATTGGACGGAGTCACATACTGGACGACCTCGACGTCTTATTTGAGTCGAGAGGTAGGATGGAGAAACGGCTCAAATGAAGAGATGTCGCACAGTGAGGACTTGGGTTTCAGAGTACAGCAGGGCGGTTGGGTAGTCTCTACGCTTAACATGCAACCTTTAGAATCACCCTTTGAGCACGTTCTATTTGAATTAAAATATTTGTATAAGTGCCTCCCCAAAGTGTAATAAAGTACTGAAACTCATCCATTAGTTAGTATGTATTTAATTGGGTTCACAATCAGGCACTGACACTCTTCCATTAGTTAGTATGTATTTAATTGGGTTCACAATCAGGCACTGACACTCATCCATTAGTTAGTATGTATTTAATTGTGTTCACAATCAGGCACTGACACTCATCCATTAGCATGCACTCACAGTGCCTAACTAGGAAATGTTTGAGGCGCCTGTTACATTGCTTACGGGATAAACCTGAAAAATAATTGTGTCTGTTGCATGCCAAGTTTATATTTGCAATGTTTATATTTCTTGCACTCCTTTCCTGATGTATAAAACAGGTCAATCAACATAAATTGTAACTTCTTATGCACATACAGCATTTACAAGTGCCGCTGTCGGTGTGCGTGCTCGTGCATGCTGGCATGTCTCTAAAACTGGCATTATCATACACTGTAGGACATGGAGAGAGAGTTAATACAACGTATAAGTGAACATTGTTTTCACAGAATCCATTTAACTAATTGAATAGATGGGTACTTCGATTACCTGCAGCAAAAACGTCGAATATGATCACGTTGTACGAAATGACAGTGAAATTAAAAACAATGCTGCGATTATAAATTCATATCAGAAGGCTGCGGCTGCAGTCTCAGCTTGTGAGAGATAATCTGTTGCATTTTCCATGCGTCGTCGGCAGCGCGGTAAAAACGATCGACGGTGAATCCGAGCTTGTTACATAATCAGGCGATCTGCTGTCGCCGACCGCCGGGCCGCTACGTTGGCGCTGTGCGAACAGGAGCCTGCGCCCGCGCCGCGCCGCCGCCGGGACGGTTCACTGGCACACCTATGACCTACGGGACACACAAACCGGGTAGCTCGAGGGTGACAGCTAGAATGGGACATATAGGAAAGCTACAGGTCAAAGCTAGGTCACCCCACGGAAAAAAGGTTTATTAACTAGGTAGGTATAAGACTATGACATTTTAAAGTTCTACAGCGCTATAATACTCAATATCTTTAGGTATTGCTGTGTGTGCATTGTGTTTATTGGCTGAATACATTAATTAAGTTTTTTAAAGTGTTCTCATTGAGAGAAATAAAAACTTTAGATAGCTCGCGTAGTTAAAAGTATCATCTACATGTTGAATTCAATGTTTTATGAAAGAGGGATTTATTTGTTTGGTGCAGACCTTAAATTTACTTACTAGTAAAGTACCTAAATCAAATTAAAACAGTTATCCAAAGAAGTAGTAGACTCATCATCACGGCTCAACCAATAAACGGAAGTCACAGAGAATTTGCCTTCTCTGTCGGAAAAGGGTATGATCATTGGAGCAGTCATAAAGTGAATAATATAAATCAATCTATCTAGAATCTGAAGGCTTGCTGATTAAGACAGCTAGGGTACAGGTACTAGTTGCAGGCAGAATTGACCAGGTGCAGGCTGAAGACTGACTGGTAGTGATTGAAATGCAATGATTTACATAATCTGGGTCCAGATATGTAAAGAAAATGTGATCTTTCCCTGACTGGAAGTGTGGCACTCAAAAGCTTTCATGCTCCTCCCGAACCTGCCTCTCAGTTGCAACCTTTCATGCTCCCCCCGAACCTACCTCTCAGTTGCAACCTTTCATGCTCCTCCCGAACCTGCCTCTCAGTTGCAACCTTTCATGCTCCTCCCGAACCTGCCTCTCAGTTGCAACCTTCCATGCTCCTCCCGAACCTGCCTCTCAGTTGCAACCTTTCATGCTCCTCCCGAACCTGCCTCTTAGTTGCAACCTTTCATGCTCCTCCCGAACCTGCCTCTCAGTTGCAACCTTTCATGCTCCTCCCGAACCTGCCTCTCAGTTGCAACCTTTCATGTTCCTCCCGAACCTGCCTCTCAGTTGCAACCTTTCATGCTCCTCCTGAACCTGCCTCTCAGTTGCAACCTTTCATGCTCCTCCCGAACCTGCCTCTCAGTTGCAACCTTTCATGCTCCTCCCGAACCTGCCTCTCAGTTGCAACCTTTCATGCTCCTCCCGAACCTGCCTCTCAGTTGCAACCTTTCATGCTCCTCCCGAACCTGCCTCTCAGTTGCAACCTTTCAGGCATTTGCAGACGAAATATTGATACAATCGGACACATCAGACAAAAAAAACCGGCCAAGTGCGCGTCGGACCACGCACAATGAAGGGATGAATTTATCCCAAAAACGAACTTCACATTGGATACATACATCTGATGACTTTGACTTTGTTATACGCCGCGGTCAATTTTCCAACTGTTTGTTTTTTTTTTAATTATTTGATAAACCTGAAACGGTTTTCGGACTTTTTCCTTTACTTGTGCTGTGGGACCTTGCTTCTTGCCAAATTTCATGATTCTAAGTCAACGGGAAGTACTTACCCGTTTTGATTTATTTGCGAGTATCAAAATATGTCGCATAAATCGCCATATTTTTTTATTGCGTTGATTTCAACTTGATACCTTCACGCGTTCCTGAGAAAAAGTTTTCTTGCCAGACTGACAGACAGACTGACAGACAGACAGACAGACAGACGGACAGACAGGCAGACGGACAACAAAGTGATCCTTTATGGGTTCCGCTTTTCCTTTTGCGGTACGGAATCCCAAACATTAACGACTATGTAAGGTGAACTATCAGGAAGGATTTGTTGGTCATTGTATCGTTTATAAGCCACAATGCTCCCACTGTTAGACATTAGCTACCAATCCCCGAAGAATTGCTCCACCGACCTGTCCTGGTGCTTGCATCACCGACCGACTGGTCCTTCGGTTTATCCTAGTTGGATCAACAATGAGTGGTCCAGCGAGTGCAGTGATTGCTAAGGCAACATCTTAGCGCTGCGGCGCGGGCGCAAAAAATAGCTCCATTCATATGCACGGGGAGGAGTGCGGTCAGTTTTTGCGCGGCCGGACGTTCCCCGCGTTTTATTTGTAAATTGGGCGCGAGCGCGGGGCGGCTGCGGGCGGGAGCGGCGCGGGGACGCCGCGGTAACGAGACCAAGCGCGCGTCATTCAAATGCGCGACTAGTTTTTGCGCAGACGCATAATTGAATACGAATGCGTACTCGGAAGGATTCTAATGCGCTCAGATGAGACGCGTAATGAACGTTATTTATACAGGCGCGAGACACCTGGACCTGCACTGGCTGCCATGACCAGTCACCTTAGATGAAGCACTTGGGTATATAGCTGGATCTTTCCAGCCTCTCACAGCGACTCCTATCAGACGCAACACAGTACTGGTCAAACAAACTGGTGACAGCCTATGCAGTGAAAATTCCGGGAATGGGTTCGTGTGGTCATCTTGTTAGTATTTAAAATAGAATGATTTTATTTCTAATTATTCCTCAAAGTGTGCAATGAAGGTACGGTTGAGTTGAATTTCCTGTGTTATTGTTGAGACCTGGTGGTGGTGATGGCATCGCGACATGCTGTGCGTTCGAATGAGGTGCATTCATAACAACTTATTGCTGAGCTGTCACAAGAACTGTGGAATGTTTCATGTTCATCCGTTCTGGGGGTTAGGTGGATACATTGAGTTGAGATGGTAGAGACTTTTTGTCTGATATGTTAGTAGGTACTTACCTACTTACTTAAGGCTTCTACAGACCAGCACGACTCGCGACGCGACACAAAGGCACCGCTCGTCGCCCGACACGCGGGGCACTTGTGGCGCGTCGCGTGTCGCGCCAGTATGTAGAAGCCTTTACAAAGAGTAATATTGTTGTGGCATTTGTTGTGTTGAACGGTTATCTTAGCGGGTAATACCCGATACAAGGGTTATAATTCCGCATTAAGATGATAAAATGTTATTGCATACCTATTATGTAAATGCAATTTTTATGATAATAGGTAGGTACTCATAAGTGGAGTGATGTGATCACATGTCTAAGTGGAGTGATGTGATCACATGTCTTCTATCGTGTTAACATATTCAGTTATTTCCATTAGGTAACTGTGACTGACTCATGCCTATCTAGTAGTAATACCTTACCTACAATAAAAGTTCAGGGCAAAAAAAAAGTAGTAGTAAGTATATATTTTAATATTCATCTAACAATAATACGCTATTTACAATTCAAACACCGTCCAATATTACTAAAGCTAATCAAGTTTACTCAGCAATATTACAAGCGGCACTAGGGAATTGTTGCCAAACGATCTGGAATCAAAAGGAACGGTTTGTGTACACTGGCCAATGTAAATAAGCACATAATTGCGTTACGACCGTACAAGTGAAGCAAATACAAGCCGCTTGTGCTGGCGGCTGGCGGCCGGCCAGTGCGTGCTGCACCCGGCCACTGTCCGGACTGCCCGCCGGACAATTTGCTTACTGCACTAATTTAGCAATCCTCGCCGCTACGGAATTGCACAAAGGAACAATAATAGCTCCATTGACCGGAGTGTACCGTAGTGCACGAGCACGAGTACCTAGCTAGGGGTACGAGACAGTGCAGTTCAGCCCGTAGTATTAGTATTAGTTTGTGTGTTTGTCTATATTTTGTTAGATTAGCTGCTTAGGGCGATAGTGTAACAAATCGCTCGGTCACGTACTACAGTACTACTACGTACAGTACTAGTTTGCGTCCGTTAATTTATTGCCTTATTTTAATTGAGCGTAGCATCCCGACGCGCGCCGCGCCGGCCCGGCCTGGCCCGCCTGGCGGCACGGAGTGCCGTCGTAGCGCATTCAATGTAAATGGGATTTCAAAGTAATGGCCCTGTTGCCAATTGACTGTGCTCACATGCTCTAAGAACTGTGCAATTTAAACGCGGCGGGTTCAGTACCCGGACGGGGCGTTTTTGCGCCGCCGGGAAAATGCGGCCGAATGGCGACAGGCTAAACGATGTTAGGATTACTAACAGGAGTGGGAGCTGCGCGTGCGCTCGCTCGCTCCTCCGGGGGGAGGCAGGGGGAGGGTAGGAGGATAGTGAGAGGACTCGCGGGGACATAAATCGCAAGTAAAAAGCGCCGCATCGTCGTCGTCCGGCCTTTTTTGCAGTTTCTTGTTATGCGCATTCCTCAGTTTTTGCTCGCGCGTGTTCCCGACAAACGAGCTCGGGCAAGTTCTCCAGTTTTTGCTTCGGAAACAATGGTGGGTCCACGATGGCAGCGGCCGAGATTGCGCGCGCGCAGGCGGCGCCGCGCATTTGCATGCGGCGGCCAATCGTGCGGCGAGAACACGCCCACGACGCCCCGCCCCGCGCCTGCCGCTCTAGCGTGCGCTATCTAATGCTAATGCGCATGCGCGAGTGTGCGCGCACGCCGCACGCGCTAGCGACAGACCAACAGTAGCTCTACCATGAGTTTATGCAGCCAAAACTCGCTAGTGTCTCCGTAAATTATATGTATGAAATATTGTACAGCGCCCCTAGCGGTCACAGCAAGAATTCAAATTCGTAACATGAGCAATTGAGCACTATATATTTCGATAGGTAAGATACCTAACGTAATCTATTCTATAGTCACTAACGTTTTTCAGCTGACACCATACAAAACGGCACTATGAGTCACTAATCCGACAGACGCTATCGAAAAATACGCTTGCGATAGCAGTTTGAGGTGTGAAACATTTGTTTACATCAAAAAATTTATACGTTTTCGAGTCTATTAAAGTCAAAATAATGTCTGGAAGAGCTTATTATTTATTAAGCATAAGGTATTTTAGTGGCCAACTTTACAGACTCTCTAAAGAAGCGTTTGAAGATTTGCGCTTATTATTGAATATATTAAATGTTACGGTTTTGAAGTCAACACGAGTTTAATTAGAACTAAAACAATAATTTTCATTTCTCTGTAGGTTCACTATACCAAAATTGTGATTTGTGACCCTCTGGTCCTCATTGTATTCTATGTTTGTAAACTTATTTCACTTTAAATTTAAGTAAAAAAGGCTGCGGACCACACAACATCAACAAAATCATAAATTGAATCGACGACAGGGACATAGGCCTAATTATTATAGGGAATAAAAATTCAACAACCGCTAAATACCATAAGTAGTCAACTAACCGCTAACCTTTCTATTAAGTCGTATTATTTCGTGATATTGACTGTAATTCAAGTTACTTATTTCATAACAAAAACACATTTGTGTCGAAATATTTGCGGGTACACAAAGGAAGCAACATAAACAATTATGATATAAGTAACCTCGTTCCTCACCGTTCATCGAAGATAGTGCGTATGTCCAAATTCAAAATACTAACTTTACAAACATTAATATTCTTGTTTAAACAGAACAAAGTCCCTAGCAAAATGCTACAAAATACATTTAATGTCAAAATATTAAGAATAAAAAAACAACATTTATAAAGTCAAAGAAAAATGAGTAGGTACACATATTTAATTTAAGTTTAATTTAATACTAGTTTTAAGATTTTTGTCATTACAAAATTCGTCAATGCTGTAATTGGTTTATTGATTAACAACGCCCTGAGTTTATTTTTAAACATGTACACATTCTGAATATTCATTAATTCTGTTGGTAATTTGTTAAACAGATTGACAGACTACACGCGTGACGAGTGTTTGACAACATTAAGCTTTGCCTGCAGAATAGTAGGAAGATCTTTTCTGCGAGTACCTATCTACTCTAATTTTTCTTTCATCGTCTGTTTCAAACTCGTTTAAGTTTTTGTTTAAGACGCAGATATATGCCAGTGACCTTGAGTGGTTAGCTTGCGTGTTCTGTACTGAGCTCACGCAACGCGTCGTACGTTCAGCCAATAATAGGACTCGCCTATCAAGGCGCGCTGTCCCCAATTTGACGCATTATTAATTTATTATACACAAAACAAAAGGTATTTTAATAAAACGCGTATACTAAAAGATCAATAATTGAATTACCTTTAAATTGGTGAAGGTTTCAGAAAAATACGCTTGGTAGATTTTGCACCATTCTCATTTTTTTTTTATCCGCGTAAGACATAACTTTACAAATTAATTACATTATGTAATATAAACATAATCTAAAATAATCACATATTAAGTTATTGAGAAAATGCTCTAATTTAACATTTTTTTTTTTCAAATCATTAACACTACTCAATTAGACGTGATGTTCAGTTTAAAATCATTAAAAGTCGGTTATCGTCGCCTTAAGTGAGTAAGGAGAACTAAAATATAAAGACATGGTACCGTTAAAATTCTAAGTTTAATAAAATATTGCCTACATGATTCTGTCTGGTTTAAACGAAGCATGGTTCTTTGTATAGTAAAGGCTGCCGTAACATTATATTTACCTATAGCTATTTCACCAAAATGGAATGCTATATCTAAGTTTAGATTCAACTAGAGCCAAATAGACGGTACAAACTTGGTCAATAGACAAAATATCTCGAAGAGATCGGAAGCATAACACGCACTCTTATTGTATTCGTATCTCTATCAATAATCGTCGTATCGTAATCAACTTATACCCCCCAAAAATTTAAACTTTCTACTAAGTATATCAATTTTACTGCCTAAAGATTCTACGTTTACTAAAGTGTAACGCCGCCAAAGATGTCGCCACTGTAGTGACAGCCAGCCAGCCAAACCGCCATCACCGTGACGTCACATCCTACCACAAGGCCTAAGTGGGGGGTGTGACAGTTGCCGCCACGCCAGCCAGCCAGCCAGCCAGCCAGCCAGCGAATATAAAAACTAGTTGCGCCTTGCTGCGATTGATTATAATTTGTAAAATCGAGGAAATATAAGTGATTGCATTAAAACCGTTTTGAATTATTTCCACGCCTACCTGAGTGTTATAAAAGCTTTGTTCCTAACTGTAGATCTAAATATCATACATTTTGTCTTACTTACATTTAATTTAAGATTATTGATAGAAAACCAGCTTTCACAAGCAGCTATTAATACATTTCATTTACATTTTAAGGTCTCCATGTCAGCAGCTATAACAGCACTCGTATACCTCTCTTCTTATTACTGAGAACTTATTACAAAATTTAAGGACTGAAGTTAGCTAGATGACACGATCTATCGAGCTTACCTTAACGTCTGCGTCAATCAATCAATCAATCAACTCAGCCTATCGCAGTCCACTGCTGGACATAGGCCTCTCCCAGGCTGCGCCACAACACCCTGTTCTCCGCCTTCCACATCCAGTCTGACCCAGCCATCTTCTTAAGGTCGTCGGTCCATCTAGCTGGGGGGCGTCCCAAACTACGCTTGCCGATACGCGGTCTCCACTCCAGGACTCGTCTGCTCCATCGGCCATCGGTCTTTCGACAAACATGGCCAGCCCACTGCCACTTCAGTTTGCTTACTCTGCAAGCTATGTCGGTAACTCCGGTTCTTTTCCGGATAATTTCATTCCTGATTTTATCCTTCAAAGAGACTCCAAGCATAGCCCGCTCCATAGCGCGCTGGGCGACCTTGAATTTGTGGACCAGCCCGACTGTCAGTGTCCACGTTTCGGCACCGTATGTCATGACGGGCAGGACGCACTGGTTAAAGACCTTAGTCTTCAAACATTGCGGGATAGGCGACGAGAAGACTTGACGCAGTTTCCCAAATGCCGCCCAACCCAACTGGATCCTTTTGTCGGCTTCTTTCTCAAAGTTGTGTCTACCGAGCTGGATGACTTGTCCTAGGTAGACATACTCCTTCACAACTTCGAGAAGCGACCCTTCGATGCGGATTGGACTCGGCAATACGTGCGTATTGTTCATGACTTTTGTCTTGTCCAAATTCATGCCGAGGCCAACCCGCCGAGAGGCTCCATTTAGGCTGTGCAGCATCCGGTCTAACTGTTCCAGCGTCTCTGCGATTATGACGATGTCATCAGCAAAGCGAAGGTGTGAGATGTACTCGCCGTTAACGTTGATACCCTGTCCAGTCCATTCCAGCGTCTTGAAGACGTACTCCAACGCATTGGTGAACAGTTTTGGGGATATCACATCCCCCTGTCTCACCCCTCTGAGCAGTTGGATGGGGCTGGTTTTCTGATCTTGGATCTGGACAGTCATCGTGGCAGCGTCATACAAACATCTCAACACTTCTATGTAGCGCCAGTCAATTCGACATCGTTGCAGAGAGGCCAGAACTGCCCATATTTCGATGGAGTCGAAGGCTTTCTCGTAGTCCACAAATGCCATACACAGCGGCTGGTTGTACTCCTCGGTCTTCTGTACAATTTGCCGAACAGTATGGATGTGGTCTACGGTACTGAAGCCTTTTCGAAAACCGGCTTGTTCTGGCGGCTGGAACTCGTCAAGTCTCCCGGCGAGACGGTTCGTGACGACCCTCGAGAACGGCTTGTATACGTGGGTCAGAATTGATATGGGTCTATAGTTCTTCAGCAAGGTTTTGTCGCCTTTTTTGAAGAACAGAACCACCGCACCTCTGCTCCACGCTTCGGGCGTTGTTCCCTCTTGGATGACGGAATTAAAGAGACTGGCTAGCTCTTTCAGGACTGGAGCCCCGCCCGCTTTAAGGAGCTCTGTCGTTATTCCGTCATCACCCGGTGCCTTGTTGTTCTTAAGCTGCTCGAGAGCCGCCCTAATCTCGCTCTGGTCGACATCTGGGATGTCCTCCGTGTAGTGGCGCGTTAATTTGGCTCGATGGTCATCTATATCGTATATATCGTATAGAATTTCCGTACAATGCAAGGTCAGCGTATACTGGAACTGTATAGCTTGATGTGTAGCCGTGTGTACATTGTCACTAACACCTACAACCACGAGACGAAACATTCTTGAGATTGATTGTTCAATTCGGTATGTAAAGTAAAAACTAACCTATGCTGATTCCAAAACCATTTCGAGATTTTAAGCTTCTAAGCCGTATTTTTCTATTAATAGGTCTTAAAATATTATGATCGTTTTTATTTTCACAAAAATACTTAAAATCGCTTGACTTTTATTTGATCTCTAAATGACGTCATAAAGTAGGCTGAATTGAAAACTTTCAGTGCCTCTTGTAATTAAATAATTAAGTTGTTCTTACGTGTCAACGTCAAGCGTCAATGTCATGTCAAGTAATGTCAACGTCAAAGGAGACGCTTTGGCTTTTAAAATAGATAAAATCTTGGGCCTGGATGTAGTAAGATGAAATTGGTGTCAATTGATATCTACTTTATCAACAAATCATCACTGGAAATTTTGCGGATTTTGGCAATCTGAGTGTTCAACGGTACCTTTGGATATTGACTCAGCACTCGGCCCGGCTGACGCGCAGCCCATTTAAAAATTTGAATATTGATTTGGTTACATCTTACACGCATAGGACACGAAAGATTTTATATAATAGTGTGTGTTAAGAAAAAGTAGTTTATGCTGTATCATATTGTAAATAAATCAGATTTGAATTTTATATTCTTATCTCATTACCCCTCACTGTGGCCAAGACACCTTTAGCCATCTCTGATCAGTCTCGTGAGTCTGCGCGACTGGCAGTGAGTGTATCCTTCCCAAACCTGGAAATCCTGTCTACTATCAGTCTGTAACCATAAGTTGCATGGTGCAGACAGCCTGAACCTAATATATTTATTTATCATATTATAATATTTATATCTAGATATATGATAGGTTAGGGCTGGAGGGCTTAGAGTCGTAGGGACTAGTAGGCTTGTAGCTTCCTTTAACTTATCATATATTCTCATGTATTGTCACACCCTTACCAGTATTGCGGCCTTACATGACATTTGTTTTGGGTGGATGTACACAGAGCCGAGTTAAAAGAGATTTAGTAAAAGTGAACAATCTATACTTAACAGCCGTTTTTTTTATTGCGATTACCATTTTTAATAAAGATAGAATGTTAATTATTATACTTATTTGTAGTGTGGGAGGAAGATAGGAAACACAAATATTTAAAAATCATGAGTAGGTTTTGTATCGTTTTTTATTATGTAGAATTTTTTATTCATCTTCAATTATAATAAGAATGTCACCTAGAAATTGTGCAGGTGGTACTATATTATTATCTTGGTACCTAGCCGATCTAAGGTACCATATTATTGATATTACATGGGCACAGCATCTTATAAGCACATCATGTCCTGGATATGTTTTACTGTGAAAGTCTGTACATAATTATTTTCTCAAACAGTTCAGAAAATCCCTTAATTCTATACTAAATGTTGATCACAAAGACGATTATTCTCAGGGGCATAATATTTATAACAACTGAGCAACATTTTTCGAGTAGAAAGTGGAACTCTGTACTTCTCTATTCTCTGGCATCCTTCAATAAAGCACTTTCTTTCCGTTTCAATACCTCTCATGTAATCTGATAATATAATAGTAGGCTCGGTCTGATTGCTTCTTACTTCTTCGACTTGAGGGTTAGCGGGAAGATCTTGTGTCTGTGGCTGTACTTCTTCTATTGGGCTTGCTTGGTAAGAAGTGGATGGGTCGGAGACCATAATAATATGAACAGCAGCTCTATCTGCAGCCACCTAACAAGTATGGCATATGCAACTGTCTGCTTCTATCTGCAAAAAACAATACATAATCATTAAAACAATCAATTTGACTTACAGTAAAAGCACTTATAAAATACATTTAAACTGATTCAACTTACAGTTCCAATCATAATCCACTCTTGAATAATATCATAAATTCTCAAGTCACGAGGTGAGCTGTTGGAAGTAGATGGCTGACTCTAGATGCAAGGGAACATCCACATCGGAGACAAACACTACGGTGGCCAAGATGTCTAAGTTCACCAAGAGGTGGTCTTTGAGCCAAGTGCCAGTAAGCTTGTTGGCAAACATAAATGGTCACTGCTGTTTGCCTGAAAGATGGAAAAGTTTCTAATTTGTGTCGGCTATTGGTTGTGGAGTTTTTACATGACGGTATGAAGCATTTAGCAGAAGTAATCTTTCATCGATTCATAATTTTAATAAGCTTTAACTTTACAATACGGTACTTAAAAATCGGAAATCACTATGATGAAATTAAAACAAATTAACTGTCAGTTTTGACAGTTTGACTTTACTGAATTTTGGTTTTAAATAAGTGTTCTATGTGTCAAAGATCCTAAGCTATTCAGACTACTTTATGACGTCACCACGAACAAAACTTTAAAAAAATATAAAAAAATAACTACAGCTTGGAAAAAAAATAGATTGAAATTATGTGTTTTAAATACTTATATCTTTATAATAAAAATATAAAAAACGTACCTGAAAAATACTTTACATACCGAATTGTCATTGTCTAGCGCCTAATTATTTATGTTCTTTGTTCACGTTGGATTATCAGTTAAAAACCAATTCAATTATGATTGCTTTAAATCAGCACAATCTAATCTCCCATAACTATCGCACCTTCGAGCTACATCGTCACATACGGTCTGCATGCAAATTAGTGTCTCCCACTAGCGTGCGCGGCACAGGTGCGCACGATTGGTGCGAACGAACACGACGCGACAAATCGCGACGAATGCTAATCAGCGGCCATTAGAGTTCCACCACAACTTAGGTAAGTAATACACATGGCCACATGTCACAGTATCCAGTGCAGCACGTGCACGTATGTAGATGAGGCCCAGTGATCGGCGTGTGACGGCAATGCTCGCAATATTTAGCAACCATTAACTCGATGGTCATTGCTTAGCTTTTTCCACAGTCCTGTCGATGCTAATTACAATGCAAAGCAACTGTTAATGAACGCACTGCGACTGACAGGTGATCGTTATCACTCGTTCTGCTTCAAGTACGAACGTAATGTAAGTATTTGTGTTAACATTATAGTTCCAATTATTCGGTCAGTTTCAACAAAATCGAATAAATATTTAATAATTGGGAGTGCGTTCACGACTGCTGCTCGTAAGTTTTTGCTCGCGTCACATCGGATCATGGAATAAAAACGTTTTGTCTGGAGCTCGAGCGGCCGCCGTTTTTATAATGTCGTGGTGTTTTGCTGTCATCATTCTCATATTATTGTGTTCTTGCGATGCTGTGAGAATTTCAATAATGAAATGACTGTATCTCAGTGGCTGAGGCGTTGACTGTGAATACAGAAGTCATAGGTTCAATACCCTTTAGAAATAAACATATTTAGCATTATGAGGGCCGAGTGTCTAATCAGACACAATAAAACCTGAAAATGTTCAAAATATTAATAGGTAACACCCTTGAGTATAGGTACCGGTTCCGTTTGGTGACGGACGTAAAGAATAGCATCCCATTTCTTCCCGTGGGTGTCGTAAAAGGCGACTAAGGGACTTACTAGAGAATGGGCTGCAGCGTTCTCTATGCAGTTTTAAAACCATACTGCAATCGCCAACCCGTCTGCCAAGCGTGGCGATTATGGCAAATCCCCCCCCCCTTTGGGGGAGCCCTATGTCACGCAGTGGACGTCTTTCGGCTGAAATTATGAGTATAGGTACTTACCTACACACAGCGTCAGTATGTGCTAACCCCTCAAGTTTTAAAATGTTACACAGTTTTAATTCGTTACGAATAATCTAAAGAATATAAGTACTTCAAAAAGAGTTCATCGTTTCGACTTGGATTCGATCCATCGCATCACCGAACGTCGTCATACTCCTACCGGCAGTTTGACGAGCTAGCCAGCGCGCCCATACGAAGTGCGACGAAGCTGTTACCTAGGTGCTTACTATCTTCCGAGTCACTTTATCTTTAGGTCTCGTCCATCGAATGCTTCTCAAAAATTTCACATCATCCACATCGGTATGAAGCAAATGACAGCAAAATTGGATGTGTCTGCCAAAATCGGTATCTTCAAGGGCTGAAACAAACAAAATAGGTTTCAGAATTTATTTTAAGACTAGTTAAACTAAGCCTTAACAGGTTAGTTAGCCTGTGGCCTTCTGGGATGTTTCTTTTTAAACCTATGAATGAGAAATTCAACACAAGGCAAAAAATTCAACGAAATGAAAATAACTGATAATTAATCATACCTTGTACGGGAGTGTAATGGAAGGCATGCTGTCTATTATCCCGGAGAACAGACTACACTTTGCATATGGGCCAAGTGTTGCGGCTACCAATGTTATGTTAGGCCAAGTGTTGCGGCTACCAATGTTATGTTAGGCCAAGTGTTGCGGCTACCACTCTTATGTTAGGCCAAGTGTTGCGGCTACCAATGTTATGTTAGGCCAAGTGTTGCGGCTACCACTCTTATGTTAGGCCAAGTGTTGCGGCTACCAATGTTATGTTAGGCCAAGTGTTGCGGCTACCACTCTTATGTTAGGCCAAGTGTTGCGGCTACCAATGTTATGTTAGGCCAAGTGTTGCGGCTACCACTCTTATGTTAGGCCAAGTGTTGCGGCTACCAATCTTATGTTAGGCCAAGTGTTGCGGCTACCACTCTTATGTTAGGCCAAGTGTTGCGGCTACCACTCTTATGTTAGGCCAAGTGTTGCGGCTACCAATGTTATGTTAGGCCAAGTGTTGCGGCTACCACTCTTATGTTAGGCCAAGTGTTGCGGCTACCACTCTTATGTTAGGCCAAGTGTTGCGGCTACCACTCTTATGTTAGGCCAAGTGTTGCGGCTACCAATCTTATGTTAGGCCAAGTGTTGCGGCTACCACTCTTATGCGTTAAACTTGTCAAAGATTTCAGTCCATCAATGTACAACTAAGACAATAGTAGTCTTTTCAAATAACACGCTGAAATTCAAACTAACAAAGTTAATTATAAATTCCAGAATCATTGAGGACCAACGATATATATTTTTTTTAAAAGCAGTTCAATGTCTGGCTTGCGACATTTTTTTAAAATTTTAAAAGACATTATTGACGTTTGTAGTTTGAGCAACGACGAATTTCTAATAAAAAAAAACTTTTTTTACTAAAAAAACAACCGACTTCCAACAAAAACACTAAAAAGTGAAAAATAACTTTAATTTCGGAAGCACATAACTTAACCGCCGCCTTGTGGGTTGGGCAGAGGTGTACCTTTAGTACACCCACATTTAATATTATATTTAATTTAATTTCGGAAGTCAGTGTCTGAGGTTTTGTATTTATAAATTGAAATAAATTAAATATAATATTAAATGTCAAAGACAAAGTCAAATTATTTATTTCAAATAGGCACATAAATGGCACTTTTGAACGTCAAAATTTACAAATAAAATTGAATTGGTTCTAGTCGCCCCTTCCAAAAGGTAGCTTCGTATGGAGAAGAATGGGCAAGAAACTCCACCGTTACTCTTTTAAAATATTTTGTATAATTATAGGTACATCAATTGTATAATTATATGTGAAGACGATGCACCTAGAATAAAATTATACCACAATAGTTAAAAAGAATTAATAATGAAGCAATGACAGATAAATTAATTATGTGATAGATACATGGTGCTCACATATTTACAAACATTGTAAAATAAAAAAATAAAAACGTTTTCCTAAAAAAAAAAATTATATCAGTGTGTGAGTTTAAGGTAATCACAGAATGTAAAATAATGTCATAAAAATAAGAAATCAGTTAGATTTTGTCAAATGTGGGTGAACTACAGGTATACACCTCTGCCCAACCCTTCGAGGAAACAAGGCGTGATGTTATGTTATGTGCTTCCGAAATTAAAGCTATTTTTCACTTTTTAGTGTTTTTATTTATTTATTTATTAAAACCTCATGCACAAGTAAATACTGTACAAAGGCGGACTTAATGCCTGAGGCATTTTCTACCAGTCAACAAGTCAAGTCAGTCAAGTTTTTGTTGGAAATCGGTTCTTTTTTTTATAAAAACGTTTTTTATTTTTCACTTTTAGTGGTACACCTACCCCACACCAATTCGTATACCACTACTTGCTATAAAAACAAAAGCGACAGGAAGTTTTATAACATCATCAACATATACCGAGTGGATTACATACGTATTATTGAAGAGTTAGCTGTAAATCTGTAATTTATATGAGACCGCGCAAGCTTCCTCTACCAAATAAAATAATTATAAAAATCAGTTCTTAAACAAATAAATTATGCCTGAACTAGCTAACTATATATAATACTAGCTTTTGCCCGCGGCTTCACCCGCGTGGATGTCAGAAAAAATCTCACGGGAACCGGGATTAAAAGTACCTACCCTACATAAAAGGAACCCTAGTGCAATATCTCACGTCGCTCCCAGTAGTTTGGGTTGTGCGTTGATACGTCAGTTAATCAGTCGGTCATTTTCTCCATGTATTTATATAGATAGATTTGATATAGATAGATTTGATATAGATAGATTTGATATAGATAGATTTGATATAGATAGATTTGATATAGATAGATTTGATATAGATAGATTTGATATAGATAGATTTGTTACAAAATGATAATAAATTAGGACTTAAGTATATATTTTTTTTGTTTTTCAAGTGTATTCAATTTCAAAATTGTTGACCTTTTCGTGATCAACGTCCTGAAAAACCTTGAATATGACACTATATTGATTTGTAGACTATTTACCTGTTTACACCCCCAGAAGGGGAGCCCCCCTTCTGGGGGTGTAAACAGGTAAATAGTCATGTTTTAAAAAAAAACATGAAACACGTTTTATTTATTTGTTGACAGGAGTAACCCTGCGAATTGTCGAATTGATACATTTCATATGTTTTGTCCATACAAGTTCTGAAACCCCGTTACACCGCTTTAGGGGTTGAATATTCAAAAATCTGTTTTTAGCGGTTACCTACGTCATAATAACTATCTGTGTCAAATTTTATCCCAATCCATTCAGTGATGTGAGCTTTGTGTTGATAGATCAGTCAGTAAGTCAGTCACTGTTTCCTTTTGTATGTATTAAATCTGTAGTGTAATTCGACATGTTACGACGACCCCAAATAAATTGGGATTAGGGCAGGAGACTGATGATGAAGTATTCAGCCTAAGTTTCAAGTTAATAAAAACGAAAGAAGATTTTTTCCATGCCACCTTTACACCCTCAAAGAGGTTAATTTTTAAAGTGGTTTGTGACTTTTCCATTATTTGACTTGACTTAAAGGTTATACCAATTTTCGAGTTAATCAAGCCACGTAGTAAAATCCTGTCTTGTAAAATTGACTACCCCTTTTCACCACGTTATGGGTAGATTTTCGAAAAACCCTGATACAAGTTATTCTTAATTTTTGGTTTTAAGTGTAAATACTGAGTTTCGAGTTGATCGGACCGCGCGTTAAAATTATTCTATACAAGCTTTGACATCCCATCCAATGAAGATAATATACCTAATAAAAAAATACAAACTTTATAATTTACTTACGTAAATATTCGTCCGAGTTTCAAGTTTATTAACTCTAGGAATAAGATTTTTGATGCAAACAAAACCCCCTGTTTTCCCCCCCATAAAGGTCAAATTTCAAAAAACCCCTTAGCGGATGCCTACGTGCCAAATTTCAGCCAATCTGAGGGGCAATTCTACTTATTTTAAGAACGTTCACAGTCTGATCTCAGTCTCAATCTGTCAAAAATACCTCTTATTTCCCTACATTTTGACAATTTTTTGACGTTTGTCTGTCGCCAAGATGAGATTGCGACTAGATTTTGAACGTTTTAAATTACGAGAATTGCCTTCTGTTCAAAGGTTTGAGCAGTGTTGATAGGCCAATAGAATAGAATATCGAGAAGAAGTACACCATAAAACCCAGTCCAGTCCAGTATCAGTCACGGTTTCCTTTTATATGTATATAAAGGCTTCTACATACCAGCACGACTTATCGCGCGACGCGACACGGCACAAAGGCCCCGCGTGTCGCGGGACTAGCGGTGCCTTTGTGCCGTGTCGCGTCGCGCGACAAGTCGTGCTGGTATGTAGAAGCCTTAAGGCTAGATATACAACATTAGTTTTTGTTTATACTAAACCCGAAAAGGGGTCATTGTACTCATCATTTTGAAAAAAAAATTCTATTGGACCAACCTTGAAATCGCGAAATAAAAATCAGCTGTTCCATACATTTTGTCGATTTAAGTGAACACAAATGTAGGGAACAGCTGATTTTTTTTTCGCGATTTTAAGGTTGATCCCATAGAAACAGATATTCAAAATGATGAGTACAATGACCCCTTTTCGGGTTTAGTATAAACAAAAACTAATGTTGTATACAGTACGTAACAAAAACCTTGTCGTTCCTTTTAGGGACGTATACATTTACCTACAAGCACAACATTGGTGGAATTATAATTTCAAAAAATTAAGTATGGCTAGTCGAGATGTCAAAATCAGGGTCTAGACATCAGTTTTTATAAATGACTTGCTTTATTACGTATGTATACCTTACGACTAGCTTTATTACGTA
This sequence comes from Tiliacea aurago, assembly GCA_948098905.1. Lineage (NCBI taxonomy): Eukaryota > Metazoa > Arthropoda > Insecta > Lepidoptera > Noctuidae > Tiliacea > Tiliacea aurago. Next base: position 360,732 of record OX402583.1, on the reverse strand, counting down.
TGTATACCGATTCTTAAAACGTAGGTAGAAGGAACAACAGGGTTTTTGTTACATCTTGTATATATTGAGAACCTCCTCCTGTTTTGAAGTCGGTTAAAAATCATTTATAGCCAGAGTGCATCTCTTTCCAATAAGACCAAACACGGGTAGGATACATTGCTTCCTCATCAGATCAGTTTGATGGTATCATTTTGATCAGAACTATTTATTTAAATTTGCTTCGCTTAACTATATTAATCCAGATATTATTATCTCATCGCCACCCGTGAAATACTTATCGTTGAGAAGTTCCGGATCTGTGGCCTTCTTCATCAGTTCCACTTCACCAAATTATACTTTCTGAATGCAAATGATTGACTTGTTGATGAAAATATAAAAATCGCTATATGTATGCCTATTATATTTGAGGAGTTCCCTCAATTAATCATGGAGCCCAACATTAGAACTGGATTTTAATAAAAATGGGATTAATCTGGAAGTATATCCTTTCAAATAAAAATAAAAAATCCAAATCGGTTCATAAACGACGGAGTTCTGAGGTAACAAACATAAAAAAACAGATGACTTGTGAACTTCCTCCTTTTTGTGAAGTCGGTTAAAAAATAAATGCGTGTGGCCTGGGGCATATTATTGGGCCTAAACACGTAGCAGACGGCCCTACGAATCCAACATTTTCGTATGTTCAACCGCCTCGCGTCTGCCTAACACCCTGATTATAATATAGATCACATTAAATTCCGTTATTTCTCAGTGTATGGTACATTTAGATGTTCCATTAAACATTGTTTCACACATACTACCATTGCTGGTGTGGAAATATTAAATAATAAGCTAGGTACATGCAAGTCAGAACTACACATTATAATATTATACATATAAACTTATGAAATTTTGTATTAAGTTTATAAAATAATTTTAATGACAAATTAATAGCCAGGTTAAGATTAATCTAAAATGCATTATTTATAAAGTCAAAATATGAATAGCAAAATCAAAAATAAAAATCATAACGTCTAAAATATAAATGATAATGTCAAAATATAAATCATAACGAAAAATAAAAATTTAAAATGTCCATGAATTCATAATAATGTTAAAATACTAATGTCATTTAATAATCCTAATTACAATATAAAAAAAAAATGATTTAAAAATTAATTGACGGAATAAAAACATATTGTAGTAAGAGCCAGTCACACAGTTTACGTTTAAACTTATTGATTGGTAACATTCTCAGGGCAGGTGGTAATTCATTATAGATTTTAATTGTCATACAACTGGCATAGCTGGCATACTTGGCATAGTTGGCATGGCATAGTTTTTCAAAAATCCTTTCATGGTGCTTACTTTCGATAAGTAACAAACTCTTGGTCAATTTTGTGTTTTCCAGTGATTTAGGCTGTGTGTCTGTCAGTGAGTTAATTTAAGTTTTTTTAAATACATAGGATTCATGCTAATACATCAGGCTGGTTTTTTTTTAAATAATAACGCCTTTTCATTTCTATTATACATATAAAACGGCGTTATAAAATGGCCATTTTTAAAAAATGGTCTGAATGGTCCAATAAATATTAATGATCTACTCCATTTATTAAATAATCAACCACAAATGGTGTTATTTGCTGACGATACTTCCTTGATTTTTAAGGTAGATAGACGTGCTACAAATTTTGACGACGTAAATAACGCCTTACTACAGGTCCAAAATTGGTTCACTGCCAATAATTTAGTATTAAATGGAAAAAAACGAAGTGCATACGATTTTCTTTACCAAATGTAAAAAGTAGTGATTATGAGATAGTATTGAATCAAGAGAAACTAGAATTCGTCGATAAAACTGTTTTTCTGGGGATCACGCTCGACTCTAGGCTTCAATGGGGTCCTTCATTTAACATCTCTTGCAGGACGGCTAAGTTCAGCAGCATATGCTGTCAGAAAAATCCGTCAATTTACTGATGTAGATACCGCGAGGCTAGTCTATTTTAGTTACTTTCATAGTATCATGTCTTACGGTATTTTACTTTGGGGACGGGCTGCAGACATCGAGTCTATTTTTATTCTGCAGAAAAGAGCCATCAGAGCCATATATAATCTCCGCAGGCGCGATTCTTTTAGGGAAATGTTTAAGGATATTAACATCATGACGGTGCCTTGTCAATATATCTATGAAAACATCATGTACGTAAGAAAAAAATTACATCTTTTTAGTAAAAGAGGCGAAAGACATAATTATAGTACTAGAAGTAGGGATCTATTAGCTCAACCAGGTTTCAGACTGGCAAAAGTAGACTCATCTTTCATGGGGTACTGTTTAAAATGTTATAATAAAATCCCTCCCGTCATACTTAACTGAATGAGACGAAATTCAAATCTTGTATAAAACGCACACTATGCAAGCAGGCATATTATAGGTTGGGGGATTACATCGCTGATAGAAATGCTTGGCTCAATGCTGGTCCAGCTCCACAACCACAACTAATTTATTAACATTTGAAGATACTGTTGGAGCTGATGAAGATTGGAAGACTATCTTTTCATTGTATAAACTCGAATCTCCTTTGTATTATATAATTGCATATCACAGGTGTGAGTACTATGTAAAATAGAGCTACCATTTACCGGGTAATTATGTCTTTCATTGACTTAAATGTGCCCTGGCGGCTGAGAATATGTCATGCTCACTCAGATGTCTCGCTGATGGTGGCGTGTGTGTTGGATCATTTAGCTCCCTTCAAAATGGTTGAGCTGAATGGTGCTGATCCATGCGTCATGTTCGTGAACGGGCGCTGTCAGTTGGGACTGGTCATCTCTTAGCTGCCACGGCTTATTTTTAATTATTTTAGTTTTGAATTGTTATCTTTTTATCACGGACGCTTTTGACGCATCGTTCTCACATGTTTAACTTCAATATGAATGATGTAACCAATATTTTGTACCAATATTTTAATTTAAAAGAGGGTCCGTGGAGTTTATTGCCCGTTCTTCTCCATAGGAACCTACTATTTGGAATGGGCAACTAGCTTCATATTTGTAACTGACCGACTTCTTGACAATTCAAAAGTGCCTGTCAATGGTTTAATTGAAATAAATGCTTTGAGTTTGAGTTTGAAATGATTTGCCTCTGCTTATATTTCCTTTCTATTACAAACATAAACAGCTTAAAGACCAGAAAAATGTTACGTCCGTAGCCACAATTATTATTTTATTGCAATTTTAATGTTTCACTACAGCCAGGTGTTGACGACTCCTATTCAAATGAGGGCAGGCATCCCTCTAGCTTGCCTCCATTACCAACGATTAGTGAAACATGGAGCACTAGAGAAAAACTGTTCAATTGAAAGTGATGGCATGCCTCATAATGGAGGGCAATTGAAAGTGATGGCATGCCTCATAATGGAGGGCATATGTTTTACTTATGCACATATTAGCAGCGATGTAGGCATATCATTGCAAGCACTAGGTAGCTCTTTGTATGCATAACGAGGTTTTTCTAAGCTATTTGAATTGTTAATGATATAAATGTTGGCTATAGTTTTGTTTACGTCAAGTGTGCGATCTTTTTTATCGATGAAATAATTGCATACGTTTGTTACATTCCCGACGTCAAATGATGGGTTACATTGCAAATAATAACGGTAGCGTTTCAGTATTCTTTATGTTTGTTATACAAATTAACCTAAATAAAATGCACACTTACTTAAGTGTTCATTTTATTTCATACTACGTAGATGGGATCAACATGATAAAGATAATATACAGTTTAATGCAAAGTGATGTGTCCATTAGATACCAATACAGACAGTATTATTCTTTTAAACAACAATCAAATTAAAAACCCTTTCCCTTAAACGTTAATTTATTGTATGCCTTCCTTTATTCATGGCAAAGGAAATATTTCCACAACAAAATATAATCTGTTTCGTATCTAGTTGGCTTTTAGTTAAAGTGTTAGTGTTTGTACCTACGTCTGTAATGTGTGGTTATCACTGTTATCAGTGGTGCAATGGCGGGTAGTAGAGACGTCACGTGATAGCATCGCGCACGCATGCGCCTGCGCAGCGCAGGTCGCGGGGGCGCGAGCACTTACGCTACGTACAAGGGACGTGGACCGATAGTCCAGTCCATGGCTTTGTAGATGAATAGAACATTATTTGTTGGTAAAGGAAACCCTTTGCGCCAGAGAATAAAATATGGAAAGTCATCACAGAAAGCAGTTCTCTTACCGCCTATGCCCTGGCTTATCTACTTAAACATGTCTAGTTTGAGAATAGTTATCCAATGGTATGTTAGTGTTCTTGACTAGCATGGGGTGGAAAATATCCATAGGTATGTTAGTGTTCTTGACTAGCATGGGGTGGAAAATATCCAAAGGTATGTTAGTTTTCTTGACTAGCATGGGGTGGAAAATATCCAAAGGTATGTTAGTGTTCTTGAGTAGAATGGGGTGGAAAATATCCAAAGGTATGTTAGTGTTCTTGAGTAGCATGGGGTGGAAAATATCCCAAGGGATGTTAGTGTTCTTGAGTAGCATGGGGTGGAAAATATCCAAAGGTATGTTAGTGTTCTTGACTAGCATGGGGGTAGAAAATATCACTTTTTTTTTTATAGCGTTTCGATTTGCTAATTATCTCGGCACAGTTTTCCTGCTCTACGATGTACTACGACCACGTATTTTTGTTCCTTATTTCTCGTAGAGATGCTAGCCTTCTGTGTGTTCTCTCTGTGTGACGGACAGATCAAACGGTTAGCGTAGGTAATTACGCGATCAGGACTCGCTTGATCATATCTGTACTAAGTACCTGACACACAAGGAACTTTAAATAGCTTACAATCTTTGAAGATTTCATAATAACTTTCTACAGAAGTAGAGTCTTAAACGAAAGCTTATCATTACAAATTCGAATCTTGATTGTTGAAGAATACTTAGGTACTTACTCAAGAACGATCAGTTTTAAGCATTTTTTATGGAAAGCAATACTTAAAACTTTGTAAAAGCCTACAACAGCAGTTACGGTGCTCCTTATTGAAAATTAAAAAAAATATTTTTAATGTAAAAATCATACGTAGTACCTACTAATAATTATAAGCAAAGGAAAATTAAGCTTCCGTTCACGCTTCTCTAAGGTCTATATAGAAGAGAGTTAAAAAAGAAGCAATTAATATACACTTTCAGCAGGGTGTAGATGTTCCCACCACTGGGTACCTGGCACCCGAAATGGCATCACATCCCTTATTCCCAGGTCGCCAACAAAAAGTCTCAACACTAAAACATCTGGCCTCATTGATAAATAATGACTTCCCAATCACAAACGCGCGCCGTATTCATCCCACACAACTTTACTGTACACGTCACCGCAGCGCGCCGACTTTACTGTACACGTCACCGCAGCGCGCCGACTTTACTGTACACGTCACCGCAGCGCGCCGACTTTATCCCACACAACTTTACTGTACACGTAACCACAGCGCGCCGACTTTAAAAAAAGTCTGTCACACAAGTATCGAGCTTTAGAATGCGACTGTCACACAAGTGTGACAGTCGCATTCTAAAGAAGAACTTTTTCTAAAACTCGTTGCGCCATATTTCTGGCGAGTGCCAACTGTATCAGCACTGTATCACAGTGCGCCACCCACATTTACTTAAATCAGTTAAAAGAAGTCCCGCCAGCTCTAATTGATTTTCACTGTAAGAATAAAAGTTGTTACATTGGCGATCAACTAGCAAGTGAGGTATTAGTAGATTGACACTCAGTTGCAGAAACGATCTTTAAATTTTAAAGACTACATTAAACACTAATGTAGCATTAAATCATTGCACAAAACCATTTTTTATTTTATTTTAATGCTCCATTACATTTAACTAATGAAATGTCAAACCTAATGAAACCGGCCATTTTAAACACTTTTACGTTGCACGTAACTTCATTAGCGCCCATTAGCAGGTGGTGAACTTTAAGTTTGACATTTCAGATTTTTTAATTTTAATGGGCCGAAAAGCATCCATTAAAGAGCAACATTAGTGTTTTCTACGGTACTTGAATGCATTTCTGTAATTGAAAGATGTCTTTAACCAGTCTTTCGTCATTATCTGATTCTTATTTAATAGATTTAGGTACCTCGCCGTCGAATCCCAGACCGAGTGAATTTATTTTTAAAACATGATGGAGAAGAGTTTCGTGTAAGGTATAGAATTTCCAAGGAGGCATTTCTTCAAATTTGTAACCTACTTGATTAAGATTTAGAACCAGTGACGCAAAGAAATAAATCCATTAATGACCTTACACAGCTTTTAATATTTTTGAGATTTTTCGCCACTGGATCTTTCCAGAAAGTATTGGGTGATTTAATAAACATAAATAAATCAACAGTTTGTCGGAAACAGGTTGGGTCGGGTTGTTTGTCAGTTTGTTTATACAAAAAGTATCCCGTGAACTAGCAAAATTAAGCCACCTCTATATTAAAATGCCAGACCGGACGGAACTACGTAGAAATTGATGGATTTCCACGTGTGGCAGGAGCTCTAGACTGCATACATGTTAAAATTATTAGAATAAGGGGGATGCGCTAAGGTAGCCCACGAAATTCAAATTTTATTACCTTTTTTGTAATTTGCAGGTCAGTAACACATTGTATGTTGATCTAATTATGATTCGCGACCATAACCAATATGGCTTTACAGAATTAATCATTAGAATATGAATCAGAAGTATAAAATTTGCAAAAAACGTTGGTAAATTTGAATTTCGCGGGCTACCTTAGCGTATACCACTTAAACCAGATTATTTAAACTAGACTAAACCACAGAGTACACTGAATACACATAAATCAACTACATTTACTATATTTTATGCTAAAATTGTGGTGTACTTGTACGTACGGATAATATCAGAACGCAAATGTTCACTCTTTTCGTTCAATATGGTAATTTGTTCCTGGCAATATTGTTTAAAGTCTTCTTTAACTAAAGTGACATTAAAAATGTCTAATGCCATCTAAAATTTGTTTGTGCAACTTCATTAAAGTAATGAATTCATTAGCGATAATGCTGCTTTATGTAATGAAGTGTTAATGGTGAGCTTTCTGCAACTGAGTGTGAGACAAACAGAAATTGAACTAACCATAACACGAGCCAATCATTAAACACCTCACCAGTTGCGCTGTTTCTGTTACCAACAGATGTAATTGAATGGATTGACTGATTGTAATCAAATTAATTAGTAAGTACACTAAAATCTAGTACAGCTGTTGGAGAAGATAACATTAGCAACGTTATGCTAAAACAGACCAAAGTTAACATGTTATAACAAGCCCTATAACATACATTTGTAACTTGAGTATATCCTCGGGCGTAGTACCTAATGACCTAAAGATAGCCAACGTCACCAATATTGAAAGCAGGCGACTCATGCGAACCAGCTGAATACAGGCCTATTTCGCTTCTGAGCGCACTTTCTAAGGTAATTGAAAAGGTGATTAATGTAAGGGTACTCAAGTATCTTGAACAAAACAGCTTATTGGCCGGGAATCAGATCCCGGGCTGGCAGGTCCACGGAGGATGCCGTCACGTATCTTGCTGATTCTGCCGTTAGCAAAGTGGATGATACTGCAATAATCTTTCATGCGAAAACCTGGAGTAATGTTGTTTGTGTAGCTCAGGAGGGACTTGGAAAGGTTGCTATCTGGCTGCAAAACAATTTGCTGACCTTAAACGACCGGATGTATTTGGCAGTGTCAGTAATGAGAACGTCTCTGCTCGAAAATTGAACAGGTTTCGTGTATATAGTATACTTATCAATAAACACGTAACCTGGAAAGCTCAAATTGACGCACTCATGAAACGTATAAAAAAACTCTCGCACATAATTCTGAAAATTAAAGTCCGTCGCAAAACCAAAACTCATCCGTATTGTTTACCTACCTTTTACTATACCCAGACTGATACACAGTAACAAAATATTGACTGGCAGTCAATATTTTGTTACTGTGTATAAGTATGGGGAGCAGCAAACAAAACCAATCTGCTTGTGCTGGAACAAGCTCAACGAGCTATTCTAAAAAAAAATTGCCTACAGAACGTTAAAGTGGGATCGGCCAAGCGTACATTCTTCTTTTGCACGCACATCCTTTGCATTTCTTGGGTCAAATCTTTACTCAAAATTATACTTTCACAATAGAACTATACTTACCTCAACGTACAACAGCTGTAAAAATGCTATATTTAAATGGCAGCATCCCAAAAATGATGACCAAACGGAAGACCTTTTGCACATACAGTGGTAATAATTATCTGCCATATCAATAAAAAATATTAAAAAAAACATAACATGAGCGCACCAGTCCACACATTGTCACCACATACACCCCACATTTGTCACACACCCCACACTTCACACACAGCACACATACTCACATCCAAAAGCACCAAAATATTTTGTCATCAAACCGTCTTTCTACAAATAATTATTTTGTTTTATTTTTATTTTATTAAATAGGAACAACAAACAGCTACATTATGCTACATAAAACAGAAAAACAAGTAACTTAAGTAATAATGTAGCCCACAGCGCTGTTCACAGATTACCATAAATAAATAAAACCTATAAAATCACTAGGAGGTGAACTGTACATTCCTGATTGTTACACTAATATAAAAACATTGTAAAAAAACAGTATTTAAAAAAAAACAATAACAACTAGTCCATGAGTCTACCTTTTTTACAACGAGTCTAACTTTTTTAATAACTTCTTTGCGTCCATCGGCGAAGGTAGCATCAAAGTATCTGGCAATGAGCAGCGAGGTACCCCAGTGCTCTGCCCCACTGAAAACACCATGTTTCTCAGCCCAGTAGACCCCGGTGAAATAAACTCACTATTGAAAAACCTAAAAAGAAAGAAAAGTCATGGAATAGACGACCTACCACCAATTTTAATACGACAATGTGCAAACGAACTTACGTTGCCATTCTACTTGCTAGTAAATCAATCTTTTGAAGACGCCGCTTTCCCGGACTACCTAAAAAAAGCACTAATAAAACCAATCCACAAAAAAAACTCGAAAACGGATCCAAGCAATTATCGTCCAATAGCCCTTCTGCCAACTGCGTCAAAAGTTTTTGAGAAAGCATTGTGCAATCGTGTCTATTCTTTCTGCGAAAAATACAAACTATTTAACGAATGCCAAAACGGCTTTCGCAGGAACAGATCCACTGTTCTAGCAATTTATAAACACATACAGGAAGCATTAAATATAATAAGTGCCAAAAAATACGCTGTAGGTTTACTATTAGATTTGTCAAAAGCTTACGATAAAGTGCAATATGACATTCTATTAAATCAATTGCAAGGCATAGGGATCCGTGGAAAGGCTTACGAATGGTTTAAATCCTATTTAACAAATAGAGAACACCAGGTCGAAATAGAATTTTATAATGAAAATACCAAAGAGATACAAAATATTCGGTCTGATAATAAAACAATAAACGCTTCTATTCCCCAAGGGAGTGTGATTAGATGCCTCCTATTTCTTATTTATATAAACGACCTTCCAAAAACCATAGAAGGGCCATGCGTCTTGTTTGCTGACGATATCTCGCTTTTAACTTCATGCCGGAACAATGTAGGCTTGTGCGACGACCTAACTGCCACATTAAATAAATTAATAACTTGGATGAACGACCATAACCTTGAAATCAATTTCTCTAAATCTAAATTAATTCCTTTCCACCCACGTCAAAAAACCCCACTAGACTTAAACTTCACCTACAACGGTAAAACAATAGAAGTCGTTCATGAGTTTACTTTACTTGGTCTGTCTATAGACACAAACAGGAGATCACACATTAGAAAGATAAAATCAAAACTGTCCAAATTTGCATACCAGCATATACAGCCCTCCGTGAAGTAAAAAAAACCACTAACCTTAAATCTGTACGTGTTACCTATTATGCCTACGCCTACGCGTGGCTCAGTTACGGCGTGATATTGTGGGGAAACAGCACAGATGCGTCGACACTTTTCACATTACAAAAGAGACTCATAAGAATTCTAGTAAATATAGAAGATACCGACAGTTGCAAACCTCATTTCCAAGAACATAAAATACTTACCCTCCCCTGCTTATACATTCTAGAATTATGCAAATTCGTTCGAAATTACCAACACTTTTACACAACAAGAGAAAATATACAGTCTAAATATACATTACGCCATAAAAACAGGATAAACTTACCAAGCTCTAAGTTAAAAATGCACTCAACAAGTTCATTAGTCATGTCAATTAAGATATATAATAAATTACCAGAAATAATTAAAGAAGAACAAAAATTGAATATATTCACTAATAAAGTAAAACAATTTCTAATAGATAAATGTTATTATAATATCGTTTAGTCGTATAATGCCTAATTCGCAAAATGGCACACAGTCGCCAATTCGCGAATGGACTTAAATGAATATTTCAATGACAAATTTTAAATTACTTAGATTCTTATAATAGAAATAATACAATATTTATTACAACAATTAAGTAGTCAAATAAAAGCCCTCTTCCTCTCTCCTACTTTTTGCTGTGCCCGACAGGGTCCACAATGATCATATTTGTAAAACCTACCACCTAAGTTCACATGTGGAAGTAATAAATATATTGAGTATTGAGTTTAAGTGTCTTATAAAAAAGGCTGCGAAACCTTTTCAAAGAGCATGTAAATAGGTCGATGTGTTCGAATGCTTCATTGTAGGTTGCTGCCATTCGCCGAACTGGTGAACGTAGACCAGTGTTAGATCGGCAGGTACCTACTGCAAAGAGTTTGCCTGTATGCTCCTGCCGTCTATGGATAGTTCTGGGGGTTACATAGCACAATACATTATTTAAATCTATACAGTCAAAATTGCCATTAGCAATGTTACACAATTTCATTGCTTCTAATTGTTTACGTCTAGAGCTGAACGTCAAAAGCTTGTATTTACTGAGCAACCGGTTATAATGTAGATAATAGTTTTGTGACACCTGTAAGTGCATTGCACGAAGAAATCTACGTTTGACGCTTTCTATCATGTTATTGTATTTGCCATAGTATGGGTTCCAGATAGATACTGAATATTCGAGCTGGGAATGGACTAGGGTTTTATACAGGTAGAGGTACGAAGAGATTCGCTTAAAGTCATGAGTGGATCTTATTATAAATCCATACAAATCTTATATGCTTTATTTACTATTTGTTTGACATGCAAATCCAAGCAGAGTTTTGAGTCAAGCAATATGCCAAGATCACGAAGCGAATTTACTTTATTCAATAAAACATTACATAATGAGTATAAAAACCTTGCGATGTTTTTATTTTTAGTAAAATGTTGGTAGTTGTACTTGGGAATGCTCAGATGAAGCATACTATTGTAACAATAGTCCGTCAGTTGATCCAAGTCCTCTTGAAGAAGATAGCAATCCTGAATGCTATGAATAGGTCTGAATACTTTAACCTCATCGGCATATAACAAAAATATGGAATGAGGAAATCAGTTAGCAATATTATTTATAAAGACAATGAATAACAGAGGGCCGAGAATAGAGCCCTGTGGGACACCAGATGTAATCCGAGCAACATGAGAGTGGTATCCTTTAATAACAACCCGTTGACAACGGTTAGTGATGTACGAAATTAACCATCGCAACAAATTACCACGAATACCATTGAAAGCTATTTGGTTCAGCAACAATTCGTGATCCACCTTGTCAAAAACTTTCCGGAAGTCTGTGTACACTGCATCAACCTGTATACGATTGCTGATGCTGTCAAATAGGTGACTAGAAAATATCAATAAATTAGTTGTTGTTGATCGCTTTTTCACAAAACCGTGCTGTTTTTGTATAATGCAATTGTCAGTTGTTACTATTTTGTTACCATTTGCGTGTCTGTAAGCTTTCATTAAAATTGTAAAAATAAAATAAAATATAATAAGGTTATGCACGAAAGGGCACTCTTCGATATGTACCAGTCTTTCAAAAAGCTTCGACAAGGTAGATAAATAGAAATAGGTCGGTATTGCTCAACACTACGCTTAGATCTACTCTTGTGCACAGGTGTGATATTGGCCTGCTTGCTTGGCATGACACCTTCCGTTATACATTTATTGTAGATTATAGCTAAGGGACTACAGATAAACGTAGCAGTATTTTTAAGAAAAAATTCAGACAGCCCATCAGGAACTGCTCCCTTAGATGGATCAAGGGATTTCAGCATTTTGCAGATTTTGCATTTATTTTTGTTAGTTAAGTTTTTTATACATTCACATTGTTTGTTGTTGTTGTTAGTTATTGTTTGAATTATTATTTTTATTTTTCAAATTAATTACTTCACGTAACCTATTACTATTTTTTTTTTCAATGACGTACCGTGTTCTTTTAGACAATTTTTTTTTAATTTATTTATTTTATGTCTAAATTACTCTTGTGAATTTTTAAAGGTCTTGATAGTTTAAGAGTTGTTATCAAACATACAAAAGTAAAACAAGTAGTCTTAGAATTGTCAAACGTAGAATTCAAAAAGTAATTCTCTGTTTGTCCGCGGAGCCTACGCAAACGAAGCAAGTTATCATACTTATATTCCCGAAAGCAAGCAGAGTCACCCCCTGAGACAATCAATCAGAACCCGATCCAGTCGCCCGGTGTGGTGTAAACGCGCGCGGCCATGCACGGCCATCCATCACCATGTCCATTACGACGCGCGGCATATTGTGGCCCAGATAACAATCACAAAACACTGGCCCTTCTGTGACATACCTACCCCTCTAGAAAGTACCGCGGAGATAGGCTAAGAAGGCTCACTAAACGCAATTCAAGAAAAGGAGCATATGCTGTGGTCCTGCCAGGGTTGCGAGTTTGTCCGAAAGGGATATCGTGGCCCTGGCACACAGGCAAATGAAGGGGTGATACGGGTGGGTTTTAGTCAGTAAAAGTCTGACTCGCCCTCCCGCTCAGCCCAGAGCGGGAGAAGTTATTTGATAATTTCCAACCCAAAAAAAAAAAAAAAAATGCTGTGGTGGTACATTTATTTTTTGTTATTGATATTATTGAATTGAGATTCTTATTTAGGATTAAAATGCGTGCTTCAAAAATCTATGTGAATGCTGCGAATGCTACGAGATTAAGAAGTAGAGAAGTTTACTGCTATCGTCATGTAAAAGTATACGTAATACGAGTAGTAATTGTAATTGTAATTGTAGCGCCGATAATTAGATTTTTTGACCATTTTCTATTTTGTTAAGTACCTGGTAAGCTTGTTGACAGGCCTACACTGTTCTCCCATACCTATTAACAGTGTAATTTAGACATTTTGTAGGTATACGCCAGTTATTTATAACAGAGTAGAATAGTAATTTATAGGAAACGTCCAATTGAACCCGTGCACCTAGCTTCTAACGTTTCATACGAGTAAGTGAACTTGTAAGTTTATGTGAAATAAAATATTTTATTAAAATTTTGAGTTGGTCACAAAAACATTGTAGTATTAAGAAACATTTTAGCCTTCTGTAAGTTTCTATTCTATGTCAAGATTGCATGAAAGGGGCACCGCGCACCCTTTCGTCTGAACGAGGTGTTAAACGGTTATAAGTAGGCGAGGTACGGCTCGGGCCGGCTCGGGGACCGTGCGGGGACCGGACGTGACACGTGACGATGTTTAAAACTGTTTAGTGGCTGAAGGGGTGGCGTGTGTTGACAGCAGGTGGATTGTAAGACATTTTTAAAGGGGATCTCTAGTGATCCTTTAGAACTGGTTTATATCAAATTTATAAATTTATGTGAATTATTTGTGGTTCCAAGGTGGTTCTTTTGGGGAAGCCTTAGCTTAGCATTAGCGACTGATGGAAAAGAATGGAATTATTTGTGGAGAATATACGAACAATAAAAACAATTAACGACAAAGTTATTGAATGCAATGCGTTAAGCCATATTTCAGTAGTAGACAGAGGCCTAAATTAAGTTGTACTTAGCCACAATACGACATAGCGAGGTAATTATAAGCTCTCTAATTAAATTTTCAAAAGGGCGCATTAGTGACTACCGGAGGAGTACGACCGATCAGAAGCTGCGCTATGATATTATGATATTAATTGGACGTTTTTTGTGTCGCAGCAAATGTGTGGATAGTCGTTACTTATGACGACATAATTTTAACCTGGTTGTTTTTATTTCACATTAAATACAAGTCTGATTAATTACTTAATAATTAATTTATATACTTACACACAAAACAATTAATAAACAAAAATACGAAAAGATTGAAGAGACTTTCATCTTATCCGGCCTATTCTAGTCGGTACCTACTATCGAAGGCCGCTGTGGCCTGCTGGTAATTTGTGTGCGAGTAAATTGTAAAGCAATATTCATGATCAGTAGCGACTTGCTTGAACCTTTCTATTGAGACGAACGTCATGCTTCCATCGCCAAGAGTTTTTAAGAACAATAATACCTTTGTGTTCTCCGCAGTCACACTAGGTATATACCTATATACTGACGATTTGCTTTAAAACATGTTTAAGTGCTCGTTCTGATTGTCGTGACTACTTACAAACACATCAATCCATAAAACTTGCCCGTCATAGTTCAGCCATGGGAAAACCGAAAACTATTGATGTACACTAATTATGTACTAGTAGGTAGGTACCTACAGGTAATGTAAAGTGTTTTGAGGAATGATTAGATAGTTACCTGTGGAGTTATTTGCTTCTCGGCTGGTGTCGATGTGAATCGTAATCGTCATTACGGGTCCCACGGTCGCCACTCGGAGCACGTTAAAAATTAAATAAAAGTCGCGCGCGCCGTAATAAAGTGTAAATGCGGTATAATGCGCGCGCACAGATCGCGGCATTAGTTCCGCGCTCCGCATTCGTCAGGCGCGGTGTGCGTCTGCGCCGCGCCGCCGCCGCTCGTCGCCGCACCGCACCGCGTCGTAATACACGGTACTTGCACATTAACGGCTTTACGAGCGTCTCGGATATGTTTATCGATTGAGACTCAATCCTCGATTCCTAGACGTCGTTCAAGAAGAATTTATCTCTAATGTAATTAGGTTTTTCTCTTATTATGAGTATTATGACCCGGCTCAATCAAACTGAAGTTATTTCAGAGACTGTGTTACTGACACAGAACATTAAACAGAATGGGGTAGGTACTTGTGTGTCCTGCGAATCAGTAATTTCATTGACATTTGAAGCTTAATAATAATATGTTGATAACTCAATAATAAAAACAAATTGAAATCGTCTTCAGCACTCACATTTATATTAATTTCCAATTCGTTTCAATTTACCCCGTATGTTGCGTTGCTGTAGGTGCGCGTGCGCGGGTGCCGCCGCGCACCGCCGCTCTATGTTCGTGTGAAATCGGAAATGATCGCGCGCCACGCGCCGCCACCGCCTGCGCCCGCGCATTATAAACACATTAGCGACAAGCGATAATTGTTTACGGCTCATTTTTGCATTTGAATAATTTAGATGGATTGCTGCTGAGCCGCCATGACACTTCGCTTGATATGTATTTTGAGAACAATATTACCCAGTGGCACGCACGCACTGGATTACCTACTTCATTTTCTATTATAGGACCCGCTGATTGTAATAAACAACTCAGACTATTAGAAACCGAGATATTATTTGTTTAGATAGAAAATGTAGCTTTCAGCGACCGAAATTGACAAAGACACAGAAAAGAAGCTCGAAACATGTATATTACTGCATTATTTAGTCCTGGCTTATGTTATGAGCATCCACTTATTTCAAATATTTTTCGAAATTCATTCAGTTCGTTCTTAAAGAGACCAGTGGTGTAACACCGTCTGACCGCAGCCACTCACGCAGGAGGAAAGTACCTCGTCAGTGAATCTGAGCCGACCCTCGCGAACTTGCACTCCAACCTGTCGCGTCCTGTCTGTAGTTAGAACAATAGTTTGTGCGATCAATATTAATTACGAGACGCGAAGTGTTTGGGAGGGGGGGGCGGGCAAATGATAAAGTTTATAGTTTGTAACGCGGTTAAGGCGGCCGGAAGTTGTTCCTAATCGCGTAACTGACGTCCACATAACCAGCTCTGATTTACTTGCCAACTATTGAGATATGAACCACTGCACAACGAGGACACAAAAGGCCCAATTTCACCAATGTTTATAAACAAGCTGTTGAAATACAATGTAATATTACTTTTAAGTTGGTAACATTTCTCTGTCTGCGGAGATAGTAATTACTCTCATTGAATACCTTTTACGTTTTGTTAATCTGTGCTCTCTCGAAAATCTTGTAGTAAGAAGTACATTGTGTTAAATAAACTCAAATTTAATAAAAGGCTTATCTTTCATTTATAACAACAGGTTATGGGCCCAGGCCACATACCTAACAATAAATAAAAGCCAAGTGAGGAAGTTTAGCTAGTTGAAAAGTAAATACCGGTAAAAGAAAATTGTCACTCGTGTTGGCATTTGAGGTTAAGTTGCCGGGAAGGTGAAGAAACAAAAACTTGCTACGTAACTGAGCTGCAAGGAAGAAAATTTGTAAGACCCAATGGAAGGACATCATACAGTTATAAAACTGGAAGGAATAAAAAATTGGAACGTTTGGAAGTTCCAAACAATGGTTTTACTCCGGGGTCAAAATCTAATGGACATCATTGAAGGCAAACTCGTAAAATTAAAAGACGCAGAGGGGCCGAAAGCATGGGATACACAAGATGCTAAGGCTCAAACGATGTTAGTGACCAGGATGACCGAGGAAGTGATGTTGCACATAATATCCTGCACTACTTCAGCAGAGATGTGGCGAAAGTCAGCAAGCATTTTTGAACAAAAAAGTGAGTATGTAGTAGAGTAAAGCATTCATATAACCCAGCAAATATTCTTCCAATACAAATACGAAGAAGGAATGGAAATGTCAGTCTTTCTGTCGAAAATACAGGAGTTACAAAATCAGCTAAAACAAATGGGTGAAGAGATTTTGGAAAATTTATTATTACGAAGGTTTTAATGTCATTGCCAGATATCTACAAACACTTCGTATCTGCGTGGGAATCTGCGCCTGACAACAAACAAACCTATGATAATCTTGTCGCTCATTTGTTGGTGGAAGAGGAGAGAGTAAAAGAAAAGGCTGAAATCGCCTCGTCATCGTCTGCTTTTATTGCAAAGAAAAATGCTCCGATTAAAAGAAACAAGAAATGTTACAAGTGTAACAAGATAGGTCACTATCAAGCTGAGTGTACCAGTAATGCGGACAGTAACAATCGTAATAACTCTGTGAACAAAAGTGAGAAAAGGTGTCATTATTGTAATAAAATTGGACATAACAAAAGTGAGTGCTGGTTTAAAAAGGGAAAAGAGAAAAATGCGTTCGTAGTGCAACAAGTTTACGAGAGTGGCATGAGAAGCTTGTGCATCAAAATATACAGCATGTAAAAAGCGTATTAGCAAACAATAACATCAAAGTATCTGATGAGTCTCTTGAGAAGTGCCAAGGCTGTTTAGAGGGTAAATCACACCGTTTGCCCTTTAATACCAGCGATACAAAGGCGACGAAAATATGTGAGCTAATACACGCCGACGTCTGCGGACCCATGGAGAAAGTATCTGTTGGACGATCAAGGTACTTTTTAATATTAAAAGACGATTACTCGTGCTATAGAACTGTATATTTCATTAAAAAGAAAGACGAAGTGATAAATTGTATCAAAGATTTTATAAACAGAGCAGAAAATGTCACGGGTAACAAAATAGTCAACTTTAGAAGTGACAATGGATTAGAATTCATTAGTAAGGCTGTGTCAATTCTTTTCTCAGACCGGGGTATAGTACATCAAACTTCTGTACCATACACGCCACAACAAAATGGCAAGGCGGAAAGGAAGATAAGAACGCTGACAGAAGCGGCCAGGTCAATGCTGTATGCTAAGGGCCTTACAAAAGAATTATGGGCTGAAGCAGTGAACACAGCAGCATACGTTCTAAACAGAACCGGTAGAAGCAATGAACCAGAAAAAAACACCATATGAAATATGGACAAATAAACAGTTTGATCTCAGTAACTTACATATCTTTGGCACGCCTGTATCTGTCCATATTCCAAAAGAAAAAAGAAGAAAATGGGATTCTAAAGGGGAGACTGGAATTATGGTGGGTTATGGAGAAAATGTGAAAGGTTATAGAATATTTTATCCAAATAAAAATGACGTTCTAGTGAAGAGGGATGTTATTTTCTTGGAACCCGTCATTGAAAAATGCGAAAAAGTAAACCTGGAGTCTGTAACAGAAATACCCAACAATGAGACATCTGTTGCTGAAGATAACCAGCAAGACTTTGCAGAGGAGGTTATGATAGATTCAAACGTTACAAATCAGACGACGTATGAAGACCAGGAAAGCGTATGAACCTGAAGAAACTAGGCTAAAAACAAGTGACGAGTACAGTGAATGTGATAGTGATAGTGTATTGGAGCCAGCTCCTCCTCGTCAAATCACACGTGTCAGAAAGCCACCAAAATTCTATACTTGTCAAAATGTCTACACTGCTGAAACAGAACCAGGAATCTATAGGGAAGCTATGAAGAGAAGTGATGCCTGTCAGTGGGAAGAAGCTGTCAAACAAGAACTCCAGACCCTGAAAGAAAACAATACATGGACAGTGTGTCCAATACCTGAAAAACAAAACATTATTAGCAGTAAGAGGGTTTTTAAAATTAAGAAACTTGATAATGGTATCAAATATAAAGCTAGGTTGGTTGCCAGAGGTTTTGAACAGGATGATACGTTAGATTTGCATGAAATTTACTCACCTGTCGCTAAGTTGTCAACATTTAGATTGTGTGTTTCGATTGCTACTAAATTAAATCTACCATTACATCAGATGGATGTCACTGGGGCCTTTTTATATGGGGATATAAAAGAAAATGTATACATTAAATTACCAGAAGGGGCATACAATGGTAGTGATAGTATTGTAAAACTTAATAAATCTCTGTATGGACTAAAAAAATCTCCAAAGTATTGGAATGAAAAATTTAACCATGTAATAAGTAAAGCGGGTTAAGTGAAGTCAAAGAATGATCCATGCTTGTTCACATGCATTTCAGCCGAAAGACGTCCACTGCTGGACATAGGCCTCCCCCAAGCACCTCCACATCGACCGGTTCTGTGCTTCCCGCATCCAGCGGATCTAGTAATAGAGAAAACCAAACCTATGTATTATTGTATGTCGATGACCTTTTGATGTTTAGTAGTAATGAACAACAGTTAAGTGGTCTTAAATCACAATTACAGAATGTATTTAAAATGAAAGACATGGGACTGATTTCAAACTTCCTTGGCATCAATGTTAAACTGAATTTTAAAGATGGTGTAACTGAATTAAGTCAAAAGTCCTATTTAGAAAGTGTGTTAAAAAGGTTTAATATGGAAAGTTGTAATCCTGTATCTACTCCAATCGATCAAAACATTAATTTAAAAATGTTAGAAGCTAAAGAATGTAAGTCTGACAAAAATATTGAAAACACATGTAGGAGAATTATTGGAAGTTTAATGTATGCAGTGTCAGGCACTAGGCCAGACCTTTGTGTAGCAGTATCTATACTGAGCAGGTACCAAAATAATGCAAATGATGTATTGCTAACTCATTTAAAAAGAGTTTTAAGATATATACAACACACCTTAGATTATAAGTTGATTTTTAGATGTAATGATGATGGGCTTGTGGAGCATTGTGATGCAGATTGGGGTGGTGACTTACGAGACAGAAAGTCTACCACTGGCTATTGTTTTAAGTTTTCCAACTGTCTCATATTGTGGTGTTCCAAGAAACAGTGCTCAGTAAGCATATCGTCAACTGAAGCAGAGTATGTTGCTGTCAGTATGGCGGCTAGTGAATCTTGTTGGTTAGCAAGTTTATTAAAAGATTTTAATAACACAAATATTTGTCCAGTACCTATATACGAGTACTGTGACAACCAATCCGCCATAATGGTTGCAAATACCGGTAATATTAAAAGATTAAAACACATTGACATACGATATCATTTTGTGGAAGATTTAATTAGGGAATCTAAAATATGTTTATTGTATGTAAAGACTGAGGATCAAATTGCTGATATGTTCACTAAGTCGTTAAACAGAATACTATTGTTTAAAGTGACTAGATGTGGTCTAATGTGAATCTTTGTGTTTTTTGGTTTCATGCTTAACTATTAATTAAGTTATATGTGTATTACATTGAGCGGGGGTGTTGAAATACAATGTAATATTACTTTTAAGTTGGTAACATTTGTCTGTCTGCGGAGATAGTAATTACTCTCATTGAATACCTTTTACGTTTTGTTAATCTGTGCTCTCTCGAAAATCTTGTAGTAAGAAGTTCATTGTGTTAAGTAAACTCACATTTATTAAAAGGCTTATCTTTCATTTATAACAACACATGCAATTAGTAATGACTTCTCTATGCAGTTAAACGCTTGATAGTTGTTTCCTTCTGGTAATACTCAGTTACTGCGTTTTGTTTGATTTTACTTTAACATCTATAATATTACTTTGATTTGATTTTTTTTTTTGTAATTCTGATAAAATTATCTTTAAAAACATTATTTTTTTCGTTTTCATTCACCTTTTTCAGTTACCTAATGATTTCTAAAGAAAAGAAGTGAAACCAAATATTTCATATTAATTCGTGAATTCCTAAAGATTCGGCTTTCATGAGGACTGCCTGCCCAACGCACTACTATATCATAAATAAATAAAATAATAATACACTACTTTTCTGAATATTCATGAAATGGATCCACATCACATCATCATTTATTGTTGACTTTTTTTAAATATTTTATTAATTTGGTACTTGTTTTGACATTATAGTTTTTATTTGGAATTTAATTAATTCACAGGGGAATATTATGTTGATTTATCCTCACTAGCTGTTTCTATAATTTTTATTTGATATTTTTAAATAATTAAAACTCATGCTAATATTTGTACGCCTAATGGCAAAGCATAGAGAACTTACGAAAATGTAACATCTCACACACCTGTGTAACCTTTGTTTACAAATAAATAATCTGAATCTGAATCACGAAAGTAAACTTTGCGATTTCTAGGCTCGGCTACTTCAATCTCCGGCAGTATATCGTTAGGGATAATTATAATCTATAACACCAAAAGTTGCTTCGATTCTTTCCATTGCTATAACCACAAAATCAAACGCAAAATGGTCGAGTTCTCAATGCTTAAGTAAAGAAAATTGAGACTATTACTTGGCTAATAATTCTAACTTTGACAATTCTAACTTTAAGCAATTGAAATTGAAATTGTTTATTGAAATTGTTACTAAACTACTACTAAATTGTTACTAAATTACTAAACTATAGAAGAATTACTTTTACTGAAGTACTTAATCACTTTTATGTGTTGATAAATACGGGTGTTAGACTTCGCGTAACATTCTACGCAACGCTTCATACTATGCCCTACAATACTATGCTACGAAATCCTACACGATACAAGTACGATACACGCTACGCGCTACAGCATAAATAAGGAACTCTACGCGCTACGCAATGCTACAAGATACATACTTATATGCTACGCGCTACGTACTACGCAACGCTTCGTTCTATTCATTTGACGAATTTGTAAGAATTAAGTTTTGACATGATATTGATTTGTGATACCGAAACGAGTTTATTCATATATTTTATGGTTGGCTACTATTTTGACGTGTGTTTAAACTATGACTTTTGTTTATTTGTTAATTGTTTTTTATATTGTTATTATTTTCGTTGGTATTGACTTGTAACTTCACTTGTAGGAATGCCTTACCAATAAGCTACTATGACTACGCGTGGTGTTCAAATGTCATGTTCTTTTGTTGGACATCAGTGTGTAGCGGACCTCCTGCCCGTGCGCTGTCTGTTGGGCGACGAGATGTTAACGTGTTGCGACGTGTGCGTCCATTAGCGTTCACAAGTGTGTTCTTATACGATGTGCAACTTGTGTGCAACACTCACTGGCGGCGAATATTTATTTGTTTATAAGAATATTGAGTGAGAGAATAGAGTCCGATTGATTTATAATAATTCTTATAAGAATAACAATGGAATTCAATACAGATCGACACAATTTTACCCCTAGTACTTAATTGATTTTATTCTGCTTTTTGGCAGATAATTATGACGAGAAAAACAGGTTTTCAACATCATTCTTGAACCAGCCGATGCTAAATTCATAGCTAAGCTCCAGAACTTTCAAAGCCTATTTTCATATTCCGAATACGTTTTAAAATGCTGTGTTTAGTTTTCTCAGAATACAAACTCGTTTCGAACCGTAAAATAATTACAGATGACATAATAGTAGGCGCCACTCTTATAAAGTAGCCACATACAACATTTGTAATGGTAATCTAATACATATTCTAGCAGTGTTTATTTCCCTTTACATGGGAAATACAAAGAAGTTGTAAAGTTGTGATTAATATCCATTTCATGGTAGCTCAGTGATTCAGAAAAACGACCGTTTACTGTATGCAGTGAGATAAACAGAGCTTGCGATATACCTATACACATAACTACTATGTATGTAGCAGGGACCGTACAACCCCGGTTAAGGGTTAAGCCTTTCGAAGGGGTAACCCATTCAATGGGTTACCTTTATCATGAGGTAACCCATTGAAAGGGTTACATGATAACCCATTGAATGGGTTTTATACTTGAAACCCAGTGAAAGGGTTACATGATAACCCATTCAATGGGTTCTATACCTACTTGAAACCCAGTAAAATAAAAAAATCATTATATTATGTTATTTAGATATCCGCCCAGCACGCGTAGCATGACCAATTCTATCTCTATTCTACCCAGGGGCCATTTTAGTTACCATTTTAGAAAAACCCTATCGAAAACCCTTTCAATGGAAAGGGTCTTCGATAGGGTTTTTCTAAGCAGTTAATCAAAAACCCATACGGTGTGGGTAATTTTGAATGGCTTAAATTAAGCCGTTCAAAAGGGTTACCCACACCGTATGGGTTTTTATCAAAAACCCTTTCAATGCGTTACAAAAATTTAATTTAAGCCGTTCATAAGGGTAACCCATATCGTATGGGTTTTTGTTTAACCGCTTAGAAAAACCCTATCGAAAACCCTTTCAATGGGTAACCAAAATGGTCCCTGGTATGTAGTCATACAACACTACCACAACATAAGGTAGGTAAGCTTGTACAAATAAATGGCTCAACTCAATTGCAGTGTTTCTTGTTGGAGTACGTTTACTGTGTGTGGTTGCTACCGAAACATTGCTCATGGAAAAACCCAATAATATTTAGCTCGGCCGCCCATCGAACCAAGGTCCCAACTCTCGGTAGTCGCACTTGCCGATCGAACCAAGGTCCCAACGCTCGATAGTCGCACTTGCCGATCGAACCAAGGTCCCAACTCTCGGTAGTCGCACTCGGCGATCGAACCAAGGTCGCAACGCTCGATAATCGCACTTGCCGATCGAATCAAGGTCCAAACTCTCGATAGTCGCACTTGCCGATCGAACCAAGGTCCCAACTCTCGGTAGTCGCACTTGCCGATCGAACCAAGGTCCCGACGCTCGGTAGTCGCACTTGCCGATCGAACCAAGGTCCCAACGCTCGGTAGTCGCACTTGCGACTGACAGGACCAACAAGAAAGTCGAAATTATAAGAACATTCAACACATAAATGAATTTAAAGTTAAGTCAGATGTTTGCAATACGACTAAACTTCAAATGCAATACGACTAAACTTCAAATTTGTTTATGTCTAATAAGAATAAGAATTAATTACTCATTAGTCTTGTGAAAAACGACCAAGTTCCGACTTATCATATCTATCTAGATTATAAATAAGATTGACATCTTGTTAGAACGTGCATGGTATTAACTCGAGTCAAATTGGAGCATCGTTGATAGCTGGTTGGCATTATGTTAAGGCTTCTACTGCCCGGCGCGACTCGTGACGCGATACAAAGGCACCGCTCGTCGCGCGACACGCGGGGCCTTTGTGTCGCTTCGCGTGTCGCGCCGCTCTGTAGAAGCCTTTATGGACAGAGTGAGTGGGCTGACTGGCGGCTCTGAGTTGTGCCTATAGCTCCGGTTACTTTAATTAAATTATTTTATTTCTATAAATAGGTTTGTACAAACACTTTTACACGTCAATCATATTTTAAATACTAGATGAGGTCGGCATTTCCTATCTGACTACTTTGAGATTAGAGGCCGAAACAAGCTCAGAGGTCACAGTCTATTTTAAAGTCCAGACATAATCTTGGTCATATCATGACTGTGAAGATCATGCAGATTGGTGTCTGCAGTGGGCTTTTGATGAAAGAAGAGCTCAAAGATTTAACGAACAATACCAAAGAAAGGATATTTGGGTAGGCCGCATAAGGTACTCAAACTGTCAGACCATCAATAAAACCCTCACATTCACAATAATTAAAATAATATAATAATACTTTGCAAAGTATATGTATAATAGTTTATATAAAAAGAATATATTTATGTACAGCTAGCAAAAAAAAAAAAAATTCTTTGTGTAATTGGAGCAACTCAATCCCAAACCTTTTTGTCCTCAATATTTCATCTTGTCTTTAACCGTATAAAAGTATCTCTGAAACAGTTACCGCTTTAATAAACATTTGAATTTATTAAGGGTTAGTTCTTGAATGTGGCTAGGAAGTTTATTATAAAAACAAAGTGTCGAAAGTGTCGGGCATGATGGCATCTCCACTAAGGTTATGAAGTGGGTGGCTTGTTGTATCTGTGAGCATCTAAGTCATATAGTAAACCATGTGTATTTATACAGAAGTTTATTCGGACCAGCTAAAAATTTAAATTCTAAAACCAGTGTTCAAAAAAGTAGACAAAGAAAGCATGAATTATACAGACCCATTGCGCTTATACTTCTATACCTATACTTTCCAAAGTCTTTGAAAAATATTTTTATCTACAAATATATAATAATTAGGAAAAGTTAAATATTCTTACAGAGGAACAAAAAGGTTTCCGAAAAATTAAAACTATAAATTTGGCTACCTATTTTTGATTTTGTTAGGGAAGTTATAGCTAATGTAGACAACAGGACAATGGTTTGTGCCATTTACTGCGACACGGCACAGGCGTTTGACTATGTTGACCATGACATTCTGCTTGACAAACTGGAAATAGCATTAGAGGAAATATATTAAAACTCCCCCCCCCCCCTTATCCCCTCCCTTTATTACAAAACAAGGTTTATCTTCAGACCCAGGTTTAAAACATGGAGCCATTATTGAATTTCGAACTTTATTCCGATTATGGTAATGTTCCTAAACACAAAACTGACAACTTAGTACCGAACTAAGTTTTCAGTTTTGTATAAAGAACGGTATTTCAATCACTGTTACGTTCTTTTATTACAAAAACTGGCTCCATGGTTTAAGCCATGTCAAAATATAAATCTTGTTTTGTAATAAGGCGGATA
The DNA here is from genome assembly GCA_948098905.1 of Tiliacea aurago. Classification (NCBI taxonomy): domain Eukaryota; kingdom Metazoa; phylum Arthropoda; class Insecta; order Lepidoptera; family Noctuidae; genus Tiliacea; species Tiliacea aurago. Next base: position 335,238 of record OX402583.1, on the reverse strand, counting down.
GAGTCTTGCCTGAAAAACCGTAAGCAATACACAGAAATTTCCAAAGTAGACATAGCTACTAAAAAAGAAATAGTATGCACATCAGATGAAATACTAGTAAAATGTGGAGTCCTACAAGGGAGTGTACAGGGGCCTTTGTTTTTCATCTTATACATTAATTACTTATCAAGAGTAAAAAAAATTGTAATGTCACTTTTTGCTGATGACAGTACGGTCATTATACGTTCTAGAGATAATGAGACATATGAAAATGACAATACTATCACATCAATAATCTACTAGTTAAATGATAGATAACAATTTGATAGTTAACCTTGATAAGAGTAAAATTATGTTTTTCAGCCAACGCGTAGCCGCATCCAAAATTAAAGTCTACTATCAAGGGACAGTATTAGACGAAGTAGACTCAACAACATTTCTAGGGGTGACAATTGATAAAAATGTTAATTGGAAAGCGCATACAGATGAATTATATAAGAAAATTATTTCTTCAGCTTACGCACTCAATAAACAAGCACCCATTACAAGTATAGATGCACTTCTTGCAGCTTATCATGGCATAGTTGGCTCAATGATAAGATATGGCGTAATATTCTAGGGAAACTCGACCAATAAAGAAACTATTTTTAAATCCTAAAAAGGTGCATTAGGGCCATGTTTGGTCTAAAGATGACCGAAAGCTGTAAACCATATTCCATTAGGCATAAAATATTAAGTATTCCCTCTTTGTTTACATATGAAGCTGCTAATTTCGTTAAAAGTAATCCTACGTTGTTTAACAAACAATCGGACGTTAGCATTGTAGGGTCAAGTTGAGATTGGAAGCCCTGTGTGTCAATGTTGTTTTTCCTAGTACTTTGATCCAAATTAAAAGATTACATATTGTACTGTGTTGAAATTATTTGTTAAATCTATGACTGTACAATCTGTGGTGCAGGGAACCACTCTTCAGTCTGTAGGAGCAGATCATGCAATCCAAGATATTACAAACAAAGATAAAAAAAGAAGCAAACTGTAGTGTTAGATAATTTTGACGTATGTATGATAATTCTTGACAAAAATGAAAATTCATATGTTAACCATGAAACAACTGAGCCCGTTTCAACTCAAAGTCATAGCATTAGACCTATTAGATCAACATGTTTACCAGTAAGGTTCAATGACTACTCACTGCACTAAATGTTTATTGTTTAAAATAAAAAAATACCGTATTGCCTTGTTCCAAATTTATTAACACCTAACTATCCATTGTGCATGTTTAACATTGTTAAGGTTACATTATATAGAAGAAATATTTTTGATGTTATGTTATGACTAGTGATTTATAAGACTTAGAAATAAATAGATAATGTATATATGATTGTATTTACATAAAATCATTCGATAAAACCGAGAGGATGTTCTGTGTTGTAATTATTTTATTAATCTGAGACTTTTTTTAATCTGTGGTGCAGGGAACCTTAAGTCTGTGGAAGCAGATCATGCAATCCAAGATTACATCATCAATGATTGTGCTCAATAAATATGAAGAAATCATTAGAAGACTTTTATTAACACTTATCTACTTAATTGTTTAAGTAAATTCAACATGTCTCTATTAAGTTTAACATTTTTGATAAAGAAACTGTCTTTTTTTTTGTGTTTCTTCAATGTTTTTATAAATTTTAATGTATTTATTTAGTTAATTTTTATAGTTAGATCGTCCAGTGTAGACTACTGTGGAAGTTAGTTCGTTCAATCGTTTGATCAATATTAGAAAGTGTGGTCACATTAGACTTACTAATAGTCTTGATTTTTTTTCAATGAACGCTGACTGTCACATATCCACGATATCTCAGAAAGTGACTCTCATCTCTCTGTTGAAGAATCACCGAAGATGACTATGACGTTATGAACTAGTTCGAGTCGTGCTCTAATCTGTATGACGCGCGGCGGTCGCCCGCGCTGCGCTGTTATTGAGCCGAGCCCGGTCGAACACAAAGTGCATGTTACCGTCCCGTGCCTGTACTTATGAGTTTTCCAATTAAGTAAATGGTAACCGCCGCTTATTGGAATAACAATTTTCAACGGAATATCTGTTTCGATCGCGATTAGAGCCCATCGCAGGAGATGCGCCTGTAATTCCAACTAAATTTATTAGAAAGCCGATCTCGCTCTTCTCCGCTCGCCAATTTACTAATCGTAACTCATCTGCGATAAGCACGGGATTACCGTGTGGCGTGCCGGACCGGAGCGGGCGAGCCGTCCGGCGGCCGGGCGGCGCGCGGCCGGTACGCGGCGCATTATCGGCCCATCGTCCGGTAATAAGGAGCGAGATTGGAGCGCTTTAAATAATATCGCTGCGATCGGTAACGGCCGCTGACGGTCGTTCACCGCGCCACCTCCGACGCGCGACCTGTGCTGTGCTGCCGCGGCTGTGGCTCTATCAATGTGTGACACAATCTTCACGCTAAATACCTAATCAATTCTTTCCGGCACACAAACAAATGCCCACCCACGAGGGATGTCTGTCCAGTTGTCAGAAGCTTGCAAACTCAACACGAACTCGGCAACTTCAGTTCTTGTTGAGTTTGCAAGCTTCTGAAACAAGTAACAGTAATTACATGTTATATTTAACACTGTTATTTTTTATATTTTAAGTAAGTAATTAACTATAATGTTGGCGTAAATTGTGTGTGTAAGTACTAAAAAAACAGCCTACTCTTACAACTGGTAACACCTATATTTTCTGCAAATAAATGATTCTTATTCTTAGTCTACTTTGTCGTATAGCAATAATTACAACTGACAACAATCGTTTCCGTCGCTGAGACACATGCACTTGCACATCCTTGACAATGTCAATATCAACTGATAAAATTATCAGATAATGTAGCGACTTTTAAGTTTTAATAGATATTTTGACGTTAATCATGCCTTTAGTCTTTACTGAAATATATAATTTACTAGAATATATTATATATAGAATATAAAAAGAAGATATGTGTGGTCGTGGTGACGCAGCGAGTGATGGTGAGTGGTGACCGTGGTGACGCTGTGAGTGATGGTGACCGTTCTCACGGGAACCCAACACCACCAGCAATTGATCGCCGCGCAATTATTCAATCAGAGTGTAGCTCCGCGCCCGCGCCGCACCGCAGCCGACCCGCAACCGTTCCGCAGCCGCACCGCGCCCGCGCCGCGCCCGCGGGAGTCACGCACTAATTGCTGTGGGTTTTTGTCGATTGACTGTTCCCACTTTTCTTAACAAAACCACTTATTATTTGACGCCATTCTCCCACAATACGTATTATCTTAATCGCTGATCAAAACGACAATTTAACAGTTTCTTGCAGCAGTGAGATTATAAGTGAATGGGATTGGCGATGGTGGCGGTGAGCTACTTTCTTAAAACAAAGGGCTAGAAATTATGCTGGTCTCTGTCATCAGAGAGAAGCTGACCCTTCACTATTATTACGTAAAACTTAGTTTCCAACTCCAATCTGTTTGCCTAGCGTTATCTAATGATTATCTGTGAGGATTATCTTTGATTCGACTTTCACTGTGCTACAACAAGTAGTATGGAGTAGGTACTCCATAAGATGACGATCTAATGTACTCAAGTTACCAGTTCTAGTAGTACCTACTCTAAAACATAACATCAAACTCCTATTTATTATCTTTGATTTCATTCTTCCTGTGTTTTTCCTCGCTGCATAATATATTTTTTGACCAATTTCTTCTAATCCCACCAATAAATTATGTCAAAGGAAGCCGCTGCCGACATGCAACGGCCACGAAATCGTGGGTTACCAACGTAACGTTATTGTTCTTATAATCGACCACGTGATTAATAAACGACGGCTTTAAACACACAAATCACAATAAGAGGCGCCTGCGCACGTGCATGTGTGCGTATGTGTCCGTCCGTGCATGCGCGTGTGTGCGGGCGCGCATACGCAAATTATTTAATTGTCGGCGGCGGCGCTGCTCTATGGTTATACGCCATAAATCTAGCGGAATCATCCGCAAATTATTCAAAGACGCCGCCACCCGGCGCAGGCTCCGGCAGCGCCTGATCACTGACCAGCTGACCTCCGCTAACTGCGCCTGATTATGCCTAGCCCAGCGGTGGTGCCGTCCGTCATCATCATACGAAGACACTCCGTACCCAACTTGTAGGTGTTGACTTCCAGTTTAATTAATATTGTGAGATATTTCTGACAGAGCTTTTTCGACTCATAGCCGTGACAAGACACCGACGACCACAGGATGGCATCGACCTGTCGGAAACGGTCACTAATCCTTCGAAGTCAACTTTAAAGATCGATGTCCACTTCAGCCATTAGCCAGTAGCCTTCACAACGCTGGATATCGCACCCATTGTTACGTAATCCAGAACAAAGCTCTAGTTATTTGTGTGGCGGCTGTCGCGTTGATTCATAGCGTTCGTTTGTCCTTCCTGCTGTGTGTCAGTGATAGCGCTATCGCTGCGCCCGCGCACAATCGCGCTCTATCGTGCCATCTGCGTGAAATATTCCGCCGTTGCCACAATGCAAGGGCTACTCACCAGCTCTGCTTCCACAGTTAACATCACCCTTATGGTTAGGAGCATACAGTTTAGTCTGCGTGGTTACAGCGACCAAGTTGTGTTGGTTTCACAATAACGACCTGTGGCCGCGTAATTCACGCCACCGCGTTCATCATGCAAAATTACCGCACTCAAGCTCTCGAGCAATTTTCAACTTTACCATTTTAAACATAAGGTTCGTTTTATGGATGTGTTCGAGAGATTTATGTCGCGGGGGAGTTTAGCGTTTGGTATCGGAATTTGAATTTTGCGCGGTGTGGTCGCTGCGTCGCTGCCGGTGCGCAGGCGACAGATACGCATCGTCTTGTTAGCGCTATCTGATGCCCGATGCTGTAATTGGCACGGAACTGCGCGTGCGCAACCAACCTCACATTCATACAAAATGAATTTTAAAACGCGTTTTATCAATATTTATTCTAGCGTCATAATGCGCGCTGCTGGCGAAAACGATAAGTTACGAGTGGGAGACAATATGGCGTCTACAAGTGTAGCTAGACAGATCTCAACCGAGACAAATGAAAATATTTAATTATTTAAACTACGACGGGACATTAAAGGCTTCTACATACCAGCGCGACTTGTCGCGCGACGCGACACGACACAAAGGCCCCGCGCGTCGCGGGACGAGCGGTGCCTTTGTGTCGCGTCGCGTCGCGCGACAAGTCGCCCCGGTATGTAGAAGCCTTTAATCCAGTGAGAAATCTAAAAAATCGGCTTGCTTGACTCAAGACGAAAAACAATGTTCGTCTTGAGTCAAGCAAGCCGAAAGTCTGGTTGAATCGATGAAATATTTGCAGTAATAGATGCGGGCGCGAGGTGTCGGACATTTGCATACAATGCACGCGCGCCGATGTGCTCCGATATTGTTGCGTTGCGCGCGTAATTGCGTCGCCGCAGCAGCAGTCCCTGATGATGCGCAGCCACCTGTTACGTGCACCACTACTGCTGCCGCGCACACAACTTTATTACTTACTACGTTTCGAACAATAGGGTCGGAAAAGTAGCTGAACTTGAAATACGAGCTTGTTTTGTGTTACCTGTCTATGTTTAATGAATGTTTCGATTATCGTTTCTATTTCTGTCGGCCCAAGTATGGCCAGTATTAATAAACAAACACAAACGTTTCATCTTCGTGTCCCATAAAATAGCTCTTAGGTATAATTCAAACAGTTTCGAGTTGCTCTGTGAACAGGAAGTTGGTCGTTGTTTCCTCTGAGATGAAACTAGTTGGCGATCTCGGAGCGACGCCGCGCCGCCGCCGCCGCCGCGACGCGCGCCGGCCGGTGACTTGTCAAAATATTGAGTAACTCCACATTAGAGCGTAAGTGATGTGGTGACCGGTGAAGTCACGAGTGTGGCGGTGCATGTCCGAGGCAGGGTCACAACACTATACATTTTATGGGTTAGATATAAATCCGCATCAGGATCTCGGATACATGAATACGTTAAATTTTATCAGTTCCCTTATCGATATTAAACTAAATTAAGAAATAAATAAGTAGAAATGATTATAATCGATAATTAATGTGAAAATAAACACAAGTTAAATAAAAAACCGGCCAAGTGCGTGTCGGACCACGCACAATGAAGGGTTCCGTAGTTGGGATGAATTTATCCCAAAAACAAACTTAACATTGTGGTTGAAAAATATGTTCTCCCATACATTGCAACTACAAAAGTAAGTTGGTCGACTATTACTCGTTAACTTGTAATGCCTACATAGTTTTCCTTTTAATTTCGTTATATATATACCTACTACTGCAGGGATGTTATGGAGCTCCGTAACCGTAACCGAAACTAACGGATAGCCAAAATAAAAATATATCCGTAACCGTATCCGTTTCACATGTTTCGGATAGTTTCGTATAGCGGAGTCTAAATAAAACACCATGTTTCTACAGGTTTTGGTTTCACCGCTCGCACGCCACGTGAATCTTGCAGTTTGTTTGTTATTTCTAGTCATACTCATAACATAACCTCTTTCATAACTAGTTAGTTTTTTTATGGATGGTATTTAAAAGTACTTCAATTTATTCCCATTTCATTTACCTAATTTTGCCTGTGTTCCACCAAATATACTGAATGTGCACCAAAATATGTTAATTAAAATATGTCATAACGAGCATCTATTTAACAACTGTTGCAAATTTGTAAAAATAGTAATACACCTAATTTTAAAAACAAGCATTTATTTTTTTAGTTTTACTTCAGATCAAAATGTATTTGAATCAAACACCAATTAATGTCCAATGTTACCGGCCAAACCCGATTTCAGGACAAACTAGTTTAGCCTAGGCTAAACTAGTTCTTCCTATCGGGCTTAGGATTAACTAGTATAGCCTAGGCTAAACTAGTTTGTCCTAAGCTCGATAGGATAAACCAGTTTAGCCTATCTAGTCTAATATGATAAACGTAAAGCAAGCATGCAGCAGGCATGTTTTCTGTCACGGCTCCGGTGCTGCAGGGCTCCAGCGGTCCCATGCGAGCTTATCGTCACAGATGTGTTTCACGCTCACCACCCAGGCTTCGGCTTGCTGGCCGGCTCTGCCGGCCAGCCTCAGCCGCGGCGGCTAGCGTTGAAACTACCTGCTCCTCAGCTCGCGGGCCGCCTCGTCCCTACGCGCCTACGCGAATTTAAATAACACTCTAGGGGTAGGGCAGACAAGACTACGTGGAGTCAGTTTTGCTGCGATTCGTTTCTGTCACGCCGCTCCCGCAGCACGCTCAATCAGATTTCAGATTAGGACGTACCATTTTATCCTAAAGCATGTAAATTCTAACTAGGATAAACCGATTCGACCTAGGCTAAACTGGTTTATCCTATCGGGCTTAGGACAAACTAGTTTAGCCTAGGCTATACTAGTTAATCCTATCGCGTATAGGAAGAACTAGTTTAGCCTAGGCTAAACTAGTTTGTCCTGAAATCGGGTTTGGCCGGTAACAACCCAAAATTTTGTGTAACATTCAGGAATATTTGGTGCACAATCAATATTTTTTGGGGAAGAATAAAATAGTTATTGTTACAATAGAATATTTGCAGCGCACTACAATAAAAAAGTGTTATATCTTGGTGTTAATTTGGAATTTGTTTGATGTAACATATTTTGTTGGCCGAGTAGTTTAATTATAGTAAAACAATTAAACGGGTTTAAGATCAATATTTTAGAAATGCATACATAGATGTACCTTAAGATTTTTGGTGAACACAAAAATATTATCCGTTTTTTATTTAAGAGTTGATACTTCATTTAAGAAAGTCTTGTGTTACGTATTAAATTGATTTCTATAGACGGCAAAATGTAAACAGTGTGATAAAAACTTTTCCCGGAAAGGAGATGGCACTACTTCACTGAAACTTCATCTCAAATCAAAACACAGTGCTTGATAAGTACAAAAACTCTTATTTCTGGAACAAAATAAGCAACAAAAACCACAAACACCCAAACAGCTGACACCTTTACAAGAGTGTCGAAAACAGTTTAAATCAATAACAAATTCTTTAAAAAATAATAGTACTAATATCCTTAACCGAAATTATCTGAAACTAACGGATAATCCCAAATAATTACATATCCGTAACCGTATCCGAAACCGATATAATTTAATTCCTATATCCATATCCGTATCCAGATCCGAAATATCATATCCATAACATCTCTGTACTACTGCCATGATTTTTTTCATATATCCAAAAACACGTGTCACACGGTGTCCGTGTGGTGCCGGACGTAAAGAATAGCACCGCCCTATTTCTTCCCGTGGGTGTCGTAAAAGGCGACTAAGCGACTAACTAGAGAATGGGCTGCAGCGTTCTCTATGCATTTTAACATTGCCAAGCGTGGCGATTATGGCAACCCCCCCCGCCACTTTGGGGGAGGCCTATGTCCAGCAGTGGCCGTCTTTCGGCTGAAATGCTGATGATGATCCAAAAACAACCATTTAGCTGGCAGAGGCCCGAACACTCGACTCGAACAACCATTTAGCTGGCAGAGGCCCGGACACTCGACTCAAACAACCATTTAGCTGGCAGAGGCCCGGACACTCGACTCAAACAACCATTTAGCTGGCAGAGGCCCGGACAGTCGACTCAAACAACCATTTAGCTGGCAGAGGCCCGAACACTCGACTCAAACAACCATTTAGCTGGCAGAGGCCCGGACACTCGACTCAAACAACCATTTAGCTGGCAGAGGCCCGGACACTCGTTTCAAACAACCATTTAGCTGGCAGAGGCCCGGACACTCGACTCAAACAACCATTTAGCTGGCAGAGGCCCGGACACTCGACTCAAACAACCATTTAGCTGGCAGAGGCCCGGACACTCGACTCAAACAACCATTTAGCTGGCAGAGGCCCGGACACTCGACTCAAACAACCATTTAGCTGGCAGAGGCCCGGACACTCGACTCAAACAAAAAATTTCACTGAAAAGCTTAATGTTACGCAAACGTATCCCTGAATCGTAAAATGGTTTTCACAGTCCCGTAATATTTTCGAACGGCCTATCCAACGATACCCCACATCATTGGATAGACGAGAAAAAAAAAATATCATCCCCACTTTACGTGCAAGGGAGGTACGCTAAAACAACTTTTCAAGGTTTTATTTTACGAATTTGTCGGCGTGATTAATATGTACACCCATGCCGAATTACAGCTTTCTAGTACTAAGAGTCTCTCAGCTGAGCCGGGGACAGACAGACAGACGGACATGGGGAACCTATAAGAATGGGTAATTAACCCTAAAAATGGGTTTTGACTTTAGATTTTTTAAAGTTCCCCACCAGCTTCTTTTACTCATGTCTAGCGTCCCTATACAATAATTAAGTTTCCCACCAGCTTCGTTTACTCATTCTTAGCGTCCCTATACAGTATTTAAGTTTCCCACCAGCTTCGTTTACTAATCTCTAGCGTCCCTATACAGTACCTAAGTAATTAAGTTTCCCACCAGCTTCGTTTACTCATCTCTAGCGTCCCTATACGGTAATTAATTCCGTCGCATAAAAAAGCAGTCCATGTGATCCGCCGACGCACGGCAATTGCGAAAGACGCCGACAATTGCCGAAGGCGCCGCTACGAATAAGGATGAGTTTTATATTTGAGCTGTAATTACAGCTGGCGACACTTAGGCATTCACTATACGTTGAAGTCGCGGCCTCACTAGTAGGACATGTGTCATCATCGTCATCATTTCAGCCGAAAGACGCCCACTGCTGGACATAGGCCTCCTCCATGAGTGGGGGGGGGGGGTGCATAGAGATCGCTGCTGCCCATTCTCTAGTAAGTCCCTTAGTCGCCTTTTACGACACCCACGCGAAGAAATGGGATGGTGCTATTCTTTACGTCCGGCACCACACGGAACCGGTAGGAAGTGAGTAGTGAGTTTGAAAAGACACAATATTTAGAATTAAATGATAGGTCATTATTTGTATCAATTAATGCAATTAATATACCATATTTTGTTTAAGTATGTACCGTGAGATTTTTGCCAAATATGGTGGCTTAGTAACTAAGAGCACTAAATGTCACTAGGTATAAAGAAATGTTTACTGAACAGGATGAGCAGTCCTTAGGTATTCTTAGTTCTTCGACACTATTTCAACACAAGATCATGAATGCATTTTCCCAGACAGTGGTAGTCCCTACCTACTAATGTTCCAGAACCAGTAAGAGTCATTCGTATGAAGAGTTCCGTTCCGTTTCCGTGAAGGGACTTATCGTATTATGATTTTAACATTTTCTTCTATGGGGTTAATATTTTGATAAGGCTTAATTTAGAGTTGAGTAGTGTATCGAAGTACCAGAACATTAGTGTCAAGCAACTTTGAGTAATTAAAAGAAGGTGTTCCAGTCACTGGGCCGGCGATCTGTCTTGCGGTAAATTGAACTCAGTAATTAGACCACTAAAACTGCGCTCATAGCCTTATTTACGACTTCGGCATCGTTCGCGAACACTCGGCGACAATCGTTTGATTCGCAGTGTACACTGCGGTGCAGTACGTGACAGCGGACGTCATAATCTGAGGATCATGATCATGCACAAGTACGGTTGTCATGGCGTTAATTGGCGCCGCCATGTTGCGAGTAGCGCGGCGGAGCGCGACTGTACCGACGACACTGCGACAACCACACCGGAGCTCACGACACAGGGATACGCAGAAGGGTTTGTTCTATTTACACGCGAGGTAGAATGACAGAAAGTATAGGTACAGTATAAGTAGATAAGCGCAGAGACACATGAGTGTTTCTGCTTTCTACAGCTTCAGTAAATTAAAAACGAATATTAAGTGTTACTTTCTCTTCAACATAGACATTGGCACTAACAAGGACAGGGTTGTACATGATGACGATGCATTTTTCTTCTTTGAATGATTGCCATTATCATGTTTGATCAATCTTCTCTTCAGATCTTCAAGGTTCGTACTTATAAATATAATTATAGAGCCTTCACGAGTTGGAAATAATATAGTGCATTGTTTATGTGCTAATTGTCCATACAAAAGGACAATTCCTTTGCATGTATCATTGAGCTGTGGCTCTTCCTGTCCTTCTGCGGCCCCCTGCTGGGTGTCTCGTCGATGTAAGATAAGGCACCGGAGCTCAACGATTGTGAGATTGTCGCGATAGAGCTCCCTCCGCCGACTGATGACTCACTGACGCGCTGTATGTAAATGTTCAGTCAGTGCGCATCAGACGTAAGCACTAGGGCCTCAGTGCATGTGTCAATTAATTGCCTCGCGATGGCCTTGCTGGTACCACACATTTCGTCCCATTCCTTGACCACAACGATTATGATATAATGACAGAACGGAAACAATAACTTTATGCGTTTGTTACACATTAGAGGTTTTCGCCATAATAGATAGGAAATATAATATGTCTTCGAAATTTAAAAAAAACGAGGGTGCTTTATTTAGACCACACGACCGAAGTAAAACTTACAAATAGTAATACTAATAATACTTACTTACACAATAGGCCTGCACGGTGTCTTAGTTATACGAAACGCAACTGGCTGCGGGAGAAAGAGAGAAAGAAAATGTGTGCTCGCACCTCTCTCTCTAGCCCCTACAGTAACTTACGAAACGTAACTCTCTCTCTTTCTATCTTCACTAACTTATATCTCCCTCTCAACTTCCGTTCGCTCGCTTCCGTAACGCCCTCGTCACGCATTCACCAGCTTACTCCCCAAGTCAAGCGTACGTAAAGAAGTTTTACTGCAATAATAGTTGTTAATAGTCCAATCATAGTGTTTGTAGTGGGTACTGTGTACGTAAGCGTGGCAGGTCATACATCGATACGTTGAAGATAAGGAAGTTTGGCATTAACTCCTTCTGCACATGTGGCTTCCCTGGTACTACCCTAAGCTGGTACCTCATTAACGGCAAAAATATATAAAAATGTCTATGAACTGCTCCTTTTTTTTATTTGTCATTATATACCTAAAATTTTAATTTAAACAAGGCTCTAACTTTTATTATTTTAATAATATTTCCAGAATCAGAATCAGAACCAGTACTTTATTTGCTATGAATGTAGGTACAGGTATATGATGTTGTACATAAATGAATGAGATCGGCTACAGTCTACCTTACGGCGTGCAAATTATTACATAAATTAAAATATGAATACAAACAAAATAATGTCAACAAAATAAAACAGAAATTAAAATGAAGTCAATTAATAATAATATAGCCAGGTACATATGTCATGGTCAAATTTGCAATTAATTATAATAATCACAATCTGGACAAACTCATATCATTTATCAAAAACAGGCTCCGAAGCTTTTTAACGCATAAAGCATACTATAATGTCAGTGAATTCCTCACTGAGAAATAATTTTGTATAGATATTGTGTAGTATTTTTGTATTTTTATGTATTGTGTAGTATTTTTATTAAGAATTTTGGTCATTGTATTTTATAATTGCTTTAATCTAAGTTAGAGGAAGGTGACATAAGTGGAGCAGCCAGGATTCTTTTTAGTAGCGATGTGGTGGCACCGTGTTCTCCAGAAACACTCGCAGCTCTGGAGAGCAAACACCCTGCCCCAGCGGATGGTCTTTCTTTTCCCGACCCCCCTGATCTGGATAATCACTTCCTCACCATTACAGGTCGAGAGTTGGTCACAGCCGTTTGCTCCTTCCGGAGCGGTTCCGCTGGCGGCCTCGACGGCCTGAGTCCTCAGCACCTTAAGGACCTTATCAGTTCAGGCGCCGGGGCAGCTGGTGAGTTGCTCTTGAAGGAGCTTACGGCTTTGATTAACCTTATGCTCTCCGGCAAGGTGAACGAGGCCGTCATCGACGTTCTGTACGGGGCCAATCTATGCGCCCTGCGTAAGAGGGATGGCGGCATTCGTCCTATTGCCGTGGGAACTACATACCGTCGTATGGCAGCCAAGATTTGCTGTAAATTTTTTGCTGAGGTTGTTTCGGAAAAATTTCAGCCCCTGCAGCTAGGTTACGGCTCGAAAGGGGGCTGTGAGGCTGCCGTACACGCTTTGTCGACCTACCTAAATTCTGGCAAAGGAGAGGTCATCCTGAAGGTTGACATAAAGAATGCCTTCAATTCTGTTAATAGAGACACCTTGCTGGCAGAAACTAAAAAAGAAATACCTCAAATTTATAGTTTCCTTTGGCAATGTTACAGACACTCTTCTAAATTACTTTATCGGGACAACCATCTGGAATCTGCTGTTGGCTGTCAACAAGGTGACCCTCTCGGGCCAGTGATTTTTAGTTTAGCAATTCACCCAATCATTCGACAGCTAAATTCCAAATTTAACGTTTGGTATCTTGATGATGGAACTTTGGGAGGCGATGCAGAAACTGTTTTAAAAGACTTTCAATTCTTAAAACATAAACTATTTTCCATTGGCCTTAATCTCAACCTTTCTAAATGTGAACTTTATTTAGCGGACAGTACTGACAGACATCTGACACTTCCTAAATTTAACGCAATAGCCCCAGAAATCAAAATTATTGAAAAAACCTCTCTTCGTCTCCTTGGGTCTCCAATCTTTGAGAATTCCTTGACAAACAAAATTTCAGTGACGTTTCGGAAAGATTGTTCCAAATTAACATGCATTCGGCTATAACCTTAATCCGTTACTGCTGTTTCGGCCCTAAAATAACATATTTCCTTCGCGCTTCCCATTTATGGAAGCACACTCACCTATTAGACAAAATAGACCAAATTATCCGGCATACAATATCTTCGATCTTAAATGTGGCCATGGACGACCGAGCTTGGGCACAAGCTACTCTTCCCATTCGTATGGGAGGCCTCGGCGTCCGCAAAATTTCAAGTATTAGTTTACCGGCTTTCATATCCTCGGTCCACGGCACTGAGAAATTAATCAGGAAAATCTTAGCCCCCACACTGATTGATTTTGATGTGCCGTGGTTCTCCGAGGCTATGGATGCCTGGAGACTCGCTTGCCCGAACTCAGATCCACCCGACAATCCATCTTCCCAGAGACGGTGGGATGAGCAGCTCTGCAGAGTAGTACAGAATAATTTACTTGACACGTCTGCTACTACTGCGGAGCGTGCGCGCTTGCTGGCTGTGGGTAAATGGGAGTCGGGTCTGTGGCTTCATGCACTACCATCGTCGAACATAGGTACTTTGTTCGACGACACTACTTTCCGCCTCGGTGCTTCCCTCCGACTAGGAGCTCCTTGTTGTTCTCCTCATCGCTATCACTGTGGCGAAGTTGTCAACAGCCTCGGACACCACGGCCTGTCTTGCAGCCGTAGTGCAGGTCACTTCTTAGCGCGGCACGCGAATATTAATGACATTATCCGACGAGCTCTTGACACCGTCGGCGTTCCAGCTGTATTAGAACCTAATGGCTTGGCACGTGACGATGGCAAGAGACCGGAAGGCATGTCTTTATTTCCATGGAAGGTGGGTAGGCCTTTAGTGTGGGATGCAACGTGTGTCGATACTCTTGCGCCATCCCATCTTCCTGACTCCGCGTGCTGTGCTGGCGCTGCTGCTGCGTCTGCGGAAAATCTCAAGCGGCGAAAGTATAATAACCTTATCGGTAATTATATTTTCGAACCGTTTGGGATTGAAACCCTCGGACCGTGGGGTCCGAGTGCTCATGATTTGTTCAAAGATATCTCCAAACGGCTAGTTGACACTTCCCGTGACCCAAGGGCTGGCTTTTACCTTGGCCAGAGGTTAAGCATTGCCATACAACGTGGCAATGCCGCCAGTCTCTTGGGTACATTACCAGTCAACAGCGATGCGGAGGAATTTTTCGACGCTATATTTTAATGTTTTATAGTTTTAGTTTAGTTAGTATATAATTTTGTTATTTTTATAAATTAATTAGTTATAAGTTGTTATTTATGTACATAATATTTTAATTCTAACTAAATAAAAATATCTCATTTAAGTACTATTGCTTTGTTGTTTTAGCGTCAAACTTAAATTTTGCATGCCTATTGGTAAAATATGGCTTAACCTATTTATTAATCAATTTACCACCATGTACTGTACCCATATTTGCAGAATAAAAGACTTACTTATTTACTTAAAAAGTATTAAATTGCATTTAATTATAATAATCATCTGGACAAACTCATATCATTTAAAAAGTCTTTTACTGAGTAATAACATTTGCCTAAAAGTAGTGCAGTTACCTTAGATTTAAAAATGTTAACAGAACCATCCTTAAAACCATGGGGTATTTTATTATAAATGACAGGTCCCATTATCATAATACTTTTCCTTAACAGTGCTGTTTTATAATTACCCGAATGTAGCAAGTTCTTGTATTGGGACCTCAAGGGGCCATTACGTGTTCTTACATTCCATTGTCCAGTGACGGAAATAAATTTAGATTGGTTTTTACAAAAATTACCACCTCCAAAATGTATAAACATGGAAAAGTCAATATCCTCAGAGACCGTAAACACAGGTTCACAGCTGTCTGTGCTTTTAAGGTTTGTCATAGATCTAACACACTGTTTCTGGGCCTTAAAACTCCTCCCTCTCACTACAGTTACCCCAAAATAAGATTCCAAATCTCAGCACTGACGCCACCAACCCATGATATATGCTAGTAGAAGTGTATCATTGCTAACTTTGTGCGAAAGGTTGTACAGTACGTAGGCTGATTTATTTATGTTCTTACATAGGTCATCGGCATGCGGTTTCCAAGTCAAATTGTTGTCAATCAGGATGCCTAGAGTCTTCGTTACACAAGTTGTATCCACCTTTTGACCACTATAACTAACATTTATATCATCAGCGCGTATCCTTTGGTAGAAGTGTATTACTTTTGTCTTTTTTACATTTATTATTAAATTAATAATTGTTTCTAATGTGTTGTTTATTTCCCTTTCGTAGTTTTCTTTATTGGTACATTTAACTATCGCTGTACTATCGTCTGCAAATAATACCATAGGTTGTCGCGTCTGTCGTGGCAAGTCATTTATATATAAGAGAAATAGAGGAGGTCCCAAGACACTCCCCTGCGGTACACCGTATTTGACCTCCCTACCGGCTGATGTATAACTAAGCTCACATTTAGTTTCAAGGCATATTCTGGACACTTCTGTATGTTGAGTTCGTCCAGTAAGATAGGAGCTTATTATGTCCAGAACATTTCCCCTTATACCGTAACTACATACGAGTAGTACTAGCTGACCCGTGCTCACTCCGTTGGGCGGTAAACATTTTTACTCTATGACACTGACAAATAACGTGGCTTTCTATGGGTAAAAGAATACCTGCCTTCCCTACCTACCTACCCTACCTACCTACCCTACCTACCTACCCTACCTACCTACCCTACCTACCTACCCTACCAACCTACCCTACCTACCTACCCTACCTACCTACCCTACCTACCTACCCTACCTACCTACCCTACCTACCTACCCTACCTACCTACCCTACCTACCTACCCTACCTACCTACCCTACCTACCTACCCTACCTACCTACCCTACCTACCTACCCTACCTACCTACCCTACCTACCTACCCTACCTACCTACCCTACCTACATACCGTACCTACCTACCCTACCTACCCTACCTACCTACCCTACCTACTTACCCTACCTACCTACCCTACCTATCTACCCGACCTACCTACCCTACCTACCTACCTACCTTACCTACTTACCCGACCTACCTACCCTACCTACCTACCTATCTTATCTACCTACCCTACCTACCTACCATAACTACGTAAAAAAAAAAAATTTTCAGATATAAACCATCTACTAAATAGTCCGAACAAAGCCTAAACCTTTTTTTTTTAAAGGTGAGCCCGTTCTTGATTTTTTTTTTTTTTTATCCTTCTGGCTTCGCACGGTTTGTGCATTTAGCCAATGTCACGTTTTAGTTCTTGTATAGTATTGATGAAATGAATTATAAATGCATGATGATGATATCCCCGCCCACTCCCCTTGAGTTTCAGTAAAGATGTGGCACTTTACTGAGACCTCACGCGGACTTCTTGAGAGAACTTGAAGCGAAGTTGCACTGTTTTGTTTCATTTGCCAACACTAATGCACGTTCACAAACACTTAATGGTTAATAATCCACCATTATTACACATTAATATTCGGCTAAACACAAATTTTGGAAAATTAAACAAACTGCTGAACATGACGCTTCACTTTCCCGCCAAGAAGTCCGTTCTTGAGTTATAAAATTACAACGAAAAGTGGCATTGATTTTTATAGATATAGATAAAGATATTTTATATCGTTTTTTTTTTAATGTTTTGTTAATGTGAGAACGTTGTAGGCTTTATAGACTAGATTTTTTGACCATTTTCTATTTATTTATTTAACAGTTTATGTACACACATATATACAGACAAGAAAAAGAGGAACAGAAAAATACGTACAAAGGTGATGCTTATTTCTAAAGAAATCTCTTCCAGCATACCTGCGACAAGAGGAGAGGAGGATTTTGTTTAGTACCTAGAACTTTTGACGGGCCTACACTGTTCTCTCATACCTAATAACGCAGTTGTTTGAAAACATTGTAAAAACCAATTATTTTTTAATAGAGTAACCGTGGAGTTACTTGCCGGCTCTTTTTCATAGGACACGGCCAATTGGAACCGTGCACCTAGCTTCTGACGTTTCATAAGTGTCCATGTAGGCTTATGTGAAATAAAATATTTTGATTTTGATTTGATTCAGATGAACATAGGCAGAAGAACATAGGCATAATAAATATGTTTCATTATGCCTATGTTCCCCACCATTATTGAATTTAGATTGAATTATTTCTTGAAATAATGTATAATTATTTGAAACGAAACAAACGTGAAACAACAGTGGCTCAAGCCGACAGCAGACAGCTGTCAACTTAGCAGACAGCTGTCAACTTCATGTTAAATTGCAGTCTTTGGTCAACTTGACAGTTTCTTTGAAGTAGGTCCTTACCAAATTTAGTGCTTGTGGCGATGATAGTGCCAAAATGCCGTGCTTTTTATTAAGTTAAAAGTTATTTTATTCTCGTCCCCGGGTAACCCGAAGTAAAATATATAAATGCAATATTATACAGTATAATCTAGTGTATTTTATGCCACTAAATGTACATCGGTACTTCGTTTCGGCAGATTTTGGTGACATCCTTTCATTCGTTCTGCAGTTGTAATTTGACTGTCAAAACAAAATAACAGAGACCACGAGAGATTCTTGCTCTTTTATATTGCAGTTTAATTTCTAACATCAATGTTGCAACTACTACAATGTTGCAACTACTACAATGTTGCAACTACTACAATGCTGCAACTACTCACAGCTTGTGAAACATTTGCGTTTAGTTGCGACAGATGCGCGTGAAATCGCCGGTAATGGTCGCAGTCACCCCCTCCACTCCCGCCCCTCACCCCTGCACCGTAACTGCCCGCGATGTAAAACGCCATCTAATCTATTGATTATACTTAGCTGTCTTTGGCGGTACTACTTTTTAGGGTTCTGTAGTCAACAAGGAACCCGTATAGTTTCGCCATGTCCGCCTATCTGTCTGTCTGTCCCCGGTTTAGCTCATAAACTCTTAGTACTAGGAAGCTGTAATTTGGCGTGTATACACATTAATCACGCCGACAAGTCGTAAAATAAAATCTTGAAAAATAGTACATTTTGATAAAAGTGTAGAATGTTTGTCATTGCATTCGAGGCGGAATTAACACCCGAGCCGTAGGCGAGGTTGTTTTTGAGCCGAGAACTGCAATAAAAAATGTCCACGTGTATCAAACGACGTTTTTCAATACACTTTTGAAGAAATAAAATAAAACAACGAAAAATATTATTGTCATGAATTATTATGAAACTATGATTTCATTTTCATTTTTTCCGCGCTTTGGTTTCGCCAGGTTGAAGGAGAAGCAAAGGTATAAAGCCGATAAACAGCCTAATATGAAAAATAGTTCAAAATTCATATATTTTTGAGTTTAGAACACAATAAATGTTAAGTTGTTCATAAACGTTTTTTGTATTGTAATGTTCATGCTGTTCTATAAAAAACCATTATTTAAATATCCCAAAAATATTAACAAAGACGCATCCTTGCCGAGAATTAAAAAAAAATCACCTCCGAATAGAGAGGACCGTCTCTGTTGCAACACGGTTTGAATAGAGGGCAATAGAGGCATTGAACCAATTTGAACTAAGTATAGGTACGGAAAAGCCCGCACAGGTGTTGGAAAATAAAAAATCGCACGCGTGTGAAATACATTGCATTGTGAACCTAATCGTAGTGCGATATGAACCAGATTTCGAGGAAGTGTATTGAAAAACCTTACACGTCAAGTGCCCCTTTGTGCGTATTTTTCTGTTTTTTTTTTTTTACTGTTTTTATGTGTGTACATAAACTGAAAATAAATAAATAAAGTGGGGATAGTATTTTTTTTTCTCGTAAGTATATCTCATGATGTGGGGTATCGTTGGATAGGCCGTTCAAAAATATTGGGGTCTGTGAACACTATTTTTCAATTCAGGGATCCGTTTGCGTAATACTAAGCTTTAAAGTGCAAATTTTTGTAAGAGTCAAGTGCCAGGCCTTTTTTTTTTGCGTGGGACATTATCAAATAACTTCTGCTCTAAGCGGAACGGGAGGGCGTGTCAGTCTGTGCCAGCCCTGCCAGCTAAATGGTTGTTTTTAGATATGTGAAGAAAATCATAGCAGTAGTACCTAGTAGTATATAACCAAATTAAAAGGAAAACTATCACAGCTAAGTACATCTTTACAAGTTAACGAGTAATAGACGCCTAACTTAAGTTTTCAGTTGGAGAATTAACTGCCTCGTTGTGTAGTGGTCGCAAGCGGTACTGCTGAGCACGAGGGGCTGGTTCAATTCCCGGGTCGGGCAAATGTGTTATTGGATTTTTCCATCTGGAATTTGTCAGTAGCAGTCCGGAGTCTGGATTTGTGCCCGGTTGGTGGCAATAGGCTCACCCCCTATTTGTTCCCGGTTGATGGCAATAGGCTCGCCCCCTATTTTCTCCCGGTTGATGGCAATAGGCTCACCCCTTATTTATGCCCGGTTGATGGCAATATGCTCGCCCCCTATTACATGGAACTTATACATAACTGGCGATTTGTAGGTGTATACCTACTATAGGTTACACCTCTGTAGGTGTATACCTACTATAGGTTACACCTCTGTAGGTGTGTACCTACTATAGGTTACACCTCTGTAGGTGTGTACCTACTATAGGTTACACCTCTGTAGGTGTGTACCTACTATAGGTTACACCTCTGTAGGTGTGTACCTACTATAGGTTACACCTCTGTAGGTGTGTACCTACTATAGGTTACACCTCTGTAGGTGTGTACCTACTATAGGTTACACCTCTGTAGGTGTGTACCTACTATAGGTTACACCTCTGTAGGTGTGTACCTACTATAGGTTACACCTCTGTAGGTGTGTACCTACTATAGGTTACACCTCTGTAGGTGTGTACCTACTATAGGTTACACCTCTGTAGGTGTGTACCTACTATAGGTTACACCTCTGTAGGTGTGTACCTACTATAGGTTACACCTCTGTAGGTGTGTACCTACTATAGGTTACACCTCTGTAGGTGTGTACCTACTATAGGTTACACCTCTGTAGGTGTGTACCTACTATAGGTTACACCTCTGTAGGTGTGTACCTACTATAGGTTACACCTCTGTAGGTGTGTACCTACTATAGGTTACACCTCTGTAGGTGTGTACCTACTATAGGTTACACCTCTGTAGGTGTGTACCTACTATAGGTTACACCTCTGTAGGTGTGTACCTACTATAGGTTACACCTCTGTAGGTGTGTACCTACTATAGGTTACACCTCTGTAGGTGTGTACCTACTATAGGTTACACCTCTGTAGGTGTGTACCTACTATAGGTTACACCTCTGTAGGTGTGTACCTACTATAGGTTACACCTCTGTAGGTGTGTACCTACTATAGGTTACACCTCTGTAGGTGTGTACCTACTATAGGTTACACCTCTGTAGGTGTGTACCTACTATAGGTTACACCTCTGTAGGTGTGTACCTACTATAGGTTACACCTCTGTAGGTGTGTACCTACTATAGGTTACACCTCTGTAGGTGTGTACCTACTATAGGTTACACCTCTGTAGGTGTGTACCTACTATAGGTTACACCTCTGTAGGTGTATACCTACTATAGGTTACACCTCTGTAGGTGTATACCTACTATAGGTTACACCTCTGTAGGTGTATACCTACTATAGGTTACACCTCTGTAGGTGTATACCTACTATAGGTTACACCTCTGTAGGTGTATACCTACTATAGGTTACACCTCTGTAGGTGTGTACCTACTATAGGTTACACCTCTGTAGGTGTATACCTACTATAGGTTACACCTCTGTAGGTGTATACCTACTATAGGTTACACCTCTGTAGGTGTATACCTACTATAGGTTACACCTCTGTAGGTGTGTACCTACTATAGGTTACACCTCTGTAGGTGTATACCTACTATAGGTTACACCTCTGTAGGTGTGTACCTACTATAGGTTACACCTCTGTAGGTGTATACCTACTATAGGTTACACCTCTGTAGGTGTGTACCTACTATAGGTTACACCTCTGTAGGTGTATACCTACTATAGGTTACACCTCTGTAGGTGTATACCTACTATAGGTTACACCTCTGTAGGTGTATACCTACTATAGGTTACACCTCTGTAGGTGTATACCTACTATAGGTTACACCTCTGTAGGTGTGTACCTACTATAGGTTACACCTCTGCTCAACCCTTCGGGGAAACTAGACATGATGATATGTATATCGATTTATGGGAAAACAGGTTTTTCAACTACAATGTTGTTTTTTTTTTGGGATAAATTCATCCCAACTACGGAACCCTTCATTGTGCGTGGTCCGACACGCATTTGGCCGGTTTTTTATGTTATCTGTGAGAACACTGTTACATGCCTTTGATAGTTTGATAGTTCGATACCATACTCGTCTGTTTAGGTATGGGGTTCAAAAACTAAACTTTAAAAGTGTCTTTGGATCTGTATTTTAGTTTTTTGCCACCGACTTCCGAAATTAAAGTTATTTTTCACTTTGTAGTGTTTTTTTGGAAGTCGGTTATTGTTTTTTTACAAAAAGTTTTTTATTTTTTACTTTTTAGTGGGTCAGTTTTTAATTTATTTAAGTTACAATAGCCTAAACTCAACTGCTCATCACCTTTTACAAAATATTGCTTTTACCGATGCTGGGACGTTAATTGTTGAGGAGTTCTCCTGGTAAGAACTAGGAGAACAGCCAATCACCATATGCATCGAGAGACACATGGAAAATTATAAACTCAAATAAAAGCCAACTTCCAAAAGAAAATATTAATAAAATAAAAATAAACAATCATACAGTATCAGATCCTCGAACAATTGCTGAAGAATTTAATAATTACTTTATGAATTTAATAAAACTAATAAATTTACTCAATAACAATAATGTATCAGTTGCGGACAATTTTAATTATAATAATCCTAATATAAATTTGACATCTTTTAATAACAAATTGACATTATCAATTAAGGAAAAACTAAATTAGTCAATTTCGGGCGTAACAATAAAAATAACAACATCAATATTTATTATAATGGGACGAACATTGAACAAATCAGCTGCGTTAAATTTCTAGGGCTTTGGATAGATAACGATTTGACTTGGCAAACACACATTGACACAATATGCATTAAACTCAATCAGTACTCGTATGCCTTATATAAATTATCTAAAATTGTTGACAAATCAGTTCTTTTGACCGCATACCATGCTTATGTTTCGTCGACACTGAGATATGCTGTCATATATTGGGGCAATGCCACTAATAGGGATTTAGTGTTTAAAGCGCAAAAAATATGTGTACGAGCGATTGTTGGTATCCGTGTTCCTGATTCATGTGAACCAAATTTCAAAGAATTTTAAATATTAACCTTTCCTGCAATCTACATTTATGAAGTAGTCGTATTTATAAAAACAAATGCAAATCTATTTGATAAACTTAAATCGAAAAGATATATGTTAAAAATATCTAATGTACCACATAAAACGGCTCTATTTAACAAAAGCGTCTTTGGCATTGCATCAAAAATTTATAACAAAATACCTATTGACATTCTTAGCACTATGGAACTTCCAGTATTTAAAAATAAATTACGAAACTTTTTAATTGTTAAAGCATACTACACAATCCAAGATTTCTTGAATTATTGATTGATTTGTTGACCATGTATTAATTTCACTGTTTTTTGATATTTTGACATTTATTAGTAGATTATTAACCAAGGGGATAAAGCAGTGTCTTCTGTCGCGGATAACGATTTAAATCGCGAGCGTAACGAAGGACTCGAGGTTTACTCCCGAGCGTAGCGAGGGTGTTAAAAACTTAAATCACGAGCGAAGCGAGGGATTTAAGACGAGTCCTGAGTGTAGCGAGGGATTTAAGTTCACCCAAGACAAAGACAGCTTTATCACCGAGGAAAATACTCTACTTTTCGTACCATTTGCGAAAAAAATAACACAATAATAATATGAGATAAGCATTTTAGAACATTAACTTATTTATAAAAATAAATATAACTATAAATAAACTTAACGTTTATGTATTTGAAGAAAACAAAAACGCGGCAAATTCCTAGACTAATATTTTTTTGTCGGAAAAGCAAAGGCATCAAGCTCATACGGCCTCGTCGGTTTTCGTAATTTTATTTAATAATCATAACTCCATATTAAATGCGTATTCCTTTTTCAAAAAGATTTATAATGCTTTATATACAAACTCAATGGTGTAAACACAGATGTAGTTCAATATAAATTTCGGTAAGTATTCCAAATTTAAATCACATTCTCCCCCTAGAGGATGAATGAAATTCAGTACAATTTTTTTTCCCTGTTTTTAACAGATTAAAAATGACTATTGTTATGTTCGCTTTTTGTGGCATAGAATGTCACTTTTTTGAGCAAGTGGTACGAAAAATAACTTTTGACATGTAAAATAATTGTTACGCCAATACGTAATTATTGTATGCCTATTAGGCAGGACATATTGGAACTTTAATTTATTGTTAAGACCTTGTAATAAACATATATGCACAATAAAGATATTTTGAATTTTGCGTTGTGACGAGCATAAATTGCTTAGCAACCATATTAAAGTACCTAATCGAATCGCAACCCGTTAAATACTTATTATTATGTTGTTTCGGTGGCCATCTGTGGTCTCCATCATCAATTCCTCTTCACCAAATGGTGATTTTGGTGGCAATGGGACCACCTTTCAAAGAAAAAAATAATTTTCAAAATCGGTCCATAATTGACGGAGATATCGGTGAACAAACATAAAAAAAAAATGCAGCCGAACATATATGTCCTCCTCCTTTTTTGGAAGTCGGTTAAAGATACCTTATACGCTATAACTTGATAATATAAATACCTTGTACAGGTAATGTTTAAACCTACTCTCGCAACATAACGATTGAACCGTCCTCTCGCTGGTACTGTAGTCAGACCATCAGGTGCCCTGCAGCATGTGGGCTTAGGCTACTGGTCTGACCGCCCGCCGACCGTGCATGGAGACGTTACGCGCGCTCGCCGCGCCGCCCCGAGCCGCGGGCGAGTTGCGCCTGCACCGACACATCGACTGACTGCTTACATAATATATGTAGTTCGATTTCTGTTGTATGAATCACAGATCACAGGAATAATTATTTTTCATTTAAACTGTCCTCCATTTTTACCACAAAAGGCTTGTTTTTAACCGACTTCCAAAAAGGAGGAGGTTTTAATATATGATCGTCTGTATGTTTGCTTTTTTTATGTCTGTTCATCGATTTTTCCTTCAAATAAGGACAAATTAAGATTATTTTTTTTGTTTGAAACAGCGTGCTCCCGAGGTGGTCCCATTGTCACCAAGTCAGCATCTGATGATCCCATGGAAATTGAGGAAAATCCTCAATTTTATAGGCACACCAATAGCCATTTGGGATTTGGGGAACCATTTGGTGAAGTGGGACTGATGATGGAGACCACAGATGGCCACCGGAACTGCTTCATAATAAGTATTTCTCGGTTTCGATTCGATTATCCCCTATAAAATAGCAATATATATAGCAATTTATGCTCGTCGTGAAGTCATCCTCAGTTCCAGTTCTCCTGGTTCTTACGAACTCCTCAACAATTAACGCGCGCCCCTGCATCGGGAAAAACAAAATTTAGTATAATTAAAGATAGTTAGTACATTCAAAATTGAATGATTATGATCTTAATAATTTATTCAACTAAACAGTTTATATTATAACAATTTATCAACGAAATAAGTTTTTTTCATACAAACTGTATAACCTCTTATCACCCCCAAAGGGGTTAATTTTGGGAAAGTCTTTTGTGACGTTTTCATTATTTTACTTATAAGTTATTTATACGAATTTTCGAGTTAATCTAGTCACGCAATAACATCCTACCCTGTAAAATTGACTACCCCTTTTCACCCCGTTAGGGGTCAATTTTCGAAAAACTTTGATACACGTTATTCTTAATTTTTGGTTTTAAGTACAAATAGGTATTGACTTTCGAGTTAATCGGACCGCACGTTAAAATTCTTCTATTCTCTTGACATTCCCAATCACCCTTTAGGTAGTTAAAAACCACCCTTTATTAGTTTAAAAAAAAAACAAAGATTATGAACTTTATAATTCGTGCCTAGTTTCAAGTTTATTAACTAAAGGAATAAGATTTTTCCTACAAACAAAACCCTCCCTTTTCATCCCCTTTAAGGTCGAATTTCCAAAACCCCTTAGTGCTCCCCTAAATTATAAAAGGAACCCGTGTGCAACATTCACGTTCTTAGTCCCAGTAGTTTCAGCTCTGCGTTGATGAATCAGTCAGGAATAGTTATTTATGATATTAGGGCGGTAAGTTGGTTTTTACAAACGAGTAGACGAATTTAAGCGAGACGAAGTCGAGGGCTTACCATAGTCACGAGTTTGTTAATACCAATTTCCGCGCGTGTGTCATACAACGTTTTTCAACACATTTGCGAGAAAACAGTACATTAGGTAATAAAATAAGCCATCAAAACATTTTAAGAGAATGTGTTTCTTCGAGTCTTCCATGATATAAAACACTCACGATTTCGGCGCCTTATTCAAGATATCAGGTGTAGTAGATTCCATATTAATATCGGATTCCTCGCTTGAACTCATAATATTATTTTGTAAATATCAGTCGGAAAGTCGCAACAATCTTTGACATTTCTAATAAGAAAATGGCGCCACGTGCTCATGGTGAAAATTAGTACTACATCTTTCGTCTCATTTTCTTTTTAATAATAAAGTGAGATAAATGTATTGAGCAAAAGCGCTTCCAAGGAGGTTCGATCATTCAGCTTATTTATTCTCGTAATTTGAAACTCCTTGGTGGAATTCTTATATAATTTTTATGGTACTTAAAAAAAAACCGTAAAGGATACGCACGGCGCTATGCAACGAAGGGTGCGGTAAAATATGTACTTAGGTGAGAGTACCTATTTTACCGCCCGTTCCATTGTATGGTGCGTAATTTTTTACTTTCGAACAATTTATACAGTCTTCGTAAATGCATTTTTGAGCAAATGTGTTGAAAAAGTAATGTATAACTAGCTTTTGCCCGCGGCTTCGCCCGCGTGGATGTCAAAAAATATCCGACGGGAATGTACTACTGAGATCAAAAAGTAACCTATAGGTTAACCCAAGTTATAAACTATCGGTGTGCCAAATATCATCCAAATCCGTTCCGCCGTTTTTGTGGAAACCGGGGCATACATCCACACAAACTTACCTAAATTCTAAAAACTATTTTTGGTATCAGACTCTAATATTCAATGTAAGGTTTGACTTCGTTACTATTTTAGTTTACTTCGTTCGCGTAGAGTATAAATTCTTTTTTCTAGATAATTATGAATTATTATAACAATAGCAATATAGAGCTTTGTTCATGGCTAATAAAATTGTCCTCCACTACGTGCGATATTTGAGGAATGCTGTAAAGAAATACCTACTGTAAAGGACCGGTATCTACCTAAATATCGTCCTTCACAGTATTTTTTTAAATACAATGTTTTTCACTAATTCGGAAGCGGGCACTAAAACAACCAGGCTAGTTGGAGAGCTTACACGTGAGCAAGCCACATAAAACTGGCCGTGGAAGAATCAGTCTTGCCGCAAATCAACTCCAGCAAATTTCAGAATTTGTCCCTCTGACTTCTTAATACTCGTAGTCATCGCGAAACAAACCTTAATTGGGAACTGCAATCTTTTAAATTCAAACGGAAGGTCATTTGGTATCAATGGTGTACGCGGCACGAAGACTGTTTGTCCTCTGGCAGATCCAGTTAGTATTTTGGCCTCAATAACATTGCGCCGGAGAGCTGTTACTTGGAGTCTAGTTCCATTGCACAATTTTGGCGGCCGTATATTTCGAAGAAACATAACAGGAGCATAAGTCTGTGACACGGATTAAGAGAGTTTAAAAATTCTACGGGATAATTATGGCTTCTACATACCAGCGCGACTTGTCGCGCTACGCGACACGGCACAAAGGCCCCGCGCGTCGCGGGACGAGCGGTGCCTTTGTGTCGCGTCGCCCCGGTACGTAGAAGCCTTCAACCGTCTCGTCCATATGGAGCATGGTGTCAACAGAATTATAAATAATATCTTCACCTTATTTATCAACATTCCGTTGTGTAACTTCTGGTTTGGTTGAATTTTGGCAAACCGTACATATCTATCGATTTTCCACCTAACGTTTGCAATGCTTCTTTAATTTCAGTTATACATTCATTTAAAATTTGGTCTTTGAAATTATTTACATTGTCTCTGATCTCTTTTTGCTGTGAGGTTGGATGGTTGGAGGAGGCAGCGCTTTGTCACTCACCAGCAAAAATGCGAGAACTGTTCACAGTTATGTTAGTCTTTTGTCAAATATCGGACGCAATAGCTCTTTGGGAAGACTTTTAAAGACAATTTGTCAGAACATTTTTTTTAGGAAATGGACGATGTCTGAATTTTATAATTGCATCAGATTCTTATCACTAAAACTGATAAGGGAAAATTATAAGAACAAAATGATATACCTAAGTACAACCTTCTTAGTACGTAAGTATTTTCTCCTAATACACATGATTGTGGTATTACATTCAGTGGCGACTTGTCGCAAAATAACAATACGAGTAAGCAAAATTAGCGGTAAAACGTCGCTCGTCGACCGGACCACACCGGACAGCCGGACACTGGACACCGGACAGCGCTCAGTAGGGCCTGACCTTTTCCATTATTAACATCAGTAATGTGAAAGGGCAACTTGCGCCAGCGCAACTTATTAAGCCGGGTCCGCTGCGTCATTTTTTCGTGTTATTCAAACATCTAACATCGTCACCTAACCGATATGGGGGGCGCCAATTGGCCAAATCGGTTAGATAGCGATGTTATAAGTTTTTATAACACAAAAACACGGCGCAGCGGGGATCCCGGCTTTAAACAACTCGTTATTTGACTCAAACGAGAATTTGACTCAAAATACGTACACATTATTGCAATTATTTTAAATCTTGTAAAGTAATCTGGAATCTGGTGCACGTCGATAAAGTGCAGGTAATGCACTCATATAACTTTAATGCGAGTAATAACGTGCAGAATACAGATAAATCCGCTCTCGATACAATATCGCAAGATAATTAAGACGTGCGTTACTCATTAGCATTTCGCATAACTCGCTCGCTGCGTAATCCAACCACTTAAGAGGAAATGCGGGCGGAGAGACTTTTAGAGTAAAAAGTCATAAATCGAGGTTCGGCTCTCGCCTATTTGCTCCTCCAATATTGGACCAATTTAAAATATATTTCTTATACTGAATACGAAGTATATATACTGTGTCCCTATCTTTTTCTTTTTTTATTAATAGTTGGCAAATTTGTACAATAGCCCTCTGTTGTCAGCGGTCTAAACAGGCAATTTTGAGCATTTTCAGAGGGTTCCAGCTCTTATAAAGATAATGTATCATCAAAAAGGAAAACATAGGGACACAGTATATATCCTTCTTATTCAGTATAAGAAATATCTTTTAAATTGGTCCAATATTGGAGGAGGAAATAGGCGAGAGCCGAACCTCGATTTATGACTTTTTACTCTAAAAGTCTCTCCGCCCGCAGTGCTGTGGCGTGTGTGACATGTGCTGAGTGTGCAGTCGCCTGTGCTGCGCCCGCGCATGCGGTTGCGGACACGGTGTCGGTAACATGGCGGATATCGCTGCCACAGATTTGAATACAACGTCGGGTGTAGGCAGAGAGCCAGGGGAGGGGGAGAGGGGTATAATTGGCAGCCTGCGCAGGTGTGCTTGCGTCTGCGCATCGATCATTAATTTAAATAAAAAATTAAGCACATTAAAAAGTCAAAAACACTTAAGCACATTGAAATTCGTGAAATAGCATTAATTGTTTACATAAGCCGCGTGCGACCATCACATATGTTAACGACGTGATAAAAAGCGGATGAACAGCGAAACACTTTTAATGACGCGCCGTCGTCGCTCGCCGCTCACCGCTCACCGCTCGCCGCTCGTCCCGCGACAAAAAAAGCGAAACGTTCACGGAAATTAACACTGTTAATGCAAGCACTCCTGTTTTGTGTCGGCCCAGTACTGACACCGCCAAGTTGCCTGCAAACACATTTAATGGCCGGGACGTGTGCTTTCGTCGCGTTTTTCTCGCCGGCTGTATCGGCAGCATCCTAACATGGAACGATTCGGAGGTGATTGTAGTCATTATCACCTCACGACATTAGGCATACTAATGTTAATTAAGCTTGTGAATCATTTGAAGCTTTTTCTTAAGGTTGTTAAGCGAAGGTGTTACTTTTTTGAAGCTTTTTCGTTGGTGGGCATTTGGTTCGAATCTCACAACTGACCATAATGTTGCTTATTAAATACGAAATGACGAAGTGTGGACATTATTGTTACCCTTTTGATAGTATTTATTTATTGATTATAAACTAGCCAACTGACACATTTCACATGGCTGTTCATTATTTGCCAGAAAATACGAGGTTTACAAGGGAAGATCTTACAGCGTTAAGGTCATTGTATTCTGACTGCGAGGAAGCGTGCAAATTATTCATGATTTTAAGTCACAATTATCATGCAGATTCTATTAATACCTAGTACATTATTATCATCTCCTTATTTCATTAAATATACATAATTATAAATTATATTATTATTATTACATTATTATTAAATTATAATCACATTATTAACACGCATTATTATTACATACAAATGTCCTTTAAACTAAAATAAATTCACTAACTAATTACTCTAACAGATATTTTTATGTTCTAAAAATTATTTTAAGCTGTAGAAACACTTTCTATGTAGCCACTCTGACAATTTTGCTTTAAAAACACTACCCTGTAGCGATTTAAATTTGTCTGGTACGGTAGTATAAATTCATATAAACATATTGAACACATTTTTCTTATAAATATCTTTATGTTGTCTTCTAAACTTGATATTATTTTCACTGCCTCGTGTCAAGTGCGCGCGTGTTAATGTGTCTCGTACACGCCTCGTACATTGCCTCGTCCTACTACGTACTAACGGTAACTAGCTATCTGTACGAGTGACGTGTCGTTATCTCGGCTATCTGCGATTGTTCGGCGGAGCATCGGTCTCGACCCGACACCAGTTGCGCTCTGACCTCACATACGGATTCCCTTACTGCTTTCGCGATTTCTTTAAAGCCTTCGTTTTGAATATTTCATTTGGTTTTAAACCATTGTTGAAAGACCGTTGAAATAAATTATCAAGAGAAGGACAAAGAATTTCATTAAAAAAAATATCAGAATTAATATTACTAAACTGTGCTCGTTCTACAACTACTGATATATTATTATGTTCAAATTATAGGCGAGGACGCTGGCACCCTAAACACAAGTTAAATCTTACTCTGGGTGCCAGAGGTCATCGAAAACACTCTTTCCCTTAGTTGTTACGCTGCATAGTGTTTATACAATTGAAGCTAATAAAAAACTTTGCTTTTTTTTTTTGGATCAGGAACGCGTCCGGGGAACAGCCTTATAACATAACCTACCATTTTAGAGGACAAACGTTGTAAAAGCTATATGCTTGCATGATGTTGTATGTAGGAGCTCATGATCGTGATCACATGGCATCGGTAGCAAAACATTCATTTTAGGCGATTCGGTTTTAGTTTGCGCAATAATAAAGATTTTAACAACATCAGCGCTATTAAATCTATTTTTAATGTAGTTGTTCATAGCAAACTAGAGTCCAGTGCATGCGTCTGGAACCCGCACGAGAAGAAGTACACTTTACTCTTAGAAAAAGTACAAAAAGCTTATCTTAGGTATCGTTTATAAACGTTTGAATGGATCCGTTATTTATCCGTTTATTCAGGGTACAATTATCTTTAGGTTACAAGAAAAACCTGCCAAGTTCGTGTCGGACCATGCACAATTTATCCCAAACACAAACTTAACATTGTAGTTGAAAAAAATTTTCTCCTATACATCCATATACGTTACGGTCAATTCTCCAACTACAAATGTAAGTTGGTCGACTATTACTCGTTAACGTGTAACGCCTACTTAGCTGTGATAGTTTTCCTTTTAATTTTGTCCTGATTTCGAAATATTAACAAAATTTGTTTTTTATTAAGGTTTATTTAAATAAGTAGATACTAAATATAAAATTGAAAGTATGTGATTTGACTCAAATGATTTTTGTATCAGGGTAGTAATGAAGTTTAAAAGTATCTCATTAGACAGTTACGCTAAAAGTACTGTTTTTTTAACAGAATCAAATGAAAAACATGATATTCGGGGCGTCACATATTAATTTGATAAGTCAATTCTCTTCGAGCAACACGAATACTGGTTGATACAAAAACAATACAACAAATTGATACTGATAAAATTAAATCCTTACTTATTACCAACTTAGAAGAAAGGTTCAAACACAATTTACGACTTATAGGCGAAGAAGTACCTACTGCTACCCACCAAAAGACACCATAGAAATCACCTAAAAAAATATCCTTAGTTTGTATTTATTCCTTATTATATGAGTATTAATTAACATACTATTTTCATATTCAAAGCGATATGTAACTTTATAAAATAACATCAAAGATTTGGAAGATCACCTACCGAAAATTCAAAATTTCCTAAGCTTGCTACATGCAAAGCGGCACCGAAAGGCACAATATTGTATGTCATCTTGATCGCCGTGTATGGTGCAATAGCTCATGTGAGTACCAGCCCTTCAGTTCTATTCAGTTTAAAAAAACCCACTAAGTAAGTGTTTTTACGCATACAAAAAAAATATCGTTATTTTTTTTCTCATGCATGGAGCTATTCATATCCTTCATACTATATTAGTAAAACAAAGGGAGGTATACTAAACACAAAATATATTTTTATTTATTAATTTCTGACATTAAGTTTGTATGAATATGGAGCTTGAATTTCAGACCATGTGCGGCGTCAACATCCCTCAAACTTTAGCGGAACCAATACGGAATTACGAGTTGGTGAATAGGTAAGTGAACATTTAAACTGTACACTTACTGATTTCTAAATATATTTAGAAAATAAATTTAAAAATATATATGTTTAAGATCCTTCACGGAAAAACAGATGGTTTTGAACTACATGACCAACTGTCCCATCTTACTCCAATATACTATAACCGTAGCAGGAGGCACATATGCCTCGCAGTCGAACCGTCGTCGCTCGGGCCGTCTCCTGCCCCTCGCTCACTCTGCTCTCAACGCTCTCTTGGACGCTAAGCCTCACTGTGATGTGTTCGCAAATGAATGGAAGATCTTGTCAACATGTCTGGAGTATTGTGAGATGAGTTAATTGTCCTTGGGCGTTTTATGTTTAAATTAAATAAATGATTTAGCAGCTGTTGCTTTGCTGTTGATGCTGATGTAAGCTGCGAAATCATGTGCTTAGGAGAGCTGACGCCGATGATGTGACGGTATGATGTACCACTTTCTCCTGCTATCTCCATGAATATTCATTCTCACGGCGTGACACCTGCCAGACAAGCGTGATGCGTGGGAACTGTGATTGGCTATCAGCAACAATCAGCAAGTATCGCGGGCTACCAGCCGCCTGGCGGACGTGCGAGCGATGTTGGCGCGACTGTGGCGCGATAGTCGCGACACGTCTGCTGAGACACACTGAACAATATAGATTATGATAGCGTGTGTGGATTCACACGTTGCTTAAGTTTTGAGAAGTTTTTGTAACCTTTCTATTTAGCCTGGTTCTATTGTTACTGATAAGCTAAACCATTCTGTAAACATGTTGCCTGATCCCACCTTATTGTTTGTGATGCATAACTTGATACTGCATGTGCAAAACTCATAATACCGTCACTAAAACAGGAAAGTATGTGTAGGTACTTTTTTGTCTCATCTCTGGCCGATGGGAGGCGATTCACATGTAATGTGTCTTATTAAACAAAAGGCTATGTTTGGTATGGTATAGTTGCCTCCCTGTTCGCATCGTACGCTGCGATAAGGTTATCTAGTGCGGGAGTCAGTTTTGGGAAGTGCATCCATACGTTATAATGTTATAAATTCGAAAGTAACTCTGTCTGTCTCTTCATGCCTAAACTACTGAACAGATTTCGATATTTGGTAGGGAGATAAATTGCGTCCAGGGGAAGGACATAAGCTACTTTTTATCTCAAAAATAGTCCTAAAGGCCATATTGGGGATGAAAGTTTGTATGGGAAACCTAAGGGATATGAAAATTTAAAGAACATCGGCGAGGAAACTGTTGATGGAATTATTAAGCGTCTACATAATTATGTCACCGTGATAGATACAGACAAAATATTTTACAAAATTTTATCAAATCAACCGTATGGCCTATCCAAGTCTTGGAAAATAGTCGTCATAATTGAAAACTTAATTGACTACTTTAGTGATGACAAAAATTATCACGGCATAGTTTTATTTTTCCGGCTTGACTTCATGACTTGTTGTTGCCATGTAATAAAAATCTTGGTCATGTTACATAAAATGCTTTGCTTTACGTATTGCAATAATCATTATCATCATCATTTCAGCCAAAAGACGTCCACTGCTGGACATAGGCCTCCCCCAAAAAGGGGGGGAGGGGGGATTTGCCATAATCGCCACGCTTGGCAGGCGGGTTGGCGATCGCAGTATGGTGTTAAAATGCATAGAGAACGGTGCTGCCCATTCTCTAGCAAGTCCCTTAGTCGGCTTTTACGACACCCACGGGAAGAAATGGGGCGGTGCTATTCTTTACGTCTGGCACCACGCAGACACTATTATAATTATTTTAGTACCAAGCCCCATACATATAATGAACGTCTCTTCTGTCAATCAAAACACGGGTAGAATCGAAAGACGATGACATTTTGTATCATGATAATCCCTTAGAGCATTGAACCATATCCAATTAAATAGTTTCATAATCAAGGTTGATTATGTAATGTAAGTTCCTATTTAAATTAGTCGAATCGGACCATTCGTTTAGAAGTTACGACGGGTATAAAAATGCTAAAAGTAAGCTAAAACTGTCGCGGTGTGAGAGCATATAGCCCTACGCTTATAGTCTATTAGTAACCTATACATTTTATTTTTTGTGGATTAACACATAGAATTTACTACTCTTAATCCCGGTAGTACGTACCCGTAAGATATTTTCCGACTTCCACGCGGGCTAAGCCGCGGGCAAATGCTAGTTACATTATAAAGCTGCGCGCGTGATTTATCGGCGCGGCCGATGATACCGGCCGGCAGGACACAGCATAGCCAACACAGAGGGACAACTATGGTAAGAGAAACAACTAGTAAGTAAGTCTATGCCGATTCATTAAAGAAAGGAATCTAAAATGGCGGTGATTATCATGTTTTCTCGCTTGCACACTATCACTTACACTAGCGTGCAAGCGAGAAAACATGATGAGCACCGCCATTTTAGATTCCTTTCTTTAATGCATCGGGTTATAAGTTTATTTATTTGTGTAAACATGGTGAACATACATTGCATGCACGATATTAAATACAGAAAGAAATGTTCGATCATGTTCAACCGCGTATCGTGGCGTACAAATTGGTAAGAAGAGATGGAGCACAAACCGCGACTATATTTATAAAAATTACATTATAAAATTAAGTGATTTAATTAATTAAATTAATTTATTATACAATTCAATGTCCATACATATTATTAATTAAGTCATTGCAAATTTTAATTTCATGAACAATAAAAACAATACACTATATATATTAATATGGAGCGATCTTAAATCACTGTGGACAAAACAACATTAAATAAAAGGCAACATCATCATTTCAAAAAACGAAGAACATTGTCCTCTTTCATAAATTCCGAAATACTATAATATGTCCTTTCAATCAATAATGTCCTTAATTTGCATTTAAGAGCAGATAAACTCAAAGTTCTCCATGATTTGGGCAACTTATTAGATATGGTTGGAGCGCGTATGGAGTTTGCGCACAAGAGTTGTTTTAGCGCCGTGAACACAGAGTTTGGAATTATCACGTATATTCCTTGGAACAACATCAGACAAACGCTGAAATAAAGTAGGATGAGTTTTAATGAATATTATTGTTTCCAAAATGTATAATGAGAGTAATGTCAATACGTTATGCTCTTTAAAATAAGATTTACAGCTATCTGTTGTTTGCTGTCTAAACATCGATCTAATGCATCTTTTCTGGGCCCTAAAAGTCTGTGCTATTCCCCCAGAAAATAACTCCGTATCTAAGAATTGATTCAGCTAAACCACAGTAAGCAGTAATCAGTGCATCTTTGTTGAGAACCACTCATAGGCTGCATTAGGTAGACAGAGACAGAGTTGACACACGAGTGATCCTATAATCATACAAAATATTCTTGAGCTGACATTATAGGTAAATGTCAGCTCAAGAATATTTTTATTGTTGTTGTTTTTGTTAAACACTAACCTGCTTTTGTTTTTAGGGTTCCGTACTTCAAAAGGAAAAAACTGAATGTTTATAGGATCACTCGTGTGTCAACTCTGTCTCTGTCTGGCTATCCGTCTGTCACACAGCCGATTTGCTCCGAATCTACAAGACCGATTAATTACATTGAAAGGTACACATATGGACTTCTATGACCTGTGATGAAACATGGACGTGTAACTTAAATATATGAATTTTGAACATGGGGGTCACATTTGGGGGGCAATATAGTAAATAAAAAAAAATGCAAATTGTACCGTGCGACATATCAAATGAAAGGGGTTGTTGTAAGGATTTCAAATATATATTTTTTTTATAATTTTAAAATAAATACTTTTAAAATTATTTACGAAAATAGATGAAAATTGGCCATTCCTCCTTATCTCCGAAACTATTGAGACAAAATAAAAATAAAAAATCTGAAAATAGTGCTTTACTTATAGATTACAGGAAAATCTATGAGAAGTCTATGATCTTAAAAGAACATGCCAAATCACTCAATATTGTGCGTACAAACTTACATTTGCAGTTGGAATGTATGAGGGAACCAGTTTTTCAACTACAATGTTAAGTTTGTTCTTCGGATAATAATCCCCACTACGGAACCCTTCATCGTGAGCCGACCGACACGCACTTAGCCGGTTTTTTTTTAGACTTTATTAATCTGCTTTTCTTTCGCTCACCAGCATCTGTTTTTCGGATGAATATTTGTGTTTACAAAATCTGTTGAACACCAAGTCTTGAACAGACTATAAAAAATAATGTCATGCGAGGTCCACTCTTCCATCATGTTTAAACTTAAACCAACAAAAAACTGTAATCCATATTTCAAAAATGTTAAACTCCTAACATTGCCCTTTATAGAATAGAATAGAATAGAATACTCTTTATTATGTACACCATAAAAGTTACAGCTATAAATGTTTAAATTTTCCATAGGGTGACACAATGGGCGGTCTTTATGTACATTTTTGAGACAGCAGTATTTGGCAAGTCCAACTTCCATCTGTTTGAACCATTGAGATCTAAACGACGAGAAATACCTATGTTAAGCCACATAGCACTGCTGTTTATACGAAAAGTATTTTTAAGAATGGCACCTAGGATTTAAAGAGGAATTAAAGAAATAAAGAACATACACGATTTAAAAAATGCTTTACTGTAAATATTATATGAAAAAACATATTACACGGTGAACGAATAGTTACCTAACTGACACATTTTAATTACCTTTTTTAATTATAATTTACTATTTATTGATTTGACAATCTAGACTAGAATTTATTATCTATTATTATATTTTATTGGAATGTTTTTTATTGTATCGACAATATTTGAATTAGAATGATTTAATAATGTCGGACAATTGTTTGATAATTTATTATAATCAGCATGTTTGTACCAAGATAATATTTGTACGCCGATGACGGCTAGACATAGCGTTCATAATATAAATACAAGCAGTAAAGTAACATGAAATTGTGATACCCAATTTTAGATTAACTAAAACAAGCACGTCATTTCTTGTAAACAGTATCCGCTTTTATAACAAGTTGCCACAATCGGTTATAGACTTCGATCAATAATTGATCGAAGGTTATAGAACTTAGCGATGGAAAGTTGAAAACCCACATCAAACGTGTCCTTATCAAAAAAGCATATTATAAGAAGGACTACGTTGAAGACAAGGACGTTAGGCAATAGTTCCTGCACATGTGGCTGCCCTGGTACCTCATTGACGGCATAACTATGTAAATGTCTATTATCTGCTCCCAAATTACGATGTTTTTTTTATTTTGTATTGTTTACATACCTTGACATAATCTCTTCATTATTTGACACTAAGTACCTACAAAATGATTAAAAAAAAAAAAAATTGTGACTTGTGGACAGAATATTAATTCAGATTTGTTACAGTTGTAATGGCATTATTGTTATTTGGTTTATATAGGTTTTTATTTTTATTATTTTAGTTAATATAGATTCTTTTTAATTTGTGAATGTGAGAACGCTGTAGGCAATAGACGGTAGCTTTGTAAACCATTTTCTATTTTTGTTAAGTACTTGTTGACGGGCCTGCACTGTCCTCCAATACTTATTAACACTGTAACTTGAAAACATTAAGCCCATTATTTTTAAAAGAGTAACCGTGGAGTTTCTTGCCGGCTCTTCTCCATAGGAAACGACCAATTAGAACCGTGCACCTAGCTTCTGACGTTTCATAAGTGCCCATGTAGGCTTATGTGAAATAAAATATTTTGATTTTGATTTTGTTCTATTACAACATCTGTATCTAACCTGCTTATTTTCAACAAATAAAAATATTTGTATTTGGATGAAGTTATATTGATTTCAGTTGTACTACTGCACGGTTACACTGTGCATCGGCAGCGCAGATCTTGTGCGCTCGATATGATATAATTAAAACGCTCGGCGGCGCACGAGCGCGCGAAATATTACCATACCCCGCTGTATCGCGCATCAGCGCGGTCGCAGTGCGTCGCACAGAGCGCCGGGCGAGAGTACCTGCTGCACTTCCAAATATTAACAATAAAGGTCACATTGCTCAAGTCAAAACTTGAATCAGCTGGGTATGAAACAAACTGACTGTGCTTTAAAGCCAGTAAAATGCCTCGCGGTGCGGGAAAACGTTGAAACCTGGATAGAAAGATTCTGCAGTTATGCTGTTTTTATGCACACACAACGAGGTAACCGTACTTTGCCAATACACACTGCATGTTAATGCTAGCCATATCTGTATCTACTTATCCTTTCATTTACGACAAGTGTGAAGTGTGAAGTAACTTGTGTTTTACTTCAGATCGGTTCAATATTCCACTCGCACGTTTGGTTCATAGATCTCACTACTTATCATCCGTGACGAGCTCTAGATTGAGCTGTTACACTGTTTACCCCTAATGAAAGCGAATGTGCACACAACACGGCACTCGCGTAATTTACGCGGATACGGTTGAGCCTCTGTTATCGCGTCTAATCGCGGCTGGTCGCGCTCGGTCCCGTCGACGGGCGCTGCGCCGCGCGGCGTCGCGTCGGATCGTTGCTGTCCGCCGATTGATGCGCTACGCGTGGTGTAGTATTCGACACCCTACGATTCACGTGGTGGCTCTAAGTATCGTTGATGCAGACATTGGACTCTAGTAACGTAGGGCTGCCTAGGTTTGGAAACTTTAAATAAAACCGTTATAAACAAGTTTAAAATAATCAACAATACTCAACACTTTATTGCATTTCACAATGTATATGCTGAGGTAAGAATTTGCTTTGGAACAATCGTCGACCCTGTCGGGCACAAGCAAAGAAAGAAAGTAGGTAGAGATGAGGACCCATCGTTTATCTTATACATATAATAATATCTAACATAGTCCAAAAAAAAACATTTTTGTGGATTTTATATAAGTTTTAGGGATTTATCATTTAAATATTCGTTTACACTGTAATACAATTTACTTCATAATACTCTTAGCTCTTTTAATTTATTCGTAAATAGATGGAGTTTTGTTTCATTTCATATTGATTCGGGTAACTTATTAGATATTTTTGTTGACATAACCAGAGGTCTTGTTGAATATATTTTTGTATGTTGGTAAGTTTAGTCGTGTTTCGTATCGGACTGTGTATCTTGTTTGTATGTCTTCTCGTTTAGTGTAAAAGTCTAACCGCCTTATTACAAAACAAGATTTATATTTTGACATGGATTAAACCATGGAGCCAGTTTTTGTAATAAGAACGTAACTGTGATTGAAATACCGTTCTCTAAACAAAACTGAAAACTTAGTTCGGTACTAAGTTGTCAGTTTTGCGTTTAGGAACTTTACCATAGTCGGAATAAAGTTCGAAATTCAATAATGGTTCCATGTTTTAAACCTGGGTCTGAAGATTAACCTTGTTTTGTAATAAGGAGGTTGGTGTTTATACGCTAGTTTGCATATTTTAAGTATATATACACAAGGCACAGTTAACATATTCAGGTTTATAAAATGGGGGTTGCAGCTATCTATCTGTTGTATATTTACTAAGATTCGGACAAATTGAACAGTTATAAAGCTGAATTTTAAAGGCTACTGATGATTTCTTATGAGTGAGTAAGATTTTACTCTTAAAATTATACAATGAGTTTAGTACCGTCACTTGTCATAACTTTTGCTCATGGGTAAAAAAAAGTGACAGGTTTTGGCTACGAAGCTCTACGCCTACGGACTGCTACGCCACATTTCAATGAACTATTTTGATGCGCAGCATTCGTTTTGTAACTTTAATGACTACTCATGTTCTGTTAGTCTAGATACGTCATTTATTCATGAACAATAAATTGTATCTGAAATTACATGGTATAAAAAAATTTAAATTAAATTACATACGGAAAAACACGTTAAATATCACAACAATGCATAACAACATGTATAGGAATATCGTTATAGATCTTCAACAGCATAAAGACACTTATTCAACAGGAAATGTTTAAGTTGATTTTTAAAAAAGCTTGAGTAGTTAGCGCTTTTTATATCTAAAGGTAAAATAATATAACCGATTGATATCTGGGACTGTGCTTCACAATATTCAAATTAGGCTGTACCTTGTAACGCTTAATGTCTTGTCTACGTGTGCCTTCTCTAATCTGTCGTTCTTCTGTTGTCTAATATTCATGCATATATTTCGCCATGTTACTTAAAAGTACAAATACATAAATGCTTGGCACTGTAAGTACCTATATTCAGATTTACAAAATGTTCTCGGCAACTCTCTCTTAGCGGAATACGGA
Organism: Tiliacea aurago; assembly: GCA_948098905.1. NCBI lineage: Eukaryota > Metazoa > Arthropoda > Insecta > Lepidoptera > Noctuidae > Tiliacea > Tiliacea aurago. The sequence continues at coordinate 294,332 of OX402583.1, read as the reverse complement.
CCAAGGTGCGAATTGCTCATTTTTGTAACACAATAGTACATTTTGATACAAGTGGAGAATGTTTGTTATTGCATTCGAGGCGGAATTAACACCCCAGCCGTAGGTAGAGGTTGTTTTTGAGCCGAGAACTGTAATAACAAATGTCCACGTGTATCAAACGACGTTTTTCAATACACATTTGAAGAAATAAAATAACGAAAAATATTTTTGTCATGAATTATTAGGAAACTATGACTTAATTTTATTTTGTTTCCGCGCTTTGCTTTCGCCAGGTTGAAGGAGAAGCAAAGCTATAAAACCGATAAACAGCCTAATACGAAAAATAGAAAATTCTAATATTTTTGAGTTTAGAACACATTATAAATGTTAATTTGTTTATTTAAAACGTTTTTTTTATTGTAATAATCATGGTATCATTGGTTATTTATAAACATTAATTAAATATTCCAAAAATATTAACGCCGTAAAGAGAGGACCGTCTCTGGCGCGAGACGGTGTGAATGCATTGAACTAATTTGGACTAAGTATAGGTATAAGTTATCTGTGGAAATTTTTATTCCCGCACACGTGTTGGAAAATAAAAAATCACACGTGTGTGAAATACATTGTATTGTGAACCTAATCGTAGTGCGATATGAACCAGTTTTCGAGGAAGTGTATTGAAAAAGCTCTTTTGATATTATAGTCATAACTTTTTCCCCAAAACATTATGCTGTATCTAATTTTTGATTCTACCAACGCGAAATATACCATCTTCAATTGCTCAATGCTAATTTCTGTTCTAAGTGTTCTTAAAGCATAACATGCGGAACATACTGATGCATTTATAGCATTTAATTGTGTTTTGCAATTTAGCAGTTCGTCTATATGTATTCCTAAGAATTTAAGTTCGTTAACGAGGACAATTTTGTCGTCATTCAAAACAACCTCTATATCGTCCTTATTACGGGCTGTCGTTCTAAAGAATAGTATATAGGTCTTTGCAGTGTTGATTAATAATTTGTTCCTAGTGAACCACACGTGAAATACTTTGAATGCTGCAAAACTAATGTTTCCATAGATTTGAAGTATTTTCTCTTTCAAAGTGGATGAATATGATTATATGAAGCAGATCTTGCCAACTGTTTTTACAAACGATTCCATTTGAAATAGATTTACAATTTTATAATTCCAATGTAATAAGATTTTCCTAACAAGACACAAAGTGTAGGACAGATGACGGACAACCCTACTTTAAAATGAGCCCATTATAAAATTGTAAATGTATTTCAAATGGAATCGTTTGTAAAAACAATTGGCGAGATCTGCTTCATATTCATGTCTCGCCTGCGTTTAATCTGAGGAGACTTATGGAGAACAAACTCAATACACCTCCAGTACAATGTAGGTATGTAAACTTTGATATCGGGACCGAAATACCCAGCGTTACAGCCTTTAACGGCAAATTTAAGTCTTATTTTCGAGTGTATAAGGTTGTGATTAGCTTGTGTGTTAGATGTGTGTTTGTGGTGGTGCGTTTGTAATGCAGCGCGCGCGCCGCCGCACAGCTGCGCAACTCGTGAGGCGCATGCGCACCGCGCACCGCGCACCGGCGCAGTGATTCACTCGGGCACCTGAATTAATTAATATGCCCATTATGATAATATTACGACTATCTGCCAGGAAGTAGACCAAAGTGTTTATTGCGTCCGTACTTTATGGGACAATGAGCTTTACTAATTAATTAACTATGTTAATTGTATGGGGACACCTGTTCAGGAGGGCAAATATGGCGCGACCAATCTGAACTGGCCTGAACGTTTGGTGATTAAATAGATCGACCATAGCTACTGCGATTGATATGTCTATGCTCACACTCCCCGTGGTTGAGTTAGTTGCTCTTCTCGACGTGAACTCTCAAGCTAAACGTGATCGTATGTATTTATGTGTATACCATCACGTAGTACCATCATTTATTGATAGCTTTACCGATGAGTACTATGACTACCACAAATTCACAAAGAATGCATCAAATAAGTATGCCTAATGTCATTATCATTATGAAAAAGGCCTACAAATCGCGTCTGCATTGATAGCTACAATTTCAATATTTATAACGGCATGTATTTATGTATTGTTATAAGCAGCATTAGAAAGTAATTGCGTATAGCACACGTCGGTATTGAGGTGACATTTTCTAACTAGTAACTAACTAATAACTAACTAGTAACTAACTATACTCCATTTGAAATAAGATTAGACATTAAATGAAATATATAATAACTTGTAAAAATAAAATAAAAACTGGTTTACAGTCCGTTTAACCAATTTTGAGTTCTATTCCTTAGGCATAAGGATGGCATTAAAAGCAAAAACGTAGTTACAATACCAACTGTTTATTACAGCTGCCATTTGTCATGCCACCAACGCAATAGAAGTCAAAATCGCTTGAACGGACTGTAAAGAAGGTTTATTTAAATGTCTAATCTTATTTCAAACGGGGTACAGTAACTAACTAGTAACTAACAAGTAACTAACGCCGCAGATTTGATGTCTCATACCCGTATTACATGGACCTGTCTCAACAGGCTCTATGTAGCATACCTAGACAAAACAAGAGGCGCTGGGAAAATGAAAATGACATCTCAATTTCATCGAGTGTGACTTACATTTTGACAACATAATGTAGAGGATGCTTGAATAACAAATCAGTATCAAAAGTGTTATCTAAACAATACTTGAGATTAATCTGTTGTTCGGTGTTGTGATATAGGCTGTTTACGAGTGTAATCATTATCTGTAGTTCTGTAGAACACGGTCGGTTCCACGCGGGCTCCGTGTTCCACAAATCAACACGTTCCTATGTATTGTCGTGTATTGAAAGAAGCATTTGTGTCTTTGATAATACGCTCATTTATTATGTCACAGCGTTTAAGAGCTTTATGGAAAATTATGATCCAATGTAAATTGATGAAAGTTAATTAAAATAATTTAATGATATAAAATATTCATCACATCAATTACACAGATAATTACGCAGTCCTGGCCAATTTGTTCAAATTAACTTAAATTACGTATGTATGTGCTCAGATATAACAATGTGACTTATGCCTTACATCAAAGTTAGCCAGGTAGTTAGGTAACAAATACTGTCTCGTTAGTATTCATATTCATACCTAGGAAGTTCTAACAATGTGAACTAACTGCGACGGACGCTCCTGCGCACTGCCTACCAATCAGCGTGGTGGTGCCAATTGTATGCCTCGGTGACATTATGTAGATGAGGTAATCGCACGCCCCGACCAATGCCGCGGTGAGCTCCCGGCCGAGGCTCACGTCACCAGGTATGTGCTCACTTGACGAGCTCAGTTCGGAGAACGGGCAGTCGTTACGTATGTATGCAGCGAGCTACTTAACGTAATGTGCGCAGTGTGTTACATTCTAAACTGTTACACAATACTGACTTATAGGAAATAGATAAACACATGGCTTGATTTAGTTCCAGATGCATTTACATAAAAACGGCTTATCTGGAATGATCTAGGCTAAGCAACAATCACTTAACAGTAGTTTGTGAAGATTTCTGAATAAATTACAAAGAAGTAAATAACAAAGTTTATCTCAGCCTCTAGTTACTGCAGTGTGCAGAAGTTTACCTACTGCCACTAAGTTTATCTCAGCCTCTAGTTACTGCAGTGTGCAGAAGTTTACCTACTGCCACTAAGTTTATCTCAGCCTCTAGTTACTGCAGTGTGCAGAAGTTTACCTACTGCCACTAAGTAGGTGGTGTTTTAATTTGATATGTTCATCAGATAAGCCTTAAGACTACTCATACCACATGGTATTTCAAAAAAGTAAACATCATTAGCATTATATAACAATACATTATAGAACAATACATTCACAGTAACGTCGGCAACATTAAACAAATATTTCATGGGAACTTACTTAGTATTAAGTAAGTGAGTGTAATGAGTGTAAGTGGAAGCACCGCTTGTCAATCACGCGGCTGTAGGAACATCGGGCATTACGGGAGGCGCATATTAATGACGAAGTTATTAGAAATATTGTGATTTATCGATTAGCATCGCGTTACTTCTAGCTTGGTATGAGGGGCGTGCGCCGGCGCAGGTGGCCGGCAGCGTTTCCTTCCCCGAAGTGTCGTCGCGACGACCATTGTCAGTCACACGCGCCACACATACATATCGACCACTGGACTGCTGGCTCAAGGCTGCCACTCACTGGACGTCGCAGATATGTAGCTATCTGTCAGTAGAGTTAGCCCAACGAACTGCAAGAATAGTAGATTGTTATACAAGGGTTGAAAGGCACCAATTCCGAACCAAAAAAAAAGGAATTGGTGACTTTCACCCGTGTTAAACACTTTACTTTTCATTTCGAATACAAGGAAAGTAAAAATGTTTAGTTTTTTCTAAAATATTTTATTTCTTCTTTGCTCGCCACTTCATAAAATAATTGTATTTAAATATTTTACCTTTGAAAGGATGTCACCAAAATCTGCCCAAACGAATTACCGAGGTACACTTAGTGGCTACACTAGATTATACTAAATAATATTGCATTTATAAATTTAAATTGCTTCTGGTTATCCGGGGACAAGAATAAAATAACTAATAAAAAGCACGCCATTTTGGCACTCTATCATCGGCACAAGCACTAGCTTACTTATTTAAAAAAAAACTGTCAAGTTGACCAAAGACTACAAATATGAAGTTGACAGCTGTCCGCTGTCAGCTTCATCCACTGTTGTTTCACGTTTGTTTCGTTTCAAATAATTAGAAATAATTCAATCTGAATTCAATAATAACCCTCATTCTATAATCGATTTTCATTAGGCAAAGTTATGAACCTAACGTAAGAAAGTATGCTTATACCCAAAAGTACGTGAAATAATAATAATAATAATTTCATTTCACAAGCTGTGAATGTTGATGAACAGTAATGTTAGAAGCAGCGTTAGAAGTCTTTCAGAGCGAATAACAACTCAATAGATGAGTCCCTTAGCGTCAACATCCAAGGGTTTCCACGTGATGGGACTCTGGATCTCCGTCATATTCCAGCTCGACATAAATCAAACCAGATCAACCAGGTTTCAGTCATGGACGTATAAAGATTCAGTGAATAGAAGTTACATTTAAATAAAGCCTTTCAATAAGTCTACTTGTTTTATCTTGATTTCTTGAAATAAATAGATCCTCAAGCCAAGCTACATCAAATAATACATCATATAATTACATAAAACACTCTTAAGCTTAGTCTGCCTCTATTGTGATGGGTGGAAGTTGAATTTCTGAGATTCGATACTCGGCAACCCACTTCATGGAATTCAATTAACCTTTCAAGTGCCGATAATGAGACGATAAATACACAATTAATTTCCTATTGTTATCGGGTCCTGGAGCCCGAGCGGCGCTCAATGAATTAAAGTCTAGAAGTTGCCTTTCCAGTAATATGAGTACGATGTCCCCGAAACTCAGAACTAAACGAACGGATTGACATGTAAATGAAATAAATTACGAAATAATGTCAACCCGAGTGTCAACCAGATAAAGTGCAATTGTATATGGAAAGTTGCCACATGATTTAATTGTTTTAAAGGTTAAAACTTTAAATAATTTATTATGTAGTTTTAATTTATTTATGGATAAAAATACAATTATTTTTGAATTCCCCAAATTTTTCTCTACGATTTGGTGCACGTGTACCTCGAGGGGCTCGAGGTACACGTGCACCAAATCGTAGTACATGACATGTTTTACAAGATTTTCGATTACTGTATTTGCCTCGTCTTGAACCAAATCTGGGGTCAACATTTCAGAATCGCTTGAACTCATTTTTATTAATTCATCATCATCATTTCAGCTGAAAGATGTCCACTGCTGGACATAGGCCTCCCCCAAAAAGAGGGGGGATTTATTAATTAATCAAATATTAGTCTATAAAACCGAGATTTTGAATTTCTGTGCAGCTTACAGAGTTTGTGAATGTGTCCCGCCAAATGATATAGGTAGTCTTTTTTAAATATTAAACAAGGAACACCCCGTCACCGCCGCGGACCGTCCCGCTTAATAGGTTTTTTTTAATTCACACTGGCTGTTTATACACTCACAACACCGCATCATTGTTTTTTAAGCGATATTTCTTTATTAAGTAACTATGTAATAATGTTCGTAGCCGACTACCTAACCAAATTTTGTTGTTTGTTCTATTTTTAAAATTCATTCCCGCCCTAGAGAGAGGTAAGCAATTACTATGAGTCTTTCCCGCCCAAGGGTGCGGAGCAGCGTCTTCCACCCGCTACTCGGATCAAACAGATACTACTTTCCGAGTATGAGAAATGAAAATAATAATCCACCAGCAACCCTTTCGTTCAAGTGCAGGCGTTATACATTTCAGGCCAGGGACAGATGTACTTCCAACGGTTAGTTTAGCAAAGCTTATGTACATAAGCAGAAAAAACTAACTACCAAAACATTTCATGTAAAAAAAAACTTTTTATTAAAAAAGGAAACAACCCACTTCCAAAAAAACACTACAAAGTGAAAAATAACTTTAATTACAAAAGTCGGTGCCTTTGCATTTGTGTCATTTTAGTTTATTGCCAACGACTTCCGAAAAAATAAATTTTCACTTTGTAGTGCTTTTTTGGAAGTCCGTTGAAGAAAATAAAAATATACTAATGATTTAATGTACTTAAACATGTAAAAACACAGATTTTATTCAATACTCAATTCAATACATGAATACAATAAATAAAACAACGCTATCCGCCCTCGCTATTACGCTCAAAACTGCTTGCGACGCGACATTAAAAAAGTAATATTTCCGAGAACATTATAAAAAAAAAACACCTCCAGATATTCAATCTACAATATAAAAATATTAATCTTCTATATAATAACAAATATGTTTAAAAGTGCCCTTTGTAAACGGCTATTTTAACGATTTCCACTTAGATAGAATGTAAAGGCATGCCCTTTGGAGTTTAGGTTTCAGCATACAAACCTGAGGCTATTATAAAAGCTTTTAAAGATCTTAAAATTAACATTTTTAAAAGAGTAACGGTGGAGTTTCTTGCCCATTATTCTCCATACGAAACTACCTTTTGGAAGGGACAACTAGAATCAATTCAATTTTTTTTTGTTAGTTTTGACGTTCAAGCGTGCCTCAGTTAGCCTAATTTAAATAAATAATTTGACTTTGACTTTCACAAAAACTATCAAAACTTTCTCAAATTTGTTTTCATTGTCTTGTAGCGCTAGTCGATACACGTGTTTCGATACTCTAAACATTCACGTAGCCCTAAAACTCACGACACCAGGGCGAATTCGCACTCTCGCTGAAATTGGGGACTATACTGAAGCGATTGAAAAACATTTTCAATATTAAAAGCTCCTGTAGACACATTATGTTGACGAAGAGCTAAACAGTTTCCTACCAGATGCAGCACGTTACAAAGCGTCCGGGTTGGTGACCCTACGCTGATCGTATCACGGAACATGTTGTATCGCGCGTTATCACCACCGATCACCGAAAGTGAAACACACGCGTCATTGGTATGAGACGCGTCATGTGGTACAACCACTGCACTGTGGCAGCTGACGGGTTACTCAGATTGGGGTATGGGTATATCTATGGGTCCGGATGGGTTATGCTGTCGTTGGTCGACAGCACTACTTGATTGAAATTTTTATTTTAAACGTTGTTTTAAATATTGTAAAAGTTGATTACCGATGTTTTTGAAGCTTTTCCGTTACAACAGATCCACCACAAATTTACAAGAAAAGGGATTGCTAGTTTATTAACAGTGTTCTAACGTTCCTCTGATATGGATGGTTTAAGTTTTAAAGATTTATGACCCGAAAACGAAGAACGAACTAAAGCCTATTCCTCCGGGATACCTACATACAGGGTGGTTAACAAGCGTGGTTTATAGCGATGCGCGGGCGCATCATAAAGCGCAGAACGCGGACGAGCCGCGCCACGACCTCGCCGCGCAGAGACGAGCAATTAAACGCGTTTAGCACATGCGCAGTTGACTGATTGTCAACACTGGGGACGAAGCATATAGCGCAGAAGTTGCACTGATAGTAAATGCTTGATGAAAGCAATGCATGCAATCGCGACTCGTGTGTATTTTCAAATGTGACTTCATTATTTTGCTAAAAGACGAGAAACAGCATTCTTCTCTTTGTTAAGCAATTAGTAACCACGAGAACGTCACGCCTGTGTTCCCCAAAGGGTTTGGAAGAGGTTTACTTAGGGTATACCTATATTTCACCAGTTATGTATTTTTTTGTTCCATGTAATGGAGGCCGAGCCTATTGCCACCAACCGGGCACAAATCCAACCTCTGGCTGGTACTGAGAAATTCCTGAATTAGTAACTAGTTATTCATATAGCTATTGTAGCGCCATAAACCAAACAATTAGGCTTGAGTCAGAAGTCTACACGCCCCAAGGTACGCTAGGGGACTGTTCCGTTACCACCATTTCGACCAAACGTTGGAGTGGGTCTTCTGCCTGTCTTCGTCGGCATTACCTTTAGACCAGCGGAACAAAAAACTGAGTGCAACATAAACCGCAGACATTGCCTTTAACAGTCACAATTTGACATACTCCGCACTGATCGACCAGTTCGGTTTAGTACTTGTGTTCCCACGACTGTTACTGGTGCTCAAACGGAAATAAAAAGAGACGCATTGATTGATGGAGGCAGAGCGAAGTATCATAGTAATGCTATATGATAACTTTTAGCGCAAGTTGTTCATTGCCTTAGAATCTCTCATAAGTTCAGAAGTACCTTTATCATAATCCACCGCTTGGTTGATATTATGACTTTTTAAAGCTTCATCGGCTGGAATACAATAATACGATGCCTGGTGGGCTTCTGTAGATGTGGCGTAGTGTAAACCAGTCATCGATTTTATACGCTTACACACTTGTATCAGACATCGTCACCCTATACTCTGTACGCCAGTTTGTTCAGTTTTGTTCGCGGACTATGAATGACCTGACATGGCAACATATAAGTTGATGACTGCAACTTGTGCATGTGTTTATTAGGAAGGCTGAGGGCTGTTTCGCCAATTGCTCCACTCAACTTTCTCACACAAAACACTAACATGTCGTGTGAAAGAGCGGCAGCAGCGGCAGGTGGGGGGAGGGGGGAAGGAAGGGGGTGGCGGGGAGATCGGCGCAAGCGCAGCAGGTCCCGTTAAACGATGAGTGACCTTTGCGGGCAGTCAATCGCTCCACTTGGGCTGTCCTTGACCTCGCCTGCATGCACATGCCACATTTGTTATCTAGATCCTCATATTGGTATTGCCTCGCGGGCTTGGCACAACGGTATAAGCGGTATTAAAACTCAATTTATCGACGTTTAATTTTTTTTTTGACTCCGTGCAAGTCGCTTTTAATGCATATGCATAGTATCTTTCTTACTACGTATCTTGAATGATAAGTGCATAATGATAGATAAAGGTAGTTCTACAATATCTCTACCTATTGTATCAAAACTATCGTAGTAATTTAATATGATCTGCAGGCTTAGCGTGTCGTTTTCTATCTCTACTCTACTCTACTGTAGAATAGACATCGCTTGTCTACACTTCTCGTTATCTCTTCTTCGCGAGCACGAGGTCACACCTAGACTCGGGTTTCTTCGTAGACAGTGACTTGTCCATAGCAACGGGGTATTCGCTGTGGTGTGTATTACTACCCAATTTTACCGTATTTTTGCGTTTCGTTCTCAAACAAATTTAAATAAAGCAAAGTGTTTTTAACGAATATTAAATTTCTTCAATAAAAAAACGCAAAAATGGTCTATTTGATGTTATAAATATTGATATACGGTTGTGGCGCATACCTACAAGTTAAAGCCACCAACTAAGTTTTAAGACTCATTTGGGTCATTATCAGGAGACTCATTATTTGGTTGACTTCGGTGCCAATTTTTTTTTTATTGTTTAGGCATTACTAACATGAAATATCAAAACTAGAGTTAATTTAAAACATATTAGTAGTAGAGGGAATCGTATAGACCAAATGGATATGAAGGGATTTATTTTTTTTTAAATGGTGTGCACCGAATTCAATATTCTTACCACCGAAATCAAATTTATCAAATAATTTATATTTGAAACACTATTTTTTTATATATATTAGCTGCCTAAGTAATACTATGGACATAAATGGCCTGTAAGAAATTGCAGGTTCATTTTACAATAAAACATTTTATTTTATCAAGACTTATGTCACATATGCCCCATTTATTAATTAAAGGAAAATGTACAAAAATCGACTTTCGTTCAATTATTACATTAAATGTAATAAAATAGTAGGTAGTCTTAAACTAACAATACAGGAACTTAAAAAAAAACAGAAATCTTAGTTGAGATCTAATCATAATCACAGAATACTTATTGATAAAAGAACACTACAAAAATCAGTCATAAAGTCACCAAAGGATGGTCAGCTTCGTTGGTTACTTCTGGTACGAGTGTATGACTATTAAATCGTCTTCAATTCTTCCTTTTATGCCTATCTTTCTCCTTCCAGCTCTGGATCACTCTTGATGCGAGCTTTCCGACGTCGTTCAGCCAATCCCTTTTTAACCAATCGATCTTCTTTTGAATCTGCCATAATCACAATACTGAAACAAAATGAGAAGTGATGAGAAAGTTAAATAAACGATCTTAAAATGGAAAATAAATGACTATTGATTGATTTCGGTGACTTTAAAATTGATTTCGGTGCACCTATTTCCACCGAAAACACCGAAATCAAAATAATAAGCAAAATATTTTCAAAAGTAACCCGAATTTTTAATATTATTCTCTTTTATTGAAATCGAATACTTAGAAGACATACTTTTATTATAATTTAAAAATATTAATTTTCTTATTTGTGGATAAAATGGATTCACCGAAATCAATTTTAAGGGTATACCAAGCCACCGAAAACGATTACGTAGCTTAATAAAAGAGTGGAACGGAGACGCACAGACGTGTTATGCTTACCTCCGATGCAGCACGGCTGACAGTTTGTGTTACTCGAACAACTATTCTCGCAGTCACTAAAATAAAGGATTTATGAACGGATTGGTGCGCGCCACGGATATCAATTCTAAACGTCGGACGTGAAGACAACCAGTTGTAACTCGTCTACTAAGGCCTATTATGGCTTAGAAATATTATAAATTGAGTTAATAACTACCTAGTTATTTGTGAACACATATAAAATAGCGCCATGTATTGTAAAAAAAAAGATAAAAAATAATTTCCGCCGCCAAACGGGGCCGGACGCGGCACGGAGGTCAATATTTTGGAGGTTTTAATTTTTTTAAACTACCTTATATTTAATTTATTTAAAAAACAACACAGGCCCCTCCTAATATTTTGGTCGTACCTGTTAAAGAAAAAAATATCAATTTGTTAGTTATCCATTTCGTACTAGATTTCGACCTGGACACGCGTATTTGAGCCGTCTGAGAATGACCGATTTGTGTGTATTACGTATAATGTACAGGCATTATTTATATAGTGTCATAATTATATTATTTTGATCCTTTAAGGGTACCGCAGACTGGCGGGTCGCGATGTCGCGTCGCGTCTGTCTGCGGGAGCCTTTATGTTTTTACTAGGTACTTACATTGTTATTTTATCGTTGTTTATCGATATTTTATTGATTAGTATAAGCTCCATTTAAAACCGAGTGTGTGAGATTTAGTCAGTGTTCAACGAGGAGATTTTGGCTCTTATTCAGATGTTTTATTCTACAGGAACGCACTTCCCGTGAGATCAAAAGCTCCGAATCAAGCAAAGCAAGCTCTTTAATAGTATTTCTTTCCCATCTTCACTGAAGTTTTTTTATATAACAACTTAAATAAAAAGTGCAATATGAACCCAACTTGTTAATTTCAGCTTATTATATGATAAAAATAAAATAGCACCGCCTAAAATAAATTACTCGAATTAACGAAAAAACAACTAACGAATCGTTGTCTAGGTCCTTTCATACGTAGACTATTTCGGAAGAAAGGTTTCTATCCCAAGGTGTCAATTTCGTAGAAAAATTGTACGCCATGCTCGACGTAGCAGACAACTGTCTAGGGACGAGAAGACAAGTCAATTTACATTTGATCTGTAATCGCCGCGCTAAGGACAGTAGAAAACTTTCCACTGTCTACACTGAAACGTAATTTTTGTCTATTCATCCGTCTACAAAACGCTTGTCTACGGTTCTCGTGCTAAGCCTGCTGATAAGCGGTTGTAAATGTGAGTACCAAGGAGCCGTTTATTATGTTATGACTTATGGTGTATGTTGACTGTCTTGAAGTCCAGTCCTGAAGGAGCTAGCGAGTCTCTTTATCTCCGTCATCCAAGAGGGTACAACGCCCGAAGCGTGGAGCAGAAGAATGGTGGTTCTGTTTTTCAAAAAAGGCGACAAAACCTTGCAGAGGAACTATAGACCCATCTCACTTCTGAGCCACGTATACAAGCTCGAGGGTCATCACAGACCGTCTCGCCAAGAGACTTGACGAATTCCAGCCGCCAGAACAAGCCCGTTTTCGAAAAGGCTTCAGTACCGTAGACCACATCCATACTGTTCGGCAAATTGTACAGAATACCACCGGAGTACAACCAGCCGCTGTGTATGGCATTTGTGGACTACGAGAAAGCCTTCGACTCCATCGAAATATGGACAGTTCTGGCCCCTCTGCAACGATGTCGAATTGACTGGCGCTACATAGAAGTGTTGAGATGTTTGTATGACGCTGCCACGATGACTGTTCAGATCCAAGATCAGAAAACCAGCCTCATCCGACTGCTCAGAGGGGTGAGACAGGGGGATGTGATATCCCCAAAACGTGGAGGACGTCTTCAAGACGCTGGACTGGACTGGACAGGGTATCAACGTCAACGGCGAGTACATCTCACATCTTTGCTTTGCTGATGACATCGTCATAATGGCAGAGATGCTGGAACTGTTAGACCAGATGCTGCACAGCCTAAATGGAGCCTTTCGGCGGGTTCGGCGTGAATTTGGACAAGACAAAAGTCATGTATAATTCGCACGTCTTACCGAGTCCAATCCACATCGAAGTGTCGCTTCTCGAAGTTGTAAAGGAGTATGAGAGATGAGTGAGGTGACCTAGGACAAGTCATCCAGGTCGGTAGACACAACTTTGGGAATGAAGCCGACAGAAGGATCGAGTTGGGTTGGGCGGCATTTGGAAAACTGCGTCAAGTCTGCTCGTCGCCTATCCCGCAATGTCTGTAGACTAAGGTTTATAACCAGTGCGTACTTCCCGTCATGACACACGCTGCCGAAACGTGGACACTGACAGTCGGGCTGGTCCACAAATTCAAGGTCGCCCAGCGCGCGATGGAGCGGGCTATGCTTAGAGTCTCTTTGAAGGATAAAATCAGGAATAAAATTATCCGGAGTAGAACCGGAGTTACCGCCATAGCTAGGCCAGCCCACTGCCACTTCAGTTTGCTTACTCTGCAGTAAGCAAACTAAAGTGGCAGTGGGCTGGCCATGTTTGTCGAAGGAACGATGGCCAATGGAGTAGACGAGTCCTGGAGTGGAGACCGCGTATCGGCAAGCGTAGTGTGGGACGCCCCCAGCTAGATGGACCGACGACCTTAAGAAGGTGGCTGGGTCAGGCTGGATGCGGAAGGCGGACAGGGTGTTGTGGCGCAGCCTGGGAGAGTCCTATGTCCAACAGTGGACTGCGATAAGCTGAGTTGATTATATGTTGACTTAAAAAAGCTTGGCAGTTAAGAGTATGTCATGCTCACTTAAATGTCTCGCTGATGGTGGCGCGTGTGTTGGATCATGCGGTTCCCTACAAAATGGTTGAACTGGATGGTGCTGATCTACGCGTCCTGTTCGTGACCGGGCGCCGTCAGTTGAGACTGGCATCCGTTAACTGCCAGGGCTTATATGTCATCTTTTAATCTTATATTTTGAATTGTTTATTTTTTTTTACTTTATTCTCACTTATAGAAGCGACAAGAACAATGTACCCAGGATTTTGAACTATCTTGATTTACGGCCGAACCCAATAACTTATTTCAGTGAAAGACAGATCGCTATTGATGATAGACACTCTAATTATATCTATCCTCGGATGGCGTCTCACAATCATTGATAAAGGCTATCTATCTAACGAAAACAATAAGTAGGTTTCTCTACTTCGCTCTCCCGTGCGTTCCATTACAACCAACATCACGTTAAAAAACAACATGTGTAATTAGGGTTATATTAAAACTTCTATGTTTCTTACTTCTAAATAAGTTACTGGATTAAGATATAATTCTGTAGAGCCATATTTGCTATGGCCACGAATCAAAATATAACCTGTTACTGACCTGCAAATTGCAAAAAACGTACCTTAGCGCATTAATGTTGTTTTTTTAAAAAAAACATCTATGATCATTATTGCAAATACTAAAGAGTTAATTTTAGCTTGGCTACTTTACGATTATCCCTGCAATTCGGGGAATAGCCAAATCTGCCATTTATGTAGTTCTGTCCTGTCAAACAAATCGTATAATGGGACGCATACTTTGGCATTTTCATACAAATAGATATCTGTTGTAGGCGATACACCCTCCCATCAGTAGATAGCGTGGGCCGGTAAGATTCCATAATGTCTCATAGATTATTGGGACGTTAAAACCATCGATAGATATATTTTTGTATCTCCAGTATGCCGAAACTGGTGATATTGGGTTCGGCCGTTAAAATAGTGTCCTTGGAGTTTCTTGCCTGTTCTTCTCCATAGAGATCTACGTTTTGGAATGGACAAATAGCTTCAACTTTCTGACTAACTGACCGACTCTTTGACAATTCAAAAGTGCCTGTAATTATTTTAATTGAAATAAATGCTTTGAGTTTGAATTTGAGTTGATTCAGCTGTGCTTCTTATAGCATGACTGTACATTTTGTTACTCTTAGAACAAAATTAGTAACAGTTTTGTTGGTACACATTGTTAAATAGATATCTGCGGATCTCTAGCACACGACTGAGAGCCTTAGAACCATTGCTAATAATAACTTGCGCCGCTATCATTTAGTAGCGTCGCTCATGTTTCGTAGCACACATTTTATAAACTAAAGTTCAATATTTAATTGAACTCGTTCGGAAGTGTTGGATGAAAGTTTAACACTTTTCACTGATCTCGCAGAGTAAATGCTTAGATAGTATGGGCTATGTATGGGCCACGTATAGGTTACGTATGGTCGTATGGGCCAGCTCAAGCATGCGCCGTCATGTTTCACACTCCATTAACTATTTCTCACATCGAGAGCGACGGAGAGAGAATCTACTTATTTATGTATCGCTACTTACTTACCGTTGCGTTACTGATGTAAGAGTTTACTTATAATAATACACCACACACAGTTATAATGTTATAAGTTACACCAAGGGTGCCGCCCACGAGTGATTTTTTGTAGCACACGTCGATATTTTGTCGCTGGCTATCTAGGGATGTGCATGACATGGATTTACAGAGGAACGATGTTTAACGGTAATAGTAGATTGTTATACTAGGGGCTAAAATGACCCATTATGTACGAGGTAGTTTTTATAAACCGAAGAAACCGAGAAACCGAGAAACCGAGTAATTATGGGGTTTTAGCGCCGTGTGTTAAGGCTTCTACAGACCGGCGCGACACGCGACGTGGCACAAAGCCCCGCGTGTCGCGCCTCGAGCGGTGCTTTTGTGTCGCGTCGCGAGTCGCGCCTGTCTGTAGAAGCCTTTACACTATACTTTTCACTACGATTGCGAGTAAAATAAATATGGATTATTGACATATAGGTACACCATTTTCCTTTCTCTTCCATCTGCAAATACGGGTCAATTCTCAATTCATCAATTCTCACTAGATGATGACATTTTCACTGTTGTAAAATAAATTACGGTCACCAATTCAATTTGTAAATAAAGAAAAATATTCTAAAGATTTCGCGCCAATGCCTTTTTTTTTATTTTTTTAATAACATAGATTATACACTTATGCAACGCAATGCACGCATTCCACCGGAGAGTACGCCGCTTTTAGTTCCATTTTCAAAAATAAAATGTTCCCTTTTTTTACGAAACAGTAATAAGTCGAGTCTTTATTACTTAAGGTGAATCCGCAGCTGCAGCCCGCGAAATTCAAACTTTGTTACGTGTTTTGCAATTTGCAGGTCAGTGTCAGGTTGTATCTGTATCACAATACGATTCGCGACTATAACAGATATGTATTTACATAATTATAATCATTAATACAGCTACAGCTACAACTGTGAATTCACCTTAAGAACAATGGCTTTGAGTGTTGTAGGCTCGTCGGTACCAGACAACATCATACCAGATATACAATTGCTACACGCTACACTATGCATTGGTTAAAATGGCTGTCCAGCTACTTTACGTGGGGGTCCTTCTAAGTGAACGCATAGCGTTGCACATCACTCAAGTATGGTTTCATCGGATTATCACCCCTAGCTGTGAGACCTCATAGTATCGTTCTCGCATACGGGTGTCCGTAGAGTTTCCTGCCCGTTCTTCTCCATAGGAACCTACTACGCTTTGGAATGGGCAACTAGCTTCATCTCTCTGACTGACCGACCCCTTGACTATTCAAAGTGCCTGTAATAGGTTTATTTGAAATAAATGCTTTGAATTTGAGTGTTCATTTCTTACCATAAGCCCACAGGAGTGTCTGTGCGACGGTGGCGAAATGGAAAAGACATGACAAAGACATGGTTGTTTCGGGAGGTTCCTGTTCAGGATAAAGCGGGAGGAAACGCCCGGGTGTCACCACTGTGTGGAGCATACGGTGGAGGTCTGCCCGGCTTGGGCAGAGCACCGCCGTGTCCTCACGGAGGCGATCGGCGGCGGCGATCTCTCACGTCCGGCCCTGGTTCAGGCCATGGTTCGGAGCGAGAGTGCATGGGAGGCCGTCACTTCCTTCTGCGAAGCAGTAATGCTCGCGAAGGAGGAGGCAGAATGCGTGAGGGTGAGGCAGGTTTCGCGCCCTCACGCCCTTAGCCGCCGCAGGAGACGCCCCGGGCGTCGGGAGTCGCAAGCTGATTTCCGGCCACCGTAGGCGCGGGCCTGTGGACGGTGAGCGATGGGTAGGTCGCCGTCCGATAAGGACCAGGCCCGGGTCGACGGCGCGTTGTGTTTCACGCGCGCCTCAAAGAGATTTCAGCACCAACTGACGGGGTCCGTTAGGACCAATGCCTGCCAGGGTTGCGAGTTTGTCCGAAAGGGATATCGTGGCCCTAGCACACAGGCAACGGAAGGAACACGGGTGGGTTTTAGTCAGTAAAAGTCAGACACGCCCTCTCGCTCAGCCCAGAGCGGGAGAAGTTATTTGACAATATCCCACCCAAAAAAAAGGGCTTAGGCTTGCTAGGGCTTGACTCTATATTAGATGTGATAACTTTTTAACAGTGAAAGCGTTGTGAGTGGCGCTGGGGACCTACTTTACATGAAATGTTTTTGCTGGGATAAGTGTTACACTGTCACGTTAACGACGTGGTGTTTAGTACTCGCAACGGGAACACTGTGGAAGTATTCACGTGGCCACTCTCTCCGAGGTTTTACAGAAGTCGGACATTGTTTAGTGAATTATTTCTTAAGTATAATGAGTGTAACATAAACGTAATGTCATTGTCTTGCAATTTTTCCATTTGTTAGATAACCAAGCAATCAATATAAGTGGCATAGCTTGTAGACAGCACGTATCTTATCAAAATAAGCCGATATTATTGTGTAAAATATTTAAATCACTCAGTTTTTTGTCTGTATGTATTTACATCGTGTCGATAACACTTTGTCATGAAAACACGTGTCTTTCAGATTCCTATCGCAACAATATTATATGTGAAGTTGATTGTACTCGTATTTGGTTCATATTAATAATATAAATCGAATGTGGAAATGTTTAATAACTCGGCTTTAATAAGGTTATACTCGTAAATCCGTAACTAATAATCCTGGTTACACCATTTAAACAACTATTGATGATACTCCAGCAACTTTGGTATATAGAAGAAATGTTCCATATGCCTTTCTGAGTCATGTTTTATGTTCAGGTCTCATTCTCGGCTGTGTAAGGGGGTACAATCGCGAGCAATATACTGGAATCCCTTCATCGCGTTGCTCAAGACAATTTTTTACAATTCATATGCAATGAGCTGTGGATTGTGGTATATCACCTGAAAGGTCATTTAACAAAATGACCTTTCAAATGATATCAAAAAGATTTAAAATTAATTAAATTTTCTACCTAAATTTACAGAATTATTGCAATAGGTCGATGTTGTGGACGTCTAAATGATTAGGCAGTACTATGAAAAGATACAATTTTATTTACAATTTATGTTATTTACCCCTTAATATTTTGGCTAACCCCCCTAGTGACTGCCTGTAAACGGTTTTTCACTGACCGAATTCGTTTCCTGATGGAATCCTGTGGGATTTTGACCCCTGAGTTTGTTTCGCCATTTCTTCTCAGGGGTAGTCAGATAGGAAATGTCGGCTACATCTAGATTTTTTTTTTTTTATATGACGTGTAAAAGTGATTTTAATATCCTATTTACAGGATAAACGATTTCATTTCATTTCATTTCATTTCCTGCCACTCATCGACCAAAGCAGTTTTCAGGTCTTCTATTGACTCCGGAGCGGGACATCTTCCTCGTACCCGCCTTTTCAGCTCGTCCCATATATGTTGAATCGGATTTAAGTCAGGGCTAAGGGCTGGCCAGTCTAGTGCGGGAATCCCGACTTCTACAAGGTACTGTCTAGTCACTGCAGTGGTGTGGCAGCGGGCATTATTGTGCACTAGCAGGAGATCTTACATGGTCTAGCAGAATGTCGTTGATGTATCTTTCTGTGGTTCAACCCCCTCCCCGACCTTCACCAGATACGAATATCAACTCTGTTTTTGCTTCTATAGATATCCTCGCCCACATCATACAGGACCCACCCCCATATGCCACTGTTTCCACAAAACAGCGTTGTGCGAATCACTCCCCCGGTGTCCTATAGACTCTCTGTCGGACGAATCCAGGATGTGCAAACTTTATGCAACTAAAGAAGTACATAATATCGTCGGCTTATTGCAAAAACTCATTAACTGCAAAAAATCACTAAATACGTTTTTATCTATAAGGGACTCCTTTCGACACATTCTACAAAATGCAAAAACTAACAAATTTCTATCTCATCACCGATGATCGTGGGTGATGGTTTCATCCGGTTTGTGGTCAGCAGTGTACGGACCCTCCTATCCAGGGCGTCAAATAAGGAATATATGTGAATATGGCACTAGACTGGTGAAGCTATAGCATAAATAAGTATGTAAATGAATCTTGGCGATTAAATTTTTACTTTACTTCTGGCCACCCGGGCCAGAACTCAAAGGAGATAATCCTTCCTGAAATGTATTTATATTGATGGTTCCGAATCCCGAGCCCAACCAACAAAATGTCCCGTTAAATAACAATTCAAAAGATAAGGAGGATGGAGGCTTTCGGGTTGACGGGGGCTGGGTGGGGGGGGGGGGGGTTAGTAAGGGGTATGTGTGTGGGGCGACGGGAGGGGAGGACGGTTTGACAAGTTGGACGGCGCGCGGCTTTGTATATTATCATAAACTTTCAAATGACGACCCGTCTCCGTTTTGCGTTCATTACTTTCTTTTCAATAGAAAGTAAAACAGGCAACATACGTGTTTAAAAATAATTCTTTTATTTGTATTCAGTTTGAAGAAAATGTGCCAACATTAGCGGAAGTAAGGCAACCTCTCAAATTGACCCGAAAGTGCTTTAGAACGGGCGCGGGGACGCTGCCGGAATATTTCCTTAACACCGGCAGCACACCTCCGCCACGAAACCATAGCAGCGAAACTGCAGTAGTTCAATTCAACTGGCTCGCGTCATCGTCGTTCCGCTACTCGAATTGGATGCGAGTAGAGGAACATGATGCGAACCAGTTGAATTGAACTACTGCGGTTTCGCTGCTATGGTTTCACGGCGGAGGTGTGCTATCGGCGTTAAAGGTACACAAATGGGTAGTTCGCTCACTAAAGACTGTATAATGCTCTATGAAGAGGGGATGCAGGGTGTTAAGATTCACGGCATGTCTCTGTAGGAGCTCGACAGATGGCGCCACGCTAGGATCTATCTACGTCGAGACTGCCAGCGTACGGCCTACGGATAGAACAACTAGTAAGCTATAGTCTCAGGTTCGGTGGCACAGCTCTGTGTTTCAGTTTTCAATGTCAACACATAAACAAACAATAGGTAGTTTTCACTTTATTGCTTCGGCGTTTTGGAATTTGAACAGAATTTCAAGTAAATAGGTGACTTTTCATTGATTAAATGGTTTCGTTTTAAAACAAAATGTGGTATTGTGGTAAGATTGACAATCGTTGATAAGTCGCGAATGTTGCAGCTGATCCACATTCAGTTGTAACCTACATAACATAACATCACACTTTTGATCCCCGAAGGTTTAGGTGTACTCCATAGTATACCCACGTTTAGGTGTACTCCATAGTATACCCACGTTTAGGTGTACTCCATAGTATACCCACGTTTAGGTGTACTCCATAGTATACCCACGTTTAGGTGTACTCCATAGTATACCCACGTTTAGGTGTACTCCATAGTATACCCACGTTTAGGTGTACTCCATAGTATACCCACGTTTAGGTGTACTCCATAGTATACCCACGTTTAGGTGTACTCCATAGTATACCCACGTTTAGGTGTACTCCATAGTATACCCACGTTTAGGTGTACTCCATAGTATACCCACGTTTAGGTGTACTCCATAGTATACCCACGTTTAGGTGTACTCCATAGTATACCCACGTTTAGGTGTACTCCATAGTATACCCACGTTTAGGTGTACTCTATAGTATACCCACGTTTCGCCAGATATGTTTAGGTCCCATATGTAATAGGAGGCGAGCCTATTGCCATCAACCGGGCACAAATCCAGTCTCCGGGCTGCTACTGAGAAATTCCTGGTGGAAAAACCCAATATCATTTTGCCCGACCTGGGTATCGAACCGCGGAGCTCATGCTCGGCAGTACCGCTTGTGACCACTAGACCAACGAGGCAGTCCTAACCCAATGTAACCTAATGCTCGGTACTTACTGTACTGTCAACTAATGTGTTCCGTGTGTGTTCAACTCGTAGTTCAGTCTAATGCTCGGTACTTCGGTCGGTGAGCGGGAAAAGTTATTTGATAATTTCCCACCCAAAAAAAAAAGCCAAACTGCATTTACTGGCTGGTACATCTAATAAATGAAATATGAACAAATCGAGTTTTAGTTTGAGAACAATAATAGAGCTATACCTATCTATTGCATGCACAAAACAAGAGTCAATACAATTCAATCTAACACCGCCGGATTAATAGCTATATTCTCTTAACTCCAGATAATTGTTAAAATAATGGTTCGATTTTTGTGGAAATGCAGAAAATTTAGTTATCCATCATAAGTTCGAAAAATATTTGACCGAATTTCATAACACCTAAAACTTATTAACTATTATCGTTTCGTTTTTTTTTCTTCATCGAAGTCACGTCTGCCACTGTATCAGCTGACCTATTATAATCAATTCGATATTTTTCGTTACTCCGACGTTTTATTTGGTCGAAAACTTTTGACCGAAGTTACACTTAGCCGAAATAACATTTGTTCGAACGAAGTATTATATTTCTGAACATTAATTATAACACTGTTTTAATTACCATATTTTCATTTCACCAAACGCCTAAACAATAGGGGATCTGGAGCTCGGCGACCGCTGCGGCGGCACGCTGGCCTTCGTGCGTTAATACCCTCTAGGGGTAGGGCAGACAAGACTGCGTGAAGTCGGTTTTGCAGCGATTCGTTGTTTTTTTTTTTGTAAAAAGTCTTTTAAGATATTATTTTAATTTAATATTGAAAATGCTACCAAATAACCGGCTGTATACGTGCGGGACATGTTTCCACACTTTTCCAATTTTCTTGTTCGTGTAAGGTAGTAGGTAGGTAAACAAAACACATCATCTTACCATGTATGAGTATTTAGATAAGTGAAGTTTCCGGGGCTTACGAGAGCGGTCAAGCGCGAGAGTGTCCGCTGTCGATTGCTTATCGTGCTGGGCCAGGCATGGCGAGCGTGCCCAGCGCGCTCCACTGGAGGGGCCACTTTTTTTTTTTTTTTTTTTCCTTCTGGCTTCGCACGGTTTGTGCATTTAGCCAATGTCACGTTTTAGTTCTTGTTTAATATTGATGAAATGAATTATAAATGCATGATGATGATATCCCCGCCCACTCCCCTTGAGTTTCAGTAAAGATGTGGCACTTTACTGAGACCTCACGCGGACTTCTTGAGAGAACTTGAAGCGAAGTTGCACTGTTTTGTTTCATTTGCCTACACTAATGCACGTTCACAAACACTTAATGGTTAATAATCCACCATTATTACACATTAATATTCGGCTAAACACAAATTTTGGAAAATTAAACAAACTGCTGAACATGACGCTTCACTTTCCCGCCAAGAAGCCCATTTTTTACTTACTCGAGGGGCCACTTGGTGCATCTGTACCGGAATGATTCATGGGCAGTATTTGGGACATGCAAAAATATAAGCCAAAAAATATGTATTATTTAATTTACATTAGTGTGGCGTATAATATTAGTGTAGCGTATATCATTAGTGTAGCGTATAACATTAGTGTAGCGTATAACATTAGTGTAGCGTATAAAATTAGTGTAGCGTATAAAATTAGTGTATTGTATAACATTAGTGTAGCGTATACTATTAGTGTAGCGTATAACATTGTGTAGCGTATAACATTGTGTAGCGTATAACATTGTGTAGCGTATAACATTAGTGTGGCGTATAACATTAGTGTGGCGTATAACCTATTTAGAACAAGGTATGTAGTGTAGTGCCAATGTTGACTACATTAAGAGTTAAGAATGCAATGACGAACTGATTTATCGTCCATATTTTATTGCAGTGTAGGTACTCAGGCAGGCAGGCACAAATAGGGAAAGCTAATGTATCCAATTTGCTTGTGAAGCGTGTTACGGCTGTCGTAGACTGTACCAATGTGCGATGGAATACACCCTCTTGGGGTCAATGTTAACAATGCCATAGACTTTTATAGACATTTTAAACCGCCGATTACCTACTATACTTACCATGCTGATAGTGCGCGGCTGGAGGAGCATCGCTGGTGCTCGGTGTTAGGCGGCGGAAGACGCGGAGGACGCTCCTTATCGAGCCGCACACGCGCCCCTCTCCCTCACCCCCCCCACACCTAGCCACCCACCGCGCTTCCCCCGCCGCGTCAACCCGCCCGCATTTCCCCGCGCGAATTTACAATGTTGCGAACCTCCCGCTCCCTTCCCGCGAACCTCCGTCTACCCCCCGCACACAAAGAAAACCACCTAAAGAACTTTACACCATACAACCTGGTCACAAGGTTGCAAGTAGCGTGGTCCGCCGGACAGGTCGCGGTGTGCGTGAGATTTTCCCGCCTGGAAATTCTAATGTGCCGCGCGACTGCGATAAAAAATGAGCGGCTCGGGAAACGTGAATACATTACCGAGCGAGATGGAGCACCGCCTCCGTCGCGACGCCTACACTCTACACCCGCTACTTATGTACTTTACACAGCTTTATATTTTGATTCCTCTGAAGGGAAGGCTCGCGCTATGTACCGCTTTACGCCTGTTCAATTATGTAGTATCTAGCCGGGAGCCGCCCGAGCCGTTCTCTAAACCCTCTTTATAAAAGGGTTAGCGTCAGAGTTATAGTTATAGAATTAAACGATAACAGCTTACAATAAAACACGTGGGAATCTAACAGCTAATTAGTTCCGGCAGGAGGGTCGGCATTAGATAGCCACATAATTACCGTATCATAAAAACGTGCAATAGAAGTCGGGGACAAAGGGTTGTTCTTTTTTTGTGTCGGCACGCGCGGCCTTGTGTTTTCTAAGGGTTTTTGCGTCTTCTAACGCCACCTGTGCGGAAGGGTTGCGCGCGCGCACCACGTCACACACACACATGGACACGTTTTTTGTCACGTGACCTTAATCTGTGACATGTTTCGGCTAAGGACTTGATTTATGAGATCATGACAATACAGATTCGACTCTGTTAAATAAAAGCTTAACAGAATACAGTTTAGTTAGGGTTTAATTGTGGACTATAAGGTTGAATGAAATATTTTGTACAGAATAAGGATTCTACGTACACTGAAAACAAAACTTTGAGCTTTACTTTATCAATTCTTGTCAGATTTTCCAAAACGCACTTAAGATTCGGATGTTATGGTACCTGCGGGCTGATACCTTCGGTGAATACGAAGTTTTAGGGCCATTTGCAGCAAAATGATACACATCTCGGATTAATTAAATCTCGACTTTGCCCTAAACTCGACTTAATTTAAATCTTATTAGGCATGTCTTGCACAGTCACATTTCACATTCGATTTAGCTAAACTGAGATTAGTCATTATTACATTCGCCATTCGGGTGCGCCAAAGTTCACCTAAATTTTCAACTCCGATAATTGGAAATCCGAAAATGTTCTTCCTAACATTTTTTATCCTAACAATCACAATTCCCAACTACTCTGTCTCTAATGTTCATAATTCCGAAGCATTTAACTTCATAATGTCAGTAGCAATAAACATCTAATAGACTTTTATTTGTTTTCCTATATTTTCTCAACATAACCATTTTTTACAATATTATTCAAAGTCATATTTTAATTTTATTTATAGCGGTGTGTACCTGCAAAGATATCCATAGGTTAGGTTAGGTTAGAACTGTGACCAACTACGCGCGAGCCGAGCGAGCGAAGCGAGCGGTGCCGCGAGTATTTTTTTATAGTGCCCCCAAGACGACATTCTGACCTGAATTTCATTAATTTAAGACAAAAATCTGTGAAACGACCTTAAATCATTCTAAACAGTTGGTTTTTTAGACATAATTATCTCATGTATAGTTATAGTTTTAGGGATAAAAGCGTTATGATAAAAAACAGTAGGAGTTTAAATATATTTACATTAATGATATTATTAATTACAATTTTCGGAAACATGAGTGTTATGAACATCGCCGGTAGCACTACAAATAGTATGAATGAAAACTTTAGGATGAAAAATTTTAGGAAGAGTGATCATTCGGATTACAAATCGTTAGGAAGAACAATTTCGGGTAAAGAACTTTAGTTGAGCCAATATGGACCCCGCCATTCATTGCGTTCAGTTTTCAAATAAAAAGTGATGGCAACTCAGTTCTGCGTATAGAGAAAAAAATTGTGAGCCGTCACGGGGCGCCTGGCAGATGTGAAACATCGAAATCAAAATGGTTGTAGTCTCGTGTTATTTTCTAGTTTTCGTTAGCGTACTTACCAGTAATAAAAAGTGCTCTGTGCTATGTGCATAACTGAAGAAAGCTTACCTGTTAAAATCACTTGGAAACTTAAGGATAATTTTATCATAAAGAAGCTTTGTACTCGCAGAACCGTTTCAAAAATTCGTCATCTGGTAATGTATTAAATCAATCGTTTCTAATGTACTACACTCTACGAGAGAAAAACGGAGTGTCTAAATATTGTGCGATCTCCTCGTCATCATCCGATAACAAATCATCATGATTAAGAGAAAAGAAATCCATTTTTACAAATAAAAAGAGGAATTTAAAATACCACTGTATTTTGTTGTCTATAAAATCGAGATTTAACAAGTCTAAACCGACCTAGATGCCGGTTTAACTTTGACGTTTATTTAAATCGAGATTTAAGTGAAATCGATGACATGCAAGTCGTTAAATTAAGTTTAAGCCTAAGTCGAGTTTCAATCGAGATGTAAGTAAAAACTTTCGTCCTAAATTAAGTTTAAGCGTAAGTCGAGGTTAAAAGAGATAAGAATGAACAATGACAGAGAAATTAATTATGTGATAGATACCTGTGCTCACATATTAAAAAAAAAAAAAAAAAAGTCTTCCTAAAAAATAACAATATCAGTGTGAGTAATCACAGGATTTAAAATCAATGTCATAAAAATAATAAATTATACAATTAAAATAGCAACCTGTTTTTGTGAGTTGGGATGAATTTATGCACAGCCTAAATGGAGCCTCTCGGCGGGTTGGCCTCGGCATGAATTTGGACAAGACGAAAGTCATGTACAATTCGCACGTCTTGCCGAGTCCAATCCACATCGAAGAGTCGCTTCTCGAAGTTGTGAAGGAGTACGTCTACCTAGGGCAAGTTTTCCAGCTTGGTAGGCACAACTTTGAGAAAGAAGCCGACAGAAGGATCCGGTTGGGTTGGGCAGCGTTTGGAAAACTTCGTCAAGTCTTCTCGTCGCCAATCCCGCAGTGTTTGAAGACTAAGGTCTTCAACCAGTGCGTCCTGCCCGTTATGACATACGGTGCCGAAACGTGGACACTGACATTCGGGCTGGTTCACAAATTCAAGGTAACTCAGCGTGCTATGGAGCGGGCTATGCTCGGAGTTTCTCTGAAGGATAAGATCAGAAATGAAGTTATCCGGAAGAGAACCGGAGTTACCGACATAGCCTGCAGAGTAAGCAAGCTGAAGTGGCAGTGGGCTGGCCATGTTTGTCGAAGGAACGATGGCCAATGGAGTAGACGAGTCCTGGAGTGGAGACCGCGTATCGGCAAGCGTAGTGTGGGACGCCCCCAGCTAGATGTACCGACGACCTTAAGAAGGTGTCTGGGTCAGACTGGATGCGGAAGGCGGAGGACAAGGTGTTGTGGCGCAGCCTGGGAGAGGCCTATGTCCAGCAGTGGACTGCTATAGGCAGAGTTGATTGATTGATTGATGAATTTATCCCAAGAACAAACTTAACATTGTAGTTGAAGACATGTTCCCCCATACATTCCAACTGCAAATGTAAGTTTGTACGCACAATAATGAGTGATTTACCATGTAATTTTAACACCATAGATTTGTTTTAGGTTTTCCTGTAATTTTTGAGTAAAGGACTATTTTCTGTATTTTTTTTTAAATTTTAGGCTCAGTTGTTTTCGGAGTTATGGGGGGAATTGTAAATTGTCATCTATTTTCTTAAATAATTAAATTTTAAAGTATTTATTTTAAAATTGTAAAATAAATCTATCTAAAATCCTTACAACAAGTTTTTTCATTTTTTTTTTTCTAATGTGCCCCCAAAAGTGACCCCCATATTGAAAATTAATTTATTTACGTTACACGTTCGTGTTTAGGTCACAGAAGTTCATCATCATTTCAGCCGAAAGACGTCCACTGCTGGAAATAGGCCTCGAGAGGGGTGGGTTGCCATAATCGCCATGCTTGGCAGGCGGGTAGGCGCTCGCAGTATGGTGTTAAAATGCATAGAGAACGCTGCTGCCCATTCTCACAGAAGTTCATACATTTACCAAATTTCAACTTAGTCGGTCGATTCGATTCGGAGCAAATCAGCTGTGACAGACAGACAGACACAAGAGTGATCCTATAAGGGTTTTTCCTTCTGAGGTACGGAACCCTAAAAATCGACAAATAACTGATGTAGCTACAGCCAGTATTGTTTATTTTAATTATTTTCATAGTCTTTATATCATATGGGATTTAGCTCTGGGGAACTTGTGCCGACTTAATACTATCTTTGTATTATAGAAATAAAAACCGACTTTCAAAAAAAAACATGCTGCAAAAAAAAACAAGTGAAAAATAACTTTAATTTCTGAAGTCGGTGGCAAGAAACTAAAATACATATCCAAAGACACCGACTTCCAAAATTAAAGTTATTTTTCACATGCAGCTTGTTTTTTTTGAAAGTCGGTTGTTTAAGTGATTTTTAACTTTGTAGTGATGTTTTGGAAGTCGGTTGTTTATTTTTTTGGAAAAAAATATATTTTTCTGTTTTTAGTGGGTCAGTTTGTAATGTATCTAAGTTTCAGAGTTCCCCTGGTGAGGACCAGCAGAACTGCCACTCACCATATGCATTATGACGAACATACATTGCTTAGCAACCATGTACCTAAATCGAATCGCAACCCGTTAAATACTAATTATTATTAAGTAGTTCCGGTGGTCATCTGTGGTCTTCATCATCAGTTCCACTTCACCAAATGGTGCTTTTCTAGAGAAAATGCACAAGTTACTGTTTAAAATACCCAACTGTAGATATGTCTATACAATTTGAGGATGTCCCTCGATGTCCATGGGATCCCCACATCAGATCTGACTTGGTGACAATAGGGCCACAGGAGCAACGCTTTCAAACAAAAAATAATTCTCAAAATCAGTCTACAATAGACGCAGAAATCGGTGAACAAACAAAAAAAAACATACAGACGAACATATTATTATTATAACCTCCACCTATTTGAAAGTCGGTTAAAAAGGGCTATTCAAACCATTTCCAACTTTCAAAGAATTAAACATTCTGACTGTAGCCTCACAATATAATATTAGGTATATTAAATAAACATTCTGCCTGTAGTCTCACAATATATG
This sequence comes from Tiliacea aurago, assembly GCA_948098905.1. Lineage (NCBI taxonomy): Eukaryota > Metazoa > Arthropoda > Insecta > Lepidoptera > Noctuidae > Tiliacea > Tiliacea aurago. The sequence goes on along the minus strand of OX402583.1, from coordinate 265,784 downwards.
TTTGAAAATCTATTGTAGGTACCTACACAATAATATATCAAATTTTAAGAAAATGCCCGATACGGTTTACTATCAGGACTAAACACAATCTAGCTGTACATCGCACTCGCCTCTACAGAGCAGGTAACTCGTTCATGGGTCTATGTCATACGCATTTCGTGTCAACAAACTTCCGATTAACATTCGAAACCTACCCATTAAACGATTTAAAAGCTTTATTAAAACCAAACCTTGTAAAAAAGGGTACTATAACATCGCTGATTATTTAGAAGACAAAAAGCTTGGGATTGAGCTGCTCGCTCTGCTACGCCTTGTGAAACCGGAAAACAAGACATTTTAATTATAATGCAAAATCATAATTTTATACCATTTTATATACACTTATACATTGATATTGCTGAATATTATAATTATATATACAAAATGACTTGAATATTTACTTTGAGAAGTATTATTTTACTTTCAATAATGTGAATGTGAGGATTTTTGTTAGCCTTAAAGATGGTCTGGCAGTTCGAGTACTATAAGCAGCATACCCAAATGTCCTTTTATTGTTCGTCGAGTTGTTGAGCTCCTTATGTCCTGAATTGGGCTACACGATTATTGACAAATGCTTGCACTGACTGGACTGGTCCACTCCAATCTGTTTCAGATACTGATGTACTGAGTACATGGTCCTCACATGATGACCAAGATTATGCCTGGACTTTAAAAGAGATTGACTTGAGTTTGATTCACCATTTCTTCTCAGGGTTAGTCAGATATGAAATGTCGACTCCATCTAATGTTTTTTTTTCAATATGAGGTGTAAAAGTGATTCCGATATCCTATTAACAGAATAAACAATTTCATTTAATTTAATCAAAGTAATAACTAACGGATAATATTTTAGTGTTCACCAAAAATCTTAAGGTACATCTATGTATGCATTTCTAAAATATTGATCTTAAACCCGTTTAATTGTTTTACTATAATTAAACTACTCGGCCAACAAAATATGTTACATCAAACAAATTCCAAATTAACACCAAGATATAACACTTTTTTATTGTAGTGCGCTGCAAATATTCTATTGTAACAATAACTATTTTATTCTTCCCCGAAAAATACTGATCGTGCACCAAATATTCCTGAATGTTACACAAAATTTTGGGTTGTTACCGGCCAAACCCGATTTCAGGACAAACTAGTTTAGCCTAGGCTAAACTAGTCTGTCCTGAAATCGGGTTTGGCCGGTAACATTGGACATTAATTGGTGTTTGATTCAAATACATTTTGCAGTGCATTATCTGAAGTAAAACTAAAAAAATAAATGCTTGTTTTTAAAATTAGGTGTATTACTATTTTTACAAATTTGCAACAGGTCGTTATGACATATTTTAATTAACATATTTTGGTGCACATTCAGTATATTTGGTGGAACACAGGCAAAATTAGGTAAATGAAATGGGAATAAATTGAAGTACTTTTAAATACCATCCATAACTAACTTTGTTTTGTTGCAGAGACGAAGGGAGCCGACGTCATGGCTGGTGTACCCGGCGTCGCGGCTGCAGCGACTGCTTCAGTCGGCGTCCTACCCGTCGCAGGCGCTGCGCAGGCCCTCCGTCATCACAGGTACGTCAACACACTGTGACGTCACGGCTGCAGCACTATGTGAACTGCCAAAGATACCTGGCATGGCGTCATTGCTACGCCCAGTTTTGAGAAAGTTACCTGGTATACCTAGGTGTCACAGTTCCTGATGTCAATCCTTATTCATCCCTGACTCGTTCTCAACTTCTCATATATACTCTCAACTCCTCAGGCTAATTTTCTTTCCTTTCTTGAGCTCTCTGATGACCTGCAAACACAAATTCTCATACTGTGCTCATGACTCTAGCAGAAGGAGAAGCTTCAGCACTTGGACCAGATGAGTGTCAGTTCATGCAGAGGATGTTGTCAAACGATCATGAAAGTGTCAGTCATACTGTGACGTGCTGTGCGGAACTGTATGAGAGTACAGTGAAAAGTTATTTCGATTAACTTTTCACTGTAGCTCATACAGTTCCGCACAGCACGTCACAGTATGAGCTACAGTGAAAAGTTATTTCTAAACCAAATAAGGCAATTTTAAGGAAAAGTTCACTACACTATGTTACAACAAAGATAAACTTTTCAATTATCTTTTCTAAGTATCTTTTACAATATTGTACTTACACCCACGTCTGCCTGCCATGTACTTGCTGAATGCCAATGACTATCTGTTCACATTGTTAATCTGAAAGTTAAGTTTCGCAAAGATTTACTAATTCATTTTATTGAGCCTTTATTAATTATTTTTATTTTTATTTTATTGATTAAGGGATAATAAACAACTACAACATAAATAATACATTAAGTTAACAATACTTTTAGTAGCAATGTTGCAGTCCACTGCATTATCCGCAGGTAACACATATTTAAAGATCAGTGGTTGCCACTAGACGAGCATTACCACAATTAACAAATATTTTGAAATAGCTAAATAAATTACTATAAGGCTAGCTATAGCTACAAAACCAAATCAGTTCAGAAACAGTTTCATTAATTTAAATTAAGCAATAAATGGGTAATAATAGTAAGATATTATTATAATTAAGCTACAATTAAGATAGAATTTTTATAATATTAGATTTAAATTTATTTTTCGAGCATGCAAATATATCAATATCAATGAAATTTGAATTATAGGATTCCAACATTCTATGAATAGGGCAGCGTAAGCCAGAGTTCGTACGACAAGAATTTAGCGCAAACAGAGTACGTGCACGAACTTGCCGCGCATGAACTGTTCGGGGGACAGAATAACACAGCTTACTCGTTAGATCAATAGCGTCAAAATTATTGTTAACAATTAAAACTTTCAACATTAGAGCTTTATGTTCCATAAACTGCGTGGTCCATAAATCAATAATGAATATTCTGAATTCACAGTGAATCGCAACTTTTATATTCAACGGTCTTTGATTTAATTCTATTGCATTATTAAATGCTACGATCACTAGTTATGTATACTTGTAGTGGTATTGCGCCTGCGGTGTAACCGTATTTTTTTTTGTCATTGAATCAGAAACGTCAAGCAAGTCTGTATTATATATAGACACAATCAATGTTAATATATCAATTAAATGAGCTGGCAATACTGGTACTGGGCATGTGCCGGTGGGTTTAATATCACTCACAAAAACCCCAGCTGGTAGTTATATCGTAGCTAAACTGAATAGATTTCAATAAACTGTAGCAGTTACTAAATGGACTCTATTCATTATGTATACTTAATACATTTTTAGCATTTTGTAAAGCAATATCGAATTTAAGAGACTGTCATATTGCGAAGTCTTGTCGTAGATACTTACCTACAGAACTTCTACGTGTGTGGAGGGACGTGAGCCCCAACGTGCTGAGTATAACTAAGTACTGATAAAATTACTTATATTGTAATAACTCACTGCCCAGGTGGAGTAACAGCGTGTTGGAGATGACACGACCTACCTCTACCATCATGCGCTAGACACACGACCTACCTCTACCATCATGCGCTAGACACACGACCTGCGTCTACCATCATGCGCTAGATACACGACCTACCTCTACCATCATGCGCTAGATACACGACCTACCTCTACCATCATGCGCTAGACACATGACCTGCGTCTACCATCATGCGCTAGATACACGACCTACATAATAATTATGTAACATCGATACAACCGAACTTGTTAGTTCGCAAGATGTAGACTTGTAGAGGCTACCTTGCTGTTAGCAAAATTACTTCTTCTTGATTCTGCTGAGGAGTGAATGTGATGGATATAATAAAAATGTAACAGATACTAGAAGTATTTGTATTCGAGCACCAATTCATGAGCTTTTATTTCGTAGACAGTTTAGCTAGACATCTTTTTAATTTAAATTTTAAAACAACCTGCCCATAGGTTTATGGTTGTACTTTTATGATTCAAATTAATTTGATATTATTATTATTACATAGCTCTTCTGTATTGTGACTGTGTGTTAATTATTTATCAAAACCTATGCAAATGTAGTCAGTCAAACGCACTACTTAACTAAATGACATTTAACTATCCTTTGCGCCGGTGGACGTAACTATCCTTTGCGCCGGTGGACGTAACTATCCTTTGCGCCGGTGGACGTAACTATCCTTTGCGCCGGTGGACGTAACTATCCTTTGCGCCGGTGGACGTAACTATCCTTTGCGCCGGTGGACGTAACTATCCTTTGCGCCGGTGGACGTAACTATCCTTTGCGCCGGTGGACGTAACTATCCTTTGCGCCGGTGGACGTAACGGTATACATCTCTATTATACGTATTCATAGGTACTACATGTTTAGTGCACATGGAGTACCCCTAAAGAGTGGCATTCTTTATTTTTTTTAATGGAAAATTCTGAAAATAACTGAATAACAACATTAATTCATCGCTTTTAGCGATAAGACTGCCCATTGTGTCACTCTATGTAAAATATAAACGTTTATATTTGTAATTTTTATGGTGTACACACGGCTACAAATCAAGCTATACAATGCGAGACCAGCTTATACTGGAAATGTATACAATGCGAGACCAGCTTATACTGGAAATGTATAGCTTGATGTGTAGCCGTCTGTACATAATAAAGAGTATTCTATTAATGATGTTGGTAAAGCACAAGTTATTGGGGACTGGGGGCCGTATTTCAAATATTTGTGAGTCAATACATCCGGCAGGCAGGCGGCAGTGGCAGGCAGTTCGCGGCACATTAATAATGCAGCTCTCGACATATCGCAACTACGTGCCACCGCGGGCACGCCCGGCCCGACTGCCATGTAACTAATATCTCCAAAATAAACATATCAAGCTAACATTGAACTGATAGCTTGACCTTGTCTTCAACTCCCATTAATTCAATATCAGAATAACGCTTGATTCGCTCGTTGATAGAAATGAGTGCACCTTAAGTTCCACCCAAGAACCACCACGACTGTGTATAAAGTGCAAAATGTATCAATTATAATTGATTGTGATTGCGTGGGACTGTTTCTGAGCTGGTATTTGCAGTAGACCTCAGCAGTAGTTAGCAGTAGCCTGTGGGCTGTGGTCATTACTTACTGCCCGACTGGCTCACTTGGAGCTGCGCCAAACTGGCCCACTTCATCGTAACTTTATACTGCACAGATAACGGTTCAACTTGAACCCTAAGCACACCTCCAAGCCAAGCTCCCAATCTCAAGTGATCGGGAATCGAACTCGTTTACCTGCCTGCCATCCACAACTATGTCCGTCGTGAAGGGCCGCAGTAAATTGATATAATTCCTCACAGCACGTGGCGCATAACATTAGGGGTTCGGAGAATGCCACTTTTTACACCAACATAGAATTATATTATTAGTTTTGAAGTTGATTTGAAATCTAATTTTTGCTATAAAGTCTAGCAAAGTAAAAGCTGTTTAAATTCTTTAAATCTGTGATGTAAGTTATGGAAACAGGTTTCTCTTCCTTGTTGTGACCCTGCACTTGTATTCGTTCTAACGGCGAAACTTTCATAATTCAGAATTAAATTTACTAGAGTCCTTTAATTGACAGAAATGGGATAATTAGTAGTTCAGCACAATTTGAATCGATACCATCTCCAACCTATTAAAGTATAGAAGTATTGTTAAACAAAATACCATCAGCCCTTACATACGAATGCGACATTGTAAGATTTCAATTCAATAGTCAACATCACGACATAGGAAGGGTAATGTAAAGATAAGAGTCCCTTAATAGTACGTATTGTGACATGTCGGCAGGTCTGTAGGGGTCTTAATATTGTGCGTCGTGTAGCGGTCTTAACGTGAAAGGGTAGCAAGTGAAGAGGGGTCTCGGCTTTTTATTATCATGTTAATTTGCTAACAAATCGCCTTTCAAAACGAGAAGTAGAGACATATTACTTTATCTGGGGCAGGCAATAATAATAATAACCGCCGTATCTCTTCGTTGACGTCGTGGTGGGGCTGGTGCGCTCGTAGAGTTTACTTTGCCGAAACAGGTCTAGGGTGAGGATCCAGACCAAAAGAGCACCCAGCACACGAACCCAAAGGGCAGCACGTGGCGAGTTGTTTGGCAGTAGCGACCCCATGGACCCTATCTTCCGGGAAAAGTCTTGTTCCTCACCTCTGGCTTGGTTTTATTGGCTGGCCGGAGTGAATACTGACGAGGAACAGAGCTCCCACCTCTTTCTTGCCTTTATTGGCCGGCTTCAGTGGAGATTCGCAAGAGCAAACGTGCTCGGAGAAAGGAAGTATTCCAGTAAGATGCTGGTAAGGATCTTGACTGTACTTCCGGAATTGTCCTGATAGCAGTGGAATACCTCTCAACTCTTCAAGCACCTTAGGACATGTTGCCGCCTTGTCGCTACGTCACTATGTGCTAGCGACAGTTTTCGGGGGCCCATTATTGAGTGTGCAAGTCACCCCCTGCCAGTTTATCCGTGTATATTATAAAACATTGGTCAGGTAGGGGAAATAGTTTTTCCATAGTTCAAGGTACCCAATCAACTATAGCCACCCAAACCCATAGCCCAATATGTTTTGTTTCCATGTTCTGCAAAAGTCTTGCACCAACCGGGGGTTGTCCTTGGGTGCACTTGCATAGTGCATGTAACAGGAACAATCGGCGGTTGGTGCCTCCTCATAATTTAAAATTGTCTAAGGGGCCTCTGGGAGTTGGTTTCGGTCGCTAGTATGCCTTTCAGAGGTCCGGGACCCCAGGGTCCCAAAATGTATCCATGAAGTTTTTTTTAAACTGGCCAACAGCGGGTCGGACCACGCACAATGAAGGGTTTCGTAGTTGGGATGAATTTATCCCAAGAAACAAACTTAAAATTGTAATTGAAAAACTATGTTCCCCCATACACATACAGCTGCAAATGTAAGTTAGTACGCGTCAGTAACTCGAGCTATTAGTTTGTTCTGTTAACTTAATAACAAGTGTTAATAATAAAGAGCTACCTGTGTGCAACACACGTGTTCCAATAATGTTTGAGCTTTGATAGGAACATGGTATTATGTGTTCTCAAGAATCAGGGTTCCTCGGATACAATAGCTGCTTGTGGAGCAGATAACAATCGAATCTATTTGATGGACCCCCGCCCGCACCCCTCCCCCCCCGCACCCCTCCCCCCCGCACCCCCACATAAGAATTGCCACAAATCTGCTTGTCTGCACTTCTACTTATTAACTTAAACTTAATGTCTGCTAGGTACTTACTTACATTAAAAAAACCGGTCAAGAGCGCTCGGTGCGCGAGTCCGACTCACGCACCGAGCGCTCTTGACCGGTTCCGTACGTATATGATGTTGATGATTTCTGAAAAACTGTGCTATTTAGAGACAGTTTTATTTTTCTTGTAATCTCTACATAAAGTTCTATCACATAGAATAATTTCAGATTTTTATCTATGCAAACTTCGGAGATAAAGAGGAGGGGAACGGTATTTATTTTTACATTTTTCATCAAAAGTCGGAAACTATGCTGCCTAAAAAAATAATGTTTGGGAATGTGCAAACAGCGTTCTTTCATATTACCCACATGGGCATGTGGGTAATATGAAAGAAGCTATTAGTAGCCCCACTTCAAATTTTTAAGACCCCCTTTCCATCCCTTTTGCAAAAAATATATTTATTTTTGAATTTCTTTCTTGTTTGCAAAATAGTTGGACAAACGTCATCTAAAACTATTCTAAATTTCAAGTTGATAGCATTAGTAGTTCTTGAGATATCCAGGTGTGACAGACGGACATGGCGAAACTTTATGGGTTCCTTGTTGACTACGGATCCCTAACAATAGCTCAAACAACACTCGGCCTCTTTTCGAGTCCTTTTCCGGTTTATCACACTAGCGCGATAATTAAGGACACCTTGACAAACGGACTGATGAAGTCATCAGCGGGCACTGACGGTAGACGCCGGGCAGCCGCTGCCGCACGACCTCCGCACCCGTTGCCCGCTGTACACACCCTCACGAGATTAACGCGCATCTGACGTGTGATTCTAATGTTGAACAAAATATGTAGAGGAGAGGCACCAGATGCTCTTCCGTTTATATGGTAGCTTTGTTGTGTGGTTGGACAGGACAGGAGATACTAATAGCAATGTTCCTATAATGTTAACCAGGCATGTTTCGGTCAGGAAGTCAATTTATTGTTACTTCATATTATAATATGCTTAATGTTATGTTAGTGAAAAGGTAATACACATCTGTGTGTCCGTTGAAGTAAGTAATTATTTGTTAGAATATTGTTGTTACAAAGGTAATAATAATTATGATGTCCATAATATAAAAAACAAGAATAAAGAAAAAATATAATATCCATAAAGTAGTTACGGTGGGTCCGCAGCGGTCGCCCGCGACATTCAAATACATATAATACATAAAGTAGTTACGGCGGGTCCGGAGCGGTCGCCCGCGACATTCAAATGTAATACATAAAGTAGTAACGGCGGGTCCGCAGCAGTCACCCGCGACATTCAAATGTAATACATAAAGTAGTAACGGCGGGTCCGCAGCAGTCACCCGCGACATTCAAATGTAATACATAAAGTAGTAACGGCGGGTCCGCAGCAGTCACCCGCGACATTCAAATGTAATACATAAAGTAGTAACGGCGGGTCCGCAGCAGTCACCCGCGACATTCAAATGTAATACATAAAGTAGTAACGGCGGGTCCGCAGCAGTCACCCGCGACATTCAAATGTAATACATAAAGTAGTAACGGCGGGTCCGCAGCAGTCACCCGCGACATTCAAATATAATACATAAAGTAGTTACGGTGGGTCCGCAGCGGTCGCCCGCGACATTCAAATGTAATACATAAAGTAGTAACGGCGGGTCCGCAGCAGTCACCCGCGACATTCAAATATAATACATAAAGTAGTTACGACGGGTCCGCAGCGGTCGCCCGCGACATTCAAATGTAATACATAAAGTAGTAACGGCGGGTCCGCAGCAGTCACCCGCGACATTCAAATATAATACATAAAGTAGTTACGGTGGGTCCGCAGCGGTCGCCCGCGACTTTCAAATTTTCTTACGTTTTTTGCAATTTGCAGGTCAGTGTCAGAATTATAATTTAGATTTTAGGCTAAGTTAGATTTGGTCTATTGAATGACTTTACATGAAATCATGACTTTTAAGACCAATTCTAACTTAGAGAGATGTATTACTGATTCTAATGATTGTAATTATGTAAACACATATTTTCTAAGGTCATGATCATATTTAAAAAATAGTTGCAACCAAATTAGAACGATTATAAATTTTTCATAAAAACAGATTTCCAGTTATCTGTTTTTGAATAAGATATTTCGAAAATGTTTTATCTATCTTTTTAGACCTTTGTTATCTGCTCATGCGTATGAAGTTTCATTAAGATCGGTTCAGTAATTTCGAACAACAAGGGCTTCAAAGTTTGTATGAAATGCCGTACGCGTAAACGCTCTTACGTAGTTTTTGAGCTTATCCATTACAAACAAACAAACAAAAAATCAAATGTTTTCTCTTTATAATATTAGTACTTATAGACTAAGTTATACTTACCTAAACACAAAAGGTATATCTTAATTAATTAGTACCTAATGGCGACAATATAATAAGATCGTTATCGCCAGCTGTACTCGTATTTCCGGTGTTTCTAGATTAGATAGTAAATCTAAATGTGTGCAAATAGAAAGCTTTCAAAACCAATTAAACAAAATAGATAGTACAGTTACAGTTTAATAGATTCAAAAGAAATAAACATTTCGATAAATACAATAAACATTAAAAAGCTTTTTTACTCACAAAAAACCGGCTAAGTGCGAGGCGGGCCATGCACAATGATGGATTCCGTAGTTGAGATGAATTTATCCCACTAACAAACTTAAGATTGTAGTTCAAAAACATGTTCCCTCATACACTCCAACTGAAAATGTAAGTTTGTACGCACAATATTTTATATATTATATTTATAGTTTTAATAGGTATATGTATATCTTTATATTTAAATAATATTATTTTATTCCTCAATTCTCGCTATTGCACCTACCACTGCTTGTCTCTGCATCGCCCAAAGGTTGACTGGTAGAAAATGCCTATGGCATTAAGTCCGCCTCTGTACATTTCTGTGCTTAAAGTATTAAATAAATAATAAATAAATAAATATTCAGTGACTTACCGTTATTTTAACACCATAGACTTCTTATAAGTTTTCCTGTAATCTGTAAGTTAACCACTATATTCTGTATTTTTTTCAAAACTGTAGGCTCAGTATTTTCGGAGATAAGGGGCAATGATCAACTTACATCTATTTTCTTAAATAATTAATTTAAAAAAAATATATCTGAAATCCTTGCAACAAGCCCTTTCATTTGATATGTCACAGTGTACAGTTTGCAAAACTTACTACTAATTTCCCCCTGAAGTGACCCAGATTCCCAGATTCACAATTAATTTATTTACCTTAGACGTCCGAGTTTGGGTCAAGGCTTCTACAGACCGGCGTGACACGCGACGCGACACAAAGGCCCCGCCTGTCGCGCGACGAGCGGTGCCTTTGTGTCGCGTCGCGAGGCGCACCGTTCTGTAGAAGCCTTCACTCGCGACGCGACACAAAGGCACCGCTCGTCGTGCGACACGCGGGGCCACTGTGTCGCGTCGCGTGTCGCACCGGTTTGTAGAAGCTTTGAGTCGCGCTGGTCTGTAGAAGCCTTCACAGTAGTTCATATGTGTACCAAATTTCAAATTAATCGGTCCAGTAGATTCGGAGCAAATCGTCTGTGACTGACGGACAGACAGACAGGCACACGAGTGATCTTATAAGCGTTCCGTTTTTCCTTCTGAGGTACGGAACCCTATTAAAAACTAACAGTTGCGTCGTATTTTGACAAAAACTGTTTATAACCGAAAATTATTTGGGTTTTTTTATAAACTACTTTCAGAGGTTGTACTTGTACCGTAACTTGGGGCCTTTTGTGTCTGCTAAGTAAAAAACGGAACTTTTTTTTATTGACCATAGCAATAGATTTGCAGTGGTATATTAACTTATTAAACAGATTTTATCGGTTAGAATATCTGAGGTAAGTACTTTCTCTTATTCTTTTGAGGAGGCTTGCGTTCTTGCCTCAGCCCCCTTGTATAAGTCAATCGTATTAAACACATGGGTCACGTCTGCCTAGCCCTTCGGGGATTACAGGCGAGATGTTATGTTTCTAACCTTCGTTGCGGCGGAACGCGAATTGAAAAACTTTAAAATTAGTTAAGTGTTTTGTTGTTCCTTTTGTATCCGTGTTTTTTGCATTTCGGGGTTATAAATCTGCATGCGTTGTGTGCGGGTGGAGCGCGGGGCGTGGGGTGCGGGGTGCGGTGTTCGGCGGCAGGGGAGATAGGGTCGACGTGGTCCAGGTGCGGGGGCGGCAGATGTCAGCAAGATGACGTCACCGTGACCCACATCCCGCTGTTGTGACAAACGCACTCCAAACAGCACAATATGGGGCATAGAAGCACCACGCAACTTACACAAAATATCGAACAGGGCCCATCTTTCAACTTTTTGTGTATGCTCGTTCTTAGGAGTTGATCTAGTCCAACCCTCGTTACTGAGCTGTAGCAGCGCGAGGCTTGCGGCACGGGCTCAGCAATAGCCGAGGGTCAGGTGTTAGAAGTTGATCTATGGCAACCCTCGTCACTGAGCTGTAGCAGCGCGAGGCTTGCGGCACGGGCTCAGCAATCGCCGAGGGTCAGGTGTTAGGAGTTGATCTAGTCCAACCCTCGTTACTGAGCTGTAGCAGCGCGAGGCTTGCGGCACGGGCTCAGCAATAGCCGAGTGTCAGGTGTTAGGAGTTGATCTAGTCCAACCCTCGTTACTGAGCTGTAGCAGCGCGAGGCTTGCGGCACGGGCTCAGCAATAGCCGAGTGTCAGGTGTTAGGAGTTGATCTAGTCCAACCCTCGTTACTGAGCTGTAGCAGCGCGAGGCTTGCGGCACGGGCTCAGCAATAGCCGAGTGTCAGGTGTTAGGAGTTGATCTAGTCCAACCCTCGTTACTGAGCTGTAGCAGCGCGAGGCTTGCGGCACGGGCTCAGCAATAGCCGAGGGTCAGTTGTTAGGAGTTGATCTAGTCCAACCCTCGTTACTGAGCTGTAGCAGCGCGAGGCTTGCGGCACGGCTCAGCAATAGCCGAGTGTCAGGTGTTAGGAGTTGATCTAGTCCAACCCTCGTTACTGAGCTGTAGCAGCGCGAGGCTTGCGGCACGGGCTCAGCAATAGCCGAGTGTCAGGTGTTAGGAGTTGATCTAGTCCAACCCTCGTTACTGAGCTGTAGCAGCGCGAGGCTTGCGGCACGGGCTCAGCAATAGCCGAGTGTCAGGTGTTAGGAGTTGATCTAATCCAACCCTCGTTACTGAGCTGTAGCAGCGCGAGGCTTGCGGCACGGGCTCAGCAATAGCCGAGGGTCAGGTGTTAGGAGTTGATCTAGTCCAACCCTCGTTACTGAGCTGTAGCAGCGCGAGGCTTGCGGCACGAGCTCAGCAATAGCCGAGGGTCAGGCGTCACTCATCAGGCACTCTCGAGCACAATAGTGAGAATAGTAACAGCAATGGGGGGTGTGGCTGACTTTTGTCATTAATCGATATAATATATTTACAATACTACTGTGTTGACATCAGTCTGAAATGAAATGAAATTGTTTATTCTGTAAATAGGAAGTCGGAATCACTTTTACACGGTTGTTGTTCCTGGCAGATCTGACGTCTCTTCTAGTATTATACCAGCTTTACAGAGCACTTGGTAGGTACTATGTCCACGCAGGTAGCTACCGACTAGTGGCCTTTTAACGACTTCGGAGTTAGTATTGTGTCTTATCAGATTTGTTAAAATGTTATGTTGTTGCGGTAATATTATAATTAATAAATGAAAACATTTATTTGTTAAGCATAGGTAGGTACTTAATAGATCTTCAGTGATGATGATGATGTAAACATATCAATGTTTAAATCTTTGAAACTATTAACAGTTTCGAGCTGTGTGCAATCTGAGAACAAGAGATACTCTGTCCTCAGATCTTACATAGATCGAATGCACCGTTTTTGTGCTCTAAAAGTCTTGTCTCTCAGTAATCATAAGCCACTTATGACATTTTAATTTGTGTTTAACCTGTGTACCTGCATAAGTACCTAAGTATTACCTGAACAATAAAAAATTGTCTGTTTCTATTTGATAAGTACAAAAGTTAGGTTTTCTTAGCAAAATAAGTTCTTTAAAAATTGTAAGTTTCAAGGAAAGCGTATTGACGCGTTACAATTTGGCGCTGCCCTGACCACGGATCACAAAGCATTTGTAACGTTACAATTTGGCACTGCCCAGACCACGGCTCACAGAGCACTTGTAACGTTACAATTTGGCGCTGCCCTGACCACGGCTCACAGAGCACTTGTAACGTTACAATTTGGCGCTGCCCAGACCACGGCTCACAGAGCACTTGTAACGTTACAATTTGGCGCTGCCCAGACCACGGCTCACAGAGCACTTGTAACGTTACAATTTGGCGCTGCCCAGACCACGGCTCACAGAGCACTTGTAACGTTACAATTTGGCGCTGCCCTGACCACGGCTCACAGAGCACTTGACGCCTTCGTGGCAACTGAAGTGTCACTTCGCGGAACTTGAGGTCAACCACCCTACTTCTTGTAAACTTTGCACTTTTTTGTGGTTTTGTAAGAATCGCATGAAATGTAGTCGCATACCCAATTTCTATGCAACATTTACATAGATTGTTTTGTATCAATCTAACTAGAAGTTTCTTCTACCTAAATGAAACGAATGAAAACTTATTCAAACCCGAGCCTGCCTGCCTGCAAACAAAATTAATTTAATACAAAAATGTTGGTGTTAGAATTACCTATTATTATAATTAATGGTGCCTACAGACAATGACAGATTATCACAGTTTTTAAAAGTCAATGTAAATACGTCAAGTGACTCAATGTAAATACGTCAAGTGACTCAATGTAAATCTTCTTTACTTAAAATAAATAATGGACGTACATAAACTCACGCCTTCTTCCCATGGGGGTATACGTATTTCATTTAATGAGTCTATTCAAAACATTTGAAACCAATCAATTATTTGTCCCGTGCAATACTCAAGTGGGCGCAGTTAAATTATGGTAATGAACACTGAACTTTAGTTAACTTTTGGCACCAGTCATATCATCAATAACTTGCGTTCTTTGTATGAAAGTTAAAAGAAAAATCTCAGATCAGATTCCTTTCGTTTGTAAATGAAAGACTTTTAATTCTTTGATTATAAGTAAGTACGACTGATGACATACCATGAATGATCAATAAATTTTGTTTTATTATTATTGTCCTCAATATCTTGATAATTGATTATAAAGTTATTAATAGTAATAACAATTTTTATTAACAGTATAAATATTATTGAATATCTACTCATTGAATTATTGTATCTAATATTATACTTACTGTTACACTTTAGTAGAGATACATAGCTTGAGTTGCTGATTCACGTCACTTGACAGAATGTAGTCTTTATTTATGAAATGTGGAACTTGAAGCTAACTACACGTATACGGTATTCAAGTACCTAATTAATTATTATAATAAATTGTAATTATTTTTTGAATTCTCTAGTTCTAGTTTTGTTTTTTCTTATTTACCTATAAAGGTACTTTTTTAAATTCTGTTATTAACAGGCTTTGTATGTTGTACACATAGTTATGGAAGAGGGAGGTCTTCTGTTACAGGCATCTCTTTCTATACTTAAAAGCCTCTCTACGACTTATTTGTTAAAACCTGTTGGTTATGAAATTAAAAAAAAACCGGTCAAGAGCGAGTCGCGCACCGTACGTATATTATTATGATGTTGATGATTTCCGAAAACCTGTGCTATTTAGAGACATCGTTTTATTTTTCCTGTAATCTTTACATACACTTCTATCACATAGAATAATTACAGATTTTTATCTATGCAAACTTCGGAGATAAGGGGGGGGGGCGGTATTTTTTTTACATTTTTCGTCTAAAGTCGGAAAAAAAAAATGTTTGAAAGTGTGCAAACAGCGTTCTTTCATATGATACCCCACATGCCGTAGTAGCCCCACTTCAAATTTTTAAGATTCCCTTTCAGTTCCTTTTGCAAAAAATATATATTTTTTAATTTCTTTCTTATGTGCAAAATAGTTGGACAAACGTCATCTAAAACTATTCTAAATTTCAAGTTGATAGCATTAGTAGTTCCTGAGATATCCAGGTGTGACAGACAGACAGACAGACAGACTTAGTCTCACCATAAGGGTTCCTTTTTACCATTTTGGTACGGAACCCTAATTACATATGTACTTACTTACTTATTATACTTACGGTCAGTTCCCTGATTACAGCTAAGTACCAGATATTTCAGTGTTCAAGATTCCAACATTTGTATTATTATAAATATATAATACGATATGATAGCCTAGCACAATACCTACCTACTAAGTACCTACTAGGTATGGTAACTGTTATGGTGGTAGGTTGCACACGCTAATGTGACCGGAACGTTCAACAAAAAGATTGTATGGTATAGACAGGCATTTTAATTAGGTACTAATGACCGTATTGACAGGGAATGATATTATTGTTAGAAACATTTATTGTTATAAGGAATTGTCGTACACGATCTATGGGTGTGAGTCAAATAATGCTGGTAGTTCAGAGGATAGGTACTATTGTAACGTTCGTGGTTAGTATACAGTGACGCGACGTCCGTAAGTGTCGTGTACCGCAGACTCTGCCGCTCTCCTGTGCGGCATGGTGTGACGCGACGTCTGTAAGTGTCGTGTACCACAGACTCTGCCGCTCTCCTGTGCGGCATGGTGTGACATGTTAATTAGTGAGCGAGAGGTTCAAGTTCAGGCTTCGTCTGGCCCGCGGTCGGTGACCCCGCCGCCCGTGACGTAACAACAACCACTCATTACCGACCTAGCCGCCGTACTCCACCTACACAAGTCCACACGCCCGACGCCGCTCAGACTCCGCCGACTGTTCACGCGCTGGGTGGCAATCGTGCCTTCTAATTTAAATCAGTGAACCTTGAGAAACCCAAACTTGAACATGACAAAAACTGGGGCTGCCGACGAAATGAATGGACGACTGAAGCAAGTTTTTGTTGCGGATGAACATTGTGAGCCGAGCGACATTCCACAGCGTGAGACGCCGGGCGAGCGACGACGCCCGCGCTCGCTTTACATACGACGCCGAGGAAAATCCATAACGGCACGCGGAAAACCCTTTTAATATACGGCACGTAAATAAGAGTAGAGGCGCGGGGGAGGCGGTTGCGGGCGGGGGGGCCGAGCCGCCATTGGCCAGCCGCCTCGCCCCGCCCCCGCGAAAAAAAACCGTCGGAAAAAAGCGGCGTTCGCACGGCAGTGTCTCACGGACGCGCTCGGTGGGCGGACGCTCGCTTCGAAGAGACGGCGCGACCCAGGACCGGCGGCCGCGGCCGCGCCATGCCCGCGCTGGCCCTGCGCGACCAGCCGCTCGACTGCTCCATGCGCCTGCGCGACTTGCCCGCCTGGCCGCCGCCGCACCCGCGGCCCGCCAGCGACCAGCAGCGACACGGTCAGTAGACCAGCCGCGACTTGCGACCGCCAGTGCCCAGTGTGTAGTGTGTCCGCGACCACCGGAGGGTAAACAAACAGTGCTCCCCAACGCTCCGTCAGCCATTGTGTCGCGGCCCCCATTCATAAAGTCAGGCATCTAATTCTTGAGCCATTGATCCGCGGTGCCGACCCACGTGCGCGGGTCTCGGGGTCACGTCGGGGGCACATTGTTGTGACCCGAAGTCGTACTCGCTATACAAATTGGAGCTGATGCCAAACCTCAGTCAAGTCATTGTAACATTTGTAACTCGTTCACTTTGTGCCTAACGCGAGATAGGCGCATTTGTAATGCGCGTACGCAACTATTATGTGCGATACTTGTCGTTTGATGGTTGGATAAGAAGTCGTTAGTGTTTATTATTCGATCGTTATTGTATCGACGCCGCCGCTAATGTTCAATTCGTTCACTCACAAGTAAGCTCAACACACCACCAAATTGATCCATAGCTGAATAATTTAATATTGTGATTAGTGATGTTCATAGAATCGCAAACGTTAATTCCGTACGCACAGGAACATCGCAACGATGTCTATGGTAAGCTTTATGTTTAAGACACTGACAGGGATCTTCACACATTTCACATACATAAATAAGTACCTACCGATATTATTTAAAAACTTCATTATATATACAAAATTAAATGCATTTAATCGATTGCTTGCACCATGTGCTCTGTAAAAGTGCTGATAGGTTCTGATAGAGCGCAAACAATTTTTAATTTTGTTCACCTGGAGAAAAACGTGAACATTTACCTATCTTATCTAGATGTTCCAGTTCAACTAATTTTGAAGTTAGACTCTGCTATCTGTCACTTACATTTTGGTTACGAGATAAATTGTGTCGGTAAAAACTTAAAATCTTTTTAAAAATAATAATTTTAGGATGTTTACTTTCCCAAATGAATGGTAAAATAAGGAGATTAGTATTTAATTTCTTGGTTAGTTAGTTCGTTTTAATTTTAAAATTGTAAGTACAAGATAAAATGTATTTGAATGTAGGTATTTACATATCGTCAATAACAAAACTACATTTCATTTTATAGGATAAAGTTATCACACAAGCTAAATTACAAGTACTTAACATTAAGTCTATAATGTTTATGATGTTGATAACTCAGGTTGAAACTAACCATAATTAGAAAAGAAAACTTATTATATTGCCTATCTAATTACTAATTTAATTAGGTTATTTAAATAATTTATATTGTGATTAGAAGTTAAGTATTCTTCTTGCTTGTCATTTTAATTACTTCTTATAAAACAATTAGGTAGGTAGTTTAAACAACTTATGGGTACCTATTCCTTTAGTTTATTATATTCATTGACATTCCTTCGAAGTGGGATAAAGGCTTCTACATACCAGCGCGACTATTCGCGCGACGCGACACGGCACAAAGGCCCCGCATGTCGCGGGACGAGCGGTGCCTTTGTGTCGCGTCGCGTCGCGCGACAAGTCGTCCCGGTATGTAGAAGCCTTAATAGTAAGTTAAAACTGCTCTAGAAATGTTCAAAGAGAGCCCAAACAAACAGTTTGTATAGTTTCGGGTTACAAAAGACGGTGTTGAGGTGCACATCTCGTATAAATAACTGCGAGCAAGTAATACGACAATAATCCCTTATCGAAACTTATGTGGGGTCAGGTGGCGTATTGTGATTTAGCGGGGTCAGGCAAGGGTTGTCCCCCGAGAGCCTGCACTCCCTCCGCAAATAATATTAACTCTCTTTATGCGACCGTCCGCATCGCTCCGCTCCTCGCAGCTCCGCTCCGCTCCGCTCTCGCGCGCCAAACAATCGCATGACACGTCGAGTGTCGTTCAACTGCAGCAACTGATTTGTTTAATTTTAGATAATAATGAGTCAACACGACGCGCCCTCGTACCACCGACCATGCCGGCGCTGGGCGCACCCTGCTCGATCGCACCGATAAATAGCTTTATCGTAATAACATTATATTAGCAAATCATTCGCTGATAGTGTTTACGATTACATCGACAAGACATGTTTACGACAACATCTCAGAGTCACACCACGCGCAAAGATCCGACACCACCACAGAAACGAAACACAAAGTAAATCATCAGCGACATCAATCATCACTAATTTCTTCATTTTTCCCCGAACGCTAGACAATACACTAATGTCGTTTTTATCGCTCTCCCCATGAATTATATTAAAATTACGATCGAAGCGGCATCAAATCACCGTAATGTAATCGATGTAAAATGCGCGCGGAGCCGCTCCGCTCCGAGGTGTAATTCGGTTGTAATAATGTCATCTACGTAAGTGAATTAACGGGTGATGGAGTCACGCGTTGTTTACGAGTGTAATAATACGTGTCCACCGCGTCGCTAGCGCGGAGCGGAGTGAGCGGAGCGAAGCGAGCTGCGCGCGCGCATGTGAGCGCGCTGAACTTTGGCACGGCGCAGCGGCGCGGCGGCGCGCGGCGTGGCGATGGCGCACGCAACACGCGCACCTGTCGCCCAAATTGCCCGCCAACACAAACACAGTGTTTTGGACATAACGATCTCATTTGATTGGATTCTTTCCTTTCGTTTTCGCTTGTGTTAGCCCCTCTATTACTGATTCCCACTCCGTTTTATATTACGATGTATTGGACTCAGTAATGTGGGGTCCAATATTAATTTTATTTATAATGTTATGTCAATTTTGTTTCAAGCAATTTTTTTGATAGGATTTTTTTTACACATTTGTGCAACTGTGCGCTGTCTGCAGTCCACTAGGTAGGCACCTACCTATGTTAATTTTTTGCTCAAAAGATTTCCTGTTAGGTAAACCAAATTAAAAACTGTAGAATAACACATTTAACGGAACTAAAGCCTCACATTTTTCATCCTCAAAATCCATACTTAGCCGTAAAAGAATGCTTTATATCGGTAATTCTATCAGTTTATAGCATTTCACAGCACCAATGTTTAATTACTATTCATTGTTACCACCTCAATCAATAAGAATAATTTATTTGTGAAACATAGGGAATTACATACAAAGATCTTAAAACTTAGGGAGTGCGCTATGTTTTGCCAATATTGACATACAAATGGTTACATCGCAATCTGCCGCCTGTTCCTAGCTGTGTCGGGGGCGGCTTCCAGGCTAACCCGATGCAGCTGAACACCAGCATGTTACATGGAGCGACGGCCTATCTGACCTCCACAACCCAGTTACTGGGTAGTACGATACCCCTAGGTAATACTGGTTGTCAGACTTTCGTGCTTCTGACGATCCGTAACGACTGTCAAAGATCTACGCATGACAGCCGGGACCAACGTCTTTACGTGCTTTCCGAGGCACGGAGGCGTCTCGGTATGTGAAGATGGACCCATCCACGGGGCAACCCCGGCAAGCGTAGCTTAACCAGATGGAACGACCTGCGGCTGCTAGTTGTTACCACCTATCACCTATTATGTTTTAGAAAGTTCTGTAAATCTATTCCTAAATTTGTGAATATTTTTGCAATCCTGGGTGGACTTAGCTACTCTAGTGATATCATTTGTAAATGTTGATATCAACAGTATCTATAGACGTACTTACGTCATAAGAGCACTGTGACGTCACGACTTAAGGCTTCTACATACCAGCGCGACTTGTCGCGCGACGCGACACGGCACAAAGGCCCCGCGTGTCGCGGGACGAGCGGTGCCTTTGTGTCGCGTCGCGTCGCCCCGGTATGTAGAAGCCTTTATGTTTCAGAGTCTAAGTTGGTGATAGTAGTAGACCACAGTTTCTATAATTACTTAAGTATCTTAATATTAAATCAAGAAAATATAAGGCCACAAAGTGAGGGGATGTCATATCAATACGACCGCTCGCCGCCGCTCGCCGGTGCAAACAGATTTGAATGTGCTTCAATGTGTAATTAGGTATACATTTAAAGTACTTATATATTATCTGTTTGGTCACATTGACGAATGTTGAGAGAGGTGATTACTCAATTGAATTAAAATTAAGTAATGGATAGAACGTTAAAAGGTTACGCAAAACAATCAATCTGTTAATTATGTTGTAATAATTATATAAACATTAGTTTTCTTCCTGAAAACAACAAAATAAAATGAGTGTTCAATATGTAAACACTAATTAGGTACCTATGATGAATAAAGAAACCAATCAATAAAATCGACTGCATTGTAAAGTAAACTATTTAAAACGGATATATCGACACCCAGCGCTTGATTATACACTAGTAATTACCGGTAAACAAATCCGACTTGGAAGTATTCCATTATCTCTTTAATGATTATTGTTTGAGCTTACCCCTTCTTATTCCAGCTACAATATCATAAAATAGACATAACGAGCTCTTAAACTTATTTTCTAGACGTAAACGTAAAGTGTAGCAGGTATAATAGGCCGGTGACGGCGCGTCATCAATAATCGGTTTGCGCGGTCACCCTGCGGAGCGAGCCGGGGCCGGCCCATTGTGGATAATAGGACAATACGAGAAAGAATATTCATTAAGCACATTCAAACAAAGTGCTGACAGTATTATTCAAATTAATTTATTGAACTTACACATAGTTCAGTAACATGGCGTGAAATTCTAACCAACAGAAAACTTAGATTTAACAGCGGGTCCCAAACTGGGCACAGCCTGGATCTTGGTGACCCAAACACTACACAAACTAGGCACAGTCTGTATCGTGGTGACCCAAACACTACACAAACTAGACACAGCCTGTATCGTGGTGACCCAAACACTAGACAAACTAGGCACAGCCTGGATCTTGGTGACCCAAACACTACACAAACTAGGCACAGCCTGAATCTTGGTGACCCAAACACTACACAAACTAGGCACAGCCTGGATCTTGGTGACCCAAACACTACACAAACTAGGCACAGCCTGTATCTTGGTGACCCATGACATTATATACCTACAATTTTAATTTAAACAAGGTTCTAAATTTTATTATTTTAATAATATTTTATATCGTTTTTTTGTAATGTTTTGTTAATGTGAGAACGTTGTAGGCTTATTGGACTGTAGCTTTGTAAACCATTTTCTATTTTGTTAAGTACTTGGTACTTGTTGACGGGTCCACACTGTCCTCCCATACCGATTAACACTGTAACTTGAAAACATTTTAAAAGCCCATTATTTTTAAAAGAGTAACCGTGGAGTTTCTTGCCGGCTCTTCTCCATAGGAAACGACCAATTGGAACCGTGCACCTAGCTTCTGACGTTTCATATGGCCCATTTAGGTTAGGTTTATGTGAAATAAAATATTTTGATTTAGATTTTTTTATTTTATTTGACATGACCGGAGAGAGATCAGGCGCAGGGCCAACGGCTTCACGTGCTTTCCGAGGCACGGGGGTATCACACCGCCAACTTCAAAACTTCGGGCTGTTACCAAGAAATTCTTGATAGAAAAACCCAAAAACAGTTTTCCCGACCCGGGAACCGATCCCAGGACCCTGCGCTCAGCAGTCGCGCTTGCGATCGCGAGACCATCGGGGTAATTAGTACTGGGGTTCTACTCCGAAGCGCTATCCCGAAGTATCGGCCGAATGTTCGGCCGTTTTATAACTTCCATAGTTTCCTTTTTTGACTTTTAATCCTTACCCGACTTAGTCACATTTTTTAATTTGGCTTAAATCTCTTTGACTGTTTTTTTTTTCTTCCGCCGTAGTCAGCCATAGTTAGCCGTAGTGAAACAACGGCCGAACATTCGGCCGATACTTCGTATTTATGTTTGGAGTAGACCCCCTGGGTATTAACGTTTGCGAGACCACCGGGCAATCAGTACTGGGTATTAACGTTCGCGAGACCACCGGGGCAATCAGTAATGGGTATTAAGGTTCGCGAGACCACCGGGGCAATCAGTACTGGGTATTAACGTTCGCGAGTCCACCGGGGCAATCAGTACTTGGTATTAACGTTCGCGAGACCACCGGGGCAATCAGTACTGGGTATTAACGTTCGCGAGACCACCGGTGTAATCAGTACTGGGTATTAACGTTCGCGAGACCACCGGGGCAATCAGTACTGGGTATTAACGTTCGCGAGACCACCGGGGCAATCAGTACTGGGTATTAACGTTCGCGAGACCACCGGGGTAATCAGTACTGGGTATTAACGTTCGCGAGACCACCGGGGCAATCAGTACTGGGTATTAACTTTAGCAACAAAGTAAACTTTCTGTTTTATGTATCCAATGCTAGGTAGGTAAGTACTTCTCCTATTTTGTTTTCTAATTAATTTGGTTGGGGCTCCAAGGCATTTAAGTCTTTACCCAGGATTCACAGAGCTTCATTGTCTCGATACTTTTCTAGTTGGCAGACACAAAAACCAATCTAGCCTATACTGACTGAAATAAATTACTTTTAAAATAGGTACTTACTACCCGCCACTTTTAAAATAATTAAAAAATACCATTAAGGTAATGTTAATCGCTACTAGTGTCTACTGTAATCTGCCGCAGTTTAGTCACAATACTCGCAAATTATTAGTTTTCAATAAAGTTGCCCTTCATTCAGTTTTCAAAGATATAGTATATATATATATATATGCACTCGAGCGTTATACAATACAGTGGAAGCTTTGAATGTTTACTGCTATTCAAGGAATAAAGGCTTATACATACTGGTGCGACACAAAGGCCCCGCGAGGCGGCGTGCCGCGCGACGAGCGGTGCCTTTGTGTCGCGTCGCGAGTCGCGCTGGTCTGTAGAAGCCTTTAGGCTATGGTAATCAGATGAAAATCGTTATTCGTTTATTTTCCTAGTTAAAACCGATGTTTCAAATGTTTTCGTGTGCAAGCAAGCAATGCAAGCGACGCCGCGATGCCCGTGAGAACCACACGTGACAGACATTCACTGGCGCACATCGTTATATTAACCGACTTCAAAAAAGAGGAGGTTCTCAATTCGACTATGTTTTTTTTTGTATGTTTGTTACGCGATTACTCCGTCAATTATGAATTGATTTTGATGATTCTTTTTTGTTTGGTAGGTCATATTTCAGAAGTGGTCCCATATAAATTTTATCGAAATTAATTTAGCGCTTTTTGATAAAATGAACACCAAAAAATATATACACAGATGACGTTTTGGTTTTAATTCATTGATATTTTCGTCAACTGTGCACTGCTTTAGGAAATTCTTTTTTTAATTTGGTAGAGAATGCTTGCGCGGTGATCTCATAATTATTATAAATTGTATTAACTTGGTTTGGGTCGTTTTTGAGTTAGCTTCAATCATTAATAGGTATTTTTCCCGCTTAGTCTTAGCCTATGTGGATGATGTTATAATAACTCACGCTTTCACTGTTATAATTACATAGCAGGTGGTATTCGATTTTTTGTGTGGTAGTTACAACTAAAAATAAACAATAAAAATGTTTTACAAAAAAAAAACAACGGACTTCCAAAAGAAATACTAAAAACCGGCCAAGTGCATGTCGGACCACGCACAATGAAGGGTTCCGTAGTTGGGATGAATTTATCCCAAAAACAAACTTAACATTGTAGTTGAAAAACATGCTCTCCCATACATTGATATACGTTACGGTCAATTCTCCAACTGCAAATTTAAGTTGGTCGACTATTACTCGTTAACTTGTGAAGCCTACTTAGCTGTGATAGTTTTCCTTTTAATTTCGTTATATATACTATTGCCATGAATTTTTTCACATATCCAAAACCAACCATTTAGCTGGCAGGGGGGGGGGGGACACTTGACTCTAACAAAAACTAGCACTTTAAAGCTTAATATTACGCAAACGGATCCCTTAATTGAAAAATGGTTTTGCCAAACCCACAATATTTTTGAACGGCCTATCCAACGATACCCCACACCATGGAATAGACGAGAAAAAAAAATATCATCCCCATTTCACGTGTAAGGGAGGTACCCTAAAAAAAAATGTTTTTCATAATTTTATTTTACCATTTTTTTGACATGATTAATATGTATACCCATGCCAAATTACAGCTTTCTAGGACTAAGCGTCTCTGAGCTAAGCTGGCGACAGACGGACGGACGGACAGACAGACAGACAGACGGACATGGCGAAACTATAAGGGTTCCTTGTTTACTACGGAACCCTAAAAAGTGAAAAATAACATTTATTTCGGTAGTCGGTTGCAAAAAACGAGAATGCAAATTCAAAGACACCGAATTCCTAAATAAAGGTATTTTTTCACTTTTTAGTATTTTTTTGTTATAATTAGGTACCTAAGTATTTACTTTATTACATTTTTGTTATAATTAGCTGAGTATTCATTTATTACATTTGAATGTTTTACCACCGCCGGCGCCGTGTTCGGATAAGATAGTTGTATTCATTTGACATTATAGTTATTAGAAAGAACAAATGATTTTTTTTTTATCTAAGTCAGTTTTTAGAGCAGTTTCTCCTCAGAATAAACAAGTTTTATTTATAGATATTATTTTAAGCAATAAGTATTCCATGTCGTATCAAGGTGTGATCCGCGTCATTCCCGTCACACGCCGTAGATCCTGTAACGGTCTGTATCAAGGTGTGATCCGCGTCATTCCCGTCACTCGCCGTAGATCCGGTAACGCTCTGTATCGAAGTGTGATCCGCGTCATTCCCGTCACACGCCGTAGATCCGGTAACGCTCTGTATCAAGGTGTGATCCGCGTCATTCCCGTCACTCGCCGTAGATCCGGTAACGCTCTGTATCGAGGTGTGATCCGCGTCATTCCCGTCACACGCCGTAGATCGGGTAACGCTCTGTATCAAGGTGTGATCCGCGTCATTCCCGTCACTCGCCGTAGAACCGGTAACGCTCTGTATGGAGGTGTGATCCGCGTCATTCCCGTCATTCGCCGTAGATCCGGTAACGCTCTGTATCGAGGAGTGATCCGAGTCATTCCCGTCACACGCCGTAGACCGGTAACGCTCTGTATCAAGGTGTGATCAACGTCATTCCCGTCACTCGCCGTAGATTCGGTAACGCTCTGTATCGAGGTGTGATCCGCGTCATTCCCGTCACACGCCATAGATCCGGTAACGCTCTGTATCAAGGTGTGATCCGCGTCATTCCCGTCACTCGTCGTAGATCCGGTAACGCTCTGTATCGAGGTGTGATCCGCGTCATTCCCGTCACTCGCCTTAGATCCGGTAACGCTCTGTATCGAGGTGTGATCCGCGTCATTCCCGTCACTCGCCGTAAATCCGGTAACGCTCTGTATCGAGGTGTGATTCGCGTCATTCCCGTCACTCGCCGTAAATCCGGTAACGCTCTGTATCGAGGTGTGATCCGCGTCATTCCCGTCACTCGCCGTAGATCCGGTAACGATCTGGATCGAGGTGTGATCCGCGTCATTCCCGTCACACGCCGTAGATCCGGTAACGCTCTGTATCGAGGTGTGATCCGCGTCATTCCCGTCACACGCCGTAGATCCGGTAACGCTCTGTATCGAGGTGTGATCCGCTTCATTCCCGTCACACGCCGTAGATCCGGTAACGCTCTGTATCACTGGCACCTGCAGCCTTACTTACGGCTGTGGGGATCAGTCATCCATATATTATTTATTATGCTTCTGAGCCGGTACTCCCTTTCTTCTCCTAAAGTTGTTTGTCTGAAAGTCATTATTCATAACACGTTTGCTATAAACTTCAGTAACCATAATGTTCAAAAATTCGAAATGTTGTTTTACATCATTTTCTTTACTTCTAAAACTATTCTGTCATAATACGAGTATCCAGTACTATAATAATTGAATCTTATAATTTTGCATGAAATAATGTTGTGCGTCCTAAGTGTTGTAATAATGTGTATTATTCCGAATGAAATGAAAATAAAATCAAAAATTGAATTATCTACAAAAGTGATATCGAAAGATCTCAATATCGAAGCACAGAGTATCGAATGTCTTATATATCGATATTTATTATTTTTGGTGTTTTCTTCTTCTCCTTAAAAATGCCCGGGCAATTTAATTATTTTTATTTCAAACGTAATAAATCAATGGGAATGCGTCAGATACCATATACTGTTATTGAACCATTTGGGTTAGGTTAGGTTAGAACAGTGACCATAAACGCGCCAGATTCCCTCTGTTCTTGGTGAAACGAGGTTGTAAATATGCAAAATCTAGAACTGCACCCCGTGCAAAATACCTGTGTATTATCAGATTGCGCAAAGACCACACCGCAATAATTATAATGACGAGGCAATAAGGAATTACAAATTATAATTAATTATTTAATATTAATTATAACTTTAATTGAAAACGGTTTTAAGTCTTTTGTATATTATTGATTGTAATATTTATGACAAACAAATTTAGGGCTTATGGTATTTAGGGATTTCAATTTTATTTATGATTCGGACAATTAATGATGATGAGGACAAAAAAAAAAATGGCATTTTAGATTATGGATAAAAAAGTTAGGGAACACAATAGAGAACCTTTTGTGACTACACATAATTATTCTGTCGTGCGATATTTTTGTCTCCTGGATAAAAATAATATTATGTTTATTTGATCTTGAATAAGAAGAATTCTGGCTAGTTGCAACAATAATTCTTTATTATTCTCTCATCATCACAAAGATAATTGGCATTAGCACCACATTTAAAAGCAAGTTTTCTTGACGTCTCCTTAAACGGAAAATATCTTGACTGAAAAAGTGGCAAATTCATTAAGGACTTTAGAATAAGTAAAATTTAGATACCTCATTAAAACGCATAAAAGGCAGAGAAAGAAGAATGATTGGTTGAGTCATCACATATACCTTACACTATTATCAGAAGAAGGAAATACACACAATGATAGAGACTGCAAAATACAAATAATTCAAAAGCAAAATCAAAAATATTTTTATTTCACATAAGCCTACATGGACACTTATGAAACGTCAGAAGCTAGGTGCACGGTTCCAATAAATCGGTCGTTTCCTATGGAGAAGAGCCGGGAAGAAACCCCACGGCCACTCTTTAAAAAAAAAAATTGGCTTTTACAATGTTTTCAAATTACAGTATTAATAAGTATGAGAGGACAGCGTAGGCCCGTAAAAAAAGTACCAGGTACTTAACAAAATAGAAAATGGTCTACAGATCTAGTCTATTAAGCCTACAACGTCCTCACATTAACAAAATACAATATAAAATACGATTAAAATAATAAAAGTTAGAACCTTGTTGAAATTTAAATATAATGAAATTTAAGTATAATTACGTCAATTAAAAAAACCGGTCAAGAGCGAGTCGGACTCGCGCACCGAGGGTTCTGTACGTATATATGATGTTGATGATTTCTGAAAAACAGTGCTATTTAGAGACATCGTTTTATTTTTCCTATAATCTTTACAAAAACTTCTATCACATAGAATAATTTCAGATTTTTATCTATCCAAACTTCGGAGATAAGGGGGGGAATGATATTTTTTTTTTACATTTTTAACCAAAAGTCGGGTACTATGTTGCCTAAAAAAATAAAAATAAATGTTTGAGAATGTGCAAACAGCGTTCTTTCACATGATACCCCTCATGCCCTAGTCGCCCCACTTAAAAATTTTAAGACCCCCTTCAGTCCTTTTTGCAAAAAAGATATATTTTTTTTAATTTCTTTCTTAATTGCCAAATAGTTGGGCAAACGTCATCTAAAACTATTCTAAATTTCAAGTTGATAGCATTAGTAGTTCTTGAGATATTGAGGTGTGACAGACAGACAGACAGACTTAGTCTCACCATAAGGGTTCCTTTTTACCATTTTGGTACGGAACCCTAAAAAATTATCTCAGTGAAATTTGTAAAAAATATAAAATTAAATTAAAACATAACTTCGTAATTTGGGAGCAGTTAATAGACATTTACATAGTTTTGCCGTTAATGAGGTACCAGGGAAGTCACATATACAGAAGGAATTAATGCCAAACTTCCTTGTCTTCAACGTAGTCCTTAATCTTATAATATGCTTTTTTGATAAGGGCACGTTTAATGTGCGTTTTGAATTTTCCATCACTAAGTTAACCGATTGTGGCAACTTATTATAAAAGCGGATACTGGTTACAAGAAATTACTTGCTTGTTTTAGTTAATCTAAATTTGGTTATCACAGTTTCATGTTTACTACGTGTATTTATATTATGGAAATCACTTCTTATTTTGAAAAGTCCTAAGTTTTTGCGAACATATAAAATACTTTCTAAGATATAAAGAGAAGGCAGAGTTATTAGGCACATCAATTTCTTTGAATTTGTTTCTAAGGGACTCACGAGGACCCATTCCATAGATCGCGCAGATTGCCCTCTTTTGTAAAATGAAAATTAAATCTACGCTGGCTGCCGATACCCACAGCAGAAGGCCATAAGACATAATACTGTGGAAGTAAGCAAAGTACACTAACCTAGCTGTAGCTATATCTGTCAACTGCCTTATTTTTCTTACTGCATATGCAGCTGAACTTAATCTACCTGAAAGAGCTCTAATGATAATAATTACTGGATAGAGTCATAATCAGCCAAAGTATCTATATCATTCCGGAAAAATTCGGAGACATGTGATATCTAGCAACCCGCACTGGGACCGCGTGGTGGATTACAGCCCACTACCTCTCACAGAGGAGGCCTGAGTCCCAGCCGTGGGAACATTATAGGCTGATTATGAACATGTCTTCGAACTTTCGGTTCTAGCACCTGCCGGTGTCCTCACGATGTTTTCCTTCGCCTTCGTACTGGATTGAGTATTAAACTATATTTGCACTAACCAGTGCTTAGTGCTTGCTTGGCACATTGGAAAATACAGATAATTGATAAATACATAATTAAGTTGAGAATATTGTGATCAAGATCAGTTACAAGATTGTTTGATGATTACCTGTAGCCGATTCATTCGTGGAAGTTCCATGTATATCTTCTCACTGTGAATCTGTTAGATATAGTGAACGCCGCTGTCTGTGGCAGAAACATGGTAATGTGCTAGAGCACTAATAAGCTGAACATACAAGACTGCACATTGAATTAATAATTTATGAATGTTGATTAAAACAATTATAATCTTAAAATAAACAAGTGTAGAAACTTGCGGGGAGAGTAGGCAGGGGGGTGAGGGGGGGGTGCACCAGTTAACAACTAGCTAATAATTAGAATGACGCGACTAACTTATTATAATAATATATTCTTTAAAATAATCATGCAATTATTTTAAAAACACGAAATACATTTATCTTTATTATAAATCTGAGTGTAACATGCGATGATTATGTAAACACACTCTGTTTCCCCGCTATTGTATTTAATATTTCATACTGGAGTGTTTCGAGCCAATTATTATACTTTTATCGATATAGACGGACGCTGACATAAAAGTGGCGCGTTCAGGACTGCCTTGTGCCCTTAACTGTGCCCAGAGCTCGTGGCCACACACACCGCTTCTATGTGAATCTAATCGTCTATGATAACACAATCTTGGCGCCGCGACAGCACCTGTGCTTCGCGTTAGTTGCTGTTGACACGCCGACTTCCGGCTAACTTATTGCTAACAATTAAATTGTTAATTGTTATTGACACGCCGACTTCCGGCTAACTTATTGCGAACAATTAAAACACCCACTTTACAAGTTGCGCAGTCAGTCGCGGATAATTTACTTACTATGTACTGCTTGCTTTATTAAGTGCAGTTTAATATTTTTACGATAGTTTACCGTCGGAATGCACCAGACGTAACTCGAATCGAAATTATTTTAATTTAATATCAGTATCTCGTTGATGTCTTTCATTCAGGCGTAGCTTTCCAGCGTAGCCCTAGAACTTTGATAGCAGTAATTAAAAGTTAATAAATTTTATGCATATTTTGGGGAAGATCGGTCCAGGTGTTATTGGACTTTTATGGTAGTTACATTATTTGATTATTGAACTTAGATAATGGTTCCAATATGCCTCGTAGGCTACGGTGCGTCAGGGTGTTCCGAGGAGCGTTGTTTATACATCCCGATCACAGTCCCGGGTTACTTCACAATATTAGATGAGCTGAAGGCGTACTCAGAGTACGTACCCACTTATTGTTCGTTAAGTCTGCGCGGTGGAGCGGCGCCTGACGCACGACGCACGCCACTACGCATTCACTCGGCGACGACGCCTAATTGTTGTTTTATGATGTTATAAAGTCAGCACAAGTGCGGCGCTGTCATAACTCAGCTTAAAGTCAAAAGCGCACGCCTCTTGGGCACACTTCCGAACATCGTAACGTTGCGTCGCCCGCACTGCAAAGAAGAGCAGAAAGACTACTCCACCATGTGACATAAGTACATGAAAAAAGACTGATGAACGCCGAACTCAATGTGACTTGCTATGTGATTGGGTTGTTCAAGGCTTCTGTCTCGACAGAGATTATCTCTTCGATCAGTGGCAGAGAAAAACAACAAAATGAGAAAACAGATGTATTCCAAAAAGTTTTCAAAAAAAAAAATACGCTAGGAAACTCTGAGTTCTATTTAATACTCGTAAAAGTCTTCTTTCCAAATCTATGACGAGTGTGACTGTAGCTATGACAAGTGTGACTGTAGCTATGACGAGTGTGACTGTAGCTATGACGAGTGTGACTGTAGCTATGACGAGTGTGACTGTAGCTATGACGAGTGTGACTGTAGCTATGACGAGTGTGACTGTAGCTATGACGAGTGTGACTGTAGCTATGACGAGTGTGACTGTAGCTCACATGTTAAATGATTGTGCCTAATATCTACGCCATAGAGTCTGCAAACATTTCCACACGTTGGGTGCGAAGTAGATCTGATCGAAGTAGATCTGATCGAAGTAGATCTGATCGAAGTAGATCTGATCGAAGTAGATCTGATCGGTATCTGTGCATAAGAGATGTAGCCTTCTGCTCGTGGTTGCGTGGCGGCGTCTGGAGATTCATTTGACTTCTTAAAGTTAGCGATATAATTAGTAAGTGGTACGAGTTATGTTCAGTTTCCGTTTAAACAAAGCGCACTTTACATATTCATTAGCGGCGGCGCCTTAGAAAGTTAGCTACATTGGGATGACAGCATATTAATCTATAATTTGTGTTGTCTCACTTCTCATATTTTGAATGGGGGTGTCATCACATATTAATTAGTGAGATAACAGAGAAGATCGACGTGCTACTAGTTAGTCTACACTCTAAGGCTTTAAATGTACCTTGTAGCGCTTCTTTTTATGTAAAGTCTGTTTCATTGCCCCGGAAAGGACGGTGCTGCCTGCAGCGTGACTGTTGTGTGACCGTACACTACACATACTGTCTGCAGCGTGACTGTTGTGTGACCGTGCACTACACATACTGCCTGCAGCGTGACTGTTGTGTGACCGTGCACTACACATACTGTCTGCAGCGTGACTGTTGTGTGACCGTGCACTACACATACTGCCTGCAGCGTGACTGTTGTGTGACCGTGCACTACACATACTGCCTGCAGCGTGACTGTTGTGTGACCGTGCACTACACATACTGTCTGCAGCGTGACTGTTGTGTGACCGTACACTACACATACTGTCTGCAGCGTGACTGTTGTGTGACCGTGCACTACACATACTTTCTGCAGCGTTACTGTTGTGTGACCGTACACTACACATACTCTCTGCAGCGTGACTGTTGTGTGACCGTACACTACACATACTGTCTGCAGCGTGACTGTTGTGTGACCGTACACTACACATACTGTCTGCAGCGTGACTGTTGTGTGACCGTACACATACTAGACATAGGTACCTAATACAAATAACTTTAATTTCGGATGTGAGTGTCTTTGGTTTTATATTTTCGTTTTTTGCCACCGACTTCCGAAATTAAAGTAATTTTTCACTTTCTAGAGGACCAGTTTGTAACTTTTCTAAGGTACATTAGTCTAATGTCACCAAATCATCACCTTTAATAATTATTGCTTTTCCCGATGCAGGGACGTTAATTGTTGCGGAGTTCACGATCAGCTCTACTTCACCATATGCATTGTGACGAGCATAAATTGCTTAGCAACCATATTAATCGAATCACAACCCGTGACATACTTATTACTATGTAGTTGCGGTGGCCATTTGAGGTCTTCAGTTTCACGTCACCAAATGGTGCTTTCCGAGAGCAAATGCACGAGTTACTATAATAAATACCCAAATCGCTATCGGTATGCCTATAAGAGGATTTTCCTCGATTTCCATGGGATCCCCTCATCAGATTCTACCTTGGTGACAAGGGGACCACCTCGACAGCAAACAAAACAAAGAATTTTCGAAATCCGTTAGCAATTGACGGAGCAATCGGTGAACATACATAAAAACAGGCCAACTGTGTGTCGGATCACTCACAATGAAGGGTTCCATAGGTACGATGAATTTATCCCAAAAAAACAAACTTAACATTGTATTGAAAAACATGTTCTCCCATACATCGATGTACGTTAGGGTTAATTCTCTAACTGCAAATGTAAGTTGGTCGACTACCATAGGATAGACGAAAAAAAAATATGATCCCCAATTTACTTGCAAGGGAGGTACCCTAAAAACATTTTTTTTTTCATGATTTTATTTTCCCTTTTTGACTACGGAACCCTAAATAAGAACAACATGCAGACGAATATATGTATAACCTCCTCCTTTTTGGAAGTCGGTTAAAAATGTGGGAGACATAAGGTTGTGAGTTCATCTATACAATATATGAAACATTTAGGGGTTCAACATGGTCAGGGGTAAAGATTGAGGTGGTTGAACATGGACTCAATCACTAGGCTCTATATCTATACAGCTAGTATCGTGCAGTGTCGTGTTATCAGTGACGTGTGTGAACTTGTGAGGCGGATCGATGTCGAAGTGGGCCAGCGATGTGGGCCAAATGTTGTTCTTAACACGAAGGTCTCATCTGTGGGGCGCCGGCGGGGGCGGGGGCGAGCCGTGGCGGAGGGCGCGGGAGGGTGGCGCAATTAACCGGCCGCGGTCATCGACCCGCGCGTTATCCTCCGATACATGCGACTTATTGTGACGACACCGATCCGTGACGTCACGCACCATTCATGAGCCGCTGATTGTGGACACTCATCAGTTTCACTGTCACTCATCACGTGCTGGCTGCGCTGCATGTCTCTCTTCTACTGGTGTGTTGAGCTGCTGCTCTGGAGGAGCTATCAATTATTAGTTTTCTCCTTCTCTCTGTGTTCTCTCTCTCTCTGTACCGTACAATAACATAGCCTCTTTTTTGCCAAGCGTGGTGATAAGAACAATACCTATCTCTGTAGCGATTAGCATACATACACTAAACATAATAATACATACACTAAACATAATAATACATACACTAAACATAATAATACATACACTAAACATAATAATACATACACTAAACATAATAATACATACACTAAACATAATAATACATACACTAAACATAATAATACATACACTAAACATAACGTCGCGCTTATTCTCCCCAAAGAGGTAGGCCGCTTACACTTACATTTATTTTGCCATTTAATACAGACTTTGGTTAACATTACAATAGTTATCTTAACTTGTCTACAAATTTCGCTTTCAAAGCTACAAGTTTTCAACTTCAAATTCTCAATTCAAAAACCGGTTGTAGTGTTTGAATTGAGAATTTGAAATTGAAAACTTGTCAAGTTCTATTTTGGCATTACTATTAGGGTGATCCCTTCAATTCCCGCGAAATTCTCCATTCTGAAATTGGGTGTTAGTCTTAGTTTAAATCTGCATCAACGTTGCTGTTAGGCAGTACAGCCATGTTCAATATCTAAAGGGTCTTGTAGCTCCTCGCAAGATGTCATACGATATCGAAGCAACAATCAAGATGATGATTGTCATTAGTGGCGACATAAGTGCAACTAGATCTTCTGCTTATAATGTCTATTAGGATTGTTCGTAATCCTAGGGACGAACTTTCTCGTTGTGACATTGATAAAGTACTTGATTGTTCTCAAGTGTGCTAGGTACAATTCACATGTGTTCTCGGCCCGGCGCGCGGCGGCGGCGGCGGCTGCCGCATCAGGCGCACATTCGCGTGATCATTACAAACGCATATTGATGCGCTCCGAACTGCTGCTTCTTAGTAACAGCACGATTCGCGTATGCAGCACGTATGTCGCGGCACTACACGTGCTTCCTTCACTGTACAAGATCATTAGCAGGCCTTCTGCTCACAACTCACGCACTGCATAGAGTAGAGCAGTCCCGAACAACTGTCCTAATTCTATGTAGTAAAAGTATCGTTTGATTCATACTGTCCATAAAACTTCGGTACTAATTGATTGCTGCATTATTTACGTACCACACAGGTGCCTGCGCCGGCGCAGGGCTGTGTTCAGTTCGGGCACCGGCGGTAACGACGCGGCGTCCGAACTGAACAAAACCGAGCTGCACAGTTTTTCTGTCGCTATTTCGCACCGTGATTGATGCTAAGTGAAACCCGCGGCTGTTCATTAACTATTTGTTGCATTCTAATAACGCTTGCAACTGTAACCGCTGCTTCTCATTAACGCCATTAGCATCAGTAATCACTCGCTGGCTGTGGTTCTGCGAACAGTTTTGACAACGAATTACTTGTTCATTGTAAGATCGTTGTTAATCGTTCATCTATTGTTTAGCTATCTGCTAAACTATATTATTCTCGTTTTGCTCTCCTAGGGAGGCTGCGCGGAGGCGACGCGCGATTTGATGAATAGTGTGACGCGTCCGTGTGGGCTCCGCTGTGAGACGGATTGTGATGGTCGCACTCTAATGTGTGTAAAAGCTCTTCGATCAGGTGAACTTCTCTGATGAATTACCTTCACGGGTCTTACTTATAATCAGCAGCATTCTCTCAGTATGTCACTGAGAATAGCGATTATAGCTCCACTGCATTTTGATCAACTTTAAAACTGGAGCTTAGACCGCCGCCGTTGGTGCGCGATGCATGCCCTGCAGACTGCAGGTCTGCAGTATGTCCATGTCGGTCGACTCGTGTAATGACAAGTGCATATCATTTCAAGTTCCTGCTATGCGGCCTTTTATCCCCTTCTCGAACGGAAGACTGTATTTGAAGCGATTTAGTAATTTCTATTATTCAGCGTTATAAGTGGAGTTGAACCCCAACGCTTGCGTTAAGTTATTTCTTTGATATCGTCTGTCGGTCGGCGGTATATTAATAGCTTGTTAGATTACAATAATATTGAAAGTGCGATGGGGTCGGCCGCCCTCGCTCCTTTCAAATTGGATTTAAACATTGTGAATTACCTTTCTTTGATTCGCGGGTTAGCCAAATGGGGACGATTTATGGAGTAGCGCAGCAGAGGCAGTCCCCGGGGACGGTCCCGCGATGCTCAGGGACGCGGGACGCGGGACGCGGGACGCTGCGCGGCGCCGGGCCGTAATTCACACGCGCGATTTACTGCGTGTCCCGTGAGCGATGGCGGACGCACTGACCCCACTTTAAATGGAAACCGACCCACGGCCAGGCCGGTTGCGTCCGGCTCGCACCTCGTTTATGTTTTATTTGATCCTATCTAAAACTCCTGGAGAGGAAAATGTTTGTTTGAACAGAAGCGGCCGCGAGCTCCCAACTATGAATGGTGAGCGGTACTTGAAACCTATCGACGTAATGTCGCTCGTTACTTTTCAAGCGTGAGACAATTTGAGGTTACCTGCAGTACAGTAGGTAGTTCCAAGAACGGTTCATTTGATGAGCGGTACCTACAGTAATTAGTCGTCCTATGCTGTGTCCGCATGCGTGCGCGTCTCCTGCCCTGTGTCCGCATGCGGGCGCGTCTCCTGCCCTGTGTCCGCATGCGGGCGCGTCTCCTGCCCTGCGTTGTGTCCGCACGAGCGTCCGTCTCCTGCCCTGCGTTGTGTCCGCACGAGCGAGCCCCCTCGTCACCACGCGCACCACGTCGTGAAAAAATTCTGTTCGGCTAATATTTTAAACAAATAGTTCAAGCAGTCTGTAGGGAGTCTTGTCATGCGAGTCACGTAGTGTACCTTGTACTGACCCTACCCGCACATTTGGTGAAATATTTAATTTGATCAGTGTTTATGTAACATGTAGTAATGATTGTTCTTAATGCAGCAGCCTTCTTAAGGCTGCATGAGCTATAAGTAGTTACTAAGAGACTTCAAAACCATTTCGCCCCCTATTTCATGGAACTTATCGTAACTGGCAAAATATGAGTTTAATAAATGTATACCTCCGCCCAATCCTTCAGGGGGGGGATACAGGCGTTATGTTATGTGTACAACATCATTAAAGCTGTTACGTTACCAAATCATGGATAGCCAGGTCAGCCTCCGAGGCAGCTGGGATCTCGGCTCGCATCACAATCACAAACGATTAGCAACGTTCGCGAGGTAATCTCGTAATATTAATGAGCTCCTACATCTCGTTCGTCTCCCCAGTGAGTGTTTTAGATGTCCCTCGGACACGTCAGGACGAATCTGCTCGTAACTTAGATCAGCTTGTGTTCCAGTATAACTCAAACCGCAGTCGGTTGCGATGTATGCGCGCGCGCACCGATGACTATCACCGCCCCACACCCCCCGCCACACACACACAATCCCCCGCTAACGACGCAATTACTGCTTCATTATACCGAGTGTCCCCATGATACACACATACATGCATAAATGTAGCGGTTACTTGCTACGGTGTAGAACTTGTTAACATTTCGCGACCGCTTGCTTTTTATAACAATGCTCGTTTAAATTGTCAAAATTAACCCTTTTTTATGGAAAGAGCAACTATTTATTTAAATATTATCTTTCCATTATGAATACAACGTGCCTCATATATATGGGTAGACCTTTAAACCGTGACGAGTCGTGAAGGACAAAGCTGCATTAAACCCAATGTGCTGCACGCGTTCCACGTTACACCCTGTTCAAAATGTTATCACCAGTAACGGACTCGATCAACAATTTCAATATCAATCTGCTGAACCATACATTTACCTGGCTGTTCATGGCAACAGCTTTAAGCTCTCGTAATTATTCGAATCGGACACATGAACATGCAAATGGACACATAAAGTAAATTATGTAGATAGGCCGGATCCAAATTATTCGTCGATATTATGTTACTTATTGGGGATCTCCAAAATAATTCTAACCATGGATAGCCTATTATTGTTTTATCATAAAATAAGGCTACCAATTTAATATTCAATTATTAGTAATTGGTGTTGCCCGGTAGTCGGGCGAGTAGTGCCACAATTTAGAATGTATATTACAGCAATAATTTGGCAGAGGTGGGTCGGCCGGGTCGCGGTCGGTACGGTACCGCGTACGTGTGTTCTATTAGCTACGTGCCCGGAGCCGGCCGCCCACTCGTTTGGTGCACAATCATCATTATATTGGCGATGATTTCAAAATGGTCAGTGCACAATGCGTGCTTTGTTCGCGACGATGCATCGATGGCGCGGGCAGCTGCGCCGCCGCGCCGTGCACTCGCGGCCCGCAGCGCTCTGACAGTTGAATGGCGTGGGTGTGTTGGGACTGTGGGGCGTCCAGTCCACCCGCCACCGGTCAGCGCCGACCCGTTGTGCGACAGTGGACCGTCGCGACCGCCTCCCGCGGGCATCCGCACATAAATATCTAAATACTTATGTCACATCACACGTCACAACGACACCTTCACGTAAAGAAAG
This sequence comes from Tiliacea aurago, assembly GCA_948098905.1. Classification (NCBI taxonomy): domain Eukaryota; kingdom Metazoa; phylum Arthropoda; class Insecta; order Lepidoptera; family Noctuidae; genus Tiliacea; species Tiliacea aurago. Next base: position 227,495 of record OX402583.1, on the reverse strand, counting down.
CCTCCATAAAACTGTTCATTGGTTACATTCGGTGGCACGTGGGTTGCACTGTAGGAGCACGTGCCACGATTTTATAAACCTCGTCAGGGTGGCTGCTGCTTCGGTACTTTTATTACTTATTCTCATCAGTACAAGGGCCTAATACACTTTTCTTGCATCTGTTGGATATTTTATATCTTATAATAAATCATTTTTGCATAGTCAACTAATGCAACATTATTAAGGCAAACCTCTAGACACACTAGGGCCAAAATGTGACATCATCATCGTCACTGGCAGCCTTGCTCCACAACTATGACATCATCATCGTCACTGGCAGCCTTGTTCCACAACTGTGACATCATCATCGTCACTGGCAGCCTTGTCCCACAACTGTGACATCATCATCGTCATTGGCAGCCTTGTTCCACAACTGCTGAGTACATAGGCCTCCTTCCTTTTGTGCCATGCTTCCCTGATCTGTGCGGGTCTCGGATGATGGTCAACATTTGGATTACGAGGCTACCAAACTATTGCTGTTCATGTAGTGTAACTATGATTAAATACCATAACTAAGCAGTGTTTGGTTGTTTCAGTGTCGGGTCGCGGTGACGTCAGCCACTACTTCAACACACAGATGGTGCTCGACCTGAACGGTATGTACCGCTCTTACTCATTATAATATTAGTGCGCGAGTGGAATACACGCGTCACAAGAACTACGTGTTCGTGAGTCGGCAGCAACACGTGAGGCTCGTGAGAGTATGGCTTCCTCCGGTAGTAGCCCTTGGGCACGGGGGCTGTGCAGGCGCCGAGCGGCAGCCGATTGGCCGCGCCGCCGTCACACGGCGAGACAAAACGACGACATAATTAAATTAATATAAATTCACAGCTGAATTGGTTTTTGTGCGGCCGCGCGGCGACACCAAAACATTTGTAATTTTCGTCTAGCTTCGTTTTTTATTCGCGTTAATTACGGAATGAATGGGCTGGCGAGTAAAAAGCGTGTGGTGGCAGGGTCGGGGGCGCGCGGGGGGCACGGGACGCGTTTTTGTGATGCGCGTGCGTCACGGAGCTCACCGCGCATTGTGCGTGCCGTCCCGCGCCCGCGCCGGGCCCGTACCGTACTCACTACCCAGATCAGCGCAAAAGCTCCAATCCCAGCAACGTGCGACCAACAGCTCACGCAAGCACTGGTATCACATGACAAGCACATCGCTAAAGCGTCTTCAAGTAGTCAAGTTCACGACTGTTCTGTTGCACTCAAAGCTATACACCAAAGATAGTGTCTCCTTCATCGCGAGTTGTGAGTGGTGGACCTTCTGCCTCTCTGTTCCTCTGTGTACCATCACACTATTATTCAAATCTGTAGCAACAAAAACTCCGGCGATGACATTCGAGATTTTCCATCTGTCACACTCCATGCTCGTAATTCTACAGTTTTTGTGTGACAGTATCCTCTTTATCGGCGCTTTATTATTACAAAGATTCACTTTATTAACTCCGCTGAGTGCCGCTGACAAACGACTGCTTTTACCGACTACCGTATAAGACCTTTCATTCGATTTCGATCGTTTTTCAAGTGATTAATCATTAGTCACTTGAATAATTTACTGGAATGCTTAATTGCCATACGCACCCTTACGTATGCATCACATCGTACCTTTGTACGTACACAGTCGTTCCTCAGACCCCAGACACAAGCGGCGCGGCAGACAGCGCTTGTGTAATCGGTGGTCGCACGACGGCGACGCGATCGGATCCCACGTCGCGTGACGCAGCAGCTTCCGACCTCTGGCAGCCGCCGCCCTGTGTTCACGAATTATACCAAATTATAGCCCAGTTTGTTATTCTACGATACACGACTACTGGTTTTACGTGCGCATGGGTACTGCACTCATCGCTCCAGTAGGTACCTATATCCATGCATCAACGTTGTAAAGGGGTTCTGTTAGAATATACTGCTTCTCTGAGATAGACTGGCGGTTGCGGTGTACCACTTATGGGTTATCATCACCCAGAAGAGTTTTGTATTTTTCGCAAAGTTATAATATTGGCCCTTCTGGTCGTCCTTCACCATATTTTTCACCACCTATCTGACAATAAACCGATGAACGAAGGGCTCGACTTTACCCGAGGAAATGTCCGAGTCGCGTCCTAGTGTAGCATGTGCCGTGACGTCACAGCCGGGCCGGGCCACGTCCAGCCGGGCCGGGCCACGTCCGAGGCAGCCCACAGCGTCCCGCGCACGAGCTCGGTTGATCACGTCGAGACGCTTCTCGTCCCAAACGGTTCAAAATTAAATGTTGCGTCACTGCCACACCTGAAGCACTTCCAATAGCAAGCCAAGCTTGTAATGTCAGCGGTTTGCATAGGTATCGAGGGATCACAAGCAAGGCATTTGCATTTGCAAGTAGACGTGCTTGAGCCCACATGTTTGTTGCACGAGATTTCACGAGTTATAAAGTACGTGCTGCGGACACCTAGTGCTGTGCAACGACACATTTGCCACAGCGGGCTTCATTGAACCACTCGTAGATCAGTTCGTTACTCTGGTTAACCCGTCAGAAAACAATTTGATATATTTCTCGTTTTCTAAATGTCTTCATCAAAAATGGCAAACTGCTATAAATGCTAAACGAAGTATGAATGGCCGGCGCGCGTGGATTCCTGAGCTCCGTGGCTGCTCGACATAGCTCGCTGTAATTTCCTATGTAAATTTAATAACTCGAAAGCGGACACACATCTCCATGCCAGTCTCCTCGTGTGCATGTACAAGTTGCCTAGCGCCTGCGCCTGTGCGTGCCACTCGCTTGTTGAGCGCCCCCGCTGTGTCATATCATTGGATCGTTGCAGTCGTGGATTGTAAGGGACTGTGGCGCACAATCATAGTGTACTTGTCAATGTTGGTATTAAACGGCTTATTGCCAGCGGCCGGTTGTCGCGAGGCTCACGGCCGGGCCGTCCAACCGCCCGCCGCCGCCGGCGAATCAGATACGCGTGATTTTTCTACTATTTGGCAAGTGGGAGCCACGGACTGACCCACACGTGACCGCCAAATGTCAGTATTGTCAGTGCGTGCCCTGATAATACGATACTTCTCCCTGTCCCGTCCTGCTATTCCCTTCAGAATTGTCTATAACAACGAAGGGTACAGTAGCTTCTATGTATTACTTCAAACTGACACCTGCACTGTGCCCTAGATCTCGACCGTTATGGCAGCTCAATGAAAATGCACGCGTTTTTGTTCAGTAATTTATTTAGCTAACTGTAGCCACGGTAGTTAGGACCCGCTGGATTGCACCGGACAATCAAGTCGGGTTAGAGCGCACCCACGCTAGTGACGGTGATTGGTTGGGTTTCATCATCATCATTTAGCTAACTGTAGCCACGGTAGCTAGGACCCGCAGGACTGCACCGGACAATCAAGTCGGGTTAGAGCGCACCCACGCTAGTGACGGAGATTGGTTGGGTTTCATCATCATCATTTAGCTAACTGTAGCCACGGCAGTTAGGACCCGCAGGACTGCACTGGACAATCAAGTCGGGTTAGAGCGCACCCACGCTAGTGACGGAGATTGGTTGGGTTTCATCATCATCATTTCAGCTGAAAGACGTCCACTGCTGGACATAGGCCTCTTCCAAAGCGGGGGAGGGGGGGGTTTGCCATAATCGCCGCGCTTGGCAGGCGGGTTTGCGATCGCAGTATGGTGTTAAAATGCATCGAGAACGCTGCTACCCATTCTCAAGTAGGTAAGTCCCTTAGTCGCCTTTTACGACACCCACGGAAAGAAATAGGGGGGCGCTATTCTTTACGTCCGCCACCACACAGACAATACCTGGTTGGGTTCATTAAAACTTAATTAATATACAAGTTGTAATAAGATTTCAAATCACAGACTTGAGAATCTTTGAGAGCTGTTCCACTGATGTGGAACATTTTTATTTGATTAAGTTGAAGTATGTATAGGGCTGTTACGATAGTGAATAGCGCGCCCAGGAACTCACCAAGTTGCGATAGTGAATAGCGCGCCCAGGAACTCACCAAGTTGCGATAGTGAATAGCGCGCCCAGGAACTCACCAAGTTGCGGCATTCCTAAAAGTTAATTGAATGAATACACTACGTACCAGAGTGTTTCAACGCGATGCTACGGCGAAGCTAGCTATAACTAAGTGTGTATTATAACGATTCAGTCGCTGTATATAACCTACTTTAGACTGATACTGTGCATGTATAATATTTATGTCTAAAAAGTAATTATTAATGTTGCGTTCAAATTATAAATATTATGGAGGGTAATAGTGCGTTACTTTATGTAGTTTATAAACAATGCTCATTATGAGCGGCGCGTACGCACTGGACACTGCACACGATACTGTAAGCGTTTTAGTTTAAATTCATTATTGAACTTATATTTCTTGCATTATAAAACTATGTATTATTGGTTTGTGCAGTCATCCTTGTAACTGTGTGTGGTTAACTGATCATCACAAAGAGCATATTGTGGTCACCTTACTATTCGGTGAAGATTTAAGAGGTCATCACTTAGGTGCTGTGCGGGTGTGCCGTGTGAGCATAGAGTAGGTAACAGTTAGTTGCAGCTCGTGGCTGCCGTCCGCCTAACGAACAAGGGGATTGCAATAATACCTGCTACGGACAACTAACTCTACTACACACCTAATAAAGTTATTGGGAAATTGTCATATTCTAATCGAATTCTAGTAAAGCGCAACTAATCGTAAAAGTCATCTACCGATTTTTTTTTTATTCTTGTTTGTAATTTCTTGTCACTTGTTAGTAAGTAGAGTGCTCTCTATTCTTGTCTGACCGGGCAGTATACCTACTGTGCTGCTGCGACGCCCGTCTCCTGTCAGGAGCTACACACACGGGTACAAGATGCAGCTCGGCGGCGGCGGCCCGACACTTGTCAACGTGTCTTTATAACAAAGTTATGACACGCAACAATGTTCCTGACAAGTGCACGCTACATGGCAACGCTATCCTACGTCTGTAATTCGCCTAATGTTATATATAACATAATGATACGTACATGCATATTATGAACCACATGGTTTCGGCAGTCGTTCGTGGATAGGGCTGCCAATAACATACATTTTAAGAGCCTCAGAATATGCTTACGATCTTGCAATCGTTTTTCTTGATGACTGTAAAACCTCTGTTCTCGTTAAAAATGCATCTCAAAATGTATCCCAGTGTCCTTACATATTATAAATGAAAGTCCCACGCCGCGTGTCTGTCTGTCTGTCTCAATCTGAACGCGTTAAACTCAAAAACTACCAACGGATTCTGAAACGGTTCTCATCAATGGACGGAGTGATTCGTGAGGAACGTTTAAAGGCTTCTACATCTGGCGCGACACGCGAAGCGACACAAAGGCCCTGCGTGTCGCGCGACGAGCGGTGCCTTTGTTTCGCGTCGCGAGTCGCGCCGGTCTGTAGAAGCCTTCAGTCTACAATTCATTAAGGCTTCGTGTAAATCGGCTGTAATATGACGATTATTGTTGAAGATTTTGGAAAAAATCACGCGGACTGGGAGCTTGACTGGCGTGAGCCGCGTAGGGAAGTCCTAAGAGACACAGCATAACATGAATGTTCTACAGGAGTACAATTGTACATCTTAAAAAGATCAACAAAACTATCCGCGATAGCTTAATGCATCGCTATCTTCTAAGGATGACCCACAGCAACCATTTTTATCTTTCAAAATTTGATAAAGAGTTCATTGTTACTTCCGAAGCTATTTTGACCGGTATATTATAAAATTTTTAAATTGGGCATTTAATTAAAGTTATAATATGGCTCAAAGAGTCCCACTGAATGATTTTTTTTGGAAATAATCATTCAGTAGAATTTTCTGAACTTAGAGAGTTGTAATGCTGATTCTAATGATTATAATTCTGTAAAGCCATGTTTGTTATGGCCGCGAATCATATTTAGATCAATATACAACCTGTTACTGACGTGCAAATTGCAAAAAACGTAAGAAAATTTAAATTTCGCGGCGACCTTAGCGCATCCCCCTTAATACCTTAGCGCCTCATATTTTAACGCCTCATATTTTAACGCCTCATATTTTAACGCCTCATATTTTAACGCCTCATATTTTAAAGTATTAAGGGGGATGCGCTAAGGCGCATCCCCCTTAATACTTTAAAATATGAGGCGTGCAATATATCACAGATTCAAAACTCCGCGTAACAAAATAATTGTGGTTGATTGCTACGATAGCGGCTAAACGGAATTAAATTAAATTTGGTACACAGATAGTTAATGGATAATTTTCGAACCCCACGCGGGCAATGCCGCGGGCAAAAGCTAGTTTAGTTAGTAGTAAGTCCGTGGAGTTTCTTGCCCATTCTTTTCCATCGGCTCCATACCTAGCTACCTTCTAAGCTGTGGAATGGGCAACTAGCTTCATCTTTATGACTGACCGACTCTTGACAATTCAGAAGTGTCTGTAATTGGTTTATTTGAAATAATTGCTTTGTGTTTGAGTACGGTTCATGGTTCATACGTATCCCACCTCTGTCCAGAGTTGTTTTAAAGGAATCAACACTTGTTGTTGTTTCCTCTTGTTCATCGTCCGGCCACCTCCGTGCGTGGCCACCCCTGAGCGACTCATTGACGGCGCATCTTTAATGGCTGCGTGCGTTTGTGGCGCTGCAGCGCGGTATACCAGAGGTTAACGCGCTTCTTAATTGCTTTTATAAGATTAAGTACGCGATTAGCATAATATTGCTTGTGTTACATTAATAATTATAATTAGCATAATGTGGCCGCGGTTAGACGCGCCGCTGCACCTTATTACGCAACTGCGGCGAAACCAAAAAAGGAGGGTTATGTGTTTGACCAGTATGTATGTATGTCCGACCCTATAATCCCTCGTAACTACTAACCGGCTGAACCGATTTTGATGAATGGTATGTCGTTAGATTCGTCTTTATTTGTCATTGTTGTATTTGTCGTAATAAAGACGAATCTTGACTTTGTACTATGTTTGTGATTGTGAGAAAACAATAAAGAATATATATTATATTAGATCTCTATATCTCTTCTAATATTCATTTGTTAAATGTCATGCATACCTGTTATTTGCATGGTTACTAAAGTGCCAATTTTATGTTATTTATTTTTGAATTGTAAGTGACTATGCTGTTGGTGTGCTTATTATAAATAAATAAATATCTAACGATATTTATCATTCATCAAAATCGGTACAGGTTTTTAGTAGTAAAGAGGGAACATAGGGACGGACATACATACAGGTCAAACACAAAAGGGGGGTTCCCCTTTATTGACTTCGCCGTATTCGGGCAAAAAAAACAACCGACTACTAAAAAAGTAAATTACAATAAATAAAAAAAAATTAAAGTCAAAAACCCGTAAAAAGTTAATTTAAAAAAAAAACCGGCCAAGTGCATGTCGGACCACGCACAATGAAGGGTTTCGTAGTTGGGATGAATTTATCCCAAAAACAAACTTAACATTGTAGTTGAAAAACATGCTCTCCCATACATCGATATACGTTACGGTCAATTCTCCAACTGCAAATTTAAGTTGGTCGACTATTACTCGTTAACTTGTGAAGCCTACTTAGCTGTGATAGTTTTCCTTTTAATTTCGTATATATACTATTGCCATGAATTTTTTCACATATCCAAACCCAACCATTTAGCTGGCAGGGGGGGGGACACTTGATTCTAACAAAAAATACCACTTTAAAACTTAATATTACGCAAACGGATCCCTTAATTAAAAAATGGTTTCGACAAACCCACAATATTTTTGAACGGCCTATCCAACGATACCCCACACCATGGAATAGACGAGAAAAAAAGTATCATCTCCATTTCACGTGTAAGGGTGCATGATTAATATGTATACCCATGCCAAATTACAGCTTTCTAGGACTAAGCGTCTCTGAGCTAAGCTGGGGACAGACGGACGGACGGACGGACAGACAGACAGACGGACATGGCGAAACTATAAGGGTTGTTGTGTGTTTACTACGGAACCCTAACAAGATGGAACCAAGATTTTTAATACTAAATACTATTAAAAATCTCTGCAGCCGGAGGCAATCTTACACCATTTAACCTCGAGGCAATAGGTCTATATTGTTTTTAAAAAGATGCCGCCGACTGCATGAGATTGTTTTTCATATTTGAAAATGGAGCCATACAGCCGCCATATTGATTTTGTTCAACAATGTGTTGTAGTAGGTAAGGGTGTAGTAGGTACACCCACTTACACCACTGCCTACATGACTTCCTATTCCAAATAAATTAATAAGGCGATATAATTAATAAAAAATGTATTTATATTATTATTTAATTATAAAAATGTGTATAGATTATTATTACCAATATTTCAAAAAATACAAAATTCTGACACTCCCGGCTCTGTATATTTATGAAACTGCTTTATTTGTTAAGTTAAATGCACTCCTGTTTCCCCATCTATCAGATACTATTAAACGTAACAGGCGGAATGATTTATGTTACGCGGACGGAGAGCCAAAACGGCCTTAATGTGGAAAAGCATAATTATTCTGCATAGCCCCCGCAAGTTTATAACAAAGTTCCTAAATCAATCAGAGAGCTAAACTTAAATGGATTTAAAAGTAAACTTAAAGACTTGCTTAGTAATAAATGTTATTATAATTTAAACGACTATTTGAATGATAGTTTGACATCCTAATTGAATTGTAATCTTTTAAACTTTGACATCTAACTCTTTGATACTCTGACATTAAATTATATTTGTAACTAATATTTGCACGCCACACTTGGCAGAATGTGATGATACCATTCATTCAATCTTAAGACCATAAAATGTACCATATTCTTAATTGAAGACTTTTTTTTTCACATTCGACAATGGAGCCATACTGTCGCCATATTGATTTTTTTCAATTATACGAGTATTTACTGTTTACTGCCTACGTCACACGGGGTGATGTAAGGATTCTAACAATACATCTAAATCTGTTCAGGCTTTTAAAAGTTATGGTGACACAAAGAAACTCACATATATTATAATACATATTATACATACATGAACCCTAATAAATACATTACACTCCTTTTTAGGCAGTCGTGTTCCGAAATTAAAGTTATTTTCTAGTTTGTAGTGTTGTTTTGGAAGTTGGTTGTTTTTTTTTGTTACGTAACGGCCTTCACAGTACGTACTGCTCCATTTATGATCTTCACTAGGATTTTAATGAAACAATTCTTTAAAGTTTTTTAATATCCGTGTTATAACTTCAAATCAAATCAATCAAATCAAATATTTATTTATTGCATATAAGGTATTTGTAGTACGTACATACTCGTATTAGAGTTTAATAATTACGTAAGCGTAGTAGTAAAACTAAAAAATATCTGTAGGGGTGAACTACTGTTCTCCTAGCTAGGTAGCAGAGCAACCTGTATTGAGACAGAGAGAGCCAGTGACCTTGAGTGGTTAGCTTGCGTGTTCTGTACTGAGCTCACGCAACGCGTCCTACGTTCAGCCAGAAATAGGACTCGCCCATCAAAGAGCGCTGTCCCCAATTTGACGCATTATTAATTTATTTTACACAAACAAAAGGTATTTTAATAAAACGCGTATACTAAAAGATCAATAATTAAGTTATTTTTTAAATTGGTGAAGGTTTCAGAAAAATACGCTTGGTAGATTTTGCGCCATTCTCAGTTTTTTATCCGCGTTACACATAACTTTACAAATTAATTTCATTATGTCATATAATCTAAAATATTCACAAAAGTTATTGAGAAAATGCACTAATTTAGCATATATTTTTTTCAAATCATTAACACTACTCGTTAAGACGTGATCTTCAGTATAAAATCATTAAAAGTCGGTTATCGTCGCCTTAAGGAGAGACAGTTTCCTAAATCAAGTCATTAGTTAAATTACATACATTATTATCAATGTTGTTAACTAGAATAATACTAATAAATTTAATACTGTAATTGGTTACAAATTCGGAGAGAAAAAAACAAAAAAAAATATTGAATAAAAAAAAATTGTAAAAAATCATAGTAAAAAAGAGAATGTTTTAAGTGAGACGTGATTGAGTATGTGTGAGTGTTTGTTGTTTGTGTACTACGTGTGTGTGAGTGTTTGCTGTTCGTGAGTGCGGGTTTATAAGCGCGTGGGGGTGTGGGTATGTGTGGATGTGTTTGAGAAATTACTATTGGGCTATTAAACGGTTATATTGTGCCAAGAACGAGAAGTTATGAGAGTGTTTTTAAGAGATCCTCAGTCTCATCATAGGTTTTCAAAAGAAGAAACGAACGGACGGCAGTTTTGCATTTGGTATATGGTAGGCTATAAGTAAATCTGAGTTACATTATTATTTTGTTGTACAAATATGGACCAAGGTAAAAAAAAATCGTTTGGGGAGATTCCCCAAACGATTTTTTTTAGATAGTACGGTGCTGGGATAGTGCGGACCATATCTTTTAGATAGTACGGTGCTGGGATAGTGCGGACCATATCTTTCCAACGTTTCGTGACTGTAATTAAAGGCGTTAGTCGGTGTTGTAGAAGAATGGTCTGCAAGACAAAGTGTTGTCTAACGTTAAGGGCATTCCAATCTTTGTAGAGGGTGGTTGTTGGGTACATAATCTGTTCAAACGTGGCTACCTTCAATATTGGTCTGTGGGCCGTTTCTAGCTGTTTCACTGTCGTCTTAGCGGCGCCGCCCCAACATGCAATACCATACGTCACTTTATTTGCTGTAAGTAGGTACTCTGCATAGCGACACTAGTGGCAGGGCCATTTGAAGTTCATTCACCGACGTGACGGATAGGGTTAGGCATCTCATTGAGTTAAGACAAAAAATAATATTAATAGGAATTTATTCTATGCTAGCAAAGAATAAACAATATCTAATTATTTCAATGGATTCGTTCACATTCTACCTTAGCAAGAAATTGACGTGACTTGCTGTCACTAAGGAACCTATCACAAAATATTCATCGACGCAATGATTCACAGAGGAGCATGACTATTGCTATACTGACAAGAACATACCTATTTATAACGAATGGAGGAATGGTGTCGGTAAACAGAGTCGGATGTTAAAGTTGCGTTGTTATAAATAAATAATTGAAGTTATTAAGTAACCGTTACAATAAAAGCAAACGCGTGTATTCTTGCTTCTCATTCAAATCGTTGCTAATTACATCTCTAGTTATTAATTAGCATTGTTACACCGTTACTCATTTAAATTGTTAAAATATTCTCAGAATATTATTCTTTAATTAGCTTCCGGCAGGTTTTCAATAGCGGAAGGATTGTTCCAACGTCCGTCTGTACAACGACATGGTTTTACTTAGCGTTGAATCTTGCCATGACTGAATGAAGATAAAACGCGGCGTGAGGCTCACGCTGGCCCTGTTGGTAGTTCATCAGGTGTCGCTCGCAGCCGCCTGCAGCCTCCCACGGCCCGTGGGCACATGCCGCTGGCGCTGCGCGGGCGCAGAGCCCCACCATACTAGACACTAGTGCTACTTCACACTACACTTTCAATATGTATACATGTAACGTAGCTCCTCGAGCACACAAGTGAGCCATATTTATTATTTTCTTAAAATGCTCAAGACATTACAATATTGTAAGGTGTTCCGCTTAGTATGCCGCTACAGCACTCGCATTAGTCGAGGAAAACGTGGGAAAAGCGAATACCAATACATTTGAATGTACGAGTAGTGTTTAGATCAATCACCTCTGGATCAGTCAGCCACGACTGTCATACATGATGCGCTATTCTCCAGACATACACATTACACAGACATTAAACGTACGGCTGAGACGGTTACAAATATTTGAAGTGAGTTAGTGTGTCGTTATTGATGTTACTAGCTAATCGAATGAACAAGCATTACCCTCCTTCTGGGACAGTCGGGTAATAATAATATGATGTCATGTGCAGTTGTGCACTTACCCCTTTCTCTCTTTACAATTTATAGTAAGTTAGCTCGTTCAAGCGTGTTCTTGCGCGTCGCACCGTCCCGTGCTGTGTGTCCGTGCGCTGTGCAGGTCCCGTGTTTATGTGACGACTCAACCAATCATTCTATATGGGTTCCGTGTTTATGTGACGACTCAACCAATAATTCCTAGGTATATGGGTTCCATGTTTATGTGACGACTCAGACAATCATTCCTATATGGGTTCCGTGTTTATGTGACGACTCAACCAATAATTCCTATATGAGTTCCGTGTTTATGTGACGACTCAACCAATAATTCCTAGATATATGGGTTCCGTGTTTATGTGACGACTCAACCAATCATTCCTATATGGGTTCCGTGTTTAAGTGACGACTCATCCAATCATTTATGTGACGACTCAAACAATCATTCCTTTTCTCTACCTTCTATGCGTTTTACCAAACATTCGAACACTTGTGATATCTAGCAACCCACACTAAGCTCGCGTGGTGGATTTCAGCAGCCCATACCCTTTCTAGGCCCGTATTAATAAACGTTCCTCAGCCCAAGAGCTCGCACTTGATAACAGTCTTGAGGTCATGATCGTATTAATAAACATAATAATTGATGTACTCAAGTAACGGCTTAGGTTTAAATTATCAGCCGAGTGATGGACTGATTAATAAACTTAAATCGACACTTAAGTATACCATGTGTGTACTCGAGATGCTTAAATCTGAGTGTAGGCAGTCCGTGACTTGAGTTCGTGATTAGTAGCGCGAAACATGGAGTTTGAAAATATTTTGGGTGAAATTAATTATTACAATGAAATACCTACCTACTGATGAGTAGGTACCTACCTACTATGACGATATATTTGCCAAAAATCTATATAAAATATGGGATGCCTCGAATCCTTTTGAGTTATTAAGTGAACATTTAAAAAAAAAACGTCCAAGTGCGTGTCGGACCACGCATAATGAAGAGTTTCATAGTTGGGATGAATTTATCCCAAAAACAAACTTAACATTGTAGTTGAAAAACATGTTCTCCTTTATATCGATATACGTCACGGTCAATTTTCCAACTGCAAATACTCAATTTATATAAATAAACTTCAAAGACTCACTGACTGACTGACTGACTGATATATCAACGCACAGCCTAAACCGCTTGTCCTAGAGACATGAAACTTGGAGGGTATGTTCTTTGTGAAGAGTAAGTATCCACTAAGAAAGGATTTTTAGGAATTCAATCCCTAAAGGGGTAAAATAGGGGATAGAAGTTTATATGAAACTCCGTCAGTTTTGAAGTTAGGATCTTCAAATTTTGTGTATAGGCTGACAATTAAAAATTTATTTATACGTGTTTCAGCGTTTTTGGTAATTCTACCCCCGAAGGGTTAAAAAGGTGATGATGTTGTGTATGAAATGTCCATAGTTTTCGAAGTAAAAACACAAAATTTATTATCTGGGCTTATGGTTGGAAGCTAACGTAACGGTGTTGTTAGAATTTCAACCCCTAAGGGGTGAAAAAGGCGATACAATTTTCTTTTTAATGAAAGTTGTTTTTAAGTTAAAATCACTAATATTTCGGCTTATGGTTAGAAGCTATGCATCCGCTAAGAAGGGATTTTTCGAAATTCGACCTTAAAGAGGTGAAAAAGGGGGATAAATCTTATTCCTTGAGTTAATAAACCTGAAACGTGGCACGAATACAAAACCTAAGTAAATTATAAAGTGTGACATTTTTTTTTTAAATCTACTCCTCAAAGGGGGATTTGCGGATGTCAAAGTTTGTATGGAAGAGTTTTAACGCGCGGTCCGATTAACTCGAAACTCAGTATTTATACTGTAAACCAAAAATAAAGAATAAAATTTATCAGTTTTTCGAAAATGGACCCCTAACAGGGTGAAAAGAAGGGGTAGTCAATTTTACAAGGTATGATTCTACTGTGTGGCTTGATTAACTCGAAATTATGACGTGGGCATCAGCTAAGAAGGGGTTTTTGGAAATTCGACCTTTAAGGGGGTGAAAAGGGGAATTTTATTTGTATGAAAAATCTTATTCCTTGAGTTAACAAACCTGAAACTTGGTACGAATACTAACCTAAGTAAAATATAAAGTTTGTCATTTTTTGTTGTTTAACTGTGGTTTTTTAAAACTGTTGGTTTTTTAAACGGGAGATATCAAAGTTTTTATGAATAATTTTAACGTGCGGTCCGATTAACTTGAAACTCAGTATTTTTACTGAAAACAAAAAATTAAGAATAACTTGTATCAGGTTTTTTGAAAATCTGCCCCTAATAATGGGGTAAAAAGGGATAGTCAATATACAAGGGAGGATTTTACTGCTTGGCTTGATTAACTTGAAAATTGGTATAAATAACCTATAAATCCAATAATAGAAACGTCAAAAAGATGTTTGAACAATTTACCCTTTTGAGTGCGTAAAAAGGGGCGATATAGTTTGTATGAACATAATCTTATTACTTTTGACATATAAACTTGAAATTTGGCCCGAGTTCTTATTTACATAACATCACGCCTGCAATCCCCAAAGGGTTAGGTAGAGGTGTACCTTTAGTACACCCGCATTTCGCCAGTTTTGTTTAAGTCCCATGTAATAGGGGGCGAGGCTATTGCCATCACCCTGGTATAAATCCAGACTTCAGGCTGCTGCTGAGAAATTCCTAATGGAAAATCCAATAACGCTTTGCCCGACCTGGGAATCAAACCCACCCCTCATGCTCAGCAGTCGCACTTGTGACCAGTAGACTAACGATGCAGTCATTACTTAAATAACAAAGTTTGTCATAATTTTTGCGTTTTTCAAAACTACCCCTCAAAAGGAATTTAGGGAGTCAGGGGATTTTTGGGTTTTTGTGGATTTCAGTTTGTATTTAAGAATCTTAACGCGCGGTTCGATTAAGAACGAACCTTAGTGCTCATACTTTTGACAGAAAAAAAAAAAAAGGAGTTTTCGAGAATCGGAAAAAGGGTTAATTATAACTCAATAGTTGGTATACATAAATTATTATTAAAGAACAAAACGTAGAAAAAATAAACAATACAAAATTTCTTTCAAATAGACTTAGACATGAAATGAAGGACACGTTTATTGGACAAACGAAGTTGGTATTTATACGCTATCTATATCCTCCGTAAAGTTGTAAATCAAACTGCTCTCCTATCTGCTTACCACGCTTACGTTGGTTGCAACTAAGATATGGTATAATGTTTTGGGGGAATGCTGCTGATAGAGAAGCTGTTTTTTTTCGACATCGACGCGGGCGAAGCCGCGGGCAAAAGCTAGTACTCAATATGTTTTTAAGAAATGTAAGTTGGTCGACTATTACTCGTTAACTTGTAGGTAGAGCCTAACTAGCTGTGATAGTTTTCGTTTTATTTTCGTTTCTACTGCAATAGGTTTTAAAATAATTTAAGTTTTCACAGATCCGCAATAGTTTTGAAAGACCTATCCAACGATACCACACCATGGGATAGACGAGAATAAAAATATCATCCCCACTTTACGTGCAAGGGAGGTACCTACCCAAAAGAAGGATTTTTTCCGAGCTTTTATTTTACCACTTTGTCGGCGTGAATAGTAAGAGTCATAAAAGTCTCAGCCGGGGAAAGACAGACAGACGGACATGGCAAAACTATAAGGTTCCCTGTTGACTACGGAACCCTAAAAATGATCCAGTTTAAATTTGTTCAAGAGTCACAAGACTGGTGAACCGTGAAATATATTAACAGAGGTCTTCCAATTTCCCTAGAGTTATTTATATCGTGATACAGCGCTGTACATTAAAGTTTTAACAGAATACAAGTATTTCTAAATAAATAAATAAATTTCAATTTTTACGACATAACAAGAACGAAATGTGATGAATGTCATTCTAAACTTCGGTCACTGTGGCGTAATCATTCATCAAGTGCAGCTCCTTGAGGAGCTGATCTTGGTAAATGAGATACTGTTTTCATGTGTTTATTAATTAGCAATGACACCATCTCTATGCTGTTATCGAAATAATGGCGTATCAAGTAATTACGCACTTGAGTACGTCTTTGGGGAACGTTTATTAATACGAGCCTAAGAGTAGAGGAGACTGTCTCAGCTCGGGAACCCCCTCGGTGTGGGTCACTCCGCACCTCCTCGTCTGCACGTCGCGTGTCGCGGCGTCGCCTGCGCGAGTACCCGTCGCCTTCTGCTTAGTAATATGACACCACTCGATGCACAGCTCGCGCACCAACTTCAGCTAAGTATATCCACCTCGTCCTTATGTTATCCCTTCCATTTAAATAAACAGGTGATTATCTTAAATGTCATCGTTTCAATAGCCCTGTCAAAGCCGTCAATAACAACACTCTGTTTGTTATGCCCGGTTGTGCCCGGCATAGCATAATTATGTTGTTCATCAAATTCACACGTAGAGCTGTCAGTTTACTATAAGATACCTATCTTAACAATTGGAAATGTTAAAGAATTAGTGTGAGTTGGACATAAATAAGGTAACTCCGTGGTGTCAACAACAGTTGGTAGTCTCTTATGAGGTGTTTTACTGTTGGCTGAAGACGCGCCACTAGTTTTTAGCAGCACATTCTTTGTGACTGTAAAGGTAATATGTAAACACAGCCGCCAATGACAACCTGCCAAGTGCCGCACGGGGCGCGGCCACAGGCCACGACGCAGACGACAATTTTCATCTATCTTCTTAAATAACTTTAAAACGTTTATAATAATTTAAGCCATCGTAGTTACACATAAATGCCTCGATATAACCGTGAGTCCAGAACGCGTAAACAGATTGTTTAGCAAATCGACTATAATCTTAAATTGTTTGTAAAACAACTATCATTCGTCATCAGTCGATGGCTAGTATTTCACAAGTAGCACTTGTTCGCAGTGTTTCCCTGTCTGCAGCGACAGACGCGCTGTGTGCGCGGAGCCAGTCGCTGATTGATTACTAACTAATTGTGCATTTGCATGAGCCGTGTACGGCTTCACAGCTGGAGAATAAACTTCTCCAGCTCCTCGATATCGACGCGTCTGCAGATACCTACTTTCCTGTGGATGCCTGTGGCATGGCGCTGCCACTGCCGGCACTCGGCTGCAGGTACCTACCTACCTGTGGAAGCCTGTGGCATGGCGCTGCCACTGCCGGCACTCGGCTGCAGGTACCTACCTACCTGTGGAAGCCTGTGGCATGGCGCTGCCACTGCCGGCACTCGGCTGCAGGTACCTACCTACCTGTGGAAGCCTGTGGCATGGCGCTGCCACTGCCGGCACTCGGCTGCAGGTACCTACCTACCTGTGGAAGCCTGTGGCATGGCGCTGCCACTGCCGGCACTCGGCTGCAGGTACCTACCTACCTGTGGATGCCTGTGGCATGGCGCTGCCACTGCCGGCACTCGGCTGCAGGTACCTACCTACCTGTGGAAGCCTGTGGCATGGCGCTGCCACTGCCGGCACTCGGCTGCCCGGGAATCGGACGTGGTGCATACCTATTCACGGCGATTTACAATTAATAATAATTTCAAATAACGCACAAAAATTCATTGGCCCACGTATTTGCATGCGTCGTCGTCTACCTGCGCGCGCGCATCTGTCTATATTTTTTCCCTCAGCTCGTCTGTCGAACAATCGCTTGCATACTTCTTTCTATTTCCATTAGTTTTTGTCGCCGCCCGCGCCGGTGAGACGTGAATACGATTTTTTGCAGTCGAGATTTATTGCAAAACGTGCATTAGAATCGATCGGCCACAATGCATTAGGATCTATCGGGCACAATATTCGGATGCTAAGTAATGGCGATATTTACGAGGCGCGCTACGTGCACTGCACGGGCGTTGTGCGTGTGCTTCCAGCTCCTACATCACTACTCAATATTATCTGACAACTGCTAGCTATGTAAGTCGCCCGTCAGCTCGGAAGCTGACGGGCGACTTACATAGCTAGCAGTACGGTACGTACGGCTACCGTACGTACCGTACTGCTAGCTTATCAATAAATAAGTAAACGCGTTTGTGTGCTGGTAGTACGTCACCGCCATGCTAATGAGAAAGTCACAATGATGTGTGCTCAGCGCGTCTGCGCAGATGCCTGACGCATCCAGTGTTCTCAAACCGCTAATGTGTTGACGTCGTCTGTACTTATACATTTTATCGTATATTCGATGACTGATGCAAACTAAGTAAGTTGCAGTATACTCACTTGCAGTTGCAGTATGCTCACTTACAGTTGCAGTATGCTCACTTGCAGTTGCAGTATGCTCACTTGCAGTTGCAGTATGCTCACTTGCAGTTGCAGTATGCTCACTTTCCGCTTCACTGAAAACAGTCAGATTTCTACGAGTATTACTGTGTATTCTTTGTGCTCCATAAAACCTTATTGAATGATAAAATGAATAACGTTAATGTTTTTTTTACAAGAGCCCCATGACACTTGCTAGTTAAGTACCTGCTAGTCACCTCAGGGCTTAACCCTTTTTACAAGAACCCCATGACACTCGCTTAATAGGTACTAGTCATCTCAGGGCTTAACCCTTTTTACAAGAACCCCATGACACTCGCTAGATAGGTACTAGTCACCTCAGAGCTTAACCCTTTTTACAAGAACCCCATGACACGCGCTAGATAGGTACTAGTCAGCAAGTAAAGAGAGCACGAATCCGAAAAGCCGGCCGATGGCCCGACCAAGTAAAAGAACGTCGTATGTCGGCGGAAAACATAATTTTTGTGATAAAGTATAGATACATTTTTATCGCAAGTGCGCGGATATTGGTCATCATTAACATAAGTAAATTATGGACTCATCAGCTGCCTGTCACCGCTTGTCGCGGCCTAGTGTCGCTTGTCTCTCACGTGACACGAGCTCACAGTGATGCGTGTGCTCTATAATAACGTGGTGCTATAGTAATGTGTGCGCTACGAGTATTATAAGTTGTGCGCTAAAACAACGTGTATGATATAACAACGTTTAAGCTATAATAACGCGTGTTATAATAAATTGTGTGATATACGAACGAGTGCGCTATAAATACGCGAAAGGCCCGCGCGCAGCTGTTGCGCTGACCTTACCGTCCAACTGTACTCCACGCCCTAATGTCAAGTGACGAGTGCGTGGGCCGTATGTACCCTTTAGGCACAGAGAAACAATGTTTTTAATTAAAAAACAAATTATTAAAAAAAAAATAACCCGACTGGAAAAAAAAATAACTGAAAAGATGGAAACAAGAAGAAAAGAAAACCAGTATCCTATAAGTATCAAAAATAAATAAATGCAGTTTTTTTAATAATTTGCTTTATTTAAAGCTTTTTAGTGTTATTAATGAACATATTGTTTAGTTTTGTAAGTTCAGTATTGGTAACTTAAAAAGCTATACGACTTAGCAAGATAAGATAGGATAGGTTTTAGAAAAGCTAGCTTCTGCCCGCGACTTGGCGTGGAACTAGCGTGGAAGTAGTAGAATAGCCACATTTTTATAGAACGGCCTCTTTGGACTAGTGGTCGGAAGCGCTAATGTGGAGCATGAGGTCCTGGGTTCGATTTCCGGGTCAGGCAAAGTGTTATTGGGTTTTTCATCTGAAATTTCTCAGAAACAGTCCGAAGGAAAGAAAACCAGTGCAGCGAAATGCAACGAAATGCTTGGCTCAATGCTGGTCCAGCTCCACAACCACAACTAATTTATTAACATTTGAAAATACTGTTGGAGCTGATGAAGATTGTAAGACTATCTTTTCATTGTATAAACTCGAATCTCCTTTGTATTATATAATTGAGTATCACAGGTGTGAGTACTATGTCCAATAGAGCTACCATTTACCGGGTAATATGTCTTTCATTGACTTAAATGTGCCCTGGCGGCTGAGAGTATGTCATGCTCACTCAGATGTCTCGCTGATGGTGGCGTGTGTGTTGGTTCATTTAGCTCCCTTCAAAATGGTTGAGCTGAATGGTGCTGATCCATGCGTCATGTTCGTGAACGGGTGCTGTCAGTTGGGACTGGTCATCTCTTAGCTGCCACGGCTTATTTTTAATTATTTTAGTTTTGAATTGTTATATTTTTATCACGGACGCTTTTGACGTATTGCATCGTTCTCACATGTTTAACTTCAATATGAATGATGTAACCAATATTTTGTATCAATATTTTAATTTAAAAGAGTGTCCGTGGAGTTTCTTGCCCGTTCTTCTCCATAGGAACCTACTATTTGGAATGGGCAACTAGCTTCATATTTGTAACTGACCGACTTCTTGACAATTCAAAAATGCCTGTCAATGGTTTAATTGAAATAAATGCTTTGAGTTTGAGTTTGAGTTTAGTATCCTTTAAGTATCAAAAATAAATAAATACAGTTAAATAAATAAATCCCTCTAAGTTTGTGCCCGGTTAGTGGCAATAAGCTCGCCCCCTATTACATGGGACCTAAACATTACTGGTGAAATGTGGATGTACTGGCGTGTTTAAAATGGCGTTCCCAAAACGTATGTACATACGTTTTGGGAACGCCATTTTAAATTATGATTTTCACCCCAGTTTTGTTATCAAAGACCTCGAAAACGATAAAAACGACGGGTGTGTAACGGTTGATATAATAACAAAAAATCTAACGTTCACTTGACCTAATTTCAGTTAATATACTTTTGTTTAATATAACGATCAGTTGAGATAATGAATTGTTGATATAATTTCATTTTATCTAATTTCTTATGATATAATAAACATTTCCTATAATACACATTTGACATAATATTCATGTAGTATATTATTCATTTACTATAATATTCATAATCTCTAATAACTTTTAATATAATTTAGAAAATCTGATACGATTTTAAACGCCTGCTAGTATGGTGCTAGCAAAAATGCATCGCATAAGCATACCGCTACAACAGCATAACGTTGTTTGATATAACCTTTATGTAATCGAAAATCATTAGGCCTATCGTTTAAGATATATAATATTGCGATTAATTTGATTGAGCGTGCTGCAGGAGCGGCGTGACAGAAACGAATCGCTGCAAAACCGACTCCACGTAGTCTTGTCTGCCCTACCCCTAGAGTGTTATAGGTGCGTAGGGGCGAGGCGGCCCGCGAGCTGAGGAGCAGGTGGTTTCAACGCTTGCCGCCGCGGCTGAGGCTGGCCGGCTGAGCCGGCCAGCAAGCCGAAGCCACGGTGGTGAGCGTGAAACACATCTGTGACGATAAGCTTGCATGGGACCGCTGTAGCCCTGCAGCACCGGAGCCGTGACAGAAAACATGCCTGCTGCATGTTGCAGTCTTGCTGCATGCTTGCTTGCTGCATGCTTGCTTGCTACATGCTTGCTTGCATGCTGCATGCTTGCTTGCTTGTTTTATTATATTAGACTAATTAGAGTTCTAGTTAGGTTAGAACTGTGACCATTAAACATGAAAATTAGGTCAAAAGAACATTTGGTCAAATGAATGTTATATAAAAAGAATATTATACATATTGAAAATTATATAAAATGAACGTTATACTAAATGTTTTATATTAAATGAAAATTATATCATATAAAACATTAGGTCATATGAAATTAGGTTATATGATTTTATAGCATATGAAAATTATATTATATGAACGTTATTTTAAGTGAAATTAGAGCATTTGTTATTATATCATACATTACACACCCAAAAACGACACCCATGACGAAAAATCATCACAAAATCACTAGTAGCATCTTTTCGCGCAAGTGGGGTCGCGCAAGTTTAGCAGAAATGTCATTCACGCAAGTGTGCCAAATCCGATGCATCAAACCTCAGTTGGTCTACTCTCTCTTAAGAAACAGGATCTATTGGCATAAAAAAGTGAAAATTGCTCGTTTTCTTACGGACCGTAATTTATTTTTTAAATCTGTGAATGCAGATCAAAATGTCTCAAAATTTTAAGGACAGTCTCCTAAGACCGATTTTGTGCAGCTACAACGGTTAAGATATCCTTACTTTCCATCTTAAAAATCCACCCTGCATAAATGCCATGATGATTGACTGCTTAGTGCTTAGCCCCATAAAGACATAACGTGATGATAATCAGTTAAAAGGTTAAATCTGTAACAATCTGCAATGTTCTAACCGTTTGGCTCGTCTTTTTACAATTTGCTGTACACCATAGAGGAATACAGACAATGCAATATTGCTCATCCCCCATAGTAAATAGCGTGATAATATATGACCTATCGGTTAATCAGACTTATTTTATTTTATTTTATTTGGGAAGACAAACAATCGTACATTGTATATTAAATCTAGATACAGAGTATGCTATAAGTAAATGTACAATCCACTACGTTTCCACATGTTACTATTATAAAAGATACAGTTTTGGAAAATTAAATAAAATCAATATACATATAACAACAATACAATTATTTCGCAATCTTAAAACCAAAAAGTTAATACATACTAAAATACGACATAATAATTAAAAATTGTGAGCAAGGCGCTTAATTGTGAGCAAGGCGCTTAATTGTGAGCAAGGCGCTTAATTGTGAGCAAGGCGCTTAATCATTTGTTTTTAAATTTAAGTTTAGTTAAGGCAAAGACATCGATATCGTTAAAATTATTATTGTAAGCTTGAACTAATCTTTGGAGCGGCGCTCTCTCTCCTCCTGCATTTGTACGACAGGGAGTTGTAGCAAATAGTGGATAAGATCGCGCCTCACGTCTCATTACTGTTCTAGGTACAATATAGCATATTTTACTTATCAATTCAGAGCAATCAACTCTATTATGTACAAGACCATGGAGCATCATTCCTTGGAGCAACAAGCGTCTAGAGCGTAATGTTAATAGCGTAATGTTAATATATATGAAAAATTTGAACGGAATGTATCCGAATAGAATTTGCGTGATGCTGGAACATACATTCTGACTGACAGACAAACATTCTAAAAACTATATTTCCGGCATTAGAACGATCTCAGACCTCAAACCTTACTTTTTTTCAAAAATATTCTATGTACAATTTTAACTTGTATTTGTAATGATAGATGTAAATTGGAAAATAAATAAATAAATAAACTTTACTTTGATTTTGTTAAAGAAAATGTAGGTACTCTTTTGTAGTTTGTGACAAAATAGTAGCTTAAAAGTGTTATAAAATATATATATTTGGTATTGGCTATTTACGAGCTTTTATTTGATACCCATATTAATAAAATCGTAAAATATTTTTTTTTATTCTCCCTCTCTTTTTTGATTCGCAAATGCCATGGTAAAATTTTATAGCTTATGTCACTTCCGCAATTAAAACATACACATAATCATATGTTAAAATCCATTAAGCCGTTTAGCCTATAGAGCGTGCCAAAGAAATGGACATACATACATACACTCGAAAAACATAACCCTCCTTCTGAAGCAGTCGGGTAAAAGTAGCTGCTGTTTAAGTGAAGTCTTTATCACACTCCTATGTTCGACTAAAACGGAGCGGTGAAGAGTAACTGATACTTATACGAGATTTCACCGAAATCAGCTACCGATCCCTGTTTTGAATATGGATATTTATCTAAAAGTAATCGCTATTATCCGTCTGCAAGGGTCCAGAGCCCGGAGCATTATGTGGTGTCCACAGGTAGTCAGTGCATTGTGCGGCCCCGTCGCTCCGTGTGCCGTGATTGATACCTCTCTGGAAAGTCATACACAAAGCTTCCTAGAAAAAAAATATCCGCAAAATTAACGTATGCAAATCCTTTGTGAGCGACTCACCCACGGCATACCCGACCTTCTGTGCAGGCGCTTAAAGCTCGCATCAGCTCGCACGTCAACGGAATCATTTGTTCGTCGTGCGTCATGTAGTGCGCGCCGCCTCTAGACGCGTCGTAATCTACGATCTGCGTGCGCTCGTAAATATACCATTACAATATTCCCGCATTCAAAATTTCTGAGAAACTAACAAAATTGTCCGACCTTACTTGATCGATGGATCCCAATAAACCTTTTTCGATGAAAGTTACGATTCACACGATAAACGACTTATTTGCAAGGAGCCCCTCCATTTATATACAAATACCATTAGTTATTACCAGGACATCGCTAAGCGGTTGGTCGACTCTTCACGCGACCAGAGGGCTGGCCTATTTTTAGCCCAAAGAATCAGCATTGCCATCCAACGTGGCAATGCTGCCAGCCTTTTGGGCACTTTTCCCATTGACAGCGATGCGGACGAATTTTTTGATGCCCAATGAGCTTCCCCCCCCCCTTTATTATTTTATTTTAAACTTGTACATACTATATATATTTTAGTGTTAACATGTATATTTTAATTAAGGTTTCAAGTATAATGTTCAATTATAACTACAAAAAAAAATAAAAAAATTGTTATTCGATAAAAAAGAGACTCGCTACTATTGTAAGCTTAGAGACAAGTACTTGCTTTTTTAGCATTAATCGTTACACAAAGTATGAAAACATATTATGGTGCGATGGCGCTGGCACTGCGGGCAGGTCCGCACCGTCGCCTGTTAGATAGCGCGGGCACTGCGAGCAGGTCCGCACCGTCGTCTGTTAGATAGCGCGGGCACAGCGGGCAGGTCCGCACCGTCGCCTGTTAGATAGCGCGGGCACTGCGAGCAGGTCCGCACCGTCGTCTGTTAGATAGCGCGGGCACAGCGGGCAGGTCCGCACCGTCGCCTGTTAGATAGCGCGGGCACTGCGAGCAGGTCCGCACCGTCGTCTGTTAGATAGCGCGGGCACAGCGGGCAGGTCCGCACCGTCGCCTGTTAGATAGCGCGGGCACTGCGAGCAGGTCCGCACCGTCGTCTGTTAGATAGCGCGGGCACAGCGGGCAGGTCCGCACCGTCGCCTGTTAGATAGCGCGGGCACTGCGGGCAGGTCCACACCGTCGTCATCTATTAGAACATTGACCGTGATACTGAGCTGCTGTAAGATTTATAACTAAGAACAGGTTTGTTAGTTAATTAAGTTTGCATATTATTGTAAGCGCGGCTACGTAACCGCAGGAATTACATGTTTTGCATAAAGTTAGTAATCCGAGAGTCATTCAAACATTGTTTGTCTGGAAATACACAAAAAACGGTGCGTTTTATGAACTTGAATGTTGAGAGAGCGGTGATGACTTCACGCGATGTACGCGATAACGTAAGCTTGACGTGAAATAAAAAGTTATCGGCGGATCTGCGGCTGCGAGTGTGTGGCGACGTTATTGACTAAGAGTGATGAGAACACCTGGCACGTACTAGTGAGATACACTCTGCTGTGTTGACGGTGAGTCACATTCAATACGCGATGATCGACAAGCAACAAGTTATATACAACAACAGTCTTCAACCAATAATACTTTGGGAAACGGTTTCTATAAGCCTAGATTTTCTGGTGCACCTGTACTGCACATTATAAGCAAACTGATGGACAGACAAGTAATAGTCATTTCCAAATTTTAATAATCTGCGTGCTAATGTAACAATAGAGTCGATACGACTCCATTGTTACAATAAGTACGGTAACGCAGATTGCAGTGACCATCACTGTAGATTATTCACCACTGCACATAAACACTGAAAGAATTCTATGAGCAGTAGGACAGAAGGTCTAGTTCACACGGCGGCCCCGGCCCGTTACCGACACGCGCACATGCGCCGCGCACACGGGTGTAAAGGTCGCGCCACCCCAGCGGTACAGGTACCGTTACTCCGCCCCCACACCCCGCGGGGAAATCACCTGACATTTAGAGTTTTTGCGCTAATCGCGGGGTGAATAATATATGTGCCCTAGACTGGTCTAGCCCGGGGGTACCGGGGTGGGGCGACATTCACCGACTGAGCTGCGCGCGCGCACCATTCATCGCTGCACCCGACAACATGGATACTGGTGAGTCCTATTACTAATTAGTTCATTGTTTTTCTGCACGCTGCAACTGATGGCAGCGTCCTCCGCACTGGCTAGACTGGCACAGTCACACAGGTGACGGGTCCTCACACAGCCACGAGGTGGTCCTGAGTGCCCTGACCGCTCAGGTCCTCGCCGCTGACCTCCTGCTGGCGCCGACATCCACAACCTTCATACAATCAAAACGACTGTAATGTAATATGTTTTTTAACAATTCAGTGTTACTGTTTACTATACAAAACTGACCTGCTTGAAGGAAACGACCGCCGCGCGCCGGGTCTTTCAATACACTATTTACAGTTACATCATTTTTTTACTTCTTGCAAGTAAGTAAACGTTATTAAGTATATTTTTTACAAATTAGGGAAATTTTAAAGCAATTACATTCGTCGTGTCGGAGAAAGCTATCATAGTAAAAAATCATTCGGTTTGTGACAAAAAGACGCCGCGACTTTCTAATTTATTGCTCGACCGTCGAAGGAAGCGTTAAAAAATACAATAAAACAATACAAAAGTAAAAATCGCACAAACGTTAGTGTGCGCCGTTATCCATCCAACGGTCCGGTGAAACAGTCGCACCGCGCGCCGCGCCGTCGGTCGCCGCGTCGCTACACAATGAGCGTCGTAAAAGAAAGCACCATCTGAATGGTCAGGCCCAGCGCCCATCGCACGTTTTAATAATCCCCTCATTATGCAATTAGCGGTAAATACTGGGGAGCGCTTTTTTTAACTCAATAAACGAGGAGAATTTTTACGCGAATCCCTTTAAAAATGCATCGTCCCAAGTGCGAGCCGTCCGCCGACACAACGGGGCCGCGGGGGTGCGGGGCTAGGCTGGGGTCTGGGACGAGGCGCGGGACACCTAGTGCAGTGGGCGCTCGCGACACGTAATGTGTTTTAAAGTGAGGAGTCGGGGCACTCGGACACTTGTCAAACTTTAAGTACCTGTATATAGTTCGCTAGAGTCGCGGGATCGCGCTTTGAGTGAATTATACTTGATCCACATAACATTATGCATGAAAGGCGAGGGGCGGGGAAGGGCGACCTTTCGCGAGGTCCCGTTACAGGCACCTGCGCGGACGTTAGGGTCCCGCTAGCCGCTCCCGTCACGAAGCACATTCATCGCGGTGCATAGCGGACCGAGCGCTTTAGGAGATTACTCAAAATGAACCACTCGATACTTTGCAATTATGTAGTTTTTTGGGACAATCGGTTTCACAATGTACTCGTGCTCTTCCAATTACTTAGCGATGGTAACAATATTAAACTGTTCTTTATCATTCATCACTCGATCGCGGTTACAAAGAACGTTTTGTCATCGCCATCTTTTTATGGGATGTATAATAAATTAATAATGCATAGAGTGACCTCGACTATCGCTTGCAGTTCCGCTGCAATGTTATCAAAATTGAATGGTCGGTGAGTGAGATCGATCCGGATCAGTCGGCAGATTACATCTGCCGTTACACTGTAATAAATGAACGAGCCCCGAAAGATAGGACAAAAAATGTAATGGACGCTGTTATCTCCGCTCACTGATTGCAGTTTGATGATCGTTTGAGTACACCGCGGACTGCTAGCCCCGCGCGCCGCCGCGCCGGTACTGTGGGCTCACAACAGTTACAATGGGCCGGTGTAGGGTATCGTTGGCTGCAGGCTGCAGGCAATAGGTTTCGTGTGCGGGAATCAATCAGCTGGCACGTAATGCCTTCCATTAGATTAGAATACTTACATTCAAATGACGCGCCGCTTCCACGCGCCCGCCATGCGCGTGCGTATTCAGACGCACTATCACATGAGCCGATACATTCAGACGCACTATCACATGAGCCGATACATTCAGACGCACTATCACATGAGCCGATACATTCAGACGCACTATCACATGAGCCGATACATTCCGACGCACTATCACATGAGCCGATACATTCAGACGCACTATCACATGAGCCGATACATTCAGACGCACTATCACATGAGCCGATACATTCCGACGCACTATCACATGAGCCGATACATTCAGACGCACTATCACATGAGCCGATACATTCAGACGCACTATCACATGAGCCGATACATTCAGACGCACTATCGCCTAAGCCGATACATTCAGAGGCACTATCATATGAGCCCATAAATTCCTCGGAGATGCCTGTGCGAATATTACTAGCTGCTCTTACGTTATAAGCATAAGTATTATATTTTTCATATTCTTGAAATTTGTAAAGAAAGTGACTCAGTTGAACTCTAGGACCAGATCCACTCTAGAACATCCAGATCCTGGCTAACTTGACAATCGTTATCAACGCAGAATGGTAGCAGGCTACGGTGTGAAGAAGGAGGACATACAAAACTTGGACGCAGACAACTTCACGACGTATGAGTCGAAAGGGTTCCGTCGGCAATTTGATTTGTCTAAATGACTTTCCCGTTTTTATGATTCCGTAGTAAACAAGGAACCCTTATAGTTTCGCCATGTCCGTCTGTCTGTCTGTCCGTCCGTCCGTCTGTCCCCGGCTTAGCTCAGAGACGCTTAGTCATAGAAAGCTGTCATTTGGCATGGGTGTAGTACATATTAATCATGCCGAAAAAGTGGTAAAATGAAAAAATAATGGTGAGGGTACCTCCCTTGCAAGTAAATTGGGTATCATCTTTTTTTTTTTACGTCTATCCTATGGTGTGGGGTATCGTTGGATAGGCCATTCAAATATATTCTCTGTCACTCTCGGGCCTGTGAAAGCCGTTTTTCGATTCAGGGATCCGTTTGCGTAATATTAAGCTTTATAGTGCAATTTTTTTGTTAGAGTCAAGTATCTTCGTCCCCCCCCCCCCTGCTAGCTAAATGGTTGGTTTTGGATATGTGAAAAAATTCATGGCAGTAGTATATATAACGAAATTAAAAGGAAAACTATCACAGCTAAGTATGGGTTTATAAGTTAACGAGTAATAGTCGACCAACTTAAATTTGCAGTTGAAGAATCGACCGTAACGTATTAAAGGGAGAGCATGTTTTTTAACTACAATGCTAAGTTAGTTTTTGGGATAAATTCATCCTAACTACGGAACCCTTCATTGTGCGTGGTCCGACACGCACTTCGCCGGTTTTTATATCGAATAAACGATCACTGAGATCGCCATGCAAGAGACTGTTACAACTCGGCACAACTGACTGACCACCGTCTAGGTATTGTTGTACAGAGCTAGATACAATGTATGGAGTGCGAACTATCTGCCGGTAATAAACTACGATCAGTCTCGACGTGGACAAGTTACCGCCGCGCGCCGTCATCGCGTCAGTAGTCGAGACATAAAGTTTATCTCGCATTCAAACAAACGAGTTGCGTAATAGTTAGCGAAGTGAGTGCGATTAAGTGGTCAGAGTAACGGGACCGATATCGGGGGTGAGTGACATGTGTTGATATTTGCGACGCGTGCCCGCGTGCACCTGCGCGCGCCGCTTGCGACGTGCGTGCCGCGCGGGTCAAGGTCGCTGCACGCCACCACGAGCCACAGAAAACCCACTCACTACACAACAACAATACACTCCAGTTTAAGATTTCCACATCACTCAACTTTTAACCTTAGTGGAACCTTTAATCGCACTGCCGCACACGGCACATGACACAGTGGACCTTCTGCGCGCTCGGTGTGTCAATGAGTGGACTTGTGCTGCAGCCCGTGCAGCTCAGGCAGTTAGTGTAGGTAGTTGGAGACAGTTAGTGTAGGTAGTTGGAGACAGGTCGGCTCTATGACTACAACGTCGTGATAACTACTAACCGTTTCTTACTTTTGTTTTGTGCTGTTTCACTTCACGTGCGTGAGCTTCCCTCTGGCTCCGCTCCCCTCCTCTCCCCCCTCCCCCCTGCGGAGTGAGTTTAATGAGTGGACGTGATCCGATCACGATGCGCTACATTTTTATACGCGAGATATTTCGTGGCAAAGGCACGTAACAAACCAATGTCGTTAACATCCACGCATGGAAATGCGTTCGATCGACTGCAGTCATATTGTTTCGTACAAATTACTTTTGAATTATTGTAATATGCGCCGGCTGCTACCAATCGCGTTATAACAATAGGGTCATGTCCATAAAATAAAACATAGAATGAAAATAAATATAAATCACGTTATGATCGGTCCGGCTCATTGTGATGTCGCGTGTGTTTCCTGCTGACGTGCCACGTCACTCGTTCTGAGCAGGGCAGTCAAGGGCGGTGGAAGGATATCCTTGATTTGTTCTAAAGC
Organism: Tiliacea aurago; assembly: GCA_948098905.1. Lineage (NCBI taxonomy): Eukaryota > Metazoa > Arthropoda > Insecta > Lepidoptera > Noctuidae > Tiliacea > Tiliacea aurago. The sequence goes on along the minus strand of OX402583.1, from coordinate 197,427 downwards.
TCATGTATGTGAGGAGCAGGGGTTCAATTTGGCACTTCCATCGCGTGGGTGTCGTCGCGTGACACTTGGAATGAGCAGCGACGGATCTCGGCGGCATGGGCATGTCGGCATGGCCGGCGCCGCCCACAGGTAAACAAACACAATGCCAGACACATTAGGTGCATAGCATAAGCATAATCAGCCTATAATGTTCCCACTGCTGGGACACAGGCCTCCTCTCTTCGAGAGGGACTGGGTTAGGTTCATGCTACGTGTGTTTCTCTTTTTGTCGAAGTAGCCGAAGGAAGCTTGTTGGAAACAAATCGTCCCATGCGAGATTGCCACGGATACATTTCGATCAGAAGGTTGTGATCTATTTCGGCGACACCTGCAAAGCGCAATGTTGCTTCTACGTATCTGCAACCATTATTCTCAACACTTCATTAATTTCGTCGTCTGCGTCTCCGGCATATCCCCGGCGCGTCCCCGGTATCTGTCCCGCGTCGTCCCTGCTCACGGGACTTACCGTGCCGGACGGCTGTCATAAACATGCTCTTAGCGCCGTCTGCATGTAACGTCACCCGAGGGACGCAGCCGGCCGCCCGCGCCGCCGCCGCCGCCGCCCGGTCACAACTCTCGTATATCACCGACGAATTCGACAGCTCTAGTAACCTATTCGGACGGTCACCCTGACCGGACTGATGCAATACTTAGTACTTACGTTGTCGTAAACATTCGCGCGGGCGACTTCTTAGTTTTTTAGAATTAGATTTAATTAGCTTTGAAATAATACTCAAGATGGAGAAAGAGTGGAATAAAAAATACGAACTATTGTTATCTAGTAAGTTCTATTCCACCTCACGTTGTGCATTTTCTTTAATTTTGTTAAACAACAGATTACAACATTGCGTATCAGCAAGATTTTTCTCAACGATCACCTGACATTAGAAAATAAGCAGCTACTCAACAAGGTGAATATATTGTCCAAAGAGGAGGATTTTTCGTATAAAAAAAACAACAACATTTATTTCAGGTAGGTACCACATAAGTATACATAACCCATATTTTAAACATCTTTAAATTTAATGATAAACAGAAAATCACACATAAATAAGTACAAACGAAATTGTTAATTTAATTAATAAATTAAACAATTATGAAATCAAATTAGAAGACAGCAAAAAAATCTATGAAGTTGATACACAGCGCTTACAGTCCGACTTACAGGTACTTGAGGGCAGACTTAGTTCCCTTTACATTAAATATATGGGTTCTCAGAGCCAAATTAAAGAACATATTCTTGCTGCTAATCAGTTAGCTATGTGTCAGTGTACTTGTCAGAAGGTTTCAAACCCTAGTGCTGTCCAGCCTGAGGCAACGGAGGACCCGTCCCAGACTGAGAGTTTAGCTCAAGACTGTATCCTCAACCAAGATATTCCTGATATTGTGCAAGATTTATCTCAAGTGGTACAGTCAGTAGATAGTAGTGTTTCCTCTTGTAGTAATCAAGTTTGTTATCAGTCAGTTATTTTTTCAGATAGTATAGGAAGAGGTTTAGGGAAATTAGTAAGTAACAACATGAGTTTTTCTACTCAAAACTATTGTTTACCTGGGACATCTTTCAAAGAAATAATGACATCAATTACAAGAAATCAATATGATTCTAATACCAACATTACTGTATTTGTAGGTAATAGTACCCACGTCAAAAAAAAAGATATCACTGACAGTGTTACTGAAATTCTTAAGATAAATTGTAATAAAATTATTTTGTGTGCTTTTCCATATTTTGAGAGGTTATCAAATAGAAAAAACAATTATATACATATGCTTAATAAGCATATTCAGTTCTTAGTGCGTCACTACAGTGATAAACTTATGTTTTTTGACACCAACATTTTTGTTGATAAGTTGAAATCGACAAGGAATACAGTGTATTTGCCAATTAGGTTTAGACATAAAATAGCGAGGCTATTATCTTATATAAACTCAGACATAAGTAGTATGTCGACGTCTTGTACTATAATTAACACCGCAATTATTAGTAGTAATTCTAATGCACAGGTGGTCACCTTAAATAACTGTAGCACTAATGCTATAACCATTTACAATAATTGTACGAAGGAGGACCCATGTGTCACTATGGCGAATTCTTGTCCTAATGTGGGGTCCACAAGTAGTAGGATTTCATTGCCTGGTGATGGCATGGGGCTCACTCTGGATGTTAATTTAAACTAGATAGTAAGACAACAGAAGATGCCGGTAACAATATAGTTATACCTATCAACAACAAGGTGTCTTCTTGCTCTCAAATAGTTAAGTGTAAAAAAGGTTCTAAGCAGAATTCCTTGAAATTATTTCATCAAAATATTCAAGGTTTTTCTTCCAAACAATTAGAAGTTGAACTATTTTTAGAAAAAACCATGTTTGAAATTATTTGTTTAACAGAACATTGGTTGAAAGATTATGAAATGCTAATTAATTATGTCAATTATAGTGTGGGCAGTTGTTTTAACCGCAAATCTATGCTGCGTGGGGGTTCATTAATCTTAGTTAAAACTTCTATTAAATCTAAGACTCGTCAAGATATAGTTGATCTGTCGGTGGAACATAACATTGAACTCTCCTGTGTTGAGCTGGATAAGCATGTCATAGTGTGCGTTTACAGACCCCCAAATTATCAAAACTACTCGGTATTTGAGTCGGTAATGGAAGATGTTTTAGCAAAACTTGCAACAGGTAAAAAATCGCTTATTATCTGTGGTGACTTCAATATTAATATCTTAGAGAATAGTTCAAATAGCACTCGATTATTAAGTCTCTTTAAATCATTCAATTTGTCAAATGTGTTTACAGAACCAACACGCATAACTACAAGTTCTGCTACATGTATTGATAATGTTTTTTGTTGCTGCGAATACTTAGATAAAGCCATTGTAAATTATCTCCCTTCTGATCACAGCGGTCAATTCGTTGCTTTCAAGTCCATAACACCATTACAAAAAATTCAGATACAATCTAGACAAGTAACACCCAGCAATCTAAATAGATTTAATAATAACTTAATTAGTAAGTTATTTATACCGGGCCATATCAAAAACAATGTAAATGAATTTTATGAGGAATTCTTTTCGGTAGTGTGCACCGAGTTCAATGATACTTTTAAAAAGAAAACAAAAACTATTTGCCCAAATTTTTTGTTCAGTGACTGGGCAACTAAGGGTATTAGGAAAAGTAGGGAAAAATTGTTTGAGCTTTATGGCCTTAAGCCTTATATTAACTCTGAAACTTTTAATAAATACGTTGCTACTTACTCTAAAATTTTTAAAAATACCTGCAAGGTAGCTAAAGCCTTGTACATTAGCAACAAGATTAAATCAGCCGATAATAAAATAAAGACGGTTTGGAGAATTATCAATGACGAAACTAACAGGAATAAAAAACATAATAATGATTTCACTCTAGAAACCTCACGTGGTCTCGTATGCACAAACAAAGAAGTTGCGCAAGAATTTGTAAATTTCTTTACCAATATCCCACTTAAAACTACTGAAGCCATAAATTCCTCGCCCTCGCGTTCTATTGATTTATTAAGAGCAAACGTTTCATCCTGCGCGATTGAATTTAAATTCAAGCATATAAACCCCGTAACAGTAATAAAAGCTTTCAAGCAAATCAAAATCAAATTAACAGAAGATCTATGGGGAATGTCTATTAAAGTTTGTACCTCCATTATTGAGACTATAGCGCCGTACTTGGCCTTACTATTTAATTTGTGTGTTGATCAAGGAGTCTTCCCGGATCTAATGAAATATAGTAAGGTAATACCACTTTTCAAATCCGGGGATAGTGAAGACACCAATAATTATAGACCCGTATCCGTGTTGCCGGTCTTCAGCAAGGTGTTTGAAAAGGTAATGCTTAATCAAATGCTCAATCATTTTAACACCAATAAAATCTTACACGATCAACAATATGGTTTCACCAAGGGACGTTGTACGACTGACGCCGGTGTCACCTTATTAAAACACATATTTGCGGCATGGGAAGAAGCCCAAGACGCCATAGGAATATTTTGTGACCTCTCCAAGGCATTTGATTGCGTCGACCACGAAACATTACTCTTGAAACTTGAGCATTACGGCCTTGGAAAACTTGCGCTCAGTTTAGTAAAATCTTATTTAAATGATAGACAGCAGCAAGTTCAAATAAATGGAGTCAATTCACTCGGCTTAAAAGTAAAAATGGGTGTACCTCAAGGTTCGATATTGGGTCCTTTCCTCTTTTTAGTATATATTAATGATCTACCCTATTTGTTAAAAACTCAACCACAAATGGTGTTATTTGCTGACGATACTTCCTTAATTTTTAAAATTAACAGACGTGCATTAAATCTTGACGACGTAAATAATGCCCTATTGCAGGTCCAAAACTGGTTCACTGCTAATAATTTAGTATTAAATGGGAAAAAAACTAAGTGCATAAGATTTTCGTTACCAAATGTCAAAAGTAGTAATTGTGAGATAATATTGAATCAAGAGAAACTAGAATTCGTCGATAAAACTGTTTTTCTGGGGATCACGCTCGACTCAAGGCTTCAATGGGGTCCTCATATAATATCCCTTGCAGGACGGCTAAGTTCGGCGGCTTATGCTGTGAGAAAAATCCGTCAATTTACTGATGTAGATACCGCGAGGCTGGTCTATTTTAGTTACTTTCATAGTATTATGTCATACGGTATTTTACTATGGGGACGGGCTGCAGACATCGAGTCTATTTTTATTCTGCAGAAAAGAGCCATCAGAGCCATATATAATCTCCGCAGGCGCGATTCTCTTAGGGAAATGTTTAAGGATATTAACATCATGACGGTGCCTTGTCAATATATCTATGAAAACATCATGTACGTAAGAAAAAATTTACATCTTGTTAGTAAAAGAGGCGAAAGACATAATTATAGTACTAGAAGTAGGGATTTATTAGCTCAACCAGGTTTCAGACTGGCAAAAGTAGACTCGTCTTTCATGGGGTACTGTTTAAAATGTTATAATATAATTCCTCCCCACATACTTCAACTGAATGAGACGAAATTCAAATCTTGTATAAAACGCACACTATGCAAGCAGGCATACTATAATTTGGGGGATTACATCGCTGATAAAAATGCTTGGCTCAATGCTGGTCCAGCTCCACAACCTCAACTAATTGATTAACATTTGAAAATACTGTTGGAGCTGCTGAAGATTTCAAAAACTATCTTTGCTTTGTATAAATTCAATCTCTTAGTATTATATAATTGCATAGAACATGTGTGAGCACTATGTACTTACTATAAAGCTACCATTTACTGAGTACTTCTTTCATTGACTTGAATGTGCAATGGCGGCTGAGAGTATGTCATGCTCACTGTAATGTCTCGCTGATGGTGGCGGGTGTGTTGGATCATTTAGCTCCCTTCAAAATGGTTGAGTTGAATGGTGCTAATCCATGCGTCATGTTCGTGAACGGGCGCCATCAGTAGGGACTGGTCATCTCTTAGCGGCCTTGGCTTATTTTAATTTAAGTTTTGAATTGTTTTTTTTTTATATTTTTGTTACGGACGCCTTTGACGTTTTGCATCGTTCTCACATGTTTAATTTCAACACGAATGATGTAACCAATATTTTGTAACCATATGTTAATTTAAAAGAGTGTCCGTGGAGTTTCTTGCCCGTTCTTCTCCATAGGTACCTACTAAGCTTTGGAATGGGCAACTAGCTTCATTTTGATGACTGACCGACCCCCTTGACAATTCAAAAGTGCCTGTAATTGGTTTATTTGAAATAAATGCTTTGAGTTTGAGTTTGAGTTCGAATAATTACAATATAAATACAACATCAACACACAAATTAATAATCAAATTCAAATTCAATCATAGCTCGTATTCATTACAGTAGTCTCTATATGTAACTTGTCTGTCACAGCAGTGTCGCACATAAGGACAGTTCAACCTATTTGCTATCATATTCAGAACGACATTGGAGCTGGCCCGCACTCTGCAAGTCTGCGCACAAGAGACGCGCAGCCCTTCCGCATGGTCGCGTGAAAACAAAGTGTGCGCGCCCATGCGAACATGCCCGAAGCGCTGCAGTAGCCAGGCAGACCCAATGTCGCTCTGAAAGCGTTGTTAAATTGAATAATAACTGTAGCTGTTCTGCGTGTAATTAGCCCACAGGCTGCAGGTGTACATGGACGTGCAATATGTTCGGAAAAGAGTTATTTTCACGTCATCCGAGCAACGTGTGAACCTGCAGGCCAGCATATTAGCTCTTTTAGATAAAGCCCTCCACTCACGTTTCAAGTCAGCATGATCCCTGAGGTCAGTCGCTCATTTATATCTTATATTTGGATAAAAAACTGCAAAATTCTGGTGAAAAAAAATCTAATTCACTCAGATATGCAGTTATGTTAGAACTGAATTGAAAAAAAGAAGATAATTTATCTAATATTGTCATGCTTTCGTCATTTTATATTCGTTTGTAGGTCAAGTTTGAGAGGCACTGGTGTGTATGTCTTGATCTCCTCATTAGCGGCTTTACTGCGTCTTGCTTTTGTTAATTGGGTTTGTTTACCTGTGCTAATCGTTTACTTTTTTTCGCCGATCGTTTGTATTTTATGTTTTATCTTGTTTATTTCAAAGTCACTTTTTTCTAATTCTGTGCCACAATTTTTATATTTGACCTTTCGTACTTTGTAAAAAAACTTAAAAAAAAAAACTAACCGACTTCCAAAAAAACACTACAAAGTGAAATGAAGTCGGTTAGTTTTTTTTTTGGAAAAGGTTTTTATTTTTCACTTTTTAGTAGGTCGGTTTTTAATTTATCTAAATTACAATAGCCTAATGTCAACTGCTCATCACCTTTTTACAAAATATTGCTTTTCCCGATGCTGGGACGTTAATTGTTGAGGAGTTCTCTTGGTAAGTAGGTACCAGAAGAACTGCCACTCACCATATGCATTGTGACGAGCATAAATTGCTTAGCAACCGTAATAAAGTACCTAATCGAATCGCAAACCGTTAAATACCTATTATTATGTTGTTCCGGTGGCCATCTGTGGGCTCCATCATCAGTTCCACTTCACCAAATGGTGCTTTTCGAAAGCAAATGCATGAGTTACTATAAAAAATCCAAATTTCTATAAGTCCAAATCCCTATAGGTCTGCCTATAAAATTCGAGGGTTTCCCTCGATTTCCATGGGATCCCCTCATCAGATTCTGATTTGGTGGCAATGGGACCACCTCAGGAGCATAATCTTTCCAACAAAAAAACAATTTTCAAAATCGGTCCATAATTGACGGAGCAATAGGTGAACAAACATAAAAATAAAAATAATAGAAACATACAGCCGAACATATAACCTCCTCCTTTTTGGAAGTCGGTTAAAAATAGTTTCTTCACGGATTGTTACAAGTGTTGCCTATTTGACACCGTTTACATAATGAATCACTATAATCTTCGCTGGCTTATTATCTACATACTTATCCTAGTTCCGCCACACTGTTTATTATACGTTTATTCTGGTACCACATTGTTTAAGTTACTCTTTATTCTAATTATTTTCTGTATATAAGGGAAAATAACGAGTAATAATTAGAATTAAGTATAATATTATATGTCAATTAATTAATATTTATAATCACGTGGCTTTTTGACTAAAACGTCAAGTTTCTTTAGGAAAGTGCTCAAATAACTATGATGAGACGTGGCTAAAAAAGGGCTTTAACAATAGTGAATTTATTTGATGACCGATAGAGTGTTTGGAGACGTAACAGAGATTACTTAGATAGACACTTGGTGGTAGTGTTCTTATGCTGTTCGGCGTTCGAGACCCATGGTATCATATAAATTGCATATATTTTGTACAATTTATCTTTCCAAGCAAAACAGAGGGTATTCATTGACTACACAGCTTACATATTTTTATACTAAATTAAATAATATTATGTTGAATAACTTAACGGACACATTTATTATCAATTTATCATAGGAGATTTAATTTGCCAAACTTAATGTGGCAGTTGACTGATGATGGGTGCTCTTCTCGCCCGGAAAATATTCATGGTTCTATTCAGATGGATTTTTATTTAATTTTAAATAATTTGATCTGGTCTGATCTGGATCTGGAACCTTAATGAACCAGTGCTGGACCCGATTTTTTGTAACAATCACCTAACCGTTGATTAATGCTCTGACCCTCTTGTTCCAGAATACCCTCACCATATAGCTCTTAGTATTTTGTTGAGTGTCATGCGCTCCCATCACAGCAAAAAATAAACTTTATTTATCTATCAGCCGATTTTCATTCTATAGTGAAAGAACTCGATGAGTTCGACTGGCGGGCGCTGTGATCTAGCCAAAGGGTCAGTGGAGCATGCCTTGAAATTGTTGTACGTCTCTCTCTCTAAGTGAATTGTGTGAAACTTTCATACTAACTAAAATCACAAAATCTATGTCTAATTATTACCACCCTTGGTAAAAACCCCGCTAATCAAAATTCTATCACTCGCTCGATACGACTCGCTCCATCCCCATCTTTAATTCATCCCCGTCTAAAGCTAAAAATCTTTTGCATAGTAGTGTGCCTAAATGTAGTCGTTTATTTAGCTTCAAACATGTAACGCCTCATGATGTAGTTAATATGTTTAACACACTTAAGTCTAAAACACTGGTGATTACTGGGGCATCTTCATTAAACTAATATGTAATATAATAGACATCGTAGCCCCCTAACTAGCTGTTACTTTTAATAAATGTGTTGATTTAGGAACTTTTCCTGACCTCATGAAGAGTAGTAAAGTCACACCTTTATTTAAAATCAGGTAATAAAAACGACGTTGGAAATTTCAGGCCTATTTCTATCTTACCTGCATTTAGCAAAATATTTGAAAAGTTAATACTCAAGCAGTTGCTAAGACATTTTAATTTTAACAGCCTCCTTCATAATGAACAGTATGGCTTTACAAAAGGTCGTTCGACTACAGATGCGGGTGTTGCACTGCTGAAACACATATTTAACGCATGGGAGAACTCGCAAAATGCTATTGGAGTTTTCTGTAATCTCATTAAAGCCTTTGATTGCGTGCACCATGACACACTTTTGCGTAAACTACGTCATTACGGCGTCCAAAACGAAGCTCCTAAAGTAATAAATTCTTATTCACATAATAGGTTCCAATGTGTAATGAATGTGTAGATGTTGATGGTGTGAAATCTTCCCTCAGTACCTCAAGGCTCAATACTGGGTCCATTCTTATTCTTAGTGTATATCAACGACTTACCATTCTATATAAAGGGTATCTGTAACGTTGTACTGTTTGCAGATGATACCTTTCTTATTTTTAAAGTAGACAGGAATAGACAAGATTTTAACGACGTCAAAATTGCACTCTCAATGGTTACGAATTGGTTTACGACAAATAACTTAGTTCTCAATGCCAAGAAAACGAAATGTATAAAGTTCGCCTTACCGAATGTTAGAAATTAATGTCCCAACAACGTCTTAGATAAAGAGGTGCTTGAAACTGTAGACTCGGTCGGTAGTGTTTCTGGGTATAACATATTCACTTTTATATGTTAGATCAAATTAAAATACATTAAATCTATATCTATAAAAATCAATGCCACTTTTCGTTGTAATTTTATAACTCAAGAACGGGCTCACCTATAAAAAAAAAAGGTTTAGGCTTTGTTCGGACTATTTAGTAGATGGTTTATGTGAAGTTTTTTTAGGTAGGTAGTGTACGTAGGTAGGGTATGTAGGCAGGGTAGGTAGGCAGGGTAGGTAGGCAGGTTAGGTAGGCAGGGTAGGTAGGCAGGGTAGGTAGGTAGGGTAGGTAGGTAGGGTAGGTAGGTCGGGTAGGTAGGTAGGGTAGGTAGATAGGGTAGGTATGTAGGGTAGGTAGGGTACCTACCCTACCTACCCTACATACCTACCCTACCTGCCTACTAGGGTAGAATACTTACCCTACCTGCCTACTAGGGTAGGCAGGTAGGGTAAGTATTCATAGAAAGCCAAGGTTATTTGTGTGTCATAGAGTAAAAATGTTTACCGCCCAATGGAGTGGGCACGGGTCAGCTAGTATATCATATATGGTGGAGCTAGAACCGCTACGAGTATTGCCCGCTGTCCTTTTTAATATTAATAATGTCATTGCATTAATTAATGATGCAATCGTTAAAAATCATCTATAAGTACTCCATTTGAAATAAGATTAGAAATTAAAATAAACCATTTTTACAGTCTGTTCAATCGATTTTGACTTCTATTCCGTACGCATAAGGATGGCATTAAAAGCAAAAACATGGTTACAATACCAACTGTTTATTACAGCTGCCATTTGTCATGCCACCAACGCAATAGAAGTCAAAATCGGTTGAACGGACTGTTAAAAAGATTTATTTAAATTTCTAAACATTTCAAATGGATTAAAGGACTCCAGCAGGCTTAGCATGGCGTTTTCGATCTCTACTCTACTATAGAATAGACATAGCTTGTCTACACTTCTCGTTATCTCTTCTTCGCGAGCACGAGGACACACCTAGACTCGGGTTTCTTCGTAGACAGTGACTTGTCCATAGCAACGGGGTATTCGCTAGTGGTGTGTATTACTACCCAATTTTACCGTACTTTTGCGTTTCGTTCTCAAACAAATCTATGAAGCAAAAGTGTTTTTAACGAATATTTCTTCAATTACAAAACGCAAATGGTCAAGGGGGATGCGCTGAGTAGCCCGCGAAATTCAAATTTTCGACCGTTTTTTGAATTCTAAGGATTTTTTGAAGAGAGTTAGTTGTTTTGCCGATTCTAATGATTATAATTCTGTAAAGCAATATTTTTTACGGCCGCGAATCATATTTAAATCAACTTATAACGTGTTACTGACTTGCAAATTGCAAAAAACGTAATAAAATTTGAATTTCACGGGCTACCTTAGCGCATCTCCCTTTTAAAAATATTGTTAAATGGCTGTAGCCAATGACGTATTATAGGTAATACATCAAGCTGTGGCGCCACTAAGTTTTAAAACTCATTTGTATTGCATACACAGAGCACTTTATAATATTGGTAATTGCATATAATGTACAGGCATTATTTAAATAAAGAGCCATAATTATACTATTTTGATGGCGTCACGCAAGAAGTATCCTTTAAGGGTACTGCAGACTGGCGGGTCGCGCTATCACGTCGCGCCTGTCTGCGGGAGCCCTTGTTTTTACTAGGTACTAACATTGTTATTGTATTGTTGTTTATCGATATTTTATTTATTAGTAGGTAAATGCTCCATTTAAAACTGAGTGTGTAAGATTTAGTAAATGAAAATAATAATCACTACATAGTAAAGGCTTCTACAAACCAGCGCGACTCGCGACGCGACACAAAGGCACCGCTTGTCACGCGACGTGCAGGGCCTTTGTGTCGCGCCAGTATGTAGAAGCCTTAATGCAACGCGGGCGAGGCCGCGTGCGGCAGCTAGTACTTCATAAATAAATAATTTAGTGTTCAATGAGGAGATTTTGGCTCATAATCAGATGTTTTATATTCCCTGTGAATGTAGGTATCTAATAAATCAAAGTTAAGGGACAACATAGTGTAAAAACTGTAGGATACTTATATTGTTGTTCTTATTTTATTGTTAATTCCAAAAATCTATTATTTATTTTGGGCGACAGGTCCTAGCCGAGTTCTTCGCATAAACATTGATTGCACTATCTCCTTGCTTATTTTATAATTCTACAGAACTCACTTCCCGTGAGATCAAAGGCTCCCAAACAAGCAAAGCAAGCTCGCTAATAGTATTTCTTTCCCATCTTCGCTGAAGTTTTTCTATAAAAAAACTTAAATAAAAAGCGCAATTTGAACCCAACATGTTAATTTCAGCTTAAATACATGATAAAAGTAAAAAAGCACCGCCTAAAATTACTCGAATTAACGAAAAAACAACTAACGAATCGTTGTCTAGGTCATTTTATATGTAGACTATTTCGGAAGAAAGGTTTCTATCCCAAGCTGTCAACACCGGAGAAAGATTGTACTCCGTGCTCGACGTTGTAGACAGTTGTCTAGGGTAGAGAAGACAAGTCTCTTCACATTTGGTTTTGTAATCGCCGTGCTACAGACGGTAGAAAACTTTCTGTTGTCTACACTGAAACGTCATTTTTGTCTATTCTTCCGTCGACAAAACGCGTAGAGAGGGTTCTCGTGCTAAGCCTGCAGGTAGTAAAGTAAATCACCAGTGGAAGGCGATGAATCATACAGTGAAGTGTAGCGTAGGCTTAGTCTCGGCTTACCGCGGAAGCCGCATCGCTCCTATTACCATAATGTCATGCAAAACACTTCGCCCAAATCCTCCAGCTGCCGCCAGCCTCGGGGGCTGTGACGTCATAGCTTACATTTCTGTCATTATGTTTGAGTAATTATTAGGTGTCACGAACATGGTGGCATTAGCTGGAGCAATCCTCAAAAAATATCAAAACATGTGTCCCAGAGCCGGATCTCTCTGGTTTATGAGTCAACCTTCAGAACGTCCCATAACATCGCATCGCGACTTGAGCGATACGCTCACGCGCCCAAACTAAGGGAATTCATTATAATTGACCCGCGCACGCCGCGGTAATTAGCCGACGTGTAAGCAGCGTACTGGGAATAAATTACGTCTATGAATAATTGTCTAAATATTATAATGAGCTCGCCATTTTCAATTATCCGGCGCGCGGTAATGAGCTCACGTAGTGGCCGCGGTTCCGCCCCGGTTGCGCCGCCGCCGCCGCTGCACGAGTAGTCTTACAGTGGGGGGTAAGGGGGGACTCGACACATATGCTAATCCACAACTTGTACCTGATGAAGTTAATATAATATAATTGTAAATCTGCGGACGCGACGCGTGACGCCATAAACTAATCGCAGGATAGCGACGCGATTTACAGCAGCGTCGAGCGAGCGTACATACTTTATTAACTACTATTTACTTCACGGTTACAGACGGTAAGTAAGTAATGAATTTGTAGACGTCGCTGTCGCGTCGGCCGATTATAATGAATTATCCTAATAATGCTTAGTGTAACATGTTGCGACTTTGCGAGCATAATTGGCGTTGCTCAGTATCGCGATCGCTAACTGTGCCACGTGACTCTGCCGGCGCAACGCAGCCGAGCGCAAGTGTGTCACAATGTTCTCTAGCGGCGGTAGGAGCTGGCAAGTGCTGGTGGACAGCTCATTTGGTTTATTAATAACCAACTTATATTTACAGTTTGCACCACACAATACAAGATATCCGTCAATACAAATTAGTAAACACATAAAGTCATTGAATTGAGTAAACTATATAAAGATAAAATAATCAGCTAATAGGAAAAGTGGGGGGTATAGTGTTGTTGCCTCTTGTACAAGGTTCATCTATAACTGTCACCGTGCTGGTCTGTGGGGGTGTAGTGTTGTTGCGTCTTGTACAAGGTCCATCTATAACTGTCACCGTGCCGGTCTGTGGGGGTGTAGTGTTGTTGCCTCTTGTACAAGGTTCATCTATAACTGTCACCGTGCCGGTCTGTGGGGGTGTAGTGTTGTGGCCTCTTGTACAAGGTTCATCTATAACTGTCACCGTGCCGGTCTGTGGGGGTGTAGTGTTGTCGCCTCTTCTTGTTCTCATCCTCACAGTTACTGCCCTCTCAGGTCAATTGCTTCGGCATTATTTTAATTGTTTTTGTTCTTATTGGATAATTTTTATTCTACAAAATGTATTGTTCACACTACTGCCAATTTTTGCTTTCCGTTTTTTGTTGATACTGACATTTTACAACAGCTGTCCCTTCATTCAATCACTTTTCGGGCCACGTTATAATCTCTCAATAGTGATAGCAGTTATTGTTATATTAAGTTAGCAGACAGCCACATTCTGCAGACCATCTTCTATCTTAGCATGACCCTCTAGTCTATGATTGGAAGTATTGGAACCACACAGAACAGCATTATACGTGTATGTACGTCGCGGGTGTAGGCCCACTAATATATTCGTACACGTAGATATCTATAATTATTCCAAGTATAGTAAAACATACTCCACAGTTGTATAATTATGTAACGTTGAATGCATCTCTTAATTGTCACTAACATAAAGTTGGGTGTTGAAGCCAACACTCACATTGTCTGACGAATGCCATGCATTGCCTGACCATGCTTAGTACCTCCCCTCTGTGCTGGTCCACAGTGGGAGGTACTCGGTAATCGGCGGAACAATTTGTAACGTTGGACATGATCTGCACCCTGTCTCACTAGTGCTGCCCGAAGCCGACGCCTCTACGTTGTGCTCCACAGTGACAATCAACGTTATAGCTGCCACGCTACAGTTGTGATACAGTAGCACAGAGTGTGGTATAGTGTGACCTCGTCGCGTACTCCGCCGCGTGGCGCGCGCACTCAGTGCGGACATCACACGCGCCGCCTAATTTACGAGTATACACGTTTCATTATATTTTATAACCGAACGTCCCAGCATCAGGAATATTTTGTAAAAGGTATATAAATTAAAAACTGACCCACTAAAAATGAAAAAAAAAACTTAAGTACTTTTGTATGAGAAACAATTAAAACGTTTTTTTTTTTTTAAATAATAAAAATACAACATCTGACTTCCAAAAAAACACTACAAAGGGAAAAATATTTTTTAATAAAATTAAAAAAATAATTTTGGAAAATAAAAACTAAAATACAGATCCAAAGACACCGACTTCCGAAATTAAAGTTATTTTTCACTTTGTAGTGTTTTTTTTTTGGAAGTCGGTTTCACTTGATACAGACGAGTACATTTTGTGTTCATTATTATAATACATGCAAGTGTAATCTCACTCTCTTAAGACGCAGATATATGCCAGTGACCTTGAGTGGTTAGCTTGCGTGTTCTGTACTGAGCTCACGCAAAGCGTCGTACGTTCAGCCAGTAATAGGACTTGCCCATCAAGGGGCGCTGTCCCCAATTTGACGCATTATTAATTTATTATACACAAAACAAAAGGTATTGTAATAAAACGCGTATATTAAAAGATCAATAATTAAATTATCTTTAAATTGGTGAAGGTTTCAGAAAAATACGCTTGGTAGATTTTGCGCCATTCTCAGTTTTTTATCCGCGTTAGACATAACTTTACAAATTAATTTCACTATGTAATATAAACATAATCTAAAATATTCACATATTAAGTTATTAAGAAAATGCTCTAATTTAACATAATATTTTTTTCAAATCATTAACACTACTCGTTTAGACGTGATTTCCAGTATAAGGTCATTAAAAGTCGGTTATCGTCGCCTTAAGAAATCCACGGGCAACTAAGTTTACGCTATGTGAATTTTGCCGTAGAATACTGTAACGCGATATTGTGAGAAACTAGGCCGTTGTTGTCAGTCCATAAAGAGCTGCTCTGTCTGTGTGGGGCCAACAGTCGTACTGCTATTGTTGTTGTCAGTCCATATTCAATATCACATAATTGAATAAAAGTGTAATGTAATATATCACTTTAATATTTAAATGTCTGTATGTTTTTGAACAAATAAATTATTCTTATTCTTATAAATTATTCTTATATAGAGCTGCTCTGTCTGTGTGGGGCCAACAGTCGTACTGCTGTTGTTGTTGTCAGTCCATAAAGAGCTGCTCTGTCTGTGTGGGGCCAACAGTCGTACTGCTATTGTTGTTGTCAGTCCATATAGAGCTGCTCTGTCTGTGTGGGGCCAACAGTCGTACTGCTAATGTTGTTGTCAGGCCCTATAGAGCTGCCCTGTCTGCCATGTGTGTCTAACAGTCATATCGCTAATGCTGTTCAATGTGATGTTTCATTAAGTTACTTTTTCTCGCCGTTGACCTTGGCCATACAAATGCGCGTCGCGCTCACGTCGCGCCACTATTAACTTTCGTTGGGAATATTTATTTTTAGAAACGAAAATATGTATATTTGAAAAACTACTATAGAATTATAGATAATAAAACAGTCTATTCATACAAAAAAAGCATGAAAATATCTTAAGTAGTTTGAAAGTAATATTGTTTTTTATGCTTTGGGTAGACATTATTTCCTGAAATTATTTCATAAAGTATTTTACTACAATACTTATATAAAATTGATGTGCATGCAGGGTATATATTATATTATTATATATTTAGTTTAACATACATTTTCTGCATAGGTACCTTACTTGCATTATATTATATGAAGGCGTATTAACAGATTTAAAAGTCACTAAAATCATAATATATCTACGCCTTAAAGCCTGTGAAGTGCAGCGAACAATGTAAACAGGTTTTATAATGTTTTCAAATTCACATTGATCACATTTTACAAAAGTATTATCGATCAGTTATTCAGTTTACTAGTCAGTAGTGAGGCGCAGGGAGGCCGCAGTCGGTAGTGAACTGCAAGTAGTCATGCGTGCCGCGCGCTCGGCGGCGCAGCGGCGGCGCATTCCGAGAGTTAATTCCGCTCTGAATTTTAAATTGTGCCGAAGTCCCCCACTGACCCCTCGCTCCGCTCGTCCCCCTGCATCTCGGCGACGAATTCCTAGCGGTCTCGCCAATCCACCCGTAAAAACCCAATCAAGTGGCCATTTTTGTGATGCGCCCTGCTTCGACACACGATTTCACTTTCGACCCGCGCCGTTGTTCCGCACAACGCATATAAAAACTATAACAGACCCTTTTGTTTTAGTTTTAGATCGTTTGTGACAGTGACCGCCACCGCCGCGGCACCGCACCGCACCGCACCGCGCCGCCGCGCCGCCTGGCGACTGTTGCGCAATACTCCACCGACTCTTTAATGGATTACTTTTATTACCCGACTGCTTCAGAAGGAGGGTTATTTGTTAGATCGTAACGGGAGCGTCACGATCATCAGAGATGTTCCAAGGAGCTGACAATCTATAATTTCTCTTTATTGCTGAATCGGAAATCAGAATTTACTAAAAACATTGCTCTTAACTGAACATAGTTTGGTGCAGTGACACGATCGTCTGCCTTGATCATGTGTGATGTGGTGCGCCACTTCCCAGAACTTCCAATTTGTTGGTCATTTGATTTAAAATGCTGGCGTGGGAACCGCCGGCGCGTGCACGGTCTGGGATCCGCACCGGCGCGGGCGACCGCCGCTCATTACGATCACTTACCGCTGGTGTGTCTGTCTGCGCCTGCGCCGCTGCTCTTCTATTACACGTCTCGTAGTCAAATTCCGTTTTGGGTGACAACTTGTATTACGAAAAAGGTCGTAAGACAAGTCATGCTGACACCTATGCAAAAATTCTCAGAACTTCGTAACATTGATGGTATTCCGTAGAATTACCCAGTGATTCCTAATAAGACTTTTTTTTTTTATTCCACTTTCTTTTTCTCCTCTAGATAGATATTAACTGGATCTGATAGAAATAGAAAAATTTAATCAAGTTAGAAAATTATGAGACTAGAATCTAGTCTCATAACGATCTTACTTGATCTTTTTGTAAGAATTCAATTAGAAACCCTCTTGTTGCGGGCACAACCTTTTTTTTTACGTTTCTATCAAAAATATCTCATAGCGCTAAGTGGATTGCGAGTGGATTCCAGTTAGTCGTCATCGCGCAAGGAGATCCACTATATCACGCGCATGTGCGGCACTCAATCACTTTATGGTCGTTCTATGTCTATGCATTGTCATAATTTTAACTATATCTATGCATATACTTAGATTGATAGCTATAAACTATATATAAGTGTATAATCTATGGCTATAAATATATTCAACATTTCGGATCAGTCCATTATTGTATTAAAAGGCATGAATATGGCGACCTGAGGGGACGCTCGGTGTCCTGCAACCTAACGTGCACTTGTGCAGTTATACGAAGCCCTGCTACATCAATATTAGCCGAGCTGACGCACCTGACGTGGCGCTCTATGAGCTGACACACCTGACGTGGCGCTCTACGAGCTGACACACCTGACGTGGCGCTCTATGAGCTGACGCACCTGACGTGGCGCTCTATGAGCTGACGCACCTGACGTGGCGCTCTATGAGCTGACGCACCTGACGTGGCGCTCTATGAGCTGACGCACCTGACGTGGCGCTCTACGAGCTGACGCACCTGACGTGGCGCTCTATGCGCAGGCAGCAATCAAACGAAGTGAGGAAGTGGATCTACTATCACTTGCTCTTGCTTCAAGTGGACCTACGGTGCTTGCCTATGTGCTGGTGTGCGTGTGAGCATCGTCGGAGGGACAGACGGGTGGCTGACACTGCAGGGGGGAGAGGGGGGATAGTCTGTGTGCATGCAACAATTATCAACACATTTTGATTTATGTGCATATAAGGCGACAATAGCGCTGATCTGCGCGCGCGTCGCTCTGCTAGCCGCCGCCGCCGCGCTGTGGCACACAGGTGGTGTTCAACCGATGTTATCTACGAGCACATCCATCTACGCCAAAATATTCACTGGTACAATAGTTATGTCATACAGCCATCGTGTGCAGGCCGCCTGCAGCGCTGCTCGCAGTGTGACGTCACTGCTCAGTTGTGTAGTATGTGCCGTGTGTGGCATAGTTGGGCACTACCAGCGGTTGCACACTCAGGTTGCAGTCAACGTTTCACACTCGACCACTTTGATGGAATGGAATTGTGATCTAATGTAATGTGAACTTATGTTATTACTCGTATAAGTGTGTGTAGACATTTATTTATTTATTTATTAATTAATAGGTTAGCATACAATTGTTTACACTTTTCCTTTCATTTAAAAGTACACACTATACATTTATAAGTGCAACAATTACTTACAGGCTAACACCACATGCACTATAAATTTAGATTGAACAAAAAACCATGAAAAAAGAAAGCATAAATCTAGCAATTTAAAAACAAAATTAATAATCGAATTAAATTAATTTAAATAATAAAAAATAAGTAAATAACATTATTAAAAAAGAAATTGAATATTAAATTGATTGTTAATGTAGTGAATGTAATTTTAAACTAAGATTAAATATTTGGTTTAGGTACCTACATTAGACAATAAATAAAAATTAAATTACATAATGTTAAATATGTATGTTAGATTAAAAATTGGCAATTTAGATTATTAGTTGTCCGAATTGTATTTAATAATTAATTTACAAAACTTCCCTTTGCTATCGTGGTGTACGTCGATCAGGTCACTACAGCTGTTTAGGATTTTGCACATTCGCGGTATAGGTGAGTTAGCACCTAGGACAGTTTTACGCAAGGGCGGGTGGAGCGGAGTGATGGGTTTTTGAGGACAGCGGGTCGGGGCACGAAACTTGATGAGACTTAGTAACTGTGGACAGTCTATTTGCTTTCTGAGGAGTTTGCACAGAAACAGGGCATCCATAACTTCTCTTCGAGTCGATAACGAGAGCATCTTGAAGGTTTGCAGACGGGACACATAGGAGGGCAGCTGCTTGCTTTTCCCTTTGGAAAAAGCAAGGTGCCAAAGAAATAATTTCTGGACCCGTTCTAAGAGCAGTTTATGAGTGGCGTAATGTGGCCTCCATACAACGCTACAGTACTGTAGTATGCTTCGTACAAGGCTATTATACAGCAATATTTTTGTCACAAATCCTAACATTTTGGAAGCTTTTTAATAGTGTTTTCGATGTGGGGCATAAAAGTAACTTTTTTATCAGATAGAACTCCTAGATCTCTTATAGTTTCTACTTCATGAATTTTATGTTTGTCTATAAAGTAGAAAGGGAAAGTTTGTCTAGAAAATTACAGGTGGTAGCATTTATTGAAGTTCAATTCCATTTTGTTATTCTTGCACCATTCATTTACTCTGTTCAGATCATCCCGCAGAAGCTCAATATCATATGATGATTCGATTCTCCTTGCAATCTTTAAATCATCCGTGTACAAAAAACACTGAAAATTGAAGGCAGTGGGGAAGATCATTTATAAAAATTATAAATAAAATGGGGGCCCAGTGGGAACCCTGCGAGGCACCGGAAGTCATGCGATAATTGATGGAAGAGCGAAAACCATTGACCACTACATAAAATTCACGGTTAGCAAGGTATGATTCCAACCATTTCAGTAAGGGGACATCAACTAATAAGCAAGTTGTCAACCTGCAGTGATTAGCAGCATCATTATAATAAAGACTGTAATACCATAAGTACGAGCTGGTACTCAGAGTAGCACCACGCGGCGTGTCGACAGCATGAGCTATGCACCGATTTGCATGGAGCGCACCGAGAAGCGCGCGCGCCACCCCGCCGTGCAGCCGATGCCGCGAGTGGCGCCGCGCACCGGAGCGGGCCGCAGAACACCCGCTCCACGATGTGGCCAACTATACAACTATACCTACACACACACCTGCAGGCCTAGCACGAGAACCGTAGAGTAGTGTTTTGTCGGAAGAGTAGTCAAAAATTTCGTTTCCGTGTAGACAGTAGAACATTATCGGTGGAGAAGTGATTTCTATTCTACAGTAGAATAGAAAGAGAAAGCGTCATGCTAAGCCTGCTGCTAGGTACAGCTTACCAGGCGCGAAGGCAGGGCTATGATATTGACAATTAGACGTGCGAGTGCGTCCGTGTGCGGGAGAGGTTGTTACTGCGACGCGGCGACGTGTAGTGCAGCGTATACCTTCTGGACATACTCTGTGATGTGGTCACAGTGGGGCACAGTCGTGGGACGAGCCGGCGAGCAGTTCTTATTGCGTGTGTATGGCTGTGCCGGCGCCGGACCACGCTGCAAGCCCGCGCCCCCTGCAGATACGAGCTTGCGTATAGTACCTACACGTCACGAGCCTGCCCACATGTACACTACCCATCAACACCCAGACGAGCTACCACAGCCCCGCTCGTATAGACGGGTGAGCTTCTGTTCGCCTGTACCCCACTACTTGTTGTGTCCTGCGGTACTTAGCTCGTCACGTGTAGTGCACAGACTACTACTCTGTCGTGGCGGGCTGCTGGCTTTCCACGCGCGTCGCCACTCAGCAAGCAGGCGCTGCACCGTTAATCTGTTTGTTTATTGATCGATGACATTTGGACGCGACTGTCATTAGCTATCAATTAACGTTAGACCCGCGAGCAATGTTTTCGATGCAAAGGTCACGCTGCTGGCGGCTGCGTGCGTCTCTACATTTGACACGTGTCAATTAAAACGACACTGGCTGCTAATTATTCCCGCATTTCGCATTCAAATGATCGTTCTGAGAGCTCTAATCCACGCCATTGTTTCTGCTACACAATCGTTTCCCACCGCGTTGCCACGCGACTTTACACCTTACGCAACACGTGAAGGAGTCAGTATGCGTCGTCGCGGGCGCAGCTATGTGAATGCGCCAGCGCTGCGTACGGCTCGCTGCTGTGGATACGATGATTACAGCGGACACGCTGACCGCTAATTAAACGTAATGACGGTGTGATAAACAAACAAACACACGCCTCGCACCGAGGGGGAACCAGGGGGGGCTCGTTTGAATAGAAGCGGCACTACACACGTATATTATAATATACATCTAATTAAGTAGCACTCTCGACGCTTTCCGCAGACCGCAGCCGGGGAGACAACAATAACGAAGAACGTTCTTTCCATACAATCAATGATGGTGACGCAGTCTGTACCGTAGTGTTCGCCACCATTGATGTACTATGTCATTATAACTCAATGTCCTCAGATGTTTCCTTTGTAGTGTATGACAGCGGCCGCCCTGTCAGTAGCTGCCGTCGCAGGCCGTTCCTGCTTATCTCGTGCGCGCCGGGTGCGCACGGTAACCACGGCACACTGTTGCCATTACTCCAATTGCGCTAACTGCGACAAGTGCAGGTTACACCGTACCGTTACATACACGTGCATGTGTGAAGCTACTGTGGTGTGTAGGTACTGCATTGTGAGCACATGCTATTTATATCACTTATAATGTTGTTATGTTTATTTGTAATGAATCCCATGTCGCACGATGTTGTGACGGTGGTCGCTGCGTCTGTGTGCTGGGAGAGATCGATGGACGATACGGACGTAAAACACCGCAATCTGTGCCTACCAAACATCGAAGTATTCAATGTACTGAGAAGAGACAGAAAAATATTAAATGTTGATAGCTTTAAGACAAGAGGCAGTCCAAAGAAATCATGGATGCTAGGAAAGAAGTAAAATAATCACAGAGGCGACAGCATATAGACATGCAAGATGACGAGTACGTCTTCTCGCCGCCTATTAGCTGTTGCCTGTCGAAATTATAATTATTTCTTCTCAATCTGGGCTGGTTTTTCTATTACCAATTAGAGTTTTAAAGCTAAGAAGTGTGGATGTTTAGTATAATCACTCGTCTTAGTAGCTGCATAAGTGAGTGCAACTGCATGCAGTGGTGTTGTTCCAAGTGGCGCTAGTTAGTGCCGCGTGACGCTGGCGCTGGCGTCTGAGCACAACGGCACAGCACGCGCAGCTACACACTCATTATATTTTAGTTTGCTTAATACTTTATTAATTTTCATTTGCAGTGGTTCTGTAGATTGTGTAGCTCTGTTATATCTTTAGTTTTGCATATCATGGATAACGATAAACAATCCAAGTAGTGTCTCTCGCAGTTCTAATAGCTGACGCTCAAATATTGTGCCGAATAGGGGCTCAAATAATTGGGATGATATTATTATAAAAGAAGCAGCGGCCCCCGCAAGGTGCGCGCGCGCAGCTCGCTACAAACGACATCAACGCGCACGAGCCGTGTGTGTCTGTGTGAATGCATGATCCAATTAGATCATTGTTTTATTTACATATTATATAAAATGTGTAATTACAAAATATATCTAGTGTAATAGAATCCTTTTTTTTTAGGTACTTAAATAAAACATTTTGATTCATCATTAACTTATCTAATATTTTCTAATTTGACTATTGAAAAATGTCTGATGATTTTTTTTTTTTTTTAAAAGAACGAATTTTTTATTTTGGTACCGACAGATAAAAATCATTGGAAAATTGATTTATTTCCAAGTCTATTTTGTCGTTTGAGTGACGGTGATGTTGCACTGTGTGCGGCTTGCGCCGCGGTGTGACGTCCGACGTGAACTGCCCAGTCACACGAGCACGAGCTGATGAGAACCGCTTTGTGCCGCTCGTCGCGCGTGGTCATGAGGACACTTGCTACCAGACCATTAATACGTGTAGCACTACTCATTCATTCAACTCTGTTTATTACTCTCGTAAAAATACCCGTAACTCTTATTGGTACGTTATCTCGTCGATGAAATCCAATAAAGTGCGACCGAGAATGATTTCTAACAAGATATTCACATCGGCCACACAAAACTCTATTACAGGAGATAATTGAGATAAAATATTGGTTAGTTGTGAAACGCAGACTCACGCCGGTAATAGGTGCGCGCGCAGCTCTCTTTGTTTGTAAGCACAACTCGGGCTCCGGCTCACGGTGTGGGAGACATGTTTGTACGCGCAACTCGGGCTCGCGGCTCACGCTGACCACTGCACAGCTTTACAATTAGTTACAATTCACTGGAATGATATCTACTACCCATTTAATAAATGCAACGTTTACTTTTTTATTTTTGAGCCGAGTGTCCTCTGTACTTTCGGTTCAGTAGGCACTCCAGGCAGGGTCTTCATATGTAACGCACGGGGTTGAGGACCAGGTCCAGGATTGTGGAACATAAAGCAATGCATTTTGCAGCTTCCCGAAGAAAGCAAACACTTATAAAGAGGCATGTTCATAGTTAGTATCTACGGTTGATGCTGCGTTTGTACATTGTGTTGAGCCTAGTGACCGCTGTGTTCCGCGCGCTGGCTGGTATAGGCTGCTCTCATAAACAGAAAACAAGTATTGAGTAAGCGGTGCGTGTGCGTACGCACCGCTTACCTTAGGTTTTTGTACTCCGCGTGACGTCAGCAATACTGAGTATCGGAGGGCAGAGGGGGCCAGGGAGGAGGGGGCGACGACCGCGAGCCGATTAATAAATTAAGATAACAAATTAAAGTAAGCCGCGGACAAAGCGCGCTCTGTCTAGCGCCGCGACTGCTTGCACCGGGCGCCGATACCGATAGCGATTCCTATGGACAGAAGTTTAGTACCACACTTGCAAACACGTACCTACACGTTGTGTATTTAATTTAAATATAGTGCTGCTTATTTTTTAATTATAATAGTTTTAGTGAACACATACACTGACTGCATTTCTTGAGGAAAGGATGCAAGTAGCAACCCCTACATAAAATTTAATAACTATAAGGTAAGCATGCGCTAATGATTCCGTCAATCGTCACAAAATATCCATTAAGCGAGTGATGATAAGATCGGGGTGCGCACGCGCATCGTTGTCGCCATTAGCGAGGGATCGATGCTGTCGCACGCAACTGTGGCGCGACTGTGACACCGGACATGTGCGCAGTGTCCGACATTGTGCGGGACACAAGAGTGAACAGTGCAGGAACTTTTACCGACAGTTATGGATTGACCGCGCGGCGCGGGCGCGCGGCTGGCCTCCACAAAGAGGATAATATCTTCATAAATCGATATTTCCACCGCTAATAAAGCGATATTAATTATCTAGTATTCAAATCTCGGATGTTGGGCATTCGTGGCGTCGTGACCGCGGCCTCACCCCGCGCGCCCCCGGCGCCCGCGCATCGTCTCTCGATTAATAATCGCGGTCGACGGCCGCGGCCCGATTATTCGAGCTCGTGCGATTAACGATTATGATTCGATTACTGCTCACCGGCGCATTGTCAGCAGCGCGCGCGCAACCTCTACTGTCTCCCTGACAACAATAGCTATCTTAGTTTTGACGTCGGGACGAACTACATTAATTGCATTAGTTTATCCTTATTATAGAATAATCCAACATAATGTTATTTTACATCAACGAATTAAGTCCCCATGGCTATTTAGTGTCTATGTGTAGAGTCATTACCTCCTCGGCTACACGTACACGTTTTGCGAAAACTTCACATCTAGAGCCTACGTCCGCTGTTTTTTATGTGAAACGTCTAAAGCCATTTGCTGGCGGGGCGACGCATGCCGCGTGGCGACGACGCCTCGCCACTATGCAGTCTATGAGTAGTAGTGTGTAAATAATTTCGATGTTTCACATCTGCCAGGCGTCCCGTGATGGCTCAATTTTTTATTTAAACCGACTAGAAATTTGTTTGCATAGAATCATGTGCTGAATAGGTACATGGTGAAAGATTTTGTTATTACTTATGTCTATATCTGGATCGCTTCAAATGAGTTCAATTTCATATTTTATTTGAATTCATCTCAAATGTATGTGCTCTCCAGCTACGAGTACTTCATCGTCGTCATAGTTTATTTTTATTTTGTTCATATCTTATTAACTGTGACCATGTTCACAGGTAGGTAGTATGTATGTGAGTGTACACACTAAGTACTACAGAGTCGTAACTAAGCTAGGTACACAGCTCCATTAAGTGCCCCCAAAAAGACTTGCGTTCAAATCCGAGATAGACCCAAGTTGGTTTTTATATTTTGCAAAAACATTTTATTATTATTAAAGTATTTTTTCAGTGAATAAATAAGTTTAAGTTAGTATTTTTTTTTAAAGTCTGTTTTTAATATTGTTTTTTTTTTCAATAAAACGCTTAAAACACGTTACATCATCATTCATCATTCCAGCCGAAAGACGTCCACTGCTGGACATAGGCCTCCCCCAAAAGGGGAGGGGGGGTTGCTGGTGTTAAAATGCATAGAGAACGCTGCTGCCCATTCTCTAGTAAGTCCCTTAGTCGCCTTTTATGACACCCACGGGAAGAAATGGGATGATGCTATTCTTTACGTCCGGCACCACACGGAGCACTTAAAACACACCGGTTGGTGAACTTTTATTATTGCGAACAACGACTAGCAATAATACGGTAATATTTATGAAAAATTATTCAGCGTCCAAATAGACTGGAGGTTTTCGAACCGCTTGCCGTGCATAAGATTGGAGGTTCAAATCACAGGCACGAAATGTGCTTTTTGTCATGCATTATACTTTAAGTATTTTCTATTTTGTTTTATTTAGTAATATTTATAAAGAAAGAGCAGGAGTTGTCCTGGCTCTTACCAGGAAAACTCCTCAACAATTAACGTCCCTGCATCGTAAAAAGCAGTATTTTGTAAAAGGTGATGAGCAGTTGACATTAGGCTATTGTAACTTAAATAAATTACAAACTGACCCACTATAAAGTGAAAAATATCATGTGTTCCACGTGGTATACAGGCCTGTGACCACGGCTTTACCTTGATCATTTTTAGGGTTCCGTAGTCAACAAGGAATACCCTTATAGTTTCGCCATTAATTTATTTATTTTTTACTTTAACATAAAACGGCCAAAGGCCAATTACATTAGTTAAAGACACAACACACTATATTAGTACAAAAAAAACAAAAGAATACAGCTACTCGACTGTCATACGCTCATCTCACAATACTCCAGACATGTTGACAAGATCATCTTCCATTCATCCGCGAACACATCACAGTGAGGCTTAGCGTCCAAGAGAGCGTTGAGCGCAGGGAGCGTGCGAGGGACAGGAGACTGGGCTCGAGCGACGGTTCGACTCCAAGGCACGGCGAACAATCTGTGCCTCCTGCTACGGTTATAGTTCATCGGAGCAAAAAGATGGGACAGTTCGTCATACAATTCAGGAGCATCTGTTTTTCCTTGAAGGATCTTACACATATTAATAATTTGGTAATTTTTTCTTCTAACCTCGAGAGAGTTATAACCTAAACAGCCTAAAAGAAAGTTCGAGGGATACATAAACGGATAATATCCATTCAAACGTTTATATACCTAAGATAAGCCTTTTGTACCTTTTCTAAGAATAAAGAGGCCATGTCCGTCTGTCTGTCTGTCCGTCCGTCCGTCCGTCTGTTCCCGGCTTAGCTCAGAGACGCTTGTTCTAGGAAGCTGTTATTTGGCATGGGTGGGTATACATATTAATTAGGTACGCCGAAAAAGTCAAAAAATAAAACCATGAAAAACATTTTTTTCAGGGTACCTCCCTTGCACGTAAAATGGGGATGATATATTTTTTTTCTCGTCTATTCCATAGTGTGGGGTATCGTTGGATAGGCCGTTTAAAAATATTGTGGGTCTGTGCAAAACCATTTTTCAATTTAGGGATCCGGTTGCGGAATATTAAGCTTTAAAGTGCTATTTTTTGTTAGAGTCAAGTCTCCCCCCCCCCTTGCCAGCTAAATGGTTGGTTTTGTATATGTGAAAAAATTCATGGCAGTAGTATAATATAACGAAATTAAATGGAAAACTATCACAGCTAAGTAGGCTTTACAATTAATGAGTAATAGTCGACCAACTTAGTCGGCAAACCTATAGCGTTTTGGGTATTTTTTATAGTGACTCGTGCATTTGCTCCATCACCATTTGGTGAAGTGGAACTGATGATGGAGACCACAGATGGCCACCGGAACAACATAATAATAAGTATTGAACGCACATATAGATGGAGACATAATTTTACCGGAGCAACATGTTTTGCCTCATTAGGCGAACAAAATGTTAACATATTAATATTTCAAAATTAAAGTTACTGCAAAAAGTAACGCTGCTGCCGGGCTGTTGTACGGCGAAGTACCGACATCATCATCATTTCAGAAGAAAGACGTCCACTGCTGGACATAGGCCTCCCCCAAAGGGGGGGTTTGCCATAATCACCACGCTTGGCAGGCGGGTTGGCGATCGCAGATGGTGTTAAAATGCATAGAGAACGCTGCTGCCCATTTTGTAGTAAGTCCCTTAGTCGCCTTTTACGACACCCACGGGAAGAAATAGGGAGCTGCTATTCTTTACGTCCGGCACCGCGCGGCGCCGTCGTAAGTACCATATTACACTTAAACAATCTATAAAGACTCTCCCTCTGGAAGCGAGGAGGCCTGTGTCCCAGCAGTGGGAACATTAGGTATAGGCTGAGTATGTGATGTAAGCAACAAAGTACATCCACCGTAGGAGACGCGACCTGTTGACTAATCAACCAACTTCTCGGCTAAGCGAAAGAGCAATTCTTATACCATGCAACTGAAAGTTAAGAGTTGACAACCAAACGTTATTCAAGCAGACATTTTGACAGGTTGTGGCACAGGACATCGTGTTGTCATACCTCGAATTCCTTTAATTCCTAATAAATTCTCATTTAATTTGAAATGCGTACAGCTTCCAGTACCTAAGCTGAAACAAAGCACAAGCACATACTCTTTCGGTAGCGGGCGTAGATTTGAGTGTTTTTCACACGGTCTTCTATATCTCTCTTAGATTGTATGATGTATAATAATAATAATACCATTGTTTTTTTAATATACCTAAACATTTGTAATGTGATCGTCAATACCTTTGATACCAAACATGTCATGATTATATCACAATTGAATTTTTTTCGAGGTCAGAAATTTACGTGTAAAGTCCACCATATTAAATTTTGGGAGAATTTATATAACCTATGTCACCCGGACCATTATTACTAATCTATTGATACCTCATTCATCAAAATCGGTTCAGTAGCTTAGGCGCTACGGTGGAACACACGTATACAAAACAATACAAACACATACTGCTAAAATCATAACCCTTCCTTTTGGCTTTGCCGTGGTCGAGTAAAAATTACTTTGGGAAAAAATAAAAAAAAAACAGATCCAAAGCCACCGACTTCCGAAATTAAAGTTATTTTTCACTTTGTAGTGTTTTTTTGGAAGTCGGTTGTTTTCTTTTTTCACTTCAACAGCCGTTTGAAACCGATTTCTCAACATTGTTGACACCATATCGATCCTCGTGCGCTGAAATGCACCTTGTTCGACCTGTTCCTAATATTGGATCCTGCCTCTTCCGATCGCATCTAGAGCCCACATTGAACTGTTGATAGCGACACCCCAACAGCGCTGACTGCGCCCGTCTTCAAGCATTGTCAGAAGTCTGGCAGGCTCTTCAGGGGTTAGTGGCATGTTTTTAATTGAATTTGATCAGAATAATGAATTTCTGCACAAGAAATGCTATATTTATAAACAAACAAAATAAAATAAATGGTTTCAAAATTGTTCAAATTAAAAATCGTCTTTATTTTTATTTATGGTTTTTAATACAATCACCAAAAAGAGATAAAAAGGTTTCTAATTCTTCCTTTATTTGTAATGAAATAAACTTTAATTTAATTTATATTTTAAAGCGATTGCTGAAATATTTTAAAAGTTATTGCATATTTTATAACCGATCCGCTTTTTTGCGGCCCAGTGTATTGGGATTATATAGGATAAAGGTTTCTACAGACCGGCGCGACTCGCGACGCGACACAAAGGCACCACTCGTCGCGCGACACGCGGGGCCTGTGTGTCGCGTCGCGATTCGCGCCGGTCTGTAGAAGCCTTAAATGTCTAGATGGATCTGTGTTTCCGAAGAAGTGGAAGATTACCCGCGTAGTTTCGGTGCCAAAGGTAGGGTCAGGGATGACGGTGGATGGCTCGTCGCAGTGCTGTCGACTCCGGCGACCGTTTTAAAAACAGCTAAACAGCAATAAGAGCATATTTGACCAGCAAGAAGCACTGCTAGCAATCTCCTCAGCTGCAACAATCTCCTAAGCTGCAGCTAACCTTGTGCCCACAGTGGACAGGCTGGCGGGAAAACAGATGCCGCTAACTTCGCTTCACGTTCACCGCCAGTGTATCATTTTTGCACACGAATGTTATTACGGTATGTATCAAAAATGATACACCTTACCGTTTGTGTTTAAAGCATTGTGTATCATTAATGCTCACGGTTTTCATACATTTTATATGCAGAAAATAAAGCCTTGGCCTGGGACCATCTTTTGGTGTATTTGGCTTTGGGATGCGTTTACAAATTTTGCATCAGAGGTAACTGATAAAAAAAACTCAGTACTTCTTGCAAAATTATAATATATAAAAACTCAAAAAAGAAAGGAAACACATTCAATGGGTATTATTGATTTGTATTAGTGAGCAACTATATTAAATAAGCTGCACACATAATCTTATTGTATCTAGATTATGCGCTGTATTTAATGTAAAAAAGTATGAAAAGATTGATGAAATAAACAGGTTTTTTTTTTTTTTTGAAACACTAGCGGCACAAAAAAGTTTGACAAACCGAACATATGGTGTAAATTTGGGGCGCCATTTTGGTTGTACCCCCAATTTGAACTGCTTTTCTGCCAAAAGTTTTATAACACTCCACGCAACGTTCACGAACCTTTTTATTGGACACAATTTTTTGCATGAAGTACTGAGCTTCAGTTTGTCGTGACCTCGGTAGTCTGCGGTCTGAGGTCGCAGATTAGCTTCATTGTTTGCAGAAGAATTCCTTTCCGGCTAGAATTACGTGTTCACGAAATTCAGTTACCGTCATTTTCTTTTTGTTAGAGTACTCGTTGTATAGAAAATAGGCGTTGACTAAACTTGTGCCCCATATAACTCAAATGCTAGTTTACGGTACCATTTGGTGCAAAAGCGTAAGGCAGACCCATAGGTTGTCATCGGGTCACTAAGATCCATGGAAGATTTCCCATTACTATAATCAGCAATTCGGCTTCGTAGGCAATGCTTTCCTATTATTGTTAGAGACGACGTCAAGTGCTGACGCTTTGGTAGTAAGCATCGTCACATCTCTCATATCACGCCATTTTAATACTAATATTCCATCTCTGGACTACTTGGCTGCCGTTTGTCCTTTCTTCAATTTAGCCTGCATTACTTCCTTCGGCAAATACTTTCTTGGCTCCCAATGTAAGTACCCACCAGATGGGTTTTTCCTTTTTCTCACACATAGTTCTTGTACATAGTTCTGCCTTCACCTAAAAGACCCTCTGCCAGGGACATCACGGTCTTCTCTGAAACTTCGGTTTCTGGATCTCTTGATTTACCGCAGTACACCATCAAATTCCACGTATACTATATCCTTTCTCGGTACAACGTTTAAAAACTTTCATCCCACACTTAGCCTTTTTACTAGGTATATACTGATATAACACTAAAAATTACTTGAACACTAAAAAGTTACGTGTAACATAAAGTATACACATGACCTATGAGATTTGACAACTAACAAAAGTGTTTGGTAGGCCAGTGTATCATTTAAGATACACACTCTAAAAAACATGAAAAAGAGCAAAGGAAGGGAGAGGGTCGAATTTAACATGTTAATATAGCAATATAAACCAAAAAAAAAAAGAAAAAATGTGTGACTAGGTCAACTTGGCGATGAACGTGTTGCATTCGTTCTGGTAAATAATGACGTTTTGCTCAAAAAGTTAACGGCCTTTGGTTTCACTCCACAACTTCAAGATATTTGCAAGTTACTTGAGCGGTAGGCAACAGTATGAAGACTATGCGGGACACAAGTCAGAACCATATTTTACCAGGTCTGGGGCGAGTCAGACCGATTACCGTGGGCCTTTGCAGTTCATTCATATGATTAATGACAAGGCCAAATGTCTACTGCATGCTGATGATCTCAAGCTGTCACTGGAGATAAGTAAATTTGAGATAAGTGACAGGCTTCAAAGAAACAGAGACAGAGTTCTCTCTATTTTATTAATGACAAGGCCAAATGTCTACTGCATGCTGATGATCTCAAGCTGTCACTGGAGATAAGTAAATTTGAGATAAGTGACAGGCTTCAAAGAAACAGAGACAGAGTTCTCTCTATTTTATACACTTAGGATATAGACGGGTTGCCAATGGCTAGGGCTATGGAAGTTAGGGACTTAAGGGGTGAAATTCAAGTTGCTGCAGAAAAGCCTACCGTAATTTAGGTTTTATGCTCCGTATGATGCATAGTTTTAATAAGTCAATTAGAATGTAACAGTCATTTGGGCTTCACACGAATCTAAATATAAGCTCATGCTGGAGAGAGGACAAAAAAAGTTTGTGAGGTACTTGTACGAGGCAAAATAAATAAAGTTTATTTATTTTTTTAGTGCCATAACTAAACCAATAAATAAACTTTATTTATTTCGGGTGATGGTTGGGTATAACGAACTGAAGGTCAGGAGGGATCTCGCATCATCTCGTACATATTATTACACTTAAAGGGAAGGTTCTAAGTATTTTGAATACTTATGCAGAATGCGGAAATTTGCATAATGCGGACATTTTAAGGCAAATAGGTTTGTGTGTATCGGACAGGTGGCGACAACGACAGCCATGGCTGCTGACGGAACCGCGCCCTCGGCCTCGAGTGAGTTCACAAAGAATGCATTGTTTGTATTAAGTTAGAAAAATTATAATAATAAGTTTAGGATAAGAGTTTAGATGCCTACATTATCGCGATAGGTTACTCTGTAATGATAGATGTAAAATAAACAAATAAATAAAATGAAGCGTCTGCTCTTGGAGTACTTCTTAGTCGTGCTTATCCTGCCAGAACTGGAAACGAGTGCTATCATCTGGAATCCAGTTGAAACGAAATACTGTCATAAGGAAGAGAAAATGCAAAATCCTATACTTAGATGCAGAAATTTTGCGTTTACCTATTTTGCGTTTACCTATTTTGCGTTTACCTATTTTGCGTTTACCTATTTTATCGACTTACGTATCCAACCCTCTTTGTAATAGGGATGGTTGGTTACTATAAGTTGGAGGTAAGGTGCAATTTTTCACTGGTAAATATGTTTTTATGGTTTTTCGTGGTAAGCTGAATAATTCGCAAATACTAGAATATTTGGATTGCTCATTCCAAACAGTAGGCTGTGGCAAGGGCCGAGAGAGAGGCTGTTTAAAGTCCCGGTGGCCCGTACTAACTTGTTGAGGTTTGCACCGGTGCCGCGGTGGGGCGGGCTATACAGATACTCAACAGCGTCTCTCTGCGATTGGATATCTTTAATTGCTCTTTGGCGGAATTCCAGAGCGTGACACTTAACATATTGTCTTCTGGGTGACTAGTGCCGGTACTCAGAGTCGTTACTTGGGACTTGTTGGTTAACCATCCATGATAATCGGCAGGTATACATTTGGACCCGTCAGTCAAAATAGGACCGTTTAAAAAGAGTATATTTTTGTTGGTGGTGGTGTGTAATTGTGTTTGGGCTCTGAGTGTGGACATTAGGACTACATAGTGGCATTGGGTTCCCTTCTGTAGACACAAATGTAAGTGGTAATGCTATAATAAATAAATAAAATGAAAAATAATCAATGGCAGCGAAGTTCACGTGCAGAACAATTCATGGAGCCACAACAATTGCACTGCATAGGTACGTGGCAAAATCACATGAAACGCATTTTTTGTTAAAATATTGACTTGCGATGAGTGTTGTGTCGCTACTGTTCTATGTAACCTACTCATAGAACAGCTATCAGAAAGGTACCGTGTAATGAGGAGCATCGGCCACGTTCACATATTCTGTTCAGCCTAGTTCTGGTGTCATCACAGCAGACTCATGTGACCTACTGCCTGTTGACATCACAGCAGACTCATGTGACCTACTGCCTGTTGACATTACTGTTGCGCTGTTTCTGTTTATTGTATTTTGTTAAAATAATAATACAAGTGTTCAACGGTTTAATTGCCGCGGTGCGGGGGTGGTGTGAGGGCAGGTGGGGACGAGGGGCGGGGGTGGTGCACCGTTAGCTCACACGCGAGTCATCCGATATGTATGGGCTTTCAATAATTTGTACTATGCCGCATCATAAAGCATAATGAAGCTCGGAATTATTGATGACGCAGGTGTCTGCCTTGTGTGTTTGTGGGGAGGAAGTACTGGCTAGTGGCGATAGGATGTAAGTACACGTCATACCGCCGACTTTCTGTGCATTGTAGTACCACGCGCAGCACTGCACACGAGCGCGCTGCTGTAGTCTGATGAAAATGTTACACCAACATGTCAGAACCAGCAGTATTCCCCGATCCCTGGCGTTGGTTGCATCTAATTGAGCATCTTACGATCAACAACAACTGGATACATATATGCTGGTAACGGAGGAGGCAGGTCAACCCATGAACTCTACACGTTACATCATTTAGGTCAGAGATACTGTACCCGCATAGTAGTACCGAGGGAGCTTCATGTAACATACAATTAAGTTCGTTCAATGGTATGGAATATGGAAAAACATGTAAAGCCACTTCACACGGCCCTCGGTGACAGGTAATGGACCGTACTCACCGGACAGGTCGGCCGGCCGGCCGGCCGGTCACCGGACAATATTGTGTGCGGTTCGAGTATTGGAGGAGAAGGAGGGGAGTAAATCTCGTTAGCTGAATATGCACTTCAATCTACGGTGGAATCGAATTTGCGCCCTCTTCGGGCCGAGTGGCCTTTTAAAGGGTCACGACGAGATGTTGATGGATTATTACTGAAGTGGCCGGTCGCCTTTGAAATCTTTCGCGCGTTAAAACGGAGGTAATCTCGGCACGACCCTCGCGACCCTGTTGTGTCCTCCTCCCCCCTCCTGCTTCCCGCACCCCCGCTCACGCCCACGCCGCGCGCCTGCACTGTAAACAGCCCGCAGCCTTCGTTTTGTTTACCTAATCATTTTATTGCCAGCCGCCCCCGAGGCGAGCACTCCCCCCCTCACCCCCCACACGGTGTGCTCTACCCTCCAGCGTCGTTGAAATTTATTTGAAATGTTGTAATCGTCGTCCCGACAGATGTCCCGCCGCGCCGCACCGCGCAACCCTTCAGGCTCCAGCCTCCTGTACTACAAGCCGCTATTAGATTTATCGGCGAATAAAAAACCGTTCGGTACGTACTCCTGAGAAAACTCGATCGCAAGCTGCGACGTAATTTTTACATTTTTTACCCTAAAAATGTGTGTCAGAGGGGTGCGGGGTGCGCGGCGGGAGCCGACAGGTCCCCGCGTCGCGGCGAAATCTCTTTTTAGCGCAAAAACGGAGAGCGGAACAATGCCTGACCCATTTCCCGGCCGTGGGAAGGAATAACGTCTCCGCCGCTGCGATGTTTTATAATAAAAAATGCATTACCCCACATTTAAAAAAATCCACGATTATAAAAAAAAACGCGATGCTAACGTACCTATTGTTCGACGGGATATTGAAATTTTAAACTTGAAGGGTGAGATTTATGAGCAAAATAACCGTTTTTACCAAAAAAGTGTGCATCAGCTGCATTCCGCGAGTAAACAACCGCTGGTTAGCGTCCACTGCCTCACTGACCCCTCACCGCCGGC
The DNA here is from genome assembly GCA_948098905.1 of Tiliacea aurago. Lineage (NCBI taxonomy): Eukaryota > Metazoa > Arthropoda > Insecta > Lepidoptera > Noctuidae > Tiliacea > Tiliacea aurago. The sequence goes on along the minus strand of OX402583.1, from coordinate 162,265 downwards.
TCTAGGATACTCCAGCGTGATGCAACCCTTTCCTCAAGACGTCACCCCGCACCAGGCATGGCTGGTCTCCTCTCGCATGTGTTCCTCTCCGTGTGCACTTTATGGACTAGTTCTTTCTACTTACTGCCTGTAGGCAGCTGTATACACCCTGCACCCAGCTGTCTGTGCTGGCACCATGATATCATATTAACGGAAAAAAGTCATCTTAGTCTTGCCTGCGCTTTTACTTTGCATAACTTACTCAATTTAAGTCGAGGTTCATTCCACACAAACGTATTCCTCCCTGGATAGTGCCACACATGACATAACATGTCTTAATTTAAGAATAACGTACCGGCCAAGTGCTTGTCGGACCACGCACAATGAAGAGTTTCGTAGGTGGGGTGAATTTATCCCAAAAACAAACTTAACGTAGTAGTTGAAAAACATCCCATACATCGATACACGTTACGATAAATTCTCCAACTGCAAATTTAAGCGTGTAAAGCCTACTTAGCTGGGATAGTTTTCCTTTTAATTTCGTTATATATACTACTGCCATGAATTTTTCACATAGCCAAAAACTACCATTTAGCTGGCAGGGGGGGGGGGGGCTTGACTCTAACAAAATATAGCACTTTAAAGCTTATATTACGCAAACGAAAAATGGTTTTCATAGACCCTTAATACTTTTGAACGGCTTATCCAACGATACCACGGCACACACCATGGGATAGATGAGAAAATGGTTTTCATAGACCCGTAATATGTTTGAATGGCCTATCCAACGATACCACGGCACATACCATGGAATGAGAAAAACAAATACATCCCTACTTTACGTGCAAGGGAGGTTCGTCTGTATGTATTTTTTGTTTGTTTGTATGTTCATCGATATTTTCGTCAATTATTTTGGACCGATTTTGCAAATTCTTTTTCATTTGGTAGAGGAAGCTGGCGCGGCGCGGCGCGGGCGCCGGCCGTTCCCATATCAATTTTATTAACTTTGCTTGGGTAATTTTTGAGTCAGCTTCGATACTTAATACCTTACGTATTTAATCCACTTATCTGACCAAGATTATGTCTGGACTTTAAAGAGACTGTGACCTCTGAGTTTGTTTCGGCCTTTCTTCTCAGAGTAGTCAGATAGGAATTTAAACGCCGACGTCATCTAGTTTTTAAAATATGATTGACGTGTAAAAGTGTTTGTACAAACCTACTTACAGAAATAAAAATCATTTATTATTTAAATGATAACTTTGTGTATTTAATACACAAAAAAATCTTCATGATGTTATAAATTATAATACTTGCTATCACCGATGTTTACATACCAAGTAGTGGTATACGAATTGGCAGAAAACCATAACTAAAAAATAAAAAAAGTTACGATAAGGGACTTCGTTTCGAAAAATGCAGTGATATCTACTACTGCACTTTTAGAACGAAGTTCTTTAGCACAGGATCAATGAGCGTGATGCCTTATAAATGCCTAGTAGAGTAGGTAACATTTAGCACAGGATCTATGAGCGTGATACCTTATAAATGCCTAGTAGAGTAGGTAACATTTAGCACAGGATCAATGAGCGTGATGCCTTATAAATGCCTAGTAGAGTAGGTAACATTTAGCATAGGATCAATGAGCGTGATGCCTTATAAATGCCTAGTAGAGTAGGTAACATTTAGCACAGGATCAATGAGTGTGATGCCTTATAAATGCCTAGTAGAGTAGGTAACATTTAGCATAGGATCAATGAGCGTGATGCCTTATAAATGCCTAGTAGAGTAGGTAACATTTAGCATAGGATCAATGAGCGTGATGCCTTATAAATGCCTAGTAGAGTAGGTAACATTTAGCATAGGATCAATGAGCGTGATGCCTTATAAATGCCTAGTAGAGTAGGTAACATTTAGCATAGGATCAATGAGCGTGATGCCTTATAAATGCCTAGTAGAGTAGGTAACATTTAGCATAGGATCAATGAGCGTGATGCCTTATAAATGCCTAGTAGAGTAGGTAACATTTAGCATAGGATCAATGAGCGTGATGCCTTATAAATGCCTAGTAGAGTAGGTAACATTTAGCATAGGATCAATGAGCGTGATGCCTTATAAATGCCTAGTAGAGTAGGTAACATTTAGCACAGGATCAATGAGCGTGATGCCTTATAAATGCCTAGTAGAGTAGGTAGAATCTATACGTTCGTTTCCGTGTTGTAAATACATAAAACATGCTAGAACTATATAATAAGACATAAAACATGCTAGAACTATATAATAAGACATAAAACATGCTAGAACTATATAATAAGACATAAAACATGCTAGAACTATATAATAAGACATAAAACATGCTAGAACTATATAATAAGACCAACTCGGGTTCACAAACGAACAAACATTAGTGATATTACAAAAACTGTGAATGACATCGTCAGCGAGTCGCCACTCGCGTGATATGTCACCGTTTTTTATTCATGATTCTACGAAAATTAAATTACGGTTTTTTGGGACATAACAGACTGCTTATTTCTATCTGTATAGAATTATCTTTTATAATTGCACGAACACCATATTATGCAACGCTTTTTAAGAATTATGGAACTCTATTGCATTCTCTATATTGCATTTTTATAACTAATTTGTATGCAGTTTAGTCTAGGTGCTTATTTGATTAATTATAGTTGATAAGCGACCCGCCCCGGCTTCGCACGGGTGCAATGATGATACTAAATATATAGTTATCAGCTTTCTTGTCATTAGACAATACAACCTTGTTTTCTTTAGAGGTTACTCTTGAAAGAGCGACATATAATATAATTGGCCAGTACTCAGCCAGCGTTAGCAATGTAAGCGCAAAACATGTGTTTATTTACGACATCACATTAGAAACCTCTAAAATGATTAGTGTTTCTCTACTATATTATGCATGTATTATACATATAAACCTTATACCCTCACTCTATCTATTAAAAAGTTCAGCTCAGTCACAAGTGTTGTAGCATAGAACAGGTTCTATCTAAGTCTTTGTTGCTGTATCACAGTTGGTTGGGATCAGCTCAGTCACAAGTGTTGTAGCATAGAACAGGTTCTATCTAAGTCTTTGTTGCTGTATCACAGTTGGTTGGGATCAGCTCAGTCACAAGTGTTGTAGCATAGAACAGGTTCTATCTAAGTCTTTGTTGCTGTATCACAGTTGGTTGGGATCAGCTCAGTCACAAGTGTTGTAGCATAGAACAGGTTCTATCTAAGTCTTTGTTGCTGTATCACAGTTGGTTGGGATCAGCTCAGTCACAAGTGTTGTAGCATAGAACAGGTTCTATCTAAGTCTTTGTTGCTGTATCACAGTTGGTTGGGATCAGCTCAGTCACAAGTGTTGTAGCATAGAACAGGTTCTATCTAAGTCTTTGTTGCTGTATCACAGTTGGTTGGGATCAGCTCAGTCACAAGTGTTGTAGCATAGAACAGGTTCTATCTAAGTTTTAGGTGTCTATCTATCTTTATCGCACGCAATATTAGTATGGAACTATTTAAAAAGATTAATATTATGACGGTACCAATTTATTTATAAAAATATTATATAATATGTTTAAGCAAAACTCTACATCTTTTAAATAAGATAAGTGATAATACTAAAAATAAAGATAAAATAGATCAACCATTTTTCAGATATCTAAAGTAGGTAGGTACCTACCTACATCTTTTATGGGATACTGTGTTAAATGTTACAACAAAATACCTTGTGATATATTGCAATTAAATGAAAAAAGGTTTCAAACGCATAATAAAAGTACACTTTATAAATAAGGATAAATTGTTTATATTATTCTTATCCAAGATAAGAATGCTTGGAAACATTCTGGTCCAGCTCCATAGGACAATCTAGTCTAGACAAAATCAAACTGCTATTTTAATTGTATAATTATATAATGAATGTACCTATACAAAATATTGTAAGTAAATATTTTAAAAGAGTAACGGTGGAGTTTCTTGCCCACTCTTCTCCATTCGAAACTACCTTTTGGAAGGGGCGACTAGAATAAATTCTACATTTTGACGTTCAGAGCTGCCGTTTATGTGCCTATTTGAAATAAATAATTTGACTTTGATTTTAGTTGTGCGCTTCAGGTATTAGGACAGTGGAATTTAAAATGAACACTGATAATATGGCAGACCTACACTACATAGACAGAGTGAGCGGAGTGTAGCGGTCTCCGTCGTGTGCGCGAGGAGCGGCGCGGCCTGGGGAGGGGGAGGAGGGAGGAGGGCCGTATGCAAACGAGCGGCGGGGCGGGGCGAGCGCTAAAAAACGCCCCGCCCCTCTCCGCGTCTCTCGAACCTGCCTAACGGAAACTGAATAAAAAACTGCCGCAATCTGTTCCGCGCCACGTGAAAAGTGAAACGGTGAAGGGTGACCCGCGACACAATGGCGAAGGGTTGCATTGTGCGCGCGCGCAGCGGCCCCCGCGCCCCCCGCACCCCGCGCATGCCCCGCCGCAACCCTTCGCACACGTGCGCGTATGTAGCGCCGTGTACATTATTATTGTGAAAGGATAACCTTCGCTTTTAACGAGACGTTCTTTGTAAAAAAAATCATAGCATTAGTAGCTGGCGACTGGTCGCTACTCGATGAGCGCGGCGCATGCCGTTGATGGACTGCCGTCGGGTCGTAGCGGTACCTACTGGCGAGACGCGACCTACGTTCCCTTTCAATGTCACAGTTATCTTGAAGGCCTTCAGTGACCCAATGGCCCGATACCTAAACTTGTCCACTCTGCGCAGGGATCTTCACACAGCGCGACCTGAGGCATGCAAGAACATGTGCCGCTCGCTGCCTGCTTTGATACAATAACGATGATAATGTTACGTGTGAAACAGTTTGGGAACTCGGTGCCTTTTTAATTGAAAGAAGAACAATGAGCTCCGGCTTCTTATTTATTATTCCTTCCATTTCATTGCTTCAGAAATTTAGAGCACATAAAATTATAATTGAATTATTAGAGGATACAGATAATAAAACCATTTGTAACGAAAACCCAATTAATTATGTTCTACATGTTAACATGCATTAAGGAGACTGTTGTACTGTCTACCCCCAACGGGAACACACCGAAGGGAAGCCTCACCGGCCGTCTGGCTGTCACAGGGCTGTATCTTTTGAACCGTAATAGGTAAACACTTAAAATTTGTACAGAATGTGTAGGTACCACTATTACCGCTATAACATCAAATAATAAAAACAAAATTATGTTAAAAATTAAAGGGTTAAAAAGTATGTAAGTAGTGCTAAGTATTGTACGGTGGTACGGAACTCTTCGAGTGCGAATCCCATTCGCACTTGGCAGCATTTTTATTTCCGGAGATAATTATGAGGATTGGGATGAATTTTAATTTTGGAACATTTAAATACAATAACGTTTTTTCTTTATAAAACAATTAAAGACTGGTATATGTCCCCCACATTTTTTTGTGTAAAATACTAATCAAGATTAACACAAACGGTGCCTGCGCCCGCGCCGCCGCCGCCCCGCTGTCCGCCCACCGTCAACAGCTGTCAGATGTGTGACACTGATAACTTGCGACCTTCAATCACAAACATACGAAAGAATTCACACAATGCTTTCTGTTGTTACAAATTTCAATTAAGTAGTGATCATTATTATTGTATCGTCAAAATATACGAGTAAAATAGCCACATTTTATAAAACTTCTCTATACTACTTACGTTTGTAGTTTTGGTCTCAGCAGCCAAAATATACAGAGAGTCAGGACTTGACATGCGGGAACAAGCTACGAACAGTGAAAAATGTTGTGCTGGGGGTACTTATTGATTTAAAAAAAGCATTCGACACTATGCCACCACAAGTTTCTCCAAAAATTTATCAACATAGGAATCGTAGACACAGCCCTAGACATGTTTACATCTTATTTACAGAATAGACAACAAGTAGTTAAAATAGATAAATTCGCTAGTTCCATAAAAAATGTACCCTAAGGCTGTCCTCAAGGCTCAATTTTAAGTCCGTTACTCTTCTTAATCTATATAAATAACATAAACAGAATAGGGTTAACGGGACACCTAACTTTATACGCGGACGACACATGCCTCTTTTATTTCGATGAATCTATACATAATATTATAACCGATGCTCAAAATGATATTGACATACTCAGTGAGTGGCTTAAATACAATTTACTCACAATAAATACGTCGAAAACAAAATATATGATTTTTACCGCAAAAAATAAACCATTACCAGAATTTTCGCCTCTCACTATAAACAATGACATAAGTAATAAAAAGATCCAGTCACGAAAAATACCTCGGTCTGAGGGTAGATGACAAACTCACATGGAAACTGCACATCACACATGTAAAAACAAAATTAATGTCATTATCACTACACAAAATTCCCGGCTTTCTGTATTTGTGAAACTGCCTAATTTGTTAAGTTAAATATGCACACTTGTTTCCCCATCTATCCGATACTGGTAAACGTAACAGGCGGGATGATATGCTACACGGACCGAAAGCCAAAACAGCCTTAATGTGGAAAAGCATATAACGCAAAGTGGCGACACTGTTATTGTATGGTAAACACGCGTTCTGTGGCGTATAAAAATAACGATTTGCGCTATAATCACGCGTTCTGTGGCGTATAAAAATAACGATTTGCGCTATAAAAGTGTGCAGTAATTACAAAGGATGATTGAAACAACTAAAAAAGTTACCTATCATCAATAAGTAAACTTTAAATAACTATTTTATGGAAAAAATTCAAATAATAAAATAAATAATATAAAAAAATCAAAGACCCGACTGCAAAACAGACAAATTAAAGGTAATGCACTGAAAAGACCGAAACAAGATTGAGAATAGACTCGCTGACTAAAAAGATAAATAAAATTATCATTGCTGTCGGGGGACCGTTCTTTGGAACACTTTTTTAACCGACTTCCAAAAATGAGGAGGTTATAAAAAAAACACACATACAGCCCAACGGCTGTATGTTTTTTTTAATTTTTTTTTTTATGTTTGTTCACCGATATCTCCGTCAATTATGGACCGATTTTGAAAATATTTTTTTGTTTGAAAGGGTATGCTCCCGAGGTGATCCCATTGCCACCAAATCAGAATCTTATGAGGGGATCTCATAGAAATCGAGGGCAACCCTCGAATTTTATAGGCAAACCTATAGCAATATGGGTATTTTTTAATGTAACTCGTGCATTTGCTCCCGAAAATCACCATTTGGTGAAGTGGAACTCATGATGGAGATCACAGATGGCCACCGGAACAACATAATAAATAAGTATTCCACCGGAACAACATAATAAATAAGTATTTAACGGGATGCGATTCGATTAGGTACTTTAATATGGTTGCTAAGCAATTTATGCTCGTCACAACGCATATGGTGAGTGGCTGTTCTCCTGGTTCTTACCAGGAGAACTCCTCAACAATTAACGTCCCAGCATCGGGAAAAGCAATATTTTGTAAAAGGTGATGAGCAGTTGACTTTAGGCTATTGTAACTTAGATAAATTAAAAACTAACCCACTAAAAAGTAAAAAATAAAAAACTTTTTGTAAAAAAAAACCGGTCAAAAGCGAGTCGGACTCGCGCACTGAGGGTTCTGTACGAATATATGATGTTGATGATTTCTGAAAAACTGTGCTACTGAGAGACATCGTTTTATTTTTCCTGTAATCTTTATATAAGCGTCTATCATATAGAATAATTTCAGATTTTTATCCCTGCAAACTTCGGAGATAAGGGTACGGTATTTTTTTTAAATTTTTCATCAAAAGTCAAAATCTATGCTGCACAAAAAAAAAATGTTTGAGAATGTGCAAACACCGTTCTTTCATATGATACCCCACATGCCCTAGTAGCCCCACTTCAAATTTTTAAGACCCCAAGACCCTTTCAGTCCCTTTTGCAAAAAAGTTTTTTTTTTAATTTCTATCTTGCTTGCAAAATAGTTGGGCAAACGTCATCTAAAACTATTCTAAATTTCAAGTTAGCAAGTTGCAAGATAGCATTAGCAGTTCTTGAGATATCCAGGTGTGACAGACAGACAGACAGACTTAGTCTCACCATAAGGGTTCCTTTTTACCATTTTGGTACCTTCGGTACCCTAAAAAAATAACCGACTTCCAAAAAAACACTACAAAGTGAAAAATAACTTTAATTTCGGAAGTCGGTGGCAAAAAACTAAAATACAGATCCAAAGACACCGACTTCCGAAATTAAAGTAATTTTTCACTTTGTAGTGTTTTTTGGAAGCCGGTTATTTTTTTTTACAAAAAGCTTTTAATATAAGAGGTCCCCCGATAGCAACGACAATTTTATTTATATTTTTAGTTTTTTCAGTGCATTACTTTTAAATGCTTTTAAATTGTCTTTTTTGCAGTCGGGTTTTTGCTTTTTTTAATTATTTATTTTATTTTAGACTTTTTAGTGTCCAGCCACACTCTTATGAACAAAAACTGTGTTACTTATATAAGTCGGGCAAAACAAACTACACACATGACACATCCCAAGGCTTATTAGCCACACATCTTTGCAATTGAAACCCTGGAGAGACTCCGTGATAGACACATTCGTGACGGACCTCTTCGGGTAAAACCACTCCATAAACAACAGCATGCGTACTCCACAGGTAAATCAACAGAATCCGCGCTACACAGCGTGGTCTCCAAGATTGAATGCGCAGTGGACCACAAATGCTCATCACCGGCCTCTTGGTCCCCCTTTTGATCACCCTACGACAAAGCCCCGAAACTCTACACTTCTTTGAGAAGCACTACAACATTATACTCACAGAAAACACACACACAATAGGCATCACGGACAGCCCTTTATGCAGGGTTTGCATGGAGGCTGAAGAAGCCGTTGCGCATGTGCTCTTTGAATGCATAGGCGTCACCCAGATCAGAACAGAAACCCTCGGGTCACAGATATCCTAAGCAGAACAGGAGACCTAATCAGCTTCTGGAGGGAGGTGGCTGGTTGGAATAACCAACTGACGGCCGCCATGGCCCACGCACTATGGTCCACATGAAGAACTAAGTGCGTAACCCAACCCTCTAACATAGATCATATAAGTCGGGTAAAATGTAGAGATAATTGATTGCATGCCGAACAAAACAGACAATGAAAATTACTATTTAAGTAAGCAGTTCAATTCTTCAAGAGACTTTGATCAACACACCCACATTTCAATGATAAATAAACAAAACAATTTGTTTCGTTTTAAATATGATTGGGTTATGGGTATTCTAAATAACTATTGTATAAGATAGATAGATTAATATGTATACCCATGCCAAATTACAGCTTTCTAGTACTAAATGTCTCTGAGCTAAGCCGGTGACAGACGGACGGACGGACAGACAGACAGACGGACATGGCGAAACTATAAGGGTTCCTTGTTGACTACGGCACCCTAAAAAAAGTTTAATCATGATCCAAAAAGTAGTAGTAGTCAGTATCAGTAGTGCTGGATAATATAGGTACATATAATATAGGTACATATAATATAGGTACATATAATATAGGTACATATAATATAGGTACATATAATATAGGTACATATAATATAGGTACATATAATATAGGTACATATAATATAGGTACATATAATATAGGTACATATAATATAGGTACATATAATATAGGTACATATAATATAGGTACATATAATATAGGTACATATAATATAGGTACATATAATATAGGTACATATAATATAGGTACATAGAATATAGGTACATATAATATAGGTACATAGAATATAGGTACATATAATATAGGTACATATAATATAGGTACATAGAATATAGGTACATATAATATAGGTACATAGAATATAGGTACATATAATATAGGTACATATAATATAGGTACATATAATATAGGTACATAGAATATAGGTACATATAATATAGGTACATATAATATAGGTACATAGAATATAGGTACATATAATATAGGTACATATAATATAGGTACATAGAATTTATACGTTTATATTTTTTTAATCCAAGGTGGCGGACATTGTTTATTTTATTAAATAATAAGTTATGGGTGCCAGTTTCGGGGGTCCTTGGGTGCTGATCATGTTTGCGGTCTTTTGCATCAAGTTAATTTGATAAGACTGGAGATAAGGCAAAATTGGATAACATCAACCGGGATGTAACATCGAAACGAAAACTGTTTCAAAGCCAATTTCAAAGAGATGGTCACTAAGAGATGGTCACTAAGAGATGGTCACTAAGCTTCCTGCTGTGCGTAGCATTTATCAAATGTTTGTTACCAATTCAATCCAAATATTAAATGTTGTTGTTAAATAATTCTGAACTAGAATATTAAGAATAAATAACCTTCAATAGAAATATCTTTGCAGGAGGAAGATCTTAGGACCATGCCTTTAAAATTTGACCATTTCCCTGGATTTCCATGGAATCCCCTCATCAGATTCTGAGTTGGTAACAATGGGACCACCTCGAGAGCAAACCCTTTCAAACAGAAAAAGCATTTTCAAAATCGTACCACAATTGGCGGAGAAATCGGTGAACATACATTAAAAAGAAAAACAGATGAACATAACCTCCTCCTTTTTGGAAGTCGGTTAATAATGTATTCTAGCGGTTTCAATCGTAGCCGCATGGAGTAGTTGCATGGAGGTCATAACATGTATGTGTTATACCTACCTACCTGTGTGCTAATATTCCTCCGTTCATCCATTTACACGTGATTGAGATGTACTTAGATAGGTAACAAACAACTTCACGAACCTTCTCTTACGTATTTTAGGAATTGGTTATAAAATAATCATTTAATATTACAATTTATTACGTTCCACGGGCCATGTTCGAAGCAATGGTTCACGATGTAGGCACAATGTACGGTACGCACCGCGGGCCCCGGAACTGCGCTTGCTCGCAGGAATGCAGCCGATGAACCGCGCCACTGAACACAAACATTGCCTGATGTGAGCCAGCGCTCTACAAACGCGGCTCATATTAAATTTGCGAGGAGGACGCTCCCTCCGGCGGTGGCGTGCTTTGATCTTCAACCCTACAGCGCTGTCACCCACACGCACTGCGATGTCCTCTCACAGGACACAATACCTACCTCCGCTCTCGGTGACTATATCTCCTATTGATTAAAGTCCTCATTCAAATGTAAGTAACCCAGGCGCCGCGCGCCGCGGCCGCGCCATGTACGGTCTACGGTCACGAGCTAAAGCGGCAAATATATTACTATGAACAGCTCGGCAATAATATCTGATTTCATGATTCATCCTTGATATCTGTCGTCAGCATCGAAGGAACACTACAAGTATCGGACAAGATAAGCGCCGCCATGCCGTACGATGCAGTATCCTTTAGTTTGGCGTCGCTTGCCTGGTGAGATTGTTTTAGTGTTCCTGCGAAGTCTCATATTTCTGCTGCCACTTGCCTGCTGTATGCCCTCCACAAATGATCACATATAATATATTCGCGGTCACCTGTAGTCCTCATAGTAATATATTGATGCTCGTGACTGTACCTGTGGATGTCATCTGTAGTCCTCATAGTAATATATTGATGCTCGTGACTGTACCTGTGGATGCCAGTGTGTCGTGCTACATATAAACTGAGTGCTTTGACTTTTATAACACGAATGCCCAAAAAGGAGTGTAATGTGCTTAGGGTTCATGGTATGTATGTAGGTATCACCATAACTTAAAAAAAATACCTGAACGATGAGCACATGCTAAAAGTATAAAATGTATTGGCTTTAATTTTACATACGTAGGCGGTACATGCAAAACGAACATTTCATCCCCACGCCACCCACGCCTCGCCGCCGTGAGAGTATGAAACCACCTTACTACTTAAAATAAAAATACCACCACTTAGCATTACATGTTTTAAAATAAAACCTGTTGTCTTAGATTAAAAAGTGTTCCACAGCAGCCCCAGTCCCCCGACGGCAATGACAATTTTACTTATCCGGTTAGTTAGCGAGTAAATGAGTGACCTTCGCTTTGTATACCTATACTTACATTAACTAATACATGCATTTGGGCGGTTTTTTTAAATGGTCCATTATTAGTCCTTGCAAATTATCATGTTCCGTTTCAGAAGATATTCGAAGAAAGACCACGGTGAAGACGTTCCAATCAGAAGTGCTTACTTCAGATCAAATGGCACTGCCAACAGTGCCCACTATTTACCAAATACGGCTTTGCTTGGTTGACTAGCGAAAGTAAGATAACCCCCGCGCAGTCGGGACTGACGTGAGTGACGTCTGCTGAGTGTCTGAACAAGTGAGCGACCATGCTTGTGTCTCTCTTCCCCCAGCGGTGCCCGGCGCACGCGGTGGCTGCAGCCTCCATCCACTGCTGTGCTCTCACCATTACTATTGATAAACGACTAGAGCGACCATTAAATGTGATTAAAGCAATTTATAATGTTTATTTGGCCGCGATATAAATGATTAAAGCGTAAGTAACGAGGTGCGGCACCCGCATGCACGCAGCTCCCGAACTTACGATATCGCCGCCACGCGACCCCACCCCCGCGACCCCAGGACCCCCGCATCATCGGATTGTTAAATTAAATAGAGTTAACTGCCGCTAAAGGGTTGCGACGCGTGCCTCGGAGCTCCCCGCGCCGCCCCGCGCCTCGCCTGCGCCCGCGCACCCTCGCCACGCGCCTGCTGCTGCAATTTCGATTTCACTATTGTATTTTTTGCAGCACAACTCTTTCTGTCTGCGAACTATTTAAAATAAAGCATCCACCAGGTGAAAGAGCATATTGAATTGTTATTCATTGGTACAAAATGGGTGAAGTAATAATTATGCTGTTTAATTTAGATATTGCACAGAAGTCTCGATGTTTTCACATAGCGCTACACCAGTAGAACGCAGCCGTGCGAAGCAGGGGCGGGTCGCTAGTATATTTTAATAAACTCAAGTAAAACGCTCGTTAATTTACAGAGTTTTGCATACCTACGTAGTTTCAGTTCGCAGCTTTGTCCAGACGTGTAACTTAGTCTGCTCGACTGAGCGAAATTAGGGTTATAGTTCATTTGCAACAAAATAATCTTACCTACTAAAGGTAATTTTTACCACTTTCATTATGGAACAGTTTCCATTTTATATCTAAGAAATTGTCTTAATCAAAAATGTAGGTACAATTCAATATCATTATGTAAATGGAACAAGAGCGTCATGCTGGCTTATATATAATATTGTAATGAGAGTGCTCGTCGCCGCGCTGGCTGTGCATCATACATCACGCTGGTTTAAATTAAACCCGTCACCGAAATTGTCGCGCGACGGAATAATTTACAGATGACAGCCGCTCGCGCCGCTCGTAAATCACGCGCCGTATGCGGCCGCCCTTAACCCTTTCACCCCCGCGCCCCCCGCACCCCGCATACCGCACCCCGTTGGCGCGGCGCCCTGCGTAAACAAATCAGTTGGTTTTTTAGCGTCGCAATTTGATAGGCAAAGGGTGGTGGCGCCGACTGCCGACCAATCCCGGCGTCGATCACATTTACATAGTGATTTCCATACGGCGGGTCGCGTATGTAAATCACTGCCTCCTGTGACATAGCTACATATTTACAGCTCAGGCGCACTACCTACGAGCCTCTCACGCAACCTTTACCAGTTATGTGCCTTTTTGCTAGTGTTTATGATCCTTAGTATTATAATCTCACTGATGCTGTTTAACACCCAGTCACACGACGAATTGAACATTAATTATTAGAGTTATTTATTGCCGACTATCTGAGTGAAACTTAAATCATACTAAATGTCAGTGACAGTGTGTTACAATGTTCGTTCGGCGGGAGCTCGTCAATGTGCACTTGTTGAAGAGTGCGTGTCGCGAGGCGCTCATTAGGCGTCACTGCGAGATGTTCGTCCGGAGCAGCGCTCGGGCGGGGTGGGGGCACGCGCGAGGCGGTGGGAGACGGGGGAGCTGCTGCAGCTGCACTGCTATTGATTAGCGCCACAATCACCGAATCACGACACACAGCCTCACTGAAGCGACACACTAACACTAAACAGATGGTAATCACTTCGAGAACACTGACTAAGCACATACGTCGATGATTGTTGAAAATAATTGCTTTGCAAACTGACTTTAAATCGTTCGTATTATATTCAAATCACAACTGTCATTCTTTAACAGTCGTATAAAATGGCACTATGGCACGGCTATATGTAATGTGTCAATTTGGTAAATAATAAATTTATCTGAATAAAGGTACTAATAGTTGAGCGATGTGTTCACAGACTGTCAGGACAGCCAGCCAAACACCTGCATGCAACTAACAAATTAATGTTTTATAATACGTAGTCAAGTTAACGTTTTACATTTTCAGTTAATCTTTTAAGATTGGTCGTATACGCGTAAATATAAACATTTCACAACCCGAAAAAGGCCCAAATTATACAACTCTTCTATCGGTTAGTAGTTACGTAGAAGTCAGCCAATGACCGCTGAACGTTATATACAAGTTAAATAAAAGTTAAAGTCTGACTTTACGGTCCAATACTGGTTGTGATGAAACCCTTACGTGACCGTTTATGTCATATAGCAGTTATAATGTAGTTGTCAAACGACTGAAACGTTGGGCTCGTGTCAACAAACGACTCAACGACAACCGTTTTGATTCTCATGATACATATTGTGCTTGTATTACTTTCCATGATTACAAAATATCTATTCTGGGCCTACATTATTTAAATTAGTGTGTTATTTATAGTAGTAGCTGTGTTAATCTTTCAGGGAACTTTATTTTTATGACAATATATATATGTGTTCTTGGGAAGTTTTTAACGCCCTCCCCTATTTCTTTGTAATTCAATAGGTATAGTTAATTATTAAAAATATGTTTTCATAATAAAGCTTCAACCATCTTGTCTAAGTTATATGGTGACCTCTATAATACACTAATATAACAAAAAGGTCGTATAGACTTTTGCTTGAGACCATGACGCCCGGCCATATTAAGTCGACTTTAGGGTTCCCTAAACATAACTTACTTTTCAAGATTTTGTAGCCGAACGGTGGCAAACGGAACCCTATTACTAAGCCTCCGCTGTCCTTCCGTCTGTCAGCAAACTGTATCTCATAAACCGTACTAGGTAGACAGTTGAAATTTTCAGATTGTGTATTTTTAGTGCCGCTTTATCAAAAATTAATAAAGGTAATAATTAAAGGGGGTCCCCAAAAACGCCAAAAAAAGAACTTTTTCGTATGGGGACACCATACGAAAAAGTTTTTTTTTCGGCGATCTTAATAGGGTACGGAATCCTTTGTGTGCGAGTCTGACTCGCACTTGACCGGTTTTATTAATTACAAAACAAAATGGGAATGGTTTAATTAGAGTGTGGGTTTGACCTCTAAATGATTTAAAAGTCTACTTTAGTTATGTTATCGTTGAAATTCAACATTTTAGTCGCATACACGTCTTAGTTAGTTTCCATACGACCAAACTAGCTTTGTTATATAAAGGTCATGCACAAATGTTTAAGCGGCGGTGTTTAAAAGTTATGTTAAGATTCTACACACGACGACGGTTGCCTTATGAAAACCTTTTATTTAACCGAAACGTTTATATGACCAATACATTGTTCATTAAACGGCATGACGTTTAATGGAAAACGTTTACTCACATGTGCACTGACACCATTGTACAACGTCGTATAAGTTAGTCCTGAAACCGTTTACTAAACATATACACTGATACCATTGTACGACGTCGAATAAGTTAGTCTTGAAAACGTTTAATCAACTATATAATAAGACATTACAGTCACGCGACTGAACAGTTGTAAGATAAACTTCTATATATCATAATAGTTCGCTACATACCACTATATAACTATTACATAACATGAAGTCTTATAAGACTAGAATTATACGACGTTTTTGCTAGTTGGGATGTTACCTGATATACGAGATGTTTTCTCGGAAACATGCCTTTTATTTACCTACATGGTCAGTTAAACTATTCTTCCTTAATTATATTCAGCTTAGTTCACTGTGGTATAGTGTAGACTACACAGTCTAGGTATAGTGTAGACTACACAGTCTAGGTATAGTGTAGACTACACAGTCTAGGGTTCCTTATATTCAGCTAAGTTTATGCCGCTGTGGTGTAGTGTAAACTCCCAGGTGATGGCATAATCTTTGTATAGGTAAACTATGCATTAAGCCCTTACGTTACTTATAAATTGGAACATATAACAATATGACACTCCGACACACTATCAGATGAACAGACATTAACATTTATCATTTGTCCACTATCACACCACTTTAATTGTAATGTCATTGAATATGAATATCTGATTAATAAAAAATAAGAACAGTCGACGTTCTAACGCACTCACTATCGATGCCAATCGCTCGCTGCTATTGTTTATTTATTTAGTTTAACCAACAATTGTTTACACAATACATTACTTAACAATATTTTACATAATAGATACATTTATAAGTGCACCAATCACTTACAGGCTAACACAACATGCACCATTTTATGGTTTTACATAATAACACAAAGCCAAAAAGGTTATAATATACAATTAAAGTTATTCAATAATTTTGGTGATTCACGAGTAACAATAATAATATTAAAAATTTAATTCAAAATAATAGAACAATAAGATTAAAACATTAACATTTAATATAACAAAAAAAAATATATATATATACATATAAAAATCTAAAATAATAAAAATTAAAAATTAACATTCGCTAAGGAGATCATTGGTTATTATTGGAATGGTACTTAATAATAATTTTCTAAAAATGTCCTATGCTGTCATGATGTATGTCAGTGAGATCACTGCAACTGTTCAAATTTTTACACAGGTGAGAAATCGGTGAGTTAGCACCCAGAACCGTTCTGCGCAAGGGTGGGTAAAGTGGTGTGATAGGATTTCGCGGATATCGGGCACGAACCTTCAGGAGCCTCAGTAGGTTTGGGCAGTCAATTTTATTTCCAAGCAACTTATAGAGGAACAAGGCATCAATAACTTCTCTACGAGTTGATAACTAGTGCATTTTGAAATATTTGAGTCGAGTATTATAGGAGAGAAGCTGTTTACTTTTCCCTCTAGAAAATGCGAGGTGCCACAGAAACCGTTTTTGAACTCTTTCCAAAAGAAACTTATGTGTGGCGTAGTGTGGTCTCCATACAACACTGCAATACTCCAGGCCGCTTCGTACAAGGCTATTGTACAACATTATTTTAGTACCAACCTGTTTAAAGCCCCTAGTGTTTCTCAGCACAAACCCTAACATTTTCGATGCTTTCTTGATAATAGTCTCGATGTGGGGGCAAAAGTTATTTTTTTTTATCAAACAGTGCTCCCAGATCCCTAATTGCATCCACTTCTTGTATTTTCTTATTGCCTATGATGTATGCCTATAATGATTGTATTGTGAATGTGTTGGTTTTATATTTTTGATTATCGTAATTTTTTTTGTATTTTTTATTTATTGTTTATGATTTCAAACACAATGTAAATTGTTCCTGAATAAAAAATTGAATTGAATTGAATTCCGAGTGTAGGGTGGGACTTTCTTGAAATAACAGATGGTAACACTTTTTTAAATTAAGTTCCATTTTGTTTGTCTCACACCATTCAACAAGTCTGTTCAGATCATCTTGAAGAAGCGCGATACCGCTCGATGATTCGATTCTTCGAGCAAACTTTAGGTCATCAGCGTAAAGAAAGCACTCGGAAAAATGAAAGCAGTGGGTAAGGACATTAATATATATGATAAATAATATAGGAGCCAGATGTGATCCCTGTGGGGCACCGGAAGTCATGTAATAATTGCTGGCAGATCGAAAACCGTTAACAACAACATAAAATTCACGCTTCGATAGATATGATTTCAGCTATTTCAGCGAGGGACCAGTGATAATACGTTGCTAGCTTGTGAACTAGTATGTAATGAGGAATTTTGTCGAAGGCCTTGCTGAAATCGGTGTACAACACATCACATTGTTTATTAGAGTCGATAGATTCTATGAGGGACTCCGAGAAAGACAATAAGTTTGTGGCCTACTGCCACAAACTTATTGTCTTTCTCGGAGTCCGGACCTTGACGCAACGAAGCCGTGTTGTTGATCTGCTATATGCTAATGCTACAAGATGAAGCATGCTGTTTAAAAGAAACGAAGGAAAAGTCAATTTATTTGACCAATAATAAACCCTTTTTTTTCTGATATCACATTCTGTCTATTATGCCTCCGTGACGGATGTCAGTTTAGTCACAGTCCGTAACAACAACATGCACAGTGAAAGGCCGCCTCTCCTATATATCTCCTATATATCACAGCAGTATACAGTTAGCATAGCAAGCGGCAGAGAGCGACCGGCACAGCGCACCCCTTGCGAGCTAACAAGCGTGAAACTGCGCAATTGTAAATGCAAATAAAGTCAACGCCATGAGACGAGATAAATTTCATACTTTGGGATTTAAAACTTTAACTGAAATTGCGTATGGTTCAGTTTCCATTGCAACTAAAATTATTTTATGACGTTTAGCGATAATTTCTTCATTCATAAATCAACTTAGATATCTTGAGTTTAAAGTTGATAGTTGTATAATTTGCAATTTTATGTATTTATAGCTTCTCATGACGGTTACTTTAGTGCGCTAATCCAACATGGCGGCGACCTCCGGCCTCCCTCACTACTAATGTAGCCAGCCTCCGTGCACCGGCTGTACCACGCCGTGCTTAAACCGCATCATTAGCAAAATCGATGTTTTCAAAATTGCGTCTCATTTGAATACCAACATTATAAGCAAATTAACTATTTCTATTTCATTAAGTATGATCATAACTTATTCCGCATATAACGTTCCCACTGCTGGGGTACAGGCCTCCTCTCTGTGAGAGGGAGTGGGCTGTAATCCACCACGCGGCCCCAGTGCGGGATGGCTAATGTTATATGCCTTCGATTTTGTTGATTCTAGGAGATGCCGGTTTCCGCTCAATGTTGGGTTTGAACCCACGACTCGTGAGTCGGGGCCGATACCTCTGGGCCCCACTACCCACCTATGATCATAACGTGTCAACATAATAATATATTGTTAACATAACATTGTATCTCTAATGTTCTTTGCGAGTCAAGTACCAGGTCAGTAGAACACTAGTGTGTCGATGAGTTCATTTCATGATTCGTTGAAAATTGAGATGCTACGTGTAAAGTCACCGCGTGTTCCGACGCGAGCGAGAGCAAAACATTTTATACGAAATGAGATTAATAAAATAAAGATGTTATCCGATAACTACAATAAGTGTAAGCCCAACGCCCTCCCGTGTCCGACACGACGCCGGCCACTCTACACGACGGGCCCTCCGCCCCGCGACCCCGCCGCGCCCTCCCGCGATCCTCCCAACCCTTACACTACCAATCTTTAATTAAATATCTAAAGGTATGAGGGTTGACACGTCATAAAACTGCACGAATATAGAAATCAGTGTTCATAAAAAACCCATAAGAATGGTAAAACACGAAGGGTCGGCTCACTACGCCCCCGCTACGCGCCCGCTACGCGCCTGCTACGAGCCGGTCAGCCGCTACGGGCCGCGTAGCACCGCTACGACACGCTGTAGTACAGTTTGTCCAGCTGATGTCGCGTGAACTACGAAACAATTATGATGACATTATGAGATAGTTAAAGAAGAAAACACATCTTTAAGAATAATCTTTTTAGATTTATATAATCGTAAAAAGATTACTTATTGTTAATAAAAAATCAACCGACTTCCAAAAAAAACTACAAAGTGAATAATAACTTTCAAATCGGAAGTCGGTGTCTTTGAATCTGTATTTTAGTTTTTTTCACGTTTTAGTGGATTAGTTTGTAATTTATCTAAGTTACAATAGCCTAATATCAAACACTCATCACCTTTTACAAAATATTGCTTTTCCCGATGTAGGGGCATTAATTGTTGAGGAGTTCTCCTGGTAAGAAACAAGAGAACTGGAACTGATGGTGACTTCATATGCATAGTGACGAGCATAAATTAGCAACCAAATTGTACATAAAAAAAAAAAAAAAAATGTATAATTTTGTAAAAGGGCGGAGACCTGATGATCTGAAATACAGGCCTAGAGCTTAGTTTAGGCACCAGTCTCCCACAATATAAAAATGTTGTCTGACTGATAGCTTGTAACAATGTATCATGTAATATTGTGGTGAGAAAAATAAATCTTATCTTATCTTATATTAAAGTGCCGAATCGAATCGCAACCTTGAAATACTTATTATTAAGTAGTTCCGGTAGCCATCTATGTTCTTCATCATCAGTTTCACTTCACCAAATGGTGCTTTCCGAGTGCAAATGCATGAGTTACAAAACATACCCAAATCGCTATAATTATGTGTGCCTATAGAATTTGAGGAATTCCCTCGATTTCCTTGGGATCCCCTCATCAGAATTTGACTTGGTAACAATGGACTACCTCGAGAGCAAAACCTTTCGAAATAAAAAAATTTCAAATCTGTCTTTATATGACAGACTTATGCTCGAACATAAAAAAAATATAAACATCCGATTTGATAACCTCCTCCTTTTGGAAGTCAAAAATGTGGTTTTTAGAAGGTTAAAAATGTGTTTTCTATTGGTATATAAGATGTGTAATAATATGATATCGTTTCCTAAGTTACAATTATTTTAAAGTGGCTTGTTGCTGTTGAAAAGAAAACATTACAAAATCCACATTATTTTGAAACCGCGTCTCAGAAACTGTTCAAACAAATACTCCCGAAATAACACTCGAGGAGCGGTTACCGTTAAAGTAAACACATTATTCAGTTTTAAAATACGAAGAGTTCTACAAAGAAGGCGAATTTCTTATTCAAAGTAGCAATATGTTGGCGCCCAAACAAACAGCGGCCACATTACGTAAATGCATTCTTTGGATAGAGATGCATGAGCGAGGGGGCGCGGGGGGGCGCGCGGGCGGCGGGGGTGGCGGGGGTCGCAGGGGTCAGACGAACCTGAATTAAAGTTTCATCGGCCGCTGTTTGCGCACATTAGCATCACAAAGCGCCGCACGCGCGCGGTAGACGCGCCACCGCCGCGCACCGGGCTCTGCTGTACAGCGATGGATCGAGTCCGATACTCGTTGCATATTGCTGTTACACTATTGCTGCAGCACCTTTAAATACCTACTTGGCTCACGGTATTTGTAAGCAGTGAAAGACGGACTTTAGATTAAAGTAAACTATGAATTGCCTCCTTGACTCCTGCGGCAATGCAGGAGGACCGATCGTTGTAAGGTGACATATACAGGACACACGGACACTGACTGGAACTAAACACCAGACGGTGTTACGATGTCACAGCTGCCGAGTGCGCCCTGTGTCCGTGCACAGGTCTGTGGTCACCCGCCACACTTGCTATTCGATCAGATTCACATCAAACAGGAAGTGGCCTTTCATCTCACACAATCACTTTCCCAATGCTTCCCAAACACTGTGTACACAAAACGGCGTATTACAAATACTTCCGAACGTTCGTTCCCTTTTCTTTGTTGTTTAAACGTTTAAACATATCTATTGATCTATTTCGTTGTTTCATTCGTTTTCCAACCAATCGTCGTTTAATCGAATATTAGATCTATAACAAAAGTTGAGATAAACAATGAGCAGGATGATTAACACAATAACTTGTGGATTGTTGTGTTCGCACTTTCTCAGTCGCGATGCGATGCGATGCGGTGCGGTACGGCGTGGCGACCTCTATGTTCTACGTTAGAGGGTTTGGTTTCCGCACCGAGTCTTTCACGTGGCCATGACCTCTATGTAGATGCTCACTAGATACGTAGAGAACGTTCGCATCATGTGTTTGATAATAGCGTCGTAACGAGTGTTGGGCCCATGGGCCCAAGTGGGCACGTGGGTGCGTGGGCATGGGCACACGCTGCTCAACCCGGCCTCCGTTTTTTATTTCAATCGAACCCGATATCGGAATTCGCGTATCGGTTAGCCAAAGCCGTCTCCCCTTTCGTAAAAAATTAAACAGCTTTTAAACGCGCATCGCGCTCGATCCGTTCGGCGACAGCGGAAAAAAAATCATCTCAGGTAATCGAAATAATGGCGAGATCGCGCGAAAAAAATTTACTAAAGGGCGGAAAAAGAAACGGATTCGTACAAAAAGTTTAAAATGTATAATTCGACGGTTGAGGGTTGAGCGGGGTGCGTGCGGGGCGCGGGTCGCGGGTGACGGGGGGGGCGCGGGGCGCGGGTGGCGGGGCGCGCGGCGGCTCGCGGCTGGCTGCGGGATGCACAGTGCGCGCAGTGTGCCGTGGAGTGCCGACCTGCGACCGCGCCCGCTCCGCGTGCACTCGACATCGCCTGCCGCCGCACACGCAGCATGGTGCTCTCCGCGTGCGTCCGCGCCGACACTCGCGCCTACTGCTCCGCGCGCTACCGTAAGTTGTTTTCAGGTTTCTAGACTATTTACACTGTTTCAAGATTTACAAGTATTTTTTCTAAAGCTGTTAAGTGGAGTTTCAATTTTTACCTTTAGTGGTCCCAAAGTCTTTATGGATTATTTTAAGTTTGCGAATTTTGTTGTACGTGTCTTCTTAAAGAGCTCCTATTCTGCTGTTGAATTCGAATCGTTATGTTTTCTTGACCTTTTATGTTAATGATGAGGTGTTTTCTTAACTTTTATTTGAATTTAAATCTTAACAAACAATATAAGGTACCTACTTCATTCAATAGTTTCAGATGTAATTTGTTGTTTTGCACGTTTTCTTGTTTGCACTTATGTGTAGTGTCGCAAAAAATGAGATAGATCGATCTAGTAGTCGATTCTGGACCAACTCCTTTCAGGATTTCAGTAATTTTATTTTTGTATAGGTTTTTTTACTTAATTTTTTTCTATCACTACATTGGTGGGTACAGCTTAAATATGTTAAATTATAATGTATTGTGAATGTAAGTAATCCGGTAGATACATACTTACATCTCTTCACACAAAATTGACGATATCGTGTTAAATTTAGGAACATTTTTCTTCAATATAATAACATAAATTTAGTTTTAAAAAATATGTTGTGTAAGCAGACATGTTCAACTCAAAAAGAAATATCAAAATGTTACAATTAGTCTCAGAAAATAATGTTGAAAAAACCTATATTTTTAGGGTTCCGTACCTCAAAAGGAAAAAAGGAACCCTTATAGGATCACTCGTGTGTCTGTCTGTCTGTCCGTCTGTCACAGCTGATTTGCTCCGAATCTACTGGACCGATTAAGTTGAAATTTGGTACACATATGAACTTCTGTGACCCAAACACGGACGTGATACGTAAATAAATAAATTTTGAATATGGAGGTCACTTTTGGGAGGCAAATTAGAAAATTTTAAATAAAACTTTTGATGACTGTTTAGAAATTCTTTAAGAAAATAGTTGAAAAATTACCATCCCCCCCCCTTATCTCCGAAACTACTGAGCCTAATTTTTTTATAAAAATACAGAAAATAATTCTTTACTCATAGATTACAGAAAAACTTATAAGAACTCTGTGGTCTTAAAATAACATGGTAAATCACTCAATATTGTGCGTACATTTGCAGTTGGAATGTATGGGGATCATGTTTTTCAATTACAATGTTAAGTTTGTTCTTCGGATAAATTCATCCCAACTATGGAACCCTTCATTGTGCGTGGTTCGACACGCACTTGGCCGGTTTTTTTTAAAAACACTTTCGGTAATGTTTTTTTTCCTATTATAAACCATAACAAGAAATTTAAAAATCACACACTGGGCTTCAGCTATCCATGTGATAAAATCAAAATGTTATTTTATGATTATACAATATCTTCATTAAGTATATCAACGGCGAAATAAGCTAAATTTTCGAGAGCGCAAAAGTGATGAAACTATTAACAGGTGCTGAGACTGGCGCGAATGGTTTATCACCACGGAAACTGTAC
The DNA here is from genome assembly GCA_948098905.1 of Tiliacea aurago. Taxonomy (NCBI): domain Eukaryota; kingdom Metazoa; phylum Arthropoda; class Insecta; order Lepidoptera; family Noctuidae; genus Tiliacea; species Tiliacea aurago. The sequence continues at coordinate 138,291 of OX402583.1, read as the reverse complement.
TTTTATAGTTCACAGACTTAATGTTTCGATTATTTTAAGCTTTCTCACACATATATAAGAAATTGACGAAAAACTTTTTTTTTGTGATAGCACCCTTAAAGAGTAGCATGATAGTTCATCACTTATTAAATGGAAAACTGCAAAAAGCTGTTTATGTGCCGCCTGGCCACCGCATCACACACCACACTCGCAGCGGCGCGCCGCTCAACTTGAAACTATCAAATTAGACGTAATCAACCAATAGCTGTTTCTGATTGCTGGATCGATTAACTTATGTATGAGATGAAAAAAAGTTCTTCTATAAATGAATATCAGTTGATACGTAGTCGCTGCAGCGCGGAGCGTATCAGTTGATACGTAGTCGCTGCAGCGCGGAGCGTAGCGCACGCGAGCGCGGCGTGGGCCGTCACCGTCTCCATCGCTCACTCTTACTCGACACACCACCGCTCCACTCCGCTCCGCTCCGCTCCGGTCCTTAACAGTCGGCGCCGCGCCGGCCGGTGCGACACCTAAAAAACTAATCCGACCGCGCAAAAAACACACAACTGGCGCTTTTTACGTATTTCGTGAATATTTCCATCCGATACTCCGCTCGTTTCTGTGATTGCACCCTTTTGTGACAGCTCCACAAAAAACTCACGATGACGTCTCAATGCAAGCGCACTTTTTACAGCATATGAGGCTTTCAAAGGATACATCTTGTATGAATTCGCGTATATTTGAATAAATGAACATTTGTGTCGACGCAAATCCTTTTTTATCCTTGCGTTGAGCCGGCGAGGTGCTGCGCGGACTGCGGCAGGTAGCCGGCGTTCCCACGCACACCTCTCGACACGACATCACCACGTGTGCCGACGTACTCACAAGCGCTTCAAATATTTTATATGCAAATCAATCAAGATGCAAGAAGTCGGTGTCTTTGGACTTGTATTTTAGTTTTTTGCCACCGACTTCCGAAATTAAAGTTATTTTTCACTTTGTAGTTGTTCAACATTACCTTTGGACATTGACTCAGCACTCGGCCCGGCTGACGCGCGGCCCAGTTAAAAATATTGATTTGCATCTCACACGCATAGGACACAAAGATTTTATGTAATAGTGTGTGTGAAGAAAAAGTAGTATATAAGCTGTATAATTTTGTAAATAAATCAGATTTGAATTTTATATTCTTGTCTCATTATCCCTCACTGTGGCCAAGACACCTTTAGCCATCTCTGATCAGTCTCGTGAGTCTGCGCGACTGGCAGTGAGTTTACCCTTCCCAAAACCTGGAAATCCTGTCTACTATCCGACTGTAACCTTAGGTCGCATGGTGCAGACATCCTGAACTTATTTATATATTTATTTATCACATACTAGGTATATGATAGGTTAGGGCTGTAGGGCTTATAGGGCTTAGGGTCGTAGGGACTGTTAGGCTTGTAGGTCTGTGTAGGTTCCCTTAACTTATCATAATTATATTTTCATGTACTGTCACACCCTTACCAATATTGCGGCCTTACGTGACGTTTGTTAAGGGTGGACGTACAGTAGTGCTTTTTTGGAAGTTGTTTTTTTTTTTATAAAAAGTTTTTTTATTTTTCACTTTTTAGTGGGTCAATTTTTAATTTATCTAAGTTACAATAGCCTAAGTTAACTGCTCATCATCTTTTACAAAATATTGCTTTTCCCGATGCTGGGACGTTAACTGATGAAGAGTGCTCCTGGCCGGAGAACTGCCACTCACCATATTTATGCATTGTGACGAGCATAAATTGCTCAGCAATCATATTAAAGTAACTAATGGAATCGCAACCCGTTAAATATTTATTATTAATAAGTTGTTACGGTGGCCATCTGTGGTCTCTATCATCAGTTCCACTTCAACAAATGGTGATTTCCAGGAGCAAATGCACGAGTAACTATAAAAAATACTTAAAACGCTATAGGGTTGCCTATACAATTTGAGGGTTCTCCTCGATTTCCATGGGATCCGCTCATCAGATTCTGATTTGGTGGCAATGGAAGCTCGGGAGCATACCCTTTCAAACAAAAAAAGAATTTTCAAAATCGGTCCATAATTGACGGAGCAATAGGTGAACAAACTTAAAAAAAAAAAGAAAACATACAGCCGAACATATATTATAACCTTCTCCTTTTTGGAAGTCGGTTAAAAAGGATTTATCATATGGTAGCAGTTGCGTAGCACTCTCGTAGAGCGTCTACGAGAAACTAATATAGCGCCGGGCGGCGTGTCAGTCATCCAAGTTTTAGCAAAAATTATCTTAACAAAATGAGAGCGTGTGCTAGTTCCGTCCGCGTGGCAGTATTGCCGACTGCGGATGACATCAAGCGAGGTACCTAATGTGAGCGTGTGCTAGTTCCGTCCGCGTGGCAGTATTGCCGACTGCGGATGACATCAAGCGAGGTACCTAATGTGAGCGTGTGCTAGTTCCGTCCGCGTGGCAGTATTGCCGACTTCGGATGACATCAAGCGAGGTACCTAATGTGAGCGTGTGCTAGTTCCGTCCGCGTGGCAGTATTGCCGACTGCGGATGACATCAAGCGAGGTACCTAATGTGAGCGTGTGCTAGTTCCGTCCGCGTGGCAGTATTGCCGACTTCGGATGACATCAAGCGAGGTACCTAATGTGAGCGTGTGCTAGTTCCGTCCGCGTGGCAGTATTGCCGACTGCGGATGACATCAAGCGAGGTACCTAATGTGAGCGTGTGCTAGTTCCGTCCGCGTGGCAGTATTGCCGACTTCGGATGACATCAAGCGAGGTACCTAATGTGAGCGTGTGCTAGTTCCGTCCGCGTGGCAGTATTGCCGACTGCGGAAGACATCAAGCGAGGTACCTAATCCGCTCATTAATCAGCATTACTTGTAATTTGATGATCCCGTGTGCCTGTGGCTTCGTATTACGTTGTCCGGCGTGTCGTGTGTGCCCTGACGCCTCGCGCTGATCCTATTAATTACATTAATTCGGCCGCTAATGACCTGAACCTAAACCGCGGGTACATTACGGTGGCCTGCGAGTTGCGACAAGTTGTTACCGTCTTAGCGAGCTCGTCGCTTGTTATCGTGTACTTACCGCGGCTCCACTCCTCACTTGCTACCTCTATGCCTCATTTACAATAGAATTACTTGTACTTAAGAGCGTTTACGAGTGACGGCATTTCATACAAACTTTCAAGCCCTTGTTTTTCGAAATGACTAAACCGATTTTAATGTAATTTTATAAGCATAAGCAGGATACAAAGGTCTAAAAAGTAACTTAAGAACATTTTCGAAAAATAGTGTTACAGCCAAATTAGATTTTAAATTTTCCATAGAAACAGAAATTTCCAGTTATCTGTTTTTAAATAAGACATTTCGAAAATGTTCTTAACTAACTTTTTAGACATTTGTATCCTGCATATGGGTTTGAAGTTTCATTAAAATCGGTCAGCTATTACGAAAAACAAGGCCTTGAAAGCTTGTATGAAAGCCGTGCGTCGTAAATGCTCTTAACCTAAACCGTGTAACGTTAACAATTTCAGAAAGTCTTTATGACAGAAATCTTAAAAAAACAACCACAAAATACTAATTGCTTTAACTCTGTTCTGTGATTCCTAAGTAAATAATTAATATTTATTTAATTTACACGGCTTTAGAAACCAATTAAACACATAAATCAAAGTATATATCTCGACCTGAGACGCATTAGGTCTGATATGGAATTTCACAAGTTTAGACGAGAGCCAAAAGAAAGATTTTGACAAAATCGTGTCAAAACTATTGTTCATTATCGATTACGCTAATAAAAATAATACAATGTTTTAGATAAGCCTTGTACATTTGTAAAACTAGTCACAGTGTAATAATAATATTATAATAATCAAAAACTACTTTTTTGGTGACATCCAACCTTATGCTTGTACAGAGTTATTTTAAAAGACCAATCCTTTTAATTCTATTTACTGATCCAACTTTATGCCTGCAATTTTTTGGTAAATTCAATGCGTATTTTTAGCTTTTTTATTTATTTATTTATTATTTATTAAATTAATTATTAACATAAGGTCGGAATAATTAAAATTAAATTAAAAAAATAATCAAAGCTAAAAACCTATAGCTTTCCAACTTATTTTTTTGTAAACTTAAAAAAATAGCACAAGTAAAAAATTATTAAAATTAATTATTATTAAATTTAATCGACTTCAGGAAAATCTGCCTGACTCGAAATGTTAAAAAAAATTATAATATGTATGGAATTCCTGTGGAGTCTATTGTAAGAGACTCATCTAATCACTGTATTTTGCAGTTGTTATGGGCTTTTCAGTTTGACTTACACTAGATAAATGTTCAGGGAACTGAACTCGTTTAGAAGCATTTCGGATGTAAGATATTTCAAATCAAATCAAATCAAATCAAACTTTATTTGTGAACATAAGTACAAAAAGGTGTTATTTATACATTTTGGCTGATCTGTATGTTCGGCCAATAATCGGCATACCAATATAAATATAATATTAGTGGGCTGGTTGTCTTACTATCATAATTAATAAATTCTAGGATAACATAAATGAAGCACTTGAAAAATGTCATGAGCCGCATAAAATAAAGTAATTGAATTTCATTAGATATTAATTATTAAAAATGTCAAAGAAAATTAAATTTAGTCATAATTTGTCATTTAAAAAGTCTTCAATCGAGTAATACGTCTTTTCAACTAGAAATAGGAACAACTTCTTTTTAAAATGGCTGACATTTTCCTCACTTCTGATACACTTTGGCAATTTATTGTATAACTTTGGAGCCATTACGAAAATACTGTTCTTGTGTAAAGCAGTTTTAGAACCAACAGTTTGTAGCCGGTCTGCTCGACGCTGACTACCTACTCGGTCAAATTTATACATATTATTTTTGACGAACATAGATGTCTGGTATATGTACATTGAAGGCACTGTTAAAATTTTCATACTTTTAAAATATTTTGGTTTGCAGGTTACAGATCGCTCTAATACACCTTTTCTGACACTTAAACACCACATCTTTACCCGAGGCGTTTCCCCAAAACATAATACCATATCTTAATGTTGAGGCTACTAGACCATGATAGGCAGTTAGTACAGTGTTTCGATTGGCCGTTTTACTTAGCATACGCAGCGCGTGAGAAAATTGGTTTACTTTACTACATACTTTGTCAATCTGGGTGTTCCATTTTAATGTGCTTTCAATATTTAATCCCAAAAATTTTGTCACATTCATCTCATCAATCCTTTTATCATTATATTTTATATCTAAATTTAAATCCTTATTTACTGTTTGTTGAAATTTCATTATTACTGTCTTTTCTTTACCTTATTACTTTATTACCAAATTATTATTCTCTAGCCAATTTATTACTGATTTTATGTTAGAGTTAATGTCTGATTTTAATGTATCTAATTGGTCACTGTTGAAAAGTAGAGTGCTGTCATCTGCAAACATTGTCATGGGATAGGTCGATGCTTTTGGGAAGTCATTTATATATATAATACATAGGAGAGGTCCAAGTATGCTACCTTGTGGAGCTCCATACATCACTGTTCTCGGGCTAGATTTAAATGTTGTTTCATGTTTTTTACATATTCTATTAATAACGATTATTTGCTGTCTATCTTGTAGGTATGATTTAATTAAATTTGATATGTTACCTCTAATCCCATATGCGTCAAGTTTTTTAATTAATATTCTATGGTCTACACGGTCAAAGGCTTTCGACATGTCCATGTATAGAGCCAGAGCCGGTTTTCTTTTATCTACGCTGTTGCTAACGAGTTGTAAAAAATCATAAATTGCCATGTCAATGGACTTATTTTTCCGGAAGCCCTTTTGGCTATCGACAAATAATTTATTTCTCTCGAAATATGAATTGATTTGATTGTATATTACTCTTTCAAATATTTTTGACAAAATAGGTATCAGTGCTATAGGTTTATAGGAAGACATGTTATCTTTATTACCTTTTTTGAAAAGCGGTTTTATGATACTAATTTTTAATTCCTTTGGAAAAACACCATGCAATATGCACATATTGATCAGGTGACTAAGGACGGGTGCAATTGTTGTAGATACTGTTTTAATAATTTTTGTGCTAATACCGTCATATCCAGTGCTGGGAGTATTCTTTAGAGACATAATAATTTTATGCATATCTTGTGGTATTGTAGGTTTCATAAACATGGACGAATTTGGAGTATTTATTATTATTATTTGAACTATTAATTGATTTGACTTGATCCGCAAAATAATTGTTAAAAGCCTCTGCTATATCAAGAGGGTTGGTAAGTACTTTATCATTTGATTTAATTCTCATTGTGGATTGATTTGGTAAATTATGTTTGTTTTTATTTATGACTTTCCATGTTGCCTTACATCGATTCTTAGCCGAGTGAATGTAACGGTTATTATGGGCTCTCTGCGTGAGATTGACAATTCTTTTAAGCCGGTTAAGCAACGTTTTAAAGTTTGTTTTATTATGTTCAGTCGGTGATAACCTGTATTTCCATATTAAATCTCTTTTTTTCTTGCTGCATAGTCTAATACCGCAACTAATCCAGTTTGGTTTTACTTTCGTCGATATTTTTATTTTAATGTTAGGAAAACATAAGTTATACAGTAATTTAAACCAGTCATAGAACAATTTGATTGCTTTTTCAGGGTCTGTTTCCTCATAAACATCAGAAAATGACAATTGTTTCAAATAGTTTGTGAATTTTTCTATATTTTCTTTTGAGTAGTCCCGTTTTGTACAGTGCCAGTAGTCTAAAAGACACGTTTGTTTAACTGGGCAACGTAAAAATTGTGCTGTATGATTGGATACTGCTAGTTCCAAAACTTCTCCTTTAGCTCCTCGCACATTGTGGATTATATTATCAATGCAGGTCCCACTGCTTAATCTAGTTGGAACGTTTACGGCAAATTTAAGATTATAACCCATTATTAAGTGCTTGAATTGCTGCGAACTTGTGGTATCTTTTAGCAAATCAATATTGAAGTCACCGCACAGAAGCACTTTTTTATTTGAGTGAATGGATAAAGAATTTAACAGACTGTCTAAATTATTAAAAAATATTTCTTGTGTTCTTTTTACTTCGGTACTATGTGGACTCCTATATAAACATATTATAATAATGTTGTGGTCGGTGAGTTCCACTGCACAGCCTTCAAAAATATTGGATACACCATATTTCGCAACAGACTCCAAAGTTCTATATTTAATACCGTTTCTTATCATTATACATCATTATACATTTCGATAAATTCTTCTGCAAATGTAGTTTTATAAAATAATATTCCGGGCTGGTCTTGTTTAATCTGAAGCCTGAACATCCTGATATTTTAAAATCTTTACCATCTTTATTCTTCTTTCTGGACACAAAAGGACCATTTTTCTTATATAAAGACCTAAAGTCCATACAATTATGAAGTTGCATATCATAGACGTTAAAAGTTCTCCTTCCTCCACAAGTTCGAATAAACTGAGACCAGGGGTATCGCTATATGCATTGTTTTCAATTGTTTTTTTATTTTTTTCGATTTGTGAGTGTATTTGATCGACTTCCATGTGTGTATGACCCTTCAGCATAAACTTGTGGTTTATTATTTTCAGCTAGGTATGTTTGTGCAATATTCACATGTAAGCCATCACGACCATCAAATTTCGGTTTTGGCCCAGAGTTAATGGGCCCTCACATTAGTAAGATTTTCAATATTTTCTTCAACCCATCAAATCAGACAGGAAGCTATTTCGTTTCCTCCTCTGCCACCCATATTTTCAGACCATAAAATGTTTGCTCTCTTTAGATTCCATCACCTCCTTAAAATGTTTATACATAGAAGGAATATTCAAGTCTGGTCCTAAAAAATTTCGTCCGCTTTTTGTCGTGAATAATGACTCTCATATCATGGATATAAGTTAATATGATCTATCACTGATTGGACTACCACATCTGATGATTTATTACCCGGAATATGCTTTCCCCTCTAATCTGGAGCTACCAACCCTCCATCGAGCTGTTTCTCTAAACTAACTCACCTTTACAAACTTTTCTATTATAGATAGCGTGTTATGCTGATAGGTCAACTACCATGGCGCCAAAAACGGCCGAGTGTCCGGCGATAATGTCCGATGCCACTCTATCGCCTCGGTGTGCGGTCACGAAGTCAATGGAATAGTGTTTCTTTTTAACATGTGCATTTCTGTACAACGATAAAGTAGCACTTTTTAAAGGCATAAGGACTAATTATGTTTATAGACCATAACCAAACAAATAATTTTTTTGAGGCATAACAGTAAATCTCAAGGCACGACATCTGATAATTTAATTTCAAGAGGCATAAAGTTATATCTGATAATACGTATTATCTTTACCAACAGTTTTTGTAGAATAAAGTCGAATGACAAAATAGTCCCTGCATTACGCGTAAAATAATTTAAAAGCATAAAAGCTGAAGTCAATGTTCGACCTTCTAATTATACCAAAATTTTAAGTATAAATACTGTAGTGGCTATCAAGCCTTAAGCCACGATATAAATTCAAAAACTCGACAGATCCGACCTTATGAATTTGTATATCTATGAGAACAAAAAGAGATAGAATTATGATTGTTATATGCTTAGAAAGAGCGCGAGATACTGGTTTCAGCTGACTATTAAAGTTATTTTGCTCCGATTTCGAAATTCGACCTTATGCGTCTCAGGTCGAGATATAATAAATACAAACATAACACATAAACTAATAACAACAATTAAATACTATTATTCTCTTATACTCTTAGTTTTCCGTGTGGTGTCGCACGTAAAGAATAGCACCATCCTATTTCTTCCCGTAGGTGTCGTAAAAGGCGACTAAGGGACCAGCTAGAGAATGAGCCGCAGCGTTCTTTATGCATTTGAACACCATACTGCGATCGCCAAACCACGCCAAGCTTGGCGATTATGACAAACTGATATATTGCACTTTTTCTAGAGGAAGTGCATACTCGTACTTTGCTTCGTGCAGATTCCATACAGAAGAACTAACTTCTAGCTTGGTTCGGAGAAGCTGTATAAGAGCCGTATTACATGCTCGTTGCGAAAATCACGGGCATTCCGGAGAACAAACCTTAGGCTTTTAAAAGATTCTTTGGCAACTGTAGAAATGTGATCATGAAAAGTAAGCTTCTGGTCAAATGTGACACCCAAGTCCTTCATGTTGGTTGATCTAGTTATTTCAGTATCATTTATTTTGTATTCAAAATTAATTGGGTGTCGCATTTGAAAGATCGAAGGTCATTACATAGCATTTGGAAGAATTGAACTCCATTTTATTTACAATATAAATTTAGGTACCTACTCTGATCATATGAGACAAGCTGGACTTCTTTTTGGGGTTAACATAACATAAACACAAATTTACCAGATTTTTGTACATGAAACTATACGGTGTATATCCCTTCTATCCGTTGATGTACCCAACCTTATTCGTTATCGGTATGGTCGGGTACAACAAACTCGAGACAAGGAGGGACTTAGCTATAACTACATGTATTGAAACTATTACGTGGTAAGACCTGAATGAAATGAAAAGAATTCCGGTGTTTTGAAGGAGATTTGTCTGAATGTGCCTGACAATTACGTATCGCGGCGCCGAAAGCCACGGTTACTAGCAGTGCCTCACGCACGCACCAACTTGCTCAGCAAAGCGCCACTGACCCGCGCCTTGCACGCACTGAATGACACGGCTGACAGAATCGATTTATTTTCCTGCTCTCTGAATGAATTCACAAAAATAATATTGTATGTGTTATGTTATTTAAGATTGTTATTTATGATAGATAACTAAGATAGTTTAATTAAGGACCACGCTACCGCATTAGGATTTTTTCCTGTAATGATAGCAGTGTTTGTGATAAATAAATAAAAAATTATTGATTTTCCACATAGGCCCGTTTGCACCAAAAAACACTAATTACATTTAACGCCAAACGATTTTAAATCATCGTGGTATTTCAGTCGATTGTTTGAAGTTGACAAATACAGAATGACGTTTTAAATATATTACGTTTAGCGCTAAACGTATTTAGTGAACTGTGGTGCAGGCTGGCCTTGCCTTTAAACAGGAAGTGAAAGTATTCATAAATATTGCTATTTTCATTGCAACAGAATAGTTTAGAGTTGATGGAGCTATATGTCATTATTATACGAAAAATAAAACAAAAATATTAAGATGTAAATATTAAACGTGTAATAAGCATGTTTTTTTTAGACATCGGGCAAATACTCTTTACAAACAAATTTAGTTATGTGGTCCCAAATAAATTTGACTTCTACTTCTGGCATCGACATGAACTACTCCTAGGTACTTCCACTTCTCGCATCGACATGAACTACTCCTAGGTACTTCTTCTTCTCGCATCGACATGAACTACTCCTAGGTACTTCTTCTTCTCGCATCGACATGAACTACTCCTAGGTACTTCTACTTCTCGCAACGACATGAACTACTCGTAGGTACTTCTAACGTAAATATAGCTCACAAGTTGTGCCCAGCGGTTTCACCCGCATAAGTCTCGATCACGTAGTAATATCGGGATAAAAATCCTATGTCCTAATCCGGGTCATGGTCAATGGACGAATGTCTAGGTAGTCAAGGACATGTCTGGTGGAGCAAGGGACGAATGTCTAGGTAGTCAAAGACATGTCTGGTGGAGCAATGGACGAATGTCTAGGTAGTCAAAGGACATGTCTGGTGGAGCAATGGACGAATGTCTAGGTAGTCGAAGGACATGTCTGGTGGAGCAATGGACGAATGTCTAGGTAGTCAAAGTCAATGTTCAGTAATGATCGTACCCATCCGCTTCAACCAACTACGCAGGTGGCTACAGGAGTTCACCCACACACAAGCGGAGAACTGGTTGACCTCGACTCCAGGCTGCAGGCAATCCAGGAAAGCTATGCCATCCTGAGTTGACAGGCTAACCAGGCGTTTGCTACGCCTGGACAGGAACGGCCTGCACCTGGTGGCGGGGACCATCACGAGACACTGCTCACTAAACAAACACTTCCACACAATAGGCATAACGGACAGCCCTCTGTGCAGGGATTGCATGGAGGCTGAAGAAACCGTTGCCCATGTGCTCTTTGAATGCACAGGCGTCACCCAGATCAGAACGGAAACCCTCGGGTCACCCAGATCCTTCACAGATATCCTAAGCAGAACAGGAGACCTAATCAACTTCTGGAGGGAGGTGGGCTGGTTGGAATAACCAATTGACGGCCGCCATGGCCCACGCACAATGGTCCACATGAAGAACTAAGTGCGTAACCCAACCCTCTAACATAGAAAATAGATATAAGTCGGGTAAAATGTAGAGATAATTGTTTGCATGCCAAACAAAACAGACAAATTAAAATTACTATTTTAGAAAGCGGTTCAATTCTTCAAGAGAATTTTGATCGACCCACCCACATTTCAATGATAAATAAACAAAACAATTTGTTTCGTTTTAAATATGATTGAGCTACGGGTATTTTAAATAACTATTCTTTATGATAGATAGCACGAGGTCCGACACAAACAGCCCATTTTTACGCTAACAAAAACTTTTTAAACCAATTTATTATTCCTATTTAAATTTAAACATATAACTTTAATATATTTTTGTGATCCCCTTTTAATTTCCTTTATTTTGGTACCCTACTCGATAAGTTTGGTTAAACAAGATACGCGCGAAAAACATAACTCTTCCTTGGCAGTCGGGTAAAAAATGGCTGAACGAAATTGAATGTGGTACACAGGTACAAATACAATACAAAATACAAAAATGTTTATTTCAATATTACACGATTTACATACGTTATACAGTTGGTGGCGTCCCCTTTTAAGCATAAAGATGCCTGTGCCAGGAGGCGCCGCTCCTTTATATCTTACTATTAGTGTAACATGTTATTAAACAAAGGTTATTAAAAAAAAGTTATTAAACAAAAGTTAAACAAAGGTTATTAAACAAAAATTAATAGTTAATGAATTTATTATTTTTATTTAGTCTGTTAGTGTGTGTGTATATGTGTGGAAGCGTGTGTGTTTATGTGAATGTGTTTATGTGAATGTGTTTATGTGTATGTATGTACGTATATGTGTGTGTGTGTGGTTGTTTTTTACGTAAAGGGTTTTACCTTATATTTAGTAGAATATTCTCTACTTCATCGTAGCTTAACTTGTTTATCCACTTAATCAGCAACGATTTGCATTCTTTGTATGGTTTAGTATGTATATCAATTTGTTTATTAATTTTATTGTATATGGAAGACGAGCGTTTGTCGTACTGAATATTTGCAAATTCTGTTCTTACAAAAGGGGTGGAAGCAATGTTATGTTTCCTTCTTCTAGCATATAACATAACATTAGGATCTAAGGGTAGGGTTTTATGTTTTTTTTTAAACTATGTGTATAATATATAATTTTCGTACTGATAACAGATTACTTGTTTGATATAGCTCATGGGTGTGAAATGTTCTTTTTTTGAAGTACATTACTTTTATTAAAGTCCGTTGCGCTCTTTCAACATCAAGAAAACGTGTTTTACGCGCGCCCCCCCCAAATGGAGATACAATATATTATTACTGATTGAACTAGTGAGATATACACTTCATTTAGAAGATTTTTTGCCAAGCCACTCTTGGGGACTATGTGTCTCAATGTTTTAAAAATCCAAATAAATTTTCGTAATCTCGCAGTAATTTGTTCAATTTGAGGATACCAGGACAAGCTTTGGTCCAACATTATACCTAAGTACTTGACGTGGTTAACTTTACTGATGGTTGGACAATTGCAGTCATAATGAACCGTCTTCCTACACTCATGTATTTTGATGTTAATAACCTGGGTTAACACATAGGATAATGTAATACCGTTAGTACGTTTCCGTGGGATCATTTCCGATCTGCGGCCAAAAGTAAGTATTATATAGAAGTTAGGATGCCGTGGTAAACATTTGTATTAGCCAAAGCGGTAGCGAGGCTGACTACCACTCATGGAGGCCATTTGAGTGTTGGACTTATCCAAAGCAATTAAGTGCTATTCTAACAGACAGCTTGACCAGAGGATCATCACAAATGGCTGCATGCCTACCAAACGGTTGTCGCAGGATACGGTCCCTCGGTTGCAGCACCGTTACAGTGAGAACCCATGTGTGGCGTGACTCGTGACGTCACAGAATACGTGACTTAAAATCAAAATCAAAAGTCATTTATTCAAACTAGGCGGAGAGTCAGCAGTTTTCGAACGTCAAAAATTACATGAGACAGACCCCGATAACGCACACCCTTCACCACTTCCTAGTGCTTTAGCTGGGAAGAAAACTTGCAACTTGAATCTATACAATAAAATGTAAAATAATTTGCATTACGCACACAACCTAACTAAACCTAGTGACACCACGGTACTACCACGCAGGGTTGCGTGGCTCTGCACTCTGCATATTGCTATAACAGCGTGTGTTTGTTCTGTTACAGAGGAGTCAGGCGAGCTCATCAAGTCGCCGTCCCCGCCACCCAGCCACGGTCAGTATCAGCTCTCACACTCAACATTACATAATATTACCTAATTCCCACCAACAAGCAACCACTTCTGCGACAAGTCTCTCCACGTACTGTTCCACAGCTGACGTTTCGGTTTTCGCCAATTTTCGGCCCTTAGATAGGTTTAAGGAATCTTTATTTCTCATAAGAACATGATACAGTTCACTTAAATGAGATTTAATACCCATAACAAACCAAAATAAACCAATAAATAAATAAAGAAAAAATAATATCCATTTAATTTTCGTTTTTGGCAGCCGTATCGTGGCCGATAATAAGTTCCAAAAAATTAATATTTTCAATTGAATTATTTAGAGAAAATCTATAATTACTTATAACAAGTAAAAGTAACTTTTTATCGCGTATACCATCAGATTGAATAATTATTCAGAATAAAATTATGTAGTAGATAAAATTACTTAGTGTCGTGTCATTAAGTTTGAACTTTTAAATATGTGTAATGATTAAAATATATACACTGCATTTCTTTTACTTTTACCGGAAAAAAACCAAACGACAATTTTTTTTTTATTGAGGCCGAAAAAAAAAAAAATATTGGACTCTACCCGACCCTACCTGGACGATAACCGAAGACAAGTTCTTACATAATTTACTGAATTTGGAAATAAAACTTATGGTGAACAGCACAATAAGTACTTAGGTGTTACAAAAATATATTTAGTTTGTTATACTGGTGATGTCAATGTACTAAGCGCACTCAACTGGAGCTTTATGACGAGTAAAAGCGTGGATTTAAATTATAATTGAAACCTTAATTAAAATATACATGGTAATACTAAAATATGGGGGGTATGTATAGTATGTACAAGTTTAAAAAAAAAACAAAAAAGGGGGGGAAAGCTCATTGGGCATAAAAATAATCGTCCGCATCGCTGTCAATGGGAAAAGTGCCCGAAAGGCTGGCAGCATTGCACGTTGGATGGCAATGCTGATTCTTTGGGCTAAGAATAGGCCAGCCCTCTGGTCGCGTGAAGAGTCGACCAACCGCTTGGTGATGTCCTGAAATACTCGATGAGCACTCGGACCCCAAGTCCCTAGCGTTTCAACCCCAAACGGCTCAAACATATAACTCCTAATAAGGTTGTTATTTTTGCGCCGTTTGAGGTTTTCTGCTCCTGCAGCAGCCGCCCCAGCACAGCCTGCCGTGCTAGTGATTCTGAAATCCTATTTACAGATTAAACGATCACATTTAATTTCAATTCTAACCTCTTCTGCTTACATGTTGCATGCTAACACTGCATCACAACTCGAGCTAACCTCTTCTGCTTACATGTTGCATGCCAACACTGCGGATCACAAAGTTGGACACTGTACACAGTTTCTGCTTTTCATATCTTCTATCGGCTTCTTGTATCCTCAACTTTCCGAGCTGTTCCCTCTCTCACTGACATCCAACGCATCCATTCGGCATTTAATTTGTATACATTATCCGGTTCACATTAAAATGAGCAAAGTTCTCATTAGTATAGTTAGTATACGCGCATGTACCTGCGTAGATCATATCTCGACGTGTAATTAGCTTATTTTAATTAGCAACATAACTAACTACAATATGTTATGGTCATCGAAGTATGTGAGCTACAGTTGCGCCCGGGCGCCCGCGCGCGCTCGCTCCGACAGTTATCTACTCAATAAGTAATCTCATTCATTATTTGAACGTCCATCTCCCTGTAAACGTTCTGTAAGTCAGTATCTTTTTACTTTCCTTTATTGACATCATTTCAGCCAAAAGACGTCCACTGCTGGACATAGGCCTCCCTCAAAGGGGAGGTTAGCCATAATCGTCACGCTTGGCAGGCGGGTCGGCGATCGCACTATGGTGTTAAAATGCATAGAGAACGTTGCTGCCCAGTCTCTAGTAAGTCCCTTAGTCGCCTTTTACGGCACCCACCGGAAGAAACAGGGCGGTGCTATTCTTTACGTCCGGCACCACACAGACAACCTCTATTGATATCTTGGTGTAATTGTTAGAAAGGACCCCGCGGCTCAGCGGCACCTGTCCCGTGTCTCATCTCCGAGAGCGGGTTCGGTACCCGTGCGGCGCACACACCACGTAAAAAACCCTACGCCCTTTCTTCACCCCTTTGAAAGAAAGCGCACGCGCCGCTAATGCGCGCTCACCCCTTTATGATCTGCGGTGACTGCGGCACAAGAGATGCTCCGACGACATTGTGCGCCGCGCGTGCAGGCCTATAAGTGTGCGCCAGTTACAATAGTACACGCTAACAATCACAGATGTGTTTTACATCACTGAGCGAGGTGTTCCGCACAAAGGAAAAACTTGCATGACGTTTTGACTCACAGAGGGAGACACTCCTGTGAAATCGACAAAAAATATATATTTGTGTTACTGAGCTGAACGCTGGAGAGGTGCGCTAGTATAACCGATAACATTCCATTGCCTAGGTCATGTCTAGGTGCACTGAAAAAAAAGAGTGTTTGCTTTAACAAACATCTTGTTTAATGTGATCACGTATCTTGATTCCATACGAGCCTAACAAGATCTTGACTTCTGGAGCTAGGAGAACTTTGTTAAATTATCATAGTTCCGTCAACTAAATAATTAGTTAGTCTAATTACGGGTAGTTATTTAATTTAACTCAAATATTGGTCAGTTTAAGAATGATGTAATGCTAACAAGTTGCTTGTTACCATCAACTAAAATTATTATTTGATTTAAAAAAGTGAAGAAGTAAAATCAAACAAAGCATGTATGATGTAACAAAGACCGGTGATTATTCTGTACATGTCACATTGTCGATATAAATAAAATTAATTTGTTCTGGCAAATATGCTATCTTGTTTATAGTAATTAAATAAATAGTGATTTCAAACATTTTAATGCCAACTAAGAGAAAATGTATCTTAGTTAGCTCGCATTTTTTTCAGTGTGGTAGGTTGCCTGCAACATGAGGCTGGCCCGGAATAGAGCAAACACGCATTCTTTTTCACGTTATCTAGTTAGTTAATCTGCGAAAAGTTCATTTAAATTATCCTCAATCCCACGGTACCACGTGTCAACAGCAGAATGCGACCGGATTCGAATAAAATAAAATAAGTAAATAAAAACTTTATTGCAGACCACATGATCCATAAAAAACACAATAAAAGTGAAAAAGATATAATTACTTAATTCAAAAATATAAAAAAAACAATAAAGTGGCATACAAATATAAACTCATGCTTTTTTAAATATTTACGCGGCTATTTCCAACCACCGCTCCTTGGTGAGCATCCTATCAGCAAGGTCCTTAACTAGACAGTTGGCACTCATTCTCCGGACCTTCATTTTTGTCACAAATGTTTGTTGATCCGCCCCTCTGTAACGCCGGGAAAATTGTTTTATGCAATATCATCATCATCACTGGCAGCCTTGTTCCCCGCCACTGAGTATAGGCTCTTCTCTTTTGTGCCATGCTTCCCTGATCTGTGCGAGTCTGCACCAGGTCTTGTCCGTGATCTACTGAATGTTATCCACTCATCTGGCTGTTGGGCTGCCAACACTCCTCCTGCCATACCTCGGCAACCATTCAGTGAGGGCTCTGCTCCACCTGCCACTAGCATGTCTAGCCAAGTGTCCTGCTCACCGCTATTTCAGAGCCGTTATATTTCGATATCTTGGACCTCAGTCCTATGTCATATTTTTCTGTATAGGCCTAACATGACGTGTCCGTTACTCCAGCAAGAAAATATCTTCTAGAATTAATTGAGTTCGACGTGGCTCGCACCATAGCCCTTTGTGCAACCCTGACTTTGTACATAGTCTCTTTAACGTTCAGGGTTTGATCCCATGGTAGGCAAGGCAAGACACAATCATTCGTTAAGTTTGGTTTTCAGTCATTGTGGTATCTTCCAGTGTCACCTTCCGAAAAGCCTCATCCAAAAGGCCTAACCAGCTGACATCCTATCAGCAATAACGATGATGAAAAGTCAAAAATGTATGTGAGTGACATACTTATGTATGTGAGTGACATACTTATGTATGTGAGTGACATACTTATGCTAACCAAAAGTTTATGTCAATTCTGTTGAAAGTCGTTGTAGAAATACGAAACGGTCTGAATGCCTCTTCTATAGCTCCGTAGCTAACGGAGTGCCGCCCAGCCCTATTATATGTGTAGGCCCGCAGCTAACGGAGTGCCGCCCAGCCCTATTATATGTGTAGGCCCGCAGCTAACGGAGTGCCACCCAGCCCTATTGTATGTGTAGACCCGCAGCTAACGGAATGCCACCCAGCCCTATTGCATGTCTAGGCCCGCAGCTAACGGAGTGCCGCCCAGCTCTATTGTATGTGTAGGCCCACAGCTAACGGAGCGCCGCCCAACCCTATTGTATGTATATGTCTGCAGCTAACGGAGTGCCGCCCAGCCCTATTGCATGTTTAGACCCGCAGCTAACGGAGTGCCGCCCAGCCCTATTGTGTATGTAGGCCTGCAGCTAATGGAGTCCCGCCTAGCCCTATCGTATATATAAGCCCGCAGCTAACGGAGTGCCGCCCAGCCCTATTGTATGCGTAGGCCTGCAAGTAACTGACTGCCACCCAGCCCTATTGTATGTGTCTCAAGATTTGCTTATTTTGGTGTTCTCTTGCAAAAGATGAACAATGTCCGAGATAAACGTAGAGTGATCCAGCGGTGTACCGCCAATTGTAATAGTTAGTAGTGCATCGCTGGCGATGTTTTTACATAATTTCCCGAAATTTAAATGAGCACTGATACATTTTGTATAAAAGACATGGTCGCAGAGAGGGGTTGACACGTCACCGTGATGACGTACGACGCACATCTACATAATAATATAATATCCGGTGCCACCAGCCCTCGTCATGTTACCGAACACGATCATAATTATACGATGTGAACATATTTATCCGTATTCCACGGTTGTCTTCTCAGATTGTGTGCTCTTTCCACGTATTCCAAGGAGTTTGCGGTCTAAATTAATTAAACATCATATCCGTTTATATTTCATATAAGTATGTCATATGTGTTCCGTGCAGACGGCTCGGCGAGTGGCGAGGGCGAAATCAGCGGTGACGAGCGGCCACCGTCCCCCCCGCGCGCGCCCTCGGCGCCGCTGCCGCACCCGTCGCACCCGTCACACCCCGCGCACCCGCCACACGTCGCCAGCGCCGCCGCCGTCTTCGTGAGTACCCACACCTTCAAGTGTCATACCCCGCACTGTCAAGAACCAGCCTCATAGTGAGGTGACCTTGCCGGGGGAGCTGATTGCTGAGCACCATCATTGTTTTTGACTACGCGGTTGCAAACACACTTATTTTGTGGGAGTACCTATTAGAAGAGACTTACATGGCCCCCGGGCCGCCGATCCCTTACCTTTCAACATTCATGAAAAGCGCGTGGTTTGCAACAAGTATCTACAGATCAGATTGCACACACTGCGGGTTTTTATCGTGGTCGCAAACGCACGCCTGTCCAGCAAAGGTGTTGCAAGGTCAATCAATATTGATGGTGACTACATGGTTGGAAACCAGCAGGAAATCTTGATCAGGCTGTTTTCTCATCGTACACGGATCGTATGCTACTGCACAGATTTCGACCTGTTATCTCAGCAACAGCTGCGACTGCGACGAGTCAAATAACCTGTTATATTGTACACAGAACGCGGCAGGCGCTGGCAATGCTCTGGCGCAGCTGCAGCACCTCCTGCTCACACAGCACGGCGCGCACTCCCTACTGCTACACACTCAGGTGAGATACTGCAAAACCCTATACAGCTCTCAAATGTTCGCACGATTTTTCAGCGAAAACTCGTGCGTTTACCGACTGTAAGGTGCTGGACTGTTGGTGAAGCAGTTGTAAGGTGTGATGTGTGTGTGACAGGTGCAGCAGGCGGTAGCGCAGGCGGCTGCGCAGCAACTGCAGCAGCTGCAGGCCCGCGCCGGTGCCCCGCACGCCCCGCCCTCCGCCACCGGTACGTCACCCCCTTACAAGTATATACAAGGTTCGTGTACAACTCTCCGCTCGCTGAAAGAACTGCTCTGCTAACACACTATGTATCAGCAGGCCAGTTCATGATCAGGACTTAAGCTTATTGCCAATGTGTCGTAATGATAATCTCCGTGATTTTAATGATTGTGTCGTGCTGCAGACGGCCGGTCGCCATCGCCGCGCCGCACGCCGCCCGGCGCAGGCAACTTCCTCACGCCGCTCACGCCGGGCTCGGGCCGCGCGCGCTCGCCGCTGCACGCGCACGCGCACACGCCGCTGCACGCGCACGCGCACAAGCCGCGTGCGCTCGAGCCCACTGCTGACGATACCGCGGACCTCGAGGAGTTGGAACACTTCGCCAAAACCTTCAAGCAGAGACGCATCAAACTCGGTGAGTCCTCCTGCTGGATGCAAAGCATTCACCGACTTTGATTCCGGCAAAGTCACGAGCTGTTCCCGATATAATTATAGAACACTGTAGCTTTTGCCCGCGTGGGGTTCGGAAATTATACCACGGGAACATACTACCGGGATCACAAACAAACAAACTCACTTTCGCATTTACAAAATTAAGTTAGGATATTGGCATTAAGAACATGATTGTTTTCTTCCGCAGGCTTCACGCAGGGCGACGTCGGGCTCGCGATGGGCAAGCTGTACGGCAACGACTTCTCTCAGACCACGATATCGCGGTTCGAAGCGCTAAACCTGAGCTTCAAGAACATGTGCAAGCTAAAGCCGCTACTGCAGAAGTGGCTGGAGGACGCGGACTCGTCGCTGGCGGGCGGCGGCGCGGCGGGTGGCGCAGGCGCGGCGCTGGGCGCGGGGCTGGCCGAGGCCGTGGGCCGGCGCCGCAAGAAGCGCACCTCCATCGAGTCGGGCGTGCGCGTGGCGCTCGAGAAGGCCTTCCTGCACAACCCCAAGCCCACCAGCGAAGAGATCGCCGCGCTGGCCGACGCGCTCTGCATGGAGAAGGAGGTGGTGCGTGTGTGGTTCTGCAACCGGCGCCAGAAAGAGAAGCGTATCAACCCGCCAGCGGGCGAGAGCGGGCTGGGCGCCGGGCTGGGCGGCGTGTCGCTGGCGCCGCTCGCGCACGCGCACGCGCACGCACCGCACGCGCACGCGCCGCACGCACACGCGCACGCGCACGCGCTGCACGCGGCCGCGCTGCAGCCGCTGGCGCTGCTGGCGCGCGCCCCCGCCCGCGACTGACGCGGGCCGCGCGTGCCGTTCCTGACACATATCCCCTCGTTGTAAATAGTGCGCGGGCGCGGCCGCGGTGTACAGACTAGTGTTAGCGTGTATATAGATGTACGTGCGGGCCGCTGCGCCCGCTCTAGGCTAAGTTTATATAATATTACGTGAATTTTATTTATGTGGGAGCGCGGCGCGATGGCGCCGCCGCTGTACAGAGCTCATATCAGTTAGCGCACCACGCGACGACTATGTAAGGTGGATGTGTAGAAAACTATCTATATGTTACAATAAAACATTATAGACATTAAGAGTGGTTTCATTTACATTAAACGTATGAGTTGCGAGTTTTATTCAGTGCCATCAGCCACCATCCCTAAGGCATCGCCGAGGTCCGTGGCACCACATAACTAAACAACAAAAATAAAAATGATAAAAACAACAAACAAATTCCAGTCTGGGTTGTTCGAATAGGAGAAGGAAGTATGTGAAATGTAATGATAAAATGAAGTGACCCCACGAACTTGAGACAAATTTTTGTGCTTCCTACCTTAAGACGCAGATATATGCCAGTGACCTTGAGTGGTTAGCTTGCGTGTTCTGTACTGAGCTCACGCAACGCGTCGTACGTTCAACCAGAAATTATAGGACTCGCCCATCAAGGAGCGCTGGCCCAATTTGACGCAATATTAATTTATTTTACATAAAACAAATTATATTTTAATAAAACGCGTATGCTAAAAGATCAATGATTAAATTATCTTTAAATTGGTGAAGGTTTCAGAAAAGTACGCTTGGTAGATTTTGCGTCATTCTCAGTTTTTTATCCGCGTTAGACATAACTTTACAAATTAATTCCACTATGTAATATAAACATAATGTAAAATATGCACATATTAAGTTATTGAGAAAATTCTCTAATTTATCATATATTTTTTTCAAATCATTAACACTACTTGTTTAGACGTGATCTTCAGTATAAAATCATTAAAAGTCGGTTATCGTCGCCTTAATAAGTAAAATGTATATTAACTATATGTCGTGGATAGATGGCGCCACAGTACAAACAACTTGATTCGTAACGAATGATCACGTGATCGGAAACGCAAGCGATACCTCTTGGACACGATCGTCAGTGGAGGGGATGCAGCGAGGACTAGAGGAGGGACCGAGTGTTGCTACAGTCTACGGTCGTAAGTCGAGCTCGGACGGTCTTATCAAACGCTCAGTACCAACGCACGTGTTTGTTTCCGACGCACGTGTTTATTTCGTTCGTTAATTATTAAAGTTATTTTAAATTCTAGTTATCTTTTCGTTCGAGTACCCACTGCAGAGCCAACACCTATCTGAACTATGTCGGATCGTGAAGAAGACCCGATGTTTCGCATCTCGTCCACCCATGATGCGACGTATAGATCAATTTGCAAAGACATTCCAATAAACATAAATTATAAAGGAGTAAACAATTCGGTTTCACAAGAGGTTGGTCGGCTACCGACGCTGGTGTTAAGCTTCTTGCACATATTTTTGAGGCCTGGGAGAAGTCACATAATGCACTAGGTATTTTTATAATTTGTCTAAGGTTTTCGATTGTGTTTCTCCTGATACATTGGTCAGGAAATTGCATCACTATGGTGTTAGAAACACTGCCTTGGATGTTCTTATTTAGATAACAGGATTCAAAGAGTGGACGTTAATGGCAATCGATCCCCGGGTTATATTGTATGAATATATGAATCACTCAATTCACAATTCTTTATTTCATTTCATAATGTTAGTCAAACAGGTGGTAGGCTTAAAATTAAAGATACAATTATGGACCCTGGCGGGCACAGCACAGTAGGAGAGAGGAGGAAGAGCGCTTTTTTGTGTTTATATTATTAAGGTATTCAAGTTATTGTATTTTTTTTATGACCACTTTTTTTTTCTTCTAATATTGAATTTATTCATGCATCTATTTAGTCATTATTTTGGTTTAAGTTGTAAGTAACAACTCAAGAGACAGCATGTAGAACTTCACACCCAGCACATGGACATACTTGACCAGCACCACCATCTCTGTCAACTAGTTCAGACTTCCAACAGTGCAGTGACACTCATGAACAGGCACTAAAACGTATATCAGGCCTTGAAGCAGAATTTTGCCAGGCACACAACACAATATCTACCATCAATTCTTTGAAAGCCAGCGAACAGGTTGCCAACACCAATAACCTATCACCAAGCTGGTTGGTAGTGTATCCGGACTGGAGTGTGAACATCCCACCGTCACCATAGACCTGACTGGGGAAGATACCTTAACAGAATGTCTTATCATAACTAGTCGTAATAAAATTAAGAAATATATTAAAATCAATAAAAAAATACAAGAAACTTTTGAAAACACATAGTTTATAGGTGTAACATTAATCTTAGGAAAGAGCATAACAACTGACAAACCCAATTAAATGTTTGTAATAATAGGTGGGCAACTAGCAGACAATGTATGATGTTGACATATAGAGCTTTCAGAAGGAATTAATGAGAGAGACTGTGACCTCTAAGTCTGTTTCGGCCTTTCTTCTCAGAGTAGTCAGATAGGAAACGCCGCATCTAGTTTTTAAAATATGATCTAAATCAAAATATTTTATTTCACATATGCCTACATAGGCACTTATGTGAAAAGCGTCAGAAGCTAGGTGCACGGTTCCAATTGGTCGTTTCATAGGGAGATGAGCCGGCAAGAAATTCCACGGTTACTCTTTTAAAAATAATTTGGGTTTTACAATGTTTTCAAATTACAGTGCTAATAGGTATGAGAGGACAGTCAAGTATAGGCCCGTCAACAAGTACCAAGTATTTAACAAAATAAAAAATGGGTTACAAACCTACAGTCCAATAAGCCTACAACGTTCTCATATTAACAAAACATTACAAAAAAACGGTATAAAATATGATCAAAATAATATTTTGAACCTTGTTTAAATTAAAATTGTAGGTATCTAATGTCAACTAAAAAAAAAAGATTATATTATTATCAAGGAAGTATGTAAAAAAATAAAAAGAACATAATTTGGGAGCAGTTAATAGACATTTACATTTTTTTTGCCGTTAGTTAGGTACCAGGGAAGCCACATGTGTAGAAGGAATTAAAGCCAAATTTCCTTGTCTTCAACGTAGTCTTTGATCTTATAATATGCATTTTTGATAAGGACACGTTTGATGTGGGTTTTGAATTTTCCATCACTAAATTCTGTAACACACTTTGGCAACTTGTTATAAAAGCGGATACTGTTTATAAGAAATGACTTGCTTGTTTTAGTTAATCTAAATTTAGGTATCACAATTTCATGTTTACTACGTGTATTTATATTATGGAAATCGCTTCTTATTTCAAAAAGGCCTAAGTTTTTGCGAACATATAAAATACTTACTAAGATATAAGGAAGGCAGAGTTAGTACATCGATTTCTTTGAATTTGTTTGAAAATTTTGTTTTGTTCGCATTAAGTAAAAAAATATTAGCTGCGAACCATTTTGAAGGAACAGCTAGATTATCGTTGACGTGTAAGACATATCTTTTCTATCTATTTTAAAAATAAGAGAAGTGTCATCAGCGAATAGAACTATATCCGATAAGTTAGCCATTATGTAAGGAAGATCATTTATATAAAGAAAGAAAAGAAAGAAAAATTGTTTATTCTGCACAAACAAAACACACATTACAAAAATAAAATACAAATTGACGAAAAAAACACACAAACTAGAAACAGAAATACAAAAAACAAACTAGAAACAGGAAAGGGCCAAGAAATTAACCTTGAGGCACGCCCATTTTTACTAGAGATACCGAGGACGTCACCCCGTTATCGTTTACTTTTTATTTTACTGCCTGTTTGATATTTGTAGACAGGAAAGAACAAGATCAGCAGCTATCTATATAGATCCACGAACTCCGTAGTGGTGTAATTTACAGATCAGTGTATTGTGGTCAACGCAGTGAAACGCTTTTGAGAGCTCACAGAAAATGCCAATGGCATTCTGGGATTTTTCCCGGGATTCCAAAATGTGACTGATGAGTTTCACTACTGCGTGAGTCGTCTACCTACCTTTCGTGAAACCAAACTGGTGACTATGTAAAATCTCATTTGAATTAAAATGTGACAACATCTGGTCTAGCATTATTTTTTCGTATATTTTACTCAATGCTGGTAGCACAGTTGTAGGCCTATAATTAGAGGGATTAATCTTACTACCCGATTTGAAAATTGGTACTACGTTAATATATGTTTCATTAAATCAGGAAACGTACCGCTGTCTAAACATTGATTAAATATGCCTGACAGGACTGGGGCTATTGTGTAAATTATATCTCCAAGAACCTTAACGGAAATCTCCCATATGTCTTCAGTGTTCGACTTTTGAATACTTTTTTAATCGTGACAGTAGAAATGGGCTTCAATTCATAACTTGGAATGTTCTTAGAGTAGTTTTCTTTGAGAAGAGATTCAGCTAATAAAGATGATGAGGAAAGAGATTTCGTAACCTCTATTGGGATGTTGGTAAAGAAATGTTCTAGTGTCTCAGCAACTTTTAACTTAAGTATCTGAAATGGTTTCATTATGAATTTTCAAAGACAATTCATTCTGATCTCACTGTTTGGTGTTTCCAGTTTCTTTGTTAATTACCTGCCACACAGCTTTTATTTTATTATTAGGAATGCTAATTTTGTTACTTAATTTAGATTTAGCTTGAGCGCAGACTTTTTTAAATATCTTAGAATAGTTTCTGACATAATTATGAAGGACTTGATCAGAAGTCAATGATTTCTCGTAGTACAAATTATATAAAATATCTGTGCTTTTTCTAATGCCAGCAGTGGCCCATTCACTAAACTTTGATTTAGTATTGTTTGGATGTTTTTTTACTGGACATGCTTTATTGAATTCTTGGCATACTGTAGAAAATAAGGTACCATAGTTTATATTGGTTACAAGACGTAAATCAAAACTAGCTGTTGAAAGATTGCTAAGAACATTATTATTAAACATATTCAATTTAGTTTTTGTGATAGGTCTTAATTCAATAATTGTATCTAGGTGTAACTTTTTATTTAAGTCAAATGATACAAGTTGACCAGTACGATTAGACCTGATGCCACTAATTTAAGGAAGAGTCTTTTATTTTACAATTAGGAAATATGTTGTGTACGAGTCATGTATCGTACATGGCACGCGCGCATTGATAGATCAGCACTTTTCCGTCGCCTTGCACAAAATATTGTGTAACACGACAGTACACGAACAGCGTTCATAGTCGGCTGTACTCAATCATATAACATTCATATAGCATTAGTTACGTGGTAGTTAATATTCAATAAACCATCATCTTTGGCTATTCGTGACTTATCATTCCAGCTAACATCCAAGGTGTGTGCGACCCATTCAGCAGCGCATACATCTTTTTGGTCCTTCGAGCCTCAAGATGATAAGTGTCCCGTGTTTTTTTGTGCGGTGGTGATTCGGTTGGACGGGCCGACCAGAAGCAGCATTTCACCAGCTTAACAGACAAAGTATCACCTGAACAGAGGATACGGACCGCGAAGATAATTGCACCAGCAGCACCCAATACAAGAGATCACCGAGCCGCATCAGCAGTAACGTCAAAAATATATTTGGTAACTCAAAGTATTGATCACTAATTCTACTATCATGAAGGGACTTATTCAAACTCAGTATCAAATCATGGAGGTAATGCATAAACCCGTGCCAGACGAGCTGATCCGGATCTTTCAATATTGCTACAACAATCAGGTCAATCTTGTTCGTTGGTCGGGGGCTTACTCGACCCCATACAAGTTAGAGTGTGGCGTGAGGCAAGGGGGGCTTACCTCACCGAAACTCTTCAACCTATATGTAAATGCGTTGATAGAGGCTCAGCAGCACGCATGTCGGTTGCCATATTGGAGGTGTGTGCCTAAACAATTTCAGTTACGCTGACGATATGGTGCTGCTGAGCGCCTCTGTCTGTGGTGTGTCAAGGCTGATTGGCATTTTTGAAAAGTATGCTGAAGAACATGGTTTGGTGTATAACACGAACAAGAGCGAGTGCATGGTCTTGGTCTGGCGAGCAAGGGGGGGGGGTGTCCTGATTACTTACCGGCAATTAAGCTCAACGGATGCCCACTTAACAAAGTTAGTAAGTTTAAATATCTTGGACATTTATTAACCTCAGGCCTGAAAGACGATGCAGACATTGAAAGGGAACGTAGGGCACCGTCTGTTCATTCGAATATAATAGCCCGCAGATTTGCTCGTCAAAATAGCTCTATTTAGGGCATTTTGTACGTCCTTCTATACTGGCAGTCTGTGGATGGATTACACGCAGAAGCAGTACAGCGCTCTACGCGTCCAATAGAACAACGCGTTCAGGGTGCTCTTGGCGCTGCCTCGCTCTGTAGCGCGTCAGGGATATTTGCGGAGGCGCGTGTAGATTGTTTCCACACTACCATGCGTGCAAAGAACGTGTAAGCGGTGCACATCCCTGGTGAATAGGGTGCGGGCCAGCCGCAACAGTATCCTGAACGCTTTCGCTAAACGTTTTGACTGTCAGTACGTGAACCACTGCTGCATGGTTTACGTACTGACTAATGTTAAAACATTACTTTAGTAGGTACCTACTACATATAATTTTCAATTTAATGTACTTATTTATTTAATTGTATTAATATTTTTTTAATTTAGTAATTGTATGATCCAACGTTGATTAAAATAAATAATAATAATAAATTTAATCAATTTCAAAAAAGAAGGAGGAAGCCATAAGACTCCCGACAATGTGCAGAAGAAAATAGACCTTATCGAGAAGTATTGGGCAGAATTTCAAAATAACCAAGGTGCCGGGGAGCAAGAAAATAACTGCAAAGGTGTCATACGAATCACGTGCAGTGCCATTCACGGTGATTATACATTTGACACCGATGTTTTTATCATGCGCAATTTGATCAACAATCTGCCTAACAAATCATTTACAAGACCAAAATCATGTACATAGAAAATAGAATAGAAATACATACAATACAATACAATACATCATATAGAAAATATCCCAATGGCTGATCCAGATTTCCATGAGAGTCGTCCAATAGACATTTTACTCGGGGCTGAGATATACTCAAACATAATCCAAGAAGGTATCATCAGGCACAACAAATCACAAACAGTCACACAGTAAACCCGGAAACGTGCAAACAACTTTCCAATGCAACGTTGTGATGAATAACATTGAAGACATCCAACAATTTTGGACAGTACAAGACATAGCAGAAAACTCGGGAATGTCACAGGATGATCTGGATTGTTTGCAACACTACAAGAACACAACAACACGCGACGAAGAAGGTCGTTACATTGTTGAGCTACCGTTCGAATCAAATTTTCAAGCAAAGCTAAGAGCTACGAAGCCCATCGCTTTGAGGCAACTTGAGAGAAAATTTAGCAAACAGCCACAATTAACAGAAGCATATAGACAGCTCTTTCATGAATATCAAACACTTAATCTTATGGTCGAGTGTACAAGTAACGTGACACCGTCTTGCTATTTACCTCACCATTGTGTTCAGCGCGCCGATTCCACAACTACGGCGTTAAGAGTAGTATTCAACGCATCGGCGAAATCGACCACGGGCCACACTTTGAACGACCTTATGAAGCGTGGCCCGAATTTACAGCAAGACCTCATGTCATTGATCTTGTGATGGAGGCAATATCAGTTGCATAGACCGCGGATATAGAAAAAATGTATGACAGATACTTTGCAATACTGAACATCGAACCTATCAGAAGATACTATGGAGGAATTGTCCTGACCAAAACGTTTACGTAAGTATCAGCTGACGACAGTCACTTACGGCATGATAGCAGCTCCATTCTTATTATTATTATTCTTATTCTCCTTCTTCTCGATGACGTTGAAACAGTTAGCTGCTGATGAAGGCCACAAGTACCAGCACAGCAGGGCATCCAGAGCGTTGCAAGAAGAATTCTATATGGATGACCTAGTCAGTGGAAGCTTCACGTTATCGTCAGCCAAACAACTCCAAGGCGATTTGATCCGGTTACTAAGGTCGGGTGATTTCAACTTACGTAAATGGTTGGTTAACTATTTGGAACGGGCAACTAGCTTCATATTTGTAACTGACCGACTTCTTGACAATTCAAAAGTGCCTGTCAATGGTTTAATTGAAATAAATGCTTTGAGTTTGAGTTTGAGTCTAACAACGAAGAATTACTTGAAAACGTCAGCAGAGCGTCGTCAAATCCACCATCATTCGATTTCAAGCAAGCAGAATCAACAAAGACGGTCGGGCTGAAATGGAACCCCCGTGAAGATACGTTCACGTTCGAGGAAAACAATACTTTACTGGCTCAAATCGAAGCATGTCTCAACAGTCGGCCGCTTTGTGCACTAACAGAGGACCCAGATGACTTGAATTATCTAACTCCTTCACATTTTTTGAGCAGGGGCTCTATACTACTATCTTAGACACCGAACAAGATGAAAAGATAAGGTGGAAGCGAACACAAAACATTTTCGAAGATATTTGGAAAAGGTGGTAATCCAAATATCTCGCGATACTCTCAACAAGGAGTAAATGGAAGAGACCTGACAAAAACGTTCAAACAGATGACGTTGTCATCATTCATGAGCCTAACCTCCCCGCGGGAAGATGGGCTCTGGGCAGAGTCACTGAGCTACATCCAGGTACCGATGGACTGGTCAGGGTTGTTACTCTGAAAACAAAAAACGGGTACCTCAAGCGCCCAGTGATAAAACTGTCAGTGTTGGTGTCTTACTCCAAATCTACTACAATAACCGAACAGACAGGGAATATGTCAGACAACTAAAATATCAAGACCAAGGACAACCAATCAAAACAATGACCTGGAACGGCGTCTAATCTGATAGCAACTCTCGTTACACTATTTCTCTTCATGACATCTGTCTTTGGCCACGAACAGTTAGCATCTCCATATACTTTGACAACAATACACAAACCACTCTGTTTTGACTGAATCTCAAACATGCAGTTCATTCATGACGAATGGAAACACGTTGTGTATTACGACTGCTTTTCCTTATTCTAAGATTACGACATTAACCCTTATTGGGACGGTTCAGCAACCTTTAACAAATACCTCAAACAAATAAACAGCTTGTGTGAAAGTGAAGCCAACAAAGTTCTATGTTACATCATCCTACTGCAGCTACGTCACTCTCATGACGAATTGAAGTACTACAATGGAATGTAACTAAATCAGCATTTCGAAGAACGCACACGACGGCGGCGAAGTCTCATCGACGGTGTGGGTTATGTTGCCAACAGTTTATTTGGAGTTTTAGATCAACGTTTCGCCGATCAATACAAGCAAGATATATGATTTCTCTTATACAAGGAAATGAAAATCACTTCGCACTCTTGTGGAAAAACCAGACCTCAGTAGTAGAAGCTGAATATAATTTACTCAAGAGAACCGAAGAGTCAATCAATCGACAACACAAGGCCATCAATCAACATTTAAACAATCTTACAAAGGCCACCAATAAGTTGAGCAAAAATTGATGAGCAAGAACAAGAAGTGATGAACGAGCTAGCGCTTTCTACCATCATAGCTACGAATATGCTCATGAAGCTTAAATCCATACAAGATACAATAATCGACACAATAACAGATATCCACCATGGAATGTTCAGCGTCCATTTGCTATCGCCGAAGCAATTACGAGATCAACTCAGCATAATCTCAGGACAACTATCGCGAGAGTTATCCTTACCGATAAAAACATACAGACTAGATTACCAAAAATGTACCACCTTCTGAAGGTCAGAACAAGGGTAACACAGCAGTACCTCATATTTGAAATTAGAATACCACTGGTCAACAGAGAGAGTTATGACCTACATCAACTCGTATTAATACCACAACAACATGGAAACAGTACAGTCACCGTCGTTCCGATACCAGATTACATCACGATATTAACTTACGCAAAGATACCTATCTGACAATGACGCCGCGAGACATACAACAATGTGTGCAGTACGACGAGTCTACTCGCCTCTGTCACTCCCGAAAACCCATTTTCCAGTTTAAGTCAGCAGACAGCATGTGTATCAAAGATAAGAGCACAAACATAGCAGCATGCAGCAATAATTGGATGAAATTGAACAAAATAAATACTTACCTTTATTATTGTTGCGGGCAGTGTGCACTTCGTGTCATATGCGAGCATCAGATTACCGCAATACAAATCGCTAAGACCGGGGTCATAAAAGTCCATCATATATCCCTCCGGTAACGCTGTGCGGTTCACTTTTACAGAGAGTAACCCAGTTTAAATATCTGGGTCACATTGTTACCGAAGACCTGAAAGACGACAGATATGGAAAGGGAGCGCAGGGCATTGGCTGTGAGGGGAAATATGGTGGCTCGAAGGTTTGCTGGTTGCTCAGTACCAGTAAAAATTACACTATTCACAAGGCCTACTGCCAAACATTTTACACCAGCAGCCTTTGGGCTAATCATACCCAAAAAGCAAACAATGCCCTGCGAATACAATATAATAATACCTTTAGGGTGCTGCTGAGGCTTCCACCCTATTGTAGTGCATCAGGTATGTTCGCTGATGCGCACACTGACGACTATTTTGCAATAATGCGTAAGAAGGTGGCGTCGCCGCGTCGGTGACTCGCAGAGTGGGAGGAAGCAACAACAGTATCTTGAGGATGTTTGCTGAAAGGCTGGATGGGCCTACCATGGGTAGGTTTATCAAGCTTCATGTATTACATGGGGCTTGGTGAAACTATCTGTGGTCGATAATTATCAATTTATCACCTTTGTTGAACGTATATACTAACATAGTTTATAAGATTAGACACTAACACAATGTGGGCCTATGTAGTCTGTTTTTTTTTTTTTTATAGCTCTGGATTCAGATTGCGTAATAAAAGGACAAGACTACCGTTTTTCCACACAAACTGGGATACTCAGAAATTAAAACTACGGTTGACTTGGAATCACAGCAAATCGCACCTATCAACCACATCATCAACGTGACCTTGCCACAAGTAGAACTCAACATCACTGATCACCAAACCTCATTGCGGCACACCAAAGAACAGGTCGAGCAGATGAAATCAGAAAACGCCTTGAACTCAGGAATTTCTAGCCACGATATCCATCAATATTCAGCAATATATGTGTTGTTGTCGGGCGCTGTACTAGTAGTTGCAGTTTATCTGTGTCGGTGGGTTTGACGTCGTCGGCAGGGGACTCTGAGACGCAGCCTCCGGCGCGTGGACAGCACACGGCCCCCGTCGTTGATCCGACGCCACACACTAGAGACTCGAAGCAGCCACAAGAAGAGGGCGTAGAATTAAGAAACTTTCTCAGCAGCATCAAGCGCCATACGAGGACACCTCCTGCTTTCATAACACCGGTGTCTGATGACAGTGACTAATTCAATTTACGGCTAAGAATAGATTTAATTCATGTATTGTAACTTGGGTAAAATATATAAGTTTAGCATTTAAGAATTCTGTTAACTAATTTTCATCGTCCACTCGCATCTCTCTCGCCCGGGAATATGTAAGAGTCATTTAACGTACATGGCACGCACGCTTTGATAGATCAGCACTTTTCCGTCACCTTGCACAAAATATAGTGTAACGCGACAATATACGAACAGCGTTCATAGTGAGCTGTACTCATTCATACAACATTCTTAAAGCATTAGTTACGTGGTAGTTCAATATATTCAATAGACCATCATCTTTGGTCATCCGCGACTTATCATTCAAGCTAACATCCAAGGTGTGTACGACCCATTCAGCAGCGCATACATGCCGCGTACCGTTGCTTTGTCAAAGTGTACATTTTCAGCGCCACTCTGCCAGAGGAGTAGTCAGCGCCCTCTGTGTGCAGTGGTGGGAGGCGCGAGGCATGCGGTCGGCCCGCACGCGAGCGGTGGCGCGCGCTACTGTCGAGCGCCGCACTCTGCTTGTTACTGCGCGCACTCACTCACAGGTGGCGCTGTATCACCATAACACGGCGCTACTCCGCCAGAGGAGTAGTGAGCGCCCTCTGTGTGCAGCGGTGGGAGGCGCGAGGCGCGCGGTCGGCCCGCACGCGAGCGGTGGCGCGCGCTACTGTCGAGCGCCGCACTCTGCTTGTTACTGCGCGCACTCACTCACAGGTGGCGCTGTATCAACATAACACGGCGCCACTCCGCCAGAGGAGTAGTGAGCGCCCTCTGTGTGCACCGGTGGGAGGCGCAAGGCGCGCGGTCGGCCCGCACGCGAGCGGTGGCGCGTGCTACTCTCGAGCGCCGCACTCTGCTTGTTACTGCGCGCACTCACTCACAGGTGGCGCTGTATCAACAAAACACGGCGCCACTCCGCCAGAGGAGTAGTGAGCGCCCTCTGTATGCAGCGGTGGGAGGCGCGAGGCGCGCGGTCGGCCCGCACGCGAGCGGTGGCGCGCGCTACTCTCGAGCGCCGCACTCTGCTTGTTACTGCGCGCACTCACTCACAGGTGGCGCTGTATCAACAAAACACGGCGCCACTCCGCCAGAGGAGTAGTGAGCGCCCTCTATTTGCAGCGGTGGGAGGCGCAAGGCATGCGGTCGGCCCGCACGCGAGCGGTTGCGCGCGCTACTATCGAGCGCCGCACTCTGCTTGTTACTGCGCGCACTCACTCACAGGTGGCGCTGTATCAACAAAACACGGCGCCACTCCGCCAGAGAAGTAGTGAGCGCCCACTGTGTGCAGCGGTGGGAGGCGCGAGGCGCGCGGTCGGCCCGCACGCGAGCGGTGGCGCTGTATCAACATAACACAACGCTGCTTTCATATATTTTCGTAACTTGCACGTTTTCTTTCTTATAAGTACTGAGTACTAAGGTAATTTGGTCCAGCCCGTCCCCAAACTATTAATTTTGTGATCCCCCAACGACGCCCTAAGCCGAGGTCCGTACCCCACAGGGGGTGCCCTTAGTGCGCTGTCGTTTAGTTTTAATAAATATATAATTTACGCCCTGGCTGGAGGCTTTAAGCTTAAAAACCTTAGGGCAGCCACAGGAATATCCGGTTAAGTAGCAACGGCCTCTCTAGGTCTGCTAATATGCCATTAAACAATTCGTAAGTATTTTGACATAATTAAGACGTAAAACCGATTGCTGGCGTGGCGACGCATTCCGCGTGGCGACGCGTCTCTAAGTAGTAATGTGTAAATAATTTCGATGTTTCACATGCAATTTTCTTTCCTCGAAGCCGGGTAAGAAGAAGGTAGCAGAAAAACATCGTGTGGTTTTAGTCAGTAAGAGTCTCACAGTCCCCTTCACCCACCCCAGGGTCCTCTACCCTGGGGTAGGTGAAGGGGACTGTCAGACTCAAGATAAAAAGAAAGGAAAAAAATAAAGTTCGTAGGTACTGGTTCCATTGCAATTTCCCTGTATACTTTCTTCAATATAAACTAAGTAGGTACCGTAGGTGGTGAGTGAGAGCAGTGGTGGCCTGGTTGTAACGGCCGCCGCGACTTACGAGTTAGGTCCTAGGTTCAAACCCCGACAGGCTCTTTACTTTGTGTGTATTATTTCATCACCACTGCTCTCAAAACGGTGAACGAAAACATCATGAGGAAACCAGCATGTCCTAGAACCAAAACATTCGAAGACATGTGACATCTACCAACCCGTACTAGGCCCGCGTGGTGGATCACGGCCCACTCCCTCTCACAGAGAGGAGGCCTGTGTCGCGCAGAGGGAACATTATAGGCTGATTATGATTATGAAGTAGGTACCTACGCGACGTAGGTACGTGAGGGCACAGTACTGTGATGAGGGCTCATGAGGGTGTCTAGCTGACTATTATGAAGTAGGTACCTACGCGACGTAGGTACGTGAGGGCACAGTACTGTGATGAGGGTGTCTAGGGCACTATTATGAAGTAGGTACCTACGCTACGCGACGTAGGTACGTGAGGGCACAGTACTGTGATAAGGGTGTCTAGCTGACTATTATGAAGTAGGTACCTACGCGACGTAGGTACGTGAGGGCACAGTAGGGACTGTGATGAGGGTGTCTGGCTGACTATTACTGTACCTACAATTTAAATAAGTCACAAATAGATAAGTATACCTAATCACTTGCATGACTTTCGACTATTAATTAGTAGGTACAATCTCTCCAAGAACCGAATCAAAAATGTGATTGAGTAGGTAGGGAACTTCGTTGCTATTTCTCAATTTCGAATTAGGTAATTTGACTAATTAGAAAATTAATCATTCCTATGTGATTAAATTGTACTTAAGATGTTTTTTTTTTTATTTAAATCTATGAGTTCAATCAAAATGAACAAAACCAAAGAAAAAAAAAATCACTTTGGACAACGTTTCTTTTAGAAAAAATAGTTCAAAAACTAAAACCCGACTACTGAAAAATCACGCTCTAAAAAGTAGTAAAAAATATGAAATTATTATGTACAAAACTACAAACTATTCAATATTTATCGTCTATTAAATAAACAACTTACACGTTGTAATATATTTTAATGTACCTATTTAATACATATTCATAGTGATGTTCAGAAGACAGCCGTGGCCGTGCCGTATGCCACTTTGCCCTAAAGATTATGATCGCTTACTACTGTTACAATGTGATGTTTTGTTGGTTTTGATAGGTTAGGTTAGGTTAGTTGTTAGTTAGTTCGGCACTAGCCGGGGATTGCGGAAGGAATAACAGATCCCAAGATCCCCGGTGCAAGTGTGGGAGGGGAACACTGGGGTGGTTTTTAGTCAGTAAGAGTCTGACAGACCCCTCCGCCCGCCCCAGGGCGGAGGATATCCATGAGGATTTTCCACCCCGTGAACAAAAAAAAAAAAAAAAGGTTAGTTGTTAGTTAGTTAGTTGCTACGCCGTAGTCGGGTAAAAATATAAATAAACCATTACAATAGTAAGAATGCAAAATAAGAGAATGCAATTAGGTAAGTACCAACACTACCAATACTACTACAATAGGTAAAGGCTTCTACATACCGGGGCGACTTGTCGCGCGACGCGACGCAACACAAAGGCACCGCTCATCCCGCGACACGCGGGGCCTTTGTGCCGTGTCGCGTCGCGCGACAAGTCGCGCTGGTATGTAGAAGCCTTAATAAATTAGTGCCTACTTTTAAGCAATGATGTGAGAGTACTGAGTAGGTATCTAACCAATTGTTGTGCTTGTTCAATATATTGTAACCTAAACAAAGAACGATTTATGACATATTTTTGTATTGATTAATAATTATTTAAGCATTTCAAGTGTTATTACACTCTGCTCTGGGAGCCTAAAATGGACGCTTATCAGAATCATGATGTGATCTGCGTACAATTCATACTCGTACATCCCGCAATTCATCTGTTTAATAGCTGATATTTGAAATTAGACTTCACTATATCAATTAATAATTTGTGGACCATTTTACGAAACTCCATACAAACTGTCAAACAGATGAATAACGGGATATGAATTGCACGCAGTTTCATATTATGATTCTGCCAAAGCGTCCATTTTAGGCCCCCTGTCCTCGAGATCAAGAAAACTATGTAGTAACCAGTAGTAACCCTGTAGTAACGCGCAGGTACTGCTATCCAACCACTATATTTGAAATCAACAAGATAAGCAAAATGAAACAACCATATAGTGGTGCCCTCTCTCGGTAACTCATTCGCGTTTTAGTGTTTCCGCTATCCGCCACGTTTTTCGTTCCTCTCAAATATTAATTAATTTAAGTAGTTTCAAGTGTTTTTTGGATAAGGTGTGTATAGGTATTATATCGTAAACAACGTATCATATAGTATAATTATCATTATGCCGAGAAAACGGTATAATGATGAAGATATTGAGGCCTATGTAAATCGAAAAATGAGGAAGATTGAGAAGAAGTTGAAGAAAAGACATCGACAACCCTCATCTTCGCAAGATTCGTTAAAAATCTTAGGTAAGTACAAATTTAATAACGAATTACAGTGACTGGTTAGTACTATTCTTTGGCGAGAAAACATTTTTTTTTTTGTATGTCATGTAACTACCCACATTGTTAATGATACAAATCTATATTGGTCGTGAACATTTTAAATATGGAATGTGTCCGCCAATTCATAACAACAAAGCTATTTACAGTTTATAGGGATTTATCCCAGTGCTGTATCATAATGATTGTGAGCATTACGATGGAATGTCTCCCGTCATGATTTCTTTTAAATATTCCTTTTTTCCCGTTGGTCGTGAACATTCTAATGGAATGTGTCCGCCAATTTATAACAACAAGGCTGTGTACAAATCATAGGGATTGATACCATGCTATGTTAACTGATTGTGAGCATTACAGAGGAATGCATCCGTCATGATTTTTTATATATCTACCTACTTTTGGTAGTAGGTATTTATTACCTACATTTAAATGCGTTACGCGATTTATTATTAAATATGCGTTAGGTTGTGGACTTCGATTATGGATACACAAGCGTAACTATAATGTCGCCGTTCACGCCCATTTCAGACGAACCTGCACCTAGAAGCAATATTCGTGAAGCACGCTTATCGTCCCCCGAGCTACCGCGACAGTCTATTGAGATCACACAGAACACAGACCTTCCTAGTGAGGTAGTGGCCCCGCTCAACGACATGGGGAACATAATATATCGTTGGAGCCTCCAGATGTGACACCCGCCTTAGATGTGTCGTCTGAACCCATTGCTACCGATACTGCCATCGCAGATCAGGATGTACAAATCGTAGGAATCAGCGAAGCTGAGACATTCTTCCTGATACTATTTTGGAAATATTAGGGGAAGCTCCTATAAGAGACAAAAGGTTCGGTTTAGCCCTTAATTCAAGTCTAGCTATCAGGTGGGAGCATACAGCGACAAATGGCCTTTCTAAGGATGTAAAAAAAGATTTTTTTATAAAACATGACATTCCAGAAAACTGTAAAAATATTGACGCTCCTATACTTAATCAAGAAGAAGAAGAAGAAGAAGGAGAAGTTAATAATCTTAATCAAAATGTTTGGCTACTTCCTGAAGTGCTAGAAAGCTGAAATTTGGTATGTAATCTAAGTTTAGTATACAACTAACAAAAAAAATCATAAACTTATAACTTTCGCCCCCCAAACCCTAAAATGGAGGGGTGGAAGTTTGTATGAGACTTCAAAATGTTAGGGTACTTCCTGAAGTGCTGGAAAGCCGAAATTTGGTATGTAAACAAAGTTCAGTATACAAGAAAACACTGCCGTACCCCCAGATAAACTTATAACTTTCGCCCCCCATCCCCTAAAATGGGGGAGGGGGGGTAGTTTGAATGAGACTTTCACCAATTTTATGAATTAGGACATGAAAGTTTACACGGGACTGTAGACAGTAACTAAAAAACCTACCCAAAAAAGAAGAAAAAAATAAACACTAAAAAGACTGCCTAGCAACTTACAAAAAGAACTGAAACCCCACCAAAAACATTTCATGTAAAATGTTGCCAAGACGACCACATAAGGTTTGCTCTGTGAAAAAGATATCAGATCTCATGTAGAGTCAACCTTCTGAATCTACACGGCCTTTTTTTTTTTTTTTTTTGACGCTGGGAAAAATGCATTACGCATGCCCACCCATCGGGGGATGGGAGGGGTATGTGGGACTCCCCGAAAAATCCGGTATACCCACTAAACGACCCAGCGGCGCTCCTACCTCGTCTGCAAGGAGGAGGACTGGGAATCCGGCAGAGCCATAACATCCAGTCCCCCGCTGACGACCGCCCGCCTTGCAGGCGGGCCCGGCACGCCCCCCGCGTCGGGGAGGGGCCCAGGAATGACCGCGAGCGCTCTGTCATTCCCGCCCGACGTGGATGGTGAACTGTGCAATGCAGGAGAAGGCGCCCCCGCACCCGTCTCTCGCTGTTCACCACCAGGGGGCATAAGACGACGATCGTACAATCGCCTTCTCATGCCCCGTCTTCGCCTGCGGAGCGGCGCTGCGAGAGGGTCGTCCTCCCGCGCGCGCTCCGCGTCCTCCTTCTGCGACATTACGTCCTCGCAGAAGGAGGCGCCGCTGTCCAGGCCCCCTCGCTCTCCAGCATCGAGTTGACGACGCCGGGAAGCGAGAGGTCCTGCCCGACCGCTGCGCTCAGACCGCGGCGCAGCTCGGACCAGGCTGGGCACACCTCAAGGGTGTGCTGAGCCGTGTCCTCCGCCGCGCCACGTCTCGGAAGAATATATGTACCCACCAAAAACATTTCATGTAAAATGTTGCCAAGACGACCACATAAGGTTTGCCCTGTGAAAAAGATATCAGATCTCATGTAGAGCCAAGCTTCTGAATCTACACGGCCTAACTCTACTGACCCTAACTTCACAAATTCTACATATCAGTAAAAATATATGGCTGTTTCGTTACTTACTTCAGAAACTAAATATTCGCATCACCTCCACGACGACGCGCGACGGTAGCGAAACGAAGAAGCCATACATTTTTACTGATATGTAGAATTTGTGAAGTTAGGGTAAAAAAAAAGGGTGCTCGCCCACGAGTGATTTTTCGGCGATTTTTGTCAGATGTAATACATTCTGACCAAAATCGCCGAAAAAATCGCCGAGAAAACCGCTCCTGGGCGGGTCACCCTTAATGTCGCAGCGGGAAACCGCTAAGTTTAAAGCAATAACTAAATAGCTAAAAATAGGGTGATTGCAACAATTTGATCGTATCGAAGCAAGTTGGTCGGAAATGCTAGTAATTAATAATTATGTAGCTATGTAAAAAATGAAGGACTTACTTATGAGCAAACCGTATCGTGCCATCCATCCATTTCTATAATTAAAATATATTTAGGTATTACTCAATCGAGTTTGATGACTCAAGGATAGGTATTATTTTTGACTTTTTAAATGTTCGCTTTTCTTTTTTGCGTTGGGGCTTTTTTAACCGACTGCTAAAAAAGGAGGTTACTCAATTCGACCGTATATATGCTTTTTTATGTTTGTTGGCGCCTAACTTCGTCGTTTATGAACCGATTTTGATGATTCTTTTTTTGTTTAAAAGGGTATGCTCTCGAAGTAGTCTGATTGCCACCAAATCAGAATCTGATGAGGGGATCTCATGGAAATTGAGGGAACCCTCGAATTTTATAGGCATACCTATAGCGAATTGGGTATTTTTTATAAGAACTCGTGCATTTGCTCCGGAAAATCACCATTTGGTGAAGTGGAACTGATGATGGAGACCACAGATGGCCACCGGAACAACATAATAATATGTAACAGTGCGGCAACGCCCGCCCCTGCTCGCTGCGCCTGCAGCCAGGACCAACCTGCTGGCGAGAACTCCTCTCACCAGAGCCATACGCGTTGTGAATGAGGTTCACGGGAGGGTTGATGTATTGTGGTGCAACTTGAGTGAATTCGCAAAAGTTACACTTTATGTAATAAGTTATTTAGATTAAGATATTTTTTAAATAGGTATAAGGTGTAGATTTAGGATTTAGTTAGTAAGGCCACTCTGTCGCATTGGATCATAGATCTGTAATGATAGTGTAGGTAAGATTGTTATAAATAAATAAATAAATGTATTTAACGGGTTGCGATTCCATTAGGTACTTAAATATGGTTGCTAAGCAATTTATGCTCGTCACAATGCATATGGTGAGTGGCAGTTCTCCTGGTTCTCACCAGGAGAACTCCTCAACAATTAACGTCTCAGCATCGGGAAATCGGGAAAAGCAACATTGTTTAAAAGGTGATGAGCAATTGACTTTAGGCTATTGTAACTTAAATAAATTAAAAACTGACCCACTAAAAAGTGAAAAATAAAAAACTTTTTGTAAAAAAAAAAATAACCGATTTCCAAAAAAACACTACAAAGTGAAAAATAACTTTAATTTCGGAAGTCGGTGGCAGAAAACTAAAATACAAATCCAAAGACACCGACTTCCGAAATTAAAGTTATTTTTCACTTTGTAGTGTTTTTTTGGAAGTCGGTTATTTTTTTTTTACAAAAAGTTTTTTTAAATGTTAAATTTCATTTTTACTTAATTATAATTTTTTTATGACTTTTATTTTACATTCTGATGATTACCTTACCTGACATTTTTTTTTAGGAAAACGAATATTTTTTATAATGTTTGTAAATGTGTGACCACCATGTATCTATCACATGATTCATTTATCTGTCATTGTAATGTGAAATTAATTTTTACCTATTGTGGTATAGTAATTTTATTCTAGGTGCATCGTCTTCACATAATTTAATTATATAATTAATGTACCTATTCAGAATATTGTAAAACATTTTAAGAGTAATGTCCATTCTTCTCCATACGAAACTATCTTTTGGAAGGGGCAACTAGAATTATTTATTTCAAATACGCACATAAAAGGCACTTTTGAACGTCAAAATTTACAAAACCACCAATTAAGGCTTCTACAGACCGGCGCGACACGCGACGCGACACAAAGGCCCTGCGTGTCGCACGACGAGCGGTGCCTTTGTGTTGCGTCGCGACGGTAACGGTTAAATTTCCTAGAGGTCGGTCCCGAGTTGGTAAACTTATATTAGATGGGTCGTAGCCCAGACAACTTTGGGAACCACTGCATTAGGGACTTGGTCAGTTTAGTAATAAGTTTGTGCGCGGCAACTGTTACATTCAGCGTGATCAGCTTTAGATGTGCGTGTGTAAGACATCCGGTGCGCCAGTGTGTGGCCGCCGTCGCACCATAGCCATGCGCCAGCCCGCGTGCTGAGCCCTGCCGGGTGCTAATGGTTGCGCAAACACACGGCAACTACTGGCCGTGCGCCCGCGCCGCGCGGTGTGGCCGTGTGCCGCAGCGCTACCGTCCCGCGAGTGTCCGTGATCAGCTGCTAACATGATATCGTGTCGTACATGTCCAGCATGTCCAACTCACCAGTCTTATTAAACAGACATTACGTTCATTACAGTTTGCACTGAACAACTGTAACTTTCAAGCGTGTCTGTTACGGTAGGTAGTTATAGAGTCATCGACACTGAAACGACGATTTAGTCAGGTGTAACAGCTAGTCTAACTAAATAAGTACCTAGTGTAGTGGATCTCTCAGCTCGGTGTTTCAGTGCTTGCGCAGGCGCGGTGCGGAGCCCCCGCATGAGTCTCAAAAACGCGCGGGTGTAGTGAACTAGTGACCTCCGCGAGGAGTGCGGTGTGCGCGTGATACCGGCGACGTTATCAGTGCGCGATTAGATACCGTCCCGAGCGCACCTCCGCGCTCCGCTCACTCGACGGCGGCTAGATACCGTCCCGAGCGCACCTCCGCGCTCCGCTCACTCGACGGCGACTAGGTACCGTCCCGAGCGCACCTCCGCGGTCCGCTCACTCGACGGCGACGGCAGCAGCGCCGGCACCATGAGCAGCAAGGACCGCCTCGCCGAGCTGCGCCACGTAAGTCACGCGAGACGAGAGGCGACACAGGCCCGGTAGTATGCTCGCACAGTGCGTTATCAGAGCGAGTGTGCGTGCCCACTGTGACGTCACCATGGTAAACAAACCACTGTTGCACTAGATTAGGTGCGGTTGTTTGGTGGGTGTGTGACCCTGTCGAGCTCACAGCTAGCTGACGCTGTGTTAGTGCACATGTTGAGGTGTTGTGTTGTGGTTGCAGCTGGCGCGCGGCGCGGCGGGCGGCGTGTACTGCGACACGGTGGAGCCGCGCGTGGCCGAGCGCGCCACCGAGCACGACCAGCACATACAGGACATATTCCTGGAGGTAGGTACAGTGTTCATTAGGAGCGATGTGCGACGTTAACGACCCGCTCGTTGTGTTCATTAGCGGCCGCTAATTAGTGCCGCAGCCTCGTTGCGCCGCGCCGGTGTGGTGCCGCCAGCACAATTATTCATCACTCACAATCATGATCATGACACACTTGCGGAATAGTTCCACACGGACCATGCATACTGCTTACGTAATATATGTATTATTACTTGTTAGCACTCATGAACACATCCACGCTTGATTGCAGTCGCTACTGTAATCCTACACCAAAAAAAAAAACCGGCCAGGTGCGTTTCGGACCACGCACAATGAATGGTTCCGTAGTTGGGATGAATTTATCCGAAAAACAAATTTAACATTGTAGTTCAAAAACATGTTCTCCCATGCATACATCGATATAAGTACGCCACGGTCAATTTTCCAACTGCAAATGTAAGTTTTTAATCGCAAAAAAGTATTTATTTATGTGATAAAACTACAAATTAACGATTTTCGGGCTTTTTCTTTTACTTGTGCTGTGTGTTCTTGCTTCTTGCCAAATTTCATGATTCTAAGTCAACGGGAAGTACCCTATCCCCCATATTCCAAAACAAGGTTTATCTTCAGACCCAGGTTTAAAACATTGAGCCATTATTGAATTTCGAACTTTATTCCGACTATGGTAAAGTTCCTAAACACAAAACTGACAAC
Organism: Tiliacea aurago; assembly: GCA_948098905.1. NCBI lineage: Eukaryota > Metazoa > Arthropoda > Insecta > Lepidoptera > Noctuidae > Tiliacea > Tiliacea aurago. The sequence continues at coordinate 95,062 of OX402583.1, read as the reverse complement.
TTAGTACCGAACTAAGTTTTCAGTTTTGTATAAAGAACGGTATTTCAATCACAGTTACGTTCTTATTACAAAAAATGGCCATGTCAAAATATAAATCTTGTTTTGTAATAAGGCGATATAGGTTTTGATTTATTTGAGATTGAGAGTATCAAAATATGTCGCATAAATCACCGTATTTTTTTACAACACCAAGGGACCATAAACTTACGCATTTGAAATTAATTTCAACTTGATACGTCCACGCGTTCCTCAGAAAAAGGGTCTTCATAGACTGACAGACGGACAACGAAGTGATCCTATAAGGGTTCCATTTTTTCCTTATGAGGTACGGAACCCTAAAAATATTAATATTCCTACGTTTGCAAAAGATTTATCGCTGAGAGACGCGTTCACTGCACGAGTGCGCGCACTTAGGTACTGTTACATGCATAGGTATTAGTATTGTTTATTTACATAGAGCCCGCGACACTATCGCAGATTACATCCTTGACCCGGCGCGCGGCGGCGGCGAACGACTACTGCAAAATCTGCAAATTTTAATACTGCAATGTGAAACTATCACAACTGACAATCACTGTTCTTGAGCAATGCACATAATATTCCTACACTGGTATATTGTTCAAATATAATGAGGTGATGTGTATACATTAGGAACGTGGCCAGTGTTGCATACACAGCACCCGCCATGTCCCCCACTCTACTGAGACGACCGCGTGGTGCTGTTGCAGGTGGAGCGCATGCGCGGCTGGATACACGAGCTCGACAACAACACGCAGCTGATGCGGCGCCTGCACGCCGACCCCACCTTCCACACCAACAAGAGTGAGTGTGCCTGACAGGGACAGCCTGCCACTACAATATGTAATGCTCATTTACTACTTTCAATCAAAGCGGCAACTGCGACAAGTTTACGTTGCTTCTCATCCTTGTTTCATACAAAGTATCAACAATCACACACTCACTGCACTACCAACTTGCGTCGCGTTGTTCCTCGAACAGATGATTCATCTAGAGTAAAGGCGCAGTGAAACATTATGTGAACAAAGTCGGTCCCTTCATTCGAAATAGAAATGAAATAAGGATCAGTAGACTTGAACGAGGTCAAGCCTAGACGATTACACTCACTGATTCACTTGGACGAGTGCAAGACTAGACGATTACACTCACTGATTCACTTGGACGAGGGCAAGACTAGACGATTACACTCACTGATTCACTTGGACGAGGGCAAGACTAGACGATTACACTCACTGATTCACTTGGTCGAGGGCAAGACTAGACGATTACACTCACTGATTCACTTGGTCGAGGGCAAGACTAGACGATTACACTCACTGATTCACTTGGTCGAGGGCAAGACTAGACGATTACACTCACTGATTCACTTGGTCGAGGGCAAGACTAGACGATTACACTCACTGATTCACTTGGTCGAGGGCAAGACTAGACGATTACACTCACTGATTCACTTGGTCGAGGGCAAGACTAGACGATTACACTCACTGATTCACTTGGTCGAGGGCAAGACTAGACGATTACACTCACTGATTCACTTGGTCGAGGGCAAGACTAGACGATTACACTCACTGATTCACTTGGTCGAGGGCAAGACTAGACGATTACACTCACTGATTCACTTGGTCGAGGGCAAGACTAGACGATTACACTCACTGATTCACTTGGTCGAGGGCAAGACTAGACGATTGCACTCACTGATTCACTTGGTCGAGGGCAAGACTAGACGATTACACTCACTGATTCACTTTGGATACGTACAGTCAAACAAGCTATTTGGTATACAGATAGCTTACTTGCAACTGTTTTAAACAATGTTGTGAGTGTGATGAGTAGTCAATTATTTTACATCGTTGCCTTATGTATGCTAAACGCTTAAAAAGTAATAACACATACAAAAAAAAGTATAGTGGAAATATGAATATTTGTACCTGCATCTCAAATAGATTATTCGATTGTCTTTTAGTAAGCAAGCAAAAAAAACTTTTTACAAAAAAAATAATCGACTCCCAAAAATAACTCTCCAAGAGTCGGTTATTTCTTTTTGTAAAAAAAAAATATTTTTCACTTTTTAGTGGGTCAGGGTTGAATTTATCTAAGTTACAATAGCCTAATGTTAACTGGTCAACACCTTTTACAAAATATTGCTTTTCCCGATGCTGGGACATTGATTGTTCATTCATTCATTTATTCATTTTGTGAACATAGGGTAAAAAAATTATATAGATGTTTAAAATTAAATTTTGATCCATACTACGTCCCGCCAGAAGGCATAAAAAATTGTTTGCGTAATCAAATGTCACATTTAACAAAATGAAAATGTAAAATAAAATAAAGTCAAAATAAGTATTCTACCTGTCACAATTTCATGCCCAACACTAATAGTCAAAATTAGTAATAAATGTACAAAAATAAATAAGTATTATAGTCACAATTTGGTATACTTTCAATAATAATCTACATCAATAAAATTAAACAAAAAATGTCAATACAGAATATTATTATCATATGGAAGCAACATTTTAATTATACAGACAGATATACAATTATATAAATATTATTTTAATTTTGTCATTAAGATATTCAATAACAGAATAGTATGCCTTGTCACTCAATAATTTAAAAAGCTTGTTTTATACTCATTTGTTGCTTGATACAATTTGATCTGGTAATTCAGTATACAATTTTGGTGCAAATATGGTTTTAGTGCGCAGCGGGTGCAACTTTTTTGAGCGCCGCGCGCCGTTGACTTTCGACAGATTTATACAAATAGATATTGTTTTTTACAAAGATACAGGCTTCATAGACATAGGGTGATGGTACAGTCAATATTTTTAAATTTTGAAAATGCGGCTTGCATGAGTCTGTTCGTTTTATTTTACATATAGCTTGAATACAAACGACGACTACGACTTAAATGTATAAATAAGACCTTTATTGTAATACCTGTGTTCACAAATAAAGATTGATTGATTGATTGATTGATTGATACATTTTTTCTGTGCTAATAATACCTCCTCAACCTTAGTAGCATTGCCCCAAAATAGGAGGAGTTCTCCTGATAAGAACCAGGAGAACTGCCACTCACCATATGCATAGTGACGAGCATAAATTGCTTAGCAACCACATTAAAGTACCTAATCGAATCACAATCCGTTAAATACTTACTTATTATTATATTGTTCCGGTGGCCATCTGTGGTCTCCATCATCAGTTCCACTTCACCAAATGTGCTTTCCAAGAGGAAATGCACGAGTTCCTATAAAAAATATCCAAAATTCAATTCTCAATTCTCAATTCTTTATTGCGTACCATAATGTATATAGTTGGTAAGGAAATAATTATTTTAGTCACAATTATGGACCCTGTCGGGCACAGCATAGATCAAGTAGGAGAGAGGAGGAAGAACCTTGGGTATTTAATGTGATACATTTTATTATTGGTTATGTAGATATTAAGTTAAACTGTTTTATTAATACAGAATTGAATTTAAGAATTATAATTATTGTTTTATAGATTATATACATTTATTTATTTATTAATATTTTAAAAACCCTTTATTTTTAAATTATTCATTATTTATTTATTATTATTTTTATTTAGTACTTAATTATATTTATTATCCCTAGGGTAAGTTATTTATTGGACACTCCATATTTATTTAAAATTGTTTTTTTTTATTATTAGTAGAGAGAGTATTTGTAGTTAGAAGTAAATAGTTATGAAATTACCTATAATTTATCATTTAAATATTCGCATAAACTATAGTAGCATTTGCTTACAAGGAAAAGCTTCAATTTATTTATAAAGATATTATACGTATTTAAATTCTTTATTATTTCGGGTAACTTATTATAAATTTTTATGGACATGACAAAGGTACTATTGGAGTGCATTTTTAGTCGCGATATTGGTAAGTTCAGTCTATTTTTATGTCTCAAAATAATTTTCGTTTGTATGTCCTCTCTTTTTGTAAAGAACTCTGGGTACTTACGCACGAACTTACAAACTTCAAATATATAAAGACAAGGTAGGGATAAAATCTTTAGTTCCTGAAAGTGGGGTTTACAGCTATCAGTGACTTCAATATTTACTAATATTTTTATTTATTTTAGTTTTATTACTAATATTAGTTTTTTTTGTAGGGTAAATAGCGTCGGCGCGTCAGTGCTATTGCCCCATAAGATTACACCGTATTTGAGCCATGCGTAGGCATACGCGTAGTACGTTACTAATGCAGTTTTAATGTCTGTAGTTTTTTTAATCTCGCGGAGTGCGTATGAGAATTTGGATATTTTTGCTCTTACTTTCTGAATGTGTGACTTCCAATTAATATGTGTATCAATGTTTAGGCCTAGTAGTGTGAATTTATCAACTACTTCTAATTTATTGTTTTTAAAGCTAAAGTTTATATTTATTGGTATTTTTTGGCGGGGGTGGAATGAAATGATTTTAGTTTTATTGAAGTTTATTTCTAGGTTGTGTTCAGTCATCCAATTTATTGTAGAATCAAGTATGGAATTTAATTTATCATTTAAATTAGTGTTATTTTCGCATGAGGTCAGTATGGATATGTCATCCGCGAACAGGACACATGGCTCATTAATTCCATTAGGAAGGTCGTTTACGTAAACGAGAAATAAGAAACACCCTATCACGGTTCCTTGTGGGATTGAGGCGGTGATTTGTTTACTGTCGGATCTGATTAATTCTATTTAATTTTTGCTGTAGTTGTAATGTTCTATTTCCACTATTTGTTCCCTATGTTTCAAATACGATACAAACCAGTCATGGCATTTGCCGCGGAGTCCTATACTATATAGTTTATTTAATAAAATGTCATATTGTACTTTATCATATGCTTTAGTCATATCAAGGAGTCCTATCGCATATTTTTTATCATTAATGATATCAAGGGCTTTCTGAATATATTTATAAACGGCCAAGGTGGTGGAACGGTTTTTTCGGAAACCGTTTTGGCAGTCATTAAATATATGATATTTTTCACAAAACGCCTATACTCGATTACACATGGCTTTTTCGAATATTTTGGAAGCTGTCGGTAAGAGGGCAATAGGGCGGTAATTATTCGGATCAGTTTTATAATTCTTTTTGTGAATAGGTTTTATAAGAGCTTTTTTTAAGAGATTGGGAAAACTCCTTCATCAAAAGATTGGTTTAATAATTTATAAAATGGTAATGGTAAATGCTATAGGTTTGCCTATAAAATTTGAGAAATCGATTTCCATGGGATCCCCTCATCAGATCCTGATTTGGTGGCAATGGGACCACCTCGGGAGCATATCCTTACAAACAAAAAATAATTTTCTAAAATCGGTCCATCATTGACGGAGATATCGGTGAACAAACATAAAAAAAAACATAAATGATAAATGATTTTATTTCTGTAAGTAGGTTTGTACAAACACTTTTACAAGTCAATCATATTTTAAAACCTAGATGAGGTCGGCGTTTGACTCTGACTACTCTGAGAAGAAAGAAAAGGTACTTATTCATAATTATCATCGTTATCTATTATCATTACCACAGACAACTTAAGAACATCACTAATTTTAGTTCCATGGACAATCGTATGATCTGCCTACAGCGCCAAAATGGCGATACTCAGGCACAAAAATATTATAACAGCAGCCAGTCCAGTGTGAAATATACTGAGGTCAGTGGCTGAAATAGTCGCTCGAAATTGCTTATACGTAGTTTGTCAACAAAAGTGGGAGCAAACGAATTTGGATCCTGAGTTAATCGCAATAAAATCTAAAATCTCCAGCACGATCTTTCAAATGAACGTGGAATTGGGATTATGTTGTAAATCTCCGCAATGAAATAGAACAATGGCGCTAGTTGAACTTATTACCAGTCAAAAATCTGTCAAAGAAAATGTAAATGTCATCCTGAGTTTTCAAACATCAACATTGAATTATTTATTTTATAGTTTAGCCGCCCTATTCTATTTAGTTTATCAATTCTTAACGTTTTCAATAATTGTTTCGGAAGTTGTTTTAGTGGTTTTTTAATTTTTTCTATTTCTCAGTTTCTTTCCTACAATGTGATAAATTACAAAAATACTATTTACGCAAATAAACGGCGCCTTCCTCGTGGTCAAACTTAATGGTCAAACTAATTTGACCACGAGGAATTCTGTTCCGGATAGTCAAACTACTTTGTTTAACGAAAAATATCCACCCTTTGTCCCTATAATACCAAAACTCAAAAATTTCTTAAATATTTTGTGTGTGGCTTAAGAATAAATTATTCCGAAAACAATGGTCTGTTTATGGCCAGAGACATCGCACAAACAATTTGGTCGAAAGTTGGAACGGCCAACTAAACAAATCCATGAAACGTCATAACCCAAATTACAGTGACTCGTTTCCTTGAAAACTTAATAAAAAAAGAAAAATCTTCTAATGAAAAAGTATCTCTCCGCCGCCGCCCAGACCAAATAATGTCAAGATGATTTCATAATGAAGTGTCAGCTGCAATTAATGCATGACGATATATGTGTTGGGTACTTTTTAAATAAACTAATATAATTATTTTTGTTAATGACTGTACACAAGTATATTTACGAACTATAAAGGGTGGATATTTTTCGGGGTGATGCCCGATTTCCCCAAGTTCCATGTTCCCCAAAATGATTTTTCATACCTTTCATACCCATTCCCAATATCCCCAAAATATAAAATTAAATTATTTGTAAAGTTCACATTTGACCAATCCTCGTACTGACGTGTCAAAAAGGCTTATTCCCACGGGCTCCAAATCTATTGTTCTCCATACATTGATTCCCAAGAGCTCCATAATTTTATTAGTTAAAATACTAAAATTGTTCCCAGCGGCTCCAAACCAAATTGTGTAAGGTCAACAAAACAAAAATTGCTGATATTAATGTTATAATTTCGTGGTAAATACTTTCAGTACATAATTATGCAGTCACAAATCAATCAAAAAAATAAAAACTATTATAAAAAATCACATTTTTTGAAATCACTAATCGACATTAGATAAGATACCTTAGATAGAACATAAATAATTCATATATTGCATATACCTACATATTGTTTTTTTTTACCCCATATCACAAATCGACACCTGAATGCTAGGGTAGACTAAAAATATACAATTTAAAAGTAATCAAAACATCCGTAGAGGCCACACAGTGTGATGTGACGTATCAACCATAAGCGATACACAATCAAATTGTGTGAATGGACTTATTCAAATTCACATCAACTTAGTTAAATAATTAAAAATCACAGTCTATGATTCGCAAATATTTTAATTGACAATTTAGTAAATATATTTTTCATAATTTTGCTAATTCCCTGATTGTCTCCCCAATGTATATCTAATAATCTTTTTGTCCGAATTTTCGTAAAATTATTTTCAATTTTAAATCTTTATTGATTGATTTACGACTTCGGTTATTTTCAGTGCAACGATATTTTACGAATTCGCATAAACATGCATCAATTACATACAAGGGCGCGCAAGGTGGACTATCATATTTTGCTATTGTAGATGGACAGCGCCGTAGGGCGCGGGTGTGGGGACGGGAGGTTCTTATGTTACTCCGGTAATTTGTTTGTTGAAGCTTAAATTGATTTTATTTACATTTTTTTTGCAATTTGTACTTCAACATTTTTGGAGCGCATGGGAAAGATTTTATTTATTATTATTATATTGCTTTTTTATTTTGGAGCCGCCGGGAATAAAATTTTGGACCGCCTGGGAATAAGCCGTCAAAAAGTGTTAGAATAAAATAAAATCAGTACCTAGTTAAAATTTACCTTATTTTGGAAGATATATTTTCTCTATGTTAGCGATTATGTGTTTTTAGATGATTTCGAGATATTGTATCTAGGGTGTGTTATGGATGTTTTTTTCTTCTTAAAACGTTGTCTCACACTAGGAATTGCTCCTGTATTGTGGGTGCGTTTACAAACATTTAAACTCACATACACAAACAGCCAGACCCGGAACAACTACTTGTAGGTCATACAAATATTTGTTCCGTGCGGGAATCGAACCCGCGACACACAGTGCAGCAGTCAATCGCTTAACCACTGCGCCAACTGCGCCACTGGCATGTATCCAGGGGGTGAGGCAGGAATGTATCCAAGTTGTTCTAGGTAAAAATGTAGTGTAAGGGAAGAACTTAGGGTGTGTTGGAGGTGCATCCAGCACGCAATTCTTTCTCAGGAAAATTGTAAGTAAACACATCATGTAGGTAGACTATTAATTACCTACATTTTAATTGTAAAATTAAAAAAGAAATAAAACATGCGATTAAAAAAACTAAAACCCGACTGCAATGAACGGAAATGAAAATATTTTTTTCCATTTTTCAAGATGAAAAGAAAAACAAGTATCCTTTATGTACCAAAAATAAATAAATGCCGTCAGTGGCATCTAGAATGTAACGAACGCCTTAAAATTTGCCTTCGACTGCATTTAAGTATTTATGATACATAAAGGATACTCGTTTTTCTTTTCATCTTGGAAAATGGAAAAATTTAAACAAAACGTTTCGGTTTTCTATTAATCTTGCTATACCAGGATTCTACCAAATTGATGGTTTTGTGACGCATAGCTTCACAATTCCAAATCAGGTTCAGGTTCCATTTCGTCACTATTGGGTCCTGTAGGGGTGCGCCAAAGTTCACCTAAATTTTCAACTCCGATAATTGGAAATCCGAAAATGTTCTTCCTAACATTTTTTATCCTAAAAATCACAATTCCTAACTACTCTGTCTCTAATGTTCATAATTCCGTAGCATTCAACTTCATAATGTCAGTAGCAATGAACATCTATTATACTTTTATTTGTTATCCTATATTTTCTCAACATAACCATCTTTTACACTATTATTCAAAGTCATATTTTAATTTTATTTATAGCGGTGTGTACCTGCAAAGATATTTATAGGTTAGGTTAGGTTAGAACTGTGACCAACTACGCGCGAGCCGAGCGAGCGTAGCGAGCGGTGCCGCGGCAGCGGCCGGCGACCGCTACCTCGAAATTGGTCGCGAAATTTTTCTAAGTATTTTTTTCATAGTGCCCCAAAGACGACACTCTGACCTGAATTTCATTCATTTAAGACAAAAATCAGTGAAACGACCTTTAATCATTCTAAACAGTTGGGGTTTTAGACATAATTATCTCAGGTATAGTTATAGTTTTAGGTATAAAAGCGTTATGATAAAAAACAGTAGGAGTTTAAATATATTTAAATAATGATATTATTAATTACAATTTTCGGAAACATGACTATTATGAACATCGCCGGTAGCACTACAAATAGTATGAATGGAAACTTTAGGGTGAAAAATTTTAGGAAGAGTGATCATTCGGATTACAAATCATTAGGAAAGACAATTTCGGGTAAAGGACTTTAGGTGAGCCAATATGGACCCGGTCCTGTAGACATCACCATTAGCCAAGCATCATCATAATCTTCTGCTGGAACGGTAGCTAATGAAGCACATTTTGTCGCATGAGTCATTTCTGCTGGGGTCAATCTTTTGATGTTTCCAAAGTTTTCACATCACATCGCTTCGCACAATGAGCAACGTCGCTGTACAAACTGCGGTCATAGTGCCTGATAAACAAAAACCAGGAGTCCAGGACGACGAAGTGAAACAAGTTTTGATATTTCCCTCGCATTGCAAAGTGCAGAAACAAGTTTTGATATTTCCCTCGCATTGCACAAGTGCAGAAACAAGTTTTGATATTTCCCTCGCATTGCACAAGTGCAGAAACAAGTTTTGATATTTCCCGCGCATTGCACAAGTGCAGAAACAAGTTTTGATATTTCCCTCGCATTGCACAAGTGCAGAAACAAGTTTTGATATTTCCCTCGCATTCGCACTCATTCACACCTCTATTGATGAGCGTGTTAGATTAATACCGATGTAGTTAATACATAACAACGTATTTCATGTTGTAATACAAAGTAATAATTAATTTATAATTAAATGCAGTAAAATTGTAGTAAATAACATAATTTTAAATAGAATAAGATGTGTTTAAATTTTGGATAGCAAATAAGTATGAATCATGTTTACTTTTCATCGTTTATGGAAACATGAATCATACTTGTTTGTCGCCGCTTATAAAAGCAAGTGTACCGACTTCATTGGGGCGCTCGCGCGCCAGTTTTGCTCTCGGCCGACTACACTCCGTACTCAACCCGCGCAGCAAGTTGTCCCTTAAGTGCAAATTGCGTATTTACACCGCGTGCATTCGACCGATCATGACTTACGCCTGCGTAGTCTTCGCTCACGCAAAGTCATATCACATTCATAAGATGCAGACGCTTCAAAACCGATTTCTCCGTAGAATTACGAAAGCTCCTTGGTTCGTTCGGAACGAACAACTTCACGTAGACCTTAAGATGCCTACCATCAAACAGTTTATGAAGCGCCTTGCAAAGCGCTTTTTCGAATCCGCGGAACGTCATCGCAACCCCTTGGTTGTGCAGGCCGCTAGTTACAGGCCTTCTGCCATTAGTCAGACTCGCCGACCGAGGCACACTCTCTTAGATCCGGATGACCCCATCACTCTCCTTCAGGAAAGCAATAGGGCCACGAGTACAGTGCACAAAATACACAAACCGACCTTCCGTCCTCGCCGCCGAGGTACCACGCGAACTTCCCGAGTAAATGGTAATAAAAGTCCTCCCCCCCGTCCCTTGAATGTCGATGCGCCAGCCGCCCGGTTAGAGGCTGAGAGCGCCGTAGCAATAAATATAATATCTCCTGATAATAATCATGATCAAAATGTTGATCCAGCCCGTCCCCAAATTGTTAGTAATTTTGTGATCCCCCAACGACGCCCTGAGCCGAGGTCCGTACCCCACAGGGGGTGCCCTTAGTGCGCTGTCGTTTAGTTTTTAATATATATAATTTGCGCCCTGGCTGGAGGCTTTAAGATTAAAAACCTTAGGGCAGCCACAGGAATATCCGGTTAAGTAGCAACGACCTCTCTAGGTCTGCTACGAGATGCCATACACAAAAAAAAAAAAAAAAAAAAATTCATTGGGGCACTTTGGCTAGAAACGTTGACCGGTACGGAGCTCCTGAAGAAAATAATAGATAAGTATAACTATGATGATAACTATGAAAGGCTATTTTTAATCAATAAATGTGTACATATATGTATAATAATATATACCTAGTTGTTATGAAATATTAAATTAAAATATATGTTTCCTGAACAAAGTACTTTCATTTCACTACTCTGTTCTAAAATAATAATATTCTTTGAGTATATAAGTATGTGTATTTAATGTAGAGCTAATTAATTGTTCTTTATTGTTGCTTTTATTTCTTTATTCTAACAAGCGCGTATTTGGTAATTAAGTTAAAAAAAACGTCGTTTGTTATCTATCACTTATCAGTATTGATTAATGTTAATAATATTTAATGAATTAAGCATAAATTGTAATGAAAAGATTACGTTTTTAACCCCATGGGTTCTCAAACAAATAACATTAAACAATACGTACGTAAGCATTGATTCGGTGACTGTACCATTCACGATTTGAGTCAAGTCAGAGTCGTACAACTTTTAGTTAATAATAAATACTTTGGGGAACTTAAAACTTGGGGAGATCGGGCATCACACATTTTTCGTTAAACTAAGTAGTATGACTATCCGGAACAGAATTCCTCGTAGTCAAATCAGGTTTACCATTAAGTTTGACCACGAAGAAGCTGAGATATAGTTTAACATACGTACGGAACCCTCGGTGCGCGAGTCCGACTCGCTCTTGACCGGTTTTTTTATTATATACCTAAGTCTAATTCTAGGCTAATCTAATTGAAGGCAATTTGGGTTACTACCCCCTCATACAAGTGAGACAGTGTAAATCCCGCTATAGTATCTTGTGGGCGCAGATTTGCAGGAGCAGCTGGACGCGGCAGTGACGGCGTCCAACGCCACCGGCCTGAAGGTGGGCGGCGCGCTGCGGCAGTTCGAGACGCGGCTGAGCGCGCGCAACGACGCCGGCGCGCGCATCGCCCGCCTGCAGTACGCCGCCGCGCGCCGCCTGTACGCCGACGCGCTCGCTCGCCACCACGCCGCGCTCGACGCCGTGCGCGCCACGCAGCTCAGTCTGCTGCAGCAGCAGATACACCTCAGTGACTACTTGCTCTAAACTATATATTAGCATCGTTTAGGAAGCCTGTCTAACAACGGACGAACTGTGCCAAAATTTCACATTCCCAAAATCCTCCATAATTGCTCTAAACTTTTTTACAAAAAAAAAAACAACCGACTTCAAAAAAAAACACTACAAACTAAAAAATAACCTTAATTTTGGAATCTATTTTAGTTTTTTTGCCACTGACTTCCGAAATTAAGGTTATGTTTTAGTTTGTAGTGTTTGTTATTTTGGAAGTCTGTTGTTTTTATTTTTGCAAAAAGTTTTTTATTTTCACATTTTTAGTAGGTCAGTTTGCAATTTATCTAAGTTACAATAGCCTAATGTCAACTGCTCATCACCTTTTACAAAATATTTCTTTTCCCGATGCAGGGGGGCTAATAGTTGAGAAGCTCTCCTGGTAGAACCAGGAGAAGTGGAACTAATGGTGATTTCACCATATGCATTGTGACGAACATAAATTGCTTAGCAACCATATTAAAGTCTAATCGAATCGCAACAGTGAAATACTTAATATTAAGTAGTTCCGGTGGCCATTTGTGGTCTTCAGCATCAGTTCCACTTCACCAAATGGTGCTTTTCGAGTGCAAATGCACGAGTCACTATAAAAAATACTAAAATCGATATAGGTGTGCCTATAAAATTTGAGGATTGCCCTCAATTTCCATGGGATCCCCTCATCAGATTCTGACTTCGTGACAATGGGACCACTTCGGGAGCATACGCTTACAAACAAAAAAGGATTTTTTTAAATCGGTCCACAATTGACGGTGCAATCGGTGAACAAACATAAAACAATCATACAGCCGAACATATAACCTCCTCTTTTTGGAAGTTGGCTAAAAATGAAATGCTGTTCGTTGGCAAACGGTACACGAATAACTATCGTAGAATTCATAGTTTACTACATCACTAGCTACCTCCCCGTTGCTATGGAAAGAATATCTATGTCTTTGTCTTCATAGAAACGCGAGTCTACGGGTCGCGCCGTGCTCGGGCAGAAGAGAAAACGAGTTGGATAGAAAGAGCTTTGTTTCTTGGTAGAATAGAGATAGAATTGGTCATGGTATGCGTGCCGCTCCTCAACTCGCGGGCCACCTCGCCCCTCCGCGCCTACACGATTCTAAATTACACTCTAGGGGTAGGGCATACAAGACTACGACGCGGAGTCGGATTTACAGAGCAATTCGTTTCTGTATCAATGGTATACGCGGCACGAAGACTGTTTCTCCTCCGGCAGAGCCAGTTAGTATTTTGGCCTTAATAACATTGCGCCGGAGAGCTGTTACTTGGAATCTAGTTCCATTGCACAATTTTGGAGGCCGTATATTTCGAAGCAACATGACAGGAGCACCTTCACGCGACATAAGTCTGTCTGTGAGATGTAGTCTCATGTTTCGAGTAAGTTTTAGTACTTTAATTGAAGGCCATAAGAAAGATCTCTTGATGCATGCTTTGATCTCATCTGGCGCGTTCCTTTGGGCACTACCGGTAAAGTCTTCTACCAGCAACAACGTCATACCACCCATTATGTTTTTATTAGCTAGCCTTGTGATGTTTGCCGGATTATGTCGTATATAATTGAGTCTCTCGGTTTTTATTTTAGCGTATTGATACACTAAATACACGACACGACACGGTTGGCGCAGTGGTTAAGCGATTGACTGCTACGCTGCGTGTCATGGGTTCGATTCCCGCACGGAACAAATATTTGTATGACCTACAAGTAGTTGTTCCGGGTCTGGCTGTTTGTGTATGTGAGTTTATATGTTTGTAAACGCACCCACAATACAGGAGAACCTAGTGTGGGGCAACGAAAAAAAAAAAAAAAAAAAACTGACTAAAAAGAGCGGAACAACGCAGGAGAGAATGTTATCTTCACCGTCTCGGAAGAATATATGTACCCACCAAAAACATTTCATGTAAAATGTTGCCAAGACGACCACATAAGGTTTGCCCTGTGAAAAAGATATCAGATCTCATGTAGAGCCAAGCTTCTGAATATACACGGCCTAACTCTGCCGACCCTAACTTCACAAATTCTACATATCAGTAAAAATTTATGGCTTCGCCGTTTCGCAACCGTCGTGGAGGTGATGCGAATATTTAGTTTCTGAAGTAAGTAACGAAACGGCGAAGCTATACATTTTTACTGATATGTAGAATTTGTGAAGTTAGGGTCGGTAGAGTTAGGCCGTGTTATAGTATCTACATACTACAGACACTACATCATATACTTACACTTTGCATTCATTAATATTATGTATCTAAAACGATTAGTTTCCTTTAATTTTCATACAAATAAATATGAAAACTAAAGAAAACTAATCGTTTTAGAACGATTAATCGTACACTAAATACTGACTAAAAAGAGCGGAACAACGCAGGAGAGAATGTTATCTTCACCGTCTCGGAAGAATATATGTACCCACCAAAAACATTTCATGTAAAATGTTGCCAAGACGACCACATAAGGTTTGCCCTGTGAAAAAGATATCAGATCTCATGTAGAGCCAAGCTTCTGAATATACACGACCTAACTCTGCCGACCCTAACTTCACAAATTCTACATATCAGTAAAAATGTATGGCGTCGCCGTTTCGCTACCGTCGTGGAGGTGATGCGAATATTTAGTTTCTGAAGTAAGTAACGAAACAGCCAAGCCATAAATTTTTACTGATATGTAGAATTTGTGAAGTTAGGGTCGGTAGAGTTAGGCCGTGTAGATTTCTTTTTCACAGGGCAAACCTTATGTGGTCGTCTTGGCAACATTTTACATGAAATGTTTTTGGTGGGATTTCAGTTCTTTTTGTAAGTTGCTAGGCAGTCTTTTTAGGGTTTCTCTTTTTCTTTTTTTGGGGTGTTGTTCTTGCACATCAGCAGTGCTGGTTTTCATAGCCCATTCTCTGTCTCAGTCTACATACCAAATTTCGGCTTTCTAGCACTTCAGGAAGTATTCTAACATTTTGAAGTCTCATACAAACTTCCACCCTCCCCATTTTAGGGGATGGGGGGCGAAAGTTATAAGTTTATGAATTTTTTTGTTAGTTGTATACCAAACTTAGATTACATACCAAATTTCAGCTTTCTAGCACTTCAGGAAGTAGCCAAACATTTTGATGATCATCAGTGTATCAGTGAGTTTGTCAGTGAAGAAATCGGTGTATTTTAGATATCAATAAAATCTAAAGTGTATTGATGTCAATAATAGACTAATTAAACATACAAAGTCTCAATTGAAGAGCTCCTATCCTGAGAATATGAACTATCTGGTACATCGGAAACCAACTCTATGAGGGTTCAAAAAAACGACGAAACACTTGGAGAATAGGTAGGTAGTGCCCTTGCGCTTCGCTTGGCTCGTCTTGGCGGGGGCATGCTTTTGTCCAAGTTAGTCATTACCTTACTAACTTGGACAAAAGCATGCCGGCTGTCGCGCTATACATAGACATGTCGAAGGCTTTCGACCGCGTTGATCACAAGATCCTCTTAAGAAAGATGTATGCATATGGTGTGAGAGGGAATGTGTACAAACTTATAGAATCATACCTTAACAACAGACAGCAATTTACAGAAGTCAGGAGGTTAAATCCCACTACTAAAACAGAAGAAATATATGCTTCTGAATCTGGAAATGAAAAATTCGGCGTCCCACAAGGAAGTATCGTGGGTCCTTTATTCTTCCTTGTTTATATAAATGACATGCCTTCGGTAACAAATCATGACATTACACTATTTGCTGATGATAGCACCGTTTTATTCGTTAATGATATTACAATTGATCTAGAATCTGACATTAACGAAACAATATTATTAATTATAGACTGGTTAAAATCGAACAATTTAATGATTAACATTGACAAAACTAAAATAATGAATTTTAAAATACGAACTCGTCGTACGGGTACTTTAAAAATCCAATACCTAGATAGCGACATTGAAGAAACTGAAGTAACAACATTTTTAGGGTTATATATTGACAACAAACTTAATTGGAAGTTACATATTGACCATGTATGCAAAAAGCTGGGACAGTTTTCATATGCACTTCACAGATTGGGGAAAATAGCGAATCGGACTACTTTACTAAAGCTTACCACGGTTACGTTAGCTCTATCCTAAGATAGGGTGTAATATTCTGGGGCAATAGTACAGACAAGGAGCGTGCTTTCATTGCTCAAAAACGTTGCATTAGAGCTATATTTAACTTGTATGAAACTGACTCCTGTAAACCATTTTATAAAAAGATGAACGTTTTAACACTGCCACGTGTCTATATATTTGAGGCCGCAGTATTTGTCAAAAATAATATTGACATGTATAATTACTACACGCGTGTACGGCGTAAGGATAAATTGCGCACAGTAGCTAGCAATACTCACCTAATGCATGAAAGTATCTTTTGTATAGCTTCACGGATCTTTAATAATATTCCGAGGCCTATTAGAATTTTTTTTTTCTTTGGTATTGATCGTCGCATCGTTGAGCTCCTTAAATTCTGAGTAGAGCTGCACGATTACTGACAAATGCGTGCACTGACTGGTCAGGTCCACTCAACCTGTGCGGTTCTTTCCTCAAAAGATCATTTCAGACACCAATCTACATGGTCTTCACATGATCTGACCAAGATTATGTCTGGACTTTAAAAGAGACTATGACCTCTGAGTTTGTTTCGGCCTTTCTTCTCAGAGTAGTCAGATAGGAAACGCCGACCTCATCTAGTTTTTAAAATATGATTGACGTGTAAAAGTGTTTGTACAAACCTACTTACAGAAAAAAAAAATTAAAAAAAATTACGGAAATAAAAAAATGTAAAAAAAATCTCCATGAGCTATTAGTAAACAAGTGCTACTACTCTTTAAAAGCCTTCCTATCGGACAAATCACTTCTACATTACAGTCCCCCTCAGTCATGACGCGTTCAGTGTGTTCCACTGATGTGTGTGTTTTATAATTATCTTTTTTTATTTTATGTCTTAATAATTTGTAATAATAATGTAAATTTAATTTGTGTGTAACTATTGTATGCTCTAAGGGCGGGGGACATAGCTGATCACAATTTATTTATTTTTTAAGACCTGTATTATGTACCTACCACAATAAAGATATTGATTGATTGATTGAATCAATATTAGGTGGCATGGTTTCATAACAATCGTCATGACAAGGCATTGCCGTAAACTCACAACGCATTACATTTAAACCGCGACGCACTGCAATCAAAACGCCTCCACCGTCAGATTTACCAGACAACACGCGATTTCGTTCACAACGATAAACCTTGAGTCGATGAACTCACCATCGCCAATTTCAGGTACCAACCATGTCTCAGTTAAAACAATGATATCGTGCGAGTCCGCCAGAATATTATTGTACAAAGTATTTAATTTGGTTCATAAACCATCGTCGCCTTAACAAAATATTATGGGATATTGCAAGGCATCGTATGACCGATGCAGTTCACTTATCCGACGTAAAGAAGTACGTGGATTATTATTAATTACTTATACTATGCTTTCCAATATAATGTTCCGTTTCTCAAATTGCTGATCAACCGTCACCATACCAACTTCGTTGTTCGTTGGGGCGTTAAAACGACCTCTATGACCTTCAAGTGGTTTCGTTTTGGCATGAATGACTGCTTTAAACGATTCACAGGTGGGGGGATTAATTTTTACTTGAATAATTTTTTTTGCGAATGAACAACTTCAGTACAAAACTTCATCCCCTTGTGCTTGTGGGTTGAAAATAAAAAAACAACGACTTACGTTGTGTTAGTTTCCAAAAATAAGCCGAAATATTAGTGATTCCAAACTTAAAAAAAAACCAGCCAAGTGCGTGTCGGACCACGCACAATGAAGGGTTCCGTAGATGAAACGAATTTATCCCAAATACAAACTTAATATTGTAGTTGAAAAACATGTTCTCATAAATCACCTCTCATTTGCGAGTATCAATATAAGTCGCATTAGCCGCCGTATTTTTTTATTGCGTTGACTGAAGAAGCTTGATTTTTTAGAGCTCTAAGGGACCGTTGACCTACGTATTCGATATTAATTTTAACTTGATACCTCCACGCGTTCCTGAGAAAAAGGGTCTTGACAGACTGACAGACAGACAGACAGACGGACAACGAAGTGATCTTATAAGGGTTCCGTTTTTCCTTTTGAGGTCGGAACTCTAAAAATAAAGATTTTTTGAATAAAAACAAAATGTTATCTGCCTTTTCACCCCTTAAGGGTTAAAATTCTAACGACACCGTTGCGTTAGCTTCCAACCATAAGCCTAGATAATAAATTTAGTGATTTTTACTCCGAAAATTAAGGACTTTCCATACACAACTTCATCCCTCTTTTTAACCCTTCAGGGGTAGAATTATCAAAAACGCTGAGACACGTGTATATTAATTTTCAATTGTCAGCCTAAACACAAAATTTTAAGATCCTAACTGAAAAACTGACGGACTTTCATATAAACTTCCATCCCCGTCTCACCCCTTTAGGGGGTGAATTTTGAAAAATCCTTTCTTAGTGCACCCTTAGACCTCATCAAGAGCCTACGTGCCAAATTTGGAATCTCTAGACCCAGCGGTTTGGGCTGTGTGTTGATATGTCAGTCAGTCAGTTTCTTCTTTTATATAATTAGAAGAGTAAAATTATGGTTTTATTCATAGAAAAATAGTATGCTACTTTACTGCATCATCGGAAGACATTTTTACAATCATGTTCTATCATGATTTTTGCAATGTAACGTTTTTAACAAGGTCGCCTGTACTAACATAATTAAGTACGTACAGAAAATATTTCCGTGTCAACAAAAAGTTAAGATTGCATGTTTGCGAACGAATTATAAAAACTAAAACTATTTTTATGTGTAAAAGGCAATATTAGTTCATAAATATATTAATACCTATTAGTTCATAAATACAAAATACCTATTAGTTAACAATACAAAATACATTAATTAATAAAGACTTAAAGATCAAATTTGTCGCTATTTCGTGACCTCAGTATAATCTATAGAATTTATGTATCTTGTCTCAGCTATTTTATTTGCAGGGCATTCTTGATCGCCTGTTTTGTGGTTGCTCGGTTTTTTAAATCGCAAGCATACTGCACAATGTGATGGTTCAGCATGTTTAGTCACAAGTGTGAAGTCCCTCACTGGGCAGGATGTCCAATTAATGAACACTCGACTTTGGTTTACAAGCGTCTTCCTTATGCTAGCAGTTATTCCAAGAACAAAGATGCACGTAGGCCTCTCTTTTTTACCAGACTTGTGACTTAAATTTATAGAGGCCAAAAGAGTCACGGGACAAACTAGGCAGCTGCTCGGCTACATTCTGCTCATAGATTGCAGTCACAAACATCTTTGTCACTTGAAACGTTTGGTAGGTACTCCTATAACTACAAACTAGGCAGCTGCTCGGCTACATTCTGCTCATAGATGCAATCATAAACATCTTGTCACTGGAAACGTTTGGTAGGTACTCTTATAACTACAACTCTTGGTCTTCTCTTATGGGGCTCTTGTACTTTCAGGCCGGCACAACTTGGCTGCGATGATTTCCTAAGTTTTTCAATGTCGTCTTTGGACTCCGTGCTTATTATAACGCCTCCGTGTTTTGTTTTGCGCAATCCTCCAGCGTGCAGTTTCATTAGTTCAGGGCATATCATTTTTTGGACAAGAGATTTAGTGTCGTCACTAGATTTTAATTTATCCCTTGGATAAATTGCAATAGAGCTGACGTTATTGGGACGCAAGTAATTATTTTGATTTGTTTTTACCATGTCAGCGAATGAAAATTTTTCTTCCATCGTCGGTTTAGCGCAGTTTTCATGAATGCTAGCATAATTTACGACTTTCGGCAAAATAACTTTCGTGATTTTTAATAATAGACAATTCTTAGGTATTATAAAATTCGGACTTTTGAAAATCGGAACATCGAAATTCGGAATAAAATATTTCGGAGTATTTGGATGTTCCTTTCTAAGTTATATCCTAATGAAAGTCTATCAATTAAAGACATTTCTAAAAAAACTTGTAACTGCTTGCATTGTCCACAATACAACGGATGCAAACCTTATCTTTGATCAAAGTAAATGGTATCCGTGTAACTGAAACAGGAATAATAATCACCATTAACAAAATGATTAAGAATTTAAAACTTCAACACCAAACAGAAAAAAATCCCCGCTTGATACTAGCTTTCTATACTAACATGACAACATCTAATGTCCAGCAAAAACCTTAACTTCCTTTATAGAAACATTTTGCCCACTTAGAAACAATTATAATTGCGATACTTTAACCCAAACTTATAATAAAAACATTACCCTCCTTTGCGACACGCAGTCGGGTAAAAAACAAATACACAATAATTTTGTACCTCCCAGTCCATCAGCCGCTGAATCAAAGAAACGGTTAGTGATAGCGGCGTGGATGTAAATATGTTCACTGCCTACAGTACTAGGCATGCATCCACGTCAGCGTCTTTCAGATCGGGCGTCTCAATGGAAATAATAAAAAATCGGCCAAGTGCGAGTCGGACTCGCGCATGAAGGGTTCCGTACCATTATCTATAAAAATGGCAAAAAAATTATGTTTGTTGTATGGGAGCCCCCCTTAAATATTTGTTTTATTTTAATTTTAATATGTATTTTTGTACGTCCACCCTTAACAAACGTCACGTAAGGCCGCAATATTGGTAAGGGTGTGACAGTACATGAAAATATAATTATGATAAGTTAAGGGAACCTACACAGACCTACAAGCCTAACAGCCCTACGACCCTAAGCCCTATAAGCCCTACAGCCCTAACCTACCATATACCTAGTATGCGATAAATAAATATATAAATAAGTTCAGGATGTCTGCACCATGCGACCTAAGGTTACAGACGGATAGTAGACAGGATTTCCAGGTTTTGGGAAGGGTAAACTCACTGCCAGTCGCGCAGACCCACGAGACTGATCAGAGATGGCTAAAGGTGTCTTGGCCACAGTGAGGGGTAATGAGACAAGAATATAAAATTCAAATCTGATTTATTTACAAAATTATACAGCTTATATACTACTTTTTCTTCACACACACTATTACATAAAATCTTTGTGTCCTATGCGTGTGAGATGCAAATCAATATTTTTAACTGGGCCGCGCGTCAGCCGGGCCGAGTGCTGAGTCAATGTCCAAAGGTAACGTTGAACAATTTTTAAAGTGAATATACATATAACTAAATATTCGGTAAATATTTCAAGCGTCTGCCTGTTTCCGTTATCAATACTTATAGAGCAATATTGGGCAAAAAAATCACGTTTGTTGTATGGGAGCCCCTTAAATATTTATTTTATTCTGCTTTTTAGTATTTGTTGTTATAGCGGCAACAGAAATACATCATCTATAAAAATTTCAACCGTCTAACTACTCGTATCACGGTTCATGAGATACAGCCTGGTGACAGACAGAAAGACAGACAGACAGACCGACAGACAGACAGACAGACGGCGGAGCCTTAGTAATAGGGTTCCCGTTTTACCCTTTGGGTACGGAACCCTAAAAAGACCGCTGGCTGGACTAGTAACACAATATGTTTTGCAACATTTTACAACCAACCTGTTATTGAATCTGTAAAAGACAGGGCGTTTGCTGATGGCATAATCAATTCATTAAGGCTTCTACAGACCGGCGCGACTTGCGACGCGACACAAAGACCCCGCGTGTCGCGCGACGAGCGGTGACTTTGTGTCGCGTCGCGAGTCGCACCGGTCTGTAGACGCCTTAAAACTGTAAAAATAATGTTCTGTTCTGCTGGGCTGAGCTGACCTGGAGTACTTATGCGGTTCCGCCAACGGCCAGTAGCAGTTGCCGCAGACATAAAAGATATGATTCTGAAAGTGACAATACGAGAAGAAGACCGTGGCGCTTTCTGTGGAGAGACGATCGCCGCGACGCGCGACGGACCGCCCGCAGAGTATCGTATGAAGACCGTGGCGCTTTCTGTGGAGAGACGATCGCCGCGACGCGCGACGGACCGCCCGCGCCCGCAGAGTATCGTATGAAGAGCGTCATCGTCGGCGCAATCGGCAAATATTTAAAAAGGAAGAAAAATTAAGAAGAGTTGCAAAATAATTTAGATTCATAATCGAAACTTTCTAGTAACTTCCTCCAAAACGCGGGAATATGCACATTACAAATTAAATACGAATACGCTGCTACATACGGAAGGATCCGTCCACTTTTGTATACCAGCGTTATGTTACCACTTTGCGTCTTTGGCACCACCGCCGCCGCGCATACCTACCTACTATTATACCTACTATTTTTCACATTGTCTATAAATAAAATAGAAATATCTTTTACTTTTACCCTCTTGAATTGATTAATTAAATTGCTCTGTTACTGCATAAAATTGTCTTCCGTTCACAAAACATCAAATTGCCTGTTCACTGATGAACGTCTACAAATACTATGAACAGGACTAAATAGATGACAGTTACGAGGTAATCTTAAACCACTCATGAATCTGTTTATTCTTTCACTAGATAGTTTAGTATGTAGCAAGTGAAATTATTCTTGCCATAGAACTAGAGCCATACTACAGAAAGTTCTCTAAGAGTGTTTGTTCTATTAAATTCTCTAAGAGTGTTTGTTCTATTAAATTCTCTAAGAGTGTTTGTTCTATTAAATTCTCTAAGAGTGTTTGTTCTATTAAATTCTCTAAGAGTGTTTGTTCTATTAAATTCTCTAAGAGTGTTTGTTCTATTAAATTCTCTAAGAGTGTTTGTTCTATTAAATTCTCCAAGAGTGTTTGTTCTATTAAATTCGTTTTTCTAGTAAATTTTACCTTGACGCCATTTTTATTGCCTATTATTGCTTCAAATGATTTTTGTTACATATTTTAATGCTTATTTTTGTCATTAAATTATGTCTAATTAAACATTTAATATGTATTAAATTACTATATTTTAAATAAAATGAGTGGTTTAAACTTTAAAATGCAATTGAGAAATTTGCTTATAAGTAATAAATAATATTCATAATTGGTAAAAAAAAAAATTAAATCTTACATTTACAGCGGGCGCTCTATTCGACGATAGAATTTCAATCGCATATATTGCTTGTTTACCCATTATTATCTAGCTAAAACACAAGTAATGTAAGAAATAAGACATTCGTTACGCCATGATGCAATACAATAATAAGTTGAAATAACGCTTGTAAGTTCTGCGCCATTATGTGTCGTTGTCTATTACAAATCAAATGTAACTTGAAGTACAAGACTTAATTGACTTAATTTTGGTTTAAAAACTTGACGAGTAAAGACTTCTTTAAAGGTCTCAACTTTATCTCTAAGCTATCTACTAGTAAAGACTTCTTTAAAGGTCTCAACTTTATCTCTAAGCTATCTACTAGTAAAGACTTCTTTAAAGGTCTCAACTTTATCTCTAAGCTATCTACTAGTAAAGACTTCTTTAAAGGTCTCAACTTTATCTCTAAGCTATAACTCTCTACATTAACACTCTACAAATACTATAACACTCTATAACTCGTAACATTTGTGGTCTATAAACAGTTTAGTGTGACTAGAACAGTCTCTACAGACAATTTGAAAATTTACAACTCTTATCTCAATCTATTCATGCTTTCTTAACTCATTCTTATGAGAGGGGTTATGGTTGTGCCCACTTTTACTAAACTGTGTCTATAAGCGTTGAATATTACTTGGGACATATCTTACTCTTAAGGTAGACAATAAAATTAAATTCTATTATATATCTAATACTTAGTCCGTTTGTAGACGCGATTGTGTCTACAAACGCGTAGTAAAGTTCCCGTGGTATAGGTTACTTTTACACACTTTAATTTCGGAAGTCGGTGTCTTCGAATCTGTATTTTAGTTTTTTGCCACCGACTTCCGAAAAAAAGTTATTTTTCACTTTGTAGTGTTATTTTTGGGGACCGGTTATTTTTTTTTTTTGTAAAAAGTTTTTTATTTTTCACTTTTTAGTAGGTCAGTTTTTAATTTGTCTAAGTTACAATAGCCTAATATTAACTGCTCATCACCTTTGACAAAATATTGCATTTCCCGATGCTGGGACGTTGATTATTGAGTTGAGTTCTCCTGGTAAGAACCAGGAGAACTACCACTCACTATATGCATAGTGACGAGCATAAATTGCTTAGCAACCATATTAAAGTACGTAATCGAATCGCAACCCGTTTAATACTTATTATTATGTTGTTTCGGTGGCCATCTGTGGTCTCCATCATCAGTTCCACTTCACCAAAGGTGTTTTCCGAGAGCAAAGGCACGATTTACTATAAAAAATACCCAAATCGTATAAATAACAATAATAATAATCATTTTATTGTCAGGCATCTCAGGCCCATAGATAAAATACACAAAAGGCTCTATATGTTGAAGGTGTTATAGGTTCTATATGTTGGCCTACAAAATTTGAGGGTTTCCCTCGATTTCCATGAGATCCCCTCATCAGATTCTGATTTGGTGGCAATGGGACCACCTCGGGAGTATACCCTTTCAAACGAAAAAAGAATTTTCAGAATCGGTTCATAATTGACGGAGTAATCGCGTAACAAACATACAAAAAAAAAAAAAAAACATGCAGCCGAATTGAGAACCTCCTCCTTTTTGGAAGTCGGCTAAAAATAATAGTAGCTACACATTTTTATCACTATGTGCCACGGCGGCACAATAGAATTTAAACAATAGAATTTATTTAAATATAGGATTGAATTAATATTATTCTAATGATATTAATTCAATTCTATATTTAAATCAATTCTATTGTTTGAAATTTATGCCGTAAGGTAAAATGTATCGGGACTATAAAGGCTTCTACATACCGGGGCGACTTGTCGCGCGACGCGACACGGCACAATGGCCACGCGTGTCGCGGGACGAGCGGTGCCTTTGTGTCGCGTCGCGTCGCGGGACAAGTCGCCCCGGTATGTAGCAGCCTTAAATATACTTAATATTTATATCATTGGAACTATATAAATAAATTACGTATTATCTGTATCATAAGCAAATAGTTTTAGTTGTAGAGGGTTTTCCTGTAATCTATAAGTGTAGAATTACTATTCTCTGTATTTCAAAACCTAACTTCGCACTGCAAGCGGTTGCTCTAGTAAACGGATCCACTGTATCCTACTTAAATTAAGTCGAGCAAAAAACGCCGAAAAATTACGTTTCTGGTATGGGGCGGAGACTCCCTTTAATTGTTTTCTTTATTTAATTTTCATTATTTGTTGCTATAGAGGTAATAGAAATACACAATCTGTGAAAATTTCAACTGTCTACCATTATGGTTCATGAAATACAGCCCGCTGACAGACAGACGGACGGATGGACCGACGACGGACGGACAGCGGAACCTTAGTAATAGGGTTCCGTTTGGTACCCTCCAAGTACGGGACCCTAAAAATCAAAAAGAAAACTATACATTAGCAATAGTTAAGAAGCGGTTCCTAATTGAACTCGCTTTGAAACAGTCATTAGTATACAAGTTGAATGGCTGCATATCGGTTTAATTTACTGAGTAGTACACGGGGTCGTCGGCCTCTGCCGTGGCCTTCGCGCGCTGACTCACGAGCTGTCCTGCGCTCTCTGACGCGCGCGTCTTGTTGCAGCGAACCTGTCGGTGTCGGACGAGGAGTGCCAGGCGCTGCTGGACACCAAGAACATCTCGCTGTTCGTGGACAACGTGCGCGCCGAGACGGTGGAGGCGCGGCGTGCTCTGCGCGACGTGGAGGTGCGCCACGAGGAGCTGACGCGCGTCGAGGCCGCGCTGCGCGACGTGCACGACCTGTTCGCGCAGCTCGGGCACCTCGTCGCGGCACAGGTGCACACACAAACCACACACTGACACCACCACGACAACAGCACGACACACTGGAACACATTGGGGAGGCTTTTTTCCAGCTGTGGCATGCTGCACGCTGACAGTAACTCGTATTAGGTAATACAACACCCTGTATTAACTATTAAGTACGGGTTACTGTGAAACATCATTTGGACGGCCACTGCCTGAGAAACCTGTAAAAGAAAACATGAAACTAAACTTGAATTATACAAATTCTGTTTTTAGCGTTTTTAGGGTTCCGTAGTAAACAAGGAACCCTTATAGTTTCGCCATGTCCGTCTGTCTATCTGTCTGTCTGTCTGTCCGTCCGTCCGTCTGTCCCCAGCTTAGCTCAGAGACGCTTAGTCCTAGAAAGCTGTAATTTGGCATGGGTATACATATTAATCATGCCGAAAAAATGGTAAAATAAAATCATGAAAAAATTTTTTTTTTAGGGTACCTCCCTTACACGTGAAATGGGGATGATATTTTTTTTTCTCGTCTATTTCATAGTGTGGGATATCGTTGGATAGGCCGTTCAAAAATATTGAGGGTTTGTCAAAACCATTTTTCAATTAAGGGATCCGTTTGCGTAATATTAAGCTTTAAAGTGCTACTTTTTGTTAGAGTCAAGTGTCCCCCCCCCCTGCCGGCTAAATGGTTGGTTTTGGATATGTTAAAAAATTCATGGCAATAGTATATATAACGAAATTAAAAGGAAAACTATCACAGCTAAGTAGGCTTCACAAGTTAACGAGTAATAGTCGACCAACTTAAATTTGCAGTTGGAGAATTGACCGTAACGTATATCGATGTATGGGAGAGCATGTTTTTCAACTACAATGTTAAGTTTGTTTTTGGGATAAATTCATCCCAACTACGGATCCCTTCATTGTGCGTGGTCCGACATGCACTTGGCCGGTTTTTTTTATCTTTCAAAGTCATGACAGGCAGTATTTTTGTTAATGGTGGGATTCGCGGCATAATACTTCAGTGATTATAAAACAAAGAGTAAATAGACGAACAATTATAACTATGAAGTGGTTTTCAGACTATTTCTTATACAGTTTTACACGATCATTTATTTCAATAAACTGGTGACTTTTGCGTTAGGATGGCGCTCAAAGTCGCCGTAGTTCCATACGATTCTGGGCACAGGAAATCGCGGTTATTGACTCCAGAGTCCTGAATAGTATTCCTCTCAGATTGGTCTTGGTTTTTTCAAGATTTGTGAAATTGTTTGAGTTAGCGTACCCCGTACCAACCTATCATTTCCACACAAATTACGTACTTAGTAGAAAACAAGTGACAAGGATAACAGAATGATACAGCGTGATCACATGATACGTGAGGGCGCGTGAATTTAATGGTAGTTCATATTGCTAACTATACTTATTCAACACTACAACTTGCCCGAAGAAAGGAGAAAACGCATCTATAGCCCACTCTAGAAGAAACTACGCAACATGTGAGTCAATTGTGGTCAATACCGCCTTTGTGCAAATATTTTTCGCTTTCCGAGGAGGCGAATTATTCAATAAAGTTAATAAAATCATAGATATAGCTATTTGTCGTAAAACTAATTGTAAAAACTTAACAAATGGTTACTAAATCGAATTTACGCTGAAACGGAAAAAGTCCTTGAGATAGTAAAGTAACAAGGTATATTTATTGTAATACTATTTTTTTTTTATTTATCATTATTCATGGTGTGACTGTTCCAATACGACCCCAGGCTGATAAAAATTTCGTTTTTCCTAATTCTGTTAATATTAGTGTTTAGGTCAGTTTCGCCCTTTGGGGAAAAGGTCGCACCCCTCCACCGTGCGACCCTGTAGAGCTCGTCTCCAGACTGGACACTCTCCCACTGACAGAGATTAAGTGAATTCCAAATATAAAGAAGCCTTACGCCTTATCTCATTAATAGAGTAAGGAAAGGATTAAAAGAATTGATAAATAAGATTTAGGAATTCATACTTATGAAATTGAGTGTGGTTTTAGAAAGCTAATAAACAATAGAGGGATGCTAAGTATATTATTATAATTAAGCTTGTGAGCAACCGTTACGCTAAAGTAGCAGGTATTTAGTCAGCCATTACTCACACGATACTTTACATCTACACTCGGAGCACTCAGAGCAACACTTCCATAAAGTGACGCTAGCGGCTTCATCATGCTCTTTTGGAGACATGGTCCCTAGCAGTTCTTTCGAATTGATAAACGTGACGATGCGGCTATCCCTGCAGCATCCGTGCGAACCGTCCTTGTTTGGCAACGGAGCGGCTAGTTCCAGCGGCATTGCGTCAGCATCATGCTCATAAGGAGACATGGTCCCTATCAGTCCTTGGACTGGATATAAAATAGTCGTGGTCACCCAATCCCCTGGAAGTTCACCCTTTATACAACAAGCATATCTGCAAGACACGTGTTCATGTCAGTCTAACTGAATTATCGGTCTGGATAAAGAATACAACATTCAAGAATTACTAGACAATAGAGTTAAGAATCTAAACTCAAGATTCATTACTTAATAGAGTTTTTGGATAATCTCTCTTATAGCCCTATTATTGATCGGAGGCAGAGAATACAAAATTCAAAAATTAGTTACTAGATAATAGAATAGAGAATAAAATTCAAGAATAATTAATTGATAGAGTCGTGGATCAACTCTCTCAATGGCCTATAGACAGCCCCCAAAGCGCCCCCCTTTAGCCACTTCCTAGTGCTTAGGCTGGGGAGAAGAAGCAGGCTCAACAAACTCCCCAGCAACACGACTTTGTCTGTTAGTTACAAGAACTTCAATCAATCACTCAATAGTGTTTATTTAAAACCATAGGTTACAATGGTGTGCACAATGATACAATTAACACACGTGGTATTTAATAATACTATCAGCCTAGGGTAATTATTGTAATGTAAGACTCACCCAGTCGCACCAACAACACACACACACACCCACAGCGTTATATTATTACTAAATTATCATAATTATTATAATCTGGGCTTTAACCCAACTATATTTAACTTAAGAATTAATACTCGCTATCTTGCGACAGCTCCTAACTTAACTCCCTCTAGCCTAAAACTCCCACGTGCTTATAATCTGATCGTACAAAATCAAGTCTCCCCTTTCACGCCTTAACACTAACTAATATAACCCAGCCTAAACTGCACTTATTACCTAACGTATTAAATAAATAACGCTCTCGCTAACAAGATCTCTTCACAGAGACATAGCCTCATTCGTATCAACTCTCCTCTAACACTTCTCGGCAATCTAGTTCGATCGCACTCCTAACTTCACTCACGTCTAGCCTACCAGCACGTCTCTATTCTTTCGTCCTCCAAAACCGACTATCCCTTCCTACGTCTTAATACTAACTAACTTCCCTGATTGGGTTAAGGGTTCGCTCTTCATTTGAACGGCCCGAGCACATCCAGATGTTGACGCTGGTTCCCAGAATTCTTTAAAATAGCTGGCTTAAGTGTCGGTTCGCTTCCCATAGAATATTAACTGAATGGTTTTGTAAAAGGTTTAACTATTGTTTTTGCTATTCCGAAGAAATAGGATATTTCGTTTTAATTACGGTCTATTCTGTCGGGTTGTCAACCATAAAATAGAGATTTTATGTGTTTGTAAGTGGTCCGCAAACACATGTGTATTTGAAAATAAGAACTTACATTTGAGATATTTTGTTAGTAATTAGGAGTAAGTGACACACAGTAATTAGGAGTAAGTGACACACAGTCACAATGGGTCTTGTTTTATACATATTTATACATATATTAAATTTTCTATGCACATTAAATAATTTTACTATATATTTATGAAATAGATATTGTATATACAATAAATATAGGCATACAACACATATGCACACACACACACACACACCCCCACACACACACCATCAATCACTCGCAATTGTAGCACGTTAACAACCTTTAATAAGTGATATAATGGCGGGCCCAGATGGAGTTCTAAAATGCAGGCCTAGGCTTAGTTTAGACTCCAGATCTCCCACAAAGCACAAAATATTCTCAAAATAGCGGTCAACTTAATAATATGTATATCTAGTATAAGATGTAATTTGTGTGATGTAATAAATAAACATAATTTTATTTATTATTTATATTCATATTCATGTAATTATTTGCAATCCATAATGTTTAATGGCTTCAAAAGCTAAGGTACAATTACGTGTAGGGCCCAGCAAATGAATTTCTTATGATTTCTTAAAATAATATAAAATTAGGAAATAATTACCAATCAACAATTTTTAAATAGATTATTAGCAATTAAGTAAATATAACATTTATTATTGAGACCAGTTTTAGAATAGAATAGAATATATTATTATTTATTGCAAAACATGAGTATACATCAAATAATAAGATTTGCATGTTTTGCCATTTCTGGCGAACAAAATAAAATATTTTTGGTCTTCTGGAAATTGATTTCAGAAGAAGTCGGTGTCTTTAAAGATAAAGATACTTTATTCGTCAAACATGCGTATACATAAACTGACTTAATCAGACATGCAAGGTATTTAATTCATAGATGTTGTGTACGTCCATGTTTTACCAATAACGGCGTTCAAATCTTGTAGGTATAAAAAAAAATACATTTAATTGCTTTTTACATATTATTGTCATTCTAAATTTCATTACAAAATAACAAACAAATAGATAATAATTGATGTCAGGATATTAAAAGTATACGTATAATAATATAGTCAAAATAAATTAAATTATGTCCAAAATATTCATTAATATGCAGTAAATGGCATCGTACAAAAGCCAATTGATTTAAGTCACTACACAATCACTCTCCTCTCTTTGAATCTGTATTTTAGTTTTTGCCACCGACTTCCGAAATTAAGTTATTTTTCACTTTGTAGTGTTTTTTTGGAAGTCGGTTATTTTTTTTTGTATAAACTTTCTATTTTTCACAAATTTTATTTTTTTTATAAAGTTTTATTTAAATTGATTTCAGTCTACACAAAAAATAACTATGAAATTAATAACTTAAGTAAAAAAAAAACCGGACAAGTGCGAGTCTGACTCGCGCACCGAGAGTTCCGTAGGTACAAACTCGTATGTAGATAGTTCGTCCATTACGGGAATTGGGTCTCTATTTTATTTATATTTTGTTTTCCCAATTATGAAATCAAAATCCCAATAAGTTATTCCAGTACTTTTATCGAACAGACCCCAAATGTCAAATAGGTAAAATTACCTCAAAACTAAATGATTCTATTAACCAGAACCACTATAAGTTGCAAGCAAGCAACACGACGACATCTTTAATATCCGTTGATTCATAATTCAACACAACGAAGAATCAAGAACGGACTTGTTGTTGTTGAACCAACTACAATAAAATAACCAATTGAATCAATTAATTCAACTACCTATGATACCAACAAACAACGAATTTTTTTGAAACGACCAACCTAACATGACTTTCAATAGCATTGTTGGAATGAGGGTCACTATTCCATGGAAAGTCTTAACACAGCGATACAGAAAATCACGTCATTTGCACAACGCCGTCTATCGAGTACACTGGTAAACCTCAAACTCTCCATTCCAAGCCAAGTAGTCTCTCTCAGACCAACAGATTGGTCTGAGCAAGTAGAAACTTTTGACCGAGTGGACCGATTTTAAAGAAATAAAGACTAACTATGTAAGCACCGAACATTACTCTGACGAAAAGATTGAAGGACAAACTTAACTTTGTAGTTGAAAAAATGTTCTTTCATACATCGGTATACGTCATAGTCAATTCTCCAACTGCAAATATAAGTTTGTAATCGAAAAAAACAATTTTTTAATGTGTTAAAACTACAAATTTACAATTTTAGGACTCTTTCCTATACTTGTGCAGTAAGACCTTGCTTCTTGCCAAATTTCATGATTCTAGGTCAACGGGAAGTACCCTATAGGTTTTGATTTATTTGCGAGTATCGAAATAATATGTCGCAATATTAAAGTAAAGTAAAGTAAAGTAAAAACTCCTTCTCCTCTGTTCCTGAGAAAAACGGTCTTGACAGACTGACAGACAGACAGACGGACAACAAAGTGATCCTATAAGGGTTCCGTTTTTACTCTTGAGGTACGTCCCGTACCTAAAAAGTATTGGTTTTACAAATAGGGTCAAATTGTGAAAATGTCGTAATTATAGGAATCTATTTACTTAACTTAATTGCGGTCATTTAAAAATTCCGACAAGGTATAATAGCATACCATTGGCCGTTGGCATTGTGGTAGCATAGCATTTGGAGATATTTTTTAAATGTATTTTAAACAGAGCAGTAGGCTTTTGTCTAATAGGTTTTGGGACTTTATTATAAATGATTGGTGCTAAACAAAAAAATACTTTTACGCATCAATGCTGTGGTTGATCTTGGTACGCATAATTTATTATTTTATTTCACGGCGATCTGAAATATAATTAATTAAACAGAGTAGTGTTCCTTACACACACGTATTAGCATCGCATTTTTAGAGATAAAATATATATATATTTTTTTTTTAAGTTGGATTATTATCTCAGCGTTGGCAAGCGGCAACACAGAAATGTCACTTTTTCTTTCGCGCGCTTAAATGACATCGCAAGAAAAAATTCGCTCTCGTCGAATTGCTAGTTTTTAATAAGTTTACAGTGCTATTTATTGAAATGATGATCTTTGACAAAGTGTCAATTATGCCAAGTGATAGAAAGTGTAATGAGTGCATTGTTAGTGGAGACCTGAGACGGCCACGAGTCTACGACGTTCATGAACGACATCAACAGAAAGCAGATAAATACATCAGAGGCAGACTCCTAAACCTGACCCAAGATCCGGAGGCCTCCCACAACCCTAATGTGCGAGAGTGCCTGGCTTTAACTGACCACCTTGTACGTGATACTGACAGCACTTTATATAAGCACTATGGTGGACAATAGCACTGCCTATTGCCAGTTGCTGCAAATTTTCTAAAGCATTATCTCTCCAGAGACACGAGATGTCACCAGTATTCGTTATCTCAACGATACTAGCTGGATGAGGAGCTGCCAGAGAGGCTCGTGAAGCCCTTAGCGATGTTACTGTGCATAGCTAACTGGTATGCGTTTATCAACATTACATGTATGTGGCAACATTCAGTGCGTGCGAGACACGCCAGTAACGTGCGACCTTCCCGTTACTAGCTGGATGAAAAGCTCTAACAGTGTGTATAGTTAACTCGGGTATGTACTTGTTTATTACAAGTAAGTTTCATTTCTATGATCAAGGTTAAGAAAATTTAAAAATGTGGTTTGATAGGCTTTTAATTTAAGAGCATGAACGCTGCGAGTCAGCCTTACCCAACCCTGCACACTGTCTGTGTGTTATACACGTGCAAAAGCATTATACGCCCTTGTGAGTGCTGGACCCTACCTCCGTACCTGGATTGTTATCATTGAGTATAAAATACTCTTAACAACACTGACTCTTGTCATAAAGCGGGTTTGACATGCTTTTAACTTACGAGTAAGAAGGCCGCGAGACAGCCCTACTCAACCCTGCACACTGTCTGTGTGTTATAAACTTGCAAAAGCATTATACGCCCTTGTGAGTGCTGGACCGTACCTCCGTACCTGGATTGTTATCATTGAGTATAAAATACTCTTAACGACACTGACTCTTGTCATAAAGGGGGTTTGATATGGTTTTAACTTACGAGTATGAAAGCCGCGAGACGGCTTACCCAACCCTGCACACTGCCTGTGCGTTTATACACTCGCAAAGCATTTGTTACTATTGAATATAAAATACTCTCAATATGCTCATAGCATATTATCCCACCACTATGTGACCTAGCTCTTGCATCAAGGACAATACTATGGAAGCACACCTCGCCTCAACAGGTTACTTTTATCAGCCACCTAGGTGCCTTAATTATCCTGACCTACAAATGATACCTATTTTGTAAACTATATAAAGAAAAATTGTGTGATTTTTACACTCATACATTCAAATTCTGTAAGTACAGGATACGTTAAAATGATTCTGTGATGCAATGGCTGACAGTACAAGATACTTTGCAAAAATGATTATGTTATACAACGGCAGACAACAAATGCTTCAGATATCTATGGAAATTTCCATAAATGTAACTGAAATGAACCAAAACCATACAAAGTATTATTCAATGCTCCCTTAATTATCTATAAGGTAAAAGCCGTACTTTCAGATTCCTCTAAACTGAGGGAACAAGGGATTGGCATAAACAGGGTGGACTGGTTACCTCTATCATAGGGACGGCAATGACTGACCTTATGCCCATGAAGAACATAATACAAACACAAACTGAGGATTGACTTGGCTGATGCAACAAAAAAACACCTGCCAACATAAAAAACAATTAAAATATAAATAAATAATAATAGAATACTACCAAATTAAAACCAGAATAAAACTAATATTGCTTCTAAAATTGACATGAATACTAACTTACTCTATTTGAAAAACAAACATACAATAACAAACTTGGGTATATCATTTTATAGCCACAAACAATAATAATTAATTAATACATATTAAACCCACAAGACATCCACTCTTGTTATCTAACGCTATCAATCTGTTTTTTTTATATTATCTATTTAGAATGATTTCTTTGATATTATTATTATGATAATAGAGAAACTTACCAGTCCTTTTGAGAAAATGTACCTAAATAGCACAACAGGAGTTGACTTGTTATAGTAAATAAGAAATAAAACATCCTACAACTGGGTACAGAAATCAATCAATATGGAAAACAAAGATGAATGTTGTTGGTGGACCTTAATAACAATCCGACTTATATCTACACTCCTGAATGACAATTTATCAAGATTGATACTGGAATGCAACAAACATATGCTATGCCGAAAAAACAGCTGCAGACCACTGACCCTGTTATCGGCTGTGGGTACAAAGATACAATAAACTATTTCATACCTATCAAAATTCAATATCTCAACTTCTGAATACCATTTCAGCTAGTAAAAACTGAGATGAATTAAAAATGCATTAAGTACAGATTTACAATGAATTTGTACATTTTAGACCCAAACAAAATAGAAAATTCAGTTTCATTCTGAACCTAAAACTGGTACTTAACCCCTGCTAGGGCAGTGAGAATTCCATTATAGGTACTTAATTGACAGAAAATTACAAAGCTCCCAGATATAACCCTGTTACTTTATACTGCTAACTTGTACACTATTCAATTATTTTTTCAACCTATCAAAATAGATAGGTATCTACTTATATGATTTCATTCTATAGGTACCCGCAGGATCCTTCCTATGACCAGATAGGTTACAAATAAAGGGTTCATTATAAATACATTGTCTAATAACTTCTTTAATAGAATTCTCATACTTCAACTCTATCTTATAGCTCTGCTGTATTGACCTATAATAAATGTAATCAGTGGTCTTGACTAAATTACCAGTAGTGAGTGACACTTAGGTACCGAAACAAGATTTCCTACCAACCCACCCTGATTATTTATTCGTCAAAATATCAAGACCGACATGATAAGCACCTTTAGACAGACACCAATTTACGTGTACAAATCGAAAATCGCCCGAAAATTAACCATGGAGATTTAACACCTTGAAACAAGTGCCTTGAAATAACTATATTAAAACAAAGTAAGAGTTTATTTACATAACATTACGCCCGCATTTCCAGAAGGGCCGGACAGAGATGGGTGATCTTATTCAAAGGCTATAAAATCAAAATGTCTAATTAAACATTTAACCATTCCAACTAAGTACTAGACTACACATTTAGCAGTACCTAGATAACAATGATAATCACACACAACACTAAAGTAAAATTGTCAAGGAAAAAGGAAACAAAGGGGGGGGTGGCGCATTGTGAGGATAAAGTATTGATGGATTGTGATTAGAACATGAACAAGGCCAGGCATACCATACAATCAATGCAGGCACCATGAAAAAAAGTATCTAAAAATTTCTTCGTTCTTAAGGACATTGTACAGTGAACATAACTAATTATACAACTTCCTCACCTAAGCCATATAACTCAATTTTATGCCCCATAGATGAAACGAATCTTCTCGATTAGCTCCCAACTTGTCAAGTAATAATTGACTATTTGCTAGCAGAACGTATGAAAATCATGTGGAAGTTAGGATCCCTTTGATCATAAGTACTTGAAGTAAACGGTTTCACTATAAATTAAGAAATATATTTTCTTTTTTTTTTCTAATTCTATTAAGTAAATGTTGCTTACAAAACTTAAAACTGATTATGATGATGACTGAAGTCAAAAGCTTCATCCAACGCCAATACAACGCAAAAAAAAAAAAAACGCAGAGCTTCTTACAACGATCTGGGCAACAAAACCTGCCACCTCAGTGCCGAAAAACATATTATAATAATCGCAATTAAACGTAATAATAGAGTTCATGAGCTTATTGCAATCTCACGCAGTAAGTTCCACACTGAATCCCGAATAAGTGAACGTTAAAGCTTACGGAGACATATAACACTGCTATTCCCAGTCACGAAAATATTCAAAAGTATTCAATCTCACATACAGAACAAACTTTACTAAACAAGTTGGCTGCCGTTTTGGCTCTAATGTTGACTCTGTGGACTAATAAAACAAATACTTCATTATAACCGTAACTACGTACGATAAGCGAAATAGTAAGTTAAAGTAATATTAATCCTTTACCTCTCACAGTACAACAAATACAACAGCTCAACTTAAAGTTGACATCAATTGAGAAAACACAATGTGGGTTTTCTCGCTGTTGATTATGCCTCCTTGCTGACTAACGATAGCAATAACAGGAATAATAATTATATATAATAGGAATGCTAATTCCTAACAAAGTAACGGTAATGAACAAAAATAAAAAGTACCTACTTAACAAACCAGAATATTTATAACCAGATATTGCAGACAACTCTAAACATCTACTCTGTTTAATTAATTATATTTCAGATCGCCGTGAAATAAAATTGGGAATCAAACGAGCTTACCTCTTAAGCGA
This sequence comes from Tiliacea aurago, assembly GCA_948098905.1. Taxonomy (NCBI): domain Eukaryota; kingdom Metazoa; phylum Arthropoda; class Insecta; order Lepidoptera; family Noctuidae; genus Tiliacea; species Tiliacea aurago. The sequence continues at coordinate 57,946 of OX402583.1, read as the reverse complement.
AGTCTTGATTCTAATTTTATGAACGGCGATCTGAAATATAATCACCCACCCGCCACTAGCTAACAACCCCAACGCTGCAATAATCAGTCTACCTAATTCACTTATCCTTTCAGGAAATCCTAGTGAATGTAAGTATGCGGAACTACTCTGTACAGAAAACAGAGCTTGTTCCTTACTTAAGGATCTCTAAAATAAGTGACATTTCTGTGTTGCCGCTTGCCAACGCTGAGATAATAATCCAACTTAAAAAAAATATACAGGGTGTTTGGTGCATCGTGTGCCAAATTAAAATGGTCGACTGAAGGGGTCATCCGCTAGCCTTTCAGACCCCTTAACACCCCTCATGCTCTGTGGATTTTTTTTATCGACTTATTATTGTTTTCCAAAAAAAAGACCCAAATTTTACATTCAAATACAAATTTAAAAAAAAATATAAGGCGTAGACTCTGAATTTTAATTTTATTTCGATGTGTATTGTTTAAGAATACTTTTAAATACAAAATTAGTGATATTAGTCACCTAGTTTTTTTTTTAATTCACTCGCAAAGGTAAAACTTAAATTAAAGCTGTACATGTTACAGCTATTTATAAGGCTACAAAAAAAAAAACCAAAAGCGACCGGGATCTTCCAACTCCCTCATTAATTCTCCAGTCTATCCTCTTTCTAATGATGTGCCACATGCCATAAAAGTATTTTAACAACTTTGTGAATTCGCTAGAATTGTGAATCAAGTCACATAAAACTACATTCCAAATTCTAATGAAAAAATATTTATTGCGGAACTGTTACTTGAGAAAGAGGTAAAATTTGTTTACTCACTCTTTCACAGTAAAATCTATCTTCTATCTCTTTCTTGCATACCTTAAATCGGTTTGAGCTAATCGCGCATGAGGTGTGTTAAAGGGTCTAAAAGGCTAGCGGATGACTCCTTCAGTCGACCATTTCAATTTGGCACACGATGCACCAAACAGCCTGTATATATATATTTTATCTCTAAAAATGCGATGCTAATACGTGTGTGTAAGGAACACTACTCTGTTTAATTAATTATATTTCAGATCGCCGTTCATAAAATTAGAATCAAGACTTCGCTTAAGAGGTAAGCTCGTTTGACTCCCAATTATCCTGTCGATTACGAATAGAGACGTCTGATAGTTTCTTAAATAGGTTAGGATTGGTTCGTACAAAATTAGCTATTTGATAAATAAATAAGGACGGCAGACTTAAAATGTTGTATTTAATCAAATACTGTTTGCAACTATCTGTTATTTTCAAATCAAACATAGCCCTAATACACCTTTTTGTGACAAAAAAAATATTTCTTTATTAGTAGAGGTTCCCCAAAATATAACTCCCAACCTCAATATCGAGCCGACAATACCATGGTAGGCAGTTAAAAGCGCATTGGTACTTATAATAGTTTTTAGTTTATAGAGGGCATATGCAGGAGAACATACTTTTTTATTTAATTCTTCTGTGTGTGCTTTCCAGCAGGCTTAGCATAGCGTTTTCGATCTCTACTCTACTGTAGAATAGACATCGCTTGTCTACAATTCTCGTTATCTCTTCCTCGCGAGCACGAGGTCACACCTAGACTCGGGTTTCTTCGTAGACAGTGACTTGTCCATAGCAACGGGGTATTCGCTAGTGGTGTGTATTACTATTAAATTTTACCGTGTTTTGCGTTTCGTTCTCAAACAAATATATGAAGCAAAGTGTTTTTAATTAATGTTTCTTCAATAACAAAACGCAAATGGTCTATTTAAAGTTATAGGTACATTTTGATTTATGGCATACAAGTTAAAGCTACCAAGTTTTAAAACTCATTTGTGTTTATTGCGAATAATTTACAGCCATTATTTGAATAGAGTGCCATTACTATACTAATTTGATTGCGTCACGCAAAAAGTAGGTAAGTATCCATTAAGGCTACCGCAGACTGGCGGGTCGTGCCGTCGCGTCGCGCTTGTCTACGGGAGCCTTTATGTTTTAACTAGGTACTTACATTGTTATTTATTGTTTTTTATCGATATTTTATGTAAGTAATTATTAGTATAAGCTCCATATAAAGCTGAGTCTATGAGATACGAGTAGTCAGTGAGATCAATTTTCAATGAGAAGATTTTGACTCTTCAAATTTTTATATGTCCTGTGAATGTATTTAGTAGATCAAAGTTAAGGGACAACATAGTGTAAAAATAGTAGGATCTTTTGTTGTTCTTATTTTATTGTTGATAGGTACCAAAAATCTATTATTTACAGAAGTTTTGGGCGACTGGTCCTGGCCGAATTCCCTATCTCCTTGCTTATTCTATAATTCTAAAGGAACTCACTTCCCGGGAGATCAAAGGCTAAACAAGCAAAGGAAGCTGACTTCCCATCTTCGCTGAAGTTTTTCTAAAAACTTAAATAATACCGGTGATTTGAACCCAACAATGTTAAAGCAACAAAGCACCGCCTAAAATTACTCGAAAAAACAACTACTAAATCCTTGTCTAAGTCCTTCTATAAGTAGACTATTTCGGAAGAATGTTTTCTATCCCAAACTGTCAAAATCGGAGAAAGATTGTACGTCGTGCTCGACGTTGTAGACAGTTGTCTAGGGTAGAGAAGACAAGTCTCTTCACATTTGATTTTGTGATCGCCGTGCTACAGACAGTAGAAAACTTTCTGTTGTCTACATTGAAACGTCATTTTTGTCTATTCTTCCGTCGACAAAACCCGTGCTAAGCCTGCAGTTCAAACGTTTGTCAACGGTTACACCTAAAAATTTAGCTGTAAATGTAGCTTTTGTTGGACATTAATATTTGGTGCTTCTAAACGTTGACTGTAGAACATAATTTTTGTTTTTGCAAGATTGATTATTAAATTATTTTTATCAAATCAACCATATTTTTATCTAACCAGTTAATTATTGAATTGATTGTATTATTAATTTCATGTTCATATCTATCTTTATTTATAGAATTAATAGTGATTGTGCTGTCATCGGCAAAAAGTGATGCTGGATAATTAGTTACTAATGGCAAGTCATTTATATAGATTATGAATAACAAAGGACCCAATACGCTCCCTTGCGGGACTCTATATTTAACTATACGTTTATTTGATGCATATATAATTATGTTTCTTCTTTTTAGGGTTCCGTACCTCAAGAGGAAAAAACGGAACGATTATAGGATCACTTCGTTGTCCGTCTCTGTCTGTCTGTCAGTCTGTCAAGACCCCTTTTCTCAGGAACGCGTGTAGGTATCAAGTTGAAATTAATATCAAATACGTAAGTCCATGGTCCCTTGGAGCTCTAAAAAAATCAAGCTTCTAAGTCAACGCAATAAAAAATACGTTGATTTAAGCGACATTATTGCGACATATTTCGATACTTGCAAATAATCATGATCATTTTTATCAATAATTATCAATATTTATTAATTTGCGAATATTGATACAAAAAGAAGGTCTTAAAACAAACAATAGTGTCCATTAGACATAATTATCCTATAATAAGGCATGCAAATTTACACACATTATATAATATGTTTATCCTGTAAATATTCAGTGACAGGGTAATACGCAAAACCAAAACCCAGAAAAAAAAAAGACCCGGGTACTTCCCGTTGACCTAGAATCATGAAATTTGGCATGAAGCAAGGTCACAAGTAAAGGAAAAAGTCCAAAAATTGATAATTTGTAGTTTTACCACATATTTTTTGTTTGCGATTACAAACTCACATTTTCAGTTGGAAAATTGACTGTGGCGTATATCAATGTATGGGAGAACATGTTTTTCAACTACAATATTAAGTTTGTTTTAGAGATAAATTTATACCAACTACGGAACCCTTCATTGTGCGTGGTCCGATACGGACTTATTTTATTTTTATTCAAAAGGAACAACAAACAGCTACAATTTAAAACATAGAAACAAGAAATACACAAAACGAGTAGACAATAAGCCCACAACGCTGTTCACAGATTAACTATAGAATACAATACAGTGAAAATAATTAAAATAATCGCTAGGGTTACAAATACTAGATATAATTTTATTCTAACTTATATTAACTATTGTGTTTAAGTTAAAGAGATATATGTTATATAATAAACAAAAAATGGTACAAAAAAGAAAAATATATAAAGATATTTAAGTAGGATCCTTCAGTATAAGACTTTTGAATCTACAGGGAGCACATGCAAAAATGTCTATATGTTCAAAAGTCGCATTGTAGGAATCGACCATTCTGCGAACAGGCGAACGCAAGCCAGAGTTGGACTTTACCAGGCGCACCTTTCGCTTGTGGACTGTCCTAGGAACCGCAAAGCATAACATGTTGGACAGTTTAATGCAGTCAAATTTATTTATAACAATATTATATAAATTCATGGCTTCTAAGTACTTACGTCTATTTTAAACTGTTGCGAGCTTATACTTTGCAAGCAATTCTCGGTATAGCAAATAATATCCATAGCATCATTATTGTACGGTACGCAGGAATTTATATTGAACACACTCAATCATTTCAACATACTTTTTGTAGTATGGACTGTTGAGAGCGTATCAGAGACTTATAGTAAATGTAAGAAGAGGGTTTTTAAAATCAACTATTGATCGCATTACAAATCCGTATAGTTGATACGCTTTTTTAACAATCTTTCCTATGTGTAGATCTTAGCAAAGCTTAGAATCAAGGATGACACCGAGATCTCGAATAAAGTCTACTTTAAGGAGGGGGGCATTGCACAACGTGTATGTAAAGTTTATTTTAGTTTTAGTTTTTGTGAAGTTTAAGAAGTTACATTTGGGTAAACTTAGTTGCAACTAATTTTTCTGGCAATAACAGGTTAGTCGGTCCAAATCTTGTTGCAGCAGAAGGCAGTCATTTGATTGTCGTATGGCTCTGTATACCTTGAGATTGTCGGCATATAGTAAAACTTGGTATTACGAAAGCATTGGCTGATCTCATTGATGTACAAGATAAACAAAAGGGGACCAAGTATAGAGCCTTGAGGCACACCAGAGGTCACCTGTGCGATGTTAAATTGGTGACCATTGATTACAACCTTATTTAGTAGTATCTCATGGTCTATCTTGTCGAAAGCCTTACAGAAGTCCGTATACACTGCATCCACTTGTACACGGCTGTCAACACAATCAAACAAAAAGCTAGAAAATAATAGTAAATTAGTATTTGTCGACCGCCGTTTGACAAAGCCGTGCTGTTGTTGAATTATGATATTGTGGAGTACAGGATACATTTCATTATGGACTAACCTTTCAAAGAGTTTCAACAAAGCAGACAGGATTCTCTTTAATTAAAGGGGGTTTTTATCCACACGGATATGCCAACCCCATCGTACCTTATCAACTATTTAACTTTGATTAAAATAAAGAACAACTATAACGACATAATACTATATTGTAATTGAAATGGAATCATTGACTAGGCATCTACACCAAGCCACACAACCTCTTTGCAATCGCCGATCTAGGGTTTGCTAAAATGTTATGAATTAGCCCAACGTCCAAAATGTTCAATTTAAATTCTCTGATCATTGATTCCCTTTCGTTCTTGTTCCTAACACACTCCATCAACAAATGTTGCACATCTTCAATTTTGTTGCATATTTCACAATTAGGTGATGTGACCTTCCGCATTAGGAAAGCAAATTTTGCCGATGGATAGTGCCCAGAACGCAGTCTTAATGCTAACTTAATATAACTTCTACTTAAACTTGTATCCTCAAACCAGGGCACGCGAGAAGGCCCATTCTGAATTACTTTATACCAAATTCCTTTCACTTGAGACTTTTCATCGAAGTAGTTCCTCCATCCGTCAAAACACGACAGCTTAAAACTTACCGCAATATTCCCAGTAATCTGGAATGTATGGCTTTTCGCTACCAATTTCCACTGCTAGCTTTGACAAACGGTCAGCCTCCTCGTTGCCCCGTAAGCCTATGTGTGCTGGAACCCATTGCAATATTACCCTAGTCTCGTCTTTGTTAATATGATTAATACAATTGAGAATATCATAGGCTATCGATGCACCTCTGCGGCCAGAGACGCATCGAGCCACATGTTGAATAGCGCTCCTACTATCAGTAAAAATAACTACTCTATTCAATCTTTCACTAACTGCATAAGCTACAGCTTCATAAATTGCAATGAGCTCCAGAGACATAATACATACATTTGCATCAATTTTAAAACTAGCCTTATAACCTGTATTTTGGCAGAAGAAGGCGGCTCCACACCCATTTACACTTTTTGAACCGTCAGTGAAAATTTTACACCAATCACTGTATTTGGAAACTACTTCTGATACCACTTCATGAACCAATACATTGGGATTGTAATATTTTTTTGAGTGGTTGATACATTCCAAATCCGTTTTGATCGCCATTTTAATTGGTATAGCGGATACCCAAGTATCTAGAGTAAACATTTTAAGAATATCCGAGGACTGAATTTGTAGTTGCCCAACTTCGTCTAAAGTAGTAGCCAGTAATGGTTTCTTTTTATTTGACCAGTAACTATAATGAGTAAGGGAGCCCAATTCTGAAATTGTGTTTAAACACGCACTATTAGACCATGAAAGTGATTTTAGAATATACTTGAATGCCAGATATTGTCGTCTTACAAATAGTGGTGGTATGTGCAGCTCACTTTCCATCACATGGATTGGAGTACTTTTTATAAAACCTCCTACTACCCTAAAGGCTTGGTTTTGTACCTTATCCAATTTGGATACATGTGTCTTTGCACTGGAATCATATAAGTAACAGGCATAATCAATTCGGCTTCTTACTAGTGAGATATATATCCTACGTATGTGTTTAGTATGAACACCCCAAGAGGAACCTGCTAGTACTTTCAATAAATTTAAAAATGATGTACATTTACTGACTATTTCATTAATATGTTTGCGCCAGAGTAAACTTCTATCTAACCATACACCCAAGTATTTAACACATTCTACCATTAATAACGGTTGCTCATACACTTTTATGGAAGGCAATATTCTCCTTCGACCCCTACTAAAAACACAATAGTTAGATTTAGTTGGTGATAATGCCAATCCAATCTCACCTAGTAAAGTTACTAAACAGTTTAACGCATCTTGTATATTACGTTCAGATATTTTTATTTGTTTGTCACATAAATAGATAACAAAGTCGTCGGCATATTGCGATATCATGACATTTTTAATTTTACGACAGATTTGGTACGTAACTAAATTAAATAATAAAGGGGACAGAGGGTCCCCTTGTGCTAATCCTCTATTAGTCCATCTAGCGCCAAGTCCTTCGCTATTGAATGACTTAATTTTTAAGTGCCTTTCGTTCATAAAAGACCAAACGTAGATACAAATTCTAGACCCGACCTGAACATCATCTAACACTTTAGTAACTGAGTCAATTGAAACATTGTTATATGCGTTTTCAATGTCCACAAAACATGCCACTGTAGAAAAATTTTTCGTGAAGCCAATTTGGATGTAAGAAACTAGTCGAGATAGTGAATCCAAACAGGACTGTGATTTTCTAAATCCTACTGTGTTTGGTGACAAAAGTCGGTTTTTTTCCGCGTGCCACTCTAACCGTTTGCAGATCATTAGGTGAAGAATTTTACATACACATGAGATAAGAGAAATAGGTCTTAATTTAGTCTCGGTATTATGATTGATTGCGCCTTTAGGAATAGGGATAATTTGTATGTCTCGCCATTGATGAGGTACGGTACCAGATTTAAAAATATAATTGTATAATTTGAGCAACCAAAGTTTTCCAGCTTCCGGTAAATTGTATATCATTGAGTAGAATATGCCATCCTGCCCCGGGGCCGAATCCTTTTTTTAAGACAGTTATCGAGTTCCTGACTAGTAAATTCAGCTTCTAAACAATCATTTCTGGACTTGAAACTCGGGACAAGATTAGGAGCATAATCTGGAGTAAGTGAGCGTAGCAGCTCAGTTTGTTTTTCAATGGAAGCACACGATCCTTGCTGTTTAAAACCTTTCATCCATCTCATACGGCGCCACATCTCAGGTACCGTCGTAACTTCGTCAATAGAATCACAGAATTTTTGCCAACCACCGTACCTAGCTTTCTTAATTAATGTTTGCGATTCCAAGGTTTTGGATTCCAATTTATTTAAATTTTCAGGGGTGGGATTTTTACGAAAGTTTGCCAAGGCTAATCTTCGTTGCGCGACTATTTCTGATAATTTAGAATTCCAATAATTTTTTGGTTTAAACTTTTCCTGTGGCTCTAAACTGAATTTAAAATATGGAATATGTTTATTAGCTGCGTACTCAATGATATTTATAAAATAGTCATACATTTGCTGAACATCTATAATATTAGAATTAGTAAAATAATTTTATCTGAAATTGTTTGACAATATTTACTCCAGTTCGCATTTTTCCAGTTTCGTTTTCTACCAATATGTACTAGGCTAGTTAGGTTTGCCGTAATTTTAATGATCAGGTGGTCGCTACCGAGATTTTCATTTAATACGTGCCAGTCAAACTTTATTGCTATGTCAGAGGAGACAAATGATACATCCGGGGAGGTTTGCTGTGTATTTCCGTTTACTAACTTAATCCGTGTTGCCATGCCATTATTAAGAGAAATAAAATCTTTTCTAGGGATGAGTCCAAAATTTGAACGCCTCTTACGTCGGATTTAACCGACCAATTAGTATGGTGGCCATTAAAGTCGCCAGCTATTATTGTTTTACTTGTAAAGTGTGAAAAAATATCATTCCAATCGGATAGCTGAGTTCGAACAGACGAGGGACAATAAACCCACACAACATATTCTAAGTCTTTGCAATTTAACAACTTAACGCATATTATTTCGATACCCACATTATTGATATTAAATTTAACTAGGTGAGATTGAATCGACCTGTGAATCAGTAAAGCTACACCACCATAACTATCGTATCTATCGTTCCTATATACATTATATCCGCTAATGTTTACATTAATCTCACAGTTGAGCCATGATTCACTTATTATTGCGATGTGTATTTTTTCTTGTAACAAAAGTTCAGAAAAGGATACAAGTTTAGGCCGTAGACTGTGAATTCCATTGGAATATGTTCACTTTTATAACTTTTTGTAAACTATCCATTATTAAAACAGTTTAAATACCCCGAGATTTCCTCTCCGAACAAAATATTAATCAAAAAATTCTTTGATTCCTCGCTAACAATTTTTAACAGTGATAATAATTTTTCTTTCAATTTGAGTTTTGATTTACAAATATCTTTTATCTTCATCCATATTTTCGCTCATTCAAATTTATACAAAATATGTGCACTTTGCTTACTATTTCTTTCCTCTTCCTGTGGATTATTTATTTCTTCAATTATTGGCTGTTCTAGGGGTTCATAATTTTGCTTTTGATACGTTTTCTGTTTGTTCGTTTTTTGTTTTATATTTTGCTGTGTATTTACATTCGCATCATTTCCTTCTTCTTCCATATTAAATAACGATTCTTGATGTATAACAGCATTCGTTAATACACTACTATAGGTTTCCTCCTCACTGTTGGTTGTGGTTGCATATTGATTATTATTCTTTTCCGGCGAGATCTCATTTGCTATTTGTTTTTTTTCCCTCTCCTTTAGAAATTGTAAGGTTCTTCTGTATGTAACATGTTCTTCACTCATGATGTTCCGGATAGTTCTTTCTTTCAAATATACGGGACACTTTTTATCCAGGACAAAGTACCTCCCCTTACAGTTTAAACATTTGAAGTCTGTTATGGTACAGTTTTCGTGAGTTCCTCCACACTTAGGGCATAATACTTTTTTATTAGGGTAAAATTTAATCATATGACCAAATTGCCAACAGCCTGAACATTGCGTTACTGGGAACACATACGCTTCAACTTTAAATCGGCAGTCGTAGGCATAAATATATTGAGGTAACACATTACTTTTGAAGCTTACTCTAACAGACTCACATTCAATCCATTTCCCTTCTGGCATCAAACGTTTTAATCTCGTTACCGATAAAACATCAACATTCGATGTTAAAATATTGATAAGTTCTTTTACACTAAGTTCAAGGTCGATTCCTTTTACTATTCCATAAGATATCGACATTTCTTGTATTAATTGACACCGTAAACCCATGGCTTTGATTTTTTTACATTCAGTTAGTTTTATAGCATCTTCCTTTCTCTGAAATTGAATTAGTACCTTATTGGCGCTTTTATATTTTATTTTAAGGATATCCTTAATGTTTGGTCCAAAGGTATTGGTTTCGGTAAATTATCCATCGATGTTACACAAACTTCATGATTAGCTACTATTTCGGATGTGCCACTATCTTCCTTATTTTCCACTTGATTGTTACTTTGGTCCAACGAGTTACTTCATATATAACGTTTAGGTTTATTTCTAATTACAGTAATAAAGTCATCTTCAACATTGTCATCCTCTCGTTCCTTTCTCTTTTCTGCCAATCGTACAGTTTCACCACTTCTTCCTTTTTCTAAAATATCCTACTCCATCTTATTCATCTCGTTTAATTGTTGTTCGCATTTATCCACAATTTCTGAATCGCTCAGATCTTCACCACTTGAATCGCCTTGCATTTCACCAAAAAAAAAAAAGTTTCGTGGGTATGCGTAAAAGTTTGTCACTCGCGACGGAAGGCAAAAACGCGTGCGCACAGCCCAACGTCACAGCGCAACTGTACGTTGCGTTTGGATCCACTTTTGTGAACAGGCACAATACGAGTATATGCATGCTTCCACATTCTAGGTACAACTCCCTCATAGATACATTTATTATAAATGTTGCATCATGGGTGGCCGAGATGCGAAACATCGGGTCTTCGTCACGATCCGACATATTTCAGATAGATGTGGGCACTGCAGTGAGTACTCGAACGAAAAGATAATTCGAATTTAAAATGGCTTTAATAAATTAACGAACGAAATAAACACGTGCGTCGGAAACAAACACGTGCTTCGGTACTGAGCGTTTGCCAAGACCATCCGAGCTCGACTGTCAACCGTAGATTGTCGCAACACTCGGTCCCTCCTCTAGTCCTCGCTGCATCCCCTCCACCGACGATCGTGTTCAAGCGGTAGGGCTCGCTTGCGTTTCCGGTCACATGATTATTCGTTACGAATCAAATTGTTAGATGGTGCTGTCCGCTGTACTGTGGCGCCATCTATCCACGACATATATAACAAATAGAGGCTTGCAGATGGAATTCTCAGTATTCTTTAGGAAGTAAGGTGAAAGTCCGTCAGGCCCAGGGCCTTTCGCTGGATCCAGGGATTTAAGCTCCTTCAATATGTTCTCTTCACTGAAAGAAAGGTCGCAAATAGAGACATCGTGTAGTGCGCTGTTGTCCTGTGGAGGTTTCCAATGAGGCAACGAAGGAGATGTCGGTTCATATACCGAGTAAAAAAAGTCAGAGAACATATTACATCCATATCTGGATCATTTGTTTCAGCATTGTTGTATTGAAGCTTAGATGGGATGCCAGGGTTATCTTTTCGATCCTAAATATAGGTCCAGAAGTGTTTTATGTTTTTACTTAGATTGTCCTCAACAGAATTGATGTACAAACTGAAACACTTAAGACATGTATCTTTAAACTGTTATCTATAGTTTGAAAATGATTCATAATCAGATTTTATTATATTTCTTCCACTTAGTCCATGCTTTTTGTTTCTTTTTAAAAATAGTTATGGGAGTACGAGAGAACCATATGGGATAACTAACTGATCTAGGTTGGGCCAGCGGAGTGTTTAATAATAGAAAGGTGTGTAGTTTAATAATATTATCTATCTCAGTGTAGAATTAAGTCAGAGCCTCTTCAGAAGTCATAGGTGAAAGCAGTTCAGACCAGTTCAGTTGCTGTATAATACAATGAATATTTTCAAAGTTGGCCTATGAAAACAATATTTGACATCGGGGTGATTTGGACGTTTATACAGGTCTCACACGTCAGGACAGGATGGTAGGTGTCAATTGGAAGTAATGTAGTTAAAACATGAGAAACATTACAGGGAATAATGGAAATGACTAGGTCGAGAATTGGCCAGTTTTTTTTCTATGGAAGTGATACTACCCTTTGGTAAATTCAGTATAGACCTATTTATAATCGTCCATGTAGCTTTGGATTTATTAGTACATGATTTTATTTTATGATTGTTTTGTGCTCTTTGCGTTAAATTAATTCTATTTTTATATACTTTAGAGTATTTTTTTTAATTTAGTTTATGCTTAACACACATAACTGCACTTTCAGTGGATAGTCCGCCCGGAAGCCGAACTGATTGTCATAAAGTTCAATGTGTTTGGTCAGCTGTGAGTTCAACATGCTGTCAAATACCAACAATAACACAATAATATACATAATAATATGTATAAAACAGGTTGCGATTCGATTAGGTACTTTTAATATGATTGCTAAGCAATTTATGCTTGTTACAATGCATTTATGGTGAGTGGCAGTTCTCGGTCCTTACCAGGGGCACTCCTTAACTATTAACGTCCCTGCATAGGGAACAGCAATATTCTGTAAAAGGTGATGAGCTTTAATATGGTTACTAGGTGGTGAGCATTTGACATTAGGTTATTTTAACTTGGATAAAATAAAAACTGACCCACAAAAAAGTGAAAAATATTAAAAAAAACTAAAACTTAAAACTTAATAAAAAAATTCCAAAAAAGAAACAACCGAATTCCAAAAAACACTACAAAGTGAAATATAACTTTAATTTGGGAAGTCGGTGGCAAAAAACTACAATAGAAATCCAAAGACACCGACTTCCGAAATTAAAAGTTATTTTTCACTTTCTAGTTTTTTTTTTTAAGTCGATTTCTGTCAATTGTAACTTAAAAATAGCCCGGATACACCTCTTTTGGGCTTTAAACGCTATATTAGTATGGATAATATGAACAGTAAGTCAATGGTAATGGCTGTTTTTGTGTTCCAGCAAGACCAAGTGGACAGCGTGGAGTACTACGCGCTGCAGGCCACCGAGCACGTCGGCACAGGCGGCACGGAGCTGCTCAAGGGCACCGTCAGCCGCACCAAGGCGCGGAAGGTAACACCGACTGCACCACTCGCAGGCCTCCGCTGGGCCTCACGAACAACTTGGTGTATTGAAATAAGTAGCCTTTGGCAGCACTATCAAGGACTTTTTAACCGACTTCACAAAAAGGAGGAGGTTCAAGTTACCTCAGAACTCCATTGTTTATGAACCGATTAGGAAAATTATTTTTTTCTATTCTATTCTATTCTAAAACGAATTTTATAAAATAACACAACCAAACTTAATTTAAATAATTTACAAAAATATTTTAAGAAATTAAATGACACGATATCCTAAGACGATGACTGTTGGCAAAAAGGGGCGACGCGCCGGTTCCGCTGGCTTACATAGGGCTGCTGTCACTCGTAACTCCCTCTTAAACCGATGTTGCAGCTAACACGGCTTTACCTGACTGAGCACCGTCCTCGATGCTCTCCGTAAGTGGTCTTTGCTCTGGCTCTGAAGCAGTCTCATGAACAGAGTCCTCATAACCTGGGGAGGCAAACACATACATGTTAGATCTAACATATATCATGTTCATCAATCATTTTATATTGGGATGGGTTCAAGATGTCACTATGGCGGTTTTATGCATTTCATAACATTTCATGTTATGTTTCATGAAATAAATTAATGAGCGATGCCACACAAGGCCTTATACGCTACGACTAGGATACTACTCCAATGCCACACAAGGTTTTTACATGAAATGAATGCGACACGATCTCGATGCCACACAAGGCCTTACACGAGGTAAATGCGACGCTATTTCGATGCCACACAAGGCCTTATACGAAAACAACAGAGTGCAATGCCTTATTCCGAAGCCATCCAGGTCTTACATGTACATTACAGCACAAAGATACTTGTCTGTTCCCAGTCAACTCAACGCCACGCAAGGCCTTATAAGAGTTTGATCCAGATTACCTGGTATCCGCGTGACGTATTTATGTAGGCAAGATAGAAACTAAGTACATACATCGCCATAGCAAACATCTTCTAAGCGTATACATTTAAGAAGCAGACACTTTATGTTAAGTAAAATAAAAACGAGTAATCTTACATTCAAAAAAAGCTGCACAGGTCTCGGGAATCCACTTGCCTCGCCACGGTATCATATATTCCGCGGCTGCCTGCGTAGTTTTTCCGTAAGAGCCTGCCAGGAGCCGTAATTCATACCGACTATTCGGCAGAGCGTTTATAATGCGATATGGACCCCGGATGCCACTGACAAGTTTATTAGCAGTTTGAGATGATTTAATAACAAAAACCAGATCGTTCACAGCGAAGGCTTTAGGTGCCTTTCTACCTCTATTGACACTCGCATCTTGGTTAGCCTGATTTTGAGCCAACAGATCCTCAGCCCTTTGTCGTCTCATTTCACGAAAAGCTTCGCAATTTGGCGTGGAACCGTCTACAGCTATATCTCGGATGACAGCATTTATAGCAGGGGTAGTCGTGTCACAACCGATAAGCACATTTAATGCTGAGCATTGAGTACTTTTCTGGTTATTAATGTTCAGAACCAGCTGTAGCCTCCAAAGTACATTGGACCAGGATTCGTGTCTATAATTTACATCTATGCCAACCATATTCAGCACTGTTCGACAATACCGTTCCACTTGGCCATTCTCTTGGCGCATTTCGAGCGTTATGAAATGTATCTGAATACCAAAATTTGCTGCCCATCACATCATCGCCAAAGTCACTGTCGAACATTCTGCCCCTATCACATACTATTAATCGTGGGGTACCAAAGATCGACACCGCGTTAGTAAATGCTCGTTTTAGTTCCGCGCTTTCTTGTTTATACATAGGGTACAGAAAACAATATTTTGTGAAAGCGTCGATTATAATAAGAATATATTTGTACCCATTAGATTCGGTTAGAGGGCCAAGTGCGTCCGCGTGCACTGTATCAAAAGGTATTATGGGTTTCGTGCACGATACAATTGGCTGTAGAGGGGCACGAGGCACCTTTTTGTGTGTTAGGCAAACTATACAATGACCTATGTATTTCTTGACGAATGTGCGCATGTTAGGAAACCAAAAATGTTTTTATATTAAATCAAGCACTTTTTCAATATTAATATGTCCGTGTTTGTCATGAAATACACGTAACAAACTTAGTCTAAAACCTTTTGGAACATAACATAGTAGTCGTGATTGTTCACCTATCGGGTTGTACTTGTAGTAAAGTAAATTGTTTTTCTTTACATAACGTGAACTATCTAACTGGCCCTGATCAAGTTTTTCGAGTACAGTAACCGTTTCATCGTCTGCGGCCTGTGCAATTTGGGCCCAGTTAACTGGTTTTTGTACGGCGCAAAGGTTAACTGGATTACGGCTGAGATAGTCAGCATGTGGCATAAACTGACCTTTTCGATAAAATCATAGTCTTGTAGGAACATCCACCAGCGTGCCACCCTAGGCAGGAGATCCTTTTTACGCTGAGTCTTCTTTAAGGCATTGCAATCGGTAACTACTTTAAAACGTTTACCAACAAGGTATTGACGGAAATGTTGCAAGGCCTTAACTACAGCGAGGGTCTCCAACTCATAGGAATGGTACCTGGGTTCTGCCCCTACAGTGACCTTACTATAGTACGCTACTGCATGTCTACGTCCGTCTTTTCCCGTTTGCATTAATACAGCACCGTATCCTAACGAACTTGCGTCAGTATGGACCTCGGTTTGAAAAGATGGATCAAAAATTAACAACGCAGGCTCACTAGTCAAGATCGAGAGGACTTCTTGTCTCGCCCGCTCCTGCTCGTTACCCCAATGAAACTTAACATCTTTGCGAGTCAAAGAAGCGATGGGGGCCACTTTAGTAGCGTATCCTGGGATATATCTTCTGAAGTAGCCGGCCAGACCGAGAAACTGCCTTACTTGCTTAACAGTTTTAGGAATCGGAGCTTTGGCTAATGCGTCTATTTTTTTGTACGCTCGGCCGGACCTGACCCTTAGTGATCGTCCTCCCAAGATACTCCACTTCAGTGGTAAGGAAGTTGCATTTTCTTAAGTTTATAGAAAAACCCGCCTTTGTTAAAATCTCCAGAACAGAATCGAGCAAGGACAAGCCGTCCTCTACGGAGTCACTCAATAGCATAACGTCATAGATATACACCAGGACCTGACCTGCATCAATGAGAGATCTCAGTGTATCTGATATGATACGCTGATAGACTACGGGAGCGTTAGCGTGACCGTAGGGCATCTTGAGATATTCGAAATGCCCCTCGGGTGTCACAAACGCAGTTCGGTGCACAGAATCTTCGTTAATTTTAATTTGGTGGAAGCCTGTCACCATATCAAGAACAGTGAAATAGTTACACTTTCCAAGCCTGTCAATATGATCATCGATCAAAGGAAGAGAGTATCTGTCCTTTACCGTTATGTTGTTTAAAGCTCGATAATCAACAACCATTCTATCCAATCCGTCTTTCTTTTTTACCAACAAAATCGGACTCGAATACTCGTACGAGGACTCTGACTCACGGATTATACCCTTTTCCTTTAAATCACTAACAATTTCATGAACACGCAGTTTTTCGTCGTATGATAACTTGTATGGTCGATAATTAACAGGTTCCTCACTAGTAAGCCGAATGTGCATCTCTCCGGTATTTACGGTGGTTGTCGCTGTACCACTGAGAAAATATTTTGAATACTTGTTTAACACAATCGATAAACGCGCTTTTTCATCACCAAACAGTTGAGTGTTGGTCGAATCAAGTTGCACAGTCGGTTCACCATGTGTCAAGTTATATACGAGCGAGCTATTCCTAATTATTCGCTGCGAATCGCCGGTTCGAATGTATGCGAGGCCTTTCCTATTCAGTACGTACCTATAAGCACTGGCGTACTAAGATACGAGTAGTCACGGGGCACAACATAAAGATCTACCTCTAAGGTAACATCACAAAATTCTATTGACGAAGTTACGAAACAATCGGAACGCATTTGTATTCCACCTAAAATACGCAATATCTGTACGCTCGGGTTAGTGCAACATGACAAATGTTTGACAAGATCATTCGATATTAAGGAAATACTCGAGCCACTATCAATAAGAACATCGGTGGGTACTCCACTGATCACTGCTGTTATGACATCCCTTTTAGTACGGTCGCACGTTATTTCACGACAAAAGTTGATATTAGATTTATTTCGCGTTTCAGAACGTTCCTTTGTAAAACAAGTATCCTCAGTGTGACCTACTTTCTTACAAAATGTACACACAACTTTGGAACGGATTTGTTAGATTCGGGGGTAGTTGCAGATTAGTTTTTATTAATTTTACTGTCATCGGTCTTACTTTGTATTGAACAATATTTGCTTTTATGTCCGGTTTGGTTACAATTAAAGCAACGTACACGTACATCTGTATGTAAGAGGGCGTTTTTGGAATCGGTCGGTAAAGGAATCAGTAGTGAATCGGCTATTGCGTGTTTGAATATTATTAGGTGCACTTGAACGATTTGATTTCACATAGATTGATAAGAACTCCACGATTGTTTATGGTGTTAATTTTGCGTTTATGGCGGCTGCGCGTATTTGTGGATCTTTTATGCCGCGCACAATTATGGCGCACAATAATTCGTCACTTAATCCGTTTACAATACGTAATCGTAATAATGATTTTCGCGCGTAATCTGCATACGTGGAGTATTTATCAGATTCTTTACACATCACATCAAAAAGAATATTGGCGACGTCAATGCGTCGCGGACAAAGTGATTTGAGCTCTAACTTGAAATTTGACCAAGTACGATTGTTACTAGTCCATTCGCGCAGCCAGGAACGTGCGTCGCTCTTTAGAGATAGTCCCACACGGACTAGGCACTGTTTTTAATCCCACTGGTTTTGCGATTGAGCACGATCCACCTCGTCACACCACGCATAAGCGTCATGAATGCTAGGATCGAAATCCGATACATAATAATCGTTGGACCTCACCGGATTTATGCATTTAAGCGCGTCGATGAGACGCTCCGTGATGTCCGTTGAAGTCGTTGTCGATATAGGTGAGCATCTGGCGTCGCTCGGGGTGCTGGCCACGCTCTCGCCACGTGGGGTGCTGGCCACGCTCTCGCCACGGGGCGCGCTCGTTGCGAGGACCGACGCTGGCTCGGCGAGGGCAGGCAATGGCGGCGTGCCTGCACCTGTTTCAGCGCGCTGCTCTAGCGTTGTCAGGCGGTTGAAGATTGCTTCCATCGTCGCTGCTAGGTTACTTAGGAGAAGACGCGCGCTCTCGCGGTGGTGCACGTTTTCTACTCGACATTACGATGGAACCAGAAATGACTTTGAAGCGGCTATAATAGCGTTCAATCCCACTTCTGATTTTAGGAAATTAAAACGAATTTTATAAAAAAAAATATAATTAACACAACCAAACTTAATTTAAATAATTTACAAAAATATTTTTAAGAAATTAAATGACACGATATCCTAAGACAATGTCTGTTGGCGAAAAGAGTCTACAAATCAACATGGTGTCGTAAAAACGAAAATACAGAACCAAAGACACCAACTTCCGTGTGGGGTTATTTGACCAAGTTTGCATTTATTGAATCATCAATAAAACAGAATCACAAAGTTTATTATCAATGATTAGTGTCACAGAGGTCACAGAGGTCGTTGCTACTCGAAATAAACAAATAAACGAAGGAACTTTGAGCTGTAAACTATTGTCAAAGTCAAATTGTTTATTTCAAATAGGCACATAAAAGGCACTTTTGAACGTCAATATTTACAAAAAAATAGAATTTATTCTAGTCGCCCCTTCCAAAATGTAGTTTCGTATGGAGAAGAATGGGCAAGAAACTCCACCGGTACTCTTTTAAAATCTAGTACAATATTTTTATATGTACATTAATTATATAATTATATGTAAAGACGATGCACCTAGAATAAAATTACTATACCACAATAGGTAATAAAAAGAGTTAAGAATGAAGCAATGACAGATAAATTAATTATGTGATAGATACATGGTGCTCACATATTTACAAAAATTTAAAAAAATATATAGGTACGATTTCCTAAAAAATAACAATATCAGTGTGAGTTAAGGTAATCACAGAATTTAAAATAAATGTCATAAAAATAATAAATTATACAATTAACATAGCAACCTGTTTGATTTTGTCTAGACTCTAGATTGTCCTATGGAGCAGGACCAGCATGTTTCCAAGCATTCTTATCTTGTATATAATCCTCTAATTTGTAATATGCTTGTTTACAAAGTGTTCTTTTAATATGAGTTTTAAATTTTCTTTCATTTAGTTGCAATATTGTGCCGTCAGATCGTGCAGCAGTGTGCGACAGTCGAGGGCGACGCTGGCGCCGCGCCGCGCCGCGCCGATACGATACTAACGTGAGTTTGTTGTTCACAGAAGAAGGTGAGCCTCATAGTGTGCCTGGCGGCGGGCTTCGCCGTCGTGCTGCTCGTGCTCGTGCTCACGTGACCACGGCGTGACGACGTGCCCGCGTGACCACGTACCACGCCACGTCAGCAACGACTAGTCATCATTATTATAATTATTTGTATGTTCCACGCTAACTTATACTGTACAGACTTTAAATTAATTATTCATTTAATAAATTATACATTTAAAATCTTCTTCGATCTTCTTCGAATTTCGTTCAACGACATATTGGATAAAATGAGCAAATGAAGTGACAACATGAAGTGACGTGAAAATTGAATAAAACAAAATTGAACAATTATAGGTATTGTATAGTGATCATTCACACGAGTGAAACCACTTTTAGGAGCACTCTCAGATAACGACCCAGACCCGAATTTACTAAAGAATAGCACTTCGCCCGCGACTTCTGTTGGAGATTAGAGTGGAACAGAAGATGAAGTTTATCAGAAAAGAAATACGTATATTCACAATTAACACAGAAACAATATTTATAATAAAAATAATTTAAACAACCGCGAGATATTTTTTCTTGACAGAAGTGAGGTTTAAAGTTGCTAGGTACCCAAATTAAAGTTTCAATTTTAATATCTGGTCTCAACAAATACCTATCAGGTTAGAGATCTTTCTGATCCTCAGTCTTGCTAATGGCTTGATCAGGATATCTGCCAGCTGATCTTCACTAGATACCTTATCGACTTTCAGCTCACCGCCAGTCACCAATTCTCTCACAAAGAAATGTTGAACCCGGATGTGCTTATTCCGTCGATGGAATTCGGGATTTTCAGCCAGTCTGATTGCAGCTTCGTTATCCACTCTTATGCATGGAATCTCCTTAAGAGTGACAAGATCACTGATAAGCCGAGATAGCCAAACAGTCTCTCTGGCTGTTTCACTAGCGGCTACAACTTCTGCCTCAGTGGTTGAATTTGAAACGCTTACCTGTCTTTGGCATAGCCATGACACCGGTCCTCCTGCATAAATGCTTATCACTCCAGTTGTGGATCTACCAGTGGTGATATCTCCTGCATGATCAGCATCACTACAGCATTCCAAAATGCCTTGTTTGGAATTTTTCTTGTATAATATACCTAAATCTGGCGTACCTATTCTTCAAAAATTGCATTATGCGCTTCCGTCAGACACAGTCAGCTTCTTCTGGCTTTTCCAGACTTCGTGAGACTACACATAGCTTATACAATGTCAGTTCTAGTGCATATCGTCAAGTAAGTCAAGGCTCCAACAATTAACCTTCGCGCTTCATGTGCCGTCTTTTACAATCGGCGTTGAGACCGGTTTGCAGGTGTCCATTCCAAATCTCCGCAAGATCTTATGTACATACGGTTTTTGGAATATATTAATTCTATCTCCTCTGCTTTCTATCTCTACTCCAAGAAAATACGATGCAGTTTTCGTGGTTATTTTGAAACGCAGTGCTATCAGTGCATCATTGGTTCCGATGACCAGACCGTCATCCACGTACGGAGCTACTATAAGCTTTCCACATCCTCTCTTTCCTATCAAAATCAAAATATTTTATTTCACATAAACATGGGCATATATGAAACGTCAGAAGCTAGGTGCACGATTCCAATTGGTCGTTTCCTATGGAGAAGAGCCGACAAGAAACTCCACGGTTACTCTATTAAAAAGAATGGGCTCTTATAATGTTTTCATGTTACAGTGTTAATAGATATGGGAGGACAGTGTAGGCCCGTCATCAAGTACCAAGTACCTACTTAACAAAATTGAAAATGCATCGTTCTCATATTCACAAATTAAAAAATAATCTCTATAAAATATTGCTAAAATAATAAAAATAAAAACCTATTTAAACCAAATGACAAGTTTGCCATTCAAATCAAAATCAAATCAAAAATATTTTTATTTCACATAAGCCTACATGGGCACTTATGAAACGTCAGAAGCTAGGTGCACGGTTGCAATTGGTCGTTTCCTATGGAGAAAAGCCGGCAAGAAACTCACGGTCACTCTTTAAAAAAAATAAAATTGGCTTTTACAAAGTTTTCAAATTACAGTGTTAATAGGTATGAGAGGACAGCGTAGGCCCATCAAAAGTACCAGGTACCTAACAAAATAGAAAATGGTCTACAGACCTACAGCAGCAGACATTACAACTGTAACACATCTGAATTAATATTATTTCCACAAAAGCCACTAATCAATATTTTAAATTAAAATTGTAGGTATTTAGTGTCAAATAATGAAGAGATAATGTCAAGGAAGTACCTATGTCAAAAAAAAATCATCGTAATTTGGGAGCAGTTAATAGACATTTACATAGTTATACCGTTAATGAGGTACCAGGGATGCCACATGTGCAGAAGGAATTATTGCCAAACTTCCTTGTCTTCAATGTAGTCCTTAATCTAATAATATGCTCTTTTGATTAGGACACGTTTGAGCGTTGAGTTTTGAGCTTTCCATCGCTAAGGTCTACTAAAACCGACTTTGGCATGTGGTTATAAAAGCGGATACTGTTTATAAGAAATCTTCCTTGTTTTAGTTAATCTAAAGGGTATCATAATATCATGTTTACTACGTGTAGGTATTTATATCATGGAATTCGCTTCTTATTTTGAAAAATCCAAAGTTTTTGCGAACATATAAAAAACTTTCTAAGATATAAAAGAGAAGGCAGAGTTAGTAAGTATATCAATTTCTTTGAATTTGTTTCTAAGAGACTCAAGAGGACCGTGGATTGACCTCTTTTGTAAAATGAAAATTGAATCTACGTCAGCTGCCGATCCCCACAGCAAAATGCCATAAGACATAATACTTTGGAAATAGGCAACGTACACTAACCTAGCTATGACTATATCAGTTAACTGCCTTATTTTTCTTACTGCATATGCAGCTGAACTTAATCTACCTGAAAGAGCTCTAATGTGGGCAAAAGTCAAGGATCTGCCTCACTTGCCTTGAAACCGATTTCTTTAAAATAATCTAAAATGCATCGGTTCCAGCACTTCCACACAGCGGTTCTTAACTGACTGAAGCAAGGACCACGGGCCTGCTGAGCCTATACTACTCGTACCTCAAATGGCTTAGCATAATCCTCCGTTATGTCGAATATACGGCAGCATTAACTTTGAAATAAATATAATTATAGTAAATTTGAGGATTAATGTTAACTTGACGAAAACACGATTCCATAAAATTTTCTTGATAGAAACAAATCCAAAGTTACCTCCAAACCGAACAATAAACCGCTGGTATTCAAAAAATACTTCAAATTAGATAATGAAACTGTATATTAACTGAACTAACTATAAAGCAGGTCTTATGCTTAGATAATATATAAATGTCTTGTTTTTTTTTTTTTACTCCACCGTTACTCTTTTGTAATTTTTTACAATATTTTTTATTGGTACATTAAATATAATATGTGAAGACGATGCACCTAGAATAAAATTGTAGGTATAAACTCAAACTCAAAAGCATTTATCTTTACTAATAATAATATAATATTATAACCTGGCAACACTGGCAAGTCAACAAACGTCATATTTCTCTTATCCCATATTTTCTTTATTTATTAATTCCTCACCCACATTTTAGTCCTAGAAAGTTAAAAAAATACATTAAAACCTTTACAAAATACATACAAGAAAACCATAACAACAAGAAAATGACAATCCAAAAAATATACCGAAAAGCAAGAAGACGGCTGTCACAGCCCTACAATAAAATGTAAAATGTGTTTATGGAAACCAAGAAACGGAATGTTGACGAGATCAGCAGCTCGCCGCGCACGCCTACCACCTCCGGACTCGTCGCTCAGCTCCGCCTCGCCGCCGCCGGTACCCAGCCCCACTGTGAACGTTGTGACAACATCGGCCGCGGTAGTTGCGTCGAGCTCGAGCGACGAGTATTTCTCTCCGCCCACGACGCCACCACCTGTTCGTCGACGGGGAGGACGCCGGCCGTCGGACGGCTTAGGACCTCGAGGCCCACCGGCCTCTGATAGGGTCCCAGCTCGCAGCGGAAGTGTGCAGCGCATGAGATGGACACAATCCATCAATGAGAATGTCATGCGCTCATACTATGGGGCTACAGATGGAGGAAACAATCTGACCGCGTACCGTGTTCGGATGCTCTCACTTTTTCAGGTGCTTGAGCCAGCTGTCAACGTTTCGGCACAACGACTATCGGATCAGGTGCGGGTCATCCAGCGTAATCATATTTTATGTTGGATGACACTGTACTTGATCGCCTGCGAAATGAAATGCAAAGTAGCCATGTCATCGCCCCCTTATCGCGGGCTGCTGTAGTACCACCACAGTCTAACGCAAGCCAAGCTGACGGGGGGAGTGATGACAGTGCTACAAAAGTAAGTACCCAGTGCAATGAAACATTGAGGAGTGCTTTGGAGGGTGCGATTCGGGAATATCGTTTTATGTCACCCAAACTTAGACCACGCTTACCCCGTTTGCCCATGCACAACAAAAATAGGGCGCTGGTGGCGGCTCTGGATTCGCAGTTGTCAAACTATTTTGATGACTGCGAAGACCTCACTGATACTCATTCGATTCTGTACGAATGAGTATCACTCATCTGTGCGCGGCTGTAGCGGCATGTCGTGTAGCTAACGTAAAATTTTCTAATGTCTCTATAGCTACACGACCAAAACCAGTCGTACCAGCTTGGCAGTGTAGAATTGAGAGTCATATTGGTGAGACCAGAGCGCTCATCGGCAAACTAATCTGCTTCAGGGAGGGCAATACTCGCCCAAGAGTGATGCGCTTTGTGAGACGAGCGTTCTCAGGGACTGATACCAGCCCTCAGGACTATATGTCTCGTATCACAGAGCGCATAGACTTCCTGAAGCAGAAAGTGTATGCCTGGGCAAACCGTATTCGTAGGTGTAAGCGGCGGGTAGACCGATACACCCAGAATCGCACCTTCCAGAGCGATGAAAGGTGGGTTTATAGGGCTTGGGAGCGACCGAACCAAGATGTGGCTTACAGGCGCCTGCCGGATAATGATGCCGTGTGTTCTTTCTGGCGCAGTATCTGGGCTCGGGAAGTCGAGCGAGCCTGTGATCCAATACCAGAAATGGGGGCTATTACCATCTGCCCCCAAGATGTAGCTCGTGAAGTCCGTCCGTTGCCTAATTGGAAGTCTCCAGGACCGGGCGGGCTGCACAACTTCTGGATTAAATGGTTTGTTGGGTCGCCCGCTCGCTTGGCAGCTCAGTACCAGACTGCTTTGGAGTCTGGTTCGCTACCCCAGTTCCTAACGACAGGAATAACCCACCTGCTCCATAAAATAGGTAGCACCGTGGAACCCAAAAATTATAGGCCGATCACGTGTTTACCGACGGTCTATAAAGTTCTAACATCCATTTTGAGAGCTAAAATTAACAAACATATAGACACCAACTTCATCATGTCTGCCTCTCAAAATGGATGTAGGAATGGGTCCCGCGGTACTAAGGAGTTACTCCTCATTGATATGGCCACAAGCCAACAGGCTTGTCGTTCCCGAAAGGATCTGTCGATAAGAAGGCCTATGACTTGGTGCCACATACATGGCTCATTAGGGTGCTGGAGCTGTATAAAGTAGATGCAACTCTGCGCACCATCCTGGCGTCGTGTATGGGGCAATGGAGGACGAGTCCGCTTTGGTTCTGCTTAGCCTTGAATCCTCTAAGCACACTGCTGGAGGATTCAGGTCTAGGCTATCGGTTGAGGAGAGGTGGTCAGGTTATATCTCACCTCCTCTACATGGATGACCTAAAACTCTTTGCCCCCAACAATTTGCAACTGATGGAGCTACTGAAAGTAACTGAAACTTTCAGTAGCGCCATCAGGATGGAATTTGGTGTGGACAAATGTGCTGTCATGCATGTAAAGCGAGGGAAGATTGTGGAATCCGTGGGAATCCAACTCTCGGATTCCATAAACCTTAGAACCCTCTCCATATCTGAAACCTATAAGTATTTGGGTATGGCGGAAGCGTTGGGCATCAATGTTACTGACATGAAGCAATCGTTGAAGGAGCGCTTCTTTGGCCGCCTGAAGAAAGTATTTAATAGTCTTCTATCAGACGGAAACAAGGTGCGCGCCTTCAACGGTTGGGTCATGCCGGTTTTGATGTACCCTTTCGGCATACTCAAATGGACTCAGACCGAACTCGATGCCCTGGATAGGAGGGTCCGTACGCTGCTGACTGCATATCGAATGCATCACCCACGGTCTTCGGTAATGAGACTGTATATCCCGCGAAAGTGTGGAGGTCGAGGCTTTTTAAACGCTAAGACCCTCCACAACCGCGAGACAGTCTCAGGAAATATTTCCTAGAAGCCGACGTGGGGATGCATCGAGATGTGGTCGCGGTGGACAAGGGCCTCACCCCGCTCTCCTTGGCTACAGAGAACTGGCGCAAACCTGTAGTGCTTGACACTAACGATCGCAAATGGCAAAGTAAGGAGCTTCACAGACGCTTTTTCCGGGCCCTACATGAACCCGATGTAGACTTTTTAGCGTCCGTAGCCTGGCTGCGTTTCGGTGACCTCTTTGGGGAAACCGAAGGTTTTGTCTGTGCAATTATGGACGAAGTTATCATGACGAAGAATTACCGGAGATTTATTTTGAAGGACGGCACGGTTGACGTATTTCGGGCATGCCACCGTCCGGGAGAATCAATCCGACACATTATCTCCGGGTGTTCTCGTCTAGCTAACGAAGAGTACTTGTATAGACACAACCTTGTAGCCAGGATTATCCATCAGCAACTTGCTCTGAAATACAGCCTTGTGGAATCGGAGGTGCCGTTCTCGAGAGTGGAAATATCACATTGTACTGGGACCGATCCATCATCACTGACAGGACTATTATTGTCAATAAACCTGATATAGTGGTGGTGGATCGAATAGAGCGGCGCACAATGATTATTGACATAACGGTCCCTCGTGACGGGAACCTCGTGAAAGCCGAGAAAGATAAAAAAAAAATCAAGTATCTTGACTTGGCTCGCGAGGTTGTCGACATGTGGGATGTGGACTCAGCAATCATTGTGCCGAGTTGTATCAGCCAATGGCTTAATTGCCAAGAGCCTCGGCCAACACCTAAGGAGGCTCTCGTTGGGCAGCTGGATTAAGGGCCTGATTCAGAGAGCGGTACTTCTGGACACGGCTCGCATTGTCAGGAGGTTCCTTTCTCTGGAGCCCTGACCGCCGGTAGCTTGGACCTTGTTCCCGATACCGGTGGGCTACTATTTTTTATATTTTTAAATGTTTTTATATACTTTTTTTATATTCTAATATTTAAAAATATAATTTATATGTATATATAGTGAAATAAAAGAATATAATATTATAAAGAGGTAAAATTTGTTTGTAAGTTTGTTTGTTTGTTTGTATGTAGGGGGTAATCTCCGGAACTAGCGATCCAATTTTAAAACCTTTTCACTGGTAGAAAGCTACATTATTCCTGAGTGCCATAGGCTATAAACACTATACGAGTGTATCAAGCATATAAGCCGAGCTATCACATTTTTTGTCTTGCAAGTCGGAAAGAAATACCTCATAAAACAGAATTCACGCAAATTCTACCGGATAGAGTCTGTTCTATTTTGCATGTTATATTTCCTATAAGTCTGGTCGCCCATCACGCTATTTACTGTGGGGCATGAGCAATATTGCATTATGTTTGCTCTATGGTTTACAGTTACTTAATTGTAAATAGCCGAGCCAAACGGTAGAGCAGTGGTGGCCCAGTGGTAACGGCCCCGACTTACGAGTCATAGGTCGTGGGTTCGAACCCAGGCAGGCGCTTTACTTTGTGTAAATAATTTCATCACCACTGCTCTCAAAACGGTGAAGGAAAACATCGTGAGGAAACCGGCATGTCCTAGAACCAACAATTCAAAGACATGTGCCATCTACCAACCCGCACTGGGCCCGCGTGGTAGATTACAGCCCAGTCCCTCTCGAAGAGAGGAGGCCTGTGTCCCACCAGTGGGAACATTATAGGCTGATTATGAGCCAAACGGTTAGAACATTACAGGTAGTTGCCGATTTAACCTTTCAACTGACGCTATATTTTTATGGGATTAAGCAGTCAATCATCATGATATATACAGGCTGGATGTTTGAGATGGGGAAGTAAGGGTATCTTTAACGTTGTAGCTACAGGAAATCAGTCTACGGAGACTGTCCTTAACTTTTTGAGACATTTTGATCTGCATACACAGATTTAAAAAAATATTACAGTCTCCAAGAAAGTGGGTAATTTTCACAAAAAATATTTTTGATGCCGAGAATCGAACCCAGGATCTCACGCCCAATAGACCAACGAGGCAGTTTTTAGGGTTTCGAACCAAAATGGTAAAAAGGAACCCTTATGGTGAGACTAAATCTGTCTGTCTGTCTGTATGTCACAGCTGGATATCTCAATAACTACTAATGCTATCACCTTGAAATTTAGAATAGTTTTTGAGTTTTGAGTTTGAGTTTGATGACGTTTGCCCAACTATTTTGCAAACAAGAAAGAAATTTAAAAAAATATATCTTTTTTGCAAAAGGGACTAAAAAGGGGGTCAACAAAATTTTAAGTGGGGCTACTAAGGCATGTGGGTTATCATATGAAAGAACGCTGTTTGCACATTCTCAAACATTTTTTTTTTAGGCAGCATACTCGTAGTTTCCGACTTTTGATGAAAAATGTGAAAAAAAATACCGTTCTCCCCCCTTATCCATTCATTCCCCGTGAGGTGTCGTGACACCTCTCCGAAGTTTGCAGAGATCAAAATCTGAAATTATTCTATATGATAGAAGCTTATGTAAAGATTACAGGAAAATTAAACAATGTCTCTAAATAGCACAGTTTTTCAGAAATCATTAACATCATAATTATATTCGTACGGAACCCTCGATGCGCGAGTCCGACTCGCTCTTGACCGGTTTTTTTATAAAAATGTGGCTGTTATTTGTATACTGTGGTTCTTACGAAGCTAGTTTCAAATAAAACAATTACAGATACTTTTGAATTGATTTGATTTGATTATGGAGAAG
This sequence comes from Tiliacea aurago, assembly GCA_948098905.1. Classification (NCBI taxonomy): domain Eukaryota; kingdom Metazoa; phylum Arthropoda; class Insecta; order Lepidoptera; family Noctuidae; genus Tiliacea; species Tiliacea aurago. The sequence continues at coordinate 29,398 of OX402583.1, read as the reverse complement.
AACGAGCAAGAAACTCCACGGACAATCTTTTAAATCAAAATATTGTTATACAAAGTTTTGGTTACATCATTCATGTTGAAATTATACACGTGAGAACAGTGTAGAAAGATGTGCACGTTTTTTTATTTTATTTTTTTTATTTATTTTTATTTGTTAACATAGGTAAAGAAATACAGATCTTATTGTTGATAAACAGAGCGCTATGTTATGCCAGGAGGCGTACAAATATGGTGTGCAAATCTAGCTAAGGATTACTTACAAGTTAAAATTTACTAAAAATATTTGAAAATCATGCATAATATTATGGTATTAAATTAGAAAATAAATTGAACAATTACATTATTATTATTCAATACTCTAATGGTGTCAGAATACTAAATGAGGAATTATTAAATTGTCAAAAGTCTATGTCAAAATAATTAAAATGTCAAAGTTATTTAGGTAATGATTAATAATTGTAATTCTAAATTAATTCGTCATTTAAGTATTCGTCAATAGCATAATAACATTTATCAAATAAGAACAATTTCAATTTTTTCTTAAATTGTGTTAAATTTAATTCCTTTATGGCGTCTGGAATTTTATTATAAATGCGTGGAGCCATACCCAGGACGCTTTTTTTTACTAATGCAGTTTTACATTTATACATACTCAAAGAATTTTTGTACTGACTACGAATTGGAACATTTCGTACCATTGTAATTTTTTCAAAAAGGTTTGGATTTGTTTTGACAAAGATACTAATTTCTAATATATATATCGACGGTAGCGTAAGTAGTTTTAATGATTTAAAGTACGGTGCACAGCTGTCATCTGTATTCAGACCGCACATGGCTCTAATGCACCTTTTTTGTGCCTTGAATAGTAATCCCTTATCCGGGGAATTACCCCAAAAAATTATTCCGTATCGTAGAAGTGAGGCTACTAGACCATGATAGGCAACAAGTAACGCACCTATATTTACTTTTCTAGCCAATTGAAAGAGTGCATAGGCAGATTTATTAATTTTTTTACATAGCTGTTCTATATGAGCTTTCCAATTAAGGTTGTTGTCAATATGGATCCCTAAAAACACACTTACTTTAACTTCTTCTATTTCGTTGCCATTGTAATTGACACGTTGAAAGCGTCCGTAATCTATCTATATCTATATAATACTAGCTGCGCCCCGCGGTTTCACCCGCGTAAGTCTCGATCCCGTGGGAAAGCCACCCTTAAAAACATAACCCTTCCTTGGCAGTCGGTAAAAATAGATAGTAGCCGATTCTCAGACCTACTGAATATACATATAAAATTTTACAAAAAACGGTCAAGCCGTTTCGGAGGAGTATGGTAACTAACATTGTGACACGAGAATTTTATATACGAGTATAAGATATCTATATAGGGTAAGTCAGGGAGAGACGCCTATATGGTATAGATGCCTACTAAATTAAAAAAATTAAATACAAAATTTGCGTGAATGCGAACGCATCCCTTTAATGTTAGTCGAAAGTCGATGTCAGTGTGAAACTTTTTATTCCCAAAATAAGGATTTTAAAATAGTATTTTGGTGTTTATTCTTAAAATAAGGTAAGTGTAGTTAATTAAAACGTTAGAATATAATCTTTATGAGAGTTTGCAGTATTTTTTTTCCAAAATTCTTCACGTAAATAGTATAAAAAAAATTCATAACCTAAGATTGTGATCTTATTATGTTGACAAATCGCCATTTTATATTGCAAATGCTTTAGGGTGCGTTCAGAGTCGATAGGCATCTCCATCTCTCCCTAATGATCGGGAGAGATGCCCAATGATGTTTCAGTGTTAGACGCCCAGTAAATATTATTGGTATTTTATGTTTTTAGATGCCGAATGAATACAGAAGAAAGCCTTCTGGCTTTAATAGAGCTACATGGAGTGAAGAAGACTTGGAAAAAGCCATTACTCTGGTAAAAGATAAAACATTGAACTTTTTTCAAGCAAGTAAAGAATACAATATTCCATACAGAACTCTTCGCCGTCGGTTTCTCACAGGCAATCGCCACTAAGAAGACATGCGACTGGTTACAGTGTGTTCAATGCGAAATGTGGTTTGATGAAGACTGCAGTGAAGATTCAGCCGAATGCCTAACGTGTAACGTCTGATTATATGTGAATTATTTGTGGGCATCTGTCCCTGATATCTATAGGCAACTCACCCACATGTCTGGGTGAGATGCCTATTATATGTGAATTATTTGTGGGCATCTATCCCTGATATCTATAGGCAACTCACCCACATGTCTGAGTGAGATGCCTATTATATGTGAATTATTTGTGGGCATCTATCCCTGATATCTATAGGCAACTCACCCACATGTCTGGGTGAGATGCCTATTATATGTGAATTATTTGTGGGCATCTATCCCTGATATCTATAGGCAACTCACCCACATGTCTGGGTGAGATGCCTATTATATGTGAATTATTTGTGGGCATCTATCCCTGATATCTATAGGCAACTCACCCACATGTCTGGGTGAGATGCCTATTATATGTGAATTATTTGTGGGCATCTATCCCTGATATCTATAGGCAACTCACCCACATGTCTGGGTGAGATGCCTAATATGTGAATTATTTGTGGGCATCTATCCCTGATATCTATAGGCAACTCACCCACATGTCTGGGTGAGATGCCTATTATATGTGAATTATTTGTGGGCATCTATCCCTGATATCTATAGGCAACTCACCCACATGTCTGGGTGAGATGCCTATTATATGTGAATTATTTGTGGGCATCTATCCCTGATATCTATAGGCAACTCACCCACATGTCTGGGTGAGATGCCTATTTTACATTGTTTCAAAAAAATATTCTTGATTCAATTTACGTTGCACAATAGTTCCAAGTTTAATCTGAATGGCATAAATAAACAGTGATTCAAATAAACTATGCGTATTTCATTTAGTATCTTACATATATAATTAATAATGATTTTTTTTTTAAACTATAGGCAACCTATCTCTCTCAAGGCTCCCTGACTTACCCTACATATATCAAATTCAAAGTCCTGACTGACTCACTGACTGACTGACTGATATATCAACGCACAGCCTAAACCGCTGGTCCTAGACACATGAAACTTGGAAGGTGTGTCCTTTGTGAAGAGTAAGTATCCACTAAGAAAGGATTTTTGGGAATTCCACCCCTAAAGGGTTACAATAAGGGATGGAAGTTTCTATGAAAGTCAGTCAGTTTTGAAGTTAGAATCTTCAAATTTTGTGTTTAGGCTGACGACTAAAAATTAATTTATACGTGTCTCAGCATTTTTGATAATTCTACCCCCGAAGGGTTAAAAAGGGGGATGAAGTTGTGTATGGAAAGTCGTTAATTTTCGAAGTAAAATCCCTAAATTTATTATCTAGGCTTATGGTTGGAAGCTAACACAACGGTGTTGTTAGAATTTCAACCCTTAAGGGGTGAAAAGAGGGATGAACTTTGATGAATTTTTAGTGAAAGTTCTTTTTAAGTTAAAATCGAATTACAAAATTTCGGCTAATGGTTGGAAACTATAGGCATCCACTAAGAAGGGTTTTTTTTTAATTCGTCCTTAAGGGGTGAAAAAGGGGGATAAATCTTATTCCTTGAGTTAATAAACCTGAAACTTGGCACGAATACTAAACTAAGTAAATTATAAAGTGTGAAATTTTTTGTTTTTTTTAAAACTACCCCGTAAAGGGGATTTGGTTTATATGGAATAATTTTAACGCGTTGTCCGATTAACTCGAAACTCAGTATTTATACTAAAAACCAAAGGGTCTTATCAGGGTTTATCGAAAATTTACCCATAACGGGGTGAAAAGGGGTAGTCAATTTTACAAGGGAGGATTCTACTGTGTGGCTGGATTAACTCCAAATTATGACGTAGGCATCAGCTACGACGGGGTTTTTGGAAATTCGACCTTTAAGGAGTGAAAAGGGGTGATTTTGTTTGTATGAAAACTCTTATTCCTTGAGTTAATAAACCAGAAGCTTCGCACAAATACTAACTAAAGATTGTCATTTTTTGTTTTTTTAAACTTCTCCCTAAAGGGGGTTTGGGGGATATCAAAGTTTGTATGGAAGAATTTAACGCGTGGTCCGATTAACTTGAAACTCAGTATTTATACTGAAAACAAAAAATAAAGAATATCTTGTATCAGGTTTTTTGAAAATCTGCCCCTAATGGAATGAAGCATTTTACTGCTTGGCTTGATTAACTTAAAAATTTGTATAAATTCCTAGTGTGGGGCAACGTTTAATAAAAAAAAAAAATTACCTATAAGTCCAATAATAGAAATGTCATAAACGATGTTTCAACAATTTACCCCTTTGAGTGCGTAAAAAGGGGCGATATAGTCTGTATGAACAGAATCTTATTTCATTTGATATAATATAAACTTGAAATTTGGCTCGAGTACTTATTTACATAACATCACGCCTGCAATCCCCAAAGGGTTAGGTAGAGGTGTGCCTTTAGTACACCCACATTTCGCCAGTTCTGTTTAAGTCCCATGTAATAGGGGGTGAGCCTATTGCCATCAACCGGGCATGAATCCAGACTTCGGGCTGCTACTGAGAAACTCCTAATGGAAAATCCAATAACACTTTGCCCGACCTGGGAATCAAACCCACCCCTCATGCTCAGCAGTCGCGCTTGTGAACACTAGACTAACGAGGCAGTCATTACTTAATAGAAATAGAGAATATTATTTATTAATAAAGATCGTAATCATTAATACGACACGATTTAAAGGAGGTGGAGGTGTTGCTGAAATTATTTTTAGGGGAAAGTACGAAATCCAAGCTCACTGCATCGTCGACTTTGTCTCCGTCACCTCTGCCCTAGACTAAGGTCAAGAGCAAACCCATCCTAAATAACATAAAATAAAAGTCCGGACTGACTGACTTAAGAAATTTTTAATTACTATAATAATAATTTTATTTCAGAATAAATTTATATTCCATACATTGTAGGCGAACTCTAAGAATCGGTTTTTGAAAATTGGATCTAATCAGGGTGAAAAGGGATTTATATTGTATGAAAAATCATATTTTTTGAGTTAATAAACGTGAATACGTTTTTAAATAACAAAGTTTGCCATAACGTTTGCGTTCTTAAAAACTACCCCTCCAAAGGATTTTAGGGAGTGTAACAGTTTGTATTAAAAATCTTAACGCGTGGTCCGATTATCTCGAAACTCAGTGCTCATGAACATTTGACAGAAAAAAAAATCGAATAAAATAAATAATTTAAAAAATCAAAATTAAAAGTAATGCACTAAAAAGACCGAAACAAGATTGAGAATAGACTCGCTGACTAAACAGATAAATAAAATTACCATTGCTGTCGGGGGACCTCCTAGATTAAAAAGTGTTCCACATAACGGTCCCCCGACAGCAATGATAATTTTATTTATCTGTTTAGTCAGCGAGTCTATTCTCGATCTTCTTTCGGTCTTTTCAGTGCATTACTTTTAAATTGTCTTTTTTGCAGTCGGGTTTTTGATTTTTTTAATTATTTATTTTATTTTAGACTTTTTAGTGTCCAGCCACACTCTTATGAACAAAAACTGTGTTACTTATATGTATAAGTCGGGCAAAACAAACTACACACATCCCAAGGCTTATAGGCCTATTCGCCCCAAATCTTTCCTACTAAAAACCCTGGAGAAACTCTGTGATAGACACATTCGAGACGGACCTCTTCAGGTAAAACCACTTCATAAACAACAGCATGCGTACTCCACAGGTAAATCAACAGAATCCGCGTTACACAGTGTGGACACCTTCAATGGTATCGAGGGCGCCTTTGACAAAACCATGTTCAACAGTATTAACATGGCTCTAGCTGTCTAGAGCCATGTTAATACTGTTCCAGCCACTTAGGATCGAGTCTATGTTGTGTCTGTACACAACATAGACTCGACCCTAAGTGGCTCTTCCCCTTTCCCCCTTTAAAATCCCCTTTTAAATTCCTTTATTTTGATACCCTACTCGATAAGTTTGGGTAAACTATTTTTATGAATGTATTACTATTTCGCGCTAAAAATCCGCCATTTTCTTCTTTTTTTTTAAACACCTATCTAAGGACACTTGGGCTTTTAAAGACGAATATAACGATACCATAACTGTCGAAATCCATACAGCAGATTGGAAGATACGAGGTAATATAGAAATTTACAAACAAACAAAGAAATATACATACAAGATACGCGCGAAAAACATAACCCTTCCTTGGCAGTCGGGTAAAAAAGGGGTAATTAAGTTTTCGGGAGAATTTTACTGCGTACCTTGAATCATTCAACAGTTGGTTCATAGATAGATAGATAGATAGATTCATTTATTTGCGTGAAATATGGTATTTTACAGATTTCAATATTATGTAACTCAGATTATAGAAAAAAGCAGATAGACCGCGCGGAACAATAAAGTGAGGCCCGTTTGTACATGAGGTTCGCAAACCTTAAAACATAACCAACATTTATAATTTTTTGCTTTTCTTTTCGTATGTTTTAATACCTATCTGACTGCCCTTCTTCAAAGACATTAAATTATTAATTTATTGCTGATTTCATATAGTAAAAAGCAAAAAAAATAAATATTTTGATTATGTTTTCAGGTGAACCTCTCGATCGATGTGTTTGATTACGTGGAACCCCTGTAGGAGTCCCCTAAAACGTGTTATTTTTGCTCTATCTCGCTTGCTTTATGACATATAGCGGTTTTTATATTTTTTTTGTTGAGGTAAGGTCGGCATTGCATGCTAATAACCCTGAAAGTTTCAACCGGATAGCTAATCGGGAAGTGCTCGAAATTTGAGTTGCAAGATTCCACCCGGAATCACAGACAGACAGACAAACAAGAAAGAGACTTAATAAAAATGGGTAATCTAATCATATTCCTCTTATCGAGCCCTTTTATTTACCACATCACACATATCTAACGCGTTTTATAAGCGTTTTTTTTTTCTAAAATCAGTTTTTTATTAGCAGTATACATCAAATTAACAACACCCATAATAAACCTATCGCAAATGTATTGTGGTAATAAACGATACATTTGCGATATATTTTTATTTTGAGAGAGCCCAACATTTTATTGTTTTTGGTAGCTATATTTACTATATGGTGACCTCATATAACCCATGATATAGCAAATCGACTGATTTAATAAGTATTATAAAATCCATTAAGTAGTTCCACTTACGAAGACACATACATACTTATTTATTTATAAACACACCAACCAGAAAACGCGATAAATAAAACGCTATTATCGAATTAAATATTTTTGTAAATCAATACTCCTGTATCCTATACTTACTTATTTCCTAACTTAGGGGTAAATGTTTCAATATAAGTAAGTCTTTAGGTGAGGATTTGTAATGGGCTTTCTAGTGACTAAGGTTTCTTTATTTTTGTCTGTTTTTTTTAGCTGTAAGTCCTCCATGTTTTAAATAAATAAATATAAACTAGCAACACCAAATGATTTTTGTTAAGGTTTTGTGTTTCAAGATGTCAGTAACAATAAACACGTAAAATAAATCCAAATAGACAAATAATCAATATTTTACATATGAAAGATACTCCATCTTCGTTATTTTGTTTTTGGGAACAGTTTTTACAATGTTTAAAAATACAAGACGACATTATTCTGAAATTATCTGTTAAGAGCCCGTAACGTACTAACGATGTGACGCTTTGTGCTGTACTGACTCGAGAATGTATTAGCTTTTGAATTTTTCGAATTTGTATCTGCTTTTTTAGCCGCACTCTCGGTGTTCCGCGCGGTCTATCTGCTTCTCTCTATAATCTGAGTTATTTAAGAACAAAAACGTAGAAAAAATAAACAATACAAAATTTGTTACTAATAGACTTAGACATGAAATGCAGGACACGTATATTAAACAAGTATGTACAAAACGAAGTTGGTATTTATATGTTACATAACTTTATCCTCCGTAAAGTTGTAAAACAAACTGCACTCCTATCTGCTTACCACGCTTACGTTGGTTCCAACTAAGATATGGTATAATGTTTTGAGGGAATGCTGCTGATAGAGAAGCTGCTTTTTTTCGACATCCACGCGGGCGTAACCACGGGCGAAAGCTAGTCTATATATATAAAATAGAAGTCCACTCACTGACCACTCATCACGAAATCTCGGAAACTACTGGGCAGTGAGGTCTAAAATTTGGCAGAAGCACTCTACAGGAAAAGTTTTTAACCAGTGCCCAAATTTTTTTTGGTGGTTCAATATCAGTAACAGAACACATTTCCATTATTTATTCAATACTTTTTTTTTTTTATCCTACTTTAAATCAGCAAAATATGGACACAATCTATTCGTAATAATATCAATGGGCGCGCGCGGCGGCCGGCGCAAGCGGCGGTGTTTCACGGGGGTGAAACCCCGGGCGGCAGGGCGCCCCGGGTGCTGTGGCCGACACTCGACAGTTCGCTCATCGCACGCGCTGTTGTGTGACGTCGCGTCTAATCGCTTTCCGCGCAAGCGCCGCGCCGCTGCGCCGCACGTGTGTCGTGCTTGTACCTACCGGTCACGATGTTGGACTTCAGTAACCGCGAGTTTTACGAGATGTTGCGAGTGTATGTACTGAGTGGTGAAAGTTTGCGAGCAGCTCGCAGAATGTATGCGACGGAGAGCATACCTTGAATGCGAGCCCATGGAATCCTTAACCCCTCGGTCCCTAATGAAAGGACCATTTTAGCGGCCACTCAAAGGCTGCTTGATCACGAACAGTTCAGAACCCCGACTGGCGATCGAAATCGAAGAAGCCATCCTAAGCCCTTTCAAGTAAGAAGGAAAATTTGGAATTACTCTTCAAATAACTACAGGTCACGGCCTAAACATAATAAAGTCTAGTTCGAACCTGATAAAATTAGCGATCAGTACATTGTAACCCACGTAAATTTATACCCACGCCGGCGAATCGAGCTAGCACACAGCTGATAGGTAGGTACTTTCGCGCGTTCCGCTTCGCCGCGCGCCGCCGGGTAGCCATACAACCACTTTTAAAGTAAACATCTTTCGTTAACGATATTTTTTGTTTTTTGTACTAAGACGTATCAAAATAAAAAATATATGTTTAATAAAACTCGTTTAAGTTTAACTTGTCAAAATTTGCGCAGTGGATAAAAACTTTTCCTGTATAATGGTGTAAGCGCGCACTAAGAAAGGGTTTTTTTTTTAATTGGCACCCCAAAGGGTTGAAAAGGGGTGTCAAAGTTTGTATGAAAGTCCTATGTTTTTAAAGTTAGAGACATGAATGTTGGCCTGATTGTTCTTTTCGGCTTCTAGGTGCTCACTAAGAATAGGTTTTACGAAATTCGCCCCAATGGGTGTAAAAAAAAATAAATAAGGGAAGCCCTGTGACATAACAAACGTCAGACGCCATCGGTCCCGCCTCCTTATCATAATGGCCGACAGATTTATGACTTCCGCCGCTAATGTAAACAAAAAACGTTTCAATTTGTTTCTAAGAGCTTAGCATCCTTTGTTTAAGCAGATTTGGCTTTGTGTATAGAGTGACTGTAATTAACAATAAAAAAAATAGTTCTGGGAACAAGTATTGTATTTTAAAATTACCACTAATTACAGATAACAGCTGTATTGGTAAGGTCCAATGTTATGGTTATTTCTGATAAAACTACTGTATCAATTTACACAAAATTTTGCAAGTTACATTATGAATAGATAAATAAATAAAAAATCATTTTATTTCAGGCATTTGTACATTACAATATATTACACATTTCACCCATAGTGACTACATGTCATACATAAGCTTTATGTATTTTAGTAATCATTAATCATGACTTAAGTTTAATTTTAAGATTTTAAGTATTTAGTTTTTCCAAAAAGAAAATAGATTAAATGCAATTATTGAAATGAATGAAATTGAAATTATTAAGATTATTAAATAGTTTTAAAGGACACAAAACTATTAATCTTTGCAGACGACACAAATGCGATAGTTACTGCAGACGATATACTGGAATTAGAATCCAAGATCAATGCTCTCTTGAAAGCTTTTGAAAACTGGTTCAGTACTATTAATTTGAAACTTAATGTAAATAAAACAAAGTGTTAAAAGTTTAAAGTTATTTAAGCCCACGATACGCAAAAACGTTAAGTTGGAGATTGTATCTTGTGGCAACAATGTCGAAATAGTTGATAGTGTCAAGTTCTTGGGTGTGCACATTGATGCATTGTTGAATTGAAAGGTTGAGACATTGTCCATAACGAAGTCTATTAGCTCGGCATGCTATGCGATTAGAACGCTGAGGGAAGAATTAAGTTTACCTCAACTTAAAAGTGTGTACTTTGCATTGGTGGAGTCCAGACTAAGATACAGCATTGAGTTTTGGGGCAATGGCTACAAGTACAACATACAAATGGCATTTGTAATTCAGAAAAGAGCTTTAAGGACTATGCTCCGCATGAAACAGACGGAATCATGTAAAGACCATTTTATTGGACTAAAAATCTTGACAGTGCCATGCCTTTACATTTAAGTGTGGCTGACCAGCTTAGTTAAAAATTTGCACAAAATTGAGACAGACGAGCAAAGACAAACTAGAGCTAGCACACGTAGGAAAGATTTGCCCAACACTATTCAACCTAAATTAAAAGTTGTCAAACAGCCCGAGATATCAGTCTGTATTTTTATACAACAAGTTGCCTATAGAATTTAAAACCATATACAGTGTTAACTTATTTAAAAACAAATTGGGGACCTATTTATCGGGGAAAGGCTATTACAGTATCAATGAATTCCTAGATGACATAAATAAGACATTGTAACTTAAGTTTGATTTTACAACTTTGACATTTATTATTATTAGATCTATTATTATATTACTTGAATTATTTGACCATTACTGTTTTTATCGACTTTTCTAATGTATTTAACGAATTTTATTTTATTTTAATTGCAATGTATGTAAATGTTTAATGTTATTTTTTAATTTTTCAACACAATGTATTTATATTGTTATGAAATAAATTACTTATGACTTTATGACTTCCATCTGCAGCGGCAGATCTTCCTCTCTCTTCGCTATCCTTACCATTACTTTATATATCCCCTCCACTACCCCTTCTCTGTCTTGTTTCCCGCAATACTCCTTCCAGCTCTCCGTTTGGACTTTTATCACCGCTGCCTCATACTCCTCTTTCGCCTGTACGTACAGGCTTACAACCATCGCTCTTCGGACCGGCGCTGCGTTCCTGACTCTCACTTTCTTGGTGGCGACCAGCCTCTTCATTTCCGCGAGTTCCTCTGACCACCACGGCATGGTGAGTGTTTCTATGTTGTTTTTGTGTGGTATTGTGTCTCTACATGTGTCGGTTACAGCTTGTGTGTATGTGTTTATAATTAATTCTAACTGGTCTATGACAACTCCACTAGGGAAACTAACTTTCTGTCCAGCATAACTTGAGACAGTTTCTTATGAAAAAGCGTCCAGTTAGCTTTTCTGGTGTTGTATACCCTAGTGGTTCGCTGAATTTGTGTATCTTTAGATTTTTCCAAGTGATTGCTGAAGGCTATGCCGTTGTGGTCGGAACTCGTAAGACCCTCCTCAATCCGCCAGCCGTCCACCAGATCGAGCATGTCCGCCGAACAGGTCGTCAAGTCCACGTGGCTGCTGTACCTCACTCCACCTCTCACGGTATCAAGGTCGGTATGTCCCCAGTGTTGAGAATCTGCATTCCTTTTTCCCCCAGTGCCCCACACATCTGCTCTCCCCTCGGGTCTTCGTTGCTGCTTCCCCACCAAGTACTTTTCGCATTTGCGTCTCCTCCAATAACCAACCTGTTGGAACCCATCTCTCGCTCTATCCGTTTAAGATGCTCCAGGTATGGCTCTATGGGCTTGTCCGGCTCGAAGTAGAAGGACACCAGCATGATTGTCCAGGCTCTAGTTCAGACTCCCACCACAACGATGTTGTTTGTGGTGAGTTGTGGGTACTGCAAGATGTCCAAATCTTTGTCAAAGACGGCTATTGCCGCCTTTACAGTCCCTTCTCCTCCCTCAGAGCACTGGAAGACCCTTTCGCCCCGGTAACTCTTCATCCTTCTCACGCCACCCACATAAGCTACTGGAGCATTGCTACGGCAACTTTGCGCTTGTCAGCTTCTAGCAAGAGCTCATTGGTTGCTAGCTGACTCCGTTGCAGGTTGGCCTAGATCATTCTCGGTGGTGGTAGCAGAGACCACTTTAGCAATATGCTACTGAGGCTCGAGCCAATGCGTCCCACTTCCTCCGCACCGGGCACTCGTTGCTAAACGCGTTGTGTTCATGGTTTGCCATTTTTGCTCTGGTACAGTTAATGCACGCCGCTGCTTCGCCAATCCGTGTGTCTGGGCACTTCAAGAAGTGCGGGCCGCCACAGTGGCTGCATAGATCGGCTGGCTTGCCGTGTCCGTATTCCAACCAGCGGGTACACTGCACCAGTGGCGTTTGTTCCCCAACGCGCACTCTCTGGAGGTCGATTCTCACCTTGCCTCCATCAATCGCCCTCCTCCAAATCGTGGGAGAGACGCTCAAAACAACGTGATTTACGTGGGGGTTTCTGGTTCGCTCAGGTTAGGTTCGCTCAGGTTAGGTTCGCTCAGGTTAGGTTCGCTCAGGTTAGGTTCGCTCAGGTTAGGTTCGCTCAGGTTAGGTTCGCTCAGGTTAGGTTCGCTCAGGTTAGGTTCGCTCAGGTCTAACACTTTTTATACACACGCATGCACACCTTACATTATATTTTCTTATTTTTAACTTATTTCAGATTACATAATAACTATCTCTTTTCTATTTTATATCTCTCTTATCAGACATGATATTCATTATATACTACATTATATATTGATATCATGAATTCTTACACTATTTATTTCTTTTTATAACTATGTTTCCTATTACTATGCAATATTCTAAGAACTTTTTAATATTATTTTTCTGCATTAGTTGTGCCATATTATCAGCCTCAACCTTTATGCCAATACTCTGCTCCACCTCATAGCGCAATCTGGCAAAGATGGGGCATTCTAATAGCACATGTGGAACAGTTTCGTCCACGCCCGGCTCACAGGGGCACGATGGATCCTCCTTACACTTGAAACGGTACAGGTATGCAGAGAACCCACCGTGCCCCGTGAGAATTTGTGTTGAAACCTTTGTGTGTTCCAACTTTCTTACCGCTTTGTACGCTGCGGTTGCGTCAGGGAAGAACATTTTTGTTATTTTTGCGGTCTCCCCAGATCTATATCTCCTGTCCCATTCGTCAAGCGTTTCCAACCGGATTCTGCGTTTGGCGAATGAGACCGGAGCAAGATCATAGTCCGGTCTCTTCTTCAACCGCAATGCCGCCTCCTTTGCCAGTTGGTCGGCCCTCTCATTACCTTCCAATCCTGCGTGTGCTTTAATCCAAAACAGAGAGACGCTCTTGTTTTGGAGGCTACAGCTGCGTATGGCATCTCTTGTTTCTACTGCCAGGGGATGAAAGGCCTTAGGATTAGTCACCGTCTGGAGGGCCGCCATAGAGTCGCTATATACGGCGAAAGATGTTTCGCTACGTCGGAGGGCAACCTTCAGTGCTTCGCGAATGGCCAGCAGCTCGGCTTGGTAGACGGTACAGTAGGTCGGCAAGGCAAGTTTGAGGGCTTTAGTTTCGGCCTGGCTATTCCATATGGATAGCGCAGCACCAACTTTACCCTCAATCTTGCTGCCGTCCGTAAAGATGCGCACTGCATAATCGCTGTGGTTGTGATATTGATCCTCGTCTACCAAGTGTCCGAGTTTAATTTCGTGCTCCTCCGCAGGATGGGGGGCTTCGATTGCCGATGCCATTCGCTCTATCTCTATGGCTGCAGGCTGGGGTACCCCCCGCTTGGCCTCGTACAGTGAGGATACTTCTCGGATTCGAAGATCAAGGGGGAGTATCCCAGCCAGCACAAGTGCTGAATTCAGAGACACCGTACGGTATGCGCGGCACAGTTTTTGGGCGAAGCTTCTCTGAATAGCATTTAGTTGCTTCTGTACACACACTTTATTGGATGCAGGCGCCCAAGCACATGCCGCATACAGAATAATGGGTTCGACTGCGGCGGTGTATATGCATCTTATGACCTCCGGATGAAGTCCCCAGTTGACTCGAGCAGCCCTCGACAGCTGTTTATATATAGCGACCGCCTTGGAGCATACGTTGGTGACGTGGGTATTAAAGGTGAGCTTATGGTCCAGCGTGAGTCCCAGTATTTTAATCTCACTAGACAGGCCAATGTCGGTGCCACCCATGCTCAGCCGTGGAGTATCGTGTTTCAGCTTTCGCGTTATGAGCATGGCTTTAGTCTTATGCGGTGCAAATTTAAGCTTGTTCGTGACACCCCACGCCTGAACATAATCTAGGGCGGCATTTGCCTGTCTCTCTATAGCAAGGGCTGTGTCTCCATCAAACATCAACACGACGTCATCCGCAAATGCCTGGCAGTGGTACCCTCTCTGTTCCAGGCCCTTCAGCAAGGAATCCAATAAAAGGTTCCACAAGATGGGGCCGCTAATAGACCCCTGTACGCATCCTTTTTCGGGTACTTTTTTGCATTCAGCGCCCGCATATCTGACCGCCACAACCCTTCCGCTCAAGTAGCTGTCCATGACCCTTCTCAAGTTGCCAGGACAACACTCCTCAGACAGTCGCACCCGGATTGCTGGCCACCATGCGTTGTCGAAGGCTCCCTCTATGTCCAAAGACACAATTGTTACGAGTTTTTTCTCGTCTAGTTTTGCCCGAATATGCTGCATTAGGACATAGAGGGAGTCCTCGGTACCCCTCTGGGGCATAAAACCGAACTGCTGAATGCTCATCCTGGGTAGCAAATGGTACTTGAGTCGGGCCACCAACATCTTTTCAAACACCTTCCCCATGACAGGCAGTAGACCAATCGGCCTGTAAGATTTGGGTGTGGTGTAATCTTCCTTCCCATGCTTGCGGAGAATCACCACGGCGGCCTCCTTCCACATCCGAGGGAAGTAGCAGTGTGCCAAGCACTTGTTCAACAGGGTTAGGAAAAAGAGTGAGTCCACCGCTATTGCGCGCTCACATATGTCCGCCGTTAGTCCATCGGGGCCTGGGGCCTTTTTTGGGTTAAATGATTTTACTGCCCAACTTAATTCATTAGTGCTAAACGGTGGATCAAGACGTTCGTCCTGGTGCTCCTCACTCTCTTTCCCCGCTCTGTGACGAATGTGTCGGTGCTCTTCGGTATCCTCCTCTCCTCGGTCCTCCGGGTAAAAGGTCTCCGCCAGCAGTCTAGCCGAATCCTCGGCATTCAGCGTATCGCCGTTCCTCTGCATCGGCAGATCCTCCTCTCTCCTAGCCGTCCTACTGATTACGCGGTATATCCCCTCCCATAATCCCTCGGTGTCCTGCTTTTCGCAGAAACCCTTCCAACTCCCGACATGTGCTTTAATTGCTTCGTTCTCATATTTTTCTTTCTGTTTCAGATAATCTTCGACGACCTTCGCTCTACGGACCGGTGCTGCACATCGGATCCTCCTTTTCTTCGTAGCAACCTCCATCTTCATCCTGGCGAGTTCATCGGACCACCACGGCAAGGCGAGTTTTTCTATAGTTTTCTTTTTTGGTATAGTTTGTGTACATGTGTCTACTATTGCTTTGGTAAATGTTTCTATTGCTGTATTTATTTCTTCCGTATTCTTAATTTGACTTATTTCTTCTATTGTAAGTTTATTTTGCTGCATAAGTTGGGTCAGTTTCTCATGAAACTGACTCCAATTAGCTTTCTTAGTATTGTATACTCTAGTGGTTCTATTTACTTGAATTCCTGATGATTTCTCTAGCTTTACTATAAACTCGATGCCGTTGTGATCCGATCCCGTCAGGTCTTCCACGACTCTCCAGTTGTCCACCGTCGCCAACAGATCCGGTGTGCAGGCAGTTACATCGACGCAACTTGTGTAACGCTGCTGCCCTCTTATAACGTCGAAGGTCGGAGTTTTGCCTCTGTTGAGAATTTGCATTCCAAGCTGGTCGAGAGCTGCAAGCATTTCATCTCCTCTGCTGTCGGTCCTACTGCTCCCCCACCAAATGCTCCAGGCGTTGGCGTCCCCTCCAATAAGGAGTCTTGTAGGCAGCTTGCTTTCTATGTTTTCGAGGCACTCCAGGTATGGTCCAATGGGCTGGTCTGGCTCGAAATAGAACGACACTACGGTGATCTTCCAAGCACTTGTTTGGATTCCTACCACAACGATGTTATTAGTGGTCAGTTCTGGGTACTGTATAACGTTTATGGTAGGATCATAGACAACTATTGCCGCTTTAACAGTCCCTTCTCCTTGCTTCGTGTTTTGGAAGATCCTCGCACCTCGGTATCCTTTCATCCTCTTCAACGCTCCAACATACGGCTCCTGGATAAGCGCCACCATTGCCTTCCGTTTTTCCGCCTCAATCATGAGCTCGCAAGTTGCCAACTTTTTTCGCTGCAGATTAGCCTGGAGCATTCGGCATGGTTCTCTTAATGGGCCCTTAGCAGTACGCCACGGCTGACCGGGCTATCGCATCCCATTTTCTTCGCACCGGACAATCCTGACTGAAGGTGTTGTGTGCAACGTTATCCAATTGGTTAGGTTAGGTTAGGTTAGGTTAGGTTAGGTTAGGTTAGGTTAGGTTAGGTTTTTTTTTTTTTTTTTTTTTTTTTTTTAATTATGGCAGGAGGGGAAATCCTCATGGACGCCCAGACTGCCTCACTAATGAGCCAGTCTGGGCAGTGCCGGACTCTTACCGGCTAAAACCCACTCCTGCCTTTGCCAGTGTCCCTCTGACATTATCAGAGACCTTGTTTTTCAGTGTGTTTAAATTGTAGTCCCACTATTTTGTTTTGAAAATGTATCGGTCCTGTTTTACGAGATGGAGAATTCCTGGAAGCAGGAGCCTCTCTTTTTTTCTAATGATATAAATACCTTATACATAAATCTTATACCATATAGTACAATTGGTTTCAGTTTACATCACACCCGTTTTATATATATATATATATTATTATTTTTTTTTTTTTTTTTTTTTTTTATTTTTTTTTTTTTTTTTCCGGGGTATTTTTCTTTTAATGTTTCCTTCCTATGAGTCTACTTATGCTTATATCTATAATATTATTTTAATCTATATCTTAATCTTTATCATGTTTATAATATGGCTATGCTAATATATATATAATATATTATACAGACATAATTTCTTATTCTAATCTATATTTATTGCTTAACATAACAAGTGTCACTACTAATTTAGAATTATATTGACCTTGTTTACTAATTATAAATCTAGGCAGACTCAAATCTGCTTTCCTGAACAGATTTTTTACTCTCAATTTTTTCTGCTTCTTACTAAGGTATTTTTGGCTCTTAACCTGTGCTTCTTTTTCTTTCAGGTACTGTTTGACAACTCGCGCTCTCTGGACTTGTGTAGCGCCTCGAATGCGGCATCTCTTGGTGTTCACCTCCCTCGTTTTATCAGCGAGCTCGTTTGACCACCTCGGTAAAGGTTTTTTACTAATGTTGGTATCTATATTATTACTATCTATTTTACTATTTACTGTTTCTATTTTATTTATAATCGTATTGTGTTCTAATGAAATTACATTGGTGTCTGGTTGTAATTGGGTCAATTTCTCATGAAATTGACGCCAATTCTGTTTTGTTGTGATGTTAATTTTAATAGTTATTATCGGTTTGGTTTTTTGAACTTTAATTTTGAAGACGTGATTTGAGCTCGTGATTTCTTCCGCATTCTGCCCATAGTTTGCGCGGATGTAAACGTAATTTAGGATCTTACTGCACTGGTTCCTACTTCCGGGCGTGGCTAATTGGCCTTTAGCAGTATGCCACTGACAGGCGCGCCAAAGCATCCCATTTCAATCGAATTGGGCACTCGTTGCTAAAAGCATTGTGGTCAGTACTTTCCAGTTTGGCCGATAAACAATTGTGGCACTTAGGAGCCTCCCCTGCCAACCGTGACGGACAATCGGCACGCATGTGGGGCTCACCACAGTGGATGCAAAGGTCAGCGGGCTGCGTGCACAGTTTACGGCTGTGGCCGAAGCACAGACAGCGAGTGCACTGCACCAGTGGTGACTGGTCCTGCACTCGCACTCGCTGTAGGTCGATGTGCACGCGACCCGCCATCGTTAGCCTCTGCCATACCGTGGGGGACACCTGCAGGATGACGTGGCACATGTGGGGGTTCCTCGTCCTTCGACGGTACTTTACCCCCAGCCTCAAATCTTCCGCAGGTATGTCCCCGATCAGGTGGGTGTTTTGCCGCTGCAGGGCTTGTGACACCTCCTCATCCGAGTGGCAAGAGAGGACGTCCTTAATGATAATGAGTGGATCTTTATTTTTTACCTCTTCTACCACTAGATTGCCCGTCTTCCTTATTCGTTCGGTGACCTTTATCATTTCGTCTCTAGTCTTAAAGCCGACCACCACTTTCTGGTCCCTCGCCTTGCGCAGCCTCTCGACTCTCGTGCCCTCGTTTCTGGCATCGACCGCCGTCCTGAGCTTCTCAATAACCTCTTCACCGGTGTCCTGGTCATTGACTGACGATACGACCACCGAGTGAAGAGGCTCTTGGATGTGCTGCTTCTGGCCGGCGGCGATCTCCGCAAAAGTCGGACCCTGACCTGCGACATAGCGAGGGGCCTGCTGGAGATGCTCCGACAGAGTCTGCGTATGGTGTTGACACTCCTGCAACGCCTGTTTATGTTCTTTAAGGCCTTCTACAAGGCTCTTCATGAGCTCCGTCGGTTCATCCGTGGTCGGCTTGGGCTCCTTTCGGGTTTCGGTATTTTCACCCTCATTAGCTCCTTTTCCTATTTCTGATTCTGCCTCTTTTACGAGCTGGTAAAGTCTATCAATAGCTTTTGTAATTTCGTCCCTTATTTCTTTTTTCAGATTACGGGAACTTAAAAGTTGTATTTTTGCTTTGGAAAGACAGGCCTTTGCCTCCGTGGTTCGGTTTATGTATCTCACGGGTTGCGCATTTTTCGGCGAGCTTTCCTCGGTTCCCTCCGGCCGCTTTGGTCCATCCAACCTTATCTGAAGAGCGAGCGTATTTTTGGACTTTAGTTTAGGGGGGCTAGACACTGGGGCCTTCTTCGGGGGTGTTGGTGTTTTGAGACGCTGTCCAGATTCCAGCCTGTCAGCCTCCCACTCCCCAATACTACGCCTCACCGACGGGCCAGCTTGTGCCGGTCGTGGCTTCCCGGCGTCCGACCTTTCCTCTGAGACTCCCTTATTTAAAGGTGTCCTCATTCCAAACATTATGGTAAGTATCAAGGGACACTTGCGTCGATAACTGAATCCCTGTAAAGGGGGGGATTCAGGCAGGATTAAAAACAAAAGTATAAAATTCTAGCCCTAAACAAGGACTTTAGTCACTAATCGTAGTCACTTTGCCTTCAAAAAGACACTAACTGGTCCCGAAGACTATCGATTTCTATAGTTACTAGCACGAATATAAAATAAAAACGTCAATAAGGACGATAACTAAAATAAACAATAAACAAAAGCAAGTGTACGAAATAAAACCGCACAACGTCTTAAAAACTATAGTTAAATACAACAAAAGTTGTAAATTTGTCTCTACATAGAGCTGCAAGATGCCAGGCAGTTCTCAGAAGCTTTAAATAAATCTATAAAATTTAATGTCAGTTGTCAAAACAAAAAATAAAAATCATAAAAAACACTTTTGCAAGAATGACTCTATGTAGAGTCCACCCAATGCACTCACTAGATAGAGCCCGTCGAGCCCGTTCCAACGACTCCAAACACGAAGCACCCAGCCCTTAGGATTCCGGAGAAATCAAAGATTAAAAATTTTGGTTACCATCCAAGATGGCGGCCAGAATGTGGTTAAAACTCGATAGCTCCGCAACCACAGGTCCGAATTGCGTCGTGCTTGGGCTTATCCCACTGAGCTCGACGAAATCTATCCAGCGATATACTTTTCAGGCTGAAAAAAAAATTTTTAGCCCTGAAAACTCCTGAAAACCGACCCACCTGCAAGACAAACAATTGCCAATACCCGCAAAGCAAACCCGGCCGCTCTACGACCCTCCGTTGCGGAGATATGGGTGTCTTAAATTTCACAAAAATGGCGGCACAACTGTCAAAGTCAATCTTTGACACTTGATATCTCCGCTTCGGATGATGGCAGGACAACCGAGCTTGGACTTTTCTGGCCTGGCTCGACCCGCCCCTTCGTGTAAGGTGGTTCTCAGGATCCTGAAAATTTTCAGCCCAGAAACGCCTGAAAACCAATGTCCCAGAAAGAGAAAATCCCCCCAAGCAACAATACAAAAACGGCAACTCTCTACGACCACTGAGTCCGGAGCTACGCGGGGTTAAAGGTTTCCAAGATGGCCGCCGAGCTGTCAAATGCCAACTTTAGATGGCTGTTACTCCGCAACCATTTGTCGGAGAGAGTTGCGGTTTCAACTTTAGGGCCTGGCCTGACTCCCGCTATGTAACAAAATTAGTTTCAGCGCTGAAAACTTTCAGGTCCGAAAAACGCCTGAAAACATAAACAAAGTATTTCTACAATTATCCCGCAGAGAATTGCGAAAATCCGAGTCTTCTGCGGTCAATAATCTCGGAGATAATTGCAGTTATGTGCAACAACCAATGAAAACCAAAATGGCTGGAAAAGCTATTTCTGTCAATTTCAAAGTTATAGGGAGCAACTTTGGGCTCAAACTATTAGCAATATACATGTAAAAGACAATTCTATTATTAAATTTCAATTATTCGTATTTATTTCGATTTTATATGAAAAAATAACAAAAAATTTTATAACTTTAAAACCGCAAATCGTAAAATTTTGGAAAAAAGATCTAAATTATTGAAAAATGGCACTCTATAAAAAATGAATATAAAAAAGTAATAATGTTAAATTTATCCTATCTAAATTTATATTTATGGAGTTTTAACAGTTTTATATTTACTATATTAATACTAAGCTAACAAAAAATCTGGTTTTTTCCAAACGTCTTCTTCTCACGAGCGCGCAAAAGATAGCAGTTGAATTTTTGAAATTTCGAATTTTTTCTGGAGATAAGGATGTCCAAACTTTTAATTTTCAGTAATTTTCAATAATTCGTATAACGGAAAGTACAAAACATAAAAATCTAGTACTTGCAAATTTTGTTCCCTCCTATAGGCCTCTTGCGTGCTGAAAAATTTCAGGCAGCTGCTATGTTGGGTTTGGGTTTTTCAGACCACGTGGCTTTTCGTTTTTCCAAAACAGTGCTGAAGATCCTGGTCCTATGTGTATTCGGGGTATACCGAAATAAAGGTCGAAGTTTTCTTCAGTGTTTTTTCAAAGAAAAACATGAGGTCATTCACCTCGTTCCACGGCAAAAGCATAAAAGGTTTCACTTAACCTCAAAACTGAGGGTTTTTCAGGTTTTGCACTGCACAACACTGCGATCCAGTTTAGATTTCAACTCGATAGTGGGTTAGGTTAGGTTAGGTTAGGTTAGGTTAGGTTAGGTTAGGTTAGGTTAGGTTAGGTTAGGTTAGGTTAGGTTAGGTTAGGTTAGGTTAGGTTAGGTTAGGTTAGGTTAGGTTAGGTTAGGTTAGGTTAGGTTAGGTTAGGTTAGGTTAGGTTAGGTTAGGTTAGGTTAGGTTAGGTTAGGTTAGGTTAGGTTAGGTTAGGTTAGGTTAGGTTAGGTTAGGTTAGGTTAGGTTAGGTTAGGTTAGGTTAGGTTAGGTTAGGTTAGGTTAGGTTAGGTTAGGTTAGGTTAGGTTAGGTTAGGTTAGGTTAGGTTAGGTTAGGTTAGGTTAGGTTAGGTTAGGTTAGGTTAGGTTAGGTTAGGTTAGGTTAGGTTAGGTTAGGTTAGGTTAGGTTAGGTTAGGTTAGGTTAGGTTAGGTTAGGTTAGGTTAGGTTAGGTTAGGTTAGGTTAGGTTAGGTTAGGTTAGGTTAGGTTAGGTTAGGTTAGGTTAGGTTAGGTTAGGTTAGGTTAGGTTAGGTTAGGTTAGGTTAGGTTAGGTTAGGTTAGGTTAGGTTAGGTTAGGTTAGGTTAGGTTAGGTTAGGTTAGGTTAGGTTAGGTTAGGTTAGGTTAGGTTAGGTTAGGTTAGGTTAGGTTAGGTTAGGTTAGGTTAGGTTAGGTTAGGTTAGGTTAGGTTAGGTTAGGTTAGGTTAGGTTAGGTTAGGTTAGGTTAGGTTAGGTTAGGTTAGGTTAGGTTAGGTTAGGTTAGGTTAGGTTAGGTTAGGTTAGGTTAGGTTAGGTTAGGTTAGGTTAGGTTAGGTTAGGTTAGGTTAGGTTAGGTTAGGTTAGGTTAGGTTAGGTTAGGTTAGGTTAGGTTAGGTTAGGTTAGGTTAGGTTAGGTTAGGTTAGGTTAGGTTAGGTTAGGTTAGGTTAGGTTAGGTTAGGTTAGGTTAGGTTAGGTTAGGTTAGGTTAGGTTAGGTTAGGTTAGGTTAGGTTAGGTTAGGTTAGGTTAGGTTAGGTTAGGTTAGGTTAGGTTAGGTTAGGTTAGGTTAGGTTAGGTTAGGTTAGGTTAGGTTAGGTTAGGTTAGGTTAGGTTAGGTTAGGTTAGGTTAGGTTAGGTTAGGTTAGGTTAGGTTAGGTTAGGTTAGGTTAGGTTAGGTTAGGTTAGGTTAGGTTAGGTTAGGTTAGGTTAGGTTAGGTTAGGTTAGGTTAGGTTAGGTTAGGTTAGGTTAGGTTAGGTTAGGTTAGGTTAGGTTAGGTTAGGTTAGGTTAGGTTAGGTTAGGTTAGGTTAGGTTAGGTTAGGTTAGGTTAGGTTAGGTTAGGTTAGGTTAGGTTAGGTTAGGTTAGGTTAGGTTAGGTTAGGTTAGGTTAGGTTAGGTTAGGTTAGGTTAGGTTAGGTTAGGTTAGGTTAGGTTAGGTTAGGTTAGGTTAGGTTAGGTTAGGTTAGGTTAGGTTAGGTTAGGTTAGGTTAGGTTAGGTTAGGTTAGGTTAGGTTAGGTTAGGTTAGGTTAGGTTAGGTTAGGTTAGGTTAGGTTAGGTTAGGTTAGGTTAGGTTAGGTTAGGTTAGGTTAGGTTAGGTTAGGTTAGGTTAGGTTAGGTTAGGTTAGGTTAGGTTAGGTTAGGTTAGGTTAGGTTAGGTTAGGTTAGGTTAGGTTAGGTTAGGTTAGGTTAGGTTAGGTTAGGTTAGGTTAGGTTAGGTTAGGTTAGGTTAGGTTAGGTTAGGTTAGGTTAGGTTAGGTTAGGTTAGGTTAGTTAGGTTAGGTTAGGTTAGGTTAGGTTAGGTTAGGTTAGGTTAGGTTAGGTTAGGTTAGGTTAGGTTAGGTTAGGTTAGGTTAGGTTAGGTTAGGTTAGGTTAGGTTAGGTTAGGTTAGGTTAGGTTAGGTTAGGTTAGGTTAGGTTAGGTTAGGTTAGGTTAGGTTAGGTTAGGTTAGGTTAGGTTAGGTTAGGTTAGGTTAGGTTAGGTTAGGTTAGGTTAGGTTAGGTTAGGTTAGGTTAGGTTAGGTTAGGTTAGGTTAGGTTAGGTTAGGTTAGGTTAGGTTAGGTTAGGTTAGGTTAGGTTAGGTTAGGTTAGGTTAGGTTAGGTTAGGTTAGGTTAGGTTAGGTTAGGTTAGGTTAGGTTAGGTTAGGTTAGGTTAGGTTAGGTTAGGTTAGGTTAGGTTAGGTTAGGTTAGGTTAGGTTAGGTTAGGTTAGGTTAGGTTAGGTTAGGTTAGGTTAGGTTAGGTTAGGTTAGGTTAGGTTAGGTTAGGTTAGGTTAGGTTAGGTTAGGTTAGGTTAGGTTAGGTTAGGTTAGGTTAGGTTAGGTTAGGTTAGGTTAGGTTAGGTTAGGTTAGGTTAGGTTAGGTTAGGTTAGGTTAGGTTAGGTTAGGTTAGGTTAGGTTAGGTTAGGTTAGGTTAGGTTAGGTTAGGTTAGGTTAGGTTAGGTTAGGTTAGGTTAGGTTAGGTTAGGTTAGGTTAGGTTAGGTTAGGTTAGGTTAGGTTAGGTTAGGTTAGGTTAGGTTAGGTTAGGTTAGGTTAGGTTAGGTTAGGTTAGGTTAGGTTAGGTTAGGTTAGGTTAGGTTAGGTGTTAGGTTAGGTTAGGTTAGGTTAGGTTAGGTTAGGTTAGGTTAGGTTAGGTTAGGTTAGGTTAGGTTAGGTTAGGTTAGGTTAGGTTAGGTTAGGTTAGGTTAGGTTAGGTTAGGTTAGGTTAGGTTAGGTTAGGTTAGGTTAGGTTAGGTTAGGTTAGGTTAGGTTAGGTTAGGTTAGGTTAGGTTAGGTTAGGTTAGGTTAGGTTAGGTTAGGTTAGGTTAGGTTAGGTTAGGTTAGGTTAGGTTAGGTTAGGTTAGGTTAGGTTAGGTTAGGTTAGGTTAGGTTAGGTTAGGTTAGGTTAGGTTAGGTTAGGTTAGGTTAGGTTAGGTTAGGTTAGGTTAGGTTAGGTTAGGTTAGGTTAGGTTAGGTTAGGTTAGGTTAGGTTAGGTTAGGTTAGGTTAGGTTAGGTTAGGTTAGGTTAGGTTAGGTTAGGTTAGGTTAGGTTAGGTTAGGTTAGGTTAGGTTAGGTTAGGTTAGGTTAGGTTAGGTTAGGTTAGGTTAGGTTAGGTTAGGTTAGGTTAGGTTAGGTTAGGTTAGGTTAGGTTAGGTTAGGTTAGGTTAGGTTAGGTTAGGTTAGGTTAGGTTAGGTTAGGTTAGGTTAGGTTAGGTTAGGTTAGGTTAGGTTAGGTTAGGTTAGGTTAGGTTAGGTTAGGTTAGGTTAGGTTAGGTTAGGTTAGGTTAGGTTAGGTTAGGTTAGGTTAGGTTAGGTTAGGTTAGGTTAGGTTAGGTTAGGTTAGGTTAGGTTAGGTTAGGTTAGGTTAGGTTAGGTTAGGTTAGGTTAGGTTAGGTTAGGTTAGGTTAGGTTAGGTTAGGTTAGGTTAGGTTAGGTTAGGTTAGGTTAGGTTAGGTTAGGTTAGGTTAGGTTAGGTTAGGTTAGGTTAGGTTAGGTTAGGTTAGGTTAGGTTAGGTTAGGTTAGGTTAGGTTAGGTTAGGTTAGGTTAGGTTAGGTTAGGTTAGGTTAGGTTAGGTTAGGTTAGGTTAGGTTAGGTTAGGTTAGGTTAGGTTAGGTTAGGTTAGGTTAGGTTAGGTTAGGTTAGGTTAGGTTAGGTTAGGTTAGGTTAGGTTAGGTTAGGTTAGGTTAGGTTAGGTTAGGTTAGGTTAGGTTAGGTTAGGTTAGGTTAGGTTAGGTTAGGTTAGGTTAGGTTAGGTTAGGTTAGGTTAGGTTAGGTTAGGTTAGGTTAGGTTAGGTTAGGTTAGGTTAGGTTAGGTTAGGTTAGGTTAGGTTAGGTTAGGTTAGGTTAGGTTAGGTTAGGTTAGGTTAGGTTAGGTTAGGTTAGGTTAGGTTAGGTTAGGTTAGGTTAGGTTAGGTTAGGTTAGGTTAGGTTAGGTTAGGTTAGGTTAGGTTAGGTTAGGTTAGGTTAGGTTAGGTTAGGTTAGGTTAGGTTAGGTTAGGTTAGGTTAGGTTAGGTTAGGTTAGGTTAGGTTAGGTTAGGTTAGGTTAGGTTAGGTTAGGTTAGGTTAGGTTAGGTTAGGTTAGGTTAGGTTAGGTTAGGTTAGGTTAGGTTAGGTTAGGTTAGGTTAGGTTAGGTTAGGTTAGGTTAGGTTAGGTTAGGTTAGGTTAGGTTAGGTTAGGTTAGGTTAGGTTAGGTTAGGTTAGGTTAGGTTAGGTTAGGTTAGGTTAGGTTAGGTTAGGTTAGGTTAGGTTAGGTTAGGTTAGGTTAGGTTAGGTTAGGTTAGGTTAGGTTAGGTTAGGTTAGGTTAGGTTAGGTTAGGTTAGGTTAGGTTAGGTTAGGTTAGGTTAGGTTAGGTTAGGTTAGGTTAGGTTAGGTTAGGTTAGGTTAGGTTAGGTTAGGTTAGGTTAGGTTAGGTTAGGTTAGGTTAGGTTAGGTTAGGTTAGGTTAGGTTAGGTTAGGTTAGGTTAGGTTAGGTTAGGTGTAGGTTAGGTTAGGTTAGGTTAGGTTAGGTTAGGTTAGGTTAGGTTAGGTTAGGTTAGGTTAGGTTAGGTTAGGTTAGGTTAGGTTAGGTTAGGTTAGGTTAGGTTAGGTTAGGTTAGGTTAGGTTAGGTTAGGTTAGGTTAGGTTAGGTTAGGTTAGGTTAGGTTAGGTTAGGTTAGGTTAGGTTAGGTTAGGTTAGGTTAGGTTAGGTTAGGTTAGGTTAGGTTAGGTTAGGTTAGGTTAGGTTAGGTTAGGTTAGGTTAGGTTAGGTTAGGTTAGGTTAGGTTAGGTTAGGTTAGGTTAGGTTAGGTTAGGTTAGGTTAGGTTAGGTTAGGTTAGGTTAGGTTAGGTTAGGTTAGGTTAGGTTAGGTTAGGTTAGGTTAGGTTAGGTTAGGTTAGGTTAGGTTAGGTTAGGTTAGGTTAGGTTAGGTTAGGTTAGGTTAGGTTAGGTTAGGTTAGGTTAGGTTAGGTTAGGTTAGGTTAGGTTAGGTTAGGTTAGGTTAGGTTAGGTTAGGTTAGGTTAGGTTAGGTTAGGTTAGGTTAGGTTAGGTTAGGTTAGGTTAGGTTAGGTTAGGTTAGGTTAGGTTAGGTTAGGTTAGGTTAGGTTAGGTTAGGTTAGGTTAGGTTAGGTTAGGTTAGGTTAGGTTAGGTTAGGTTAGGTTAGGTTAGGTTAGGTTAGGTTAGGTTAGGTTAGGTTAGGTTAGGTTAGGTTAGGTTAGGTTAGGTTAGGTTAGGTTAGGTTAGGTTAGGTTAGGTTGGTTAGGTTAGGTTAGGTTAGGTTAGGTTAGGTTAGGTTAGGTTAGGTTAGGTTAGGTTAGGTTAGGTTAGGTTAGGTTAGGTTAGGTTAGGTTAGGTTAGGTTAGGTTAGGTTAGGTTAGGTTAGGTTAGGTTAGGTTAGGTTAGGTTAGGTTAGGTTAGGTTAGGTTAGGTTAGGTTAGGTTAGGTTAGGTTAGGTTAGGTTAGGTTAGGTTAGGTTAGGTTAGGTTAGGTTAGGTTAGGTTAGGTTAGGTTAGGTTAGGTTAGGTTAGGTTAGGTTAGGTTAGGTTAGGTTAGGTTAGGTTAGGTTAGGTTAGGTTAGGTTAGGTTAGGTTAGGTTAGGTTAGGTTAGGTTAGGTTAGGTTAGGTTAGGTTAGGTTAGGTTAGGTTAGGTTAGGTTAGGTTAGGTTAGGTTAGGTTAGGTTAGGTTAGGTTAGGTTAGGTTAGGTTAGGTTAGGTTAGGTTAGGTTAGGTTAGGTTAGGTTAGGTTAGGTTAGGTTAGGTTAGGTTAGGTTAGGTTAGGTTAGGTTAGGTTAGGTTAGGTTAGGTTAGGTTAGGTTAGGTTAGGTTAGGTTAGGTTAGGTTAGGTTAGGTTAGGTTAGGTTAGGTTAGGTTAGGTTAGGTTAGGTTAGGTTAGGTTAGGTTAGGTTAGGTTAGGTTAGGTTAGGTTAGGTTAGGTTAGGTTAGGTTAGGTTAGGTTAGGTTAGGTTAGGTTAGGTTAGGTTAGGTTAGGTTAGGTTAGGTTAGGTTAGGTTAGGTTAGGTTAGGTTAGGTTAGGTTAGGTTAGGTTAGGTTAGGTTAGGTTAGGTTAGGTTAGGTTAGGTTAGGTTAGGTTAGGTTAGGTTAGGTTAGGTTAGGTTAGGTTAGGTTAGGTTAGGTTAGGTTAGGTTAGGTTAGGTTAGGTTAGGTTAGGTTAGGTTAGGTTAGGTTAGGTTAGGTTAGGTTAGGTTAGGTTAGGTTAGGTTAGGTTAGGTTAGGTTAGGTTAGGTTAGGTTAGGTTAGGTTAGGTTAGGTTAGGTTAGGTTAGGTTAGGTTAGGTTAGGTTAGGTTAGGTTAGGTTAGGTTAGGTTAGGTTAGGTTAGGTTAGGTTAGGTTAGGTTAGGTTAGGTTAGGTTAGGTTAGGTTAGGTTAGGTTAGGTTAGGTTAGGTTAGGTTAGGTTAGGTTAGGTTAGGTTAGGTTAGGTTAGGTTAGGTTAGGTTAGGTTAGGTTAGGTTAGGTTAGGTTAGGTTAGGTTAGGTTAGGTTAGGTTAGGTTAGGTTAGGTTAGGTTAGGTTAGGTTAGGTTAGGTTAGGTTAGGTTAGGTTAGGTTAGGTTAGGTTAGGTTAGGTTAGGTTAGGTTAGGTTAGGTTAGGTTAGGTTAGGTTAGGTTAGGTTAGGTTAGGTTAGGTTAGGTTAGGTTAGGTTAGGTTAGGTTAGGTTAGGTTAGGTTAGGTTAGGTTAGGTTAGGTTAGGTTAGGTTAGGTTAGGTTAGGTTAGGTTAGGTTAGGTTAGGTTAGGTTAGGTTAGGTTAGGTTAGGTTAGGTTAGGTTAGGTTAGGTTAGGTTAGGTTAGGTTAGGTTAGGTTAGGTTAGGTTAGGTTAGGTTAGGTTAGGTTAGGTTAGGTTAGGTTAGGTTAGGTTAGGTTAGGTTAGGTTAGGTTAGGTTAGGTTAGGTTAGGTTAGGTTAGGTTAGGTTAGGTTAGGTTAGGTTAGGTTAGGTTAGGTTAGGTTAGGTTAGGTTAGGTTAGGTTAGGTTAGGTTAGGTTAGGTTAGGTTAGGTTAGGTTAGGTTAGGTTAGGTTAGGTTAGGTTAGGTTAGGTTAGGTTAGGTTAGGTTAGGTTAGGTTAGGTTAGGTTAGGTTAGGTTAGGTTAGGTTAGGTTAGGTTAGGTTAGGTTAGGTTAGGTTAGGTTAGGTTAGGTATAGGTTAGGTTAGGTTAGGTTAGGTTAGGTTAGGTTAGGTTAGGTTAGGTTAGGTTAGGTTAGGTTAGGTTAGGTTAGGTTAGGTTAGGTTAGGTTAGGTTAGGTTAGGTTAGGTTAGGTTAGGTTAGGTTAGGTTAGGTTAGGTTAGGTTAGGTTAGGTTAGGTTAGGTTAGGTTAGGTTAGGTTAGGTTAGGTTAGGTTAGGTTAGGTTAGGTTAGGTTAGGTTAGGTTAGGTTAGGTTAGGTTAGGTTAGGTTAGGTTAGGTTAGGTTAGGTTAGGTTAGGTTAGGTTAGGTTAGGTTAGGTTAGGTTAGGTTAGGTTAGGTTAGGTTAGGTTAGGTTAGGTTAGGTTAGGTTAGGTTAGGTTAGGTTAGGTTAGGTTAGGTTAGGTTAGGTTAGGTTAGGTTAGGTTAGGTTAGGTTAGGTTAGGTTAGGTTAGGTTAGGTTAGGTTAGGTTAGGTTAGGTTAGGTTAGGTTAGGTTAGGTTAGGTTAGGTTAGGTTAGGTTAGGTTAGGTTAGGTTAGGTTAGGTTAGGTTAGGTTAGGTTAGGTTAGGTTAGGTTAGGTTAGGTTAGGTTAGGTTAGGTTAGGTTAGGTTAGGTTAGGTTAGGTTAGGTTAGGTTAGGTTAGGTTAGGTTAGGTTAGGTTAGGTTAGGTTAGGTTAGGTTAGGTTAGGTTAGGTTAGGTTAGGTTAGGTTAGGTTAGGTTAGGTTAGGTTAGGTTAGGTTAGGTTAGGTTAGGTTAGGTTAGGTTAGGTTAGGTTAGGTTAGGTTAGGTTAG